>OY288279.1:73698245-78556288 GCA_958450335.1 Hibiscus tridactylites
ATACCCAATATAATGACTCAGTGGGCAAAGATTGCACCTTCTTTAGGACTGGCTCAGGTAGCCAGAAATCGTTCCAAATGGAAATAGCCCTCCCATTTCCCACGCTAAACCAAAGGCCCATTTCCAAAAGCCCTCTCGCACTCCAAATGCTTTTCCAAATAAAAGATGGAGAAGACCCAAGCCTTGGATGGAGGAAATCCGAAGATGGGTAATATTTAGCGCGTAGGAGCCTCCCAACCAGATACATCGGATTTGTCAAGAGCCTCCAACCCTGTTTTTCTAGTAAGGCCACATTAAATTTTGACATGTCTCTAAAGCCCAATCCACCATTCTTCTTTAATTGGCAAAGATCTGACCATAGGCACCAGTGAATAGCCCGTTTATCCTTCGAATTTTGCCACCAAAACCAAGCCATAATACTCTCTAACTCCCTACAAAGAGTTTTCAGAAGCAGCAAACAACTCATAGTATAGGACGAGATTGCTTGTAGAATTGCTTTAATATACACCTCTTTTCCCCCTATGACAAAGATCGAGGGCTTCATGCCGAGATACAAGAGATGAAATGGTCACGTAAGGCCATGAAAGCTTTTCTTCGATTACACCCAACCAAAGTAGGCAATCCTAGATATGTCTCCGAACATAAAGAACTTGAAATACGTAAAATTATGCGAACTTCATTCCGATTGTAGTCAATGCAGTTGGAGCTGAAAAAGATCCCATATTTCTCAATATTTACCATCTGACCAGAAAAGCTCTCATATAGCCTAAGCAGAGACGAAATCTTAGCTGCATATCTAGTCGTTGCTTCACCAAAAATCAAGCTGCCATCCGCAAAGAAGAGATGAGAGACCCGAGGTGCAGCCCGAGTAATTTGGATACCTAGATCATATTGTTCTTGTCTCAGTAAAGAGGAGATCCCATCTCCACAAATAAAAAAAATAGGGGCTTAAAGGACCCGCTTGTCGGAGAAAACACCTCACCCACCTGCCCATTTAAGACCACAGAGTAAGAGACAGACGAAATACAATTAAGAATTAACGAAATCCAGCTTAACGAGAAACCCATTTTCAGCATCACTGCTTCGATAAAAGGCCATTCAACTCTGTCGTAAGCCTTAGACATATCGAGCTTAAGAGCGAAATTAATCTTTTCCCCCACTCTCTTCGTGCGCATGGAATGGATTATTTCAAATGCTGCAATGACATTATCAGTGATGAGACAACCCGGAACGAATGCGCTCTGCGATTCGTCAATACAATAGTGCAGTACAGATTGCAAACGATTCACTAAAACCTTTGAAATTATTTTAAATAAAACATTGCAAAGGCTAATTGGGCGAAAGTGAACCATACTTGTGGGATTATCATTTTTTAGAATCAAGACTATACGAGTCTGATTTATACGGGACATAGGCACAGTTCATGAGAGCACCGAGATGCAAAAATTAGCCACATCAACACCAATGATGTGCCAAAATTTTTTATAAAAAGAGCCCCTAGACCGTCTTTTCCAGCTGCCTTTAGAGGATTCATGGACTTAACCGCTTCCCAAAACTCACTATGGATAAAGTCTCGGGAAAGAGCAGCATTCATCTATTCCGAAATGCAGCACTAAACCCCCTCCTAAATACGACTGCAATCTCCCATTCCTTTCGTTGTGAATAATTGGGCAAAATAATCCATTGTCGCACTGCCCATCTCCTGTTCATTAACACACATCACCCCACTCTCGTTTTCCAGCAAGCGGATTCTATTATTTCTTTTCCGTTGAGAAGCACATCTATGAAAAAAGGTGGTGTTCCTATCACCATGCTTTAACCAATTCGAACGTGCCCGTTGTTCCCAATACAACTCCTCCCTATCCAGTTCAAGATTCATGGCCAACTTCACCTCCACTATTTCTCCGAGCACATCATTAGAAGGAATCATGTTATTTAGAGAATCCAATATTTCCTTTAAGTTTGCCACTGTGAGACCTTTGTCACGCTTGAGGCCTTTATACCATTTGTTCAGACCTACACTAAGCTGTCTTAGATGATCCAAGAAGTCACCAGATGCTGCCAACCACAACCTCTCAACCTCAGATGTACATGATTCTTCAAGAAGCCAGGTCGATTCAAAGCGGAAATGCCAAACACGATCAAACCTGTCTACCTTTTTACCCGTGTCCAAGAGAATAGGACAGTGGTCGGAGAAGGAATGGGTCAAATGATATACCTGAAAATCGGGAAACAATTCCAACCATGAGTTTGTTGCTAAGTCGTGATCCAAACGTTCTCTGATATTTGAAGCCGAAAAACGCCCTTTCTCCCACGTAAACCACGGCCCAATGTAGCCCATATCATGAAAGGAACAGTCTGTTATAACCTCCCTGAATCTATCCATCTGACGTGCATTCCGGACTCGTCCTCCATGTTTTTTAAATGCCATAATTATTTCGTTAAAATCCTCTATCACCACCCAATAGGTGTCTGCCAAATCATCCAACGACCATAACAAGTCCCAAGATTCCTCTCGTCGGCGTTCAGCAGGTGCACCATAGAAACCCGTGCACCTCCACTTATTCCCTTCTGAATCATCAGTAATTAAAACGTCTATGTGGCTTGATGAAAAAGAACGTACTGAAACAACACACGAGTTCTTCCATCCCATGGACAAGCCACCACTTCGACCAACAACACCCACATCGAAGCCATTCAAATAACCACATCGATGCTGAATTCTTGCCATTTTAGATTCACTGACCTTTGTTTCAATAAAGAAAAAAATTAAAGGTTTTTCCTCCCGCAGCTTCTGCTTAAGCCGCCCCACTGTCCGAGGCTTACCCAGCCCTCGGACATTCCAGCTTAAGAGTTTCATGGTGCCCGACGGACCTAAGCTGACAGGTCGGCCGATGAGTTATTGATATCACCAGTTGAATCCATCGTAAGAGAAACACCTAGTGATTGGGTTTGAACCCGCGGACGTTTAAGCCCATCAATCTGTTCCATGGGCCTATTTTCCTTTGCGGTTGCCATTGTTACATCCATAACGCACATATGGCCGGTTTCGGAAGGACTTAAGATGGGCCCCAGAATTAATCCTCCCCGATTATGTAAAGTATTTACTCCCTGCCAAATCCCTTTTGACTTGCTAAGATTGCTAGAGCCTGCTAAATTAAGGGGATTCGATGAGCCTGAATTAATTGAGTTTCCTTTTTTTCCTTGATCAGCAAAAAATTGCGGCAAAGAATCTACCGGAGCTACTTCTCGGAGCCAAATACTTTCCAGTTGATTTCTCCGACGTAAGGGGGCTCTAAGTGAAGCATCCCACTCCATGACAATATCAGCTGGATCCATCGTAGCTCTAAGCGGGCAAAAGCTCTCCCCATGGCCAAGTAAACCACAAATAAAGCAAAATAAAGTCAACCGTTCATACTCAAATCGAACGTAGTGATCGCTACCATTAGTCAAACGCAACTTCTTCCTTCTTTTCAACAGGAGCCGAATATCAATCAGGGCACGGAGACGAATAATCCACTTGTATCCAAGAGAAGTGGCCATGGCATCGTACTCGATAAAAGTGCCCAAAAAATCGCCCAAAGAACGAGCATCCCTCTCCAAAATAAAACAATGTGGAAGATTATGAACCAAAACCAGTAGTTTAAGTGAGTTAACGGTACCGGATTCAGGTCTTCACCCTCAAGTAAACGGTGCAGAACCAATAAGTGATTGTTAAAGTTCCAGGGGCCACTGTTCTCAATTCTGTCAGCATCTGCCGTCACATAAAGTCTAAATAGGAATCTGCTCTCGCCTAGATCCGAGATCGAGATCCCCCCAACTGGATGCCACACATTCGCCAAGGTTGACCGCATGGAGACAAAGTGAATCACGCTGGATGTCAAAAAGGAGCCCACAAAGCAATATTCATACGACAAAGAGAGATCTGGATCTGTATTCTCTATATCTAAACACTCGTCCTCTTCTGAACGAATCGCCAGACGTGCCAAATCATTTTCCACCGAAGCCATTGATACTGGAAAAGAACCCAGAAAGACCAAAAGAACGAAACTGAAGGAAAACGTGCTACTCATAACAGATAAATAAGCGTGCTACTCAGAGCAGATCATGGGATAATCCTTTGTTGAATATTCAAAGTTGAAAAAAAGGGAATATTTGATGCGAAACTCATTTCAACCAAAAAAATCAAAATTTTCCTTTGTAATCAATTTCATATACATTATATTACTACTATAAATTTATGTTGTAGCAATTTCACATATATTATTATATATATATTTGGTAACAAATTATAAAAATTTGTTTGGTCAAATCTAGTTTGGGTAAAATAAATTCGAATTACTTTTAGTTCGATTGAACTAAATATTAGCTCGGTTTTGATTTAATTTCATTTATTTCAAATTATAAATCAAGGATGAGTCATGATGTTCGGATCAAAATTGTATCTTGATTTAGAGAAATCGATTCGGGTCACGAGTGAAGGAGGTAATCCTAGATTTAGGCGAAGGCGAAGCAAAGAGACGAAATTAGTTCTCATGAGGGTGGGCCCACGCAGCTTTGGTTGTTAAAAAAAGAAAAAAAAATCCTGACCCAGATCCTTAAACGAGGAATGAATCGGACGGTCACAGTTGATAGTCAAAGGCCTATCTTGAAAGGTCTGTTTGACCACATCCCACCCTAACATGCTCTTTTTTTTTTCTAAACTTTGACTGTTGCGTCACTTCCATAAATGGGACTCTTCCTTGAAAATCTAGGTGCACCTCTTGCTTTTACCTTTTTGCCCACAAAATTTTCAACATTATCCCTTCTGCCCACAAAATCTGATTCAACGGGATTTTTTTGCTTCAAATGCCGTACCCGCATATTTAGATTCAAAAATTTAAAATCAATTTTAGACTCTAAACGTGATTTTGGGAGAAGCAAGATAAAAATAACTTTTACATTTCGTCGTGATTTTTACACTATATTTTTATACAATCGGAATTTTTAAGAAAAAACCCCAAACATAAATTACATTACTTTAAAATTAATTTTATAAAATCACGTTAATCCAAAATTAATTCTAACACCGTAAAATCAAACACACACATTTTACAT
The DNA here is from genome assembly GCA_958450335.1 of Hibiscus tridactylites. NCBI lineage: Eukaryota > Viridiplantae > Streptophyta > Magnoliopsida > Malvales > Malvaceae > Hibiscus > Hibiscus tridactylites. The sequence goes on from OY288279.1 coordinate 73,703,343, forward strand.
AGTCAAAAAAGAGATCTTCAACTTAAAACTTTTTTATATAAAAATGAGAAATGTGTTATGAAAATTTATAGGAAAAGAAGGGCAAATAAGTCAAATTACAGAAAATGGGAAGCGTGTAATTCTAACTTCTGTTGTTGGAAGAAAAATGTTAAGAAATGTTAATTGTTAAATTAATAAATTGGTTGGTTTGACCAATGCCGGTGTCTCTTTCTCTTCATTCATATATATATTTTTAATTATAATTAATTATTATTTCTTCCTACTAAATAATATTTTGCCTACTTTTCTTGCTTTTGCTTTTGCTCAATGCCCCCCTCTCTCTCACACACTGAACAGCCTTTTTTCCATTAGCTTTCTTTGACCTGCAAAGTTGTTCTCTCCTCAATTAATCAAACAAGGATTTCTGGGTTTTCATCATTTTCCTTAGTTTTTTTGCTTGCTTGATCTGCTTTCATAGGTTTGATTCATACCCTTCTCTTTATTTCTCTTCTTTTTTCTCCCTCATTGATGATATCTGGGGGAGGGGGGGGGGGGGGGTTGGTTTGGATGTTGTGTGTTTATTTTGTTTTATTTATATTAATGATGAAAGTTGTAATTTGATTGGTGGGTATGCAAATTATGTTCTTTTCCCCCCTTCAGTTTTGGATTATTCTGGATCTGAGTTTGAATTTTTTACTCAGATGCTGGTTAACGAATCTTCTGTTCTTGTTAGAAATTGAAGTTTTCTTAGTTGATTCTATGCTGTTTTGGACCAATAAAAATGGTTTGGAACGGTTTCTGTATTTGAAAGAACTAGGATTTCTATAGGAAGGATTCTGCATGTGATTAATGTTACTTTTTCTCTCGTTTTATAAATCCATGGCTGTGACTTTATTAGCAAATAAGCAGTTGAAATCTGTAGTCGGCTCCTGAGCTTATCCACTGGTTTATTTTGGAGTTTATGGAATTTGATGCCTTGAAAAACTGGGGTGTGAACTGAATGGTTCAAAAGTAATCCATGTCAAGCTTTGTTGTAATTGGTTTTAAAAGATTTCAACTTTGGACACTTCTGTTTGACCAAGGTTTTACTAGTCTAGCTTTCTATGCATCTGCCATAGAATCTATGTAGTTATCGGGTTGAAGATAAAAGGGGGCGAGGTTTGATGTGGTATCGATGTAAATTACAATGCAATCTTCGTTTGGATATCTGTTTGGACATGTTTTCTTATGCATGATATTACAGTAACTATCCTTTGAAACTTGTTTAAGAAATGAAGGCCTAGATTTTATTATAATAAGACATTGAATAGCTTGAATTTTGTAGTTTAGGTGCCGAGCATTTGAGACTATTCATATTCATGTTATTGGGATTTGGGGGTATGAATTGTTCATCCAATATTAAAAGACAAATTTGATACCCGGATCCCTTGTCTTTCTTGCACCCAGTTTGCAACCAATAGAGTGCCGATGTGTATATGTTGGTATTAATTATGTCATAACCATTTCAAAGCTTCTGTTGATTTGTTTGCTTTCTTCTTTATCTTCTGGCAGAAACATAGAAGACCTCGATACAGTTAGGGGGTTCGTGCTTTGTATATAAGATGGGGTGTTTTACAGTTTTGAGAAGCAACAAGAAAAAGTCTAAGCAGTCTGTTTTTGTAAAACGCATTGCTCATACGGAGCATATCCCTACCACGTTGCCTGAGCCCCAAGTTCAGACCCGATCACTCCAATCTGCACCCGCAAGTTTTATAACCAGAGTAAAACCAATTCAACCTAATAACAAGGCAACCTCCAATAGGACACGCGCATTATCTGCTCCATCAAGTCTCGATGCTGTTGAGCAAGATGCGCTTGGATCGATTGAATTTGAAGAACCAGAAGAATTTAAGTGTCATGGTGGATTAGTGAAGGAACAGAAGTCATCGAGTCCACAGCCTCTTCCGCTTCCATCTCCCAATAGTACTGTGCTGAAGACAATGGGAAGTTTTAAAACAGGGAATGTCAGTGGCCCACTTTTTGCTTCTGGACCATTGCCCCTGCCTCCCTCTGGAACACTAAGGAACTTTGGTTATGAAGAAATCGCGTCTGCTTGCCATCATTTCTCTTCTGATCGATGCACATCTGAGGGTCTATCTTCTGTTATGTATAAGGCTTCCTTCGGAGAGGACACGTCAAGTTCAAAGAAGTTTGAAGCTACTGTTACTCGCCTTCATCCATCCACTCAGGTACAAAATTTCTACCAATGAAATTTGTCTGCACAATTTTCATAAACCTTTAATGGGAAACTATTTTGTTGTTCATGTTCCCTTAATTTTGGAAACGTTTGAAGGTATTGTTTTAGAATCTTACTGTGTTATTTCTGTTCACGTAGGGTTTAAGGGACTTCATAAATGAAGTAAATACTCTTGCATCATTGCAACATCCAAATCTCTGTAAATTGATTGGATACCATGCACGTGATGGTTCAGAACAAAGAATGTTGGTCTATGAGAGGCTGTTTCATGGAAGCTTAGACTGGCTTTTATATGGGAGATCAGATGGACCGCCACTTGATTGGAATACCCGAATGAAAATTGCTTTATGTTCTGCACAGGGTCTTACTTTCTTGCACGAGGAAGGACCGTTTCAGGTATAGTTCAAATCTCTATTTACATCTACTATATTTCCTGATGATGAAAATGAATGACACTTGTCATGTGCATGTTTGGACTGAGCTCTGATCATTTGTAATTGGGATGCCAATTCTGTTTGAAATAAGGTCTTTTATTGATTAGTCCTCCATGGATGTTATGAATCAACCCCATTCTTGCTACATTAGTTTGTGTCGAATAGTAACGTTTGGAAATTTGCTTTTATTTTCCAAGTACTATTCCAATTTCATACAGGCTAATTACATAAAGGTACTTGTCATATGCAGGCAATGTACAATGAATTTTCAACTGCCAACATACAGGTTGACAAGGATTTCAGTGGGAAGCTTTCCGGATATGGGTGTGTCGGTCATATCCCAGAGACAGAAGAGATCTCCAGTAATTCAGTTGTAAGTTACTTTGCCATGTAATTGATCTTTAAGTTTTTTTTATCTATAATTATTGTTCTTTGAAAAAGAAAATTTGTGGTGCTATGAGTTGACTGATTTTCATCTCAACAGTCTACATAAATTTACCATTTTGAGTTATTCTCTCTCTATGCAGGCTGTGGCAAATATTTCTGTGGAGACTCTGGAGAGTGGACGGCTAACTCCGAAGAGCAATGTTTGGAGTTTCGGAATCGTTCTACTTGAATTACTCACTGGCCGGAAGAACCTTGACACTCGTCATCCCAAGGAAGAGAGGAACCTAGTTAAGTGGAGCCGGCCATTCCTAGCCGATGATTGTAGACTATCACTCATCATGGATCCTCAGCTCAAAGGCCGCTTTCCTATGAAAGCTGCCCGTACAGTGGCTGACATTGCACAAAGATGTCTCCAGATGGACCCATCGGAAAGACCGACAATGAGAACCATTGTCAAGCATCTCAAAATCATCCAAGACGTGAAATATTCTTGTCGATTTCCTCTGCAAGATCCAGCAGCAATAGCTGGAAAACAGATGTCAAGGTCACCGAGTCTTAATGGGATCATCACCCCTGTCCCCAGGTCAAGTTTCTCGCCATCACCGCCCTCAGGAGCCAGGATATCCTTTTCTCCTACAAGACCACCTAAATTGCCATCTATGCTTCCCCCGCGTGCATGTTCTTCCACCATGTCATTAGAGGAGCTTGAAAGGCAAGGAAGTCGAAGATCATCATCGGCAACCCTTAGAAGGGCTAGTGTGGAAGGATATTGATTGTTTGTAATCTATGCGTTTTTTTTTTCTTTCATTTTTTAATCCTCTTTTTTATAATTCAACACAACATATAGAAGATAAAAATGTGGTTCTTCCACTGTCCTATCCTTCGAGATATAAAAATATGGAGGATGCTGTTTTTGTAGATAAAGAGTGCAAGCTTGATCTTAAATATATTGTTCATAATTACTATTATCAAAGTCTTACTGTACAGGATGTGAGATTCCTTTTTTGAATTGTGAAAATATATAGAACTATTTGTGCTTTTTACACCGAGTAAAATTAACAGTAAATCTTCTTTCTATAGTATACTCATGGTATTTTTGTTGTGATACATAAATATGTGGGGATTGAAAACCCATATGTCAAACGCCTTATGGATTTTATAAGGTAAAAGAACACCAAACCAAAGGGGGTTAAAACGAATTTAAAACAAAACAAACAGAAACACGAAGTGCCTCATTGAGGATCCTTGTCCTTCTCATTATCATCGACTCTGTCGGATCCAGTTTCACCGTTTTCTTTGTCCTTGCTCTCAAGCTCTTCGGTGGCAGAAGGGAAACAGCTATTGTCTTGTGTTTCACCCTCCCCAGTCCCACTCATGCTCTGCGATGGACCATTTGGCGCCGAGTTTCCTTGTTGCTCGTATACCAAGCTTGTAAGACCATTCTCCTTCAGGTATGTCTCCAATGGAAGGGTTGCCACTTGAACAAGACTCGTCATGCTCAGACGGTTGGGACCTAATTGCGAATCATCCTCACGGTCAGGATCACAGTTCAAGTCTATCTGTCCCTTGTTAGCTTCAACCAACTTGGCGGTGCTCTGACTCTTGGATTCTAACTCATTAACTGATCTTGCTTCATTCTCGGAAAGCTTCAGGTGTGACGATGATGATAAATGTTTAGAGCTGCTATCTACTTCGGCTTCTTCACTGGGACCCCATGCTTGCTGATTCCTCTGAGCAATCATCTCTGCTTCACGCTCTGATTGGCGCTGTTTCTTGCGCATTGTAAGGGTTTTAAAACGACGTTTAACTGTCATGCACACGACACATGTGCATGTTGGCTTGTGTTTTCCTTTCCCACTTGGTGGCTGGATGCATACAATGCAAGAGCAACCAGGACGGTGCCTTGGGTGTTTAGTTGTAGTTGCCACTGAAGCCGTGCCTGAATTATCTACATTGTCTCCAAGGATTGCAGCATTGGCCAAAGCATCCAAACCAGATGATGATTCATGCTCCGGGGTTGTCCTGTGGAATGCTGCTATTCTCCTTTTTTTGAAATCTATGCATAAGATATGGCTTAATAGCTATCATTTGTAGATAGTATCTAGAAAGCAATGAAGCTAAATATGCAATCAAATTAAGAAAAAAATGCCACTGATAATATACAGCCAGTAACAGTCTGTATGCGGAATACGAATATATAAGATAATTGGATCAAGGATTATGCAACTACACGAGTAAAAACTCTTAATAGTGAAAGATGATTGCCAAAGTGTTGGGGTTTATGGTTTGTACCTATACTTTGTTAGCTAATTTTCATTCAAACTTATATATTATGATTTATGAATGTATTTCACTTTATTCTCTCTTGTTTTCATCTCTTGATTCCTTAATCTTTCCCCTCTAGTTCCTCTGCTCCGCCCTTTTTACCCCTAATATTTATGTCTATTCTATTCATATGAACTTCTCAGAGATACCAGAGAGCTGGTTACTTTAGCCAAAAGAGAAAAAGCTTGGCATGTGGATGAAGTTATCCTAAATTGACAAACAAGATTGAAATGTTTCATGAATTTATGTAAGATAGTCAATATTAATAAGCTCCTTTGTTCTTTAGAAGAGGAATATATGGTGAGAATGTACCTCCGTTCAATCTAAGAAGATTTTCTAGCTCCCTTGGGGTGAGTTCATCTGGTGCAGAACATGATGACCTGACAAAAATGAAGAGGAAATGCAAAGATTCCTTCATAACTCATTAAAGATACAAATATGAATGTGCAAGAAATATTATTCTGAAAAAACTGACCTGTTTTGGTCCCAGTTATTGTCTGCACACGTCCATTTGTGTGGAAGAAGAACATCAACAGGCAACCTTCTCCATTTAGAACAACTATCACACTGAGCCCATTGCTCTTGTCCCCTGAAGATCAAGATTAGTAGTTCAAGACAAGATAATTTACCCTACCATAAACTTGAGAAGCAGTTAGACTCTTTCAAACACAGTAACAGAAGACAAAATGCTTGTAGACAAAACAAGTTGCTTTATTGAATGAAATAGAGCCGATCTTTCTAAAATTTCCAGTAGAACTGACATATGAGCCTTCGGTATAACTTGTGACAGATCATTATGAGTGAAATTAAGATTTTCAAAATTTGGACGAGTTATTTTTCAGATTCTATATTACCAAATATTCTAAAAGAACTAGACATAGACATGAAAAAATGGAAATGCAGAGGAAAGCACCATTATAAGTTCGGACTTGCTCATGGAAAAATTAATTTAATTACCAATTATTCCTTCTGCAAAAGCGTTGTGTTATTAAATTAGCGTTAACCTTCAGACTAGGGTTTAAAAATAAATGCATATGCTCACCCGGTTGAACGGACAGCAAATATACTCCTCTTGCCGAAAACTGGAGGTTCCTGTGTGAAAATAACATGCATAAACGTTACGTTGCAATCACAATGCTTTACTATACTGAAAATTGGGATGAACTTTATTATTAATACGTCTTACTTATATAATGGATACTATATGTTCTATCCATTAATACGAAAAAAAATTCACTGGTCAAATAGATTGGCAATCAATCATCTGAGACCCAAGATTAAATTGATAGGATGAGCCAAGTGCACCAGAACAACCATACATGCAAACATTGTCATGCTCAAAAATATTCCAGGAAATGTACTCACATCATATTCTTCAAAATCATGATCCTCAATCGTGACAACGCTTGGCTTGATACTTGGTGGTGGGCGGAGCAAATCCTGTGCCTCTTCCCAAGTTAGTTTCAGCTCCAAAGCATCCTGACTGTCAATCAACAATCTCTTGCTTTTTGACCCAATATTCCGAGTTTTTTTTCTCTCTGGAGTTAACATTGACGGTAGTAATAATCCCTCCCTTATCATGTCCTCATGCTTCCCAGATCTATTCCAGCTAATATCACCACCAGTTGAATTCAAATGTTTTGACAGTGCGTTTAAGTGTGGATCGGTGCTTCCCTTTAGTGACTGAAGAAGGCCAGAGTAACCACTAATTATAGGCAGATTCTCAAAAACACCCGAAAAGGAACTTTCACTTGAAAGAGTGCCATTAGGAATGACAGATGGTAGGGTTTCCTGTTTATTTGATCATATCAATAAATGATAAGTTTTTTAACATGGAAATTGATTGCCACTTTACCTGCACTGCAGCATTGTTTGTTGCTTTACGATACCCCATAACAAGCTTCCCTTCTGGATCCATGCGGCTAAATGTTACTGTTCAGAGAGCCATATGCAATGTTAGTCTATGGGAGCTAACAACAAAGTATTGTATTGTTCCTTAATCAGGTTCAGGATAGTACCAGTATCTCCAGCCTGCAACTGCATAGACTGCATGCAAGGAGTCACGCCCTCCAAAACATACATCCTGCTGTTATTGTTAGGCCAGAATCTGAACTGAAACACCCATTCTTTTCCCTTTACATCTTGAATTCTTAGGGGAAGGCCCTCTGGTTGAGATATGGGGGGAAAATAAGCCTGCAATTCATACTCGTTTTAACTGATATGCAGCAAGGCTTTTCAACGGAGAGTAAACAAATATCAGTTGCAAGGGGAGGATGATGGAATAGGAACTAACTTCAGCACATGCTTTTGGCAGAACCAAGCGACCAATCCGTCCAGCATCACTCGCACTCAAAACCTTTTCAAACAAAGGAACAATGGTGGAATTCGAACTGAAAAATTATACATGTTAAGGATTTTACTGCTTAATAGATGAAAATTCTAGTTTGGCAGTTAATGCATGGTTGTGCAAGTAAAAATAAATTAAACCAATTATTGAATAGTGGTGGATACTCTCCAGAAATTTGCTGTAATTCTTGGTCCGTAATCCTCGGCCAATAACGAGGAAGCAACTGATTCCGTCCACGTCCCTCTACTGGAGGCCGAGCAACACGTATCTGGGGTACCATGCTTGCATTCACCTCCAAACCTGCTGCAAGCACTGGCTTTGGTGGCTTGGGTAGAAGATGTAGAGATTTTGACGCCTGCTGCAAGACTGAAGATATCTTGCCTTTTTCATCTACAACTGAACCAGAAAATACATTTGGGTTCCCTAATGAACTGCCCAACGAAATACTTAAGTTTGTTTGCGGCAATGTCTCAGAAATATTAGCTTTAGAAATGGTGGGTTTCATAGCTTGAACTGATCCATTCGATGTTTGATTAGTATTTGACAAGCATGTGCTTCCAATGTCTATTTCAGGAGGAAAAACTTCCTCCTGTTTCATTTGCCCCAAAGACCTACTTGAGTTATCATTGTGAAGCTGAAGCAATTGTCTCAGCTCAATGTTTTCTGCATTGTTGTTCAACTGTATAAGGTTTAGGTTTTCACTGCCAATGCCACTTAAATGGTTGCCTGCTGTGGTTGAGTGCAACTGACCAGCATCACCCTTCACTATACCAAATCCATTAGGCTTTTCATCTTCAACCATCTGTATGAATATGTTTTAAAAGCATCATAAATATCTGAGCTTTTACATGTAAAAGCTTAAACATCAGCTAGTAGGAAATCCTAAGCCACTTAATTGGTTGTATGAATATGTACAAGAAAGTACCAATGTTATGAACAACAGAAACAAACTAAACTATAGAGCTAATATAACAAAGATGTTAATATGAAAAGGAAATATCTTAACAGATATCATGCATTTTTCGTCTCATATCCCTCGCTCCATAAATGATTATTGTCACCACAGAGTACGCTTATCCTAAGCCATTGTACATGCAGGGGAAGGCTAGTTAGATTTAGAATCATTAAATACCAAGGCTATCCGGTGAGAATGTCTTTTCCTTTTAAGGTTTAACAAGAAAACTAATATAACAATTTGCAATTTATATGGAGCCACTTTTATTTAAAAAGTAAACACAAAGGAAAGGGGAAAAAATCTAACTTTTTTCTAAACTAAAGAAGAGGTTGCATCACAGGATTGTGATAACAACTAAATCAATTTAAAAAAGGGAAAAATGAGATTATTTTAGAGGCACACGTATACCCCGATCACAAACTAATTGTCTGGTTATCATAGACCCTACATCACCAACTTTATAGTTTACTTGACATGAGGCTAAAATATGAAGAAATCATAATTTGAACATCTTCTGAAAATAGTGAAACGTTAAATAAGTTAATCTTACAGGGCTCAATCCTGATTTTTTAGAGCAACTTGTACACATGATGCCCCCACCACTATCAAGAAGCTCAACCAAGCACCTGGAAACAATACATCCACAGTGGAGACGCTGCCATTGCCAAAAGCATTGAGATTATGCACAATACTATTAGGACTGGATGGACCGACGAGAAAGTATTGAAAATGACAACACACGAAGCTAAATGCTTGGGATGACACACCTTGCTACATGAAGAGCATTCCCTCCACCCTGAATCCTTTGAGTGGAATATGTCACAGAATACTGATTGTTCATATGCAGACCTACATCAAATATAAATCATAAAAGAGTTGCTTTTGAACAATTGGAGTTCTTCAATAGGAATTTGTATCAGTTGGGAAAAATTCCTGCCTTACTTCAATTCTTCCCTAGTGTTTAGCTACTTGATGAAATTCAAAACATAATCAAGTTTCAGGCAATGTTAAAAGAGGAAGGATATAAGTACAAAAATACAAAAACTCAATCGTTTCAAAAATTGTTCCATTACTCTTTTAAATTATACAAGAGCAATTCAAGAAAATTATATTCCAATTCACCATACAAAATCATTAAAACCCCGCCGATCTTATACCACTCACAAACAACAAAACATAAATTAAAAAAGTTCCAATTGTTCTGGTCTTGTGGTTATTGAATAGGAAAAGTGAGCTTTAGTTCATTATTAAGCTTACAAAAGAAGGCTCAAGTGATTTTAATTTCATAATTACCCGCACTTATCGCAGAGATCAGCAAAACCGCCAGATCGCAAAGCCCAGCCTTTTCTCCACTCAATCGACGTGGAAGCGCCGCACAGTCCATTCATGCAACTCTTTAACGCCATGCTCCAAATTTAATCCCTACAATTTCAAAACAAACAAACATTAAAAAAGAATCAAATCGGAAACAGTGAAAATCTCCCCTGCCGGCAGAAACAGATTCAAAATCGATCAAACCAAGTAAGTAATCAATTTAAAGAGTACAAAACCGAAACAAATTTATATTATATAAAAAAACTTCGGAAGAAAATAACCGGAGCTTCCGCGTCGCCGGCGTTGAATATCGTTGCGAAAAAGGAGCGACGGCGACTTTTTTGTTATAGTATTCGCGGACTATTTAAGACTTGGGGCTGACCGGGTCTGAAAAGAAACTATCGAAGAGAATCGAGAAACAGAAAGAGATGAAACGAGGAGTTCCGATGAGGGACGAGTTGAATCGGCGATGTGAGAGATAGCGGACAACTCATGTGCATGCAAAGCAGAGAGAGAGAGAGAGGGTTTGGTACTTGGCCAAAATAAAAATGCATGCACGATGTTACTTTAAGACTCGGCGATCTCCGACCCCCACCTTCTTTTTAAAACCCTATTTTCTGTTCTAATAATAAAATATTATTTATTTTATGACACTATCCATTTCTTTTCGTATTGAATTAATACCTATATTATACTCGCTGCGTGCTTGTTGTTATACAATCTCCAAAGGATAACCGTTCGATCAGATGTGAGGCCCGTTGAAGCCGTCGATAGTTTATTACGCTTTTAGCTAGCGCGTCACGAAAACTTTTAGTATCTAATAAAACTAAGAATTAGAAATTATGAAGCGTATAAAAATACGGCTTGTGGACATCTCCGTAAAGTGCGCCACTAGGCGCCTGTTCTATCCTAACGCATATCTTCGCATGCCATATGTATCAGATCCGAATTTCCTGAATCGCCCTCAGTTACCCCTTTATATTACGAGTAGATTGATGCTTTTGTTTGGAGAAATTGGTCTTTTGACGGTCCACGCGTCCAACGGAACTCTGCGTGCACACGTGTCAACTATCAACGATCATTGGTGTTCTCTTTTTCGGTTTTATATTTATGACGTCATATTAGAGGTGTGCTGATGTTAGGTGACCTGGATGCTAGATTACTACCTACCGCGCTGAAAGGGAAAGGCCAACCCACGCGCTAGTGAAATTGGAAAGGGTGGCGCTGGTGGGTGATATGGACGCGTTTAGGGGCACGTAGAGTGGGAATGAAGGTCTTGTCCTAAAACAAGGGTTGGAGCTGGTCTTAAACTAAGAGTTAGAAGAAACGTTGGGCGTGATTAATAGCGTTAATGATGATTGATGACGGCCACGATCTTATAAAATATCTTTCTTAATCAAGCGCATTTTATTCATTATCTTTATAAATATTGTGAGCCATCCTTTTAAATAATGATTCTAATAATATAATATTGTTATAAATAATTTATTAAGGTAAGGGCATGAGTGGGAATCGAGCGGAGAATATCCGAAAATCATAAAAATTCGAACTGATAAGATGGGAAATAATCAAAATTTTTACCTACAGAGATACGTACGAGGGAGTTTTATCATCGAAGCTTAATTGGGGATGGGGACATGGTTGTTATATCTGACTCATAGAGATAACCGAACTGTAACCTATAAATAATCGCGGGGTCACAAAAAATACCCATAAGGATCATGATACTTTATATTTTTTTTAAATTATACTTAACTCTCATTTATATGTATGCATACCTATCTTATTATCAATATTCTAATTCGTTAAGATATTTGGTCTTTTGTTTGAACCTCGTTAAGTTTGGGTTAGGGTGGCAATGGGGCGAGTCGAGACAGTTTTGCATTCTCATCTTCTTCCCCAACATTAACTGGTACGGTTTCGGGGAATCTCCATTAAACATTTCGGAGATTTTTCGTCCCCATACACATCCCTTACGGATCCCACGATTTTCAGTTAATCCACGTACCTAAAAACTAAACAAAACTTAATATATTAAAACGAATACTCAACATTAAATTTTCAAAATTACAACCATAAATGACAAATTTAATTTTACTAACGACAAACGAATCATTTCAAAACTATAAAACATGACTAAAATATTAACTATTGAAAATGACAGACTGCACTACCTTTAAAAGAAAACATGCAACTAATAGTCCACAGTTCTAAATCATGATATGTTTGTTCTAAAAAGAATTTGATTCGATAATATTTCCAACATATAAATTATTTCTTATAATTTTACTCGTACGGTTTATGACGGATTTCTAAAGTCACTGCCATTGTTGTGTTTTGAAACAATATGCACTCTTTTCTTCTGACATTTGCTTACTCAAAAAATTAATAACTCATAATATATAACTCGAAATCAAGAACTGTTTGTTTTGAACAAATTTAGACTTATGCATGGTTATTGAAATATAAGGCTCACTTTCTGATTTATCTTGTAGAATTTTTTGTGATTTTTCAAAGTCATTGCTAAAATTATTTTCTAAGAAATCTGCTGCCAAATTTTTATGACCTTCTAACATTCAAATATTCATATTTTTAAAAATACATATCGAAATATGTCACTTATATTTAAAAAAAACTAGACTGGATCACGTTTACAACGATGTATAGACCATAGGGTTGGGCATTCGATCAAGTCGAGTCAAAAAAATTCCTTGTTATTCGAGTTTGCAAGTCATGTTTTACGATTCAAACTTTATTGGAAATTTTTTCAAATCAAGTCAAGTTTATGAAATTTTGAGTCGAATCTAGTCGAGTTTTCGAGTTTCTGTACAAATTTAATTGTAAATATTTATAATGTTATAATACATATTGATTCCAATTTTAACGGCTTTCTCTTTGCATATACGATATACATATATATTTCTTCATATTTTCACATATGATATAAATAATATATAATAAAAAATTGACAGACTCGACTCGAATATGAAAACTGATCAACTAATTATTAAAATTTTGAGTTATTCGAGTTTCCATTTCATAACTCAAACTTTATTTCAAATTTTTTCGAGTCGAGTCAAAATGAGTCGGGCTTTTTCGCCTCGAGTCGAGTTGAATAATTTGATTTTTTCGAGTCGAGTTTTGCCAACCCCTAATAGACCACTTTTAATTATTTTTATGAAATTTACGGATAATTTCCAAACTTACTTCAGCCGACCATACTCAAGTTTATGGGAGATTGAATTTTTGTTGAAAAAAGGGTAAATTACTATTGGGAGGCTCGAACGATCAACCGAGATAGCCAATAAGGGGGTGAATTGAATTTTTTCTTGGGTAGATGAATGGTTAAGTAATAAAAATTTAGACACGATTATTTATAGTAGTTCGACTTCTAAACCAAATCTACCTCCACTACCTTAGCTATCTACACTAGAAATTTTTCACAAATCCACTAATTTGTCTTTTCTTTTAACGGGATCAAGGAGATAACCCTCACAACCAAGACTTATACCCCAAAGTCTTGAATACACACTCTTACAAGAGAAAAGCAAATAAGAAAACAATTAAAAGCAAATGTGTTTGCAAGTTAAGCTCACCCAAAACCTAACACTTTAGCAAATATAACAATTAAGCTCACAAGTGTGTTTTACAAAGAAAATTGATAAAAATAAGTATTAGAACAACTTTTATCTCATTGAATGTTGCTAGTTGGCTTCTTTGTTGTTGCATGGTTGCTTGATTTAATCTTTTAAACCTTCAAAGGAGTTTGTAGTCGTTACTAACCGTTAGGGTTAAATTAGAACCGTTGTAAACTTTATTTCTAGCATTAAATGCACCTTTGGGCTCATCCGTATCAGTACACGGGGATGAGTATCTGTACCTGTCCTGAAATAGAAAGAATCGTTAGGCATGTTTACAAAGAGTATCGGTATATTATGAAAGTGTATATGTACACCCCTTTCTGTATCTGTAGGGTTGAAGTTATATTGGTACCCAACTTTTCTACTTGAATTTGTCAAAATATGGGGACAAAAGAGCGTATCAGTAGACATGAAATTGTACCGGTATGGGTTCTTCTGGGTATCGGTACGAGTCAAACTATACTAGTACTCATGACCTGTTTTTGACATTTTAGCTCTTGAAAATCATTTTAAACATGCCAAAAACCCTTTGAGTACATTTTAAACATATTTTTCAAGTTTATGAACTTTTGAAATATTTTTGCAAATTCGTTTAAGTCCAAAAACTTTTTTCATTTAAGTTATGTAAAAATTAAATATCTCAACAATTTCTCCTTTTTGATATAATGAAACCACTTGAAAAGTTATTTTTGAAATTTCTCCCGCTTAGAAAATTTTTTAAAAAAAAAGAGAATTTTTTTAGAAAATAGTTAAAGCTTCCTCTATTTTTTGAAATTTAATTTTTCAAACATATCTCTCATCTTTTTTGTTATATAAAATAAATAATTTCAAAACTAAGTTTGAAATCTCATTTAAGTTCGAAACACCAATTGTTGAAAGGTTGATACCAATCATTAGAAATTTAGTACCAATTGATGGTGTAAAAATAACAATGAAGAAAAGAGACAAAAATTACATATTTTTTTTAAAAATTGGCTCCCCCTTAATCAAGCATAAAATAAATTTTAGTCCAATAATTTAAGAGAAATAAATTGAATTTCAAATAATAAAACATATGAAATTCAATCAAACATGCCATTTAAGAGATTAATGTAAGCATACAAGACATGACAAAAAGGAGACAAATGTGTCCCTTTTTGTCTACGCGTACTGGTACGGGGGAGACCGTATCTATACTTGGTTGATGGTCGTATCGGTATGGTATGGGTGATACTGGTACCAAACGCATGAACTGATGAAAATATGCAGCAAAATCAACACAAAAAGCCTTACAACTTAGTCTTAAGTTCATACAAAGGCTTGAAGAGATCCTCGATATACATTTCGCACATATTGCTACACATGTTTCTCAAAACATAACACTTAAAGCATACAAAGCATAAATTTTGCCAAAATCAACCAAACATTACAAGTTTAAGGCGAATAACATAAAAATAAGTATATTAGGCCAAAAACATGTAGCTCATGCAATTAAAACTCCCTCTAACTATATGCAATTAGGCACAACATGGAGTAACACAAACATGCTTAGATCATTTTGAAATTTAAACATGGAAAACATGATCAAACAATTACATAAAACTTAAATTTACCACTTGAACCAAGGTAGGGTGTTAAGCCTTCATTCTTCAGGTGTCCTTTCTCCTTTATGTGTCATATGTAAATAATAGAGGTTTTGTAGTAGAGAATAAATATTTTCTCTATTTTAATTCATATTACAGAAAAGAAGTGAGTCCCTTTTATAGGACTAAATTACAACAATCCTAGTTAAGTTAGACTCTATCTCTATCTAATGTTTAAAAGATTAGAAATTTAAATTTAGATGAGACAAGATTTAACTTATCACTAAGTTAGATAAGATTTGGCTACTTAATTATTTACTATGACTAAAATACATAGAAATATATTTACAATCTACACCCCCTTAAGCTGGTGAGTGTATATTGTAGAGTCTCAGCTTGGATGTAAGCTCATTAAAGGTGGTTCTTGGAAGTGCCTTGGTGAGTACATCATCTAGCTATTTGTGAGTTGGAACAAAGTCAAGCTTGACTGTTCCATTAGTAACCTTTTCAGAGATGAAATGACGATCTAGTTCCACATGTTTGGTCCTTGTAAAGCCCTAAACTTGACCTAGAAGAAATAGGTCGAATCTAGAAAGTTGTGATTGAAAACTTGACCTTCAAGAAACGTTATTAGGGTAAAATAGTAAAATATCATTTCTCATAAAATAATTTATTAATTATTGTAGAACTAATGTTTTGATATAATAATTGAAAAATATTTTGGACTGATTTAAAAAGAATTCAAAACTATTTTTAAAGTCCAAATAACTTGAAACTATGTTTAGGGATGTTTTTAAAAGGGTTTAACATGTTTTTCAAAGCCAAACTTCACAAAACCTTCCAGGCGTTTCGAAACACCATTGGGCGTTTCGATACGATGTATTCCAGTAGCAAAAATGTTTCGATACAGGTATCGAAACGGGCCTTTCCTGGATGAGATTTTTGCTCAGCGTTTCGATACGGGCTATGCCATTTCGATACGCCTACGTGGCATCGACCACAACGGTCATAAACCCCAACAACTATTTTCCAACTAACATTTAAATGTAGAGCGTTTCGATACGGTGCCTAGAATTTCGATATGGCCCATGATGTTTCGATACGAATGCTCGTCAGACTGCAACGACTCTTTCTACTTGAAGAGCGTATCGAAATGGGTTTGAGCGTTTCAATACGGGTAACAGCAAAACTGCATTTATGGTGGGAAATAAAGTCCTCAACGGCTCCAAATCATTCCCAACGGCTAGTAACAACTATAAACTCATCAAGGAGTATAAAAGGGACCTCCAAGCATCAAGATATGGTTAATGCTTCAATTGTGAATCAACAAATGATCAAATATAGTCTTTGTACTTAAATTGTCAATTCTTGAATAGACAAACACTAGTGAGCCAAAATTGTCAAATTTGCTCAAGTGTTTTAGGTTTTAGGTGAGTGCTTTTATTGTGCAAACAAACACCTATTAGAGGGATTTGTGTTTGCTTTTCTTATCTCTTGAAAAGAGGGTTTGATCAAGGCTTTGGGTAGAAAGCTTGATCGGTGTATAAGGGTTTCCTCCTAAGCCTAGAAAAGGGGACGAATCAATAGTGGATTGATTGGAAATCCATAGTGGGAAGCTAAGGTAGTGGATATAGACCTTGGTTAGAAGGTTGAACCACTCTAAAATTATTGTGTCAATTATCCTTTTAGCTTCCTTACCACATCCACCCAAAATTTCACCTCTCCACCACTTGGTGAGCAACATCGGTTGAACGGATCGAGCACCTTACAACTCAACAATTATACAACTTAGCGTTATAAAAATATTTGGTAACTTAATTAAATAACTGAAAGTGCATGCTATAAACTAATCCCAAATTATAAATAGTACCAATGTCTGAATTACATAAATATTCCAAAATAATGTCAAATCAATAGTTTGAAATATTTGGAAAAGAGTTCATGCTGAATGATAAAAATATCTGAATAAAATGCGAGATGCTCCAAGTACCAAGTCGCCTAAAAGAGTCTGAGTATATCTGAAACAGAAAGACTATATGGGGTGTAAGATAAAGAGCTTAGTGTGTCTCTAAAGTGCAAGAAAACACAAAAGTAAAACAATATTTTTTATTTTTTTAATAAATTCTTTTGAAATCATAATAAATCCGATAAATCTAAATCACAATGATATGACGTCTGATGCATATGAAAACTAAATACCCAATCTCCGATGCGCCATCCCAAAGAGTAAGGTTCCCGAAGGGTGAAACCACTGATCCGAAGCGGAATTCAACCCGAAGGATAAAACCACTGATCCGAAGCGGAATTCAACCTGAAAGGTGAAACCACTGAACTTCCCTAAACAATCTCAATCCATGTACACCCAATGATATGATGCTTAATTTAAAATTTGAATCTCAACTGAAACTCGAAATATTAAAAATTCAAGTTGCACAATTCTATAAATATGATGTTTTACAATTCCGTAAATATGATATTTTCACGATTTGATAAATCTGATTTTTAGTTCAAACACAGTTCGATATGCTATGCGTGATATCCAAAAACTTTCACAAATTAGAACACAGAATAAATCACACAATATATAAAAATCTCATTTCACACAAGCATGTAGCACAATAAGTAACATACAAGTTTATAGCACAAGAAGATATACACCTTTAGCGGGCAAAAGCTCTAATATCAAGAAGGACGCGATTTATACTTAGGTCTAGCTGAATCATAATGCTTAGACCTAGGAAAACGCACACAATCGATCTGAACAACTAAGGGTAAATTACCGACCTTAGAGATAAAATCAACTTAACATGAGAATGAATTAGATCAAAACAATATTCAATTCTTATGAAATTACTAAGTACAAATTAATTGTAATTAGCAAAATAGAGCTTTTTAGGTTTGAATTTGACAAAACATGCAACAGATTCAGGCTCAACACATCGGAAAAGGTCAAGATAAAGATTGTTCGAAAAAGTCAACTATGGTCAAAGTTAAAGTCAACTCTGACGGTCAAAGTCAACGTTAACTTGACTGGTCAACGGTCAAACTAGTCAAAGTCAAAATTGGTTTGGTTCGAGTCAAATTAAACGGTTCAGTTCGGTACACTGGTCTGGTTCAAGGCTTAGTCGGGTTTAGGGTCTGGTTCGGTTCACATACATCCATAGGTTGGGCTCACTCGAATTTGGGCTTTACAATTATCACTACACATGGGCTCCTAGAACCACCTCTACACCAAGTCATACTCATATGGTTCTGATTTGGGCTCAACAATAACACACAGTCCCAATCCTTTTACTATGCTGCAATGCATCTAGGGTTTACAGAACCCCAAACGGCAGTGGCTATAGATACACATTGAAGGTAGAAAGGAACCAAAATAAGATCTAAGAAAGGCGGCGGCACACAGATTCAAATGAAATAGAGGGGTTTCAGAAGCCTTTACTCACTAACAATGAACGAAGAGGATGGTTGCGAACAGCAGTGCAAAAGAGAAGAGGAAAGGGCAAACGATCGGTTCCACTTTGTTCTCCAACAAACGACAGCCGAAAAGGATGACTTGATGGTTGGGGTTGATCGCAAGGAGATGAGGAACACGAAGGTGTTGGTCGTGTAAGCCATGGGCAGTGGACGAAGGTTGAACAGAGCTTCGCCTAACGCAAGGGAGAGGGGAAAAAGAAGGGTGCGACTACTGCAAATGAAATCTAAATAGGGTTTTACCGTGTCATAATTGGGTATAAATACCCTACTAAAAAGGTAAACTATAAGGCATGACCTTGTGATTTCAAAGGTTCACAAAAAGGCACCAAAGATTACCCGATTGACAAAATGGTCACTAAAGTTCTGAATTTAATACAAATCGATCTCTAAAATCTAATTTTTTGTTGCCAAAAACTCTTTTAACTTTCTGATTTTCAAGAATCATCACCAATGATGATTATATCATCAACATAGACTATTAAAATAGCCTTTTTGTTCTTGGGAGAAGTTTTAACAAACAAAGTATGGTCAGTTTGACATTGCAGATATGTGAATTTTAGAATAGCTTTAGTAAATCTATCAAACCAAGCTTGAGGTGATTGTTTAAGACCATATAGTGATTTCTATAGTTTACATACCTTACCAAACTATGTGGTTTTTGCATGCACACATCTTCTTCTAGATTTCCATTCGAGAACTTGTTTTGGATATCAAGTTGGTGAAGAGGCCATTCTTGATTTTCACAAATAGATAATAAAACTCTCACTGTATTAAGTTTCGCCTCTGGTGCAAATGTCTACTGGTAATCAATCATATAGGACTAAGTGAATCCTTTCTCCACCAGTCTAGCCTTGAACCTTTCTATACTCCTATCGATATTATATTTGACTTTAAATACCCATTTACAACCTACTGCCTTTTTCCAGGTGGTAAATCAGCCATAAACTAGGTTTTG
This sequence comes from Hibiscus tridactylites, assembly GCA_958450335.1. Lineage (NCBI taxonomy): Eukaryota > Viridiplantae > Streptophyta > Magnoliopsida > Malvales > Malvaceae > Hibiscus > Hibiscus tridactylites. Next base: position 73,722,955 of record OY288279.1, read on the forward strand.
TTCGCTTCCAGTGCCTTAATTTCATCTTTTACGACCTTCTTCCATTTTGGATCTTTCAAGGCTTCATGTACAGTTTGAGGAATATGTGCCTTATCAATTCTGGTAGTGAAGGCTCTAAATGAAGGAATCAACTTCCCATAGCCCACATACCTTTGTATCAGATGATTGGTACATTTCTTGACACCTTTCCTTGGAGAAATAGGTAGATTAAATGTATGAATTGAAGGAATAATATTATTATTACCCACATATTCCATACCTTCTTCATCCTCCAAGGATAATGGAATTGGTTCCAGTTCTTGAGCAACCCTAAGCTGTGTAGTTTTCTGTGAAGTGGGTTTTTTCTTCCTTGTATAGACACTTAGTTCCTTTGTCCCAAGTTGAGTTTTTGAAGAATGATTTTGTGGAGTTTTAGGTAGTGAATTTGATACTGGAGATGCGGTTTCTGCATAGAGTATTGTAGGAATATGATTTTTTTTATGGATGTAGGAACATTTGTTGTGGATAAAGGAATATGTATAGGTAGCTAGATTGGTTGTGGTTGAAATTCATCCAAACTCTCCCCTGAATTTCAGAATTTGAGAAAAAAGGTTGTAATTCATGAAAGGTAACATCCATAGAAACATAAAATTTATGAGTGTCATGGAATGACATTTATAACCCTTATGAAGAGGAGAATACCCAAGAAATATACACTTGACAGCCCTAAGATCCAATTTACTTTGAAATTGCTTATGGACATGAACAAAAGAAGAACACCCAAATATTTTAACAGGTAATGTACAAGACATAGGTTTAAAAGAAAGAAACTGTTTAAGAAGAACATCCTTAAGAGTTTGAAATTTTAATACTTTACTTGGCATTCTATTAATGAGGTATGTAGCAGTAAGCAAGGCTTCCCCCCCCCCCCCCCCCCCCCCCCAAAAAAAAATGCTTGGGAACATTAGAAGAAAACAACAATGATCTAGCAACCTCTTAAAGGTGCTTATTCTTCCTTTCAGCCACTCCATTTTGTTGTGGAGTATCCACACAAGAACTAATGTGTATAATACCTCTCTCTCGAAGAAAGTTTCCCAAAATAGTAGTAAAAAAATTCATTCCCATTGTCAGTTTTTAGAATTTAAAATTTTGTTATGAAATTGAGTTTCAATCAGCATATAGAATTTCTTAAATATACCCTTAGTTTCAGATTTATCCTTCATTAAATACGTCCAAGTAGTTCTAGAGTGATTATGAATAAAGGATATAAACAACCTACTCCATTGATATTCTTAACTTTAGAAGGGCCCCAAATTTCACTATGGATGAGTGAAAAGGGTTGAGATGATGTATAAGATAATTGAGGATAAGGGTTCCGAATATGTTTCACAATCTAGCATGTATCACAAGTAAAATATTCTAGATTTTTATGGATGAATAATTTCAGAAACAATTTTTAGAGATAAGAAAAATTAGGATGTCCAAGTCGAAAATGCCATAAAAAATTCATTGGAACTTAAACCGGAAATTTGGGAGGAATAACAAGCATAATTGAGGGTGCAACTTGATAGGACTTGTCCCTTGGGAAGTACATGGCTTTCAATGAGGTAGAGTCCACTACACAACTTAGCACTGCCAATTACTTTCTCTGAATCCATTTCCTAAAAAGTACAACCATGCAAACCGATCTTAGTATATCACTATAAATCACTATGCAATTTGTTAAATAATAAAATATTGCATTGTAAATCAGGAACACAAAGGACAAAGTTTAGCACAATAACCTTAGTAAGAAAGATTGTTCTAGTCCCTTCCACCTTAGTCAATGACCCATTTGCAGTCTTCACATGCTTCTTGTGATGCTGTTTTGTAAGAGTCAAAAACACATCTTTGTTTCCTATCATATGGTCAGTAGCACCCGAATCCACTATCCATAGAATTGGAGTAGTTTTGGAGAGAAATGAAATACTATCATGCGAAATAGTGGATGTTTTAGGCTAATCAACAGAATTTGAATTGATCTCTGATGTGGAAGTGGTATGCATTGCGCAAGATTTTAGATGATCTAAAAAACCTAAACTGATACTATGTAAATTGTTGAGTGTGTAAAAGTTCTATTATTTACACCCTTTTAACCCATATTTCTGCTGCATTCAAGCATCATTGCATTGCATTTAGGATAGTTTTCAATTAAATATCACAATTAAATGAAAGGCACGAATTCTACTAAAAGATGGTGCATTTTGCAGGTAACTGCCAAGGTTGACGATGAAGGCAGGCGAAGGGCAGATAAGCAGGAAGGCTGAACTGAACAAGCAGCTGAAGAAGACGAACCTGTCATGGACCCGTCACGACAGCATGGTGACAGCAGATTATTGAAGAGGAAAAATGAAGTGGACATCGATAGATAGAGAAAAATCTGCTCGTCTGTCGTGTGGAAACCAAATAATTTTCCAAGCCCCGGATCAAAAGATATGACAAGCCAAAGCTCAAAGGAGAGGAAATCCCTAAAAGCAAGGAGGCGGCTAGAAAGTAGGATACTTTAGAGATTTAATCTTTATTAGAATCTTACTTTTAATTAAAGTTGTAATCCTTGTTACCTTAGATAACTTGAGCCCAAAGCTTATATAAAGGGCATAGATTAAACCTAGGGCATAGCCGACTACCCCATAACCCAAACCAAACCCCTGCCGTCTACCCGTCACCGACATGTTCTAAATTTCCCCTAGGGTCACGGGTTGTTTTGTAAAGTAGTTGCAAGGGTTGCTTTGTTTTAGGATTTTTCAAGTTCAATAAAATAAACTTCAAGTTCTTTTATCTTGGTTTTAATATCTTGCAAGAGCATCGGGAGAGCATTGTAAGGTTATCTATTTACTTAGCATCGGGAGAGTTAAGTATACGAAAGAGATAGAAGCGAGTTCTCTAGTTTATAGTTGAACCATCTCGTGCTTAGGGATAAGGCGAGGTTAAGTGGCTAAGGAAGAATTCATACACATCGGTGTTCATCCTTCGACTCACGCCGGGAGGTATCGTCAAAGACGTGTTCATCGACAGACTTGTGCCTAGGGATAGGGCAAGGCAGATCTGGGATTCTTGCCAAGCTTGAAGTACTGAGTTAGTGTCTGCTGCCGCAACAACTAACGGACAGACGCCGCGACAGGTGCTGTCGGCGACGGGAGCGACGACAGAACTGGAGATCCTAAGCAATTCAATACCTGCACTACCGAGCAATTCAATACCGGCCCATTCTCTCTATCTTGATTTCTCAATCCTTTTATTTACGTTTTACTTTATTATTCGTGACAACTCTCTAAAATATTTCCTTTACTTCGTGCAGTAAATCAAGGTGAAGTCATTAGCCCAATCCCTGTGGAGACGATATCCGATACTTCGTATCACTTTACTACTTGCGTCGTGTACACTTGCACTCCAATTGCGATAGTCTATTTTACACGCAACAAGTTTTTGGCGCCGTTGCCGGGGATTGGCAACATAACTACATCTTTATTTTATTGCACTTTTTGTTTTTATTTTATTTTTGTTTTCGTTTTTAGTTTTTCTTTAATTTTTATTTTGTGTTTTCAACTCTTGCTTTTCACAAGGTTCTCTTGTTTATGCGCAGATCGAAAAGAGGCGAAGATCCTGAGTATAAGTTAGATCCGGAAATCGAACGATCATTCAATCTCAAGAAACAGATTCGCCATCTTTTAGACAGGAACGAATACCTTGAAGAACAGCTAGAGCAGATGGCCCGTAACCAGCTTGCTGGAGGAGACATACCGCCTGTCGGCGATCCGCCTGGGGCAGGTGGACGACGGTCATGTCGTGACTACATGCTGAATGATCATGTAGAGCTAGAGACCACACTGCCGGATATTGATGTTGACAACTTTGAACTTAAACCTGTCATGTTTAGTATGATCAACAACGCCGGACAGTTCAGTGGTTCTGCGACAGAAGATGCTAGGGAGCATCTCAAAACATTCCAGGAGATCTGTGGTTCGTTTAGGCTACCAGGAGTTAGTCCGGAGATACTGAGGCTTCGGTTATTCCCCCATTCATTAAGGGATAGAGCTAAAACTTGGTGGAATAAACTTACACCGGGTTCTATTATGACTTGGGCAGATCTAACTCGTGAATTCTTATCTCGCTTTAATCCTTCACATTTATCTGAGCGATTACGTAACGAAATTGCTACTTTTCAACAGGAAGATGACGAGCCGATGCACGAGGCCTGGGACAGATTTACTACTCTTCTACGGAACTGCCCAATGCATGGATTCCCCGTCTGGAATCAGGTAACTAAGTTTTATAATGCTGCTAACTTACAAACTCGCATTCGCATTGATTCTGCAGCAAATGGACTGTTATTGGATAAAGATCCGGACGAGGCATTACAAGTTCTGAAGAATCTAGCTAAGAATGAGGAGCAGTTTCCGACAGCTAGAAGAGGGGGTAAACGAGTACTTGCTGTCAAGGACTATGAGGCTGACAGCACTATGAAATCACAAGTAGCATTCCTCACTAAAGCCATGAAACACTTATTAAGTGAAGAGGAAGTACGAGGGTTTGCTGTCGAGGAAATTTGTGCCACTTGTGAAGGAAATCATAGTAGGGATGAGTGCCCTATAAACATAGAAGAAGGGAAATATGTTGGAAATTACAAGCCAAATTATAATGCCAACAATTACAACCCTAATTGGAGAAAGGATCCCAAATTTTCCTGGAGTAATCCTAACAATGCCCTGAATCCGCAAGCATATAATCAGAATCAGGGGGGTCCTAGATTGTTGACGCGACAGCAGAACCTGCCGCAGAACCTGCCGCCTCAGCAACAACAGCAGCCACCACCTGCCACGAGTAGTGTATTGGAGCAGACTCTGGCTACCTTTATGTCTCAGACTGGCACGTATATGGATAATATTAATCAGTTTGTCAAAAAGACGGAGAATTTTATGGACGAGACTAAGATGAGAATGACAAACCATGAGGCCACCTTAAAATCTCTAGAGACACAAATGGGTCAGGTGTCGCAGCATATTAAACCGAGGCAGAATGGAGGTTTCCCTAGCAATACCGAAAACGCTAGACCACCCCCACATGAGTAATGTAAGGCAATTACTACTAGGAGTGGGAAAAAGCTACCGGGGCCGGAAAAAGAAGTTGATACAGAAAAGGACCCTGCTTTGAACAAACCTGCCGAGGAAGCTGTCCCGACAGGTGACAAACAGACTGCTGCCGATGATCCTGTCACGACAGCAGAAGCGACAGAGGAGAAAAAGGAAGATTATCGTCCTCAGATTCGCATGCAGTGGGAAGGACGCATTGCTGATTATCGTCCTCCACCACCTTTTCCTCAACGGATACAACAAGCTAAGAATGAATCTCAACTCAAAAAAATTTATGATATTTTTAAACAGGTTCATATTAACATACCGTTGTTAGATGCTGTTAGGGAGATGCCAGGTTATGCTAAATTCCTAAAGGATGTAATGTCAAAAAAATCTAAACTTGGGGAATTTGAAACGGTAAGGATGCAAGAGGGTTGCATGAGTATTCTTCATCGACAACCACCCCAGAAAAAGAAGGATCCAGGGAGCTTCCTCATACCTTGCATAATCGGCGATAAATTTGTGGGTAAGGCACTTTGTGATCTTGGTGCTAGTGTTAATCTAATGCCCAAATCTGTTTTTCAGAAACTAGGTATTGGCAAGGCGCGACCCACGACAGTTACCCTACAGCTAGCCGACCGCTCTTACGTTCACCCCGAAGGAAAAATTGAAGATATTTTTGTAAGAGTGGATAAACTTATTTTTCCTGCTGACTTTCTTATTTTAGATTGTGAGGCAGATGAGAACGCACCAGTCATCCTCGGATGACCTTTCTTAGCCACGGGAAGATCGTTGATTGATGTGGAAAAAGGAGAACTCACCATGCGCGTGAACGATCAAGAAATTAAGTTGAATGTTCTCCAAGCAATGAAACATGCCGATGTGGACGAGGAATGCAAAGCCATCATCGAGGTGACCTTTGATTACCCCTGCATCAGGTCAGGCTGCCGAAATATAAAATTTGGTCACTGCTGCGACAGCCATCTAAAGACCTGTCACGACAGTGACGACGACAGCACCGACGACAGTGACCCCTCTGAAACCGATACATCTGATACTGAAGGTCATGAGGAGGTAAACTGGTTAGACCATCGTCCAGGTAAGTTATTCGAACCCTTGAATTACACTTCGGATAATCATTTAATCCAAAAGCCCTCCACTGTTGAACCACCTGTCTTAGAACTTAAGCCCCTGCCAGGGCAGCTTAAATATGCTTATCTTGGTTGTGATAACACACTGCCCGTAATCATCTCTGCTAAGCTGCCGCAGGAACAGGAACGACAGCTGATCGACATGTTGAGGCAGCATAAAAGGGCGATAGGATGGACGATAGCAGACATCCAGGGCATTAGTCCGGCAATCTGTATGCACAAAATCCTCCTAGAGGAAGATCATAAGCCGACTATTGATGCCCAAAGGCGGTTAAACCTTGCAATGAAGGAGGTAGTGCGTAAAGAGATAATCAAGTGGTTAGATGCTGGTATTATTTACGCCATCTCCGACAGCAAATGGGTAAGCCCGGTGCAATGTGTTCCCAAGAAAGGAGGCATGACCGTGATAATCAACAAAAACAATGAATTAATCCCAACCAGGACTGTGACCGGTTGGAGGGTTTGTATGGACTATCGGAAGCTTAACAAAGCTACCCGAAAAGACCACTTTCCTTTACCCTTTATTGATCAAATGCTTGATAGATTAGCGGGTAAATCTTATTATTGTTTTCTTGATGGTTATTCAGGTTATAACCAAATTGCTATTGCACCGGAGGACCAAGAGAAAACGACTTTCACATGCCCCTACGGAACATATGCATTCAGGAGGATGCCATTCGGCCTCTGTAACGCACCTGCCACCTTCCAAAGGTGCATGATGGCAATATTCTCCGACATGGTTGAGGACTTCCTAGAAATCTTTATGGATGATTTTTCTGTCTTTGGAGACGATTTTGAGAGTTGTCTAGGCAATTTACAAAAGGTGCTCGAAAGATGCGAAAAAGCTAACTTGGTTTTAAATTGGGAAAAATGCCACTTTATGGTGGATGAAGGGATAGTCTTAGGCCATAAGATTAGCTGCCGTGGGATAGAAGTCGACAGGGCAAAAATAGAGGTCATAGAGAAGCTGCCGCCGCCAACAACAATCAAGGGCATTAGGAGTTTTTTAGGGCATGCTGGTTTTTATAGGAGATTTATTGCCAATTTCTCAAAAATCACGAAACCCCTATGTCATCTCCTAGAGCAGAACCGACCCTTTGACTTTAATGAAGAATGTACTGAAGCATTCAAGGTTCTGAAGGAAAAGTTAGTGACAGCCCCCATAGTACAACCACCAGACTAGACGCAACCGTTTGAAATTATGTGTGATGCTAGTGACTATGCTGTCGGGGCAGCACTTGGGCAGCGCAAGGACAGGCTATTTCATGTCATATATTATGCCAGCAAAACATTGAATGATGCCCAAGTGAATTATACCACCACGGAAAAGGAGCTGTTAGCTATGGTGTTCTCCATCGACAAGTTTCGTTCTTACATTCTTGGAACGAAGGTTATAATACACACCGACCACTCTGCCCTCAAATATTTATTTGCAAAGAAGGATGCAAAACCTAGGTTGATACGATGGATATTACTATTACAAGAGTTCGACCTTGAGATAAAAGATAAAAAGGGGACAGAAAATCAGGTGGCAGATCACTTGTCGAGGTTGGAGACGGGACAGAGTCTACCGCCAGATGAGACACACATATTGGAGACCTTCCCAGATGAGCAGCTCTTTGCTGCCGCAATAGCTGTCGCGACAGCCATGGCGGCAGGTAAGTCCTCTAACCTTCCCTGGTATGCTGATTTCGTTAATTTTATAGTTAGTGGAATATTACCTTCTGATCTTACTTACCAAGCCAGGAAGAGGTTTCAAAATGATGTTAAACATTATTATTGGGACGAACCTCTTCTTTTCAAAATGTGCGCAGATCAGGTTATAAGGAGATGCATACCACAAGAAGAACAAGAAGACATTCTCCATCACTGTCATGCTTCACAATATGGAGGACACTTAGGAGGCAATAAAACTGCTGCCAAGGTGCTGCAGTCAGGGTTCTACTGGCCGACACTGTATAAGGACGCACAGGAATTTTACAAAAACTGTGACAGGTGCCAGCGGACAGGTAACATCTCGAGGAGAAACGAGATGCCACTGCAGAATATTTTAGAAGTCGAAATCTTTGATGTTTGGGGGATTGATTTTATGGGACCTTTTCCATCTTCTTGTGGAAATCTTTACATCCTCCTAGCAGTGGATTATGTCTCCAAGTGGGTAGAAGCAATCGCAACTCAAAAGAATGATGCCAAAACAGTCCAAAGGTTTTTGTACAAAAATATCTTTTCTAGATTCGGCATCCCTAGGGCGATTATCAGTGATGAAGGGAGACATTTTGACAACAAGGTAATTGCTGCCGCCTTGAGAAAATATGGTGTCAAGCACAGGATCGCGACAGCATACCACCCACAGACCAATGGACAGGCTGAGATATCCAATAGGGAAGTAAAGAACATTCTTGAAAAAATGGTTAAACCAACTAGGAAAGATTGGTCTTTGCTTCTGAATGACGCATTATGGGCATACAGAACAGCCTTCAAGACTCCATTGGGCATGTCTCCATACCGTTTGATTTATGGGAAAACCTGTCATCTGCCTGTCGAGATAGAACACAAGGCATATTGGGCGATCAAGGCAGTAAACATGGACTTGGACAAGGCAGGCCAGAAAAGGTTGTTGGATTTGAATGAGATCGATGAAATACGGACAATGGCCTACGACAATGCAAGGATTTACAAGGAAAAAACTAAAAAGTGGCATGACAAGAAGTTGCTGCCACGACAGTTCTGCCCAGGGCAGCTTGTGTTGTTGTTCAATTCTAGATTGAAACTCTTTCCAGGGAAGCTCAAATCTAGATGGTCTGGCCCGTTCCAAGTAGTTCAAGTTTTTCCCCATGGTGCCATTACAATTCAATCACTAAAGGACGGGCACCAATTCAAAGTCAATGGACAACGCCTCAAGCACTATCAAGGGACTGAAGCCCCAGGAATACAGGAAGTGGTTACTTTAGGTGATGCCCCACAAGGCATCCCTAATTTAACCTAATTCTTTTATTTTTATTTTTATTATTATTAATATTATTATTAGGAATTAGATTTATTTTATTCAAATAATGTTTTGTTTTTAATTTCAGTTTTTAGGAAATAAAGGAGGCAAGTGAGAAAGAAGAAGTGGCCCAAGCCCACCGCCCATTCATCAGCCCAAATAACGTCCATTTATGATAACCTGTCGTTTCGGCTGCCGGCGCAGACGGAGTTGACAGGCTGTCAACAGACGCACAGCAGATGAAGAATCGTGCGGAAGACGCAGCATTAATGTCCGTCAGACGTGTCAGACGCAACATTCAATCTGCCGCTCCGTTATTCCCGCCTGCCGTTGCGGCATTAAATGGGCAGCCCCCGACAGCTATATAAACCCCTTCTCCTTTCATTTTTCATCACTTCAGATTTTCTCTCTTGCTATTCTCTTCTAGTTTGATCTCTTTTCTTTCATTTTTAGCCCTTGCAACCAAATATGTCTTCACGACAAACCCGACAGAACGCTGCTGCCGCTTCCTCTTCCGCAGCAGCATCTCTGTTCGCTAACAAAGAACTTTGGGAGGAGCGAAGCTTCATCTACAACAGAGATGCCCCTCTGTTTGGACTCCGGCCGTTCATCATGCAGGCCATAACAGCTCAATTGTGGGAAGACTTCGCCGAGCAGCCGGCAGAACTTAACGACACCCTAGTCAGGGAGTTTTATGCGGCGATCGAGAGCAAGACGGCGACATCTGTCACCGTCCGAGGAGTGACAGTCCCTTTTACCGCCAGCAGCATCAACCATGTCTTCGGCCTCTTCTTCGGCCCCAACGATGATGCTCATCAACAGTTTTGGGACACCCTCGACGCTGCCGGCCATGATGCTGTCATGAGGGAGTTGACAGAAGCGGGAACGACGTGGAGCACGAGTAAGAAGAACCCCCATTCTGTCAATAGGGGGCAGCTCCTACCTGAGGCAAAGCTATGGAACGCTTTTATCAAAAAGCGTATCCTGCCCTCGTCCCACCATACGACAGTCAACAGGCAGAGGTTGGCCCTCATCCACTCTATCATGCACAACAGGCCCATCAATGTGGGCAGGTACATGCGGGACAACATTCTCGACTGTGCTTTCCGATCAGACTCCCGGCTCTGCCTGCCCTGCACCATAACTGCCCTCTGCCGCTGTGCTGCCGTACCGGAGGAAAACTCAGACAAAATCAAGAAGGGCAGCGGCTGGACAGACAGCAACATCTCCAGCCTCATGGAGCTGGTAGTCGTATCGCCTCTCAACGCCTTCGATCCCAACGCCCCTCCTGCTGAGTCTGATGATGAGCCTGCCACCGAGCCTGCCACCGAACCTGCCCTAGAAGCTGCCACCAACACCGCACCGGCAGATCAGAACGCCCACATCCTTGCTGCCGTCCTGCAGATCGAGGAACGTCAGATGGGCTTAATGACATTCATCCGAGACTTCTCCAATGCCACGGTAAACTTCATTACCAATACTTTGAATTTTTCGGATGTCTTTTTCCCCACCTTCCCCGCCCATTATTTCAATATCCCATCCCCTACTCCCACACCACCTGTCTCTCCCCATGGAGAATCTGCCTCCTCCACACCTTCCCCGACGGCAGCCGGCAGCCCACCGGCAGACACCTCCCCTCGAGGAACAAAGCGAGCTACCACGGACGACAGCCCCCTTGTCCGGAGGAATTTGGACAGCGCCTTCACACGGGTGAAGCGTATCAAGCATGTGGCAGACAAGAGAAAGCTGTCCAAGGCCATCATGTCCACCAGCTGGGACAGCAGCAGCAGCAGTTCTGATGTCAGGCTAGTGGAGCCAACTGCCCTTCCACCTGCTGACGACCCTGTCCCCCAACCGGAGGAAGACCCTGCCCCCCAACAGGCTGACGAATCTGTCGATCAACCTGCTCCGGAACCTGCCCAGCCACCTCCTCAACGCAGACGCTACCATCAGATCCGCGTCAGCAGCAGCAGCGAGGACAGCGCATAAAATTTAAGTTTTTATTTCTTTTGTCTCCTCTTATTGCTGCCTGCCCTTATATAATTGTGATGTACTTTTTCTTTTTTATCTTGTTTTTCTTTATTTGTTTTTATGTTATTTTGCATTGAGGGCAATGCAACCCTTGAGTTTGGGGGTGGCAACCCTCCATATTTAATGGCATCTTTAGCACATCTTTTGTTTAACTGTTTTGTCTTTTTATTTGCCTTTATCTTTTAAAAAAAAAATCAGAAAATTAAACTGTTGGCTTAAAACTGCGAAGTTAGCTTACCTGTCATGACGGCTCTGTCGTGGCAGCATCTTTAGGACAGGTTAAGGAAAAGTTTAGAGCCTTTCTATAGTTCTGAAAACTTAAACACTTTTGTGACTGTTATATTGCTTAGATTTCTTTTAGCCAAACTAGAATAGGATGCTTAGAACTTGAATAGCCCCTAGAGGTGCCTAACACTGGCTCTAGGAAAGAAGTTTAGTAAAAGAAAATCAAAAACCTAGAGGTGCCCGAAACCGGCTCTAGGAAGCTAACTAGAGGTGCCCAAAACTGGCTCTAGAAAAATTTTAGCTTGAAAATAGAAGAAAAAGAAGCATGAAAATGTGCCTTCTAACAAAATAAGCTTTGGCATAAAAATTCGAGTTAAGGAGTTGAATATTCTAGTGAAACTAAGAGAGTCTTAGCATATAACTGTTCACAAGCATGCACACACTGCACGAGAACTATAGGGAGAATCTGGACAGATCCTAATCTTTCCGACAGGTTGCTGCCGCCATAGAGAGTGAGCGACGGGTAAAGGACAGTTCACTGTTTGAAAGCCAACACAAAAATTTTCATTTTTCTAGGTTTTAATTGCTTGAGGGCAAGCAAAGACTTGAGTTTGGGGGTGTGTTGAGTGTGTAAAAGTTCTATTATTTACACCCTTTTAACCCATATTTCTGCTGCATTCAAGCATCATTGCATTGCATTTAGGATAGTTTTCAATTAAATATCACAATTAAATGAAAGGCACGAATTCTACTAAAAGATGGTGCATTTTGCAGGTAACTGCCAAGGTTGACGATGAAGGCAGGCGAAGGGCAGATAAGCAGGAAGGCTGAACTGAACAAGCAGCTGAAGAAGACGAACCTGTCATGGACCCGTCACGACAGCATGGTGACAGCAGATTATTGAAGAGGAAAAATGAAGTGGACATCGATAGATAGAGAAAAATCTGCTCGTCTGTCGTGTGGAAACCAAATAATTTTCCAAGCCCCGGATCAAAAGATATGACAAGCCAAAGCTCAAAGGAGAGGAAATCCCTAAAAGCAAGGAGGCGGCTAGAAAGTAGGATACTTTAGAGATTTAATCTTTATTAGAATCTTACTTTTAATTAAAGTTGTAATCCTTGTTACCTTAGATAACTTGAGCCCAAAGCTTATATAAAGGGCATAGATTAAACCTAGGGCATAGCCGACTACCCCATAACCCAAACCAAACCCCTGCCGTCTACCCGTCACCGACATGTTCTAAATTTCCCCTAGGGTCACGGGTTGTTTTGTAAAGTAGTTGCAAGGGTTGCTTTGTTTTAGGATTTTTCAAGTTCAATAAAATAAACTTCAAGTTCTTTTATCTTGGTTTTAATATCTTGCAAGAGCATCGGGAGAGCATTGTAAGGTTATCTATTTACTTAGCATCGGGAGAGTTAAGTATACGAAAGAGATAGAAGCGAGTTCTCTAGTTTATAGTTGAACCATCTCGTGCTTAGGGATAAGGCGAGGTTAAGTGGCTAAGGAAGAATTCATACACATCGGTGTTCATCCTTCGACTCACGCCGGGAGGTATCGTCAAAGACGTGTTCATCGACAGACTTGTGCCTAGGGATAGGGCAAGGCAGATCTGGGATTCTTGCCAAGCTTGAAGTACTGAGTTAGTGTTTGCTGCCGCAACAACTAACGGACAGACGCCGCGACAGGTGCTGTCGGCGACGGGAGCGACGACAGAACTGGAGATCCTAAGCAATTCAATACCTGCACTACCGAGCAATTCAATACCGGCCCATTCTCTCTATCTTGATTTCTCAATCCTTTTATTTACGTTTTACTTTATTATTCGTGACAACTCTCTAAAATATTTCCTTTACTTCGTGCAGTAAATCAAGGTGAAGTCATTAGCCCAATCCCTGTGGAGACGATATCCGATACTTCGTATCACTTTACTACTTGCGTCGTGTACACTTGCACTCCAATTGCGATAGTCTATTTTACACGCAACATAAATAATAGAGGTTTTGTAGCAGAGAATAAATGTTTTCTCCATTTTAATTCATATTTACAGAAAAGAAGTGAGTCCCTTTTATAGGATTGAATTACAACAATCCTAGCTAAGTTAGACTCTATCTATATCTACTATTTAAAATATTAGAAATTTAAATTTAGATACGATAGGATTTAACTTATCACTAAGTTAGATAAGACTTAGCTACTTAGTTATTTACTAGGACTAAAATACATAGTAATATATTTACAATCTACATCATGAGCTTCAAAAATTTAAACTTTGATCAACAATTACTCAAGCACACCTACAAGTAGACAATCAAGTAATTTTTGGTATCCAAATTGCTTTGGATCCAATGATGTTAGTCCCAAAAGTTTTAGTCCCCTTAGGAATCTATTTTTCAATGTCTTGTTTTTTGTTTGAACAAATTAGTCCCTTAAGGACCCAAATGTCCTTAACCTTTTTTCCTTTAAATTTGTTTTGGAGCTACCTATAGACTCTTTGGAAGATGTGTAAAATAATGCTGGAAAAAAGGGCAATTTATAGATAATGGCTAATTGCATGCCAAGAGTCCTTTGCGTGCAAGTATACATGGTCTTCAAGTAATACAACTTGGTAAGCTGAGTTATCGATCTCACAGAAATTGACTTGAAATTCGATTGCTTTGATGATTTACTTGTCTTGGGAACAAGATGATTTGTTTTGGAGTTGTTTTAGAAACTACTTAAAAGAAAAGAAAACAATGGAGTAAAACGTTGGCAAGGAGGGTGCTTTTAATGAATGATGAGTGTTAGCAGGGAATGCTTGATTTTAACACTGTTCATGCCAGCCTTTGTTGGCAAACTGTCTTGGCATTGTTTGTCGAGCAGATTCAACATTAGCAAAGCCTCTCTCGATGGTCTTTGCCCTAAGTCGATTATGTAAAAACACCTATATCTCTATAGTGCATGTTTTTAAATGAATCGAGTTGATTAAGAACCAATCTATACTCCGAGTGGGTAGATATCACTTTCGAAGTAAGTTCATCTACTTGAGAAGTAATAGGCCAATTATGCTAGCTCTCTCTTTGGAAAAGTATTTAGAAAAATAGTAATGACAGCTCTCGCTTGGCATTTACAATTAGAAACAATAAAGCATGCTAGATAGAAAAACTTTGTCGAAATAAAATTGTATTCAAAGAACTAAGGCATAAAAACAACGTTAAAACCAAACATCCCCCACTAACTATGAAATTAGTTCATGGTGAGGGATTTAACCAACAAAACTATAACAGTTTTCAAATACATCATCCTAAAATAAAAGAAAACAAATTAAAACCAAAAGAATGGGCGAGAGGGGTCTCTCGATGCAGCCCTCAAATCCAGGCTCTCGGCCAAGTGGTTCAACCACCCTTTCTCGGTGCAGACGACCATCACTCGTCGAGCTCTCCAACACCTCACTCTGATCACTCTAAGTCTTCACTTCACTTCCCTCCATGCTTGATCGGTTGGTTGTATTTATAGGCGTGCAAGGGAAGGGAATATGATAACTTGCTCATTTGAATTTCAAAATGCTCCAAGGATAAGAGATAAGCCTTATCCGATTGATGTGATATCTTATCAAGCTAGGGCTGACGTCATCCTACCAGTGTTGACTTGGCATATGAGCTTGGCATATCTTCGCCAACGTAGCTTGACATTACCTTATCCGCTATTTTTTCAGAGATTGACCTATTTGCGATCTTTTAGGAGCATGATCCTTTCCTATTTTTTGGGGTTCAACAATCACTTGGCATGGTATCATGTGCACTTCTCTGCCAACAAGTGTTTGGCACCATCTGGTTCTTCTGTGCCAACAACACTTGGCATTCTTCTTGACAATTCTAATTGTGTTGCTTTCATGCACAAAATCCTATGTCAAACCTGCAAAATAATCACAAAAACAATTCTTCACCCTGGCATAGACAGAAAACTAAACTTCTTATACAAATGCACGATTCTAGCAACCTAATGCAACTAAATGTACCTAAAAACAAGCAAGAGTGTTGTAAAATTGTCATTAAAAAGAATACTTTTGGAGAGGTATTACACCCTCAAACCTAACTCGTTATTTCTCCTCAAGTAATGCAAAGAAAGAAAAAATAAAAATTGTGAAAAAGTTACCTCGACAAAATTTTGGTTGGTAATGCCAGTAGATGTTGGAAAGCAGAATTTAGATCTATATATGTCCTTAGTATCTCATAGTAATTGTGACAAGCAGATAGTAATTCAATGCAACAATATTACTTTAGTCTAAGCTCATGAAGAGGGCATGATGTGCGGGCAATATGCATCAAGTATCCTTTCACTCTCTTGGCCATTTTACTTTCTAAACTCAGATTCTTATTTTCATATTTTCCTTTTCTTTGCCAAGGGTCTCTAGCATTATCTTAAGCTTGCTTCGTGACACTGTTTAGCGTGAGTAAAAAGAGGGAGCATACCACGAATCCCCATCTTAATCCAGACATCACTAGGCTTTCTCTTCATCTCATACTCTAAGGTTTTGGACTTATGAACTAAGAGGGAGAAAACCATGAAGCCCTAAGTACTTATTATCCCTAGGTAGAGGAGAGTTTCTTTGCATTGGCAGAACATTGCCGCCTTATTCTTTTTTACCCTGACATCATTTTTTTAAATTTGAGCATACTTTCAAATAGTCTAAGTTTGCTAGGGAACTAGATACATATCATGTGTTAAGTTTAAATTTAATTTCCTAAACTAGAGATCAATTGCCAAGCAATCCTGGCATACTATTCTGCTGGCATGGCATGACAACTAAAGATTAAAATTTCCTCATTGGACAGATACCTAGATCAAATAAAACTTGCCTAACAAATGTTAACAAACTTCAAAATTAAATCGAGGCAAAATTTTCTTTTTCTTCTTTTTATTATTATAGTTCGGTACACAACTATCTACATGACATAAATGGCATATGATAACATAAATGTAAACATGAAATGCATAGCATAAATGTGAAGAAATGCACACCCCCAAACCCAAGATGTGCATTGTCCTCAATGCATGAAACAACACATATATACAAAAAAATAGAAAAAATAAAAATGCATGATCATGAATATGCAATAAAATGAAATGCAAGGAGTTTGTGAAGAAGATGACTCCCCTTCAGACGAGGCTTCCTCCTGTTTGGCATGAGCTTCTTCTTCTTTTCTAACATGGGTCTTTCTCATGATTAGGCTCCCACGTTTAGGGGCCATTCTTTTCTTCCCTTTCCAGCCTTTCTTGGAGGCGGTAGTGGAAGCTCTAATGTCCTTTCTTTTCTTAGCAGGGGCATCTTGTGGTGTAACTTACTTAGCTTTGGGCGTTTTGACATAGATTTCCTCTGTCTTAGAGGAGGAACCAATGCTGGTAGATTCAACATGCACCGGGGACACAAGAGTTGGGGCCTTGGATTCTAAACTGGCAGGACTAGCTAGATGGGTTGGACTGACCGAACTTACTTAGAGATGGTAAAAATACCCGAATTCGACGGGTTCCGATCTGATCCGACCCGATCGAGTCAGATTTTTCTCTTTTAAAATCGAGTTTCAAGGTCGGGTGGGTCGGGTTTTGTGAGAAAATTGTCGGGGTCGGGGCAGATTCGGGTTTAAGGTCTAAAATCATTGACCCGACCCGAGATATCCTCTTATAAATATTTAAGATTTTAGGGATTTTCTACCTTTTCCTTCCATTCTCAGCAGCGCCTCCAATTCATTTTCCTACTCAACCATGGTCTCATCTCTTCTCTAATTTTTTCCCTGTTTAAGGCAAACCATTTCTTGTTCTTCTTCAAGTTCTATAGAATTCTCTTTTTTTATTTTCAGAATATTAGCTTTCTCTCTTATTTGGTTTCTAGAACACTTCTTTGCTCTCCTTTTCTATTTATTTAAGATTTTTTTGCAAATAATTTCTTCATTTTGTCTCCACTGTTAGAAATGGTAATCAAATGACACATACAATGGCGTTGAAAGATTGATTGAGTCATAGAGATAATTTTTGGTTAGAGAACATGTCTCGATCGACACTGAGCTACATTGCGATTGGCATGCAATACGAAAGTGGGATCCACCTTGATGATCACTAGATATGATTGTTTACTGGGGATAATTTTTTGATTTTGTGTCCCATTTAATATCTATGTTATAGATAAAGGAGTTTTGTAGATTGCATATTTTTCAATGAAACATTTCATAGCATTTATTTTTTACTTTTGAGTTTCAAAAAATTAAAAGAGAAAAAAGATGGTTGAGTTCCAATGAATATTGAAACTTTCAATCCTTTAACTTTTTCCATCTAGGTGTTTTATATTTCCAACGTAATCTCTCTCCAGACTAATAATTTTTTGAGTTATATCATAAATAAATAAATACGAAATGATTAAAAATGATATTCGAGTGAGGTCGGGGATATATATTCACTTCAATTTATGGGGCAGGTTGAAAGTATTTAAATCCCGGGGCGGGGCGGGGCGGGGTCGGGTAAGATCTTTTATTTTTCAAGTCAAGGCGGCCAAAAAAACCGTCTCGACCCGCCCTGTTGCCATCCATAAACTTACTACCATCATTGGACTGGTTGGTATGGTTGGACTTACTGGATCAGTTGGCACGACATCGTCATTGGCATAGGGTTCGGTAGGAAAAACTTGGAATGCTGGCACATCTCCTAGGGAAAGTTTGACAAGCATCTCCCGGATGATGGTACCCCTTTCCTTTGTGTAGTGTCTCATCATAACGTTAAGCTCCCCAGTTGCCTCTAGTTTTTGGAGAATAATATCTTGGTGGGTGTACACTTGGGACAACACTACCATCGAAGTTGTTGGCATAGTTTCCGACACATTGCTGGGTTTGGCATGGCTATCTTGGCCTTTCCCTTGCCCTTCTTCTTTGGCTCAAAAGTTGTGAGGTTTTTCTAAATAATGGTTGTGATGGTTGTTCCCTTGTTTATTTGGTCAATATCCTCATTTGTCCTAGGCACTTTATGGCGCAAACAAATATTAGAAATTAATCAAGGAAAAAAAATTGCCCTTACCCTTCTCGGCACATTTATAAGCCTTATCATAATGATTTTTCCAACATTGATCTTACATCCTTTGATTATGGAATGTAACAAAATTAGTCGGTCTTTCGAGACAGTCTCGTTGTGAGAGGTAGACAACAGATTTGCCTTGATAAAATGGTTCCAGCCTCGCATTGGTGGCTTCAACACATACCTCCTCATCGTCCGGTGGCCCGCCGATGAGACTGTCCAATCTGTGCCAAGCTCACACAAGTCTGCCAACAATTTCTTGCGTTGACAATGGTCATAGATGCAACATAGTTAGAGTGCTCATCCTAATGTTGGCATAAACCTCGTCATTCTGATCGTAGAAAACTTCCCACTTGTCACAATCACCATGAACTTAGGAGGAAATCCCATGGTTATCTCACTCTTGAAGTCGAAACGCTTCTTATAGCAAAAAGGCCTTGAAGAAAAATTTTCTTCATGCTTTTTTTTGAATCTCCTCACTGAAAAAGATCTTGAACAGTGGGGTTGAAGAGGCCTTGAAATTGGAGTGAAGCTTTGGATGATTTGGACAAAGGAAGAAAAAGAGAAAATATGATCTTGGTTACTTGCTTGATAAAGAAAGAGAGAAGTGAAAAGGGTTATGAATCTGAGAATGGATAAGGTAGGTAAAAAGTGGAGTTTGAGTGTTTAATGGGGTTTAATAAGGGTAGCCGAATTAATGAGGGATAATTATGGAAAATAAAAATATTTGATTTGATAAGGGGTAAAGTGATAAGGGTGATGTGATATGGTGATTAAGTGATATGATAAGTGTGATATGATAAGGGTTTAAACAATGGGTGTAAAGGATAAGGTTAAAGTGATAGGATAGGTTTAAAGAGATAATGGTTTAAGTTATAGGATAAGTTTAAAGAGTGGAGTGATAAGGTGATTAAGTTAAATTTAAATTCAACTTAATTTTTGGGCGGCTAAGGTTAAAATTCAAAGAAAAATATTATTTCTCTTTAATTGGCCAAATTTAATCAAGTTAGGGTTAATCTCTTCTTCCAAAATTCCAATTCGCTGCATGCTAAGCTTCTGCGTTGACATTGCGCCTGGCATACTGGAGTCTCTCAAACAACCAATGTCTTTTGCCAAATTATCTGCCTTGGCATGGTGTCTGGCACAAAAATCTGCACGCGTCTGAAATCTCTTGATCTGTAATCGTTTCATGCCAAGTCTTGCATTGACATTGTTTTTGGCATACTAAATTTGCACATACTCAAAGAAAATCTTTCAACTCAGTAAAGAAAAATTAAAACTTAAAAGAAAAATAAACAAATAAAGAAAATGGTAGAAAAAGAAAAACCTCTAATCCTAATATTTTAAAAAAGTTAAACCATGATGAAAATGTTATGGTACCTCTCCCAAGAGGATAACTGACTTGACATTCTTCCGATTACCAACCAAATAGTGTTTCAATCGTTGGCTCTTGGTTGGTGGGTGGTAGGTGTTAAGTGTGCAAAAGTCCTATATTTATACCCTAGTTTAGCTCAATTATTGTTGTTATTAAGTATAGCTTAGGTTTCATTTATTAGGAAACATACACAAAATAGCATATATTAGATATTCTGCCTTAGTTGACGAACTAAATTGACTTTATATATATGATACTTCTCAAGTGTGTTTTCTCCTTGTGCGCAGGTATCCGCCCAAGAAGATGTCGCTAAGGCAGCAGAGAGGGCAGAATAGGAGAATTTGGGAACTGAAGAAGGAAGCTGATAGGCCATCTAGAGAGCTTATCGATAAGGAAAGAACCAAAATGAAGAGCTGTGCAAACCCCTAAACACCAGTCCACACCTCTGTCGAGGTAGACAATTACTTGCCGACGAGGCAGTAAATTGAGGAAGACTGAAAAAATGCAAAGTGGTATGCGATAGAAAGAGCTCATCAAGCCTGATTTTTAGAGACCACTTGCACGTGCATTGGAGCCCAGCAGACAAGAAAGAGCCAGGTCAAAGTCAAGTCGGAGAAAAATCAAATGGGAATCTAGTAAGATTTAATGATCTTTTAATGAGTTGTAATCATATTCTAACTAGTATTCCTACCCTAAACCAACTTAGGCCTAGGCTCCTTCCCTATATATATGTAATCGACAAGTTGGAGAGAAGAAAAATGAGATTAGAGAAAAACTCCTTCTTGTCGAAACTCTAGTGCCGGCCAAACCCACTATGTTCTAAACCTTCCCTTGGGCTAAGGGTTGATTGTGTAGTAGTTGTGAGAGTCTTGTTGTATTCATTTAGATTTCAGTTTTGCAATAAAATTCAAGGTTTGTTTACTCTTGATTCTTCATTATCGCAATCTTTATCGGGAGAGAAGAGGACTTCAATCTATTTTATCAATATCGGGAGATTTGAACTTACGAAATGAGTAAACATGGTTTTATCCAACCACAGGGTAAAGCTACTTCGGCTTAGGGATAAGTTTAGAAGTTCAGCAGCTAAAAGAGGATCCACAATCAGTTGGTGTTCACCCTTAGATTCACGTCGGGAGGTATCATCCAAGACGTGTTCGCCAATAGTACTTCAAGCTTCTAGAGAAGAGGGAGTCATAGAAGGGAGCCTTGTCGAACCTTGAATCATTACTTAACTGCCCAAGCGATCTCACACATCTCTGCCGAGGCAGGCGCCTGCTGAGGCATACTTGTGGGCGGTGGCTGAAGTTGTTAAGTTGATCAGCAAAACTATGCTGAGACAATACATCAACTCTCCATACTATGAAACATTAAATACCAGCCCATTCTCTCACCCTGATTTCTCAATTTACTTTACTTGTTTTAGTTTTAGCTTCAATCAAACCAACTCCTAATATATGTGTTTTTACTTTATTTTGTGCAGAAAAGTGAACTCTAGAAAGCTGTCACAATACATGTGGAGACGATATATTAAATATTATAACTTGGCACCGTGTACACTTTCATGCTAATTGCGCATCGCTTTTGCACACAATATTAGGTTGTGGCAATCCTTTGTTTGAATAACCAACGTAGAAATCCAAATAATTGTTTTTCTTTGAGTATGCCAAACTCGTGATGGCACAATGAAAGAGGACATTTTGCCATGGTGACTTTGAACAACCACCTTAGAAAATCAAATAATCTCCTTGTTGGCGAGGCATAGTCATCCTCATCTTGTTCCAACATCTTCATGAAATCTTCAGTTTTGGGCCGTAACATCTATGACATTTTTGTTATGGTAAAATTTTCCTGCTTCAGCTCTTCATTCTCAGTCATTTGGCATCCACTTTTCCTTCCTTCAATAAGCCACTTGAGCACACCTCGCTTCATAACATCAGTTCCTACCAGAATCGATATTCCTTGTCGCTCAATTGCTTTGCCATCACACTTTTGTTTTATTGCATCAGTTTTCATTCATTGGCAATTCAACGCCAGGTTCTCATCAAAAATGGATTTCATTAGCTCAACTACATGGCATTCAATTCCATCTGTACATTTATGAATTTCGAAATTGTCAATAGTAATACTTGCTTGTCTTACTGAGGTAGGGTTGGCAAATGGTGGCTCCACTGGTTTTGTCGCGGAGGTGTTGGCATCCAACTGTTGTCTGGCATCAGATAGCGGTCTGGCATCAGATAGTGGTCTTGCATCATCAACCTCTACCTCTTCTTTCTCTACTTCATTGATTCACATGTTGGAATTGATTTCTCTTCCTGACAAATAACCAGTTGCTCGTCTTCATCTTCTTAGTTTGGAATTTCAGAATCCCTTGAACTAGTTGTTGTGGCATGTTGTTTAGGATGTTAAAAATAAGTGTCACATGATTTTCAATTTTTCTACTTGTTTCTTCAATCTGTTGAAGTTGAGCATCCATCCTAGCTTTCATATCCTCATCGGGTGTAAGTTCTCTTGCCAAGACATGTGTGTGGCAGCAACAAAGCTATAATAATCATAGAAATCTCCTTGATCGTCGCACGAGTAGAATTGCTGTTGTTGAGGTCTATTTTGCCATGGCATATGTATTGCAGTCGTAATGCTATTATTGTAAGCAAAGATGACAGCCCCATGAATCGGTAGTAAGCTCCAATAGGGTTTCTAATGCTCATTCTCTGATCCTCCATGTTTCTAAAAGTACCTAAAATAAATGAAACTAAAAATAATGTTAGAAAAATAAATAATAAAAGTAAAATAATCATAAACTAGAACCAAGACAAGTAAAAATCAAAATAATAAACTCTGTTGCAATCCCCGACAACGACGTCAAAAACTTGTAGACTCTTTGGAAGATGTGTAAAATAATGCTGGAAAAAAGAGGCAATTTATAGATAATAGGCAATTGTATGCCAATAGTCCTTTGCGTGCAAGTATATACGGTCTGCAAGTAATACAACTTGGTAAGCTGAGTTATCGATCCAATAGATATTGATTTATTTTGGTGTTGTTTTAGAAACTACTTAAAATAAAAGAAAACAATGGAGTAAAACGTTGGGAAGGAGGGTGCTTTTAATGAATGATGAGTGTTGGCAGGGAATGTCTAGTTTTAACATTGTTTATGCCAACCTTTGTTGGCAAAATGTCTTGGGGTAGATATCAAGTTGATTATGTAAAAACCCATATATCTCTATAGTGCATGTTTTTAAATGAATCAAGTTGATTAAGAACCAATCTATACTCCGATGAGGTAGATATCACTTCTGAAGTTAGTTCATCTACTTAAACAACTTCTCTTTATCGTCTCTCTCAAGTATCCAATAGTTGATCGTTGCCTCCTAAGTCTGTTAAGATATTGGGGAGCAATAGGCCAACTATGTCAGCTCTCACTTTGGCAAAGTATTTAGAAAAACAGTAATGCCAGCTCTCGCTTAGCATTTACAGTTAGAAACAATAAAGCATTGCAAATAGAAAAACTTTGCCAAAACAGAATTTTATTCAAAAAACTATGACATAAAACCAACGTTAAAACCAAACATCCCTCACCAACTATGAAATTAGTTCATGGTTAGGGATTTAACTAACAAAACTATAACAATTTTCAAATACATCATCCTAAAATAAAAGTAGAACAACTTAAAGCCAAAAGAATGGGCGAGAGGGATCTCTCGATACAACCCTCAAATCCAGGATCTCGGCCAAGTGGTTGAACCACCCTTCCTCGGTGCAGCCGACCATCACTTGTCGGGCTCTCCAACACCTCACTCGAATCACTCTAAGTCTTCACTTCACTTCCCTCCATGCTTGATCGTTTGGTTGTATTTATAGGCATGTAAGGGAAGGGAATAGGATAACTTCCTCATTTGAATTTCAAAGTGCTCCAAGGTTAAGAGATATGACTAATCCGATCGGTGTGATAGCTTATCAAGCTAGGGCTGACGTCATCTTACTAGTGTTTCCTTGGCACACGAGCTTGGCATCACCTTATCCGCTATTTTTTTTCAAAGATTGATCCATTTGTGATCTTTTAGAAGCCTGATCCTTTCCTATTTGTTGGGGTTCAACAATCTCTTGGCATAGCATCAAGTGCATTTCTCTGCCAACAAGTGCTTGGAACCATCTGGTCCTTCTTTGCCAACAACACTCGGCATTCTTCTTGGCAATCCTAACTGATAATCCTAATTGCGTTGCTTTCCTGCGCCAAATCCTATGTTAAACCTGCAAAATAACCACAAAAGCAACCATTCACCCTGATATAGATAGAAAACTAAACTTCTTATGCAAATGCATAATCCTAGCAACCTAATGCAACTAAATCTACCTAAAAACAAACAAGAGTGTTGTAAAATTGTTATTAAAAACAATACTTTTGGAGAGGTAACACTACCTTCAACTTCACACTTTTGAAAATTTTTGTTAAATAAATTCTTTTTAAGATCATCAATTTACCTTTTGATGATCCTCTTTAACTTTTAGAAGCAAGTTTTGCAAATCCAATTTTTTTTCTTAAAAACTTCAAACTTTGCTTCAAGTTCGAGATTGGTTTTAGAAAGCAGTTCAATTTTTATTTTCAATTTTAAAAGCGACTTTTTTTCTTTCAAAAATGAAGCTTTGAATTCCAAAACCAAATCGTCATAGGCTTCTTGTAACTCATCAAAATATAAGAATTTAAATTAGATGAGTTAAAAGTTACCCTTGAATCTTCTTCGATGGCCATGAGACAATTGTTGGCTACATCATCATCAGTGTAGTCCTCTTTATCACTACATGTAGCCACAAATGAATTCTTCTTATGGCTTGATCCATTCTTTTTTAGTTGAGGGCAATCATACTTGGTTTGCCCCAGATTCTTGCACTCGAAGCATATGATGGGATCACTCCTCTTCATTCTCGATTTATGTATTGATTCTTCATTTTTCTTTCTTCATGAATCGGGTGAACTTCTTGAAGAGCTTGATCATCTCTTTTTTTTCACCATCCCCTCCACTTGAATATTCTTGTTGGCTTGTGCAGGATTTGAGAGCAACATTCAAGCCTTCATTTCCTTGCTCTTCTATCTTCTTCCCCTTTGACATCATCATTTCATGGGTTAGCAAATATCTCATAAGCTTGGCAAGCTTGAGCTCCTTGAAGTTCTTTGCTTCAATGATTGTTGTCTTCTTAGAATCTCATGAATCGTGAAGTGAATAATCAACTTCCTCACAAGCTTTTCCTCTAGGATCATCTCTCTAAATCCTTTAAGCTCGTTGACTATGGTGGAGAACCAATCAAACATAGCTTTGATGCCTACTTCTGGGTCATCTTGAAGTTCTCATGGTTGAGGTTGAGAAGTCCAATCTTGGTTTCCTTCATCTCATATGTGACTTCAAGTTTTTCCTATACTTCATTGGCATTTTCGCAAAAAGAAACTTTTGAATATTCTTCCAGGTCAAGTGCATAAAAGAGAATGTGCAAGGCCTTTGCATTGAGCTCAACTTTCTTCTGATCTTTTGCACTGCATTCCGCCTTGCTTCTTTGTGGGATGAACAAGCCATCAAGAACAATATCCCTGAGACGATAGTCTTTGACCTTCATGAAAAACATCATCATATACTTCCAATATGAGTAGGTAGCACAATTGAAGTAAAGAGGATTGTCGATGGATTATATCATAATCTCCGGATGATGTAGAATGGTTGAGCACTTCAAGGATCAACACTAGGATATTAATCCGGCATAGAGACAAAGCTCTTATACCAATTGTTGGGAGCCTCAAACGATCAACCATGATAGCCAAGAGGGAGTGAATTGGATTTTTCCTTGGGTGGATGAATGGCTAAGTAATAAAAATTTTGACACGATGATTTATAATGGTTAGACTTCTGAACCAAGTTTACCTCCACTACCTTAGCTATACACACTAAGGATTTTCCAAAAATCCACTGATTTGTCTTTCCTTTTTACAGGATCAAGGAGATAACCCCCACAACCAAGACTTATACTCTAATTCTTGAATACACTCTCTTACAAGAGAAAAAAAATAAGCAAACAATGAAAACCCTTACAAGGAAAATGCATTTGCAAGTTAAGCTCGCTCAAAACATAACACTTAAGAAAATATAATAATTAAGCTCAAAAGTGTGTTCTACAAAGAAAATTGACAAAAATAAGCACTAGAACAATTTATCTATCATTGAATGTTGGAAGCTGGTTTTCTTGTTGTTGCATGGCTGCTTGATTGAGTCTCTTAAACCCTCAAAGGAGTTTGGGTTCGTTACTAGCCGTTGGGGTTGATTTGAAACCGTTGGGAACTTTATTTCCAGCATTAAACGCACTTCTAGGCTCATTGGTAACGATGCTCGGGGACGGGTATCGGTACACATCTTGAAATAGAAAGAGTCGTTGGGCATATTTACAAAGGGTATTGGTACACTATGCAAGTGTATCAGTACACCCCTTGTGTATCGGTACGGCTGAAGCTATATCAGTACCCATTTTTTCTACTAAAATTTGTCAAAACATAGGGACAAAAGAGCGTGTCGGTACATAGGAAACCGTACTGGTACGGGCTAAACTGTACCGGGGTCTATTTTTAACATTTTGGCTATTTAAAATCATTTTAAACATGTCAGAAACCCTTTGAAAAACTTTCAACATATTTTTCAAGTTTATGGACTTTTGAAATATTTTTGCAAAATTTGTTGTCCATTATTTTCATTTAAGTTATATCAAAATCAAATATCTCAAGAATTACATTTATGGACATCCAGCTTTCACTACAACAAAACAAGTTTTTAGCGGCATTTTTGAGTAAACATCGCTGAATTTGTACATGTAGTGGCTTTTTTTGAATTAACGTCACGATAGACTGATATATGGTGGCATTTTTGAGCAAATGACGCTACAAACACACACTTTAGTGGTATTTGTTAGACAAATTCCGCAATAGAATTTAAATATTTAAATCTCACATCGACTCCATTTATATCTTACTGAAACTTTATAAAAAAGCGAAGTGCAAGTATAGATCGTTGAGCTAGGTAATGAGCTAAGGGATATAAAGCATGGAAGATAGGTAAAATTGGCCATATTAGCTAAGAAATTTTTATTTATTAGGGAAATAAAGTGGTTTATAATTTTTTTAAGAAAATAGGTCAGTTTCCACAGTAACTCGCCATTTACACATGGCATCCTTGGACCTCGCCAGGTGCAAACGACAAGGTCTTTGGTCGATCCGTTTAGCTTGGCAGACAGGCATCCATGTCGGCTGGCTTGGCAGAGGGGGAAGTCAAACCTCGCCACCTACACATGGCGAAATGCTGTTCGACCTGCATGCATGCATGTAGTTACGTACAGGTCTATAGGATGGCATATATGGTTCAACAATAGTTTTAGGGTGAAAAATGAGTCAAACCTCGCCACCTTCACATGGCAAGGTGTTATTTGACATGCATGCATGGTTCAAAAATAGTTTTAAGGTTTTTTTTAATATTGTATATATATATATGATATAGAGAAGAAGATGAGTGTGTAAGGGTTGTGAAAAAATTTAGAGAGTTTGAGTTGAAAATTTAGGTGAAAGTTTTTGAAGAGTTTTATACAGACGGTGATTGAAGATATATTCACACAGTTTCTCGTCAAATCCGATAAGTTTTATATTTTTGGAATTTTAATTCGTTTTCCGTTTTTTTAATTTTAATAAGAAAACCAAATTTTAGTGTTTATTTATGTTTTTTGTTTGATTATTTACAGAGAATGAGTTCATCAACACATTGTGACATCGAACCATTTTTGGTCGTTGGGGAGAATCGCTTGAAGATTTCAGTGAGGATGATGAAAATATTGTGCCTCTTACGGAAGATGTTGACGTGCGCTTACTCGATGCTGATGATGTTGAGGCTGTTATGACAGATGCATCTCTGGGTAATGGTATCGACGTTGAAGATGATGTTTGGGACACAGCTATTGCTAAGCTCAGGTTGGGAAAAGAGCAGCCAGTTTTGGGTTATGTTAAACCAGAGCCCTAGCAACCGAAACTCATTTATCCAGCCTATGAACCTCTAGCAGCCCGCATGTATGAAGTGGATTATACTACAATGCAAGATCCATAATATCAAGCTCGCGTATTTGGTTATGGTTCTTCATCATCTTTGAACATTGGAGAATTGGTACTGAAGGCTGAATTTGAAACAAAAGAAGCCGCAAAGCTAGTAGTTCAGGAGCATTGTATCAAATGCCATACGTCATTTTCTGTTGTTGAGTCCAATAAAATTACCTATTGTGTAAAGTGTTTTCATTGGAAGAGAAACTATCCTTGGTGGGTAAGAATTTCATACAGGAAGAGGACTGATATGTGGGAGGTGTCATGGTTCATTGATCAGCAAACATTAGGGGTGTCCATTTCCATGTACCCGAGTTTTCAGGTACCCGAAATTTTCGGGTACTAAAGGGTCGGCCCGATACCCGGCCCATAGAAACCGGGTACCTGCTAATTCGGGTAATAGGGTAACAATTTTTCTTCTTTTTTTTTTCTTTTTTTTAAAAGTAAATTAAAAAAATAAAACCATGTCTATTTTCAACTTCAACACAGTATTTATAAAACCAATTTTAATTTGAAAAAACACGAGTACATGAAGTATAGAAACCAATTTTTAATTTACTAAACAATCAACATTGTCTTACATTGGTGTAAATCAGTTTTTTTAATTTACTAAACAATCAACATTGTCTTACACCGGTGTAAATCAATTCTTTAATTTACTAAACAATCAACATTGTCTTACACCGGTGTAAATCAGTTCTTTAATTTACTAAACAATCAACATTGTTTTACACTGGTGTAAATCAATTCTTTAATTTATTAAACAATCAACATTGTTTTACACCGGTGTAAATCAATTCTTTAATTTACTAAAAGTTGTGTAGGAAGTAGGAACATAATCCAAACAAAATGCAAATATAAAACACATAGTTTATACAAACCAAATTGTGTAGGAACAAAATTCAAACAAATTGCAAATATAAAACATGATAGAGTCTAAAAATTCAAATTGCATATTTCGAATATAAAACTAAAAAGTTTGAACAAAATGCAACTAAAGAAATATATTTCATTCTTCCGGAACTTCATTGGTCTCATCAATAATAATTGTTGGTTGCTCGTAAGTCAAATCTTGCATTTCTACATAAAGCATTTCAAATATATGTCAATAGCAAATTAACAATAATATAAATAAATATCACAAAAAAGAAAATAATAAATTTAAATTTGAAAACTTACCTTCTTCCATATTCTCTAATGCTAGCAAGCTCTCCTCTATCGCAATGGGGTCATGAGAAACACGTATCCAATCTTGAGTACAAATAAGAGCTTCCACCATCTTAGAAGTCAAAGAGGTGTAAAAGAATCAAGAACGCGCCCTCTAGTGCTGAAAGAGGACTCTGAAGCAATGGTAGAAACCAGAATTGCATGTACATCACGTGCCATGCTCATAAGAATAGGATAGTTATTTGTTTACACAGACCACCAAACCAAGATATCAAAATTATCATTGTCACGGACACATTTATATCTCAAATATCTCTCTAACTCAGTTGTTGTTTCAGAAGTATCATTCAATTCTTTCCCGGTCTCATAGTCCTT
The DNA here is from genome assembly GCA_958450335.1 of Hibiscus tridactylites. NCBI lineage: Eukaryota > Viridiplantae > Streptophyta > Magnoliopsida > Malvales > Malvaceae > Hibiscus > Hibiscus tridactylites. Next base: position 73,752,500 of record OY288279.1, read on the forward strand.
TCTCAAATTTGTTCCTTTTAACTTCCTTAGTTCTCCCTCACCACAACCATGACCACTAGAATAAGGATTGAAAGAGCATGATCTTATTTAAGTTGACAAAGGATACAAAGAAGCATAAAAAACAAATAATGATGTCAAAGTACTTTTAATCCATTGGCACAAGTCATAAGAGTCACAAGAATCATAAGAATGATGAACAATCCACTCAACATATCGTAACTTATGCCTAGGATCAAGAACTAAAGCAATGAACATCAACACATTCACATTATTAACATTCGTCCAATACTTGTCAAATTTCAACTTCATTTGACGTGCCATACTCTTAATCCCCTCATTCGGGTCATCAACAGAACGGTTAATTGTATACCCAATTTCATATATTTCTTCCATAAAAGTATTATCTGTCACACACCTTGATCTAGAGAAACTCAATGTAGTCTCGTAAAAGATCTGAAGAAAAGGCAATAAGGATGCAACTTTATCTCAATCTTCATCATCGGGTGCACTACCAACCTTTTGAAGCTCCTTTGTGTAAGAAAGATATTTAGTTTTCATGTTTTTGAATTTCTTCCTAAACACCAAAGAACTTTTAAGCATGGAAAAGGTAGAATTCCACCTTGTTTCAATGTCCAAGCAAACAAGAGATTTGGAATTTATATTCTCCTCTTCAACACAAGCTTTAAACTTTTGATGTATTGCAGGGGAAGATCTCACATATTTCACAGCAGCATGAACTCTTATAATGGAGACATCAACATCTTTCAGTCCATCTTTAACAACCAAATTCAAAATATGTGCAGTACATCTCATATGTAAAAATTCAACATTCAACACACAACTATCCCACAAATTAAGAATTTGCTTCAAATACTTGATCGCTAGATCATTAGAACTAGCATTATCAACAGTTATAGTCATTATCCTCTTAAGACCCCATTCTAGTAGACATTTTTCAAAAGCCCCGCCAATAAGTTCCCCAGAATGACCGGCAATTGGACAAAAGTTGATGATCTTTTTACGCAATTTCCAATCATCATCTATAAAATGGGCAGTAAGACACATATATGACAAATTTTGACCGGATGTCCATGTATCAGTGGTAAGACATATCCTATAAGATAAATTATTGAAATAGTTCTTCAATTTCTTCCTTTTTTCAATAAACAGAGCATAACAATCTCTAGTAATGGTAGCACGCGAAGGATGAACAAAACTAGGAACTGCAACCTTACAGAAATGACAAAATCCTTCACGTTCAACATAACTAAATGGCAACTCATCAACAATCATCATCTTAGCAAGTGCTTTTCTAATCTCATCTTGATCAAAATGCCATAATCTAGGAACACTAACAGTTTCAATAGTGCCATCAGCATTGCACTTTGTCTTAGACTCAAAATCTAAGATTGTTTGTTTTGTATCTAAATTAAAAAGAGCTTTCTTACACCGACTAGTGTGACGCTTCATGTCATTAATTTCATTACTAGATGCACAAGATATCTTTTGAGAACAATAAATACATTCAGCATGATATTTATCACCCTTAATTTCTTTAAAGTGATCCAAAATAGTAGATTTTTTTTCCTTTAACCTCTTTCACTTGAAGCTTCAGCAATCTTTTTTCCCTTTCCTTTCCTTTTTTTTTTTTTTTTGCATTTGTTGGAATCTCTGTCACATTGTCAGGTTCTTTAGGTGACTCATTTGAGGAAGATATCCTCATTAAATCATCATCATAGTTTTCCCCGTCTTTGACATTATCTGGAAAAAATTATCAAATTAGCAAAGCTGAAAATAAATGAAAATGGTACACAACTTAAAATAAACTCGAACAAAAAACAATTTGAAACAATTTGTGAAGCCAGATGTTAGGTGGAAATAATTCCTCTGTTATCCTACTTGTTGACTTTAAACTAATTATTAACCCTGTTTTAAGTTGATCAATTATTACATATTAATATATAATTTTTAAATCGAGTATAAGCTAAATCCAAAACCCATGATTCATATGAATAATCGTTGGCTAATTTTCTCCTCTAAATAGAATATTAATAATTTCTGTGAATTATTCTCACAATTCTCAAACTTGTAAAACTCGGTTCTAGCTTCATTGTTCACATGGCTTTTCAGTAACTTTCCTTTCATTTTCTTATCTGTAAAGTGTTTTCTGTGATCATCACCAACGATTATTCATATGAATCAATTAGCCAATTACCATTTAGGCCTTTACCAATGAATTTACGTGAGGCAACCAATTTTTTTTTGAAAGTTGAAACTATATAAGCAATTACCTTTTGCTTTGGTTGAGCAGAGAGTGATGACGGTCGATGGAGAGGGGTGAAATATAACCGGCCGGCGATGGAGGCTGTTGATCGGTCGAGATGAGGGAGACGACTCATACGGGAGTGAGGGGAGCGATGTGAAATTAGGGATTGCGATTTTGAGGAAGTGTTTGAGGATTGAGACAGTGAGGGAGAGTGGGAGACGACTCAGACTCGACAATGAGGTAAAAAAACACTGAAACAGTGAGTTTTAATTAAAATACTAAAAAATAAAAAATAACTAAATTGGGTATCGGGTAGTCGGGTACCCGACTAAGAGGTATTTTATGACCTGGGCCTGACCCGGATACCTGAAAAAAAGTGGGCCGGGTACCCGACCTGAAAATTCGGGTATTTTTAAAAGAAATACCCGGTAATTTTAAATCGGGTATGGGGGTCAGCGGGTCAGGTACTTTTGAACACCCCTAGCACACATGTGCCAATATGGCTTTATCATAGGACCGCATTAATTTAAAATTTAAACTAATATGTGCTTACACTAGGGCATTGGTTGAACAGGAACCAAGAATTTCGATTGCAGTGTTAGTAGCATCTATCTGAACTCAGCTTGGTTATATTCCATCTTACTACAAGGCGTGGATGGCAAAGCAGAAGGCGATGGCGCAACTATATGGTGATTGGGATAAATCGTATAATGAGCTACCAGCTCTTTTACGAGTAATGCAACTATTCATACCAGAAACCGTGGTAGAATATGAAACAAAACTGACGTTCAACTTACAAGGTGAATTAATTCTTGGTAAAATAATATTTAGTAAGTTATTTTGGGCGTTCAACGCATGCATTGAAGGGTTCCCATTTTGCAAACTTGTGATTCAAGTGGATGGTACTTGGCTGTATGGGAAGTACGATCATATATTACTCGTGGTTGTTGAACAAGATGGAGATAATAATATATTCCCAATTGCCTTTGCAATAGTTGAAAAGGAAGACGTTGATGGATGGGAATTCTTTTTGAAGCATCTACGCAATCATGTAGCAAAAAAAAGACAGGATTTGCATGATTTTTTATAAAGGGACTGCACTCATATCAGTAATTGATAGACGTGGGAGTTTATGGAAACCTCCACATGCATATCCAGCATATTGTATACGGCATATTGCGGCAAATGCGAAGACGCGGTACGGAAACAATCAGATCCGGAAAGAAATTTTAGGCACGAGTAAGTTGTTATTTGTTGTTAATAAAAAATTAGTTTTTTTGAGTTGATAATGTTGGTTTATTTAACTTATTTTTTTAAAATAGCGTATGAACTAGTTCAATCAAAATTCGAAGAGGGGTTAAGAAGGTTGAGGCGACACGGTGTAAATGTATTTAATTTTGCAAATGACATCCCCAAGGAAAGATGGTCACAAGCCTATGACAAAGGTCGGCGTTATGGTCATATGACAACTAACCTTGCAGAGGCTATAAACTCGGTGCTTAAAGGAACACGCCATCTCCCAATTGCAAGTATTGTGTGGGAGACTTACTTGAGATTGGGTAAAGTATGGTCCGACAAAGGGCGGGAAGTTAACTCCCGAATAAACATCGGACAATATTGGTCTAAAACCCTGCAGGATAGAATGAGCGAACTTTAAGGCAAAGCCACCTCTATGTGAGTAAGATCATTCGACCCACATGGATGGGAATTTTCTATCGAAGCTACAGTCCGAGGTGAGCAACGAATGTTGCATTCCAAGCATTTAGATACCCTTGCTCTCACTCACACGCTGCATGTTTGCATTTTCGTCTTGACCCTTACGGTTTTGCGGATGAGTGTTATAAACTAGAGAATATTGCAAATATATATATATAGAATTAAGTTCAACATGATCTCGAACCAAGACTATTGGCCGGTAGAGCCAATATACGAAGAATGGTTACCAAATCTAGACCTTCGTAGAAAGTTGAAGGGTCGACCGAAGTCCACTCGTATTAATACGAATATGGATGATCTGGATGATAGAGAAGGGGGAGTTCAAGTTAAACATTGTACTATTTGTAGGGTACAGGGTCATTCAAGAAACAAGTGTCCGAACAAATTCAATCTTTCGAACTATCATGCTGGACCATCAACCTAAATGTTGTGTTTAATGTATAATATTTTATGGTAGTGTAAATAAATTTTTTTCTCGTTCATGTTTGCAAATTTTTATTTGGACTTTGAATACCGAAATAAAAGAACGAACTTAAATAAATATCGAACCAATATATTAACAAAAAACAAATTCTTGATTTTTTTTAATTTAAGTTGGAATTGGAATTGTAACTAACCCAATTTTTTGTGTTACTGTAAATTCTTAATTTTTTTTAACGAATTTGAATTTGGATACCGAAATTAAAAAAAAAGAACATAAATATTAAAATGAAATCGAAAGAAATACATATAACATAAAATCGAAAGAAATACATAACATGAAATACCCAAGGACCACAAATATTCAAAAATCTATTTTCGCCTCATCTTCGGTAATACTTGCCGGTAGAAAGATGATGTTTGATCGTACCACTCAGGGGGGTGAACCGTTCTTCATGCTCGATTAAGAGCCAGCTCATCATCGTTGAAAAAATTTATCATACATTATTTGCATAGAAGGTGGTGTACCAAACATATCTTTCGGATGAAATGATTAGCTGCTAATGGTGGTAGTCGACAATAGAGATGTCATACTACCAACACCCATACCTTCCCCATATACAAATGATTGAGGATACTGAAATTGTGGTACGTATCCTTCATCATCATTGTAAGTCGGTTGAGAAAATGAGCTACCACCAGTTGAAAAATTAATCGGTGATCGTTCTGGGACATTACCAAATCCAAAAGTTTGATGAACTACTAAGATTTCTTCAAATGGTGGTTGTTCCAAGACGGACTGATAAGATGGATACCCGGGTTGTATTGGTTCTTCCCAAGGATTATTGCTTACATGTATCGGGGGTATTCAGATTGCGACCACGAAGAATGCCAACCCGAAAATCTTTCCAAGTTTGGTTCGTCTATTGGTTCCTGAGGGCTCTGACCAAACTCAGATAGGAAGTGTACGTGTCTTGAGCACCGTGGATCTTCAAACCATTTATTTGCATCTTCGAGAGATGCTATGAACGGTTACCCATTTTCCGAAAATCAGAAATAGTACTATGTATTAAATTCAAAATCGCTGGCTTGAATTGGAATTAAAATTTCAGCCCCCCGTGTCCATCTGTCCTCCCACTATTCAATAAAACCGGCTTGCTTCACACTCCAATTCTCATTGAATCTACCTCTACAAACAATATAAATACGTTCAGGTGGAGGTCTAGGAATGGGTTGATGGAAGTTGAACTGTCGTAACACTCTGTTAGCACAATAAAACTCAACAATTGAAAAATGAATCAAAGGCACAACTGCACCCCAAAATGATGAACATTGGAGCATAATTTCTGGTAGGCAACTCTTGATTGTGTCATTCACATACGGCTGCCAAATAAACTGTCAAACACAAATTTTAATATTAATTTACTCACAAACAAATATAACATATTACTTTTTAAAAAATAATATTATGTTACCTGATTTTTTCTTATTGTTTGGATCTTTAGTCTTATATCTCTGACAGTGTTGTGCACCACCCCCGCATTCCTCAACTTATGTCTCCATCTGCAAACATGTTGAAATTATATTTTTCTAAGTCATTGCAGATAAATATTAGATCAATAAAATAGCCATATACAATTGTAATCATAATATTACCTTTCAGCAAGCGGAAACTCCATATGTACGGGTACAGATAAAATGGGTGTTAGATAAGGCAACATGTACCATGCACAGGACTGCAATAAGATTTGACATCCATCATATCTGAATTTTTCTTTTCACCATCCATAATTGTGACCTTGCACATTTCATGGTGCAAAAATACCAAGATTGCAGATCCCCAACTATATGTAGCAGTTGTGTCCAAATCAGCCAAGAACGACAGATATTGTGTGCGAACCATATTACCATATGTATCTGACATCAATACCCCACCAATAAGTTGCAGTATATACGCTCGAGCTGCACACTCAAGTTCTCGGTGACCAATTTCATCAGTTACCATAAATTCCTACTGCAACCATGAAATTCTAAGACGTAGACCGTCCACACATGACTAAGGAGGAGCTTTGCCCAAGTACTACCTGCAAAGCTCATATGCATTATACTTATTTTCTCCAACCAATGGTTTCCCATTTATTGGGACACCAAGCTGCACTGCTACATCCTCCAGAGTTATTGTGCATTCGCCAAATGAAAAATGAAATGTGTGAGTCTCTAGTCTTCATCGTTCAATCAATGCGGTAATCAACCCCGGGACTATCTTAAATCCACGGAGAAATGAAGTATTATAAAAACTAGCGCGCTGTAGGTAATAAACTAAGCGAGCAGAAGGTTCCTTAATCTTCATTCCGTGACAGCGTATACTATGCTCTACACTCTATAAATATAAAATTATATTAAATTAATTAATTAATATAAAATTATTATTAATATAAAATTAAATTAAATAAATTAATATATTTTATGAATTTTATAAATGAAATTATATTATATTAAATTACTCTACACCCTTATAATAATATATTACTATTACATCACATAACAAATTTTAAATTACTTACTTGCCCTTCATCAATATGAGACGAAATGTGTTCATGATCGCGGTACAATAGAACTCCTTCGGATGTCATTTTCTAGTTGCAAGTATGCAAAATAATTCATTCGAATATATACAACCAAAATATGTATTGAATTCAAAAAAATTTGATCTATGTGAATATAAATTTAAAAAATAGAAAAAGTTATCGGATTAGACGAGAAACCCATGTATATGTGCTCTAAAGCCTTCAACAATAAAAAATAATTACCATTAAATCATCAATCACACAAAATAATATACAGGCACTCATAATTAAAAAAACAACATATTAAACTCATAATTAAAAAAATCACTTACTTAGTGAGAAACATAGAAAAGATCAGAATAATACATTCCAACGATTTTCACCCTCTTCGAATATATCTTTAAAAAGATATACAGAAAACTCTTCACCTTCACCAAATTTTTTCTCTTCTTATCTTCACAAATATCACCAACTCTTAACTCGCACCTATCTATCTTATATATATACACAAAATAATGTAAAAAAATATCATGTGATGCATGCAGAAAAAGCTGGTCATCTGCCACCTTGCACCTCCTGCACCTCGCCATGTAGAAATGGCGAGGTCTCCCCCTGCCACCCCGCTCTGCATGGCGCATGTATGGCACCCTGGGAGCTGCCAAGCCGTCCGCTTGCCACCCTGCTCGCTGCCAAGCCGCGCCAAATTGCTGCCAGAAGAGACCTCGCCGTTTGCACCTGGCGAGGTCCAAGGACGCAATGTGCAAATGACGAGTTACTGTGAAAACTGGCATATTTCCCTAAAAATTCTAAACCACCTTATTTTCCTAATAAAAAATTTCTTGGCATATATGGCCAATTTTGCCCGGAAGATACATAGTCAATAACGGTGTTTGAAGGAACAAACACCACTAAAAGAACAGGTGTACATCAGAGTTTGGAGGAACAAATGTCGCTATATGACTCAACCATTTGCGGCTTTTGATCTAGTGGTGCTCTTTCTAGCGCAAGGGGGATTCTTGTGGATACTTTTCAGGGATCACCACATTGATTTATACGGGTACGGTTCAGATATAGCAATCTATGTCTTTATCCTTATTTGAGCTTCGGTGATAAACTTCCCTTGTCCCCGTCCTCGTGGGTAAAGATTTCAGTTATTCCCCATACCCGTTGGTTCGGATCCCTACGATTTTCAATTATTCTCCACCCGATTGTCACCCCTAGTTTGGGTGGTCTGTCTAGTAATTTACCTCATTTTTATTAATTAAGAGTATATAATATATTTATCTTCCAATTTTCTATCGGTTATGTTACCCTAAAACCCCATTTCTCTTCAAGTAAGCAACGTCGCCATTCTTTTTCATTCGCCAGTCAACTACAAGCGTCCTTGACCTTTTTTTGTGACCACTGTGGTTATCGCGTCACTATCATCTTTTTCATCATTATGCCGATAAAGACTTTCAACCTCTTATTTTTTGTTTATTTTATTTTACTCTTTGGCGTTATGTGTTTATTTATAGTTCTTACACACACACACACACACACATATATATATATATATATATATATTTACTTTAGCATACTAAACAAAAATTATTTAAATGTTTGTATAACCTTTGTATGTCGTAACTTGTTATTGTCTAAAGAATCTATCTTTAGAGGATAATCTTCTAAATTGCAACATATGGTGTAACTTCTTGTTGACATCTATGAGTTGGCTAATGTAATACCCGGGTTTAGGGGTCGGGTGAAAATAATATTTTAATATTATTTCGGTTTCGATTTTATAATTTAAATAATAAAATATTTAAATGGGTCTCGGGATTTCAAAATGGTTAAGGCTATGTTGGGCCTATCTCTTGGGTCCAAAATCCATGGACTTTAAGAGATGTGGGTTTGGCCATTCATTAATGACATTTTAGTAAATAGTTGGTCTTCCAACTAAAACCCATTTTAATTTTAATTCCTTATTATTCAAATAAACAAAAACAAATCTCATCTTCTTCTCCAAACTTCAAAACCAACGACAACCCCTCCCTATTCCATTGTTTTCACTATTTCATCTCCTTTCTCCCTCATTTTGGCTCGATTTTGAAAGGTAAACACATCCCCATCTTGTTCTCATCTTCCTCTACTTGAAAGTACAAATAGATTTCATTTTCATCAATGTTTTGGAATTTGAGTTTTTAGGGGATTTGGATAAAAATTGTAGCTTTATGGGTTTTTACTAAAGCTTTTGATTTATTATGGTTAGATATGTTGTTTGTGAACCACGAGGTCCAACATATGTTAAATTTGGGGTGTTTTATAAAAAATTTCGTATTTGGGTTTAATGGGGCTTTTTGAAGGGTTTTTGGGTGTGTTTTATGTTGGAAATGGAAGGCTAATGTTATTATGTTAGTTAAGGGTTGTTTTGGAAGCATTTGAATGTGTTAAATGTGTTGAAATCACAAGTTTTGGGCTGGGTATAAGGGCTGCTCGGGTTTGGTAATTTTGGGGGTTGTCCATGGCTTGAATTGTTGTGTTTGGTGTTTGATTAGTATTCTGGGTTAGCTACTTTGATGTTTGAGTTGATTTGAAGTTGTTTTGCTTGTGTTGAGGTGATTAGAAATGAGATTTTGTGTTGGTGAAGCCTCGGGAACAAATCTGGAAATTTGAAGACCTTGGTTGCTTAGTAGTGGAGCTTGGAGGTGAAGGTGAGTGGTTAAAATGTTTTAAATGGTTTTGAGCAATTGCTTCAAGCATGTTGTAACACCCCAATTTTGGGCTTAGAAGTTTTGGGTTTGAACCGGACCGGTCGGATTTTCGGTTGAAATATAAAAGGTGGTTTTAAGGAAAGCCTAGTTCGGGATGCACTAAAAATATGGAAAAATGTCTAAAAATCCTCTTTTAATATATATAATAGGGTGGTGAAATCAATTTTACAAAATGAGGTTTGAAAATATGACATTTTGATTTAGTGACTAAAATGTAATTTTTGAAAAGTTCGTGACTGTTTTAAAAGGATTGAAACTTTGAATCTTTAAGGAGCTAATTTACCCAAGGGAGGATTTCTCCAGATTTTTCTTGATTTTTAAAGACTCATTTAATGTTTAATTAATAAAAAGAAAAGAGGGAAAAATATATTTTTAGTTTCATAACTAACTTTTACCAAAATTTTCCCATTTCATTTTCTCTCAAAATTCCCTCAGCCAAACACATTTCCACAGAAATTTTTCCTTTGATTTTCACACCTAAAGTTGAGATTTCAATTCCTAAATGATTCCTAATCATTTCTACATCAAATCCTCATCATTTGTTTAATGAATTTTCAAGGATTTTGGCTCTAAACAAGGAGAAATCCATGTTTAGAGGTATGAACGTCCTTCTCCTCTAAATACTCAGTTCTTTACTAAAATTCCCAAGTTCTCAATCCTTAAATTAAGTTTTATTAAAGGATTTAATGTTGTGATCTTGATTTTGGCTTAAAATGCAAGATTTGGATTTAATTTTGAAGAAATTCGTATTGGATGATTGGGCTCTGTTTTGAGATGTATTTTTGATGTATTTTGGATGTCTAAATGATGTGTGATTGAGGTTTAATCAATGCAATCCCGAATAGGTTGATTTTCTTAAGTTTTTACTTGTGAGAATGGTGGTTTTTGGGGTGATCTTGGTGTTTTGTTAATGCTGGAGGTATAAGGATGAGTTTGGGTTCATTTTGGAAGTTAATTGATGTTTAAAAATGGTTAGAAGTGATGGATCTTAGCTGGGTTAAGTTTTGAAAGTGTTTGGATATGATTTCGGTTGTGTTTGGTAGCCGAAATGTTGGGTTTATGAAGAGCGGCGAGTTTAGGTGTGTTGCTGGTGTTTTTAATGCATGATGATGCATTAATTCTCTATTGTTATGTGCTTGAAATAGGGGAGAATGATCCGTGAGCAATAGAGGTGGCGTTGATGGTTTCGGATGCTTGGAAGGCTTGTTGGCTAGCCTAGTTTTGTGTATCGGTGAGTGAAGTTGGGTTTTTAGCTTTGAAACCAATGTTTGAAGGTTTTGGGAGCTTAGGTTAAGTCTAAACAACTTAGCTAAGCTCAAGAGTAAGTAAATGGAATTTCTCTCTTGGTTTGTGTTATGAATTGGTTTTTAAAGCACTTGTGATTGTTGGATGCAATGCATGTGATTTGCATGTTTAAATTATGTTTTGGAAAGCATATTTTAGCATGGTTTAATGCTGGTTTTGAAAGTCATGTGTTGAAGGATGCTCAAGGTAAGATATCCTTGGTTTTGTACATTGGAATTGTGGAATTGATGCATAGTGTTGCATGTTATTTAATGGCTTTGTTTAATGCTTTAAAACAGTGGATTGATGATGGTAAATGATGTATATTGGCAAGTGATGTGTTGGTTTAAAAGTACTTGAATCGGATATAATTAGTCGGCTATAGGATTGGGTGCACCGTGAATTGAGTCGCCTTGGATGTCGAGGGGGTTGTAATTGTACCGTAAACTCCATCCAAAAATCCTAGCGATTGAGGAAATTGGTGTCACCACGATGGAGGATGGCTCTCGTGGGTGGGCTTGGTTAAGTGCCACCACGATGGAGGATGGCTCTCGTGGGTGAACCTTGTTAAAAGTCACCACGATGGAGGGTGGCTCTCATGGGTGGACTTTGTTAAGCGTCACAACGGTGGAGGGTTGCTCCCGTGTGTGAGCTTGGTTAAGGTGATTACAATGGTTGTGGTAGCTTCCATGTATAAGCCTTGTGATGTGTCCCGGCTCTCGCTAGTGTGTTATACAACTTCCGATGAGTGATGTTGAGGGGTTGTGATTGTACCGTTAAACTTCATCACGGGTGTTGAGGGGGTTGTGATTGTACTGGTAAACTCCACCTTGTGTTGTTCGGTTGTGTGTAAGGAGCGTGTGGGACAACGCTTGTAATCCGCGTATCCGATTGTGTCTTGTGTTGTGATGGTTTGTGAATTATCACTTGGAGGCCAATATAATGTTCTTGGATGTAATGAAGCATGAGATGCTTGAAATGATGCAAGGTTGCATGGGAAGTGTGTAATGTTCCAAGAATGCATGTATTACTTGTTAGCTTGAACAAATGTTTATCTTCTATTGAGAATGGTGCATGTGTGCATGGAATCTCTTTAGTGCATTGAAGTCTTGTGAGGACTTGTTTTAAAAGGCATGTAATGCAAATGTTGCTTTGTGGTTCATATGTTGCATTTGTTTAATGCATGAGATAGATTGAAGGAGTAAGTGGTTTTCAAAGGTTTCTTGCATTGAGATGATTTTCAAATATGAGAAAAGTATAATGTGAAGTGGAAGTGTTTTCCAAGGAATTTGTATTTAACTTTGCATATGATGTTCATGCATGGAAAGGTTAAATTGATGGTTTTGCAAGGATGTGCTTTGAAGTGAGTTACTTAGCTTTTCTAAGCTAAGGGTTGGTTTTCATGTTTGAGCAATGCATGATTTAAAGCATGTTGTTTAAAAAGGGGTTTTCAAACACTGCTTTGGTTTATCGAAATGTGTTTACTTTTTAAAGAGGTTTTATGACTCGCTGCATTGATGGTGTTTTGGTTTTGAGCATTCCTCACTAAGCATTATGTGCTTACGCTCCTTTTTGTCCATCAATGCAGATATTTGAAGTTGTGACAACAATAAGCAAGGGATTCAAGGAGAGCTCCACTTGAGATGTATGTCTCGGTTAATAGCTATAGATAATAAAGGCAATGGGGGGAGAGTCTTTTATGTTGATGTGTAATGAGATCGTGTATGTTGGACAAGTTTGGTTTATGATTTGAATTATGTGGTTAACGCTTGCAACTTTTGAATCTTCTTATTCATAAGTCGTTATGCTATGCTTCTTGTTTTAAAAGCATGATTAAGTGTTGGATGTGTGGAAAGAGTTGGTGCACCTAGGGGTTGTTTTGTATCTAGATTTTAATGCAATTTGGTAGTTATGATGCTTGGCATGTTGTTGATTTTTTAGGACTGATTTGGAGTATGTTCAATGGGGTTTAGATGTGTTAAAACAGGCCTATATGCTATTTCTGGGCAGGGTGTTTCGAAACACCTTGCCTGTTTCGAAACAGGTGCTTGATTTGGCCTGGGTGTTTCGAAACGGGTAGAGGTGTTTCGAAACACTTTGGCTACTGCCAAGCCCCGTTTTTGAACGGGCTAACCCCGTTTCGAAACACTTGACCGTTGGGCACTGATTTGAATGGTTTTGAGGTTTGCAAGCTTTACGTTTTAGTCCTGATTTTTGTATGTGCAATTGTTTGAGTTTGAGATGTCCGATTAAAGTGAAATTTTACAGAGAGGCATGAAACATGACTAATTTCATAGTGGTAACTTAAAAATTGGTAAAGTCCTCTTAATTTCCAGAATTTACAAAATGGTCCCTAAATTCGTATGTTGTGCAATTGGGTCCCTTATTGTGTTTCGATTGTTGTGATTTTTGAGTATGCTTATATCAAGAGTATGCCTAGGTTTAATGTGCATCTAGACAAGTTTAAAAAGAAAAAAGGGTCGTTAATCAAGGTTGAATTTCAGGTTGACTTTGGTTTTCCCCGTGTAATCTTCGTAGTCCGGGTCAACCGTCTAGGCCGGGCTAAGGGGGTTACACATGTGGACTAGGTTGGGATTGGTAGACCCACCTAGAGTTAGGATTAGGGTGGTAGCCTAATCCTAAGCTTTAGTTAGAGACTTTGGTTGTACTCTTTTTGATGTCGGTGACTCATGTTTAATTGAGATCATGGTGATTGTGTATATGTTGTTATACATGTATGTTGAAGCATGTTTTGAGGCATTGTCATATGCATGTTGATGATGGGTATAATGTGGATATACATATGTGTGAAATATGGTGAGATAATTGTTTTGATGATATACATGTAGTGTTGACTTGTGAAATGATATTATAAGGTGGTTGCATGATTTTGAGGATCATGGTGAGTACGTGCTAAGCACGAAAATTATATTGAAATTGATGTTGTGAAAGGTTGTGGATTTTATTTAATATTGGCACTAGTATGCTTGGGTACAATTGTAACCCCCTCGTCCCGGTCTGGTCGGATGGCCGGTCAGAGTGGGCCACACGGGGAAAACCGAGTAAAACCCGTTAAGGTTCCCCCTCGGTTAGCAACCCTATTTTTTTCTTTTTATTTTAATCTTGTCTAGAGGAATATTAAGTCCTAAGTGATTCACAAAAGCGGAAGACATCCAAAAAGATCACATTTGAACCCCGACCATACACACTTAGTCCATTTTCAAGCTTACAGGGCAGACTGTATCGGTACCCTAACTAGGGGAATCGATACGCCCTGAACAGGTCAACCCAAACAGTCAACTCGAAAAAGACCGTATCGATACAACCCTTGAGCGTATCGATATGCCTTCTTCAGTCAACATCTCGTGGTCAACGAGATAAACCCATACCGATACACCCCAACACCGTATCGATACGCCAAAACTCCTCAATTTCTCAGAATTCCAGTGACCAAAAATCGTATCGATACGCCCCCGCGTATCGATACGCCCAGCCAAAACTGAGCTCTGCAGGCAAGACCGTATCGATAAAGCCTTTAGGCGTACCGATACGCCCTGCTTGTAGAGAATAATGAGGGTAAGTCAAAAACGTGTTTACCTTTGCGAAATTCTTCAAAACGAGCAAGACATGAGATGAAATAATAACCTAAGGAGATGGGGGGTTTTGACGTTGAAGAAGATGGTGTGGGAGAGGAAGATGAGCCAAAAGCAAATAGTTTATGTTTGTTTAAAATGGGAAGTCAAAAGACCAAAACACCCTTAATGAATTAAGGAAAGTACAATAGATGACACTCATGGCTATTTGGGCTAGTTTTAAAAATGGTCCAACTTAATTTTATTTGTCTTAAAACCCGGGGCCCAAACCTTTATTTTATTATTTAAAATTTAGGAACTGAAACCCGAACCATTATTAAATTATTATTTTCACCCGACCCCCGAACCCGGGTGTTACAACTCTCCCCCACTTAAGGAATTTCGTCCTCGAAATTACCTGACGGAAACAAATACGGAAATTGCTCAAGCATGTCAGCTTTCCTCTCCCATGTGGCCTCCTCCAAACCTTTATGTCTCCATAAGACTTTGACCAACTCTATAGTCTTGCCACGCAATACCTTGTTATCAAAAGCAAGTATCTCAACTGGTTCCTCGTTGTAAGACAAGTCCGGATTTAACTCTATTTCCTCCACTGGCATAACATGGGACGGATTCCATCTATACCTCCTAAGCATCGACACATGAAATACATCATGAATCTTCTCTAGTTCAACTGGGAGTCTCAATCTATATGCAACTGGACCAATTCTCTCAACTATCTCATAAGGCCCTATGTACCATGGGCTAAACTTGCCCTTCCTCCCAAACCTCATCACCTTCTTCCAAGGTGAGACTTTCAAGAATACTTTATCCCCCACGGAGTATTCCACCTCCTTCCTCTTTAAGTTGGCATAGGACTTTTGTCGATCTGAAGTTGCTTTCAAGCGGTCACATATCAACTTCACCTTATCGGTGGTGCCCTTAAGCAACTCCGGCATCGGTACAAGCTTCTGTCCGGCCTCGGCCCAACAGATCGGGGTCCTACACTTCCTACCATACAAGGCCTCATAGGGAGCCATCTGAATGCTCGACTGAAAGCTGTTGTTACACATGAACTCCACTAATGGTAGGTGTTTCTCCCATGACCCCTGAAATTCAATGATACAACACCTCAACATATCCTCTAATATCTGAATTACCCTCTCAAACTGCCCATCTGATTGCGGATGATACAAAGTGCTGAAGTTCAACCAAGTGCCCAAGGCTCGATGCAAACACTCCCAGAATCTAGAGGTAAATCTCGGATCTCGGTCTGACACAATCGACTTCGGTACCCCATGTAGCCTCACAATCTCACGAATATACAATTCGGCCAACTTGTCTAATGTATATGTAGTATGAACCGGTATGAAGTGGGCACACTTGCTGAATCTGTCCACAATCACCCACATTGAATTTTTCTTCGAAGGAGTCAACGGAAGTCCTGACACAAAGTCCATAGTGATACGCTCCCACTTCCACTCTGGAATTTTCAACGGTTGCAACAACCCTGAGGGAAACTGGTGCTCAGCCTTGACCCTCTGACAAACCATACATCTACTTACGAACTCGGCTACATCCTTTTTCAAACCAATCCAATAATACTCTTCCTTCAATCCTCTATACATCTTTGTGCTACCCTGATGCATAGCAAAAGGACTATTGTGAGCCTCACTCAAGATCGTACGCCTCAACTCGGCATCCTCCGGAACCACTATCCTATCCTTGAAACATATGATCCCATTCTCTCTAAAACAATACTCGGTAGGCCTATCTTCGGCTATGTCTTGCACGTGAGGTGCCAAAGACTCATCTCGCAACTACCTTTCACGGATCAACTGAACCAATGATGGCTTAACCTGAAGCTCGGCTACTAACCCACCATCCGTAGACACACTCAACCTTGCAAACATTGCTCGTAACTCAACGGCCACCCTCCTACTCAAGGCATCGGCCACCACATTTGCCTTTCCCAGATGATACTCTATGGTAAGGTCATAATCTTTGAGGAGCTCTAACCACCTTCGTTGCCTAAGATTCAACTCCCTCTGGGACATCAAATATTTCAAACTCTTGTGGTCGATGTACATGGTGCACTTCTCACCATAAAGATGGTGTCTCCAAATTTTCAACGCGAACACCACTGCAGCCAACTCTATGTCATGTGTAGGGTAATTCTTCTCATGGATTTTTAGCTGTCGCGAAGCATATGCCACTACCTTACCTTCTTGCATAAGTACACAACCTAGCCCTACGTAGGACGCATCATTGTAAATCACAAACTCTCTCCTCGGCTCAGGCTGAATCAGAATAGGAGCTTCGGTCAAAGCTTTCTTCAATTTCTCAAACGCTTCTTGTCTCACATCTGACCATTCATACGGAACATTCTTCTGTAGTAACTTGGTCAACGGAGCCGCTATTCTCGAGAACCCCTCAACAAACCTTCTATAGTACCCCGTCAAACCTAGGAAAATGTGGATTTCTGTCACTGATTTCGGCTGTTTCCAATTCACAATGGCTTCAATCTTCTTGGGATCTACACTAATCCCACTAGTAGAGAACACGTGACCTAGGAAGACCACCTCTCTAATCCAAAACTCACACTTACTTAGCTTGGCATACAATTGATTCTCAAGTAGAGTCTGAAGCACTAACCTTAAGTGTTCATCGTGCTCCTCTTCGGTCCTAGAGTACACCAGGATGTCATCAATAAACACCACCACAAACCTGTCCAAGAACTTATGAAACACTCGGTTCATCATATCCATAAAGGCTGCTGGAGCGTTGGTCAACCCAAAAGGCATCACCAAAAACTCATAATGCCTATAACATGTACGAAAGGCTGCCTTCGGTATGTCCACATCCTTTACCTTTAACTGATAATATCCAGACCTCAAGTCAATCTTCGAAAACATGGAAGCACTCATCAACTGGTCTAGCAAGTCAACTATCCTTGGCAAGGGATATTTGTTTTTCACTGTCACCTTATTCAACTGTCTATAGTCTATACACATTCTCATGCTACCATCCTTCTTTTTCACAAACAAAACCGGAGCACCCCACGGGGAAACACTAGGGCTAATAAAGCCTCTGTTAGTCAACTCCTGAAGTTGTGTCTTCAACTCTTTCGATGCCATTCTATACGGAGCAATCGACACCGGTGCAGAATCAAAATATGTCTCAATAGCAAACTCAACAGCTCTATCTGGAGGCAAGCCTGGTAGCTCTTCCGGAAAAACACTCGGAAAGTCACGTACAGTCCTGATGTCCTGAGGTCTCACCTCACTCATATCCGGGTTCATTACATAAGCCAAGTAAGCCTGACACCCTGAACCCAACAACCTCTGAGCTTCCAAAGTCGAAACCACATTGGACAAAAACTTGACATTCTCCCCAACTACCACAACCTCAAAGTCATCGGTAAGCCTTAATGAGACCCTCTTAGTCTCAAAGTCAACCCTAGTTCTATGCTTTACAAGCTAATCCATGCCCAAAATCACATCAAAGCCATAGAAGGGCAACTCCATCATATCGACCGGAAACACGTGGCCCTGAACCATCAAGAGACACCTCCTATACACTTTCCTAACTACCACTGTATCACCAAAAGAGCTAGTGACATTTACACCTACCTCTCGCCAATCACAAGGTAATCCTAATGACTTTGCGTGTTCACCCAAAATATACGAATGTGTTGACCCCGGATCTATTAAAGAAAGCAAACTCAAAGACTGTAATGTGAAATTACCTGCAATGACATCAGTGTCATTCCTAGCCTCTCGCTGAGTGTACACCCTAGTCGGTCCTCCTCCCTCGGGCTGGACTGCTACAACATGAGCCAAGTTCCTCTGACCCTCATTCCTCGGCTGGAAGTTCCCACGGCCGCGCCCACGACCCCTCTGATGCTCAAAACCTCTCGCTGGAGTCGGTCCTCCCCTAACTGGGTGTGGGCAATCACGCCTCAAATGATCTCGGGAGCTACAGTTCCAACACGCCCCAAACATACCCATACACTCACATGGGTGGTGTCTCCCGCACCTAGTGCACTCGGAAATGTGTCCAACGGCCCCTTGGCCCTGACGACCCTGACCATGGTTACCACCCCTAGGTCTCGTATCTGGCTGGTACCTCCTATCTCTATGCCTCTTGGCATGATCTCTATCCCAGTTCGCATGTCTCTTTCCGGAATTAGACCCACCAGCACGTGCTTTAGAGCTTAGGTTCTGCTCTATATCCTTGGCCCTAGAAACCAAGACATCGAACTCAGTGTAGTCGGAGGCCAACATGTAGGTCTTCACATCAGTAGTCAACCCATATCTGAAACGCTCGCATCGCTCCTTCTCATCTGGAATCAACTCTGGCGCGTACTGGCTCAACCTCACAAACTGGATCTCATACTCAAACACGGTCCTATTACCTTGAACCAAAGCCATGAACTCTCTTTTCTTTTCATCCAAGTACCGAACCCCGAGGTACTTCCTCTTGAAGGTATTCCTGAAAAACTCCCATGTGATATCCGCCTCGGCCATACCAGAAATAACAGTGGTCCACCAAGTATAAGTGTCTCCCTGAAGCAATGAGACGATGCATCCCAACTTACGGGCTTCCGAACACTCCATCTGACCCAAGATGCGAGTAGTGCTCTCAAGCCACCCTTCCGAACCTTCCGAAGACAACCCACGAAACTCAACTGCCCCCAAATTACGAAACCTCTCTAGGGGTAATCTTGTCCCCGCACCCTGAGGTGGTGCTGCAGCTTGCATACCGGCCAAAGCTGTCTGAAAAGCTCCGGCTATAGTCTGAATCAAATGAGCCACATCTGGCCCTGCCTGGCCTTGGCCCGCTTGAGCCCCATTACCTCCCACATTAGCCTCAACCTGAGGCCCATTACCATCACCTCCGACGTTCCCTTCATTACCATCGGGAGCATTAAGAGTAGGAGGCATATTCTCGGGTGCCTGGTCACCCGCTCTAGGCCGTCCCATCGGTCTCACCATAGCAATTAAAGTAATCTAAAACAACAAACACACAACAACAAAGAAATGTTAGGTTAGCAAAGGGGCAAAGGACTCCGGTTCTCAAGCACTTTAAACCAAAACAATTTTCCCTTTTTATTTTGACAACAATGCCTAACAATGAGACTCGAACCAACTCTCAAACAACAACAAGGTCACCATAGCATGCATTCATACACCGTGCTAGAGACAAAATTTAGACATACATGGCAAGACACTCATAATACCTTAACTCACCTCACTTACCTGCCCGAGGTCTCGGAAACCTCAGGCTCTGATACCAATAAATGTAACCCTTCTCATCCCGGTCTGGCCGAATGGCCGGTCCGAGTGGGCCATACGGGGAAAACCGAGTGAAACCCATTAAGGTTCCCCCTCGGTTAGCAACCCTATTTTTTTCTTTTTATTTTAATCTTGTCTAGAGGAATATTAAGTCCTAAGTGATTCACAACAACGGAAGACATCCAAAAAGATCACATTCGAACCCCGACCATACACACTTAGTCCATTTTAAGCTTACAAGGCAGACTGTATTGGTACCCTAACTAGGGGTATCGATAGGCCCTGACCAGGTCAACCCAAACAGTCAACTCGAAAAAGACCGTATCGATACAGCCCTTGAGCGTATTGATACGCCTTCTTCAGTCAACATCTCGTGGTCAACAAGATAAACATGTACCGATACGCCCCAACACCGTATCGATATGCAACAAACTCCCCAATTTCTCAGAATTCTAGTGACCAAAAACTGTATCGATACGCACCCGCGTATCGATACGCCCAGGCAAAACTAAGCTCTGCAGGCAATACCGTATCGATACGGCCCTTAGGCGTACCAATACGCCCTGCTCTGCAATTCCACAATTTTGCACTAGGTGACCTCAAACACGACTCTAGATGCATTTTCGGACTCCCTTAAGCGCATACAAACATGCATACATCAAACCACAATCAAGATTTAACATGCAAGGCATTTAATCTAACGAAAAACATACAAATCAAGACTTCATGCAATTTCACAAAAAAAGGGCATACTTAGCAAGCATAAGGCACCATACACTTGATATTGAAGCTTAAGGCATTCATAGGCCAACAACATACATATTTAGGCAAGTTCACATAAGCAACACAACAAGCATAAACAACAATCCATGAAACAAAAGCATAACACAAGCATGAGTTTAACATGCTCAAACACAAATTCCTAAGGAGTTTGACACCAACTACTAAACTCTATACCCCATCGTCTAGGCATTATTACAAAATGCAAACCATACTTGAACTAGCTTGAGAACTCCAAAAGCTCCTCCCTCGCCCGTTTGTCTCCGGAACTCTAACGATTTGCACATTGGAAACAAAAAGAGCATAAGCCAAATAGCTTAGTGAGAGAGGCTCTACAATTCACAACATGCAGTTTTCCAAAACACGATTTATATGCAAGAAAGAAATGGATGCACGAGGGTCAATCTCAACAACAACATGTGGTTTGCACAAGCACAACCAACATACACGTACGGTGAGACTACACATCACCGTTTCGACTAGTGGATTTCCAATGGGACTACACATCAAAATACTACCCTACTAGTCACTACCGGTGGGACTACACATCATCGTAGTTTAGACCACCATCACGTGAGGCACGAACTCAACTCGACTACACATTAACAAATTAAAATGCACTTAATGATCACAACATATAAGCATTCAACATATCACAACAACATGGGAGTAGAGAGACTTACACACGGGTTTAGATGACCCCTCAAGGTCTCACCCAAACCCCAAAAGGATCCATATTGAGCACAATGCAAAAATCAACAATTCTACTCACCGTTGTTGCCCAAGAGAAAGACCGAAGACCAAGCTCAAGACTCTGAAATCCCCGGATTTGCCCCCGAGGCTTCACCAACCAAATTTCTCGTTTCTAAACATTCCAACACCAAGTAAACAATCCCAAATCAGTCCACATTCCAAATAGTCAACCCGGATTACATACCAAGCACAAGACATCAAATTTTCCATTGAAAACAACTCAAAATTCCTAATCCCGGGCAACCCCTAAACTCACCCTAAAACCAATAATTCCAACCCTTAAATTACTCCCTAAAGCCTTCAAAACAGTCCTTACATATAGCCTATCCATTAACCCTCTCATTTCCACATAAAACACCTCCATATCTCAACCCAAAACCTCCCAAAAACCCAAATTCGGGAATATGCATAAAATCCTTTAAAAATTATATATATTGAATCCCATGAACAAAAAACAACCCCCATACCAACAATAAACCAAAATCTTTAGTCAAAGGCCATAAAGGCAACATTTTTATCCAAAATCTTCAAATTTTCAAATCTCAAAAACATGTATAAAAATGAAAGAAAAAAGGTATTAGCTTGTAGAGAATAACGAGGGTAAGTCAAAAACGTGTTTACCTTTGCGAAATTTTTCAAAACGAGTAAGACATGGGATGAAATAGTAATCTAAAGAGAGGGGGGTTTGACGTTAAAGAATATGGTGTAGGGAGAGGAAGATGAGCCAAAAGCAAATAGTTTATGTTTGTTTAAAATGGGGAAGTCAAAAGACCAAAACACCCTTAATGAATTAAGTAAACTACAATAGATGACACCCATGGCTATTTGGGCTAGTTTTAAAAATGGTGCAACTTAATTTTATTTGTCTTAAAACCTGGGGCCCAAACCTTTATTTTATGTTTAAAATTTAGGAACCGAAACCCGAACCATTATTAAATTATTATTTTCACCCGACCTCCGAACCCGGGTGTTACAACAATGATCGATCATTAAGATTAGTGTGCACACGAGAGTCAAAGTCGCGTGTGGCCTTGGTGGCGTTAAGGCACCAAGAAGGAGTACAGGTTCGCCCGGAAATCTTTATATTAGTCGATGATGAGTGGAATCCCATCGACGGGGCATGAGGATTAGTGGAATCCCCTCCGCGAGAATCGGTGATGAGTGTAATCCCACCGAAGGTAATGGTTATGTTGGAAATGTGTTCCAACATGTTATCCGCGTATTCGAGTCATAGCTAGGTTCCAATATGAGATTATATATATATATATGCCAAAATGATATGAAATGTGATTTCCATTATGAATCGATATATGATGTGGTTAATACATTGAGTTATGTATCATTGTATGTTGAGCTTAAGGGTTGTTGAGCATGGCATAATGTTGAATATATGTTCATGCATCATGTATTTTTGGCTCTTGAGATCAGAGGTAAGATCATGCATTTCATCATGGTAGTTGCTCGTGCTTGGACCCTGCATTGTCGAAGGTTTGTTTTATGAGCTTACCCTCACTAAGCTTTTATGCTTATGCTCCTTTTTGTTCGACAATGCAGATCAGTAGCTTGTGGGTGGCAAGGGCAAGGAAAGGTCTCCAAGTGTTGCTCTTGGTTAGCTCAAGTATGATCTTTAAATTGTAGATTGTAATAGTCAAGCAATGGGATAGGTGTTGTTGATTTGAATGCTTTGTTGTATGTTGAGGTTGGCTTGGTTCTTGGATGCCTTGTTTGATTTGTAAATATTGCTTATGTTGCATGTCTTGAATGCTTACATGTTTTGGTTGCTAATGCATGAACCTTAAGGTGCTTTGTATGTCATCTTTTGGTGAATGCATGAATCTCTTGGATGAATGATGCTTGTTAGTGTTGGTTGCCTCGTATGCTTAGATTATGGTTGTTAAAGGTTGTATGTATATTGTTTGTGTCTAGGGAGGTCTTAAATTGCATCTAGGTTTGAGTCTTGTGTTGTTTTGCTGAAATGGGGAGACTTGCAGTGCAGGGCGTATCGATACGCCTAAGGGTCGTATTGATACGGTCTTCCTATGTTGACTATTGAGAGTTGACTCTGGTTAAGGCGTATCGATACCCTTGACAGGTGTATCGATACGACCTGTTTAAAAAGGATAAATTGGGTTGTTTATTAGCATATCTTGTGGGTTTTGTATCCGTGTTTGTTCGTTGCGTGTCCTATCACATAGGATTTAATAAAGGCATCTAGAAAAGATAAAGAAAAAAATAGGGTTGTTAACCGAAGGGGAGCCTTAACGGGTTTCGCTTCGGCTTTCCCCGTGTAACCTACTCGAACCGGTCAGCCGACTAGATCGGGACGAGGGGGTTACAGCTAAGCTTCTCCTTGTTATGCAATGTATCATATTTGAGTTTGTTCATGTTGTCAAAAGTAAAATAAGTATCACTGTAAGGAGTAGACTATATTGTTTCTAGTTCCCATATATTTTTACAATCTTATTTCAAAGATGTTGCTTCATTCCTACAAAGCAAAGGTGAAAAACTATGTTGAGCGAAATATCTCTTCATGCTCTGGATAAAAAAAGTTAAAGAGTACCAACATCTCTTCATTTTGTTATTTATGTTTTTAACCCACACCTTTTTATGAAAATTTAATATTGGATATTTGTTTTAATGTATTAAGATTTGGATATTTTTAATTTTATTGAAAATGTGACTTGTAAATTGAATTTGGTTTTATATTTTGGTTAGTAAAGTATGACTTTTTTTAGGATGGAGAATTCCTGAAACCCGTGGGGATCCGAAAGACAAAAAAAACTCCAAAACGTATAATCAGAATTTTTAAAAATTGTCTCTACAAGCATTGGTGACAGAATGAGGAATACAAAACCATCCTCGCACCATTGACAACGTGCATACACTTTGTAAACAGAACAATTTGAACTCATGTTTCTTAGGATGAATATCATCCATTTTTCTATTGTGACACTTGTTGGGTTCTTCTAAATATGCTTATTTTAATATACAATTTGAAACAATATATTTTTATTCTGAGATAAAAATCAACTAAAGTTTTTTAATATTTTTTATGACCTCACTCGTGATTTAGTTGACAATTTAAATAATAAATTTTGACCGAATTGGTTTAATTAACTAATCAAATTATTGTCTAGTTTTAAAACATCGATCAAAGAAAACATTTCAAATTAAAAGCTTAATGTTAAGTTAGATTGTTTTGCTCCCACTGGGTCAAAGAAAACATTCTAAGTTAAAAATATATTTACAAAATATAATTAATGAATGATTACATGTGAAGTAGTAAAAATGTATAAAATTTATCAAAAACATTTGTTTAAGTAGTTGTTTTAGTTATTTTATTTAAAAATAGCATGAAAGAAATAAAAATCAAATGCACCTTTATAATAATTATTATTATCATTTAAAAAATAAACTTTATTTCGACTATATTCGATTAAATTATAACAACTCAATTAATAAAGAATAAGAAGTATATCTAATAAAAGACATGCATTTTATTTAATTAATACTGTCGGCTCAATGAATATAATAAAACATGCCACCAACATTGTCACAATTTAATACTAAAACCCTAAAAAATGAAATAAAATACTTATAAAGATAGGATAGGTGCTGTCAGTAACGAAAGACTAATAAAGTCTAAATTAAAACGTAAACGAACACGAGTCTCTTTTCTTCTTCTTTTTTTCCAGGAGAGAAAAACCTCAGCGTCATGCCTTGATTGTTAATTTTAACCGAAATAATAAATTGAATCGGAATTTTTTCGGTTAATTAATCGATTAATGGTTAATAGTTTTTTTTAAATTTCGGTTATTCGTTAATTAACTTAAATTATTATATATTAAATATTAGATATATTAGAAATATTTATTTTTTGTTATTGAACTTTTAAAAATTATAAAATGATCATTAAATTTTTTGTATATTATAAAATGATTATTAAATTTAATTACAAAATCGTTATTGAACTTTTCAATGTTTATCACTAATATATAACGTGCAATGACCATTTTGTAATAGTTCGATAAGTTTAATGATTATTTTATAACTTTTGAAAGTCCAATGCTAAAAAATCATTTTAACTTAATTTAGTGACCATTTGTGTAATTTACCCAAAATTTTATAATAAATTTCGGTTAGTTCCAAAACTGACCAAATTAACCAAACGTTTTACGGTTCAATGACAAATTTTCAAAAAAAATCATTTCAGTTAACAATTAAAATGAAAAAATATCGATTAATGAATTTTAAGTAGTTCGGCTTGGTCAGTTAACCGAACCGACCGATTTAACACCTTATTGATTGTGTCTCTTATTATTTTTCTCTTACATATAATCGGTCAAATTATTCATGAAGAGACGCTTGCGTTATCAAAATTATCTGCTGACATTTTTCCTTTCAACGTGTTAAAAAATATTTTTGCCTTTAATTTTTATATTTGGTTTAACTCACTCGAATTTTTATATTTTTATCAAACTAAATTAACTGGCAAAGATGAAATAAACTTATTAAGTTGGTGTTGGCATAGAGTTCGATAGTTTTTTTTTCCCATCAATTGATTTATATTGACAAAAAATTAAAAGTTTGAATGTAAAAGAGTTGAAATGTTAGAAAGTGTTTTGATAAACAACTAAGTCTTTTAATTTTAGAGTTTAGGTATACTTATTTGGGGTTTATAGTTTAAAGTTTTAAATTTTAAATTTAGGGTTTTAAGTTTTTAAGGTCTTGATTTTAGGATTTAGACTTGTTTATCAAAAAATTAAGGGGGCTAAAATGCTATTTTTGAAAAGTTCAAGAGCCAAAACAATAATTATTGTTTATATAAGTGGAAAAGAAAAAGGAACGAGTTTATTTATTTGGATTGGAGAAGAAAAAGATGTTGTTCAAAATCGAACCTAAAACTTAATGTCAACTGAAATTTCATTTAAACAAACGTTTTTTATTACTGTACAACGAACTTTGGTATCAAACAAAATTATTGATAAGAAATTTACTTAAATTTAAATAAATTATAATTATATGTTTTTCGGTTTTGTAATTAAACTAATATCCGTGAACTTGTTTTTAAAATATTTAAATGTTGATTTCATATAGTCATTTCTCGTATTTTCATTAGAATATTTATATACAACATTTGTGTTTAATGTATATTCAAATTAATATAATACAAAAAATACTAACTTATAATCACATTAGTATATTTAGAAAAATTAAAATAATACAAGTGCAAAGTATGATCTCTAAATATATATATATATATATAATAAATTATATATTTTTAAACAAACATTTAATCGTATTTGATATTCACCTTTAAAAATTCGAGCAATATAAAATCATATTATGCATCACATTATACTATGACAGTTTGCAAAGTCAATGTATGAGGTGTGCAATGTTATGTTCTATCTTACTCTGAGAGAACCAAGTTCAACTATGGTTGTTCCATTAACATTAATCCCTCATTTAAATTGTAATGACATTAAACCTATCAAATAATTCTGGTAAATAAGAGATGTTATTATTCTTAAGTGACTCGAGTTTGAGAAATATGTTTGTACAATTTGTGTACTTTATAAAAGATTAGGATTAATGAACTTTTCATTCCATTAAAAATCGAATTACAAGTTGTGACGGTGTGTAATTTGTTGATGTCAAAAAATGTCAAATACCGAACAAAGTGGTGGAGACGAGAACCAAAGAGGAAATTGATGGTGGTTTGTGATAGTTCACTCATTCTAGGATGGGCCAAGAGCAAAAGATGAGGATGTTGAGAGAAAGGAGTCGATTTGTTTCGTTACCTTCAGCTCAATGGGTATTTATAATCAAGTAGTATTGGTGAGACAAAGTCAGACCTAATGATGATTATTGATGGGTCGGCAGGATTAGGTCTGGCTCCCAATCAATAGGCTTTTCAACATGGTCATGTGGATTGGTAGGATTAGACTCGGTTGTCGGACAACATGCTCAGCTGGCGGGTCAGACAGACCTGATGGTTGTCATGTCGAAAGTAATCCAAATACGAGAGCTCCGAAGGCCTTGGTGCTTCGCATTTTGAGGAGCGGTCTGGAGATTAAGAGTTTCAGAGGTATAGGTATTTTCTCGGAGGTGATGGGTTATGAAGGCAATACCGAATTTAAGGCTAAGGCACTAACGGAGGTATAACAAACCCGAACAATCTTTTGTTTAGATTAAGTTATTAATGTAGGATCTATTTTGCCTAAAGTTGCAATTAAATGGCTAAAATAAGTTCACTAAAAATTTAACCATGTGATTAGTATGGTGGCCAAAAATAAAAATCACGTGATTGGTATGTTGCATGTAACATGGATGGAGAGAATCAACTAAAACAATTAGAAAAGCAAAAGCCAAATTTGATGGTTGATATTTGTTTTATGTATAAATTGTAGATTTAATACATGCACTCTTAATCTTCACCTACATTTTCTTCAAAGCCATTGATTCTTCCTAAGAGTTGTTCTCCAAAACAGCCTTTCCCTCCATGTTAAACACTAGGCACTTGATAGCATTTTGTGGATGAAGCCAGATAACGGTGTTACTTGCAGAACAAGTTATTTCACTTACAGATTGATGAGGCAAATGTCTTCAAGGAAACCAAGCAGTTCGCTTACGAGGATGGTTCCGAGTTTGTCCTCACGGACCTGGTATTTTTCCATGTATTCATGTACTTGTTAGATGGTATCTTAATAAATGAAATTCCGTAGCTTGTACCTTTGTTAGCCATCTACAGAAAATTTGAGCAAGTGCCAAACTGTGTTTGATACTTGCCCATTTTCTCTGTTATCTTCAAAAATTTGTGCCGTATTTCTTCCCTTGTTGGTCTTATAACGATATTTTAACTTCTGACGGAACACATTCGAAGAAACCCGTCTTGCCGAGGCAGATGTAGGGGGCTAGAGAAAGTGGTTGAAAAAGGGAATGGACTGCATTTTGCACTTCTGGAATGGAAAGGTACTTTATTATTTATTTTAGGTAATTTATATCTGTTCATTTTTTTTCTTCTGATATTGAAGTTTTTGATATATGCTGTTGTTTGAATTCCACATTCAAGAGGGTGATCTATAGCGCCTACAAAGACAGAAACTCCTCTTTGCTAGATATTAAACATTGTCTTGTAGCCATCAACATTTTGTTCATACTTATAACGTACTGGTTTCGTATGCCTGTACATCTGCAAGTTGTGGCATCGAGCAATTAGTGGCCAAGATTAGTATGATGCTTATTCGCCTGCATTTTGTCGTAGGTGTTGATCTTGGCCTCAAAGGTGACAAATGCTGCAGGTAATGTAATAAATTCTCTCTAAGGTCCGAAACATTTTCTCGTCTGAACTAGACTACAATGATCCATGCCTCCATTGCATAGTGAGATGGAAGGGGTAAGTCCCTAATGCCGTCTTGAATCGAAAGTAATGTATATATTTGCAGTCGAAGAACTCTCCAATATGCCATGAAACAGACTAAATCGTTTAATTTAAGCATTTCTTGAATATCACTCCACTCCATTTCCTTGAAAGAGAGCACAAGAAAAAAACTGTTGTGTTTTTCATTCTGTTGTTTTGATTTTGTAGTTCGGTTTTCTACTGACTAATTGTTTTGATACAAGTGGATCCACCAAACCTGCAACACTCGACACCAGTGCCATGGGGCTAATTCATTTGTTTACATAAATTAACATTCAAGAACACCGGATTGTGAAACCCTTTTTGATACTATTCAACAGTCGGCTTGTTTCTCCATGATACTCAGGGTCTTGTCCAGTACTCTTACAACACGAATTCGAAACACAAAGATTGTAATGTCCGAAAGACCAATTGCTGGAGATTAACAAACATATTTTATTGCCAAAAAGAAAAAACAGGAAGAAAAGGATAACCAAAACGAATAAAAGATCATTTTTTTTTAAATTTCTTCAGAAGCGTAGAGATCTGCTAAAAGTATTGCAAGTCATGGGATTTTTAGTGTCAGCCACCGTATTCTTTCCAGCATTTCCTTTGCTCCCAAGAATCGGTTTCAGCAGCTTCTTCAGGAGCCAGTTGAAACCAGACACACCGCGCCCTTTGGTCACCTGCGGCGGAGCTAACAACTGCGAGCTCCGAGACCTATTCACCACGCTCGACTCCGAGCGGCTCCGACCCAGTATAGCTTCTTTCAACTGCGCCTCAAATGATAGCCTCTCAAACCGGTCCAGCAGCGAGCTCTGGTCGTCCCCAAAGTTTGTAACGACAACCGATAATTCCTCCATGCTTTTGTTTTCAGCTGATAAACCCATTTTGATTTACTTGTCGAAATCATTTAACATATCCATACGCTGATCAATGGAGTAAAACAGCATAAACTATGGGGGTGAAAATGAAGAAACTTGGTCGAAATTTCAAAGGTTTTTGGCTGTAATTTTGGGAGAGACAGGGGATCTAATTCCTAGATTTCTTTCTATGTTCAATGTTTTTCTTATTTATATTCCTTACGAGTAGAGAAGGGCATTAAATTTTGTGAATTGATCCCAAAAATAAAATGGAATTTGAATCGGGGAACTCGTAATTCGAGGGCTTCTCTTATGTTGCTGTCCCCTTAAGAACTAAAGTCACGCTTAAATGGTTTTGAATATAAATGAGCGAAGTTATTGGATTCCCATTTCCCACCTATCATGCTGCTTTTATTGATTTCCCTTTTCATCCTTATGATTAATTCCGACTCCCAACAAAATCAACTATTCAAATTTATCCAGTCTAACTAAAAAATTACCAAAAAAATGAATTAGCTATTAAATCTTTAAATTAGAAATAGTTTAAATTTAACTACTTGAGATGATATAGGGCTCTCTTACCTTAACCAGTGGTCGAAAATTCAATTCTCACCTTGAGCATAAAGCAGCTTTAAAATTTGTGCTAGCGTCTACCTCCTAATATACCAACAGAAGTGAAAAAATTTATGCACCGAAATCGCTCCAGTGGACACTTTAGAAAACCAAAAAAAGAAATTATTTAAATTTGAACTCAATCAGGAACTCCAGTGAAAACAAGAATAATGTTTATTCTAAAAGATTCGGGTTCGAGCACCTATGTTTGTCTTGTCAAAGAGTTAAGAAAAATTATGAACATATACTACCATGTAATCACACTAGTATATTAAAAAAGGCTTAATGACACACTTGACCCCTAAACTATACATTTTGTACCTATTTACACCTAAAGAATTTTTTGAGACATAAACATTTTGTCCCATGAACTAAAAATCGTTACCTCATTTTCCCATCCATTAACTTTTGTTAAACAAAAGTTCTCACAAACCAATTAAAATGCACTATACATGTCACTTTGTTAAAATAATTAGTTGACTTAAATAAAATAAATAAATTACACGCTAAGTTTGTCAGATTTTATTTTTTCATTTTAGTCCCTAAATATCTCTATTTAACCTGAAATTAATCTATATTTTTTTCTAAATTTTATAATTCAGTCCAATATTTTTCATATGATGGTATTTTTGTTATTTTAGTCTCTAAAAATGTATATAACTCAAAATTCACCCCTTATTTCTTTATAATTTTTATAATTTAGTCCAAAATTTTAAATATGGTGACATTTTATTAATTTTAGCCCCTAAAAATTTAGGCTAAAAGGGTACTTTTGCCCCTGAGTTCGACCCAAAAATGCAATTTCGCCCCTCGCCGAAAAGTGCACTCAATGTGGCCTTCCAGTCCATGAAATCGATCAAATTGACACTTTGACCGATGTTAACCGTTATGATGCCGACGTAGCAATTAACGGTGATGACGTGGCAATCAATGATGCTAATGTGGCAATACATATGGGATGATGACGTGGTAGGAGGGGCTGAATTGATTATTTTAACCGAATTCGAGGGCATAATTATTTTTTTTCTGAGTTTAGGGGCATAATTGATTTTAATTAAAAAATTTATAACTTATTTAATATTTAAGTTGAAAAATAAGAATTTATGAAATTATTAAAATTTTAAAATATTAAAACTAGATAAATAATTTTATTAAGTGAGGATAATTTTAAAAAAAATGCCACGTCAGCCCCATACTTCTTTCTAATTTTTAAAATTTAGTCCAATATTTATAATATGATTATATCATTGATCATTTTAGTCCCTAAAATCTTTATTTAACTTGAAATTCACCCTTATTTATTTCTAATTTTTAAAATTTAATCCAATATTTTTAATATGATGATATAATTGTTCATTTTAGTCCCTAAAAATCATCATTTGACCTAGAATTGACCCCTGTTTTTCTATTTTTTAAAATTATGTCCAATATTTTGAATATGGTGATATTTTTGTTCATTTCAGTCCCTAAATTTTTATTTTAGCATAATTCACCCTTATTTCTTTCTAATTTTTAAAATTTAGCCCAATATTTTTAATATGATGATATTATTGTTTATTTTAGTCCCTAAAAATCTTTATTTAACTCAAAATTAACCCCTATTTTTAAAATTTTATAATTTAGTCAAATAGATTATACTATTTTTTGGGCAGCCCATGGCTTCACCATTTCGGCTTAAGAAAAATAAAGTTACATGATCTATTAAGTGATGTAATAACCATAAGGGAAAACTACCCCACTGACTATCAAATAAATTGGGGATATCTATTTGAATCACTGAACTATAAAAATCGTCAATCAAACCACCAAACTTATAAAATCAACTTATTTTGACCACCGCCGTTAAAAACTCAACGGTGGAGTGATAGAATTGTCACGTGGCAATTGATGGAAAAATCTAAAAATTACACATTTGGTCTATGTTATTTACACAATCTTTCAATTTAATCCTAATTTTAAATTAATTAAATAATAAATTATTTAATTAAATGTTGACACGTGTCACCACCAATTTAGAGGAGAAAAATAAAATTTTCCTCACCTGCACCAAGCAAGATTTGATCATGGGACTCTATAGGGTAAAACCAATGGCTTTGACACTACACAAAGCACAACTTTGTGTTATAATTCTCCAGATATAATATATATCTCTTATTAGTTTCTACATTTATAAGCCAAAGCTCAAACCCTAAACACTAATTTCACATATATAAATCATAAACCCTAAATTATAAGCCTAAATATTTCAATTAATTTCATGCTAAACATTTCAAATTAAACCTCAAACCCTAAAAAATTCAAATTAATTTCACTCTAAATATTTCAAATTAATCCTTAAACCCTAAACTCTAAATATTTCAAATTAATTTCACACTAAACATTTCAAATTAAACCCTAACCTTAAACCCTAAAAATTTCAAATTAATTTTACGCTAAATATTTAAAATTAAGCTTTAAACCCTAAACCCTAAATATTTCAAATTAATTTTACAATAAATATTGCAAATTAAACCCCAAACCATAACCTTAAATATTTCAAATTAATTTCACGCTAAATATTTCAAATTAAACCCTAAATATTTAGCATGTAATTAATTTGAAATTTTTAGGGGTTTGGGTTTAATTTGAAATATTTAGCGTGTAATTAATTTAAAATATTTAGGGTTTAGGGTTTAAGGCTTAATTTGAAATAATTAGCGTGAAATTAATTTGAAAATTTTAGGGTTTAGGGTTTATGGTTTAATTTAAAATATTTAGTGTAGAATTAATTTGAAATATTTAGCATGAAATTAATTTGAAATATTTAGGGTTGTAGTTTAGGGTTTAGGAATTATATATGTTAAATTAGTGTTTAGGGTTTGAGCTTTTGGCTTATAAATGTAGAAACTAATAAGAGAAATATATTATATCTGGAGAATTATAGCACAAAGTTGTGCTTTGTGATGTGGCAAAGCCATTGACTTTACTCTTTAGAGTCCCAAGTTTGAATCTTGCTTGGCGCAGGTGAGGAAAAATTTATTTTTCTCCTCTGAATTGGTGGTAAATTAATAAAATTAAATATAAATTTAAAATCATCCAATAAAGACTAAATTTAAAGAATGTGTAAATAACAGGGGACCAAATGTATAATTTTTATTTTTTCTATTAATTGCCACGTGACAATTCCGTCACTCTACCGTTAAGTTTTTAACAGTGGTGGTCAGAATAGATTGATTTTATAAAACCAGCATTGTCCACAATAATTGAAACGATGGACTGTAAATGAAGAAAAACACATTATTTGTAAATAGATAAGTTTTTGCGATCATGTGGGTGTTGCCCATCATTGTAGAGGTCAACAAAATTCCATTAAAAAATCAAAAATTTTAACCTGGTTTGAGTTATATAAACTTAACTTGAATTTAATAAATTTGACTTGACTCGAAAAAATTAGAAAAAATAGGGGTGAGTTTTGGCAAAAATAAATTTTTAGGGACTAAAATAAACAAAAATAGCTACTATTAAAAATATTAGACTAAATTAAAAAATTAGAAAAAATTGGGGTCAATTTTGGGTTAAATAATGATATTTTATGGACTAAAATGAACAATAATATCATCATATTAAAAATATTGGACTAAATTTTAAAAATAAATAGGGGTTAATTTTGACTAAAATAATTTTGTAGGGACTAAAATTAACAAAAATATCATCATATTTAAAATTTTGGACTAAATTATAAAAATTAGAAATAAATAGGGGTGAATTTTGGGTTAAATAAAATTTTAAAGATTAAAATTAACAAAAATATCATAATATTAAAAATATTAGAGTAAATTATAAAGATTAGAAAGAATATGGATAAATTTCGGGCTAAATAAAGATTTTTAGGTACTAAAATGCACAAAAATAAAATTTATCTAACTTAACGTGCAATTTATCTCTTTTGATTAAGTCAGCTGATTTTTTTGTTTACAAATTAACATATGGTGCATTCTAATTAGTCCATGACAATTATTTTAATGGAGGTTAACGGATAGGGCATATGACGTAACGAGTTTTAGTTTAAGGGATAAGAAGTCTTAAAAATTCTTTAGGGAGCAACTCGATAAAAAGTGTATACTTTATAGGCCAACAATGTTATTAAGCCAGTAGAAAATAGTTTAAATTATATCTTCATTGAAATTCGAAATGATAAATGTTATATTTATTTATTTTAAATTTTAAAATAATTTTAAAGAAAAAAAACTTAATTTTGAAAGAGGGAAGATTTATTATATAATTAGA
The DNA here is from genome assembly GCA_958450335.1 of Hibiscus tridactylites. NCBI lineage: Eukaryota > Viridiplantae > Streptophyta > Magnoliopsida > Malvales > Malvaceae > Hibiscus > Hibiscus tridactylites. The sequence goes on from OY288279.1 coordinate 73,787,051, forward strand.
TGTAACCGTGTCTCATTAAAAAAACGTCTTTAAATTTAATTGCGAGAAAAAGAGTGTGACTAATTAACAACTTAAGAAAATACAAGTGTCTAGTCTAAAATACATATGCCAAAACACGATGAGGGTTCTGGATCCAACCCACCGCAAGAGAAAAATCACTCTTTAAGATTAGTCTGTTGTTATGAGTTCAAGGGAAAGTCTTGAACAGTTTACACGCTTTGATAACAGCAAGAATCTCAGCGGAAGTAGCATCTGATATACCAATCGACTTAGAGAAAGTGATGAGGCATTTTGACTTGTCATTTCGAAGACAACCCCCAATACTTGTCATTTTGACTTAGAGGTTTTAGATTGCAATCAAAGCTTCTAATAGAAATGGTATGTGACTCGTTATAGATCTCCTTGAAGTTAGATTGCACAACCCTTTTCACTGTGTTTTTTTTTATCTCGCTAATCGTGAAGGGCACTTCAAGCTTGTTTGCCGATTCTGTTTTCAAAGATTTTAAATTGCAATCAAAGCTAATAATAGGAATGGTATGTGACTTGTTATAGATCTCCTTGAAGTGAGATTGCACATCCCTTTTCACCATGGTTGGGTCTCGAAGTAACATCCCATTAATATACAGGTTGTGTAAACTTTAGTTTACACGCGCCTTTTAGTTTTAGGGGTTATAGTTTTAGTTTAGGATTTAAAATTTAGGGGTTTATGTTGTAGGGTTTAATGTTTAAGGTTTAGTTTTCTAGGGTTAGGGTTAAAATTTTAGAATTTAAATTTTATATTGTAAATATACAAGCTTTTGTAAAATTAGTTTTACACAGCCGGTACATCAGAATTTTACTCAATTTTAAAACACTTATCATTATTATAAAACTACTTGTATAATTATATTCTTTCATCTGTCCAAAATAGTAACTCGTAATTCAAAACAAAATAATAAAGAACCAACTTAATAGGAAACTAAAAATAAGAATCGATTTTTTTTCTAAAAAAAAATTGTATTTCAAAACCATATAGTTCTTGAAGAAAAAAAAGAAGAACGTAAAGTGAATTGCGAAAAACTAAGTGAAATAGTCATTTAATAAAAAACACAAAACAAAGCATGCTCCAAATATCATGATATAAAAAATATAGACAATTTAACACATTAGCTCAACATTATTATCAATTAGATCATATTATTAATTCACATTTTATATCAGTTCATAATATTTTAGGTCAACGATTATTTAGACTTAAGCTTCGTTTTCATTGCAATGTCCAAACCTCAGTTGGAGCTGCAAAAGTCATTTCTAGAAGATAGAAAATCTAATTGCCAGTGAACGTTCGTTTGAGCGCTAAAAATGATAGGCGAACGCCCATTCGGTGGCCAATTGTTGGTTGTTTGGCAAGGAAAAGCTGAACAAACATCTGTTTAAACTGCTAAACTCAACAAAAAACGCAACCTTAATAGGATACATAGATCCACCAATATAAACACACCATCAGAAGGTCACAACTCACAATGCATTAACCCGTACCACAAGCATTAAAACAAACTTATAGCCTGCCAACTAAATTTGTAGTAGCGCTACGATAATCATGACTTGTTTTCTTCTTTTATTTACAACACTATTAAATTATCAATTTTCCCACATGAATATACCATATAACACACTTTCACAATCTAAATTAATAAAAATGTCGATTTCACATTTGTTATACATACGGCTACAATTGTCACATCTCCACCTACAAGTGACATGCCTCCACCTACCTATATCTCCAGACCTCTTGGTCTCCATGCCACGTCTCAGCACACGAAGAATCATGATCTCCAGAACCCTTCCCTCCGGATCATGCTTTCGAGTCACTCTTGACATGACAACCATCATGTTTGCTTGACTCGTTAGTTGAACCTATTACCTGACAGCCAAGTCTACTCTGCCAACCCATGTGACTAAGCTAAAAAGCCTACCAGCTCTGAATCAGACCTAATCATACTGACCCATCAATAACCATCACTAGATCTGACTCAGACCCATCAAACAGTACCACTCGTCTATAAATACACACCGATCTGAAGATAAAGACAAGCCAACTCTCTTCACCTTACCCTCATCCGATCCTTTCTCTATTCTACATCAACCACTGTATCTGGCTCCCTACACACTTAGAATGGGTAAACCACCTCTAACCACCATCAACCTCCTCCTTTACACCCATTTCCACCGCCCTGTTTGACGTTTGATCATCTTGACATCAACAACATTAGTTAAATAATTCCAACTAAATTGCACACCTCAAAAAAGAGCTTATTGAATGAAGTTAGCAAGTAAATGTACACGTTGCTAAAACTTATTAGGTTAGTTGTATGGTTGGTTAGTCAGTTAACCAAATTGGTTATAGCTGTTGAAACTTAACAGTTTGTATTCCTCATAAATGATGTATCAACGCTAAGTAAATCATCAATGAAAGCTTCATTCTCTTGAAGTCTAAACTTTTGTTTGTTCCTTAGAAATTCAACATGGTATTATTCACTAATTTTCTTAGGAAATTTTCATCCGTTGCCTAAGGATTTCTATTTTTGTTCTTCTCCACGATGGCACCTTCTCCCGACGACGATTTTGAAGAAGCCTAGATTACGTTCTCATTAAGAAATACAAATTCATTCACAAATAAAAAAGTGAATGTTATCATGGATGAAATAAACTTTTGTTATAGAACCAACAAGTGCTTCTCACAGTTTGAAGTTATCGTCGTGAACAATTTCTCGCCGAAGAAATCAAGCATATGTCTGAAACTCTGGTCGATGAGTTTGGTGCTACATGGGAAAATGAAGAATATGATGAATTCATAGCCCAAGATAGCGCACTTGCTTCTTGGCTATTATCAACGATTAACACTCATCCTCTGCCTCAATTTGTGGATGCAGAGACAGTTACTGTTGTTTGGAATACTGGTCTTCATTTTTTTTAAAAGCAAATCCACAACATCAATAAATTAGCCTTCATTGTAAACTCAGATCTCTGAAAAAGGGTGATGATAACATGTGTGTATACTTGACTCGTGTGAAGGAAGTTTGTGATGCATTGACCTCATGTAAAAGTCTGGTATCTCAGGTTGAACAAGTTGCCAGTATCTTGAAAGGGTTGCGTCGAGATTATCCACCGTTCATTGTTGTTTTAACTAGTAGTGGTACTATGTTTACCTTGGATGGTATCTACACTATCTTGGTTGATGTAGAAGCTCAATTAGCTGGGTTTGATGCTGATATTGAGAATCTTCACATGAGTGCTAATCTTGCACACAAAGAAGAGATTTCTAATGGTGCTGATTCGAGCGGTTCCCATGCTCAAAGGAATCAATGACCATCTTTCTTTAGTGGCAAGAATATTACATAGGCCGTGATCGCATAAGATTAAAATGTCAGTTATGTGGCAAGAACGAACACTTGGTTGATCGATGTTGGTATCATTTTGCTCAAGACTTTCTTGGCACATACACCACAAGTTCATGTTGCTTCTACATCGAGAGACCACTGTGTGGTGGGTTCTGGTGCCATACATCATGTGACACCTGATGTTGGCAACATTACTCATGATATTGATTACATTGGACCAGGTAAACTCACTGTTGGTAATGAAGTTTCTCTAGGTGTTAATATGGTTGGTAGTTCTGTGTTTCCTTCATCATCTCGTACTTTACTATTGACTAACTTGTTACATGTCTCTAAAATAACAAAGAATCTACTCTTGGTGTCAAAGCTTGCTAGGGATAATCATGTTTTCTTTGAATTTCATGCAAAGGAATGCAGTGTTCGAGATGAAGATACTAGATATGTGCTTCTTTGAGGGCAGAAGCAAGATGGCCTCTATGTGTTTTCTGTAGATAGCGGGGTTAATTCTTGTATCAAAGCTGAGGCAAATACAATTTCAAGTTCTTTTAATGCATATGAATTATGGCATAGGCGTTTAAGACACCATGTCTATGATACCTTAGTATGTGTTTGCAAGTCAATTGATGTATCAAAGAATGTGAATAATACTTTTGTTGCTTGTCACACGGGAAAGAGTCACAAGTTGTCATTTGATAATTCACAAACTACGTATAAAGCTCCATTTGAGTTGGTATTTACAGACTTATGGGGGCTCTTTCATGAAGCTTCGAATGGATTTAAATATTATGTCTTATTTGTTGATGCTTACTCAAGACATATCTGGGTGTATCTTCTAAAGGATAAGTCCCAAGTTGTTTCAGTATTTCAGTTGTTCCAACAAATGGTTTCTACTCAGTTTGATGTCTTAATCAAGGCAATACAAAGTGATTGGGGAGAAGAGTATCGTGGCTTGTATGCATTGTTGCTTAAAGTTGGAATAATATATCGAGTCACATGTCCACATACCTTAGAGTAGAATGAAGTGGTTGAGCATAAGCACAAACATCTAATTGGGCTGACTTTGGTGTTTTTGGCCAAGGCATCTATGAAAAGTTATTTGAGAATAAACTAGACTATAGTCTGTTGAGGGTCTTTGGTTGTAGGTGTTTTCCATATCTAAGATCATTTCACACTCACAAGATATAGTTCATATTAGAATCACGCACATTTTTGGGTTATATCCCTCAGCATAAAGGGTTTCAATGTCTTGTGGCTAATGGACGAGTTTATGTTTCAAGGCATGTAGTGTTTTATGAACTATCTTTTCCCTTTCTAGGATTAATAGAGTATGATGTGAGGAAGAAGTCAACTGGGATGCAAAAGTCAAGAGCCATAAAAGTGGTGACCAGTCTTGGGAAGTTAGGTGTCAGTAGCAGACAATCTTGGATGTCACATACACAATCTTGTTATCAAGCTTTCAACACATGAGGTGGCCAGGATCCTCAAGTCGGTATGGATGTTACCTTCCAACATTTGCAAGACAACAATGCAGATGTGCCAGATCAGTCACAAGATATGTGTGTAGAGTTTAACAACTCACCTCAGACTTCAATAAAATCCAAAATGGCCAACCCTAATATTCAAAATGAGCATGTTGAGCATGATAATGTATATGAAAGTCAAGAGCAACTGGTTGCAAGTCAATCAATCAGGAGTGGTGACAATGTTGTTCAAAGTGAGAATCAGGCAGGCACAACTGGAGAAAATCGACACTCAATGATGACCAGAAGTAAATATGGTATATTCAACCCAAAGGTTTATCTAGGTTCATGTGACACTGATAAACCAATTGATGTGTATCAGGCTTTTCAATCTGAGAACTGGAAAGCAGAAGTTCATGATGAGTTCAATGTTTTACGAAACAATGGCAATTGGACGTCGGTAGAGCTACCTAAAGGAAGATCAGTGGTAGGTTATATGTTGTTATTCAAGTTGAAGAAGAATTTAGATGGCACAATTCAGAGGTATAAGGCACGCTTGGTCGAAAAAGGGTATTCTCAAATCCCTGGACATGATTTTAAAGATGCATTTAGTACATCGGTTAAGTCCTCCACACTAAATTTGATTTTGTCTCTTGTTGTAACAAAGTGGTGGAGCTTAAGGCGGTTAGATGTAAACAACGTCTTTCTCAATGGGGACTTGGATGAGGAGGTCTTCATGCAGCAGCCACCTGAATTTGAGTAATATACCTCTGATGGTTCACAGCTTGTGTGCAAGCTGAAGAAAGCCCTCTACGGGCTGAGATAGTGTTGTCTGACTAATACTTGGCAAATAATTGATGAATAAGTGTAAATGTGACAGAAAATAATGCCAAGTATAGGTCTTTTGCGTGCAAATATACACGGTTAGCAAGTAATACAACAATAAGCTGAGTATCGTATCCACAGAGATTGATCGAGAATTTAATGTCACGGTTTTACTTGTGAAATGGAATGAATGTATTTGAATTGAATTTCAGGTTTTAGATTGAAGAAAAGTAAATAAGGAACATGTAATGGAAATTTAGGCAGTTTGGCAAACAAATGTGTTCAGATGGTGAAAAGTGTTGGCAGAGGATGCTTGAATTCCACACTATCTATGCCAGCAATTAATAACCTTCAGCTATGATTTTAATGTCGAGAAGATTTAGCCTGGTAATACCTCTGTCGATACCATTAGCCTAAGTTAATTAAGATTAACCTCTATATGTCTATAGTTATGTTATTCAATAACTAACTTGATTAAGTTTCAATCTTTACTTCTAAGGGGTAGATTTACTCCCGAAGTAAGCTCATCTACTTGAACATCTTCCGTCGAAGCTTCTTACCTTAGTACCTTGGTAATAAATCTGTATCCCCTAAGTCCGTTAAGATATCAAAGGATAATATGCATGTAATGCCAACTATCGTATGGCAAACAATTGAAGAAATTAAGCAATATCAAGATACAAAAAAATATCAAAACATTCAATTATTAAAAGCTAAAAATAACTGAGTGTTTCATCGCAAAAACATCCCCAACCAACTTAAAGAATTTAGTTCATGGTTGGGGGGAACCATCAACATCAAATTGTTTTCTAAAAACATCACCATCAAATCATATTTAAAATTAAGAGAAATTGGCAAAGAAGGGGATCCCTACATGCACAAAGCTTTAGTGATTAAATTGCATTTAAAATTATTACCCTCTTCATGTATGATAGCTCTAGAGGCACCAAATCAAGTAAAAATATACTTATATAAAAATTTGGCAATAGCCTTGACATCGTTTGATGGGAGAGCAACAACCTCTACCCACTTTAAGACGTAGTCTACTATCACAAGTATATATACATTACCAAATGAGAGAGGAAATGGACCCATAATGTTTATCCCTCATACATTAAATAACTCCACTAGTATGATGTTCTGAATCGACAATTGATATCTGCTGGAAATGTTCCCAGTGCACTATCATCGATCGCATGCTTTGGCAAAACGATGGGCGTCCTTAAATAGCATGGGCCAGAAAAATCCTGACTGCAACACCTTGGCCGCTGTCTTCAGTCCATCAAAGTGGCCTCTATATAGTGTTCCATGGAGAAGCTGAAGTATGTTTTGCTACTCCTCCTCTGGCACACATCGTCAGATGATTTGGTCAGCACATTGCTTGAATAGAATAGGCTCATCCCTAATATTATTGCCTAACATCTCTTAGAAATCGTTTCTTGGCACTACTCACCAAATCTGGTGGCAAACTTTTGTTGACCAGGTAGTTGACTATTTCAGCATACCATGGCACAATACTAGTTGCAAGCAAGTATTCATCAGGGAAATCATCTCTAATGGCAGTAGTGTTACCATCCTCTTGGTGGTGCTCTAAACGAGATAAGTGATCAGCTACTTGAATTTCACTCCCCTTTTTATCTCAAATCTCTTGGTCAAATTCTTGCAACAAGAGTGTCTATCAAATAAGTCTATGCTTGGCATCTTTCTTTTCCAGAAGGTATTTGAGTGTCAAATGTTCTGTGTATACCACAACTTTACTACCCACCAAGTAAGATCTAAAATTTTCAAACACAAAGAAAACTACAATGAAATCTTTCTAAGTTATGGTGTAGTTAAGTTGGGCCTCGTTCAATGTACGGCTGGCATAGTAAATGGTATGGAAAATTTTGCCACACCTTTGTCCTAATACAGCACCAATGGCATAATCATTGGCATCGCTCATGAGCTCGAATGGCTCATTCCAATCTGGTGCCACGACTACTGAGACATTAATCAACATGTCTTTTAAGTCTTGAAATGCTTTGAAATAAGAATCATCAAAAATGAAAGGGGTATTCTGTTCCAAAAGCAAGAATAAAGGTTTAGAAATTTTTCAGAAATCTTTAATGAAACGACGGTAAAAACATGCATGTCCTAAAAACTTCTAATACCTTTTACACTTGTGGGTGGTGGAAATTGTTTGATTACTTCAACTTTTGCTTTGTTAACTTCTAGTCCTCTCTTGGTCACTTTGTGTACGAGAACTATGTCTTTCTTTACCATGAAGTGACACTTTTCCCAGTTTAGGACTAGGTTTGTCTCAATGCATCTCTGTAAAACAAGCTCCAAAATCTAAAGACATTCCTTGAATGTTTTTCCAAACACCAAGAAGTCATCCATGAACACTTCCAAGTTTTTTCCTATAATGTCAGAGAAAATAGACATCATGCAACGTTGGAACGTTGTTGGGGCGTTACATAATCCAAAGGGCATTCTTCTAAAAGTGAATGTTCTATATGGACAAGTGAACGTGGTTTTCTGCTTATCTTCTAGAGTGATGGCAATCTAGTTGTAGCCCGAGTAGCCATCCAGGAAGCAATAAAATGCCTTACTTGCCAATCTGTCCAACATCTGATCGATAAAGGGAAGTGGGAAGTGGTCCTTCTATGTGGCATTGTTCAACCTCTTGTAGGTCATGCATACTCTCCATCTCCTCATTGTTCTTGAAGGGATCAATTAATTTTTATTTTTCTGAACCACGATCATTCCTCCCTTCTTTGGCACACACTACACCGGGCTGACCCACGAACTATCAAAAATGGGATAAATTATCCTATGTTCGGCCATTTGATGACTTCTTTCTTGACTACCTCTTCCATACTGGGATTTAATCTCCTTGAGCCTTAATTGTTTTGCCATGGTAATCCTCCTAAATGATTTTATACATACAGATTATGGGGCTTATCCCTCTAATATCAGCAGGAGTTCACCCTATGGCTTGCTTGTAATTGCCCAAAAGTCTCCAACAATCTCGTCTCCTGATCATCGGTTAGATTGGAAACAATTATCACTGGCAACGTTGAGTTATCTCCTAGGTAGGCATATTTGAGATAGGTTGGCAAAGTTTTCAATTCCAGTTCTGGTGGATCCTCAATAGGTGGCTTAGGTGCCTTAATTTCTCTGCCAGCCAACTCAAGTGGCTCAAGTGCATCAAAATAACTTATGACCTCATTTAGCAAGGTCGGTTCCTCAGTTTCTTCACTCATCATATTCTCATTGCTCAGATCTCTGTCATTATCATCGGTATCTTGGCAAAACTGCGCCATGTCCACATTGAAAATAAAGTCCATCATCTCAACATCTTGTCTTTTCTCAGGTTCATCTACACACTTAAAAGCTTGAAACACATTAAATGTAACATATTGGTCATTCATATGCATAGTAACCTCACATTTATGAATAACAATTAAAGTCCTACTAGTGGCAAGAAATGGTCTTCCCAAAATTATTAGGACATTAGCATCAGTGTCATATTCTAAAATAATGAAATCAACACGAATTATAAATTTGTCAACCCTTACAAACATATCTTCAATCTTACCCTTGGTATGTGCAAATGATCGATTTGCTAGCTGCAGTGTTACAGTGGTAGGTCTTTCTTCAATGCCAAGTGTCATGAAAACTAACATGGGCATCAAATTGATATTGGCTCCCAAGTCACACAGTGCCTTGCACATGAATTTATTTCCAATCGTGCATGGAATAGTGAAACTCACATGATGTTTTAGTTTTAGTGGCAACCTATTGGTGATCATGGAACTACATCCATCGGTGAGAGCAACAGTCTCGAACTCACCCAGCTTTCTGTTTTTGACAAGATGTATTTCATGAATTTGACATAGTTGGGCATTTGCTCGAGATCTTCTACTAATGGAATGTTAATTTGTAGTTGTTTAAGGACTTCTAAGAATCTCTTAAACTGCTAATCTTGCTTGTGTTTTTGGATTCTTTGTGCAAAAGGATGTGACGGATAAGCAAATGCTAGCTCCACTGGCTTTGACAAAGTAGTGCTGAGAGCTGGTTGCTATCTGGCATCATCAATGCCTACCTCCTTCTTCTCTATTTCTTTGGGTACGTTTGTTGGCATTGACTTCTCGGCTTGGCAATTAGTTGACTGTTTGACAGACATCTTAGTCTTGCATTGTTTGCCACTCCGAAGAGTAACCGTTTTGCATTGTCCTCTACCTTTCTGTCAAGCATCCTCTGTATCACTTGGAAAATTTCCCTGGGATCTATTGTTGAGTGCATTGGTAATCTTCCCTAGTTGTACCTCATGTTTTTGCATAGATGCTGCTAAACTTTGGACGGTTGCATCATTTCTCTCCATGTACTCTGTTAAAGAATTCCCCTGGTTAGATCTTTGCCTTTGTAAATAGTTGTTCTGTGCTCTCTACGACATTGCATTCTAGTTAAATCATGTTTGTGCATTTTTGTTCTGTCGTTGGGCATTGAATTGATTACCTCTCTGATTTGCCCAAGAAAAGTTGGGATGTTGCTTCCAACCTGCATTTTAAGTATTAGAATGTGGGTTAAAATTGTGATTGAAATTACCAACAAAATTTACCGAATAATGGTTTAATATGCATTCATCTACGTGATTATCCTCTTCGCAATTAGTGCAGAATATATCTAGTGCTTTTACTTCTCGGACATCAGTAGATTGTTGCATTGTTTTCACTATGTTGGTGAGGTTGGAAATTTGAGCATTGATAGATGACAAGGCATCAAGCTCCAATTTTCTAGTAGTTTTCATTCATGTTCCCAGTCTGATAGTAGGATATTGGAGATCATTGGTAGAAATCCTTTCAAGGATGTCAAATGCCTTTATATAATTTTTGTCTAACAACGAACCATTTGCTGAAGCATCAACCACTGTCCTGGCATGCAAATTGAGTCCGTTATAAAAGGTCTCAATCTAGGTCCAAGTAGGAAATCCATGCATGGGACACCTCAACAGGTCCGTGAAATGCTCGCAGGCATAATACAAAATTTCATCATCAACCTACCTAAAAGTAATGATTTCATTTCGCAGCTTGGCATTAAGTTTAGGTGGCTGGAATCTCATAAGGAACTTCTGGCATAATTCTGCCCATGAAGTGACTAAACTAGGTGGCAAAGAACTTTGCCACATTTTTGCTCTATCTCTTAAAGAAAAGGAGAATAATCTCCACTTCATCGTCTCCTCAGCTACGCCAAGTTGCTGAAATAGTTGGCAAACCTCCATGATTTGCTTCAAGTATTGCCTCGGGTCGGGTAGATGATCCATCAAATTGACCTACATTTAATAAAGTCTGAATGATTACCAGTATAAGTTCAAAATTGATTGTATTTACCTCGGGACCAGCTAGGTATGACATCAAATTGTCCATATTTGGTGCCAAGTGTTCTCTAATAGGCATTTCTTCTGAATTTTCTGCAACAACAGGTGCAGGTGGTATGCCATTATGTATTGGTTGATTCTTCTGGTTATTGGCATTATTTCCACCATTCACATTAAGAGTCATTTCTCTAACTTTCTCTTTCAATCCACGCAAGGTTCTCTAAATTTCTAGGTCTTAAGGCTAATCCTCTTTCGTAGAGCGGCTCCTGGTCATACACCAAACAAAACAAAATAAGTAATACAATCACAAGAAAAACAAAAAATTCCATTGCAATCCCCAGCAACAATGCCAAAAACTTGTCGACTGACTAATGCTTGGAAAATAATTGATGAATAAATGTAAATGTGCCAGAAAATAATGCCAAGTATGGGTCTTTTGCGTGCAACTATACACGGTCATCAAGTAATACAATAGTAAGCTGAGTATCATATCCACAAGGATGACCGAGAATTTAATGCCATGATTTTACTTGTGAAATGGGATGAATGTGTTGGAATTGAATTTAGGGTTTTAGGTTGAAGAAAAGTAACTAAGGTAAATGTAATGGAAATTCAGGCAGTTTGGCAGACAAATATGTTCAGATGGTGAAAAGCGTTGACATGGGATGCTTGGATTCCGCACTATCTATGCCAGCAATTAATAACCTTTAGCTTTGATTTTAATGACGAGCAGATTTAGAGTGGCAATGCCTCTGCCGATAGCATTACCCTAAGTTAATTAAGATTAACCCATATATGTATATAGTGATATTATTCAATAACTAATTTGATTATGTTTCAATCTTTACTTCTAAGGGGTAGATTCACTCCCGTAGTAAGCTTATCTACTTGAACATCTTCCATCGAAGCTTCTCACCTTAGTACCTTGGCAATTAATCGTTATCCTCTAAGTCTGTTAAGATATCAAAGGATAATATGCATGTAATGTCAACTTTCATATGGTAAACAATTGAGGAAATTAAGCAAGATAGACAAAAAATGACAAAACATTCAATTATTAAAAGCTAAAAATAACTGAGTGTTTCATCGCAAAAACATTCCCAAACATATCAAAGCATAATATGCATGTAATGTGGTGAGATTATTGAATGAGAAATTCTCGCTAAAGGATCTAAGAGAATTAAACTATTTTCTGGGCATTGAGGTTAGAAGAAGTAGGGGTGGCAATAGATCGAATTTGGATCAAATTGTATAAAATTTAAGTCTGAATCTGTTACAATTGGACTCGAATATTTTTTTCGGATTTGGATTCGGAATTTTTTCAAACGAATTTTTCCCTCTAATAATTTTATTTTAGTGCAAACCAGTCCCTAATTTTGTATATTTAATTTCTTACGCATTTAATTCTACACTTGTTCATTTTTATCCCTTGTTTGTTGACTACATTTAATTTTTTGTTTATTGTTTATACTTTTAATTTGCTTTCTATTTTAATTCTTAATTTTAGCATAATATATCATAACTTTATCTATCAATTGCACATTACTTACTATTTCATTCACTAACTTCCTTAAATTTTAATAATTCATTGATATTTACATTTATTTGTTTCTCCATTGTATTTATTTTCTTGTTTGCTTATCTATGACTTAATCTTGTATTTATTTTTTATATTTATTTATACATGCATATGATACAAATAGATATATTACACTATATAAAGGTTAATTAATATATATAAATCATAATAAATATTATTATTATTTACCTTACATTCTTAAGACATTTATATTTTTATTATCACTTTTAATATATATATATATATAAAGTTAATTTTGTTTTTACCATTATTCCAAATTACCTAATATATATATATATGTTATCGTTTAAAAAATATATGTAGTTATGTTTCTTTTAATGTATTTAGTTTAACTTTTTTACTTTATTTATGTTGTCTTCTTGTTTTAATGTAAATATTATACATGATATTTTGTTCTAAGGAATTAAAAGTCCTAAATGTTTTGATTCGGACTCGGATATGGATTGGATGCGTCAGATTCGGATCGGACACAGATTTAGATCGAATCTTGGCATGATCCATATCCAACCCATCTTCTATTAGGACTCGGACACTTTCCTCGGATTCAGATTCGGATTTTTTTAATCGAATATGGATCGGATAAATTCCTTCGGATCGATTCGGATTCGAATCGAATTCGGATCAAATTGTCATCCCTAAGAAGAAGCAATGACACCCTCATGCTTAGTCAAAGAAAGTTTATAGTGGAGCTGTTGGTGAAAATGAAGATGGAGAATGCAAACCCTACTTCTACTCTGATGGTGGTGCATCGAAATTAACATAATAAGATGTAGGTAGTTTGTTAGTTTATGCTCATGAATATCGCAGCATCATAGGCACATTGTTATATGTGTGTCACACAAAGTCAGGCATAACCTTTAGTGTGAACAGGTGGCACAATTCATGCATGCACCCCGTGAGCTACATATGGTTGTTGTGAAAAGAATATTGAGGTATTTAGTTAGAATGTTGAACTATGGACTGGTTTTCTCGCCTACTACCTCTGGGTTGCAAGTAACAACGTTTGTAGATGGTAATTAGAGAGCAAGCTTGGATGACCGTAGGTCTATTTTAGGGCATTGTGTATTTGTAGGAAATAACTTGATTGCATAGAACTTCAAAAAGAAAAACACAGTATCACGGTCCACCATGAAAGTTTAATATAGGAGTCTCGCATATGCAACATCTAAATTCACTTGGGTCAGTGCGCTACTGAACGAAATGAGAGTAGTGAGTCGAGAGGTTCCAGTTATCTGGTGTGACAACACTAGCACAATTGTGCTAAGTGCTAACATGATCTATCATGCACACTCAAAGCATGTAGACCTGGATATACACTTTGTCCGTGAGAAGGTTGCAGCCAATCAACTACTTGTGAATTATGTCCCAGCTACGTTTCAGACTACTGATGGATTAACCAAGCCATTGTCCAAATCTTTTTTTGAATTGTTTCGAGAAAAATTTCAAGTTCAATCATTAGAAGAAGCAGGGAGAATATTGAATGAAGTTAACAAGTAAATGTACATGTGGCTAAAACTGATTAGGTTAGTTGTATGGTTGGTTAGTCAATTAACCTAATTGGCTATAGCTATTGAAACTTAACCGTTTGTATTCCTTATGTATATAAACGATGTATCAACGCTAAGTAAATCATCAATGCAAGCTTCATTCTCTTAAAGTGTAAACTTTTGTTTCTTCCTTAGAAACTCAACAGAGCTTAAAGCTCATTAACATGTCTAGACATTATTATTTATAACAAGACATTAAGTTTGACAATTTAACCTACAACAGATAACATACATAACACATATATTGAATTACACACAATTTCATTGCACCCACCCACCAAAAACTCAAGTCTATGGACAACACCAATTTATCCTCCAATGACCAATTTCTCTTTTCATTTTCTCTTGGAAGTTTCAATGTTCTCTTAATCTTTAATAATCATTATAACAATATTCAAAAACAAAATACAATATTATTAACTATTACCATAAGTAATGGTTATGTATGAAAAATAAATATTAAATTTAAGGTTCATAGAAGCTCACTTAATTTGCATAAGAATAGAGTACACACTAATTTCTTGATTTTTAATCCCTCATTTAGATGCTAAATTATGGGTGATGGAAAAAAATCCTCAATTTAACACTTAATATCAAGTTATGATAATTTGATAATATTCTCTCTCTTGTTCTTCAAGCACTCATCAATAGTCCAAAGAAAAAAAACGATGAAGATGCTAAACATAGACACTAGGAGAGGAAGAGTGAAAATAGGTTTTAGAAAGGGAAAATTTTAAGTGTTTTGTTATAATAAAAAAAATTACGATAACCTATTTGAATGACTAGGGATGTGTAAAACTCGACTAGACTAAAAAAATAGAATTATTCAACTCGACTTGTCTTGACTCGAGCCGTTATTTCATAAACTCGACTCGACTCAAAATTTCAAATAAAGTTTGAGTTATAAAATGAAAATTTGAATAGCTTGAAATTTTTAGTAATTAGTGGATCAGTTTTCAAGTTTGAGTCAAGTCCCTCAATTCTGTTTGATATTATATATATACACAAATCACACATGAAAAATATGTGTATTGTATATGATTATATAAAGTCATTTAAATTGAAACTAATTATTATCATGCCATTATAAATGTTTACAATTAAATTTGAACAGCAACTTGAACAACCTGGCTCGAAATAAAATAAAATAATGTTTGAGTTATAAAATAGGATTCGTTAACTCGACTAACTCAAATTTTTTAATTGATTCGACTCACTCCTATAGATGACCTGTAGCGACCCGGTTTCAAACCCGTGTGTGTGGGGGCCTCACTTGAGCTATTGGCTTTGGGTGTTGGGCCAAAGGGGTCAAGTTCATTAGGTAGGTAAGAGAACCTCGTGGACTTGTATCTTGTGTTGTGGGCCTTTAGGGTGACCAAGGTGTTGTGGGGGAAAGACATTGGGGATTGATATGGTAATTAACCCTTTTATTCAAAGTAAGGTTGATTTTACATTAAGTTCCTACAAAAAATGGGATTTGGTGATATCATCTTTGTCTCCTACACCCTCCATTCTTCCACCCACATTCTTCACCTCCTTCACCTCCCATACAAAGAAAGCTTCAATATTTTCCCCCTTTGAGTGTTAATATGAAATAAGAAGTAGAAATTCGCCATCTCCCTTCTACGGTTTATAGGTCAAGGTAAAAATCGTGAGGTTTGGTGGTAATTTTAGAAATATGGGTTTTTTCCAAGGGTTGAGGAAGAGGAATAGGAATGGAAGATCTAATCTCATTTCTGGTTACTAGACTATTCCTTTAGTGTTATAAATTTTTCCAACAATGTTGTAATTCATTTTACAACATTTTGATGTAGTGAAAGTGGTGGGAGAAGCTTCAAAGGTCAAAGGGAAGAAGAAGACTTGAGGGAGCTTCCTTTGTTGTTGTAGAAGTAAGGTTAATACACCTCTAACTCCTTTGTTTTATGGACATCATAAAAATGACGCTTTGTATGACGATTTGATGTTTTTGGTGTTTTGGTTGCTAAAAGACTTGGAAATGGTAAAATCCAGATTTGGTGTTAATATCTTGTAAAAATGGTAGTAAGTCACTTAAATCTACTCTCATAACTTGTAGGTTCGTTTTAGAGGATTGCCTTGGGCATTTTGGGGATTGGGTGATTTTCGAGCTTTAGAACCGAAGTTCTAGGCTTTGAGAACTGGGACGGGATAAACCCATATTGGTACCCTGTGTTCTTGCTGAAGAACACTTTTGAACACCGAGGGGCGTACATGTACAGACTTCAACAAGTATCGGTACAGGGTTTAAGGAGTACCGGTACGGGTCGTCCCGTATTGGTACCCACTACTCCATTAGATTTTTCCAGTGAGCAAGTTCAGTATCGGTACCCAATAGGTCGTTTCGATACTCGTGCTCGAGTACCGGTACGAAGTGCCTTGATGATCCCCCTTTTTTTGGTGCCCATGTATCGATAAGCTATGGGCAAGTACCGGTACCTAGTGTACGCGAGCTTGGGTATGGGTACTAAATGGGAAATCTATCCGAAAACGTTCATTCTAAGTTCGAGAGGTTGATAATTCGCAGACTATAGCATAATAGGCTCCAAATGAGGTAAAATGAATTGTAAAACTAAGAAATTGAGAATCCACCCTATATTCAAGCATATCACTTAAGAACTTGGTAATTGGCTTGAGTGACTTGTACGTTGCTAGCAACTATAGGGTCACTTGATACTATGTTGATGTCGTGTGCCATGTGAGCACTTGTTTGGTGGTATTCCGATACCCAAGTAATGTGTTGCAACACTATGTTAAATGGTACCGAACATATGTTCCCTGTACTTAATGTTCCCAGGCCTCATTCGAAGATACTCGAGGGGTTATAGGGTGTATGTTCCTAATTTTTTGTTTCTTCAGGCCTCACTTCGAGTGTAAGTTCCCGATGTTGTGTGTCCTCAAGCCTCACTCAAGGTTTATAAAAATGATTTCTTGGATTGCTATGATGCATGTGTATGCATTGTGTAACCCCCTAAATCCGACCCAAGGGTTATGGGCCGAATCTAGGAATTTAGATTGAAAACGTAACCCTCAAGTAATTTATTTATTAGGTTTCCAGAAATTAATACTCAAAATATTAATTTAAAACAGTGTCGTTTATCATTAAAATTTTTATCTCGAAAACGCAGTCGTATATATAAGATAATCCAAAACAGAGTAGGAAAATATCACCTTAAAATCCCCATGCATGCTAAACAATTTTAAAATCCCGAATAAAAATAACCGAGTTTACATAAAATCCTAAATAATAAAATAATCGCAATAAAATCAAAATAAAACTGGAAACTAAGAATATCCATACTAAAACAGTAATAAATCTGATAACCGTGGTCCTCCAAGTACCGAAAGCCTATGTCTGAGAATCTGAAACAGGAACTAAGGGGGAGTCAGCTATTAAGCTCAGTGTGTCTCTAAGGTGCATCAGACATAAAATCACAGGAATCATACAGTCAACATAGTCATTTCAACAGTTCTCACTCATGAGTTCGGTTCTAGCAAAGGGTACCCGAACCTATCTCATTACCTACTAAGGCAATAAGAACCCCAATTCTGGCCCATTACAGGCTTGCGAATTGGTTTCGGCTCGAGGGAAAGCACGACCTAATGACGTGGAGGGCTACTCACGTGTCAAAAGGCGTGGATTCCGAAAGTGAATTACCGACCCGTGGAGGGATACTCACGTGGGTATGGGCGTTTCACTCCCACTTAAGGGTAGCTCGGGTATAGAGCTTGATGATCATGATGCAACACATGTCGGTGACTTCCTTAATAATTAAATGGAAAATTAATTCGAATGCCACAAATTTTCAAAGACCGTTCAACTTAAGTCATATTTTCATGAAAGAACAAACTTATTAGCTTCACTTCGAATTTTAAATATTTTCTATCGATCAAATGGCAACAAGCGTTTTATTGGCTTAACTCTCATTTTTTGTTTTTGTAAAAAACAAAAATTTATTCCCCAGCGGAGTCGCCAAGCTGTGATAAGGTTTTTCTCCGGAGAACCGTTAAATGGGAGCCTTGTCACTATTTTCTTTTTGAAAAGGGGGTTTATTTAAAGAAAAGGGGGGAATTCATGTTTTGAAAAACTTGTGAAAATTTGGAGTCGCCACCGGCCACTAAGGTAGGCCGGACACCATAAAACCAGAGATTCATTTTAAAACGGGTTCGGGAGTTGGTTACGCGTGGGGTAGGGTTAGCGCCCCCATCACGCCCGGAAATCGGTACCAAATTACTTGTTGCCTTTTGATCGATAGGAATTATTTAAAAATCGAAGTGAATTTAATAATTGTTCTTAAATGAAAATATAACTTAAATAACGCGGGCTTTATCGAATAGTGGCATTGGAATTACTTAATCATTTAATTAAAAAGGATGACGGTACACCGGACCATAGACTAAACCGACATCAAATAAGGCTGACTGCCGTGTTAGTTTAGGGTTCGGATCCCGTACGTCACCTTTATGCATGATGCGAACATATAAGAGATGATGCATGTTGTTTTCAATTTTTATGCTTTCGCTTACCTGGAGGCGGTGAAAATTAACCTAAGTATCCGATAGACATCCATTAAGCTAGGACTGTCGTTTTCGGATACCGAAGTTAATTAATACCCCTCTCGGGTTTGATTTTTTAGACCCGATTATCATGCTTGCATATTGGGCCGTATGATGAACAAATATATGTACATGCATGTCACATATATTCGAACCAAATGACATTAAAAAAAGCATATAACAAATATATATTCGAATAAACGCATAATAAAAAGGCATGAACATGAGTATGAATAATAACATAACGAAAATGACATGCAATACAAAAACGTATATGCACATACTAATAAAACAATATGGCAAAATATGTATTCGATGCAAAAAAACAAAATGCATACATAATAACACATTATGACCAAGATAACATACAATATAAATAAAATGCAAGGTAAATGAATGCAAACAGATAGGGACCCAGGCGGTAATTAAACCAATTTTAAAAACAGATTATAATGCGAAAGGGGACCGAATTAAATAAACGCGGAAGGCTGCAGGGACCAATATGGTGATTCGACCACCCAAAAATCAATTTGAACGAACATCAGGATGAAATTAAAAAAGACCGAAAACATGGAGGGACTGTGAATGGGATTTAAATTTGCGGAAGCCCCTCTTCGTGCAATTAGAGTAACACGGAGGGGCTTAAAACGTTATTAAACCGGTTTTAAAACATTAAAACAATATATAAAGCAGGTTTAAACTCATTTCAGCCCCTTTTATCATTTCATTAACCCTAATACTCAGAGTGCCCTCCCCCTTTCTACGTTTTGCTCCGGCGCCGCGATATTCTTTCTGTTTAAAACCTTTGGAACCCAAAACCAAAGTAAAAAAATCTTTCGCGAAACAACCTTTGTTTTGAACAGATCCGAAAACAAAATCTTAAATCGAAAGAACTTTACCTTTTTGTTCGAAAACCTAAAACCCCTTTCGGTTACCGCTCTACCGTCTCACCATGCGAGGCTTATCGACGGCGGGCGGATGCGAACCGACGCACCGAGAAGCTCAAACGTCGAAGGTAAAGGAAATAACCTCACTGTTTTTATTTTTATTTTTTTTGATGCGTAAAAGAAAAACGTAAAACGAAGGATACCTCTGAAACTCTGAGGATGCTCGTATTGACTGAAATTTTCGATTACAATTTCTCTCTGAATGCTCTCTCTAATGGAAAATCCCCCTATTACAATTTTTCCTCCTCTTTACAATTTTTTCTCTCTCTAAGAAAATTCCCCTTTTACATTACATGCATCCGGCTTTTATAAGCCCGGAATTTACATTTTTCGCATTACATATATTTGAGAGAAAATCCCTATTGGTTCTGCCTATGGATTTGGCCGGATTCATCCCCGAAATCGTTGCCTCGTACGATTCTGTTTTGGTTGCGTCTTGGCTTTGACATTTTGCTTTTTTTCTGTTGCATGTGAGTGCTGAGGAGGGGAGGGGACCAGAGGCTCGGCTCGAGACGTGGCCGGTTGGGACGCTCTGAGGACGTGGAGCCGATCTGGACGGTCAGCAGAAATCAAAGGGGCTCGAACTCGCGCGCGTTGAGAGTTGAAACAACGCGCGTGAAGAAGCTGGAGAGCTGCGCGTGCGGCGCGTGGGGCTCTGGAATCTTCTCCGACTCGATCTTGGCCGTTGATCTCGATCCAGATCTGACGGTGGATCTGATGCGGCGCTAGGGTTCCCGAGGGGCTTCTAGGGTTTTCACTCCCTGGTGTGATCTGGACCGTCAGATCTAGATCAGATCTGACGGTGGAGATGGGGCGGCTGCAAAGAAGAGGGGACCATTAGATTAGGGTTTTTTTATTATTTGGGCCAACAGGCCATGTAACATTTTTGGGCTTCGAATATGTAATGGACATTAAATAAATTGTGGGCTTTTTATTTATTAATGTGCTGGGCTTTTACTTACATTTTCAGAGTTAATAATAAAAATAATAAGTAATGATAATAGTGGTATAGATATCAATAATAATAGTATAATGGATTGTAATATAAAAATAATAGAATAAATAATACTAATAATAATATAACACTGTGGTAAGATAATAATGTAATAATAATAAGGATAGTAATAATGGTAATGTTAATATTAACAATAATAACTATGGTAATAGTAATATTAATAGCATATGATAATAATAATAATAATAAAGAAGATGACATACTATATTAGTAGTGTTTATGGGGTTTTTCACATAAATGATATAATAATAGATATAATACTAATAGTAATATTTGCTTTTTCTTTTTTGGATTTTAATGACATATTTACATAGGTAATAACTAGACAATAGCCCATATAAGCCCACTATTATAAGACGAAATAAAAAGATGTTGGCCCGGACAAAATTAGTGATTACAGTTGCCCCTCTTTGCTTATACTTGTGGAACAAGAATAAAGCAAAGACCATAAGCACTAATTTTGTCCAACTTCCCTGTTTGGGGTGATTTGCTCCTCCGAAGCGGCAGAAACAAAGTGGGTAGCGTCGGCGTGTCCTCCTTTCCCGGAGTGGCGAAAGCAAACTGGACAACGTTGGCATGTCCTCCCTGAGCGGCAAAGGACATAGCTGATTCATTCTCCCTAAGCGGCAAAGAATAAACTTCCAATAGCAAACTGGACAACGTTGGCATGTCCTCCCTGAGCGGCAAAGGACATAGCTGATTCATTCTCCCTGAGCGGCAAAGAATAAACCTTCAATGGCTTAGATAACACTGGCATGTCCTCCATGAGCGGAAAAGGAAGTAGCTGATTCATTCTCCCTGAGCGGCAAAGAATAAACCTTCAATAGCTTAGACAACGCTGGCATGTCCTCCCTGAGCGGCAAAGGACGTAGCTGATTCATCCTCCCTGAGCGGCAAAGAATAAACCTCCAATAGCAACTGGACAACGTTGGTATGTCCTCCCTGAGCGGCAAAGGACGTAGCTGATTCATTCTCCCTTAGCGGCAAAGAATAAACCTCCAATAGCAACTGGACAACGTTGGTATGTCCTCCCTAAGCGGAAAAGGACGTGGCTGATTCATTCTCCCTGAGCGGCAAAGAATAAACCTTCAATAGCTTGTTTTCCCGTGGTGGCAAGAATAAACTGAGCAGGCATTCTGGCTCTTCTGCTCAGAAATCCTTGTTGTGGGTCTCTTTTCTCTTCTCCTTTCTTCTTTTCTTCTTTCCTTCTTTTTCTTCTTTTCTTCTTCTTCTTTATCAACTTCTTCTTTCTTGTTTTTTCTTTTTTCATTTTCATTCTTTTTTCTTTTTCTTTTTCTTCTTTTTTTTCTTTCCATTATTTTTCTTCTTTCTTTTTTTTTCTTCTTTATCTTTTCTCTCTTTTCTTTCTTCTCTTTTCTCTCTCTTCTCTCTTTCCTTTTTCTTTTATTTCTCTTTCTTTTCCCTTTTCTTTTATTTCTCTTTCCTCTCGTTCTTTTTCTTATTCTTTTCTTCTTCCTTTTTTCCTTTCTCATCTCTTTTCTTTTCCTCTTTTCCTTCTTTCCTCTTTTTTCCTTCTTCTCTCTTATTCTCTTTTTCTTTCTTTTTCTTTCTTTTTTCTTTTTTCTTCTCTCTTTCACTTTCTTTTTCTTTCTCTCTTCTTATTTCCTCTCATTCTTTTCCTTTCCTCTCTTTTTTCTCTTTTTTTTTTATTTTCTTCTCTCTCTTTCTCTCGTCTTCTATCTTTTTTTTTTCTCTTTCTCTCTTTTTCTTTTTTCCTTTTTTCCTCTTATTCTTCTCTCTTTCTTTTTCTCTTTTTTTTTTGATCTCTCTTTCTCTTTCTCTCTCATTTCTTCTTTTTTCTTTTCTTTTAATTTAAAAACCAGGAAACCTGATTTTTTATTATTTTTTTAAAAAAACATCCCAAAGGGGATAAAGTTGAGAATTTAAATTTTGAGGAAAATGTCCTTTTGGAAGGATAGGATTGAGAAATCCAGTTTTAAGAAAAACATCCTTTAGAAAGGATACGATTGAGAAATCGAGTTTTAAGAAAAACTATCCTTTAGGAAGGACACGATTAAGAAATAGAGTTTTAAGAAAAACATCCTTTAGAAAGGATAGGATTGAGAAATCCGAGTTTTAAGAAAAACATCCTTTAGGAAGGATAGGATTGAGAGATCCAGTTTTAAGAAAAACATCCTTTAGAAAGGATAGGATTGAGAAATCCGAGTTTTAAGAAAAACATCCTTTAGAAAGGATAGGATTGAGAAATCCGAGTTTTAAGAAAAACATCCTTTAGAAAGGATAGGATTGAGAAATCCGAGTTTTAAGAAAAACATCCTTTAGAAAGGATAAGATTGAGAAATCCGAGTTTTAAGAAAAACTATCCTTTAGGAAGGATACGATTGAGAAATCGAGTTTTAAGAAAAACATCCTTTAGAAAGGATAAGATTGAGAAATTGGAATTTTAAGAAAAAATATCCTTTAGGAAGGATAAAAATTGAGAAATTGTGTTTTGAGAAAAACATCCTTTAGAAAAGATAAATAATCAGGGATTAAGAACCATGATACCAGTCAAAGGATTCTTGAGATCTATTTCTCTTCTCGTAGAGCCGTAGATCCACCCCTTTATCAATCTTCAAATACCTGTTCAAAAATAAACAAATGCTATGATGGTATGAGTTAGCATGCTCCTAACATAGGGATGTCTAACTATCAATGATGCATGAGCATACTTCATGATGCAATGATGCGTATGGTCATGGGAATGCAAAGATGCATGAATTTTGTCTTTATTCTCTGAGGTCGGTGGTCATCATCTTGGGACTACAACCACTCATCAGTCACATATCCTGACGGAATTTGCTTTCGTCGGTTGTTGCTCACCATTCTTTCTTTTCAAAACTCGAGCCATGGTCAGTCCGCTTGTTCATTCCAATATAGGAGACTTATGAAGATAATAAAAATAAATTCATTATGTATATGTATACATTTTAAAGAATCACGGCAAGTGGTATTTAAGAAAATCAAGTTTTGGGTTCTTGAAAAAAGGTCAACCCGAGTGACATTTTCCGAATGTTGCAGGAATGCACATATGAAATCTTTTCTGGGCTATTAGGCTTCCGAGAGGAGCGACTCCCATTCCTAGTGCCTACCCGATTAAAAGTGGCTCTCTTTAGCTCACTAACTCACCATGCCCCATCCTTCCCTCTTTTCTGGTCTCAATCAGGCATTAGAAGTGTGTCAATCCTTGAAGAAAGGTTAACCCCGATAGGCGGGATGTGATCTGAAGACAAATTCATCCATCATTGTATGGTCCAAATGGTCTTTTATGGCTTGTAATGTAGGCTAAGGCTTATGGCTACAAAAGAAAGGGTAAATAGGCCCAAAGAAGTGTTTGAGGGTGGTGAAACCAAGGATCAATTCTTCCAATCTGAAGTCGCAACTATGCTCCAACGAAATGTTATCTCTTTTCTTATTCCTCTCGACTGCTCTAGACTGCCCCCTTTTTTGGGGTTTTTACCCCCTAGAGTTCATTTCCTTTCATCAAGTGTAGTTTCGAATCTATTTGCACCTTCGCATTGTATTAGTGTAGACTTTTGATCAAAGGTGAATCAACCTTTCGAGACTCATCTAAGCAGAGATTCATAGGGAATCCTCTTGTCCCTTTTCTTCGTCCGATTTTCCCCTTTTACAAAATTGCACTTTTCACTTTAGTGCTTTTGCTTTTAGTTTCTTCAACTTTTATGTCGGTAACTTTTGACCTGATTTGGGGTAGCTCTTTTAGCATCAACTTTTCTTTCGCTGTTTCCTTTTGATGTTTTTGCTGCTCAAACTGAAAGTGTATCCAATGAATCTGTTCTCTTTTAATCCACTTGGTTCACAAGACATCATCCTCATAGCATAATCAGAATCCAATGTCATTTATTTGTCCATAGCTTTATATCTCATTTGCCCCCAGTGTAGGGGTGATCCTTGATTTGGGTTCAATCAAAAGAAAAAAGTTTAAAAGGCTCAAACGGGGACAACAATGGTTTTTTTTTATTTTCTCTCTATGTGAATGGAATTGAAGGAATGCCAAATGTCCTCCCATACACGGATATCAAAATTGGTCTTCATGTGGTAGAAGTTTTAGGGTTATCACTTCATTCAAGGACCTTGAACAACAATGCCCGAGAGGGAAAATTCGCTCAATGGGAGTGGCCCATTATTCCTGAACACTCATTGTCATTCCTCCCTTGGCCTAAGTAGAACATAGGGTTTTCATATTTAGTATCCTCACAACATTCGGTTTTTCGGAAAAAAAAACATTCTTTTTAAATTGAATTAAAGTCAATCTTACAAAAAGTATATACATGTGTAATAGGAAAACAAGAGTAAGCTTATAATAATAATAAATGAAATGTTTAAAGAATCAATGAATACCAAAACATTTTTTAAATAACAAAATGAAAATCTCGTTATGATAAAAAAAATCTACAGCTCAGCTTATTTCTTTTGCATTTTTCCCAAATGCACAGGGATCAACGGATTTGAACTGCCTTTACCGGTAGCCGTTTGCTCCGGGCTAGTTGTACCATTCCCCTGGGTACAATCAGTTTTGACCAATAATGAGAATTGGATTTTTGCAAAGGATTTATTTTCCTTCGACCATTCGTAAAAATGGATTTTTGATGGACATTTGAATTATCCATTGTCTTAAACTTTACCGTGTTTAAGCACGTTGTGCCAACATTTCTGTCGGACTTGCTCAAACATCGCTTCTTCTTCCATGAAGCGATGTAATGTCTCCAATTAACTTTTCTTGAAATCGAGACTTGCATTTTTCCCAAATGCACAGGGATTAACGGATTTGAAATGCCTTTACCGGTAGCCGTTTGCTCCGGGCTAGTTGTACCATTCTCCTGGGTACAATCAGTTTTCACCAATAATGAGAATTGGATTTTTGCAAAGGATTTATTTTCCTTCGACCATTCGTAAAAATGGATTTTCGATGGACATTTGAATTATCCATTGTCTTAAACTTTATCGCGTTTAAGCACGTTGTGCTAACATTTCTGTCAGACTTGCTCAAACATCGCTTCTTCTTTCATGAAGCGATGTAATGTCTCCAATTCACTTTTCTTGAACCGAGACTTGCATTTTTCCCAAATGCACAGGGATTAACGGATTTGAATCGCCTTTACCGGTAGCCGTTTGCTCTGGGCTAGTTGTACCATTCTCCTGGGTACAATCAGTTTTCACCAATAATGAGAATTGGATTTTTGCAAAGGATTTATTTTCCTTCGACCATTCGTAAAAATGGATTTTCGATGGACATTTGAATTATCCATTGTCTTAAACTTTACTGCGTTTAAGCACGTTGTACCAACATTTCTGTCAGACTTGCTCAAACATCGCTTGTTCTTCCATGAAGCGACGTAATGTCTCCGAAGGTCATACCAGGCTGAGCTCTGAGCAAAGGCTTCGTCTTGATGGGTAGAAGATGCCCCTTGGGGTGGGCTGAACGAGGGGCCGATAACAAGAGGATTCTTAAAGATTGGGGTGGCCGAGTGGTCTCCCGGTTCTTGAGCAACACTCCCTTCTTTCAGATCGGACCGTAACAGTTAGGGTATTCCTTTCATCATATCTTGTTGGGGCTTGATGATGGTGCCCCTTAATTCTTGCTGAGTTCGTTCCATCTGACCTCTCAAATCAGCCTCTGGCTTGGCAAAGCTTTCCTCCATTTATTTATTTTAAGAATGAATGCATGTAATGTGTTGTATGCACAACAAGGATAGGTGATTAAAGGTAATCAAACAGATATGTACAATTGAATGCAAAGATGCATTAATCTGATGGACCTTAATTTTATTTGTTTAATGAATGAATGAATCGTATATGCAACGAAAACATATGATTGAAGGTAATCAAACAGACATGTACAATTGAATGCAAAGATGCATTGATCTGATGTACATTTATTTGTTTAATGAATGAATGAATGTGTCGTGTACAATGAAGGCATATGATCAATCAAAATGCATAATTGAATGCAAATGTGCACTGATTTGATGGACACTAATGAATATGTCGCTCGTATAATAGAATCATATGGTTAAAGGTGATCGATCAAAAGGTATAATTGAATGCAAAGGTGCATTGAACATTAATTTCATGAATGTCATGAGTAATCAATCAAAATGTATATGAATGCAAAGGTGCATTGGACATTAATTTCATGAATGCAATGTGTTATATGTACAACAGAAACGCATGACTAAAGGTAGTAAAAAAAAATGCATAAATGAAATGCAAAGAGCAACATTGAGTTCGGCAAATATCCTCGTTAAACAACTCATCAATGGGAACCTTGGTCCGTTATAATGATAGGATGAAACCTACTACATGCAGTTCTTAAGCTGGCGTCTAGGTCGACGATTTTCTTCAAGACTCACCCGATCCCTTCTTCTTTCTTGAAATGATCTTTTGCTAGGAATCGGGCGTTCTCTCATATCCACGTTTAACAAATAGGCCAACTCTCGGTCTTGCCCCCAAGTGGTATAGGCGACGAATTATGATTAATCCACTGTCGATATTGGTACTCTTGACTTGCTCTTTGAAAGGGTCCTACTGAGCCTAACCTTCAAAGCGCATCGGGGGTGAGGTCGGAATTCCCTCTGACTTGAAGTATTTTTCCTTGTTCTAGGTTGAGACTTGATTGTCAACTCAAGGCGGCGAAGTGCCCGAGAAACTTTCGATCTTGCCCCGGAAAGCTTGGTTGCTGTTCGATGTGGTTCTCGCTAATTTCCTTGCAAGACTCGGTATTTCCCAACTGTTATAGTCAAACCAAAGCTGCCAACCGTGGAACAAATGTAGGTTGAATTCCAAAATTCGAAGTAATGGTCACTCGCCTGGGACATCTAACAAATAAGTGAGGTGGCCTTTTCTTGTTTTTGAAAACGTTTCTTGTCTCGGAAACCCAACCATGTGGTTGCCCTCCTTGTGGCTACATTTTCATCGAGGTCCTTCTCCCTATTGTTACAGACCATATTTCCTGCTAATCAAGTCTTTAATTTCAGACTATTTCCAACTCAATGTGCTCTTTATGCAATGATGAAATATGCAAAATAAGAGGGGAAGAAAAGCAAAGGTGTTAGTCACATGATAAACATAAATCAAGGCAAGAAATGAAATTCAAGCATTAACGAAAAAAGAAGCGTAGAAACAAGCAATTAGCAAGAAAAACCTAGACACTCTAAACTCTAGGGTTATCTGCATGGCTCTAACGGGGTGGGCTTTCTACATTCTCACTCATGAGTTCGGTTCTAGCAAAGGGTACCCGAACCTATCTCATTACCTACTAAGGCAATAAGAACCCCAATTCTGGCCCATTACAGGCTTGCGAATTGGTTTCGGCTCGAGGGAAAGCACGACCTAATGACGTGGAGGGCTACTCACGTGTCAAAAGGCGTGGATTCCGAAAGTGAATTACCGACCCGTGGAGGGATACTCACGTGGGTATGGGCGTTTCACTCCCACTTAAGGGTAGCTCGGGTATAGAGCTTGATGATCATGATGCAACACATGTCGGTGACTTCCTTAATAATTAAATGGAAAATTAATTCGAATGCCACAAATTTTCAAAGACCGTTCAACTTAAGTCATATTTTCATGAAAGAACAAACTTATTAGCTTCACTTCGAATTTTAAATATTTTCTATCGATCAAATGGCAACAAGCGTTTTATTGGCTTAACTCTCATTTTTTGTTTTTGTAAAAAACAAAAATTTATTCCCCAGCGGAGTCGCCAAGCTGTGATAAGGTTTTTCTCCGGAGAACCGTTAAATGGGAGCCTTGTCACTATTTTCTTTTTGAAAAGGGGGTTTATTTAAAGAAAAGGGGGGAATTCATGTTTTGAAAAACTTGTGAAAATTTGGAGTCGCCACCGGCCACTAAGGTAGGCCGGACACCATAAAACCAGAGATTCATTTTAAAACGGGTTCGGGAGTTGGTTACGCGTGGGGTAGGGTTAGCGCCCCCATCACGCCCGGAAATCGGTACCAAATTACTTGTTGCCTTTTGATCGATAGGAATTATTTAAAAATCGAAGTGAATTTAATAATTGTTCTTAAATGAAAATATAACTTAAATAACGCGGGCTTTATCGAATAGTGGCATTGGAATTACTTAATCATTTAATTAAAAAGGATGACGGTACACCGGACCATAGACTAAACCGACATCAAATAAGGCTGACTGCCGTGTTAGTTTAGGGTTCGGATCCCGTACGTCACCTTTATGCATGATGCGAACATATAAGAGATGATGCATGTTGTTTTCAATTTTTATGCTTTCGCTTACCTGGAGGCGGTGAAAATTAACCTAAGTATCCGATAGACATCCATTAAGCTAGGACTGTCGTTTTCGGATACCGAAGTTAATTAATACCCCTCTCGGGTTTGATTTTTTAGACCCGATTATCATGCTTGCATATTGGGCCGTATGATGAACAAATATATGTACATGCATGTCACATATATTCGAACCAAATGACATTAAAAAAAGCATATAACAAATATATATTCGAATAAACGCATAATAAAAAGGCATGAACATGAGTATGAATAATAACATAACGAAAATGACATGCAATACAAAAACGTATATGCACATACTAATAAAACAATATGGCAAAATATGTATTCGATGCAAAAAAACAAAATGCATACATAATAACACATTATGACCAAGATAACATACAATATAAATAAAATGCAAGGTAAATGAATGCAAACAGATAGGGACCCAGGCGGTAATTAAACCAATTTTAAAAACAGATTATAATGCGAAAGGGGACCGAATTAAATAAACGCGGAAGGCTGCAGGGACCAATATGGTGATTCGACCACCCAAAAATCAATTTGAACGAACATCAGGATGAAATTAAAAAAGACCGAAAACATGGAGGGACTGTGAATGGGATTTAAATTTGCGGAAGCCCCTCTTCGTGCAATTAGAGTAACACGGAGGGGCTTAAAACGTTATTAAACCGGTTTTAAAACATTAAAACAATATATAAAGCAGGTTTAAACTCATTTCAGCCCCTTTTATCATTTCATTAACCCTAATACTCAGAGTGCCCTCCCCCTTTCTACGTTTTGCTCCGGCGCCGCGAGGGTTCCGGACGCCGTTGCCGGCGCCGGAACCCTAAAAAAACCTTTTTATTTTCTTTCCGAAACCAAAACCCAGATCTTCTTTCTGTTTAAAACCTTTGGAACCCAAAACCAAAGTAAAAAAATCTTTCGCGAAACAACCTTTGTTTTGAACAGATCCGAAAACAAAATCTTAAATCGAAAGAACTTTACCTTTTTGTTCGAAAACCTAAAACCCCTTTCGGTTACCGCTCTACCGTCTCACCATGCGAGGCTTATCGACGGCGGGCGGATGCGAACCGACGCACCGAGAAGCTCAAACGTCGAAGGTAAAGGAAATAACCTCACTGTTTTTATTTTTATTTTTTTTGATGCGTAAAAGAAAAACGTAAAACGAAGGATACCTCTGAAACTCTGAGGATGCTCGTATTGACTGAAATTTTCGATTACAATTTCTCTCTGAATGCTCTCTCTAATGGAAAATCCCCCTATTACAATTTTTCCTCCTCTTTACAATTTTTTCTCTCTCTAAGAAAATTCCCCTTTTACATTACATGCATCCGGCTTTTATAAGCCCGGAATTTACATTTTTCGCATTACATATATTTGAGAGAAAATCCCTATTGGTTCTGCCTATGGATTTGGCCGGATTCATCCCCGAAATCGTTGCCTCGTACGATTCTGTTTTGGTTGCGTCTTGGCTCTGACATTTTGCTTTTTTTCTATTGCATGTGAGTGCTGAGGAGGGGAGGGGACCAGAGGCTCGGCTCGAGACGTGGCCGGTTGGGACGCTCTGAGGACGTGGAGCCGATCTGGACGGTCAGCAGAAATCAAAGGGGCTCGAACTCGCGCGCGTTGAGAGTTGAAACGACGCGCGTGAAGAAGCTGGAGAGCTGCGCGTGCGGCGCGTGGGGCTCTGGAATCTTCTCCGACTCGATCTTGGCCGTTGATCTCGATCCAGATCTGACGGTGGATCTGATGCGGCGCTAGGGTTCCCGAGGGGCTTCTAGGGTTTTCACTCCCTGGTGTGATCTGGACCGTCAGATCTAGATCAGATCTGACGGTGGAGATGGGGCGGCTGCAAAGAAGAGGGGACCATTAGATTAGGGTTTTTTTATTATTTGGGCCAACAGGCCATGTAACATTTTTGGGCTTCGAATATGTAATGGACATTAAATAAATTGTGGGCTTTTTATTTATTAATGTGCTGGGCTTTTACTTACATTTTCAGAGTTAATAATAAAAATAATAAGTAATGATAATAGTGGTATAGATATCAATAATAATAGTATAATGGATTGTAATATAAAAATAATAGAATAAATAATACTAATAATAATATAACACTGTGGTAAGATAATAATGTAATAATAATAAGGATAGTAATAATGGTAATGTTAATATTAACAATAATAACTATGGTAATAGTAATATTAATAGCATATGATAATAATAATAATAATAAAGAAGATGACATACTATATTAGTAGTGTTTATGGGGTTTTTCACATAAATGATATAATAATAGATATAATACTAATAGTAATATTTGCTTTTTCTTTTTTGGATTTTAATGACATATTTACATAGGTAATAACTAGACAATAGCCCATATAAGCCCACTATTATAAGACGAAATAAAAAGATGTTGGCCCGGACAAAATTAGTGATTACACAAATCTAAACAAAAAAAAGTGCTTTCATGAATGAAAATCCCTGGCCACTGATTTACACTATATGTGTAATGAATAAAAAAATAAATAAAGACTTAACCAATGTTGTAAAATCAATGATTTAGAATAAAGATATAGCTTGTTTTAGAAAATACTTTACAATTTGGTAAGGATGGCTTGGCTTTGCAAAAAGATGCGAATAGCTTACTCAACCTTGGCGCAATCAGAATTAACGACGACAAAAGTGTATTTTAAGGTAATTCCGGTGTTAGATGAAATATATATATATATATATATATAGGTTAAAATTTAATAGGACTTAATTTGGGCTTAGTCCCGATATTTATTTTGGAGTAAAAAAAACAACTTTATAAAATACAAAAACACTCTCTAAACCTTTTAAAATAATATCACCATTTGACTTTGAAATTCAAATTTCTCATAATTTAATTTCGAGCTCAAAATTTTTAAGACTCGAAATTAAATTAGTTTTAGAAATTCAAAAAGGTTAGGGTTTTAGAATTTCAAAATTAGGGTTTTTATTTTAGGTCAAAAATCGGGGTGTTACAACTCTCCCACCCTTAAAAGAAATTTTGGCCTAATTTTTCAAACTTCACGTAGATTTCTAAAAGCACGAATATTTAGATAGATGCTTAAAAGAGCATTTCAGATCAGGTTACAAATGACAATACTGAGTTTTCAGATAGACTTTGATCTCAAATTCATAAGAACGAATATGATCACGATCAGTCACTAATCTAGAGATTTTACGATGTGACATAGTAATCTATCTACAAAAGGGACAATCCTAGAATTAGAGTTGGTACTTGGAGTTTCTATTCAAAACATATCTTTAATTTTTTTTAAATAATAAATTTATCAGAAATCCATTTTTCCCCAAAACATTTAATATGCATGCAAAAATTATTTTCGGCTTAAAATTTTATGTGAGCCACACAGTCCGAGGGTTGAACCTTGGCTCTGATACCACTAAATGTAACCCCCTAAATTCGACCCAAGGGTTATGGGCCAAATCTAGGAAGTTAGATTGAAAACGTAACCCTCAAGTAATTTATTTATTAGGTTTCCGGAAATTAATACTCAAAATATTAATTTAAAACAGTGTCATTTATCATTAAAATTTTTATCTCGAAAACGCAGTCGTATATATAAGATAATCCAAAACAGAGTAGGAAAATATCACCTTAAAATCCCCATGCATGCTAAACAATTTTAAAATCCCGAATAAAAATAACCAAGTTTACATAAATCCTAAATAATAAAATAATCGCAATAAAATCAAAATAAAACTGGAAACTAAGAATATCCATACTAAAACAGTAATAAATCTGATAACTGTGGTCCTCCAAGTACCGAAAGCCTATGTCTGAGAATCTGAAACAGGAACTAAGGGGGAGTCAGCTATTAAGCTCAGTGTGTCTCTAAGGTGCATCAAACAGAAAATCACAAGAATCATACAGTCAACATAGTCATTTCAACAGTCAATCGAATATACAGATATGCAATGCACGATGCACCTAAGTCTATGTCATGAACCCATCTACATCACCGCCCGAAGAGTAAGGTTCCCCAGAACCACTCTCTACATCGTCACCATCCGAAGTGGAACTCAGCCCGAAGGGTGGAACCACTGATCCGAAGTGGAATTCAACCCAAAGGATGAAACCACTGAACTTCCTCCGTACAAATCCCACCCGAATGATATGATATGAATATTCCGGTCTTAATCCGAATGCAACATCATTAGTCCGAAAATGCATGAGCATTTAGTCCAATAATTAACTATTCATAATTCAATGTATGATGTTTAACAGAATGACATACAACATATCATATAGCCCAGATCACAACATATCACATATTCCAGATCACAACATATCACATAGTTCATATCACAACATATCACATAGTCCAGATCACATAGCAACAACATATTTCACAATCAAACATCACACAACATCAACACATCTAATGTAGCACAAGCAGAGAACACACCTCAGACAGCTAACAGCTCAACGTCGGAAGTGACGTCTTCCACGCTCAGACCTAGAAGCAGGCGGAACAGGATCGACACCTACAAAGGTTCACTAAATTAAAATTCTATACTACTATGCCACAAGACCAAAGTCAAAGACTACTCCTGAGAATAAATTTCAGTTTCTACCTTTAAAGAAACTCTAAGACCGATGCAAGAATACAAGAAGAGTTTGCAACCTAATAGAGAAAATCGGTTTAAATACTGGAATTTAAAATAAGAGGTTTCAATTTTGAACATTTTCAAAAAAAGTTCCAGTTTTTTTTAAATATTCAATAATGTAGTTTTGGAAATTAGAACCAATTCTTTATATAAATTTAAAACCCTTGAAACCATATATATATATATATAGGTATTCAATTAAAATAAAAAATGAAGTAACTTAATAAGTAAATTAATCATAAACGGTACAACAAATCTAAACAAAAAAAAGTGCTTTCATGAATGAAAATCCCTGGCCACTGATTTACACTATATGTGTAATGAATAAATAAATAAATAAAGACTTAACCAATGCTGTAAAATCAATGATTTAGAATAAAGATATAGCTTGCTTTAGAAAATACTTTACAATCTGGTAAGGATGGCTTGGCTTTGCAAAAAGATGCGAATAGCTTACTCAACGTTGGCGCAATCAGAATTAACGACGACAAAAGTGTATTTTAGGGTAATTCCGGTGTTAGATGAAATATATATATAGGTTAAAATTTAATAGGACTTAATTTGGGCTTAGTCCCGATATTTATTTTGGAGTAAAAAAAAAACAACTTTATAAAATACAAAAACACTCTCTAAACCTTTTAAAATAATATCACCATTTGACTTTGAAATTCAAATTTCTCATAATTTAATTCCGAGCTCAAAATTTTTAAGACTCGAAATTAAATTAGTTTTAGAAATTCAAAAAGGTTAGGGTTTTAGAATTTTAAAATTAGGGTTTTTATTTTAGGTCAAAAATCGGAGTGTTACACATTGCTTGTTGATATAGCATGTGTTGGGCGACCATTGGTAGCACCTCATATTGACCATAATGTCATGTCAACATTTCTAGTTACATGCTTATATTTATGATTTGCATGAAGCATATTGGAAGTGTATCCACTGAGCTTTGTTAGCTTAGCGTTCGAAATCGTTGTTTTCGTACAGAGGTTAGTAGGTTTGTGTGCATTGGAGGAGCACCATCGGAGTAGGTTTTTAATGCATCACTTATTTAGAGTACAACATTTAGATCTTAATGGGCTATGTATTCGTAGGACCCTATTTAAATGTCTATAACTCTTATTTTGGATTTGTATTGATCAGTTGAATGTTTAAATGTTTGAAATTAAATTGGAGCTCCCTTGTAACATTTTAACTATTTATCTATGTTTTAAAAATTGGATTTAAATATTTTTGAAAATTAACTTATTTGGGCTAAACCGGGTGGAGAAATTTTATGATAACATGTTGGACTTGAGGCCCAATTGTGATATCCGAGTTTAGGGTGATACATGGCCACTTAATTATGAGAGAGCTTAACAGAGCAACATGTAATCTTTCAATTATGCAAATATTAATATGATTTTTTTATATTTTTAATGATTAAGGACTAAATTATTGAAAACTGTAAACATATTTTGACAAAAAAATGTTTTCTAATAATTTTTACTATATATATATAATTTATTTTTTTGTTAATTTTTATGTATTATTAATGATTATGCGCTAAATTAATATAAAAAAATTGTATACACAAAAGATTAAAAAACATTTGACCTTTTTTATAATTACCACCACAATAACAACATTTAGTGACAAAATGGATGAATTTCTTATGAAAAGATTGTTTTGTTTTTTTAAAATGTACAATCATCAATTTATTCATTTGTCAGTGGAGTGACTAAAATACAATTTGAGAGATTGTATATGGACTGCTATGGTATTTTTACCTTAAATTGTGCTCTATGAATGAAAATAACATGATACTTATTACTTAATACAACAAACAATATGATACCAGATTTAAAATTTAAGGATGATATTATTAGAAGGAACAACCACTTGTTTTTTTTTTAACAAATCCTAAATCTATACATAATCTTACTTAAGGGAAGGATAAAGAAAGGGAGCTCTAAATAGGTATAGAACTCATGACTTGAACGGATATAAAGAAATAAAGATGAGCAGTTTGGTCAATTGGCCAAATGAGTTTGCTCAACAATCACCCATTCTAGTTGTGAATGAAAAAAAAAACATTTGATACAAATTGGGTAAACTACAACGGAGGTCGCTCAATTATGGGTAAGGTTATATTTGGGTCACCGAACTATTAAAAGTTACACTTGGGTCACTCAATTATGGGTAATGTTATATTTGGGTCACCGAATTGTTAAATGTTACATTTGGGTCACTCAATTATGGGTAAGGTTACATTTGGGTCACCCTTTATATTTAAGAAATATATATCAATTTGTGTATTTGATTCATTAATGATTTCAAATGAAGTACTCAAGTGTTAACAAGGGTATACAAGTGATTTGGTAAATTGATATATTTTTAAATATAAAGGGTGGCCCAAATGTAACTTTACTCATAATTGAGTGACCCAAATGTAACTTTTAATAATTCGGTGACTCAAATATAACATTACCCTTAATTGAGCGACTCAAATGTAACTTTTATAATTCGGTGACCCAAATATAACATTGCCTATAAACGAGTAACTTCTGTTGTAGTTTACCTTAAAAAATATTTGTAAATATACAGTGTCATGCTTCCCACATTAGTAGAATCCAGTAAACAAAACCAAACCCAGAGATCCTGGTGGCAACATATATAATATGCCATGTTTGCCACCATCCGAAAAGAAGAGGGAAAAGGGCATATATTAGATTCAGATACAGCATGAGTGTGTATAAGTAGGGTTGGTGCGCATGACTCTAGGCTTTGATTGCTGAAACCTGTTGTTTGCAAAATTCAAGGCTGACAAGAAAATTAATTAATTGAAGTTTTTTTTGTTGTTCTTGTGATTTCATGGCATTCGCCCTAGTTAATTCGGATTAATTCACGTTACACATTTAATTTTAGTGGGTGAGTCTCTTAGCGGGTATTTTCTACATACACAACGCCTTAAATCTGAAACTTGCTTAAGCGATATCAAGCTGATTATCACTTGGACCAACCCGTTAATTTTTAAAGTTAATTTTTTTTAAGTATTCTTAACATGATTTTACGATAGTATCATTTTATTCTTAGTCTTTAATAAATTCACATAAACATTATACGATTAAATTATTTAAATTTAAATTTCTTAATAAAAACATTTTTTAGTGTGGTTCCTTGTGCAAAAGAAAAGTTTAAATAAAGCAAATGAGTGCTTTTCCTTCAACAACATCATGTGTTCCCATCATACCAATGCACTCATTTTTTCTGCATTCACTTTTATGTTTTGATTTCACACCTTGTCTAATTGCATTTTTGTTATGATTTTTTTTTATATACCTGCTATAAAACATTTAGGATTTAAGGTTTAAATATAATGTTTTAGAGTTTAAAGTTGAGCTACAAGTTAAAATAAGTAACCTTGTCTAATATAAAATTTAGACGGTTTGTATATTAAATAATTTAAGAAAGAAAAATATGTTTGATATTTAATTAAATATGATTCATAGTTCCATATGCAGCCGGTGATAAGGAATTCAGTCAGTGAAAACTGTATGTAACGAAATACTGAACAAAACAAGGCACAAAGAAAATACAATATTGAAAGAACAAAGAATTGAGGATAAAGGCATTTCGTTATTAATTTAAACTCTTTTTTCCCTGTAGAACAAACTGGATTCGTCTTCTCCGGGAAACACCGCATTGTTTCGATCCCGGATCACTTACTCGAGCTCTTCCTGGCCTTCGGAAGGGCATTGGATGAGTTCTAAAATGTTCACTACTTCTTCCATGTCTGGTCTATTTGATGGCACTTGAGATGCACATATTAGGCCAAGCTTTATAACCGGAATTGCCTCTTCTGCAGGGAAGTTACTACGAAGCATCCCGTCGATGCACTCTTCCACCCTACCGTCTTCGAGCGCTCCCCTCACCATGTCACACAGCACCACCACATCATCCTCCATGTATTCCACTGGCTTCTTCCCTGTTACCACCTCTAAGACCAATACACCATAGCCGTACACATCGGATTTCTCGGTTATTTTCACCGTCTTGCAAGCAAATTCGGGAGCCATGTAACCAAGTGCACTTTGGATTTTGCTACTTAAAACGCAACGGTCTAACATTGGCAATAGCCTTGCTAGGCCAAAATCTCCGACCTTGGGCTCACCGGAGCAATCTATAAGAACATTAGTGGATTTAAGGTTGTAGTGAATAACGTTCATACGATGCAAATAGGCCAGGCCCTTGGCCATCCCGAGAATTATGTTGAATCGCTGCCGCCATGATAGGCAACTTCTTCCAGGCTCATGGAGGTGCTTATACAAGCTCCCACTGGAAACGAATTCGTAAATGAGGAGCTGCAAGGAAGGAGTCCAGTAATATCCTTCAAGAGCTGCAAGATTACGGTGCCTAAACTTTCCAAGTTTCTTAACCTCCCTTTCGAATTCATCTTGAGACTTGATCAAACTCGAAATTGTCAGCTTCTTGATAGCAACTGAACGTCCGTCACGAAGGATTGTTCGATAAACAACTCCGAACCCACCACGACCAAGCTCACAATCCTTGTTCAGCAAAGCATGGGCGCCAACAGCAAAGTCAGCATCCCCTGAAAACATTACAAGTTTGCCATAGTTCGGATCATTGTTGGGAGAACAGCTATATTGTTCCCCTCCAAATAAGGCGAGAGCTACGGGAGAATGTGACATAGAAGATCGGACATGGATATTGAGGACAGTGATAGCTACTACACCGATGACGATGAATGCCGCTGCACCAATGGCAATGAGGGCAGAGATGCTGAGCACAATTTTCTTTCGATGGTGATTCGGAGAGGAGCCACTGATGGAGTCTGAGGAGTTAGGGTTGAGGACAATGGGCTTATTATGGACTGCAGGGCAAGAGCGATTGACAACCGAACCACACAACGATGGATTTCCAGATACTGATGAAGTAGGAATGGTGTTGAAGAAGCCCCCAACCGGAAGTTCACCACGAAGGTGGTTGTGAGAGATATTAAAGAACATGAGTTGAGAAAGATTAGCCAACTCTTTCGGTAAGCTTCCGGCAAGGTCATTCAACGACAAGTCCACATACTCGAGGTTGCTCAAGTTCGAAATGGCAGGAGGGATCGAGCCAGATAGGTTGTTCCAGGATAGATTTCTGTAACATTGCAATCGAAACCAGAACACAATCATTAAAAGAAATCGAATGTACATAGCTCGAAACAAACAAATAGAAGAGTAAGGAAGAACTTACAAAACTGTTAGTGATGAGCAATTCACAATCTGAGTAGGAATTTTCCCAGAAAGAAAGTTCCTTTGCAACCTGAGTTCCTTGAGTGACACTGCACCCCCAATTTCAGAAGGAATGCTTCCATTCAACATATTGTAACTCAAATCAATAACTTGTGTGGTCTTCAATTCACCTATACTGCCTGGAATTAAACCGAAAAGATGGTTCCTGGACATATTAAACAAGACCAAGCTTCTAAGAACCCCGATGTTCGATGGGATTTCGCCATATAAATCATTCGAAGAAAGATCCAAGACCTGAAGGCTCCCCATAAGTTTATCCCCTGAAATCCATGATGGAACACTACCAGTTAACAGGTTATGGCTGACATCTATACCCAAAAGACTATAACAATTGGCCATTGACTCAGGCAATGCACCGGTGAACCGGTTCATGGAAAGATTCAATTCCCTCAGCAACTGCAGTTTTCCTAGAGAAAATGGAATTCCACCAGAGAAATTATTTGCAGAAAGATCCAAACTCTCAAGGCTTGTCAATTCTCCAATCCAATCCGGGATTCGTCCCCTCAAAGAGTTTCCTCTTAAGCTGATTGAACTACAAGAACCAAGCCTCCTCATTGAATCAGGAAGGGTGCCATACAGATAATTATAACTAAAATCAACCGATTTCAAATGTGAACAGCTTCCAATATCACCAGGAATCCTCCCTGAGAATCTGTTGTTTCCGAAATCTATCATTCTCAAATCATACAAACTCCCAATCCCTTCAGGAATCTCTCCTTCCATCAAATTACCAGACAAATCAAGCAATTGAAGGCTCCTCAAATACCAAATCCCCGGTGGCAACGACCCCGAAATCCGATTAAACGAAAAGTTAGCCTCAACCAGCGTCGAACATGAGCTCAATGAACCAGGAAGCTGCCCCGTAAGGTTGTTTCTCGCAAAAGAAACCGACTTCAGAGACCCACATTCTGCAAAGAACTCATCAGGGATCGATCCCGACAAGCTGTTTCCACTCAAATCAATAACCCGCAAGCTTCCGATGTGGGAAACCTCGGAATTTATGGTGCCCGAAAGGTTGTTTCTTGAAAGTGACAAAACTTGAAGGAACTGTAACCGCAACAAGCCACGACCAATGTGGCCGGAAAGTGATAAGCCATCGAGGTGGAGCTCCGTGACCCGGTAAGTTGTCGGGTCACATTTAACGCCCATCCAGTTGCAGGGATCATTGTCGTCGGAACTCCAAGATTGGAGCTTTGCATTTGGGTCCTTGAGCCCTGCTTTGAAGAAGATTAACCCCAGAACGTCGTCGTTGAAAGTTGGCTGTTGAGAGTTCACCACAACTGAAACCAACGCAAGAAAAACTAAAACCTTTAAAACCGTTTTCTTCCCCATTCAACTCAATCAGAAAAAACAAAACAAAGAAATACTAAGCCTCCATGGAATACAAAACAAAAACCGGTTTCTTGGGTATGTTTTTTTTTTTTCCTTCTGTTTGAGTTCGGGGTAAGGAAAAGAAGTTATAGAAACAGCAAAGCAAAAAGTGGTGAGTAGAAGTAGAGATTGATTCAAACTTTGGGAAAAGAAGAAGGAAGGAGACAAAGACAGTGGGAGAGGTGAGACGAAAAGGTGGCGGAGGAGAAGAAATAAAGAGGGGGGAGTGAAAGGAGCAATTAATGATGGAAATAAATGTTGATTGTGGTTGGTGTGAACTGTAACTGTTGTTGGTTTAGTTACAACAGAGGCAATTGAGTAAAGCAGGGGGCAGCATCAAAACTTGGATTTTGCTCATTAATATAACTCATGCTTTTAGACAAACATTATGCACAAATTTTAATAATTTTCTAAACTAACCTCCATGCTTCATCACTTGATTGTTTAAGTTTTCATTTCCTAAATTTAGATATTCCTTCTTCTCCCCTCATTACAAAAAAAATGAAGATTGGATTTTAATATACTTTAGAATTTTAAGATTGATTTATTATTTAATTTATTCTCCATAAATGTTTTCCTTTTTACCAATAAAATTATAATCAAGACATTGTCTCTTATAGTAATATTTAAAATTTGAGCAGTGTTGAGTGCAATGATAAGACACATTATTCTTTTAAAGAGAGAACCTAGTTTGAACTTTGAAGAAGATATTATTAGAAAAGAAAGTCACAAATCCGTGCATAGACCATAAAATAGACATATACTATGCCAAGAAAAAAATAAGTAAACTACACGAAATACAAAAAATGGACCTTTTAAGAAAATAATATATATATATATAAATAATACTTAAGTTGTATAATATAATTATAAATAGTATTTATTTATAAAGTTAATATATTTATAAAATTATATTATAAAATTATAAAATTATATTATGAGATAAATAAAATTAAGTTCAACTGCAGTTATATATATATATATATATATTGCGTTATAACTATGATAAGATTATAGGTTGGCTGGGCAGTAACTTTTCATCCTAAAGGCTCTTGGTTTGAGTTTTTTCAAGTGCAATGTTTTCTTAATTTTCCTCTAACAAAACGTTGTTTTGACCTATCTTAGGCATCAAAGTAACTATACTAAAATGACATCGTTTTGGTTCAACATTCATGTAGTCATTTGTCGTCCACATCATCACATTATTAATTCAGTAACGACTTGGGGTATAAGTAAATCTTTTACTAAAGTTCAATAATATAATCAAGTCAAACCTTAAAATTCAATGGTATTTTATATAATTTACCTTTAAAATTTATAAAAAAAAATAGTCAAGTGAATCTTAATTTTGTTGTTATTGTTGCTGCTACAACATATAGGATGGTATGAGTTCGAACATACTTAAGCACATAATATTCATATAATTCTTAACTGTTTGAGCGCATACACATTATAAATAAAACGAATTAAATTTGGATCTCCTAAGATGAATATCGTCATCTTTTTCACTGGACCATTATTTAGGTTCATGAGTGAGGAAGAATTTGAATAGCTTAAAAGTTAAAAAAGTAAATAAATTTAAGGTGTCATCATTTAAGTCGTGTTTATGAAAAAAATGATAATATATACGATAATAGTTTTATTAAAAAGTTAAAGCAATTAAAAGTGTTTTTCTTAAGTTGTGAGTTTAATACTTATTAGAAGCAAGTTTCCTTTAAATATATGACTTTATAACTCAAAATTCTATGCCCGGACTCATAAAACTTTAAACTCTAAATTTTAACTTTAAAGATTATATTCAAATTCTTAAGCTTTAACCTTTAAATCAAAATTTTAAATCTTAAATTAAACTCACTTATAAAAAATCCTGCATAAAATATTTTTCTTTGAAATAATTTTAAAATTATTTATTTCGTTAAATATAATATTTTTATAAAATAAAGAGATATTATATTTTCATACCATGATTCAAACTTATACCATAGACAATATAATAGATCACGTTGGGGAGTAGTACACTAGTACTTGATTTAGGGTTGTATGCATCTTGGGTCAAACAAGGATCCTAAAATATTTTCTCTATGAAATACTTAATTTCTTTTCTTTTTATTGAAAAACGTTAAATCGTGATTTTTACTTTTTTTAATGCAGAAAAAAGCAAAAGTAATATTATAATAAATATCTGCAATCATTTTTTTGCAGTGGCATACCAATTCAAATTTTACGTGGTTTTCAAGTCTTATATTTCTCCTCTTTTTACTCTTTATTTGGTTGGACTTAGAGGGTACAATTGTGTAGTTTTAAAATTAATAAAAATAATTTAAAACTGATAAATACTCAAACCAATATAAACTAAAATTGTTAGTATTTTTTTTCAGGAGTCCGGAGAAAACCGCCTTTTATTTTGATAATAACTCCATCTCTAGTTGTGAAAGTTGGACTGCATTTGAATTATTTTCTATTTTTCTTCAACTTGTTAAATGCCATTAATACTATGTCGTAGTGTAAAATTCAGATGACTAATATTTTGCCAGAGGAGTACTTTTAATTAAAATTTTAAAGTTTAAAATCAATAAAAAGTACATAAAAATTCTCAAATCTTATTATTCGAAACTTGAAGCATACTTGTTAGTACAGAGAAAACTTTGTTTACTCATCAAGTAATTTACCAGGTTGGTAAAAATAGGACTTTATGATTTTAATTTAGCATTTAAGGTATCACTTTTGTCTAAATTTATTAAAAAAATTATCATTAAAAGCTGACATGTGACATATTTACATTAGATATCCAAAGTT
The DNA here is from genome assembly GCA_958450335.1 of Hibiscus tridactylites. NCBI lineage: Eukaryota > Viridiplantae > Streptophyta > Magnoliopsida > Malvales > Malvaceae > Hibiscus > Hibiscus tridactylites. The sequence goes on from OY288279.1 coordinate 73,830,200, forward strand.
GAACCATATTTGTTAGGATTTTTTTGTTTTAAGTTAGTATTTTAAGTATATTTTTGTCCAAATTAGTAGTATTCATTTATAGTTTTCTTAATTTTTTTTGATAAGATATAGCTTACATATTAAAAGAAAAGAAATGAAATTAGTTTTGATTTTGGTTTTAAAACAAGAAGATTAAAATCCAATATAAAAATCACATTGCTTTAGCAGAAAGCTTAAAAATGGGAACATGAGAGAAAGCGGTAAAAATGAGTGAGAAATGTAGACAGCAAGACGACAATACCTGCCTTCCCCTTTCTACTTTGTTCTTTTCTTTCCCAACAAACAAACACTGCAGAGTTGGGTTTACCTTCTCGGCTAACCCACCGGAGGCGACCCCATAGCATCATCACATTTATTCTTCTTTTTTTCGTATGTTGGATGTTTTACTCCGATAATGATGTTAGAATAGAGATTTTAAATACGAAATGGATTTTAGCTGGAGTTGTCAGCACTTTCTTTTATCTTTTTCAAACTCACCTGCACTTTCCGATGACTCTCATAGTCATACGTCGGGTCAAAATGAAAAACCTAGGGTTTCTTTCTCCAAACAAAACCAAGCTTTTTAGATTCCTGCTTCGTTTGACTTTGGAGATTAGCATTTAGATGAGGATTGATTAGCTGACATGTGAGTGGCGTAAATGGCGCCCAATCTCAATCTTCATAGTCAAAGATGGGCTGCGCAATGAGAATTAATGTTTCACTATACACATTCTGTTTTTTTTGGATGAATGTTGTCGTATTATATAAAAAAAAACAGCAAAACTGTTACAAAGAACAACACCAATAGGAGGGAGTCCTTAATCAGAGGATCCTCCAAGAATTACAAAGACGCGTGTTTAAAATGTCCCTCCTATCTATACATTTATCTCTAAGCTTTACATTCACTGAGGTTCTAATGCAGTCCAATATTTCAGCGGTGGTTCGAGCCTTCTTTTTGAAAAGACGAGCATTCCTTTCTAACCAAACATAGTAAACAAAACTGCACCACGCATTCTTAAGGATCAGAACAAGGAGAGACTTACCCTTTAAAACAGCCATGGCCCATTGTTGCGTGTCAAAAGTCTTATCGCAATGTAGTGCACGTGTACACGACACAAGTAGTAAAGTGATACTTGGAGTATCAGATATCATCTTTACAGGGACTGAAAATAGCCTTATCATATATTTGCTGCACAGAGATAGAAAGAGTTTAAATTGTTTGGAAGGTAATATTGGAGAATAATGAATATAAAAGATAAAAGATTCAGGGTTAAGAGATATGCTGGTATTGATTTGCTCGGTAGTGCAGGTGTTGCACTGAAGAGAAATTCATGTTCTGTCGTCGTCCCTGTCGCGGCAGAAGTCTGTTGTTGTCGCGGCAGCGATCGCACAACTCTGTACTTCAAGTTTGGCAAGAATCCCTGCTATGACTTGTCCTATCCCTAGGTCCAAGTGCTGTTGCTGAACACTTCTTAGATGATACCTCTCGGCTTTAATCGAAGGGTGAACACCAATGTTGTTGAATTCTTCCTTAGCCACTTAACCTCGTACTTATCCCTAACCCAAGATGGTTTAACCATAAACTGGAAAACTCGTATTTATTCTGTTCGTATACTTGACTCTCCCGATATCAAACAAATAGATAACCTCACAATGCTCTCCCGATACTCTTGCAAGGTGTGAAAACCAGAATAAATAAACTTGAAGTTTTATTGCCTTGAACAGAAAATTCCTAAAACAGTACAATCCTTGCAAATACTTTACAAAATCAACCCTTAGCCCTAGGGGAAGTTTAGAACATGATGAGAAGGGGAAAAACGACAAGGGTTTTGGGGAAGACGGCTAGAGATGAGATATCTCTTCCTAGGTCGAATTACATGCCTTTATATAGGCATTGAGTTCAAGTTTTCTAATAAGGTAAGAATACAAGTTCAAACTAAAGTACAACTCTATTAAAGATTAAATCTTCTGAGTAGATCCCTTTAATTCGTCCTCTTTTCTTGCTTTGTGTTTCTTCCTTGAACTTTGGGCTTGACCTTCATTCTGCCCCAGGGCTCAGAAAAATATAGGAGTGGTCCACGACAGACCGGCTTGAATTCCTCTATCTGTCGAGCTCCACTTCACTTTTCCCTTTCACCAATGTTGTCGTCATGGCCGTCGCGATAGTGGCCACGACAACATCTTGCTTCTCGACTCCAGTCCTGTGTTCCAGCTCTGCTCCTTCGCTGTCCTGAGTCTGCCACAGCGGATACCTGTAAAAGTAGCCAAAATCAATAGCATTTGTGCCATGTTATCAAATTGTGATGCATATGTGAAACTTTACCTAAATGCAATGAATTATGCTTGAATGCAGCAGAAATATGGGTTAAATAAGGGGTACAATATAGGACTTTTGCACACTCAACACACTCCCAAACTCAAGTTCTTGCTTGCCCTCAAGCAAATATGACCTAACTAAAATTGAAAACTTTTTGGTTTGGCTTAATTCAGTGAACCTTTCATTACCTACCACTTATTCTCTATCAAGAGCAATACCTTGCCAGACATCTTTGGATTTATTCGGTACCATGCTATAATTCTTTTTGCGGTGTGTGTAGGTTTTGTGAACAACTATTTGTCTAGACTCCTTTAGTGTACCAGAATAGTCATGCTTACAAACTTGAGTTAATGCCAATTCAATTTTTTTTCTGGAGGCAATTCTTAGGCTCTTTTAATTTTTTCTAACTCTTGATTTAACTACATCTTTTCTGGAGGCAATTCTTAGGCTCCTTTAGTTTTTTCTAACTTAAGCTTAAAAAGAATCTTCTACAATCAGTGCAAGACAGTTTTGCAAGCAAAATGAGTCTGGAATTTTTTTTCTTTCTTTTATTGTTTTCCTAGAGCCAGTGATAGGCACCTCTAGGGGCAAATTCAAGTGGGTAAACATTCCTATTCCAGTGCACTATAGAAATCTAGATAGCATAAGACTCACAAAGAGTGTTGTACATATCAGAATCATAGCAAGGCTCTAAACATATCCTAAAATTTCCTAAAGGCACTGTCACGACAGAGTATGTCGAGGCAGGTAAGTTTAGTTCAAAGACTTAAGCCAATTTTTTTTACACAAAAACAAACTAAATAATAACTAATACTTAGACACAAATTTAAGACACAACTATCACTTCATTAATGAAGGGATGTCACCCCCAAACTCAAGGGTTGCATTGCCCTCAATGCATGGCAACATGGAAAATAAAAAACAGTAAAACAAAATACATCACAAAATAAATAAAATAGCAAGACAACAAAATATAAGATAGAAACTTAAGTTGAGGAGCTATCGTCGCTACTGCTACTGATTTGGAGCTGCCGGCGGGCACTGACTTTCATGGCAGGGGCCGACAATGTGTTGGGAGAGGCAGAGGCTGTCTTTTTCTTTGCTTCCCTCGGTGGCTGGACACGGGTTGGTGAGATGTGTGGGGGCTTGTCCAGCACCTCTACCTCATCATCGGAGCTGCTGCTGCTGCTGTTGGCAGATCTGCCCTGGCCGGAGGGTCCTTCGCCAATCTCATTGAGCTTCTTCCTTTTCATTGACGTGAATTCTTTGAAGAGGTTTCAGGCAACTGAGGGCTCTTCGTCAAAATCCTGTCAGAAGGAAGAGGAGGAGAACCCTTCAAAATATTCTTCGTTGAGTTCCGGCAGGGGCTCCTTTCTTTTCTCGCCTCTGGCAGTGGCAGATTGTCTGCCACCTTCAGCTGTCGTGGCCGGTGTAGGTGTAGAGGTAGCAGATGGAGTCCTAGGACTCGCAGCAGGGGTAGGAGTAGGTGTGGGGGCAGCGAAGAACTATTCTGGGAAGAAGGGAAACAACACATGTGTAAAATGTAAATCATTATGAATAAAATTTACCGTTGCTGCAAAATGAACTCTCAATGCACCAAGTCAAACGCCTTTTGCATATCAACTTTCATAGCATAACGAGGGGACATAGACTTCCTAGAGTTTCCTCTCACCAATTTTCGAGCTAATAAAGTATTATCAACAATGTTTCTTCCATGTACAAAAGCAGACTGGTTGGCAGTGGTAATATTAGGGAAGAAAACATCAAGCCTGGAAACCAAAATCTTAGTGATGGTTTTATAGACAACAGTGCAACAAGAGATAGGCCTAAATTTCTTAGCCAAGTAGGTATTAGGCACCTTAGGAAGCAATACAACTGTAGTAGCATTACAAGCAGACAATACTCATTAGACTTGAAGAGCTGAAAAAATGTTTAATGGCAGCAGTAAAATCTCCCCCCAACAATATCCCATACATCTTTGAAGAACCAGGATGTGTAACCATCCGGTCTAGGACTTTTGTCATTCCCTTGCTTGAAAGGGGCTTCTTTAATCTCCTTAGAGGTTACATTTCTACAAAAGAGGTCATTTGCTCTATTAGACAATTTAAAAATCAATAACTCCTTCAAATTTTCAACAGAGCACCCCATCAACATCTCTATCAACTGAACCAATAAGCTTTTCGAAAAAAGAAAATATCTCACCAGACATGGCATCAAAACTTTCCAGCTTATTTCCCTGCTCATCCTTCAGAAGCCTGATGGTGTTCTTCTTTCTTTTTGCAACAACTGTAGAATGGAAGAATTTAGTGCCTAAATCTCCTTCCTGCATCCATTGCACCCTTGATTTTTGCTTATAGAAGAGCATCTCAGCCTCCTTAAGAGCTAAGAGTTCCTCCTTCAAGATCTTCTCATCCTCAGGATCTGTCATCCCTTCTAAGATAAGAATTTGTTTTTGCTCCAATTGTTTTCTCTTTTCATCAACTTTGCCTGAAATGTTTTCATAATGGAGCTTGTTAAACTCCTTTAGGCTGGTCTTAAGCCTTTCGAGTTTAGAAAAAAGAATATGCATGGGATCCCCACTTATCACACCCCGCCAAGAACATTGAACAATCTGCTTATTGGCTGGGTTAGAGGTCCAAAAATTAAAATTTTAAAAGGCTTAGGGCGATTAGCCTGAACATCCCTGAAAGGCTAAGCAACAACTGGGCAATGATCAGAGTCACCCGGACCTAAGAATTCCACAAAAGAACCTGGGAAATCTAGAATCCATTTAGGGTTGACAAGAACCCAATCTAACTTCCTAGCTAAGTAACTGTCCCCTTGCTTATTAGACCAAGTAAAAGAAGGCCCAGAGTATGGATGATCAATCAATTCCAAATCTTCCATGCAATTCTTCAGTTCCTCCATCTCAAAAGTAGTATAAGGACCTAATTGGTCATAATCCGAGCTCTCAATAGCATCTACAAATATATTAAAGTCTCCCCTTACAAGCCAAGGAAGCTCACCCATAGAATCCTGAATATTCTTCAATTAACTCCATAAAGCCCTCCTAGCTTGATTGTTATTGCTGCCACAAACCGTTGTTATCATCACATTCCTCCCTTGTAACTGATCCTGAACTGAAATTGTTTGATCAATATGCTAAAAAACAGTGAACTGCAAATGTTTCTTCCACAAAATCCATATCCTTCCATTTGCTATACTATTGTAATTGAAACACATATTCCAATCTTCCTTGTACTGATCAGCAATAGCCCTAGCATTAGGCTGCCTAATTCTAGTTTCCAAGACACAAAAAACCTCCACATCTAATTTAGCCATTCTACTCATCACTTTTCGTTGCTTTAGAGGGTTATTAAACCCTCGCACATTCCAGAAACAAACTATCATGAGGAAAGATTGACCACAACCCCATTAGCCACCTCAGCAACTACCTCTTTACGTTGCACAACTTTCTCCAAGTGATCCTTTTTCTTAGATTTCATTTCTTGTAGGAGAGTAGAAACCTCTAAAGCAGCCATTCTCGGTTTCCTACCCTCATCAATATCAACAATCACATTAGAAGAGCCTGTAATGCTGCTTTTGTTTTTGTATTTCCCCTTCCCTTTTTCATTTTTCTTCTTTACAGAATCATGTAAAGAGAGGAACTCCATGTCATTCGACTCTACGATGGCTTGAGCAGTAGAATCAGAGTTGGCTAGCCCCAATCCAATCTCCTGGATACCATCCTTAACAGTCTCCTCAACGCGGACAGACCCAACATTTCCCTGCAATTGACTATTGTTAGTAGCTGCCGCAACAACAGATTTTTCAACAACCTTTCCTGCAGAATCAACTGCTGCTCCAGAGGATTCACCCACTTTATTACCCTGAGCATGTGCTTTTACTTTCCATACTTGGGTAAATTTCTCAGGGTCTTTAGGTTTATCTGTACAAATCTTATCAGAATGCCCATACACTTTACAATGGGAACAACATGAAGGCATCCAAGGAACAATCACTCTAATAGTCGCGATGGATCCATCCCTAAAAATCACATCAATCGTCTTAGGAAGCTTCACTCCTGCATCAATCTCTATACACACCTTAGCATATTCTAATCGTTCTTTTGCAGCTGTAACAGAATCCATATACAATGGAATGCCTAAAACACTAGCTATGTAACTCAGTCCCTGTTTAGTGTACAATTCAAGAGGTATATTATATAGTTGAACCCAAACCAACATTTTACTCAGATCGAAATCCAGTTTCTTCATATTTGCTTCCCATTTTCGTAGAACCAAAGGCTTATGCTGAATATGCCATGGTCCATTCTCCAAAACCCAGTCTCTAGTAGTGGCATTATTAAAAGAGAAGATATAGAGATTAGATCCAGCCAAACTAACCTTCACCGATGAGTCCTTCCCCCAAAGCAATTCAATGATCTTCTACATAGAGGAGAAATTCAGCGTTGAACCAATAAATTGTCCAACCAGAGCATACCTCCATTCAGAAATTCCATTATTGAATACAGCCGCTGAAGGGTGAGTAACCTCCCGTCCTTCCAAGATCGCCGGCTTGAAATAACTAAGAGTTTGCTCTTTCGTGCTCGAGAAAAGCTTTTACCAACCAATCAATTTCGATATAAATCCAATAAGAATCAAAGAGACAAGAAGAATCGATTAGAATCGCAAAAACCCCAAGAAAAAATCACCTAAAAATTAAGAAAATCTCGAGGTGATTTTAGGCCTGCTAAAATGCACCCAGAGAAAACTTCTTAACATGCGCAGGTTTTTAACGAGTAGCTTACTATACACATTTTGGTTACCCTAAAACCATGCTTTTTTTGTTATTCGACTGACCAAACACGGTCAACATTATTTTTAGCTGTTTTCCATACTTTTGTTGTTAGTTATATGAATAGAAGAAAACATGGTCATTTTTTTACCACCAAAACCGAGTTGGTTGTTTAGTGGGATTAATTATGACACAATTTGTAATCTTGACAGCTTAATTATTTTCACCTGCAAACCTAACTGTGAAAACACATGTTCCTCCTCCTTTGTCCACAGGCATATGCCTATGCGTATGGACGTAATCAATGTTAATTGTTCTCGGAGCAAATCTAAAAATATATTGAACAAAATGGGACAATGGGAAGACCATTCAAGAAACACATTGGTCCTACTTGGCAATTAGTGGATAGCTGATAATTGATAGCGGATTACATTAGCTGATAACTGATTGCATTAGTTGATTTGACTAGCGGATTGCATTAGATGATTGTATACGTGTTTGGTAAAATTAACTGATAGTTGTTAGCTGTTTGATTATTTAAACAAGCAAAAAGACATATAAGGACATGATTATATTCGATACTTATTTGAATAGTTTATTAGTTATCAATATTTTGTATCTATTATTATTAATTAGATTATGAAATATAATTTTTAATATAACATTATTAATCATATTTGAAGGATATATATATTAATTTAATATTTATATAATTATTTTTAATACAATTTAATTAATTATTAAATTTTAATACATATATAAATGTGTGAGAAAAAAAAAACAAAAGGGATTAGTTTACAAATGTCACAATGTAAATTCGTGAGGTTGAAGAATTAAAATAGAAATGGTTAAATTTAGGTTATTTGGAGATTTTTTGTAATTGTTAAGGGTAAAAGGGTTTTATAACTCTGATATCAAAACCTCTAATTTCAAAAAACTCATATTAGCAGCTTTTTCAAAATTAGAGATTTCACCTCAATCCGCTCTTTACCAAACATCCAAATTAGCGAATTTGACCGGTCAAACCTCTAATTTTAGCTCAAACCTCTCTTTACCAAACAAGGTCGTTATATCCAGACTGTAACCCCCTCAGCTCGGCCTAGCCACCAAACCGACCTAAGGTGGTCACACAGGACGAACCGAAGAAAGACCCGAAGATTTCTCTTCGATTCAAACCTCTAATTTTGGCTCAAACTTCTCTTTACCAAACAAGGCCGTTATATCCAGACTGTAACCCCCTCAGCCTGGCCTAGCCACCAAACCGACCTAAGGTGGTCACACGGGACTAACCGAAGAAAGACCCGAAAATTTATCTTCGATTAGCAACCCTAAAAGAGGAACACACTTTTAAAATTATCTTTTCTAGATGCACTTATTTAAAACTTAGATGAAGAACACTCGCAGCGGATAAAAACACGAAGAAACAAACTTCGAACAGATAAACAAGCATATATGGACCGAAGTGTAATTATAACATAAAATAGGGACTTAATATGAAATTAAGGTTACCATCTTACAATTAGTCAGTTTTCATACACATATGTCAAAATGCAGCATGAAACGACCATCTAAACTCATACAATTGATAAGACATCAACCAGGGACCAAAACGTAAGAAAACAGAACTTAGGAGATGCCTTTAACTAACTTAACTGCCAGACGTTTCAAAACACTACTACTCGTTTTGAAATTGGGTTTCAAAACCAAATTTTCCAGAGGCAAATTGTTCCGAAACACCAAAGGGTGTTTTGAAACGGCTAGGCAAAATTCATGCTCGTTTCGATACGGTCGAGCCCATTTTGGAACCCTTGTGCACAATTTGGTTCAACATGGGTCTTAGGCATTTGCAAAGCTCACCGAAACCATTCCAACAACATACCAACAACAAGGAACCAACAAGACATGCATTTCACAAGTAAAGAGATTTAACAACATAAAACAAGAGCAATTTCAACACTTTGATTAAACAAGAACGAAACATATGATGATCCACATTTGCTTAAGAGGTCAAAACACAAGATAAGCATTAAAACAACAAAACCATACTTCACACAACATTATAGGATCATAACAAACTTGTCTCAACCAGAGGGGAGTCCAACACACGCTCCCAACACTCATAAAGGTCTAGCCCCATTGCTACTACACTACTATTGGAATAAACCATACTTGAGCTAAGATTTGGCTCTAGGACACCTCCCTTTCTCCCTTGATGTCCCGAAAGGTTTAGCGATCTGCATTGTTGGAAAAGAGAGCGTAAGCTAGAGAGCTTAGTGAGCGGTGCTCAAAACCAAAGCAACAACAATGAAGTTTTTAAAACATTTAACTCGTTCATAAAACCAAAACCTTTCTTCAAATCATTTCTTTACAACAAACCAATAAACAAGCTAGAATTACAACACAAGGCATATCCTTAAGTCAAAACCATAATATCACAATTCATGCATTACTGATGCAAATCAACCACAGCTTACCAATTCGTACAAACCATGCATTACCGATGCATGTCAAGCATAACTTACCAACTCATGATTAAACACCATGCCAAAACATAACATATGATGAGAACAACACATGTATATTGGCCACAAGTGATCTGGGATGCTACTACCCGCAGAGCCCATGGTAATAGCACTACCCCTATCACTCTCAAATCGCATATATAGACAACTTGATGGCACTACCCTCATCAAGTCACATGCATTATCGATGCATAAAACTCACTTTGACCGGGATGCTACTACCCGCAGAGCCCGTTGGTGATAGCACTACCCCTACCACTCGCATCACAATATCACAACCTTTATTGTGAAACTGAAGGATACCATGCGCACGAATTTTGTATTATAGAGCTCTCACATCCTATTGATCGACCAACATATCCGATATATATATATATATATATATATATATATATATATATATATATATATATAATCACTTGCCAATATACAATTTACCTCCAAAAACATTCATTAATGTCAAAGCATAATCATGATCACAATATCTCATTTCAAAGCATGTACAATGCATAGCATTTCTCTACATAATTTCATAACTTTGTAATCATGACATTAACTCATGGGATTTCATATAGACACATTTAAAACAATTCATTATGCATGAGAACATCAGGATATAACATAATCAACCATGCATAAGCATCATCATCACATTAAACCAAAACAATCGAAAACACCCAAACTTACGCCTGAGCTTAGATTGGTCTCTCGAACACAATCTAAACCATTTAAAACATGTCCTTAATCACGTTAAGGCTTTAAAAGAATTTCCACTCACCAGCAAACCACAAACTCAAGCCAAAACACCGACCTAAGCCGCCGGATCACCCAAAAATGTGTCTGATGATTCCGAATCCAAAACCCCTATTTCTAACCATTACAAAACATAGCATTAGACTTTATTTCAACCCCAAAACTTGCTGGAAAATAGAGGCTCATCATCTAGCAACAATCGACCATCAAAACATATTCAAAATAAGCTGAAGACATAGATTAAATCAACCCAAACGATCTCAAGCCAAAACCCAGCAATATTAGCATCATAAATACATCTAATAACATCAAAAAAACATTAACCCATCATCAAATAACCATCAGCTACTGATTTCTCAAAAATCCAAGCCAAAACCCCAAAAATATCAATCCGAAACTTCATCAACTTAACCAAATCCAGGATTCCTTTGATTAACCCATTATCCTAACATATTTCAACATCAAAAACATTGCTCACAACAATCTAAAACCCAGCAAAACCTGATCCAACAATTAAACTCACAAAACAACCATTTTTAGCTTGATTTCTCACTTTTTCATAAATATATTTGTAAAACATTTAATCTAAAACAAAAAAAAGAATCAATAACATGAGAATTTCAAGAAAGAACCTTACATTAGAGGAGAAAACGTAACTCACCTCTAATGGTAGAGTTTTCCCTTGATTTTGAAGGAAAAATCTTAAGAAATCTAAGAGAAAACAATTGGGTTTTAGAAGAAAACCATAAGGAAGGACTTTGATGATTAGAAATCAACTTGAAATGAAGTTTACCTTTGAAATCTTGTTGCCAAAATGGTGTTTGGCTGAAGAGAGAGTGAAGAAAGCCTTTTGGAAATTTTTAACGTCAAAACTTGGATGATATAAAACCCTTTTTTAAAATATAAATAAAAACCCTTTTAAAGTTCCTTTTAGGAATAAAATAAATAATGAAAAAGTCTGAAATTAGACTTGGCTAATTAGCTCCTTAAAGATTCAATGTTTTGATTCTTTTACAAAACGGTCACTAAAATGATTTTGAAAATTCACATTTTAGTCACTAGACCAAAATGTCTTAAATCCGAAACTCACTTTCCAAAATTGATTTCGCACACAACATATACATAATATATAAGAATATCAGTTGACACTGTTCTTTCATGAGCCTCATCCACCAAAATCACATTGTAGCTAGCAAGGTCAAGTTCACCAAGCAATTCCCACAACAACACACCATCTGTCATACATTTCAATAGTCTTTCCTGAAGTGCAATCTTCAAAACGAATAGAATAACTCACGTCACGGTCAAGTTTGACTCTGACCCGAACATATTTTAAAAAAACCCGACCCGAAAATAAATATGTTAAACTCGACCCGACCCGAAGTATAAAAAAATAATTTTAGGGATCAATTGTAAAAAAAATTAGGGGGACTAAATCGTAAAAAATATAATTTTAAGGACTAAATTGTAAATAAAAATTCAAATTTAAGGACCTAATTATAATATATATATATATATATAAATATATATATATATAAATAGGGGGTATTATGATAAATATCTCTAAAGAATTTAGGTGAAAATTACACAAATAGTCCCGAGTCGGGTCATGTCGGATATTTTTTACCTTAAACCTAAATCTGACTCGACCTTAAAAAAACACGACCCGACCTGACCCGAACTCGATTTTTACATTAAAAAAATCCGACTCGAACGAGTCGGGTAAAATACCCATCCTAAGCAGAGGATAAGTTTAGGGTTTCAAAAATTCCCTTATCTGATTTCTTCGTCCGTGGGAATCTTGGCAAGAAAGGGTAAGGTTGGAATTGACGAGGACGTGGGGAAGAGTTGGTTAGAAATTTTATTATTATTTTTGTTTTTAATGGTTTAAAGGTGATACAAGGTAGTATATGTTCTTATTCTTAACCTTTTGACAATGCACATACACCTTGTAGACAAATCGATTTGAACATGTGTCTCTTAAGATGAACATCATACACATACACCTTGTAAACAAACCGATTTGAACCTGTATCTCTAAGATTAACATCATACGCATACACCTTGTAGACAAAGAGTGAGTTAGGAATTTTTATTATTTTTTGTTTTTTAATGGTCTAAATGTAACCCCCTAGACCCGTCTATGCGTTACAACGGATCCTAAGAAGTCACATTAGGGTCACAAGAGCGACCCACGATAAAAATACACATAAAAACATTTATATTTCTTCAAAACACTTATTAAACTGTAAAATCAACTTCTGTTTAAAATTCCATTTCAGAAAATTATTTAAACACATAAGAAGAATTTCAGAAAGTATTTTACAGACTCAATCACAAAACCATACGTGACATACATGACATACATGCCCACTAACTATACAGTACCGTACTCCAGAGGCAACGCCGAGGGAACTCCGAACACTGATGTCAAACATTAGGTCATGCTATTTTCTTTGAACCTGCGATGGTAAAAACAACGTGAGCTTGGAAAAGCTCAGTAATACAGAACTACCAAAAGATGCTATAAGCTCATGCAAATATATGGTAGGCATAACATTTTCATGATGTTTCAAGCAGTGATAGTCCTCTATTTCTGTTCTACTATTTCGAGGTTGCATCATACTCAAGAATGATGGTATTTGTTCTTTAATCAGACCTTGAGAATTAGACGAAAATTATATAGGCTGATAACATACGAGGTAGGAATCAGAGAGTTTGGTGTCTAGTGTGTTCCAATAAGTGCATATCAACATACATAAGTACTTAACATCATATCATATGAGCACATAACAGATTAAATGCAAATGTTCAATGTTCATACAGAAGTTTACAAGAACTACCCTCCAACCTTACACCATTATGCAGTCCCCCAAAACTGCATCCATAAGGACTTACCCTAGGCCCGATGAGCATAGGTGCCACCTAAGGGGCTGCCTTAGGTCCATAAGGACTTACCCTAGGCCCGATGGGCATAGGTGCCACTCAAGGGGAGACCTTGAGTCCATAAGGACTTACCCTAGGCCCGATGGGCATAGGTGCCACTCAAGGGGAGACCTTGAGTCTATAAGGATTTACCAGCTTGATCAGGGCTGTACCAACAAAGACTTCATAACATAACCCAACAGTATACCCCAGATAGTAATCAGTGTTCAGATTCCAAACATGGGTAACAGAATACATGTGATAGATATATTTTATTCAGAACATCAGAAACGGAAGAATTCATGCTTTTAAAATATATATGGGCATACTATTGAGCAGAGCAGACATTTTCAACATTCATCATGCAAACAGATTGTACCATCATAGGTCAAACTAACAGATCATGCTAACAAATTCATCAAACAGTCCGACAATACCATCACAGATCAAACGATCACATACCAAGTATACAGATTGAGCAAACATATATCAGGTATGCAGAGAATGTCATCATATATCAAGTTCATCAAACACAATATTATTCATGATTAAATAATTATACAATCCATTCAATAGAATATATCACACATGGAACACACTAGGTGGGACAGATCATTTCTTAGAGATATTTAACATTTACGAAATGGGACATATTAAACTTCTGACAATTTGAACGAATTTCTGAAACATGGCCCCTATTAAAAGGGGTTCATACTAACGACTTAACCTAGATATTCAGGAGGTGATACATTAAGGTCTTTGCGAGTTTGAACGCATCATGAGTTATTTAGTCATTTAAGCTTACAAGGGCATTATGGTCATTTTATCACATGTGAACATTTTGGTAATTTATACCAACAAGGCATAAACAGTCGTTCATGAAATTTTATTTGCTCATTAGGCTTCCAATCAGGCATTCGGAGATTTCTATGTCAAGATCTTTCATGATATCAGATACATTCAAGGCTATCTTAATTGCTTTGGCCAACGAGGGCATTTTGGCCATTTAACTATTATAGGGGATTTTGTAACGTAGCCCAATCATGAGGAAATTATGATTTACAACATTTAAGATTTTCAGAAGTTTATCGAGCCTCCATAACCATTCGAAACTAACATATTCCAACCTTGCATTACTAACCAACCCTTCTAATGCATCTAGTTGTATCTTATATCTGAATGGTTGCTTTCATATTTCACCACTAGACTTGTCGCGGAGTAGTCGAACATATATTCTGTGCGGAAAAACTTCCAACCTTATTTTAATATCGGGAGTGATTATCATACATGAGTGTGCTTCCTAACACTTAGGGGCGCTTTAGCCCTTTAAGTCTTATTAGAAATCTCAGAATTTCATCAAATGCATAACTGCATATTTAACTCAAAAAGGCTTTTCAGTCATTTTGGAAATTTGGAATAAACCCACCATTTTCGTCAAATTTTACTATTTAGCACCTCCATCGCTTACGTACCCGATAGAGATTAAGTCGTCCTAACTCTCCGCCCCTTTACAGACGATTCATTCTTTACAGAACTTGAGGGTATAACGTCATTCAAATTAATCGGACATTTTGGTGCTCGAGGGTATTCCCGTCTTTTTGGTCATTACGATCATTCACATTTAATTCACGTATTACTGTCATAAGGATCGACTTAGGATTTCAACAATATTTCCAGAAAATTCTCATTCATGTGTTATACAGGGTTTGAGGGATTATCCAAGTTTGTATCACGCGTATTGCATAATGATGTCGAAGTCTTTCCATTAAATCATACATCTTGGGTAGTGTAAATTGCATAATCAGGACGAATGCAAATTTTAGGTCATTTCCTTTATCATAGGGGTAGTTTAGTCATACTTATGCTCCAAGGGTATTTTCGTAATTTCATATCCCACATCTCATACTCCGCATTCTGAACATTGGTTCTTAGACACCATTGATAGAGTTTCAGATTTAACTGTATTATTATTATTATTATTATTAGCACTTTCGACACTCCTGATCTATTAATATTCTTGTCCGAGTATTTTACTCTTACTGACTCTCATACTTATTTTTCGTATCGAATTCGACTTGAGCAGAGTTCACAAAACACTCATCATAAGCATGCATGCTTTAACCAAATATCAACATGTACATAAAGCATACAAGGGGTAGTAATGTATTACCTTTAATACTTGTTATATCGGTTAACCATGATACTTCGTTCGATCACTCTCGAACCTGAATGCAACGTCCTCAACATCCCGAATACAAGGAACTTTGAATTCCTTCAATCGCACAAAATCCAATTTCAGTCCTTATTCACATTGCTCATAATTGATTATTAAAAGTACATAAGCAAACTCGAGTTCAAAGACCAATTCGGAGGCTTTCGGGTTAGAATTTCTCGAAACGGGCTTCAAAATCAGACTCAGGACGTCGAAAAACATAAAATAAGACTTTTCGGAAAATTTGACTTTTTGGTCAACGGTCAAAGTCAACGCTGACGTCAACAGGTCAACGGTCAACGGGGGCAGAGTCAACTGGTCAAAGTCAATGATGACGTCAGCATGACGTCAACATGTGTCAACTGAGTTGACTCGGGCTGACTCGGACGAGTTGACTCGGGCTGACTCGGACGAGTTGACTCGGGTTAACAGGTCGGGTCGGACTCGGGTGGACGTGTCGGGTCGGGTCGGTCAACAAGTCAACGGGTCGGGTCAACTGAGTTGACTTGATGGGTTAACTCACTGAGTCAACTCGGGCGAGTTGACTCACTGAGTTGACTCAACGAGTTGACTCAGTCGGGTCGGACGGGTTAGACGGGTCAGACGGGCTTCGGGCTCGGTTTGAATAACAATGAATGGGCTTGGCCCAATAATCGGCTCACCTTCCCCTTTCCAGATCAATTTTCGCCGGCCGACCACCGGAGAGTCGCCGGGGATGCTGGTTCTGTAAAACAAAAATTGCCCAGTAAGCCATATCTCAAACCCATCCAAAATTAACGCGAAACTAACCAGATAAGACGTCAGATCTTACCCCAAAAGTATGAGGTTCGCCGGATAGGCGTGGTGCTCCGATGAGGGCTTGCCAGCGTCGAAAATATGAGTGACCGGCTGGGTTTTGATCTCCACAACACGCCGAGCACGTTGGCTGGATCGGCGCGACGATCAGACACCAGGAGTGGCCGGAATCGAAGCTGAAAACCCAAGGGTTTCGACAAAGCTTCGATCAAGCTTTTGTCGGCGGTGGTGGCTCGGTTGCGCGCGTGAGAGGTGGCTGGTGGTTCGGAGTCAGGCGACACGCATGGTGGTGGTGGCGGTGCACGCCACGGGTCGACGGTGGCCTAGATCGGGACGGTGAACGGTGATGGTTGAGGGGAAAGGTTTAGAACCTTCTGGTTCTCACGGTTCTCGAACAGACCAAAAATAAATGAGGGGTAGCTGATGGGTTCTTACCATTATTTAATATTTGGTTATAACCGAACCAAACAAACTTAAAACAGGGCTAGTGTAAATTAAATCCCAGAAGTACTTTAGCTCAATTGGTAGAGGATTGGGCTTAGCAAGCAATGGGTCATGGGTTCAAGACCCCTTAACTGCAAGAATTGATGTAGACATTGTCATTTCATTCCATTTTTGTACTGAAACTTATCCATTAGAGTATCAAGCTAGCGGTGTCCTCAGTCACTCAAACTGATTTTGGACTCAGAGCCATCCCACCATACATCTCAGATCGACTAATCAAGATACAATATTTGAACCCATAATGAACTTCATACGGTGCCGCACGAACACTTGTCTCGTAGCTGCTATTATTATAGCATACTCAGTCAAGAATACAAAACATTCTCGCCACCACAGAAGTCGATCATATAGACTGAAAGTACGTCTTTCAGAATCTGAATTACTCTACTAAGTTGACAATCAATTTAAAGATGAACAACTGTGCGTGAAGTTTATGCGAATTCTCAAAGCATCAACCAGAGTCTTCCAGAATCAAGATGTAAACATCAAAATTCAATAAGTATGATACATATAACGGTACATTGCGTCACTTTTCCCCAAAATGTCTTTCTTCATACCGGACAAGCATAACAAAGGTTTTAAACAAATATCACTTACATTCATTGAAATACTCTGATAATTGTTTCCTTCGTACATAACAGAGCCAGCACATAATCTATACTTTCACCGATCTCACAGACACCTTTCTTTTAAATTCTTAATACTTTTATCAAATTTTCATCAAAATATTTTCAAACACAATCATCATCACCGAGCTACCTTATATGTAATCTTATATCAGTTACCACGTATGATCAAACATTCATTCTCTATCAAATTCATATCTTCAATTCCATACGCATTAACTATCTCAGTTTCTTTGTCTGGATTCAGATCCATCAATTTAATCCAATTTGTAGACAAACATTATCGATTTTCCTTTCCAGTACAAATCAAGCTATTATGGACAAAAGAATTAGAGGTACTTATTACAGGAAAGGATTCAACATCGGAGTCTCGGCACGGAGGAGTACGGTTATGATCTAGGGGCATACATAGACCAGACATCCTATGACAGACGATCGGCCGATCTACCCAGAATGACACAACTCTAAGCTCTGATACCACTAAATGTAACCCCCTAGACCCGTCTATGCGTTACAACGGATCCTAGGAAGTCACATTAGGGTCACAAGAGCGACCCACAATAAAAATACACATAAAAACATTTATATTTCTTCAAAACACTTATTAAATTGTAAAATCAACTTCTGTTTAAAATTCTATTTCAGAAAATTATTTAAACACATAAGAAGAATTTCAGAAAGTATTTTACAGACTCAATCACAAAACCATACGTGACATACATGACATACATGACATACATGCCCACTAATTATACAGTACCGTACTCCAGAGGCAACGCCGAGGGAACTCCGAACACTGATGTCAAACATTAGGTCATGCTATTTTCTTTGAACCTGCGATGGTAAAAACAACGTGAGCTTGGAAAAGCTCAGTAATACAGAACTACCAAAAAATGCTATAAGCTCATGCAAATATATGGTAGGCATAACATTTTCATGATGTTTCAAGCAATGATAGTCCTCTATTTCTGTTCTACTATTTCGAGGTTGCATCATACTCAAGAATGATGGTATTTGTTCTTTAATCAGACCTTGAGAATTAGACGAAAATTATATAGGCTGATAACATACGAGGTAGGAATCAGAGAGTTTGGTGTCTAGTGTGTTCCAATAAGTGCATATCAACATACATAAGTACTTAACATCATATCATATGAGCACATAACAAATTAAATGCAAATGTTCAATGTTCATACAGAAGTTTACAAGAACTACCCTCCAACCTTACACCATTATGCAGTCCCCCAGAACTGCATCCATAAGGACTTACCCTAGGCCCGATGGGCATAGGTGCCACCTAAGGGGCTGCCTTAGGTCCATAAGGACTTACCCTAGGCCCGATGGGCATAAGTGCCACTCAAGGGGAGACCTTGAGTCCATAAGGACTTACCCTAGGCCTGATGGGCATAGGTGCCACTCAAGGGGAGACCTTGAGTCCATAAGGATTTACCAGCTTGATCAGGGTTGTACCAACAGAGACTTCATAACATAACCCAACAGTATACCCCAGATAGTAATCAGTGTTCAGATTCCAAACATGGGTAACAGAATACATGTGACAGATATATTTTATTCAAAACATCAGAAACAGAAGAATTCATGCTTTTAAAATATATATGGGCATACTATTGAGCATAGCAGACATTTTCAGCATTCATCATGCAAACAGATTGTACCATCATAGGTCAAACTAACAGATCATGCTAACAAATTTATCAAACAGTCAGACAATACCATCACAGATCAAACGATCACATACCAAGTATACAGATTGAGCAGACATATATCAGGTATGCAGAGAATGTCATCATATATCAAGTTCATCAAACAGAATATTATTCATGATTAAATAATTATACAATCCATTCAATAGAATATATCACACATGGAACACACTAGGTGGGACAGATCATTTCTTAGAGATATTTAACATTTACGAAAGGGGACACATTAAACTTCTGACAATTTGAACGGATTTCTGAAACATGGCCCCTATTAAAAGGGGTTCATACTAACGACTTAACCTAGATATTCAGGAGGTGATACATTAAGGTCTTTGCGAGTTTAAACGCATCATGAGTTATTTAGTCATTTAAGCTTACAAGGGCATTATGGTCATTTTATCACATGTGAACATTTTGGTAATTTATACCAACAAGGCATAAACAGCCGTTTAGGAAATTTTATTTGCTCATTAGGCTTCCAATCAGGCATTCGGAGATTTCTATGTCAAGATCTTTCATGATATCGGATACATTCAGGGCTATCTTAATTGCTTTGGCCAACGAGGGCATTTTGGCCATTTAACTATTATAGGGGATTTTGTAACGTAGCCCAATCATGAGGAAATTATGATTTACAACATTTAAGATTTTCAGAAGTTTATCGAGCCTCCATAACCATTCAAAACTAACATATTCCAACCTTGCATTACTAACCAACCCTTCTACTGCATCTAGTTGTATCGTATATCTAAATGGTTGCTTTCATATTTCACCACTAGACTTGTCGCGGAGTAGTCTAACTTATATTCTGTGCGGAAAAACTTCAAACCTTATTTTAATATCGAGAGTGATTATCATACATGAGTGTGCTTCCTAACACTTAGGGGCGCTTTAGCCCTTTAAGTCTTATTAGAAATCTCAGAATTTCATCAAATGCATAACTGCATATTTAACTCAAAAAGGCTTTTCAGTCATTTTGGAAATTTGGAATAAACCCACCATTTTCGTCAAATTTTACTATTTATCACCTCCATCGCTTACGTACCCGATAGAGATTAAGTCGTCCTAACTCTCCGCCCCTTTACAGACGATTCATTCTTTACAGAACTTGAGGGTATAACGTCATTCAAATTAATCGGACATTTCAGTGCTCGAGGGCATTCCCGTCTTTTTCGTCATTATGATCATTCTCATTTAATTCACGTATTACTGTCATAAGGATCGACTTAGGATTTCAACAATATTTCCAGAAAATTCTCATTCATGTGTTATACAGGGTTTGAGGGATTATCCAAGTTTGTATCACGCGTATTGCATAATGATGTCGAAGTCTTTCCATTAAATCATACATCTTGGGTAGTGTAAATTGCATAATCAGGACGAATGCAAATTTTAGGTCATTTCCTTTATCATAGGGGTAGTTTAGTCATACTTATGCTCCAAGGGTATTTTCGTAATTTCATATCCCACATCTCATACTCCGCATTCTGAACATTGGTTCTTAGACACCATTGATAGAGTTTCAGATTTAACTGTATTATTATTATTATTATTATTAGCACTTTCGACACTCCTGATCTATTAATATTCTTGTCCGAGTATTTTACTCTTACTGACTCTCATACTTATTTTTCGTATCGAATTCGACTTGAGCAGAGTTCACAAAACACTCATCATAAGCATGCATGCTTTAACCAAATATCAACATGTACATAAAGCATACAAGGGGTAGTAATGTATTACCTTTAATACTTGTTATATCGGTTAACCATGATACTTCGTTCGATCACTCTCGAACCTGAATGCAACGTCCTCAACATCCCGAATACAAGGAACTTTGAATTCCTTCAATCGCACAAAATCCAATTTCAGTCCTTATTCACATTGCTCATAATTGATTATTAAAAGTACATAAGCAAACTCGAGTTCAAAGACCAATTCGGAGGCTTTCGGGTTAGAATTTCTCGAAACGGGCTTCAAAATCAGACTCAGGACGTCGAAAAACATAAAATAAGACTTTTCGGAAAATTTGACTTTTTGGTCAACGGTCAAAGTCAACGCTGACGTCAACAGGTCAACGGTCAACGGGGGCAGAGTCAACTGGTCAAAGTCAATGATGACGTCAGCATGACGTCAACATGTGTCAACTGAGTTGACTCGGAC
Source organism: Hibiscus tridactylites (assembly GCA_958450335.1). Lineage (NCBI taxonomy): Eukaryota > Viridiplantae > Streptophyta > Magnoliopsida > Malvales > Malvaceae > Hibiscus > Hibiscus tridactylites. The sequence goes on from OY288279.1 coordinate 73,851,535, forward strand.
AAGTTGTCTCGGCTGACTCGGACGAGTTGACTCGGGTTGACAGGTCGGGTCGGACTCGGGTGGACGTGTCGGGTCGGTCAACAGGTCAACGGGTCGGGTCAACTGAGTTGACTCAGTCGGGTCGGACGGGTTAGACGGGTCAGACGGGTTTCGGGCTCGGTTTGAATAACAACGGATGGGCTTGGCCCAATAATCGGCTCACCTTCCCCTTTCCAGATCAGTTTTCGCCGGCCGACCACCGGAGAGTCGCCGGGGATGCTGATTCTGTAAAACAAAAATTGCCCAGTAAGCCATATCTCAAACCCATCCAAAATTAACGCGAAACTAACCAGATAACACGTCAGATCTTACCCCAAAAGTATGAGGTTCGCCGGATAGGCGTGGTGCTCCGATGAGGGCTTGCCGGCGTCGAAAATATGAGTGACCGGCTGGGTTTTGATCTCCACAACACGACGAGCACGTTGGCTGGATTGGCGTGACGATCGAACACCATGAGTGGCCGAAATCGAAGCTGAAAACCCAAGGGTTTCGACAAAGCTTCGATCAAGCTTTTGCCGACGGTGGTGGCTCGGTTGCGCGCGTGAGAGGTGGCTGGTGGTTCGTAGTCAGGCGGCACGCATGGTGGTGGTGGCGGTGCACGCCACGGGTCGACGGTGGCCTAGATCGGGACGGTGAACGGTGATGGTTGAGGGGAAAGGTTTAGAACCTTCTGGTTCTCACGGTTCTCGAATAGACCAAAAATAAATGAGGGGTAGCTAATGGGTTCTTACCATTATTTAATATTTGGTTATAACCGAACCAAACAAACTTAAAACAAGGCTAGTGTAAATTAAATCCTAGAAGTACTTTAGCTCAATTGGTAGTGGATTGGGCTTAACAAGCAATGGGTCATGGGTTCAAGACCCCTTAGCTTCAAGAATTGTTTTTTTTTTTTGTTTTTTTTCATCAATTTATTCTTCTTCTTTTTTTTAACATGAAATGCTGGCGTGTTACACTAAAGGTGATTTCAAGGTAGTATATGTTCTTCATATTCTTAATCCTTTGACAATGCATATACACCTTTTAGACAAAGAGATTTGAACTCATGTCTCATAGGATGAACATCATACACATACACCTTGTAGACAAAGAATGGGTTAGAAATTTTTTTTTTCCAAATCTTTTTAAAAAAGTTATTTTTTATATATATATAACAAAAAACATAGAGCCATCTTTGACTTGATTTTCTTAATCTAAATTGATTTTTTATTTGAGTCTAAATTAAAATTTTAATCAAACATATAATATGTAAAAATATTTTGACATACATGTTTTAATTTGTTTAGATAATTATTTTTACTACCCAAAGAGCAGCAAGCAGCTACTAAAGAACCTCAAAACATATCGTACATCCTCATTTCCTCATCAACATGAGAAAATTAAATCCTATTAACAACAATTATAAGCAAACAAAACCACACGTTTAAATCGTGTTTATACAAATCCATCAATTTTTGGATTATAGATTTTAAGATTTAACTTTAGATTTTAATTTTTAGAGTTTAAAATTTTAAAGTTTTACCGGAGATTTTAATTTTAAATTTTATAATCTAACTTAGAACAATTGTATAATTTATTTTTACACTTATACAACTTATATATCCAAATATCACATACATATACATCAAAATATCCAAACACAAATATAAAAGTATTTATCATAATTATTTTCCTCACCTGATAAATCGAGCTAAACAGTTTAATTGACCTCAAAAAAATAGACTTAAAATTTACACATAGTCACTAAATTATATCTAAATGTTCATTGTAACTATTAAATTTTAAAAATTATAAAATAGACATTAAATTTTATATTTTGTTATAAAATAAACTTTTATTGTTAAGAAACTAACGACGGATTAACTGGGTTGTACATCTAATTAAACGAATCTTTACATCATTTTTCTCTTTTCCACGTAATATCCCAAAAAATTGAAATTTCTTATTATTTTAATCTGTTTACTTTTAAACCCATTACCTTGGTTCACGAACAAATCAATAAAATGAAATTGATTATTATTATAGTCAGGGTGGCTCAAAGATTTTGATACTCTATGTAATTTATTAAAATGAGGTCCATAATTTATAATCAATAACAAATATAATTTTTTTTAAAATTTATTTTATTAGAAAATATATTATTAAATTATCTTATTTAGCAACAAAAAGTTGACATATAAACATTTAAAAAATTAAATATTTTCACTTAAAATGTGTCATTCTTTTTGCATGTTTTAAGTTTTAGATAATTGTTATATATATACACATAATTGTATATATAAATTTATAACTTTTTTACAAATATTTAATTTAGGTTCTCTATTTTTTAGCCATTGTTTCTTAGGAATCATTTGCGGTCGTTTTTATCGCGCCTGTTTAAAAATTTCACTGATTGCAGCTATAGACAGACCTAAGCACCACAATATTAGAGATGGAGTAAGCTGCCACAAAATTCAGTGGTGTTCAGTGGAGTTTTTGATCTTATCTTATGTTTCCTTTATCATTTTGAAGTGAAGAAAGTAGGAGGATGCTAACACATGAAGCGCGAGTAGTGTTGGACATACTAATCTAGTTGGTTGTGGGATCCATAATGGGCCTGGTGAGACCTATAACGAGCGGTGTCGTAAAATATTTGTTGTTGTTGGCCCTGGGATCTGATTGCTGAAATGAAGGAGAAGTGGGTTGGTTGTGGTTGAGGGTACATCTTAACAAACTATTTGAAGACTAAGCATTTATGCATTTATAAACCCATTTGTTAACAAGCTCAGATTTCATCAGAGTTTCCAGGCTTTACCAGATTTCAAAGTGAAACTCTTAAGCCTCCCAAAGAACATGAGAATGATGAGGATGAACTTCCCCTCATTACTCCACCTCCCCACGAACCCAGCCCATGTGTCTGCGCACCCCATCTCACCTTTCAACCTTCTTTTACAGCTATACCCCGTCGAGAATCCAACATTCCCATAAGCACTGCAAAACCCATATGTTATATCCAAAACGTGAAATAAAATTTAAAAAGGAAATGGTTTACCTTATGACTTCTATGGTGATGTTGAGCACGTTGAAGTTGAGGGGATCTTCCTTCACTTTATGTCTCTCTGTGATACAAATTAGGATGATGAAGATGGCCAAGTACGAGAGGTGAGACAATACAACACACTCCAAAATGCTTCCCCCTGCTTTCTCCTTCTTTATTTCCTTTTCCTCATATTTACTTGGTATAAATGAAGTATAGGAAGGGAGATACCTGTAAAATAAATAATGAAACAATTATATTTCTATTTATTTATGGATTTATATTCAATATACTGATGGTGGAAACTAGAGGTGGCAAACGGGTCATTCGGATCGGGTTAGATTTGGGTCATTTTGGTTAGGGTCAAGTTTGGTTTCAGTTCAGTTCGGGTGTTAGTCTGGATCAAGTATCAGTCCGGATCGGGTCACATCAGTTCGGTTGATTTTTGGGTGGGGTATTAGTCCGGATCGGGTTACATCGATTCAGTTGATTTTCGGGTCGAGTCAAATGGGAGATCAATATGTTTCAATCAAGTTTTTAGGCTGGATAATTTTTAAAACCATATATGGCTTTATAAAGCTATTATATTTGACTTTTTTGTGGGTTGTGTGACGATTCACATCAAATCTTTCATTATTTCTTTTAATATCTTTTTTTTTATTTTGGGTTCTTTCGGTTCGGGTTACTTTCGGTTCAGATGAAATCGGTTCGGGTCCATTCAGTTCGGTTGAAAATCGGTTCGGGTTCGTTCTGTTCGGTTGAAAAATCGGATCGAGTTCATATCGGTTCAACTAAAATTGGGTCGGTTTCAATTCGATTCAGTTTATTTTGGATTTCGGATCATCCTGTTCGAGTCGATATCAGGTCTCGAATCGGGTAAAATTGGTTTAGGTCTCGGGTCAGTTTCCCACTTCTAGTAGAAACTTTTAGTTTTAACAAGCACCATAGATTTAGGGTTTAGTTACTCAATTTAGGGGTAGAGTTTAAGGGCTTAGAATTTATGGGTAATGATTAGGATTTGGAGTTTAGAGGTTAGGGTAATACATTGAGGATTTAAGTTTTAACCTATAAACACTAAATTTTATTTACAACCATTAAATTTTAAACTACTAAACATAAACCCCTAAACTCTACACCCTAAACTGAATTCTTAAACCCTACAATTAGAGCGCTTGTGAAAATTAAAAGTGTCAACCGTTAATGTATCAAATAATTGATATTTTATTTTGAAGCGGTTAATTTATGTAATATGATAGTTCTAGATAATTTTTTTTTGATTAGACTATTCTTATTTTATAAACTCTTTTAATAATTGATATTTTTTATATAATAAAACTAGTGACTATTATTAGTTAAAAAATATTCTCTTTCTTATTAGTCGTGTATGGTATATTCCGAAAATGTTAGGCTGAAGATATAGAGAGAACCGGGAATTGGTAAAACACACAATTTGCGGGGGGTGGGAATAGAACTTATTCAAACCCCACTTCTGTGGTGATATGGCCACTTACTCTACAAAATAATTTTAGGAATATATATGATTATTTATATTTGAATAAAAATAGTTCGTAAAACTGGTCAAAATTTATGGTCATACAATTATATAATATCAAAACACAAAAAATTTTAAGGGTAAAGTAAGTAATGATATATATTCTCTAGGTATGGAGGGTGTGATTTTGAGTTGGCTAATATTCTCTTTAAGTAATCACAAAAGATGCGACGCTACTAATTTCACGTCAAATGGGAAAATATGAGGCCAAAAATGGACAGAGAAAGAGAGAAACTCACATCATAACAACAAAGAGGACCAACACAGCCGAGGAGATGCCGGAAAGATCCACAATCGATTCACCCGCATGCCTCGAATTCACCACTTCGAACAATGATCCCGCCAGTTTTTGATACGGACTAAGACCATCCAAGCCTTCTGAATTCCATTCCATCGAGCAGAACATAATAAACTGAACCAAAACGAACCCCAAAACGGTGGCTGCAAGAAGAGAACACCGAACCCCCGACAACAAATGACCATAACCCATGTCCTTGTAATTCTTAAGGATGTAATTGAACTCCACCTTCTTTGTGATTCTATTCAAAACCCATATCGTGGCCCGTAGGCAAGCCGGGTAAAGGGTGTTGCCGAGAAGAACTTGTGGGATCAGCATCAGCAGAAGACCCGAATTCTTCTTGAACACGATCATGTTCTCGTTCGTCGGAACGAATCCACAGTTTGCAAAAGTGGAAACGATGGTGAACACAGAAAATGTTTGTATCTTGATGCCTTTGGCCTTTAGTATTTTCCTTGCGCTCGGAACCATACTTACATACATGGAAACCAGACCGGAACCGACTACATGGACTACTAAAAGATACCCTAACACCACATACCCTAAGTACGTCTTCGCTTTGTACTTGAGACTCTTTGAATTGGAGGACGAGATTATGTCAGTTTCTAAGTCCGTCCTAGGTTTCTCATGGGTAATAGTATCCGACTCTATTTCGTGGCTAATGGAATCATATCTTTTGAACCTGGTCCTTGCCAACTGAAGTCCAAGCATGGAAGTAAAGACCTCCCCACCTACCAGCATCAAAACAGTCATAATCATAAGTTGGGTATTGGAGAAAACCTCCATTTCGACCGTCGACATGCTCGAAACCGTTACAGCGGACACGGAAGTGAAGAAAACGTCGATGTTCTCGGGCCTAAACGAGTCGGTTCTTGGATTCGACATACTCAGTGCGCCAAAGCCAAGCAAAGACAAGACAATGAAATAAGAAAGCTGAACCCAGAAGGGGTTGGCTTTGAAGACCAAGGAATGGAAACGGGATCCGTTGAAGCATGATGGTTTGGAGTGTGAATTGCTACAAGGATGCTCTAATTTTCTACCGAAACAGATAATGCTACTCATTTTCAGCATGAAGAGAGTTCTTTGATAACATAATGACCTTTGAGCAGAGGTATATATATTGGAGCTCAAGCTCAAGTTAGTGGGATTTCCCGGCAGATGGAGGGATGTACTAGGTATAAAATTTGTATTCCCCTTTTCTGTGCTCCTACATATGACCCAACACTAAAAAACACTATAAAATTAAATTCTAAGCCCTAATCCTTAAATTCTAAATCCTAAACCCTACACCTTATATTTTAAAAAATACACCCTACCCTAAATTCTCTAAACCCTAACCACAACCCCTAACATAAAACCCTAAACCCTAAAATTAATTTTGAGCGTGAGGACATATGTAGGGACACCGAAAAGGAGTAGAGAATTTCCATCCATGTACTAGAGGGTCACCCCTAAAAATTTAAAAATTTTATATAATTTTTTAATTTTTTATATAATTCTTATTGAAAATTAATTTTCGTCTCCTCAAAATTTTATACGTTAATACCTTAAAAATTTATAAGTCTATTCTCCTAATTTAAATTTATGCGTCCGTCCAGACAAATGTGACCATCAATCCAGCTAATAAATAATTTCAACGTGTTCAAATCAATGGAGTGGGCCACTTCTATTAATATACTTCGGAAAAATAATCTTCCACCAATGTGGATTCTCAAGTTTCTCGCTCTAAATTTCTTCTTCTTTGAAACGATAAATCTAAGGTTCTTTTCTTATGCTTAGGATTTTCATTTTATCTCCATTCCCCCTCTTTGTTGTTAAGGAATTCGTTTATCTTGAAGAATTGGAAATTGTATGTTTGTGCTCCATGAAGTGTTATAAAGCATTTTTTTACTAGTGCAATTTTATTTTATTAAGTTGGTCTAACAAAATAAGATGTTAAGTCTCTTAAGTAAAGTTAGAATTTAAATTGTGAGGCTGTGATTATAACAAAGCTGGGCCACATTCATAATATAAATATATGTATTATCCGATTTAAATTAGTCGAATATTGATAGTAATACCAAAAGTTGTAATTTTTTTCTTAATTTAAGTGTTGTTTAATAGGAAAAAAATAAGTGTTGAATTTTTAGCATTGAGTTTTAGAACCAATAATTTATATTATATATTTGTTTGGTATATTAGTAAAAAATAATGGTTTAAGATCCGATATATTATTATTTTATCTATTATTTTGCAACACAAAAATAATTGTTTGATTATAATTCACCCTAAACAGCCGCATATTTTTTTCTCTAGCCTTAGTGCCGCCGCTCTTTTTATTCTTGTTGAAGACAGGTCGGCGGCAGCAACATCTTTAGGGCTGATTATCAACTGCGAGCTATTTTTTTTTATTTATTTGTTTCGTTCTTTTGATTTTATTCATTTTAATTCAATAAATTTGTCTTTATGGCACATTTTCTTCTACCTTTAGGTAAATTTTTCTACTTCTTAGCACGTTTTTTTTGCCTCTTGACACACTTATTTGTTCTTTGTTTTTTTATCATGGTTGGAATTGACGTCGCCACGACTGATCAAGATGACACTCTTTTGATTATCCCGATGATCTCCCTATTTTGGACCTTCGAACTGGATCTTGAAGCAAATTTAGTCACCGCTCTTGTTCGCGATTGAGTTGTGTTAATAAACGTGTTGTCAACGTGCCATAATTCTGTAATATGTATTTTTAATGTTGTTTGTTGATGGTTTTTACCTTCATCGTCAAGCTTTGGTGATGTTTTGAATCTGCTTTGTTTCGAGTCTTTGAATTAGGTTTTTACCTTTTCTTTTTTTGGTCCTGTTTATTTTATGATATAGAGATGTTAATTTTCGTGTTTTTAAGATTATGTCCGAATCTTGTTTATTTACCTGCATTGTAAACCTTCATCTTGAATTTTTCCTTTATTAATAAAACTGACGTACTCATTTTAAAAAAATCATTATCATACATACGACAGAGGTGGCAAACAGGTCGTTCGGATCAGGTTCGGGTCGGGTTAGTTTTTGGTTCGGGTTGCTTTCGGTTTAGGTTCGATTCGGGTCTGATTTAGATTTAGTTCGGGTCTATGTTATTTCAGATCGGGTCGGGTTAATATCGGATTGGTTAATTTTCGGGTCGAGTCAATATCGGATCTGTTGACTTTTTAGGTTGGGTCAATATCAGATCGATTGACTTTTTGGGTCCGGTCAATGTTAGATCGGTTTCTTTTCGGGTCAGGTCAATATCGAACCGGCCAGCTTTCAATTTGAGTCAATATATGAATATGATATTTTAAAGGAGAAAAAATGATATTAAACTATTACTAAGGTAGTTGTTAATTAGTAATATAACACAAAATGAGAATAAAACATACATATTTGAGGAAATTAAATTCGGGTTACTTTTGGTTCGGTTGATTTTCGATTCGAGCTTCTTTTGGTTCGGGTTGATTTTCGGTTCGGGTTGTTTTCGGTTTCGATTAATTTTGATTCGGGTTGATTTTCAATTTAGCTAAATTCGAGTCAGTTTTGGTTCGAATTAAGATTAAATTTAAACCATCATATTTAAGTTTATATTGGATCTCAGATTAGGTAAATCGATTTGGATCTCGAATTTCTGGTGAAATTTGCTAGGTCCATACATACATATAGGACTCACCTATAAATTGTGTAAATAATAATTATGAATGGTGATGAATAATGATGGTGTGTATTGGATAATAATAGCCGTAAAACTAATGGAGGGGGGCTTGACCCACAATTAAATATTTATTAATAAATGTTGTCGTTAGATTAATAAATATACTTTTCATATGATTTTAATTTTAGGGTTATATTTTAACACACTAATTGTATAGAAAAAAATACACCCTTTATATTTAAACTATAAACTATAAAATCTAAAATTTAAAACCGTAAATTTAACAACATAAATTTTAAATTCTAAACTTCAAATCTTAAACCTTAAAATCTAACTTCAAATCTTATATTCTAAAATGGGTAAACTACATAAATGGTCCCCCAATTATGATCCAATTATCTTTTGTGTCCCTCGATTATCAGAAGTTACAAATTGGTCCCTCGATAACAATTTGGCCCTAATTCTAAAAAATTAAATTTAACCTTTCAAAATTTTTAAAAATTTAAATTAAACCTCTAAAATTTTTAAAATTTTAAATTACCCCCCAAAATTTACCAGTAAATTTTGTCAATAACCGCAACCACAACTTAAATCCTTGAATCTGTTGGTTGTGACGAACATATGTAATAGACTTGCTTTATTTCAGTATTAGAAAAAAAGAAGTTAACTCCTCCAATATTTAATATTAATTTCGTCTTTAAATAAAAATGAGTGTATTATTCACGCTTATAATTTTAAAAAAAATATCAACAAATATAAATTTATTTATTTTTAAAATTATATATTAATATTTCTTTTAAGAAATCAAAATTGTTTACTATTTACACTACGCACGCCAAGGCTCAGATTTAATATATATTGTATCATTTATATTCATCACAATCTTAAACCAAACAACTAAAGTTTTCTTTGTAGGCTCTTATTTTTCTCTCAATTCTTTCACTACCCCTCCCTTCTTGTTTTGGTGTAAAAACATGTTCAAGAAATAAGACAGCTTGAGAGAAATCGAAAACTGAAATTTGATACAGTAAAACAGTTACCGATGATACTCCCATTTTCATTTTGCAATGAAAATCTTCAAAGTGTTAGCTTGTTTGGGACGAATCGTACATAGCACTGACGCCAACTGCATCCCCAAAGCCGACATTTCCACCATATCACAGTCCCTCGTTCTCCAAGACAACATCGAAAGCGGTGAAATTATGGGCATAGTCGACAAATATTTCGGCGGTCTTTACTCCGTTAAGCCCTTAGCTTTGATTAAACCGTCCAGGACTGAGGATATAGCTCGCGTTGTTACGGTCGCGTCGCAGACTTCCCATCTGGCGGTTGCAGCGATGGGTAACGACCACACCATCAACGATCAGGCGATGGCAAGCGGTGGGCTCGTGATAGACATGCGGTTGACGGAGGAAAACCATTTCAAGCTGTTGACAATCTACAACTCTCCTTACATAGATGTCTCTAATTAAATTTAATTATTTTGTAGAAAAGAAGATAAAACTAAATTGATATATTATTAAAATTATGTGGGTTAAATTTTTAGAATTAAGGTCAAACTAAAATAAGTGTAAAACGTAAGGGCTAATTATATAATTATATCAATTTATACTAACTGCCACGTCATCAGCCGTTAAGTTTTTAACGTCACGGGACCAATACGTTACCTTTTTGAAGTTGGGGGAACATTTTGTAACTTCTGATAGTCGGGGGCCACAAAAGATAATTGGAGCATAGCCGAAGGACCATTTATGTAGTTTACCCTTGTAAAATCTATAACCTAAATCTCCAAACCCCGATCTAAACAATTAAACTAAAGTTTACACAAACTGTTATAAATGAGCTTTCCTTTTGGCAGCTCAGTTGCTCTTAGGGTAGTAATTGGACTTGGCGAAGCCTGTTGCATCTGAGGGACAAAGATTCCATGGTGCAAGGTTTGATGAATGACCCCAAACTTTTCATTGCTATGATATGGGCTGATATAAGAGCGAAGGAGAAAGGTGCGTTGGGACAAGATTGCTTGGCATTCGGGACATGTTCATAAATGCTCAATGGTATCTTAGATGATAGTGTAACAAACTAATGTTGTTTATTATTATTGAGAGAAGTCATTAAATTACAAAGAAGGGATACATTAGATATATATACAAAGTGAAGGAAAGATGCTTCTAATGCCATCTATCTAACCAACTATAACTAACCCTAATATTAACATACTAACAGACTAAACTAACTCTTTAATATCCTTAATATCCCCCCTCAAGATGGAGGTTGATAAAGATCAATTAATCCCATATTGCTAATAAAACCATGGAAGGCCGGACCATGAAGAGCTTTAGTGAAGATGTCGGCGAGTTGATTGGCAGAACTGACATGGAAAAGCTTAAGGAAACTATCGCGAACCTTGTCCCTAATAAAGTGACAATCAACTTCTATATGTTTGGTTCGCTTGTGAAAGACTTGGTTTGATGCCAAATGTACATCAGACTGATTATCGCAGTACAGGGAAACATGAGGGACATAAATATGAAAGGATGATAAAAGAGAAGTGAGCCACACGTGTTCACATGTAGCAGCAGCCATGGCATGATATTCTGCTTCGCATGAAGATCTGCTAACATTAGTCTGCTTCTTAGATTTCCAGGAAATGATGTTATTGCTAAGATACATGCAATAGCCAGAGATGGATCTTCTTGTATCAGGACAAGATCCATAATCAGAGTCTACGAAACCATGCAATTGAAGAGTGGAGTTGGCAGAGAAGAATAAACCAAGAGCTGGTGCTTTCTTGACATAAGCAAGGAGATGATAGGTTGTTAGAAGGTGAGGATGTCGTGGGGAAGAAACAAATTGACTAAGTAGGTGAACAACATATGTAATATCAGGACGAGTGTGAGTGAGATAAAGGAGGCATCCTACCAATCTTCTATACTGTTGAGGATCTTGCAAAAGCTCACCATCATGAAGACTCAATTTATGAGAAGCTGTAATTGGTGTATCAGCAGGTTTTGAGGCAAGAGTACCAGTGTCATCAAGAAGATTTAAGGCATATTTGCGTTGTGAGAGAGAAATTCCTGATGAATTTCGAGCTATCTCGAATCCCATGAAGTACTTCAAAGTCCCTAGGTCCTTAAGTTTGAAATGTCTGTGAAGGAAGGCTTGAACATCTTGTAATTGTTTGACATTCTTCCCTGCTAAAATTATGTCATCGACATAAACTAATAACACAATCATGTTCTCATCAGATCCATGGACAAAAAGAGAATGATTGGAAGGAGATTGATGAAAACCATAAAGAAGAACAACCTTAGAAAAAGCACTGAACCATTGCCTTGATGCTTGCTTCAGACCATATATAGACTTTTGAAGCTTGTAGACTAAGTTAGAATTAGAGGATTCATGAAGGTACCCTTGGGGTAATTTCATGTAGACCTCTTCATCAAGATAACCATTTAGAAACGCATTGTTGACATCCAATTGTAACAAATGCCAATGTTTGGAAGCTGCAATAGCAAGTAACACTTTGAAAGAAGTCATCTTGGCCACTGGAGAGAATGTATCTGTGCAATCAATGCCTTCGATCTGAGTGTATCCCTTAGCAACTAAGTAGGCTTTGCACCTGTCAAGGGATCCATCAGCTTTATATTTCACACGATAGACCCACTTTGAATCAATGGCTTTCTTGCCTTCAGGGAGTGGGACAACAGTCCAAGTCTGCAAATCCTTCATTGCCTTCAATTCTTCATTCATGGCAGCTTGCCAAGCTGAAAATTTCACTGCTTGGTGATAAAAAGTTGGTTCATAAACAATGGAAATATTGGCTATAAAATGGTGATAAGATGAAGAAAGCCTCGAGGTTGATAAATATTCTTCAATAAGATAAAGAGCACGAGAAGAATCATTCGAACCAACTGAGATTATATTGCAATGATATTTTTGCAAATAGGAGGGCTTGGGAATATGTCTAGTTGAACGCCGAACTTGTGGATTGTGGAACCTGTGGAACTTCAGTGGTTGCAACTTCAGTGGATGTATGTGCAACTTCAGTAGTTGTAACTTTAGTGGATGCATGTGCAACTTTAATAGGTATATGTGCAATTTTAGTGGATAAATGTTCAACAGGATCAGTAGAAACTCCAGCTGCACGATCATTAATAACTTCACGTGTTATATCTGCATGCTCAGCAAGATCAGTAGTAATGTCAGATGCACATGTTATATCTGCAGGTAGGGGTGTGCAAAACCGGGTTCGGTTAACCATTAGCAAATTATGTCGATTAACCGATAAGTTCGGGTCACTAAATTCTCGACCCTAAACCGTATCCATTCAACCGGTTAACCGTTTAGTCGGTTAACCAAAAAATTCGGTTCGGTTCGGTTCGGGTAACGGTTTTTTATATTGTTTATTAAAAATATAAATTTTAATAATATGTTAGAAAAAACTACATACTTTTTAAAATCGACACATGATATTATTATCTTTTCTAATACTAGCAAGTTAAACACTTAAACTTGATAAAATAAAATTATGGTTTTACTTTTGGGGAATGAGAAAATAAAATAAAATTTAATTTTTTAATATAAAATAATAAAATAACATATAATATAATAATATATATTATATAACTGGTCGGTTCGGTTACCCGGTTTATCCCAAAACCGTAAACCGTAACCGAACCGGTTTCTTTTAAAAAATAAAAACCCGAACCGAAACGAATTTTTCGGTTCGGTTAACCAATTTTTCGGTTCGGTTTTTTCGGGTTTCGGAATCGATTTCGGTTTTTTTGCACACCCCTTTCTGCAGGTGCAGCATTATCATTAATAACTTTAGCTGCATGTGTTATATTTGTTCGTGGCAAAGATATAGAAGGAAAAAGATCAACATCACCATTTTCACTAGGAATATTATGAAAAGGAAAGATGTTTTCATGAAAATAGACATCTCGAGACATACTGATAGTTTTAGTTTTTAAAACATAGATTTTATATCCTTTAATACTTGGAGAGTAACCAAGAAATATGCCAGGTAAAGCTCGTTCAGAAAACTTATCCTTATGATTCCTAAGGGTGGAAACAAAGACTAAGCATCCAAAAACTTTAAGGTGACTATAATCAGGATGTTTATTATGAAGTAATTCAAAAGGTGACATATTATGAAGTAAAGGAGAAGGAAGCCTGTTGATAATGTGAGTGGCGGCTGTCAGCAAACAATCTCCCGAAAATCGAACTGGAACCTTTGATTAAAAATACAAAGCACGAGCAATAGCTAGAAGGTGTTGGTGCTTGCGTTCAACAATGGCATTTTGTTGAGGAGTCTCAACACAGGAGTATTGATGAATGATTCCCAGCTTGGAGAACAAATCTGTAAACTTAAGCTCAAGAGCATTGTCAGATCGAAATATTTTAAAATCATAACCATATTGCCTTTTAACCATTGCAATGAAAGATGGAATAATCTGAGTAACATCAGATTTATGTTGCAGCAAAAAAGTCCATGTTGACGACGTAAAATCATCTACCAAGATCAAAAAGAACCGTTGAGAATTATATGTTGACACTTTAAATGGTCCCCATATATCACAGTGGATTAACTCAAAAGGAACAGATGCACGAGTAGAAGAAGTTGGAAAAGGGTTGCGTTTCTGTTTAGCAGCAGAACATATAGAACAACAAGAGTCTTCTTTAACAAAGTTTGGTAAAGAATTTCTCAAACTATCTAAAACATTAGAACTAGAATGTCCTAAACGATTATGCCAAGAAACAAAAATTTTATTAACAGAACATGAATTGTCAACATGTACATCAGTGTTCTCATATCCAACAGCTTTGGAAATTACAACTTTAGAATCAGAATGATCAAAAGAAAGAAAATACAATCCATGGTGCATTTTACCCTTCCCAATCAGCTGGTAACGATCCTGTATTAAACAATTGTCACGATTGAAGGTAAGTAACAAATCAGGATTATACTTGAGGAGGCAGCTCACAGATAAAAGATTAAAGTTAAATTCTGGTACATATAAAACATCATGTAAAAGTATCTTAGAAGAAATCTGAACAGTACCAGCAAAATGAACAGGAATAATAGACTTGTTACGCGAAATAATGGTTCCATGCTCAATGGGATTTAAGGATTGAAAAGAACTTTTAGAAAAACAGACATGCTTAGATGCACCAGAATCAAAAATCCATGAATTTTGAGAATGAAAAGAACTAAAAATATTAATTAAAGATACATTCTTGCCTTGCATGACCATATTAACAGAACTAGGATTTTGAGAAGCAGAAGAATCTGAAGCTGCTTGAAGTTGATTGGTGAGCATAGCAATTAGCTGCTTGCATTGCTGAGAAGACAATGAATCTGACGGGGATTGTTCTTGCTGATCGAAGGATGAACCAACACTGTGAGGCACAACATTCACATGAGATGCATGAGAGGCATGAGATTGCCTTGCTTTCGAATGGTAATCAGGAGGAAAACCATGGAGCTTATAACATTTGTCCTTGATATGTCTCATTAACCCACAATGGCTGCACTGAGGCCTTGCTTTCTTATGAACCACATTTGACTTAATGGCAAAAGAAGCATCAGTAACAAGATTATCAAGCTTAATAAAGCGTTGACTTTCTTCCTGTGACACCAAAGAGAAAACCTTGGTAATATCTGGCAATGGATCCATTAAGAGAATCTGACTCGTACATGAGAGTATGAATCATTGAGACCCATCAAGAATTGCATAGTTTGTTCTTTCTGTTGCTCTTCAAACATTTTGCGAACTCCTTCACAAGTACACTTAGAGCAAGAACGTAAAGATTTAAGGGATACCATCTCATCCCATATGATTTTAAGATTTGTAGAGTAAGTAGAAACAGAATTTGTTCCTGGGACAAGCAATTAACTTATTGCGCAAAGAAAAGATGCGTGGACCGTTGTTTTGTTGAAAACGATCCTGTAAATCTTTCCAAACAACAGCTGCAATTGAGTGATACACGAGACTCGCAGTAATCTCTTTGGAAACAGAGTTTAACAACCAGGAATTAACCAAATCATTGGCTCTAGTCTAGGCATTGAAGCGATCAGCAGGAACACGAGCTGGTGCAGAGATGGATCCATCTACAAAACCAAGTTTATTCTTGGCTGACAAAGCCATCATCATAGCACGACGCCAGTTGTGGTAATTATCATTGCTGAGGGGATGAGTAACAAGAATCATGTCTGGATTATCAAACTGATGAAGATAGTAGGGATTCTCACCATTGTTGAAGGAATCACTAAGATTAACGTCTCCCATGATCGGAAAATGAAGAAATAAAACAAGAAAATGAAGATGCATAAGCTTAGAGAGAATTTTCAACTGATACCATGTACCAAATTAATGTTGTTTATTATTATTGAGAGAAGTCAGTAAATTACAAAGAAGGGATACATTAGATATATATACAAAGTGAAGAAAAGACGCTGCTAATGCCAGCTATCTAACCAACTATAACTAACCCTAATATTAACATACTAACGGACTAAACTAAGTCTTTAATATCCTTAATAGATAGTTTTAGATCGCTTATCCACTAAGGATCATCTCCTTTCATTTGATCTGCCTATATATGCCGAGTGTGTTTTGTGTGGGTGTGAGCTTCAGGCTCGTGACTTAGGGGGAGGAGTTGACATGGGCATGTCGCAGTTTGAAGATAAAGAATTTGGTGAGTCTGATTCTGAAGCTGGCTTGGAATTGTGCGATTTATTTTTTGTAGAAGAAAAGGAACTCTCGGATGTATTCTGGTGGACAGAACTCAGAAGCCTGTTGGTGATTTGGTTTAGCACGTTAGAGTTTTAGTTAGAGCAAAACTTAAGAAAGTTGTATATAGAAGAGAGGGTATACTTAATAATTATATATGTATAGTTTGAGGGTTAGATTCTTAAGTTCGCGTGAGTTGTAGGGAATGTTTTGGGTGAATACATCATTTAAAGCTATTTGCTTACTGGATTATAAACGCACTTATTCAAAAAAAATTATACAAGCTTGTGTATCAAAGTATTTTCTTATTCTTATTAGTATAACATTTTAAATGACTGATATACAATTTACCTAAACGCACATTTAAGAAACTCCACAGTTAGGAGTAAGCACATTTGGCTTGTTGACCAAGCTGCGCATCTTTGTTCCCTCATATTCCCTTAAGTCATGGATTCTAGACCCACTATGAGCATCTCCTTTCTTCCCCTAGAGTCACACTTCTCATTTCCTCTAGGTAGGATTAGGATTAGAATTAAGATTGTCAAAAAAAAAAAAAAAACTCCACAGTTAGTATTTTAAACACATTCGTAATGTCAATATTTATGATTAATGTATTATTTAAGGTTTACTTCATATTTATTGTTTCGGTAAATTATAAATTCCGTCACTTAAATTTGCTCTCACTCTTATATTTTTAAAGGAATCTAAAAAATCGAACTGATTTTTCAGAAAATAATTGGGTTGTTAGAACAATAATTAAGTTACATCACTACTACAAAAATGTTTTTAGCGACGTTTTTAGTCCTATAGCGGTGTTTTTTTGTTAGAATAATAAAGTTAATAAAAACAGAAAAAATGAACCCTTCTAAATAAGGCTATTGATCCATAACAAAGCCACACAAAGAATCGAATATTGCTAGTATTGCTCGTCAGTAAACTTTTGCCAAGGAGGAAACCAATAGATCGGGGATGTTTGGTTGCTAGCAAGCAAATGGTCGGGATAGTTCTAACTGTATGGGAAAAGAGTGATTGTTGTGTTGAGTTTTCTTATTTTTCCTTTATTTACTGACGTGGCTCGTTATAATTAATATTTTATTATTTACTTAACCATGTCATAACGGTGATAAAAAATTAATGGGGAGGTAAAAATAATCAATGTATATAGTTCAATGAGTAATTTACAAATTTTAAATTTTAATGACCAAAATAGAATAAGATAGAATAAGAGTAAAGACCCTTATTGCTTTAACCAGAGGCGTAATTAGCAAACACACAGGGCTATTGGCCCCTAAAATGAAAAAATTGATTTTTTAAGTCCCTTTAAAATAGCAAGGTTATAAGTTAATGTAATTGTAAAATTGTATTTTAGCCAAATTATATAATTTTAGTTTAGAACCTTTCAAAATTATAAATCCATTAACTAATTAATTTTAGTCTTAATATTACATTTCTATTCCGATATTAGAATTCATACAAAATAGGACAATATGAGCATCCTTAACTAATATGCCAATTAATGGCTCTCCTTAAAATTGCCTTTTGACTCTAAAAAATATAATTTAAATTTGAACCTCACATTTTTTTTGGCTTCATCCCTTGCTTTGATTGCTTTTTTAAGTGCCTGTGTCTTTAGGACTAGAATCAATTTAAGTGGTCTCCTAACATGTGCTCGGTTAAGTTAAAAAGCCGAAGGATGCAAGAGTGGGATCCTAGAGTTTACTTAATTTGAGTAAAAAAGATAAAAGAGGAAAATGAAAAATATAAAAAAAAATTATATATATTCGATACGAAAGAAAAGAAAAAGGAAATAAAATATAATCAATTTTCATCTTAACGCATTAAAATAAATCATTCAGATTTAAATGATAAATATAAAAAAAAAGTTGAGAATTTATGCATTTTTAAACATTTTCATTTTTTCCTCTTATATTCTAACACTACAAAGAAATAGTGAATGGAAAAATGTTGTCTATTCTTCCTACTAAAATTTTTCATATGTTCGGTTTCTTTCCATCTTATCAAACAAAACTTTAATGATATGTACGTCAACCAGCTAAATTCAATTCCAGAAGTAGAATAGATGTTGAACTTATAATTTCCCTTTTATTTATAACATGTGTCAATTTATTTATCTTATTCAAAGTGGCAAGTATCAATTCAATTAATATTCCCATAGTTTTTCGTTGTCATTAAATTTATTAAAGTACTGTGTTCATATTTATGGTCGATATTGATTTGATTATAAATTATTCAAAAATAATTAGTTCAGAGAAGAATAATTGATTATATAATTATCAGGATGAGTCTGCCACACTCGACGAGCATAGATGAGTACCACTAACGATGATTACTGATGAACACCATCAATTTAATTTATAAAGATTATAAATATAAAGAACTCGTCGTATAATTATAAATTATTTAAAAATCAAAAGATAAATTAATTAAAATATAATATAATATAATATTTTTAATTTTATTTTAAACATAGATCAAAATACCTATCTACCCCTAAATTATAAAACCTTAATTTTTGTTCAATTAAAATTCAAACCGTCACCGCCGCTGCTTGTATCAACCAGTCGCTCCTTCTCCTGCAACAATCACTAACACTCTTATAAACTCGGATGCTTGACTTTTGATTCTGCAGGGAGTAAATGTCCTTGCCAAAAAATTAGGGAGTTAATGTTTGATTGTGCACCACAAAGGTAAATGTTTGATTGTTGATTTGATAAACCCTAATTTGATAAAACTCTTGAAGTTTGATTATGCAGGGAGTAAATGTTTACAGCGACGACAAGAGACAACGGCAGTGATGACGGTGACAGTGACAATATCGGCGGTGACAGCAACGGCGGCGGCGACTTAAATTTCAAATGAACCAAAATTAGGGTTTTATAATTTAGGGGTAGATAGATATTAAGATCTATGTTTAAAAGAAAATTAAAATTAAAATTAAAATAATATATTTTAATTTATTTACCTTTTAATTTTTAAATAATTTATAATTATACGGTGAATCCCTTAGATTTTAAATCTTTATAAATTGAATTAATGGTGCTCATCGGTGCTCGTCATTAGTGGTGCTCATCAGTGCTCGTCGAGCGTGGCAGAATTTTCCTTATCATTATTATTGAATAGTCTAAAGGTGATTACGAGGTAATATTTGTTCATAGATATCCTTAATCCTTTGACAATGTAATAAAGTATTCTTTAAATATATTCTTGCTGAGTTGTCAAGAATTAGTTATTTTATGCTGAGCTGTACTATCCTATATAAAACAATGATCTGATATGTATTAATTAACTTTTCTATTTTCGATATTAATAAAATACAAGAAACGTTTAGTTTCTATTTCTTCTCTCCCGACTTCCTAATTCCCAATTCGAGAAATACAAAGGAACCCTAAAACTTCTATATGGTATCAATCGATTCATTGTCCGCTGACGGCTCTTCTGCCGACGATCGTTCTTTCCGTAACGATGACCCGTCCGGTGAATACTATATTCACCCAAATGAGAACCCAACTCTCGTTCTCACTTCGTCTCTGCTTGATGGTGGTAACTATCATAGCTGGGCTCGTTCAATAAAGATGTCTCTGATCTCCAAGAATAAGTGGAGCTTTGTTGATGGTTCGATTAAGGAGCCAAATCGATCTGCTCTGAAGTATAAAGCCTGGCTGAAATGCAACAACTTGGTACTTTCTTGGTTGCAGAGAGCCCTAATTCCAAAAATCGCCCAAAGCGTCTTGTGGTTTGATACGGGGTATGACATGTGAAAGGATCTTTTCGATCGCTTTAATCAAGGTGATTTAGTCCGTGTTTCAGATTTTCTTCAAGATTTCTACTCTTTGCAACAAGGTAATGCTACTGTTACTTCTTATTACACGCAGCTCAAAGTAGTGTGTGATGAAATTTCTAATTTTAGGCCTCTAAAATCTTGTGACTGTGATGCTATGAAATATCAGAATCAAGACTTCTTACTTAGGTTTCTTCGAGGCTTGAATGATAATTTTTCAATTCCCAAATCCCAGTGTTTGATGATGAAACTTGTTCCCAAAATAAATGATGTTTTTGCTTTAGTCTTGCAAAATGAGAGATCTTTAGGTTATGTTCTTGTTCTTGAGTCAAATGTGTTACTTGTTGATAGATATACTGGGAGGTCTACCAATTTTAATGCTAAGTCTGATAATAGGGTTATCAGCAAGAAATTTTCGAATGTTGGTTCTTCCAAGAGTCCTTTATGTACATTCTATGGGTTGTATGGTCACACTATAGAGAAATGTTATAGGAAACATTACTTTCCACAGGATACAAAAATAAGAACCAGTCTAATAGGGTCAATCAAATAGGGATACCTATTGCTGATGGATCTGGTTCTAGTTCTTTTGAGAATGTTAAGTATAGTCAAGATTCTGGTTCTCTTGTTGCTTTTACTAAGCAACAATATGAGAGTTTGCTGAGTATGTTGCAAGAGAGGTCTGTTCAGAATCCTTCTGTTCAAGATTCTAAAGTCAATGCTCTTTTTTTTTGCATTTGATGTTGCAACTGGTGATGCAGGTAATCTTCTTGTTTGTTGTTCTTCTATTTCTTTTGCTAATAGCTCTTGTTAGATATTAGATTCAGGTGCCACAAATCATATCTGCCATAATTTAGAATTCTTTGAATCCTATTATTCTGTAGATAATAAATTTGTACGGTTACCTAATAATGTTTTGTTAAGGTTAATTATGTAGGAAATGTTAAGATTAATGACTCTTTAATCCTACATAATGTATTTTTCATTTCAGGTTTTGCTTTTTAACATAATTTTTGTTTCACAACTAGCTAAGTTTTCTGTTTTTTGCTCTTTTTCTTCTAATTTTTGTTCCATGCAGGAAATGTCCACATGGAAGATGATTGATATAGCTAGATGTGTTAATGGTCTTTATCAGCTTGATGTCAATGCTTCTGCATCAAGTAACAATGTCTCTCATTCTTTTTCTGTTTCTTCCCTTGAGTCTAATGTTTGTATGAATGCTTCTGGGTCTTTCAAACTTTGGCATTCTAGGTTAGACCATCCTTCTGTAAGAAGAATGAAGTTTTTTTTTTATATAAATAAAAACATGTCTTTACCTTCTTATTTTGTTTGTGAAACCTGTCACCTTGCAAAACAGAAAAGGTTGCCTTTTCCTACTAGTGTTACATGTTTAGAATCTATTTTTAATTTAATACATGCTGATGTGTGAGGACCATTTCCTGTTAAGAGTCTTTATGGTCTTACATATTTTTTTCACTCTTGTAGATGATAAAAGTAGATTTGTATGGATATTTCTAATGAAATGCAAATCTGAAGTTAGGAGTTTGCTTATCCAATTTTATCAATTTGTAGAAACTCAGTTTTCAAAGAAGTTAAAATGTGTTAGATCAGACAATGCAAAAGAATTTGATTTAACATATTTTTTCAGATTAAAAGGTGTGGTTCATCAGAATTCCTGCACATATACCCCTCAACAGGATAGTATTGTAGAAAGAAAACACCAACATTTTCTGACAGTAGCTAGGTCTTTAAGAATACAAGCTGGCTTAGTTTTTTAGCTTGATTGTGTTTTGCATGCAACTTATCTCATTAATATTACACATACACCTTTGTTGGATAATAGAACCCTTTATGATTTATTGTATTATGTTTCCCCTAAGATAGGTCAATTAAGGGTTTTTGGATGCAATGCTTATGCTTCAGTTTTGCCCAAGCCTAAAACTAAAATGGATCCTAGAGCTATTAAATGTGTTTTCATAGGATATCCTAAGAACATTAAAGGCTTTAGATTATATTATCTAGCTATAAAATATGTGTTTGTCTCTCGAGATGTGGTTTTTGAAGAATCACATTTTCATTTTAAAACAAATAATAATGTTAGTAAATTAGTTCTTCCAACATATGAAAATAATGTTACCATTGAAGAAGAAGAGTTTGATGATTTGTTAAAAAATGTGAATTCTACACCTCAAACAGTACAACCAATTCTGCCAACTGAGTCTGTACAGGCAGTCCAACCTGTTTCAGTTCCTCCAATTCAGATTGTTGATCCACACTCTACTCAAGCTTATTCAAGGCCTAAGAGAAATGCTTGTTTGAACTCTAAATTTAGAGACTTTCAAGTAACTGTATCAGGATCTAGAACTTCTCCTCATAATATAAATAATGTTATTTCCTATGATGCTTTGTCTGCTTTTTATAGTGCATATATTAACAATGTTGACATTCTTGTTGAGCCTAAAACCTATAGTCAGGCTGTTAAGCATACATGCTGGAAAGATGCCATGAGTGCAAAAATTAAAGCTTTAGAGTTAAATAAAACATGGGAGTTAGTCTCTCTTCCACCTGGTAAAAGAACTATAGGATGTAAATGGGTTTTTTTAAAACTAAGTTGAAATCTAATGGGGCTCTAGAAAGGTATAAAGCTAGGCTTGTAGCCAAAGGTTACACACAACAGTCTGGTGTTGATTTTCTAGATACGTTTAGTTCTGTTGCTAGATTAACAACCATTAGGACTTTATTGGTTGTTGTTGCTTCTAAAAATGACATTTACATCAATTAGACATAAATAATACCTTTTTACATGACTTTCTTGATGAAGAAATTTATATGGAATTACCTCTTGGATACAAGTCTGATAAATCTGGTTTAGTATGTAAATTAACTAAGAGTCTTTATGGCTTTAAACAAGCCAATAGACAATGGAATGAAAGGCTTGTTTCTGCCTTAGTGCAGCAAGGTTTTAAGCAAGCTTATGTTGATACTTCTCTTTTTATTAAAGGTACAAGTCATAGTTTCATTGCCCTTGCTGTTTATGTTGATGATATAGTATTAACTAGTCCAAGTGAGCATGAAATTTCTTCTATTAAGAGTTTTTTGCATGACTTTTTCAAAATTAAAGATTTAAGTCCTTTAAAATATTTTTTTGGATTAGAAGTAGCTCGATCAGAAAAGGGAATTTTTTTGTCTCAACGAAAGTATGCTTTAGATCTTCTCCAAGATACTGATTTTCTGAATTGTAAACCTGCTTCAACCCCTTTACTTGCTAAAACCTCATTGTCCAAAACTACTGGAGTACCTTTACAAGATATTACTTCCGATCAAAGACTCATTGGAAAATTTCTATATCTCACAAACACAAGACCTGATATTTCCTTTGTTGTTCATCATCTTTCACAGTTTCTCTATGCTCCTATTGATATACATATGCAAGCTGTTCATAAGATTCTTAGATACATTAAGAAATCCCCTGGGTAGGGAATTTTCTTTCCTACTAATAATACCTTAAAGATTAATGCTTTTTGTGACTCTGATTGGGCTTCCATCCCTAATACAGGAAAATCTGTTACTGGTTTTTATGTTTTTCCTGGATCAACTCTTATCTCTTGGCGTTATAAGAAACAACAAATAGTCTCTCGTTCTTCAAGTGAAGCTGAATACCGTTCCCTTGCTTCTGTTTCCTGCGAAATTCAGTAGCTCACTTACTTTTTGATTTACAATTTCCTAATATTTCACCTGCTAATCTATATTGTGATAACATATCTTCCATTCGTATTGCAGAAAATCTCGTGCAACATGAGCGCTCTAAGCACATTGAAATTGATTGTAATCTTATTCGTGAGAAACTTCATCAAGGACTGATTACTCTGCTTCTTGTTTCAACACACAATCAATTGGCGGATTGTTTCACAAAAGCTTTGCAGCCATCTTCCTTTATTCAAGCTACATCCAAGTTGGGCATATATGATATATATGCTCCAACTTGAGGGGGGCTAATAAAGTATTCTTTAAATATATTCTTGTTGAGTGGTCAAGAATTAGTTATTTTAATTAGTTATTTTAAGCTGAGCTGTACATCATATATAAAACAATGATATGATATGTATTAATTAACTTTTCTATTTTCCATATTAATAAAATACAAGAAACATTTAGTTTCTCTTTCTTCTCTCCCGACTTCCTAATTCCCAATTCGAGAAATACAAAGAAACCCTAAAACTTCTATACAATGCACACACACCTTGCAGACAAAACGTTTAAACTGAGTCTCCTAAGGTTGAACATCATATGCTTTCTCACTGAGACCATGTATTGGGTTATATATAATTAATTTTATTTTTAGATTTAATACATGTCCCCAGTCGTCATATACAATTATAGAATTTTTAAAAAGGTTTAAAAATAAAATAAAATAATATTAATACTTTTTAATTTTGATTTTAAATGATGCATTCAAAGATTGGTTTATACGTTGCAAGTCAATTTTAAATTTGAACTTAATTTCTTTATTTTCAAATGATATTTCAAACGAGTTAATTTTTTTTTATTAAATTGAGAGTTTTTACTTTCTAAAGGTAAATGTAAGATTTGAACCCACACAAGATGAGACAACATGTTCATCCTTGACTACTAGGCCAATTAATGAATCTCTCATACGAATTAATTTATATATTCACTTTGTGTTACGATTTAAATTATTGGTAAACTACATCATATACCACTAAACTTTAAGTTTAGTATCAATTATATCATTGAACTAAAAAATCTATATTAATTTAGCATTGAACTTTAGCTTAGACATCAATTGTACCCTCGGACCTGTAACAGACCACGCCCGGTTTAGGAGCGAGAGGCATTACCGAAACAGAACACGTAAACAAACAACGTAAGGAACATGTAACATAGAATCGATCATGTAATATCTAACAATCAGAGTTGCGCATCTTATAACTTATTAACATTCTATTACAATTTAGACATTTAGAAGAGCCATCAAAAACTTTCATATATCATATAATGTCTATCAACTTTAAGCTATTATACTAACCACTTTAAAACATGTATATACTTTCAACATTCAATTAGCAATCAACTAAACCAATCATACTTGTATACATTCGACTATTCAACATAGAACTTATACATATTTAAATCAATCATATAAGATTCATGTTCCTTTCAAAACATCCTATATACATTCGGCTAGCATGCTTGTTTACATTGTTATTCACATGTTACACAATACCCACCTATACTAACATGTTAACCATAATCAATCAAACTCAACCTAATATGACATAAGATCATGTTACTATAATCATGTCCATCAAACAATAACAAGTATATACATCTTAAAACATTTTCAACCAACCAAAACATATATATTTCATGATCAATCAACCTGACAACATAAGGGTCTATTCGAACTACACAAAACAACCAAAAAATTAGAATGCTTCTTAGCCAATTCATGTGATTTTCATTCATATCAATCAACTAGATACATATACAACCATATGTTCATGTTAACATGATAAATAGAATTCCATTACAACATGTCATTCGAACCAAACCAATATCCAAGGTAAACATTAGATGCAATTCTCCTAGATCAGACATGCATATCATCCTTAAACATATACTATCATTTGAACAACCACCAATTTAAGCAATATATAACATTTCCATGATCCATATCAAAGCTTAATCAACTTAACCATATATTCATTCATGCCATCAAAGCCATATATACATAGCAAACATTAAACTCAACATTACATAACATAAACTTTGTTTTAAACTTATACAAACCAAATTATCATATATATATATATATGTTCAAAATGCATGTGACACATTAACATATAACTATGCCACCATCTAGGAGTTCAAGAAACAAAACTACATATCATACTTGCTTGCTTAGCTTGTATTACTCCCAGATCAAGATCAGTTAGCTTTCAGAGATCCAAAACCTGTTTATTTTGGAAGAAGGAAACAGAAGAGTGATAAGTACAATATGTACTTAGTGAGGCAGCTCCTAACATTACTAATTCAATCTTTTAATGTCTTATTCATATGATCAAGGTTACCTATCTAGGCTTAGAACTCATTAGCTCACCTAGCTAGTTCATTCATGCTTCAAGTAGACTTAGCTAGTTTCAAATATATCATGTAATCAAAACATATAAACAACTCATATAACATAGCAACCAATCATGTCATTGAATGATACAATTAAAACAAGATCATAACATATCATCGATCACATTTTCATGTCACTCAAATAGGGTCTCTACCCTTTTTAAACATATCATTTCTTATAGCATGTTAATCATGTATCATTACACCATTTCAATGATCTTTTAAGTCTTATTGGAAGTACATTATGTTTTTGCATTGGATGATTAATGGACTAGGTAATCAAGTCAATAGGTACCAAGTACCAACATATAACAGGAGATGCACTAGACATCAAAGATCATAGGATACATCATGTATCAAGGCGTCTAACTATACCATTTAACTTGTAACTTGTAATAATAGATGCTCAAGGCATCGATAGGTGACTAACCACCTTTAAATCAGTAGAGCTCGGACTCTAAGGCATGCCCTTCTACCTAAGGACCACTAGTCAACCAAGGGCTTATTATGTCTTTTAATATTTCAACAAAATAAAACACTTGTTTAACAATTACATTACAAGTCCATGTAGCAAGTTCATATCAACCTTGCATGAAAAACATTCAAGATCATGTTCAACAGAATTTTCAACAAGCATAATGTATCATTTCAATCATATAATCATCAAATAGTAGCTAAGTTTCACATTTAGGCTCATATCATGTAGCTCGATTATCCTAAACTTCATAGCAAATCACATAGTTCATTAACAATCTCAACTAGCATTATACATATAACACATGATCATTTCCTTTAATCCTTCTTCATTTACATTTAAATTTACCAAACCATTATTGGATTCATTACATGCTTTATATTATCTCATCAAATAAACATAAATACATTGGTTAGGATGTTAATCTTAACCCTAAGATAGCTACACTCACAATACTTCCAAGCTTATGGTTGCTCCTTGATCATTATGCCCTTACCTTTCCTCTTTGGTAGCCCAACCCTTGAATCCTCTAAAATGCCTTCACAATCTTACTATTGAACTTAGGATCACTTGCAAGCTTTCCTTCAATTTCCAGTTTTTAATCTCATCAAATTCACTCTCCCACTCTTTAATTCTCTAGTTTTCGGTGGGTTAGCTGATATGAGGAAGATGATGAAGAATAATTTGGGTGAAAAACACATGTTCCCCCCCCCCCCCCACTACACTTGGCTGGTTGTGTCTAAACATAAGACACATGGTTTACTTAACAACCATGATAAATTCCACTAACTTATTATATAATATTTTAACTCTCACTAATAACCTATTGTCTTGGTACTTTAATTTCTCAAAGTGTTTCACAATTTAGGTTACAACCTCTTTTGTACCATATTCCAGGTTATACTACATTCACACCATATTTTAGGTTACAACCTACTTTTTCACTACATTTCAAGTTGCACAATACTCATACCACATTGTAGGTTACAACCCATTTTTACACTACATTTCAAGTTATAACTTATTTTTATCTTCTTTATTATCTAACTTAGGGATTTTCAACTAAGGTAGTTTTAGGGTGTTACAGGACCGTTAAAATCCCTCAGCGTCATCGTATGCAGATCGTTAAAATCTATCCACGTCATCGATTTTAATGACCTAGCGGTATAATTGAAGTTTAAACTAAAGTTCAATGCTAAATTAATATCGATTTTTAGTTCTATAGTGTTATATTTGATACCTCTACATCCGGAGAGCTCTAGAAATGGCCTTCAATGCCATTATGCCAAGAGAATTCGAAAGTGACCTCATGACAGCAACTCCTACGGATGCGAGCATTCTGAAGACCAAGGTGCCAGAGGCATGCTTGATCTAGGGAATAAACATTGTCAGATGCTACAATGATTTACCCACGTGATCAGACTCTAAAGATTAGTACTTAGAAGTTGGGCCTATCTCTAACAACTTTCCCAAAGGTTGTCACTAGGTCTGACATCATCCTATCATCAACAATATATGATGTTATAAATACCCCATGCAAAGAGAGAGACCAGCGGCAGAACAACATGGTTTAATTTTCCCTCTCTTATCCATTCTCTCCATTCTTTTTCGACCACCAACCTTCGTGGTCCATTTTCCACCTCCCTTGTTCGATGTCCACTACTGTTAGACATTAAAAATTAGTAGGATGAGCATGGAGATCCTCCTAACTAAGATAATCAATTACTATACCATTCTCAGTGAAACTCTCGACACTCTTGATTTTTGTAGCCAACGATACTGGTTATGAGATCGATGAAAACAACAGACTCGATGGACGTTTTGGAAACCACAATCTGCATGCAAAGCTTCTCTTCCAGAGATCGACCAAGAGAAAGCAGAAAAGAAGGAGTATCAATCTCTCACCACTCACATCTGATGGTCACGCCAAGAGGGCGACATGATAATAATATCTTGCTAGATCTGCTGGTGAAGATTTGTTATCCAGTGAGGGCTCAACATCATATGGAAGAAGCTATACCTCACTAAAGAAGCCCATGTTCCCATGACACCACCATGGCAATCATCATGAGGATGACAGGAATACCTTGCATGCTCTCACCAAAGGCTTATACTACACGCATGCAATGTGTAGTCCTGAGAAGGCTCTAACCATGAGAGCCCCGGTGATAGAAGTCTTTGAACTTCCTTACATGGATTTCACAGGAGAAGCGACAATCAAAGCAACAATAGAATCCATAAGGATGAGTTAGGTAGTCAAGCGCTTCGCAAGTGGTCAAGCCTAGCGTGCATGTGAAGCATCCCCAATCCAAGTTTTCTTTATTTTGTAATAATTTTACATGTATAGAAAATATTAACCACTCTAGGTGGTTCAATGATATCTCATGAACATATATTACCCAATGTACATGTAAATTTTATGATGAAGGGTAACTTTGCCTAGCTATTGTTGTGTGCAGGTTAAAGAAAGTGTTGACATTCTCCGACATTTGAATGAAATGAGGAGCTGACGAGTATAGCTTGGGATCTTCGCATTGTTTTCTCATGAGCATGTATTCCCCTACAAGCTTACAAGTATTGGGGAAAGCCCCTATTACTTAAAGTACCATAGGAAGTTGACATTCTTCGACATTTGAATGAATGAATGTATGCAATTTGAAAATGTATGTGCTTCTAAAAGTTTTGAATACATTTCCACAGTTCCATTCTCCAATAAACATGACTAGATGCCTCTGCCCATTTAGTGCCTCCGACGTTGCATTTTCCTCCAAGGGCATAAAGATGCCTGCACTTATGTGTCCTAAACTATACCTAATCTACAAAAGTGCAGATGCATGCGTTCATTAGTGTCTGGCATGACACAGGCTCTACAATGTCGCAAAGGTTTTTCCTCTGACTCATTCAATGCCTTTGGCATTGTTGTTTAATAGAGCGGAGATGCCTACACTATTGTCTCTCGAATGACACCTGATTTGTAAGAGTGTGGATGCATGCCCCAGCAAAGGATGCCTCCGCCCATTCAATGCTAACAACATTGTGTTTTCCTCTAGAGGGCGCGAAGATGCCTATATTCAGTTGTGAATGATGGCATCGTCTCTACAAGAACACAAAGGATCCCTCTACTTATGCAATAGCTCTTGACATTGTTGTTTAAAAAGTAGGATATGTATGTACCCATTTTATGCTCTGACAACACCAACTTTACAAGGGTATAGATGCCTACCTCAATAGAGGATACTTCATCCCATTTAATGACAATCACATTGTAACCTTAACAAAACAGAGATGCTTGTACCTATTTGTGCTTTGACAGTACCAGCTATAAAAAGATACAGATGCCATTGCTTGATACATGTCTTTTAATGTCGCCAAATACCTCTACTCATCCAATTCTAAGAGCATTGTCGATTTGAACAAACTGTAGACGTTTATACCCATTCGTGTTGAAATCATTGGTTTTATAAGGGTAAAAATGCTTGTTACAAACTTACCTTTCATGTAATCGATGTATCAAATTGCACTATCGACACTCTCACTCAAATATTTTCCTCTGATTACGCAAGTGCCTCAGACATTGCTATTTGAAAAAACATAGATGCTTGTATCCCCTTCGTGCTTTGAAAACGCCAACTTTTGCAAGGGTACATATGTTTATTTGCTTATTTTCCCCAATTGTCAGGGCCAACACAAGTTGTAACACCCTGGTTTTAGGCTTAGGAGTTTTAAAGGTGGTTTAGGGTTCGTAGAACCTAGACTAGAGATTCGGGTTAGTTCGGGGTTGGCTTAGGGAAAACATGGTTCGGAAAGTGATAAAATTATGAGAAAATTTCCTAAAATCCTCTCTCTCTCTATATATATATATAGGATTGGTGAAGCCAATTTTGGAAAATGACTTTTGGAAGGTTGACATTTCGATTTAGTGACTAAAACATAAAAATGGAAAACTATTTTTAAAGGACTATTTTGTAAGAGAGCCAAAGCTTAGAATCTTTAGGGAGCTAATGTGGTATTAATCAGCTATCCCTTTAATTGGCCATATTTTAAATGTGTTTAATTAAAAGAAATAAATAAAGGTTTCGATTAAAAGGGATTTAGCTTTTACAAAATCTATTTTTGACATAACTTCCAATTTCTCTCTTTTCTCATTAGAAAAATATCTCTTTTCTCTCAAAACTTCTAGAGATTTTCATCTTTTTATTTCAGTTTGATTTGCAAATGATATCTTTGGTGTTTCCTCCATTTATCTCAAAGGATTCTTAAAGGTTTTTTAACAAACCTTGTCAATTGATAGAATAAGCAAGGGTTAGAGGTAATTTTTTCCAACTCCTCTAATCAAGGTATTTTAATGAAAATCCCAACGATTTGGCTCTCTAATTATGTTTCTTAATGAGGTTTCATGATAAATTTGATGAAAATGGTTAAATCAAGCTTAAATGGCAATTTTGAAAGATTTTCGTATTGGATCTGTTTTGGCTGAGTTATGATTGATTTTAATCATGTTTTGAATGTTAAATAATGTTGAAATAAAGGTTTGATCATATTAATCCTGAAACTAGTTGGATATCTAGTTGTTTAGGTTAGTAGATTTGGATTTTTGTGGTGTTAAAGTGAAATTGGGGTTTCTTGAGATATAATGATGAAAATAGGTTGATTTTGGATGTTAATTGATGATTAAAATTGGATGGAAGTGTTAGGTTTTGGTTGAGAAGCATTTATAGTGTAATCGAAGGTCTTTTCGGTTGTTTCATATGGGCGTTTTGGTGGATTTGGGCAAGGCAACGTGACAGGTTTGCTTGCTGGAGATTTTAATGCATTGAGATGCATTAATCCTCTATTCTTGTGCGGTATAAACAAGAGAGAACATATCAAAAGCAATCAGTGAAGTTTTGTGAGCTTCGAATGCTTGGATTCCCGTAGGCTAGTCAAGGTTGTGCATGTCAGTGAGTAAGAACATAGATTTCAGTTTTGAAATGCTTCAAGAGGTGGTTTGTGAACTTAGTTGTAAGCTTGAAATGTTTAACTAAGTTTGGAAGCAAGTGAAAGGAATTTCTCTCTCGGTTGTGCTATTATGTGATGTTTTATGCACTGTTTTGATTAAATAGATTTACCTACTGTTAAAGCTTGTTTAAAGAATGTGGTTATTGTTTTTAATGATGTGATGTTGAAGGATGCACATGGTAAGTGATCCTTGTAAGTATGTCTTATACTTGTGATTTTAAGCATTGTTTAATGCTTGGAAATATGATTTATTGATGATGCTTTGAAAATAGTGAGGTATGTGGTTAAATGTGAATTATATTGGCAGGTGTTGTTGTGAAAATGGTTTATAAATGATATCGGATATAGTTAGCCGATTATAGGATTGAATGCACTATAAAAATTCTTCTTGGTTGTTGAGGGGTTGGTGTCCCTTCACTCGTTAGGGGTTAAGCATCTAATCAATGATGAGGTTGGTGCCCCTATGGGTTGTGCTTGTACCCAGTTGATATAGTACCTTTGGTTGTGAATGTAACCCCCTTAACCCGGGCTAGACGGTTGACCCGAATTAAGAAGTTTACACGGGGAAAACCAAAGTCAACCCGAAAGTCAACCTTGATTAACGACCCTTTTTTTCTTTTTAATCTTATCTAAATGCATATTAACCCTAATCAAACACTCAAGGGAAGCATACTCAAAAACCACAGCAATCGGACAACGAACAGGGACTCGATTGCACAACATACATATTTAGGGACCAAACTGTAAATTCTAGAAATTAGAAGAACTTAACCAACTTTAAGGTTACCAATATGAAATTAGTCATGTTTCATGCTTCTCTGCCAAATTTCAACTCAAACAGACATCACAAACTCAACCAATTGCATACACAAACATTGGGACCAAAACGCAAGGTTTTCAAAACACAAAACCGTCAATTTCAGTGCCCAACGGTCGCGTGTTCCGAAACGGGGATGATCTGTTCCGAAACGCGGGACCGTTCCGAAACAAGTTTCGAAACAGGGCTTGGCAGTGGCAAAACCGTTCCGAAACGGCTCTACCCGTTTCGAAATGCCAAGGCCATTTCAGGCCCTCTGTTCCGAAACGGTAGCACCTGTTCCGAAACGTGCTGCCCAAAATTGCAGATTTTTGCTGGTTTAATTCACAATTAACCCATCATACACATTCCAAAGGCAACCAAAACATATCAGCAAGTCATTCAACACTCAATGAACATATTAACATCAACCAAACTCAATCATAGCATCAAATGAGGAAAAACCCAATTCTATAAGCATGCATCCTATTAAGAATACCATGCAATCTCCAAAACTCCAAAACCAAATACCAAAGGCCATTTACATGTTCTAACATCAACAAAAGCATAAAACCAACTTAGGGAGTCCAAAACATCTCCCAAAAATACAATTTGAGTTCCCATTGCCAAATGCCAAAAGCTAAACAAGTTATGAAAATTGTCACCATACATGAGCTTAAGATTCCACTTAGATTCTTGACCACCTTGCTGCCCCTTTAAGCACTTCAATGCTCTGCATTATTGGTTTAAGAAAGAGAGAGCGTAAGCACATAGCTTAGTGAGGAATGCTCAATTAAAACATCACAATAATGCATTTACAAAACACTTTCTCAAAGCCTTTAGTTTCAAAACAACATTTATCAAACATTTATGTTTACAAACCAAACATTTCATGTTTCAATCCATCATCATGTCATATTGGCTTACAAGTGATAATCCATAACATTTTCCAACTCAAAACACATTCGACAATCGGATACGCGGATTACAAGCGTTGTCCCATACGCTTCATACACACTATCAATATCAAGGTGGAGCATGGTACAATCACAACCCCTCAACACCCGTGATGGAGACTATGGTACAATCACAACCCCTCTACATCACTCATTGGTAGTTGTATAACATCACTAACGAGATCACGGGACATACAACACAAGATCCACACATGGACTTTTAACCACCATTGTGATCTTACAATACACAAGGTCCACACATGGACTTTTAACCACCATTGTGACCTTAACAATACACAAGGTCCACACATGGACTTTTAACCACCATTGTGACCTTAACAATACACAAGGTCCACACATGGACTTTTAACCACCATTGTGACCTTAACACAAGATCCACCCATGGACTTTTAACCACCATGGTGATCTTAACCATATCGTTAGTGTACATGGATGGAGCTTACGGTACAATCACAACCTCTCAACATCCAAGGCAACTTTATTCACGGTGCACCCAATCCTATAGCCGGCTAACTATATCCGATTCAAGTACTTTAAAACCAACACATCACTTGCCAATATACATCATTTAACATCATTAATTCACTGTTTTAAAGCATTTAACAAAGCCATTAAATCCACATGCATCACTATGCATTGAAATCACATTTATCAATGTAAAACCAAGGATCTCTTACCTTGAGCATCCTTCAACACATGGCTTATAAAACCAGCAATAAACATGCTAAAATATGCTTTCAAAAACAGAATTTAAACATGCAAACAAATCACTTTGCATTCAACCAAACCATGGCTCATCAACAAGAGAGTTTTTCTGAAAACTTACTCTTGAGCTTAGCTAAGTTGTTTAGACTTTAACTAAGCTCCCAAACCTTCAAAACATTGGTTTCAAAGCTGAAAACCAAACTTCACTCACTGATTCCGCTTCGCAAGCTTGCCGAAACACCAATCAAGCTTCTGGATCAACACCACAAGGATCCGAAGATGTCTCCCCTGTTTTAAACACATCAAAGCAGAGGATTAATGCATCATCATGCATTAATATCTTCAACCAAAACACCTAAACTCGCAGCTCACACCAACACTCTCATTTCGGCTACCAAACACAACCGAAATCACATCCAAACACCTCTACAACATTACCCAGCCAAGATCCATCAACTCCAAACATTCTTATACATCAATTAACATCCAAAAAGGATCTAATCACGTCCTTATACCTCCAGCTATAGCAGATCATCAAGATCACACCAAAAACCATCACTAGCTCAACCAAAACTTAGGAAAATCAACCTATTCGGGAATGCATTGATTAAACCTCAATTTCACACCAATTATACATCCAATTTTCATCAAAAAGACACCTCAAAGCAGTGCCCAAACATTTCATACGAATTTCATCAAAATTAAACCAAATCTTGCATTTTAAAGCCAAGATCAAGAACAAATCATTAAAACCTTTAATAAAACTAAAATCAAGGATTCAGAACTTGGGAATTTCAGTAAAGAACTGAGTATTTAGAGGAGAAGGACGTTCATACCTCTAAATGTGAGTTTCTCCTTGTTTGGAACCAAGATTCTTGAAAATTCTATAAGCAATAGCTAAGGTTTTGATGTAGGAAAGATTAGAGATCAATTGGAGATTGAAATCTCATTTTTAGATGTCAAAATCAGAGGGAAAAAGGCTGGAGAAAAGTGTTTGGGCTGAGAGAAAAGTTGAGAGAAAAGAAATGGAAAATTTTGAGAAAAGTTAGTTATGACAACAAAATATCTAATTCCCTCCTTTTTCCTTTCATTAAAAACCATTAATTAATTGTTTAATATTAAGAAAAATCTGGAGAAACTCTTCTTGGGTATATTAGCTCCTTAAAGATTCAAAGTTTCAATCCTTTTAAAACAGTCACCAACTTTTCAAAAATTACATTTTAGTCACTAACTTCAAATGTCACATTTCGAAACCTCATTTTGTAAAATTGATTTCACCACTCTCTTATACATAATAAAAGAGAATTTTAAGATATTTTTCCATATTTTTAATGCATTCCGAACTAGGCTTTCCTAAAAATCACCTTTTATATTCGAACCGAAATCCGACCGGTTCGGTCCAAACCAAAAACTTCTAAGCCCAAAATTGGGGTGTTACAGTGAATGTAACAATTCTAGTTAAGATGGCATGTAGTGTTGAGTGAACACTTGTTGAATCTGTGTATCCGATATGTGGTTTTGAGATTTGAATTTGCTTAATGATCGCTTGTAAGCCAATATAATTGATGATGTATTATGAAATGGTTTATGTTGCATAATGTGGTTTATGCATGTTTTACTCTTCAAGCTTTGCATATGATAGTTATGCATGAGAAGGCTTAAATTGAGTGTAGCAATAGAACTTGTTGTTGATTCATGATACATGTAGCATGAGGTTAAATATGCTGAATTTTGTTTAAGGAAATTGCATGGTTTAAAAGGGCATGATGGTTTTCAAATGATGTTTTATGAAATTGAAATGAGATTTCATTGTGGACTTGAAAAATGGTTTTAATGCATTGATGGTGTTTTTCTTTTGAGCCTCCTCACTAAGCCTTATATGCATATGCTCTCATTTGTCCATCAATGCAGATAATTGAGGTTCTTGTTGCAGCAAGTAGCAAGGGATCATAAGAGACTCCATTTGCAAAAGAATGTTTTGGTTAGACTATGCATTATAAGGGCAATAGGGGATCCATTGTGTTGTTGGGAGATTTGTGTAAATTCCATTTTGGGCAAGTTTGATTTGCTGTTATACACTTGTAAATGGATTTTTGTATTTGGTTTATGTTTTACTTTGCATTTTGGTATCTTTCTTGGCTTGTCACTAGTTTCCATGGCTATAGTTTACCTTTGATGCAAATTGCCATGTTATGAGGATGAATATGGCATGAATGATTGAAGATTGATGTTTAGATATGTTGTAAGCATGTTGGAATGTTTATGATTGCGTTAAAGTGAGAGAAACCAACAAAAATATGAAAGTTTAGTAGTGTTTCGATACGCCTAAGGCTGTATCGAAACAAGGTCTCTGAAATAGGCATAGGGTCTCGAAATAGGGCATGGTGTATCGGAACAGGCTCATGAGGTTTGGCTACTAGAATTTGGTGTACCAAAATGTTTTAGAGGGTGTTTCAATACGGGCTCATGTTCCGAAACACTAGGTCTTGTTCCAAAATAGGGTGTTTCGGTACAGTGCTCTGTGTACCGAAACACCAAGCTGTCAAATGTTCTATTTCTTTACATTTTAGTCCTTGAATGTTGTGCATGCAATTAAATGTGTTTGAATGATCAGATTGAGCTGATATTTGACATTGTGGCATGGAATGTGACTAATTAAAGGTTGGTAACTTAAAAATGGAAGAAGTTCTTGTAAATTGATAAAATTACAAAATGGTTCCTAAAACATGTTTGAATAATGATATAATTCCAAGTGAATGATGATGTTTGCTTTGCGCGGTGATTGTTATAATCATGTTGTTGATGAATAAATGATATTGATGACATGCATGATTTTTATGATGTATGTGTTTTTTATATACATGATGATGTTATGGGTTGAAACTAATTGATTGTTGTGCACGGTGCTTGTGATACGTATGTTGTTTGCCTTATGCTATGCTTGGGGGAAATTGGGATACCCATTGCCTTATTACTATAGTTAAAATGTTTTAAATTGAATTGGAAGTCTTGGATCTTTGCTTCAAGCTGGCCTGATTACTTTGTTTTGTTTTATTATCATGTCTAAATTATAATAGCACAATGGGACCGAGGAGAGAGTTACGGTCGGGTACGATTGTTGCTGCCGGAAGGTAGGGAAATCAAGAGAACTAGGTTCCTCCTACTGGGAATTTACCTCCTCCACCACCTCCACCCAGGGGTGAGGAGCAAGGACAACATGAGCAAGTTTGGCTTGTGTTTGGTGATTTGACGCCTCTAGTTCAGGCAATGACTAGAGCATTCTAGGCTATTGTTACCGAAGTGCAAGCACCATCTGCTAGGCAAACGAGGTTGCTGTTAGAACGCTTAAGTATTTTGAGTTGTGTTGAGTACCTTGGGTTGTCGTCCAAGGCATCTGAGACTTGGATGGCCAGTATGATCCAAATTTTGGATGAAATGGGGTGCAATGATGCACGTAAGCTGAGATGTGTTGTTTCGTTGTTGCAAGGTAATGCTTACAGTTGGTGGAGGACTGTAACTACGGCTTTGGAGCGTAATGAAATGGATTGGGAGTTCTTCCAAGTTGCCTTTAAGAAGAAGTATCTAGGAGTTAGATCCTTGGATGACAAGAAACGTGAATTCATGTCTTTTTTTCAAGGTAGCATGACTGTGGTTGAGTATGAGGTTCAGTTTGTTTGTTTGGGCCAATATGCTCTTAAGTTAGTGTTGAGTGATAGGCATCATTGCGACTGTTTCCATTATGGATTGGTGCAAGAAGTGAGGACTTTCATGTTGGCTTTTTATTACACAGATTTTGATGTGTTGGTGACGCGAGCTAAGGATATTGAGCAAGGTCTTGGTTTGATTTCTCGTGTGGATGGTTCTAGCTCAAGTAAGAGAGCTACAGATTTTGGTCCTAGAGGTGGACAGAATAGGAGGCAACGGGATAAGAGGCATCGTGCGGATATGAGGCAAGGTGGAGGAAGGTGTAGACGTGGAGCTTATGGTCAGGGTGCTCAGGCTAGATCGACTTTTAATTCTTGTTGGGTATGTAGATCGTGTGAGCACATGAGGTGAGTCTTTCCTCGTTTGGCTTGAGAGGCGCAGGCTCCTGCAGCTATGGCGGCTAATGCTTGTTGGAGTTGTAGATCAGCTGATCATTTGAGACTTGGTTGTCCGTTGTTGGCTGGAGGTGGTCAGGTTAGAGCATCAGTTGTTGCAACACAGCGAGGTCGTGGGCGCGGTTGTGGTAACTTTTAGCATAGGAAGGATGGTTAGATAGTTGTAGCACATGCTGTAGTTGTTCAACCTGAGGGTGGTGGTCTTGTGAGGGTGTATGCACATCGTGAGGGACGTAATGACACCGATGTGATTGCAAGTACTTTTACTTTGCAATCCTTGTCATGGTTATCTTTGATTGATTCTGGGTCTACACATTCATATATCTTGAGTGCGCATGCACATTTGCTTGATACTCCTATTAAGGTGTTAGATGTGGGAATGCAAGTAACTAGTTCTTTTGGTGAAACTGTTTTTACGAGAAGGTTGTTTAGGAGATGTCCTTTATCTATTCAAGGTCATGTGTTTGAGGTGGATTTAATGGAATTGTCTTTCTATGGTTTTGATGTATTCCTTGGGATGGATTGGTTGTTCGAGCATAGGGTTGTGGTTGATTTTGATGCTAAACGAGTTACCTTGAAACTTGTTGATGATTACGAAGTGGTATTCATGGGTGAGAATGTAAAATTCTTGTCCAATACTATTTCAGCTCTGGAAGCGAGTCGTTTGATGGAATTGGGTTGCGAGGCATTCTTAGCTTATGTTATGAATCTAGGATCCAAGAAAGTGTTTGTACAGGACATACGTACGGTATATGGGTTTCCGGGTGTATTTCTAGAAGAGTTACCTGGGTTGCCATCGAATAGAGAGGTTGAGTTTGGTATTGAGTTGTATGAAAATACGACTCTGGTATCTATAGCTCCCAATCGAATGTATATGAAAGAGTTGAAGGAGTTGACGACGCAAGTTTAGGAGTTGCTTGACCGAGGGTTCATTAGACCTAGTGTTTCACCTTGGGGCGCACTGGTTTTGTTTGTGAAATAGAATGATGACATGATGCGCATGTGCAAAGATTGTCGCCAATTGGACAAATTGACGATTAAGAACAAGTATCCTTTGCCAAGGATTGATGAATTGTTTGATCAATTTTGAGGTGCTTCGGTGTTTTCTAAGATTGACTTGAGATCTGGGTATTATCAGTTGAAGGTAAATGATGTGGAAGTGCATAAGACAACTTTTCATACAAGGTATGGGCATTATGAGTTCTTGGTAATGCCATTTCATTTTACGAATGCGCCTGCTGCATTCATGGATATGACGAATCGTGTATTTCATGAGTTTTTGGACCAGTTTGTGGTTGTATTTATTAATGATATTCTAGTATCGAGGATAATCACGATAAGCATTTGCGGATTGTGTTGCAATTGTTGTTGGAAAATCAGCTTTATGCCAAGTTGAGTAAGTGTGAGTTTTGGCTTAGAGAAGTTGTCTTTCTTGGGCATGTGGTGTCAACTGAAGGTATCCGGGCTGATCCACATAAGATTGAGGCGGTGATGAATTGGAAAACGCCTAAATAGATCATGATATGTGATGTTTTATGCACTATTTTGATTTAATGGATTTACCTATTGTTAAAGCATGTTTAAAGAATGCGGTTATTGTTTTTAATGATGTGATGTTGAAGGATGCACATGGTAAGTGATCCTTGTAAGTATATGTCTTATACTTGTGATTTTAAGCACGGTTTAATGCTTAGAAATATGATTTATTGATGATGATGTGAAAATAGTGAGGTATATGGTTAAATGTGAATTATATTGGCAAGTGATGTTATGAAAATGATTTATAAATGATATCAGATATAGTTAGTCGACAATAGGATTGAGTGCACTATAAAAAGTCACCTTGGATGTTGAGGGGTTGGTGTCTCGTGTCTCCGTCCAAGTACCCTAACGATCGAGGATACTGGTGTCCCGTCTCTCGTTAGTGGTTAACCATCTAATCGATGATGGGGTTCGTACCCCCTATGGGTTGTGATTGTACTCGATTGATATAGTACCTTTGGTTGTGAATGTACCAATTTCGGTTAAGATGGCTTGAAGTGTTGAGTGAAAACTTGTTGAGTCTGTGTATCCGATATGTGGTTTTGAGATATGAATTTTCTTAATGATCACTTGTAAGCCTATATAATTGATGATGTATTATGAAATGGTTTATGTTGCATACTGTGGTTTATGCATGATTTATTCTTTAGCTTTAGATATGGTAGTTATGCATGGGAAGGCTTAAATTGAGTGTAGCAATGGAACTTGTTGTTGATTCATGATACATGTAGCATGAGGTTTAATATGCTGAATTTTATTTAAGGAAAATGCATGGTTTAAAAGGGCATGATGATTTTCAAATGATGTTTTAGGAAATTGAAATGAGATTTCAACGTGGACTTGAAAAATGGTTTTAATGCTTTGATGGTGTTTTGTTTTTTAGCCTCCTTACTAAGCCTTGTGTCCTTACACTCTCATTTGTCCATCAATGCAGATAATTGAGGTTTTGGTGCCAGCAAGTAGGAAAGGATCACAAGAGACTTCATTTGCAAAAGTATGATTTGGTTAGACTATACGTATTAAGGGCAATGAGGGATTTGTTGGGTTGTTAGGAGATTTGTGTAAACTCCATTTTGAGCAAGTTTGATTTGATGTTTTAGACTTGTAAATGGCCATTGGTATTTGGTTTATTCTTTACCTTACATTTTTGTATCTTACTTGGCTTGTCACTAGGTTGCATGCCTATAGTTT
Organism: Hibiscus tridactylites; assembly: GCA_958450335.1. Taxonomy (NCBI): domain Eukaryota; kingdom Viridiplantae; phylum Streptophyta; class Magnoliopsida; order Malvales; family Malvaceae; genus Hibiscus; species Hibiscus tridactylites. The sequence continues at coordinate 73,892,558 of OY288279.1, forward strand.
ACCTTTGATGCAAATTGCCATGTTATGATGATTAATATGCCATGAATGATTGAGGATTGATGTTTAGATATGTTGTATGCATGTTGGAATGTTTATGATTGCAATAAAGTGAGAAAAACCAGCAAAAATATGACATTTCAGGTCCAGTGTTTCGATATGCCTAAGGTTGTATCGAAACGGGGTCCCTAAAATAGGCATGGGTTTTGAAACAAGGCATGGTGTATCGGAACAGGCTCGTGAGGTTTGGCTATTGGTATTTGGTTGTCTGAAACGTTTTAGAGGGTGTTTCGATTCAGGCTTGTGTTTCGAAACGCTATGTCTTGTTTCGAAACATGGAGTTTCGGTACGGTGCTTTGTGTACTAAAACACCAAGTTGTTAAGGTTCTGTTTCTTTACATTTTAGTCCTTAAATGTTGTGGATACAATTAAATGTGTTTGAATGATCGGATTGAGTTGAGATTTGACACCGTAACATGGAATGTGACTAATTAAAGGCTGGTAATTAAAAATGGAAGAAGTCCATGTAAATTGCTAAAATTACAAAATGTTCCCTAAAACGTGTTTGAGTTCAATTGAGTGCTTAATCGACGTTTTTTTAGATGTTAATTGTTCCGCTGCGAGTCTTAACACTTAGTCTAGTAATGAGCATCTAGACAAAATAAAAATAAAAAATTAGGGTCCTTTATTGAGGTAAACCTTCTCGTTTTACTTTAATATTCTCCGTGTGGCTCGTTCGGTTCGGTCTTTCGCCCAGACCGGGTCGAGGGGTTACACAAGAATTCAATACTCATGTTCACGCAAGTGCCCCTGGCCTTGCTACTTATAAAAATGGAGGTGCCTGCACTTATATGTCTCAAACGACACCTGGAAAATGCAAATGTATGCCTTGACTCTGTCTGATCATCCAATTCCCAATGCATTGTCAGTTCAAAAAAAATGGAAGCGTTTGTGTTCATTTCTTCCCCTAGCGGTGTCATATTCTCAAATGACATTCGTGCATGCAATGCCCCCGACATTGTTGTTCGGAGAGCGCTGAAAATTTTAGTGCATCATGCGGGACAAACATATGATAAGCTAGATTCAAATTGAGGATGATGACCAAAAAAAGATTCAAATTAAGCATACCAATTTCTTGGTTTGAATTCTTTTAATAAATTCACGTCACCCGAAATAACTCTTCCCCAAATATGCTTTCAAGGCCTAAAGACCCATTATTTGGTTCGCGGGAAAGGCGCATGCACATTATGCTTATGCTTAATGTTGCGTGTCAAAATTCCTATCGCAAATAGTGCAAGTGTACACGACGCAAGTAGTAAAGTGATACTTGGAGTATCGGATATCGTCTCCATAGGGACTGGAAATAGCTTTATCCTAGAATTGCTGCACGAGAGAGAGAAAGAGTTTAAATTGATTGTAAAGTAATATTGGGAAACAAGTAACATAAAAGATAAAAGAATCAAGTTTAAGAAATAGGCCGGTATTGATTTGCTCGGTAGTGCAAGTGTTGCACTGTAAGAGAACTTCTGTTCTGTCGTTGTCCCTGTCGCGGCAGCATCTGTCGCGGCAGAAGTCTGTTGATGTCGCAGCAGCGATTACACAACTCTATACTTCAAGCTTGGCAAGAATCCCTGCTATGACTTGTCCTATCACTGGGCCCAAGTGCTGTTGATGAACACTTCTTAGATGATACCTCCCGGCGTAAATCGAAGGGTGAACACCAATGTTGTCGAATTCTTCCTTAGCCACTTAACCTCATACTTATCCCTAAGCCGAGATGGTTTAACCATAAACTAGAAAACGCGTATTTATTTCGTTCGTATGCTTTACTCTCCCGATATCAAACAAATGGATAACCTCACAATGCTCTCTCGATACTCTTGCGAGATATGAAAACCAGAATAAATAAACTTGAAGTTTTATTGCTTAAACAGAAAATTCCTAAACAGTACAATCCTTGAAACTACTTTACAGAATCAACCCTTATCCCTAGTTGGTTGCCACAATTATGCCTCTCTTCTTGGGTACACACTACACCGGGCTCACCCACTTGCTATCCGAGATGGCGTATATGATTCCGACGTCAAGCCATTTGATAATCTTTTTTCTCACCACTTCTCGCATAGCCTCATTCAAACGTCTATGGGCATCAATAGTCGGCTTATGATTATCCTCCAAGAGAATCTTGTGCATGCATAATGTCGGACTGATGCCTTGGATATCAGCTATAGTCCATCCAATGGCCTTTTTATGTTGTTGTAGCATTCTGATTAGCTGCTGCTCCTATTTCTGCATTAACTTGAAAGAGATGGTTACGGGCAATGTATCATTCAAACCAAGAAAGACATATTTAAGCTGCCCTGGCAACGGCTTAAGATCTAGAACAAGTGGCTTCTCAATTGAAGGCTTCTGGATTATATGTTCATTCGAGGTATAATTAAGGGGCTCGAAGAACTTACCTAAACGATTGCCTATCCAATTTACCTCTTCATGACCTTCAGTGTCAGATGTTTCTGAGTCGAAGGAGTCACTGTCGTCAATGTTGTCGTGACAGTCTTCCAAGTGACGGTTGTGGCAGTGACCAATTTTTTTGTCATGGCAGTTGGATCTGATGCAGGGTTGGTCAAGGATCACTTCAGAGATTACCTAGCACTCTTCTTCTGCATCAGCATGTTTAATTGCTTGGAGAACATTGAGTTTGATTTCTTGATCATTCACTCTCATGGTCAGTTCTTCTTCCACATCGATCATAGTTCTACTTGTGGCTAAGAAGGGTCGCCCCAGGATGATCGGTGCGTTTTCATCTGCTTCATAGTCTAAAACAAGAAAGTCAGCAGGAAAAATGAATTTATCCACTCTTACCATAATATCTTCGATCTTCCCTTCTAGTTGTACGTAAGAGCGGTCTGCCAGCTGCAGCATGACTGTCGTGGGCCTTGCTCGTCCAATACCTAATTTCTGAAACACAGATTTTGGCATTAAATTTATGCTAGCACCAAGATCACAAAGTGCCTTACCCACGAATTTGTCGTCAATTATGCATGGTATGATGAAGCTCCCAGGATCCTTCTTTTTTTGGGATGGATGCCTGTGCAAGATAGTCATGCATCCTTCTGTCATTTTTACCGTTTCGAATTCCCCATCTGGGCCTTTTTGACATGGCATCCTTGAAAATTTTCGCATAACCGGGCATCTGCTTGATGGCCTCTACCAACGGTATATTAATGTGCACCTGCTTAAAAATATCATAAATCTTTTTGAGCTGGTATTCATGTTTCTATTTGTGTAACCGTTATGGAAAAGGAGGTGGAGGACAGTAATCTTCAAGAAGTCCTTCACGTGGTATTCGGATCTGAGGAGGTTTAGGTTCTTCAGCATCCTCTATTTGCTCATTTGCCCCTTTTGCTGTCGCGATAGGTGTGTTGACAGCAGGTTGTTCTTCCTCTACCGGGGCAGTGTTCGCGGCAAGTGTATCTAGGTTCGGTTCCTTACTTGGTATGCTCTTCGTCTTCGGCCCTTGTAATTGTTTTCCACTCCTAGTTATGATTGCTTTACACTGCTAATGTGTGGGTTTTCTAGTGACCTCAGTATCACTAGGGAATTCTCCGTTTTGCCTTGGCTTGATATGCTGGGAAACATGGCCCATATGTGTCTCCAGCGATTTCAGGGTAGCCTCATGGTTAGTCATCCTCATCTCTGTTTTGTCCATGAATGACTCGGTTTTCTTGACAAAGTGAGCCATGTTCGCCATGTAAGTTGTTGTCTGTGATATGAATGTTGCCAATGTCTGCTCCAGTATACTAGGTGCGGCTACCGGCTGCTGCTGTCGCGACGGGATTCTGGGTACCCCTTGGTTTTGGTTGTTTTGCATTTGAGGATTCAGTGCATTGTTCGGATTTCTCTAGGAAAACTTAGGATCTTTCCTTCAGTTGGGATTGTAATTGTTGGAATCATAATTTCTTGGTTTATTATAATTCCCAACATACATCACTTCTTCTAACTGTAACGAACAATCTTCCAAACTGTGGTTCCCACTACAAGTCCCACATACCTCTTCTGCAGAATATACGGGTTTAGAATCTTTCTGCTGCAGATTTCCCACCGCCTTTGTGAGGTATGCAACCTGTGATTTCAGGGAATTATCAGTTTCATAATCCTTTACAGTTATTCCTCGTTTGCCCCCTCTCCTAGCTGTAGGAAATTGCTCATCATTCTTTGATAGGTTTTTCAACACTATCATTGCCTCGTCTTGTTCCTTAACTACATGATTCCATGTAACGCCCCGGTTTTAGGCTCAGAAGTTTTGGGCGTTGACCGGTTCGGTCAAAGTGCTGATCGAATATATAAGGGTGAATTTAGGAAAGCCTAGTTCGGGTTGCATTAAAAATATGGAAAAATGTTCTAAAATCATCTTTTAATATAATTAAGTGAACTGTGAAATCAATTTTGGAAAATGAGGTTCGGAAGGTTGACATTTTGGCTAGTGACCAAAATGTAATTTTTGAAAGTTGCGTGACAGTTTTATAAAGGATTGAAACTTTGAATCTTTAAGGAGCTATTATTCCAAAAAGAGTTTCTCCAGATTTTTCTAAGATATTTTAAGGCTTTATTCTGATTTTAAAGTTTATGAAATGTGGAGGGAAATCATTTTACCATTTTATAACTAACTTTTCTATTTTCTCTCAATTTTCCTTTTCTCTCATTTTCTCTCAACCCAAACACATTTCTCCAGATTTTCTTCTCTGATTTTGTCATCTAAATCACTCATTTCAACTCTCTTTTGATTCCTAATCGTCTTATCAACAAAACCTCTCAATTTGCAAGTTGTTTCATCAAGCTTTTTGGCTCTAAAAAGGAGAAACTCAAGTTTGGAGGTAAGAACGTCCTTCTCCTCTAAACTATCAGTTCTTTACTGAAATTCCTAAGTTCTCAATCCTTGATTTGTGATTTGTTAAAGGCTTTTCAATTGGAATCTTGATTTTGGCTTAAAATGCAAGATTTGGTGATTTTGGTGGAATTTTCGTGTGATCTGTTTGGGCAGTGTTTTGAAGTGTCAAAATGATGTTAAATGAATGCTAAATTGATTAGAAGTTGAGGTTTAATTAATGCAATCCCGGATAGGTTGAATTTCCTAAGTTTTGCTTGAGTTTTTGGTTGTTTTTGGAGTGTTTTTGACGATCTGTTATACCTGGAGGTCTAAGGACGTGTTTGTGATCATTTTGGATGTTAGTTGATGTTTAAAAATGGTTAGAAGTGATGGATCTTGGCTGGGTTAAGTTTTGGAAGTGTTTGGAGGTGATTTCGGTTGTGTTTGGTAGCCAAATTGTTGGATTTGGGATGAGCAGCGAGTTGAGTCTTGTTGCTGGTGTTTTTAATGCATAATGATGCATTAATCCTCTGTTGTTGTGTGCTTGAAACAGGGGAGTTTGATCCGTGAGCTTTAGAGGTGGTGCGGAAGGCTTCGGATGCTTGGAAGGCTTGTTGGTTAGCTTTGTTTTGGTTATCGGTGAGTGAAGTTGGGTTTTCAGCTTTTAAACCAAGGTTTGAAGGTTTTGGGAGCTTAGTTTAAGTCTAAACAACTTTTCTAAGCTCAAGAGTAAGTGAATGGATTTTCGCTCTTGAATTGTGTTGTGATTTGGTTTTAAAAGCAATTGTGGTTGATGATTGAAATGCATGTGTTTTGCATGGTTTAAATCTGTTTTGAAAGTATATTTTAGCATGGTTTAATGCTGGTTTTGAAAGCCATATGTGAAGGATGCTCAAGGTAAGAGATCCTTGGTTTTGTACATGGAAATTGTGGTTTTGATGCATAGTGTTGCATGTTGATCAATGGCTTTGTGTAGTGCTTAAAAACAGTGAATTAATGTGGTAATGGTTTTTGCATATTGGTTATGCATGTGAATCATTGGACTAATGTGGTAAGATGGTTATATTGGCAAGTGATGTAAGTGGTTCTTGGTTCGTTGATCGGATATAGTTAGCCGGCTATAGGATTGGGTGCACCGTGAATTAAGTCGCCTTGGAGGTGGAGTGGTCAAGAGGGGACCGGTAAACTCCCTTCAAGTATCCTAACGAGATGGTTAAGGTCATAATGGAGGTTGATGCCCATTCGAGGACCTTGGTTAAGCAAAGGTTATATGGTGTTTAAAAGTCCATATATGGGAACCTTGTGCTTGTTGAGATCACAATGGCGGTGTTAAGTCCATGTGTGGATCTTGTGTAGGGTGTCCCGGATCTCGTTAGTGATGTTATACAACTACCAATCGATGAATGCAAAGGTTGTATGGTGGTTAAAAGTCCATACATGGGAACCTTGGGAAAAGTGGAGGTTGTATGGTGTTTGAAAGTCCATACATGGGAACCTCGGGAAAGCTAAGGTTGTATGGTGTTTAAAAGTCCATACATGGGAACCTTAGGATGGTGAGGTCAAATGGTGTTTAAAAGTCCATTGGGGACCTTGGATTGGTAGTGTGTATGAAGCGTGGGGGACAACGCTTGTGATCCGCGTATCCGATTAGATGTTGAGTTGAAAAGTGAATGTGGTTGATCACTCGAAAGCCAATATGATGTTCTTGATTATAAAGAAGCATGAAATGCTTGAAATGATGCATAATTGCATGAGAAGCATGAGATGCTTGAAAAGATGCACGGTTGCATGGAAAGTGTTTAATACTTGTGAATGCATGTTTACTTGTTATGTTGAACAAGTGTTGATTATCATTTGGTAAATGATGCATGTATGCATGAAATCTCTTTAATGCATTGGAGTCTTGTTAAGACTTGTTTTAAAAGGCATGTGATAATGATGTTATGGTTCATGAGTTGCCTTTGGTTATTGCATGTGTTGGATTGATTGAGTAAATGATTCTAAAGGGTTTCTTGCTTGAATGGTCTTTAAGTATAAGAAAGGTATGTTGTGAAATGGAAGTGTTTTCCAAGGTTTTGATTTAACTTTGCATATGGTGTTTATGCATGGAATGGTTAAATGGATGATTTTGCAAGTTGTACATTGAAATGGTTTTCTTAGCTTGCTAAGCTAAGGGTTGGTTTTCATGTATGTGCAATGCATGATTTTAAGCATGTTGATGAAAAGGAGTTTTCAAACTTTGCTTGGCAACAAATCGGGTTTGTTTTAAAAGTGTTTTATGACCCGCTGCATTGATGGTGTTTTGGTTTTGAGCATTCCTCGCTAAGCATTATGTGCTTACGCTCCTTTTTGTCCATCAATGCAGATTCTTGAAGTTTGGACAGCAAGGAGCAAGGGATTCAAGGTGGACTCCAATTGAGATGTATGTCTCGGTGAATAGCTATAGTTAATAAAGGCAATGGGGGTAGAATCTCTCGGGTTAATGTGTATGTGTTCGTATATGTTCGGACAAAGATGTTTTAATGTTGTTGTTAATGTTGCTGAATCATGATTTGGCTTTAATGAGATTGTTTTGGAAAGGTTGTGCTTAAATGGTTGCTTGTGTAGGAAGCATGCCTTTAGATTTTGGGCTTTTCATATATGATGTTATTTTGATGAATTGTTGATGCAAGTATGTCTCATTTATGTTAAATTGCATGTTGGTAAAGTTTGGTGGCTTTTGGGGCATGATTGGATGGTCAATTGTGTGTTTGAGTGAGCAAAATGCTGCAATCTGGGTAGGGCGTTTCGGAACAGTTGACACCGTTTCGGAACGGGTGCCCTGCATAAACCCAGGCGTCCAAAACGGGTGCCACCGTTCCGGAACGGTTTGGCTACTGCCAGTCCCCCGTTGTGGTACGCGTTGCGGAACGGCCCCGTGTTTCGAAACGGGCTCTGCCTGTTTCGGAACGGGTGACCGTTGGGGGCTGACATGGGCGGTTAAATGTTTCAGAATGTTTGCATTTTGGTCCTGAAACTTGTTTGTGCAATTGTATGAGTTTGGGATGTCCGTTTGAGCTGAAATTTGGCAGAGAAGCATGAAACCTGATTAATTTTAAGTTGGTAACTTAAAATCTGGTTAAGTCCTTAAAGTTTTCAGAATTTACAATTTGGTCCCTAAAGTTGTAAATTGTTCAATTGGGTCCCTGTTTGATCTCTGATGTTTGTGATCTTTGAGTATGCTGTTTGCATGATCACATCTAAGGTTAATGTGCATCTAGACAAGATTAAAAAGAAAAAAAGGGTCGTTAATCAAGGTTGACTTTCGGGTTGACTTTGGTTTTCCCCGTGTGACTTTCTTAATTCGGGTCAACCGTCTGGGCCGGGTTAAGGGGGTTACATTTGGTGGTATCAGAGCTGAGTTGCGAATGCTTGGGGAAAACGGTAAGTTTTTGTGATGTGTGTTTGATGTTTATCCTGATGTTTGGATGAAAGTTGGTTGAAACACGTGTTTCTGAGCAAATTGTTGATGTTTCTGAGCATGTTGTTGATGTTTTCAAGCATGCTTTATGGTTATGAGTCTTGGTTGAGCTTATGTGGATATGTGCTAATATTGTGAGCTGGTGTTATGCTTGATGAAAGTGCTATGAGTATGTTATGTTGATAATATGCTGTTGCAAGTGGATGCTGTTTGGTGTAAGCATGATCGAATATGTTGATTGATATGCTTGATGTTGTGTTATCCATGTTGTGATGACTGTTATGTCATGTAAAGGGGAGGATTCGGGATACCCATTGCCTTATTAATATAGCTATTGTGTTATTTTGGAGTTGGAGTTTGAATCCTTGCTTAATGCTGGTCTAACTGGTTTGTTTGCTTGTTGTGATTGTTTGTTGTTGTTAGTAGTATGGCAAAGTCGATGGAAGAATGGCAGTTGGGTGAGATGGTTGCTGCCTTGGGGCAGGTTGTTAGGGCATGGAATTCACCCTTTTGTAGAGGTGTTTTGTCTCAGTCTTCTGTGCCTGGAGTTGAGGTGGTAAGGCAGGGGAAAGAAGTTGGTTCTGTGATGAAGAGTTCATCATCTGTTGTTCAGGAGGTGTTGGGAACATTTCAGGCTGTGGTAAAGGTAAAGTCAGTGGATGTGCTGGCTGTGGAATGTGTGGGTTTGCCGAAGCAGCGTTTGCTTGATTTGGGTGCTGTGGAGTATCATGGTTCTACACCAGGGATGTTTGAGGCCTGGTTGGCCAGTGTGGTTCTGATTTTGGATCAGGAGGGCTGTGATTATGCCTGTAAGCTGGGGAGTGTTGTTTCTCTGATGTTGGAGGATGCGTGTGTCTGGTGGACATCTGTGGCGGTGGCGTCACATATCCATGATATTGACTGGGATTTCTTTGTATCTGCTTTTTATGAAAGGTATCTTGGAGAGAAGTTTCCAAGGGTTAAGCAATGTGAAGGTGGTGCTGTTGTGGAGCAAGTGTTGTTTGAGCAAGGAGTGGAAGCTCAGCCACCGGTGTGTGACCGTTGTGAAAGGAGCCATGTTGGAGGTTGTTGGGGCGCGGGTACTTGTTGGAATTGTGGTTCTAAAGTGCATGTTAAGCGTGATTGTCCTCATGGAGTGAAGTCAGCTTTGGTGTTAGCCAAAGGGTCTCTGAAAGGTCGTGGGCGCGGCCGAGGCAAGGTTCAGAGGTGGTAGAAAGAGCAGAAGGTTGTGAAGAGTTTGGGAAATGAGAATTGCTGGAAATGTGGGTCTGCTGGTCACATGAGGCGTGATTGTTCGATGTTGGCTCGGAATAGCCAAGGTTCTTTACTGCAAGGAGTTGATGGTGACCCTAGTGTGCTAGCTGGTGCTGCAGTGGTGTGGCAGGAGGATGATGATGCCGCGAGGAAGAGAGCTCGTCTGATGGAGCTTCAGGGAGGTGTTGTGTTTCCAGGTAACCTTGTTAAGTAATCTTTGCTCTAGTTACCTTAGTTTGGTTTCTGTTGGTTTTCCTTGCGTGGTAAGTTTAGTCTTGTTGCTAGCATGTTTGGAGTAATGATAGTTGTTGGGAACATCTTTGTTGTGAAGAAGGCTTAGTGAGAATCTCGTGGTTAATGGTTGTTGGTATGATGGAGTTAGATAAGCTAGAAGTGAGGTAGGAGGTTGTTCTTAGACGGATTTGAGGATGTTATTGGAGGGTGTGAACTGGCATTCATGCACAGTTAAAATCATTGTTATATGCTATATTATATATGTTGGTCCATGCATACATGTGGCATGACATTAGAGGTTTTGCATACATGTACATCAGGCATTGATAGGGCATGTTGGTGATCATGCATACGATGTTCACACTCGCTAATAATTAATCGAATTTGTTAGTGTGGTGGTTGGGTCAGGTTGGATGATGGGTTTTTAGAGGTTGTTTTGGTGCTGGGTGAGAGTTAGAAGTAATATTAAGCTAGTTGCTAGTAGTGGTGAGTGTGGTATAGCATGTTGGTGGAAGGATAGTGTTGTTGTTTAAGGAGTTTAGTGGCTTGGTGGTGAGGAGTGCCGGTTGAAGTAGAATCGGTTAAGTGGTTTGTATAGCTAAAAGGAAGTGGTAGTTCCTTGGTGCTAGTGATGTTGCAGTTTAGCGGTTGTGTTTCCAGGTGCTGAGGTAGCTTAGTATTTAAGTTGTTGTGGAAGGGTTGTGTTTGTAAGTGCTGGTTCTTAGTAACCTTTGAGGAGTTGAGGAGTTGGTATGTATGGCAGGTTAGGCGATGTCCTAGTAAGACAAGTGTTATGGTTGAAGTTTGAAGTGGAAGGATTATGAAAGATCGAAGGCTTTTGTTGGTTGTGTGGGTTCTTGTGAGAAGTGGTTGGCTGGTTGTGGTTAAGAAAGTTCCGTTTGAAGTCAGCTGGTGGTGTGTGGAACGGCTGACGGAGTCAAGTTGGGGTTGTGATGTAATTTTTGGAATCTGGGTGAGTAGTCCTGGTGAGTCGTTATGGTAATGTTAGCGGCAGATGTGAAGGATTATCAGCGTTCGTTGAGGAGTTTGGGTAAGCAGTTGATGTTTAAAGATTTTTGCTTGTTGGGAAAATCCTTGGAAGAGGTTTGGAAGTTGCAAGAGTTTTTGAAGCAGAGAAGTTTGCATAGTGGCTAAATTGGTTTGGTTGGTGTCACTGTGTAAACAAGTTTTGGGTGTTGTGTGTTACAGTGATGTGTGCTGTAAAAGTTGAAGTTCTTCAGGTTGATGTTGGGGCTGTGTATAGTCCGGAAATGTGAAAGGTTAAGTCGTGGCTACCTTTGAGTGTTCTGGATTTGTGAACAGCATGTGGTGGTGTTGAGTTTGGTGGAGGTTTTGTGTGGATAGAGTTCAGTGGTGGTTGAGGCTTTTGTGTTGCCTTGTGTGTTGCTTTGAGAAGGCTGTTGTTCTCTTTTCGCCGGTTGAAATTTCGAGGACGAAATTTCCTAAGGGGGGAGAGTTGTAACGCCCCGGTTTTGGGCTCAGAAGTTTTGGGCGTTGACCGGTTCGGTCAAAGTGCTGATCGAATATATAAGGGTGAATTTAGGAAAGCCTAGTTCGGGTTGCATTAAAAATATGGAAAAATGTTCTAAAATCATCTTTTAATATAATTAAGTGAACTGTGAAATCAATTTTGGAAAATGAGGTTCGGAAGGTTGACATTTTGGCTAGTGACCAAAATGTAATTTTTGAAAGTTGCGTGACAGTTTTATAAAGGATTGAAACTTTGAATCTTTAAGGAGCTATTATTCCAAAAAGAGTTTCTCCAGATGTTTCTAAGATATTTTAAGGCTTTATTCTGATTTTAAAGTTTATGAAATGTGGAGGGAAATCATTTTACCATTTTATAACTAACTTTTCTATTTTCTCTCAATTTTCCTTTTCTCTCATTTTCTCTCAACCCAAACACATTTCTCCAGATTTTCTTCTCTGATTTTGTCATCTAAATCACTCATTTCAACTCTCTTTTGATTCCTAATCGTCTTATCAACAAAACCTCTCAATTTGCAAGTTGTTTCATCAAGCTTTTTGGCTCTAAAAAGGAGAAACTCAAGTTTGGAGGTAAGAACGTCCTTCTCCTCTAAACTATCAGTTCTTTACTGAAATTCCTAAGTTCTCAATCCTTGATTTGTGATTTGTTAAAGGCTTTTCAATTGGAATCTTGATTTTGGCTTAAAATGCAAGATTTGGTGATTTTGGTGGAATTTTCGTGTGATCTGTTTGGGCAGTGTTTTGAAGTGTCAAAATGATGTTAAATGAATGCTAAATTGATTAGAAGTTGAGGTTTAATTAATGCAATCCCGGATAGGTTAAATTTCCTAAGTTTTGCTTGAGTTTTTGGTTGTTTTTGGAGTGTTTTTGATGATCTGTTATACCTGGAGGTCTAAGGACGTGTTTGTGATCATTTTGGATGTTAGTTGATGTTTAAAAATGGTTAGAAGTGATGGATCTTGGCTGGGTTAAGTTTTGGAAGTGTTTGGAGGTGATTTCGGTTGTGTTTGGTAGCCAAATTGTTGGATTTGGGATGAGCAGCGAGTTGAGTCTTGTTGCTGGTGTTTTTAATGCATAATGATGCATTAATCCTCTGTTGTTGTGTGCTTGAAACAGGGGAGTTTGATCCGTGAGCTTTAGAGGTGGTGCGGAAGGCTTCGGATGCTTGGAAGGCTTGTTGGTTAGCTTTGTTTTGGTTATCGGTGAGTGAAGTTGGGTTTTCAGCTTTTAAACCAAGGTTTGAAGGTTTTGGGAGCTTAGTTTAAGTATAAACAACTTTTCTAAGCTCAAGAGTAAGTGAATGGATTTTCGCTCTTGAATTGTGTTGTGATTTGGTTTTAAAAGCAATTGTGGTTGATGATTGAAATGCATGTGTTTTGCATGGTTTAAATCTGTTTTGAAAGTATATTTTAGCATGGTTTAATGTTGGTTTTGAAAGCCATATGTGAAGGATGCTCAAGGTAAGAGATCCTTGGTTTTGTACATGGAAATTGTGGTTTTGATGCATAGTGTTGCATGTTGATCAATGGCTTTGTGTAGTGCTTAAAAACAGTGAATTAATGTGGTAATGGTTTTTGCATATTGGTTATGCATGTGAATCATTGGACTAATGTGGTAAGATGGTTATATTGGCAAGTGATGTAAGTGGTTCTTGGTTCGTTGATCGGATATAGTTAGCCGGCTATAGGATTGGGTGCACCGTGAATTAAGTCGCCTTGGAGGTGGAGTGGTCAAGAGGGGACCGGTAAACTCCCTTCAAGTATCCTAACGAGATGGTTAAGGTCATAATGGAGGTTGATGCCCATTCGAGGACCTTGGTTAAGCAAAGGTTATATGGTGTTTAAAAGTCCATATATGGGAACCTTGTGCTTGTTGAGATCACAATGGCGGTGTTAAGTCCATGTGTGGATCTTGTGTAGGGTGTCCCGGATCTCGTTAGTGATGTTATACAACTACCAATCGGTGAATGCAAAGGTTGTATGGTGGTTAAAAGTCCATACATGGGAACCTTGTGCATGTCAAGGTTGTATGGTGTTTAAAAGTCCATACATGGGAACCTTGGGAAAAGTGGAGGTTGTATGGTGTTTGAAAGTCCATACATGGGAACCTCGGGAAAGCTAAGGTTGTATGGTGTTTAAAAGTCCATACATGGGAACCTTAGGATGGTGAGGTCAAATGGTGTTTAAAAGTCCATTGGGGACCTTGGATTGGTAGTGTGTATGAAGCGTGGGGGACAACGATTGTGATCCGCGTATCCGATTGGATGTTGAGTTGAAAAGTGAATGTGGTTGATCACTCGAAAGCCAATATGATGTTCTTGATTATAAAGAAGCATGAAATGCTTGAAATGATGCATAATTGCATGAGAAGCATGAGATGCTTGAAAAGATGCACGGTTGCATGGAAAGTGTTTAATGCTTGTGAATGCATGTTTACTTGTTATGTTGAACAAGTGTTGATTATCATTTGGTAAATGATGCATGTATGCATGAAATCTCTTTAATGCATTGGAGTCTTGTTAAGACTTGTTTTAAAAGGCATGTGATAATGATGTTATGGTTCATGAGTTGCCTTTGGTTATTGCATGTGTTGGATTGATTGAGTAAATGATTCTAAAGGGTTTCTTGCTTGAATGGTCTTTAAGTATAAGAAAGGTATGTTGTGAAATGGAAGTGTTTTCCAAGGTTTTGATTTAACTTTGCATATGGTGTTTATGCATGGAATGGTTAAATGGATGATTTTGCAAGTTGTACATTGAAATGGTTTTCTTAGCTTGCTAAGCTAAGGGTTGGTTTTCATGTATGTGCAATGCATGATTTTAAGCATGTTGATGAAAAGGAGTTTTCAAACTTTGCTTGGCAACAAATCGGGTTTGTTTTAAAAGTGTTTTATGACCCGCTGCATTGATGGTGTTTTGGTTTTGAGCATTCCTCGCTAAGCATTATGTGCTTACGCTCCTTTTTGTCCATCAATGCAGATTCTTGAAGTTTGGACAGCAAGGAGCAAGGGATTCAAGGTGGACTCCAATTGAGATGTATGTCTCGGTGAATAGCTATAGTTAATAAAGGCAATGGGGGTAGAATCTCTCGGGTTAATGTGTATGTGTTCGTATATGTTCGGACAAGGATGTTTTAATGTTGTTGTTAATGTTGCTGAATCATGATTTGGCTTTAATGAGATTGTTTTGGAAAGGTTGTGCTTAAATGGTTGCTTGTGTAGGAAGCATGCCTTTAGATTTGGGGCTTTTCATATATGATGTTATTTTGATGAATTGTTGATGCAAGTATGTCTCATTTATGTTGAATTGCATGTTGGTAAAGTTTGGTGGCTTTTGGGGCATGATTGGATGGTCAATTGTGTGTTTGAGTGAGCAAAATGCTGCAATCTGGGTAGGGCGTTTCGGAACAGTTGACACCGTTTCGGAACGGGTGCCCTGCATAAACCCAGGCGTCCAAAACGGGTGCCACCGTTCCGGAACGGTTTGGCTACTGCCAGTCCCCCGTTGCGGTACGCGTTGCGGAACGGCCCCGTGTTTCAAAACGGGCTCTGCCTGTTTCGGAACGGGTGACCGTTGGGGGCTGACATGGGCGGTTAAATGTTTCAGAATGTTTGCATTTTGGTCCTGAAACTTGTTTGTGCAATTGTATGAGTTTGGGATGTCCGTTTGAGCTGAAATTTGGCAGAGAAGCATGAAACCTGATTAATTTTAAGTTGGTAACTTAAAATCTGGTTAAGTCCTTAAAGTTTTCAGAATTTACAATTTGGTCCCTAAAGTTGTAAATTGTTCAATTGGGTCCCTATTTGATCTCTGATGTTTGTGATCTTTGAGTATGTTGTTTGCATGATCACATCTAAGGTTAATGTGCATCTAGACAAGATTAAAAAGAAAAAAAAGGGTCGTTAATCAAGGTTGACTTTCGGGTTGACTTTGGTTTTCCCCGTGTGACTTTCTTAATTCGGGTCAACCGTCTGGGCCGGGTTAAGGGGGTTACATTCCACACGGGGAATCCATGCATCGAGCTTTTCCTTAGAAGAGTTGTAAATTTGTCCCATGCCTCGTGCATTGGTTCGTCATCCTCCTATTGAAAAGTAGCAATTTTGTTACGCAATCTTCCAGATAAATGAGAAGGATTAAAATGAGATAAGAATTCACGAGAGAGATCTGCCCAAGTTCATATTGAACCCGGCGTGAGTTTATTCCACCAAATTTTAGCTCTGTCTCTCAGTGAATGAGGAAATAACTAGGGCCTCAGTACTTCTGGATTTATTCATGGTAATCTAAACGATCCACAGATTTCTTGGAACGTTTTCAGATGTTCTCGAGCATCCTAATTTATCGCACCACTAAACTGGCCAGCAGAATTTATCATGCTGAACATAACAAGTTTCAGCTCGAAGTTCTCAGCTTCCACGTCTGGCAAGGTGGTCTCCAGTTCAACATGGTCATTGACTATGTAGTCGCGGCAGGACTGTCGTGCGTCAACGGCAGGCCGTTCATTTCGGACATCTTGGGAAGGATCTTCAGCAACCCTCTGGTCATCATCTACCCTGTTGTTAAGCCTTCCGTTTACCATTGCTTCTAGCTCTTCCTCAAGGTAGTCGTTTCTTGCTATTAAGAGTCAGACTCGGTTCCTGAGTTGGCATGTTCGTTCGATTTCAGAGTCTTGTTTGTACTCAGGTTCTTTGCCTCGTCTAGATTTGCGCATAAGCAAACAGAAATCCTTGTGAAAAACACAAGGTAAATAATACTAATAAAAACAGAAAAAATTAAAAAGAAAAAGTACAGTAAGAGTAAGGGTAAAGATATGTTGCCAGTCCCCGGCAACGGCGCCAAAAACTTGTTGCGTGTCAAAAGTCCTATCGCAAATAGTGCAAGTGTACACGACGCAAGTAGTAAAGTGATACTTGGAGTATCGGATATCGTCTCCACAAGGACTGGAAATAGCTTTATCCTAGAATTGCTGCACGAGAGAGAGAGAGAAAGAGTTTAAATTGTTTGTAAAGTAATATTGGGAAACAAGTAACATAAAAGATAAAAGAATCAGGTTTAAGAAATAGGTCGGTATTGATTCGCTCAGTAGTGCAGGTGTTGCACTGTAAGAGAACTTATGTTCTGTCGTAGTCCCTGTCGCGGCAGCACCTGTCGCGACAGAAATCTGTTGATGTCGCAACATCGATCACACAACTTTGTACTTCAAGCTTGGCAAGAATCACTACTATGACTTGTCCTATCCCTAGGCCCAAGTGCTATTAATGAACACTTCTTAGATGATACCTCCCGACGTAAATCGAAGGGTGAACACCAATGTTGTCGAATTCTTCCTTAGCCACTTAACCTCGTACTTATCCCTAAGCCGAGATGTTTTAACCATAAACTAGAAAACGCGTATTTATTCCATTTGTATGCTTGACTCTCCCGATATCAAACAAATAAATAACCTCACAATGCTCTCCCGATACTCTTGCGAGATATAAAAACCAGAATAAATAAACTTGAAGTTTTATTGCTTGAACAGAAAATTCCTAAACAATACAATCCTTGCAACTACTTTACAGAATCAACCCTTAGCCCTAGGGGGAATTTGAAGCAAGATGAAAGGGGGAAAACGACAAGGGTTTTGGGGAAGATGGTTAGGAATGAGATATCCTTCCCTAGGTCGAATTACATGCCTTTATATAGGCCTTGGGTCCAAGTTTTCTAATATGGCAATAATACAAGTTAAAACTAAAGTACAACTCTATTAAAGATTAAATCTTCTGAGTAGATGCCTTTAATTCGTCCTCTTTTCTTGCCTTGAGTTTCTTCCTTGGACTTTGGGCTTGGCTTTCATTCTTCCTCTAGGCTCAGAAAAATATAGAAGTGGCCCACGACAGACCGGCTTGATATCCTCTATCTGTCGAGCTCCACTTCACTCTTCCACCTCACCAATGTTGTCGTCATGGCTGCCACGGCAGTGGCCACGGCAGCATTTTCTCCTCGACTCTAGTCCTGTTATCCAGCTCTGCTCCTTTGCTGCTCTGAGTCTGCCATAGCATATACCTGCAAAAGTGACCAAAATCAGTAGCAACTGTGTCATTTTATCTAATTGTGATGTATATGAAGAAATATATCCTAAATGAAATGAAAAATGCTTGAATGCAGCAGAAATATGGGTAAATGAGGTGTAAAATATAGAACTTTTATACACTCAACACTTAAACACCATTGACATAAATCTTTAAAAGTAATCTACAAACGAATTCAAAAATAATACGAGGACACCACTTGATCGGCTAAATCTAGGTTAGGAGGGCTAGTGAGAAATATGATGATAATTTTGATATTTTATTGTGGAGGAATGTCAATAGCCCTAAATTTTCAACTCATTCAAAGATGGCCAAGGATGTGTTAAATATACCACTTTCTACTGTCGCTTTAGAGTCTGCATTTAGTACCGAGGGATATGTGCTTGATCAATTTAGGAGTATTTTAATTCCTAAAATGATACAAACCCTTGTGTGTACTTAAGAATGTATTCGAAATATATCAACCAAAAACAAGATCAAGAAGATCGTAGAACAAATTCAAGATATCGACAAGATTGATATTGGTATATCAATATTTTTATCTACTAATTTTCATTTAACAAGTACAATTATTTTGAGCATTATTTATAGCACATCGTTAACTTGTTTAATCTTCTGAATTTTTAGATTCATCTTGGAATGCATTAGATCTTGTCCTCAATTTATAAGCTCATAAGCTTTCATATTGTGAGTGTGAGTTGAAGGAAAGGTATGTGTTCAACAATATTCTAGTTTTTTATTTATATTATATTTTTTTCTTGATGCATTTATTTATATTATATTTTAAAATAACATATATTTTGTATATATAATAAAAATAGAGATCTTTTAAGGGATTCAATTGATGCATATGAGTTGTAGATTGTTGTATTTTGTATATGTAATAGCTGCAAACTGATTATTTATGTAATAGATGAAAATTGTTGTTTATATAATAGAAGCAAACTTCTTCAAATTATTTTTTATGTAATAGATGCAAACTGTTATTTTATGTAGGAAATGTAAACTTCTGCAAATTATTTTTATATAATAGTTGCAAACTGCTTTTTTTATGTAATAGATGTTAACTGATTCAAAAAAATTATGTAATAGAGGCAATTGTTATTTTGATGCTTACAAATTAGATGCAAAATTTTATTTTATATAATGTCTGCAAACTGTTTTTATATAATAGATGCAAATTGTTATTTTGATATTTATAATAGATACAAATTATTTTATATGTAATGTTTATTGTTGTTTTGATGCTTAATAATTAGATTCAAAATGTTTTATAGGTGCTTTGCATTGTTATTTTAGTTAACGGTTAAAGAGAAAAAAATAGCTAGTTCAGTTCGATTGGTTAACCGAATTAACCAATTGAAAAACCCTAGTTCCAATACAAAGAAAATTAGTAGGATAACTAAATAAATGTCATCTTGATCAGTCGAGGCGATGTTAAATCTATTCCTGAGAAAAATAAAATGAAAAGAACGACCAAATGGTCGAAAATGAAGATAAAATACCAAAAGGGCAGAGAAAAATATGTCGCAAAGGCAGAGTTATTCTTATTAAAAAATAAAAAAACAAAGATGTGATATAATAAAGCAAATAAAGAGAAGAGTTAACGAAGGTCGACAAATGAATCGATGATTGCACTAAGACAGTTGTCGCCGTCGTAAAAAATGGAAAAAAAAAAGAAGAATTGTGTAACACCCCAATTTAGCCCTTTTTGTAAACCCTAAATTGTAAAAATTCCCAATTGGAAACCCTAGAATTTGGGGGAAATCTCAGGTTTTAACCTAAGTGGAATTAGGGACCTAATTGAATAAAGTTAAAGTTTGGTGGTTAATTTGTTAGGCAGGCTAAAATAGGGACCATTCTTTTGTAATTTACCCATTTGTTAGGGTAAACAACCCTTTTGTTCTGATTTTCATTCTGTGCGCCGCTCTCCTTCCCCTTTTCTCTCAAAAAGAAAAATAATAAAATAAGCATATCAAACCCTTCCCCGTTTTCCGTTGAAGCTTCGGCCAAGGGGCCATCATCACCCGTTCAATGTTTCAACCCTACTAGTGCATTCTTCGTCACCGCGTGAACAAAACCCGACCACCCAACTCTTCGTGCGCCGCCGTTCTTCGCTAGAAACGGGTTCAAAATTGTGCGTTGAATCGTGCACTATCGTCGATGTCCTCTTCATGTGTCGCCTCCGTCTCAGGTTTGGGTGAGTGTCATGGTCGAGTCTGTTAGGTTTTTGGGTTGTCTCCATCGTCGGTTTGTCAGCCGTCGTGGATCTAGTTGGTTGTTGTCAGGTTGGGTTAGCCGTTTAGGGTGTGGTTGGTGGGTGTGTTAGGGTTTGGTTGATTTGGGATTTTAGGGTTTTGAATCTGAATTGGGTTTGAATGATGGAACTGAACCGGGTTGTGGGAACCGAACTTAGGGTCAGCAGTGACGTCATCTGCTGTTGTATGTTGATGCAGGCTGACGTCAATGACAACGTTGACTTTTGGGTTGACTTTTTCGGCCGGGTTCACCTTTATATTTTTTGACATTCTGGTTTCGTTTCTGCTGCCCGTTTCTTCAAATTCGAACCTGAAATACCTTTTTGGATCAAGTTTATATGTTGAACTCAGAATTTTGTTAAGTGTTGCATTAGAGTTTGACTTGGTTGTTTATGTGTTCAGGTGACAAGGACTCTGACCCCGAGACTTTACCTCCTCCTCCGCCAGGCAGACCTCCAGTGGCACAGTCTTTGAGATCTGCTAGTAAGATTTCTGTTAAGCGTAGTTTACTCGATGTGGCATAGTAAGAAATCTTATATAGTGTTCTTTGTTTTTAGGAGCCGATTCTGTTCGACCTTCTGCTAGGGCTGAGCGTGGGAGACGTCACTGTTGACGTTGACTATTTAGTTGCCTAAGGTGTGTTCTTTGTCTGTGCTACATGTCTTTGATGTCTGATTGCATGATCTGTATGATATATATATATATCTGTGTGTTATTCTGCTCTGTTATCTGATAAATATTATATGACTCGACTGTGTGCTATTCTGCTCTGTTATCTGATAAATATTATATGACTCAAATGTTGTGACCGTGTTATGTAACACATATCGGAATCGGACTATTATGTACATGCATCTTATTTGTTTAACAAGATTGCATTCGGACTCTGAAATCGGATAACATGTCATATCATTTGGGATGGGATATTGTATTGAGGAAGCTCAGCGACTTCATCCTTCGGGTTGAACTTCGCTTCGGATTAGTAGTTCCATCTTTCGGGATGAGTTCTGCTTTGGACATGGTGTTGCGGTGTAGAGTGGTTCAGGAGAACCTCACTCTTCGAACGGTGATGTAGATGGGTGCATGTCATGTCATGATATCTATATGCCTTGCTTGTAATACTTCGGAATATCTGTTAAATCTTGAATTGTTGATTGATTGTTGGATTGACTACTGTTGTGCACTTTAGAGACACACTGAGCTTTATAGTTGACTCCCCCTTAGTATTTGTTTCAAATTTCCAGACTTAGGATTCGGTACTTGGAGGACCTCATTCGAACGGATTGATATTATTATTCAGTATGGAATATTTTAAGTTTTCTTTCATTATTTATGTATTTCGGACTTGGTTGTAATTTGGACTTTGGACTTTTATTTTGGAGATTGATGAACTAATTTTCGCATGCATTGTTTTACGATGAAACTTCAAAAGACTTTTACAATTGAATAATAAATTTCGACACATTTTCTTTTAAGTGATCTTTCTTGAGGGACAAGTTTTCTAAAACGACAAATATAATTTAAGCAAACCTCTTAGGTCAAAATAGGGGGTTGCATGTATACTCTTAATTCAACATTAGATCTAAAAGAGATGTGTGTTTCATTTAGAATTGATGACATTTGTCAATTGATTCACAAATTTTATCCTTCAAACTTTGTTGAACATGAGATGATGTAATTAAGGATGCAATTTAAGCATTTTGATCATGTGCGACAACTTTAAGATTACAAATGTTTGAAAAATATTTTTGATTTGTGTTAATAGTTGGTGAAAACAAAAAAAAATCCAAGATTTATCCTCCTGTATATAGGGTGGTGAAAGGAAGATATGATATTTTTTATATGATTTTGAATTTTCAAATCAAAATGCCACCGATAGACACCATTGTTAAGAAATTTGGCAAAAATAATTCTGATGTTCCAAAACACCGATAGAGAAAAATCAACATTTGTACAAAAACAAAGGTAAAAGTGTGGATCAAGTGGAATATTAAAAAAATATAGGAAGACTAATATACCCTATGAATTACACTAGACATGATATTGCTTTCATTCTAAGTATTTTAAGCAGATTCACGAGCAATCTACGGGAAAACCATTGAAAAGTGATTGTGATGATACTAAGATATCTCATATATACTTGAAACTACATATTGTATTATACTAGAGATTTTGTTGTGTTAGAATGATTCTCCGACGCCAGTTGGGTATCTTATATTCAAAGTATCAAAGGCACAAGCGGTTATATTTTCACATTGGAGGATGAGATGTGTCATAGAAATCCTCATGGCAAATGATTATAACCAAATTCACAATAAAATTTGAATTTGTAGCTCTAGACAAAATCTGAAGAAGAGATAGAATGGCTACAAAATGTTTTGAAGGACATTCCTTAATGACCAAAGCATGTGCCCACATTATGTATATATTGTGATAACAAGGAAACAATTGGTAGATAATAGAACATTATGTATAATGATAAGCCAAGACACATGGTTCGTCGGCACAATATTGTTAGACAACTAATTTCAACATCAGTCATTTCTATTGATTTTGTAAAATCAAAAGATAACACTACGAATCTACTAACCAAAGGGTTAAACCGAGATCAAATTTATAAAACATCAAAATAAATGAGATTAAAGCTCGTGAATACTTAAGGCATTAGGTGAAGAAAAACTTAATATAAACATGACTAGAGATCCCAAGATCTTAGTTTAATGAGACAACTTACTTGCATAGATCTTATGAGGTCAGCATAGAGGTTCTTTTTCAAGTTCATTCCTATGATGAAAACATAATTAAAAATGGAAAAAAAAAGTTCAACAAAGCTTTTAATGGCCATTGTTTATTTTAGTGAGACGAACAACATAAGTCACCTATATGAGATTGAAATGAGACCATTTCAATGAGATTATAAGGGATAGTTCTCTAAGCTCATGCAGAACCATGAGGGTGTACACAACCATATGAACATACCAATGAAAACAAAAATTTGTCGAGGAGATATTTGTGTGAGGTATATTATCATTGATATAAATGACAAAACAGTTCAAGAACATCATATCTACTGGTCGGTTAATAAAATAAATATACTTTCACACGAGAATGTTCAAGGGTTGATGCCTACCTATATTATGCAATTATTCAAAGTAGAATCTATCACCTCACTGAGTCATTGAGTCTCGTTGATACATCAATTTTATTAATGTGAGAGATTGTTGAAAAATATTGGATATTTTAGAACTTTGACGCATATTATTTTATTGGTAAATTCTTCGCTTGAATAATAAATTATGGATCTATATTATATTTCATGATTTCTTTAAAACGATATATAATATGCTTAAAATAATTGAGAGATAGATAAGAAATTGATGCTTAAAGTAAGCTACTTGTAAATATTATTGAGAAAATGTGATGGCCAAAAACACTTCCACCCCACATGGATAATGTTTGGAGTTTGGAATATGTTTATAAGCTATAACCATATTTTTTAGTTTGTAAATAAGTCAAAACTCTCCCTTGCGCGGAGAGAGGTGCAAATCATTTCCAATTGGGGTTTGAGGATGCACCTGCCTAACGTGGGTGACAGAAAATGTCTGGACTAGTCATGCCTTGATACGACCTACCAAATTTTAGCCCAACTAAATTATTATTATTTTTAAATTTTTCTCAACAATAGTTGTCTTTTGATGAATAGATTGATTGCCTTTGGTTGAATATTTCATCTATTCATTCTTGTTTCTGGTCACTCATATCTATTAATTTTTAATAATTTTTTTCTTCAATCGGTCTAATCTCTTCATTTACCTATTCATTCATCCTCGTTCTTCAATTAGAATAGGCATAATACTCCCTATTTCATTTTGGATTACTTCCTCTCCTTTATATAAAGCTAAGATGACAACTTTCTTAATCACTTTATTTTAAAATTTATTTCTTCTAGTGGAAAAAAGATAAAATTATATTAATTGTTCACTGTTGTTGTGCTATAGTTATAACCGTTTGTTGTTGTATTCCAAGAGACGGTCATCCAATGTTACTCAAAGCAATAGGAAGAGGACGAATTAATGTAAGAAAATTGTTCATATATACCTCAAAAAAATTATTCTTCATATTTTATTTTCATTTCTATCCGACAGTATAGTATTTGTTTATGTTTCTATTTGATTTCTTTTCTATTCCTTATTTCATTTATGACATTCTGCGATTTCATTTGATTATTACCACGTTATTTTCTAACGTTGACACTAACTTGTAACGTTGGTGCCTAAATTTACAAAAATTTTAGTTTAGCTATCCAAAGAGAACAAATCCCATCATTTGGGGAGTAACCCGTTAAAAAAGAATTCATTTCGTATGAGTTAATTACTAGCAGCCTTTGATACTTTTAATGGTTTCTTTTGTTAGTGCGAGATAGTGTTGTTTTGGGTTTGGGTAGATTTTCACTATCCTTTTTCCGTTTACTAAGGTTGATCAGTAGGGTTTTTTTTTGTCATTTCGATTTTTTAGGGATTTGTCTTGACTAATTACTAGCAGCCTTTGATACTTTGAATGGTTTCTTTTGTTAGTGCGACATAGTGTTGTTTTGGGTTTGGGTAGATTTTCACTATCATTAAGGTTGATCAGTAAGGTTTTTTTTTTGTCATTTTGATTTTTTAGGGATTTGTCTTGACTAATTACTAGCAGCCTTTGATACTTTGAATGGTTTCTTTTGTTAGTGCGAGATAGTGTTGTTTTGGGTTTGGGTAGATTTTCACTATCCTTTTTTCGTTTACTAAGGTTGATCAGTAGGGTATTTTTTCATTTCGATTTTTTAGGGATTTGTCTTGACTAATTTAAACTGATCCACATCGTACGCCTAATTTTAGTAGGTGAGTCTTCTAACAAAAATTTTTTACATATACAAAATCTCGAATTTAATTTTTACTTAAACGATATCAAGTTACTTACCATTCGAACCAGCTACGTTATAATAGGGTTTCTATTTGCTCTTTCGAATTTACAAAAGATGATTGATTAGTTTCACAGTGGAATATGTTTGACTTTCGGTGGCATTCATGCATAAATTGATGATTCACTGATCAATTCCATATTCCCAATACTTTAATTTGGCATTATTTCTCTAATATGTGGCCAACATTTATGGTCGAGCAATGGATTGGAATAAATTATATTATATGGATTAAAGAGCAGAATAATATCTTCACAAAGTTGTTTTTATTTTTCTTTCCCATTCCTCCGAGTTCATAGGGTGTCTGTTTTTTTAGTAAATTATATAAATGACCATCATATTATTGGTAAAGTCGCAATTTGGTCACCTTATTTTTTTCAAAGCAAGTAAGCCACCATACTATTAATTTGGACTCAATCTGGCCACTTGCCGTTAGAATCTAAAGGCAGGGTGACGTGGCAGTTAAAAAAGAGATATAATTACACATTTGGTCTCTGTTATTTACACATTCTTTCAATTTAGTCTTAATTTTAAATTAATAAAATAAATTAATTATTTAATTAGGTGGTAACACGTGTCAATATCTTATTAGAGGACTTTAATTATTTATATTTAATTTAATAAATTTATTTCCCCTCAATCAGGTGGTGACACGTGTCACTACCTAATTCAATAATTAATTTATTTTATTAATTTAAAATTAGGACTAAATTGAAAGAATGTGTAAATAGCAGGGACCAAATATGTAATTATACCTCTTTTTTAACTTCCGCGTCACCCTGCCGTTAAATTCTAACGGCAAGTGGTCAAATTGAGTCTAAATTAATAGTATGGTGGCTTAATTGCTTCGAAAAAAAGTAAGATGTTCAAATCGCAATTTTACGAATAGTATAGTAGTTATTTATGTAGTTTACTTTTTTTTATTGGAAAGGAGTTGAACTCGATCCTTATATAAAAAAATTGTCAGTATCACTTAACCACTAGAAAATGATAAATAAATTAAAAAAACTCAAATGAGCAGTAAATCCTAATGTATATTTATATAATTGGATTCAATGATTCGATTAGATATGAGAAGTATTGATACTCTTACAAATGTTATTATTTTTATAATCGTCTGACATTTATTTTAATTGATTCGAATTCAAATATCATAAAAGTACATTATAAAAGCAATTGTAGCTTCTAATGTTTTTATTTATTAGTTTAAATTTTGAAATTCTTTCAAAATAAAAATTCTTTCATACTAGTTGAATTAGTATTTCCACAATTTGTGGGGTCAGAGCAGAACTTATTCAAAACCCACTTGAGAACTTACTCGAATGAGAATAAGAACATAAAAAAAATACTTATAATGGAATGGAACTATTAGGATTAATGGAACTAGATAAAATATAAAAATTAAAATAAAGTATACATTGACTTTTCAATTTGTTTGTAAAGTAAAAAAAAAACATATACCATGCATTCTTTTAAATGTTTCGAAAACCAACTATGTCTATTAAGCGGAGCAAGCACATTTGACCAGTTAGTTAAGATGTTCATTTTTATTCCTTCATATTTTTTTTAGATCATGGGTTTTAGACTCACTAAAAGCACTCTCTTTCCTTCTCCTAGAGCCTCTTTCTCCTTCCTTCCCCTCTAGGTAGGATTAAGATTAGATTTAAAATTTATCAAAAACTATGTCTATTAAACGAAATATGAATGTAAAATTAGGCACTTATTTGGTAATACAATACTCTCATCCCGAGCACAAATTATGAATTAATACTAAAATTTTACTTCTACAAAAATAGGATTAAACATCGAAAGAGATCAAATTACTTAACTTCAAAAAAAGGGCCTAATAAGTATTAAAATTTAAATTTTGAGAAAACTAAAGTTTAATTTGATTAATATTTATATTGATAAGGGCTTAAAATGCCATTAAACCAATTTTTTTTGGGGGACCAGCCCTCCAAACTGCTACATAGTTTTGTTCTTGTCTTGTGTAAGTAATGAGAGTAAATGTATAATTATACAAAAAAAAAATAATTGTTACATTAGTAATTCTGTTAAAATTTAACAATTAGTGATTTGATTGCAACCATTTTAATAGTTTATTAGATTAATTGAACAAAAATTTATAATTAAACAGTTAAAATAGAATCAAATCAATAATTTAGTAGTGGCCTTGGAGATAATTTACCCTAATATGAATTAGGGGAAACTACACGGGTAGTCACACTCACCCAACTATCACCCTTTTCCTGTTTTGATAACCGTCATTAATGTTTCGTTATCATTTTGGTCACCAATCGTTAAAAAATTAACGAAAAATGTGATGTGTCATGACGTAATAACACTTTTAGTCCTAAAAGTTATACATTCTATCAATTTAATCATCAAATATTTTTTGATTTGAACATTGTCTTAGTTGACATTAGGTTTCAGATTCAATTCCGGTCAAGCCCTCCCCCCTCCTCTATAACCTGTTTGAAATTTACCTTTAGCATTTAGTTGTATTAGCTTACAGTTTGATATTTTACCTGTTGGACTGCTGCATGAAACTTTTATTTTGCCTGCACGTGTTCTACCCAATGACAATCCCGGCTTAAAACCTGGAACAAAGTCTATGGCGTACATAACTTCAGTTCCAGTCAAGACTTGTTTCATAGTGCTAGATGATTCCATTAGAAGAAGCTCTGAATAATAATGTTTCAGATCATCTTAGAGGATGCAGAGTGATAAAAAAACATCATCAAACAAACCATAAATGTAAGTGAAATAACCTTAATTATTTAGAATTACAATGTCAAAGGCTAAAAGAGTGATAGAAAATACCAAAACCTAGTAATGTAACCCAATTAGAAGAGGGAAGACAGACAGAAAGCCAACAAAGGCTTTTTAGATGTCCGGATGATGAACGTTGTTGGGTTGATTATCCAATGGCATGTATTGTGCCATTATAGCCCGAATCTCCGAATCCATGTATCTCTGCATCAAGTTCGACGACAAATGAAGGTCAGTTCAATGGAAAAATATGCTTCCAAATGATTGGAGGATATGAACCTCCAAATATATGAAAAATATAACCCTGTGGTCCCTGTCAAACACATTTGTATCCGACTATGTTTGAAGTGATATTGTCCAGCCATTACTTCACCTCAAAAATGGGTTCTAATTGATAAAACTGCCACATAATTTCTAACCCAATTTTCGTTCAAAATTACCCTTTATGTTATGAAGTTCTGCTCACATCTAAATCAACCGAGTGATGCCGCTCATCACTAATTCATCAATGGTTCTAAAATGCGATCTTGTAATCTATGATATATTAATATTAGTGCAACAACAATCTTACCCGGATTCTGTATTTGTAAATGGCATATCCTGCACCTCCAGCAGCAATCAATCCAAGAATTATTACCCAAACAGAGCCCCAGCTTAACTCTGTTCTAACATTCTTACCTGAAAACGAATATCGCATTAGTGGGGTGGGGTGTTACGACCTTTAATAAAATGGCAAAAACATGCTATCTATCAAAGATACTCACCGAGACACATGTCATGCTCTCGCATGTACAACGAACCACCACTACAGCTGCACTCATAACTGCCCCAAGTATTTTTGCATTTGCACCCAGGACATTGGCAGGCCAGCTTCTCCTTGCACTCATCGACATCTGGGAAACAGTCCAACGTAAGAAATGGTTCACCAACAGAGATAAAAAAAAGATATAAAAGTTTGCCCCAAAAAATATATCAGATGGCTAAAAGCATTCATATTTTACGCACTTAGAAAATCTCCACTCATCCATTTCCAATAAAAGGCGCCAAGACTTGAGCTTTTGCTACAGGTTCCTCCTAAGTCCTAAATCTCTAGAAGTGATTCAAGAGTTTACGAACTCCTACCGAAGCATTTCAGATGCCTAGCGCACAGATTGAAACTAAAATACCACACCAAAATCTAAATAAGTCCATGGTGTCTTAGTAAAACACAAATGTGATGGTAGAAATAGCATCTACACATTCACGTATGTTCCACAGATTAGTCAACAATACAGTGCATAATATTAAATAAACTCATTGACTAAAAGCAGAAAGCAAAAAATCTCAATGAGCCATCTATTTCCAGTGTCGAGAATGATTTGACATTATATGAAGAAACCAGGCATAAATATCCTTGTACCTTCACAGCTCTTGACTCCATCACCCTTGAATCCATGTGGGCACTTGCAACCATGTGAATGGTCATCCTGAACATTCCATTCCAGAACCAAATAACTAAGAAACGCGGAAAATGGAGAGATAAATAGAGAAACAACAAAAGAGATAGACAGAGGCACTCACTATACAAGCAGAGTATGTCCTTCCTTCCTTTGTTTCTCTCCAACATCCTCCATTGTTGAATTCACAACGTAAAGCCGCAGATGCTGTTAAGCAGAAAACCAGATAGAACTAAGGATAAAAGAGTTGTAAAATGCGAATTTCATTTTCAGCATTGATTATAACCCTCAGGCAAGAAGACCAATATTTTCCATGAAAATATTTACCTTCACAATGTGTATAACCATCTCCACTAAACCTCACACCGTTAACAGTTGGGCACTCGCACACTCTTCCCCGGAAGGTATCCTACAAGTAAAAAAGGGGCATCAGCAAAAAGGTTAAATTGAACACATAGCTGACCTATACAAAAATTTCTGGTAACATACATACCCTGCATGCGGTAAGGTTAGCAATCTTGTCCTGCCAGCAACCACCATTGTTTTCTAAGCACTCATTAGTTTCAATATCTGCCAAGGACAACTTATAATGAAATAATGAATATAATCTCTATGATAATCTCTACCCAAAAAGTATAAATTTATAACTTAAATAGCATGCATGGGAAAAAAATGTAATGGTGCCAGAAAATTTAAATGTTTCAAAGCAAACCACAAGAAGAAAATGCCTCTAAATTAAGAGCAACAGATGATAACCTTCACTTAAACAAACTGCTGGCTCTGTGGTCTCTAGAAAACCTGCACAAATTGCCTTGAGAACAGCTCCTCTGTCCAACTTCCCTAAATCCATCAGAAGAGATATTGTTAAAAAAGGTATTTCAAACAATCAGATTGCCAGTAATGACAGTAAATTCCGATTCAAACCTCTATACTGTCTGTTATTTATCACAAGAGTTGGCAGTATGGTTACATCTCCACGAGAGCCTTTCCCAATCTAAAATAAGAATTACAGCATAAATGAGAACCACAATGACAAGATACGACAACAATGGGATTGCCGGAATCCTTTTTAACTTAAAAAGTTCAAGAATTGCCTGACCTGTGCATCTTGCTCAGCTTTCAGAACTGGGTTATCCACATCAGCCTCAGTATCACCAATACATTTGTCTACTTTATTGAGATCAACACCTACAAAGCAGAGAATGGAAGACAGATACATAAGTACACCTGCCGGATGTAAAGATAAAAACTTGTTTTTTATCCATACTTAACAGATGACTTAGGTAATCATTAATCAACATTTCCAGTGACAAATAAGAGTTCTTTTGCTTTTTAGCTACCAACAAAATCACACAGTTGATATCATAGGCAAAATACACATAAACGTAGATACTTGTAAATGCGTATAAACTCATTAGTACTGCAACAAATAGTCCATTTTATTAACGTTAGTAAACATAGAGGAGAAAATGTTACGTGTAGTAAACAAGATGAAAAAAATACTAGTTGATTATCCCAAGCAAAAAACGGGACCAATTCAATGGTCTTATGCTCCATTTTCAAATAAATAAAATCAAGCAAACACTCAAACAGTATAACAGCGGCAATATTGTGAATGGCCCATTTTAAGAATCATATATAACAAGGACCATTGCATATAAAGCATTAACCTACCAAGGGATCGGATAACTTTATCTGCACACTCTTTGTTATACTTGAGCTCTTTTGTCGGGCAGCGGATAGCAAAGTCCGTAACATAATCCCACCAAAGCCATGGCTTTCCACTTTCATTAGCAACTTTGAAAAGGCAAATTTGGCGAAGATTTTGAACCACCACATCTTTACCATCATAACCTTTACTGAAGTCTTGCTCAGGATCCGGAGCACAGTACCTCCCATGATTGATACACTGCGACTTGCACTGTTTGCTCAAAATAAAAGCTTCAGGGCAATACCAAGTTATATAATGCGGGGTAAACAGAGTGTAGCCTTTCTGCTCGAGTATTTGAGCAGCTCCTTTGAAGTTCTTGACAAATTCGATCTGGCTGTCACACTTTGGCCCACACTCATCATTGCTATTAGTCCAGAACTCGTACTCGACACGCTCATCGGGATGAGGAAGAGACTCCCTCCAGTCCAGATTCATATTAACCATTTCCCCACCGCTGATGGCCTTCTTGAGGCTGTCCCCTAGTGATTTACTAATGAGGGCTGATGGAATGGTGATGTTCTGGAGGTATTCGGCGTTAGCATTCTCTTCTTCAGGGGTATCCATGGTGATCAAAGGCTCATTCTTGTTGTCAGCGACAAGAATGGCAGCAGCTCCAGCTTTCTGAGCATTCCACGCCTTCAAGGTGAAGAAACAATCTGCCAGAACATAAAAATGAAAGATGATAAAGTAGGTAAACTTAAAAACAAACCCCTAATACCTACAAGTTTAAATCAATACATTTATGCAATGCTAAATTTAACAACTGCCAGCATGGGTTTTTTTTTGTTTAACCCCTTGTATCCGACTAGTTCGGATCGGGTTTTGCAGTGGCAAAATATGGGGCAACCCTCCAACCCAGTTTTCTCTTTTTCACAAGACCTTGCTTTGACTAGTGGCTTAGACCAACTGGTTGTTGGTAGTATAAAACACAACGGGAAATTCGACTTAATTAATAGTTACAGAAATAGAAAGTAAGAAAAAGACCAAGAAAACAGAATAATTTACTTCCAAAATTGGATTCTTTATCTAGATCAAAACCAGAGATATAAAAGGGTGGGGGAAATGGGCATACCTCCACGATCAACAAGGAGAAAAGTGGGAAGTCCACCGGGCTTCGATTTGAAGGAGATATCGAAATCATCGAATGACTTGCAAGCGCCTTGATTGGCTTTAGGATAAACGACGGTGCCAACCAAGGTTCCGCCATACTGAGGAACCCCAAAATTCCCAATCGCACACTCATAAACCCCTTTGATTGACTCAGGCGAAGTCACTTTCAAGCTGTTCTTCTCCACTACAAACCTCCCCAAACAGTTCCCCCACAACAAAACCCACGCCCAAATTGAAAACCAAAATATTCCCCTCATCTTTCCCGGACCCAAAATTGGAAAAACTTTTCTTACTATAATCCAACACGGGGGAAATCTTTTTTTTCCAATCAATAACTTAGCATAAAAGTCACCTCTTTTTGCTAGCAAAGCTTCCAAATCCTTCCCCGGAGCTGAAAGTTTATAGCAATGAGGCGTTTGTTTGGCCGTGGAAGAAAAAGAAAAGAAAACAAGAAGAATTTGGACGGAAGTTTAGTGAAAAGGATTGTGGCTTGGATTTATATATATATCGTACACTACAAAATCAAATGAAGTGGTGATTAAGAAAAGGGATTCCAATATAAACCGACTTTTTTTTTTCATTGCAAGTTACATGTTTTTTTTAAATTTTTTTTATTAAATAGAGAAATATAACAAATGTTAATATTCGAACCTACACAATATAAAATAATGTAAAGTTACTATGCCGAACTTAATATAAACCGACTTTGATTCAGGTTTAAGGGGCTTATATATTTCATAAATATAATAATTTAAGAGAAAATATATCGTGCACTAGTGGGTGGAAACGAAAAGTTTTTTCAAATATTATAGTTTAGAGATTTAATTTAAAGATTATAGTTTAGGTGTTTAAGTGTTGGGAGTTTAGAATTTAGAGTTTAGTGTTAGCATTTAAGATTTAGAGGTTAAGATTTAGTTTTAGGGTGATATGGTTATGGGTTTAGGTTTTAATCTATAAATTATAAATTTTAACCGTAAACCTTAAATTCTAACCATGCTCACTAAATTCAAACATTGTTCACTAAAACCCCTAAACCTTAAGCAAAATTCTTAAACCTTAAAATTAAGGTGTTTATTGAAACAAAGTTTCTATAAGCACTTGTGCATAGAATAATTACCCATAATTTAATTATTAGAATCTAATTGATTTTTAATTTTTAATTGTTGTAATTGTCACGGGGCTAGGTTTAGGCCGGTCTAGCCTCGTGCGGCCTTGGTCGCGAAGCACTCGGAATGGCTTGGAAAGCGGCCAAGTCAGCCTTACTCACTAAGCTCGGAAGGCTTAGTCTCGAATTGCGGAAGCTCTCTTGAAAAATGAAAAGGGTGATGGCTCACAAAGTAAAGAAGGAAGGGGATGCACACTCGTTTAAGAAAGCTAAGGCCTCGTTAAAAACTCCCCCTAAGCCTAGATGGGGAGAAAAGAGTACCAAAGCTTCTTTATTAACAAAGAAGGGAAAAGCTTACAAAAGATGAAATGAAACAAAGTGTGGAATGAGTGGAATGGATGGAGGAGGGCTCTATTTATAGCCTAATCCCCCTCGATCCAATGGCTAGCAATGACTTGATCCAAGGGCCATAGATGAGTCTCACAAAGGAATCTCCTATTCAAGGCAAGCTTGTCATATTATATTGACTTGCCTTGATTACAATCACTATTGCCCAAATTACATAGCCTATTACATCATTGCATGGTTGTCTTGAAATACTTTCCCTATGGATGGATCTCTTTCCAAATGTATTTCTCCAAGGATGACAACTTGGCATGGGATGATGGTGCTTGGGCGGATTGGGCCTCTCATAGTCCAATCTTGGTGTCCAAAATCCCCTCTCTTGGTTGTCTTTGGCTGAATCGGGCCCTAGGGGTGTGGGCAACTCGAATGGGAAACCC
Source organism: Hibiscus tridactylites (assembly GCA_958450335.1). NCBI lineage: Eukaryota > Viridiplantae > Streptophyta > Magnoliopsida > Malvales > Malvaceae > Hibiscus > Hibiscus tridactylites. The sequence goes on from OY288279.1 coordinate 73,926,076, forward strand.
CTAGGCCTGTTGGCGCGCACATCGGTTGCGGGCTCGGCTCCTTGGGCGTGCACGTCGGGTGCAGGCTCGGGCTCCATGCCTTGGGCGGCATGGACGGGGCAAGGCAAGGCCCCCTCGTGTGTGGACTCGGCCTTGAAGCGCACGTCGGGTGCAGGCTCGGGCTCCATGCCTTGGCCGGCATGGAGGGTGCAAGGCAAAGGCCCCTCGGGTGCTTGTGTTGGGCCCCCTCGGGTGCAAGACTCATGGGCAACACATGGGGTGCTAGACAAGGCCCTATGGTGCGGACGAACTGGCCCAGCTCGGTTCTCTTGGGCGCAGACACCACCAAGGGCGTTGGGCATGGCCCCTTGGTGCGTGGCATCGGCAGCTACTCGGGCCCCTCGGTTGGGAGAAAGGAATGGTGCGCAAGGGTCAGCACCTATGGGTGTGGCTGGCTCGGTCGCAAAAAGTTCCCCTGTGACATTCTCCCCCACTAAATCTATCGACGCTCTCGTTGATAGGCATTGAAGAGACTCGGTCGTCTTGATCTCGAACGGCCTCGACTTCTCCTCTTGTTCCCGCTTGGCTAAGGGAACTCTCGTGCGAATGGCAAGGCTTTCGCACTTTGGCTCACGATCCGTTTTCCCCTCGAACGGACTTGGCTCTCCATCACTTTTCCCTTCGGTTAAGGGAACTCTCGTCGGATGGGCAAGGCTCTCATGCCTTGACTCTTGATGCACTTCAATGGATGGTTCATCGTGTTTCCGCTTGGCATTGGGAAACAACCTCCAAAGCTCAAGGCTCTCATGCGTTGGTCCACGATCAATCTCGAGCGGTTGCCACTCCTTGGCAAGCTCATGATCCTCGAACGGTCGCCACTTCTTCTCATAATAGCTGCTCGCCTTGCTTTGTGCTTGGCTCGTTTGCATCGGCGGCCTGAGGACAAAACCAGAGTAAGTTAGTCTTAAATCATCCCAATAACTTAACTTACTCACCTCGGACACAAAGTCCTTGTTGGCTTGGGTCACTTCGCCTTGTCGATACTCAAGGCAAGTGATGATGGCGGGGTCTTGGAAAAGCCCCTCTTCGGTGCACTCTTGCACTCTCTCGGATTGTAACTCATCTTGGTAGGTCGTCGTGCCTACTTGCTCTATGGAATGGCTTTGTTCTTCGCACGTTCTCGGTGGCGATCTACAAACAAAACCAAAGTGAGTTAGTCCCAATTTAGAAGGAAAATGGGCTCACTTACCTCGGATATAAAGTCCTCGTCGTCTCGATCCACTTTGCCTTGTCGATACCCAAGGCAAGTGTTGGCATGGTTGGGCCCCTCATCAATGGGCTTGGGCACCTCGGTGCTTTGACTCGCTTCCATGGACTCATGCCACTCGTCCATAGAATTCGACCACTCGTCGAACTCGGCTTGCAACTCTTCGCAAAAGATTGCTAGCTCCTCTCCATCGGCTTGATCTACTTCACCAAACTCGGATGGCTCTTGAAACTCTTCATCAAACTCGGATGGGTACTCCACCTCATGAACCATCTCGCTCTTCGGTGCCTTTGGCAGCTCCAAAGACTTCTCCTCGTCTTTGATCTCTTCAAAGACTCGTCCCATTGTGTTGGAACTTTCCATGGACTCTTCCATGGTTTCATCGTCATTGGCTACGTTGGATTTGCACACTTGCTCGCCTTCGTCTTGGCTTAGAAACTCGCCATTGCTTTGTTGCAAACCTGCATCATACTCACCCTCGGCTTCTAGCAAAACAAGTGCGTTAATCTGTTCTAAACAAGAATAACCAATAATAACATCTTCATCAAGACAATGATCGGAAATTACCTTGATATTGGTTGTGTCGCACCATTCTCCGATGCTAACTCTCACGTTCCATGCAACTCCATCGATGTACTCTTCGTTGAAGTTGATGAACTCGGTCTCATCATGAACCTTCTCCACTTGAAGATTCAACCAATCGGAAATTCGATCGGAAATGATCAATGATGTTGCTCTAGAGTCCACTAGCACCTCAAACTCTACGTTGGCAATCACGATCTTAGCAAAATCGCGCTCCTCCTCGTCTCGGCCACTCTTGGCTTGAGTTGGGAGGATTTGCTCCTTGGTTGTCTCGGACTCAAGAACTTCTTCATCGATGCTTGGCGGTGCCTCGATCTTGTCGCTTAACACCTCAACGTCTTGTCGGTGTGGATCTGCAACACACCTTTCCTCGATTTCTGACAAGACAAACGCATCAATTTGTTCTAAACAAGATGCACCAATAACAATCTTATATATATCAAGAAATTACCTTGATGTTTGTTGTGCCTCGGAATTCGCCTATTTGATGGAACACATCCTTCGCGATTCCCACAACTCTCTCGTCGCTAAAGTTGGCTGTCACAACTTGTTGTTTAACCTTCCTAACCTGAAGGTTTAACTGCTCGGCTGTTTGCTCGGACACGAGCACTCCATGTGCACTTGGATCAACTAGTGCACTTAGCGTCGCCTCGCGGAACACTATGTTGACATACATAGGCTCCTCTTCCTCGTAGTCGCTCCCGACTACACTTGACCCCCAACATGACTCGTCATCGTCGCTGGAACACTCCACGTAACCTGGCTTCTCCCATGGTTGTGTGGCCTCGTTGCCCCTTGGCAACCTTTCCCTTACTTCACTCTTGAAGTTTGACGCCCCAACCATCATACTCGCTGATGATTGTTCCCCGAACAAGGAAGCTAGTTTCACGGCCTCGGTCTCATCGGGCAAGCTTCGCTCCTCGAACGCCTCTACCATACTCGCTGGTAGCACAGTGCACCTCGCATCAAGCTTCAAAGCCTCGGTCTCGTCGGGCTCGTCCTGTACCTTGGACTGCTTGAAATTGTGCGGGCATCGGAAAGACTCGTGTGGCTCTCCACACTTCCAGCACTTTGACGGCCTCCTCTTTGGGCAGTCATCGTGATATTCACTACAACGAAAACAAAACAACGGTTTTGTAATAAGAATATCACTAAACTCAGATTCGCTCACCTCGCTTTTATACGAGACGCCTGGTGATTCCACTCTCTTCTTTGCTGCAACGTTCCTTCTTCTTTGCGCCATCTCTTGACTCGGTAGGATGTGGAAAATGGCTCTGATACCACTTGTCACGGGGCTAGGTCTAGGCCGGTCTAGCCTCGTGCGGCCTTGGTCGCGAAGCACTCGGAATGGCTTGGAAAGCGGCCAAGTCAGCCTTACTCACTAAGCTCGAAAGGCTTAGTCTCGAATTGCGGAAGCTCTCTTGGAAAATGAAAAGGGTGATGGCTCACAAAGTAAAGAAGGAAGGGGATGCACACTCGTTTAAGAAAGCTAAGGTCTCGTTAAAAATTCCCCCTAAGCCTAGATGGGGAGAAAAGAGTACCAAAACTTCTTTATTAACAAAGAAGGGAAAAGCTTACAAAAGATGAAATGAAACAAAGTGTGGAATGAGTGGAATGGATGGAGGAGGGCTCTATTTATAGCCTAATCCCCCTCGATCCAATAGCTAGCAATGACTCGATCCAAGGGTCATGGATGAGTCTCAAAAAGGAATCTCCTATTCAAGGCAAGCTTGTCATATTCATATTGACTTGCCTTGATTACAATCACTATTGCCCAAATTACATAGCCTATTACATCATTGCATGGTTGTCTTGAAATACTTTCCCCATGGATGGATGTCTTTCCAAATGTATTTCTCCAAGGATGACAACTTGGCATGGGATGATGGTGCTTGGGCGGATTGGGCCTCTCATAGTCCAATCTTGGTGTCTAAAATCCCCTATCTTGGTTGTCTTTGGCTGAATCGGGCCCTAGGGGTGTGGGCAACTCAGATGGGCAACCCCTAGGCCTGTTGGCGCGCACATCAGGTGCGGGCTCGGCTCCTTGGGCGTGCACGTCGGGTGCAGGCTCGGGCTCCATGCCTTGGGCGGCATGGACGGGGCAAGGCAAGGCCCCCTCGTGTGTGGACTCGGCCTTGAAGCGCACGTCGGGTGCGGGCTCGGGCTCCATGTCTCTTCCGGCATGGAGGGTGCAAGGCAAAGGCCCCTCGGGTGCTTGTGTTGGGCCCCCTCGGGTGCAAGACTCATGGGCAGCACATGGGGTGCTAGACAAGGCCCCATGGTGCGGACGAACTGGCCCAGCTCGGTTCTCTTGGGCGCGGACACCACCAAGGGCGTTGGGCATGGCCCCTTGGTGCGTGGCATCGGCAGCTACTCGGTTGGGAGAAAGGCATGTTGCGCAAGGGTCAGCACCTATGGGTGCGGCTGGCTCGGTCGCAAAAAGTTCCCCTGTGACATAATGTAGAACCAATATTCTATATTTAAAATAATAAAATGATTTTCAAATATTATATAAAATTATTGATTGTTTTATGTTACTTAAAAATTGTTTTTGAAAAAAAATATTTATTTTTTGTGTATAAAATAAAAGTTAAATAGTAGTATAAATCTAAAATCAATATAAAAATTAAGAATCTAATCACATTATGACCAAATCGAACTCATCTCTATATCACATAGATTAGACTTTAATAAACTTCATGAATCATGCTAATGCAGAGAAAATGAATCAAAAGTAAACTTGAATTAAAGTAGTTAACCGATTTATTTTTGTGTATATAGTTCTAAACATATTTAAAATATATATCAAGTTTGCTAGATCGACCGATTCAATTCTGAATATTAAAAAAACCATAATCTAGGTCAAAAAAGTACTAATATAAGTTAAAATTAATTTGATAAGAAAAGTGTTGATTAAAATCCAAAATTAATTTAGATCTGGAAAGGAGGGAACCCTTCTGAATTGGGCAATTTTACATTAAAAACCCATTTTACTATAATATTCATGTGTACATAGTTTTCATTTTTTTATTAAAAAAACTGACTAATAAGACAAAAAAGCGGGTAGAGAAAGGGAGGGTTGCATGAAAAACACGTGTTCTTTTTCCTGATTGGCTTTAACACGTCGATGCTCAGTTTTCAGTAACAACCCCCCCTCCCCCCATTCGTCGCTTCACCTTCGTTTTCTTTACCGTCGTTTAGTACATTGTTCATCAATTTTATCCTGGATTTGATTATTTAGTTTCATGCAAATTTAATTAAGTAGAGTTAAAAAATTTGAACTAGTCAAGTTAAAAAAGTTATTTTATAATTTAAGTTTTATTTGATTTTTTTGGTGAGTCGAGTTGTTTGAGTTTATGTTCAAATTTTATTATAAGCATCTATAATGTTTTGATATTATTTTGTTCCAATTTAAAGATTTTTTTATAATCATATACAATACACCTATATATTTCTTTAAATTTTTCATATGATATATATATAACTCAAACTTTATTTAATTTTTTAAATCAAATTAAGTTTATAAAATTACAAATCGAGTAATTGCGCATTAGAAATAATTCAATTGTCCACCTTAGTTCTTGAGTTCTTTTACCGCATCAGCTCTTGAATTTATATTCTATAGTTAACGGTGGATCTTAGTTGGATTGTTTGAAGGTCTATTCTATTCAACAATTTTGAAAAGGATAAACTACTTCGTTGACCACTTAATTATAGGACGGTTCTAATTTTACCATCATACTATGAATTTGTTCAATTAAGTTACTTAACTATTTAAACATGTAACAGAAGAACTGATGTGACAGTTAAAGAAAATTTGTATAATTATACATTTGGTCCTCATTTTAATTTAATAAATTTAACCCTCCGATTAGGTTGTGACATATGTCACAAACTAATCGGATGAAAACTATAAAACTTGTTGATACTGATTTTGAGCGACACTAGGTAAAGAAGTGGAGACGGTTGTCAAAGGGTGGTCGGTCGGCGAGGATTAGCGGCTTACCTGTCGTAAAACGGGCGAAGAGACGCGGGTGACGGTGGTGGACTATAGAAGTGGGCGGTTCACCCCTGGTTGACTTAGGGTCGAGAGCTGCGAACAGTGTAGAGATGGTGCTCGGAGTCGTGGTGGAGAGGATGGAAAGAGTGGTCGATGTAGATTGGTGTAGAGTCGTCACTTTGCCTTTGGTCTTGGGAGTATTTATATCCCTTGGAGTTGTAGATGGAGTGATGTTTGATGAGATTGTGCCAGGCCTAGTGATGGCTATTGACGAGCTGACAGATGGTAGCTCGATAGCTAGGTTGCAGGTCGAGCTGGCGAGTCAGAAGAATTTGAGGGTTGTCTTGTCGTGGTGCAACAACTGAGTATGGGGAGTGATCCAGAGGATATGGGCTCCGGAGGTTTTAGCGGAGGCTTGCGGATCTGGGGGCTGGTAGGTATCGGGGGTGAGCCTTCGGGGAGAGGTGGACATCGAATGCTGCTCTAGATAACTTTCGGAGGCCCGAGAGCCTTAATGTCGAAGTGTAGTGTAGAGGCGGTAGTGTATTCCGGAGGTGAGTATTTTGGATGCGTTAAGCGGTGGTATAACACTAGTTCCCCCTTTGGTTGAATGAGTGCCATAAAGTGGCACGAGCTTAGACTTTCCTATGGGGCCTTTCTTAACCGCTGGCATGGGTGTGTTTGTGTTCTTGGTAGAAAATCTTGTTGTTTTTAGGGGGTCTGTTGTATCGTGTTTCCAAAGGTATTGATATAAAAGAGCAATGGTGGTTCACCCCTGGTAGACTTGGACCCGAGAGTCGCAGTTCAAGTGGAGAAACCATGTTCGTCAAACAGAAGCTTTAAATCCGAGACAACGCCGGGGGAGTGAGTGATCAAATGATTTAACTCCAGAAGATTATCAGAGGAGTATATGGCTCAGCCCTGAGATAATCATCAGGAGAGTAAATAAATACAAAGCTTGCCTTCGGCAAATCGTCGGAGGAGCATCGTTTCATGTCCTTATAGGGTCAGGCGTAATTGAACAGAGGCTTCTTATTTTTGAGATTAATGTCATCCAATAAATGTAATTTATCAGAATAAAACAAGAAACCAAAACATTCTCATATGAGTTGAGCAATTATATTTTACATATTTTAAGATTAACTTTTAATTGTTATATTATACTTTTAATCTAGCCATTAAAACAAAATCAATGGAAATGAATCATGACCACAATTAATGTTTTGGATTAAGATTTTCTTTTAGAAAATTGTTATATATATATATATATATATATATATATATATATATATATATATATATATATATATATGGTTATGATCCACTTACACTATGTAAAACCCAATAGTTTTACACCTTTTCTAGATTGTTGGATGAAGGTAAATGGGTGAATAATATTAACAATAGGAAATAAGAAGATTATCGGCAAGAAAAAAAGATAAGAAAAATAATCTTAACCATTTATTTACTTTTATCAAACGGTCAAAAAAATGTAAAAGTAATTGAGTTTTACATGTTGTAAGTGGATCATATCCCTATTTATAGAGAGAGAGGGGAGGGTTAGAAGCCACTTACACTATGTAAAACTCAACTAGTTTTACACTAATTCATGACCATTAGATGGGTGAAATGGATGGATGAGATTAACTTCTTACTTTTTTTTCAAGTGATAATCTTATCATATATATATATATATATATTATGGACCCTCCTTTTTTCGGGGCCCTGTGCAGTCGCACATATTGAACATGTCTAGAACCACCACTAGTTCCTTTGATATTTTGAATAAACTTTGGTTAAAATCCCAAGAAATGAAAAAATTATTAGATGAACTCAGCTCACCATGTTATACGTGGTCTCAGCTAATAAGATCTATGCATCTCATTTTTTCAAAGTGAATCTTCACCTCTTTCCTACATGTAAATAAAGAGTGAGTAGTTATTTGAAAGTTACTTTGAGATGAATGGATCTTATTGGCGAGGACCACATATAACGTGGTGAGTCGAGTCCATTTAATAATTTCTCCAAGAAATGGTTAGATTTTATATTTGAATTTTTGGCTCAGTTAAGTATTTGGATTTAATTTTTAAGTTCAAATTGGTACCTGTGAAACCGATAAATTGATTTTGATATAACTAAAGAATTTAAGAACTAAATTGAAAATGAGAAAACGAATTTTTAAGTCCTCAAACCTCTCTATATGTTTAAAGGAAAATGCCTAAGTTAAAAACTTATTTTATCAAAACTTTTCTAAGTGCTCTTGAAGCCAAGATAGTGATTTTCGAGTCACCATTTCGGAACGGCCTTAGACGTTCCGGAACACTTTTGAAACTGTGAACATGTATTTCGAAACATGTATCGAAACGATTTTGAAACTATGAACCCTTGTTTCAAAACGGGTTTCGAAATGGCTTAAGAACATCGAGACACCGTATCGAAACGACCTCAAATGTTTCGAAACGGCTTTTAAGTCAGATTTAAAAATTATGACTGTTGAAGTTTTTAACTAATTTTAACTAACTTTATTTCGATCGTTAAGGCGTATCGAAACACCTTCAGTCTGTTTCGATGCGAGCCTTGACAGTGGCTAAAATGTTTCGAAACGTGTTTCGAAACGGCTTTTAGCGTATCGAAACAATTATAACCATTTCGATACGGGCTCTTTAATGCACCCCAACGGCTCTTTCTATTTTGGTCTGTTTCGAAACAGGGTCGGGCGTTTCGAAACGGGTGGTTGCAGACTGCATTTATGAAAGAAAGATAACATCCCCAACGGCTTCTATTGATGAATGCAACAACCACAACGGCTAGAATTCAATGAGAAGGTATAAAAGGGACCTCTAAAAGCTTCAGCAACAACTATTGATCCAAAAGCAAACATCCAAACATCAAATCCAAGCATTTGTGCCTAAATCCCATTATTGTCTTGTAATCCCAATTGTATTTTTCATTCTTATCATTTCAATTGGGTTGAGTGCCTGTAATTAGGCTACTTTGTGTATTGAGAGATACTTGTTTTAGCCAACAAATTCTTTGTTATTCTTGTGTGAGGATTGAGTCAAATTTTGGGTAGAAAATTTGACCGATATTGTAACGATTACCTCCTTAGCCTAGAAAAGGGGAAGAGCAATTAGTGAAATTGTTGAAAATCCTTAGTGAAGCTAAGGTAGTGGATGTAGAGTTCGATTGGAACTTGAACCACTCTCAAATCCCTTGTCTACCAATTTTATTTGTCAATTCCACTTCCAAAAATTTTAAAAATCCAATTCACCCCCTCTTGGTTTATATCGATCATTCGATCCACTCAAAATTAGTATCAGAGCCTACCTCTTTGAAGGATTAACAACCACAAGAGAAGTTCCTAGGAAGAGTGTGATCATCCAAAAATCAAGATATGGCTTCTATCTCCGGATCTAGCATGTACGAGTCTCAATCCACTACAAAACTATTAGACTTATTTTGATTTTGATATAACTTAAAATTAATTTTCAAGGACTAATTTGTAAAAATTTGTAAAGTAAAGTTCAAGAAATAAATTTGTCAAAAACTCGATTTAATCTTGTTAAAATGTTTTGAAAAGGTTTGACTTTGTATCCATATCGAACTATAATTTTAAAAGTCAATAAACAGCCAAAAATTGAATATTTAAAGAAAAGTTTCGAAACCTTCATTAAGGTTTCGAAACCTTTCTGGGCAGAATGCCAACAACCTTAGCAAAGGTTTCAAAACCTCTATGAAGGTTTCGAAACCTTGGCCTGTAACGGCTAGTTTTTACAAATCCCTTCTTAAGGTTTCGAAACCTCTGGTAAAGGTTTCGAAACCTCTATGCAGGTGAGCATTTAATGCTTAGTTTTAATGGCTTCCAATGGCTCCAAACTCCCTCCGAAGTCTCCCAATGGTTAGAAAAGATCAAGAGCATATAAAGGGGTCTCCAAACAGTAATGAAGTAACAAGAAAGTCAATCCAAACTTCCAAGCAATCAAATTCCAATTTGTACTCAATTTCCCATCCTTCTTGTAAACACTAGAGAGTTCTTCATTGTATTTTATTTTCCTAGTGTTTCTTTGGGTGTGTGAGAAAGCTTAAACTTTGCAAACACATTCCAAGTGAGGATTCCCTAGTTTTCTTATTTGTATTCATTTTTGGGATATGATTCAATAGACTTTGAGGTATAAGTCTATTGAATTGTGTAAGGTTACTCCTTATCCTTAAAGGAAAGACGAATTAGTGAATTTGTGGAAAATCCTTAGTGTGGTCACTAAGGTAGTGGATGTAGACTCCAATTAGGGGAGTTGAACCACTCTAAATCTCCTTGTATTTTTTACCTTTGCAATTAGTGTCCATCATTCCTTCAAAAATCCAATTCACCCCCTCTTGGTTTTGTTCAATCGATTGCCACTCTCTTCAATTGGTATCAGAGCTTGGCTCATTGGAAGGTCTTACAACCTCTTGAGAAGATCCAAGAAGTGTGCAATCATCTACAAGGTCATCCATGACTTCCACCTCCACCGTTGAAGCTTGGGGCGATTCTCAACCCACCAACAAGCCACTCTTCTTCAATGGAGTTAATTATGCTTATTGGAAGAACCGCATGAAGCTATTCATTCAAGATTTTGATCTTGAAGCTTGGAAGATCATCATGAGTGGTTACACTATACCAACTAGTAATATGGAGACATGGAGCAATGAAGAAAACAAGAGATTCTCCACAAATGCTAAGGCAATGCATCTCATATTTTGTGCCCTTGGCCCGAATGAGTATGGAAGGGTGTCATCTTGTTCCAATGCTAAAGAGATTTGGGACAAACTTGAAGTTACACATGAATGAACAAATCAAGTGAAGGAGACCAAAATCGTGCTTCTCAATCTTAATTATGAAAACTTCAAGATGGACCCCGAGGAAGACATCAAAACCATGTCCGATCGATTCTCCGTGATTGTTAATGGTTTGAAGGGCTATGGAGAAGTGATCCCGGAAGATAAACTTGTGAGGAAGATGATCTACTCTCTTCCCGATTCATGGGATTCAAAGAAAACGACGATTATAGAAGCAAAGGACCTCAAGACTCTCAAGTTAGATGAGCTCATTGGTTCCTTGCTTACACATGAGATGATGTCAAAGGGTAAGGAAGAAAATAAGAAGGAAGTGGAAAATAAGAAATTTGGTGTTGCTCTCAAAACATCTAAATAAGATATTAATTCTAGTGGAGATGATGAAGATAAAGAGATGGCTATGTTTGCCAAGAGATTCAAAAGATTCATGAGGTCCAACAAAGGAGAAGATTTCAAAGAGAAGAGGGCTTCAAGAATGACAACAAAGTGAAAGATCAAATTATTTTCTATGAGTGCAATAAACCGAGACATATCAAATTCGATTGTCCTCAATTGAAGAAAAAGATCTATAAGAAAAAGAAGCACAAGGCTCATATAGCTACTTGGAGCGATGATGAATCATCCGATGAAGACGAAAATGAAGTAGCCAACTTGTGTCTCATGGCTATCGATGATGACTCTATGGTAACCTCTAATTCATCTTTTTCAATTGATTATACTTTTGATGAATTGCAAGAGGCTTATGATGAATTAGCTTTGGAATTTGAAGAGTCAATCTTGAAAAATAGAAAAATCATTTTAAAATTGAAAAATGAAAATGACTCTCTTTCCAAATCTAATAAGGAATTTGAAAGTAAAGTTGAGGAAATGCAAGTTAAAATAAAAGAATTTGAAAAGAAAAATCAAGACTTGCACAACTTACTTTCAAAAGTCTATGATGATCAACAAAAGGAACTTGATAATCTTAAAGTTTCTTTCAATAAAGTTGGGACAATTTTTTTTGAAAAAGGTGAAAATTCAAGACCCAACTATGTTAGGAAGAACTTTAATGGGTATAGACAAGGAGGTCATCAAAGATCATTTAATAGAAAGATAATTAGAAGCATTTGGGTTCCAAAAGGACTCATTGCTAACAAAGAATATGATCTATTGTCCAAGTGGATACCAAAAGGGACTAAAATTGTAGGAACTAACTCTTATGGACCCAAAAGAGCTTGGGTACCAAAACATGCATAGTTCCCTTTTTGTAGGTGTGTTGGAGCCATGGTAAGCAAATTGAAGAAACTTAAAAGCTCTAGACACACTAAATGGAATGACACTTGAAGAGGATAAAGCCTAAGCAATCTATCTTGGCTCAAGTGGTAACCTTTCCCTTTACATGCAATATTTACTCTTTCATGTTGCTTTATATATGGTTATTTGTTTTAAAGCATGTTTGAGGTTCCCATATGTTGTTTAAATGTTTTTAGTAAGGGGGTGTCATATGTTGCATGTTTGCTTAATTTTTGGCCCTATGTGTTTTTGTATGTCTTTTAGCCTTAAAATTAGCAATATTGTGTGCTTACATGTTTTTTTTAATCATTTGTTTGTTTTAGTGACCTTAGTTAAGTTAGTCACTTTTGGCTCAATTTGAACCTTTTAGGACCCAACTCTTAGCACAAGTTCTTTAGTTTTAAAATCTGTATCTTTAGCTTGTGATTTCTTTTGAGTCATATATGTTTGATCTTAGTTCAAAAGGGTCTTTAATGCCAATAATAATCATAAATTTATTAGAATGTTTTTCTGGACTTAATTGAGACAAAATTTGTCAATTCAGGACCTAAGTTTTAAAACCTTATTAAAGGTTTCGAAACCTTCTGGGGTTTCCAGTTTTTAGGAGCTTACTGGAATATGAAGTTTCGAAACCTTTCATAAAGGTTCCGAAACCTTGTGCTCAAAAGTTTCGAAACCTTGCACATGGTTTCGAAACCTTCATTAAACCTGGCCGAAATCGGACGTACTTTTAAGCAAAAATTCCCAAAATTTCAAACCCTAACCTATTATTTTACATACCAAACGACCACAACTCATTACCCTCTACAAATCCTCAAATTTTTTTACTCTCTCTTGCAAGTTCAATCAAGCTTTTGGGTTTACATCATCATCTTCATCAATCTTTTAAGGTAATCTCACTTTAAAAACTTGTTTTTTTACTTTTTATGTATTCCGAAAATTTGAAATCTTTTGGGTAATTCAAATTATTTTTTGAAAATCAATTTTTAATGCTAATTTCAATATTGTGGGTTGCTTTATTTATGCTACATATCATGTTTTTTGCAAGAGGTATCACCCAATCCATCTAGAACTCTTGTCAAAATTAGTTTAAAGTCTTGCCCACAAAGTGTTCGATAAAATTTCTCATCCAATTTTTTTTAAGTCAAATCTCTTTTCTTTACCTTAATCATGTCTCCTAGAACCATCCCTCCTAGAACCAAACGTACTCGTGTTGAAAGGGGTCAACATTCCGGTTCTAATACTAATCCTCAATTTGAGGATGTTTGTTTTAGAGATGTCGAAAACCGAAATAGATACCTTAACATTTATGAACCTAAAAAGGTTAGAGAGGAGCGAACTATAGACTTCAACTTCTTTATGTCTCTCGAGTATAACTTTGATCTCTTTGAGCTTTTTGTCGAATGGGAATGGCTTGATTATTTGAATATCCCACCATATACCCCTCGTAGGTTAGTTCGTGTGTTTCATGCAAATGCCGAATTTATTCGGTCTCCTAGTGAGTCTAATTCTATCGTTGGTATTCGATCCTACCTCATGGGTACCAAATTTGTTTTAACACCTCAAACCATTGCCGATCATTTAGGTGTTCCACTTAGTGGAAAATCCGATGAGTATGAGGCTCATAACATTCGCGCTTTCTCGGATGATCGCCCCACTCATCTTCCTCTTGAGGAGCGTCTTTTCCACCTCCTCACTACTTGGTTTTTTCGTCCTTCCGGCGAAAAGGCCGCTAGTATGAGAGTGATTGACTATTGGTGGCTTCGCCAATATCGTGAGAGGTCTCGTCCCGATATCGCTACCATCATCTTTCTCAACCTTATAAAAGTCATCTCAAACCCCACCTCATTTTCCCTCTCCTTTGGAAATGTGCTTAGCCACATCTTTAGGATGCTTAACATTGGTACTACCCTTGATCCTCAAGTTAAGAACAAAAGCTACATTGACATCAAATCTTGTCACAAAGCTCAATGGTATCATGGGGTTCATGGTTGGATTCATCGAGGAGGAGTAAAGGAGGTCGACATGGAGGATCCCGAGGCTCCGGTAGATGAGGATGCGCCGACTCCTTTGACTATGCAAACCATGCTTGCGACCATAGTCACTCGTTTTGACAACATTGATGCCCATCTTCGTATCCTAGATGGTCGTGTGGCCTCATTAGAGCGTGACATGCATGATGTTCATGGTCATCTATTTCCACCTACATCACCTCATGATGAGCCGGATGCTTAGGAGCTTATGCATTCTTATATGACTTTATGATTTAGCACTTTTGGACTTATTTTGTTTTAGGCTTCGGTCTTAGTTGTAGTCTTTTGTTATGATCTTTGTTGGATATCTTTTGCCTATGAATTTTATTGTTGAATTTTATATCTTGGATCACTTTATTGGATGGATGTTATGCCTAATATGAATATTGTGGTTATCTTGCTATTGCTTTTTGGATTATACCCTATTTCTCTATTAACGTTTGTTCCTTTTGTAGATATTTATCCGTTTTGCTATAACAAAAAGGGGGAGAAAATTAACATTAAACAATTTGTTTTCTCAAATTTTTAATCATGTCTTTAAAACTTATGTTTTTCAAAAATTACACAAAGACATTTATTAAGGGGGAGCCTATGTAGGAGATTTGTAAGTTTGACAAATTATTCAAAAACAAATTTTTACAAAAGGTTTTGTTATATAAAAAAAGGGGAGATTGTTAGACTTATTTTGATTTTGATATAACTTAAAATTAATTTTTAAGGACTAATTTGTGAAACTTATGTTTTTCAAAAATTACACAAAGACATTTATTATGGGGGAGCCTATGTAGGAGATTTGTAAGTTTGACAAATTATTCAAAAACAAATTTTTACAAAAGGTTTTGTTATATCAAAAAGGGGGAGATTGTTAGACTTATTTTGATTTTGATATAACTTAAAATTAATTCAAGGACTAATTTGTAAAAATTTGTGAAGTAAAGTTCAAGAAATAAATTTGTCAAAAACTCGATTTAATCTTGTTAAAATGTTTTGAAAAAAGTTTGACTTTGTATCCATATCGAACTATAATTTTAAAAGTCAATAAACGGCCAAAAATTGAATATTTAAAGAAAAGTTTCGAAACCTTCATTAAGGTTTCGAACCCTTTGTGGGCAGAATGCCACTGTTTTTGAAACCTTAGCAAAGGTTTCGAAACCTTGGCCCTGTAAAGGCTAGTTTTTACAAATCCCTTCTTAAGGTTTCGAAACCTCTAGTAAAGGTTTCGAAACCTCTGTGCAGGTGAGCATTTAATGGTTGGTTTTAATGGCTTCCAACGGCTCCAAACTCCCTCCAAAGTCTCCCAACGGTTAGAAAAGATCAAGAGCATATAAAAGGGGTCTCCAAACAGTAATGAAGTAACAAGAAAGTCAATCCAAACTTCCAAGCAATCAAATTCCAATTTGTACTCAATTTCCCATCTTTCTTGTAAACACTAGAGAGTTCTTCATTGTATTTTATTTTCCTAGTGTTTCTTTGGGTGTGTGAGAAAGCTTAAACTTTGCAAACACATTCCTAGTGAGGATTTCCTAGTTTGCTTATTTGTATTCATTTTTGGGATAGGATTCAATAGACTTTGGGGTATAAGTCTATTGAATTGTGTAAGGTTACTCCTTATCCTTAAAGGAAAGACAAATTAGTGAATTTGTGGAAAATCCTTAGTGTGGTCACTAAGGTAGTGGATGTAGACTCCAATTAGGGGAGTTGAACCACTCTAAATCTCCTTGCATTTTTTACCTTTGCAATTAGTGTCCATCATTCCTTCAAAAATCTAATTCACCCCCTCTTGGTTTTGTTCGATTGATTGCCACTCTCTTCAAAAACCACCATTCTTCAATGGTGACAACTATCCATTTTGGAAGAACCGGATGCGCCTCTTCATCAAGTCCAATGATTACTTGGTTTGGGATGTCATTGAAGATAGTCCCTACATTCCATTGAAGAGAGATGATGATGGAAAGATTGTTCTAAAGAAGAAGATGGAGATGAGTGAAGATGAGAGGAAGAAGATCCAAATAAATGACAAAGCTCTACACATGCTCTTTTGTTCTTTCGGCCCCGATATCTACTCCAAAGTCTCCTCCATTGAAAGTGTCAAGGAGGTGTGAGATACTCTAGAGACCACTTATGAAGGAACCAATGATGTGAAGAATACCAAGATTGGAATTCTCAATCTTAGTTATGAGAATTTCAAGATGGAGCCCGATGAAACGGTGTCAAAGATGTTCGATCGCTTCTCAACCATCGTCAACGGGCTTAAGGGTTTTGGAGAGACTATCCCGGAAGACAAACTTGTCTGGAAGCTACTCTACTCACTTCCCGAATCTTGGGATGGGAAGAGAATCGCCATCATAGAGGCCAAAAACTTGAAGACTCTAAAACTTGATGAACTAGTGGGTTCTCTCCTTACACATGAAATTATGAAGCAAGGAAGGGAAGAAGAAAAGAAGAAGGAAGAGAAAATAGTGGAGAAGCTAGAGGTGGAAAAGAAGAAGAAAATGGGAGTGGCTCTCAAAGCTTCATTACTTGAGGAGAGCACTTCTAGTGAGGAGGATGATTTAGAAGAATTGGCTATGATAGCCAAAAGATTCTCACGTTTAATGAGGTCCAACCGAGGAAGAAAGATTCAAAGAAAGATGGACTTCAAGGGTAAAAACAAAGAAGAAGAGAGGGATCAAATCATTTGCTTCGAGTGAAAAAAGCCCGGTCATATTCGTTCGGAGTGCCCTCAACTCAAGAATAAGGGCTTTGAGAAGAAGAAGAAGCTCAAAGCCAAGCTTGCTACTTGGAGTGATGAGGAGTCATCCGAGGATGATGAACAAGAAGTGGCCAACCTTTGCCTCATGGCACTTGGGGAGGATTCCTCCATGGTAACCTCTAACTCATCATCTTTTGACTTTACATTTGATTAATTAAATGATGCATATGATGAGTTGCAAGAGGTTTATGATGAGTTAGTTGAGAAATACAAGGAGTCGGTTATTAGGAATAAGAAAATTATTTTGGAATTAAATGATAAAAATGACTCACTTTCTCAAGCTAACTTAAAATTTGAGAAAAAGATTTTAGGTTTAAAAGATGAACTTAAATTCTTCCAAGATGAAAATGTTGACCTAAATAATCTTCTTTCTCAATACAATAATGAACACCAAAAGGTGTTAGGTGAGTTTAACAAGCTCAAAGAGTCTTTTAAATATGTTGGTAATGTGAAGCATGAAAAAGGTGAATCATCTAAAACAAACCAACCTAGGAGAAAGACTAATGACTACAAACAAACTAGATTTCCTAGACATAATAGAACTAAAAAGATTAGAAGTGTATGGGTTCCCAAGGAACTTGTAAAATCTAATAATATTGTTGCTTGCATATGCATGTTATCATGATTTCAAGCTTTTTCAAATGGATGTTAAAAGCGCATTTTAAATGGTTTTATAAATGAGGAAGTGTATATGGAACAACCATGGGGTTTTGAAGACTCAAAATTTCCAAATCATGTTTTCAAACTCACTAAAGCTCTTTATGGTTTAAAACAAGCTCCTAGAGCTTGGTATGAAAGACTTTCAAACTTTTTAATTGAAAAAGGTAAGGTGGACACTACACTTTTCATAAAAAGGTATAAAAATGACATCTTAATAGTACAAATTTATGTTGATGATATTATTTTTGGATCTACTAATGAATGTCATTGTAAAGAGTTTGCTAAGTTAATGCAAGATGAATTCGAGATGAGCATGATGGGGGAGCTCTCATTCTTTTTGGGACTCCAAATCAAGCAAAGGAAGGATGAAACCTTCATCAATCAAGCAAAGTACATCAAGGATATGCTCAAGAAGTTTGGCTTGGAGAATGCAAAGCCTCAAGCCACATCTATAAGCTCATCTACAAAGCTTGACAAAGATGAAGGAGGTAAGTGTGTTGACTCTAAGCTTTACCGTTCTATGATTGGATCATTGCTTTACCTTACCACAAGTATACCGTATATCTTGTTTAGTGTTTGCTTGTGTGCTAGGTTTCAAGCTAGTCTTAGAGAGTCTCACCTTATAGCCGTTAAGAGAATCTTTAGGTACCTTAAAGATACCCCTTGTTTAGGTCTTTGGTACCCTAGAGACTCCACCTTCAACCTTCATGCTTATTCGGATGCGGATTATGGGGGTGTAAAATCGATAGGAAGAGTACTTTGGGAACTTGTCAATTCTTAGGTAGTATGCTCATATCTTGGTTCTCTAAGAAACAAAATAGTGTAGTCTTATCTACCACCGAAGCCGAGTACATATCCTTAGGGAGTTGTTGTGCTCAAGTCCTTTGGATGAAGCAACAACTCTTAGATTATGGTATTAAAGTTGAAACCATACCCCTTAAGTGTGATAACACTAGTGCTATATGTTTGACAAAAAATCCCATCCAACACTCTAGAACCAAACATATAGAAATAAGACATCATTTCATTAGAGATCATGTCCTTAAGGAAGATGTTGTTATAGAGTATGTTGACACCTTAAACCAACTAGCGGACATCTTTACAAAGCCTTTAGATAAAGAGCATTTTTGGTCCCTTAGGAGAGAGTTAGGTCTAACTAGCCTATCTTGACCTTTTAGGACCCTTTTTGTTCTTAAATTGCTTGATCTCTTGAAAATGCCATGTTTATGTGTTTTTACTCCTAATTTCATCCATGCTTATAGTTAGGGGAGTATGTTTTTGTTTGCACATGTTATTCCTGCTCATTCATGTCATTCATGTAAATTAGGACTTCTTAAAATTCATTTTTCTGCAATTTTAGAGCCTCATATGCACTTCCATGCCCAAGTGTATCGAAACGGGTTCAACTGTTTCGATACGGGTGCCTTAAAAATCCATCTGAGAGAAGGGTGTTTCGAAACACCTTCCAATGGTTTCGAAACGTTTTAGCTACTGCCAAGGGGTGCATCGAAACGTGTTTCGATGCGAGTCAATGTGGGATTCGATACGGTCAAAGCCGTATCGAAACGGTCAGCTGAACTTGAAACGTTAGTCAACGTCCGATGCCCGTGTTTCAGAACGGTCGAATCCTGTTCCAAAACGGGTTTGCGGACAGCTTTAAAGAGGGCTTTAAAGTTTCACTTTAATTAAATCTCTCTCAAACCCTAAAAACCCTAAATCGATTTTCCCTATAAAACCCTCTTAACCTCATTGTTTTTCACCAAATCTTGAGGGCTTTTACACTTAAACTCAAGTCTAAGCAAGCATCAACAATTTTGTGCAAGGTTTTCCATCTATTCATCCAAAATCCCAATCTAAGGTATTTTTTTCATCTTTTTCTTTTTCCTTCAATTTGTATTCGAATCATAGGTTAGAAAATTTTAATTTTGTATAGATTATGTATCTTGATACTTGGGTTTTTCAAATCTTGTAAATTTTTTTCAAAATCTTAATATTTTTTATTCGAATATATTATTTTTCATTCGTATTTCTTTACATTGTTTTCTCTTAATTTTTTTAAATTTGTTTTTAAACATAAGTGAGATTTTCCATTGGATTGAATTAAGGAATTTCATGCATACACTTCAATTTTATTAAACAAATGGCTTGCTTTATGTTTTTAGGATTTTTTTAATGGATCCCGCTAACAAGAAACGTAAGGCATCTCAATCGAGTGAAGCTTCAAATCAAGCCGATATCCGTCCCAACCTTACTCAACTTTTTCTCAAAAGTCTTCGGACTCAAGAGATGATTGATCATTTCACTTACGTCAAAGAGCTTGCCGTTCGTCGTGAGCGTGTTGTTGACATGTCGTTTCTTGACTCCGAGCGCTTTCTCTTCCGTTATCTCTACCGTTTACAAGAATGGAGCTTCTTTGGTTTCTTGAGTATCCCGGATATTTGCTACAAGCACATGGTTCTTATCTTCTACTCAAATTCTCAACTTATTAATAGTGAAGACAACTCCGAAGTCGTTCGCATTGAGTCTCTTATCTTGGGGAAGAGGATTGTCATTGACATCCCTTACTTAGAGGCTACCTTTGGTCTCAAGAACGAAGGAATCGAGGATGAGGCTCATTTTGGTTCTCATACCGGTTCAGTGCTTGCCTTGGATGCTCACGATAGGTTCCTCCACTTGATGATCTCGTGGTTTATTCGCCCCTCCGGAGGTAAATTCTCTCACGTTCGTCAAGTAGATTATTTTTGGCTTGAATGTTTTCGTCGTGGAGAGCGCCCCAATCTTGTCAAGATCATGTTTGCCGAGATGGTGAATAATGTCAAGCTCCGAGAAACCGATGCGCTCAAGTCCTTCACTTATGGGACTGTTTTAAGTCATATCTTTGGTGAGCTTAACCTTGATTGCACCTATGACTCTCCGGAACCCCGCAAGCAAAAACTTGGTGAAACTTCTCTCTGCAAGTCCGAATTTCGTTACATC
Organism: Hibiscus tridactylites; assembly: GCA_958450335.1. NCBI lineage: Eukaryota > Viridiplantae > Streptophyta > Magnoliopsida > Malvales > Malvaceae > Hibiscus > Hibiscus tridactylites. The sequence continues at coordinate 73,946,430 of OY288279.1, forward strand.
AATAATGGCCAATGGGAACGTGTTGATAGGGAAGCACTTCCACCTCAAGTTGAACCTCAACCACAAGCTCTGGTTGCCAACAATGAAGCTCTCATGGGGTTTCTTACCGAGCGGTTCAACACAATAGAGGCGAGTCTTGGTACCATAAATACTCGATTGCAATACATGGATAATCGACTCACATCCCTTGAGAACCAACATCAGTCTATGAACATGTCCTTCTCCACTTTTTATGGCCAATGGATGGATTTTTCGTCACTCTCAAGCTAGGAACGATGATGATTCCATGGATGATGATGGTGACGACGACGAGGCCTAGGATTCTCATGTCATCTCATATTAGCTATTCATATTAGGACTAAGATTGCATCTTTTTTTCCTTTATGTTTTATGAACCTATGCTTTGCTTATTTTGTTTGGGATTAAGCTTTGAACTTCATTGTTTAAGATTTATGTTTTGGATATTTGAATTCTATGAATTTATATTATGTTGCTTATTGTTTTTAACCTTATTTCTTCTCTTTGAGCATTGTTTATTATTTTTTGATCTAACAAAAAGGGGGAGAAATAATCTAAGAGCCAAAATTCGTTTTAAGTGTTTTTAAGTTTTAAAAGTTGGATTTAAATCTTTTTAAAACTTTAAAACACATCTTAAATTGAGGGGGAGTTAGAATGTATTCAAAATTTTCAAAACTCTTAAAAAATTGTAACTTTGGTTTTGTTATATCAAAAAGGGGGAGATTGTGAAACCGATAAATTGATTTTGATATAACTAAAGAATTTAAGGACCAAATTGAAAATGAGAAAACGAATTTTTAAGTCCTCAAACCTCTCTATATGTTTAAAGGAAGATGCCTAAGTTAAAAACTTATTTTATCAAAACTTTTCTAAGTGTTCTTGAAGCCAAAACAGTGATTTTCGAGTCACTGTTTCAGAACGGCCTTAGGCGTTCCGGAACACTTTTGAAACTATGAACCTGTGTTTCGAAACGTGTATCGAAACGGTTTTGAAACTGTGAACCCTTGTTTCGAAACGGGTTTCGAAACGGCTTAATAACATCGAGACACCATATCGAAACGACCTCAAACGTTTCGAAACGACTTTCAAGTCAGATTAAAAAATTATGATCGTTGAAGTTTTTAACTGATTTTATTTCGATCGTTAAGGCGTATCGAAACACCTTCAGTCCGTTTCAATACGAGCCTTGATAGTGGCTAAAATGTTTCGAAACGTGTTTCGAAACGGCTCTTAGCGCATCGAAACAATTTTAACTGTTCCGATACAGGCTCTTTAATGCACCCCAACGACTCTTTATATTTTGGTCTGTTTCGAAACAATGTCGGGCGTTTCGAAACGGGTGGTTGCAGACTGCATTTATGGATGGAAGATAACATCCACAACGGCTCTATTGATGAATGCAACAACCACAACGGCTAGAATTCAATGAGAAGGCATAAAAGGGACCTCTAAAAGCTTCAGCAACAACTATTGATCCAAAAGCAAACATTCAAACATCAAATCCAAGCATTTGTGCATAAATCCTATTATTGTGTTGTAACCCCAATTGTATTTTTCATTCTTATCATTTCAATTGAGTTGAGTTCTTGTAATTGGGCTACTTTGTGTATTGAGAGATACTTGTTTTAGCCAACAACTTCTTTGTTTTTCTTGTGTGAGGATTGGGTCAAATTTTGGGTAGAAAATTTGACCGATATTGTAACGGTTACCTCCTTAGCCTAGAAAAGGGGAAGAGCAATTAGTGGAATTGTTGAAAATCCTTAGTGAAGTTAAGGTAGTGGATGTAGAGTTCGATTGGAACTTGAACCACTCTAAAATCCCTTGTCTACCAATGTTATTTGTCAATTCCACTTCCAAAAATTTTAAAAATCCAATTCACCCCCTCTTGGTTTATATCGATCATTCGATCCACTCAACAGTACCTAAATTTTTTTAGTTCAACTAATACTTTTTTTGGTCTAATTAGTTACCTGAATTTGATTTAATCGATATATGGGCTTTGTATTTTAGTTCAATTGGGCACTTACGATTTTTCTCCAATTAATTATTACATTTGAAATAAAAATATTTATATTTATAAAGTTTCAAAATTATTTGAAACATTCTGCTTGATTCGAACGAGTCTAAATCCAAAATAATTCAATTTGAACTAAGATGTCAAGTTCAAGTATCAAATTGAACAAAAAAAAATTTATAAGTACCAAATTGAGTAAGAAGTCAACTTTATGTCCCTAATTAGACTATAAGAAGTTCATGTACCAAATTAAAGCTTGAAGCCTAGTTCATGTACGAAAATGTATAATTACCCTAAAAACTTTGTTGCGAAAAATATTAAAGTTTTGGGTAAACTACATATTATGGCTAAGGTCGCGATTTGACCACCTTACTTTTTTTCGAAGCAATTAAACCACCATGCTATTAAATTGGATGCAATGTGACCGCCAGCCGTTAGAACCTAACGGAGGGAGTAACGTGTCACCACCTTATTGGAGGAATTTAATTATTTATATTTGATTTAATAATTTAATTTCCCCCTCCAATCATCTGGTGACACATGTGTGTTTACCACTAGACTAAGTGGATCTTTAAAATGTATGATACAAAACCTAATATATATCTTAGTTTGTTGCTCATGCCAAGAAAAAGGAAATAAATATGAATTAAGGGGACTCGAACATGACATTTTTGGGATGTATAAAAACATCTGAACTACTAAAATAAATCTAATGTAAATTATGTTCGTGAGTTTAGGTTCGTTAAATAAATTTTTAATACAATTTTTAATTTTTTATTATGTTGATTTAAATTATAAAGTTATATCAATTCATTTAAATTATGTTCGTGAGTTTAGATTCATAAACTAAATGTTTAATATAACTTTAAAATAAATTAATATCAATTCATTTAAATTATGTTCGTGAGTTTAGATTCGTTAAATAAATTTTAAAAAGTGTCATGTTCGAGTCTCTTAATTCATATTTATTTCCTTTTTCTTGGCATGAGCAACAAACTAAGATATATATTAGCTTTTATACCACACATCACAAAGATCCACTTGGCTTAATGGTAAACATATATAACCCTATCCAAGGCAATGTGGGTTCCAATCCCCCTAGGAGTAGGATGTTATTTTCTTTTATTTTCTTCCTCCAATATGGTGACGTGTTACCAGATGATTGGAGAGAAAAATTAAATTATTAAATCAAATATAAATAATTAAATAATATAGTGGTTTAATTGCTTTGAAAAAAGTAAGATGGTTAAATCGCGACCTTAGCCATAGTATAATGATTATTTATATAGTTTATCCTAAAAATTTTAATTTTAGTTGTTAAAAACGTTTTCTAGCCGTGACTTCTTTAAAAAAATGTAAGTCCCTTTCTATCCAAGGAAATCTAGACTAATTTATTAGGTGAAAATTGTAAATCGTTGAGTGGCAAAAGAATCATGTATGGCCAAGGAATAATCCATTTTGCATTCATATATTATTATTAAAGAAAACATGATATAAACTAGTGTGATTCACGTTTATATATAATAAGACAAACCTCCATTAGATCATCCTGTGGCAAAATATGCAGCACAGAAGTAGGGATAGATAATCTCATTTATTGAAAAACGCTCAAAGGCATAATCTGTCGATAATAAATACAATGCATATAATTTTAGAATAAATTGAATGAGTCGCTAAAAGTTACATTCAAAATCATAAGAAATTTAAATTACAAATTAATAGAACATAAAGTTAATTACAATCATTTACGTTGACTTTTCATATTTTGATACCGACGTACAATAATTTCTATGCTAACATCTACAAATAAAATTATCTCCATAAAACTAATAAATTTATGTCATTCCTAATTAAATTATTGTATTTGTAAGGAACAAGTAACATGAAAATACCATATTTTATCACCAGACAGAACTTTGAGAAAACTGATAGCTACCAAAATTTACTAAAAAATTGTCCAAATAAAAATATTAGAACTTCACTATTGTTTTTAGTTACTACTTTTATGATTTGGTGCAAGTGCAGTCTAAAGGCAACAAAATTCTTGTAAGCGTTTTTCGAAATAGAAATCTTAGAACTCACTAAATTCTTATTAGTACACTAATTGAACCAAAAAGAAGAATTTCAGACAAAAATTTAATGCCAAGACTCTGAAGTAATTATTTCAGGTGGATTTTATTTTTCATTAAATGAATAGTTATTTTATTAATAATTATAGCTACTACAAACAATAGCAATACAACAAAAGTTGAAGCCTCTGGCTACTAATTAAGGCTGAGAAAACTCCAGATCTAACACAAACCAGAACTAATACTCAACAATACTCAACAGAAGTTGAACCATAAAAATCAAATCAAATTATGAGGAGTTGGGGACTACCGCTTACACCAAGAAACAACTCAAATTAACACTCAAGGCAGTAACTTACGGTCAAAACACAACAAAGTGGTTAAAAAAATAAAATTCAGGTTCAATTACCTCATGTGGATCTATTTTTACTTTCCGACTATTTTTCCCTCCTTGAGTATCAATATAAAAATTAGATTCAACCACTATAAAATAAGAAAATCACAGTAATCAACATCTAAAATTTGAACATCCCGCTTAACGAATTGCTTAAACCGGGATAAACCCATACCCATTTAGCAATAATATAAATAAATACTTCATCCGTCCCACTCGATTAGAGGTTTTTAAAATATATTTTTTCATATTTTTATCAATGATACATTTTAAATAATTATGAGTCAAAATTAAAAAAATTTGACCAAAAAAAGTCAATAAGGGACAAAAATTGTGGGACGAAAGAAGCAAAAATTTAAATGAAATAGATAAACGTGAAATTAAAAGATCTAGAGAAATGATATTATGAACGACAAATAGAAACTTACCAATCAAATTTTGAAGATGACCGCTTCAGAAATAAAGAAGGAAGTAGATTGATAGAAAATTGATGAAAAATATAGAATTTTTTTTCAGCCTTTGAGAAGCCTAAGTTTGAAGGAAAATATCAAGGGAGTGAACTGGGAATTGGTAAAGTGGTTTGACATGAGGGTTTCTCTAAAAAACAATTTTTATTCTTTTATTGGTAGGTGAAGTGACCTAGGAGGTATACTAATACATACGCCCCTGAAATCAACCATGTTAAATGCATTTAAATGTTCAAAGCAGCCCCAATGGTTTTTTTTTTATCAGAAAAATATGAACCATTAATATCAAGTGTTCATAGAGACATTAACAAAGATTTCATCTGAAAATGTTGTGCTATGCTCAGACATAAGACACGACCTAAACAGAGGGCTGGAATTATCTCAAAAGTATCAGTCCACAAGTTCTTTATACATGGAGATTGTCATCTATTCATGCTTATCCTCCTCAAGATCGTCTCCGATTGCCTGCCTTTCCAGCTTCATTGCCATGTCTCCACCATTGCCGGTCAATGCTATACCCAAGAATTTATTTGATTCAACTAGGTAGAATGAGAAGAAGTAGAGTAGAGGCAGAATGAAGCCTCCATGTATGCATATCTGCAAGTCCATTAATGGCCATAACTCATTATTAGTTTTTTCTTCTACTAAAGTGTAGAAAAAACATCTCATCGGGCGTCGGCCAGCAAAATATACTAAATACGGTCAAATCAAGTACTAGGCTACTACCTCAAAGCCATTAAATCATAATTTATGCTGCAGCTAGCTATTTAAAGATACTCGAGTTGTTTACAGGAGTCTAGGGGAATGCAAAGTTGAACCACATATCCAGAATATTTCTAGAGGATGTTCCATAACTACTGATCTGTTTATGGAACAGGAAAGACAGAAACCCTAAGAAAGATAAGTACCTAAATGAATTAATCAGAGTTAGGTAATAGAACCAAGTGTTGTTCAAATACTACTGTTTACACAAAAAGGAAATTACCGTTACTGTTAAACTAATAAAAGTTAAAGACCTGCTTGTATAAGCAAGATATTTTTCAGGTAAATAATATAAGTATCAACTATCAATTACTGAAATGCACAAACTGCAAATAGAAAATATCAATGTGCACCTTGCTGGGTTGCATGAAGGATCCCAGAGAACACATATGACAACCAAGAGAGCGTATGCAAGTATATTCCAGAAAGCTGGGATGATCCATGCAATTTGCCAAAACTCACTCAGTGGATTGGTTGTATTGAAGTATAGCTTAGCCAAGAGAAATCATAGGTGTTTCAATAATTCTTGTCTATTTTTCTGTTTGCTTTTTTCTCCTCAGCTCTTTTGCATATTCAGGTGTGAGCTGAAAAAAGGAAGAGTGGGGTGGGGGTGCTAAAAGTATGCACAAATATGATGGAAAGAGAAAATTACACAATATCAAACTTCACTAAGCTGCTGTTTGGCACACAGATTCATGAATCTATTGGCATGTCTGGAAACTCTGAAGCCGAAATCTCTAGTACCACAATGAGCACACATGAATCCTCTTTTCACTCCCATGCCTCTAGATTTAGATTAAGTAGGATCAAAATGTAGAGCATATTTCAATATAGGTAAGAATGAGGGTGCCTGGTGGAGTACTGGAGTTAGTAGAAAATCTCAAAATTCCTTAAATTGATTGTTTTTAGTAACTTGCTTCAACAATCCAAGGAGTGATGGACAAATAATAGAATATACAATTTTAAGATGGTAGGTGGCAATGATTGAAAATAATTCAAGTGAAAGGTGACTTACAAGGTTTAATCTATACAATGTAGAGATAGAGATGCTTTGGCACATAAAATTTATTTGATTCAACTAGGTAGAATGAGAAGAAGTAGAGTAGAGGCAGAATGAAGATTATAGTGGTTGTGCCACAAAGGATTTGGCATGTTTAAAAAAAAAGCCCTTAAATGTGCAATAATGCATATATTGAATAATATAGCACGTGCCAACTAGGTTGTAGTATTACCTCAAAGCCGATCCAAGCAATAGAAAGCAACACAGACACGGCAAGTGCATTAGTAAAATTGCGGTATAACTCCAATTTTGCCAAGTTTCTCCTCATCTACACCCAAGAAACAATAGAAGAAATGAAAAAAAAAATAGATATTTTAAAAGTTGTTCCAATTTAGATAAATAATATAGCTGGTATGAATAACTTAAAGTTTCATTAGGAAATCAACTTGTTTATACAAAGCCTATTACTGTTAGGAAATTTCTTGTAACTAAACATCCTACAAATATAGTAGCAAGGCTCAGTGAATTTTGATTTCTAATGGAGCTTCATGCCACATTGGCAGATACATACATTTCCTATTAATGTCAATATGTCTATCAATCCATCACTATGCATCTATAATAAGTAACAATAATTGCAAGTGAAAAGAATCTTACCTGAAGTTTCTCCAAAGTTTTTGACAACAATGAGAAAATCCATAGAATAAAACAAGCATCCAAAAAGGCAACAGGAAGCACCAAAAATAACTTCGCTTTCCCAGAAAAGTCATTAATGTTCCCCAAATGTTCCACTAGCTCAAGTGCCTCCGTCGCCACGAAATATACCCGACCAAGCATACCCGACCAAGCATAACTACTTTGGATGTTAATCCACCGAGTGTTGGCCTCACAAAACTAAAGCCCATGGAAACCACCAAAAGAAGAAGGTGAGATAAAGTTTTCTTGATAGACCCAAATGTCACTGCCCACAATGTAATACCCATTGGTCTGGTACCAGTTGAATTGAAATTAGAATACTCAAAGTACCAGACAGCCATTTCACACATTCCAAGAGCAATAACAAGGGTGATATGGTAGTGCAAATGAATGATATCCTTCCAAAACTGAACAAACCTTAGAAACCAGGCAAGGCCAAGCACAAGGTAAGCCAAAGACATAAAACCCAAAAAATGTCATCAAAAGAGCCATTTTCCCAGGTAATTAACCATTGGGGTTCTTCCACACAGTCCTTCCTTTAATAAGACTATAAGAGTACCCTTGAGTTGGGGATCACAGAACATAAAATAAAGGACATACATCCCGGTGCTGTTTATCTCAACCGTTTCGAAATCCATTTTAGCTTCTTCATTGGTTCCTTGGAAAAAGGTCTTAATCTGTTTAGGCCACCCGAAGTTGTTCGGGTTATTTTGTATGATAACCTCACCTAGCTTGCAGGACCCTTGGTCCGCAAGTTGTTTGTTGCAGCAAATGGCATCAGCCTTTAAAGAAGCCCCTCCAGTCCTTTCTCTATCTTTAACCTCGAGTATGATCGCTTCCACTAATCCCATGTTCTGCTGCATTTTCTGCTGGCTTTTCGCAGACTGTTTCGGCCTCAAAAAGGTGACCGAATCAAAACTGAAAATGTACCAACAAGTACAGTAACATCAACAACCCTTACTAAATTTTGATACCCATTTTTCTTCAGACAGTTAAAATTAAATATGACCAATCAAATTGTAAATTAAACAGTAGTTAGGGTTTCGAACCGGAAGGAGCATGATCACACCATTGCAAGAAATTATGATTGATTCCCAATATGAATCAAAGTCCAAAGAAACAAAAACTAAAATGCTCATTCAAATAAAAGAAGAATGCAAAAATCAAACAAAAGAGGAGTAAAGATAATTCTAAAGTACCTGATGATGGACTTTCCCCTGAAAGATGGTTGGGTTTCCGAAGAAGCAGTGGTGGGTTCATGGAGCTTAGAAGCATAGAGACCTTCACTGCCTCCATGGAAAAAGAAAGCATTTGCTTTGGGGCTAAAAGCTTCCATTTTATATTCGTGAGTGGAAGCATCAACATTTGAGAAGCAAAGAAACAAACCAACAAACACAAACTCGGTGCTCTTAATCCTTGTTCCGCTTTGAAACTGCCTCCGCTTCATCTTTTTTGCAGCATTGTTTTTTCTGTCTTCGTTATTGTTAGCGTGTGATTCTGGGAATTGGCGCAACAGCACTATAGTAATGAGTGGCAAGACAGGGGAAGAAGCACGGACAGCAACTTGGCATCTTCTTTTTGTTACCTTATTGTTCATCGGCCCAATACTAAGACCTGGTTGCCACATTTCTCGGTTGGGTTTTACAAGAGCCCGTTCAACATCCCCAATGCTGGCCCAAAACGGTAACTCGCAGTTTGTTGCACTTAATTGTCGTTTAAAAAATGAATTTATTTCGGTGGAAAAGCGAATAATGTTTATCATAGAAGGCCCGAATTCAATCATAATGTTTGTAAGGTGTGTGTACATTATTAAAGGGTTAAAAATATTTATGAACATATACTATATTGTAATCACCTTTAGACTATTAAAAGTTGTAGTTTAAAAAATGATACATCACATAAAATTAATGGATAATTTCTCTTACTCCCTCAATTGTAACTAAAATTTTATTTTAATAGTTTTTTTAATATTTTTAAAATTAGGGTATGAATTTGGGGATTAGAGTTTAAAAGGGAAGGAATTTATCAGTGAGAATTTGAGTTTGTTGGAATTAAGATTTCGATGGTCTGGTCAAAGGCTGAAGGAGACGGTGATAGTAGGAAACAACCAACAACGACAAGAGAAAAAATTAAAATCTTCTTTATCCTTTCACGGCTTAAACCACGAAAAAGAGTAGCACGACATAATGACCTAGAACGCATGGTGGCTCGACAAAGCAATCCGACAACACGGCAGCGGGCGGTTGAAACTAGGGATGTGAACACTTTGCTTGAGCGAGTTCACAATTTGGAAAGTTATAGAGCTGTCCAGACCGGGGTAGGTCTGCGGTACGACAGGTTTCGATAAGCTACGATGCGGCACCAACTGAAAATGTTACACTTTTTATAATATTTTTAGTTCTTACAAAAAATTAAAATCTTATCAGATGAAAGTTTCGAAACTCGAAAGTAAAGTTCATATATTTACCACAACTAAAAATGTTATTAAAAAGTATAATATTTTCAGTGCCATATTTTATATTTTTAGTTGATACCACACCATAATTCGTAATCATATCGTAACATGCCTTATGTTAGACGATTCTTCCAAATCGATAGATATTTCACCCATAAACAGCGCCTTCGCTGGTCCAACCATCATTTCACCTAATCGGATTAACATATGTAGATTTCATGATAAGAAAATCAGGGTAATTTACATATTGAATTAATGGTTTATATGACCTCATATGTTACCTTACCTGTTGTTCTTCTGTACTCTATAGATACCCCTTAGCATTCCATCTCCAACCATAGCGTATGCACATACTTCCGGTCTTAATCCGGCAAAATTTATAGCAAACCTATTTAAAATGTAATAATATTGTTCGGCAGTTAGCTTATAACGGATATCTGATAAAATATTACATTAGATGATTTGATTAGCGGATTGTATTAGTTGATTGTATAAAAGTGTTTGATAATTATAATTGATAGTTGTTTGATTATTTAAACAAGCAAAATAACATATAAAGATTTGATTATATTCAATGAATAGTTTATTAATTATCTATATTTTGTATATATTCATATTAATTATATTATAAGTTTTTTTTTAATATAATATTATTAAGCATATTTAAAGGATCCATATATTAATTTATTATTTATATAATTATTTTTAATACAATTTAATTAATTATTGAATTTAATGATATTTGAAGCATATGGATTAATATCATATATTTGAAGGAAAAATAATTATTTAAGTTACATACAAGAGTATGTTTTACTTCAAAAGTATATGTGAGTTATTTAAATACAAATAAAAATGTGTGAGTTATTTACGAATGTACGACTCTGTTTCTTAGAACGACCTTTTACTCTGCTTCTTAGCAGAATCTTTTACAGTTTTTTTTTACAGTTTTTGCTGCTTGAGTACAATTCCGGCGTCAAAATCTCTTGGTTGATTTCTAATGGAGACTGTTGTTGATGATGGCTTGGCTGTTTTGACGTTGGATGATGACGAAGATAGTGAAATTCAAATAGAGGATAATACGGAAACTGTGGGAATTTCTTTCGATCTTTGTTTTGTTGGTCGGTTTGTAACATCTAGTGTGATTCACTTCCAATCTATGAGAAATACCTTGGCGAATCTATGGAGGCCTTTAGGGGGAATTGCAATTTCAGATCTGGATAATAACCGCTATTTGTACAGGTTTTACCATAAAGTGGATTTAGAAAAGGTTTATGCAGGCGGCCCATGGCATTTCAACTCTCATCTTCTTCTTCTACACAAACTTGAAAAAGGGGAAGATCCAATGGTTGTTTCACTGAATACAAGTCCGTTTTGGGTCTTAGTACGTGATGTTCCTCACGGATATATGTCGGAGCATTTTGCAAAAGTTTTAGGGAATTTTATTGGGGAGTTCATGGAATACGATGTTGCTGCTGTTTCCCTCAGATGTAAAAGGACAATGCGGATTCAAGCAAGTTTTGATATCCGGAAACCGTTGAAAAGAAAGAAGAAAGTGGCATTACACAATGGTGGATCTGTTTATGTTAGGTTTGAATATGAAAAATTACAGTTATTCTGCTTTATTTGTGGAAGAATTGGCCACGATGAATCATTGTGTCCGATACGATTAACCAAGCCGAAGGAAGAAATAACGTTCGACTGGGACATCAGTCTTAGAGCCCCATCTAGAAGAGCAGCAATGATACAAAATAGTCGATGGCTAATAGATGAAAAGCTCCCTCACAGCATTTCTTCATTGAATATAGGAACAACAAGTCAGACTCCTTTCTCAAATTATCCTAAGGATCAGCCTGCTACAGAGAATACTAAAGGCAAAGAGAAATCTACACTGAATCTTGATTCTGATTTAAACGCTGCGGACAAATGTCAAGGAAAACAATTGGATGACCAAATTTGGGAGGGGACTCAAGCTAATTTTGATGTAATAATGACTACTGCGGATGAGGAGAGTCGAACTGTCATCCCCGAAGAAGTAAAGCGTCCTAGAGTTTCAATACCACTACCATGAGTTTTAATAGATTATTAAAATGGTAACAAAGCTAACTTATCGGCACACCCTAGTGAAGGGGTCAGCCGGGCATTATGAAACTCTTAAGTTAGAACGTTCGGGGTTTGGGTCAATCCCGGACGGTCAATCATCTCAAGCATATGCTTCGAGATGTTAACCCGACTGTAATTTTTTTAATTGAGACAAAATTACAGTGTAAAAGAATGGAAGGAGTTAGGAAATTATGTGGTTATAGCAATGGTATTGATGTTGCGTCAAATGGTCGAAGTGGTGGGCTTTCACTTGCTTGGAAAACTAACTCTCAGGTAAAGGTTCGTTCTTATTCTAATCGACACATTGATGTTATTTTTGAGGAAGATATTGATGGATTTTCATGGCGATGTACTGGTTTTTATGGTGCCCTAGAGGTGGAAAATAGAGAAGCTTCTTGGGATTTATTGCGCAGTTTAGATGATATGCCCGATACACCTTGGCTTGTAATTGGTGATTTTAATGAATTATTACTTGCCTCAGAAAAAAGGGGTGGAAGGATTCGAAGTGACAGTCAAATGAACAGTTTCAGAACTGCTTTAATGGATTGTAACCTTGATGATATTGGCTATAGGGGACAGTGGTACACTTAGGAATGGGGGTAGGCTTTTATCTAACAATATCCACGAGAGACTTGATAGAGGTGTTGCAAATCCTGCATGGTGGGAATTATTTAATGATTATCAACTTGATCATCTTGTGCACACATTTTCCGATCATTGCCCATTATTATTGACAACAAGCCTGAACGATCGCTTAAGAAGCCGAAAGAAGCATTTCAGATTTGAAGCCGCATGGCTTTTGGAGGAATCATGTGAAGGGGAGGTGCTTAAATTGTGGAATTCTTACTCCAGAATTATCCCTGATCATTTGACATTGGTGAGTTTAGGACTGGAATTGTGGTTCAATAAAATAAAAAGGAGAAAAAAATATATGTAAAGGCTCTGCAGCAACGCCTGAAGGAATTAAATGATTCCTAGCCTAGTGATGAAAACCTAGAGGAAATTTTGGAAACTAAGCTAGCTTTGAACATGGAAGCGGATCGGGAGAAAATTTATTGGGAGCAGCGTGCTCGTGCTAATTGGCTTAAAAATGGTGACCGTAATACTCACTATTTTCATAGCTTTGCAACAAACAGGAAACGGAAAAATAGAATTCGATGTTTAATCAATGAGGAGATCCAATCTGAAGAAGGAATAGAAAAAATGGCGATGGATTATTTCAGCAACATGTTTACAACACAGGGAGTGGCTGACCCAAGTGTTATCTTAGAAGGAATTAATTCTCCCATCACACAAACGATGAATGCTGAGCTAACTAAGGATTTCACACACGTAGAGGTATTGCTTGTTGTCCAGTCGATGGGCCCATTAAAGGCATCTGGAGCAGATGGGCTGAAGGTTGTATTTTATCAAAGATTTTGGCACATTATAGGCCCAGAGGTGTCAGATTTTTGCATTATGGCAGCCAAAGGTGAATATCCGATGGCAGATATTAATACAACATACATTGTGCTGATCCCTAAGGTACAAAATCCAACAACAATGTCACAATTCCAACCAATTAGCTTATGCAACGTTCTTTTTAAAGTTATATCGAAGATGCTATCTAATCGGTTGCAAACAGTTCTATCCTTATGCAATGATGAATCACAATGTGCGTTCATTCCTGGTAGGCTTATCACTGACAACATTATACTTGCATATGAGACTCTTCACTCGATGAAAAATAAAAAACTTGGAAAGAAGGGTACATTTGCAATAAAGCTAGATATGAGTAAGGCATATGACAGGGTGGAATGGGCTTTTATTGAACGGGTCTTAAAGAAAATGGGTTTTGCTGATATTTGGGTTCAATGGCTTATGAATTGTGTTACAACAGTGTCGTACGCAACTGTTACGAATGGGCATATTGGAGAAAAATTCGTCCCTTCTAGGGGTTTGAGGCAGGGAGACCCACTCAGTCCTTTGCTGTTCCTTATTTGTGGAGAGGGTTTATCGGCTTTACTTCGTATGGGTGTTGAAAATGGAATAATGGAAGGCTTTCGAATATGTCGTGGCACACCTACACTTACACATCTACTATTTGCTGATGATAGTATTATATTGGGGGAAGCTACTACTACGGGGGCTTATAAACTTCAAATGGCCCTTAACACTTATGCTGAATGCTCTGGTCAATTAATTAACTACGACAAATCAAGTGTGTTCTTCAGTTCGAATGTTATAGAGGAGAATAAACAAGAAGTTTGCAGACTATTGCAGGTTACAGCCCAAGCTTGTCCGGACAAGTACTTGGGCCTTCCATCTACGATGGGCAGAAACAAAAAGGCTTCCTTAGCATTCCTTAAAGATAAATGTTCTACAAGTATGACAAACTGGTCTACAAGGTCACTATCAATGGGGGGCAAAGAGGTATACATAAAATCTCTTTTACAAGCTATCCAATTATATGCAATGTCTTGTTTCCTATTGCCTAAAACCATTTGCAGTGAACTAGAGTCTATGTTTGCTAAGTTCTGGTGGCAGAATGCAAAAACAAAAAAGGGTATTCATTGGTGCACTTGGCAAGTATTATGTCTACCTAAAGAACATGGTGGAATGGGATTCCGTGATTTGGGCCGATTTAATATTGCTATGTTGGCTAAACAGGGATGGAGACTACTGACTAATCTTGAATCTTTAGTTGCAAGATTTCTAAAGGCCAGGTACTTCCTAAACTCAGACTTTCTAGAAGCTAACCTAGGCTCTAGACCTTCATATATATGGAAAAGTATATGGTGCACAAGGAAAACACTTGAAATGAGTGTCTACTGGAAAATTGGAAATGGGAGGGGAATTTCAATTTAGAACTGTTTCTGGTTACCTACTACACCTCTGAGACAAATTAGGACTCCTAGGGTTGTTGGCTTGGAGTATGTATCTGATTTAATGCTACCTAACTCACAAGAATGGAACATTAGTCTTATAGTTGATAACTTTACTACTGAAGACTCAAATACCATTCTAGCTATCCGCTTGCCTAATACTACAACAGTTAATGCTTTAGCATGGATAGGGGAGCATACAGGGCTATACTCAGTAAGAAGTGGAAATAAGCTGCTAGTTCAGAGTCAGCTCTCTAATACATAAAGTGGTCAACTTTATAACCACATCTGGAAAATTCAATGCCCATCTAAGATACGCATTAACTTATGGAAATTTGCTTCAAATTATATACCAAGCATGCACAATCTTTTCGTGAAAAGGCTTTCCACGCACAGTTTATGTCCTAGCTGTTCTAATCATCCAGAAACACTCAACCAGATAGTTTGGGAATGCAACTACACAAAGTAGATTTGGGAATCTCTACAGTTTACATGGCCTAGTGAAATTGAAAATGCATCGTTCTGGGAATGGTTGGAATGGCAACTTGAAAACAATAACAAATCAAAGCATGTGGAGATTGCAATAATAATATGGGCAATTTGGTTTTCGAGAAACAAGCTTTTATATGAAGGCATCCAGCAAGATCAATCTTTGGTAATTACCTTTATTAGAAGCTACACATGTGAATTGCACCAACTATCAACTCAGCTTAGCCATCCTCGAACGCACGCAGAAGTACACTGGCAACCCCCACAGTGTCCCGATGTGAAGCTAAATTTCGACGTGAGCTTTTCCTCTCATCAACATAAATCTTGGTCAGGATTGATAATAAGAAATTCGTTAGGAGAAATTTTGGGAGCTGCTTACCGGGTTAGTTCGAACATTTTTCCACTTTTGAAGCTGAAGTCCAAGCTTTGATTCATTGAATGGAGTTTGCCAGAGACCTAGGGTTTCAAGTTATTGTGGTTGAAGGTGATTCAAGGTCTGTAATCAAGAAAGTAAATGAAATGGGATTAGACAGATCTAAGATTCGACCTTTCATTATTGATGCAAAACAGATGGCCCAGAGCTTTCGAAGATGTCGATTTACCTTCATCGGCCGGAATAGGAATACAACGGCACATGCAATGGCGGATTTAGGCCGCCGGGACTCTGAAGATCGTTTTTGGGTGGAAGAGGCAGCATCAGAAGCTACATCGGCGGTCGATTCTGACCGCCGCTACATCGACCCACCATAAAGTTTGGTTAAAGCTTCATCTTTCAGGGCAAACTTCATATGCAGGCCCTTCATTTTACCTCCCTTTGGTTCCGGATCTCTAATGGATATCATCACCATCGAACCGAATCAGATTAGGATCATCTGGCTCCCTTATGGTTTTTTAAGCTTTCGTTTTTTCTTTTCTTTTTCAGACTCTAGACTTTCTGATTTGTGTTTTGGTTTTCACCGTGTAGTGACCTTTCATTTCTTGCACACTTTGTTTTGTTTTTGTCTTATTGGAATAAACGCCAGGTGGTACCAACTTTCAAAAAAATGTGTGAGTTATTTAAATACAAATATAAACGCGTGAGAATAACATGAAGAGGAAAAAATATTATCATACAAATGTCACCATGTAAATTAAATAGAAAATATTAAATTTAAATTATTTGGAGATTTTTGGTGATTGTTAAGGGTAAAAGAGTTTTTACAACTCTTATGTCAAAACATTTAATTTCAAAAACTCATATTATCAGTTTTTTTTTTCAAAATCAAAGGTTTCAGCCTCAACCTATTATTACAATCCGCAATTCACCAAATATCCAAATTAACAGATTTAATTGGACAAACTTCTAATTTTAACTCTAACACTCTAATTTTAGCTTATCAGTGTACTTTAACTTTTTTTGGTAACATTTACCTTCATTATGAGAAATTATTCTATGGACCGGTTCCACCACGTCATCTGTGGCCCTCAAGTTTAAAAAGAAATTCATGTCACTATATTTTTACAAGTCATCTACAAACTCATATTTTTAATTTTCAATCATCTTCTCTAATTAACATATATCAAAATTGAAAAAAGGCTCGATGAATTTATTTTAGGGTTTATCTTAATTTCATCTTCTTCTTCAAGGCGCTCTCCAACTTAGTTCATCTGTCAGGATGGCCATCTCCTCACTAAGAACGGTTAGTTGTTCAAATTCTTCTATTTCTCCAATTAAAATATATGAAAATTAAAAAAAATCATGAGTTTATTTCTTGGGTTTCTCTTAATCTCCTCTTATTCTCCAACTTAGTTCTTGACTACGGCAAGGTTAAAAAAATTAAGATTTTCCACGAACCCCAACTTTTTCACTGAAACCGGTAAGTTCTTTAAACTTTTTTATATTTCTCAAACTGATAAAATCTTTGTTTGATATTCTGAGGTTGAAATTGGTCTTTTCTCTTTGGTGATTCTAGATTTAAATGGGCGCCCTTTGCTTTTTTATATAAACTATAAATTAAAAATAATTTAGTAGTTAACAATTATGTAAAAAGCTTGAATTACGTATAATTTCTCCTCTAGATTTTTTGTTTTGTCTACCATTGCTTTCGTGTTAAACTAATAACATCGTTGTTGTTTTTGTATGCCACTAATTTGTTTTAAAATTGTTTAATTTGAAAGAATTCATTAAAAATCTGAAAAAGATTATGCGTCGTCACTTCTACTTATTAGAGAGGTGTTGTTGGTGCTCTTGTTTGTGTATGATATCAGTAAAAACCATCTTAAACAGTGTCGGTCGTTGGCTTGATGAACTCAAGAGTAATTTTAGTCTTTTACTTTGTTTGTTGTTTTTTAATTAGCTTTTTTTTCTTTCTCTTTTTTCAGTTTTTCTATTGATTTAGGTTCTTTATGTTCGCTAAGATTATGACTTTGCTGCTTCAGTTGAAACTTTTGATGGCTTATGGTTAATCAACAAGGACTTTATAAGATCCATACATTATCCTTGCTTCGATCTTTTTCAGGATTTCATCTAGATTTTTTTAGTTGGTCGGTGATTGTGGAGGTAGAGTGTTAGATTTGATACTGTAACAATTGTAGTTTAAGCCTTAAGGCTAAACCTTGAATTTACATTCTGTCACTCTAATGGATGATAACCCCAGCAACAACTTGTCTTTTACAAGACTGACTTGAGAGGGGACGGGCCATTTTCTTCAACTTTTCCCGAGTCATGTAGGGATCACCATATTTAATCGTCAAAGCATGGGAATGGGCTATCTCTATGCATACACTAAATTTTTTTGTCATTATTATAATCTGTCACTACTCTTACTTTTTGTATATACAAATATATGATGCTAATGCTGTAACTGATAGATGGGATTCAAATTTAGGGGAGCTTGTTTTTTAAGGCTTGAAAATAATAGGAGTACATTTTGATTCAATATCAGGGCTCCAACCCCATGTGTCACATGGCCAACATTGGTCTAATCATGAAGAGAGAGGTAGAGTTTTAATGCATATCTTTGGTTGTTTTAAATTTATAGTTTAAATTTGAGATTTTTCACCATGTGTTTTAAGAAAGTATAGGGAAAAGATAAAGAGAATTGATGTCAAGGATACAAACCTTGTAATTTAATTCATGTCTGTTTTGTTTCTTAGAAAGAAAAAAAGTGAAAATTGATGATATTTTTTTTGTTCCTTTCAATACTCATTTTTGTTTTTTTATAAATCAGTAAGGCTTTATAGTTTGTTTGGCCACCTGAATTTTACAATTTTTCATTTCCTTTTTCGGAGGGGATTAGAAGTATTATCATATTTGATAAAATTCAATTAATGTCTAAAATATAATATACATTGAAACATAATTGTTCTGTATAGGAAATAGTTTAGACGATAGCAACTTTACTAGTTGAGAATACAAGTAAACAAAAAATACTTAGAAAGGAATCGATTATGTAATTATTTAGTTTTCTCCACTTCTATATCCCATAGAGTGAATTTTATCACTTAATTGCATTTTTTCTAACCTGATATTTTTTCAATTGCATGTTGTAAATTCTTAACTTATGCGTTTTTACATTGTACCATATAGTGTTTATACTATTCAAATTCAGGGGTTAATGTTGACTGTGAGTATATGGCCTACAAATAGAAGAAAAAAAGAAACCACCTCGATGGCTACGTTGGCAGCGGTTGCAGCTCGTAGAATTCTCGTATATCGACTTCTTCTCAAGTCCCTTCTCTCATTCATCGTCGTTGTCAAGAACCAATGAATCCAACTAAATAGAAGGAAGAACATTTTGTTATCGTCTTTTTAACTGGTTAAAATCTACTTTTATATGGTGAATACAAGTTCTTAACCAAAGGCAAAGGCAAGAAGAAAGAGAATGCAGTGAAAACGACAAAGAAATAAGATTGAAGCATTTAGTGTTTTTAAGATTCCCAATAATAATATGTACCTATAACTTTGATGTCTTTAGGATATTGTTTTGCTTTTGTTGATAAGGTATTTCGTTTTATCGTTCATCATTTATGTTTCCCTAAAAGAATGATGAATGAGCAAGATTTGAGGTTAGTTTCAGTGAACACACTACTTGGTTTGTTCTTCAGTTCTGTTGATAATGGGAAGTAACAATTTTAAGGATTCAGAATCTGTTTTTAGATTTGGGGAGTAATGAATTATACTTTTTTAATTCAACTTTCTATTAGATTAAAAAAAATATATGTTCGGGATAAATTATATATTTTTAAGGCATATGCATTTGATGTACTTTTGAGGTTACCATAGAGTGCGCTTTTACATTGTACCATAGATTGTTTATACTATCAGTTGCAGTTATCTTACATGCCCTTGTACTTTAGAGGCCATCGTTTCATATGATATTTGGATGTGGTCATTCGTGTACCCTTATACTGTTCATATATTTTATATTTTTTATTTCTTATAAACAGTTATTATTTTTTTCATGTCTAAGATTGCTAGTATATACCTATAAGCATTGATGAGAGCTTTAGAGGTTGTAACTAGATATAAAATTCAAATGCTATTTAGATTCGGATAAATAGATATCGTAATATGAATAACTCAAATTTACAACCTCATTAAATAACAAAATCTCAAACAATCAGAGTCTTTAACAAGTTTTATCTGTGAAATAAAACTTCACTTAAGCACCTCAATATATAAAATAAAATAAAAACTCTAAAAAATGTAAGTTCCGTAAACAATAGAAACATTAGCTCTAGCTTCTTCGAGCTTTTTTTGGCATCATAATCCATCCAATGTGAAAATTTTCTCGATCTGTAAAAATAACTTCATTAATAATGTAAAAATTAGAAAGAAAAAAGGACAACTCAAAGCGTATTATCAAACATAATTTTAATAAATACAAAAAATAAATTTATATACATGTATTACTTGTTTAAAAAATAAATTAGTGTAAATATGAAATAAACCTGTGATTAAAGGATGGAATTTGAATATGCTTAAATACGTGCAAATAGTTCCTATAATTAATTGATAAAAATTAATAAAAAAGTAAAATATTCGTCATAATAAAAACTATTTTACTTAAGAATCAAATATTATTATAATGTACCGTTTCTTCAATTGTTATAAAATTTAAAAAATAAAATAAAGTTTATTTTAAAACACATACATGATAGGAAGTTGAGTCGTAACATCAATCCTTTGTTGCATACTATTATAACGTATATTTGTACCACTTAAACCCCAATTGTTATTTGAAGTCTATAATAAATAAATAAATAAATAAAAGTAAATTATTTAATTTGCATGGTGTTTAATAATATACAAATATAAAATAATTATAACTACTGGTTACCATATTGAAAAATTGCATAGCATTTTGATGAGATAATGTATAAATATTGTTCGGAGTCATCATCATTGAAAGAATGGCCTGCATTGCGAAAAGAATAAATAAATTAATAATGTATAAAAATAAAATTTACTTCTATACAATATGTAATTAATTGATCATATACTTACAACATTTTCAGAACTTTGAGTAGAACTAGCCGGTACATCCGAGTGTTCTTCGATCCTTGATTGTTTCTTTTTTTCTATACACATTGCAACATTTTATCAAAAATAAATATAAATTTTAAAAATTAATTGTACAAAAATATAATTTTATAATAAAATCACTTACTAGACTTAGGTAACTTTGATGCTTCTGATTTTCTTTTCTCAAGATGACCTTTAAGTCTAGAATTAGAGATTTCTTTTGGCCTAACACATGGTGGATATAAGATCGGAAAACTTTTATTTTCACAATCTTTTACAATAACGCCATTGTCTCTAGATATTTCTTCAATTATTGACTTCCTCACATTTCCTACTTTAAAAATCAATTATTTATATAACAAAACATAAAATTGTACATACAATTATTAATTGTGATGATAACTTACTAGATCACACTCCTTTTGAATTGTCTCATTCTCTTTGAGCTCGTGATTGTTAGCGACGCATAATTTTGTCAATTCTTTCTCAACTTTCATATCTCCTTCATACAAAATCTTTTGACAAAATTGACTTGTATTTTCGTTTTTTTGACTCTTTGTAATCAAGTCATAAGTAAAACGAATCATACGATTACAAAATACAATTTCAACCTCTGTATTATGCTCTTGTGAGAGCTCAACAACATTACCACCATGCATGTTTTTCTTCGCATCTTTAGTCCATCTTCGCAAGATATATCGTTCAAGAACTTCCTGAATATTTTTAACACTAAGAATCCGTAAGGCATGAGAGCAAAGATACCGGCAAAAATCAAAATTTTGCAAGTACAATGAATCTCTATAGTACTTGTGTTAAATTGGACTGTTCGAACTCTTGAGCTATTTTCATCATTCCTCACTTCAAAAGTGTAAATCATATCATTTTGTGCAACTTCTCTCCAAATCAATGGAATGCCATGAAGAAATTTCTTTTGAAACTGTTTATATATTTCATGAGTGTAAACTTTCGACGCATGAGTCAAAAAGCTAGAACCTTTAATTGTTCTCGCAATTGACCCGTTTTTACACTAAAAATCTTTCTCAGCTTCAGAAGAACGCCACCTTGTCACCAAATTCTCAAATTCAAAGACAAATTCAGTGAGAGAAGTAGTAGCTTTAGAGATACCATGCAAAACATTATTAGTAATTTTAGCTCTTTGAGAAGATTTAATTTGAGATGAAAATACATCAATACTGAAAGCGATACTCCATTTTTCACAGCACTTGTATAAACCATTCAACCATGAATGATTTTGGAGATTATGTTCATTTACCATTTTTTCCCCAAATTTCTTCAAATTCTAAATCTAATTCACAACCTTGCATTTGTAAAATAAGGCATGAAATTTCACATTTGTATTTAGACCACCGAGATGTGATGAGGCGTTCTTAGAAATATGCCATAAGCATAATCTATGACATGAATTAGGAAAAACTTCTTCGATAGCTTTGTTGATTGCATGATCTTGATCTGTCATGATAGTCTTCGGTGCTTGATCTCCCATCGATTGCACGAAAGACTTGAACAACCACACAAAAGAAGCAGTAGTCTCGTCTAACAAAAACGCATAACCGAACATTATAGTCTGATGATGATGATTAATCCCGACAAATGGAGCACATATCAAATTATATATATTGGCACGGTAAGTTGTATAAAAACCATAACATCTCCAAAACAATCATAATCAGTTGTAGATCTCCCATCTCTCCAAAAGAAGTCTTTCACTCGGTTTTCTTGATTTACTTGAACCGTGTAAAAAAACATTGGGTCCTCACTTACTTTAACCTTGTAATGGTTGAGTAAACTTTGACCATATCCGACTTCAATCATCATCATCTTATGCTTGTTAACGTAATTGTAACAATCACGTCTTGTAAACCCAACATTTTCAACACCTCTTACTTCACTTGACATGTAAGTATAAACATCTGTGGGACATATACCGACACTAACCATCGAATCAATGACATTTGCTTTGGCTGTTGGAATTGATAGAGTTGATCTGAGTAAATATCTTTTTGAAGGGGTTGCCAACTCATGATTATGCTCAGAGATAAAACGACTGACTGTCTATTGGCTATCTTGCACTGTATATCAAATCATCGTTGGACATTCAGTTCTAGTTTCCAATTTGTTATGCTTTTTTGTGTCATTGTCACCTTCAATTTCTTTGAAATCTTGTTTAGAACAGTAGAAATCTTTACTACGAATTATTTTAGTGCTAAAAACATATATGTTTTTCCTTTTCGAACACTAAAACCCATGCCATGACCATAATCATTATACAAATTATAAGCTGCATTTTCACTATTCACCACAAGTCCTTTCAAATCAACCTCATTTCTATCTATACTTTTTATAAAAGTCAAACTGAGAATTTTCTTCGTCACTGTTACAGGACATATCTGCATAAAACTAAATAATTGATTTATACAGATATATATTTAATTATCACAAAATAAAAAATATTATAAGGTAACCAACTAAACAAATAGGTGAATATAACTTAATAAATATTTTAAATTGCAAAACACAAACCAAATATATTGAATTAATTTAGTAAAATGTTTTATTTCCTCAACTAGATTATTTTATCGTTTAAAACAATGTTGGCTAAAACTAACTACTTGATATAGTCAAACAACTCACAAACAAAAATAAAATTGAGTATTTTCACTCCATAGAAAGAAAGTATAAAGCATATATAGCTTATCAACCCAACAAAACATATCAACAATGGCTTCATCTTTTCGATCAGTAAAATATTTTTACCAATAAAATAACAACTAAAACAAAGTCTTAATATATTTATAACCTTCCTAGTTCCCTTTTCTAATTCTAATCTCTCCAAGAATTCGTCATCAACCATACCAGAAAAGTCTACCTAAAATCGGTACATAAATTGCATACAAAAGTTCAATATATTTCAATGCCATATGCAAATATATATATATATATATATACAAGCTGCTAAGAAGGAAGCGAAGTCTGAGTAAACAAAGAAAACAACAATATCAGAAAGCGTTAAGAATATAAGCAACCATGTCTTCCAATCAATTATCAACATTTACAGAGAATCTAAAAAATCAACATTCACAAATAAATAAAGCAGACCAACTTTTAGTAAAGCTACAAAAGCACAAATCAGTAAAAACACTTTGACAGACGCATCAAATTATTATCTGAGAAGAAGAATGAAAATAATCTTTCAACCTCTAGCTAAATTCTTTACCAGCTGCCAATAGACAAAGAAAATAAAACCCCAATTTGGCCAATGTTTTCATTGATATGTAAGGTTCTACTTTGTTCTTATGATTACTAGATACCTTTTTCTTTTTGAAAGTAAGAAAATGCAACCAAATTCATAAATGAGACATGATGCTTGTTAACGGATTTTTTTCCTAACAAAATTCATAATTTCATTTTCTATACAGAACAATTATGTTTCAATGTATATTATATTTTAGCTATTAACTAAATTTTATCAAATATGATAATATTTTTAATCACCTCCGAAAAAGGAAATGGAAAATTGCAAAATTTAGGTGGCCAAACAAACTATTAAAGCTTTACTGATTTATAAAAAAACAAAAAAAGGTATTGAAAGGAACAAAAGAAAATATATAATCAATTTTCATTTTTCCTTTCTAAGAAACAAAACAGACATGTACTAAATTACAAGGTTTGTATCCTTGACATCAATTCTCTTATCTTTTCCCTATACTTTTCTAAAATAGATGGTGAAAAAGCTCAAATTTAAAAGAACCATAAATTCAAAACAACGAAAGATATGCATTAAAACTCTACCCCTCTCCTCATGATTTGGATGGTGGTGTTAATGAGCGTGTAAATTTGGACGGTGGTGATGAGCATGGTAGCACCAGTGATGAGTGTATAAATTTGGATGGTGGTGTTAATGAGGCTCAGACCATTGTTGTGCGTCTATAGAGGAGGGTAATCCTAAAGTTGAGTCTCCAAGTGTCGACCTTGTGTGTTGACATGTCTCAAATGCAGTAGTTGGGTGTGTGGATCGATCTACAAAGGCTGAGGGTGTTAGGTGTTCTTTGGCGAATGCTGCACAAGGTGAGGAAGTGTTAGGTGATGTCCCTCGGATAGAATCTAATTTAATCCTAAAAGCGGTGAAAGGCAAAAGACAAAGAGGGCGACAACGAAATAATACAGTGGTAGAGGGTCTTGTTGATGATTCTCTATCAGACTCTAAAGTCGCGCTTGTTCATGAGGCTCGCTCTATATTAGAGGTGGGTAAATGGGTGAGGGTCTCGACCATTGGAAAAAAGAAAGACATCATAGTAGGTATTGTTAAAATTCTTAAGGATGCTGGTAAAGATCGTTGAAGATGAACTCGCAAATGTGCTCTGTAAGAAGGGTGTTAATCGTGACTTGTGAACGGTCTTTCGAGTTAGTATTCAAGACTGGTTGAGTGGTTGGCCTACAAGTTGTTGGTGGGGTTGTGGTTAATGTGTTTGATTGGAGATTGGGGTATCAATTAT
The DNA here is from genome assembly GCA_958450335.1 of Hibiscus tridactylites. NCBI lineage: Eukaryota > Viridiplantae > Streptophyta > Magnoliopsida > Malvales > Malvaceae > Hibiscus > Hibiscus tridactylites. The sequence continues at coordinate 73,971,781 of OY288279.1, forward strand.
GATTAGGGATGCATATGAGAGAGTGCACGGGATGGCCTAATTTTTCTGTTGTGCATATAGTAGCGGGATTTGTGTGGTAAATGTTGGACATGTCATAGTAATGGCCTGCAAGGTAGTGGTGCAATAGGTCTGTGGGTGTAGTCTTGATGGATGTTGGACTTGGTTAAGGGAAAATGTTTTATTTTATTGTTGGTATTGGTCCAGAGGTTATATTTTGGCATTTAGCCTTTAGGTGTGTCTTAGTTGGTTTAAACCGTTGTGGTATTTTTTTGTTTTAGGCCTTGTGCTCGTTTTGTATCTACATGGTCATGGTGTACTATTTTCCTTCATTTAGGCTTAGAAATGTTTTTAATGAGACATATGACCATGTTATAGCATGTATGATTCGTTAAATAAAATCATACTATTTGCTGATAAAAAATTAAAACACTTAAATAAATTATAGTCAAATTTTAAAAAAATGACCAAAAAATGTTAACATGTCATAGTTTTAAAATATAATTTTTTTGACGGTGTTTAAAATATAACTATATAAAACAACACAACTATTTTTTTGGTTGCCCTCCCGATTTCACAAGACTTAACCCTGATTAATTCGAATCGACTCGGAAACAACACCACTTTAAACTAGGGGTGTGCATAATTAATCGTAATTGTTAATTGCAGCTATTAATCGTTATAATCGTTACATTTTACAGGTTAATTAACCGAACCGATAAGACTAAACGATTTCGGTTAACCGGACCACTAAAAACGATAGTTAATGGTTACCGAATTTTAAAAAATAAAATATATGCAACTTAAAATTCAGCCCACACACCCCCTTTTTCTAATTACTAAACCCTATTTTGTAATCTAATTCATAATTATTTTTTATCTTCATTTGCTAGTATTATATTATATTTCTTATACTAACTTGTTTCATGTTTTGAAATATAGGATGAAAGGATTTAACACTCAATCGACAAACAATTATGATTGATGAGTCATATTTCTCTTTAGCGAAACTCGGTGAAGACCTTAGGTGATTTGACCATAGAGTTAATTTTTGTCCTTATGGTACTAACTCATGTGTTGGACATTGCTAAAACTTCAAACTTAAAACTTGAAACTTGAAACTAAGTATGGGGTTTATGTATTTTATGTTGTGTTGGAACTTTGTAATATGAAGATACCTTTTTATTAAAGGAAAAATTATTATCACGTGCCTCATTAAAAACCTCCTTAAACCTAACGGATGAGAATGCAAATGATAACAATAAATAAAGTCCAATAGAAAATCACACGATAATATAATCTAAACAAAGTAAAAATTGAACTAAACATGTACCACACTAGCCATAGCACATAATATCCAACCAGGGACGGAGTCAGGATTTGAGATTGGGGGCAAATTATAAATATTTGAAATTGGAGAGTAAATTTATAAATATATTTTCTAAATTAAATAGGAAGACAAATGTGAAAAAATTCTTTGGGGATAGAGGGTGATTGCCCCTTCAAAAGCCTTAGGGTGCGTTTGGTTCACGGAATGAAAGATTATCTCTAGGAATAAGATTCCTGGAATGTAACATGACTTGACATATTACTGGGAATGTTACATTACCTTGGTTGGTTTATTTGGTAGGAATGTAAGATTGTTGTTTTTGGTCGGAGGTAAATAAAATAATTTGGAAGCGAAATTTACTAAATTGACCGTGTGTTATATTTTCTTTTTAACATGTTAAACTTTCAATATTAAATTAAAAACACATGGACAAAAAGTTGTAGAATTATTTTTTTTACACTATTTAAAATTTACAAAAATAATATATTTATCATATTATTAATATAATTATTATATTAATTATTTTTAATAAAAATATAATTTATATTTACATAATCTCGTTACCTTCAATTAAAATATTTTTGTGAATTTTTTAAATGCTAAATTTTTAAATGCTAAATTTTTTAATTTTTTATTACTTGTGACAGATTGTCAAGTAAATTAAAGTAAATAAGTTCTGTAATACCGATAAGAAATTATATTATAAGTACCTACTAAAATATTTATATATAAATAAAAGGATATTGTCTGAAAATATTACCTCTTAACTTATTAATTTACATCACACATATTTAATCATCTAATTAAATTAAATAAAGGATTCATGTGAACAAAATTCATTAATTTGAAGGTAATATGGTCCAAATGGTGGGAATTGACAAATACCTAAGAAAACCAAGGGAATTACATTCCCACCATTTAATGGAAAAAAACTATGGTTGGGAATACAATATTACCTTTTGGAGGGAATGCTCTCCAACCAAACGTGGGCATGTGATTCCGAAAAAGAGCATTCCCTTAAGTAATGATCTTTTCTGCGAACCAAACGCCCCCTTAATGGTTTCGTCCCTGTACCCAACCTTCCGCAGAGCAGCAAGCCAATTACCACTCCCGCCGCAAAATGCCGATCGGCACCAAGAACCGCAGCAACAATTTAACCAACCTGGTTCCAGCAATCGAACCAAGGCTGATCCCTTAGTCTCCAACATCCGCATTGAGCAATCTTCCAACTTCCACAGGGGGGAATAGGAAACAAACGAACTTCCAAATTCTCCTTATCCGCAATTCTTGTCATTTAATCTGCGACTTTGTTATTTTCACGGTGAACATGTTGGAAAGAAACGTTACAATCATGGTCACATAACTCTACAATGTGTAATACTATACCGGGCACACTTTGACCATGTTGGAAATGTACTTTTTTAATTAAGTATGAAGTTAGTATTTAGAATCTTTATTTAAGTATTTTTATAATATTTTAATATAACATTTATCGAAAAAGATAATTTTATTATTTTCAAAACAAGTAGTGAACATTTGAAAGAAAATGTAATTAGTTACATGTTAACCTATAATCTAACCGTCAGTTAACTATGTTTTAACAGTTAACCGTTAATAATTAACTTATTCTTAACGGTTAATTAAATTTAATAATCGCTATAACAGTTAACCGATCTTTTAAGCTAAACGGTATGATTAACAAGTTAAACACCCAACTTTAAACCTATGCAACCACGATGAAGTTATAAAATTGTTATAATATAACCTTAAATTACTCCTTTGAACGGCATCATACGTGTACCACATTACATTGTTAAAATGAATAAATATATAATGCACACGTGTACTACTGAAGTCAGATTGTGGCACTGCCACTTGCTCCCTCCAAGAAAAACTCCTTGTGTAAGGCAAAAAGACATGTAGAACGTGATCTAAGCCAAATTAAAAAGTTAATACATAAAATTATATGATATTGTTGTATCAAATATAATTCTCTTTATAATCATCTAAATATAGTTCATCTCTGTTACGAACTCAACAATGGTGATGAAACTAAAGATAAGAAACTAAAGGTTTAATAGAGAGAAAATAGAAAGACAAGGAAGAAATATTAACTTGTATTATTCAGAAAATATTCAAGCTAATTTTACAAAACGACTGGGCTCAACATATATAGTCCATACTACGCTGAACTGATCAACCCAAACGGTTATAACAAATTAATAACCACTTTAACAGCTTTGGGCTGATCCAACTAATAGAAAACCTCTATTACTCTAACATTTTTCCGATTTTCTTCTCCTCTTGAAGTTTGTGAAAAGACACAACACCAAGACGTCTTCGCATAAGAGCAAAAGATACATGTGGAATAGGCTTTGTCAAAATATCAGCAATCTGCTCCAAAGAAGGGACAAAATTAACCACAAGCTGACCAACAAGAACCCTTTCCCGAACAAAGTGCAGGTCGATCTTCACATGCTTAATCCGTGCATGATGAGTGGGATTAGCACCCATGGATACAATAGATGTATTATCACACCAGACCACAGGAAGACCCTTCAAATCAACCCCAATTTCTTGAAGCATTTGCTCAATCCAGATACAAAATTAGCCAGGCTTCGATACTCTGCTTCAGAAGTAGAACGTGAAACAACAAGATGCTTCTTAGACCTCCAGGTAATAGTGTTGGATCCAAAAAAAATACATAATCCAGAAGTGGATAGTCTATCTTCAGCAGACGAGACCCAATCAACATCAATATAACACATAAGGGAACAAACATCACTAGGATGAAAAAACAGTCCATAGTTGAGAGTACCAGAAAGATATCGCAGGATACGTTTGACTGCTTTCCAATGAGACTCAAGGGGATCATTCATGTATTGACTGGCCTTGTTCATAACAAAAGATATATCAGGACGTGTCAGACACACATATTGAAGAGCTCCAACCACGATGCGATAAAGATGCAGATCTGGAAAAGGAGGACTGTCATCAACAGTGAGTTTTGTAGTGACCACCATGGGTGATGGAGACGGAGCACACTTAAGCATACTTGTTTGTTCTAGCAATTCAGACACATATTTCTTCTGACTTAGCAATAACCCTTCAGAACAGTGCTGAACTTTCATGCCAAGAAAGAAACTTGGTTCACCTAAGTCCTTGAGGGAAAACTCAGCATTGATACTATGAACAATTGTATCCACCTCTATTAGATGACTTCCAGTAATGATGATGTCATCAACATACACCATCAGCAAGATCTTACACTTGCTTGTGTCTCTGATAAATAAGGAGGTATTAGTTTTGGCAGCCACAAAATCAAGTTTAGTAGTGAGAAAAGTGTGCAAGGTATCAAACCAAGTCTTAGGGGCTTGACGAAGTCCATAAAGGGCCTTATTCAATCGACAGACAAGTTTTTCTCCATAAGGGCCCTTTTCCTCAAAGCCAGAGGGTTGAGTCATATAAATCTCCTAAGAAAGCTACCCATTGAGGAAGACATTATTGATGTCAATCTGCCTAATGAACCACTATTGAAGAACTGATGTTGCAAGGACAGTTCGTATAGTTGCAGTATGAACAACATGACTAAAGGTCTCTCGGAAATCAGTGCCAACTTGTTGAGAGAATCCTTTAGCAACCAGCTGAGCCTTAAGTCGCTCTATAGAGCCATTAGGGTTCTTTTTAACCTTAAACAGCCGCCGACACCCCACTGGTTTCCTATTAGGAGGCAGAGGTTGAAGATCCCATGTATTGTTGTTCTTTAGGGCAATAAGTTCAGCATGAACATGACTGGTCCACCCAGGATGCCTGAAGGCTTCATAGACATCATCAGGCTCCTTGATAGCAATCTTAGAAAGAAAAAACTTTAGGCTTAAATATCCCAAATTTGCCCTTTGTGACCATTGGATGAACATTGGTATTAGGAGGCACAAAAGGGGCAACTGATGAACTTGTAACAATGAAAGATGGAGGTGGAATAGAAGATAGATATGACTAATGAATTTGTGAATTTGTATGAGAAGATGAAGGTGGAGATAGAATAGTAGATAGAGATGGATGGTGGACTTGTGGACTTGCAGTAGGAGATGATGGTGGAGATGGAATAATAGATAGAGGTGGTTGGTGGACTTGTGGACTTAAACAAAAATTTATTAAAAAATAAATGTTCAAAATTATATATCTTTTTGTGTGAGGTGTCTATTTTTTCAAAGTATTTAACGTTGGGAATAGATAATTTGAATATTTTTTAATTAAAAAACTAGAAATTAGAAATATAGTAAACCCAAAATGATAATTGTTCTATGCACAAGCGCCTTTGGAAACTTTGTTTACACAAACGCCTTAATTTTAGGAGTTAGATATTCTATTTAGGGTTTATGATTTATGGGTTTAAGTATTATAGTTTTAAATTTAGGGGTTATTAATAAAATTTTGGGTTTAAGGTTAAAATTTAAGGTTTATATGTTAAAACATAAATCCCTACCTACTTTACCCTAAAATGTAGAACTAATGTTTGGATATAATAATTGAAAAATGTTTTGGACAAAGTTAAAAAGAATTCAAAACCATTTCTAAAGACCAAACAACTTGAAACTATGTTTAGGGGATGTTTTAAAAGGGGTTTACATATTTTCAAAGCCAAATTAAACAAAACCATCCAAGTGTTTTGAAACACACATAAGTGTTTCGATACGGGGTCTTACAGTGTCAAAACGTTTCAAAACGATCTTTTCTGGATGAGATTTTTGCCAAGCGTTTCGATACGGCCTGTGTCGTTTTGATACGCCTACGTGGCATCGACCTCAACGGTCATAAACCTCCAACGACTATTTCCCAACGAATATTTAAATGCTGGTCGTTTCGATACAGTGATAAGCGTTTCGATACGGGCGTTTCGATACGGCCAAGGCATTTCGATACAGGTACTGCATCAGACTACAACAACTCTTTCTACTTGAAGAGTGTTTCAAAACGTGTTTGAGCGTTTCAAAACGGGGAGCTGCAGAATAGCATTTATGGTGGGAAATTAAGTCTCTAACGGCTCCAATTCAACCCCAACGACTAGTAATGGCTACAAACTCATTAAGGAGTATAAAAGAGACCTCCAAGCATCAAGTAATGGTTAATGCTTCAATTGTCAACAACAAATGATCAAGAAATTGTCTTAGTGCTTATTTGTCATTTCTTTGTATAGACAAACACTAGTGAGCCAAAATTGTTAGATTTGCTCAAGTGTTTTAGGTTTTGGGTGAGAGCTAAATTGTGCAAACAAATACCTATTAGAGGGATTTGAATTTACTTATTTGTTATCTCTTGTAAAGAGAGTTTGATCAAGGCTTTGGGTAGAAAGCTTGATCGGTGTATAAGGGTTTCTTCCTAAGCCTAGAAAAGGGGATGGATCAATAGTGGATTGATTGGAAATCCTTAGTGAGAAGCTAAGGTAGTGGATGTAGACATTGGTTAGAAGATTGAACCACTATAAATCATTGTGTCCATAATCGTTTTAGCTTCCACACCACTTACACCCAAAATTCCACTTCTCCACCACTTGGCGAGCAAGAACGATTGAAGGAATCGAGCACGATACATCCCAAAAATTGGTATCAGAGCTTGGCTCAATTGAAGATGATTAACATCCTATTGAGTAGATTTGGCAAGCTCGATCATCATTTCAATCAACAATCTCAATGGCGCAATCCATCAACAAACCGCCCTTCTTCGACAAAACTCACTATGCCCATTGGAAGACAAAGATGAAATTCTTTATAAAGTCAAGGGACTACAAGCTATGGGACATAGTAGAAGATGAAGCTTAATTGCAAAGCCTTGCACATCCTCTTTTGTGCTTTTGGCCCAACCATCTATTAGAAGATGTCTTCTTGTGAGAGTGTCAATGAGGTATGAGACAAGCTTGAAGTCACATACGAAGGAATTGATGAAGTAAAGGAGACCAAGATCGGCCTTTTCAACCTAGCGTATGAAAACTTCAAGATGGATCTATAAGAAAACATCAAGATGTTTGATAGGTTCTCCACTATCACCAATGGTCTCAAAGGCTATGGAGAAGCCATCCTGGAAGAGAAGCTTGTCTGAAAGCTCATCTACTCACTTCCCGAGTCACGAGACTCAAAGAGGACCGCCATCATCGAAGCTAAGAATTTGAAGACCTTGAAGCTTGATGAACTCATGAGGCCACTTCTCACTCATCAAATAATGAAGAAAAACAAAGAAGATGAGAATATGAGGGAAGAAATTAGAGCTATGGGGGAAAAGAAGCTCAAAGGGCTTGACATCAACACAAATACCATTGCTCTCAAATCCTCTACATGCCATCATGTTGATTCAAGTGAAGATGAGGATGAAGAAGAAGAGATAGTTCACCTCTTCAAGAAGTGTGCCCCTTTCATGAAGAAAGCCTTGAGAGAGCTTGAACGAGATTCCATGAAAAAGAAGAGGGAAATCACTTCAAGCCATAAGAAAAAAGGCATATGTGGCTACTTAGAGTGATGAAGACTCCACCGATGATGAACAAGCCAACCTTTGCCTTATGGCTATCGAAGAAGATTCAAGGGTAACTTTTAATTCATCTACTTCATGTTCATATTCTTTTGATGAATTACAAGATGCTTATGATGATTTGATTTTAGAGTTTAAAAATCACATTTTGAAAGACAATAAAATGATTTCAAAGTTGAAAATTCAAAATGATTTGATTCCTAAAACCAAACTTGAACTTGAAGCAAAACTGGAAAAGTTTGAACAAAAATGTTTTGATTTACAAAATTTGCTTCATAAAGTTCAAGAAGAAAAATATTTGATTTCCAAAGAACTTGAAAAGAAAAATAATTTTGGAAAATCAAACTTTTATGTAAGACAATCTAGTGCCCCTAGATTTGTAAACGGTAAATGTTTTAGAAGTGTTTGGGTCCCAAAAGGACTTACCACTTCAACTAAAAAGGATGAAATTGAAAATGGATTCCTAATGGGACTAAATTTTGTGCTACTAACGTCTATGGATCCATAGCTATTTGGATACCAAAAATTACTTGATTGTCTTTTGCTAGGTGTGAGGGAGAGTGATCAACAAGTAAAATATTGAGGGGGAGCTTCATGCACACAAAAGAAGAACACTTGAATAAGGAAGACTTCACATCCTCCCTTGGATTCAAGTGTGGCAAAAATCTAGTTGTTTTTTTTGTTTTTTTATTTTTTTTTAATTTCAACTAGATGATCATATATGTTGGGCTAACATTTTGATGATGCTGAGTAAGGGGGAGCCATTTTAAAACCAAAATTCTAAATTTTTGTCATGTTTTTAAACCTCATAAGTTATTTTGAACTTAATGTCTTTTGAATTCTTTTTTGATATAACAAAAAGGGGAGAGTTTGGTTTGAAAAATTGCATTTTCAAATGAATAAGGGGAGCTTTACTTGATTATAAAATTTTTATCTCTTATTCACATTTTTAAACTTAAAGGGGGAGAATCTCAAACAATTTTTCAAGTTGGTTTTATTATATCAAAAAGAAGGAGATTGTAGAACTAATGTTTTGATATAATAATTGAAAAATGTTTTGGAAAAAGTTAAAAAGAATTCAAAACCATTTCTAAAGTCCAAACAACTTGAAACCATGTTTAGGGGATGTTTTTAAAAGGTCTTTACATGTTTTCAAAGCCAAATTTTACAAAACCATCCAGGTGTTTCAAAATACCCCTAGGTGTTTCGATACGAGGTCTTACATTGTCAAAACGTTTCAAAACAAGTTTCGAAACGGTCTTTTCTGGATGAGATTTTTGCCAAGCGTTTCGATACGGCCTATGCCGTTTTGATACACCAACGTGGCATCGACCTCAACGGTCATAAACGATCAACGTCTATTTCCCAACTAACATTTAAATACAAATCGTTTCAAAACAGTGATAAGCGTTTCGATACGGCCAAGGGCATTTCGATACGGGTACTGCAACGACCTTTTCTACTTGAAGAGTGTTTCGAAACGGGTTCGAGCGTTTCGAAACGGGGAGCTGCAGAACTGCATTTATGGTGGGAAATTAAGTCTCTAATGGCTCCAATTCAACCCAACAGCTAGTAACGGCTACAAAATCATTAAGGAGTATAAAAGAGATCTCCAAGCATCAAGTAATGGTTAATGCTTCAATTGTCAACAACAAATGATCAAGAAATTGTCTTAGTGCTTATTTGTCATTTCTTTGTATAGAAAAACACCAGTGAGCCAAAATTGTTAGATTAGCTCAAGTGTTTTAGGTTTTGGGTGAGAGCTAAATGGTGCAAACAAATACCTATTAGAGGGATTTGAGTTTGCTTATTTGTTATCTCTTGTAAAGAGGGTTTGATCAAGGCTTTGGGTAGAAAGCTTGATTGGTGTATAAGGGTTTCCTCCTAAGCCTAGAAAAGGGGATGAATCAATAGTGGGTTGATTGGAAATCCTTAGTGAGAAGCTAAGGTAGTGGATGTAGATCTTGGTTAGAAAGTTGAACCACTATAAATCATTGTGTCCTTAATCTTTTTAGCTTCGACACCACTTACACCCAAAATTCCACTTTTCCACCACTTGGCGAGCAAGAACGGTTGAAGGAATCGAGCATCGTACATCCCAACATAAAACCTAAACCCTAACCTTAAACCCCAAATTCTAAACTCATACACTACAACTCATAAACTCTAAACTAAAACCCTAAACCTCAAATTAAGGCGCTTGTGGAAACAAAAAGTTTCCACCACCCGTGTATAGGATAATAATCCTTATACAAAAAGTTTCCACAAGCGCCTTAGTTTTAGGGTTTAAGGACTTGGTTTAGGGGGTATGATTTATAATTTAGGGATAATGGTTAGAATTTATGGTTTAAAGTTATGATTTAGGGTTTATAAATTAAAACCTAAATCCTCATCATATTACCCTAAAAACTAAACCCTGACCTTTAAATCCTAGATTCTAACCGCTATCTCTAAATTCTACACCCTAAAATAAAACCCTAAAACTAGGCGCCTGTGAAAACTTTTAGTTTCCACAACCAGTGTATTGAATATAAATCCTTAATTTATTATACTTTAGCTTTCTAATGTTTTTTTAATAAAAGATGGGGCAATCCAATCAGATTCCGTCACGTGTAAAATAAATTAAAAACATATACAACACGCAAGAGAATCTGATTGGATTACGATATATTTTTTTTGAAAAATGTCAAAGGGTTAAAATGATAATCAACTAAAAATTGAAGGGTCAAAGACCAAAAAAAAATAGTAAAAAGAGACAAAGTGAGAATTTTCATGGAGCCATTTTAGTTATCAAGCCTTAATTATGTTTAAGTTACTATTAGTGGACTTGCCACTATAACCTGCCCCTTCGAAAAAAGGATCACTTGCCTTGCCTCTGCTGTCCTGCATGTCCCTACTAAATGTCAGTTGACATGTAATCCACAATGTGCACGCCGACCAAGCAGAGAAAACAAAATGTCCATATAAATATATTTGATTACATTTGCGACCTAAATTCCACTATGTCATTCACCAGCTCTGACCATAAATACTCCTCATTTTGGCTACCAAAACCTACATTGTTTTCACAAAAATGGGATTCATGCTCTATCTAGACACGCTCTTGATTCCCTTCAGTCTCTTCCTCACATTGGGTTACCATGCCTATCTTTGGAGAACCTTCAAGCAAAGACCCTCTTCCACCACAATCGGACTCGAAAAGTTGCGCCGGAAAACTTGGTTTCAAGACATCAAACAGGTACGTCGATCCGTCGTAAATAATTCACTCTTCCGCATTCCAATTTAATTAATCTGTACAATTTTCAGGGTGATGATAAGAAGGGTATGTTGGCGGTCCAAAGCTTGAGAAACACTCTAATGGTCACCATTCTCGCTGCTTCGATCGCCATTCTGGTTAACTTAGCATTGGCGGCTGTCACCAACAATGCATACAATGCTAGTCATCTTTTCAACAGCGTAATCTTCGGGTCACAATCCGATCGGATCTATGCTCTGAAGTACGGTTCGGCATCACTGTTTCTATTGGTTAGCTTCTTATGCAGTTCCATGTCCGTTGGATTTCTAATCGATGCTAATTTCTTGATAAATGCTGTGTCTGTCGATGACTCTGATCGGTTCTCATATGATCCTTATTCCTACACACAAACCATATTCGAACGAGGGTTCGGTTTGGCTCTCGTTGGAAACCGGATGCTCTGTGTCACGTTTCCTATGTTGTTGTGGATGTTTGGTCCGTTCCCGGTGGCACTGTCATCGGCAGCATTAGTTTGGGGATTGTATGAATTTGACTTTAAGTCTGCTAAACAAATTCATTGAACTGATGGAAACAACTATAGCGTAAGTCAGCCTTGAAAATTGAACGTGTGAAATATATATACACTCATGATAATTCTTGATCAAGATTGAGTCTCCTTCTTGATATACACGACTCCATATGTTAAAAATACAAGAGAAGATGCCATTTCCAAAAATGTTGTAGTTCTCTTTTAAAAATAAGACAAGGATAAAAATACAATTCAAGAGTATATATATATATATATATATATATATATATATATATATATATATATATATATATATATATATATATATATATATATATATATATATATATATAATCTGCTTATGTGTAAAACCCATAGTTTTCCACATCTTTTAGATAATTAGATGATTGAAATAGAAGGGTGAGATTAATTCTTTATTTTTCCCCTCAAGTGATAATTTTCACATAACCCACTGATAATCACAATCACCTATCTCTATATAACTAGATTATATCATATATATATATATATATATATATATATATATGCCACTTTGCTTGTTGATGTACCTTCTTCATTTAATGGGTTCCATCCATACTTTCTAGCACGTATATGGAAGTGGATGACTCTACTTCTTTTGGCGTCAAATCAAATTACATGACAATATATAAGTCCACAAAAAAAATACCTACAAAATAAGATATAAAATTAAGGAACTCACATTGTTTAATGGAGAAGAGCTCACATGCTTAAAGCATGGTGGTAGATACATGATTCCATGTGCTTCAGTCGTGTTTGCCAACTGTTAGGTTCTTCTTGAGATAGTTGCTTTTTATTAGAATCAAACCCTAACTTAATATGAAATTCAACATATAATTTATTATGTCAAATCATTAAAAATAAAATATTAAATGCAGAAGCGTGGCTGAATTAATCGATAGATTAAAAACTTTAAATTTTGATGTTGAAATCTCAAATCTTTGGTATTGATCTTCCGGAAGATATGTTTATCTCTTGACGTAAAACTCTTTGGCAAATAAGGAGAGAAGAAAAATAAGTTAACATGTTTCTTGGGGACCACTATCTCTTTATAAATCTAATTATTCAATCTACTATTTAGTATTTATAGATCCTCATCGAATTATAAATTTATCTTATGATATTTACGTTATTTTCGTGACACTTTAATACATGCGACACGCCTAACATAATTGGTCACTTAATTTTGTGTCATACTTTATAATAGCATTATACATTTTACATATGTGCCCACAGTTACAAATTTTAATCCAATAATCTCACTTGGGTAACATATGTTTCATTATAAATGTACAACATTATGAGCTCAGAATTTGCTATTATATAATAGATATTCTATGACAATCTCGTTCATTAATCATATCCATATAGGATCAAAGCAGTATTTGTCATATCAATCATGACTAGACCCATTAATGGGTATATATACAAATATAATCAAAAGACATAGATCAATCATAGATATGTAGCATGAAAATTTACATGAAATTATGTGAACCGAACATGCATATTTTTAACTAGTTCTCCTAAATCTTAGTGACGTCAAACTTTACTGAAATCAGAGCGTGCATAAACCAAAACAACTTTACTTTTGCAGAAATAATCTTAAAATATTTTTAAACTAAAATAACTAAAATTGTGTCTAAAACGAATGAACATTTTTTAAAATTATAAATTCCCACTAAAATTGAGTCCTAGGGTGCTCATGGAAGACATGGGGTGATAGCTTCTTAATAAGCGCACAAATTTAAAGTTTATACCAACATGCTCTATAAATACACAATCATTCTGAATTTTCGTTAACAACTAAAAACTTAATATTTGTGTGCTTCAAATTTAAAGTGTTCATATTGTTTATAGAATAAATGTGCATATTTATTGTCACAAAATAATTTAAATAATTTTTCTATTCAATCTATAATTAACAATCATGTAATATTTTTTTGCATTAATATTCTAATAGAATTAAAGTCCGTAAATTTAATGATCTCTAACTTTCCAAAACTTTAATATGTGAGTATACAATTTTTAACATAATTGATATATTTTAAAATATAAATATAATTAACTTCAACATCGATATAACCTTAAAATTATTTATTCATAATTATGTAGCAAATATCTTAATTGGATATAGACAGTGGTTATGCATCAAAAGTTTTCTTTTATGCATCAGAATTATTTATTCTTAATTATTCATGTGACCAATTAAGTAGTGATACATGTTATTGTCTCATTCAATTAGGGGATGGACATTTTACTCGACCTGGCCCGATCGGGTCGGATTTTTCATAGAAAATTCGGGTTGGGTTGGCTATTATAAAAAATAGATTAAAATATCCAATCGGGTGATGACACATGTTGTCACCTGGTTGGTTTACTAATTTTATTTATTTAAATTAAAATTAGGACTAAATTAGCATAATATGTAACTAATAAGGACCAAATGTGTAATTATATAAATTTTACTTTAACAATCACGTCACATTTTTGTTAAATTTTAACGGCGGGTGGCCACATTAGGTCTATTTAAATAGTTGGGTGGTCGAATTTTGATTTTTTTTAGTTGGGTGGTCAAAACAGGTCGCGACCCATAGTTGGGTGGTCACTGGAGTAGTTTTCTCTTTTTTAAAGGGTAAAGTCGGGTTTGGTTGAGTTCGGGTTTAGGGTGGAAAAATCTGACCCGTCTCGGGACTAATAGTGTAATTTTCCCTTAATTTTTTTAGGGATATTCATAATAATGCTCACTCTTTATATATATTTTTACAATGAGATCATTAAAATTACCTTTTTACCATTAGGTCCCTAAAATTTATTATTTTTTAATAGCTCGGGTCGGGTCAGATTCGAGTGGGCCAAAAACCCGACCCGTGCCCATCTCTATATTCAATGTATAATTTATTGAAGAAAATGACATGTGTGACCAATTAGATGGTGACTTGTGTCTTTGTCTTATTGAAGACATTTTTTTTATTAAAAATGACATGTGGCAATGAGGTGGCATGCCAAGTCAGATATTAGAATATTTAACAATCGAGTAATTGAAATGAAAATTTTATCTAATGACGGTAATAAAATTGACAATGCCTTTAAAATTGATAATGCCCTAAAAGGTGAGTATCCATTAGGGGAGTTTACCCATTAAGATGAGATAAAACGGTAATAATCGATGGTTTGTTTCGATAAGGGAAGGGAGGAGTTGTACATGATCGAACATAGATATATATATAAATATAAAAAATATAAAACACTAAAAATTATAAAAGATAAAATAGTTGACGTTCGATTAACAATTTTTTTTTCTCGGAGGATTCAATTTGACAAAAGAATTAAAGTTCGATGGCCAAAATAAATGAAAAAAAAAAATTAAGGACTAAAATGACATTTTTCTGAAAAATTCAAGGGCCAAATATTGCATTAGACCTTTATTTTTAAAATAATTTTTCACATGTTTATATATTTATTTATAATGATGATAATAATAATGTTAGGAAGAAACAGAAAAGGGTATAATATAAGGATTAATATCCTATACACTGGCGGTGAAAATTTTTTGTTTCTACAAGCGCCTCAATTATATGGTTTAGGGTTAGGGCTTAGGGTTTAGAGTTTAGGGGTTTTAGTGTAAACATTTAGAATTTAGGGTTCATGCTTAGAATTTAGAATTTTGGGTTAGATTTTAGGGTTTAGGGTTAGGGTTTAGTTTTAGGGTAATATGGGTAGGGATTTAGGTTTTAACCTATAAACCCTAAATTTTAACCCTAAACCCAAAATTCTATCAACAATCCCTAAATTCAAAACTACTACACTTATACCCCTAAATTTTAAACTCTAAACGGAGTCCCTAACCCCTAAAATTAAAACGCTTGTGTAAAAAATTTTCCACAAGCGCTTGTGTATAGAACAATTACCCATAATATAAAGGGACAAAGCAACACCAAGAAACAAGGAGCGCCTATGAAAGTCCTTATTTGAACAAAAAAAAAACAAGGAGCGCCTATTAAACATTTTGTTTCGCTCTCGCCAAACACTGGGAATGGAATGGAATTATTAGCATGGGGTCAGCTAATTATTATGGAATAGAATTATTATACATGCTATATAATAATAAATCAAACATTATTATCAATTGACCTATTAGCTCAGTTGGTTGAGCGTCGTGCTAATAATTTTAAATGTATAAGATAACTTTGTCAGCCTCTGTATGTACGATGCTGACAAAGTGTTTAAGTGTTCACTCGGAATCATAATTTGATTATTACATTAAAACTGCATAAAGAATCTGCAATCTTCATGACTTGAGATTAGCAGTATTTAAATGCAAATTAGAAGCACATAATCTATTACCTTGGCAACATCTTGTAAAAGAAACCTTTCTAATTCCTCAGAGAGCAAGCTTGGCCTCATCTCCACAACCAAGACCAGCCACTGAAATAATGTATTAAGTATCACAGCATGACCAAATAACCTAGGTTCACTTCTGGTTGTAACTTTTCAACTCCCATATAGTTTTATATATATATTTTATATTTTGTTATGAATGATCTAAGTTCACACCCTTAAATTTTGTAATTTCGCACCACCTAAATTGTTAATAAGTATAACTTTCTATTAGTTCGCACCCTGACATAAAACCATGTGTGCTTTCATGGTCCCTCTTCTGTCACTCCCCTTTTCGTCACTAATTTTCTCCATGCTAGCATTACTTTGACATCGTCGAAGCTCGAATTCATTTTCCCCTTTGTCTTCAAACTCCCGTTTCCGTCCCCGTCCCCGTCCGAGCCTCCTTGATAGTTTGCACTTATGCACCTAATGCAAGATAAATCAAATACCTGTTTGATTCTAGTACTGCTAGTTAAGAAGGGCCATACAATAACTTACTCTCGGGAGGAAGAAGCGTAAAAGTTCTACTATAATAATAATTTGATTATTTCATAAATATAAAATTTTAAAGATGATATAGTTTTGAAAGAATAAAATAAAATTGAAAGCTAAGGGTAAACTACATGTTTAGTCATCTAACTTTTAGTGTTTTTCTGTTTTGACCATCAAACTATAAAATTATTCAACTTGGTCACTAAACTTTTGAATTGTGCTTATTTAAGTCACTTGAATGTTAAGTCTGTAATTTCAGCAAGAAAACGCTACGCCTGGGGATTTTATTTATGAAATAAACCTAAAAGTTGAATCTTCTTCCTCCTTGTGGATGGCATTCTTCTCCACCGTCGTTCGACCCATGTTGGTCTTCAGTCACGATGTAATTGGTACCAAAACATTCATCTTTCTCTCATGTTGGTTTTCCTCAAAATCGAAAAAACTCAATCTAAAATTTCGACATTGTTTTGGTATGAATTGCAATCTCCATTGCCTGATCAATATAGAACTGAGATATTTTACTTTTCTACTTCTTCTCGCCTTCATACCTTTTGGATTTAGAAGAAAACACTTTGACGCCGATGAATCAAAGGAGCCCAAAAAATTAGGTTTGAGAGGAAAGTTCTAGTTATTTATTATTTATTTGCATAAATTTACCCCTAAAATTAAATAATGTTAAAGAATTAACGGTTGAGTGACCTAAAGAAATAAAATTTGAAAGTTTTGTGATCAAATTAAAATATTATAGTTAGATGATCAAAACACAATCCTAATAAAAATTGGTTGAATAAACATGTGGTTTACCCCCCTCCAAAAAAATAGTACTGGAAATATTAATTTTCAGTTTATATGGGTTTTTCAAGAACTTATCTAATCTGGCCTAAATAATTACAAAATGTTAAAGTATAAGGATGACATGTAAAGTTTACCATTTTTATGTATTAAAAATTTAAAATAGGATATTAATTATTATTCTTAGCAAATCATGCATACATATATTATCTTGAATATATATTTTTTTGATTTTTTTATGTTTTTTGTTATGTTTTAATTTTATGTTTATTATGGAAGTGTAATCACTCGAACCCGCTTATGCGTTTCACCTAACTCCGGGCGGTTACAACCTTAATCAAACTTCCTGTGAAATATCTCAGTCAAAATATCAAAACTGATATAGTTTCCCCCTACGAGAGATTTACGAACCATGCCTTAAAACCTGTTAACGAAGATATATCAACACTATTCTCAAAAATTATAAAATCTTTCAGTATTGCTTTCAAATCCATCCCAAAACAGTAAGTATTAGTTTAGTAACATGTGGTTACAAAATATGTGATATGAAAGCATAAAGTGTTTGGTTATAAACTAAAGCCAACATCCGGCAAAACTAAAAGATAAGTCGTATCAAAATATAGGTATAAGTCACCCAAATACAGACAGCTTGGAAGATAAAAACATTACAACAGTCTAAAGTTAAATGTGCCGATCCTCCAGTTGTCGGGTCCAAAAGGGTAGCCTATCACAAGTATCTGAAAGGAGAGAAGAGAAGGGCATGAGCTAGGGAGCTCAGTGTGTTACAATAAGTGCAGATCAAACACGCAATAAATACATATCAATCATACCATAAGAACACATAACAGATAAATAAAAATGCTCGAGTGCATGCAAGGGTTTACTAGTGACTACCCTCCAACCTTACACCAAATGCAATCCCCTAGAACTGCATCCATAGGGACTTACCCTAGGCCCGATGGGCATAGGTGCCACCTAAAGGGCTCGTGCTAAAGCATCGGAACCTACCCAAGGGGAGACCTTGAGTCCATAAGGATTTACCAGCTGGATCAGGACTGCACCTGCAAAAACTTCATAACATAACCCAACAATATACCCCAGATAGTAATCGGTGTTCAGATTCTAGACATGAGTAACAGAATACATGTGACAGACATATTCTATTCATAGTATCAGAAACGAAAGATTCATGCTTTTGACAGATAAATGGGCATACCATTGAGCAGTGCAAACATTTTCATCATTCATCGTGCAAACAAATTGTACCATCATAGGTCAAGCTAATAGATCGTACTATCAAATTCATCAGACAACCAGGCAATACCATCACAAATCAAGCAATCACATACCAAGTATACAGATTGAGCAGACATACATCAGGTAGGCAGAGAATGTCATCATATATCCAGTTCATCATTTTATCTCATTTTCTAACATAGTGATGCAATCTCAATAACAATTGAACATTCATCAAACATAGCATTGTTCATGATTAAATCATTAGATTGTTTACTAATATGTAATCATTATACAATTCATTTAATAGAATATAGCACACATGAAACACACCTCAAAAATATGGTCGGAGATGGATTTAACGGACACTTGCCTTAGTACGCTCGGATACAGGGTCAGATCCTAGATCATGAAAGAGTAACGGTCATAATGTGAAATGTAACCCCCTCGTCCCGGTCCGGACGTTTGACCGGTCCGAGTAGGCTACACGGGGAAAACCGATGTGAAACCCGTTAAGGTCCCACCTCGGTTAGCAACCCTAGAAAATTTATTTTATTTATATCTTGTCTAAATGCATTATTAAGTCCTATGTGAAACACGACAGCGGAAACACACGCAATATAACAACGACCATCCAAAACAACACATTAAAACAACTCATTTTTCCATTTTAAACAGGCCGTATCGATACACCTACAGAGGGTATCGATACGACTTGACCAAGTCAACTGCCTCCAGTCAAACCGGTGAGACCGTATCGATATAGCCCTTGGGCGTATCGATACGCCCTCCTCGGTCAACATCTCGCAGTCAACGATATTAGACCGTATCGATACACCTAGAGCCCGTACCGATACGCCAAAAACTCGTCAAAATCTCAGAATTCCAGAAAAGATTTGACGTATCGAAATGCCCCCGAGTATCGATACCCTAAGCCAATTCTTAGTCCCAAAGTGTAGGACCGTATCGATACGGCCCTTAGGCGTATCGATACGCCCTGCACTGCAAGACTCCAAATTGCAGCAAAACGATACGAGACTCAACTCTAAATGCAATTTACGACTCCCCTAGCCACACACAACATACATACAACCTTCAGCAATCAAGATATCAACATACATGGCACTCGAAACGAACAAGGATCATGCATCGAAAGGATTCATACATTTACCATAAAAAGGACATACTTAGCACTTAAAGGTTCATGCCTTAGAAACAAAACATATAGGCATTCATGACATGCAACATAAACAAGGTTTACAATTCAAGCAAAGCATCCAAAAGCTAAACTAACATCAAAATACATCAAAGCTCAAATCAACAACACCTATCCCATTTCTTGACTATTACAATCTACAATTTAAAGTTCATACTTGAGCTAACCAAAAGCGACACTTGGAGGCCCTTCCTTGCCCTTGCCACCCACAAGCTACTGATCTGCATTGTCGAACAAAAAGGAGCGTAAGCATAAAAGCTTAGTGAGGGTAAGCTCATAAAACAAACCTTCGACAATGCAGGGTCCAAGCACGAGTAACTACCAAGATGAAATGCATGATCTTACCTTCGATCCACAAGAGCCAAAAGTATAAGATGCATGAACATATGATCAACATTATGCCATGATCAACAACACATAAGCTCAACACACGAAGATATATATATATCAATGTATTAACAACGACATATATCAATCCATATTGGATTCACATTTCATATCATATTGGCACCTAGTTATGACTTGAATACGTGGATAACACGTTGGAACTCACTTCCAACACAACCATTACCTTCGGTGGGATTACACTCATCACCGGTTTTCGCGGAGGGGATTCCACTCATCCTCACGCCCCGTCGATGGGATTCCACTCATCGCCGACTAATTTATAAACATTTCCGGTGGAATATTACATCACCGTACTCCTCCTTGATGACTTAACGCCACCAAGGCCACGCGCGAATTTGACTCTCGTGTGCACACTAACATCCTAATGATCGATCATTGTACCCAAGCATACTAGTGCCAATATTAAACACAATCCATAACCTTTCACAACATCATTTCATATCAACTTCCGTGCTTAGCACGTACTCACCATGATCACTATCATGCACAACTTACAATCCAAACCACATGCATAACAATGCATCAAACCATGCCTCAACAACATGTATAACACAATATACATAATTACCATAAACACAAGTAAACAAGAGGCATAACGAGCAATTAGAAGTTCAACTAAAAGTTTCCTAAACTAAGCTTGAGATTAGGCAACCACTCTAATCTCAACTCTAGGTGGGTTTACCAAGTCCAACCTAGGTCCGCATGCTTGAACCAATATTTAAAAACCATTTAAAAACAATAACCACTCACCGACCACTCCATTAGCACAAGCCGACTAGCCTACCAAGCATCCAAGTTTCCGGATTCGAGCCCGAAGCTTCTCCATTGTCTTCTCTTGCTTCTAACCATTCAAAAACAATACATTAGCCCCAAAATCAGCCACAAACCCAAGGTTTAACACCAACACACAAATCCACTACAATTCTCACAATTCAAAACCAAGTTCATTCTTCAAATTCTCATTTTCGTACTTCCACAAATACCCATAAAAAATCAGCAATGTAGTCATCCAAAGCACTCTTAAACATGTTCAAAACACTACCCAAACATAGTATAACCATCAGCCCCCAATTTCCAACATCAAACACACCCACAACTAACCTTAAAACCCTTCCAAGAACCCATCAAAACCCAAATCCGAAAATCCATACAAAACTCTTTAAAATTTACATATATTGGACCTATTAGGTTAATATTAACTTATCTATCAACATTGAACCAAAAACTTTGATAAAGATTCATAAAGCTCCAACCTTTGACCAAAACTTTCAAAAACTCAAATTACAAAATACATAGTTTTAGTGAAATCTAAAGATACCAAAATGAAGAGGAGACCAAGGCCAAGTCAAAAATTTCATTACCTCTTGAAAAACACTAAGGATGAAGTTGAAAAGTGATGGAATAGTAACTAGAGAGAAGCTCTCTCTTCTTGTCGTGAGATAGCAAAAATGGGGGAGTGGGGAAGATGACAAAGGGGATATTTTAATAAAAAAGGGGTTTAAAATTTGAAAGATCAACTATTTACAAAAATGCCATTAAAATGGCTATTGGGCTTCAATATCACAAATTTGGTCCAACACTTTAAATTTAATTTTACAAAACAAAACCGAGGCATTATTTTATTTATTTATTTCACCCAACCCCCAAACCCAGGTGTTACATGAAATAAGTGTTAAACTTGTTCTTATACACAGAGTTCAGGTTCATACTGATTTTCACTAGAGTGTGAGGATGAGCGGATCGAGAGGAGCTAGGCTGATCTGGAGAGTGGTCACACGAGTCTCGAGTACCTTTCTACAAATAACACACTATTTTAGTCACTTATTTGCTTTACTATTATCTGAATTAAATAATTAAGTACATATGCATGATTAGGGTTTTAGGTCAGATTTGGGGGTATTAGAGTTGGAATTTTGCAAAGCGGACTTAAAAAACGGACTCAGAACGTCAAAAAACATAAAATAGGGCTTTTCGTAAAATTTGACATTTTGGTCAAAGTCAACGCTAACGTTAGTAGGTCAAGGTCAACGGGGTCAGGGTCAACGCTGACGTCATGAAAACGTCAGCAGCCAATAGGAGGTCAACTGAGTTGACTCGGTGAGTTAACTCACAGAGTCAACTCGGGCGAGTTGACTCACTAAGGTTACTCAGCGAATTGTCACAGTCTCGGGTCGGGTTAGAGACAAGTTGGGTTGGACCGATTCGGTTCGAGCTAATTGGGACAGCCAGTTCAGACCGGTTCGCTTACCCAAACTGAAACAATCGTCGGACGGCCACCAGAAAACTCACCGGAGAGCTTAACGGACGCGATTCTGCCGAAAAAACATAGATCGTTAAACCATGGTTTCAACCCATACATAAATAACACAAAAGAAGCCGGAAAATAGGTCAGATCTCACCTTAAAGGTTCGGAATGGCCAGAGAATTCGAAGCTCCGATGAAACCCTTCCCGGCGTCAGAACGATGATCGGTTGGGTGGGTTTTCATCGGCTCGACAAGGGGAGCCGGAACTGACGGTCGTTCCTCGAACGGACGTCGAGGATAGTCGGAATCTGAGGAAAACATAGAGGCATCACTAGGGATTCGACGAAGCTTTTAACGGCTCTCTCAGGCGGACGACGGCACGGCTACGCGCGTAAGCTGCGACTGGTCGTTCGGAGTAGGGCGGCGTGCACGGTGATGGTGGCGGTGTCGCACACGGAGCAACGGTGCGACAGCCGTGAGTTTTTCGGATTTCACATGTAAGAAGGGGCTGTCTGCGAGAAAGAGAGAGGGAGAAGGATGGGTTCGAAATTTGAAATGGGTAAAAATTAAATTCGGGTAGGTGGGGAGACAGATTTTTATTTGACCTTACGAGATAACCATAAGGGGAAATTTTAGGGGTTTAGATATTAAGAGCTTCCTAGCCCAATTGGTTGAGCAACCCATCCATGAACCAAGAGGTCACGGTTTTGATTCCCTCAAACCTCAAAACATGATTTTTTTAATTAACCTTATTGTTTTTTTAGCCGGGTGTTACAGGAAGCACAACTTGTTTCATTCACAATGTTATGATTTAAACTTTCAAAACTTTGACCTTAGCCTTGTTTGACAATTAGCTGATAGCTGGTAGCGGATTATATTAGCTGATAGCATTAGCTGATTTGAGTAGCGGATTGCATTAGTGTTGAGTGGATCGAAAGATCAATATAAACCAAGAGGGGGGTGAATTGGATTTTTAAAGACTTTGTGGTGGAAATTGCAAATTAAAAATAATAGACAAGGGGTTTTAGAGTGGTTCAAGTTCCAAATGAACTCTACATCCACTACCTTAGCTTCACTAAGGATTTGCAACAATTCCACTAATTGCTCTTCCCCTTTTCTAGGCTAAGGAGGCAACCCTTACAATTTCGGTTGAATTTTCTACCCAAAATTCAACCCAATCCTCACAACAAGAGAACAAAGAAATTTGTTGGCTAATGAAGTATCTCTCAATACAAATGATAGCCCAATTACAAGCACTCAACCCAATTGAACAAGATATGAATGAAAATTACAATTGGGGTTTCTAGACAAATATGAATTTTTGCACAAATGCTTGGATTTGATGAATAGATGTTTTCTTGAAGATCAATAGTTGTTGTTGTAGCTTTTGGATGTGTCTTTTATACATCCTCATTGATTGCTAGCCATTTGGGTGGTTGGGAACATAAATTAAGCCGTTGGAACCCTCTCTTACCACCATAAATGCACTTCTGCAGCTACTCGTATCGGTACGCGGGAAGGTGTATCGATACCTGTCTCAGAAAAGAAAGAGCCGTTGTGTGAATTAAATAAGGGGTATCGATACGCGCGTAAGCGTATCGGTACGAGGTATCGAAACGGTAAAGGCCGTATCGATACCTTTTTCTCAACTTAGCTCACTGTCGATATCCGTATCGGTACGGGGGTTAGGCGTATCGATACGGGTCAATGACCTTTTAAAGTTTGGTTACCAACCAACTGACACCAACGATCATATTTTTTTAAACCGACTTATATTTAAAAATTATAAAGCCCGTATCGATACGAGGGTTAGCCGTATCGGTACGCTATTCAAACTCTTTGAATTTTAACACAGAGGCGTATTGATACGAGGGTTTACCGTATCGATACATGTTCCGACAGTAACCAAGTTTGGCAAAAAGGTATCGATACGCTTGGGAGTGTATTGATACACCTGAACGATTTTCAATGGTTTTGCCTTGGAACACTTAGAAAATATTTTGAGTTTGAGTTTTACAAATTAGTTTTAAAGTGTTGGTGTTTTGAAACTTATTAAGGGACTTATAAAAACAATTTTAAGTTTTACAAATTGATTCTTAAAGATCTAATTATATCAAAATCAAATATAGGTTTTACAATCTCCCCATTTTTGATATAACAAAACTAAAACTTAAAATTTTTGACATATTTGAAAAACTTTACAAAGTTAACTCCCCCTTAATATAAGCTTGGTAACCTTTGAATTAAAATCAAAATATTTGAAGTGTGAGCTAGTTTCTTCTCCCCCTTTTTGTTAGATCAAAAAATCTTTGAGACAATTAAGTGCATAAAGAAATCAAAGGTATAATAAGCAACATAAATTTTATTCATCATAGAAACATACTTGAAATCCAAACAAAAGAAAAAAGAAATCAAAGCATAGGTTTAATCCTAAAACAACCTTAATCCTAAGAACATAAAGCATAGGTGCATAAAATAGAAATTCCTAAATGATATGAATGATATGCAAGAAGAAACGTCTAGGCATCGTCTTCTTCGTCTTCATCCTCTTCATCATCATCTCCCATAGGCTCATTATCCCGCATACTATTACGCCACTCATCATAGAAAGCGGCAATGGAAATATTCAAAGAATTGTGCTCGCTTTCAAGGGATGTGAGGCGATTCTCCATACCCGTCATCCTTGTATCAAAGGTAGTTTCCATGGAAGTAAGACGAGTATTCATGTCCGTGCGCAACCCGGTAAATTGCTCATTGAGATAGGTCATGAGAGCATCCATGTTGGGTTGTGGAGCTTGAGGAGCTTGAGCCTCTTCAAAAACGGCGGCGGCCTCCGGTGGTAACTCGGCAAGACGTACCCATTCACCATTAAGATAATGAAATTTTGCCCGAGCTAAAGATCGCTCATCAATGGGATCGGTGAGAGGAGTTGGGTAGTCATAAGAGCAATCAATATCTTTTTTAAGAAAGAAATAACTCAAAGCCGTACCATATGTAAAGGAGGTGACGAGAGTTGTGTGACGATTTTGCACGAGGTAGACGATCTCCGCGAACATGAGTCGAGCTAGATTTGGTCGCTTTTTCTCACAGAAGCACCGAATCCAAAAATCATCCACTTGACGGATGGTGGAATATTTTCCTTTGGAGGGACGGAACCACCAAGAAACCATCAAATGTAAGATCCGGTCTTGAGCATTTAGGGCGGTGACGGATTCATGAAGAACATGCCCCAAAGCATGCTCAATATCGATGCCTTTATCCTCTAATTTGAAAACCTCACAAATAGATTTGACATCAAGAATAATTTTCTTCCTCATGAGGAAAGAGCTAATTGCAACAATTTCCCCATCACGAGTAATACATTTGGCATTAGCATAGAAAATCAAAACCAAAATGCGATAGAAAAACCTGGGAATAGAGATGAAATCCATGAAGTTCCATCGACGAAATAACGGAAGATATTCAAACTTAAAACGCTCAGAGTCGAGAAAAGGAACGGATATTACCCTTTCGACACAAATCTTATAATTCTCATATTGACGAAAGTGAGTTAGACCCGAATTGCCATCAAAGCATTGCTCATAGATGATTGAGTAGTTCGGACGAGCAATCGCTCCAAGGGTGGAAGATTCACCGGCTTGAGAAACCCTTGAACGCTTCCTCGAAGGTTCTTTTGGTGCCATGATCTAAAAGAGAAATTAAGCAAAAAGGATTTCTTTAATTTTGAGTAAAAATCAAGGTAAAAAAAATTTTGAGAAAAATTTGAAGAAAAAATTTGAAGAAGACAAAGGTTTTGATAAAAAGATGAAACAAAATAACAAAACAAAACAAAACAAAATTGAAAAAGAAAAAGAAAGATTACCTTTATAGAAACTTGGAAGATTGAAGAAAAACTAGCACAATTGATGAGAGAGATAGCACAAAGCTTTGCTTGATTCAAAAACTCTTAGATTTGAGTTGAGGTGTGAAAAATATGAAGGAGGAAGGGCCTTTTTATAGGCAAAACGGCTAGGGTTAATTAGGTTTTGAAGAGTTTGAATTTTGGTAAAAGTTAATCTCATTAAAAGCCAAATTTAATGCCATCAGTGCAGTCGAGTATCGATACGCCTGAGGGTGTATCGATACGGGGATAGAATTGTCTTTTCTGCAAAAATTCCCGTTGGAAAGTCGTATCGAAACGGAGGGGTCCTTATCGAAACGACCCGTATCGATACGAGATTAATCGTATCGATACCCATGAAGCGAAGAAAATTTTGGGAAACAGAATGAAGAACACGTATCGATACGCGTAGATCCGTATCGATACCGTATGCCCATAATTACATATTTGGTTCAAAGAACAACCAAAGGCTCGAACTTAACATCTCCTAAAGGTATGCAAATGATGAATGAGCAGTTCTAAGCATATTTTAACAGAAGCATACTCCCCCTAACTATAGGCATGGATGAAATTAGAAGTCTAAGCATACAAACATGGCATTTCACAAGATCAAGTATATTTAAGCACAAAAGAGGTCCTAAAAGGTCAAGATAGGCTAGCTAGACCTAACTCTCTCCTAAGGGACCAAAAACGCTCTTTGTCTAAGGGTTTTGTAAATATATCCGCTAATTGATTCAAGGTGTCTACATACTCTATAACCACATCTTCCTTAAGGACATGATCTCTAATGAAATGATGCCTTATTTCTATGTGTTTGGTTCTAGAGTGTTGGATGGGATTCTTTGTTAAACATATTGCACTAGTGTTGTCACATTTTAGGGGTATGGTTTCAACTTTAATTCCATAATCTAAGAGTTGTTGCTTTATCCAAAGGACTTGAGCACAACAACTCCCTAAGGATATGTACTCGGCTTCGGTGGTAGATAAGGCTACACTATTTTGTTTCTTAGAGAACCAAGATATGAGCATACTACCTAAGAAATTGACAAGTTCCCGAAGTACTTTTCCTATCGATTTTGCAACCCCCATAATCCGCATCCGAGTAAGCATGAAGGTTGAAGGTAGAGTCTCTAGGGTACCAAAGGCCTAAACAAGGAGTATCTCTAAGGTACCTAAAGATTCTCTTAACGGCTATAAGGTGAGACTCTCTAGGACTAGCTTGAAACCTAGCATACAAGCAAACACTAAACAAGATATCTGGTCTACTTGCGGTAAGGTAAAGCAATGATCCAGTCATAGAACGATAAAGCTTAGAGTCAACACACTTACCTCCTTCATCTTTGTCAAGCTTTGTAGATGAGCTCATAAGAGTGGCTTGAGGCTTTGCATTCTCCAAGCCAAACTTCTTGAGCATATCCTTTATGTATTTTGCTTGGTTAATGAAGGTTCCATCCTTCTTTTGCTTGATTGGAGTCCCAAAAAGAATGAGAGCTCCCCCATCATGCTCATCTCAAATTCACCTTGCATTAACTTAGCAAACTCTTGACAATGACATTCATTAGTAGAACCAAAAATAATATCATCAACATAAATTTGAACTATTAAGATGTCATTTTTATACATTTTTATAAAAAGTGTAGTGTCCACCTTACCTTTTTCAAATCCTTTTTCAATCAAAAAATTTGAAAGTCTTTCATACCAAGCTCTAGGAGCTTGTTTTAAACCATAAAGGGCTTTGGTAAGTTTGAAAACATGATTTGGAAATTTTGAATCTTCAAAATCTGGTGGTTGTTCCACATACACTTCTTCATTTATAAAACCATTTAAAAATGTGCTTTTAACATCCATTTGAAAAAGCTTGAAATTATGATAACATGCATATGCAAGCAACATCCTAATGACTTCCATTCTAGCTACGGGTGCATAGATTTCATCAAAATTTATTCCCTCTTCTTGAGTGTAACCTTGTGCTACAAGTCTAGCTTTATTTCTTACAATGTTACCACTCTCATCTAGCTTGTTCCTAAAGACCCATTTAGTTCCTATTGTAGATTGATTACTAGGCCTATCAACTAATGTCCAAACATTACTTCTCTCAAATTGATTTAACTCTTCTTGCATAGCCATAATCCAAAAGTCATCTTTCAATGCTTCTTTAATATTCTTAGGCTCTATGAATGAGATAAATGCAACATGATTCATTAATCTAAGAGAAGATCGAGTGGTTACCCCCTTGGATGGATCACCCAAGATTTCACCATCTTTGACATAGTTCAACTCCCTTGGGTAGCTCACTTCCTTTTCCTCAAGAGCCAAGTCCTTCAAGGCTTCAAGAGGTGGATCTTGTGTGTCCTCTTCTTTTGTTGGAATCTCATCCTCCTTTGAAGTTTGACCTCCATCAAAGGCATTTATGATTCCTACATCATCATCATCACAAGAATCCTTCCTAGGAAGGAGGTTATCATCGAATACAACATGAATAGATTCTTCTACTACCAAAGTTCTTTTGTTAAATACTCGATAGGCTTTAGAGGTTAAAGAGTAACCTATAAAAATAGCTTCATCACTTTTTGCATCAAATTTACCTAAGTTGTCTTTTCCATTATTTAAAATGAAACACTTGCAACCAAAAGGGTGAAAATAGCTAATGTTAGGCTTTTTAGATTTTAAAATCTCATAAGGTGTTTTATTTAAAATTGGCCTAATCATTACTCGATTTACAATATAGCAAGCGGTGTTTGTGGCTTCCGCCCAAAAATATTTAGGTAAATTGTTTTCACAAAGCATAGTTCTAGCCATTTCTTGTAAAGTTCTATTTTTCCTCTCAACTACCCCATTTTGTTGAGGAGTTCGAGGAGCCGAAAAATTATGGCTAATACCATTTTCATTTAAAAAATCTTCAAACCCTAAATTTTGAAACTCGGTTCCATGATCACTTCTAATATGTGAAATTCTAAGTTCAAGATCATTTTGTGTTAATTTTGAAAATGTGATGATTTTTTCCAAAGCCTCATCTTAAGTACTTAAAAATAGAACCCAAGTAAATCTAGAAAAAATCATTAACAAGTACAAAAGCATAAGACTTACCACCCAAGCTCATAGTCCTAATTGGCCCAAATAAATCCATGTGGATTAGTTGTAAGCATCTACTAGTAGAAACATCATTAATGGATTTAAAGGAAGATCTATGTTGTTTACCCTTTGAGCATGCATCACAAATTTTATCATTTGAAAATTTTATCTTGGGTAAACCTCTAACTAGATTTAGGGAGACTAGTTTTTCTAAAACGCTTATGCTAGCATGTCCTAGCTTCCTATGCCACAACCATGCATCATTTTCATTTTGTGCAACTAAGCATGCATGAGATGTATGAATGTCATCTAGATGCACCATGTATATGTTCCCTATGCGATGACCTATGAGCATAATATTATTAGATTTAATGTCTACAATTTTGCATCCATTTTTATCAAATAAAACATTAAATCCTTTATCACACAATTAACTTATGCTCAATAAATTGTGTTTAAGACCATCGACATATAAAACATTTTCAATGAGAATAGTAGAGTGATTACCTATGGAGACAATACCTTTAATGTGGCCTTTGGAGTTGTCACCAAATGTCACTACTCCTCCACTTTTTGGCTTTAGATCCATGAATCTACTCTTGTCTCCGGTCATGTGCCTCGAGCATCCACTATCAAGGTACCATGAGTTTTGACTTTGTGCTTTGGCCTTGTAGCAATGCTCCCCCTACAAACAAAGATATTAAGCTTTTGTTTTTGGTACCCAAATCATTTTAGGTCCATGAGTGTTAGCTCCCAAAACCTTGGTTCCCTTAGGAATCCAAGATGACATAGCAATAATGTTATTAGATTTTACAAGTTCCTTAGGAACCCATACACTTCTAATTCTTTTAGCTCTACTATGTCTAGGATAGCTACCTTGTTTGTAGTAGTTAATCTTTTTCTTAGGTTGGTGTGTACTAGAGGATTCACCTATTTCATGCTTGACACTACCAACATTTTTCAAAGACTTTTTGAGCTCATTTAGCTCAACCAACACCTTTTGGTGTTCACTATTACTTTGAGATAAAAGATTATTGAGATCAACATTTTCATCTTGAAAGAATTTTAGTTCATCTTTTAATCCTAATATCTTTTTCTCAAATTTTGAATTAGCTTGAGTAAGTGAGTCATTTTTCTCATTTAGTTCTAGAATAATCTTTTTATTCCTAATGACCGACTCCTTATATTTCTCAACTAATTCATCATATACCTCTTGTAACTCATCATATGTATCATTTAATTCTTCAAAATCTAAAATAGATGAGTTAGAGGTTACCATGGAGGAATCTTCCTCAAGTGCCATGAGGCAAAGGTTAGCCACTTCTTGTTCTTCATCCTCCGATGACTCCTCATCACTCCAAGTAGCAAGCTTGGCTTTGAGCTTCTTCTTCTTCTTCTCAAAGCCCTTTTTTCTTGAGTTGAGGGCACTCCGAACGTATGTGGCCGAGTTGTTTGCACTCAAAGCAAATGATAGGATCCCTTCCTTCTTCTTTGTTCTTGCTT
This sequence comes from Hibiscus tridactylites, assembly GCA_958450335.1. NCBI lineage: Eukaryota > Viridiplantae > Streptophyta > Magnoliopsida > Malvales > Malvaceae > Hibiscus > Hibiscus tridactylites. The sequence continues at coordinate 74,002,656 of OY288279.1, forward strand.
TTGAAGTCCATCTTCCTTTGGATTTTTCTTCCCCGGTTGAACCTCATAAAACGTGAGAATCGTTTGGCTATCATAGCCAATTCTTCTAGTTCATCCTCCTCACTAGATGAGCTCTCTTCATGTTGTGAGGCTTTAGCCTTGAGAGCTATTCCCATCTTCTTCTTCTTCTCAACCTCAAGTTTCTCTACCCTTTTCTCTTATTTCTTCTTCTCATCTTCCCTTCCTTGCTTCATGATCTCGTGAGTAAGGAGAGAACCCACAAGCTCATCAAGCTTCAAAGTTTTCAAATTCTTAGCTTCAATGATAGCGGTTCTCTTCCCATCCCAAGACTCGGGAAGTGAATAGAGTAGCTTCCGGACAAGCTTGTCTTCCGGTATGATCTCTCCAAATCCCTTTAGCCCATTGACAATCGTGGAGAAACGATCAAACATCTTTGACACCGTCTCATCGGGCTCCATCTTGAAATTTTCATAACTAAGATTGAGAATTCCAATCTTAGTTTCTTTAACATCGTTGGTGCCTTCATAAGTAGTCTCAAGAGTGTCTCACTCTTCTTTGGCACTTTCGATGGATGAGACCTTTGAATAGATGTCCGGACTGAAAGAACAAAATAGCATGTGGAGAGTTTTATCATTGACTTGAATCTTTTTCCTCTCCTCTTCACTCATCTCCACTTTCTTCTTCAAAACCGTCTTGCCTTCATCATCTTGCTTCAATGGAATATATGGACCATCTTCAATGACATCCCACACTAGATAGTCATTTGACTTGATGAAGAGACGCATTCTATTCTTCCAAAAAGAATAGTTATCACCGTTGAAGAAAGGAGGCTTTGTAGTGGATTGTGACTCTTACATGCCCGAACCGGAGGTTGAAGCCATCTCTTGATATATGATGATCACACTCTTCCAAGGAACTCCTCTTGTGGTTGTTAATCCTCAAAGAGGTAGGCTCTGATACCAATTGTTGAGTGGATCGAAAGATCGATATAAACCAAGAGAGGGTGAATTGGTTTTTTAAAGACTTTATGGTGGAAATTGCAAATTAAAAATAATAGACAAGGGATTTTACAGTGGTTCAAGTTCCAAATGAACTCTACATCCACTACCTTAGCTTCACTAAGAATTTGCAACAATTCCACTAATTGCTCTTCCCCTTTTCTAGGCTAAGGAGGCAACCCTTACAATTTCGGTTGAATTTTTTACCCAAAATTCAACCCAATCCTCACAACAAGAGAACAAAGAAATTTGTTGGCTAATGAAGTATCTCTCAATACAAATGATAGCCCAATTACAAGCACTCAACCCAATTGAACAAGATATGAATGAAAATTACAATTGGGGTTTCTAGACAAATATGAATTTTTGCACAAATGCTTGGATTTGATGAATAGATGTTTTCTTGAAGATCAATAGTTGTTGCTGTAGCTTTTGGATGTGTCTTTTATACCTCCTCATTGATTTCTAGACGTTTGGGTGGTTGGGAACATAAATTGAGCCGTTGGAACCCTCTCTTACCACCATAAATGCACTTCTGCAGCTACCCGTATCGGTACGCGGGAAGGTGTATTGATACCTGTCTTAGAAAAGAAAGAGCCGTTGTGTGCAATAAATAAGGGGTATCGATACGCGCGTAAGCGTATCGGTACGGGGTATCGAAACGGTAAAGGCCGTATCGATACCTTTTTCTCAACTTAGCTCACTGTCGATATCCGTATCGGTACGGGAGTTAGGCGTATCGATACGGGTCAACGACCTTTTAAAGTTTGGTTACCAACCAACTGACACCAACTGTCATATTTTTTTAAACCGACTTATATTTAAAAATTATAAAGCCCGTATCGATACGAGGGTTAGCCGTATCGGTACGCTATTCAAACTCTTTGAATTTTAACACAGGGGCGTATCGATACTAGGGTTTACCGTATCGATACGTGTTCCGACAGTAACCAAGTTTGGCCAAAAGGTATCGATACGCTTGGGAGTGTATTGATACACCTGAACGATTTTCAATGGTTTTGCCTTGGAACACTTAGAAAATATTTTGAGTTTGAGTTTTACAAATCAGTTTTAAAGTGTTGGTGTTTTGAAACTTATTAAGGGACTTATAAAAACAATTTTAGGTTTTACAAATTGATCCTTAAAGATCTAATTATATCAAAATCAAACATAGGTTTTACAATTAGCTGATTGTATAAAAGTGTTTGGTAAAATTAACTAATAGCTTATAGTTGTTTGATTATTTGAACAAGCAAAATGACATATAAGGACATGATTATATTCAATACTTATTTGAATAATTTATTAGTTATTAATATTTTGTATCTATTAATGTTAATTTGATTATAAAAATTGTTTATTTAATATCATCACTAAGCATATATGAAGGATGTATAGATTATTTTTTATTAAATGTATATATTAATCTATATATTAATTTCTTATTTTCAATAAAATCACTTATTTGCCGATAAAAAATCAATTTATTATTTATGAAATTATTTTTTTTAATTTTATTAGTTATTCAAATTATGTTATTTAGGAAAAATATAATTATCAAGGACAAAAATGTCTTTACAAATATTTTATTCAAACCTCTAACTCAAAAAGCTCATAAAATGAGCTTTTTCAAAATGAGAGATTTTACCCTAATCCGTTATTTACCAAACAATTAAATTAGAAGATTTGACTAGTCAAACCTCTAAAAATACTTCAAACCTCTTTGGTGTTTCGATACGCCCAACAGTCAAAACCTCCCCAACGACTATTTTCCCAATGACATTTTAAATTGCAGTTTAACTGTCACCCGTTCCGAAACGGTGTGTAAACGTTTCGATACTCTGGCTGTTTCGATACGGCATGCTGCATCAGACATCAACGGCTAGTTCTGAAGAAAGCCGTTCCGATACGGGCTCGCCTGTTCCGAAACGGCCATCACCAGAACTGCATTTTTGGTGAGAAATAAAGTCTCAAACGACTCCAAAACAACCTCAACGGTCCTTAACGACTACAAACTCAATTGAGAGTATAAAAGGGGCCTCCAAGCATCAAGAGAAGACTAATGCTTCAATTGTTAACAACATCATGATAAAGAAATTTTCTTAGAGCTTAATTGTACATTTTCTTGTATAGACAACACTTGTGAGCTTAATCGTCAAATTTGCTCAAGTGTTTAGGTTTTGGGTGAGAGCTTAATAGTGCAAACAAATACCTATTAGAGGTATTTCAAGTTTGCTTAGAATTTTTCTTGTAAGAGAGTGCTTGATCAAGCCTTGGGTAGAAAGCTTGATCGTTGTAACGGTTTCGTCCTAAGCCGAGAAAAGGGGACGAAATTCTTAGTGAATTTGTTTGAAACCCTTAGTGGGGAGTTAAGGTAGTAGGTGTAGGTGCTTGTTAGAAGGCCGAACCACTATAAATCCTTGTGTCTATTGTCTATCTTTCATCTCCCACAAAATCATATAAATATCCAATCTTCTCCACACTTGGCTAGCTAGAACGGTTGAAGGAAATCGAGCATATAAATCCAACATGATAACATTAGCTTATTTGAGTTGCGGATTGCATTAGCTGATTGTATAAAAGTGTTTGGTAAAATTAACTAATAACTGATAGTTGTTTGATTATTTGAACAAGCAAAATGACATATAAGGATATGATTATATTCAAAACTTATTTGAATAATTTATTAGTTATTAATATTTTGTACCTATTAATATTAGATTATGAAAATTATTTTTTAATATCATTATTAAGCATATTTGAAGGATGTATAAATTATTTTTTTTATTAAATGTATATACTAATCTATATATTAATTTTTTATTTTCAATAAAGTCATACTTACTTGCTGATAAAAAATTAATTTATTATTTATGAAATTATTTTTTTAATTTTATTAGTTATTCAAATTCTGTTGTTTAGGGAAAAAAATATAATTATTAAGGACACAAAAATTCTTTACAAATATTTTATTCAAACCTCTAACTCAAAAAGCTCATAAAAGAAGATTTTTCAAAATAAAAAGTTTCACTCAAATCTGCTGTTTACCAAACAACTAAATTAACAAATTTGACTAGTCAAACATTTAAAAATAATTCAAACATCTAATTTTAACTTAAAAACTGTTTACTAAATAAAGCCCTTATTTAGGACATGTAATAGCTCATTTTGTTAGACCAATTTATTTTATTTTTACTGATAATACATTTCTATTCAAATATTTTATTATCTATATCAATTAAGATTCGGATATACGATATATCGCTGTAAATTGAATTACCTGTGCGCCCACCATTGATGTCGGCTATATCAAAATTCAGTCAACTTCTATAGAATATTAATTTAACTCCATTATCTTATCTAATATTAAATGCCATCCCCACGTTAAAAGCAATCCCCAACCCGAACCCTTGTGATTTTGTTATAACTAATCCTCTTTCTTGCCACGTGATAAATGCCATATATTATAGTTGGGCGTCTATTTGTCATATCAATAAAAGAATTAGGCTGTTTTAATTATTTTTAACTATGATATTTATTATAGGAGATTCGAATTTAAACATATATATATATATATATATATATATTGTTAAAGGATTAAGAAAAAAACATAAATAAATAAGATGAGTCTACTATGTGTGCCGAACACCGCTGAATACCACTAACGTTGAACATTGTTGCTGAACACTATTAAATTAATTAATAAAGATTAGAAATACGAATGACACGAATTATAATTAAAATTATTTAAAATAATTTTATTAATCAATTTAATAGTGTTCAACGATGTTTAGCGTTAGTGGTGTTCAACGATGATTGACACACATTATAAAATTTTCCAAATAAATATTACCATATAATCATATTAGTACATTAAATTTTTTATGTATTCATTATTATGCTGTTGAATTAATCTAATTAAATATTTAAACAATTTCAGATTAATCTAATGTATTTTTACCATTTATTTAATTATATTTTTTAAAAAAATAATTGAATTTTATTCATCCTACTGCGGAGTATGCGTTACTAGAAGACATAAAAGCAATCAATTCCTTGAATAGAGGGAGTTGCGTGTAAGTTCCAAAAATATGAATATGTTTTTAAGGCAAAATCACGTAAGTATTCTCATTTAAATAATTATTTATTTAAATAACCCCTTAAAATTATTTATTGAAATACTCCTTTTTGAATAACTAGGATGAAGTAACAATTGGTCAAATGCGACATACAAAATTCGTTTCCTATAAAACACGACTTTAGTTTTTTCATTTTAAATATGTTGTATAGACACGATTATGATTATAATTTTACGTAAAAAAATGAAAGCGCTTTATATATGAAGCGATTTTTAAAAACCGTGTTTGACAAAATACGACTTTATTTTATGTGTTCAGAAAGGGATATTTCTATAAATAATTTTAATGAGTTATTTCAATAAATAATTATTTTAAAGGAAATATTTAGGTGATTTAACTAGAGACGGCAAATGTGTCATTCAGATCAGTTTCGGTTCATATCATTTTTTGTCCGACTACTTTCGGTTTGAGTTTGGTTCGACTTTAGTTTGGGTATTGAGTTGGTTTGGGTCAATAGGAGATCGATCGTTTTCGGCCAGGTCATTTTTTTACACGCCTGTATGGCTTTATAAAGCCACTATATTTGACTTTTTGGTGAGTTTTGTGACAGTTCACATCCATCTTTCTTTATTTCGGGTTGCCTTCGGTTCGAGTCTATTCAGTTCAGTTAAAAATCTGTTCGGGTCCATTTCGGTTCAACTAAAATTCGGGTCGGCTTCTGTTCGATTCGATTTATTTTAATTTCGGGTCAAATTTAGATCATCATGTTAGGGTTGATTTCGGGTCTCGATCATATAAATCGGTTCAGATCTAGGGTCAAGTTTACTCGGTCTAGATTTAACATATTTTTATAAAGAAATGGTAATAATTTTGGATTTTTTTTAAAAATAAATTAAATATTTGGAAATGAGGGTTAGTTAGGTAAAGGCTGAGGGCTGGCAGCCAAAGAAGAAGAAGCGAAAGATTGGGAATGCCAACCAATAAGCATGAGGTGAAACAAATAATAGCATATTCGTATTCCAAATTGAATGAACCACTCTCAAATCTGAATATGCGGAGACTTGTGTTCTTATTACGCCACGCAATTCCAATTCCAATTATAACTCTTCTTTTTCTTTATAAGAAGCGGCGGCGTCTCCTTGCTTCACCTTTCAATTTACGTCTCTTATTCCGCTTGCCCTCCGCCCTCCGCCTTCCTCTTCCCTCTCTCAGGTATTTATTTTCATGGCGTTTTCATTGTTAATATGCAGTTCTGAATTTCATGGATTTATCAATATCAGCTTCAACTGTTTTATTATCTGCATGTGTTTCGCTTCCTTTGTTCTTTATTATCAAGTTTCGGTTCTTTGATTTCTTTAAGGCTCTATAATAGAAAAGTTCTCAAAAATTCAGTTTTGTAGAGAATCGGACTTCTTCCTTTAAACGTTTCTCTTCCAATCTTTCCATATACCTTTCCTAGTTTTCTTCATCATAGTTACGTTAAAACAGGGACTTCAAATCCTATACAATTTCCTCAGCTCAAAGATATTAATTTCTTTCATTGGTATTTCAAGCTCCCCCCACAAATAATAAGAAAGAAAGAACCCACTTTGTTAAAAGGTTTTATTTCGATCTTGTTAATTTTCTCTTCCAAAGTCTTGATTTTCGTTTGTGCTTATCACCCAAGTTCAAGTTTTGATTTTTTTTAATAATTGGATCAAGTGCTTGATAAGAAGTATTATTATTTTATTTTATATTTTGGTTGCTAATGTTATGATTTTGTTGTGAAATTTTGAGTACAGGTTTGATTGCATGATCTTCATGAATTCAAGAACCACTGAAGCATCCACCGTTTCCTGCAAATCGGGAAACAAGAACACCTTCTTCTTCTGTATTCTCTTTTGCTTGCTTCCCAAGTTTCTGGGAGTAACTATCTCTTACATCAGCTTTATCTCGTTCAAGGCTATTGATAGGAGTCCTGCAGTAGCCATCATTTAGGATACTTTTCAGGGGGGTCATCAATTGTGTTTCAATCGGCCAATTTTGCTTCTTTGGCAACATGGTCTCCTCACAGTTATCTTGTTTGACCAAGGGTCGTGCATGCAAACCATTTGATGCTCAGTTGCTATTTACTGCAACCCCCCCTGAAGCTGTTTTACCTGACCAGGTTGAAGTAGATTTTTCTGATGTGTTCGGACCCCTGCCGGCTCTCGACTTGATAGAAGTCAATTGTGGTGAATCAGATAATACCCTTTCAGATAAGGGTGTGACTGAGCTTGTTTATGATGAACCAGCTATTGTTTACAGCCGATCACATTCTTTGCTCGGTCCCTCTTCTCTTGTCAGCTCATCCTTGAAGCTAAGCAAACTCACTTTAAGTGACTCAGGGGATTCAGTGGATCTAATAGAATGTATTAAGGAAGAAACCAACAGCGAAGATGAGGAGCTATTTGATGCAGATGGTGATGATAACATGTCCCTTAAAGATGTTAATGGAGACCACATGAAGGTCAGCAGCATAGGCATTGAGGATTTTGAGGTTTTGAAGGTGGTTGGGCAGGGCGCATTCGGAAAAGTATATCAGGTAAGGAAAAAGGGCACACAAGAAATTTATGCGATGAAGGTTATGAGGAAGGACAAGATAATGGAGAAAAATCATGCAGAGTACATGAAAGCTGAGAGGGATATTTTAACAAAAGTTGATCACCCTTTCATTGTCCAGCTTGGATACTCATTTCAAGTAATTTCTAGCTCTTCAATGAATCTAATCTCTAGAATTTATTGTTAAATGCTTTTAACAGACATCTAAGGATTTAGAATTTTATAATGCCTTGTACTGATGATTTTTATCTATTCTTTACAGACCAAATATAGGTTGTACCTTATTCTGGATTTCATTAATGGCGGGCACCTTTTCTTTCAGCTTCACCGTCATGGTCTTTTCAGGTATTGCTGTTATCCTTGTATTTCATTATTATAACATGTCCAGGAAATGGTTGATTAAGTTTTCATTGTTTTTCAGAGAGGATCTGGCTCGTATCTACACTGCTGAGATTGTTTCTGCAGTTTCGCACCTTCATGCAAATGGCATTATGCACAGGGATCTTAAACCTGAAAATATCCTTTTGGATGCTGATGGCCATGTATCCACTTTCTCCTTTATTGTTATCTTTGTTTGTCCTTGCTGTAACAGGAATATTGGCTATATCTTTATCGTATATCTTGGTTTCTTTGTGTAGGTAATATTGACTGATTTTGGCCTGGCGAAGCAATTTGATGAAAATACAAGATCAAACTCCTTGTGTGGAACAGTGGAATACATGGCACCTGAAATAATTACCGGGAAAGGCCATGATAAGGCTGCTGACTGGTGGAGTGTTGGTGTTTTATTATTTGAAATGCTTACTGGAAAGGTAGGTGCATTTTATGTTTCCTGCATCAAATATCACTTTGTTGATATTCAAACTGCTTATTTTCACCGGTTACTTACCATTTATTATTTGCTCTTTAGGTGCCTTTCGTTGCTGCCTGCAAAATTTTGTAGACTGAGTTTTTGTCGGTGCCTTATATTGACATTAGTGAACTTATTAACGGTCCATAATGTTGGGTCCTTGCGTTTACGTTGCATTTTCTTGATGTTGGTGTTAGATGATGCATTGATCTGTACAGCCTGGTGCCTATAGTAGAAATTAGCTGAACATTTAGATCTCGAGTGATTGACAACTGAAGCATAACTAATCTCTGAAAATTTGTAGCCATACGACTTTGTAACATCTATGTATGACCTCTTAGGCCTTTATATGGGATTGCAAAAGCAAGTGTCTAAAAGAACTTATCTCAGCTTTATAAGATGTGTGTACGTGAGTGTGTGTTTTCACTATTTCAACATTTTTAGGAGCATTTTGTGAACTTTCTTGTTGTGGGAATTTTAAACATTATTGAATTTTGGTTCTTTCTGTTCTTGCAGCCTCCTTTTACTGGTGGAAACAGGGAGAAAATTCAGCAAAAGATTGTTAAGGAGAGGATGAAGCTGCCTAAATTCCTTTCTAGTGAAGCACATGCTCTCTTGAAAGGGGTAAATATTCAAAGCCTTAATTTATGTTTCTCATTTCCAATTTTTTTACTCTCGAGTCCCAGAAGTTATTTGCATCATTCTGGTTCAGTCTTAATTCATGTTGCATCTCCTGATTATTAATAATTGGGTTTCTGCTGTTTTAGCTGCTACATAAAGATCCTAGTAAGCGCCTTGGAAGTGGACCAACTGGAAGCGAGGAAATCAAGCGATGCAAGTGGTTGAAGACAATCAACTGGAAGAAACTAGAGGCAAGGGAGATCCAACCCAGTTTTCGCCCTGAAATTGCCGGGAAGCATTGCATTGCAAACTTTGATGAGCGATGGACCGACATGCCATTGACGTTTTCTCCAGCTTCTAGCCCAAAGACCAACACAAACCCTTTCACAGATTTCAATTATACAAGGCCCGCTGCAACAAAACCCTTATGTTAGTGTGTCTTGGCTTGCCCTTAGCATTTTGTTCACCTATAGTAAATCTGAAGTTAGTCTCTAGTATGACTTGGGTTCAAAAGAGTTAACTCTTATGGAAATAGTCTTGGTTTTTTAGGGTGGGACTTGTAGGGTAAACTACACCACACGCTACTCAACTATGACCACTGACTCAAAAATACCGCCAAACTTTAAAAAAGTGTAAATCTAACATTGAACTTTAATTTGTGACTCGAAAATGCCACTCAGTCGTTAACTCAAAACGTCCCGTTAAGTCAAAACGTTATCATTTTGGTGCGGCTGTTTTGAAGCCTAATTTAGCCGAAATTGACGCCGTTTTGCTGAAGGAAAATATTAAAAACTATACGCTTAGAGGGACGAAGGACTATTTTAACTTAGGGTAAACTACACCACATACCACTCAACTATGACCACTGACTCGAAAATGCCACCGAAATTTAAAAAAGTGCAAATCTAACACTGAACTTTAGTTTGTGACTAAAAAATATAAGGATGCCAACGGGGCAGGGCGGAGCGGGTTTTTGGCCTCTCCAAAATACTAACCCCTAAACACGACCCCCGCCATGCCCCGAATTTAAATATTAATTTACCCAACCCGACCCCAACCCGACTTGACCTAATTTTTTTTAAAAAAACTATATTCGTCGACGATAAAAGTTAGATCCGACCAATCCTCCACCACAATCATAAATTGTGGTTTTCGAGTGACTTTAAACTTATATAAAAATAAAATAAAACAAACTTTAAATTACCCACACTTTAAATTACATATTTAAAAGAATAAATTTGAATTATTGCCCTATAAAATCGACTATATTAAAACTCGAACAACATCTAAGAAAAATTTACGATAAGAACAAACAAAAAATAACAAAAAATAACTTAGAACCCATAAAATATTTATATATAGTGATATTTTTTATATAAATATAATAAAAATATAAAAAATAAAAACATACCGGGGTGGGGCGGAGAATTCCAAGCATATACCCGAACCCGCCCCGCCCCGGCTTCATGTTTTTCAAGCCCCACCCCGATCCTCGAAATTCAAGAAAAAATACCCGGCCAGGTCGGGGTTGGGTAATTTTACCACCCGATGAAAATATCACTCAGCCGTTAATTCTTAACGTCCCCGTTAAGTCAAAACGACGTTTTAGTGCGGCACACCAATCAAGTTACTTCTTTCACGTATGACACCGCCTTGAGTTACTTGTTTACTCAACTAGAGATAGATTGCTCTTATGATGAACCATCGTGTCTCAAGGATCAAATAAATGAGACCTCCCTTATCCGTGCGAAGTTTCACTACATCAACAATGAGTGAGCTCGTCTCGGCGAGCTTCCACTCAATGTTATTCTCGATTAACTTCGTTAAGCGACTCAACCTCAAGGTGCTCAACCGGACAATGCGGCACTCATAGCTTTTCTCACCGAGCAATTCACAAGCTTGCACACATCTCTTGGCTCGATGGACACCATCATGAATACCGAATTTGTCGCCATTGATACTCGCTTCACATCTCTGAAGGAGTGAGTTACCGTCCTTGAAAATCGCAACAAGTCCATTGATGATCATGTTGATTCGATTTTCTCTAAGTAAACTTATTTGGACATGTCTCTTGCGGTTTTTCATCATGAGTGGAGGCAATCTAAGAAGAATGATGATGATGGTAAAGATGAAGATGAAGACGAAACTTGAGTCTTGCATCTCATATCATGGCATATCATTTAAGATTTCTTTATTGCACCTATGTTGTTTCCTTTGAAACTATCTTTTGTGTTTTGCTTTTGAATTATGTTTTTAGGACTTAAGTTTGGATTTCATGTTTTTCTTTAATATGTTGCTTTATTCTTTAATGGCATTTATGTTGTTTGCTTTATCTTGCTATCTCTTGTTTATTATCGATTTTGATCTAACAAAAAAGGGGAGAATGACTTGAGCTAAATCTTTACACAGTCTTTCAAAAACATAGCTTTAGTTTTGATATACCAAATTGTTTCGATATAACAAATTGTTTCGATATAACAAATTGCTCTCATGATGAAACATAGGTTTTACAGACTGCTTTAAAAGATAAAATTTTGACAAGACGTTTCGATACGGCTCATACTGTTTCGATACGACCTTCTTGTGAGTTTAAGAATTTTAGGCATTTCGTATCGATACGGTCTAACTGTTTCGATACGATCTGAAAGATAAATAAAATATTAGTATTTATTATTTTGACCGTTACTTGTCAGTTATTGGGAATGAGCAGTTTTTAAAAAGCAGTTGACCCGCATCAGTACGCCTTAGGGTTGTTTCGGTACAGAAATTGGCAGTAGCTCAAGTGAGAAAAAATGTGTCGGTACGACCAAAGCCGTTTCGATACAACCCCTTATAGTGTTTCGATACGCGCTCTCGCGTTTAGATACGCCTCTCTTTATTACCTACAACGACTCTTTTTATTTTGAGACATGAATCGGTATGGGCCTTCGCGTTTCGATACGGGCAGGTGCAGAAGTGCATTTATGATAGAAAATAAAGGCTTCAACGTCTCTATTGATGACCTCAACCACCCAAACAATTAGAAATTAATGCAAGGGTATAAAAGCAAGCCTCCAAAGCCTTAACAAAGACTATTGAACCTTCTTGCAAAATCTAAGCTATATTCCAAACCCTTGTGCTTAATAGAGTCAAATCTTGTACCCAACTTATTGTAATTCTTATTGTAAATCTTTAGTTCAAGTTTAGGAGTGTGTTTGTTTGTAATTGAGCAAAATATTCAGTCTTGTGAGAGATTTTTTTTTATTGCCAAATTCTTCTTTGTAAAGAGTCTTTTGAGTTAATCTTTGGGTAGTAAGGTTGACCGATTGTAAATGTTACCTCCTTAGCCTAGAAAATAAGAAGAACATCTAGTGGAGATTGTTGAAAATCCTTAGTGGGACTTAGTGGATGTAGAGCTTATCAGAAGCTTGAACCACTATAATTTATCTTGTTCTTCGTTTTTTAATTTCCAATTTGCTCCCCAAATTTAAAGAGACAATTCACCCTCTCTTGGCCAATCACATTCATTTGATTCACTCAACAAAATTATCAGGTCGGGTCGGGTACCCGGTAACAAAAAAAAAAATCGACCCAAACCCGACCTAACTACCCGAAATTTTTTTTGGGTTGAGTACCCGGCCCGATCAGATATTTTTTTATAAAATTAATCCGATATTTTTAAGTTTAAATCATCAGGTCGGGTCAACTGTGTCGAATATTTTTTAATTTTACCCTTTTAACTTACTACGTGAGTTGAGGGTGAACACCCATTGTTCCTCGGATTCATATATAATAATACTAACACATCCCAATCTATACTAATTATTAGTATCAAGTGATATTGTGATTCTGAAATCTTATTTCATTATTGCTTTGGTATCTGAGGAATTTTTTTATTAAGTTAAATATGTAGACATACTTTAATTTTTTTTTGTTACAAAAATTTAGTGTGGCACTTTAATAACATATCACGTTGCACATAATATATATCAAATCGAAAAACTAAGAATATTTATAAAAACTAAAGAGAAAAAAATTAGAAAAACCGAAAAGGTTCTTGATTTTTTTTAAAAATATCAACTTTTTTAAAATATATTCTTCAAGTTTTTTAAAAGTTTTTTTATGAATTGTTTAAAAGTTTTTTTTCATTTTAACATATATTAGATATCACATGATGACCTTGTTTGGTAAAGAGAGGTTTGAGCAAAAATTAGAGGTTTGATGCATAATTAGAGATTTGACAAGTCAAATCCGCTAATATTGTTGTTTGGTGAATAGCGGATTGGGGTGAAACCGCTAATTTTGAAAAAAACTCATAATAAGAGCTTTTTGAGATTAGAGGTTTGATATTAGAGCTGTAAAGACTCTTTTACCCTTACTAGTTACCAAAAATCTCAAAATAACTTAAATTAAATATTTTCTTACTTTTTTCTTTTTATTATCGCATATTTATATGTGTATTTAAATTTATTAATTAATTAAATTATATTAAAATAATTACATAAATAATAAATTAATATATAAATCATTCGAATATATTTAGAAAAATTATATTAAAAATAATTTTATAGATCTAATTAATATTAATTAGATACAAAATATTGATAAAAAATAAACTATTCAAACAAGTATTGAATATAATTGTGTTCTTATATGTCATTTTGTTTGTTTAAATAATCTAACAGCTATCAGTTAATTTTACCAAACACTTTTATACAATCAGTTAATACAATCCGCTAGCCAAATCAGTTAATGCAATTAGCTATCAGCTATCAGCTAATGCAATCCGCTATCAGCTATCCGCTAATTGCCAAACATGGCCGATAGTTTCTAAAATGACACAAGATTTTCTTGTAACATAAAATAAAAATAATTCAAGTAACGTAGAACAAAGTCGAAAATTTAAAGGGTAAATTTATCAAAAAAATATTTTAATATTTAAATGATAAAAAATTAAGGTTGTAAGAAGTTCTTGAACTTTTGAAAAAAAAATCAATTAAGTCAATGAACTTTTTTCACCTAATTAAGCCTTTAAGCTAAGAAATTGAATCAATTAGGCCACTGAACAAAAAAATTGAATCAATTAAACACTTTAACTAATTTTGCCAATTAAATCTTGACAGATTTTTAGATATGTCAGTGATGTGCGTCTTGTCACAGTATTTTTACTTGACATTTTAAAAAATATTTTATTTAAAAAATTCTTTAAAAGTTCTAATTAAAAAAAACATATAAAATTTATAAAAAATATATATTTTTAAAAATAAAATCTATAAATGCAACATGATAGAACTGTAATGTATCATGTGCCAACAATATCTAAAAAATGTCAAAATTTAATGGCCAAAATTAATCAATTGACTTAATTTATTTATTATTTTGGCTGAAAATTTAATTGATTAAATGTTTTGATTTAAGAGCTTAATTGAGTGTAAAAAATTTTAAGAGCATAATTTTTTTTCAAAAAATTTAAAAGCTTCTTATCACCTGAAGCCAAAAAAAACTTTAGTACCATTTTACCCTAAATATTAATATAGGTAAAGAGTAATTAATATTAAATACTATTTATAAACATTAAATGCAATGGGAGTGGGAATGGAGCTGAGCTGCAGCCTGATATATGCAATTCAAGTTGGTAAAGTGAAGTGGGGGAAGAAAACAGTGAAAAGAGAGTTCCTTACCAAATCTACCCCCAATCTCCCATGTATCTGACTCTTAACATTTAAACAATTCAAGGCTATTATTGTCCTTTCCACATCTCATATCTAAGGGCGGAGCCACTTTGAATTGAGGTGTTTCATGACATCCTAAAATTTTTTAAAAATTTATTTTTCTTATAAAATTTATATATAAAAAATTAAAAATATAAACAAATGACACCTCTTCTATAAATAAAATGACACCCCTTATAAATAATTAATCAAACTTTAAATATCATTAAGAAATGACACTTTAAATACTCTATCCGTCTCACCTAAAATGTTTCTTTTGTGTTTTGAAATTGTCCCAATTAAAATGTCTCATTGAAAAAATCAACTACTTTTACAAGATACATTTCCCTTTCTATCTTTTTTTTAATTTTCTAATAAAACAAACTTTAACTTTTAAGGATAAAATTGTCTTTTTAATTAATTTAAATCACATTTTTTATACAAACTTTTTCTCCTTAAAATTATGTGAAAAGTCAACAATGGACACCTTAAGTGGGACACAGGGAGTATATTTATAGCTTGTCCTGCTAATATCATCACCTCAGCCTCAGCTGTAGCACTACAACTTTCCATTTCAGATTGCACTAAATTCAAAGGCTGGTCCGCTCACATGCTCCCTTTCTCTCTGTCTCCTCCACCACCCTAATTATACCTAATCTCTCTCCCTCCGCTTCCACTCACTGAGTTCTCTTCTCCCTTCTTTCTTCACCTCCCCTAAAGGTAAATTGCCTTGAAACTCTCTTCTTTTACACGCATTTCACAAGCAATTTTGTTTCTTTTATTGCTACCTTGTCCCTTGGATCTCAATTCTTTATGCTCTGTTAGCTAAGGATTTCTGGGTTTGCTTTCTTTTGTTCCTTTATGTTCAAATATTAAATCTTTTTCATGAACTCATGAGGAACTCAGCTCATAACTCGGTTACAATTCTCGCTTCCTTGTTGTTGCTGTACTTTCGACTTCTCTTAGCTGCTGATTATGTACCGACTGAGAAAATCCTCCTAAACTGCGGTGAGAAATCGGAGCTCACCGACAACGATGACCGGAAATGGACCCCTGATTTTGGGTCCAAGTTCCTGGTCGGAACTGGGAACTCCGTCGCTTCCCGAGCTGCCACGCAAGATCCCTCGGTTCCTGAAGTTCCCTACTTGACTGCCCGTGTTTTTCATTCCAACTTTACCTATAGTTTCCCGGTCGTGGCCGGTCGGAAATCGGTTAGGTTGTATTTCTATGCTAATTCATACGATGGCCAGAATTCGAGCAATGCTTTGTTTTCGGTCACATCTGGTTCTTATACTCTTCTCAAGAATTTCAGTGCTGCTCAAACGAGTGAAGCTATGAATTATGCTTTTATTGTTAAGGAGTATTTCATCAATGTCGATGGTGACCGCTTGAACTTGTCGTTTAGTCCCAGTTCCACTCCTTCGAATTCATATGCGTTTGTCAATGGGATTGAGGTTTTGTCAATGCCTGATATTTATGGTAATACCGATGGGATACCGGTTGTGGGTCAAAACTCGCCGTTCACCATCGATAACAGCACCGCTCTTGAGAATGTTTACCGGTTGAATGTGGGTGGAAATGATATCTCACCTTCTGGCGATACAGGTCTGTTTAGGTCTTGGTATGATGACCAGCCTTACCTGTTTGGTGCAGCCTATGGAGTTTCGGGAGCTGCGGATCCGAATGTCACCATCGATTATGGTACCCTGCCTAGGTATATTGCACCACAAAATGTGTACACCACTGCTAGATCCATGGGGCCAAATGCTCAAGTGAACTATAATTACAATTTAACCTGGATGTTTACAGTAGACTCGGGATTCTCTTACTTGGTCAGGCTACATTTCTGTGAGTTTACGGGTAACATTACTAAGATTAATCAGAGAGTGTTTGATGTCTTCCTTAACAATCAAACTGCCGAGCAAGGGGTTGATGTGATTGCCCTGGCAAATGAACAAGTCGATGTTCCTGTGTATAGGGATTATGTGCTCATGGTTCCTGGAGGGAATTCGCAGCAGGATCTATGGCTTGCATTGCATCCAGACCCGAGTAGCAAGCCCCAGTATTATGATGCAATCTTAAATGGTGTCGAGATATTCAAGATAAGTGATCCGGAAAGCAACTTAGCAGGGCCTAATCCTACCCCCAGTCCGAAACAGAATGTAGTTGATCCATCGTTGGCTTTGCCATCTCGTCAAGGTCATTCGAAGAACCATACAGCAATTATTGCTGGGGGAGTTGGTGGTGGATTGGTTCTAGTTCTTGCTATCGGTTTCTGTGTTGTTGCTGCTTCACGTCGCCGTAGGCATGGTGGTGCAAAGTATACGAGTGCAAGTGATGGTCCATCAGGATGGCTTCCACTCTCTTTGTACGGAAATTCACACTCTGCAGGTTCAGCTAAGACTAATACTACAGGGAGCTATGCTTCCTCCCTCCCTTCAAACCTTTGCCGCCATTTCTCATTTGCTGAGATCAAGGCTGCCACGAATAATTTTGATGATTCTTTAGTCCTTGGGGTGGGAGGTTTTGGCAAAGTTTACAAGGGAGAAATTGATGGCGGGACCACTAAAGTTGCAATCAAGCGTGGCAACCCACTCTCCGAGCAAGGTGTGCATGAATTCCAAACTGAGATTGAAATGCTTTCCAAACTCCGCCACCGCCACCTTGTTTCGTTGATCGGGTACTGTGAAGAGAACTGTGAGATGATCCTTGTTTATGATTATATGGCTCATGGAACATTGCGTGAACATCTATACAAAACCAAAAATCCACCTCTTCCATGGAAGCAAAGGCTCGAAATATGCATTGGGGCTGCCCGTGGTTTGCACTATCTGCACACTGGTGCGAAGCACACTATTATTCACCGGGATGTGAAGACAACAAACATTCTTCTGGATGAGAAATGGGTGGCGAAAGTTTCTGATTTTGGATTGTCAAAAACCGGCCCCACATTGGATCATACTCATGTGAGCACTGTCGTGAAGGGTAGCTTTGGCTATTTGGACCCCGAGTATTTCAGACGGCAGCAGCTAACCGATAAGTCTGATGTTTACTCTTTCGGGGTTGTCCTCTTCGAAATCCTTTGTGCACGCCCGGCATTGAATCCTACACTGCCGAAGGAGCAAGTGAGCCTTGCAGAGTGGGCTGCACATTGTCACAAGAAAGGCATCCTGGATCAGATTATGGATCCTCATCTGAAAGGGAAGATAACACCAGAATGCGTCAAAAAGTTTGCGGAGACAGCAATGAAGTGTGTGGCTGATCAAGGAATCGAGAGACCATCGATGGGTGATGTACTGTGGAACCTGGAGTTTGCATTACAGCTGCAGGAGAGTGCAGAAGAGAGTGGGAAGGGAATTGATGAAATGGACATGGAGGAGGGGAGTTATGAAGAAACCTGTAAAGGCAAGAAAGATACTAACGCGTCCCTCGGGTTTGATGTCAATGTAACGGATTCTAGGAGCAGCGGGGTGAGTATGAGCATCGGCAGTCACAGCCTGGCTAGTAATGACTCGGATGGGTTGACACCTAGTGCTGTTTTCTCACAGATCATGAACCCTAAAGGGCGTTGAGGTGAGGGATTGCATGCTGTTGTGACTCGGGTTTTGTTGTGGCATTTCATTTACTTAGAATTAGTATATCTGTTTTTACTTATTAATCCAGGTCAGAAAACAAACTGTTGCACTGACATTACATAAACTGATTGTGGGGATATGTATCTGCTTATTTCATTATAAAGTAAAACCAGCATGAAGAGAAACTGCCATTGTCGCATTGTGCATGATCTTTAGCTTTACTTGAAAATATATATGTGAATTAGAAAGGAAGCAGGCATCCCAGAACATGGGATGGTGATAAAAGAAGAGCTTACGGACCTGAATATTAAATTCAAGAGGCAAATTTATAAAATTTTAGGAGGTCAAAATAAATTTTTAATAAAAAATACATAAAATATTTTTAAATCATATACAAATTTTTAATAACCAATCGTACTCTCTAGTCTCTTTCCATCCATCCTTGCCCGTTTTATCTGTCCTCCTACAACTGTGAAATAGTAATATTCTATTTCAGTTGTGTGATACGCGGTGGCCGTGTGAACCTTTTGAACCAAAATTCAAAACAAAGCGGACAATGTGATTGTGATTGTGATAGGAAATTAAAGTAAGTCTATTAATTGAATCCAGACCATTCTTTTCGATTATATATGTTTAAGTGGAATGGACGCGGTTTTTTTTTAATAAATTTTGAGGTTATATGTATGTGTGTATATGTACCCAGCTTGGAGATTGTGTGGTCAAAAAAAATTAAAACAAAAAATTATTTAACTTAAAAAAAAATCTCACCCCCCCCAAAAAATCAATCATTCAAGTGGGTCTCTTAATTTGATAACAACTCTTATTTTCTCATAAGTTTTATTTATTAATTATTTTTAGAAAACTAGGATTGTGGCTTTGCTTGAGGTAGATTATTATTTTTATGCAAGATTGCTTTTTTTATTGATTTAATGATTTTGGGATATTAATTTTGTGTAACATTCTAAAATCTTGCTTGGAGTAATAATTAAAGAAATTTCTTGAGTGTTGATTAGGAATTTAATATTTTTGTTTAGAAATTGTTGTTGCTGATGAAAGTTTGTTTTCACGCAATGTTAGACATACAAGTATTTAAGTGGTTTTTATTTTTTGTAAAAGAAAATCACTAATTCGGAAAAGGATAAAAATAGCCAAGATGATTTGTTCGAAAAATTAGGCATAATATCAAATAATACCCTAACGTTTGATTGAATAATTATTTTGATCTTTATTTTTTAAAATTAATTTAACACCCAGCATTTCATTTTGGGTCAAAATAGTCCCTCTACGGATAAAAATTGTTAGTAACCGACGATAAATAACTTGAAATAACGTCACAAACCTACATGCCAGTGCACGCCCCAATAGCAATGTCATATGAAGAAATGTGCTGACTTTACATAATGATACACAATCAAAGATATTTTTTTATAAAATTGTTTAAAATATAAAATATTTATTTTTACTAATGCATCATTCTATCAAGTTGTTTCCTATTTTGATCTAAAATAAAATATTAGGGGTTAAAATAATAAGAAAAAAAGAATATGAACCAAAGTAATTCAATCAAACGTTATGAACATTTTTTTGACCATTCCTTAAAATTATAGCTCATCATCCAAACTATGTAGACAATAAGATACATTAATTAATGACTTTTAAACGTTTTAATTTATAAAATTTAAATCCAGAATCCAATTGACATGCTTGGTTTTATGTTTTTTGAAGAGGTATATTAGCCATGATTAGGGGATGGGATTTGGGTACATAGATTTGGACATGAAAAACAACCTTTGCATACAAGCTTGGAATAAAGTGAGCATAACCTTAACCAAGGGGGGCTGTTGATGCAAGCAAGCAAGCATTCCAAGAAATACAATTATATAATAACAAACAACACTTTACATCACAATGCAACCAAATCTCTCAAGTCACAACAACACAACCAAAAGGGTCTGTTCATTGCACATTCTCTGAAACCGGCAATCTCATTTCCGGTAATTCTCCATCGAATCCAAAACAGCAGTAATCTTCTTCTGCAACTCTGGCTTGTTTGCTCCAACAAGCTTGTCGATCTGCTGCCCATCTTTCAGAAAGAAAAATGTAGGAGTGGCTTTAATATCCCATGAAGTGCTGAAATCCTGTATCACCATAATCAATTTCGCTACTTCACAACTAATACATGAATGGTCAGAATAATACAAGCTGCGTGCCTGCTGACTTGGGATCCTACATGTTTGCTATGCCTAGCCAAATTTGTTATCTTTTTTTATACGAGGGCGCTAGGATCTTGCTTCAGAAAATTCCACTAACAGTACCAAAGTGTAAATTGTGACTCGTGAGGACATGTTCCATTATCCATAGCTGCATGAATTAAATAAATAAAGTGGGAGGTGGCAGGTAGATGTTTCAATACTTACCGTTAGTTCATCAACATCTATCAACAAGAACATCAGAGAAGAGTGCTTCTCTGAGAGCTCACAATAAAATGGCGCAAGCAATCTACAAGGGCCACACCATGTTGCGCTGAAGTTTGCTATTACCTGATAAATCGTTATTCTTTAAACATTAGATAACTCAAGGGTTTCATAGAGACAAGTTCTCGTGTATACATGAAAGGTATACAAATCAAGTAAGAGCAAGTAGACTTTCCAGGCAATGGTAAATGAAAAGGAGAAAGGATTCCATAATAAAAAATTATGAAGCCACCTCATTAATGTAATAAAAAAAGTACTTGAAAAATTCACATTCCAGACAAATTACAGAGTAACCAAAATTTCACAGGGCCTCATCCAACTTAAAACTAACGATCGGAAGAAGAAAATGAAATCACAGAGAACTTTCATTATTCTATGAAATCATGCTCCCATTTATTATGTTTATCTCAGAGAAAAATATTTTACAGAGTTTTTTCTAACTAAGAATCAGTTATTGTTGATGAGTTTTCTAGAGGAGCCTTTCATGGTAAACATTGTAGCATCATGGTCATTCATGGATATAGATATCTATCCACGTGTAGAATTTTCATGTGTGAGATTAGATTAGATTAAAACAGATAGGTATTTACTCCAAAAGGGTATAGAAATTAACATGTAACTAAGAGATATAACATGAGTTTAAACAAAGAGAGGTTTGAGAAATGAAGGGAAAATCCTCTAGCGTAGTTACCACTGCCTGAGTAGAAAGAGTAATAAGAAACTTACAATCTTTCCATCTCTCTTTGCTTCAGACAATTTCTGATCCCAATCCTCTTTGGAGGTAACACGGTGCACATTTCCACCAACGAACTCAACAGCTTCATCTGAATCAGCTCCATCAGACTTATCCTACAAGTATCACAGGAATCATACAACTTCAACAAGGTAGTAACTGATAACCCACGCAGGATGACCATAAGTATTGAGACAAAAAATGTCAGTGAACAATAAACCATTATCTTTGTTAGTTAAAAGAACACACCATTAAGAAAACTATAACCATTTAACTCACCATTAAGAAAACTATAACCAAGGCAAGGCATTAGAATCTTGAGGCACACTCTCTAAGACATCAGAGTTGTCACTAGCATACTGAAATGCTTGTTTTCTTTTCTATAAATGAAAAGTTTTAATTTTCTTTGAATAATTCTATAAATAAAAGTGAAAAGGAATTCTTAGAATAAAAAGGTGATAGTTAGGCAACAAAGAGGTTTAGAAAACCAGTTCACCTGAGAAAATACAAAATATACCATATACTAATTACTAAACACATGTATAAAATGTTTTTTTTATAAAATAAAATAATTTTGGTCTACTATTAGCACGAACAGTTTGCAACAAACACACACAAAAAAAAGAACAAAATCGCATGGCTTCATAAGAACATAAACAAATTCAGATTCAGTTTTCAAGAAATGGTAGGAGCAATATATTCTTCTTCTTAGAGCTCTTAGAATTATTATAGCTTCCTCATTTAAAGCTGTCGAACAATCATCATCATGGCATTGTGCCTTTAAATTGAAAATTTTCACATGTCCAATAACAGAAGTAAAATATCAGCAGAATTTGATTAAAAATGTTTCAGAATTTCATAGTTTATTCAGTTAAAGATTCATTACATTTTGGCCAACAAAAATCTTTCATCAGATACATAATCCCGTCTTTAAAAATTTGAAAGACAAAATTGCATCGTGTTCTTGCTATTGTACAATAACCGAACTTATCAAAGGTTAATCATTAACAGGACTAAAATAATAAATGCAAAAAACCCAATAATATTATAAGATTCAGAAAAGGCATGATATAAAAGTAAATAAAATGTGATAACAGCACTTACCCTAGAGAAGCAAAGTCCCATATTTTAAAAATTGCCAAAATGCCAACTGCAGCAATGGATAAGAACCCTGAAAGCTGGAAAGACATCAGAGTCAAGAAATCCCAGACCAAGCCCATGGCAAAGAAACAATATGACTATCAATTTATAGGCAAAAACCAATCTTAAAACAAGCTAGATTAAATCCATTCTATTTCCACACCAACAATAAGCTTCAAAAGGCATGTATTTACATTTCTGAACAAGTTACAGTCCATTCTAATTTCCAAACCCAGAAATTATGAATATACAAAACCAAATCATGTTGTTTGCTTTCTTAGATCTTTTCCATAAATCAAAAGAAAATCTCCAAAACTGAAATTCCCATTCCATTGAACAAATAATCAAAATGCAACAACAATTCCAACATAACTCCCACATATCGACATAGCTTTTTCCACTTGAATTATCAGAATTTTAATCTTTTAGTTCTTTAAAAAAAACCCCATTTCCTTTTTCTTTTAACAAAAGCCAAAAAAGGAAAGAGAGCAGTAAAAGAGTAATCTGAAAGTACTACATAAAGGGAAACAGATAGGAAAAAGCCAGTTCGGAATGCAAGCTAAGAAAATCAACATAAAAACATGCATCGATTACCAGCTCAAAACAAAAGCGACGGCGAATTTACCTGTGAAAATTAAAGCTCGATTTCCCGATTAGATTATGAGCAACAATAATTAATGGAATTTGAAGTAGAAGTTAAAGGAAGAAGCACAAAGCACAAAGCACAAAAAATGGGTAAAAAAGGCTAATGAAATTCCTGAGAAACCAATAAAGGAAACAGAGTTGAAGAAAATCCCAAAGAAATAGAGTCAAGCTCAAGCGTGGAAGGACTGACCTAAGGTTCTTACGGTTTGATCCTTGCCTTTTCAGTCTCAATTTACTTATATGCCCAAACCAATGCTTTTCACGGTTACCAAATAGGCTGGCTGAAGCTGAACCAATAATTTGCATTACTAAGTAAACTCCTTACTTTTTAGTATACTTTATCTTTGGTCAAATTTTTAAAACTTGTAATAAAGTTGTAAAATTTTTAATTTGCTTTTATTATTGTTATTGATGTTAGGAAATGTTATTCATGATTTAAATTGATCATGCGGTCGAGTATTGTTTATTGTGATTGCGCACATAACAAATGTTATTGCAGTTACTACATGTATCACAATCATGATTTTTTAATAATGATTGCTATTGAGGACATAACGATTGCATGTGTCGCGGTTTTAGGCAGTTTCACTACTGCTATAGAGCGGTCGCCATTACAGTTGTGGGCCACTATTTAAATCCCTGACGCTGATGTAGCACGTTGAAGTCGTGTTCCCACCCCCGAATTTTTCAAATTGACAGTCATCACAAAAGCGAAGTTTTCGATGAACTGAGCAGATGTCGGTTAATCTTAAGGGCGGGAAAACTTTGTTTGACCATAAGATTAACATAGTTCGATTTCAAGTTGATTCAACGATTAATAGTGACGAACTGAAAAGTTTTAACTTTTAATTTTGATTGGATCATCGCATCATTTTATAGTCGTTTCTACTGTTGTTCGGTAGTTTCTCTAATAAAAAAGTTCACCAAACTACCCTCATTCTTCTTCTTTTTCTTTCCTTCAGTTCAAACTTTTCGAAAAACATTTTAATCTTTTCAAATCTCAATGGAAACTAAAATTTTTCAACCTAGCACTTTTTACTGTCAGACCAACATGAAATCAAACTATTTTAATCTTCTGACCAAAGATAGCCTTCCCACCGTTGAGATTGCTCGGTAACTACCTTGTTCATTGGAATTTTTGACCTTTGATACGATTGTCAATTTGGAAAATTGTTTTTTAACAATACTTTAATGTGTCATGTCTTGATTTCTCAACAACGATGATTGTAATGAAAGCGAATTAAAAATTTAGTAATTATAATGTAAGTTTTAAAAGTTTAATGATTAAAGTGAAAGCTCCTAAAAATTCAGGGACTACAATATAATTTATCTTTAATATTTTATTAAAAATATTGACACTAAAACAACTTCAGTCTGTCAACACAGGTATACTAATATGGTCAATTAAGTAAATTGGATTGAAGGTTGTTTCATAATGATTTTTCATCATACTTGATTCGAATTAGTTTACCAATAAATTCAATATAAATAATTGTATCGAAAAAGTTAACAATAAAACAAATATATATTTTCATTATAAATACAAATAACGAATAGATGAATGCTTCAAACTTAAATATAAATATCAAATTTGAATTTGAATTTCCTTTAGATTTTTTCCTAGCAACAAGGGATTTAATTTCATCAAGGATGACATAAGATATTAATCATAGATATCAATTATTTGGTCCCTTTTATTTTGCAGGTAGTAGAGATGAGTATGCAAAATTGGTTAATTGAGTTTGGTCACCTCAAGTTCATTTTCCAATTATTTAAGCTCCAAGTTTAGGTAAGGTTGGATCATTCTAAGCTTTGTTTGTACCATTTCCATAATATAGATTGGATCAAATTGAGTTGAACTTAAATTTAAATTAACTGAATTGAATTTTTTAGTTCAAGTCAAAACCAACGGTTGGCATTGGAATTTTCAAACTGAAATCCGGTTGTTCAATTTATATCCGACATATTTTAAAATTCATTAAAACAAAATCGTATGTGTGAAGCAACAAATTTGAGGTTGGTGTAAAGTGTAAACTTTGTTTTTACCTAAAGTTGGACAACCGCTTTCAGTTTCAGTTGTCTTGTCCGGAGCTTTTTTTGAATAGCCATTGCTTGACAGAGAAGTAGTCCATTTTCATTTATAGCACCAAAGTTTTAAGATTAATATCTTCTATCGAGGTCGGTTTTAAAATTATGACTATATATATTAACAATTATGAATATATTTAATTTAACACGAAATGCTTTAAATTTAGCAAGCTATAAATTGTCATCTCTTACAACCCTTCCCCACCTTTGATAAAAAAGATGTCCACATAATTCAATTCAATTCAATCCAAACCATAAGCACAATCACAAGTTACTTCCCAAACGAAAATAACATATATTACACACCAACTGGCAACTGCCATCAATGGCATACTTCTGGCCATGGATGTACCAGAGGACTGGAGAGGGCAATCGTCCCCTAAATTTTTTAAATTCATATATGATTTAGATTTTTTATAATATTTTTTTATGTATTTTGTTAAGTATAGCTTATATATTGTAAAAGGAGAGACGCTGGCTACTTTAACTAGGATTACAATTGTTCTAATCCTTCGGGGAGTAGTATTCCTTATCCTAGTTAGAATAGGACTTGGATGTAGGGGATATATAAAGAGGCTTACCCCCCACCTCATTAGGCACTTCATCAATTGTTATTTAGGGTTTGCGGAGCGAGATCATCTGTCCGTCAAAGGAGTACTCGAGTTTTCGGTGCGCTCGGATTAAGTGTGTTAGGAGATGCAATTTTTGACGAGCAATTCATGTTGCAGCAGAACCGAGACAAGGTGCTGGTGGATTTCGAACAATATCCAAGAGCAGTTGAGAAAGAAGTAACAACTGAGAAAGGTGAAAGTTCGAATTCAACTTTTGGTGACTCTAATACAGTTCCGTTGCAAAATTATAATTTAGCCAGAGATAGAGAGAGACACACCAATGTAAAGGCTCTATGCAGATTGAGTTTTGAAGATATGGTGTCTTTTGCACTTCACATTAGTAGTGAAGATCCGGATACTTTTCAAGGGGCTATCTCTAGTACGGAGAAAAGCAAATGGATGGCTACAATGGTTGAGGAGATGAAATCTTTGCAGAAAAATCATACGTGGGAGCTAGCTAGGCTTCTTGAGGGAAAAAAGGCTATAAGTTGCAAATGGGTGTATAAAAGGAAACCAAGAGTATCAGAAAAAGAGGGGGAAAAGTTTAAGGCTCGATTGGCAGCAAAAGATTTTTCACAGCAAAAAGGAGTTGATTATGATGAAATCTTTTATCCCGTGGTTAGACATACTTCAATCAGGGCAATTCTTGCACTTGTAGCTAGTTCAGATTTGCATTTAGAGCAGATAGATGTTAAAACTGCTTTTTTGCATGGTGATCTAGAGGAGAAGATTTATATGCAGCGGCTACAAGGGTTCATTCAATCCAGAGATGAACATCTGGTTTGCAGCTTAAAGAAATCCTTGTACGGGTTGAAGCAGTTTCCACGGCAATGGTACAAACGATTCGACTCCTGAATGACTCAGATTGGCTACAAGTGATGTGAGTATGATTGTTGTGTCTATGTTAAAAGCCTTGATGATGGTTCTTTTATTTTTCGGCTATTGTATGTTGATGATACGTTGTTATCTGCAAAGTATATGCATGATGTTGTCACTTTGAAAGCTTTATTAAGTCAGAAATTTGATATGAAAAACTTAGGAGCTGCAAAGAAAATTCTTGGAATGGAGATTCATAGAGATAGAAGCTCAAAGAAACTGTGGTTATCTCAGCAAGGCTATATTGAGAAAGTATTAGACAAGTTTGGGATGAGCAAAGCAAAGCCCGTGAGCACTCCATTGGCGAATCACTTTAAGCTTTTCTACAGAACAGTGCCAGAAGACAGACAAGGAAATTGAAGAGATCACAAAGGTCCCTTATGCCAGTGCTGTCGGCTACCTGATGTATGCGATGGTATGTACTCGTCCTGATTTAGCTCATGTTGTTGGTCAAGTCTGTAAATACATGTCTAAACCAGGAAGATCACATTGGGAAGCAGTCAAGTGGATTTTCAGGTATTTAAAGGATACTGTGGGACATGAAATTGTTTTCGGCAGCCAGCGATGTGATCCTTTGATTGTTGGATATGTGGATTCAGACTATTGATAACTTGCCAAAATACTTATATTTTACACCTTTTGACATAGGTATTTGTTTTTTCTCTAGGTCATTTCATAGCATATAGGTGCATTTAGGGCATATAATTGCATACATCTTTGCTTATTGGTGGTTTGGCTTAATTTCACAAGATTAGATGCTGCTTGAAGGGTATGTGCTGGTACTGTGATATGCAGGTTAAAGCAAGTGTGAAGCTGGAAAAGGAGGCAAATGCTACAGCAATTCTGGGCGCGAAAAAGGACAAAACAACGTGCACATTCTTAGAGCCCACATGTGCGAGCCCCCCCTTTTTTGTTTGATTGTGCCCCACATGCAGAGGGAATATTCCCTAGGACGTCAAGGAATATTAGGGCACAAACCCTAGGAGCCCCCACTATATAAAGGACATGAGACCCTCATTAAGGAGAGTGGCGAAAAAGGTGACTAAAGGCTAGGAAGAAAAGAAAAATGCGGCTCTTTTCCAATCTTCTTCTTCCTCCACTTGGTGTCATCCATCGTTGAAGCTCCAAGGGTTGACCTTGCTGGCCTTGAGAGAGGCAGCAAGCCTAGGGTGGTTTATGGCACTGCAGTCCAACACGGATCGAGAGTTTCTTCTTCCCTTTCTGTTGCTTTAGTATTTCTTTTATACTCCGGAATGGGTTGTACAAACAAAGTTACTTTTGATGTTTATTGCCCAGCCATGAACTGATTTTAGATGGCTTGGGTTGTTTGGATGATTTATGTTTTTAGTTTATTTAATGCATGCTTATTTCTTTCATGTTTCGTTCTATGTTTTGTCTATGTTTGTTAAACGCTTAGGGTTGTAAGAGCCTTTGAGAGTTGGCCTTTCCTTAGGTGTGAGTTGAAGTTAGTAATCGAGAGAGCTACCTTTGACCTTCATAGGAAATGGAGTTGGCTGCTGAGAGGCACAACTCTAATCCACTTTAGAGATAAGTGATGGGTTTCAACGGCTAAAAAGGATAGAACTTTATGGGTAGAGGGAATGTTAGAGTTTACGCTGAAAGGTATTACTGCAGTATTTCCTACTCCCAGTTTCCTTTCTAGAGATAGTTGAGGAGCAACCTTAGCAAATCTTGCCGAGCATAGAGTAAGCTAGTGAGATAAGCCCTAGTTGAGAGCTAAAACATAGGTTAACCAGGCAACCCAGCTACTCATCCCCAAGTGAGTTTCACATACGTAAGAGGACTTGTTAAGTCTACTGATTTCAACACGTTATTTTTATCTTTGTTGCTACAAAATCTATCCACATGTCTCTATTTGCCAAAGCATTCTTTATTTACAATTTGTGACTTGTGTGCTTAAACTCAACTCGAGACACCACCAATCCCTGTAGAGACGATACTCACTTATCACTGTATTACTTGTTCGACGTGTATACTTGCACCATATTTGCGTATCATTTATAGTACACTACACAACACAAACAAGTTTTTGGCGCCGTTTTAGGGGATTGGCAATTGGTTGTTTTAGGTTTAGTCTTTGCACTAGTTTGTTTTTCTTTTGTATATATATTTTCTTAAGTTGTTTTTGTTTGTCTTTTTATGTATTGTGTTATTCCATGCCCTGAAGGAGACATCGTGAGCCTATACTACTGTACATTCTTGAAATCGAACATCTTTTTCGCCAAAGGAAATGTATACAAGAAGCACTTAGAATCATGAATGAAGCTCAACATCAAGGGGATCCTGCTGCTGTAATTGGAGACCAACAGGAAAATGCTCCAGCAAGACCCAAAGCCATTAGAGATCACCTAAATCCTTTCTTGGATGGTCTTAATCTAGGGATTGTAGCTCCTGAAATTCAGGTAGCCCACTTTGAGCTTAAACCCGTGATGTTCAACATGTTGAACTCAATCGGTCAATTTGGAGGCTCACCTCATGAAGACGCTAGACAACACATTCGTGCTTTCTTAGAAATGTGTCTCTTTTCGTCAACAAGGGGTGGACGAAGATGTGTTGAAACTCAAACTCTTCCCTTATTATTTGCGTGACCGAGCACGAGAATGGTTGAGTGGTGTGCTAGCCGGATCATTAGAAACATGGAAAGATTTGTTCAAGAGCTTTTTGCTGCGGTATAATCCACCAAATAAGAACATTCAGTTGAGGAATGATATCGCCTCCTTTCGCCAGTCTGATGACGAATCGATGTATGAGTGTTGGGACAAATTTAAGGGATTACTATGCAAGTGCACTAATCACAGTTTTCATGATTGGACACAAGTTGTTATATTCTACAATGGTGTTAATGCTCCCACCAAAATGATGCTAGATGCCTTACCAAATGGGACATTGCTAGACAAGTCACCCGAGGAAGCCTTTGACATCCTTGATAGAATAGCCAACAATGATTATCAATTTCCCTCATCAAGACTTGGAACAGGGCAGAAAAATCAAGTATCACGTGACATGGATATGGATGCCTCAGTAGCAGCCCAATTAACCGCCATCACTACCATGCTAAGGAATCTCCAAAAGTCTAATGAGGTGAATGAGGTAAAAGTGGCATCAACTTGCCTTCGTTGCAATGGGAACCACCACTTGAGCGAGTGCCGGACAATCAAGAATCCGCCAACTATGTAGGGAATTTCAATCAGAATAATACTCCCTACTCGAACACCTATAATGCAAGATAGCATCAACACCCTAACCTCTCTTGGGGGAATCAAGGAAACAACAACTATGTCAATTCAAATCAACAACAGAATCTGTCAGAACCACACGGTTCACAACAGAATATGCCATGGCAAAACAACAAGGGTTTTGCATCTTCATCCAATAACAATTCGTTGGAAGCTACACTCAAGGATTTCATGACATCTACTAAGGAATTTATGGAATCTACTAATACTTTGCTCCAAGATCACTCCATGACTATTAAGAATCAAGGAGCTTTGCTACAAAGTCACAATTCATCCTTGCGATCTTTGGAAACCCAAGTGGGTCAAATTGCTCAAGCATTACATGTGCGACCCCAAGGGAATCTGCCTAGTGATACTGAAGTCACTAAAAAACATGGCAAAGAGTAATGCAGTGCTCTCACATTGATGAGTGGTACCCAATTTAACACCGAAGATAAGTTTGGGGGGAACAAGAACGAAGACTTTGTTCCTGAGAGAAGTCTAAGAGGAACAAGAACTGAAAGCTGAAACATCTTGTGAGAAGGAGAAAGATGAGGATTTAGTGAATGAAACTATCGAAGATAGGGACAATGCTACAACAAAAGAGAAACCTACGATGATAGAGGAAGAAGTTAGACCCCCACCCCTATTCCCTCAACAATTGAAGAAACAAAATGAGAATCTCCAATTTAGGAAATTCGTGGATGTTCTGAACCAGTTGCATATTAAGGTCACGTTCTTAGAAGCCATTGATCAGATGCCCACTTATGTTAAGTTTCTCAAGGACATCGTCACCAAGAAAAGAAAGGTTGAGCGGTATGCGACAATTGCTACAACAAGTGAATGCTATTCCATCTAGAGAAAATTGCCTCCTAAGTGACATGATCCAGGCATCTTCATTATACCATGTTCAATAGGCGATAATTATGTGGGAAAAGCCTTATGTGACCTCAGATCTAGTGTAAATCTCATGCGATAATTATGCTTGGCATTGAAGATGTAAGGCCAACTACGGTTATCTTGCAATTGGCCGGCCGATCTCATGTACGCCCAGAAGGAAGAGTAGAAGATGTAGTGGTGAAGGTGGACATGTTCATCTTTCTAGTCGACTTCCTTATTCTTGATTGTGAGGCAGACGATAATGCACCCATTATTTTAGGGCGACCATTTCTAGCAACCGGTAGAATTCTGATAGACTGTGAAAAGGGTGAGTTTACTATGAGGGTGGCTAATCAAAAGGTGACCATCAACGTATTCAACACTCTCAAATATGTGGATGAATATAAAGAGTGTTAGTACATGGATACCATAGTAGAAAGGGAGGCTGCAGACTTTTGCTGTAGGAATTTCTTAGAAATGGATGAATATGAGCAGATTCAAGAGGAAGACAACAAGGAGGACTACAAGATCGAGTATGGGGAATTTGAGGAATCTCTAGAAGGCGTGGAACAATCGAGCTTGCTCGAAGCTAAACCAAGTATACACTTTGAACCTCTTAATTTTTCAGAATTTATTCCTCCTAAGCCTTCACTTGAGCATGGTCCAACATTAGAGTTAAAGCCCTTACCATCTCATCTTAAATATGCTTATTTGGGAAGCAATGAAACTTTACATGTGATAATCTCATTTAGTCTTACACCTAAACAAGAGTCTAGTCTAATAAATATGCTGTCGCAACATAAAAGAGCTTTAGGTTGGACTATGGCTGACTTAAATGAGATAAGCCCTACTATTTGTATGCACAAAATTTTGCTTGATGATTGTCACAACAATTCTATTGAACCCCAAAGAAGGCTCAACTCATCATGAAGAAGGTGGTGATGAAAGAGATAATCAAGTGGCTTAATGCTGGTGTAGTCTATCCCATATCAAACAGCTCGTGGGTTAGTCCAGTCCAATGTGCGCCTAAAAAAGGAGGCATCACCGTGGTGAGTAACGGCGAGAATGAATTATTTCCAACAAGGACTGTAACATGATGAAGAATTTGCATGGACTATAGGAAGCTACACAAAGCTACCAAGAAGGACCATTTCCCTCTCCCATTCATTGATCAAATGCTAGATAGATTGGCGGGCAAAGCATTCTATTGTTTCCTTGACAGATACTCGGGGTACAATCAGATTGCTATAGCACATGAGGACCAGGAAAAGACGACATTCACATGTCCGTATGGTACCTATGCTTTTAAAAGAATGCCCTTTGGACTCTGCAATGCCTCAACAACTTTTCAGAGGTGTATGCTGGCCATTTTCTCAGATATGGTTGAGGAATTTTTAAAAGTCTTCATGGATGATTTTTCAGTCTCCGAAGAAGATTTTGATTAATGCCTGAGAAATTTGGCCAAGGTGCTAAAGCGATGTGAAGAAGCTGATTTGGCGCTCAATTGGGAGAAATGTCATTTTATGGTGACCGAAGGAACAATCTTGGGTCACAAAATATCGAAGAATGACATTGAGGTGGATAGAGCAAAGATAGAGGTAATTGAGAAGCTGCCTCCTCCCACCAATGTGAAGAGCATCATGAGTTTCTTGGGCCATGCTGGCTTCTATAGAAGGTTCATCAAGGACTTCTCCAAGATCTCCAAGCCACTGTGTAATTTGCTACAGCAAAATCAGCCCTTCATATTTGATGAAAAATGCCTCAGCGCTTTTAAAGGGCTGAAGGAGAAAATTACCTCAGCACCTATTGTTGTTCCACCTGATTGGAGCTCACATTTTGAGTTGATGTGCGACGCAAGTGACTACGCAATAGGGGCAACTCTTAGACAACGCCGAGGTAAACTCTTTCATGTTATTTATTATGCTAGCCGTACATTGAATGATGCACAAATCAACTACACCACAACTGAAAAAGAATTGTTGGTTGTTGTATTTGCCTTTGATAAGTTTAGGTCATATTTAATAGGCACTAAAGTTATTGTTCACACCGATCACTCGACTATTAAATACTTAGTGACCGAAAAGGATGCTAAACCTAGACTTATTAGGTGGATACTACTCTTGCAAGAATTCAATTTGGAAGTTAGGGATATAAAATGGTGTGAAAACCAAGTAGCCGGCCATCTTTCTAGGCTATAAAACAATAAAGAAAAACACGATGAAATGGAAATTAAGGAGGAACTCGACGATGAGAAAATATTATATGCTGCAGCAATCCCTTAGTATGCTGATATTGTTAACTTTCTCGTTAGTGGTATTTTGCCTCATGATTTGAATAGACAGGGACAAAGGAAATTCAGGCATGATGCAAGATCCTATTTTTGGGATGAACCATATTTGTTCAAGCAAGGTGCTGACCAGATCATTAGATGATGTGTCAGTGAAGAAGAGCACAAGAAAATACTCTTCTATTGTCATTCATCTCCTTGTGGCAGATATTTCGGAGGAACTAGGACTGCTGCAAAGGTCATACAATCGGGATTCTATTGGCCCACTCTCTTCAAGGATGCACACACATTCTATCAATCATGTAATTGTTTCCAAAGGACGGGTAACATATCGAAGAGGCATGAAATCCCATTGCAAGGAATCCTGGAGGTTGAACTTTTTGATGTATGGGGAATAGACTTCATAGGACCATTTCCCTCATCTTATGGAGACTTATACATTCTTTTGGATGTGGACTACGTATCTAAATGGGTTGAAGCAGTTGCTACTCCAAGGAATGACTCCAAGATCGTCATGAAATTCCTTCACAAGAATATTTTCACAAGATTAGGGGCACCAAGAGAAATTATCAATGATGAAGGAACCCACTTTGACAACAAGCTGATTGCTAGAGTATTACAAAGGTATGGTGTGAGGCATAAGATTGCTACAACATATCATCCTTAGACTAACGGTCAGGCTGAAGTTTCAAATAGAGAAATCAAGAAGATACTTGAGAAAGTGGTCAACCCAAAAAGGAAGGATTGATCTCCCAAGCTTGATGAAGCTCTCTGGGCTTACCGTATAGCTTACAAGACACCTTTGAGAATTTCACCATTCAAGCTAGTCTACGGGAAAGCTTATCATCTACCCGTTGAACTCGAGCACAAGGCCTATTGGGCCATTAAGAAGCTCAACATGGATGCACAACTGGTTGAAGAAAGAAGGCTCTTAGAGTTGAATGAAATGGAGGAATTCAGATCGCAAGCCTATGAGAATGCGCGCTTATACAACGAGAAAACAAAGAAGTGGCATGACAAACATCTTTTGTCGCGACATTTCTTAGAAGGGCAACAAGTGCTTATTTATAACTCCAGACTTAAGCTCTTCCCAAGCAAGCTGAAGTCACGATGGTCAGGTCCTTTCCTAGTCCACAAGGTCTATTCCCATGGTGCAATGGACATTAAGAAGCTCGATGATGATACAATATTCAAGGTAAATGGACATCGTCTGAAGCTTGACAATGGAGCCCCAATCTTGTGCGATA
Source organism: Hibiscus tridactylites (assembly GCA_958450335.1). Classification (NCBI taxonomy): domain Eukaryota; kingdom Viridiplantae; phylum Streptophyta; class Magnoliopsida; order Malvales; family Malvaceae; genus Hibiscus; species Hibiscus tridactylites. Next base: position 74,037,265 of record OY288279.1, read on the forward strand.
AGTCCTCCTTCATCCTCCATGATGTTTAAGAGTTTGAACTCCCCCTCTCTTTTCTAGTTTGCTACAACATTTTTATGTTTTTATGTTAAAAAATAATGTAGTTTAATCTTTATCCTTATTTCGTACTCTAGGGTTTAATCCCTTTTATCTTTTTGCTTTATTATGCTTTAAGGCCAGGTTTGTTTATTTCCATCTAAGCAGCCCTAGGGACGCAAGTGGCAGGTCAGGGTGCAATGACGTATCAGGATTTCGTCTTTATAAGGATACAAGGAATGGAAAATTAAACTTTTCCAACATGAGAGGAAGCCGACTCAAAAAGGGCAAAAAGTGGGGAAATTAATTAACCCTTTCACCTTTTCATTTAAAGAAAACCCTAGCAATTATTACCTAGGTATTTTCTCTTTCTTCCTTTTCAGCTTTTCATTTAATAACCCATTGTCTCTACCTTACACATACGCCGCCCAAACACCCCCAATGTTCTCTCTCCTTCACATCGTGTCAGTTACCTTCTTTAACTCCTATACCCTCATCATCAACTCTGTAAAACCAAAAAATTGATTTTGATATAACAAAGGATTTAAGGTCTAAATTAAAAATAGAAAATAAATTTTTAATTCCTCAAAACTTCCCAAAATTTTTAAGCAAAGTGGTCAAGTCAAAACCAAATTGTTATTCACATTTTTCTAAGTGTTTTCCAAGTCAAAACAGTGATTTTCGAGTCACCATTTAGAAACAGCCCTTAGGTGTTTCAGAACGTGTTGAAACTGTTAAAATTGGTTTCGGAATGAGTCTTCCCATTTCGATACGAAAGTATCGAAACAAGACACTATGTTTCAAAACATATGAAGAACAACGGAAGGGGCAGATCTGTTTCGATACGGTTCTATCGAAACGATCTCCAACGTTTCGAAACGATCTCCAACGTTTCGAAACGAGATTTGAACTTGGATTTAAAATTTATGACCGTTGCAGTTTTATAACTGGTTTTTACAAAACGGTTAAGACGTATCGGAACGATTTAAGCACGTTTCAATACGGGTTTTGACAGTTTCAAATTGTTTTGAAACAGTATCAAGCCATTTCAGAACGAGCTCTTAGCGTATCAAAATGATCGTATCCGTTTCGGTACAGTCTCTTAATTACACCCCAACGACTATTTCTATTTTGGTATGTTTCGAAATAGGTACATGTGTTTCGAAACGGGTAGTTGCAAATGTGCATTTATAGTGAGAAGATTGCATCCCAACGGCTATATTGATGATGATAACCACCCCAACGGCTAGAATTGAATGAGAAAATATAAAAGGGAGTCTAAGAATAACCAGCAACAACTATTGATCATAAGAGAAACAATCTTACATCAAATCCAAGCTCAAATGCTTAAATTCCAATATCCTTGTAAAACCCCAATTGTCAATCCTTTTAATTTCCTATTTTTCATATTCAATTGGGTTGTGTGCTTGTAATTTGGGAAATATAAGTCTTGAGAGAAACATTGTATTTTCCACATTCTTCTTTGAACACTTGTGAGAGGGTTTGGTCAATTTTGGGTAGAAAATTGACCATTTATGTAAAGGTTTCCTCCTAACCCTAGAAAAGGGGAAGATCAACTAGTGAAGTTGTTTGGAAAATCCTTAGTGGGAGCTAAGGTAGTGGTTGTAGAGTTCATTTGGAACTTGAACCACTATAATTGCCTTTGTCCTCAATTTTATTTTACCACTTCACTACCAACCAAATTAAAGAATCCAATTCACCCCATTTTGGCATTTATCAATTCACCGATCCACTCTACAATTGGTATCAGAGTCTACCTCTTTTGAAGGATTAACAACCACAAGAGGAGATCCTAGAAGAGTGTGATCAAATTTCTAGTCAAGCCATGACATCTATTTCAATCTCCAACCTCTGAGAGTCTCAATCCACAAACTAAACCACCATTCTTCAATGGGGACACCTACCCATATTAGAAGAATAGGATGTGTCTCTTAATCAAATCCACCGACTACATGGTTTAGGATGTAGTTGAAGAAGGGCCTCATATTACGATGAAAAGAAATGATGAAGAAAGACTTGTCCCGAAGGTGAAATCGGAGATGACCGAAGAAGATAGAAGAAGGATGCAAGTTAATGATAAAACATTGCACATCATCTTTTGTGCACTTGGTCCGAATATCTATTCTAAGGTTTACTCAATTGAGAGCGCCAAAGAAGTGTGGGACACTCTTGAGATAATATGTGAGGGAACTAGCGATGTTAAAGAGACGAAGATCGAGCTACTAAATTTGAGTTATTAGAACTTCAAGATGGATCCCGATGAGAGTGTCTCCAAGATGTTTGATCAATTTTCGATCATCGTTATTGGTCTAAAAGGATAATTTAGGTAAATTTGATGCAAATAGTGATGAAGCTATTTTTCTTGGTTACTCTTTAAACTCTAAAGCCTATCGTGTGTTTAACAAAAGAACTTTAGTTATAGAGGAATCTATTCATGTGGTTTTCGATGATAACCTCCTTCTAAGGAAGGAATCTTGTGATGATGTATGGATCATTGAAGCCAATGATGGTGGAGAATCATCAAAGGTGAATGAGATTCCAACCAAAGAGGAAGAAGCACAAGAACCACCTCTAGAAGCATTGCAAGACATGTCTCTTGAGGAAAACAAAGTGAGCTACCCAAGGGAGTACAACTATGTCAAAGGTGGTGAGATCTTGGGTGTTCCATCCAAGGGGGTAACTATTCGTTCTTCTCTTAAAATGCTTAATAATGTTGCTTTTATCTCATGCATTGAGCCTAAGAATGTTAAAGAAGCATTAAAAGATGACTTTGATGAAACCTATGCACCTGTAGCTAGAATGGTAACATAGTGAGAAACAAGGATAGGCTTGTTGCTCAAGGTTACACTCAATAAGAGGGAATTAATTTTGATGAAACCTATGCACCCGTAGCTAGAATGAAAGCAATTAGGATGTTACTTGCATTTGCATGTTATCATGATTTCAAGCCTTTTCAAATGGTTGTCAAAAGTACGTTTTAAATGGCTTTATAAACGAAGAAGTGTATGTGGAACAACCACCGGGTTTTGAAGATCCCATTTTTCTAAACCATTTTTTCAAACTGTCAAAAGCTTTATATGGTTTAAAACAAGCTCCTAGAGCTTGGTATAAATGATTATCAAGTTTTCTAGTTGAAAAAGGTTTTGAAAAAGGAAAGGTGGACACAACACTATTTATTAAAAATAATGGCGAAGATATCTTAGTAGTTCAAATTTATGTAGATGCTATTATTTTTTGCTCTACTAATGAGTTACTTTGTCAAGATTTTTCTAAGTTGATGCAAGGTGAATTTGAAATGAGCATGATGGGGGAGCTCTCATTCTTCTTGGGACTCCAAATCAAACAAATGAAGTATGACATCTTCATCAATCAAGCTAAGTACATCAAAGATATACTCAAGAAGTTTGGCTTGGAGCAAGCAAAGCCTCAAGATACACCAATGAGCTCATCCACAAAGCTTGACAAAGATGAAGGAGGTAAGTGTGTTGACTCTAAGCTTTATTGTTCTATGATTGGGTCTTTGCTTTACCTTATTGCAAGTAGACCAGATATATTGTTTAGTGTTTGCTTGTGTGCTAGGTTCCAAGCTAGTCCTAGAGAGTCACACCTTATAGCCGTTAAAAGGATCTTCAGGTACCTTAGAGATACTTCTTGTTTAGGCCTTTGGTATCATAGAGACTCAACCTTTAACCTTCATGCTTATTCGAATGCAGATTACGAGGTTTTAAGATAGATAGGGAAAGTACTTCCGGCACTTGTCAATTCCTAGGTAGTATGCTCATATATTGGTTCTCTAAGAAACAAAATAGTGTAGCTTTATCTACCATCGAAGCGGAGTACATATCCTTAGGGAGTTGTTGTGCTCAAGTCCTTTGGATAAAACAACAACTCTTAGACTATGGAATTGAGGTAGACACCATACCCCTTAAGTGTGATAACACTAGTGCCACATGTCTTACCAAAAATCCCATCCAACACTCTAGAACCAAACACATAAAAAATAAGACATCATTTCATTAGAGATCATGTCCTTAAGGAAGATGTTGTTTTAGAGTATGTAGACACCTTAAATCAATTAGCAGACATTTTTACCAAACCTCTAGATAAAGAGCATTTTTGGTCCCTTAGGAGAGAGTTAGGTCTAACTAGCCTATCTTGACCTTTTAGGACCTTTGTGCTTAAAATTGCTTGAATTCTTGTTAAATCCCATGCTTATGTATTTTTTATCTTAATTACATCTTTGCTTATAGTTAGAAGGAGTATGTTTATGTTTTGATATGTTAAACTTGCTCATTCATATCATTCATGCGTCTAGGTTCAATCAAAGTTCGATTCTTCTGCATTTTAGAGCCTTATCTACTCATCCAAGGCTATTGGTATCGAAACGGGTCACCCTGTTTCGATATGGGCTGCCTCTAAAGAACACATATGGACCAAGCTATTTCAAAACGCTCCCAAGGGTTTCGAAATGTTTTGGTTCTGTTAAAACTTGTATCAAAACGACCCCTCTTCGTTTCGATATGGGAAACTCTTGGGCTTCGATACAGTCATACCTGTATCGAAACGGTCATTAAGTTTCGGAACGTTCGTATGTGCTTTGGTACGCCTGTTTCGAAACGACCTCTCCTTTTTCGAAACGCGTATCTGGAAAAGCCAAATTTAAAGGGTTTTAAATGCTTAAATAGTCTTTTAATTAAACCCTCAAAACCCTAGACCAATTTCATCTATAAAAACCCTTCAAATCTCTTTGTTTTTCATCAAAACTTGAGGGCTTTTACTCCTAAACATCAATCTAAGCAAGCTTCATCAATTTTGTGCAATTTCATCCACAAATTCCTCCAAAATCTCATCTTTGAGGTATTTCTATCGTTTTCTCTTTCCTTTTCTTTTTATTTTGTTCGAATATTATTTTAAAAAATTATTGTTTTGTATAGAATACTTGTTTTACATTATGGGTTTTCAAAATCTTGTAAAAACTTTTTTCAAATCTCAAATTTTTTGGTTCAAATATATTTTATTTTAATTGTATTTTTTAACACTGTTTTTCAAATCTTTTTTTCATAAAAAATTTATTTTTATGTACATGCTTTCAAAGTATTTTTAAAAACCTTAATGACATTCTTATTGGATCGAATTAGGATTTAATGCATACACTTAATTTATTGCTTGCTTTGCTTTTAGGTATTTTTAAAGGCTTTTCATAAGAAAAGAAAGACTGAAGGGGGTGAAGGTTCGAACCCCGGTGACGATGTTTGTCCAAACCTCACTCTCCTTTATGCCAAAAGTTTTACAAACCAAGAGGCTAGGAATCAGTTTAAAATTCTTCAAGATGCTGTTGTTCGACGAGAGAGAGTTGTAGACATGGCATTCCTTGATTCCAAGCGTTTCTACTTTAAGTACCTACCTCTTTTGCAACGTTGGGGTTTCCTAAGCTTCATGAATATTCCCGACGTTGTCTACGAAAACATCGTATTACTTTTTTACTTCAATGCTCATCTTATTAGCAATGCCAATCGTTCCGAAGTTATTGCTATTGAGTCTTACATCTTGGGAAAGAAGTTTCGCATTGAACCATCCACCTTAGTGACCGTTCTTGGGCTTGTTGATGAGGGTATTGAGGATGAATCCACCTTTGGACCTCAAACTGGATCGGTTCTCACTTTGTATGCCCAATACCGTTTCTTGCACTTAATCATATCTTGGTTCTTTCGCCCATCCGGAGGAAAATTTTCCCATATCCGTCAAGTTGAAACCTTTTAGCTCGAGTGTTTCCGACAAGAATAGCAACCTAACTTGGTGAAGATAATGTTTGCCGAGATGGTCCATCTAGTAAGGCATCGTGAATCCGACTCCATCACCTCCTTAACCTATGGGACAACTTTGAGCTACATTTTTGTTCGCTTTGACCTTGATGTCTCATACGATTTTCTAGAACAACACTGTGAAACTAAAATTGATTTTGATATAACACTTAGACTTATGGACTAAATTGCAAAACAATAAATTTTCAAGTACTTTTGAAAGTGTCACATTTTGACAAGCCATTTTGAACCAAACAATATTTCAAGTCAAAACATACTTAAAGGTTCAAATTTCACTAAGTTTTTTTATGTGTTTTCAAGCCTAACTTCAACAAAACACCCAGGTGTATCGATACCCTTATGCGCATCGATACGATTTTTCAACACTAGAATTTTAATCGTTCATAGCGTACTGATACGATATATCCCTGTATCGATACGACATTCATCTGGACAAGACTTTAAGCTATAGCGTATCGATACGCATTGAAACCGTATCGATACATGTTTCTTATCAAAACATCATTTTGCTATAGCATACCGATACGACATGTCACCGTATCGATACGATATGCTGACCTTTGCAAAATCCTTGCATTTAATTTTTGAATGTTAGCTTGTCAGTTAGATGGTATCACAAATTTTAAATGACCGTTGAACCGTACCGATACGCCAAGGCAGCGTACAGATACGCTTTTATCAAAACCAAAATTGGGATTCTAGTGAGAAAAATCCGTATCGATACGACTTATTGTATCGATACACCCCTTAATACCGTACCAATACGCCATCGAAACATATCGATACGCATTGTTTTTCAGTCACAACGACTCTTTTCTATTTGAGACAGGTATCGATACGCCCCCGAGCCGTACCGAAACGATAGGTTGTTGAGCATCATTTATTGCGGGAAATTGCAGCCCAACGGATCTATTGATGATCTCAACCACCCAAATGGCTAGAATTCAATACAAGGTATAAAAGAAGTCTCAAATGCACCAACAACAACTATTGAACCTACAAGCAACACCAAAGCACTCAAATCAATACTTTGTACTTCAAGAGTCATATCTTTGTACCAAACTCTTTGTATTCTTCATTGTAATTCTTTTTGTGAGTTTGGGGAGTGTGAGATTGTATTTGGTAAACATTATTCTTAGAGAGGAATTTGTAGAGTTTACCAAATACTCTTTTTTGTAAAAGTGAGTGGATTAAGCTTTGGGTAGAAAGCTTAATCAAATTGTAAGGTTTCCTTCTCATGTAAAAAAGGGGAAGAATTCAAGTAGTGAATTGGTTGAAAATCCTTAGTGAGAGCTAAGGTAGTGGATGTAGAGTTCATTGGAGAACTTGAACCACTCTAATTGCTTTGTGTCGCAATTTTTATTCTTCCAAATTTTCACCCTCCAAATTTGTATCGCCAATTCCTCCTCTTAGCCATTTGCAATTGTGTGAAAACTCAACAATTGATATCAGAGCTACACTCATTGGAAGTATTACAACCCTCTTGAGTCGATTCTAGGAGTGTTTGATCAACAACTAGTCAAGCAATGACATCCACCTCCACTTCCAACCTCTACGAGTTTCAATTTACCACCAAACCACCATTCTTCAATGATGATAACTACCAATATTGGAAGAATATGATGACACTCTTCATCAAGTCTACCGACTACATGGTGTGAGATGTAGTTGAAGAAGGGTCATACATACCGATGAAGAGAGACGGTGAAGGAAGACTTGTCCTAAAGGTCAAAGCCGAAATGACCAAAGATGATAGACGAAGGATGCAAGTCAACAATAAAGCTCTACATGTCATCTTTTGTGCTCTTGGTCCAGATATCTACTCCAAGGTGTCCTTGATCGAGAATGCCAAGGAAGTTTGGGACACCCTCGAGACAACGTATGAGGGAACTAGCAACGTCAAGGAAACAAAAATCGAGCTACTCAATCTAAGCTACGAAAACTTCAAAATGGAATCCGATGAGAGTGTTTCCAAGATGTTTGATCGATTCTCGGTCATTGTCAATGGATTGATGTAACGCCCCGGTTTTGGGCTTAGAAGTTTTGGGCGTTGACCGGTTCGGTCAAAGTGCTGTTCGAATCTAAAAAGGTGAAATTAGGAAAGCCTAGTTCGAGTTGCATTAAAAATATGGAAAAATGTTCTAAAATCATCTTTTAATATATATAAGTGAACTGTGAAATCAATTTTACAAAATGAGGTTTGGAAGGGTGACATTTTGGCTAGTGACCAAAATGTAATTTTTGAAAGTTGCGTGACTGTTTTAGAAAGGATTGAAACTTTGAATCTTTAAGGAGCTATTTACCCAAAGGGAGTTTCTCCAGATTTTTCTAAGATATTTTAATGTTTAATTCTGATTTTAAAACAAAAGAAAAGTGGAGGGAAATCATTTTGCTATTTTGCAACTAACTTTCCATATTTTCCAATTTTCCTTTTCTCTCATTTTCTCTCAACCCAAACACTTTCTCTCCAGAGATTTCCTTCTGATTTTGTCACTTAAATCTATCTTTTCAATCCTCTTTTGATTCCTAATCATCACATCAACAAAACCTCACCATTTGCTAGTTGATTCATCAAGGTTTTTGGTTCTAAAAGAGGAGAAACTCAAGTTTGGAGGTAAGAACGTCCTTCTCCTCTAAACTCTCAGTTCTTTACTGAAATTCCTAAGTTCTCAATCCTTAATTGATGTTTTATAAATGGATTTTAAGGTTGTGAAATGGATCTTGGCTTAAAATGCAAGATTTGGTGATTTTTGATAGATTTTCGTTTGATCTGTTAAAGCTGTGATTTGAGGTGTTAATTTGATGTTAAATTAATGTTAATTTGATAAGGAATTGAGTTTTGATTAATGCAATCCCGGATAGGTTGGATTTCCTAAGTTTAGCTTGTGATTCTTGGTTGTTTTTGAGGTGATCTTGTGGATCTGATGTTGCTGGAGGTATAAGGATGTTGTTAGGTTCTTTTTAGATGTTAAATGATTTTGAAGGATGTTTAGTTTTGATGGTTTATGGCTGGGCTTTGTTGAGGAGTTGTTTGGATGCATTTTCGGTTGTGTTTGGTGGCCGAAAATGGAGTGTGGATGAGAGCAGCGAGTTTAGGTGCTTTCATTGAAGCTATTAATGCATGATGATGCATTAATCCTCTGCTTTGATGTGTTTAAAACAGGGGAGTCATCTTTGGATCTAAGAGGTGGTGATCCAGAAGCTTGATTTGTGCCTCGGCAAGAGGCGAAGTGGAATCGGTGAGTGAAAATGGGTTTTCAGCTTTGAAACCAATGTCTTGGGAGCTTAGTTTAAGTCTAAACAACTTTACTAAGCTCAAGTGTAAGTTTTCGGAAAAACTCTCTAGTGGTGGCCATGGTTTGGTTGTTATGCAATGTGGTTTATTGCATGTTTTAAATTCTGTTTTGAAAGCATGATTTAGCATGGTTATTGCTGATTTTGTAAGCCATATGTTGAAGGAAGCTCAAGGTAAGAGTTCCTTGTTTTTGAACATTGTTTAAATGTGGTTTGATGCTTAAAAATGCATGATGAATATGGCTTGGTTTAATGCTTTAAAACAGTGGATTATTTGATGAAAATGATGTATATTGGCAAGTGATGTTTTGAAAAAGGTTAAGGTCACTAAGGTGGTTAAAAGTCCTTGAGTGAGCCTTGTGAATTCTAAGAACTTCATGGTGGTTAAAAGTCCATGATGATTCTTGTTAAGGTCACTAAGGTGGTTAAAAGTCCTTGAGTGAGCCTTGTTACTTAAGAACATCAAGGTGGTTAAAAGTCCTTGGATGGTTCTTGTTAAGGACACAAAGGTGGTTAAAAGTCCTTGTGTGGTCCTTGCCATGGTGTTTAAAAGTCCATGGGCCAAGGTGTTTAAAAGTCCTTGGGGCCAAGGTGTTTAAAAGTCCTTGGGGTGAAACTTGTAAGGACACAAAGGTGGTTAAAAGTCCTTGTGTGGTCCTTGTGAATTATAAGATCACAATGGTGTTTAAAAGTCCATGTGTGAGTCTTATGTTGATCTTGTTTTTAAAAAGATGGAACTTATCACTTGTGGCCAATATGACATGTATTGATATGGAAGCATGTAATGCTTGTTTAAATTGCTTTGAGCATGAGTAAAAGATGATTTGAAGTATGATTTATAAAGTGATTTATAAATGCATTATTGAATGGTTTTAATGAGCATTCCTCACTAAGCTTTTGCTTACGCTCTCTTTCGTTTTCTTAAACCAATAATGCAGATCATTAAGGTACTTAGAGGGCAGCAAGGAAGGCAAGCATTCAAGTGGAATTAAGCTCAAGTATGGGAAGGTTTTCTTAAACACATTTTAGCTTTTGGCATTTGGCAATGGGGGACCTATGTGAATGTTTTGGGAGATGTTTTGAACTCCCTAAGTATGTTTAATGTTGTTGGAAATGCTGGTTTTTGTAATTGGCCAATATATGTTTGATTTGGAGGTTTATGCTTGAATGGTTGGCTTGTGTAGGAAGCATGCCTTTAGAATTGGGGCTTTTCTTATATGTTGATAATATGTTGATTGGTTGATGCAAATATGTCTCTTGTATGTTGAATTTGTTGCTGGTAAAGTTTGGTAGCAATCGGAGCATGATTGGTTGATTAATTGTGTGTTTAAGCATGCATTTTGTGCAGGGCGTTTTGGAACACTGGCTACCGTTTCGGAACGGGTGCCTTGAATCAGCCCAGGCGTCCGAAACGGGAGACACCGTTCCAAAACGGAAAGGCCACTGCCAGCCCTCGTTTCGGTACGCGTTGCGGAACGGCCCCACGTTTCGAAACGGGCTCTCCCTGTTTCGGAACACGTGACCGTTGGGGGCTGACATTGACAGTTAAATGTTTTGGAATGTTTGCATTTTGGTCCTGAATCTTGTTTGTGCAATTGTACGAGTTTGGAATGTCCATTTGAGCTGAAATTTGGCAGGGAAGCATGAAACCTGACTAATTACAAGTTGGTAACTTTAATTTGGGTTAAGGCCTTATAATTTACAGAATTTACAATTTGGTCCCTAAAGTTGTAAATTGTTCAATTGGGTCCCTGTTTGATCTCTTATGTTTGTGATCTTTGAGTATGATGTTTGAATGATCATAACTAGGGTTAATGTGCATCTAGACAAGATTAAAAAGAAAAAAAGGGTCGTTAATCAAGGTTGACTTTCGGGTTGACTTTGGTTTTCCCCGTGTGACTTTCTTAATTCGGGTCAACCGTCTAGGCCGGATTAAGGGGGTTACAATTGAAGAGCTTCGGTGAGATCATCCCCGAAGACAAGCTAGTGAGAAAGTTGCTGTATTCTCTTTCGGAATCATGGGATAGCAAGAGAACGACCATTATTGAAGCTCAAGATTTGAAGACTTTCAAGATAGATGCTCTTGTTGGATCTCTACTCACCCATGAGATCATGAGAATGGAAGAGAAAAAGAAAAGAAAATGGAGTTGAAGAAGGTTGAGAAAAAGGACGTTGAGAAGAAGAAGTTTGGAATCGTTCTTAAAGCTTTATATCATGAAAGCGATTCTAGTGAAGATGAAGATGAGGAGATGGCCATGTTGGCCAAATGATTCACTCGCTTCATGAAGTCCAACCGAGGAAGAAAGTTCAATAGAAAGGGGGACTTCAAGAGAAAGAGTAAAGAAGAGGAGAATGACCAAATCATTTGTTATGAGTGCAAAAAATCCAGCCACATCTGTTCCGAGTGTACTCAATTGAAGAGGAAGATTTTTGGGAAGAAGACCAAGCTCAAAGATCAAGTAGCAACTTGGAGTGACGAGGAGTCATCCGAGGAGGAGGAGGAAGTGGCTAACCTTTGTCTCATGGCCATTGATGACGATCCAAAGGTAAACCTTAACTCATCTAATTTTGATTTTACCTATGATGAACTTCAAGATGCATATGATGAGTTGCAAGAGGTCTATGAGAGTTAGTTGAGAAATATATGGAGTCAATTTTGAGAAATAAGAAAAATATTTCCGATTTAAAAATTCAAAATGAATCTCTTTCAAAATCTAACTCAGAATTGGAAATAAAGGTTTTATACTTAGTAAATATTTCAAATGATCTTAAGAAGAAAAATCTTGATCTTGAAAAACTTCTTTTTGATTTTCAAGACTATCACACAAAGGAGGTGAATAATCTTAAAACTTCTATTATTATTGGGAGAAACAATCTTAAAAAAGGAAATTCTTCTAAAATCCAATATGTAAAAAGAAAATCTTTTCATCCTAAACAAATAATTTTTTTCTAAGCAATCTAAAAGTCAAAGAATTAGGAGTGTTTGGGTTCCTAAGGAACTCATTATTTCTAATAATATGAATTCTATTGCTTCTTGGATTCCTAAGGGAACCAAGGTTTTGAGGACTAACACACATGAACCCAAAATGATTTGGGTACCAAAAACGAAAGCCTAATTTCTTTATTTGTAGGGGGAGCATTGCTACATGGCCAAAGCTTCATGTTAAAATTCATGGTACCTTGATAGTGGATGCTCAAGACACATGACCAGTGACAAGAGTAGATTCTTGGAACTAAAGCCAAATAGTGGTGGAGTAGTAACTTTCGGTGACAACTCCAAAGGCCACATTGAAGGAATTGGCTCCATTGGTAATCACTCTTCTATTTTCATTGAAAATGTCTTATATGTCAACGGTCTTAAACATAATTTTTTTAGCATTAGTCAATTATGTGATAGAGGTTTTAATGTTCTATTTGATAAAAATGGTTGCAAAATAGTGAACATTAAAACAAATCAATTGATGCTCATAGGGCATAGAATATGCAATATTTACATGGTGCATTTAGATGACATTCATACATCTCATACTTGTTTAGTTGCACATGAAGAACATGACTCATGGCTTTGGCATAGAAAATTAGGACATGCTAGCATGAGTGTTTTAGAAAAATTAATTTCCCTTAATCTAGTTAGAGGTTTACCCAAACTTAAGTTTCTAATGATAAAATATGTGATGCGTGCTCTAAGGGTAAACAACATAAAACCTCATTTAAATTCATTAATGATGTCTCTACTAGTAGATGTTTACAATTGATTCACATGGATCTTTTTGGGCCTATTAGGACTATGAGCTTGGGTGGTAAATCGTATGCCTTTGTACTTGTTGATGACTATTCTAGGTTTACTTGGGTTCTATTCTTAAGTACAAAATATGAGGCTTTAGAAAAAATTCATCACATTTTCTAAAATAACTCAAAATGATCTTGAGCTTAAAAAGAATATTAGAAGTGATCATGGAACTGAGTTTCAAAACCTAGGTTTTGAAAGTTTTTAAATGGAAATGGGATTAACCATAATTTTTCCGCACCTCGCACTCCTCAACAAAATGGGGTAGTTGAGAGGAAAAATCAAACTTTAGAAGAAATGGCTAGAACCATGCTTTGTGAAAATAATTTACCTAAATATTTTTGGGCGGAAGCCACAAATACCGCTTGCTGCATTATAAATCGAGTTATGATTAGGCCAATTTTAAAGAAAACACTATATGTGATTTTAAAATCTAAGAAGCCTAACATTAACTATTTTCATCCATTTGGTTGCAAGTGTTTTGTTTTAAACAATGGAAAACACAACTTAGGTAAATTTGATGCTAAAAGTGATGAAGCTATTTTCTTAGGGTATTCTGTAAACTCTAAAGCCCACCGTGTATTTAATAAAAGAAAAGTCTATACATGTTGTTTTCGATGATAACCTCTTTCCGAGGAAGGATTCTTGTGATGATGATGATGTAGGGATCCTTGAAGCCATTGATGGAGGACAAACGTCAAAGGTGGATGAGATTCCAACCAAAGAAGAAGATGCATAATATCCACCTCTTGAAGCCTTGAAGGATTTGGCTCTTGAGGAAAAGGAGGTATCTTACCCAAGGGAGTTCAACTATGTCAAAGGTGGTGAAATCTTGGGTGATTCATCCAAGGGGGTAACTACTAGATCCTCTCTCAAATTAATGAATCATGTTGCATTTCTTTCATGCATTGAGCCTAAAAATATCAAAGAAGCTTTAAAAGATGATTTTTGGATTTTGGCCACGCAAGAGGAATTAAATCAATTTGAGAGTAGTAAAGTATGGACATTAGTTGAAAGGCCTAGTAATCAATCTACTATAGGAACTAAATGGGTCTTTAAGAATAAACTAGATGAGAGTGGTAACATAGTGAGAAACAAGGCTAGGCTTGGTTCTCAAGGTTACACTCAAGAAGAGGAAATTGATTTTGATAAAACATATGCACCCGTAGCTAGGATGAAAGATATTAGGATGCTTCTAGCATTTGCATGTTACCATGATTTCAAGATTTTTCAAATGGATACAAAAAGTGCCTTTCTAAATGGTTTTATAAATGAAGAAGTGTATGTTGAACAACCACCGGGTTTTGAGGATTCAAAATTTCCAAATCATGTTTTTAAACTAACCAAAGCCCTTTATGGTTTAAAACAAGCTCCTAGAGCTTGGTATGAAAGACTTTCAAATTTTTTAATTGAAAAATGTTTTGACAAAGGTAAGGTGGACACTGCACTTTCCATAAAAAGATATAGTAATGACATCTTAGTAGTACAAATTTATGTTTATGATATCATTTTTGGTTCTACTAATGAATGTTATTGCAAGAATTTTCTAAGCTAATGCAAGGTGAGTTTGAGATGAGCATGATGAGGGAGCTCTCATTCTTTTTGGGGCTCCAAATCAAACAAAGGAAGGATGTCACCTTTATAAATCAAGCTAAGTACGTGAATGATATGCTCAAAAAGTTCGGCTTGGAGAATGTAAAGCCTCAAGCCACACCTATGAGCTCTTCCATAAAGCTTGAAAAAGATGAAGGAGGTAAGTGTGTTGATTCTAAGCTTTATAGATCCATGATAGGTTCTTTGCTTTACCTTACCGCAAGTAGACCATATATCATGTTTAATGTTTGCTTGTGTGCTAGGTTTCAAGCTAGTCCTAGAGAATCACACTTAGTTGCCATTCAGAGAATTTTTAGATACCTTAGAGACACACCTAACTTAGGCCTTTGCTATCTTAAGGATTCTTCCTTTAGCCTTCATGCTTATTCGGATGCGGATTATGGGGGATGCAAGATAGATAGGAAAATTACCTCTGGGACATGCCAATTCTTAGGTAGTATGCTTGTATCTTGGTTCTCTAAGAAACAAAATAGATTAGCCTTATCTACCACCGAAGCAGAGTACATATCCTTAGGGAGTTGTTGTGCTCAAGTCCTTTGGATAAAGCAACAACTCTTAGATTATGGTGTTCAAGTAGAAACCATACCCATTAGGTGTTACAACACTAGTGCCATTTGTCTCACTAAGAATCCCATCCAACACTCTAGAACCAAACATATAGAAATTAAACATCATTTCATTAGAGACCATGTGTTGAAAAATGATGTTGTTCTAGAATATGTTGATACCTTGAACCAATTAGCGAATATATTTACCAAACCTTTAGACAAAGAGCATTTTTGGACCCTTATGAGAGAGTTGAATTTAACTAGCCTTTCTTGACCCTTTTAGGTCCCAAATGGTCAAAAATTTGCTTGAAATTGGTTAATATTCATGCTTGTGTTAATTTGCTTCTTTTTTATTCTATGCATGTTGCTAGGGGGAGTTTGCATTAAGTTTAGCCATTAAAACTTGTTCATATGTCATTCACATGCCTTTAGGGACATTTAAAGTTGGATTTTTGAACTTAAAAACTGTCAAAAATGCCTTATCTGGTAAAGGCGTATCGATACGGCTAAAAGCGTATCGATACAGGTTCATCAAGAGAAATGATACAGGTCAAACTGTATCGATATGGTCACGCGTATCGATACGAGTTAGTCAAAGGAAGTGATACAGGTCAAACTGTATCGACACGGTCACGCGTATCGATACAATATTAAAGTTGAATTAAAAATTAGGGCAAACACGTATCGATACGCTCTACAAGCGTACCGATACAATCTCGATGGAGAGTTTAAATTGGGCTGGTATTTGACAAAAACACTTCAAACTCAAAAACCCCTCTTTTCTCTCTACAAACCCTAGTCGCACTTTCCTATAAACCCCCCCTCAATTCCTCAAATTTTTGACATCAAACTTAAAATTAGTTGAGGGTTTTTGATCTACACATCAAAGCAAAGCTTTGTCAACAATCTTGTGCATTCACATCAACCCATTCATCCATTCTAACAAATTAAGGTATAAGCTCTTTTTTCTTCTATTTTTAATTTTCGTTTGTTTTTAGTAAATTTTTTAACTTAATTTTTGTATAAAACATGTATATGTGATATGAGTTTTCAAATTTTTGTAAAAACGTTTCAAAATCCAAAAAATTTTCATTCGAATATAATTTTGCAACGTATATTTTTGCAAACTATTTTCAAAAATTTTTTAACCAATCTTTTCTCTTATACATGTATATATCTTTAACATTAAAATTGATTTTGAAAATACCTTGAATTATTGGAACTTATTAGATTAAATGAGATGTTAATTGGATACATATTCGAATTGTTTTGATGTTTTCAGTGTTATGGCACCGAAAAAGAAAACGAGACGTTACATTGCCACTTCTTCGGATCATGTGGACAATGATGAGGGTAACCCTAAACCAAATCTTCACTATATAATCCAATGTTGTTTTCCAACCCCTTCGGATATGTCACGTTATAAGCTTTTTCAAGTTTTCACTCTTAGGGAAGAACGTATCATGTCTATTCCGTTTTTAAGCTCCGAATGTTTTAAATTCCAATACCTTCATTTGATTCGACAATGGAAATTCATAAGTTTTTTTAGCCTTCCTCCCATTGTCTATCGAAATTTGGCCACAATTTTCTTTTCTAATGCCATATGTGTTCATGATGAAGATCGAGAACATGTTGTTGCTATTGAGTCACATCTAATGGGTAAAACTTTTCAAATTGATCAAGATACTCTTTGCAAAGCATTTGGTTTTGAAAACATAGGGATTGATGATGAGAAGTCTTTAGGTCAAGGTCCTCTAGGTTCCGTAAATATTTTAAATGCTCATGAGTGAATCTTTCATCTTATTGTTACATGGTTTTTTCGTCTATCGACAGGGAAATTTTCAACATTCCATGAAGTAGACGATTTTTAGCTTAGGTGCTTTAGGGAGGGTAAGCATCCTAACCTTTGTCAAATCATGTTTGCCGACCTTGTTTACCTAGTCCAACACCGTCACACCGATCGAGTAAAATCCTTTTACTGTTCTACGGCGTTGAGTCACCTATTCCACTCCCTTAAGATTGATTGCACACATAATTTTCCCGAACCCCTTGGCCAACCTATTGATGAGCATTCCCTCACTCGTGCTCACTTCACTTATGTCAATAATGAACGAGTTCGTGTCCCTTGAGCTCCTCGACAAGATGCTCCGGCCGATGCTCCGATTGCTTCTTCCTCCATGGACAATCTAATGACATTCCTCAATGAGAAATTCACAAACATTGAAGCCGAGTTTGCAACCATTGACACTCGATTCACATCCTTGGAAGATCGAGTCAAGGGTCTTGACACTTGCTTCACATCGTTGGAGGATCAAGTGAAAGCCATCGCTCTTCAACAAAACTCCATGGATGTTTCTCTCACCTCTTTCCATGGTGCTTGGCTTAACCAATCTAGGAGGAATCAACCTACTCAAGATGACGAGGATGAAGAGGACGATGATGGGAACGAGTAGTTTGCATATCATCTCATGTCATTTAGTTTCATTATTTATGCACTTATGTTTAGTACTTTATGATTTTTATTTATGTTTTAGGATTTGAGTTTGAACTTGTTGCTTTGAGTTATTTTGTTGCTTTCAATTTGAAGTTTGCTTTGAATTCAATAATATTATTGTTGCTATTATCCTACCTTGTGCTTATGTTTGATCTAAAAAAATTGGGAGAAGGATTATAGAGCCAATTTTGAAAACTTAAAACTTAATTTTGAAAACCTATATTAAATTAAGGGGGAGTAAGATTTTCAAAAGTTTCAAAATTTAAAAAATTATATTTGGTTTTGTTATATCAAAAAGGGGGAGATTCTGAAACTAAAATTGATTTTGATATAACACTTAGACTTATGGACTAAATTGCAAGACAATAAATTTTCAAGTACTTTTCAAAGTCTCACGTTTTTACAAGCCATTTTGAACCAAACAATATTTCAAGTAAAAACATACTCAAAGGTTCAAATTTCACTAAGTCTTTTTATGTGTTTTCAAGCCTAACTTCAACAAAACACCCAAGCGTATCGATACCCTTATGCGTATCGATACAGTTTTTTAACACTGGAATTTTAATCGTTCATAACGTACCAATATGATATATCCCCGTATCAATACGACATTCATCTGTGCAAGACTTTAAGCTATAGTGTATCGATACGCATTGAAATTGTATCGATACAGGTTTCTTATCAAACATCATTTTGTTATAGCGTACCGATACGGCATGTCACCGTATCGAAACAATACGCTGACCTTTGCAAAATTCTTGCATTTAATTTTCGAACGTTGGCTTGTCAGTTAGATGGTATCCCAAATTTTAAATGACTGTTGAACCGTACTGATACGCCAAGGTAGCGTACCGATACGCTTTTTATCAAAACCAAAATTGGGATTCTAGTGAGCAAAATCCGTATCGATACGACTTATTGTATCGATACACCCCTTAATATCGCACTAATACGCCATCGAAGCGTATCGATACATATTGTTTTCAGTCACAACAGCTCTTTTCTATTTGAGACAGGTACTGATACGCCCTTGAGCCGTACCGATACGGTAGGTTGTTGAGCAGCATTTATTGCGGGAAATTGCAGCCCAACGACTCTATTGATTATCTCAACCACCCAAACGGCTAGAATTCAATACAATGGTATAAAAACAAGTCTCAAATGCACCAGCAACAACTATTGAACCTACAAGCAACACCAAAGCACTCAAATCAAAACTTTGTACTTCAAGAGTCAAATCTTTGTACCCAACTCTTTGTATTCTTCATTGTAATTCTTTTTGTGAGTTTGGGGAGTGTGAGATTGTAATTGGGTAAACATTATTCTTAGAGAGGAATTTGTAGAGTTTACCAAATACTCTTCTTTGTAAAAATGAGTGGATTAAGCCATGGGTAGAAAGCTTAATCAAATTGTAAGGTTTCCTTCTCATCCAAGAAAAGGGAAAGAATTCAAGTAGTGAATTGGTTGAAAATCCTTAGTGGGAGCTAAGGTAGTGGATGTAGAGTTCATTGGAGAACTTGAACCACACTAATTGCTTTGTGTCACAATTTTTATTCTTCCAAATTTTCACCCTTCAAATTTTTATCGCCAATTCACCCCCTCTTGGCCATTTGCAATTGTGTGACCAACTCAACAAACTAGCAAAAGCTTGGCGAGTCTTCTCTCGTAAGGTTTGGAATTCGACACACTAATGGTGAATGAACTCGAGTTGATCGTAGAGCTCAAGCACCTCTAGAAGTGCCTCAACCACAAGTTCAAGTTCCCGTTGTGGCTCCTAACAATGCTGCTCTCATGGCCTTCCTCACCGAGAAGTTAAACACCATGGACACAAACATGGCTTCTGGGTTTGCAGCTATCGACACTCTTTTCACATCTTTAGAGAATCGTGTTCTTGGCTTAGAGAATCGTCTTACCTCCCTTGAACTCCAACAATCATCCATGGATCTCTCATTCACCAACATCTATGGTGATTGGAGGCGTTTTCGCAAGGATCAAGAGAAGGACAAGGATGATTTCTTGGATGACCTTGGATGCGATGAAGACGATGAGGCACCTTAGTTTTATTGCATATCATTTTATTTTTGTCATATTAGGATTGAGTTTATGCACTTATCTATGTTTTTTGTTTTAAGATCTATGCTTTGATTTCATGTTTTTAGGATTGAGTTTGATTTTATGTTTGAATTTTATTTATGATCTTAATGCTATCTATGTTACTACGTTGTTTGGTTTATGATTTATGCCTCTTATATTCTCATTTAGCCTTGATTATATGTTTGATCTAACAAAAAATGGGAGAAGTAATTCCTAAGAGCCTAAGTATTTTTAAGTTTGTTTTTAAGTTCAAGTGCTTTAAATTTCAACTTTTCAAAACTTTAAAACCTATATTAAATTGAAAAGGGGAGTTAAAAGTTTTTCAAAGATTTCAAAACACTTATAAATTTATACTTGGTTTTGTTATATCAAAAGGGGGAGATTGTAAAACCAAAGAATTGATTTTGATATAACAAAGGATTTAAGGACTAAATTGAAAATAGAAAATAAATTTTTAAGTCCTCAAAACTTCCCAAAACTTTTAAGCAAAGTGGTCAAGTCAAAACCAAATGGTTATACAAAATTTTCTAAGTGTTTTCCAAGTCAAAATAGTGATTTTCGAGTCACCGTTTTGAAACAACCCTTAGGTGTTCCGGAACGTGTTGAAACTGTTAAAATTGGTTTTGGAACGAGTCTTCCCGTTTCGATACGGTTGTATCGAAACGATCTCAAACGTTTCAAAACGAGATTTGAACTTGGATTTAAAATTTATGACCGTTGCAATTTTATAACTGATTTTTACAAAACGGTTAAGACACATAGAAACGATTTAAGCATGTTTCAATATGGATTTTGACAGTTTCAAATTGTTTCGAAATAGTATCAAGCAGTTTCGGAACGAGCTATTAGCGTTTCGAAATGATCGTATCCGTTTCAATACGGTCTTTTAATTACACCCCAACAACTATTTTTATTTTGGTCTGTTTCGAAACGAGTACATGTGTTTCAAAACGGGTAGTTGCAGAAGTGCATTTATGGTGAGAAGATTGCATCCCAACGCCTATATTGATGATGACAGCCACCCCAACGACTAGAATTGAATGAGGAGGTATAAAAGGAAGTCTAAAAACAACCAGCAACAACTATTGATCATAAGAGAAACAATCCTACATCAAATCCAAGCTCAAGTGCTTAAATTCCAATATCCTTGTAAAACCCCAATTGTCAATCCATTTAATTTCCTATTTTTCATATTCAATTGGGTTGTGTGCTTGTAATTTGGGCAATATAAGTCTTGAGAGATATATTGTATTTGCCACATTCTTCTTTGTACACTTGTGAGAGGGTTTGGTCAATTTTGGGTAGAAAATTGACCATTTGTGTAAAGGTTTCCTCCTAAGCCTAGAAAAGGGGAAGATCAACTAGTGAAGTTGTTTGGAAAATCCTTACTGGGAGCTAAGGTAGTGGATGAAAAGTTCATTTGGAACTTGAACCACTATAATTACCTTTATCCTCAATTTTATTTTACCACTTCACTACCAACCAAATTAAAAAAAAATCCAATTCACCCTTCTCTTGGCATTTATCGATTCAACGATCCACTCTAAAAACCCCCACTAACTCTCTTTCATCAGCAAAATGAAAAGAAAAAAAAACAACTCACATTCATATTCTCCAACCAGCAAAAACCCAAAAACCCAACCAAAATTTTTTCTCCATTCTCACCTACATTCTCCTTCTTTTTGCTCAACAATGGTGCTATGCAAAAGAGTTGAAGGCGCCTCTGGAAGTAGCCAACCATAGCCCGTGATTAAAATGAAAATTTTGGATGATAAAGCAAAGGAGCGCTTCCAAAATCTCCAAGACCGGAAGTTGCTACCGGAGCAAGGGTTTAAGTTTCCCACTGAAGGGGAACTAGGGTTTGACAAAGATATCATGGACATCATCACAAACCATAGATGGGCCACTTTCGTTCCCCACCCAGAGAACTTTTTCATCCCTATCGTCCTAGAATTCTATGTGCATCTCACTAGCCCTACTCAATCCAGCGTGTATGTGCGTGGCTACCAAATCAAATTCACAACGGCCAAGATCAACAAGTTCTTTGGCCTTAAGAACTCATAAGACCACCACACACCCTTCGCTGAAAATGCTGACCCGCAAAATGTCAAGGAAGTGCTGGAAGATTTATGCTTTGAAGGCATGAACCTGGATGCATCCAACAAGGCGGTAGAGCGCACGCGTCTTAATCTAGAGGCCAAGCTTTGGATTCATTTTGTCAAGAACAAACTCATGCCAACCACTCATACAACAATTGTTAACATTCCAACTCTCCTTCTCCTTCATTCAATCTTAAATGACAGGTCCATTGATGTCGGGAAGATTATCGTGGATGAAGTATACGCGTGCTTGAAGAGGAAGTCTAACCCGTTGATCTTCCCAAACCTCATTACCGCCTTATGTCGTGAAAAAGAAATATTTAAAGACCATATTGCTGATGCCAAGAATTCAGGAAAAGGTCGTATTACACCAGAGATGGTCCCATCCATCAAAGGATTTGACGAGGATGCCCCAGCAGAAACACTGGCTTGAGGAGCAAAAACTTTTGCTGCAACAAGAGTTGCTGCACTGGTGGCCTCTACAACTCATCTCCGAGAGGAAATGGACAAAATGCGCAAGGACCTGGCTGCTTTCTTTGGGTATGTCAAGGAGAGGGATGCGGTCATGAACAATTATTTCAAGGAGATCCTACCGCACATCATAATTGACTTCCCAGCCTTCCCTGAATCCCTGAAGGCACATGCGAAGGACCCTTCCCCCACTACCCAGAAGACACCGATCTCCAGTAAGAGCCCTACTCAGACCCAACCTTTCTCCCAGAATCAGGACATAGATGCTACAACAAGTCCCCTGCTAAAGAAGAGAAAGAGAACATTAAAAGCTCCCAAAGCTGCCCCAGCAAAAGAGCCGTCCATTGATCCTGTCTACACTGTGACAGTTGAATCAGAAGAAGACGAGCCCATGCACTCCATCCCTGCACAATCACCTGCACAGACCCCAAGCACTGCTCGTGAACAAGAACGCGAAGCAAACGCACTGCCGGCAGAGTTTGGAGCACACCGACTGAGGAGAATGAATCAGATACCAACTCCACCAATCAAGGGACTCCAGCTGAGACAAAACCTACCCCTCCACTAGAACAAGACGAGGTTGACCCTCCTATCACCTCATTTAAGTCCTCCAACATCAAACACAAAGCCACCAAGTCAACCACCACAAAAAATTGAGGTACTTCTTCATCTTGCATTGCATTTAGATTAGTTTCATTTCATTTTATTTTTGTTGCATTGAGGACACTGCACTCTTCAAGTTTGGGGTGTTAGTGCCCTTTTGTTAGTCATTTGCATTGCATCAATAGGTAGAAACAAAAATTATGCTATGGCATTTTGTTTAGCTCTATGATAGTTTTATGATTAAATTAATGATGCCCGATAATGAATAAATTTTTTATGGCTATGGATCGACATGCATGACTATTGAGATTGGTAGAATTAACTCTAGGGTTCGATGCTTGATCTTTGTATTGTTACATGATTGTATGCTCCTTAGGTTTAAGACTGTTAGAGAAATTTTTTTAGAACCTATGCGTATCCTTGTGAAATTGAATTTAATGATCTCATATAAAGAAAAATGAAGTGGTAAAGCCTTAGTTAATCTCCCTTGTGCTTACTGAATATACTAAACTGTGAATAAATGCTACGTCATATTTATAGAGGGACACTCCGCTTTGTGTTGCATTGCCTGGAAATCAAGCTTAAATAAATGTCAACAACATCAAATAAGTGAATGAAAGTTGTCACGGGATGACTCTACCTACTAGCTCGGGGATTAGAGGTATGCTCCATGCTCATCTAGAGTGCGGGATGGTAGATGTGATGAGCTAACACCCCTCTAAAAAATAGTTTAATTATGGTAGTAAAATTTTGTGCTAAAACAGTTCAAACACTAGGATGAACTTGAGTTATTGTAAGAAATTTTCTAGCTCTGTTAATCTTAAGTTATATGCAATTACGCACACACTAACAAAAGATCTTAACCTAGGGAATTATTCTTAAAATCTCAATTATGTCTTAAGTATTAAAGCCTTCCTTTTCTGAGGGTTGAAATTTTGCCATAACATCTACATTGAGCTAAATTTTTGCCAAAACATTTTCTCTGTTTCTCTCTATTCATTGCTTGAGGACAAGCAATAGCTTAAGTTTGGGGGGTGTGATAACTTGCCAAAACACTTATATTTTATACCTTTTGACTCAGGTATTTGTTTGTTCTCCAGGTATGTACTTGTTGGTGGTTTGGCTTAATTTCACAAGATTAGATGTTGCTTGAAGGGTATGTGCTGGTGCTGTGATGTGCAGGTTAAAGTAAGTGCGAAGCTGGAAAAGGAGGCAAATGCTACAACATTTTGGACATCAATTCTGGGCGCGGAAAAGGACAAAGCAACGCACACATTCTTAGAGCCCACATGTGAGAGCCCATTTTTTTGTCTGATTGTGCCCCACACGTAGAGGGAATATTCCCCAGGATATCAAGGACTATTAGGGCACAAAACCCTAGGAGCCCCACTATATAAAGAACATGAGACCCTTATTAAGGAGACAGGCAAAAAAAGGTGACTAAAGGCTAGGGAGAAAAGAAAAATGTGGCTCTTTTCCCATCTTCTTCTTCCTCCACTTGGTGTCCTCCATCGTTGAAGCTCCAAAGGTTGACTTTGCTGGCCTTGAGAAAGGAAAAAAGCCTAGGATGGTTCATGGCACTACAGTCCATCACGGATCGGGAGTTTCTTCTTCCCTTTCTGTTGCTTTAGCATTTCTTTTATACTCCGAAAAGGGTTGTACAAAAAAAGTTACTTTGGATGTTTATTGCCCAGCCATGAACTGATTTTAGGTGGCTTGGGTTGTTTGGATGATTTATGTTTTTAGTTTCTTTAATGCATGCTTATTTCTTTCATGTTTTGTTCTATGTTTTGTCTATGTTTGTTAAACGCTTAGGGTTGTAAGAGCCTTCGAGAGTTGGCTTTTCCTTGGGTGTAAGTTGAAGTTAGTAATCGAGAGAGCTACCTTTGACCTTCATAGGCAATAGAGTTGGCTGCTGAGAGGCACAACTCTAATCCACCTTAGAGATAAGTGATGGGTTTCAACGGATAAAAAGGATAGAACTTTATGGGTAGATGGAGTGTTAGAGTTTACACTGAGAGGTATTGCTGTAGTATTTCCTACTCCCAGTTTCCTTGCTAGAGATAGTTGAGGAGCAACCTTAGCAATTCTGCCGAGCATAGAGTAAGCTAGTGAGATAAGCCCTAGTTGAGAGCTAAAGCATAGGTTAACCAGGCAACCCAGCCAGTCATCCCCAAGTGAGTTTCGTATACGTAAGAGGATTTGTTAAGTCTACTGATTTCAGCACGTTATTTTTATCTTTGTTGCTACAACATCTATCCATCTGTCTCTATTTGCCAAAGCATTCTCTATTTACAATTTGTGACTTGTGTTCTTAAACTCAATTTGAGACACCACCAATCCCTGTGGAGACGATACTCACTTATCATTGTATTACTTGTTCGACGTGTATACTTGCACCACATTTACGTATCATTTATAGTACACTACACAACGCAAACATCTATGTAGGTGATTTGGATTATAGAAGGTCTACAACTGGGTATGTTTTCACCCTTGGTGGAGGGCCTATATGTTGGAAGTCAACTGTTCAGTCTGTTGTGGCATTATCAACAACTGAAGCTGAGTACATGGCAGTAGCTGAAGCTGCAAAAGAAGCATTATGGCTTATCGGGCTAGTGAAGGAATTGGGTATTCGGCAAGGTAGATTTCGGTTGCATTGTGATAGCCAAAGTGCTATTCATTTGGCCAAGAATCATGTGCATCATGCTAGAACTATACATATTGATGTGAGGTTTCACAAGATTAGAGAGTTGATTGCATCTGGTGAGATATTGTAAGAAAAGGTGCATATTGTAGACAATCCAGTTGATATGTTGACCAAGCCTATTACTACAGACAAATTCAAGCATTGTTTGGACTTGTTGAATGTTTGCAAATGCTAAAGAAGCATGGTAGCCCAACCCACTTTGATGTGTGAGAGACTATAGATTTATCTCTTAAGGGGCATGATATTCGCCAAGGTGGAGATTTGTTAAGTATGACTCATATATTGTAAAACGAGAGATGTTGGCTACTTTAACTAGGATTACAATTGTTCTAATCCTTCGGGGAGTGGTACTCCTTATCCTAGTTAGAATATGACTTGGATGTAGGGTGCTATATAAAGAGGCTTACCCCAACCTCATCAGGCACTTCATCAAGTGTTCTTTAGGCTTTGCGGAGCGAGAACATTTGCCCATCAAAGGAGTACTCGAGTTTTCGGTGGGCTCGGATTAAGTGGGTTGGGAGTGCGGGGGCGAAGCCCCCGCGGTACGGTACGTGGTATCTTTGTAATTGTACCGGGTCTATAAATAGATGTGTTATTTGTAACCTAAGGACCATTGATTGAATAAAAGAAAACAACCGCTCTTTGCTCCCCGAGGATGTAAGCACATTGCCGAATCTCGTTAAATCTCTCGTGTTCTTGTTTGTTTGATTTTTTTTCGTTTATCGTGTGCACAACATATTTTTTGTTCAAAATTTATTTTCGTCTAATAAAAATTCTCTATCGTTTTTGGTGCCCCTATTTATGCCCCACACTAAAAATTAGGTCTATGGTTTGGGGTTTAAGATTTAAGGTTTAAGGAATTTGAGGTAGGATGTATTTTATAAGTTCACCCCTAAAATTTTATTAATTCACCTCTAACACAAAATCTTACGTCCGTCCCTGCTTCTAGCTCCAGCCGTGTGCGGTAGGTTATACATGATGGCTCCGGTGATTGAAATTGTACATAAAAATGTCATATATTCTTACAGAAACTTTTGTGCAGCCCATAGTAAACGAAAACCAAGATTTAGGACGTATATTGTAGAACATAACTATCATATAAAATGTTAGTTTAAGGATATAAAGACAAATGCCCCCGTTTCTGTTGACCTTAGTCCTAGATGCAACCTACTACTTGAACAATATTTCACAGACACCCAAATGAGATAATAAAATGTTACTGGTGAAGTAAACTACCTAAGGGGGGCTTGACAGGGTAATCAGGAGGAAAATGGATACTAGCTAAAAATACACATCCTGCATAAAATATCAACCGATATGAGTGAGGATTTAAAAATGTCAGACTAAATTCAATTAATTTGGTTTTGGTTCAATTCGAGCTAACTGACGATTGAGCTAGTTGGATTTTCGTTTATGTTGTTGTGTGATCTCAGACAATCTTCGTAAAATCCCGATGCTTGTGATCTCAGGTACGCCTGTTTAAGGGTGTACAAAATTCGAATCAACTCGAAAACACTCGATACATTTTGACTTGACTTGTAATTTCATAAACTCTATTCGAAACTTTTTTAAATAAAATTTAAATGCTAAAATAAAAATTCAAATAACTCACAATTTTTAATAATTAATGAATTAATTTTTTATTCGTGCTTAGATATATGAGCACAATAGTATAAAGCATACACGTTATACACAAGTAATAATATGACCACAGGTGTTAGATATCGATCCCATATGAACTGCATTGATATTAACTAAATGTGACTGCTACGTAAGCACAAATTATTAAAATAAAGATATAGTATGTGTTTGAATCGAGTGTGGTCAGAATAAGAAAAAAATAAAATAGAAATGCAAGCGATAGATGATTGTGAATGTGTAGCACAATGGTGCAGGTCTAGCTTTTTTTTATCCAAAAGGTAAATGCGTTAATTCAAAAGAAAAGGGTCAGATCCCATGCACATGGCGTGCAGGAAATATAAAGAAAAAGGCAACATATACCACGAGACAAGTATGAGGTAAAGAACAATATCCATACAAATGCCGAGTAGTGCAAAGGGAATACAACACAACCGAGACTAAGAGCCTCTCCAGAACCGGGCCAGCCAGGCCCACTATGGCAAGCGAACGCCAAACAAGGCAAACAAAGCAGACGCAACCAGGATGCCGCAGATCAGGAAGAAAGTAAACGGACTCCCGACTTATCTGGGAGAGCTCCTTTCAGAGGCAGGCTCCTAATCTCATACCGAGATTGGATCTTATCACCGAAATCGCCGGAAGATAACCTTCTAACTGATCGTGAGACAATATAACGGCTACCATGCAGAGGACCACCGACCGTAAAGAACAGGGACAATGAAAATCCGAAAACCAAAACCTCAATAACCCGAACTCATGAGGAGGGGTAAAACCGTCAGGGTCCCATCTGAACCTTAAATCATCAAATTTTCAAATCCCATGAAGAAAGGAGATGTTTGGTTTAAATAGGAAAATTTTAAAGTGTATTTTGGAACCCCATGCCTCATAGTACACAAAATATTTCCAAATTCCCTTCACTCTACTGACAATAAGCTTAAAATAGAAAGGGGTAATCTTTTGGATATAAGATGCATAGAAAGGTAAATATTTTTTCTGAGGAAAAGTCCATATTACCCCTTGAACACCTGCCCAGAAAATCTCCCTATCGACGGTTCCATTTGCCATTGACGCCAAAGCTGTTATCCGGCAAGGTAAACCGGTCACTCTCGGCCCAAGACTTAGAACTCCGCCTGAACCTTCTAAACTTCTCCGAGAAGCAAGAGTCGGGAAATTTCCCTTTGAGACTAGACCCACAACCATAAACCACAAACACTTGAGGGAAAAATGATTCAACCAGGGAAAAACCAAACCGCCGGATCATTCACCACTACCTCCACTTCCGGACGACAGAGAGACAACCAGAGCGAACTTCGGTAGCCGGAAGCGCCACCTTAAAGCTTCGATGACCAGAACCGGCGGCAAAGCGAAGT
This sequence comes from Hibiscus tridactylites, assembly GCA_958450335.1. Taxonomy (NCBI): domain Eukaryota; kingdom Viridiplantae; phylum Streptophyta; class Magnoliopsida; order Malvales; family Malvaceae; genus Hibiscus; species Hibiscus tridactylites. The sequence goes on from OY288279.1 coordinate 74,065,863, forward strand.
CTGAGCGATCTCTGACACGCAAAAAGCGCGGCTTAAACTTTGAATTCTGATGGGGGTTTAAGAAATAAACCGACGAGGCTCTGAGTAGAGTCGTCCTTTGTCCAGCAACCGGAGAATCTCAAGCGGGCCATACCGGAAAATCGCTACCCCGCATTGGCGATCACTTGACCCAGCAAAGCACGAAAACGGTCTGTCGCTCCGACAACCAGCGACGGCACCTTCGGAAAAGTGGAGACGAGCTTCACGACCCCGAAAACCCAATTCCAACCAGCTGCGAAAAGGGCCACCGGGAAACCACCACATAGGGGAGCGCTCTCAGCACCGACACCGTCGAAAGAGAGAATTGGCGAGGGTACCCCGACCGTGGTTCTTCCAAACAAATGCTGGTAGGGAGCTAGAAACCTACCCAAACGGAGCCTAGGGATTTTTGGGAGAGAATTTGGGATTTGGCGCGTGAAACTCACAAATCAATGGTGTAGGTCTAGCTTTCTTCCAAGTGTTGACTTCCGATCAATATTATACGACAATGTGACTCCAAATATGGCAACATTAGACTTTTTACACCCTTGGCTAAATAGGGAAACGCGTCTCGATCACTCCAAAATAATACCTAAGGTATCTCTACTCATAAGTATTGTGATAACGAAGTCGCCACTGGTCCTTTTTGTTATATTAGACGGACTAGAAATCTAAAACAATCCAAAGATTACGAAATCTCAAAAGTTCGGGAGCACAGTTACGCGTGGAGAAGGATTAGCACCCCACACCGCCCACAGAACGATGCTTACTTGATCACTAATATTTTTTCTTGTAATCCGAATGAATGCTTGCAAAGATTAATGTAAAATTCCGCAAAGTTTTAAAAGTAACTCAAATTTGCTCACAGTTAAAAAAACACATGTCAAATTTAAACACAATGAGGATTAAGGCATTAATCTCTAAAATTCAAAAGCATAGTCTCGCATGGCAGCTTCGACTGTTTGTAACACCCTCGACGCGAATGTCACTAATTGGGCCTCAAGCCCAACCCAAAACCATAAGAGTTTGAAACTACATTTAGCCCAAAACACAGTAATCCATAAAATCCATTAAGTTTGAATATTTCAGAATAAATAAACCGATATAAAACGTTACTGGGAGCTCCATTTAAAATTACATAATTAAAGCATTATAATCACAAGTTAAGTACCCAAAATAAGAGTGACAATACAACACATAGGGTTCTACGAATACATAGCCCAATTAATCTAAGTACTATACTCGGACACAAGTCGATGCTGAAGTCCTACTCCGTTGGTGCTCCGACGATGCACACCAACCTACTAACATGGGAACGGAAACAATAATTTCGAACACTGAGCTAACGAAGCTCAATAGATACACTTTCACTCAACCATGCTTCATGTAAATCATAAATATAAGCAAGTAGCTAAAGAATAACATCATGGCATAAAATAAAAACATTGACACTACCTCTAGCCGCCTAAACACATAACAAAACAATAGAAGATATTAACCACACACATAGCACATGGTACACCATACCAAAAAACCTGGAGTGAGGCCTGATGCCACATAGCTTCGGGAACGTATACTATTGGGTGAGGCTTGGCGCCACACAACTTCGGGAACGAACACCCGTGCTTAGAATCTCTCGTCGAGCATCTTCGAATGAGACTCGGTACCACACAGCTTCAGAAACGTACATTCGAAAATAGATAACCACGATGTTGCAACATACTCAAACTCTCACTGAGTATCTAGATCCCACCAAATCAAAGTAACCCAACCACACAAGTGTCCTTACCTGGCACATAACCACACACGATCCACCGAGGATCCCTACAGTTTTTATTACAAACAAGTCACCCAACATTTATCGATTTATTACTCATTATGCTCGTATATGAGGTAATTTCTCAATTTTACTATTCATTTTACCACATTAGAGGCCCATTGGGCCCTAGTCCTCGAATTATAGGTCCCTTGAACTCAAAATGAAATTTTTGGGCAGATTGCCCAGCGAGTACCGATACCCACTTAAGAGTATCGATACGCTTCAGTGGGTACCGATATCCACTTTCGCGTATCGATACCTGGCTTGCCTTCAGAAGGGGTTTAACTAAAAACCCTGTACCGATACTTGATGCCGTGTACGGATACCCAAGGTGTACCGATACGCTCCCAAGCATACCGATAACTTTAGCAAAGTGGCCTAAACCAATCTCTATAGAGACGATACTTAATACCTATCACTTTATTATTTGCGACGTGTATACTTGCACCGTTTGCGGAACACATGGTGATAGATTAATGGGACATTTTAGAGTAGCTAAGACCTTGAGCATGCTTCAAGAACACTTGTATTGGCCGAAGATGAAATGAGATATTGAGAGACTATGTGAGTGTTGTATCACATGTAGAAAGCCCAAGTCGAAAGTGATGCCCCACGACCTATATACTCCATTACCTATTCCTAATGCACCTTGGATGGATATATCCATGGATTTTGTACTTGGGCTGCCTCGTATGAAGAATAGCAAAGATTCCATCTTTGTAGTAGTGGATCAATTCTCTAAAATGGCTTATTTTATTCCTTGTAATAAGAATAATGACGCTTCACATGTTGCTAATTTGTTTTTGTAACCCCCTCGTCCCGGTCCGAACGCTTGACCGATCCGAGTGGGTTACACGGGGATAACCGAGATAAAACACGTTAAGGCTCCACTTCGGTTACCGACCCAAGGAAAAATTTTTTCATTTAATATCTTATCTACATGCATTAATTAAACCTAAGCGTGAAACAACAGTGGAAACAAGGCTCCCGAGAAGCCCAACAACAAACATAGCCTAAGCCCAACCCTTTAGACCCTTTAGAGATGTCAAAAGCCCATTTACAGGCCTGTGTTTCGAAACAGTCAATGCCCGTTTCGAAACACAGGCTCTAGTTTTAAAAGCCAGACACCCGTACCGAAAAGCATCCACCCCGTTTCGGAACATGGTCCCATTTTGCCTAGACGTTTCGATACTCGTTTCAGAACAGGCAATTCCAGTGGCCAAAGAGTTTCGAAACTTGTTTCGAAATAGGGGCTCACAATAGCCAAAACATACCGAAACACATTTCGATATGGGGGCCCTGGAACCACACCCGTTTCGAAACACCTGCAATCTGTGAATTCCCAAAATCAGTTTTAAACATCTCCAAATGATCCCAAACATCCGTAACGACCCCAAGAAGCATACATAACATACAAATACACTCTAGAGGCATGCACCCTATTGCAAACATACTCAAGATTCATAAAGATATAAGATAGGCCATCCATTAAAAAGACCATACATAGCATTCCAGGTTCATGCTTCAGAAGAGCACACAATTAGACATTCAAGAAGGTAATTCAACATGGTTTACAAGTATTCAAGGTAACCAAAGCCAACCAACAACATGGCATTTAAAGGAGTCTAACATGCTCCTAAACAACCAATACCAACATACTTCAAAGGCTCAAACAACATATACATGTCCCATTGCTTGACTATTACATCATATAATATAAAATCAATACTTGAAAGATTCAAAAGCCCAACTAGCACACTTGGAGGCCCCTTCTTGCACTAACAACCCACGAACTACGGATCTGCATTGTCGAACAAAAGAGAGCGTAAGCAAAAAGCTTAGTGAGGGTAAGCTCATTAAAACAAACCTCGACAATGCAGGGACCAAGCACGAGCACAACCAAGGTAGAATGCATGATCTTACCTTCGATCCACATGAGCCAAATATACATATGATGCATGAACATATAATCGATATTATGCCATGCTCAACAAGCTCAAATCCACATCATATGTAAAACATATAATAATTCAAATAGGAATCACATTCCATATCTTATTGATGCACATATCAACTCATATTGGCACCTAGCTACGACTCGAATACGCGGATAAACACATTGGAACTCACATCCAACACAACCATTACCTTACGGTGGGATTACACTCATCACCGTTCACGCGGAGGGGAATCCACTCATCCTCACGCCCCATCGATGGGATTACACTCATCATCGACTAACATATATAAGAAGGTTTTCCAGGCGAACCCGTACTCCATCTTGATGACTACCATCATCAAGACCACGCGCGCATTTGACTCACGTGTGCACACTAACATCCTAATGATCAATCATTTGTACCCAAGCATACTAGTGCCAATACTAAACACAATCCACAATATCAATTCACAACCATTTCCGTGCTTAGCACGTACTCACCTTGATTAACATCATGCCCATACCTCATGCATATAACAATGCATCACAACCATGCCTCAACATACATGTATAACCCATTTATACATAACCATCATAAACACAAATCATCATGAGGCATAAACAATAATTAAAGAGTTCAACCAAAGTCTCTAATTAAAGCTTGGGATTAGGCTACCACTCTAATCCCAACTCTAGGTGGGTCTACCAAGCCCAACCTAGTCCACATGCTTAAACCAAATACTCAAAACCATTTGAAAACATTAAACCACTCACCTTCACTTCCAAGCTCAACAACCAAGCAACCAAGACCTTCAAGCTTCCGGATTCACTCCCGATGCTTCACCAACACAAACTCTTGCCTCTAATCATCCCAACACAATCAAAATAACCTCAAATCAGTCCACACACAATGTAGCAAACCCGAAAAACTATTCAAGCATCAAGCACATGATTTTCAAACTATGAACAACCCCAAAATCATCAAACTCGAGCAGCCCATAAACCCAATCCAAAACTTATGATTTCAACACTTTTAACACTGCCAAATGATTCCAAAACAACCCCCAACTATCATACTAACCTTCACCCTCAATTCTCAACATAAAACAACTCCAAAAACTCCCTTAAAACCCTTCCAAAAACCCACCAAAACTCAAATCCGGGAATCTTAACAAAACACTTTAAAAATCATATATGTTGGACCTCATGGTTCACGAACAACTCATATAGCATTAACAAATCGAAATCCTTAGTTAAAAACAATAAAGGTAGCATTTTTATTCAAAACTCCCAAAAACGCAAATTCTAAAAACATGGACCAAAATGAAAACTAATGGTACTTTCAAAGAGAGGAAGATGAGAGCAAGATGGGAATGAAATTACCTTTCAAAAATCACCAACAATAAGCATGAGATGAAATAGAATAATAACTTGAAAGGGAGGGGGTTTCACGTTAAAATGGAGAAAAGGGGAAGTGAGGAAGGAGATGACAAAAATCCATTTTAATCATAAAGGGGTTTTAATTTGAAAGTTGGTTTATTTACAGGATTGCCATTAATGAGATGTCAATCTCATTTACCATTAAGATCCATGGAATTTGATTTCCAAATCAATTTGGTCCAACACAATAGGTTTTCTTTGAAATATGAAGAAAAATAATATTTCTTGATTATTTTAATTATAAAATCGAACTCAAAATATTATTATTTAAATATTATTTCCACCCGACCCCAAAACCCGGGTGTTACAACTGTCCCCCACTTAAGGAATTTCGTCCCCGAAATTACCTGACGGAAACAGATACGGAAACTGCTCAAGTATATCAGCTTTCCTCTCTCACGTGGCCTCTTCCACACCTCTGTCTCCACAACACCTTGACCAACTCTATGGTCTTGCCACGCAACACCTTGCTATCAGAAGCAAGTATCTCAACAGGTTATTCATTATAAGACAAATCTGGATTTAACTCTATCTCTTCGACATGCATAACATGAGAAGGATCTGATCTATATCTCCTAAGCATCGACACATGAAAGAAATCATGGATCTTCTCTAACTCAGAAGGAAATCTCAAACGGTAAGCTACTGGCCCAATCCACTCAACAATCTCATACAGACCAATAAACCTCGGACTCAACTTGCCTTTCCGGCCAAATCTCATCACCTTCTTCCACGGAGATGCCTTCAGAAACACTTTCTCACCCACGGAGAACTCAATCTCTTTTCTCTTCAAATCTGCATAAGACTTCTGACAATCGGAAGCTGCTTTCAAACAGTCGCACATCAACTTCACTTTGTCAGTAGTCCCCTTGAGCTAATCCGGAATAGGTAACAATCTCTGACCCGTTTCAGCCCAACAAATTGGAGTCCTACATCGTCTACCATACAAAGCCTCATAGGGAGCCATCTGAATACTAGCCTGGTAACTGTTGTTGTAAGCAAACTCAACTAAAGGCAAATGCTTCTCTCAAGAACCCTAGAAGTCAATCACACAACAATGGAGCATGTCCTCTAAAATCTGTATCACTCGCTCTGACTGTCCATCGGACTGCAGATGATAAGAAGTACTGAAATGCAAACGGCTACCTAGAGCACTATGCAAACAACCCCAGAACCTCGAAGTAAATCTCGGATCTTTGTCTGAAACAATCGACTTCGGAACTCCATGAAGTCTCACAATCTCACGGATGTACAAGTTCGCCAAATTGTCTAAAGAATCTGTAGTGTTCACTGCTAAAAAATGAGCACACTTAGTGAATCTATCAACTATCACCCACACAGAATTCTTCTTCGAAGGAGACAGCGGTAACCCCGACACACATGGTGATCCTCTTCCATTTCCATTCTGGAATCTTCAAAGGCTGTAACAAACCTGAAGGAACCTGATGTTCTGCCTTCACTCTCTGACAAACCATACATCGGCTCACATACTCGGCTACATCCTTCTTCAAGCCAACCCAGAAGTAATCATTCTTCAAGTCATGGTACATCTTAGTACTACCCGGATGCATAGAAAAAGGACTTGAATGTGCTTCGCTCAGAATCAGACGTCTCAACTCAACATCTTCAGGTACCACAACTCTGTCTCTGAAACACAACACATTCTCGCCACTGAAACTATACTCGGTCGGTCTACCTTCGGCTATGTCCTAAACGTGAGAAACTAAAGACGCATCTTGCAACTGCTTCTCTCTAATCAACTGAATCAAAGAAGGCTTCACTTGCAACTCTGTGATCAAACCACCATCATCGGATACACTCAATCTAGCAAACATAGCTCGTAACTCAACTGCAACCTTTATACTCAAAGCATCGGTTACTACATTTGCATTACCCGGATGGTACTCAATAGTCAAATCATAATCTTTCAACAGCTCAAGCCATCTTCTCTATCTCAAGTTCAACTCTCTCTGTGTCATCAAATACTTCAAGCTCTTATGATCGGTGTAAACTATACACTTCTCACCATACAAGTAATGACGCTAAATCTTCAATGCAAATACAACCGCAGCTAACTCTATATCGTGAGTAGGATAGTTCTTCTCATGCACTTTCAACTGTCTCGAAGCATAGACAACAACTCTTCTTTCTTGCATCAAAACACACCCTAAACCTATGTAAGAGGCATCACTAGAGATACAAATTCTTTACCTGAAACTGGTTGCACTAACACTGGAGCATTTGTCAAAGCTTCTTTCAATTTCTCAAAGGCCTTTTGTCTCGAATCTGACCATTCGAACTTAACTCCCTTTTGCAACAATTTAGTCAAAGGATCAGCTACTCTAGAGAAGCCATCAACAAATCTCCGATAGTAACCGGCTAATCCTAGAAAATTCCTAATTTCTGTCACGGACTTAGGTTGTTTCCACTCAACAATAGCCTCAATCTTCGTCGGATCAACACGGATACCTTCGGCTGAAACAACATGGCCAAGAAATACAACCTCTCGAATCCAGAACTCACATTTGCTAAGCTTCGCATACAACTGATTGCTCAACAATCTCTGTAAATCAAATCTCAAATGCTCATCATGCTCTTCTTCTGATTTCGAGTACACAAGAATATCATCTATGAAAACAACTACAAAACGGTCTAGATAGTCTCTAAAAATTCTGTTCATCATATCCATGAATGCTGCAGGTGCATTCGTGAGCCCAAACGGCATCACAAGGAACTCATAGTGACCATATCTAGTCCTAAAAGCTGTCTTCGGAACATCACACTCTTTTACTTTCAACTGATAGTACCCTGACCTCAAATCTATCTTCGAAAACACTGAGGCACCCCTCAACTGATCAAACAAATCATCTATACGAGGCAACAGATACTTTTTCTTCACAGTCAACTGATTCAGCTGCTTGTAGTCAATACACATACGCATACTGCCATCTTTCTTCTTTACAAACAACACATGAGCACCCCAAGGAGAACTACTAGGCCTAATGAAACCACGGTCTAATAACTCTTGCAGGTGGCTTTTCAATTCTTTCAACTCTTTCGGAGCCATACGATACAAAGCTATAGAAACGGGAGTCGACCCTGAAACAGTCTCAATCACAAACTCAACATCTCTGTCAGGAGGCAAACCCGGTAACTCTTCTGGAAACACATCCGAAAAATCACAAATTGTCCTGATATCTTTCGGTCTAGCCTCACTCATATTCGGATTCATCACATATGCTAAGTAAGCCCTACAACCGGAATCCATCAACCTATGTGCCTCTAAAGCTGACACAACATTAGACAAGAACTTAATGTTCTCGCCTACTACTATTACCTCGTAGTCATCAGAAAGTTTCAAAGAAATCCTCTTCGTCTCAAAATCCACACTAGCTCGGTGCTCAACTAACCAGTCCATACCCAGAATAATATCAAAACCATAAAACGGAAGTTCCATCATATCAACAGAAAACACATGACCCTGAATATTCAGCGGACACCTCCTATACATTCGTCTAACCACAACTGTCTCACCAAAAGAACTAGTCACATGCATACCTACATCTAAGATCTCAATAGGTATATCTAACTTATGTGCATGCTCACTCAAAATGTAGGAATGCGGAGAACCCGAATCAACCAAAGAAAGCAAAGACATAGACTGTAACTCAAAATTACCTGCTATCACATCAGTGTTGTTCTCGGCCTCTCTCTGAGCATAAACTCTCGCTGGTCCACCTCCCTCTGGCTGTACTGCCACAACATGAGCAATGTTCCTCTGAGCATCTACCCTAAGTGCATCAGCCCTAGGCTGGAAGTAGCCACGACCGCGCCTACGGCCTCTCTGATAATCATTGGCCCTCGTAGGAGCCTGAGCTATGTTTGGTGTTTGTGCCGCCTGATGCAGACACTCCCTCCTGAAGTGGTCCCTCGAACCACAGTTCCAACAAGCATGAAAGTTACCCCAACGCTCACCAGAATGTTGTCTCCCACAACGTGTGCACTCGGGCAAACGCCCTCCACCTCTATAGCCCTGGTGGCCTCTACTATGGTGGCCACTACCACGCCTATGGTCAAACTGCCGTCCACCGCCTTTATGCCTCTTGGCATCCCCACGGTCAAAGCTGTTGTGTCTCTTACCAGAACTAGATCCTCCAGAATGCTTGGTCAGCCCCAAGCTATGCTTAATGTCCTTGGCACTAGCAACCAAGACATCGAAATCAGAATAATCTGAAGCAAGCTAAGGTGTACCTCTTAAGTTCCTCATGAAGCCCATATCTGAAATGGTTACAACGGTCCCTTTCAGCAGGAACTAACTCTAGAGCATACTGACTCAAACGAACAAAGCGGATCTCGTAGTCAGTCACAGAAGCCTCTCCCTGAACAAGAGCCATAAACTCTCGCTTCTTCTCATCTAGATACCTCGGCCCCAAGTACCTTTTCCGAAAAGCATACTCAAAGAAATCCCATCCAATCTCAGCCTCTGGAACTCCGGTAGTAATGGTGACCCACCAAGTGTAGGCATCACCCTGAATCAAAGAAATCACACAGCCCAGTCTGCGAGCTTCCACTCAACCCATCTAAGCTAAGATGCGAACGGTATTCTCTAACCACAACTCAGATCTCTCAGGCGTATACCCTCTGAACTCTTCAGCCCCTAGGCTATGGAGCCTCTCCAACGGTAAACTAGCATCATCGCCCCTAGGCTGAGCTGCAGTCTGAGCTCCGGCAACTGCAGCCTGAAATGATCTCACTATAGCTTGTACAAGCGGAGCCATATCTATTCCGACCGGACCTTGGCCACCCTGGCCAATCTGAGGTCCCTCTCCCTCATCTCTGTCCTCGCCTCCCACTCCAGGCGGAGAAGGTGGTGGAGGAGCTCCAACTCCAGCAGCAGGCTCTTCTACATGAGCCTCTACTCCAGCCACCGGCTCATTAATAGGAGCCGCGACACGTGGTTCCTGATGAACCACCCTCGGCCTACCTCTCGGCCTCGATATCGTGCTCACAAACAACAACTATAACAACAACAAGAAGAAAACACAGAAAATAGGGTTAGCAAGTCAAGGGCTCCAAGTGGCTCAAGTATGTTCCCTCACTTTAAAATCCTTTTTCCGATGTAATAGTAGCAATGAGACTCTAAACAACATACTTCAAGCAAAGCAACAAGCATACTTGATAAACAAGCAACATGCTTTCATGACAAACAAACACCGTGCATTTCAACATAAAAACTTAACTTACCTCACTTACCTGCCGAAGGTCTCGGTAACCTTAGGCTCTGATACCAACAAGTGTAACCCCCTCATCCCAGTCCGAACGCTTGACCGATCTGAGTGGGTTACACGGGGATAACCGAGATGAAACTCGTTAAAGCTCCACTTCGGTTACCGACCCAAGGAATTTTTTTTCATTTAATATCTTATCTAGATGCATTAATTAAACCTAAGCGTGAAACGACAGCGGAAACAAGGCTCCCGAGAAGCCCAACAACAAACAAGGCCTAAGCCCAACCCTTGAGACCCTTTAGAGATGTCAAAAGCCCATTTATAGGCATGTGTTTCGAAACAGTCAATGCCCGTTTCGAAACACGGGCTCCTATTTTAAAAGCCAGACACTCGTACTGAAACACATCCACCCTGTTTTGGAACATGGTCCCATTTTGCCTAGACGTTTCGATACCCGTTTCGGAACAGGCAATTCTAGTGGCAAAAGTGTTTCGAAACTTGTTTCGAAATAGGGGCTCACAGTAGCCAAAACGTACCAAAACACGTTTCGATACGGGGGCCCTGGAACCACACCCATTTCGAAACAGGGCAACCCGTTTCGAAACACCTGCAATCTGTGAATTCCCAAAATTAGTTTTAAACATCTCCAAATGATTCCAAACGTCCGTAACGACCCCAAGAAGCATACATAACATACAAATACACTCTAGAGGCATGCACCCTATTGCAAACATACTCAAGATTCATAAAGATATAAGATAGGGCATCCATTCAAAAGACCATACATAGCATTCCAGGTTCATGCTTCACAAGAGCATACAATTAGACATTCAAGAAGGTAATTCAACATGGTTTACAAGCATTCAAGGTAACCAAAATCCAACCAACAACATGGCATTTAAAGGAGTCTAACATGCTCCTAAACAACCAATACCAACATACTTCAAAGGCTCAAACAACATATACATGTCCCATTGCTTGACCATTACATCATATAATATAAAATCCATATTTGAAAGATTCAAAAGCCTAACTAGCACACTTGGAGGCCCCTTCTTGCACTAGCAACCCACAAACAACGGATCTGCATTGTCGAACAAAAGAGAGCGTAAGCAAAAAGCTTAGTGAGGGTAAGCTCATTAAAACAAACCTTGACAATGCAGGGTCCAAGCACGAGCACAACCAAGGTAGAATGCATGATCTTACCTTCGATCCACATGAGCCAAATATACACATGATGCATGAACATATAATCGATATTATGCCATGCTCAACAAGCTCAAATCCACATCATATGTAAAAACATATAATAATTCAAATAGGAATCACATTTCATATCTTATTGATGCACATATCAACTCATATTGGCACCTAGCTATGACTCGAATACGCGGATAAACACGTTGGAACTCACGTCCAACACAACCATTACCTTACGGTGGGATTACACTCATCACCGTTCACGCGGAGGGGATTCCACTCATCCTCACGCCCTGTCGATGGGATTACACTCATCATCGACTAACATATATAAGAAGGTTTTTCGGGCGAACCCGTACTCCATCTTGATGACTACCATCATCAAGACCATGCGCGCATTTGACTCACGTTTGCACACTAACATCCTAATGATCGATCATTTGTACCCAAGCATACTAGTGTCAATACTAAACACAATCCACAATATCAATTCACAACCATTTCCGTGCTTAGCACGTACTCACCTTGATTAACATCATACCCATACCTCATGCATATCACAATGCATCACAACCATGCCTCAACATACATGTATAACCCATTTATACATAACCATCATAAACACAAATCATCATGAGGCATAAACAATAATTAAAGAGTTCAACCAAAGTCGAGTTGCGAGTTGTAATTGCCGCATTTCATGTTGAACCTACATTGAGTCAGAATGCTTGAAGAGAAACAGTTGCAAGATAGATTCTTGGCACCTCACGTGCAAGGCACATCAAAAAGAAAACCTTCAGAGTACAGTTCAGAGATGATAGAATTTGTATTGTTAGAGACAGAATTGTTGTACCGATTGACATAGTGTTTTGAGACGTATTGTGTTGGCCGAAGCATATGACAGTTTATTTGTATGGCATCAGAATAGTATGAAGAGGTATTGTGGGTCGAAGATGAGTACTTCTGGGTTGAGTTGATGAATGACGTGGTTCAGTATGCGAGTAAGTGTATAGTTTGCTTGTGTGTCAAGATCGAGCATCAGTTCCTTCTAGTTTGTTACATCTGTGGGAGATTCGTAATGAAAGTGGGAAATAGATTTGAGGGACTTTGAGTCCGGTTCGCCTTTGGTTTCTCACGAGAGAGTTTAGCCGAGTAAGCAATGATAGTTACATCGAGTGTGCTCATTTTATACATGTTCTGGTTACTTGTACCTTGTGTAAGATGGCGGAGTTGTGCCTTAGCAGGAGCGTGATTTGTATAGTGTCTTGTGGTTGATAGTGGCCAGTAGAGATTCAAGTTTTCTGCTAGATTTTTGAAGACGTCTGCGTAGTGTTTGGTTACCTGTTGAAGTCAGATGGTCAGTCAGAGAAGGTTATGAGTCAAGTGTTCAAGCAGTATTGTATGAGACTGTGAATCGAGCTAGTTCTGTTGTTTATTGTTGCAGTTACCATCAGAGTTAGAAATGGGTTTGTGATGTGTTCTGTGTATCTATGATTCAGAAGTGTGAGCCAGTTTTGTTCCGTGTCATGATGTTGAAAAGATTGAGTTGAATTTAAAATGGTCATGCATTGAAGGACCCATTGAGATCTTAGTGTCAGGTAGCTAATGTGGTGTGGTGAGTATACCGAGTTGGGGAGTATGTTGTAGTAAGAGAGAGTGTGTGGAGGAGCATGTTTCAGTGGCCCTCCCAGTTCGATAAATTTCGGGGACGAAATTTCCTTAAGTGGGGGAGAGTTTTAACACCCGTGTTTGGGGGTCGGGTGAAAATAATATTTTAATTTTATTTCGGGCTCGGTTTTATAATTAAAATAACCTTTTTGGGCCTCGGGTTTTAAAATCAAACATTTTATTGTTGGACTAAATTGAAATGAAAATTTAATTTGGATGGTTTTAGAGAAAAGGGGAAATAGCCATCTCATTAATGGCCTTTTGGTAATTTTCCCATTTTCTAATTTAAATCCCCCTTTATACAAATAAAACACCCTCTCACTATTCATCATCTTCTTCTTCAACGGGTTTGAAGAACTCCCTCCCCCTTTCACTATTCCATCTCCTTCCTCCCTCATTTTGGCTCGGTTTTGAAAGGTAATTACGTTTTTGACTTCCCCTCAACTCCCTCTCTTTAAAAGTACCACTTATTTTCATTTTCATGGAAGTTTTGGAAAATAGAGTTTTGAAAGATTTGATCAAAAGTGGAAACTTTATGTTGTTAAGCTTATTGTTTTGATTTAATATGGTTAGTAATGATGTATAGAAGTTAAATGGTTCAACATATATGATTTTTAAAGGGTTTTGTTAAGTTTCCCGAAATTGGGTTTTGGTGGGGTTTTATGAGGGTTTTTAGTTGAGTTTTGGGTGTGGTTTGTGTTGGAAATTGAGGGTTGAAGTTAGGGTAATAGTTGGGGGCTGTTTTGGAAGCATTTGGAAGTGTTAAATGGGTTGAAATCACAAGTTTTGGACTGTGCAAGGGGGCTGCTCGGGAATGGCTTTTTGGGGGTTGTTCTTGGTTCGAAAAACAAGTGTTTAATATTTGAATTGTATTCCGGGTTTGCTATGTTGTGTTGTGGACTGATTCGAGGTTAATTCACTTGTGTTGAGGGGATTAGAAGCAAGGAATTTCGTTGGTAAAGCTTTGGGATCGAATCCGGAAGTGAGGAGGCTTGATTTGGCTTTGCTTGTTTTGCTTAAGGAAATGAGGTGAGTGGTTAATGTTTTAAATTGATTTCAATGATTGGTTTTAGCATGTGGAAGTGAAAATGTTTTCAAGTGATGTTTTGGTTCAAAGGTAATTTTGAAAGTGGTTTAGATTCGAGCTTGTAAGTGACTAAAACTCAAAGAGTAAGTTGATGTGAAATGCCTCTTTAATTCCTCTTTTTATCATTGTTTTCGTTGCTCGAAATGATGGTTTGTTAAGCATGTAATTTGATTACTTGAGTAGGAGCATGATGCCTATTTCTATATCGTTCATGATGTATGATGGTTTTAATGATGTCGTTGATATGCCTTGAAAGGTGTGAGTAAGTTGGTGCAAGTTGTGCACGAAAATGGTGAGTAAGACCATTGTGATCGGTAAGACTCCAAGTAGTAAGTGATGCTTAATCGTGGTTTTTGTTACATCTTGATTTGGTTGTGCATGATATAGTGAGTACATGTCGTATGGTAGTAATTGTGCATCGTGTTGCATGGTTGGTGTCGAACCTCACGTGATGGTTGTCGTTGCTTCGGTGATGTGTAGTCCCGCCGGTAGCAAGTGGTATAAGACTCCGGTGATGTGTAGTCCCACCGGTAGTGACTAGTAGAAGAGTACTATGATGTGTAGTCCCATTGGAAAACTACTAGTCGGAACGGTGATGTGTAGTCCCACCGTGTATGCTTTGGTTATGCTTGTGCATGCCATGTGTTGCTCATGTTGTCTCACTATATTATTCCTTTACATTGTTTTGCTTCAATTTAAGATTCATGTCTTCAAGCATACCATGGAGTGTGATGCCATGTTACATATCTTTAGTGTTGACCTTTGGTTGAACTTGTATGTTAGTAGAAGGATTAGGTTGTAGGATGATTTGTATGCCTTGACCTTTATCTTAAAGAAAGCTTTGAACCCTGCATTGTCGTAGTTATGTTTTAGAGCTCCGCTCACTAAGCTTTATGCTTACGCTCTCCTTTTTCCGACAATGCAGATCTTTAGCTTGGAGTTAGCAAGGAGCAAGAAAAGGGGCGTCCAAGCGTGTGGTAATTGCTCAAGTATGGTTTAATTAAATAATGTAGTAGTCTGGCAATGGGAAATGCTACGTGTCTTAGGAGCTTGTATCTAGACTCCTAAGTATTGGCTTATTGTTGTTAATGCCTAATGTTGATGTTTGAATTAATTATGGATTGAATGCATGTAATACCTTGATGTTTGTTGGTGTGTATGATGGCATGCTTTAGGGTGTTTAGGTTGCCTTATGTATGGTTGCAAACCTCTTGTGTTTGACTTGTGCTTTTAAGACCATTTGAGCCTTCATGTATGCTTATTATTGCCTACATTGCTCATTGAATTGAATGTTATGTATGAAAGCTTTAATCCATGTTTGAATGACACCCATGGCTTAATTATGTGTGCTTGCATGTTGGTATACGCTTAGGAGAGTCGAGAAATGCATGTAGAGTCGAGTTGGGGTCGTTTTAATTGAGATTGAGGTGTTGCAGTGCAGGGGGTATCGATACCCCTGGTTAGGGTATCGATACTCTCTCACCCAAATGCCCCAGTTTTTGCCTAGGGTATCGATACCCCCCAAAGTTTCTGTAATCTGGGTTTGGGAGTTAGATTGGAGCGTATCGATACGGGGTCTCGAGTATCGATACGGGTCAAATCTGTTGACCAAGGAAGGTTGACCGAGGAAGAGGGTATCGATACCCCTGGTAAGGGTATCGATATGGCCTTCTCGTGTTGACTTCCTGGGTTGACCTAGAAGGAGGGTATTGATACCCCTGATTAGGGTATCGATACTGTCTGCCTTATAAGCTTAAAATTTACTGTTTTTGCATGGCTGTGTTTCGAATGAGTTTTTCCTTGATCGTTTTCCGCTGTTGTGAATCACATAGGACCTAATATTCATCTAGGCAAGATTAATATAAAAAGAAAAAAAATAGGGTTGCTAACCGAGGGGAAATCCTTTGGGTTTCGCTTCGGTTTTCCCCGTGTAGCTCACTCGGACCGGTCATTCGGCCAGACCGGGACGAGGGGGGTTACATTTATTGGTATCAGAGCCTCAGGTTTCCGAGACCTCGGGTAGGTAAGTGAGGTAAGTTTGAAGTGTTATGTTGTTGCTATGTCTCGGTGAATGTTTTGCCATGTATGCTTGATGTTTGCTTGTTAGTACGGTGATCGAAAGCATGTGTTAGCATGATGTTTGTGTTAAAGCGTAGTGTCGAGTTCCCATTGCTACTATTACTTATTTAAAAAGATTTTTGTAAAGGAATATACTTGAGCACCTTGGACCCTTGCTCTTGCTAACCCTAAATATTCTTGCTTGTGTGTTTTGTTTATTATTGTATTGTTGTCCTTGGTGAGTTGGAGGCCGAGGTATGGGCATGGAGTTGGTAATCATGAACCTGAGGTTTTAGAGGATGTGAACGGTGATAGAGCTCATCGCTTTAGTTCAGGGTAGTATGACCGTACCAGAGTTGGGAGTGCAGTTAGTTGTTTGGGGCAACATGTATATGAGTTGGTTTCTGTTGAGTGAGAACAATGTGACCGATCTTGATATGAGATGGTAATAGAAGTTTCTGTAATCTGGGTTTGGGAGTTAGATTGGAGCGTATCGATACGGGGTCCCGAGTATCGATACGGGTCAAATCTGTTGACCAAGGAAGGTTGACCGAGGAAGAGGGTATCGATACCCCTGGTAAGGGTATCGATACGGCCTTCTCGTGTTGACTTCCTGGGTTGACCTAGAAGGAGGGTATCGATACCCCTGATTAGGGTATCGATACTGTCTGCCTTATAAGCTTAAAATTTACTGTTTTTGCATGGCTGTGTTTCGAATGAGTTTTTCCTTGATCGTTTTCCGCTGTTGTGAATCACATAGGACCTAATATTCATCTAGGCAAGATTAATATAAAAAGAAAAAAAATAGGGTTGCTAACCGAGGGGAAATCCTTTGGGTTTCGCTTCGGTTTTCCCCGTGTAGCTCACTCGGACCGGTCATCCGGCCAGACCGGGACGAGGGGGGTTACACTGATCCAGATGTGAAGTTCTTAAGCCATTTTTAGAAAACATTATGGAACAAGATTGGAACCAAGTTGCTGTTTTCCACAACTTGTCATCCACAAACGGATGGTAAAACTGAAGTGGTTAACTGAGTATTGTCCATGTTGTTGGGGACAATCATCAAGAAGAATTTGAGGACTTGGGAGGAAAGCTTGCCACACGTGGAGTTTTCTTACAACCGGTCCATTCATTCAGCCACTAAAATGTCACCATTTGAAATAGTGTATGGTTTCAATCCTTTGACCCCATTAGATTTATTACCTTTTCCCGCTGATCAAATTGTGAATAAAGATGAAAGAAACAAGGAGAGATCAAGGAGATCCAAATTGGGGGAGAGGGAGGAAGGGATGTGACCTGAAAAGTTGTTGTGTTGAAGGTTTACGTAACGGAGGGAGGAAAGGGAGAGTACATTCGACGGAAGGTTCTCGTTGAGGCGATTCAATCGGAGGGTGAGGATCGTTAGAGCATCTAACTTACCGAGTGTGTTGGATCAGGGCCGTTCGGGGCCCTGAGCGAAAGCTCAAAAATAGGTCCCTACAGGACAAAAATATATTTCATTTATTTGAACTATTAATCTAAAATTTCATTAATTAGTCACATAAGCACGATTAAACTCTTTTAGCACATTGTTTTAATGGTTAGATAATTAAAAACCGTAGGTAAAAACTAAAAATGCAATTAAATAATACAATAAAAAATTAAAAAATAATTAAAAATGTAAGATATAAGCAACACAACATGATTTTCGAGCCAAATAATTTTAGAAATTAAAAGAGACTGGTATGATTCTTCGGAGCATCGAGAGAGTGAGATGTTGGTTCGCAACAAGTGTACCAGAGGCAACTGACAACTCGAGTTTAAAAAGAAAACTTTTTCTTTTTCTTTTTAAATAATTTTAGTGTGGATATGCTATTTTTAAGGCAATTACTCTTAATATTTTTTAATGTTCAATTAATAGAGATTAAATAGAAATTGGATGTCTTAGAATTTAATTTTTTTAAGGACAATCTTAAATTATATTACCATTTATTTATTTTAAGGCAATTTGAAATATTTTTTTCTCATTTTTAATATAATACTATTTGTCTTAAAGTAAGTGTTTCCTGCTATAAGTTTTATAAGTTAAAAAAATGAAAACAATTACATTAAACAATTATTGCACGTATACAACCAATTTTTTCTAAAATAAATACTTATTCTAAAGTTTGGTTTGGTTTCAATATAATACCGTTTAATTTTTTTTAATTGTTTACAAACCAATGAGAAGAGCAGTAGAAGCATTGAATGTTGGCATCGGGGCCCATTTGTTTAAACATTTTGTTTGCAAGCAATGCAGAAGAGATGTATTTCTTTACAAACGGTTGTTAATTTCTCATTTTATGAGGCCCCATGAGGAGTGGGGGACTAAGCAGGCGCTCAGGGTGCTCCTCCTTTTAGCCGGGTCTGTGTTAGATGGAATTAGATCGTGTAGTCCAACACCAGTAAGATGGAGACCTATCACAGGGGAATGACCCTTGGCGCAATTGATGCCGATTCACGACGTGCATGCCGGAATAGCAGGGCTCCAGTTAAGTTTCTGTCGGAGAGGGACCGTGGCTGAGAACTGTAGGAGGGCGCAAATGAAAAAAAAAGTGCATAAATGAAAGTTGCGTTGTTTAAACAAGGCATGTAAATGCAGTGCCTAACAAATACAAATACAAAACTTATGAGTATAACGTTACCAAAATGGGTTCAAAAGCATAATCCTTTTTCCAGTAAAGTAAAAGCAAATGAATTGTAAAGGTAGCATGCGAGCAAGCAAATACAAAATCTTAAAACTATGGGATTTTCAAATTTTTTAAAAATTGAACAAATATATGTTCACAAGAAAAGAAAGAAAATACTGTGGTGTGTATAAACATGGTATGATTAGGGGTGTATTTGGTTTGGTTTCTTAATAAATATGAACTGAACCGCAGTCTGTGATTTTTAAAAAGAAAATCGAAATCGAATGGTA
Organism: Hibiscus tridactylites; assembly: GCA_958450335.1. Lineage (NCBI taxonomy): Eukaryota > Viridiplantae > Streptophyta > Magnoliopsida > Malvales > Malvaceae > Hibiscus > Hibiscus tridactylites. The sequence goes on from OY288279.1 coordinate 74,085,258, forward strand.
AAAAAACCGAAGTATCAAAAACCAAATTCTGCGGTTCGGTTTGGTTAAAAACCGTGGTTTTAACAGTTTTTTTTTAAATTAAAAAAATAAGCAAAACACATAACATATTTTAATTTACCATTAGACACTCCAATATCAATTTATTTTGCCATTAAGAACAAGAAAATACATGCCTTGAGCCCTTGACAAATCTAAGATTTCAAATAAGAATGAATTAAAAAATAACAATGATTACAAAACAGACAACCTATCTAAAAAATAAATCATAAAAAATATTCATTTAACTAATATCCACTCAATGATTCTACATCACCAACTTAGAACACAAATATGTAGTCCAATATATTGTTTGATTAAAGCCAAACTCAAATATTCAACATCGTAAAACAACTCATGCATAGTATACGTTATAAAACATATTCCAATTTGAAACACAATATACAATCAACTTAATATTATAAAAACATACCCAAATATTCTAAGAGGCTATCTTAAAAAGTAAATCCAAATATTTAAAGAGACAATCTTTAAAATATAAGTAATCTTCACCCGTGGTTCTTTTTTGTTTAGAGTTTGTTCTATTTTGGTCACCCGAATTCAAAAAAAATCATTTTTGCCACTTACATTTTGAATCATGTTTATTTTGGTCCCTTGGCCGTTAACCTCCGTTAATAAAAAAAATAATTTTTAATTTAACCCCAAACTTTCAAAATTTTATTTTTCACCATCTTCCCCAAAAATTTAAAAATTTTATTTCTCTGCCCACCACACGATTCCGACACTCTTTCCACCGCCATGGGTCCGACACTCTCCTCCGCCCCCAAACGTTAAACTTCTTGTATTTGGATCACTGATTGTAGAGTTTGGTTCCTAATATTAATCTAAAGAAATAATTAAAGAATATTTAAAAAATAAAGAAAATTGTGAAGAGAATGCAAAAAACAGAGGAACGGGCGTGTGCTCCTTCAACGGCAATGGTCGTTAGAGAGAGAGAGAGGAGCCTAATCATTTTGTTCTTCACGAGAATTAACCTTCTCCTCCTCTATCTCTTTCTCTCTGTTCATTTTCATTCATTTTATTAATAAAAAATTGAGATTTCATAAAAAAAAAACCCTTAGAAGATTTAGTTGTCAATGCCTTTTCATTGCTTTACTTTTTGAGCTTTATAGCCATGACTAACGATCTGTGTTCCTTCAACAAGATTAGTATCTTTTCCCCTCCTTTGGGTATGTTTAGCCGGTTTTATTATCATCATATAGTGTGAGATTGAAGATTCTTTTTATTATTATTTTTTATATGGCCATGTTTGGTAAATAGCGGTTTGAACAAAAATTAGAGATTTAAGGTATAATTAGAGATTTGACTAGTCAAATCCGCTAATATTGATATTTGATAAATAGGGATTGAAAGAGCGGATTGGGATGAAAAAACTAATTTTGAAAAAGCTCTCAATATGAGCTTTTTGAGATTAGAGGTTTGATATTAGACTTATAATGACTCTTTTACCCTTAACAATTACCAAAAATCTCCAAATAACTTAAATTAAATAATAATATTTTTTAATATAAATAATAACATATTAAATATTGAACTTATTTGTTGTTACTACTAATTTATATGGTGACATTTGTAAGTTAATTCTATTTTTTTATTATCACATATTTATATGTGCATATAAAATTTTTAATAATTATATAAATAATAAATTAATATATAAATCTTTCAAATATGTTTAAGAAATTTATATTAAAAAATAATTTTTACAAATCTAATTAATATTTATTAGATACAAAATATTAATAACTGATAAATTATTCAAACAAGTATTAAATATAATCATGTCCTTATATGTCATTTTGTTTGTTTAAATAATCAATCAGCTATAAGCTATCAGTTAATTTTACCAAACACTTTTATACAATCAGTTAATATAATCTGCTAGTCAAATCAGCTAATGCAATCAGCTATCAGCTATCCGCTAATTGTCAAACATGGTATTTTTGAGTGTCATGTGAAACATACTTTATTTAATTTTCTGTAAAACGAAAGTATTAAACCACACATGATTTTACGGGGATTTGTTTCCTTTTTATCACTTTATTAAGATAGAAGCAACACCCATATTTCATTTTCCTGAAAGATGTGTGTTCTGTTCTATTATTGTAGTTTTAATGTTGATGTGTTTTTTTCGTTAAACGTGATTAAACTAGTAAACATAAATGTAGTATTCAACACACAACTGAGATTTTTTAGCTGAATTGGATCGGGGTTTAGTGCTATAGCAATACCCAAACTCTATCTTTCGAAGTGCTTCATCTGATGAAATTCTCTATTTTCTTTGTTTTTCAATATCTGTGTAATTCATTAAATTTTAGGATTCCTTCATCCTAAAGTTGCCAAAGAAGTCTCTGTTGGTGTTGAGGATGGTCGTATTGTTGTTTGTAATGGTTTGTGGTGTGTATATATGCTCGATTTTTTGAAGCAAATAAGCACTAGTAGCTTGTCTGAGTTTTTGAACATTGGAGTGATCCAAAAGTCGTGCCCGGAACATAATACCAGCCATGAGAGATTCCTTATGTGCACCATCCGAACCCCAAAACTTTTAGCAGGTTTGAAACTGGTTTTATTGCTCTTGAGTTTTGGGGAAGATGGTGAAAAATAAAGTTTTAAAAGTTTGAGGGTTAAATTAATTTTTTTTGTTAACAGAGGTTAACGGCCAAAAGGCCAAAATAGACACGATTCAAAAGGTAAGTGACAAGAATGATATTTTTTGAATTCGGTAACCAAAATAGAACAAACCCCAAACAAAAGGGAACACTGGTAAAGATTACCCTTAAAATATACTTGATACGAGTCATAATTTTTTTTAATTTGGGTTGATATGGAATAAACGGGTTCCATATGGAAAACCCTAAAACCGAACCAAATTAAAAAGCTTGATTATTAAACCAAACTGAAAACTGAACCTCAATATGCAAACTCGAACCAAATCGCATATCCCGATTTGAGTTAGTTTTTCGGTTTTCTCAGTTTCGTTGCTTATCCCAAGGTATAATAAGAATGAGAGGTGAAAGAAAACATGGGGGTTGAGAAGAAGGTAAAATAGGGAATGTTGGATTCCTTTAACGGTATTTCGTGAGCCATAGGCTTAACCCAAAAGGAGATGTGGAAGCATAGTTGTTAGGTTTGTGATGGGTTCTTTTGATTGGTGAAGCCATTGTCGGTCTTAATCTCGGGATGGCAATGGACGTGGAAGAAGATTCCACTTCTACGTCCCGTTGTGGCCATGTTCTCTAGTCTTCGATTTTCAGGTGGACCAAAAGCAAAGCAAGATGCGTCCTAAATTTAATTACTCCATCGTCAAATTCTCGTTATATTCAAGGAACCGTTGAGCCAAATCTATACAATACAATCTTATTAATGTAACTGAAAGCATAAAGTAAAAAGGCTTTCTATAGCCCTTTGGCTTCTTTCTTTTTCTTTCTATAGCCTTGTGGCTAATTGTCGTTTGTTAAATACTTCGTATGCATAGAAGACCCCTCTCCCCCATAAGGCAATGAGGGTCAAGGCTCAGCTTTGATCCACCACCGGGATACGTTATAGATGTTGTTTTTTTTTTTGTTTTTGACTTTGTTTTAGGGTCATATGGTTAAAGTAAACTTGGAATGTTTGCTCACACCTCGTTCAGGTCAGAGGGGTTAGGGGGTTCTCCCCCTGGGTGGGGGGTCAGGGGGTGGTAATCCCCATGGGTCTAGAGAGAACCTCTCTAACGCAGTCAGTCAGCTCCTCCTAAGCACGAGGCTTCTGTCTCCTCCCTGTGTCCCTAACGCAGACAGTCAGCTCTTCCGAAGCACGAGGCTTCTGTCAGAGAAATTGTCGCTAATCTTCGAATTCCTTCCGTTATTAGTTGTATCCCGTATGGAGCCATATTCTTCGCACGACATGCGCTACAAGTATCCCTACTTGGTCGGCCACCGGTGGGACCGACGCGCGCCCAGGAAGGTGTGTGGACGCCACACACATCTTTCTGAGCAATACCCTCCTTCTTGTACTGTTTGATGTTTCCCTTTCTTCCTCCGTTTCTGCTGGAGTCAAAGACGATAGTCTTAGCACAAGGTTTTATTATTATTATGAGGAAAATATTTGATATACAAGTTTGTGTAAACTAAAACACAAGTCTTTCAATTTTAGGGTTTAGAATTTAGGATTTTAGGTGTTAGGGTTAGAGATTTAGGTTTTAGATTTTATAGTTTTTTTTTTGAAAAGAAACCAATTATATTACCTTAATCATTAATAGCGTCATGCAATATATCTGTCCAGATAAACTCTGGGTGATCGAACTCAAAATTAACCCGCGTATCGCTATCTAAAGCGCACCTAGCTAACTTATGGGTATAACATACTTTAAAATTAGGAAATAAACTAAGTTGTAGTCTAGAAAAATCTAAATAAGCTGCTACTGTAGATAAATCAAGCCTAAGATTAGCCAATTTATTGACTATCTCAATGGCGTCTCCTTCAATCACAACGTGCTGCCAACCCTTCTCAATGGCCAGTTTGATCCCTTCTTGAAACGCCATAGCTTCCATCGTTGCGGCAGTATGAGTACCATCCAATTTATAGGCTCGTTGATGAGTGCTCAAATATGACATATTTCATTTGTTATTTTTCTAGCTATTGGGACTTCTTGCTGCTTAACACATGTTGTTTTCGTTACATTTTGTGCAGGGACCCAATTCTGGAAATAGCAGTGAAAATGAGGCATTTCTGCAGTTTTTATTCTAATTCTGTCATGACTGGCATTATGGGCACGACACCGGGCACGACGCGTCTGACGTGGCAGTGACGTGGCGACTTCTAGAAGCTTCTGGAACATTCTGAGAGAGCTTATCAGCTTATCCGATTAGATTCCTGCATTTAAATTTTAAAACATTTGAATTGTTTTATCTTTTGTTTATTATTTTAAATTATCTCATCACTTTATCTTTGTAAATCTAAGCCTATAAATACCACCCTTGGTAAAGGCTTAGATCATCAATCATTTGAGTGATCATCTTCTTAGCTTTGAGTTTTTTTAGCTTTTCCTTTGTAAATAGTTTTTAGCTTTAATAAAAGTTTTTTTTCTTTATTTTCTTGTTCCATTTATTTTATGTCATTTTATTACTTTTCTAAAAACCAAGTTAAGTATGATAATTAATATCATGCTTAGCTAAATTTCTTAAGCCAAGAACCAGCCAAGTCAATTCGATTCGTGAGAATTGAACTTGCTTAATTACTTTTGGGGAAATCATTTTTATCTTTCTGCTTAGATAGTTTGGCAATCGGCCTTACTAAAGTTTTTTAAACGTTTTTCATATCAAAAGGGCCCTTTGGTCTGAATTCGCTTAAAAACATAGTTGGGAGGAAGGATCGGCCTGTGGCAAATTTCGACTTCCTGTGAACACTCTTAGCGGCGGTCCGCTAAGGAAAGATGAAATCAGAAGCGATTCTATTTTTTTAGACAATTTCTGAGTCGGGTTTTTCCTGCTTTATTCTAAATACTTTAACGGCGATAGTCGTGGTTGATTTATTTAAGAACCGTCTTTCGAAGATAGACTTGGGAGGATTGGTTACTTGAGAGAAGAACAAGTTACGACGGGTTGGGCCTCGTAGACTGTAACCGACATGATCCCCGAAATAAAAATCTAATTCAATGATCGAAAGAATTGAAGGAGCTGGTTCGAGGCTGATTACATCCTTGGTTTTTCTTACTATCTTTAGTTCTTTTATTTTCTTTCTTTTTATTTACTTCATCACAAATCATATCACCCCCTCCTTTTATTTATTTGTTCTTTCAGATATTCCTGGGATTTCAGATTCAGCGAGTTCAAGTCAACAATTCCAGCTAATCTCCCTGTGGATCGACCTTCTTTCCCTATACTTATTTTATTTATTTATTTTTGAAAGAGGATTTATTTATATTTATTTTGACCGGTTAACGACGACGTGTCAAAATTGGCGCCGTTGCCGGGGAGATTTACTTTCGGCATTTTTGACTGATTTTGTTTTATTTTTTTTATGACCAGGAAAACCCACAGCAAAGGTCGTCGAGCTAAACGACGTTAAACAAAGCGCTAAATGGGAGGCAACCCATTGATTTATTTTTCGTCAATTTTTACTTCCTTTTTTCTTATTTAATTTATGCTTCTTTATTTTTCATTTTCTTTCGTTGCCTTAATAAATTTTCCTTTCCCTCTGCAGGTTTCTTTTCGCACACAGCAAGCCAAGCCACGCCCTTCACAGCAGCACATTTCGACCATAAGCATTGGAGTGCACCGTTTCATTAAACGGTGCACGTTAGCAAAACCCATGGTCTGCGGTGCATTTTAGCCATCCCCTTCCCCCTTGGCATATCGTCCAATTTTTCCTGATTTTCCCTTTTTCCCTTCCTTTTCTTTCTTTCCCACAACGCCAAACCCTAACATCACACACCCAGCCGCAAAATCTCACCAAGCCACCCTTAAACATCTTTTTCACTTCATCACCACCAAAAATCGCACCCCTTCTTCCCCCCACAAAACCGAGCCCACCCATAACCCCAACACCACCAATGGTCCGCACACGACACCAAGGTCGGGATGAGCCTCTGCCCACACTTTGTTCTCGAAGGATGATGATAATTCACCACATCGGCGGCCTTCGTGGAGGTGCCCAGTGATTCCGATCAGTCCCCATTCCTCCTCCCTACCGTGGTGGCCGACGACCAGCAACTATTCAACGGGTGCCCAACAAAAATGCTGAACCACCCTTCGCTGCACCCTCTTTCGCACATCCGGCAGCTCCGTTCAAAGCCCTCTGCCGCCGCTGATCCGAGCCACTCATAGTGCATCATTCCCATCGACTCAATTTCATCACTCACGGGGAGTATCTTTTGCCTTTATTATCTTTTTATTTCCTTAATTTTTATGAATTGGGGCAATTCACTTAAGTGAGGGGGAGGGTAATAAATTACCACTTGTCCTATTCTTGTTTGATAATGTGTTTGATTATGATTAAACTTGAGTTGAACTTTTCTTGCCATTACATGTTATCTTGCATATTGTAATTGTTCTAGTGCTTAGGAATGATTGAATTGGAGCATTTTGATAATTAAATGATATGGGTAATTTGCAGCTTGGCATTATCTTTTAATTACTCTTGATTGTGTTGATTAGATTTCTCGCCTAGCTTAATCAAAATTAGCCCAATTTTGTGAGACTTTGAGCCTTGAGCATGCATTCTTCATATTATGCTCGTTTCTTTTGCTTGAGAGTGTCATCCTGAACTTTAGGAATCTAGAACTTGTGGCTTGCTTACAATTCGAGACTACACTAAGAACGAGGTGCTTTAAAATGATTTAGGCATTAGGCTTTAAACCTTTTCCTTTCCTTTTCGTTTTAATTTACCCTTTCTCATCGCCTAGTGAAACTTTGTTAGCCTTACACCCCATTTCCTTGGCTTAACCACTTTTTGATTGATCAAATGCTAGAAACTATATTACTAGGCAAATAAGGAGCTGCAATTCGAATAAAGGGCATGATTCTTCGAAATGAAAAAAAAAACAGAATAAAGGAAGCAATTGCTTCGGAAAAAAAAAAGAGAAAAGAATAAAAAAAGAATAAAAAAACAGTTTCGAAAAGAAGAAAAGAAAAAAAAATGTGTGTTTTGCTTGCCCATTTTTAGCTCCTTTTTAATGTCTTCACTGCGAATGTTTGAAATATCTTGCATTGATCATCTTCTTTTGCCTTTTCTTTCCATCTTTCTATCCTTTTTTCTAAAACCACATTACACCTTGAACAAAGACCTAATGATTTTTGCACCTCGATTCTATTAAAGTAGTGGAGAATTGAACTTGTTACAAGCATATGGAAACCTTTATTCATGATTGACTTTGAGTGTTTCTGCTTCACTTTTACCTATAAAACACTTTGAGTGCTCTTGAGTGTACCTTGGTGAGGATTAAGACTAGGTTAGAATTTGATTAATGCTTGATAGGTAATTGAAAAGGACAAGGGCTGCTCTTTGCTTGTATCTATTTGGTTTTAATTATGTTTCTTTCATGAACCTACTTTCGTGCTAGAACTCTTATGATTATGTTTGATGCTTGTAATGGCTTGAAAAATGCATTATTGGGTTTATGCTAATTCGGACATACTTGAGGACAAGTATGAGACAAGTGAGGGGGAATTTGATGAGTGCTCAAATATGACATATTTCATTTGTTATTTTTCTAGCTATTGGGACTTCTTGCTGCTTAACACATGTTGTTTTCGTTACATTTTGTGCAGGGACCCAATTCTGGAAATAGCAGTGAAAATGAGGCATTTCTGCAGTTTTTATTCTAATTCTGTCATGACTGGCATTATGGGCACGACACCGGGCACGACGCGTCTGACGTGGCAGTGACGTGGCAGTGACGTGGCGACTTCTAGAAGCTTCTGGAACATTCTGAGAGAGCTTATCAGCTTATCCGATTAGATTCCTGCATTTAAATTTTAAAACATTTGAATTGTTTTATCTTTTGTTTATTATTTTAAATTATCTCATCACTTTATCTTTGTAAATCTAAGCCTATAAATACCACCCTTGGTAAAGGCTTAGATCATCAATCATTTGAGTGATCATCTTCTTAGCTTTGAGTTTTTTTAGCTTTTCCTTTGTAAATAGTTTTTAGCTTTAATAAAAGTTTTTTTTTCTTTATTTTCTTGTTCCATTTATTTTATGTTATTTTATTACTTTTCTAAAAACCAAGTTAAGTATGATAATTAATATCATGCTTAGCTAAATTTCTTAAGCCAAGAACCAGCCAAGTCAATTCGATTCGTGAGAATTGAACTTGCTTAATTACTTTTGGGGAAATCATTTTTATCTTTCTGCTTAGATAGTTTGGCAATCGGCCTTACTAAAGTTTTTTAAACGTTTTTCATATCAAAAGGGCCCTTTGGTCTGAATTCGCTTAAAAACATAGTTGGGAGGAAGGATCGGCCTGTGGCAAATTTCGACTTCCTGTGAACACTCTTAGCGGCGGTCCGCTAAGGAAAGATGAAATCAGAAGCGATTCTATTTTTTTAGACAATTTCTGAGTCGGGTTTTTCCTGCTTTATTCTAAATACTTTAACGGCGATAGTCGTGGTTGATTTATTTAAGAACCGTCTTTCGAAGATAGACTTGGGAGGATTGGTTACTTGAGAGAAGAACAAGTTACGACGGGTTGGGCCTCGTAGACTGTAACCGACATGATCCCCGAAATAAAAATCTAATTCAATGATCGAAAGAATTGAAGGAGCTGGTTCGAGGCTGATTACATCCTTGGTTTTTCTTACTATCTTTAGTTCTTTTATTTTCTTTCTTTTTATTTACTTCATCACAAATCATATCACCCCCTCCTTTTATTTATTTGTTCTTTCAGATATTCCTGGGATTTCAGATTCAGCGAATTCAAGTCAACAATTCCAGCTAATCTCCCTGCGGATCGACCTTCTTTCCCTATACTTATTTTATTTATTTATTTTTGAAAGAGGATTTATTTATATTTATTTTGACCGGTTAACGATGACGTGTCACTCGTCCAGCAAGCACGAATCCATCATCATCTCTGGCATTCACTCCGATTGCAGCTTCGCCATTAGACTCTAAAAACGACCCATCAACATTTACTTTGATTGTACCATTCGCGGGTTTCCTCTAACGTAGAGGTTGCCTTATGGTGGGACTCCTTCGCACTCGTGCATGAGCTCTATAATACTCGAACTGAAGAAGTGATGCATAATCTACCACAATACGAGCGTCTTGCCGCACAGTCTCATGGACCAGTTTGTTTCAACGACTCCAAATATTCCAAAGTAGCACAATCAAGCTGGTGAATCCCTCATCAAGTAATGAAGCTGCTACAGCCGTTATCCAGTCTTTTGCACTTTGTTCTCTACTGTTGAAGACCAAATTTCGAACCCTGCCTAGCGACATCACTTCTCTTGTTTTTGGGCAGTCCCTTAGCGCATGAACTATACTTTCCATATCCTGGCCACACAGGGGACACATTCCATCCCCGATACCTGCTCGAAGTAATCTGGAATTAGTAAGCAATCCTTCATGGCAAAATTTCCATGCAAAGATTTTGATCTTTGGCAGCGTGAGCATCTTCTATATTTTCCTCCAACAATTTGTCGTGGTTCAGCACCTCTCTTAACTATCCAATTATATACATATTTTGTATCATGTATCCATGTCGAATGTCCCTCCCATATTATTTCTTCTTCTCTTGTTGGGGCTATCGGAGTCCTGATGATTGCTTGCGCATCAATTGCAGAAAAATGTTGGCCAACTCTCTCTATATTCCATCGAGGTTCATCTTCATGCATGAATCACCACATCTTCGAGGGTTATTTTCCTCTACTTGATATCTATCACACTATTAATTCTCACTCTTCAAAATAATCCTGGTGCAATTGTCTCCATGGCTCTATATATAGTTTTCCATGCATAAGAAGCCTTATCTTCAACATTTGTTTCAAGGATATTCCCATACACAAAATACTTTCCGATGGTACTTTGAATACTAGAGACTGCTTATTGTGCAATAAACGCAATGCTTGCTTTCCATGTAACGCTAGGATGAAGCTTTTAAGGTCCCTAAGACCAAGGCCACCAAGATCCTGAGATTGACAAATCTTGTTCCACGCAACTCAAGGCTAGCCCCTCGTATTCTGCTTTCCAGTCCACCAATATGTTTGCATGGCTCTTGCCATATCCTCTATCATCCCATCTAGTAGGAGGAAACATGACATGACGTGCATGGGCAAAGATTGAGCTACTGCTTTTAGAAATACTTCTCTACCCCCAAAAGACAGTAACTATTTTGTCCAGCCCATGATCCGCTTCATAAATTTATCTCTCAGAAAATCAAAGGCTGCATTCTTGTTCTTCTCCACAATCAACTACATTCCTAGGTAAATTCCAGGTTCTAATACCTCTTGAACCCCCGATATGCTCAACATTTGGTCCTCACATCTCGAGCTGTACTTGGTGCAAAATAAACATTTGATTTCTCGAAATTTACCTTTTGGCCTGAAGCACCTTCATATCTTGCTAGCACAGTCTTTAGTCTTCACGCTTCATCTGGGGAGTTCTTGATAAATATCAAGGCATCATCAGCATAAAATAGATGATTTACTCGTGGACTATTCCTGCTTGCTTTTAATCCCTTTAACCTGCCATTTACCATCTCTTTTAGTAACATTGATGATAAAGCTTGAGTGTACATGAGGAATAAATAGGGTGATAACGGATCCCCTTGTCTCAAGCCTCTCTCTGGTCTAATTGTCTCTGAAAGTTCACCGTTTATACGAACCGGATATGATACTGTTGTAATGCAATTCATAATCAAACTTACCATAGAGTTTTCAAAGCCTAATTTTAGCATCACTTTATGCAGGAAATCCCACTCCACTTTGTCATATGCCTTCTCCATGTCCAATTTTAAAAAAACTCCATTACATTGTCCATATCTTGTGCTCTTTATTGAATGAAACAGCTGATGAGCTATTAAAATATTGTCCGGTATCAGTCGACCGAGTACAAACGCACATTTATTCTCACTTACGCACGCCGGTAGGATCTTCTTCAGCCTATTAATAATGGCTTTGGCCACTATTTTGTAAAGCACCGAGCAAAGACTTATAGGCCTAAAGTTTTTCATCGTTTTTGGGCTATTTACTTTTGGAATTAAGATAATTACAGTAGCATTTATCGATTCTAAGCTTGCATTGGAATTTAGAAAACCTAAACATAAGGAAATAACATCTGGACCTGCTAATGACCAAAATCTACGATAGAAACTTGCAGGCATTCCATCTATCCTAGGGGCCTTTGTTGGATTGATTTGGTTAAATGCTGATCCCACCTCTTCCTCCGTGAACGGTTGCCTCAAACTTGTATTCATCTCTGGCGTGACACACTTATCCAAAGCTTCAAGCATAGAATCATCCAAATTCGGATATCTGGAAGTGCTATAAAATCTTGAGAAATAATCTGTTGCAACATTAAATATATCCTCTTTTCTTGTATCCCATTACTGCATATTATTTTCAATACCTTCAAGTGCATTGTGTTTCTTTCTTCCATTTGCTCTGGCATGAAAGAAAGATGTGTTACAGTCTCCTTCTCTTAGCCACACAACCCTAGATCGTTGCTGCCAATAGTTTTCTTCTTTATCTAGGATTCACTTTAGCTCCTTTTGCATGGCAGGTAGTTGAGTACCAGGGTTTCAAATTGCGGAACGCTAATGCAATAGCGGCCGCGAAATCGCATCGTGCCGCCATCCAAAACCGCTATAAGAGAAAACAACGGTGGGAAACGGATTCACGACCATAACGGCCTGTCGCGGACGCAATATATCAGTGTTGCGGGCTGTCGCGGCAATAACGGGACGTTATCCCTATTACCAGGCGCGATTGAAGAAAAAATGAAAATATGTAGAAAAGCCTCTGCTTTCAACAGAGTACACTCCCGACAAAATAGGGAATTTATTCCCTTGCAAAAGACATGACTCATGAGAGCAGGAAAAAGAAATTGAAAATAAAAACACTAGTCTCTAATCTTTATCTCTCTCTCTCAGTCACAGATCTAACCAAATTTCAAAGCAAAGAGATAAAGAAAGTGAAGAAAAACAGAGATGACTGAGATTTTTAAGAAAAATAGAGAGAAGAAGTGAATCTGGACTCTCTCACAGTGTTGACTGACTGTTGAGCTTCGTCGCCGGTGGTGTCGTGCTAAGGACGTTGAGCCATTGAGGACTTGAGGTTGAACGGCCGAGCCGAGTGGTTTGTTTGCATTTTACAAACCTTCAATCCACTTGAGATTTTGAAGTGAGAAGCAGAGAAGGTGATCGTGAAACTTGAAAGGGTGAGAAGCAGAGAAGGTGAGTAGAAAGTTTCAATTTGAAACTGCATGGTAAAAGATAAAAGAAAAGGTAAAATAGTGATTTTTATGGATGATTATGTATTTGGTCCTTAATGTTAGATTGTTATCCTGATTTTGCATAGATTTTAGTTTTCAATTTTTCATTCAATTTAGTTATATATCCTCATTCCAATTATTTAATTAAAGTTTCTAAATTCATACAATTTAAACTTAGTCTTAATTTTCATTTAATTTAGTACTAATTAATCAATTATAAAAACATATTAGTTTTTTTTAACTTTATGATTATAGTTTATGAATCTACAAAATTCAATTCCAAATATAAACATATATTAAATTTTTATTGAAATTGAAGTATGCCACCACGTACGGACAAGTTCCCGACCGAAGGATTGGAAGGTGCACCGAGTAAAGATATAGGTTGGCACTTTGGAGATCCGGTTTCAAATTCAAGAGGAAATGTTGTTTGTAAACTTTGTGGCAAAGTTACGAAAGGAGGCACAACACAATTTAAAGAGCACATTGCTCATAAAACCGGAGAAGTTGCACCTTGCCCTAATGTCACTGGTATATTATACACTTATATTTTATAATATTTTGACACATGTATTTTATAATTAATTTTAAATGTTATTATTTCAACAATAAAGATTATACATAATTAATATTTAATAGTGTGAATTATATTTATCCGATTACAAGTATTGTTAGAGAAAGTATGATGAAATTTCTCAAAGAAGTCAAGGAAAAGAAAATGGATAAAAAAGGAGAACCGATGAATTCTTGTCACAATTAAGAGGAGATGATGATGATGAATTCATTGATGATGTTTCTGCTATGAGACAAGCCACTCGAGAAAGTATTCAATCGCAACACGAGTGGCATAGAAGAGAAGAATTCAAACGAAGTACATGTGGTTGGGGTAATATTTATGAAGTAGGATGATCTTCTTCTCATGGATCAGTTGGAGGATATCGTGGAGAAAGATCCACCCCAAGCGAGTCTGAATTTAATTTAAGGGGGACTATTCTTGAATTGGTTAAAAGCAAAAGCTTGAGACAACCAAAGGTTAGCGAGTCTATTTTAAAGACTTTGCGTAAAAAGATGGGTGAAGCGGTCTCTAAATTTTTAATATATGACCGGCTTCCTTTTCAATTAGCAAGTTTGCCATGGTTGTATAACCTAATTCAAGTATCAATGGAAGTTGGAAAAGGTGTGAAGTTTCCAACACCTTATGAGGTTTCAGATGTGTATTTGGCGTCGGAGTATGAACAAATTCTTACATGGGTAGATGGAATGAAGACGCATTGAAAACAATTGGGTGCAACTCTGACGTGTGATGGTTGGACCAATAGTTTAAATCAAATGCACATCATCAACTTCCTTGTTTATTGCAGCAGAGGAACTATTTTTTGGAAATCTGTTGATGTCTCTAGCGTTCGTAGTAGAGATGTTGAATTCTACTACAACCTGTTAGATAAAGTTATTGAAGAGATTGGAGAAGAATTCATTGTTCAAATAGTGACCGAAAAGAAAACACCTTTATTGGACCTCATGTGCAGCTCACTGCTTAGATTTATGCCTTGAGGATATTGGAAAAAAAATTCAGTGTAGCAAAGTATTAGAGGAGGCGAAGAAAGTTACTTGCTTCATATACAATCATATTTGGACTGTTGATTTAATGAAGAAGTATACCAACGGTAAGCAAATTCTTCGACATGCTCTCACTCGATTTGCTACTCATTTCATTCAGCTGGAGGAGATAACAAGGCAAAAACAAGGTCTTAGAGAAATGTTTAACTCAAAGGTCAATATTTTATAATTAGTTAATAAAGTTATTTGAATATTACATGTAATGATTTTATTAGTTTCAATTTTGAAATAAGTTAATTATATTATTGATTTTTTTTCTTATGAATTTATAGGAATTCAAAAAATCAAAATGGGGACAACAAAAGTCAGGGCATGCTTATGAAGCAAAAAAATTGTTTTGGGAAAAGATTTTTTGGAAAAAAGCCGTTACATTATAAACGTTTACGAGACCCTAGTAAAAGTTTTAAGGAAAATTGTTTATGAGGCTATTGATAGTGATGAGAAACTAACAATGGGCTTTATTTATGAGGCTATTGATAGAGCCAAAAGAGCAATTAAGGAAAATTGTCGATATTCCGCCGAGTATGAAAGGATTATTGACAATAGATGGAATTTTATGCATTCCGACTTGCATTCAGTTGGTAAGATAAAATGTTTCATATAATTAAGAGTTGTTTTTTATTTTATTATTTTAAGTTATAGATCTTATATTGTTTTATTATGATTAGGTTATTTTCTCAATCCTCAATTCCAATTCAGGGTGGAGCATTCTTACAATGTATTGATGGAAACATTAGAAGGTACAAGATCCGTGATTGAAAGATTAGAACCTTCTATTGATAACCAAATCAAAATGGTTAATCAGGTTAGATTCGATTCAAGTACTATTATTTGTAACTTAGCTAAATAATTTGAAATTGAATTGTTTTTCTTAGTTTTACTCAATCTTTTATTTATGCAGTTGTTAACATTTCAAGGTAAACACGAGACATTTGGTACTCCACAAGCACAAAGAGCTTGGAGTCAAATGAATCCGGGTAAATAGTTAATTAAATTATTTAATTTATATTATTTAATTATATGGTGCATTTTTTATGTTAGTTTGAAATTAAAATAATTTTATGCAGCTGAGTGGTGGATGATATATGGCACATGCACTCCTGAATTACAACGATTAGTAATTAAAGTGCTAAGTCAAACAACTTATGCATTAAATTACGAACGAAACTGGAGTACATTCAGCTATATTCACACCAAAGCAAGAAACAGGTTGAAGTATAAAAAGCTTAAGGCACTGGTGTTACATATTACAATATGAGGCTTAAAATGAGGCATCAACAAAGAATGAGCAATTATGCTATAAACACTAGTTACAATCCTATCAGCCTTGATCACATATTTGAAGATGTTGATCCACTATCAGAATGGCTTAAGGATAAAGAGAACCCACTGCTAGATGGTGAAAATGCCGGTATGTTTTCTGTGGATACCTCGGATGATGAAATCAATGTTGTTGATCAACCTCAACAACAAAATTTAACTGATTCAAGTTCTAGTGCGACACCTAGTCAGAGTGGTGGTGATGGACTAGATGGTGGCGATTTAAGTCCAAATTATAATGATGATAGAGGAAGTGGTGATCGAGGTGAAATTATATCTTCTGGTTGGCAATGACATGTAGAAGAATATGAGACTAGTTCCGCTGGTGGACATTTTCATCACATGTCAGAATTTGGTGGAAATATACATGCTGCACCTAGTGGTAGTATAGATAGAAGTGAACCCAGAGCTCGATCAAAAGAAAAGGGGAAGTTATCAAAATTCGTACTTCTGAAGGTTCTTCATATGGTAGGAGATCGACTTCTAGTAACCCTGGGTATACTGATTCATCTACTAGCAGTCATGGTTTTTATCCACCGGGTCCAAGACAATCTTCACATTTTCAACCTCCACATGGCTATTATCCACCGTTTCCTAATTACGGTATGCCATATCAACCTCAATTGTACCCTCCACCATCAATGTATCAACCCACCTCCACCTCACATGTATCCTCCTCCTCAAATATATCCTCTTTCTCAAGTATTTGAAAATCAAGGTGAAAATGTTACCTTTTTTGGATATATTTTTGGACAAAGACCGCAAAGATCAAGCCATGGTGAAGGTGAAGATGAAGGTGCAAGTGGAGGTGAAGGATATGATCTTCCTCGTTATTCGACTAAATGGTGAAACCACCACTAGGTCTATTACCCCATTTCTAAGGTATGTTTTGCTTATTAAAAGAATCTATTTCTCTATGTTATTTAGTTAACTAACTTTTCTTTATTTTAATTTACTTTATTTGATTGGTTTTAGATTGGTTTGTTGGTAGGGTTGTTTTTCCTACAGGAAAACACAAAAATGTGATTTTGGCATGTTTCAGAAGGTTAGTTACTTTTCCAATCGAGTGATGGAAGCTGAACCAGAAGTAGAACTGGAATGGTTCATGATGCATGCAATTTTTTTACTTTGTGTGTGACATAAGTGCTTACAGGTTTCTTTAGGGGTGATCATTGTTGAATTCTTCAATTCATTATGTGATCAAATAGTTGGCTTATCTGATGCTTTTCACGTTTAGTAGTTGTTTCGTCAGTTGCTTTATTAGAATATGAACATGATCATGATTTGTCTTTGGCATGCATGACTGCCTTTGTTTCTGTAAAACTTGTCATGGGCAAACCTTGAATACATGATTGTTGGCCTTACTAGCAAAAAAATAGTTAGCTTGTATGAGGTATGTTTGCTTTAGTTATTGTACATATCATACTTTTATGTTATTTCTTACATTGTTGATATATATCTTGACCTATTCTATCACCAGATTTTTAGTTGTTTATTTGTTTAAAATTTTAAACTATATTATATATGTTCATTTCCACTTAGAAAGATATCTAAAAATCATTAAAAATAAGTCTTTATAGTTATAATTATAATTATTATGTTTTTAAACAAATGCGTGAATTTAAAAAAAAAAATTCACGACCGTGACACCCGTAGTGACCGCGACGGTATCCGTTATGTTCCCAACCGCAATAACCGCGACGCGACCAAAAACGCGACCGCAAACGCTTTTTAAATCCATGGGTAGTTCTTCAGTTTGGAATTCTGAAAGGTGTCCCTGCATGAGGATTCAATGTCCTTTTATGACTGTTTTTCCGTCCCACTTATTCCCTTCTTCACTTGTTTTGTCATTCATCCAATTCCGCTACAACATGTTTTATTATTATTACGAAGGGTTGTGTTAATTTTTTACACACCTTATGTATCAAAATATAATCCTTGTATCTTATCAAAAAATATATATAATCCTTGTTATTATTATGGAAAATACTTTGATACACAAGCCTTTCAATTTTATGGTTTAAGGTTTAGGGGTTTAGTGTGTCAGGTGTAGAACTTAAGGTTTATGGTTATACTTTAGAGTTTAGGGTTTAGATTTTAAGGTGTTTGGGCTAGGGATTTAGGTTTTAGATTTTATAGCTTAAATATGGAGGGTTGTGTAAATTTAGGTTTACAGTTAGGGCTAGGGATTTTGGGTGTATTTTTTTACAAGTCTTTCAATTTTAGGATTTAGCGACTTAGGTTAGGTTTAGGGGTTTAATGTTTAGGTTGCAGAATTTAAGGTTTATGGTTAGAATTTAAAATTTAGAGTTTAATGTTTAGGTTTTAGGGTGCTAGGGTTAGAGATGTAGGTTCTAGATTTTATAGGTTAAATATGAAGGATTGTGTAATTTTTTTACATAAGGCTTATGGTTAGAATTTAGACTTTAAGATTTAGAGTTTAAGGTTTAGGTGATAGGAGGGATTTAAGTTTTAGATTTTGTAGCTTAAATACGAAGGTTTGTGTTATTTTTTTTGCATAACTTGTGTATCATAATATATCCATATTATTATTGTTATTGCTGTTGTTGGCGTCGTTGTTGTTATTATTATTATTATTAGGGTAAACTGCACTAGTGGTCATTGGACTTTTAGAATTCTTTTAATATGGTCATTGAAATAGAAAAAAAATTATTAAAATTATCGATGTTAAGAAAAAATTCTATTTCAGTCACTAGACCGTTAAACGGATAATGACATCTAACGTGACACCCTAAAAATTAGCCCCCAAGGATTCAAATTTTATATTCTAAAGTTTTTGGCTTGACATTTTTTTTTTATTTTGGCTCTGTTTGATAATTAGCGGATAGCTGGTAGATAATTTCATTAGCTGATAATTGATTATATTAGCATATTTGACTAACGTATTGTATAAAAGTGTTTGATAAAATTAAATGATAGATGGTAGTTGTTTGATTATTTAAACAAGAAAAATCATATATAAGGACATGATTATATTCGATACTTGTTTGAATAGTTTATTAGTTATTAATATTTTGTATCTATTCATATTAATTAGATTATGAAAAATATTTTTTAATATAACATTACTAAGCATATTTGAAGGATCTATATATTTATTTATTGTATATATAATCATTTTTAATACAATTTAATTAATTATTAAACTTAAATAAAAATATAAATGTGTGAGAATAATAAAAAAATATTAGTTTACAGATGTTATATAGGGTGAATAATTAAAATAGAAAATGTTAAATTTAGGTTATTTGGAGATTTTTGATAACTGTTAAGGGTAAAATGGTCTTTGTAACTCTTATGTCAGAACCTATAATTTCAAAAGGCTCTTATTAGCAGTTTTTTTAAAATTATATGTTTCACCACAATCCGCTATTTCAATATCTTATTCACCAAACATCCAAATTAGCAGATAAATCTCTAATTTTATCCTAAACCTCTAATTTTAGCTCAAACTGCTATTTACCAAATAAAGCCATTAATTAACAAATTCATTAAT
Source organism: Hibiscus tridactylites (assembly GCA_958450335.1). Lineage (NCBI taxonomy): Eukaryota > Viridiplantae > Streptophyta > Magnoliopsida > Malvales > Malvaceae > Hibiscus > Hibiscus tridactylites. Next base: position 74,104,684 of record OY288279.1, read on the forward strand.
TAATAGCGAAGATTATGGCCTTTTATAAGCGTTGAAACCTTTCAAATATATCCTGGAATATATTACTATTATTATGTCTAGGGTAAAGTTTAGAAATGGTCACTTAATTTTGTTAAATTATTTAATTTGATTACTAAACTTTCAATTACTTCAATTTGAGTATTAAACTTATAGTTTTGTTACAAATTGGGCACTAAACCGTTAACGATTGTTAAAAGGGTGACATGACAGTTAAGAAATTTTTTTATAATAACAGATTTAGTCCTATATATTTGCATATTCAAACAATTTAATCATAATTCAAAAAATAATAAATTTAACCCTCTTTACTTACGCATTTATTCAATTTGGTCAAATTTTTAATTAAAAATAATTTAATAATTCTGATGGAGGCAGTTTTGAGGTTCACTCCAGAGCACGCAAATCCCTAAAGAACACGAGTCAAACCTTGCAATTGAATAGCACAAGCATATTTTCGAAGATGTTGATCTTGAGATGGAGGATGTTGCCCCCTCTGAGATTGAAATGAGTTCAACCAGTGCTGCTGTCGGAGGGTCAAATGGTGATCATGAGTTCAATCATGGTGTTCCTCCATTAACAAGGCCTACATGTATACTTGTATGAATTGTTCAACCACTGCTTCCTCCACCATTCACCCCTTCTGAGATTGATATTGCATGTTGTGATTTCATTTTTCTTATTGTTTAAAAGTGTTATATATTGATATTTCAATTCTTTGTTTTGATTATATTTTTAGAATAAGCAAGATGATTTGCGATCTAAAGTTTCTTCATCGGTTGCACCCATAATTTGTCCAACAAGGTGCACCTCTTTAGTTCCTTATAACAGGCATGAATTGAAAGATCTTCCAACCCCTATCCAGGTTTCTATGTTGAATACCTCTTTCAACTATTACTCCATACATCCGATGAAAAATATTCAACAACCCGATGATCTGAACTTCCATCACAATGACTACCCTTCACAACCCCCTCATCCTCTACCTTCAAATTAGTTCTTATATGGTAATTCAGGCCGCATATGAACCTGATGAGGAAAGAGTTTCAAAATCATTTTTAATATAATTATTAAATTATTTTTAATTAAAAATAGGACCAAATTGAAATAATGTGTAAATAATGAGGGTTGAATTTATGGGTAAAGTACACAAATGATCACTAAACTATCCTAAAAATTACAAAATGGTCACTAAACTTTCAAAAGTTACATAATGGGCATTAAACTTTAGTTTTTGTTACAAAAATGGTTATTGAGTTGTTAACTGTCGTTAAGTGAATGACGTGACAGTTACGAAACTTGAATAAGAACACATTTAATCCTCTATATTTACACATTCAATAAATTTAGTCATAATTTAACCATCATTATTGATGTTGAAATTGACTGAATGTGTAAATATTGAGGATTAGATATGCTGTTATACAAATTTTCTTAACTGCCAAGTCACCCAGATAACAACAATTAGCGGCTCAGTGACCATTTTGTAACAAAAACTAAAGTTTAATGCCTATTATATAACATTTAAAAGTTTGGTGACCATTTTGTATTTTTGAGATAGTTTAATGACCAATTGTGTACTTTACTCTAAATTTATTATTTTTTCAAATTATGACTAAATTGTTTGAATATGCAAATTTGGATGACTAAATGTACTATTATACAAAATTTCTTAACTACCACGTCACCTTTTTAACAACTGTTAATGGCTTAGTGCCCAATTTGAAACAAAACTAAAAATTTAAAGCAAAAAAAATAATTAAAAATTTGGTTACCAAATTGAACCATTTAACAAAGTTCAATGAACATTTATGAATTTTACTATTATGTCTAATGATATGCCTGGAATTCAAGATTTTGGATTTCATACTATTCAAAAAAATCTTGATTCCACTACACCCATAGTCCACACAAACAATAGGAATTCCAGGTTCAATACACTAAGCAGTGATATTAGCATATACTATTATACTTAAACCAAAATTTATATGAAAATGTCACGGAGGGCGAGTTCAGGTCCGATTAACATGCACAACAATTTGTTCAAGGGGTTTTTAGAGAGATTTTGGGTTTGAAGAGACCATCAGACTAACCCGATCCATGGAAGATTAGAAGACTTGTTCGTCCACACCTGTGTGAACATATGAGATACTTTTCTTAGATAGATATTGAAATCTAGAGAATATGCTGTTTTTGTACCATTTTTGGTTGGTAGGTTTCGATCTTAACCGTCGATGTAAATTAGTAGAGATTGTTGAATGTAGGGGGACTCAACTATAAATAGAGTTCTCCCACACCTCATTTTTACCATTCATCTCACTACAAAAAAAATTGACATATACCGCCGCCCGGGTATACCCACGGACAAATTGCGTCACTATAGATACTATATACCGACGGAAAATAACACTATCGGTAAAAGTCCTGATGTATACCGACGGATACATAATTTGTCGGTATAGATGTATTATATACCGACGGTAAATAAAAATGCGTCGGTATAGATGTCATATATACCGACGATGTATTTGGACCGTCGGTATAGGTGAACCATAGTCCGACGAGTTTTTGTGTTTGTTGGTATAGGTGTAGTTTATACCGACGGTTATTGGGATTGTCGGTATAGGTTAACCAGTTTGTCGGTATATGTAAACTTGTGTGACGGTATAGGTAAAATATATACCAACGGTATTTCCAGCCGTCGGTATAGGCAAGTTAAATTTTTTTGGTTTTTATTTTATTTTTTATTACTTTAATAAAACTCATTGTTTTATCTTTACCCAAATCAAACCTTTACAATCACTGCCCCTATTTAGTCGTCTCCGTCTCCTCCCAATTATCTCCGTCGCCTGTAGATCGTTTCAATCGCTCGCCGACGATATTCTGCTGCATCCTCCCTACAATTTGCTGGTCTCAGTCGGTATAGGTTAGTTTCTCTCTATCTATTTTCTCAATCGCATGTTTATTCACGTTTGGGCGAAATTGTTGTTTTACCCTAAACCAAAGGAAACAAATAGCTTCATTGTTGTTCACTGCTCACATTAAAAAGTTCCTTGGATGCCGACTCTTTCATTTCCTTGGATGTCCAGTAGAGATAATTTTTTTATTATGTTACTCAACTTAGTAATCTATGTTAGTGTTTAATTGTGTTATTATGCTTGTTTCTAAAGATCTGAAGCTGCTGAAGTTGGAGATGTTTACTTTTCTTAAATCCTGTAATTATTTTTTTATGTTCCTCTTTTTTAAAATGTGAGATGACTGGCATTCATGTTAGTAGTTGTTGGTTGCTTCAATTTTGTGTTAGAGTCGCCAATTTAGCTCATTTTCTTCCCCCAACAGTTCTTGATGGTATTTTAATTTGGTTTTGAGCAGCTGGGGTCCTCAGCTTGAACAAGCTACTTACAAGAATCGACAGCGTCTCTACCTCTCTGAGCAGGCAAGTTATTTCCCTATTAGGGTTTTTTTGGTGAGCTTTAACAGGGCCCGAACATAAATTGCAAAGTGCAAACTGAATAGAAGAACCTCCTTGTTTCATTTTTGTGGTTGTTGCTTGGTGTTTCAGTTTTACATAACAAAATCTCTATTCTAGAGTCTTAATTTATGCATGATGCGTAGAAATCTTTCACTAAATGAACTTAGAAGAAAAATCTTGGTAGAACATTGAGTGTATTTTGACATATTTTATCTTGGTTATTGTCTTATAATGTAATAGGAAGAAGGAAAATAAATTTATTTTGACAATCCGTATTATAATACAACTTTTATTTCAAATTCTCTAAACCTAAAAAACTTCTCATAGTAGCTTTTTTTTTTTTAATTTGAGAGGTTTATCTCAATTTAATGTTACAATCATTTGTTTATCAAACAGTTAAATTACGGATGTGATTGGTCAAACATCTAATATCACGTGACTGTCAAAACAAATATATTAAAATCATTTGCACGATCATCACATAATTTTATTGAAAATCTGTCACATATATATATATTTGTGTAAACTTTATAATTTTTTAATATGTTAGCCGTATAACACTCAGCCATATAGCCTAAGCTGGCTGCTTGCTTAGCTCCCTTCACTTTCGACCACATAGGTTATACTATACCTACTCCAATATTAAAGTGCAGATAATGCAGTTTGCAGTATAAAATAAAATAAATTTTTTAAAAAGATCTTAAAGTGATTGTGCTCCTCAGTCCATGGAATCCTATTCCTAGCTTGTAATGAAATTTTATTTTTGTGTTTGTGTGGTAGTGGTGTTTTGGTGGAGGGTGGAAATCTTGTTGTGGAAATGTAATCTTTCCATACTTGAACAAATATTTGTTTTGGCAGTTGTATTGGTGAAAATCTTAAACTTGTCAAAGATGGATGCACTTTTTGAAACTTGCTTTCTACCCTACTGTAACACCCCAAAATTACCCCAAATTTGTAAACCCTAGATTAGAAAATTCCTAATTAAAATTCCTAATGATTTGAGGATTTTGAGTAGAAAAAACTTAATTAAATTATACGGACCTAATTGAGTTTAAATCGAAATTATGTTGCTAGATTGTGTGAATTCGAAATATTAGTGACCATTGTGAGATGAGGGTAAAATTTTGTTTCCCTTTTGTAAACCCTAGTTATTTTAAGGCCACGCCTTGTAATTTACCCTTTTGTCCCGAATATTTAAACCCCTCATACCCAATAGTAAACTCTTTCATCTGTCATATTTTTCCTGCCGTTTTCTCTCAAAACCTTTTTTTTTATTTTCTTTCTTTCCTTCTAATCTCGTCATCAAAGCTCCGTCCACGCTGTGTCGTCGTCGCCATTCTTTATGTATGCACCTGATCCGATTCTTTATGTGTCGAACCCTCGATTCTCATTGTCATTGATGCATTAAAACCAATGGTTCGTTTGTGCATTCACAACTCGGTTTTGAAAAACCCTTGAACCACCGCCCTTTTGTGAGATATTCTTTACTGTTTTTGTTTTGCTCCTTAAATACCTTCAATGCAATTGATTTCTAATACAAGTATTATCATTAATATTTCAAACATCGTATTATATATATATATATATATCATGTGCCTTATAACTCATATATATGTTGCTACTGTATGTGTTCATGACCAGCATTATATATATATATATATATATATATATATATATATATATATATATATATATATATATATATATATATATACGGTTATTATTTTATTTTATAATAGTATATGTATATACATTTTATAATTCAGTTTTCAAAGATTTCATGTGGATGTTCACGAACACACCATTTGTCTATACTGTTTATGTTCATTAAATCATTATATTTTTATTCTAATTATATTATCCTGATTCAAATATTGTTTTCCAAAGAGAAGTAATTCTCTAAAACTATTGATTTATTTTCTGATCATGGATATGTATTTTATCTCATCGGACAATTCGAAATCTCAATATTTTGATGTGAACCAACCCATACTCGTAACCAATCTATTTGACTAGTCCGATCTGAACTATTCGATTGATTTTGTTCGAACCGTCTCTGCTCGTACTACGAGGTTTACACGTACTGATACAGTTGAACCTTCTACTTCCGATTGTAGAAAGCGCGTCATTCAAGAGGTTGAGTTTGCTTGGCTAAAGTGTGTTTCTTCCGGTGCTATAAATAAATGATTTTTATGTGTGTTCTCTGCTTGTGTTATACTATATGTGTTGTTGTTGGGTGATGTTTGACTGTGAAATATATTGTTGCAATGTGATTTTTTACTGTAAAATATGTTGTGATCTGAGCTATGTGATGTTGTATGTCATTCTGTTAAGCATTATACATCGGAATCTGAATAATAATTATCGTACTAAATGCTCATGCATTTTCGGACTAATGATGTTGCATTCGGATTGGAATCGGAACATTCATGTCATATCATTCGGGTGAGAAAATGTATGACAGAAGTTCAGTGGTTTCATCCTTCGGGCTGAATTCCACTTCGGATCAGTGGTTCCACCCTTCGGGCTGAGTTCCACTTCGGATGGTGACGATGTAGAGAGTGGTTCAGGGGAACCTTACTCTTCGGACGGTGATGTAGATGAGTTCATGACATAGACTTAGGTGCATCGTGCTTTGCATATCTGTATATTCGATTGACTGTTGAACTGACTATGTTGACTGTATGATTCTTGTAATTTTCTGTCTGATGCACCTTAGAGACACACTGAACTTAATAGCTGACTACCCCTTAGCTTCTATTTCAGATTCTCAGACATAGGAGTTCGGTACTTGGAGGACCACATTTATCAAATTTATTACTATTTTAGTATGAATATTTTTAGTTTTTAGATTTATTTCGGTTTTATTATAGTTATTTCATTATTTGGGGTTTTTATGTAAATTTGATTACTTTCATATTTATTTGGGATTTTTAAACTGTTCAGCGTGCATAAGAATTTTAACTGGATATTTTGCTACTTTATTTTAGATTGCTTTATCTATACAACTGCGTTTTCGAAATATGGATTTTAATGTTAAACGACAATGTTTTTAAATTACTTGAGGGACACGTTTTCAATCTGACTTCCTAGATTCGGCCCATAACCTCTGGGTCGGGTTTAGTGGGTTACACCTACTTTTAACAACAACGTCCAGATCTACATGTACCTGATATGGATGCTTTGCTTCGTATAATTGATACAGAGGTATTCAAAATATTTTTCTTTATTATTACTCCATTCATTTTTTATTATTTAAATTCATTATTTTAATTGCTTTTAATAGGCAACTCCTGATGTTGGTAGTGCTTCAGCAGCAATCAATAGTACCAGTCAATCCTTGCCTTCAACAAATCAATAGAATACAAATGCAAATGATCCAAGCACACAATAGAGGAGGACCATCAATTATTTCTAGCTTTTATTATGTAAGTTATTAAGAAAAAAATATTTGCTTGTATATTTCTTTCGGCTGTACTAGACTTGTAGGTACATATTTTATTGATTATATATTAAATACTTTTTTATTTGAACATTAAATCAAATATTTTCTCTTTAAATCGAACACTTTCCCTTTAATAAATGAAATATTTTTTGTTATAATAGTTTTAGTAATTTTAATATTTAAAATAAAAAATATTAAATAAAAAATAGAATTATTAATATTTTAATAAATAAATGCATACCAATTACACATATATCGACGGACAACACTGTCGGTATAAATATTTTATACAGATCTTACATGATACATATACCGACGCAAAAAAAAACTGTCAGTAAAAGTTGTAATATATACCGACGGACAATCCGTTCGTACAGATAATAGCTATACCGACGGATAAATCGTCAGTAAATGTCGTAGTATATAGCGACGGACAAACCATCCGTACAGATAAAGGCTATACCGATGAACAAACCGTCAGTACAGATAACATCTATACCGACGGACAGATTGTCGGTAAAAGTCGTAATATATACCAATGGACAAAATTTCGTCGGAATATATCCCCTAATTTGTTGGGGTAGTCCATACCTATGCCGACGGTTTTGTCCGTCGGTATAAGGTCAGTACATCTATACCAACGGTTTTGTCCGTCGGTATAAATTTATACCGACAAGCGTATTACTGACGGTAAATTGTCTGTCGGAATTTTCCTTTTGTTCGTCGGTAAAAGGGCTTAGACCATATACCGCCGGATTTTTGATGTTGTACTGACGAATTTTTGTGCGTCGGTATATGTCCTTTTTTGTAGTGTCTTCTGGTTAATCAAGTCATTCACTCTAAATCATCACTTTTGTTCTTGAGTGTTAGAATCATGTTTTTATCTATTACTTATTATTACTAATATTATAAATAATATTTCTCTTAAATAAATAAGTATCAAATATTAAATATATATTAAATCCTAATATCAATTACTAAATAAAAGTCCACAAAATAAAAATATAGATTTCCTTTACATATTTGCTACCTAGAGGTCCATCACATTCACACCCGAAGCCAAAGCTCTAGTGAATTTAACCCTATCCACCAAGATTTCAAAAGCTTCAGTTATCCCTTCAAATGCTCGATTAAATGATGTGCGAGAATTTGGAGGGTCGAAATTAATGCCCCTTTATTGTTGATTGCCACATTATCGATGCAAAGTGTAGAGGAATTTTTATCATAATATCAGATAAAGATCCAATAGTTTGTCATTTTTCCTTCCAAGAGACTCTTAGTATATTACATGCCATTGCCATTTCAATCTTTTCGTAACTATTCCCCAAGTTATTTGATGGGTTGTATACGGACACAACAATGTGCAAGTGCACACTTGTCGGAGCAAGTATAATTGATAGGTTAAATTCTATCAGATATCGATCCCACGAGGACAGGACTCTGGTCTCTTATGGTTGTCAATGCAATAACAATTAAAGATGAGATAATTGTGAGATACGAAGTGAAAGAAATAACAAACGGGTAAAATAAAAGTAGATCTATGAATGATAAGATTGGATCCCCTCGGTGAAACTTAGCAGATTACCGAGTGTTGCAAGTACATAACAGTAGATGATTTTTAAGCAATAAAGATCAAGTTCATTTTACTCACTTTCCTTTAAATCGCAATTAAATACTTACACATGCAAATCAACTACATCTTCCAATGATAACAAATAAGGTATGCACAAGAACGATTGAACCAAATTCTTTTGCATTCTCACTCAACTTTTGTTGATGTGCTCGTTAACTTGAATTATCACTGCACCTTCCGGTGATAGTGGCCACATTTAACACTTCCGTGCAAAATGGCATTCAAACCCAATAATTGAAACAAGAAAGAAAGCTTCATAAAAAAACTTCAAGTCAACATTCAATAGTATTTCCACACTAGAAGAAAGATAACAGAAATCATCATCGTTAATACAAAAAATTATAAAATCAAATGGAAACCTCCATTCCTAGATAGTATCTCATTAATTTCCCTTGTGTTGCACTTGGTTCATCTTCTTAAGAGTTGATATGCTTCATCTTCACCTCGGTTCACCAAAAGAAAGTTTAAGCCGCCATAGACGAAGCTTTAAAAATTAAAAAATTTGAAGAATATGGTCTTTTAGACACTTTCTCTATCTTCACTCATCCTTTTATAATCCGATCCAAAGAGGCCAGGTGTCTCTTCATGTGATTCATCCTTTATTTCTTCGTATAGTCTGTTATAACAAATTTTACAGCTCACATTCGCCCTTCCTTATCCTTAGAAGCTTCTATACATCTAGCAGATGTGGCAAAAATCCAGGCTGCAATACTATAATACTTTTACAACGACATTAGCAGTGCAAAGAAATGACAAAATCACAGATAATTCAAGCAAAGGCAATTAGGTTAAGAAATGTAATTAACTAAGATGGAAATGCCAAAAATGCATGCATATGTGATTAAAATGGGCACAAATAAGCTATTAAAATGGGAGAAAACTTATGTTCATTCAAGTATTATCATACCCCCAAACTTGACTTTTTTTGTCCTTAAGCAAAATAAAAAGAAGCAAGGTATTCAAACAAAGATTAGTGAACATTTTGGCTACTCGAATCATCTAAAGCACCAATGAATCAGACACATACCAATGACATAAAATTGCATTGACAACTCATAAAGATAAATGAATGAACTTGCAATTAATCAATGCTAGCACCATTGCCTTACATCAAAAATTCCTCCTACCTAAACATCATTTATTTCACTCCACCAGGATTATAGGTGTTGGAGTAGTGGTTGTTGTTTCGATTGTAATTTCCCACATAACATCCAAATTCTTGTTGGTGAGGGCATTCACTCGAATTATGTTCCCCATTGCAATGCTCGCAAGCAAAATTAGCTACCTTTATATCTCGGGCTATAGATGGTTGCTGAAGGTTCTTGAGCATATTTTTTATGGTGGAAAGTTGTGCTGCCACACTTTGTGACTCATCCAAGTGGAGAGTTCTTGAAGATTTGATTTTGGTGCTCAACCTAGCCATAGGGAATTGATAATCGTTGTTGGTTATTTGATCGAGAATCTGGAATACCTCCTCGAGGTCTTTTCTATAAGTTTACCATTTGTCAAGGCGTCGAACATCATCCTTGTTAAATCATTAACACCATTGTAAAATGTCACAACTTGAAGTCAATCCTGAAATTCATGAATTGAGCATATGCGCAACATCTCCTTGTATTTGTCACAACATTCATACATGGACTCATCATCTTTTTATCAGAATGCTATGATATCGCTCCGCAATTGGGTGCTCACATTTGGTGGGTTGTATCGAAGCAAAAAAGCTTCGGCAAAGTTCTTCATAAGACTCAATAAATCATGAGGGTACTCCCTTCAACCATGCTCGAGCTCTATCTCTCAAAGAATATGGGAACAGTTTTAGCCGCAACACATCGTCATGCACTCCTTGTTGCTTGAAGCATTCACATACTTCCAAGAAGGCTCAAATGTGCTCTCTAGCATCCTTCCTTGGTCATCCACTAAATTGTTCGATGGAGTTTAGCATGCTGAACATGACATTCTTCATCTCAAATTGAGCAGCCTAAATCTCTAATACGATAATCCCTACAGTCAAGTCATCTAGAACGGGTGTGAAACTATCACGAATGGACTTCCTTCGAATTATGATTCGTTCATTCCCATGTGTTGCACCATCAGCGTAATAATTGTTATCATCATGGTTGTTAACACGGTTTTGACCACGACCCTCCATGGCTCTTTGCTCTTATCGTCTAACACGAAAAAAGTCTTTCAATCTCAAGTTCAGCTGGAATAAGAGGTTCTTCTCGAGATGTGCTTTGGGTCATTCACATGTAACACAACTGAAAAGAAAATAAAAAGAAAATAAAACTTAGAATTGAACTAAAACGTAAGTGCAACTACTAAGCTATAATCACCATTTTCCAATCCTCGGCAACGACGCCAAAAACTTGATGCGTGAAACATAGATGCGTAATTTAGAGCAAGTATAAATGTCGCACAAGTAATATAATGATAAGTATCGAGTATCGTATCCATAGGAATTGGAGTGATAAACTCAAAGTAATCGCACAATAAAATAATGAATATTAAGATATGGTGATGATACTATAAACTAATGTTGTAGTGAAGAAAGCTGAATTAAAGCAATTATTGAAGAAGAACACACTAATGCTGACTCATAAGGGTTTCTAATATGAATGGATAGCTGGGTTTACAGCTAAGTATGATGTTAACTATTATTCGAATGCTATAGCATTGAAACAACACTTATCTACTCGATAAGGTTTTCGTAAAAACTCCTAAACTATGTCTAGCTAGAAGTTGATAAATGAATGCTATGACGATACATGCCTATCTTAACCCTAACAAACCTATTATCTGTTCAAGTTCCCCTTATTAGTTGTTGAAACCCTAATCTTTTGTCTAAGCAGGATTAGAACTCAAGTTGATAGCTTAAGCTCCAATGTTCAAACAGTCTAACTTAACTCTCTCAATATTAAGCCACAATTCATAATCAAATGTTGCTCTCACTAGCTCTTACAGGATTAAGCATTAACATCAATGAACATAATAGATAAGCAAAAGGATGTTATAGAATTAAATAATAACTAAACAAAGTAACTTAAACAATAAACCCAACTAAAAAGTATTTAGCTCATGTCTGAGCAAATAAAATCTATCCAAATAAAATAATAATTCATAGTAGTCAAGTAAAGCAACAAGGAAAAGAATCAAAGCATCCTAAGAATCCTCTTTTGTCCTCGTGAGTCGATGTTGCAGCATCTCCAAACTCCTCAAGCCTCTCTCGATAGGTCACGATTCTTGGTTGACCTTTGACAATGGTGGTTCTCTGATGTAGAAGATAAGGGCTTGTTTCCTCCAATAAAGCTTGTGTTAATTGTTTCCCTCCTTGTCTTTATATAGAGACGTCTCTCCTAGGGTTTTATGCCCTATTACGACATGTGATCCATTAAAGAGGATCATTGCTTTTCATGTATTTAATGTCTCACAAAGAAGAGGGGGACCACACGTTTAATGACATCAAAGAATCAAGATTTTGTCTCCAGCTTCCAAGCAAATGTTATGGCATTCGTATTCCATCACGAGAGAATGCTCCGACCATGCTCCAGCATTCCACTACTTCCTTTATTCCTTGCTTCCTACACAAACACCACTAAAACACACTACCTTTCCCACTAAAAGCATCAATATATATTTTCGTTAAGCTCAAGAATAAAACCCTAAGTGTATGCAGAATAATCCTAAATGAAACTACATGGGCTTGATTGTAACACCCTGATCTCAATACGGATCCGAAGTGCTACTTTCGGGTCACCCAAAATCCGACCCATCAATTTCCAATTTAAAATACTGTATATCCAAAATAGTAAAGCAAATAGAGTTTACAAAGTCAACATTCGTAAGTCCCTATGAATACATAATCCCATAACTAAATACTAAGCTTTGTACTCTTAAGTGATGCATTGCTGGGAAATCCCTTCTCGATGTGCTCCTCGATCACGATCAACCTGCAAACGGAAACAACGATTCCGATCGCTGAGCTTACAAAGCTCAGTGGTACATTTCTACTCTACCACAATTCGTGATTACCATAAAATAAACATGCGAGATAAATATATTTTAGAGAGCATGGATAGGGCTTCACTATCTATGAGTTATTATCTAGCCTACAAAGGCTAAAGTTCTTAGATCACCTATCTCAAGGCATCAACAAGTCTACAAGAAGTCTTACATATTCCACAATGCTTTACCATACTCGAGATCACTCAGTCTATCGAATATGTTTAATATCGCACCCTGATCACACAGCCATCGTGTACATAAGCTATCATCTATAGCATTCACACAACATACATATATACATCATCCATATATCATCCTACTATACCCGTGCTCACACAACCGTCAAGTTGAATGAACCATATCCGGATCACCATAGCCACAAATACGTCTTATACGTACTTGGATCACATTAACCACAAGTAGTCTTTACCTGAGGTCACTCAACCTATCAGGTTACTCGAGCTCACTAAGCCTATCAAGTTAATTACCTTATCTGGATCACCAAAGCCACAGATAGGTTCCTAACCGCACCCATATCACTCAGCCTATGGGTACGTCGGATGTACTTATTCACTCAGCCCTAAGTACACATCCCCTTATATAAGTATCGTATTACTGACTCTAAGACATATGAATTCCTTCATAACAACCATAAGATAAGACATGTTCCCCGAGCAATCATACACCTCACCAAGAGGTAAGTGGCTCCAAGCCAAACTATCATGCAAATGCCCTCAAGGCATGACACTAACCAACACGGTTCATTTCACAGTTTATCATTACCAAGCTATTACACATTATGCTCATACATGAGGGTTAAATCTTGGTTTCTCAGTTTTACAATTTAGTTTATCACATTAGAAGCCCACCAGACCATGGTTCTCGAATAATCAACCCTTCGAAACCAAACTCATTTTTTCAAGCAGATTGCCTAGTGGGTACCAGTACTGGCCTTCGTCTACCAGTACGGTACCCAAGGGTATCGGTACTCATAGCATACCGATACAAATTTAGTTCACTGGAATTTCTTCCAGCCTTCTCATACCGGTACAGGTCGGCAAGTACCGATACTACACCACATAGTGTACCAATACAGGTGGCACACCGTAATGGTACCCCCTTCAAAGCTCATATTAATAAAACAGTGTTCTTAAACCTAGAACACTAGGGTATTGGTACTAGCTCCACGTGTACCGATACCGAAGCCCAAAAATAAATTCCTAGGCTCGAGAAATCGCTTCCAAAGCCCTCAAAATACAACCTTTAACCCCTTAACTCGATCCTACATCTTATGGAAGTCATTTATGGTGATTTGCTACCATTTTTATACCTTACTAACATTTAATCCAAGATTTACCATTAACAAGGCTTTAAGCTACCAAAACACTAAATCTAGCAATCTTAAACCATAAAATCAAGCAAGGCAATCACTTTATGATCTTCAAGAAGAATAGGATTCAGAGATGTACCAACCTTAAGCCAAAAATCCTGAAATGAACTCACCCACTTAGCTCCTTCAACCTCCTCTCTTAGACCCAAGCTTGGAAGAACCTCCAAACACCTCCTTTAGCCATATAATCATGGAAAACAAATTAAAACATTAACAAATGATTTTGAAAAGATCCACCATGAATTTACAACCTTTAAATCAAAGGAAGAACTTCAAAAACTCATAAAGCTTTAAACTTTCCAAAACCCATAAAGTCTCTTACCTCATTTCCAAAAGATTTTGGTCTCTTTAGAAATCCCTTAAAATGTAGATCAACATACTTGATTCTTGAATCTCGAATGGAAGAAATGAGGTTGAAAGCTTGAATCTTGGTGTCTAAAGGTTATGGTGTTTTGGAGAAAAGATGGAGGAAAATGAGAGATAAAAGATGAAGCGGAAAAGAATGAGCTAAGCATGTCCATCTTTTTCACATGTGAAGACAACAAAATATTAATGGGTGATCAGCCCCTTTTATTTTAAAATTGGTATATTCTCCCCCAATATATCCTCATCTTTCACCCATATTAAAAAAATCCTATTCCCCAAGCCTATATAGCCAAATTCTCATCCAATAAGGCATAAACTTGGCCTAATGGATCCAAAGGTCTAACCCAACACATAGGTCCATAACACGGGTCAACACCCAATCGTTGACTCAAAAATTCGGGTCGTTACATTGGTTACATGCAATATCACGAGTAAAAGGGCATAAGATATAGGTTTTTTTTACATAGTTATCAACACCCCAAGACTAACCATCAAGTATTGTAATATGAAGTTGTGTGGTGTTGGGAAATCCCTCAACGATGTGCTCCTTGATCACGATCAACCTACTAACCTGAGAACGGAAAAAACTATTCCGAACTCCAAGCTTACAAAGCTCAATGGTACATTTCTATTCTACCACAATTATTGATTATCGTTAAACAAGCATGCAAGATAAATATTGTCTAGAGAGCATAGATATGGATTCACTATATATGACTCATAATCTAGCCTACACGAGCTAGAGTTCTTAGATAACCTATCTTAAGGCATCCTTAATTCTATAAGAAGTCTTACGTGTTCCACAATGCTTTTGCAATACTCGAGATCACTTAGTCCACCGACGTTAATACATCAACAAGTTATCATGCTATAACATCCATACAACATACATAAATAAATCCAAACATCACCTAAATATTGGCCAACGAAACCCTACTTTACCCATGCTCACATAGTCGTCGGGTTACCTATTCTCATATAGCAGCCGGGTTACCCGTACTCACATAGCTCTCGGGTTGAGTGCATC
The DNA here is from genome assembly GCA_958450335.1 of Hibiscus tridactylites. Lineage (NCBI taxonomy): Eukaryota > Viridiplantae > Streptophyta > Magnoliopsida > Malvales > Malvaceae > Hibiscus > Hibiscus tridactylites. Next base: position 74,120,040 of record OY288279.1, read on the forward strand.
ATATCCGGATCACCATAGCCACTGACATTTCCTAAACGTACTTGATGCTTGTCGAATAGTAATGCACTTTAGAGCAAGTATACTCGTCGTACCAAGTCATAAAGTGATGAGTAGAGTGTCGAACCTATGAGGATTGGATCAATAACTATGAAGTTTTTGAACTTAGGAATGTGTTTTGCAAGTGATGATGTTTGAAGGTTTGATTGAAACTAAAACAATTAAACTAATAATAGCTATGATTAAGATGAACAACTGCATCAAATAATAAATAATTTTGGAGGTTGGGATTATATCTAAGGATATATGCTTCATTGCCTATTACAATGCTATAACGACTCACAATACATGTCTGTGTAAACCATTAAATTCTTTATTACAGGTGATGATGTTTGAAGGTTTGATTGAAACTAAAACAATTAAACTAATAATAGCTATGATTAAGATGAACAACTGCATCAAATAATAAATAATTTTGGAGGTTGGGATTATATCTAAGGATATATGCTTCATTGCCTATTACAATGCTATAGCGACTCACAATACATGTCCGCGTAAACCATTAAATTCATTATCTACTCGATAGGATTTTCTAATGAAATTCTCACTCTCTCGATGCCTATAAGTTAATAACATTGAGGTTAAGGTAATACATGTCTGCTTGAACCTTAACAACTCTATTATTTGTTTAAGAACTCACTTTTAGTCATTGAAACCCTAAACTTATGTCTAAGCCAGATTAGAACTAAATTAACAACTTGTGCATACTCTTCACGTTTGTATAATCTAACTCTCTCAATATAAAGTCACAAATCAAAAGTTAAAAGGCCTCTCTTGATAGCTCTTACAGTAACTATGCATGAAGTACGATGAATAAAATAGATAAAGGGAAAACAACTATAGCATTATAATAAAGAAATCAAAACATAAAATCCTAAGACACAATAATCCCAACTAAAGTATTTAGCTCATGTCTGAGCGTAAAACATCAATAACAAAAATATCAAGTACGACAGTTTATCAAGAAAGGAAAAGAAGAGAGTCAAGCATCATCGACAAACTCCCTTCAAGCCGTCTAACTGTGCTGCAGGTCTCCCACTCTGTCAGCCTCTCTCGATGGCTTCTGTCGTGAAAAGATTTCTCTAACTTCTACTCTGGTTGTTCTCTGCAAGCTTTAGACTATGACTGTAGCATGTAATCGTGCTCTCCCTTGAGGTAGCGTCCACATCTCTCTTATATAGGCGGTGAAACTAGGGTGTAAGAACCCTAAAGTGCACGCGACTTCATTAAAGAAGGCCATTTATTTCCTGCTATATTCAATGTTACGTTTCTGGGAAAATGTCCATGTGGGCAGAACTAGATTCATCTTCAACTCTTTATGCCTCGTCAGCTCCAGCCATGCGATCTGCTACTCTTCCGATTCGACACTCCTCCAGCATCCTGAACATGTACCATAAAACACCACTTTCCCGTGAAAAGCACCAATATGTATAACATTAAAAGCACATGTGTTGTAACTCCCTATCTACATACAAATATATACAATCTAACCTAAAGGCAACCTATATGAGATTGAAAACATGCAAAAGAAAAGGAAAATGGGCATATAAAATAGACCATTTACACACTCGTCAAATACCCCCAAACTTGAACTATTGCTTGTCCTCAAGCGATGCAAAATGAAAACAAGAAAAATAAAAACAAAAAATAAAAAAAGTAAACAACCAATAAGTCCTAAGGATCCACTAAGCTATGATTACAGAGATTCAAATTATGCTGCAACAGTAATTCATTCCTCAACTATGTTGATGAGATGCAAGGCTTTAGAGCTTACAGTTTGTTCTAAAGATCAAATCTACTATAGGTGCAGTGTGTGCTAAGTTACATGCATTCATTTCTTAATAGCCTTAGCGAAACTTAAGGGTTTCTTTTTTTGCCTCAGCATATTGTTTTCCTTTTCAGCGCATTATTTAACACCCTTTTCTTTTTAAATTCAAAAATTGTATCCTCGGGGTTTCAGCTTATCACACTTACCCTTCGGTACGTGAAGATGGATTGGAGCAAACAGTGCATCCTCGAGCCATACAAGAAGTGTCATCCCATGAAGACTTTCATTCACTCTTTGCTATTACTATCATTCCTACCAGGGAAAGTTAAATGGAGCAAACACAACTCATCTAGTGTATTAAGATAGAAAGATGCATAGAAGAGTGTCCCTCAACAATTTTGTTTAAGTTATCAACTGTTAATTAATTTTCTTGATTTTTTAGGGAGTTTTCAAGCCATTATTTTGCTATATTTGGCATTAAATTCATTCACTTTTGTTGAGTTGATCACACAATTGCAAATGGCCAAGAGGGGGTGAATTGGCAATTAAAATTTGGTGGGAGGAATGAGTGAAAAATAAAAGATGACATAAGTAGTTAGAGTGGTTCAAGTTCTCCAAATGAACTCTACATCCACTACCTTAGTTCCCACTAAGGATTTTCAACCAATTCACTACTTGAATTCTTCCCCTTTTCTTGGATGAGGAGGTAACCTTACAAATTGATTAAGCTTTTCTACCCAAAGCTTAATCCACTCAATTTACAAAGAGAAGGTTTTGGTAAACTCAAACAATTCCTCTCAAAGGATAAATGTTTACCCAAATACAATTTTCAAACTCCCCAAACTCACAATACAAGATAACAAATGAAATCACTAGAGTTGGGTACAAGAATTTGACTTTGAATAGCACTAGGGTTTGGATTTTTGCTTTGATGTTGCTTGTGGGTTCAATAGTTGTTGCTTGGTCAATTGAAGCTTGTTTTTATACCCTTGCATTGATTTCTAGCCGTTTGGGTAGTTGGGATCATCAATAGAGCCATTGTGGGCATTTTTCCCGCAATAAATGCAGCTCTGCAGCATACCGTATCGGTACTCGAGAAGGGCGTATCGATACCTGCATCAAAGAGGAAAGAGCCATTGTGCCTGAAAACAGAGCGTATCGATACGCATAGAAGGCGTACAGGTATGGTTTTAAGGGGCGTATCGATACGGAGGGCTGTATCGATACGGTTTTTGCTCACTGGAATCCCAAGTCATATTTGCATAAAAAGCGTATCGATACGCACACCAAGCGTATCGATACGGTATAACGGTCTTTTAAAAATTGAGAAACCAACCAACTGACAAGTAACGGTCAAATAATTAAATGCTCATATTTTTCAAAGATGTGATTATCGTATCGATACGGTTGCAAGGCGTATCGGTACGGTTTCATGAAAACACTTGCCCAAATGAATATCGTATCGATACGGTTGCAAGGCGTATCGGTACGGTAACTCTATTAAAATTCCAGTGGCAAAAGAGGGTATCGATACACATAATGGTATCGATACGCCTGAGCGTTTCTGAATACTTTGGTTTGAAAACAAAATTCCAGTAGCCAAATAGGGTATCAATACGCATAAGGGTATCGATACGCTGGGCGTTTTTGCATACTTAGGCTTGAAAAACATGGGAAAAGACTTAGAGAATTTTATATAATTAAGAGCATGTCTTTAGATATTATTTTGTTTAAAGATACTTGTCAAATGTGAGACTTTAAAGATTACTTAAAAATTTATTGTTTTGCAAATTGGTCCTTAAGTTTATGTGTTATATCAAAATAGATTTTAGTTTCACAACTTTAATCATGCTTTGGCATCAGAAAGTCGACCTAGAGCTTCCCTAAGGTTTCTTAAGTATTTAGAGTGCATGCGACATGTGTTTTTAAGGGCTACAACAGATTCATCATTGAGTTCAAAACATAAAGCTATTAACACCTTGCAAAGCATCAACATAGATTCATCATAGGAAGTCATGATCAATGCAACAACAGATTCAGAATCAAAGGAATCATAGCAAAAGGAACCAGTCAGACATATTAGGCTATTTACAATTCTAAAAATTCTAAATTTTTAAATTTTACCTAAATTTAACCTAATATATATAAGGATATGTATTCTCCCAAACTTAAGAAGATCATTCTCTCAATGCAAAAAGAAATGAAAAAGCAAAACAAATCAAGGAAAAGCAAAATATGCAGATGCAAAATGTGAAAAACTAAAGTATACAAAGGAAATTAAAAGAAAAAGAAAAACTAACCCAGGGAGTTATTGGGGTGGCGGTTCCCGGATGATGATGCCCTTGCCTTTGTCCCAGGCGGACGCTGGTTTCTTGGCAGGGTGGGAGGAAGTGTCAGCATCAGTATCTGGCCGTTGTCTCCGTCTGGTGGTGGAGGTGGTAGGTGCATGCTTAGGGTTCTTAATTTCATGAACCTTCAAAAGCAACCATCCAAAAGGTGCCTTAAGGATTTTGTCCCCTTTCCATAGTGGCACGCCGGCCTCCTAGCAAAACATTGTGATGAGACGAGAGAATGGTAGTTCCCTTATCTTCCTTCGGGATGTGACACATTCCAAGATGGCCCTAAAAATGATTTCGTGGGGCTCAATCGGGCGTCCGATGAGGATGGAGTGAAGGAGCATCAATTGTCTGCGGGAGAATGTGGCCATATTTCTAGTGGGTAGTAGTCTGGTGTTTATAAACCTTGCCTAGAATCTAGCGGTAGAGAGGAGGCTTTTCCATTGTACTGCCCTAGCATTGGACAATGTCCTTACCCAAGTGGTTCTGGCGAGACAAAGGCCGCGCAGGAGTCTGGTGTCTGTTTTAGCAGTGGCATTGGTTATAAACTCAGTGTGTAGTCCGGTGGTCATCTCCAGACAATAATGGAGACCGATGAGTTGGGGTGTAAACTCCACCTTCATTCCCCTGAAAAATACCCAATTGTCGCTATGTTGGTTGAAGTAAGTTTAGAACTCCTTGACCCAGTCGACATTTATCGGCCTTGGTTGTTTAGAGAAGGCATCCCATCTATGCGAGTGGATGACATATAACTCCTTGCCATCGAAGAGGACATCGCAAATGTCAGATCGTTTCAACCCCTTTTTTGGGAGTAAGTCTTGAGTTTGGAATGACTTGTATTGTTGTTTGAATGTTGCAGAATGGAGGCGGTCCTTCAGGGTCGGTGGGAGTTTTGTAGAAGAGTCGGATTCGAAATCCAAGAAGGAGTCAGAAGACGACTGGTGGAATGAGGGAGAAGAATGAGGGCTTAAGCTCTGTCTTTGTTGTGCCATTTTCAAAATGAGTTGGAGAAAGCGATGTAGGTTTTATCACAAGAGTTGTCACTGGTGGCTCTAGCGGGTCATCGGCTTTGGTTTAATAATGGAAATCTTGGGGACGAAGGATATGGATGGGCATGGAAGCAAAGGGTCATGAGAGTGATTAAGGGAAGTCAACATTTAATGATTATTGTTTTGGTTAGTAGGAAAGTGGAAGTAGGTGGCGTGTGGATGGGGTTGCGACATGTGGTGGAGTAATAGGTTATGGTGAAGGGCAAGAATGCGTTTTCCAAGTGTTGTATGAACAAAGACCTACATTCTAACCAGTGCAATCAGTCTGTCTCCCCGTGTCCTAGGAGAATGTTCAACCCCTTTTCACTTTCTTGTAATAACTGCCAAAAAACGAACTATAAATAGAACCTAAATCGAATAAATAAAGTAATTGCAAAAAATAAATAGCATAAATATAAAGGAGAAGACTGGATGTTCTAAACATCCATTAGTGTGACTGATTTTTGTCACGTTGGACTGGTGCTCCCTTCTAGGCCTTCAGGTGTTAACCATTGACTTTAAAGATTGGGACATCTTTTAGATCTGTTATGTCCACAACACTTTATAGGTAGACCTTGACAACTCAGAATAGGCCAGATCAACGAGATTTTGATTTCCACAGGAAAATCTTCAAGCGAGAATTGTAGAGTATGATAGTTTGGCCTTCAACAAAGGTTTGGTTCATTAGCTTAGCATCATGTCATCTTTTAGTCTTTTCTTTGTATATCTTGGCATTCTCGTAAGCATTCAGACAATGTTCATCTAACTCGTTTAATTCCAACAATCTTCTTTCCCCAGCTAGTTGACACTTCATGTTGATCTTCTTGATGGCCCAAAAGGCTTTTTGTTCTAGTTCAACTGACAAGTGACAAGCTTTCCCATATACAAGTCGATAAGGTGACATGCCCAACGACATTTTGAATGCAGTTTGATAGGCCCAAAGGGCTTCATCTAGCTTTAGGGATCGATCTTTTCGATTGGATTTGACCACCTTTTCAAGGAACTGCTTGATTTCTCGATTGGACACTTCAGCTTGTCCATTACCTTGTGCGTGATACGTTGTGGCTATCTTGTGGTGGACTCCATAGCGACGTAGTGCCTTGGCGATTAATTTTTTTCCAAAATGTTTACCCTCATCACTGATAATAGCTTGAGGGACTCCAAAGCGGGTGAAGATATTCTTGTGTAAGGATCTTAAGACATTGTTTGCAACGTTTTTGGTTGTTGCGATTGCTTCCACCCATTTGGACACATAATCTACCATGAGCAAGATGTACAATTTTCCCTTGGAAGATGGGAAAGGCCCCATGAATTCAATACCCCAAACGTCGAAAAGTTCAACTTCTAGAATGACTTGCATAAGAATCTCATTGCGTCGAGATATGTTTCTTGTCCTCTGACATCTATCGCACGTCTTATAATAAGCATGGACATCTTGGAATAGGGTTGGCCAGTAGAACCCGGATTATAGGACCTTCGCAGTAGTCCTTTGACCTCTAAAGTGTCCTTCACACGGAGTAGAGTGGCAATGGTATAGGATATCTTCTTGTTCCTCCTTAGGAACATATCTCCGGATCATTTGATCAGCTTATTGCTTGAAAATGTAGGTCTCGTCCCAGTATTAATAGCGTGCATCGTGTTAGAATTTCTTCCTTCCATGGCTGCTAAGATCAAAAGGAAAATACCACTAACGAGATAATTCACAATGTCAGCATACCATGGTAACACTGTGGCTTTCAAAAGTTTATCATCAGGGAATTCTCCATTAATATCACATGCAACATTAGTATCACATGTATTTACAAGCCTAGAAAGATGGTTGACAACTTGATTTTTAGTTACTTTTCTATCAACTACCTCAATATCAATCTCTTAGAAAAGTAATATCCATCGAATAAGTCTAGGTTTAGCATCCTTTTTAGTTACTAGGTATTTAATGGCAGAATGATCAGTATGCACAATAACCTTAGTCCCTATTAGGTATGACCTAATTTTATCAAAGGCAAATACTACAACAAGCAACTCTTTTTCAGTGGTAGTGTAGTTTACTTGTGCCTCATTAAGTGTACGACTCGCATAATATAAGACATGAAAAACCTTGTTTCGGCGCTGACCAAGCACAACACCAACAACATAGTCACTAGCATCACACATCAGCTCGAATAGCTATGACCAATCAGGGGGCACTACTACCGGTGCAGAAATAAGCTCATTCCTTAGTGTTTCAAACATGGCATGACATTGTTCGTTGAACTCGAATGCTCTATTTTGTTCCAATAGTAGACACAAGAGCTTTGAGATTTTGGAGATGTCTTTGATGAACCTTCTGTAGAAATCGGCATGGCTAAGGAAGCTCCAAATGGCTTTAACATTGGCCGGTGGTGGAAGCTTCTCAATAACTTCAATTTTGGCTTTGTCTACTTCAATGCCCTTGTCAAAGATGCGATGACCTAAGACAATGCCCTCGGATACCATGAAATGGCATTTTCCAAGTTTAATACAAGTTCAGTGTCCTCGCATCGTTGCACAACCTTTTCAATATTGCCTAAGCAATGGTCAAAAGAGTCTCCATACATGGAAATGTTGTTTGAAGACCCATTTCCATAATGGTTGAGCTAAAAGCCTAAAACTGAACTACACTGTTTATTAGTCCTCGTGGCCCATGGTCGGAGCCACATGTACCTGCCCACTTAGCCTGTCTTTGATGCTCACATAGAAGCTCGTGTTATTGGAAGTTAAATGCAGGAAACTTGGGCAATGGCGTGATAGAAAAGAAATAAAAGTGCTCCTTGAAATTCTGTCCCTGCTGAACAAGGCTAACGAGCAGATAAGCTTTTATTTTGTTTTTGTAATGTGAAGTTGCATGGACATGTAAAACGTTGCACGACTGCGTAGGTTCGTTTGTGACCATCCATTTGCTTGATTAGTTTTAATTTCAGTTGGAGTTTGGTTAGTGAAGGCCGTATGCTGCCTCCAACTCCATGCTCCGCATGATCCCTGTGTTCGATGAATTGTTCAAATAATGTTCGTTTATTAAGCTTAATAAACGAGTATGAACAAAATATTTGTTCAAGTATACAATATTAAGAAGAGTGTTTAGTTTGTAGAATCTGAGATTATGGATGATAATCTTACATCATATCATAATATTTATAAGATGAAGAATAATATCCTAAAGTAGTAATATATATTACCAATAGTGCTACTATTTAGTAACAAAGGGATCAAATCTTCCTTATCTAGTCTTAGATTCCATTCGTAATGTGATACTTTTGACAAAGTCTTACTTGTATTATGTATAGTTTGATGACTTTTATTCACTTTACTTAACCCAAAACAAAATAATAATAAAAACTACTGTTTAATATATTATTCAAGTAACATTTCAATTATATGCATTATTGTGTATAAAATTTAAAAAAATCAATAAATCACATTCTTCAACTTATAGAATTTGAGCATCGACGTCTTTGAGTTAGGGTTTTTACTTTTTCTTTGTATGGTTTAGATCAAGTTGCGGATGTATGCTCTTGCTCGCTTGGTCTTTCACTGAAAAGTCCGACAGAAAAAATAAAATAAGGTGAAGTTGAGTTGAGTTTGATATTTTCTTTAATCTAAAATGTTAGACATTTGCAGCAAGGAATTACACAAGCTCCCTCCCTCCCTACTCCAAAGACAAAGTCCAGTGAAAGCTACATTTAAATCTTACAATTCTCAACTTGGACAAGTATGCTTTTACTTGTATGTATTTTCCACAAAGAATGTGGTCAGCACCAATGACTCGATCTTCGTTTCTCACCTATACGAACCCACTGCTTCTCCCTTGCTTTCTTATCATAAAACATGAAATGATGTACTCCATGTAAACGAATTAAAGTGGTGCGGTTGGCAGAATCGCCATCTTATGTCATTGCCGGACATTGAAGTAGGGGAGAGCATTTGATCAAGTCCGACTCGAATGAAAATTTTGAGTTGACACTAACTTTATTTGAAAACTTACTAATTTGAGTTCGAGTTTATGAAATTCGAGTTGAGTTGTCAAGTTTTGTACAAATTTAATTGTAATTATTTATAATGTTATAGTACGGATTAATTCTAGATAAACAACTTGACTAAAATTGATGAGAGTATAAAGGGGTCAACAAATTGATGAAAATAAAGAATTTACAAAAAAGATACAGTTGAAGGACCAAATTGAATAAAATACAAAGTTAACTAAAACGCCAAAGGAATATTTTTTTGTTAAAAATATGAATTGAAGTTACATAGATATTATATAGCGGTAGACTGGTAGTAGAGCAGGCAATTCAAATTTGGTAAAATGGACTTAAAATGAATGAGAAAATGATGAAATGAGAAAATCATACAAAGTTGAGGGATTAAATTGCAAAAAGAGAAAATTGTTTTCAAAAATATGAATTGAAACTAAATATGTATACTAAAGTGGTTTAGGAGCAAATGGTTCAAATTTGATCAAATACGGACTTAAAATGAAGGATGAATTGAAGAAAAAAAAGGAAATCATGGACTAAGACGCAAAACAATAAAATTTGAGTTATTTGAATTGGCAAAACATAACTCCACTCGAACTCGAAATTTTCACGAGTTATTAGAGTTGACTCGAGTTACTCGAAATTAATCGAGTTTTACTCACCCCTACATTGAAGTTTGGCACTTGGATCTATTTAGAAATTTCATAGTTAGTTCTAATTTCTAATTATTCTTGCTTAGTGGTCTCATTCTTGCCTAAACCTTTTACTTGGTCACTGGATTCATTTTTGTAATTATAATTAGAGAAGTTTGATTTGAATTTAATAAGATGGTTTCTTGCTTGAAGCTTTGGGTTATAAGTACGGTCAAGGTGTACTGTTTGAGAAGACTACAAGGACAAGTGAAATAATATATATATATATATATATATATATATATATATATATATATATATATGTGTGTGTATGTATGTATGTATGTATTGTATGTACGTACGTATTTATGTAGACCTAACAATCTACATTTGAGCTTAGTTGATTCTTTCGATCATCTTAAGGAATATTTAAGATGTATGTTTTGCTCACTTTGCTTCTTCTCGTTTTGCTCTTAATGTACGTATGAGTATATTAACATGTCTGTTTTTCACAGATGGCAAAGGCAACACTGTGCGTTGCTCTGCTGCTTGCTCTTTTCTCATGTTATTGTGCTCAAGATTCTGGGGATTATAATATCACTTATCCATCCGAAGGTTGGTTTTGTCTGCTTTATCTTGTTTAATTTCTGACCATTCTTTGTTACTTCAAATTTTAAGGATTTGTGATGAATGACAGTTGATGCACTGAGAGCTACTCGACGTAAACTCCATGATCCCAAGAAATATCTCAGGAACTGGGGAAGAGGCGATCCTTGTCATCGGAACTGGACCGGAGTAATCTGCACCCTGCCTCTCTCAGATGGCTATATGCATGTTCAAGAATTGTATGCTAACTCACTGGTTGCCACCTTTGTTTTTATTTCACCTTTTTTTCCTGCACATCACTAGTTTGATGAAATGATTCCCAGAGCAGCGGTTAAGGTGGTCTATCTGTAATCTGTTTCAGTTCTCATTTCGGAAATGTTTTGTTGTTTCCAGGCGGATGCTAAATTTGAATCTTTCTGGAAAGCTTGCTCCTGAACTTGGCCAGCTAACTAATATGACTGTACTGTAAGTGTTACCTATGTTTTTGGGGTGATCCTGCTGGAGACCGGAGATTCTTGCATCACCGTCTATAACTTTATTACTTTGTACAGGAATTTTATGTGGAATGGAAATATTACAGGCAGTATACCAAAGGAGATCAGCAACATAAAAACATTGAAATTCCTGTAAGTAATTCATATTCAGAATCAGAAGCAACTTCCTAGTTCTTAGCAAATGATTGCAGAAACCTGACAAGAGTAGTGATCATGGTTGCAGGCTGTTAAGTGGGAATCAGCTATCGGGACCATTAGCCGACGAACTCGGTTTTCTTCCAAACTTACTGATGTTTCAGGTGGATTGGAATCAGATAACAGGATCGCTGCCCAAAACTTTTGTCAACCTGATCAAATGCAGGCACTTGTGAGTAACTAATATTGGATTTAAATTCTTTTCTACAAGAAAAATTAATACTCAGTTTTTGCTATGCATTTTGTTAACTGCAGTCACATGAACAACAACTCAATTAGTGGGCAGCTTCCATCAGAGCTCTACAGCATGCCTGCACTTATACACTTGTAACCTCAGTGCCAATTCAATTGTCACAAAGTATGAACTGTTATGAATCATCTTAATATAGCTTGTATACATGAATGTGCAGCCTGGTGGACAGTAATAACTTAACGGGGAATCTACCACCAGAATATTCACTGATGCCAAATTTGAAAATACTGTAAGTGTACAGTTAAATTTAATTAAATTACTTGGGGATAAAGTAACTTTCAATCCCTGAACTTAATAAATTTTCCCAACCTGGTCCTTGATATTTTTGGTCCACGTCAGCCCATGAATTTGATAATTTTGTCCCACTAAATTCATTTTGATGACATGTGACTTTGAGATCATGCCCTGTTGCACACTCAAAGTATCATGTAACCAAAATGACTAAAACTCAAGTTTAAGAACTAATGTGGATTAAAAAACAGTTTCAGGATCAAGTTTTTTTTTTTTGTCAAATTTAGAGAAAAGTTACTTTACCCCTTTATTGATGTTTTATCCGTGTATAAAAAACACCATGTCTCCCTCCTAAACCATTCTTATTATTTTGATAATGATGATTATGGTTACTTTATTTATTATTATTATTATTATTATTATGAATGAAGCATATCAATAAATATTTGTTCAAAACAAACTAATAATTACCTATAATTCAACCTTACATCTTGTGCATAGATTTTTATCAAATCAGTGACAAGAAGGTTATTAGTGATTTAATCGAACTGGTTTTTTTACAATGACTAGAGGACTTGTAGATGCTTGTTTGAACAGTAATAATCTAAAGAATACAACTTCCAAATCTATATAGCCTACACAAGAGCCCCATTTTTTGTGAAAATTATGAGATTTCTCTAATTGTTTTCGAATGACTTGTTGGTAGGTCAAAGTTAAGTTTCACCGATTGTTAAAATAAAACTTTTCAACTCCTAGTATTTCCTTGTATTGCAGCCAACTTGATAATAACAATTTTGGTGGAACAGAGATTCCTGCTTCTTACAGCAACATGTCCAACCTGGTGAAACTGTCAGCTTCTCTCCCCTCTCTCTATTTTCTTTTAAGTTGTTCTCCAAACTGCTAAAATTGCTCCTAATTTTTCTAAATCATCTTACCAGGAGTCTCAGGAACTGCAGCCTGCAAGGAACTATTCCTGATTTCAGCAACATTACAACATTTCGCTATCTGTATGCCTTTTGAGCATTATTAAGAGTGTTCTATAATTGATTGAAACAACTTAACATACTTTTTGGCATAAAACCAAAATCAGAAGACTTCTTTGTGTTGGTTTGTCATACTGCAGTGATCTGAGCCGTAACAGCCTTACCGGAGAGATCCCAACAAATAAGCTTTCCGATAACATCACAGCAATGTAAGGATTGTTGATGGTACCATTAATTTTTTATATGAATTTTCTTAACGATTCATTATTGCTTTGTTATTTGAATGGGGCAGTGATCTATCCTATAATTCTCTCAATGGATCGATTCCTTCCAACTTTTCTGCCCTTCCTAATCTTCAGAAATTGTAAGAATTAGTCTTCATTTTTTACTGTCAATTTCCTTTAGAGGAATTTTATATTGCATGGATGTTGAGTGAATTGTTTTCATTTTGTTGTTGGTGCAGGTCACTAGAAGGCAATTTCTTAAGCGGAGATGTTCCCTCCGATGTTTGGCAAAACGAAAATTTTACTGCCAGGGCAAGACTTATCGTGTAAGTATTTAGAGCAGAAAGCTATAATTTTTATTCTCAGTTTCATGTATACCTAATCTTTACCCATGCACGGCCGTTACTTGCAGAGATTTCCGGAACAATTCGCTTTCGAATATTTCAGGCAGTATAAATCCGCCTTCCAATGTTACTATCAGGTGATAGCATTGTTATTTATATAACATTGTGCAGTTGCAAAATAATATGATAATCTCTGATTCATTAGTGCTGCCTTGTCCTGGATACTTAACTTAGGCTTGAAGGCAATCCTGTTTGTGCCTCTGCAAATCAACTAAACATAGCCCAATTTTGCGGAAGTACAATCGGAGATGTAGATTTTGTACCTGGAACTGAAACTGGAACCTCAAGTAACACTAGTGGCAGCTGCCCACCAACTTGCCCCATCAGTAACGGTTTTGAATATGTCCCAGATTATCCTGGTTGCTTCTGTGCTGCACCTCTCGCATTCGGGTTACGTTTACGAAGTCCTCCCCTAGTGGATTTCAGTCGATATATTCCCCTATACAAGCAGTACGTTACAAACAGCCTCGGATTGGAGCTTTATCAACTACATGTTGAATTGTTTGTATGGCAAGAGAGAAAGAGGCTTCGCCTGTTTCTAAAATTTTTCCCTCAGGATAAAAATAACACTTTTACATTCAACAAAACTGAGATGATACGTATCATAGGCCTAATTGCGACATTTCAAATCCCTTCCAGTGACATCTATGGTCCGTATGAGGTGATCGATTTCACACCCAGTGAGGCTTATTCAGACTGTACGGTATCTCTACTAGATTGTCTTTTTTCCAGTAGTTCTCGAGTACATTTCTTTAATCAAAAGTTAATTTATTGCAGATGATCTCCAGCCCTTCCCCTGGAAAAATGGAGGAATAAGTAAAGGTGCTATAACTGGATTAATACTAGGGGCCATATCCTTTGTAGTTGCAGTATCTTTGGCAATTACCCTCTTCTTCTACAAAAGGAGAACCAAATCAGGGTATGATTTGTCAAAAAAACAGCCATGTAAGTCCGAATCCGGTTACGATATATGCATTGATTTCATGTAAAATATAATGGCAATATCAATGATCCTTGTTTGTTTTTTTAATCTCGATGCAGCTGGAAAAGTTACCATCACAACTGAAAGTGTTAAGGACTTCAGCTTTTTAGAACTTGAAGCAGCCACAGGTGGATTCAAGGATACTGCCCAAATTGGTCAAGGGGGCTATGGGAAGGTTTACAAAGGCATTTTGGCTAATGGAACAGTAGTTGCCATTAAGCGTGCCCAACAAGGATCTTTGCAGGGCCAGACAGAATTCATTACCGAAATACAACTAATGTCGCGATTACATCACCGGAACCTGGTCTCTTTGATCGGATACTGTAGCGAACAAGACGAGCAGGTACATTCTATATATTCATAGCTGCAAAGCAATGAACTTTGTATATTTCCCCAGGAACCTTTTAAGGCTCCTTGGATTTTTTCTTCACAGATGTTGGTGTATGAGTTCATGCCCAACGGTTCTATCCATGATCTTCTATCGGGTAAGTTTCTCATGTTCTATCTATTTGACTGTATAAAACACATATATATAGTAAATGTTGCTGGAAAAGTTAACATTGTTTGTGAAAGGAAATTGCAGATAGATACAGACATACGTTGAGTTTCCCCGTGCGACTGCGTATTGCATTGGGTTCAGCCAAAGGGATCCTCTACCTTCATAATGAAGCAAACCCACCAATAATTCATCGGGACATCAAGGCAAACAACATATTGTTGGACTTCAAGTTTAATCCTAAAGTTTCGGATTTCGGAATCTCAAGGCTTGCACCATTACCTGATGTTGAAGGAGCTTCGGCTCATGTCTCCACAGTTGTCAAAGGAACACCTGTAAGACTATAAGAGCTTTTTCTAGAAATACTCTAGCTATCATTTGGGGCATGAACTTCATTTCCATTTTGTTCTGTTTTATATATAGGGTTATCTGGATCCGGAATATTTATTAACTCACAATTTAACCGATAAAAGTGATGTCTATAGCCTTGGGATAGTGTTTCTGGAACTTTTGACCGGCATGCTGCCGATCTCTCATGGTAGAAACATCGTCCGGGAGGTACTAACTATCATAGATTTATTCTAGTTACAATTAAACATATTGTGTTGTTTTTTGAAAATGGTAATAAAGTAAAGTAACATGTACTACAGGTTTATGGAGCATGTCAATCTGGATTGATGTTTTCCATCATAGACCAGAGCATGGGTGCATACTCTTCCGAATGCATCAAGAAATTTATGGCACTGGCCCTCAAGTGTTGCCTGGATGATCCCAAGCAGCGACCGACAATGTTGGAAGTTGTGAGAGAGCTGGAGAACTTATGTTTGCAGTTTCCGGAGACTGATACGAATCCGACAGGGTCGGAATCAGATGCATCGAATTCAAATATGTCGCCTCTCCTCTCCGGAAGGAATTCTCAACCCACCACTGAGATTCTTGGAAGTGAACTTGTGAGCGGAGTTATCCCCACCATCAGGCCTCGCTAGTAATCATCTCTACTTTTATGACCACTTGATCATGTTGAACAATTTGTTGAATACTAGGAAAAAGATTAGTGGGGTGGCTACTTATTTGTATAATTAGTTTGTTTTGTTTATGGATTTTGTTTGTTTTAATTTGCACATGATGACTGGCAATGAATAAAATATTTCAGACAGTTTCTTACCATCTCAATGTCATATCAGTTTTCAGATGAGACGATGCAAGTTTTAAGTGTTTTCTAACATTGCAAAGTTAGTAACTTTATGATCTGAGCATAAGAAGCCTATAAAACCAAAAAAAAAAAAAGTGGAGTTGACTTTGATACTATTAATTTGTTTAATCTCAACAAGGACTTTGATGTTAGACGTTTGCACCTACGGATTACATAAGCTCAATCCCTCCTCCAACGACAAAGTCCACTGAAAGCCACATTTAAATCTTAAATTTCTCAACTTGGCCAACTTTCCTTTTACTTTGATTATATTTCACAAAGAATGTGGTCAGCACCAATGACTCGATCTTCGATTCTGACCTATGCGAACACACTTCTTCTCCCTCATTTTATACCCATTTCTCTCCCGCAAAAACTCATCCTCATTTTAGCATTTGCACATGCATCAAGGTAATGCATTTAGAGGTATATGCCTCACTTTGCTTCTTACGGTTTTGCTCTTATTACACCAATATAATGTATATTAACATGTATGTTTTAACAGATGGGAAAGGCAATACTGTGTATTACTCTGCTCCTTGCTCTTTTCTCATGTTACTATGCCCAAGATTCTGGGGTTTCTAATATTACTTATCCACCCGAAGGTTGGTTTTGTTTGCTTTATGTTGTTTAATTTCTGTCCATTGTTTTTTACTTCAAATTTTAAGGATGTGTGATGAACGGCAGTTGATGCACTGAGAGCTATTCGACGTAAACTCCATGATCCAAAGAAAAATCTCAGAAACTGGGGAAAAGGTGATCCTTGTAATCGGAACTGGACCGGAGTAATCTGCACCCAGCCTCTATCAGACGGTTTTATGCATGTTCAAGAATTGTATGCTAACTCACTGGTTGCCATCTATATATTACTTATATAGCACATCACTAGTTTGATGAAATGATTCCCAGAGCAGCGATTAAGGTTGTCTGCCTGTTTCGGTTCTCATTTTTGGAAATGTTTTGTTGTTTCTAGGCGAATGCTAAATTTGAATCTTTCTGGAAAGCTTGCTCCTGAGCTTGGCCAGCTAACTAATATGACTGTACTGTAAGTGGTACCTATGTTTTTAGGTGATCATGGTGGAGACCGGAGATTCTTGCATCACCAGCAATAACCTTATTACTTTGTACAGGAATTTTATGTGGAATGGAAATATTACAGGCAGTATACCAAAGGAGATCAGCAACATAAAAACATTGAAATTCCTGTAAGTAATTCATATTCAGAATCAGAAGCAACTTCCTAGTTCCTAGCAAATGATTGCAGAAACCTGACAAGAGTAGTGGTCATGGTTGCAGGTTGTTAAGTGGGAATCAGCTATCGGGACCATTAGCCGACGAACTCGGTTTTCTTCCAAACTTACTGATGTTTCAGGTGGATTGGAATCAGATAACAGGATCACTGCCCAAAACTTTTGTCAACCTGACCAAATGCAGGCACTTGTGAGTAACTAAAATTGGATTTAAATTCTTTTCTACAAGTGAATTAATAACCAGTTTTTTTTCTATGCATTTTGTTAACTGCAGTCACATGAACAACAACTCAATTAGTGGGCAGCTTCCATCAGAGCTCTACAGCATGCCTGCACTTATACACTTGTAAGCTCAGTGCTAATTCAATTATCACAAAGTATGAACTGTTATGAATCATCTTAATATATCTTGTATACATGGATGTGCAGCCTGGTGGACAGTAATAACTTAACGGGGCATCTACCACCAGAATATTCACTGATGCCAAATTTGAAAATACTGTAAGCCTACTGTTAACTGTTAATTAAATTACTTGGGGATAAAGTAACTTTCAATCCCTGAACTTAGTATTTTTTTCCCTACTCGGTCCTTGATTTTTTGTCCATGTCAGGCCATGAATTTGATCATTTTGTCCCATTAATTCCTTTTGATGATGTGTCACTTTGAGATCATGCCCTGTTGCACGCTCATAAAGTATCATGTAATCAAAATGACTAAAAATCAAGTTTAAGAACTAATGTGGACTAAAAACAGTTTAAGGATCAAGTTTTTTTTTTCAAATTTAGTGATTAAAAGTTACTTTATTTCTTATTGATGTTTTATCCGTGTATAGAAAATACCATGTCTCCCTCCTAAACCATTCTTCTTCTTATTATTATTATGATGATGATGATTTATTTATATATTATTACGAATGAAGCATATCAATACATATTAGTTCAAAACAAACTAATAATATCATATAGATGCAGTCATAAAGAAGTACAAATTGTTGAGAGGAGACGAAATGAAATAATACTGTACTGGGGAGAGAGCAATCTGATTCGGTTTGAAAAAACAATCAACTAAATCTTTTAATTCCCAATTAAATAGTTTGAGTTATTCGGTTTTTTAGCTCGAATAAATAGTTCGAGTTAAATGATTTAACTCGGATTTAAAATGTACAACTCGGGTTATTGGAGTACCTCAAATAATTACATATAATTCAACCTTACACCTTGTGCATAGATGTTATCAAATCAATTATAAGAAGGTTATTAGTGATTTAATCGAGCTGTTTTTTTTACAATGACTAGAGGATTTGTACTTACTTTTGTGAAATTTATGAACTTTCTCTCATTGTTTTCGAATGACTTGTTGGTAGCTCATAGTGAAGTTATGTACTTACTTTTGTATCTGAAATATTGTGATACTGTAATTATGATGAAACTCTTTAAGTCCACACTCTTATTGTTTTCATTTTAAATTGTGTGTTTTGTGAATTATAAGTGGATTCTCTAGTCACAGTGAATTTTTGAAGACTTGCTGTATCAGCCTTAAATATAATAGAACATTATTTTAACTCGAATTTCTTCTAATCCAACTTGATATGCTAAAAGTTCAAAATGAAATTTGATTGTCAAAATAGGACTTTTCAACTGGATTAACTCAAGAACTTTCACCGATTTTATTGGAATCGATCTAATACTCACTCTTAGTATTTGCTTGTATTGCAGCCAACTTGATAATAACAATTTTGGTGGAACAGAGATTCCTGCTTCCTACAGCAACATGTCCAACCTGGTGAAACTGTGAGCTTCTCTCCCCTCTCTATTTTCCTTTAAGTTGTTCTCCAGACTGCTAAAATTTCTCTTACTTTTGTTTAATTCATCTTACCAGGAGTCTCAGGAACTGCAGCTTGCAAGGAGCTATTCCTGATTTCAGCAACATTACAACGTTCCGCTATCTGTATGCCTTTCGAGCATTTTTAAGAGTGTTCTATAATTGATTTAAACAATTTAACTTACTTTTTGGCATAATACCAAAATCAGAACACTTTTTTGTGTTGGTTTGTCTTACTGCAGTGATCTGAGCCATAACAGATTTACCGGAGAGATCCCAACAAATAAGCTTTCCAATAATGTCACAGCAATGTAAGGGTTGTTGATGCTACCATTAACTTTTTATATGAATTCCATTAACGATCCATTATTGATTTGTAATTTGAATGGGGCAGTGAACTATCCTATAATTCTCTCAATGGATCGATTCCTTCGAACTTTTCTGGTCTTCCTAATCTTCAGAAATTGTAAGAATTGGTCTTCATTTTTTACTGCCAATTTCCTTCGGAAGAATTTTATATTGCATGGATGTTGAGTGAATTGTTTTCATTTTGTTGTTGGTGCAGGTCACTAGAAGGAAACTTCTTAACTGGAGATGTTCCCTCCAATATTTGGCAAAACGAAAATTTTACTTCCAGGGCAAGACTTATCGTGTAAGTATTTAGAGCAGAAAGCTATAGTTTTTATTCTCAGTTTCATGTATACCTAATCTTTGCCCATGCACGGGCGTTACTTGCAGAGATTTCCGGAACAATTCGCTTTCGAATATTTCAGGCAGTATAAATCCACCTTCCAATGTTACTATCAGGTGATAGCATTGTTATTTATATAACATTGTGCAGTTGAAAAATAATATGATTATCACTGATTCATTACTGCTGCCTTGCGCTGAATACTTAACTTAGGCTTGAAGGCAATCCTGTTTGTGCCTCTGCAAATCAACTAAACATAGCCCAATTTTGTGGAATTACAATCGGGGATGAAGATTTAGTACCTGGAACTGAAACTGGAACCTCAAGTAACTCTACTGGCGGCTGCCCACCAACTTGCCCCATCAGTAACGGTTTTGAATATGTCCCAGATTATCCTGGTTGCTTCTGTGCTGCACCTCTCGCATTTGGGTTACGTTTACGAAGTCCTCCCCTAGTGGATTTCATTCGATATATCCCCCTATACAAGCAGTTCGTTACATCCAGCCTCGGATTGGAGCTTTATCAACTACATGTTGAAACGTTTGTATGGCAAACGGCGGGTCCCAGGCTTCGCTTGTTTTTAAATTTTTTCCCTCAGGATACAAATAACACTTTTACATTCAACAAAACTGAGATAGTACGTATCATAGGCCTAATTGCGACATTTGCAATCCCTTCCAGTGACATCTTCGGTCCGTATGAGGTGATCGATTTTACACCCAGCGAAGCTTATTCAGATTGTACGGTATCTCCACTATATTGTCGGTTTTGCAGTTGTTCTTGTGTACATTTCTTTAGTCAAAAGTTGATTTATTGCAGATGATCTCCAGCCCCTCCCCTGGAAAAAAGGAGGAATAGGTAAAGGTGCTATAACTGGATTAATACTAGGGGCCATATCCTTTGTAGTTGCAGTATCTTTGGCAATTACCCTCTTCTTCTACAAAAGGAGAACCAAATCCGGGTATGATTTGTCAAAAAAGCAGCCATGTAAGTCCGAATCCGGGTATGATATATGCATATTTTTCATGTAAAATATAATGGCAATATCAATGATCCTTGTTTGTTTTTTATTCTCGACGCAGCTGGAAAAGTTACCATCGCAACTGAAAGTGTTAAGGACTTTAGCTTTTTAGAACTTGAAGCAGCCACAGGTGGATTCAAGGATACTGCCCAAATTGGTCAAGGCGGCTATGGAAAGGTTTACAAAGGCATTTTGGCTAATGGAACAGTAGTTGCCATTAAGCGTGCCCAACAAGGATCTTTGCAAGGCCAGACAGAATTCATAACCGAAATACAACTGATGTCACGATTACATCACCGGAACCTGGTCTCTTTGATCGGATACTGTAGCGAACAAGACGACCAGGTACATTCTATATGTCCATAGCTGCAAAGAAATGAACTTTGTATATTTCCCCAGGCAACTTTTAATGCTTCTTGGGTTTTTTCTCCCCAGATGTTAGTGTATGAGTTCATGCCCAATGGTTCTCTCCATGATCTTCTATCGGGTAAATTTCTTGTGTTCTAACTATTTGACTGTATAACACACATATATATAGTAAATGTTGCTAGAAAAGTTTACATTGTTTATGTGAAGGAAATTGCAGATAGATACAGACACACGTTGAGTTTCCCCATGCGACTGCGTATTGCATTGGGTTCAGCCAAAGGGATCCTCTACCTTCATAATGAAGCAGACCCACCAATCATTCACCGGGACATCAAGGCAAACAACATATTGTTGGACTTCAAGTTTAATCCTAAAGTTTCGGATTTTGGAATCTCAAGGCTTGCACCATTACCGGATGTCGAAGGAGCTTCGGCTCATGTCTCCACACTTGTCAAAGGAACACCAGTAAGATTATAAAAGCTTTTTCCCAAAATACTTGAGCTGTCATTTGGTGCATGAACTTCATTTCCATTTTGTTCTGTTTTGTATACAGGGTTATCTGGATCCGGAATATTTATTAACTCACAAGTTAACCGATAAAAGCGATGTCTATAGCCTTGGGATAGTGTTTCTGGAACTTTTGACCGGCATGCTGCCGATCTCTCATGGTAGAAACATCGTCCGGGAGGTACTAATTATCAATAGATTTATGCTAGTTACAATTAAACGTATTGTGTTGTTTTTTGAAAATGGTAATGAAGTAAAGTAACATGTAGTACAGGTTTATGGAGCATGTCAATCTGGATTGATGTTTTCCATTATAGACCAGAGCATGGGTGCATACTCTTCCGAATGCATCAAGAAATTTATGGCACTGGCCCTCAAGTGTTGCCTGGATGATCCCACGCAACGACCGACAATGTTGGAAGTTGTGAGAGAGTTGGAGAACTTATGTTTGCAGTTTCCGGAGACTGATACGGTTCCAACAGGGTCGGATTCGAATACATCGTATTCGAAATCGCCTCTCATCTCCGGAAGGAATTCGCAACCCACCACTGAGATCCTTGGAAGTGAACTCGTGAGCGGAGTTATCCCCACCATCAGGCCTCGCTAGCAATCAAATCTACCTTTCTGACCACTTGATCATGTTGAACAATTTGTTGAATACTAGGACAAAGGTTAATGGGGTGGCTACCTACTTTGTATAATTAGTTTGTTTTGTTTTCATTTGCACATGATGAGGAAAATATTTCAGACAGCATCTTACCATCTCAATCTCATGTCAGTTTTTAGATGAGAGGATGCAAGTGTTGGATTAAAATCCGCAATTGTGGGCACATATATAAATTGTATGTTGTTATTATAAAGTATGAAACAAAATCAAGTGACCAATTATGTTAGTCGTGAGGGGCAGAGTTATAAATATTTAATAGTTGATTTAATAATCAACTATATAAAAGAGTAGTGGTCCTCAAGAAATAGGTTAACTTGTATTACTCTTGTCCGAGTAAGGGCTAACTTATCTTCTTGGAAGATCACAATCACCTTTTAGGTGATCTTCATCAAAATGATTTAAGGTTTTCAATTATCGATTAATTCAGGTACGCTTCCGCATTCAGCTTATTCAGTGATAGATCTTGGATATTAAAGTTTTATATTAATTTATGATTTGGTTCGAACAAGTGGCATCAGAGACTGATCATGTTGTATCATTAAGAATGAATTAATTTATTATTATTATTATTGATTCGTTATTGAGGTTTTATGGATTTAGAATTATATTAAAATTTTAGGTTTTAACCTTTTAGGGTTTCGATTTAATAATTCCTTATTAAGGTTTTTTAGTATATAATATTGCGATTAATTTTCAGAATTCTATTAAATATTATTGCGATTGGATTGCCCTAAGTTTAATGCATAAACAATTTGTTTTTGTTTTTCGAATCATTATGATTTTAATTTTTGATTAATTATTATTCTTCACCGTCACATAATTCTTCGTGAATGTATTAAGGTTAGCACTCCAACGCATAACATATTTCAGAGACAAATGCACTAATATGTTATGACAATTAAAGTTTTGTTGATTCATTATGAGCTTCTTTGTTGTTTTTCATAATGGATTCAGACGAGTTGTACTCTTATATTTTGAATTTTAGGTTTGACAGGTATACATTGTTTAATCTAAAGAGTATTTATATGTTTGCAATATGTTGTATGTATTTTTTTTAAATATATATTTAATTCGGCTTAATCAAAATTTTAGTTTGGGTCGTTAGTAATTTAAAAAGAATACAAAATTTGACTTTGCCTTTGTCGTGGTAAATTTACAATAACTTAGAAATTTTATAATTAAGTTAGCTCTCGAAGCTCTATATTGGTTTATGTCAAATAAATTATGGTTGAATTTTGTTGAATCATGTTTAGTTTTGTACAAACTATTTTGCTTAAATTTGTTTGACGTTATGATTCATTATGGTGTTAATGTTATCAACGAAATATACATTTGCATTTGGTATTGATGTATATTTGTTTCAGTTTGATTAAAATTTCAGATTTGATCATTATGTTATTATGGATATTTTAAGATTTTATGTGATTATTATATGAATTACTCATTTGTATCATACTTTTGACTTTGGCTTTTAGTTAAAGATTGAATATTTTGAATTCGACTTTGATTTTGGGAAATGCATGGTTAAGGTTTAAGACATTTTTGTTAAGAGACAATCAAAGATTTAAGTTTTTCGATTTCTGATAGCCTCATTCAGACAACCTTATTTTGGGTTATTTCGGAAACGTAAGTGTTATCAAAAATTTCAGTTCTGACTGTTACAAAATTTTAGATTTGAATATCAGTATATTTATAGTATATATTTTGTGATAAATTAATTGAAATATTAAGTCACCAAAGTGACCTCTATTGTGGAAATTATTTTATTTTAAAATATAGAAGGTTTTGTTCATGTAAGTCGGATTATGTTAATATTAATCGGCCCAAAGGAAGGTTAATAATTAACATTATTACATTTGCAATTGTGGTAATAAACATGTGATAATTATTCAGTTTTATATGTGAGCAATAAATTGGCCCAACGGAAGATTTCTGTTTGACATGTTCTTATTATCAATGTTTGATTATTGTACCAAGATTTCACTTGCAAGTTAATATTTTGTCCAAAGATAAAACATCAATGGAGTGTACGGTATATTGATATGAGGTTTATCTTTATTCAAATTTATTATTATTTTGGTTATCTTTTAAGTTTATTGAAAGATAAAATTAAGACAGATATTTTGAAACAATTAAATTTAT
Source organism: Hibiscus tridactylites (assembly GCA_958450335.1). Taxonomy (NCBI): domain Eukaryota; kingdom Viridiplantae; phylum Streptophyta; class Magnoliopsida; order Malvales; family Malvaceae; genus Hibiscus; species Hibiscus tridactylites. The sequence goes on from OY288279.1 coordinate 74,144,382, forward strand.
ATTTTGGCTTCAGATGTCTAATGTTTTAATAGATTAATTGAAACATAATGTCACCAAAGTGTCCACTTCTCTGTAGATTAGTTTATTTAAAATATCAAGATATTTATGGATTTTTGTAATTCATGTGTTTATTAATTGGCCCAAAGGAAAGTTAATATTTGGTAGAATTACAACCACAACTGTGGCGATAAATCTGTGACAACTATAAGATATTTTTATGTGAGCAATACGTTAGTCCAAAGATTAATCTATTATTTGACATATTTTATTGTCAATGTTTGATTGCTACAACAAGAGTACCGCTTACAATTAATATTACTGTCCAAAGACTTGATATTAATGTTGTGCTTGGTATCTTGAGGGGGAATAGCCATTATTTTGAATTTATTTGTTTACTTATGAATATTTATGTGAGTTTATTTTTATTTTATTTACTCATTTTTGTTCTAAATTTAGGTAATTTATTTTTGTTGTCACGATATCTGTTAAATACATTCTACACTCATGTTTAGTGAAACTAATTTCAAAGAATAAAAAAGACACTTACATATAGTATTTGGTTGTATGAACATAGACTTTGCACCTCTCACTGCGGTAAGCACCTATAAAAAGTATTTTAAGAGGTGAGATCATTCAAATCGCGTGAGTCTAATGATCATAAAGTGCAACATTCTAGATGTCTTTAGGAGCACAAATCTAAAGAAACTACTCAAACTAAGGGTTTCCTTGACGAAATTAAGAAATGTTTTACTCCAAACATTAAGGTTAAAATGACATCACTTATGCCTTTTTTGATGTCTATGAAGTATAAGGGTCAAGGAAATGTGAGGGAGTACATTATGGAAATGTTTAATATTGCTTCAAAATTTAAGGCACATAAGATCAAATTTTTTAAAAATTGTTTGTTCTTATGGTTTTATTGTCGCTTCCTAAACAATTTAACCAATTCAAAATTAGTTACATCTGTCAAAAGGAGAAGTAAGCTCTAACTGAGCTCATTTCTCATTGGGTTAAAAAGGAAGGAAAGTTGAAGCATTATAAGTGTGAAAGTACTCATTTGGTTAGTGCTCATTTAGTTAGTGTCTCTAAGAATAAGGGCAATAAAAAAATATTAGAATAAAGTTGCTAAGGGTCCTACAAAAAAAAACGACAATAAGTTACAAAGTGTTGATTCTTTTGTATAAGTTAGGACACATGTAAAGAAATTAAACTTGAAAAGCGAGCAACTTCTTCGGTTATTTTGAGTGATCCATGGGCTGTAAGTTTCATGATCCCACAATTAAGATTATTTTAAGGAGAGATTTAAAACTTTTGTAGGATGTTGAGATTGGAGGGAGAAATAAGGTTAGATACATTGTTATTGAGGAGGAACTGAATTATAATTTAATTCATACTATCACTTTTGATGAAGTTTAAGTTTTCACACCTATCATTAATCAAGAAGAAAATCAAGTACCTCAGAAAAATAATATTGAACAACTTCCATTCAAGATAAGATAATTGTTTCAGAAGAACAAACTCAACAACCTTAAAAAAAGGTGTCATTAAAGAGGTCCATGAGAGGAAAGAGAAATACTATTCGAGGTTATTATATTGTATTTCCTCAAAAAAATAAGGATAACAATGGAATGGTAGAAAATGACTCAGTCATTTTTATCAGACCATAAAAATTCTAACTATCAAAAGTGGATTGATGTCATTCAAGAATAGTATAATTTTACGCAAGATAATAAAGTTTTGGAACTTATTTCATTACCTTAAGGTGCAAACCAATTGGTTGCAAATGGATATTTAAAACCAAGAGAGATGCAAAAGATAATGTGGATAAGTATAAGGCATGTCTTGTATTTAAAGGATACACTCTAAAAGAAGGCATTAATTTTGTAGAGACTTTCTCTTCAGTCTTATTGAAATACTCTTTCAGGATAATCATGACGCTTATTGCTCATTTTAATCTTGAGCTATATAAGATAGATGTTAAGCTTGTATTTTTCAATGGCGACATTGAAGAAATGAATTATATGATACAATCATAGATTTGTGTCTAATGATACAAAATCAATGATATGTAAATTAAAGAAATTCATCTATGAGCTTAAGTAAGACTCTCATTAATGAAACTATAAATTTCATATTGATTATCCCATTCGATTTTGAGATAAATTTGGTTGACAATTGTATATACTACAAGTTCAGTGAGAGTAAAACCAAGTGATACTCATATTGCTAAAGAAAACAAATTTAGTCTTACTCAATGCCCTAAAAGTAACCTTGAAATTTAGAAAATCCAAAAGAATCTCTATGCATAAGCTATTGAGAATCTTAAGTATGTATGCGTTTGGAAATTGTGTACATTGTTGGAATGTTAGAAAAATATTTGAGGAATCATATTATGGACCATTGGATAGCAGCCAATGGGGTTATGAGATATCTTCAAAGAAAAAAAAATACTTGCTCACATGTCAGAGTTCTGGTAAGTTAGAGATCATCAGGTTTACAGACTTCGATTATAATAGAATATTGATGCAAAAGAATTTTGTCACTTAAGCTGGTGATTGTAAATTGAATAGAAAGACCACTTCAGTTATTTTGTGACAATAAATATGCATTCGTTTATTCTATAAACAATAGGAACACTTCAAATTTGAAGCACATAAATATTAATTTCCTAGTTGTTAAAGAAAATTCAAAGTGGTTGTGTGTCTATAGAGCATGTTGGTACAAACTCCATAATTGCGCGCATATTAAGAAACTGTCACCCTAGGTCTTTCATGAGCACACTACTCATGTGGGTGTAATGTTATTTAAAGATATTCAGTTTTAGTGGGAGTTTGTAATTTTAAAAAATGCTCGTTCGTTTTAGACACAATTTCGGTTACTTCAGTTTAAGGATATTTTAAGATTATTTTCTGTAGAAATAAAGTTCTTTTGGTTTATGCACACTCTGAATTTAGTAAAATTGATCTCACTAAGGTTTAGGAGGACCAGTTGAAAACAAACATGTTCAGTTCACATTTCATGTGATTTTCCATGCTACGCATCCATGATTAATCTATGTCATTTGGTTATGTTTGTATACGTGACCATTGATGGGTCTAGTCATGATTGATATGGCGAATACCGCTTTGATCCTATGGAGATATAGTTGATGGACGAGATTGTTATAGAATACTTATTATATAATAGCAAAATTTTGAGCTCATAAAGTTGTATATTTATCAGGAAACATATGTTGCAACCGGAGCTTGTGATTGAGGTTCAACTTGAGGTGGAGGTGCTTCCCTATCAACACGTTCCCATTGGCCATTGTTGATGTATTGAAATCCGGACTTGCGGAGAGAAGATTCACCAAGTTTTTGCTTGCGGGGTTCCGGTGAGTCATAGGTGCAATCAAGATTAAGCTCTCCAAAGATATAACTTAAAACAATCCCATAAGTGAAAGACTTGAGCGCATCGATTTCACGAAGCTTAACATTATTCACCATCTCGGCAAACATGATCTTAACAAGATTAGGGCGCTCCCCACGACGAAAACATTCAAGCCAAAAATAATCTACTTGAAGAACGTGAGAAAATTTACCTCCGGAGGGGCGAATAAACCACGAGACCATCAAGTGAAGGAACCTATAGTGAGCATCCAAGGCAAGCACTGAACCGGTGTGAGAACCAAAATGAGTCTCATTCTCGATTCCTTCGTTCTTAAGACCAAAAGTAGTCTCTAAGTAAGGTATATATGTCAATGACAATCTTTTTTCCCAAGATCTGAGACTCAATGCGAACAACTTCGGAGTTGTCTTCATTGTTAAAGAGTTGGGCATTAGAGTAGAAGATAAGAACCATGTGCTTGTAGCAAATATTCGGGATACTCAATAAACCAAAGAAGCTTCATTCTTGTAAACGGTGGAGATAACGGAAGAGAAAACGCTCGGAGTCAAGAAACGACATGTCAACAACACGCTCACGACGAACGCCAAACTCCTTGACATATTGGAAATGTCTCCCTCGTCGCGAGAGTTTTGAGACTCTTGAGAAAAAGTTGAGTAAGGTTGGGACGGAGAGCGGCTTGATTTGAAGCTTCACTCGATTGAGATGCCTTGCGTTTCTTGTTAGCGGGATCCATTGAAAAAAATCCTAAAAACATAAAGCAAGCAATTTGTAACTAAAATTGAGGTGTATGCATGAAAGTCCTTAATTCAATCCAATAGTAAATCTCACTTAGGTTTAAAAAGAATTTAAGAACAAAACAAACAAAAATTTTTTAAGAGAAAACAATTTAACAAAAACAGAAAAAACGAAAGAAAAATAATATATTCGAATCAAAAATTTGAAGATTTTGAAATTTTTTTACAAGATTTGAAAAACCCAAGTATCAAAACACATAAACGATACAAAATTAGAATTTTCTAACCTATGATTCGAATAAAAATTAAAGGACAAAGAGAAAGATGAAAATATCCTTAAATTGGGATTTTTGATGAATAGATGGAAATCCTTGCACAAAATTGTTGATGCTTGCTTAGACTTGTGTTTAAGAGTAAAAGCCCTCAAGATTTGGTGAAAAACAATGAGGTTTATAAGGTTTTTATAGGGAAATCGTTTTAGGGTTTTTAGGGTTTGAGGGAATTTTAATTAAAGTGAAACGTTATCATTAAAAACCCTCTATAAAGCTATCCGCTAACCCGTTTCGGAACAGGTTTCGGCCGTTCCGAAATGTGGGCACCGAGAATTGACTGACTTTTCAAGTCCAGCTTACCGTTTCGATACGGATTTGACCGTATCGAACCCCACGTTGACTCATATCGAAACACGTTTCGATACACCCCTTTGGCAGTAGCAAAAACGTTTCGAAACCCTTTAGAGGCGTTTCGAAACACCCTTCTCTCAGATGGAATTTTAAGGCACTCGTATCGAAATAGTTGGACCCGTTTCGATACATCTGGGCCTGTAGTGCAGACGAGGCTCTAAAAGTGCAAAAAAATGGATTTTATAAGTCCTAATTTGCATGAATGACATGAATGAGCAGGAATAACATGTGCAAACATAAACATACTCCCCCTAGCTATAAGCATGGATATTTTTCAAGAGCTACAACACACAAACTTGCAATTTCACAAGATCAAGCAATTTTAAGCACAAAAGAGGTCCTAAAAGGTCAAGATATGCTAGTTAGACCTAACTCTCTTCTAAGGGACCAAAAACGATCTTTATCTAAGGGTTTTGTAAAGATGTCCACTAATTGATTTAAGGTGTCAACATACTCTATAACAACATCTTCTTTAAGGACATGATCTCTAATGAAATGATGTCTTATTTCTATATGTTTGGTTCTAGAGTGTTGGATGGGATTTTTTGTCAAACATATGGCACTAGTGTTATCACACTTAAGGGGTATGGTTTCAACTTTAATATCATAATCTAAGAGTTGTTGCTTCATCCAAAGGACTTGAGCACAACAACTCCCTAAGGATATGCACTCGGCTTCGGTGGTAGATAATGCTACACTATTTTGTTTCTTAGAGAACCAAGATATGAGCATACTACCTAGGAATTGACAAGTTCCCGAAGTACTCTTCCTATCGATTTTACACCCTCCATAATCCGCATCCGAATAAGCATGAAGGTTGAAGGTGGAGTCTCTAGGGTACCAAAGACCTAAACAAGGAGTATATCTAAGGTACCTAAAGATTCTCTTAACAGCTATAAGGTGAGACTCTCTAGGACTAGCTTGAAACCTAGCACACAAGAAAACACTAAACAAGATATATGGTCTACATACGGTAAGGTAAAGCAATGATCCAATCATAGAACGGTAAAGCTTAGAGTCAACACACTTACCTCCTTCATCTTTGTCAAGCTTTGTAGATGAGCTCATAGGTGTGGCTTGAGGCTTTGCATTCTCGAAGCCAAACTTCTTGAGCATATCCTTGATGTACTTTGCTTGATTGATGAAGGTGTCATCCTTCCTTTGCTTGATTTGGAGTCCCAAAAAGAATGAGAGCTCCCCCATCATGCTCATCTCGAATTCACCTTGCATTAGCTTAGCAAACTCTTTGCAATGACATTCGTTAGTAGAAATAATATCATCAACATAAATTTGTACTGCTAAGATGTCATTTTTATACCTTTTTATAAAAAGTGTTGTGTCCACCTTACCTTTTTCAAAACCTTTTTCAATTAAAAAGTTTGAAAGTCTTTCATACCAAGCTCTAGGAGCTTGTTTTAAACTATAAAGAGCTTTAGTAAGTTTGAAAACATGATTTGGAAATTTTGAGTCTTCAAAACCCGGTGGTTGTTCCATATACACTTCCTCATTTATAAAACCATTTAAAAATGCGCTTTTAACATCCATTTGAAAAAGCTTGAAATCATGATAACATGCATATGCAAGCAACATCCTAATGGCTTCCATTCTAGCTACGGGTGCATAGGTTTCATCAAAATCTATTCCCTCTTCTGGAGTGTAACCTTGTGCTACTAGTCTAGCTTTGTTTCTCACAATGTTACCACTCTCATCTAGTTTGTTCCTAAAGACCCATTTAGTTCCTATAGTAGATTGAATACTAGGCATATCAACTAATGTCCAAACATTACTTCTCTCAAATTGATTTAACTCTTCTTGCATAGCCATAATCCAAAAATCATCTTTCAATGCTTCTTTTATATTCTTAGGCTCTATGCATGAGATAAATGCAACATGATTCATAAGTTTAAGAGAAGATCGAGTGGTTACCCCCTTGGATGGATCACCCAAGATTTCACCATCTTTGACATAGTTGAACTCCCTTGGGTAGCTCACTTTCTTTTCCTCAAGAGCCAAGTCCTTCAAAGCTTCAAGAGGTGGATCTTGTGTATCTTCTTCTTTTGATGCACTCTCATCCACCTTTGAAGTTTGTCCTCCATCAAAGGCATTTAAGATTCCTACATCATCATCGTCACAAGAATCCTTCCTTGGAAGGAGGTTATCATTGAATACAACATGTATAGATTCTTCTACTGCAAAAGTTCTCTTGTTAAATACACGATAGGCTTTAGATGTTAAAGAATATCCTATAAAAATAGCTTCATCACTTTTTTGCATCAAATTTACCTAAGTTGTCTTTTCCATTATTTAAAACAAAACACTTGCAACCAAATGAATGAAAATAGCTAATGTTAGGCTTTTTAGATTTTAAAATCTCATAAGGTGTTTTCTTTAAAATTGGCCTAATCATTACTCGGTTTACAATGTAGCAAGCGGTGTTTGTGGCTTCTGCCCAAAAATATTTAGGTAAATTGTTTTCACAGAGCATGGTTCTAGTCATTTCTTGTAAAGTTATATTTTTCCTCTCAACTATCCCATTTTGTTGAGGAGTTCGAGGAGCCGAAAAATTGTGGCTAATACCATTTTCATTTAAAAACTCTTTAAACCCTAAATTTTGAAGTTCGGTTCCATGATCACTTTTAATATGAGAAATTCTAAGTTCAAGATCATTTTGGGTTAGTTTTGAAAATGTGATGAATTTTTCTAAAGCCTCATCTTTAGTACTTAAAAATAGAACCCAAGTAAATCTAGAAAAATCATCAACAAGAACAAATGCATAAGATTTACCACCCAAGCTTATAGTCCTAATTGGCCCAAATAAATCCATATAGATAAGTTGTAAACACCTACTTGTAGAAACATCATTAATGGATTTAAAGGATGACTTATGTTGTTTACCCTTAGAGCATGCATCACAAATTTTATCGTTTGAGAACTTAATCTTGGGTAAACCTCTAACTAGATCAAGGGAAACTAATTTTTCTAAAACACTAATGCTAGCATGTCCTAGTTTCCTATGCCATAACCATGCATCATTTTCATTTTGAGCTACTAAACATGCATGGGATGTATGTATGTCATCTAGATGCACCATGTAAATGTTACCTATGCGATGACCTATGAGCATAATGTTATTAGATTTAATGTCAACAATTTTGCATCCATTTTTATCAAATAAAACATTAAATCCTTTATCACACAATTGGCTTATGCTCAACAAATTATGTTTAAGACCATCGACATACAAGACATTTTCAATAAAAATGGTAGAGTGATTACTTATGGAGCCAATACCTTTAATGTGGCCTTTGGAGTTGTCACCAAATGTCACCACTCCTCCACTTTTTGGCTTTAAATCCATGAATCTACTATTGTCTCTGGCCATATGCCTCGAGCATCCACTATCAAGGTACCATGAGTTTTGACTTTGTGCTTTGGCCTTGTAGCAATGCTCTCCCTACAAACAAAGATATTAAATTTTTGTTTTTGGTACCCAAATCATTTTGGGTCCACGAGTGTTAGCTCCTAATAGCTTGGTTCCCTTATGAATCCAAGGTGAAATAGCAACAATATTATTAGATTTTACAAGTTCCTTAGGAACCCATACACTTCTAATCTTTTTAGTTCTACTATGTCTAGGAAAACTACTTTGTTTGTAGTTATTAGTATTTCTCCTAGGTTGGTTTGTCTTAGAAGATTCACCTTTTTCATGCTTCACACTACCAAAATATTTAAAAGACTCTTTGAGCTTGTTAAGCTCACCTAACACCTTTTGGTGTTCACTATTGCATTGAGAAAGAAGATTATTTAGGTCTACATTTTCATCTTGGAAAAACTTAAGTTCATCTTTCAAACCTAAAACCTTTTTCTCAAATTTCAAGTTAGCTTGAGAAAGTGAGTCATTTTTATCATTTAATTCCGAAATAATTTTCTTATTCCTAATGACCGACTCCTTGTATTTCTCAACTAACTCATCATAAATCTCTTGCAACTCATCATATGCATCATTTAATTCATCATATGTAAAATCTAAAGATGATGAGTTAGAGGTTACCATGGAGGAATCTTCCTCAAGTTCCATGAGGCAAAGGTTGGCCACTTCTTGTTCGTCATCCTCAGATGACTCCTCATCACTCCAAGTAGTAAGCTTGGCTTTGAGCTTCTTCTTCTTTTCAAAGCCCTTCTTCTTGAGTTGAGGGCACTCCGAACGAATGTGACTGGGCTTATTGCACTCGAAGCAAATGATTTGATCCCTCGCTTCTTCTTTGTTTTTACCTTTGAAGTTCATCTTTCTTTGAATTTTTCTTCCACGGTTGGACCTCATGAATCGAGAGAACTTTTTGGCTATCATAGCCAATTCTTCAAGGTCATCATCCTCACTAGAAGAGCTCTCCTCAAGTAATGAAGCTTTGAGAGCTATTCCCATTTTCTTCTTCTTTTCCACCTCTAGCTTTTCTACTCTTTTCTCTTCCTTATTCTTTTCTTCTTCCCTTCCTTGCTTCATAATCTCATGAGTAAGGAGAGAACCCACTAGCTCATCAAGTTTTAGATTCTTCAAGTTTTTGGCCTCGATGATGACAATTCTCTTCCCATCCCAAGATTCGGAAAGTGAGTAGAGTAGCTTTCGGACAAGCTTGTCTTCTGGAATAGTCTCTCCAAATCCTTTAAGCATGCTGACTATGGTTGAGAAGCGATCAAACAACTTGGACACCGTTTCGTCGGGCTCCATCTTGAAATTCTCATAGCTAAGATTGAGAATTCCAATCTTGGTTTCCTTCACATCATTGGTTCCTTAATAGGTGGTCTCAAGAGTATCCCACACTTCCTTGGCACTCTCAATGGAGGAGACTTTGGAGTAGATGTCCGGACCGAAAGAACAAAAAAGCATGTAAAGAGCTTTGTCATTTATTTGGATCTTCTTCCTCTCTTCTTCACTCATCTCCATCTTTTTCTTTAGAACCATCTTTCCTTCATTATCTTGCTTCAATGGAATGTAGGGACCATCTTCAATGACATCCCAAACCAAGTAATCATTGGACTTGATGAAGAGGCGCATCCGATTCTTCCAAAACGGATAGTTGTCACCATTGAAGAAAGGCGGTTTTGTAGTGGATTGAGACTCGTACATGCTAGATCCGGAGGTAGATGACATATCTTGATTTTTGGATGATCACACTCTTCCTAGGAACTCCTCTTGTGGTTGTTAATCCTTCAAAGAGGTAGGCTCTGATACCAATTGTTGAGTGGATCGAATGATCGATATAAACCAAGAGGGGGTGAATTTGATTTTTAAAGTTTTTGGAAGTGGAATTGACAAATAAAAATGGTAGACAAGGAATTTTAGAGTGGTTCATGTTCCAATCGAACTCTACATCCACTATCGTAGCTTCACTAAGGATTTTCAACAATTCCACTAATTGATCTTCCCCTTTTCTAGGCTAAGGAGGTAACTGTTACAATTTCGGTCAAATTTTCTACCCAAAATTTGACCCAATCCTCACACAATAGAAACAAAGAAGTTGTTGGCTAAAACAAGTATCTCTCAATACACAATGTAGCCCAATTACAAGCACTCAACCCAATTTAAATGATAAGAATGAAAAATACAATTGGGGTTACAAGACAATAATGGGATTTTAGCACAAATGCTTGGATTTGATGTTTCGATGTTTGCTTTTGGATCAATAGTTGTTGCTGAAGCTTTTAGAGGTCCCTTTTATACCTTCTCATTGAATTCTAGCCGTTGTGGTTGTTGCATTCATCAATAGAGCCGTTGGGATGTTATCTTCCCTCCATAAATGCAGTCTGCAACCAACCATTTCGAAACGCCCGACCCTGTTTCGAAACAGACCAAAATAGAAAGAGTCGTTGGGGTGCATTAAAGAGCCCGTATCGAAACAGTTAAGCTTGTTTCGATACGCTAAGAGCCGTTTCGAAACCCGTTTCGAAACATTTTTGCCACTGTCAAGGCCTGTATCAAAATGGCTTGAAATTGTTTCGATACGGTGTCTAAACCGGTTAAAAACTTTTAACGGTCATATTTTTAAATCTGACTTGAATACCGTTTCGAAATGTTGGATGTCGTTTCGATACGGTGTCTCGATGTTCTTAAACCGTTTCAAAATAAAGGTTCACAGTGTTGAAACTGTTTCGATACCCGTTCCGAAACATGAGTTCACAGTTTCAAAAGTGTTTCGAAACGCCTTAGGCCGTTCCGAAACGGTGACTCGAAAAACATTGTTTTAGCTTCAAGAACACTTAGAAAAGTTTTGATAAAATCAGTCTTTAACTTAGGCATTTTCTTTTAAACATATTAAGAGGTTTGAGGACTTAAAAATTTGTTTTTACGTTTTCAATTTAGTCCTTAAATTCTTTAGTTTTATCAAAATCAAATTATCGGTTTCACACATATAGCCTAAATCCCTAAACCGTAAACTCTAAATTTTAACCCAAAACCATAAATTATAAACCATATAGCCTAAACCCCTAAACCCTAAAATTAAAACACTTGCGTAAAATGTATCAAAGTATATTTTTATATATATTAAGAATAGTTTCTTGCTCTCCCCTTCCTCGGCCTCTCTCCTCCTTTTAGTACCGATTCAGATTTAAATAGTGACATTGAAACAAAAAACCAATGAATCATCCGTTTCTTAGTTTATTTACTTATTTTCTTGCCCTTTTTAATTTAATTCAGATTTTAATTTTTAAATTCTTAATTTTTTTCATTTGAGTAAGTTAAAATTGAAGGATAGAATTTGAATTTTGGGTAATTTCATAGTTGAATTGACTATTTAGATGTTGAGTATGTATGTTTGAGAATGAGGAAAAAAGTTATGTCAAATTCTGTATAATTTAAGTATTTCGATTTCAGTTCTAATAGTTTAGTTGGACACTTTATTTATAGGATATGCTTATTAAGTATTGAATTATAATTAATAATTATTGTAAATTTTAAATTGTAATTGTAGTAGCAAAAAGATGAATAGTCATCCTCAAAAGAAGAAGATCGTACTTTTAGATTGATTAGTTCAAAAAGCTAAAAAAAATTATACAAGTTTTTCTTAAGTGTCAAGTTGTGTCTCATCACCAACTCCACCTTACTCAAGAGGAGCAAAAGTTTTCTTCTCCTCCACATAATATGTTTTAAACTCAAGGAATCGACATGGGATCGATACATATTGCACAGGGACAATACCACCAACATATGTAGGGAATTTAATTTTTTGGACCTTATTATAAAAAACCCATCTAAAAAATACATTTTATATAGTATTTTGTTTTAAAAAAAAACATCTAAAAAATACATTTTATACAGTACCAGTAGATTCTACATCTAGAGTAAGATAAAATCTGTAGCAAATACCACCAAATTTGGCGAATACAAATATAGAAACGTGGTACACCAAAAGAAGACAGCGTCCAAACCGTGACAAAGATACAATTCTGTTTGGGGTTTGTTTTAGGTTACACGCTAAGAATACGATTTTTTTTCGATCTTCTTTTGTTTAAAAAGCTTTACATGCAAGTTTTTCTCTTTTAATTGTATATTCAATATTGTAATAAATAATGTAAGAGAAATATTACAGGCAAAAGTTTCCAAAAATAATGTTGTTTGAGAGTTTCACGATTCTGTTTGGAGTATAGAGTTTTTTTTATCAAAAGAATATAGAGTTTATGAGTTTAAGTTCATGAAGTTTGTATTTAGAGGTTGTGGCTAGAATTTAGGTGGTCTGCTTAGAATTTAAGGTTTAGCCACAACTCTTAAATTCAAACCCCTAAATTTAAACTCATAAACTCCAAACGAATTCGTAAAACCCTCAAACTAAGGCGCTTGTGAAATTTTTTTATTTTCACCGCCATCTCATAGAATAATTACTCATAATTTAACATACTCCCTTTATCTCACGAAAATTGTCATTTATTGATTTTTTTTGTCAAAATTTTTTAACATTGACTTGTAATTATTTAAAATTTATTATTGATAAAAATATAAAATATATATATATATATATTAAAAACTTCTAAACAAGTAGTTTTTAAATATATATTTTATAAAATTAAATTATTTAAAATATTTTATATAAAAAATAATCAAAGTTTAATTTTTTTTAATGAGGCCCATATACTTTTCAAAAAAAAATTAAAAAACTTTTGACTTTTAAAAAGTAAATAAGGGACAATTTTTGTGGGATAGAGGGACTATTAATTTATATTATTTATAGAAATAGAATTACTATTTTTAAATATATATATATATATAATCTTATTTTATTATTTTAATTTTTAATCAACTTTTTATTTAAGATAAATACACGTTTCGATACTTGAAATTGATTTCAAAGTCTAGTTTGTTATTTAAGTTTTTTTCTTATCCAATTAGATTTCTTTAGCATTCTGATACAATTACAAGTATTATCTTAGTACGATTCTAAAATTAGATCAATTCACGCACACATACATACTACACAGTCTACACTGCTCAAACTCGGGTTAGCTAGGAGAAACAACACTTAGGGACGGAGCGCCTTTGTATAGGGGTGTTAATTGGGTGGGGAGGGTGTGGAGCAGAGGCGGATTTATGTAGGGTTTAGTGGGTTCAAATGACCATTGACCCCACTTGATTCTAGAAAATCCTTGTAAAAATAGAAAAGTTTGAGGGTAAAGGGGGAAATTAAATATATTTGAACCCACTTGACCCCACTTAATACGTTTAACTTTTACTTTTTTGAACCCACTTAATATGAAGTCTAAATCCGCCAGTGGTGCGGAGGGTACTCTCCCCACACCCATCTCCGTTAAGAGTTTTCATTCTCATCCCCAATTCACAACCGACAAATATAAAATTTAAATCATTCATGCTTCGCAACCCACAAGACTAAAATCATAATCACCCATCACCCACGTTGAGTCCTGAGACCCACCTAATCCCCTCTTTACCCACCACATGACATATTCTATTTAAATACCTCGACATGACATATTCATACAAAATGATATGTGAAATTAAATTCTGTGTCAGTTGAGTTTTCTCGACAAGACTAGCCTTGTTAGTCACACGTGGATGGTCTGATAAACTCTTATTTGATTTTCTTTATTTTTTCAATAAAGCTCAGCTGGTACTACTTTCAAAAAAAAATTAAAAAATTAAAAAATTTGCTCAGCAAAGTTATGATTTATTAAGAACAAAGTTAAACGGGGTACAAGTACCAAAATAAATGATGTTTAATTTGTAGAATCTAAGATTATGGATGACCATTTTTCATTTCATAATCACATTACAATATTTATAAGATGAAATATTATCTTGAAATAGTAATATGATATTTCCAATACTCCCTTTATCTTACGAAAATTGTCCTTTATTGATTTTTTTTTGTCAAAATTTTTTAACATTGACTTGTAATTATTTAAAAATTATTATTGATAAAAATATAATATATATATATATATTAAAAACTTCTAAACAAGTACTTTTTAAATATGTATTTTATAAAATTAAATTATTTAAAATAATTTATATAAAAAATAATCAAAGTTTAATTTTTTTTAATGAGGCCCATATATTTTTCAAAAAAAATTAAAAAACTTTTGACTTTTAAAAAGTAAATAAGGGACAATTTTTATGGGATAGAGGGAGTATTAATTTATATTATTTATAGAAATAGAATTACTATTTTTAAATATATATATAATCTTATTTTATTATTTTAATTTTTAATCAACTTTTTATTTAAGATAAATACACGTTTCGATACTTGAAATTGATTTCAAAGTCTAGTTTGTTATTTAAGTTTTTTTCTTATCCAATTAGATTTCTTTAGCATTCTGATACACTTACAAGTATTATCTTAGTACGATTCTAAAATTAGATCAATTCACGCACACATACATACTACACTGCTCAAACTCGGGTTACCTAAGAGAAACAACACTTAGGGACGTAGCGCCTTTGTATAGGGGTGTTAATTGGGTGGGGAGGGTGCGGAGCAGAGGCGGATTTATGTAGGGTTTAGTGGGTTCAAATGACCATTAACCCCACTTGATTCTAGAGAATCCTTGTAAAAATAGAAAAGTTTGAGGGTAAAGGGGGAAATTAAATATATTTGAACCCACTTGACCCCACTTAATACGTTTAACTTTTACTTTTTTGAACCCACTTAATATGAAGTCTAAATCCGCCAGTGGTGCGGAGGGTACTCTCCCCACACCCATCTCCGTTAAGAGTTTTCATTCTCATCCCCAATTCACAACCGACAAATATAAAATTTAAATCATTCATGCTTCGCAACCCACAAGACTAAAATCATAATCACCCATCACCCACGTTGGGTCCTGAGACCCACCTAATCCCCTCTTTACCCACCACATGACATATTCTATTTAAATACCTCGACATGACATATTCATACAAAATGATATGTGAAATTAAATTCTGTGTCAGTTGAGTTTTCTCGACAAGACTAGCCTTGTTAGTCACACGTGGATGGTCTGATAAACTCTTATTTGGTTTTCTTTATTTTTTCAATAAAGCTCAGCTGGTACCACTTTCAAAAAAAATTAAAAAATTAAAAAATTTGCTCAGCAAAGTTATGATTTATTAAGAACAAAGTTAAACGGGGTACAAGTACCAAAATAAATGATGTTTAATTTGTAGAATCTAAGATTATGGATGACCATTTTTCATTTCATAATCACATTACAATATTTATAAGATGAAATATTATCTTGAAATAGTAATATGATATTTCCAATACTCCCTTTATCTCACGAAAATTGTCCTTTATTGATTTTTTTTTGTCAAAATTTTTTAACATTGACTTGTAATTATTTAAAAATTATTATTGATAAAAATATAATATATATATATATATTAAAAACTTCTAAACAAGTACTTTTTAAATATATATTTTATAAAATTAAATTATTTAAAATAATTTATATAAAAAATAATCAAAGTTTAATTTTTTTTAATGAGGCCCATATATTTTTCAAAAAAAAATTAAAAAACTTTTGACTTTTAAAAAGTAAATAAGGGACAATTTTTATGGGATAGAGGGAGTATTAATTTATATTATTTATAGAAATAGAATTACTATTTTTAAATATATATATAATCTTATTTTATTATTTTAATTTTTAATCAACTTTTTATTTAAGATAAATACACGTTTCGATACTTGAAATTGATTTCAAAGTCTAGTTTGTTATTTAAGTTTTTTTCTTATCCAATTAGATTTCTTTAGCATTCTGATACACTTACAAGTATTATCTTAGTACGATTCTAAAATTAGATCAATTCACGCACACATACATACTACACTGCTCAAACTCGGGTTACCTAAGAGAAACAACACTTAGGGACGTAGCGCCTTTGTATAGGGGTGTTAATTGGGTGGGGAGGGTGCGGAGCAGAGGCGGATTTATGTAGGGTTTAGTGGGTTCAAATGACCATTAACCCCACTTGATTCTAGAGAATCCTTGTAAAAATAGAAAAGTTTGAGGGTAAAGGGGGAAATTAAATATATTTGAACCCACTTGACCCCACTTAATACGTTTAACTTTTACTTTTTTGAACCCACTTAATATGAAGTCTAAATCCGCCAGTGGTGCGGAGGGTACTCTCCCCACACCCATCTCCGTTAAGAGTTTTCATTCTCATCCCCAATTCACAACCGACAAATATAAAATTTAAATCATTCATGCTTCGCAACCCACAAGACTAAAATCATAATCACCCATCACCCACGTTGGGTCCTGAGACCCACCTAATCCCCTCTTTACCCACCACATGACATATTCTATTTAAATACCTCGACATGACATATTCATACAAAATGATATGTGAAATTAAATTCTGTGTCGGTTGAGTTTCCCCGACAATACTAGCCTTGTTAGTCACACGTGGATGGTCTGATAAACTCTTATTTGGTTTTCTTTATTTTCCCAATAAAGCTCAGCTGGTACCACTTTAAAAAAAAAATAAAAAATTAAAAAATTTGCTCAGCAAAGTTATGATTTATTAAGAACAAAGTTAAACGGGTACAAGTACCAAAATAAATGATGTTTAATTTGTAGAATCTAAGATTATGGATGACCATCTTTCATTTCATAATCACATTACAATATTTATAAGATGAAATATTATCTTGAAATAGTAATATGATATTTCCAATACTGCTAACATTTAGTAACAAAGGGATAATCTTACCTAGCCTTAGATTACATTGGTAATATGAGACTTCGGACAACTTCTAACTCAGACTTTTTTTAATTACTTTTCTTCGTTTTACCTTAAATCAAAACATCATCATCATCATCATCATCATCATCATCATCATCATAATAATAATAATAATAATAATAATAATAATAATAAACTACTTTTTGATGTATTATTTCAACCATATATATTAGTGTATGTAAAATAATAAAAACAATAATAATTCACATTCTTCAAATTTTATAATTTAATTAATTTTAAAATCCATTAAAATTAAATTATGACTCCAATTTCAATAAGTTAATTATTTTTTAAGATGTTATTAGATTTAAAGATAAATAATTTGATCCTAAAATTCTATTGTGATTCAGTCTCTGTTAGAGATAAGAATAACTCTAAAAAATCTGAAAAAAATAAAATATGGTGGAATTGAGTTTGATATTACTTTTATCTCAACAAGGATTAGACAATTGCACCTACTACTTACATAAGCTCAGTCCCTCCTCCAAAGACAAAGTCCATTGAAAGCCACATTTAAAGCTTAAATTTCCCAACTTGGACAACTATTCTTTTACTTTGATTATATTTCACAAAGATTGTGGTCAGCACCAATGACTCTGTTGCGACTAATTTTTTTGGAAATACCTCGGTGTCACTTAGAAGAACCGGGTTTTAATTGTTTTTGAAAATTTTAATCGGATTTGTATAAAAATAGAGGAGTCGCCACCGGCCATTTAAAAATGGTAGACCGGACACCGAAATAAAACCAGAGATTCTTTTTGAAAATGGGTTCGGGAGTCGGTTACACGCGGGGAAGGATGAGCACCCCCGTCGTGCCCGAAAATCGGTACCAAAAACATTACCGCTTAATTAATATTAAATTTTGCGAATTAAAGTGACGAATCGTATCGAAATTTAGTTATACGAATGAGTAGATTTTAAAAGTCTTAATATTCGAGAAGGAACGTCCGAACCACCACCACTACGACTGGTACTGGCCTCGTTCGTTCCCGAATAAAAAGACATTCGCATTATACCTTATAATTCGAAATGCAACTTATAAGAATAAATGTACAAACGAGACATAAAATCATACGAAAAAGAAAGAGAAATAAGCGAGATATATGAAGCAAGTGACATGGTATGTGATAATATAAATGACATACACGAACATTCATAAAAAGTACAATAAGTATGCAAATTCGATACGCATAAATAACAAATGAAATCCAATGTATAAATAGATGTAAATTAAATATGCATGAAGAAGAGAGTTAATTAACAAAAAGAATAGCATTGATTTAGGAGTGAAATTATAAAACTTTAGGGAATTTCGCTAAGAATGGATTAAGCCTTTTTAAAAAAACATATAATGCTCTACCAAGGACGAACTTAAAAACACCTTTAAAACAACAGGGGCATAAAGGGAGATAAAACCAAATTTCTGAGTAGTAAATCATCACGAAAAAGGGGGAAATTAAAAGAAATCAGAAAATGATAGGGACCAAAATCAAACGACACTAGGATCGGTAGGGACCGAAATGGTTATTAAACCATTCGACGTCTATTAAAACGAAGTAGGGGACGAAATTAAAAAGAAATTGAAAAGAACAATGACCAGAGGCGATATTTCAAAAGGCGGAAGCCCCGTAGGGGTGATTTTGTAAACACGGAGTGGCACAAGGGGAATTAAACCTCTTTGAAAACGTTGAAACTCTATAAAAGGCCTTTTAAAACAATGTCTCTCCCTTTGGCCATTCTAAAAGTCAGACAAACCCTCCGAAATAACCCTTTTCACTCCCTATTAGGGTTTGAGATCCCAAAAGGCACGGCTATCGGCGGCCGCTTACGGACGCCGGCGACAACCCTCTTTTTCCCTTCTAAAAAAATAGAAAGCCCTTTCCCTGAACCGAAAACCCCCAAAAAAGGGAAAACCCACTCCCTTCTGAAAAATCTTGATTCGAAACCCTATAGAACGAAGCAATCCCACCACGATTCGAACAGCTCACCCTCCGGTGACCTCCTTTACAGAAGCCAGGGCTTATCGTCGAATCGACTCAAAGCAAAACAGGGATATCGTTCCCGAAAGGTATGGAGAAAGCCCGTTTTTTTTTGCCTTTTTCTTAATTTCGAATGCATGCAAGAAAGAAAGAATGAGGAAAAAGATACCTTAGAAGGTTATTTTATTGATTTTTCTCTGTGTAAATTTCCGATTTTTTTACAATGGTTTTTCGTTCGGATTTTTATATCCGAAACATTTACATGCAACTCCCTTTCTTTTTTCTCTCTGTTTTGGTCTCTGTTTTCTTGTCTGGTTGACATTTTGCATCCTTTTGTTTCGTTTTGCATTTTGGGGTCTGAATGCTTTTTGTGTTTCCTGTTTCTTGTCGGAACTCTCCCGAAATGGCATTGGCGTGCATCGAGTCAGGGGCGGCAGAGAAGGCAGGCAGAGGGGTCACAGGCGTGGCTCGGCACGCGCGCGTCGGACAATGGACAGTCGCGCGTGGAGGCTCCAAGGGGAGCGCGTGAGCGTGTGAGGTTTTCGCGTCGATCTGGGACCGTTGGATCGCGCCTGGATCCAACGGTGATGGGTGCTTGCGGCGCAAGGCAAAGAGGCGTCTGCTAGGGTTTTTTGACGCGGTTGATCTGAGCCGTTGATCAAGCCCTCGATCCGACGGCTGTGGGACTGGGGCGGCTTCAGAAAGAAATACCAAGCAATTAGGGTTTTTTCATTAGGGTTGTTGTAAAGGATTACCGGGCTCGGGCCTAATGTATTTTATTTTAGGTTATGGACTGTATTAATTAAATATATATATATATTGGGCTTTTATTTATTTATGTTTTATTATTACTTATCTTCTTTATCTTGTTATGATAATAATAATATGAATACAGTAATAATAATAATAATAATAATAATAATAATAATAACTAAAGATATAAGTAATAATCATAATAATAATGAATAATGATAATAATAAATAAAACAAAAGCATACTAATAATAATAATAATAATAAGGGTAAACTATTGTGCAGGTCCCTTATGTTTAACGAGTGTACAGAGTTAGTCACCACTTTTGAAAAGTGCATATTAGTAGTCCTTCACGTTTTCGATGTGTAAATAGTTAGTCACTCCGCCGTTAGACTCCGTTAGAGACTAACGGATTGCGGATGTGGCTGAGTTAATTTAATTAAATATACACGTGTTTTTCCACGTGGATAATAACGTGGAACGTCGGTTTGAATTTCGAAATACGACGTTTGGGTTACCGACTATTAACCCTAATACACTTGGTCACCGAAATACGACGTTTGGTTAATGTTCTAGGGTTCTCTCTGGGGAAAAAATGAAATCGGTTTGGGGGAATGTTCTAGGGTTCAATTTCTCTCTGGGTTCTCTCTGGTTAATGATCTAGGGTTGTTTTTTAGGGGAAATCGCATTAGGAAAGGGTTAGGATTCTTTTATTTTATGGGTAAAAATCCAATCGGTTTGGGGGAAATCAAGCACGCACGTTGCTGAGATTGTTCAGAATCATTTCTGAGACGAATCGAAGGGTAAGTTTTTGTTTTTATTAATTTTTTATTGCTTATTGAGAAACGAAATGAAGGTTTTAAGATTTACTTCTTTTTTTAATGTTTTTTCCTGACAAGAATCGAAAGATTTTAAACTTTCTAGGGTTTATATTTGTTGTTAATTGTGTATTTCTATTTTAGGGTTTATATTTGTTGATTATTAGTTGTTGTTTTCGTTTTAAGATTGGAAGGTTTCTGATATTTGGTTTCTTGTTTTCGTAGGTGTAACAGTAAAGATGATTGGAGGGAAGCTTCGCCGGGAGGGAGATTTGGCAGTGCAGTATGGTATGTATTGCTGTCTTGAGTTTAGGGTTAGGAATTGTCTGTTTGTCTAATAGTATAATTTTCTTGTTTAGTGATATGGTATGCGTTTGATTGCATGTTCTTTTTGTATGTTTATGTCTGTTATGAAATTTGGAATGTTCTTTTTATATGTTTATGCTTGTTGTTTGTCATATGCATTAAAATAGTAGTAATGTGGTCCAACCATTAGATTTTGTCTATTGAAATGAGTACAAACCACAAATAGGCACAATAAAAAACCAAAAAAATATGAATACAAACAAAAACTTTAGAATAGAAAGCAGAAATAAGACCAATAATTTAATACATTAAATAGGTAGAATAAAAAACAAAAAAAAACTTTTAGAATACATATAAAAAACTTTAGAGTACAGACATTAAAGTACATACTTTAGGGTGTAGGCCAGAAATAGGATCAATAATAGAGTTTCATAAACCTTATAACATAATAATGTTAAAAAACATTAAAATAGTAATGTTGACTTAAAAACAGTAATGTAACTTTAAAAAACATTAAAATAGTAATGTTGACTTAAAAAACAGTAATGTAACTTTAAAAAACATTAAAATAGTAATGTTCACTTAAAAAATAGTCATGTTACCTTAAAAAACATTAAAATAACAATGTTAGAAAACATTAAAATAGTAATGTTGACTTAACAGTAATGTAAGTTTAAAAACATTAATGCAACCAAAATCTAATGTTAAAAACAGTAATGTGACTTTAAAAAACACTAAAATAGTAATGTTACCTTAAAAAACTGTAATGTAACTTTAAAAAACATTAAAATAGTAATGTTAGAAAACATTAAAATAGTAATGTTGACTTAATAGTAATGTAAGTTTAAAAAACATTAATGCAACCAAAATCTAATGTTAAAAACAGTAATGTGACTTTAAAAAACACTAAAATAGTAATGTTACCTTAAAAAATTGTAATGTAACTTTAAAAAACATTAAAATAGTAATGTTAAAAAACATTAAAACAGTAATGAATAATATGAACCAAAGCTAATGATGTTTTTTTCTTCTACTTTACAGCTCCTGATTCAGAAATGTTCACTTGTGTAATGCACTTCAACTCTGGTGTTGTTGCATATTTTGACTATGTTGATTGTGATAGTTTCTCAATGTTTGAAGTATGTGGCATGGTTGAAAGGTTACAGTTAATGGGTGCATACAGCTTATCCTAGAGAGTTCCAGAGTGTGATTTATCTATGGCATCTATTTTTCCTTTGAAAACTAACTTTGATTGCTTGACATTAGTGAATAGCTTACCTAAGAATAGATACATCAATGTATATCTTAAGGAAATGTCAGATACTGTTGTGAATGATGATGATGTAGAATTTGAGGATGAAGTAGCTGATGAAGTAGAGGATGATGTAGAAGTTGAGGATGATGTAGGTGATGAAATAGAGGATGATGTAAATGATGAAGTAGAAGTTGAGGATGATGTAGGTGATGTAGATGAAGTGGCTGATGAAGTAGAGGGTGATGTAGATGAAGTAGCTGATGAAGTAGAGGGTGATGTAGATGATGAAGTAGAAGTTGAGGATGATGTAGGTGATGTAGATGATGAAGTTGAAGTAGATGATGAAGAATTTGAAGTCAGTGATACTGAATATAGGTTTGATGATGGAGGGCAGCAGGAAAATATAGGAATTAGAGTTCAAAGACAAATGGATGGTTTTGGACCTGATGGAGTTGGGGTTAATATTGAATTTCATTCTGACAGTAACAAATCTGATGAACTTCATAGTGATAAAGAATCTGATTCAGATGACCCTAGGTGTAGTGAGTTTAATGCTGAAACTGATATGGTAAACCCTACATTTGTTAAGGGTTTAATCTTCTCTGATAGGGACATTTTGAAAGAAGCAATTAAGCACTATGGGAGGGTCAATAGGGTCCAAGTTAGGCTTCAAAAAAATGATACCAGGAGAATTCAAGTTGTGTGTCAGGGTAGTTGTCCTTTCAAGTTGTGGGCTGCACCAAAGAATCCCAAAGACAAGTCAGATACCACTTGGCAGATAAAGACATTTGTGGAATCCCATAAGTGTAACAAGGTCACCAAAAATAGGAACATTAGGGCACCTTGGATTGCAAAATATTACATAGGCAAATTCATGGTAGATATTAATTACAGTGTAAAATCTCTTTGAAATGATGTCTATCAGGAATTTATTACTTGGGTGTCACGTGTTACTTGTACTAGGGCAAGGAATTTGGAAATTGAGTTGATTGAAGGGAATTATAAAGGGCAGTATGGTAGGATTTATGAATACTTACTTGAGTTAAGGACTACAAACCCTGGAACTACTACAATTTGCCATCTAGATTGTAGGTTATTCCAAAGGATGTATGTGTGTTTGAAAGCTTCAAAAAATGGTTTCGGGGCAGGATGTAGGAAGATTATATGTGTGGATGGGTGCTACTTAAAAGGTTATTTTCAGGGGTACTTGTTGGCTGCAGTAACCATAGATGCAAATGACCAGATTTACCCTTTAGCATATGCAGCAGTTGAGAGTGTAAATTATTCTTCTTGGACTTGGTTTTTGGACATACTGAAAACTGACTTGGACATTAATGACTCCTGCAATGTCTGTTTTATGAATGATAAACAGAAGGTACACAACCCTAAACTGACTTTGACTTTTAACTTACAATAACCTTAGGGAGTTACTTACTTACTCTAACTTGACTTACTTGGACATTAGGGACTTGTGGATGCTGTGGATAACATTTTCCCTAATGCAAATGTAAGAAACTGTGTGTGTCATATATATAACAATTTCAAAGAGCTTCACAAAGGGAAAGCTCTTAAATATGCTGTTTGGAAGGCTGCTCGAGCAACTTACAACCGAGAGTTTGAAGATGCAATGGAGCATTTGAAGTCACTTTCTGCCCCTGCTCATGCTTGGATGCAGAAGTTGAATCCTGCACAATGGTCCAGGTCACATTTTGATACCAGGACCAAGTGTGATATGCTCCTCAATAATTTGTGTGAATCTTTCAACAAGGTAAACTTTTTTTATTAATTTCAATAAGGGTTTACTTTATTTATTAATTTCCTAATATCATCTTGTAATTTGCCTTATGTAGGCAATTTTGGAGGCTCGAGATAAGCCAATCTTGACAATGATGGAGGTCATTAGAACCAAAATCATGAAAACAATTGCTAGCAAAAGGGAGGAGGCAGAAAAGTGGCCAGGGCCACTGTGTTCAAAAATTCAGAAAAAATTGGACATCATTATCCAACAAGCACACAGGTTTCATTTATTACCTTCATACTTACTTTTGTGTTCACTGTTTAATTCAACTGATTTAGTGCAACTGTTTAGAGTACTATTTAATGTAAATGTGTAATGCAACTGTTTTTATGAGAAAGTCATGTATATACTTAGTCACTTTCGATTTCGATGTGTAAAGATTTAGTCCTCTATGTTTTCGATGTGTAAAAATTTAGTCATCTAAGTTTTCGATGTGTAAAGATTTGGTCATTATTTGATATTTCATTTAGGGTTGAATGTAACTGTTTAATATAACTGTTTAATGTAACTGTTATTTTTGGACTTGGTCACTGTTTAATGTAACTATTTTATGAAAATGATTATGTAAATGTTTTATGAAATTGAGTATGTAACTGTTTTCTGAAATTGAGTATGTAATTGTTTAGGTGCTGGGCCATACGTACTGGTGGACAAAAGTATCAAGTGCATGTTGGTCTTGGGCACCAACATGTTGTGGATCTTCTGCAGCATACATGTTCCTGTAGAAAGTGGGACCTCACTGGCATCCCTTGTATCCATGCTGTGTCAGCCATTCAAGAAACCAATGGATGCATTGAAAGCTATGTAAATGAGTGCTACAAGAAAAGCACACAACTTGCCATTTACTCCTACATGGTGTCACCTGTGAAAGGTTATTTCTTCCACTAGCTCATTCATTTCTTTTCTTATTTCAATTCTGATTTGTTTACTTTCTTTATGCAGGTCCTGAACAGTGGGCTCTGGTACCTGACATGGAACCAATATTGCCACCAACAATAAGGAGGCCACCAGGAAGGCCAAGTAAAAAAAGGAAAAAGGAAGATGATGAAGTTACCAATCCGAAACAGAGCAAGAAGGGTCAAAAAGGCAACTGTACCAAGTGTGGTAAGACTGGTCACAATAGGAGGACATGTAGAGGTGAGGTTGGTGCAAACCAGCCTATACGAAGACCCAATCCATCCAACCAGCAACAACCTGGAAGTCAACCCTCATCATCCCACCACCAACACTCCAGAAGACATCCACAACCATCACACAACAATCAATAACCTCGAAGGCCGAAATTACCCACAAGAAGACCTTTGGCTCCACCAACAACTGTTAGATGGATGCCTAATTTGCCTTCAAGTCAGCAATCAACAGTTTCCAACCCTCCAACTCAAGAATCACAAGCTACACCTATGGAATGAAGCTGCAAAACTGAATATCACTCCTTTTGTGAATGACCTCTTTTGTGAATGATCTCTTTTGTGAATGACCTTATTCATTTTGTGATGTCCATATCATAGGCTTTTCTTTTGTAGCTGAATTGTTAGGAAGGCTTTCTTTTTGTAAAGTCTAGGAAAAACTACGTACTTCCTGATTGGTTCATATAGGTCATTCTTTTTGAAGCTGATTTTATATCTTTATCAGCTTACAAACATGTAATGTTTACTCATTGTCTCTTTAGTAATGGAAAACAAGGCATTGCCTTCTTATTTACCTTACATGTTTACTATGGTTTTTTTCAATATCAATTAAATTGAACAAAACAATAATGTAATGATAAATGCTTCATTTTCATTAAAGAACCATAAATAAGAAGACAACATAACCAACCTCTATCAACACTAACAACACTTCACCATTACATAACTTCAACAACCATTAAATAACATCAACAACCATTTTGTTCTCCATTACAGTTCTCCAAAAGCATACATCCATTTCACAAACAAATTCACAAAACCACCATCCAAGCATTACATTACCCCAATCAAAGATGACATGACCCCATCCAAGATTTACTTCATAAACCATACAATCATAAAACACAACATCAGTGCACAACACCACCATAGCCGTTCATGGAACCTCCCCCTCTCCATTTTGTTCACTTTCTTTAATAGCCCACAAATTATCATTTTTGCACGAGGGTTGACAGGGGCATCGTACCAAAGAAAAAACCCACAGCTCCTCCCACTGCCATAATTTTTACACCCAAAAAATCTCCTACCTGGGTTATCTTCCATCCAAGCTGTGACGAGATTAGCCGGTATTCCACAACGACAATTAGGTACTTGACATTCCACTTCCATCTTCTTCTTCTTCTTCTTCTTCTTCTTCTTCTTCTTCTAATTTTACAGAGAATTTTTAGGGTTGTACAAATTGGGGATTTTATAATGTCAGGGGAAGGAAGTAGCAAAGTTCCACGTAATAATCCACGTGGAAATACACGTGTATATTGAGTTAAATTAAGTCAGCCACATCAGCAATCCGTTAGGGAACTAACGAGTCTAACGGCAGAGTGACTAACTATTTACACATCGAAAACGTGAAGGACTACTAATATGCACTTTTCAAAAGTGGTGATTAACTCTGTACACTCGTTAAACATAAGGGACCTGCACAGTAGTTTACCCTAATAATAATTAACAATAGTATAAATAATAATATGATATATATAAAATAACATGATAATAAATATAGTAATGTATACAATAATGATAATAACAACAATGAAAAACGATGATGATAATTAATATAAGATAATAGTAATATTATACTAATACTAATAATAATACACACACTAATATATACCATAGTGGCAATACTAATAATACTATAATCTTTACTTTTCCTTTTTTTCTTTTTTTTTCTCTTTTTGCTTTGTTTTTTCTTTCCTTTCTTTTTTTATTATTTTCTCAAGAAAAATTATTTAACAGCCCGGTAAGCCTTAGATAGACACGAATTAAAGAAGTTCGAGGTCCGGACAAAATTAGTGATTACAGTTGCCCCTCTTTGCTTATGCTTGTGGAACAAGAATAAAGCAAAGACCATAAACACTAATTTTGTCCTACTTCCCTATTGGACAGTTCGTTCTCAAAGCAACCACACGATTCCAAGCAACTCTTCCCAATGCCTTTTGATCACGAGCTCTCCCCTCAGATGCCCCGAACAGATAGAAAGAGATTTTTTTTTCTTTCTTTGCAGATTTCCATTCTCCAAGTGCCCGAACGGATAGGCGGTTCTAAATACATTTGTCTTCCCTTTTTGTAAGAACAAGCTAGTCATCCAAACAACTTTGCCTTCCCTTCGCGGTCTAAAAGCAAACTAGTCATAGCTAAATATGTCCAACTTCTCTGTTGGACGATTTACTCTCTCGGAGCTGCAACACGCTAGACCGAGTATTTTCTCTCTGAAGCTTTGAGAATATGAGTTCTCTCTCCATAAAACTCATTTCCTTGGCATATTCCTCGAGTGGCAGTTCTTCCTATATAGAACTCTCGTCCTCGTATTTCTGATATCAAAGATTTCCAAGTCCTCTCTCTGTAGGACCCTCCGCTTTCGAGATCTTGAAGCCTTAGGATTCTGAGTTCTTTCTCCACATAACTCCTCTTCCTTAGCGTACCCCCCGAGTAGTAGTTCCTTCTCTATTGAACTCCTATCTGAAATCAAGTATTTACAATTCCCCTCTCCGTAGGACCCTCCGCTTTCGAGATCCTGAAGTCGTACGAGTTCTTCCTTTATAGAGCTTGTTTGGACCCTTTCTCTGTAGGATCCTTTATCTTGAAATATGTTGGTAAGCTTGAAAGCTTTCATTTGAAATCCTTGAGTAGCGAATATGAAGATTTCGCCTGACCTTCTGGAGCGGCGGCTTGAAAGGCTTCGCCTGAAATCCTTTTAGTTCTCGCTTTATCGTTTTCTCTTCGTCCCGATAGGTACTCAAGTTGTCCTTCAAAAATCTGTGTAAATGGATAAAATTAAGAAATTTTGATCTTTTTAAGAAAAATATCCTTTAGGAAGGATATAGTTTTTGAGGAAAACATATTTTTAAAAGGGATAAAGTTGAGAAATTTTGACTTTTAAGAAAAATATCCTTTGAGAAGGATAAAATTGAGAAATTGGGTTTTGAGGAAAACATCCTTTTGAAAGGATAAAATTGAGAAATCGAGTTTTGAGGAAAACGACCTTTTGGAAGGATAAAAAAAGTTGAGAAATTTGAGTTTTGAGAAAAACGACCTTTTGGAAGGATAAAAATTGAGAAATTTGGGTTTTAAGAAAAACATCCTTTTGGAAGGATAAAAATTGAGAAATTTGAGTTTTGAGAAAAATGACCTTTTGGAAGGATAAAATCGAATTTTAAGAAAACCATCTGGAAGATTAAAATCAGGGGTTGGAAGGATTTTAGAAATCCGAATTACGCAAGTCGAAGGACTCTTGATTCTTGTGAGATCCGCTTCTCCTCTCATAAAGCTGTAGATCTATTCTTTTACCGATCTTCAAATGCCTGTTTAAAGAAAACCAAAATGCTATGATGATATGATTTAGCATGCTCCTAGCATAGGTGATATCTAGCTATCGATGATGCATGAGCATATTTCAGGATGCAAAGATGTATGTGTTCATGAGAATGCAAAGGTGCATGGATTTAGTTTGTCTTCATTTCTTAGGGTTAGTGGTCGTTTGTCTTGGGACCACAACCATTCATCAATCTTGTGTCTTAAGAAATCTGGCCCCCAAACTTCTGCCGCTCGTTCTTCGTTCAAATATTCGAGTCGAGTGACTTCGGTCGTACTCTAAATCCTTTCTGGCCTTGTGCCATCTTTCATATACTTCAGTTTGAACCCTTTTACGTGAAAATCTTAGTTTCCCCACGGACAATGGTGTCCCATCATGGCAGTTTAGCATCACCCGACTCTTCGTCATTCCTCCTCACGTCGTGCCCTTCAACCTTTGGGCCTTGCTGATGCATTTATCTCCGAAGTAATACAGAGAGATTTCTTGGTTTAAAAAGTATCAGTTTATGAATTGTCATTCTAATGAAGAATGCCTATTTTGATTACCATACAGAACCTTGAAGTCAAAATTCTAATCAAAAGAAAAAATAGAATAGGATGCCCCGGATATCAAATGCAAGAGCGTCTTAGATCCTACTTTCTGATGATCAGCTTGAGTCAATGGAGACTCTGAATGTTGTGGCGATATGCGAAGTTGTGAAACCTTTTCTAAATCGCTCGGTTCATGATTATGGTATTTGCTTAATTGGCTCGATTACTATTCCTTCTAGTTCTTATAATGTTTCTCCGTATGCTTTCAAAAAAAATTTAGCCCATTGAATAGAAAATGTTACTCCAAGAATTTTAAATGTAAGCATGTGCTTCTGATTACAATTAGTATTGTGTCAGTGTCCTCAAGGATTCACATCCAAGACTTATTCGATTTGCTCATTCGTTTCTTTTTTCTTAGGGGAATTCAAATCGTCACAGTCCTTTGTCTTGAGGATACTGATGGAGCATACAACAATACCCCGAGTTACTCAGCATAGTAACGACTTGAAAATATTACCATCACTCATGAAGCGAAGGGTTTCGGGCTTCAGCGGAGTGCCCCAAGAATTCCACACTCGTATCCGAAAATGCCTATTACCAGGTTTCGAACATTGGAGTGCTTTTCGATTAATGCCTATTACCAGGCTCTGAAATTTTATTTTGTTTTGAAACAGTATATATGCTTTTTTCTTTCATTTCTCTTTCCCTTTTATTTTTTATTAATTTTTTTGCACATTCGAGTAACTCTACTTGGGCTTTCTTAGGAGATTCCCTTATCATCGAACATCATCGAAGGAAAAGTAACCTTGCTTCTCTCACTTTACCGATCAGAGCGGACGGAGCGGGACATCATACTTCATCGTTTTCACAACATTCGATCGATCTCTTTGAGTAGAATCAATGCCATATCATGCATATGATATCCGAGGACCTACGGAGGTATGGAGAGATATATGCATATACATGATTTCAAGGTCATTGTATGTTAAAAAAGAAGTGCATTTCATTAGAACGTCAAATTGTAAACATAACAAGTGCCCTTGAAAAAAAATCATTGCTATCTTGGGCAAAGGATAACAACGTTTGTTCCATGCATTACTTCGAGAGAAAAATGCAACATACAAGACTCCTAAAGATGGTCGGGCATTAGCACACCCCAAAAGTCACAATCCCGATATTTCCTTTCAGAATGTCAAGTGACCGTTCTCGATCAGAGCCTGCACCTTGTTTTTCAGTGCCCCACAATTCTCTGTAGTGTGGCCCGTGCTTCCCACATGGTAGTCACAAACGACATTGACATCATAGCCTTTGGGATAGGGAGGATCCTTTGGTTTGGACTGAACCGGAGTTAGAAGCTTCTTCTCAATAAGCATTGGGAGCAAATCGGTGTACGACATAGGAACTGGATGAAGGTCCTTTTGAGGCTTTGCAGACCGGAATGCTTGATTATGGTAGCGTCCAGAAGACTGGTTGTTCGAGTGAGAACCCACCATGTGAACTTGGGACCCATGCCCCTTGTGGGTGGTTGTGCCATAGGGATCTACTATCTTCCCTTTCTTGATGGCGTCCTCGATACGTTCTCCCGTCAAAACCATGTCCGCAAAGCTGCTGGAGAGATTGCTTATCAAGCGATCATACAAGACTCCTTTCAGGGTATCCACAAACAAGGGAATGATTTCATCTTCCGAAAGTGGGGGCTGCACTTAAGCTGCTACATCTCTCTAACGCCGAGCATACTCACGGATACTCTCACCGTGCTTCTGTTTCATCCCTTGTAGCATGAGCCAATTCAGAGTCGTATCAGTTACATGCTTGTATTGACCCACGAGCGCCTTCGAAAGATCGCTCCATGACTTGATGTCGACTCGTCTAAGTTGAGTATACCAACGGGTTGCGGAACCAGTTAAACCATCTTGAAAGCAGTGGATAAGTAGCTTCTCGTCTTTTATAAAAGCCGCCATTTTTCGGCAATACATGGTGATGTGAGCTGAAGGACAAGTAGTCCCATCGTACCTATCAAAGTCGGGGGCCTTGAATTTCGGAGGTAAAACTAAATCCGCTACAAGGCTCAAATCACTGGCATCATTCCCTTGCTTATCCATTCTTTGCAAGGCCATGAACTTTTCTTCAAAGAGACGAAACTTCTCCTCGTACTTCTTTTCCACCTCGGCCCTAATCTTTTCTTCTGCCTCATTCAACATGTTTAGATCCGGTACTTCAACCTCGAGATCTTCCCCTAACTCATCAGGTTGGTCCAAGTGACGTCTAGCTGGTGCTTCCGTAGTATGATTAGCGGGCATTCCCTCGAGGTTGATATGCACTCTCTTCCCGGTGGTTGGCGCTCCTAGTTGGATATGCGATGTAGTCTCACCTACTCCCCTCTCATTCGAATTGCCCCCTGATCCTCCTTCTTTACTGAACTTCTTCTCAAGCAGTTCGGTCATCTGAGCGATGATGGTGGTTTGTGATTGCGCAATCTGATCCTTAATGTTTTGCTCGATTCCATCCAATCGGCCCTCAAGGTCCTTCTGACCTTGTTCAACCCTAGCCATCCTTTCTTCCATTGCTCATGACTGAGAACGAGTGTCGTACGAACGCGGAATGGTTGTAGATTGGAAACTTCACCACTGTAATAATATTTTTTTCAATATTAATTCGTTATTTAGTTGGTCAATGCATGTCATGATGTATGAACATATGATGCAATGAAATATGTACACATGTGTACGCGGATGAAATGTGTTGGCCCTATAGGTGATTCCTCTTAGGTCGACTATCATTCGAACGTGAAGGAGGTTCCTTGTTAAAAGACAATCATAGCAAAGTCTTACAAATATGCTTCCGCTTGTGATCTAAAGATGTTGATCCGATAGACGATTTGAAATTTTGCGGCTCAGGATGTTTAGAGTAGATCCGATCTCGCTTGACTTCCTCGGGATGGAGAAGAGATGTGCCTTCTTCGGTGGTGGGCATTAAATGACCTGACACTGTGCTTTCGCTCGGTAAACTACCCCTTTATCTGTTCTGTCCGATGTCGGACTTGCTAATTAGCATTATCCTTTCTAGCAACCTCCCGTCCACAATGATAGCCCCAAAAATGGGTAGAACCACCCTAACTCATGAAATGCATGCACGAAAAGTAGATGCAAAAAGATCATAAGAACTTTCGTTAGTGTAGGATAAACATGATAAAAAGGCAGGCATGAAAGCAAGCAACCCTATTTATCCCGTCTAATAGACCTAGGTTGTCCGCATGGCTCTAAAAGAGGTGGGCTTTCTAGTTCTCTACATGCAGTTTTGGTTCTGGGAGGTACTCGAACTGTCCTCGCTGTCCCCTTCTAAGGGTAGCAAGGCCACCGGTCATCACCCATTATAGGCTCCTCTCAACCGAGTTCAATTCGAGGGGACCCTTTCGCTATATCTGCACGGAGAAACGATATTCTCACGAAGATATAGGGTACTCGAGCCCCGAAGGTACTTGCTAGGCCCACACGGAGGAACAATATCCACACGAAAGCACTAGCGTTTTCCCCCCACTTAAACGAACGGGTTTAAATGCCAATTTTAAATGCGTTTAAAATAAACTCACACTTATAAACAAATATCGATCGACTCGGTCACTTTAATTCACAACTTCTAATATTAATTGAGCGGTAAAGTTTTTTTTTGGCTTGACCCTCTTTTTTTGTTTTTGAAAACAAAAATTTCTCCCCAGCGGAGTCGCCATCTATTGCGACTAATTTTTTTGGAAATACCTCAGTGTCACTTAGAAGAACCGGGTTTTAATTGTTTTTGAAAATTTTAATCGGATTTGTATAAAAAATAGAGGAGTCGCCACCGACCATTTAAAAATGGTAGACCGGACACCGAAATAAAACCAGAGATTCTTTTTGAAAATGGGTTCGGGAGTCGGTTACACGCGGGGAAGGATGAGCACCCCTGTCGTGCCCGAAAATCGGTACCAAAAACATTACCGCTTAATTAATATTAAATTTTGCGAATTAAAGTGACGAATCGTATCGAAATTTAGTTATACGAATGAGTAGATTTTAAAAGTCTTAATATTCGAGAAGGAACGTCCGAACCACCACCACTACGACCGGTACTGGCCTCGTTCGTTCCCGAATAAAAAGACATTCGCATTATACCTTATAATTCGAAATGCAACTTATAAGAATAAATGTACAAACGAGACATAAAATCATACGAAAAAGAAAGAAAAATAAGCGAGATATATGAAGCAAGTGACATGGTATGCGATAATATAAATGACATACACGAACATTCATAAAAAGTACAATAATTATGCAAATTCAATACGCATAAATAACAAAAGAAATCCAATGTATAAATAGATGTAAATTAAATATGCATGAAGAAGAGAGTTAATTAACAAAAAAAAAAACAGCATTGATTTAGGAGTGAAATTATAAAACTTTAGGGAATTTCGCTAAGAATGGATTAAGCCTTTTTAAAAAAAACATATAATGCTCTACCAAGGACGAACTTAAAAACACCTTTAAAACACAAGGGCATAAAGAGAGATAAAACTAAATTTCTGAGTAGTAAATCATCACGAAAAGGGGGAAATTAAAAGAAATCAGAAAATGATAGGGACCAAAATAAAACGACACTGGGATCGGTAGGGACCGAAATGGTTATTAAACCATTCAGCGTCTATTAAAACGAAGTAGGGGACGAAATTAAAAAGAAATTGAAAAGAACAGTGACCAGGGGCGATATTTCAAAAGGCAAAAGCCCCGTAGGGGTGATTTTGTAAACACGGAGTGGCACAAGGGGAATTAAACCTCTTTGAAAACGCTGAAACTCTATAAAAGGCCTTTTAAAACAATGTCTCTCCCTTTGGCCATTCTAAAAGTCAGACAAACCCTCCGAAATAACCCTTTTCACTCCCTATTAGGGTTTGAGATCCCAAAAGGCACGGCTATCGGCGGCCGCTTACGGACGCCGGCGACAACCCTCTTTTCCCTTCTAAAAAAACAGAAAGCCCTTTCCCTGAACCGAAAACCCCAAAAAAAAGGGAAAACTCACTCCCTTCTGAAAAATCTTGATTCGAAACCCTATAGAACGAAGCAATCCCACCACAATTCGAACAACTCACCCTCCGGTGACCTCCTATACAGAAGCCAGGGCTTATCGCCGATTCGACTCAAAGCAAAACTGGGATATCGTTCCCGAAAGGTATGGAGAAAGCCCGTTATTTTTGCCCTTTTCTTAATTTCGAATGCATGCAAGAAAGAAAGAATGAGAAAAAAGATACCTTATAAGGTTTTTTTATTGATTTTTCTCTGTGTAAATTTCCGATTTTTTTACAATGGTTTTTTGTTCGGATTTTTATATTCGAAACATTTACATGCAACTCCCTTTCTTTTTTCTCTCTGTTCTGGTCTCTGTTTTCTTGTCTGGTTGACATTTTGCATCCTTTTGTTTCGTTTTGCATTTTGGGGTCTAAATGCTTTTTGTGTTTCCTGTTTCTTGTCGGAACTCTCCCGAAATGGCATTGGCGTGCATCGAGTCAGGGGCGGCAGAGAAGGCAGGCAGAGGGGTTACGGGCGTGGCTCGGCACGCGCGCATCGGACAATGGACAGTCGCGCGTGGAGGCTCCAAGGGGAGCGCGTGAGCGTGTGAGGTTTTCGCGTCGATATGGGACCGTTGGATCGCGCCTGGATCCAACGGTGATGGATGCTTGCGGCGCGAGGCAAAGAGGCGTCTGCTAGGGTTTTTTTGACGCGGCTGATCTGAGCCGTTGATCAAGCCCTCGATCCGACGGCTGTGGGACTGCGGCGGCTGCAGAAAGAAATACCAAGCAATTAGGGTTTTTTCATTAGGGTTGTTGTAAAGGCTTACCGGGCTCGGGCCTAATGTATTTTATTTTAGGTTATGGACTGTATTAATTAAATATATATATATATTGGGCTTTTATTTATTTATGTTTTATTATTACTTATCTTCTTTATCTTGTTATGATAATAATAATATGAATACAATAATAATAATAATAATAATAATAATAATAACTAAAGATATAAGTAATAATCATAATAATAATGAATAATGATAATAATAAATAAAACAAAAGCATACTACTACTAATAATAATAATAATTAACAATAGTATAAATAATAATATGATATATATAAAATAACATGATAATAAATATATTAATGTATACAATAATGATAATAACAACAATGAAAAACGATGATGATAATTAATATAAGATAATAGTAATATTATACTAATACTAATAATAATACACACACTAATATATACCATAGTAGCAATACTAATAATACTATAATCTTTACTTTTCCTTTTTTTTTTCTTTTTTTCTCTTTTTGCTTTGTTTTTTTCTTTTCCTTTCTTTTTTTATTATTTTCTCAAGAAAAAATATTTAACAGCCCGGTAAGCCTTAGATAGACACGAATTAAAGAAGTTCGAGGTCCGGACAAAATTAGTGATTACAGACTCGATCTTCGTTTCTGACCAACAAGAACATACATTTGATGTATGTTTTAATATGCATCATGGTCAGAATCAGATGAATCGAATTCGAATATGTCTCGATCATTGTCGAAAGAAATTCACAACCTACCACTGAGATAATCAATAAACTATTCAAACAAGTATTGAATATAATTATATCATTCTATGCTATTTTTCCTACTCAAATAAACAAACAACTATAAACTATTAATTAATTTTAGGCTTAACCATCAAATAGGTGCCCAAACTATGCCCTTTTTTCCAGTTAGGTGCCCAAATTATTTTTCGGGTCAAATTGAGACTTAAAGTTTCATTCCGTGACCCATTTAAAACTCACCGTTAATTTTTCTGTTAAAGGACATGTGTCACTTCCACAAAAATCCAAAATTATATTATAAATAAATAAAAATACTAAAAGAAAATAAAAATAAAAATGTATCATGAAAGTTTAAAACATTCCCAAAATAATCCCAAAATCTTTAAACCCCCAAATTCGACCACTCTCATCGTCGGCAGCTGCATTGTCAGCGGCGGAATAAAGCACCCTCCCCTCGCCAAATAACCCACACGCCGTTCGTTGGCCCTCTTGTCGTCGTTCGTCGCGAATCGTTTGAAAGAACCATTCGACAATTTCGTCGATTCGCTCAACGTCAGTTGATTTTCGGCGAGGCGGCGGTGGGGGAAATGGTCGTGATGATCCGACGACCGATTTGGTGGGCGACGGCGTGACAATCGACGACGGAATCAGCCCAAATCAGGATTTAGATTTTGGAGGTTTAGGGATTTTGAAATTTGGGGTTGTTTTATAAAGTATGGAAAATTTAGAGATTTTTTTAAAATTAATTAATTTTATTTATTTTTAATATAATTTTAGATTTTTTTAGAGGTGACATGTGTCCTTTAACGGAAAAAATTAACGGCGAACCTTAAATGGGTCACGAAATGAAACTTTAGGTCCCAATTTGGCCCGAAAAATAGTTTAGACACCTAACTAGAAAAAAGGACATAGTTTGGGCACCTATTTACCTATTAAACCTTAATTTTACCAAACAATTGAATACAATCAGTTAATGCAATCAATTAATTAAATTAGTTAATACAATCAACAATGAGTTAATATAATCCATTATTAATTATTAATTATCCTCTGGTGGTCAAACATAACCAATATATTACTATTTGATTATAATCACACGAATGAATGAAATTGTATATGTTAAAAACAGAGATCAAATCTGTAGCAAATAGCCAAATACCACCAAAATTTGGCGAATATATTAGCCCCACATTACGTGAAAACGGTACCAAAGAAAGCGTGACAAAGGTACAAATTGAAAGTTTGTTTGGGGTTTTAGGTTACATGCTAATAAAAAATAGGGTAAACTATGTTAGGTAATATCAAATTATTGAGTGTGATCTGTTTTTGTCACCAATTTTTTAATTGGTCTAAATTTACCACTAAATTTTATTTTTCGACTCGTTTATACCACCGCGCCGTTAACTCCTTTAACGTCGTGATGACTTGGATGCCAGACCAAAAAATTAGCAAAACGACGTCGTTTTGCTAGAGAGAAATATGAAAAATCTTGCATTCAATGAGATTTGAACTTGAAATCTTTAGAATCAAAGGCAACCTCCTAACTACTAAGCCAACTTAACATTTTTATTTTATTTCCAGCACAAATAATATATATTCTAAAATGCAGTTTATCATATAAATAATATTACTCTATATAAATAATATAAAAATATTATAAATAATATGAAATATTTAAATAGATAAATATATTATTATAAAAACTAAAAAACTAATTTCTCAAGACTCCGAAATTTAAAAAAAAAAAACTCAAAATCTAACAAAATCTTAAACTCTAACCCTAAACTAAAATCCTTAAACACTAAAATTTTATTCATAAAAATAACATTAAAATATATAACCAAATAATATATTATTATAAAAACTAAAAATAATTTTAAAATAATCTCAATTTTCGAAAATTTACAAAAAAACACCCAAAAATCTCTAAAGCTTAAACCTCGAATCTTTCTATTTTGGCTGCTAATGAGTTTATGATTTTAGGGGTTATGATTTAGGGTTTTAGGGTATATAAGTAAGAGTTTAATGTTTTGGTGGATTTATGGGGATTTTAGAAAATTTAGAAAAGTTTGGGGTTTTGTGAAAATTAGTTTTTTAGTTTTTATAATAATATATTATTTATTTATATATTTAATATTATTAATAATATAATTTTTTATTTAATATAAATATTTTATTTATTAGTTATATATATTAATATATTATCATATGTATAGAGTATTTTAGAATATATTTATATTATTTATATAGAGTAATATCATTTATATAATAAAATAAATTGAATTAATCCCAATTGCAGTTTAGAATATATATTATTTGTGCTCGAAGCAAATTAGACATATTAGGTTGGCTTAGTGGTTAGGAGGTTGTTTTTAGTTCTAAAGGTTTTAGGTTTTAAATCCCATTGAGTGCATAATTTTTTATATTTTTCTCTAGCAAAACGACGCCATTTTGGGTAGTTTAGTATCAAAATAGCGGCACCAAAACGACGTCGTTTTGGTATAACATCCAAGTCATCACGACGTTAAGGAGTTAATGGCACGGTGGTATAATCGAGTCAAAAAATAAAATTTGGTGGCAAATTTGGACCAATTGAACGGTTGATGGTAAAAACGAGTAACACTCAATAGTTTAGTGGTACCTAACATAATTTACCCAAAAAATAACTTTATTTAATTATATATTTAGTATACCATCATTTCTATTATTTATATAAATAATTTTATTTGTGACCTTGTTTGACAGCAGGTCGGTCCTGGGCTTTTGGTGGCCCAGGGGAATATAAAAAATAGATCTAAATTAAAATTTTAATTTGCGATTGCAGTCATATTTACAGTTATGTTAGGTTTTATTGTAGTTGCGGACATTATATATGCTATTTTGGTCACTGCGAATATTGCGGTTGTGAAATCTCTTAATAACATACGATATTGTGGATATAACAGTTGTGAGTATCGCAGTTTCAGATGGTGCCGCTACCAATGGGCGGATGTAGCATATAAATTAGGGGTGCAATTGACCCCACTTAATTTGTTGGGGTATGGGGTCAACA
The DNA here is from genome assembly GCA_958450335.1 of Hibiscus tridactylites. Taxonomy (NCBI): domain Eukaryota; kingdom Viridiplantae; phylum Streptophyta; class Magnoliopsida; order Malvales; family Malvaceae; genus Hibiscus; species Hibiscus tridactylites. Next base: position 74,183,023 of record OY288279.1, read on the forward strand.
ATTCTTATTGTAGTGGTATAGAAATCCTCAATACCTCATACTTCACTCATGACCCCACTATAAGAAAATCCTGGCTCCGCCACTACTGCTATCGTCATGTAACGGTCGTTGTTGCTGTTGCGTACCGTTATTTAAATCTCTGTCCCTAGTAGCAAGTAACTAAAAAAAATAATTTAAAGAGTAGATCCTTAATAACAAGTATTAAAAAATTGGGCCCCTAATAACAAGTATTAGAAAAAATTGAATTTTAAAAGTAGCCATAATAATAAATATTGGAAAAAAATTTAAACCTCTGTTAATAAACATTAAAAGAATTGGGCCCCCAATAACAAGTATTAAAATAATTAAGAACAAATACAATTCAAATAAAATTAGAAATGTGTAACTTCCTTGAGCATGGGCCCATGGCAGGCGCCCTTATTGCCCCTACCCAGGGTCGGCCTGTTTGACAACTAATTGATAGTGAATTGCATTAATTGATTTGACTAGTTGATTACATTAATTGATTGTATAAAAATATTTGATAAAATTAACTGATAAACTAATAATTGTTTGCTCACTTAAAGAAGAAAAATGACATACAAAAACAGAATTATATTTAATACTTATTTGAATAGTTTATTTGTTATCAATATTTGGTATCTATTGAAAAACTAAGCATATTTGAAGATGTATATATTAATTTTTTATTTATAAAATTTTCTTTTTAATACAAATTTATAAGTTATTAAATTTAAATTATATGTGAAGTATATGTATTAAATTCATCTATTTGAAGAAGAAACAATCATTTAGATTATATATAAGAATATGTTTAAGCATATGAGTTATTCAAATTTAACATAAGTTTTTGTTAATAAAAAATGTAATAGTTTACAAAGTTTCTATAATTCTTATATCTAATACTTTAACAATATTGCGCTTTGTAACTTATTTAGTCGTAGATGATTAACATCTATTATTTGTTATAATCATTTGTTTATCAAATATAGAAAGTGTTTTAAAAAGTTAAAATGCTAGAATTTAAAGTTTTGAAAAAGATTTTTCAAACCAAAATAAAAACATAATTTTAGACTGAACCATTTTTCGACTGAAAATTTATTTGTTATGCATTACTTTTAATCTAAAAACCACTTTTAGCTCCAAAAGAATTTTAAATGAGAATTTATGAATTTCTACCATGGACAAAGCCGTTCTATGTCCTATATGCATCACGACATGTATTCAAAGATAAATGTTTAGATCTTTTAAGAATATACCATGAGTGATTATTTTATGTACAAATGCTTGTAGAAACTTTATTTATACAAATATATTATTTTTAAGGTTTAAAGACTCTCTTTATAGTATAGAGTTTATGAGTTTAAGTGTGGTAGTTTTGAATTTAGGGATTGTTGATAGAATTTTAAGTTTGAGTTTATAAGTCAAAACCCAATTCTCTAATCATATTACCCTAAAACATAAACCCTAAACTTTAAATTTTAGCCATGAACCCTAAATTTTAAACTCTTACACTAAACTATAAACCTTAAAATTAAGGCACTTGTGGAAACAAAAAGTTTTCACCGTTTGTGTATGGAATAATAATCCATATACTATTATCTATTTTTTTTAGCAATTTTAATATGGCCATGTTTGGTAAACAACATTTTGAGCCAGAATTAGAAGTTTGATCAGTCAAATTCGCTAATTTAGATGCTTGGTGAATAACATATTGGGTAAACCCTCTAATTTTGAAAAAAACTGCTAATAGAATTTTTTTTTGAAAATAGAGGTTTTGACATAAGAATTGTAAAAACTCTTTTATCTTTAACAATTACCAAAAATCTCCAAATAACCTAAATTTAAACTTTTTTATTTTAATTTACATGATGACATTTGTAAATTAATATATTTTTTTATTCTCACGCATTTATATGTGTATTTAAACAACTCACATATACTTTTAAAGTAAAACATACTCTCATATATAATTTAAATAATGGTCTTTCCTTCAAATATACATATCAATACATATGATCCAAATATAATTTAAATTTAACAATAAATTAATTGTATTAAAAATAAGTATATAAATAATAAATTAATATACAGATCCTTCAAATAGATTGAGTAATGTTATATTAAAAAAATAATTTTTATAATATAATTAATATTAATAGATACAAAATATTAATAATTAATAAACTATTCAGACAAGTATCAAATATAATTATGTCTTTATAAGTCATTTTATTTGTTTAAATAATCAAATAACTATCAACTAACAGTTAATTTTACCAAACACTTTTTATAATCAACTAATATAATTTGTTAATTAAATTAATTAATATAATCAGCTACAGTTAAGTGCCAAACATGACCTATGACTTTAGGGTACTTTTATTTTATTTTTTAAACCATAAATTTATGCATGATTTAAAGATAAAAGTATATGAATTCAAAATTTCTAAGAAGAAAAATATTTCTTTTAGTTGCTCTTCAGATTTTTAAGGCTTAGTCCTGATTAATTCAAACTGACCCGCGTTGCTCATTTGACTTTAGTAGTTGAGTCTCTCATCATCTCTACATGAATTTTCAGCATACACAACGCTTTAAACTCAATATCTGTTTAAGCGATATGAAGATGCTTACTACTTGAGCTAATCCGTTAATTTAAGAAGAAGAATATTTTAATTATCTAATATTTTAGTGGATCCCTTAATTATCTGACAGATGAGATTTTGAGAATTTTAAATTTAAATTAAACAACAAATTTAGTTTAGGTTAATTTTAAAATTAGCAAAAAAATCTGTAATTCCGTCCATGTATAGATTTAAGTGGTCATTCTGTAATCTAATATTCTAATTTAAAGTCAACCCCCTTTCCTTTCCTTTCCTTTCCTTTCCCTTATCGCCAGTAGTTGTGTGTGTGACACAGACAAACAAACAAACAAGCTCAAATTTCTTTCTTTCGACTATTTTATTTATTTACAATCTAAGAATTAGGCACTAATGCCAATGGGTGTTTGATTAATCAAGAATTGAAATCTTCTTATGCGATCAGTTACCAGGGAAACGGTGCCCCCTTATCCCTTTCCCTCTGTGCCCTAATTTCCCTCTTTCCCTTCTTCTTATTCTTCTTTTCTTTTTGCCCCTGACAAATCAAAGAAGGAATTCCTGACCATCGTTTGTTTGGACCCTGCACCTGCAGGTATGTTTAAGTTTCCTACATGGGTTTCATCTTTTTTTGGTTGCCCATTATCATATTTACATATTTCCTTTTCTATCTAATCAAATCTAGTAATTTTCTTCCTTTTATTGCAAAATTCTGGGCTTTCCTTTTTCCCCATGATCTGTTTTAGGGGTTACATTACTATTACATTGAACCAATTTGTTTTTCTTGCCATTGGGGAATTGTGGATTCTTAAGGTGCTCGCTTTTTGCGATATTTTTTTTATCAATTAGGGTTTTTTGGGGGAAAAGTTACTTGGGAATTTCTGCTATTTTGAAACGATTACCATGTTGATTGTATGTACTGTTTATTTATGATCATCTCAAGTTTATTGGACTATAGCAATGGAGGGTTTTTGTTTCAATTGTCAAAGCCTCAATATCCTTTCTTGGTCAAGTTTTAGTCCTTTGGTTGAAAAAAAGGCTTTGTTTTTCACTAAAATTGTGCTTTCTAATTGCAGCTTGTATCGCTCAGGTGCGTTTTCAAACATACCGGAAAATATAGATTTGTGGCAATAATAAAAGGCAATGCAATTCAGGCTCAAGGATCTGCTTTTAGTTTTATTCATCGCCCTTTCATTCCTTCAATGCATTACAGCAGATGATGAAAATGTAATTTCACAAAGAAGAAGAGCTCCCCATAAAAATTTAGGGGACACGGTTATAGATGGCACTGGTACAGAGAAGGTCATAGCTTCTGAGGATGACGAAAAAGCAATGAGTGATTGGAAAGGTAGTTACACTTACAGCAGAGTTTCTGTGTCCACAGTCTTGCTTTTTACGTTAGCAATGGCTGCGGCAACTGGTCTAGGTGCGGTTCCTTTTTTCTTTGTTGAACTTGATCCTCAATGGGCTGGGATATGCAATGGAATGGCTGCTGGTGTCATGTTGGCTGCAAGCTTTGATCTCATACAGGAAGGACAGGAACATGGTGCTGGAAGTTGGGTTGTGACTGGGATTTTGGCTGGTGGCATTTTTATTTTGCTTTGTAAGAAGGTGATCACTGTCTCTCATATTGGTTATTTGGTTTTATTTTCAGCCATTGCAGAATGATCATAAAAGAACTGCTATTCTTTCCCCACCTTCAATGCAAAGTAAATATACCACACACGGATTAAGTCTGTTTCAGGCCTTGTAAATGAAGAAAGGGTTCTTCACTTTTTCAACCCTTATCACATATGAGGTTCATTATTGCTTCTAGAGAAAGTTTAAGACTGTTAATATATCATGCCATGCACAGTGCTGTGTTTTTAACTTATTGTAATCTTGAACTTCTTATAACTTATCATGTGTTTGGGTTTCAGGTACTTGAACGGTATGGGGAAGTAAGTATGCTGGATATAAAAGGAGCAGATGCAACTAAAGTTGTCCTTGTCATTGGAATTATGACCCTCCATTCATTTGGAGAGGGCTCTGGTGTTGGAGTTTCATTTGCTGGCTCAAAAGGTTTTACTCAAGGCCTTTTGGTAACATTAGCCATAGCTGTACATAACATACCAGAGGGATTGGCCGTGAGCATGGTGCTTGCATCAAGGGGTGTTTCTCCACAAAATGCAATGTTATGGAGTATAATTACATCCTTACCGCAGGTATCTATTCATGTCATGCTGTTTGTTAGGCTTTGAGCATGTCATTTTGTGTCAATGGAAATAGTTTAGAACTTCAAAGATTGGGTTGAAAAAGAAAAGTAAAAGAAACAATTGTGAAGTAGAAAATTTAAATTTGAAGACTAGGTAAATATTTTCAATAGAAGATTCATTGTCAACAGGTGATGAGCAAAGAACAACCTTTTCTGGTTTATTCAAACCATCTTAACTGTCATGCGCTTGCTTGATCGATGTTACAATAGTAAATGACTGCATCTTGCTATTCTTATTTGAGTATAATTCTCTGTTAATTTAAGTTCCTTGATGGTTGTTTATCCTTTTATCAAGGGGTGTTTCTCCACAAAATGCAATGTTATGGGGTATAATTACATCCTTACCGCAGGTATCTATTCATGTCATGCTGTTTGTTAGGCTTTGAGCATGTCATTTTGTGTCAATGGAAATAGTTTAGAACTTCAAAGATTGGGTTGAAAAAGAAAAGTAAAAGAAACAATTGTGAAGTAGAAAATTTAAATTTGAAGACTAGGTAAATATTTTCAATAGAAGATTCATTGTCAACAGGTGATGAGCAAAGAACAACCTTTTCTGGTTTATTCAAACCATCTTAACTGTCATGCGCTTGCTTGATCGATGTTACAATAGTAAATGACTGCATCTTGCTATTCTTATTTGAGTATAATTCTCTGTTAATTTAAGTTCCTTGATGGTTGTTTATCCTTTTATCTTTCCTTTCTATTTTTTTGCAGCCCATTGTAGCAGTTCCTTCGTTTATATGTGCTGATGCATTTAATAAGCTCCTCCCCTTTTGTACTGGTTTTGCTGCTGGATGTATGATCTGGATGGTCATTGCTGAGGTTCTCCCTGATGCATTTAAGGTGTGGCTGCACCTATTGCACTTATCTTTGAATCATCAAGAATAAGTAGTTGCTTCTACAACTGTCTTTCACGACCCTTCACTCTATTTTGCTTTTGTATCCTATCAAGAAAGCTTTCTTTGGAATTTTGCAAACTTAGGTTAGTTAACAATATAAAGAATTTTCCAAGCTATGCTAATGGGTGACTACTAATCATCTTCAGCTTCTCTTTTGCAATTCCTAAAAGGATAAAAACAACTTTACTTGAACGAAAGTTTTTTAAATTTGATGAGATTAATCTTCTATGACCCTGTTTTATTTTTGTTCTATAAAATTGTCCCTGTTCTATAGACAAGAAGTCTAAACCCCCACCTTTTTTTTCTTTTCTTCTAATAGGAAGCTTCACCAACTCCAGTGGCATCAGCAGCTACACTTTCAGTAGCTTTCATGCAAGCACTAAGCACTCTGTTCCAGAACTTCAGTCATGATTACAAGTGAGTAAATTGAACCATAGTTTGTTGAGAAGAATGTGTGGCTAGATAATACGGTCATTGCAACTAATTTGGGTTTATTTTCTATTCTTGCTGGAATTATATCCTTTTGTATATTAAAGATGATTTCAGATTCTGTTTCAACAACTTTACGCCTTTTTGTCTTTTAGAGCATATATTCCATTTCGTAGAACTACATGATATCATGGGCATAGCTTTCTCTGCTTGCATGTAAGTTGATTTAGACGGATCGTCTGATATATAGCTTTTATTAGGCTTGATATGTGGGCTTTTGTTGCCTATGATACAGTCTGGCAGCCTTCAAAATTTTCTTAAATGCTAGTTCTAATCTTTTTCCCTCATTTTTAAACTAAATTACATTGTTCTGAATTTCCAGTTCCGAGGATGCTTCTGGTTTCTTTGTTTCATTACTTTTTGGTCTTGGACCTTTACTGGGTGGCCTCGTTCTTGTTGCATTTGCTGTTGCTTTCTGCCTGCAACATGCTCTTCTCATGGGTGCTGCTTCTGGCATTGCCTTCATCCTTGGTGCCTGGCGTCCATTGCAACTACTTGTATTCTCTAAAATGGGATTTTTCCCCCTTTTGTCACTACTTGCTGCTGGCGCTGCATTTGTCCATGTTTCAAGCACCAGAATTCTGAAGATTGTGTGCAACAAAAGAGCTTCACATGATCTGCCTTTGGTTACTGGATTTCCAGTGAGTGTTCTCACGCTTCAGTCATTTTTAGCATGCGGAACAGTGGCTTTCCATGCACTGGCCGAGGGGCTTGCGCTAGGAGTGGCCGCACCAAAAGCTTATGGACTCGGCCGGCACATTGTCCTTCCTGTCTCCCTTCATGGTCTTCCACGTGGTGCAGCGGTGGCCAGCTGCATCTTCGGAGCTACTCAAAGTTGGCATGGATCCCTGGCAGCAGCTGCTCTCATCGGGTTCGTAGGCCCAATATCTGCAATCGGAGCAATATTGGCGGGAATCGATTACAGCGGTCTGGACCATGTGATGGTGTTGGCCTGTGGAGGATTGATACCATGCTTTGTTAGAATACTGAAGAGGGCATTTCAGTTGGATATGCAAAAAAGCAGCAGTGGGCTTGCCATCGGAATCGGCTTTGCCACTCTGTGTTTAACATGCACCAAGTTAGTTTGCTTACACACCCCTTACTGCGACTCTGCTCCGGAGGCTGTGAGATAGTAAGGTGGTTGATTGTGGTATAAAAGTTTAGGGGAAATACGCAGAGACCATGGTCCATACTTTATATTTGTACAATAGCTAGTTTTCATATTTTTAACCGGAATTTGGGGGACTACCCCCTGAATATTTATCTGACACGATACCTTAATCCTGGCTAAGATTCTTATTTAAAACTGAGACAGACTACTTGTGAGATTGTATCCAGACTCACCAAGGAATTACAAAACTTTCCTTTTAACACTCTACTTCATTTCTGTTTCCCACAAATTTGTCTTTCAAACATATATAATGGCTTGTCTACATGACTTGTCTACGTGGTATTTATCCAATGTCAAAGGGTTAAGAATATCTATGAACATATACTCTCTCTATATATATAGGGTTAGATCTACTTATATTGTGTAAAATTTAATTATTTTTACACCTTTTTAGACCATTGGATGATGATAATAAATAGTTAAACTTATTTTCTTAGTTTTTTTTCTCAACTTGATTCTATCCCATGCATATGACTTGTTTCTTCTTCTCCTGTCAATACATTCATTTACAGCTGACCAAACAAAATATCACAAGAGTTACTAATAAGATTTTTCAGTTCAATTTTTTAAAATTTTAACATCTTAAAAACCCAATAAAAATGGGTGTAAAGACGTTTTGGACTCTTGTCAATTTTAAAAATATCAAATTGGTCCTCAACAAAAAAATTAAAATAATCTTCCAATTAAAAAAACTATAAAATTTTCCCCTAACTTTATAAAATTATGGGAAAAATTCATATTTTTATAAAAAAATATGTAAAAAATTATAAATGTCAATATAATTCTTTGAATGTAAATTTTAATCTTTCTTTTGGCACAGTTTTGTTTATTATGTTGATAGTTTGACGTTTCGTGTTGCATTCATGACGATGCATTCCCTGATCAGGAAAAGTCAATAGTCTCCTATGGTTAGATTTTATTTTGTGGCCGTTTTGCTTATGCATTCAAAATTATTCCCGTAATTTGTAAAACTAATTTACTCGACGTTCATTCCTACATCAATATAGTGTCTAGTTTGAATATAGACAACAAGACTATTGATAGTTGTGGGTTTTTTTTAGGAGAGTCTAAAGAATGACAAGTTAGCATACGCCTAATAAACGGTGGGATGTTAGAGCCGTTAGATGTGAATTTTTTTGATTTTGACCGTTAGATTTAGATTCTCATAAAAACAAATGGAAACGTGAAAAGGTTGTTGCCAGTAAGTTTCGAAACTTAGTAAGTAGTATCACAACTTTATGAGGATAAAATTCCTATTGCAATGTCAAATGTTAAAATAACGCATAAGTTTCGGAACAATAAGATATGTACCGGAACCGATAGATAAAAGTTTAAACCTAAATTGTTAGTCAAGTTTGTGACAATTAACATTGGCAGAAGATGTCTCGGAATTTGATATCAAGTACCGAAACTCTCATATGTGAAAGTAATATTTTAGGGTTAACGTGTAACATTATACGTTTTCTCCTGATATCAGAACTTGTGTACATTTTTCGGAACCTGTAGAAAATGTGAAAACTAGAAATGTTTAAAGTGCCTTTAACAATACATGTTTGTATAATATGTTTCGGAACGTAAGTATCAGTACTGAAACATGACGTATGGTATGTTGGATAGATAAAATTAGATGTGGAAACTGTAAAAGTGAAGGAAGTAGATAACATATTAGCTCCAATCGCCAAGTATCGAAATTCATCAACGAGTTTCACAACCTAAAGTAGAAGATTATAATATTTTCAGTTTCACGATTCATATTTCCAGTTTTTTGTAGGCCTCGCAACGTACTACATCGTTTCGCTACTCGTAGCGATTAAATCCTTCTGGCTTCCTAGAATGAGAATCGAACCTTCATTTGTTTAATAACATTTTAGGATTAGAACTGATTTCCCTACTAAAATCTAGGGTATCCTCTAAGTTTGAAAAAAAAAAACGCTTCAGTTAGTGTAAAGGACCGAAACTTCAATTTAGGCCTGCAACTGAACCTGTGCAATCGTCTTCATTGCGAAATATTTGAATCTCGTTTGTTTGTTTGCGAAATAATTGAAATCTAGGGTTTGTGTTTCAAAATTTTGGTATGGAATTGCATTTCTTGTTGGAGGAAATATGTTGAAACTGAATATTTTGTCATGTTTCATTTTTTTTGAAATGTTACCCTTTCTATCTCTCTAAACATAAAAAGGTTAGATTTGTTTGTAACGAGGATGAGTTTATTTATGAGTGAGTTGGTTTGTTTTTGCACTGATTCATGTGAAGATTTAATTCTTAGGATGACAATTACAATTTTGAATCATGTTTTTGACGAAGTTGCTGATGAAGTTGCTAAAGAAGTTGCTGATAAAGATGGTAATGATGGAGTTGCTAAAGAAGTTGCTGTCGCTGAGGAAGTTGCTAATAATGATGGTAATGATGAAGTTGCTAAAGAAGTTGGTGATAAAGTTGGTAATGAAGGTTCTGATAATGAAGTTGCTGCTAAGGAAGTTGAGTCTTTGGCCACATGTGATAGGTCGTACGCAAAAAAAAAACCATGTTCTCCTTTCATTAAGTTTTGGTAAATTGACATTTACGTATTCTTATTGCATTAAGATTGAATAATTGAATGTATACCTTTGTTATTTTCATGTTTTACAATTAAGGTGAATGTTTAAGGAGGAAGCAAACTGAGGAGAAAGTAACTAATGAGGTATGTTTCAGTGGTTTATGATGTTTGTTAAAGGCGTATGTAAAATGTTAAATTCATTTGAATCTATCTCGTAGGTTAGGAAATAGTTAGGCAAGAAATGGCAGAAACTTCCGAATGAAGACAAACAACCTTACATTGATGAAACTCATAAGGAGAAGGCTCCATACAAAAACTATAAATCAGGACAGCCGAAGAAGGTAATAGTAGTATAAAGGCATTCTTTGTTTGATAGAGTATAATAGTTTATATTGAGATTGACGTAGGAAGTTGTTACCTTATCCCCTGTAGACATATTTTGACACAAGGTATAGTCAAAAGTTATTTTATGATTTCATTAAAGAAATGAAGACGATGATGATTGATCTTGTTCTTAATGAAATTGGTTTTGGGTCGTTAGTTTTTATAAAATCTCACATTCTATGTCGGGAGCTATGTGGAGAATTGATGGAAAGTTTTGATGTTGGAATGAGTGTTATTGAGTTTGAAGGACACAACATTACTGTATCAATAGAAGATGTAGATGTTAGGATATTTGTTTTGATATAATATTTTGAAAAATGTTTTTGGACTTGTTTGAATATTTTGAAAACTTATATTAAAGTCCAAACAACTTGAAAATATGTTTGAAAATATTTTAAGGGTGTTTGGCATGTTTTAAAACGATTTTAATCAGTAAATCTAGTTATTTTCTCAAGTCCATACCGATACGGTATACACCGTATCGATACCTTTTAGGGTTTCAGTTACAATAATTTTTCAGTAGCAAAAACCCGTACCAATACAAGTTTAGTCGTACCGATACAGAGAGGATTGTTGCGATACGCCTCCATGCGTTTCGTTACGCCTGTGTTTTAAACTTCCCAACGACTATTTCCAAACATGATCGTATCGAAACAGGTACCCGCGTATCAATACGCTTGTATGATCTCAGGCTCAATGGCTATTTCCCAAAGAGAATCGTATCGATACGCACTGCACCAAATTGGGAAATCTTGCTTGGAAATCATCCCAACGACTCTAATTCATCCCTAACGGCCGCCAACGGCTTGAATCTCATTTGGGAAGATAAAATAGACCTTCAAGCACAAGAATCAACTAATAACTCAATAACCAACATCATTATGACTGAAAAAGTGTCTTAGTACTCAAATTGTATATTTTTGTATAGATAAACACTTGTGAGCTTTAATTGTAATATTTGTTCAAGTGTAATAGGTTTGGGTGATAACATTAGAGTGCAAACATATACCTTGTGAGAAGAATTTCAGTTTGCTTCAATTTCTCTTGTAAAGAAGGATTCCTAAAGCTTTGGACGCTGAGCTTGATGATATAAGTCTAGGTTGTAAAGGTTGCCTCCTAAGCCTAGAAAAGGAGAAGAATTCTTAGTGAATTGTTTTGAAATCCTTAGTGGGAGTCTAAGGAAGTGGATGTAGGCTTTGGTTAGAAAGTCAAACCACTTTAAACTCTTGTGTTTATTTTTCTATCTTTTTGCTTCCACCACCACCACCCAAGAACCCACTTCGCTATCACTTGGCAAACATTTTGGTTGAAGGATATCGGGTTCTACAGTAGAAGCTATATTGGACCCGAAGAATGAGGGTGTTGATGTATATAAATAGAAATAAAAATTTATCTAGAATAGCTTATGTATATAGTTTTGAAATTTTGAAATTTTAATATCCGATAGTTTTAAAGTTCCTTTTATTATCTACATCTTTATTTAAATAAAATTAAAATATTTCTTAAAAAATATCTATAAATTAATTGATTTGTAAACAACATAAGTCATAAAAATGTAGAACTTAAATTTATTTATTTAAACATTAGATTCTCTCACAAGTTTCAATAAAAATAACTGAAAAATATATTACATTTTTTTCATCTTCTAGTTATTTTTTTTCTAAATTTATTTATTTACTTCCCTCTTCTTAATAAAAAAAATGTTTTTAAAATTTTAATTTTATTTTATTTTTTATATTTTATCATCATCATATACTAGAATTTCCATGTTACTGGTAACAACTTCTTTAGTTTTATTGAAACTTGTGAGAGAAGCTAACCGATCGTAACTCTAAAAATAATCTAACCCTCTAACTTTAATTCAAAATTTTGTTTACAGAACATGTTTTGATATTAGTAAAAGAAAGTAATAGAATCAAGGGAATTAAGGAACGGTGAAGTTAAAAACAGCTAAAAAAACACAACAGAAATATTATCAAAAGGTATAATATTTTTTATTGTAAATAAGATAACATTTCGGTTATATTGTGGGATAATATTTAAGTTGCAACCGAAATTGTAATTTGTACCAACCAAAAATGTTACATTTTTGTAACATTTCAGTTGTACCATTTATTGTTACTTGTACCGTTTTTTGATATTAGATAAATTTTTATTTCTATTTAAATAAACTATATACATAAGGAAATTTGGGCATTAATTTGGTAGGTGAAAAGTTAGTTCGACTTTAATTATCTTTGGTAACCACACATAAAGGTTCAAAGGAAAAATTGGGCGATTTAAATAACAAGAGCTACTTAGCTCAGTTGGCTAGGTCACCGACTTGGCTGCCTATAGGTTGTGGGTTTGGTTCCCACAACCAGCAACTCCCCTTCCCTTTTTCTTTTCTTTTCTTTCCTTTTTTTAATCGAGTGTTACGGGTGATACATGTTTTATAAATGCGAAATGCTTTGGTTTGAGTAAGCATGAGACTTAAGAAAAGTGTTCTAATACATATGGTTGTTATGCATGATTCATTTTGAAAATAAACGAGAAAATGCTTATGTTTTGATCAAGCATGTTTTATTAAATGTTTTGTGCATAAAAGGTTATTATGATAGCATGATGCTTATGTATCGAAAATGCATGGTTTATTTAAATGCTTTGGAAATGATGTGTTTGACTTGCTCTAATATGGATTTCTAACATCAGTTTTGGTTTTAAAACTGCATTGACGTTTTACTCGTTTTGAGCGCACTCACTAGGCTTTATATGCTTATGCTCTTTTTTCTTCTATCAATGCAATGAATAAAAGCAAGATTATGGTTGAGGTCTAAGGCAAGGTGGATCCCTATTGAGTGTGTAAAAGTTCTATATTTTACCCCATATTTAACCTATATTTCTGCTGCATTCAAGAATAATTCATTACATTTAGGATATATTTCATTTATACATCACAATTTTATCAAATGGCACAGTTTCTACTGAAATTGGTTGCTTTTGCAGGTAGCTGCTGTAGCAGATGAAGGGCAGTGGAGAAGCAGATGCTGGGCAGTGAAGAAGCAGAGCTGGAACTAGACTGCAGACGAGAAGGATGATGATGCCATGGCAGCCAAGGACGACAACAGTGGTGATGAGAAGAAGTGAAGTGGGCCTCGACAAAAAGAGGAAATTAAGCCGGTCTGTCGTGGAGCACCCTTATATTTTTCTGAGCCCTAGATCAGAATGAAGGCCAAGCCCAAAGTTCAAGGAAGAAACTCCAAGCAAGAATGAAGGACGAATTAAAGACATATGCTCTAAAGATTTAGTCTTTAATAGAGTTGTACTTTAAATTAAACTTGTATTCTTGCCATATTAGAAAACTTGAACCCAAAGCCTATATAAATGCATGTAATTCGACCTAGGGGAGGATAACTTACTCTCTAGCCTTCTTCCCAAACCCTAGTCATTTTTCCCCTTCTCATCATGTTCTAAACTTCCCCTAGGGCTAAGGGTTGATTTGTAAAGTAGTTGCAAGGATTGCATTTGTTTTAGGAATTTTTCTGTTCAATAAAATAGACTTCAAGTTTGCTTATTCTGGTTTTCAACATCTTGCAAGAGTATCGGGAGAGCATTGTGAGATTACACATTTACTTAATATCGGGAGAGTTAAGTATACGAATGGAATAAGTACGGGTTCTCTAATTTATGGTTGAACTATCTCGGACCTAGGGATAGGACGAGGTTAAGTGGCTAAGAAAGAATTCAACAACATCAGTGTTCATCCTTCGATTCACGCCGGGAGGTATCATCAAAGACGTGTTCATCGACAAACTTGGACCTAGGGATAGGCCAAGACATAGCAGGGATTCTTGCCAAGCTTGAAGTACAGAGTTTTGTGATCGCTGCCGCGACAAACAACAGACCGCTGCCGCGACAGGCGCAACGACAGAACAAAGATTCCTAGATTTTGCAACACCTACACTACTGAGCAATTCAATACCGGCCCATTCTCTCTATCTTGATTTCTTACTCTTTTATTTTCAGTATTCTTTATTATCTCGTGACAAACATTTAAACTATTTCTTTTCCCTCTCGTGCAGTAATTCCAGGTTAAAGCTATTAGCCCAGTCCCTATGGAGACGGTATCCGATACTTACGTATCACTTTACTACTTGCATCGTGTACACTTGCACTACATTGCGATAGACATTTTTACACGCAACAAGTTTTTGGTGTCGTTGTCGAGGACTGGCAACATAACTTTACCTTACCTTTTACTGCACTTCCTTTATTTTTTCTGCTTTTTCTTGGATTGTTCAACTTGTGCTTTTCACAAGGTTTTTTGTTTATGCGCAGATCGAGACAAGGAAAGGAACCTAAGTACCAGATAGATCCTGAAACCAAACGCTCGTGCAATCTTAGGAACCGACTTCGACTCGTATTAGCCAGAAACGAATACCTTGAAGAACAGTTAGAGGCCATGAACAACCAAAGGAATCCACAGGATCCTAAAGATCTTGCCGGAGATGGAAGGAACAGATAACCTGCCGATCCTCCTGTCGTTGCCGCACGCCGGTCATGCCGAGACTACATGATCAATGATCACGTGGAACTAGAAACCACCATGCAGACGTGGAAGCTGAGAATTTCGAGCTAAAACCTGTCATGTTCAACATGATTAACAACACAGGCCAATTTAGTGGTGCTGCTACAGAGGATGCTAGGGAGCATCTGAAGATGTTCCAGGAAATCTGTGGCTCATTTAGACTACCAGGAGTAAATCCGGAGATAATGAGGCTTCGGTTATTTCCTCATTCATTGAGGGACATGGCGAAAACTTGGTGGAATAAACTAACGCCGGGTTCAATACGAACTTGGACAGATTTAACTCATGAATTTTTGTCTCGTTTTAATCCTACACATTTATCTGAGCGATTACGTAACGAAATTGCTACTTTTCAACAGGAAGATGACGAGCCAATGCATGAGGCCTGGGACAGATTTACCACAATTCTGAGGAACTGCCCGATGCATGGATTCCCTGTTTGGAACCAGGTAATAAAGTTTTATAATGCTGCCAATTTACATACCCGTATGAGAATTGATTCAGCAGCAAATGGATTGTTGTTGGACAAAGATCCAGAAGACGCAATGGTAGTCTTGAAAAACCTGACAAAGAATGAGGAACAGTTTCCTACAGCAAGAAGAGGGGGTAAGCGAGTACTAGCTGTGAAAGATTATGAGGCCGACAATTCTCTAAAAACACATGTGGCATATCTCACAAAGGCAGTGAAAAAGCTCTTGAAAGAAGATTCACAACCTGTCTACTCTGCTGAAGAGGTATGCGAAACTTGCGATGGGAATCACAGTTCGGAAGATTGTCCATTACAGTTAGAGGAAGGGATGTATGTTGGGAACTACAATAAATAGAACTACAATTCCAACAACTACAATCCCAACTGGAGAAAGGATCCCAAGTTCTCTTGGAGCAACCCTAACAATGCCCTGAATCCTCAAGCACATAACACCCAGAATCAAGGGGGACCTAGGTTACTGACTCGGCAGCAACCACAGCAGCAGCAACAACAACCACCAGCTGCCATGACTAGTATACTGGAGCAGACCTTGGCTACGTTTATGTCTCAAACAGGAACCTACATTGAGAACATGAATCACTTTGTCAAGAAAACTAAGTCATTCATAGATAAAACGGAGATGCGGATGACTAATCATGAAGCTACTCTGAAATCACTGGAGACACAGATGGGTCAGGTTTCCCAGCATATTAAACCGAGGCAGAATGGAGGATTTCTTAGTGATACTGAAAATGCTAGACAACCCACACATGAGCAGTGTAAAGCCATCACTACTAGGAGTGGGAAGAAATTACCAGGGCCAGAAAAGGAAGCTGAATCAGTTAAGAAACCAGCCTTGGAGTCATCCGCCGAGAATGCTACCCCGACAGACGACAAACAGCCTGCTGCCGATGAGCCTGTCACAACAGTAGAAGGGACAGAGGAGAAAAATGAAGAACTTAAGCCTCCTCAGATCCGAATGCAGTGGGAAGGACGTATTGCTGATTATCGCCCCACACCTCCTTTTCCTCAGCGGTTACAGAAATTGAAACAAGAATCCCAGCTTAAGAAGATCTATGATATTTTTAAGCAGGTCAACATCAATATTTCGTTGTTAGATGCTATAAAGGAGATGCCTGGTTATGCCAAATTTCTCAAGGATGCCATGTCAAAGAAATTTAGACTTGGGGAATTTGAAACGGTTAAAATGACAGGGGGATGCATGAGTATTTTGCACAAGCATCCACCCCAGAAGAAGAAAGATCCTGGGAGCTTCATAATACCGTGCATAATCAGAGATAAATTTGTGGGTAAGGCACTTTGTGATCTTGGTGCTAGTATAAATTTAATGCCCAAATTTGTTTTTTAGAAATTAGGTATTGGAAAAGCTCGGCCCACAACAGTCGTACTGTAGTTGGCAGACCGCTCTTACGTTCATCCAGAAGGGAAAATTGAAGATATTCTGGTAAGAGTGGATAAATTTATTTTTCCTGCTGACTTTCTTGTCTTAGATTGTGAAACAGATGAGAATGCACCAATCATCTTGGGGCGACCCTTCTTAGCCACAAGAAGATCACTAATTGATGTGGAAAAAGAAGAACTCACTATGAGAGTGAACGATCAAGAAATCAAGCTGAATGTTCTCCAGGCGATAAAACATGCTGATGCAGAAGAAGAATGCAAGGCTATCACTAAAGTTATCCTTGACCAACCCTGCATCAGGTCAGGCTGCCATGACATCAAAATTGGCCACTGCCCCAGCAGCCATTTAAAAGATTGTCACGGCAGCGATGTCGACAACAGCTCCTCAGAATCTAATATATCTGATACTGAAGATCAAGAGGAGGTAAACTGGATAGGCAATCGTCCAGGTAAGTTATTCGAGCCTTTAAATTACACATCGAATGAACATATAGTACAAAAGCCATCAACTGTAGAGCCACGTGTTCTAGATCTTAAGCCCCTGCCAGGGCAGCTTAAATATGTTTTCCTTGGTTTAAATGATACGTTGCCCGTAATCATCTCTTCCAAGTTGATGCAGGAACATGAACAACAGCTAATAGGGATACTGCAGCAGCACAAAAAGGTTATTGGATGGACGATAACTGATATCCAAGGCATCAGTCCGGCACTATGCATACATAAAATCCTCTTAGAGGATGATCACAAGCCGACCATTGATGCACAGAGACGTCTAAACGATGCTATGTGAGAGGTGGTGCGTAAAGAGGTCATAAAATGGCTAGATGCAGGAATAATCTATGCCATCTCGGATAGCAAGTGGGTGAGCCCGGTGCAGTGCGTTCCTAAGAAAGGAGGAATAACTGTGGTAACTAACGAAGAAAACGAGTTGATCCCAACCAGGACTGTGACCGGTTGGAGGGTTTGTATGGACTACCGGAAGCTTAACAAGGCTACCCGGAAGGATCACTTTCCCCTGCCTTTTATTGATCAAATGCTTGATAGATTAGCGGGAAAGCCTTACTATTGTTTTCTTGATGGATACTCAGGTTACAGTCAAATAGCCATCGCACCGGAAGATCAAGAGAAGATGACGTTCACTTACCCATACAGTACTTACGCTTTTCGGAGGATGCCATTTGGACTTTGCAATGCACCAACAACCTTTCAGAGGTGTATGATGGCAATATTCTCCGGTATGGTGGAGGATTTCCTGGAGATATTCATGGATGATTTCTCCGGCTTTGGAAACAATTTTGAAAGCTGCTTAGGCAACCTACAGAAAGTGCTCGAGAGATGTGAGAAAGCAAACTTGGTATTGAACTGGGAGAAATGTCACTTCATGGTGGATGAAGGGATAGCCCTAGGCCACAAAGTAAGCTGTCGCGGCATAGAAGTCGACAGAGCTAAAATCGAGGTAATTGAAAAGTTGTCGCCACCCACCACAGTCAAGGGAATCAAGAGTTTCTTAGGGCATGCTGGTTTTTATCAGAGGTTTATCGCGAACTTTTCAAAGATTACCAAACCCTTATGCCATCTTCTGGAGTAGAACCGCCCCTTCGACTTCAATGCTGAATGTACTGAGGCATTCAAGGTTCTGAAAGAAAAGCTGGTAACAGCCCCAATAGTACAGCCACCAGATTGGAAACTACCATTTGAGATTATGTGTGATGCTAGTGACTATGCTGTCGGGGCAACACTAGGGCAGAGGAAAGACAAGCTCTTTCATGTTATATACTATGCCAGCAAAACACTGAACGACGCCCAAGTAAACTACACCACAACAGAGAAGGAACTGTTAGCTGTGGTGTTCTCGATTGACAAGTTTCGTTCATACATACTTGGAACGAAGGTCATAGTCCACACAGACCACTTTGCATTGAAATATCTGTTCGCCAAGAAGGATGCAAAACCTCGATTGATACGCTGGATTCTGCTACTGCAAGAGTTCGACCTTGAAATCAAGGACAAAAAGGTAACAGAAAATCAAGTTGCAGATCACTTGTCAAGATTGGAGAAGGGAAAGAATCTCCCAACATATGAGACACACATACTGGAGACCTTCCCTGACGAGCAGCTGTTCGCTTCCACAAGCACTGCCGCGACAGCTATGGCGGCAGGTAAGTTTTCTGAACTCCCCTGGTATGCTGATTTCGTTAATTATTTAGTTAGCAGAATAACTCCTCATGACCTTAACTATCAAGCTAGGAAGAGGTTCCAAAATGATGTTAAGCATTATTATTGGGACGAACCTCTTCTTTTCAAATATTGTGCAGATCATGTTATCAGAAGATGCGTACCACATGATGAACAAGAAGCTGTGCTTCATCACTGCCATGCTTCACAATATGGAGGACACTTAGGTGGTAACAAAACTGCTGCCAAGGTTCTGAAGTCGGGATTTTATTGGTCGTCACTGTTCAAGGATGCCCAGACATTCTACAAAAACTGTGACAAATGTCAACAGACTGGAAACATCTCAAAGAGACATGTGATGCCATTGCAAAACATTCTTGAAGTTGAGATCTTCGACGTTTGGGGGATTGATTTTATGAGACCATTCCCAACATCATGTGGGAACTTATATATCCTCCTGGCAGTGGACTATGTGTCCAAATGGGTTGAAGCGATCGCTACTCAGAAAAATGATGCCAAGACGGTTCAGAGATTTTTGCATAAAAACATATTTTCCAGATTTGGCATCCCCAAAGCGATCATCAGTGATGAAGGGAGGCATTTCGATAATAGGGTTATAGCTGCTGCCTTAAAAAAGTATGGTGTCAAACATCGGATTGGAACAGCATACCACCTTCAGACCAATGGACTGGCTGAAATATCCAACAGAGAGGTCAAGAACATTCTTAAAAAGATGGTTAAGCCAACTCGGAAGGACTGGTCTCTACACCTCAATGATGCATTATGGGCTTACAGAACAACATTCAAAACTCCATTAAGAATGTCACCCTACCGGCTGATTTATGGAAAAACCTGCCATCTACCTATCAAAATTGAGCACAGAGCCTACTGGGCCATCAAGGCAGTGAATATGGACTTGGAAAAGGCAGGACAGAAAATGCTGCTTGACTTGAATGAGATAGAAGAAATTCGAGCAATGGCCTATAACAACGCAAGGATTTACAAAGAAAAGACAAAAAAGTGGCATGATAAGAAGTTGCTGCCACGACAGTTCTGCCCATGGCAGCTTGTGTTGTTGTTCAATTCTAGGTTGAAACTCTTCCCAAGGAAGCTGAAATCTAGGTGGTCCGACCCATTCCAAGTGGTGCAAGTTTTTCCCCATGGTGCCATCACAATTAGATCTTTAAAAGACGGGCACCAATTTAAAGTCAATGGACAAAGATTGAAGCATTATCAGGGGACTGAAGCCCCAAGAATGCAGGAAGTGGTTACTTTAGGAGATGCCCCTCCTAGCATCCCTAATTTAACCTAATTTTATTATTATTATTATTATTATTATTATTATTATTATTATTATTATTACTATTTATATATATATATCAGGTAATTAGAATTATTTTATTTTTAGGAACTAAGTTTTTTCTTTTATTATTTTCTGGAAATAAAGGAGACAAGAAGAAAAGGAGAAGTGAATTCAGCCCACCATCTTTCCATCAGCCCCAAAAGCCCAACTTTAGGGCCTGCCGTTACAGCTGCCGCGATAGACACGGAAAATCCAGCATGTCAACACGCTGTCGCGGCAGACACGAAAACGCGTAACAGACGCGCAGCAGACACAGAAACGCGTGACAGACGCATCAGAAACCACGTAACAGCTGGCCCCGTTATTCGCGCCTGCCGTTACAGCTCCAACGGGCAGCAACTTCCCCCTCTATATAAACCCAACTTTACTATTCATTTTCACTCACTTTTACTCTCTCTACTTGTTTCCTCTAGAATTTTACTTGCTTTCATTTTCTTTTCTACAGTTCTTGCAAC
This sequence comes from Hibiscus tridactylites, assembly GCA_958450335.1. Classification (NCBI taxonomy): domain Eukaryota; kingdom Viridiplantae; phylum Streptophyta; class Magnoliopsida; order Malvales; family Malvaceae; genus Hibiscus; species Hibiscus tridactylites. Next base: position 74,203,804 of record OY288279.1, read on the forward strand.
ATGAGTACCAGAAATACCCGCCGAAGCGCTGCCTCAGGATCTGCCCCAGCAGCATCCACTCCAAGCTCCTTCCAGATCCGAGATATGTTGGAGGAGAAGGGCTTCATTTACACCACCAGAACGGAGAACCTTGGGCTGCAACCGTTCATAGCTTGCAAAATCAGAGCCCTGCAGTAGCAGATATTTGCCAAGCAGCCAGAGGAAATAAACGTGACCCTCGTCCGGGAATTTTATGCTGCCATCGACAACAGGGAAGTGACATCAGTAACGGTCCGAGGAAAAGAGGTACCTTTTGAGCCTGAATACATCAACACACTCTATGGGTTCTATGTTGGGAGAAAGGAAGATGACCACCAAAGATTCATAGAAAGCTTAGAGCCGGCAGATTACGATGCTGTGATGGCAGAACTCACAGACGAGGGTACCGAGTGAAATACCGATCCTAAACATCCAAGGACTGTAAAACGAGTTCAACTCACTCTGGAGGCAAAAATTTGGAATGCATTTATCAAGAAGTGGATTATGCCCTCATCGCACAACACAACGGTAGACCAACCCAGGTTAGCCCTCATCCATTCAATTTTAAATGAGAGGCCAATTAACTTTGGGAGATACGTTCGGGAGGGAATATTGGATTGTGCATACCGGCTATCAGGACCACTCTTCTACCCATACCTCATCACTGCCCTCTGTCGCGACCACAATGTATCGGAAGCTGTCGCGGATTTAAGAGTCCGAGGAAAAGGCTGGACAAACATGAACATCCTCAGCCTGATGGAACTCAAAGCTGCCACGCCCCTGTCATCCTTCGACCCCACTACCGCGGCAGGTGAGCCGACAGAGCCCACCGACACCGAACCTACTGCCACAGAACCCAGGCAGCCCACTGCAGCAGCTCCTCCAGCAGACACCTCAACTCAAATCCTTGCTGCCCTGCAGAAAATGGACGAACGATAGCTGGGCCTCATGAGTTTCATCCGAGACTCACCACCGCAACGGTACATTTCATCCACACCTCTCTTAATTTTCCTGATGTATTGTTCCCTGTTTTCCCCAACCATTATTTTGCTGCCCTTACACCTGCCCATACCCCTACCCCTGCTGCCACACCAAAAACGCCATCTGCCGCGTCCACTCCGACCCCTACCACAACAGCTGCAGGCAGCAGCCGCACGACTGAGACATCTGCCAGGGGAGCCAAGAGAAAAGAGCTTATGTCAAACCTCGACAAGTACATTGCTGGCTTCTTCTCATCTGAAGTTTGGGCGGCATCCGATGACGAGCCCTCTGTCAAGAGGAACTTGTCCAATGAGTTCACCCCGGAGAAACGGCAGAGAACAGGCCTCAGAGTCGAACCAACAGATAAAGAAAAATCTGACGGCGGTAGTAGCAGCAGCAGCAGTTCCGAGGAGTTTCAGGTAGTGGAGAAACCACCCCATATCTCCCCTACCCGCATACAACCTCCACGAGAAGCCAAGACCAAGAACATTTCTACCTCTCCCATCCATCTTCTAGCACCAACAAGGAAATTCACTGCCCGTCGGCAGATTCAACTCAACAACAGCGACGACAGTGCTTGAAAATTTAAGTTTCTTATCTTATATTGGTGTCTGCCATTTTCTTATATTTTGTGATGTTGTTTTTATTTTTCTTTTTCATTTCTGTCATTTGCATTGAGGGCAATGCAACCCTTGAGTTTGGGGGTGGCATCCCTCCATTAATGAAGTGTCTTTAAGTTTAAAACTTGTGTCTTTTACTTAGTTTATTTTTGCTAAAAAATGATGAAAATTTGGCTTAAGTCTTTGAACTGAACTTACCTATCGTGACAGCCTCTGTCGTGGCAGTGCCTTTAGGATAGTTTTAAGAGCAGTTTAGAGCCTTACTATAGTTCTAAATCTTAAACACCATTTGTGACTTTTATATTGTCTAGAACTCTACTAGTAAACTAGAATAGAAAGCTTAACACTTGAGTTGCCCCTAGAGGTGCCTAACACTGGCTCTAGGAAAAGAAGTTAAGAAAAATAGACTCAATACACCTAGAGGTGCCCGAAACAGGCTCTAGGAAGTTAGCTAGAGGTGCCTGAAACCGGCTCTAGTCAAAATTAAGCTTGAGAAAATAGAATCGAGTCTGCATAAAAACTAAAGGAGCCTAAGAATTGCCTCCAAAAAGATGAAAGTTGGCATAAAAATTCAAGTTAGAAGCTTAATTATTCTAGTAAACTAAGGGAGTCTTGGCATATAATTGTTCACAAGCATGCACACACTACACGAGAATTATAGCAAGATTTCGAATAAATTCTGAATTATCTAATGGGGTGTTGCTCACAATAGGGAATGGATGGTAGGTAAGGAAAAGTTCACTGTTTTAAGCCAAACAAAAAAATTATTTCTTTTTTAGGTCTGAATTGCTTGAGGGTAAGCAAAAACTTGAGTTTGGGGGTGTATTGAGTGTGTAAAAGTTCTATATTTTACCCCTTATTTAAATCATATTTCTGCTGTATTCAAGAATAATTCATTACATTCAGGATAGATTTTATTTATACATCACAATTTTATCAAATGACACAGTTTCTACTAAAATTGGTTGCTTTTGCAGGTAGCTGCTGTAGCAGATGGAGGGCAGTGGAGAAGCTGATGCTGGGCAGTGAAGAAGCAGAGCTGGAACTAGACAGCAGACGAGAAGGATGATGATGCCATGGCAGCCAAGGACGATAGCAATGGTGATGAGAAGAAGTGAAGTGGGCCTCGACAGAAAGAGGAAATTAAGCCGGTCTATCGTGGAGCACCCTTATATTTTTCTGAGCCCTAGATCAGAATGAAGGCCAAGCTCAAAGTTCAAGGAAGAAACTCCAAGCAAGAAGGAATGACGAATTAAAGACATATGCTCTGAAGATTTAGTCTTTAATAGAGTTGTACTTTAAATTAAACTTGTATTCTTGCCATATTAGAAAACTTAAACCCAAGGCCTATATAAAGGCATGTAATTTGACCTAGGGGAGGATAACTTACTCTCTAGCCTTCTTCCCAAACCCTAGTCGTTTTTCCCCTTCTCATCATGTTCTAAACTTCCCCTAGGGCTAAGGGTTGATTTGTAAAGTAGTTGCAAGGATTGCATTTGTTTTAGGAACTTTCCTGTTCAATAAAATAGACTTCAAGTTTGCTTATTCTGGTTTTCAACATCTTGCAAGAGTATCGGGAGAGCATTGTGAGATTACACATTTACTTAATATCGGGAGAGTTAAGTATACGAAAGGAATAAGTACGAGTTCTCCAGTTTATGGTTGAACTATCTCAGACCTAGGGATAGGACGAGGTTAACTGGCTAAGGAAGAATTCAACAACATCGGTGTTCATCCTTCGATTCACGCCGGGAGGTATCATCAAAGATGTGTTCATCGACAGACTTAGACCTAGGGATAGGCCAAGACACAACATGGATTCTTTCCAAGCTTGAAGTACAGAGTTGTGTGATCGCTGCCGCGACAAACAATAGACCGCTGCCGCGACAGGTGCTACCGCAACAGGCACAACGACAGAACAGAGATTCCTAGACTTTGCAACACCTACACTACTGAGCAATTCAATATGACCCATTCTCTCTATCTTGATTTCTTACTCTTTTATTTTCAGTATTCTTTATTATCTCGTGACAAACATTTAAACTATTTCTTTTCCTTCTCGTGCAGTAATTCCAGGTTAAAGCTATTAGCCCAGTCCTTGTGGAGACGATATCCGATACTTACGTATCACTTTACTACTTGCGTCGTGTACACTTGCACTACATTGCGATAGACACTTTTACACGCAACAATCCCAAGACAAACAAATTCAAGGGTATGGTTACTGTATTATTAATATTTGTAATAAGGCAATGTGAGTAGAAAATTGGGATGAGTTGTTTATTTAAGAAATGATAACTTGATTGATTTTATATTACGTTAGACGATGATTGAATGTAATGATTAATATGTTGGTTTTATTTTAACGCTTTGCATACTTGATAGTTATCACCAAATGACTTCAGTGTTTTAAATAATGATTATATTGATTACTTGTGTTCGATGAGTGTTTATGGTCATATGCTTTAAGTCCCTTAATTATTATAAAGCCTATGTTGAGGTCTTGATTATTTGTTTCTTAGTGGATATCGATGTACTTTGTTAGGAAGCATGCCTCTAGATTACTTGTATAGATATGAATTGTATTGATTAATTGGTAAGTAACTATTTGCGCATATGTGTTAAATAATAATTTATTATTAGAAGCATGTCGATGTTGTTCTTAGGATTTTGGATAAGTTGTGTTGGAAGTCAATTGTTGAGTGTGTAAAAGTTCTATTATTTACACCCCTTTTAACCCATATTTCTGCTGCATTCAAGCATCATTGCATTGCATTTAGGGTAGTTTTCAGTAAAACATCACAAATGGATTAAAAGCACGGATTCTACTAAATGATGGCTATTTTTGCAGGTATTTGCCATAGTTGACAAAGAAGGCAGGCGCAGGGCAGAGAAGCAGGAAAGCTGAACTGGACAAGTAGATGAAGAAGACGAAGCTGCCATGGACCTGTCGTGACAGCACGGTGACAGCAGACTTATGAAGAGGAAAAGTCAAGTGGACCTCGATAGATAGAGAAAAATCTGCTCGTCTGTCGTGTGAAAGCCAAATATTTTTCCAAGCCCCGGATCAAAAGATATGTCAAGCCAAAGCTCAAGGAGAGGAATTCCCATAAAGCAAGGAGGCGGCTGAAAAGTAGGAATCCTTAGAGATTAAGTATTAATTAGAATCTTACTTTTCATTAAAGTTGTAATCCTTGTTAAATTAGAATACTTGAGCCCAAAGCTTATATAAGGGCATAGATTTAACCTAGGAGGCATCGAATACCCCATAACCGAAACCTAAACCCCCTGCCGTTTACCCGTCACCGAGATGTTCTAAATTCCCCCTAGGATTACGGGTTGTTTTGTAAAGTAGTTGCAAAGGTTGTTTTGTTTTAGGATTTTTCAGTTCAATAAAATAGACTTCAAGTTCTCTTATTTTGGTTTTAATATCTCGCAAGAGCATCGGGAGAGCATTGTGAGGTTATCCATTTACTTAGCATCGGGAGAGTTAAGTATACGAAAGAAATAAGAGCGAGTTCTCTAGTTTATAGTTGAACTATCTTGTGCCTAGGGATAGGGCAAGGTTAAGTGGCTAAGGAAGAATTCATACACATCGGTGTTCATCCTTCGATTCACGCCGGGAGGTATCATCAAAGACGTGATCATCGACAGACTTGGACCTAGGGATAGGACAAGGCAGATCTGGGATTCTTGCCAAACTTGAAGTACGGAGTTGGTGTGTTCGCTGCCGCGACAGCTAACGGACAGCCGCCGTGATAGGTGCTGTCGGCGACGGGAGCGACGACAGAACTGGAAGTCCTAAGCAATCCAATACCTGCACTACCGAGCAATTCAATACCAACCCATTCTCTCTATCTTGATATCACAATCTTTTTATTTACGTTTTTCTTATTATTCTCGTGACAATCTTTTAAACTATTCCCTTTACTTCGTGCAGTAAACCAAGGTGAAGTTATTAGCCCAATCCCTGTGGAGACGATATCCGACACTTCGTATCACTTTACTACTTGCGTCGTGTACACTTGCACTACCATTGCGATAGACTATTTTACACGCAACAAGTTTTTGGTAAAAAAATCAGAAAATTAAACTGTTGGCTTAAAAACACTGTGAAGTTAACTTACCTGTCATGACGGCTCTGTCGTGGCAGCATCTTTAGGACAGTATTAGGAGAAGTTTAGAGCCTTTCTATAGTTCTGAAAACTTAAACACCTTTGTGACTGTTATATTGCTTAGATTTCTTTTAGCCAAACTAGAATAGGAAGCATAGAACTTGAATAGCCCTAGAGGTGCCTAACACTGGCTCTAGGAAAGAAGTTTAGCAAAAGAAAATAAAAAACCTAGAGGTGCCCGAAACTGGCTCTAGGAAGCTAACTAGAGGTGCCCGAAACTGGCTCTAGAAAAACCTAGCTTGAAAATAGAAGAAAAGAAGCATGAAAACGTGCTTTCTAAAAAAATAAACTTTGGCATAAAAATTCGAGTTAAGAAGTTGAATATTCTAGTGAAACTAAGAGAGTCTTAGCATATAACTGTTCACAAGCATGCACACACTGCACGAGAGCTATAGGGAGATTCCGGACAGATCCTAACCTTTCCGACAGGTTGCTGCCGCCATAGAGAATGAGCGACGGGTAAGGGACAGTTCACTGTTTGAAGGCCAACACAAAAATTTTCATTTTTCTTTTAAGTTTTAATTGCTTGAGGGCAAGCAAAGACTTGAGTTTGAGGGTGTGTTGAGTGTGTAAAAGTTCTATTATTTACACCCTTTTTAACCCATATTTCTGCTGCATTCAAGCATTATTGCATTGCATTTAGGGTAGTTTTCAGTAAAACATCACAAATGGATTAAAAGCACAGATTCTACTAAATGATGGCTATTTTTGCAGGTATCTGCCATAGTTGACAAAGAAGGCAGGCGCAGGGCAGAGAAGCAGGAAAGCTGAACTGGACAAGTAGATGAAGAAGACGAAGCTGCCATGGACCTGTCGTGACAGCACGGTGACAGCAGACTTATGAAGAGGAAAAGTCAAGTGGACCTCGATAGATAGAGAAAAATCTGCTCGTCTATCGTGTGAAAGCCAAATATTTTTCCATGCCCCGGATCAAAAGATATGTCAAGCCAAAGCTCAAGGAGAGGAATTCCCATAAAGCAAGGAGGCGGCTGAAAAGTAGGAATCCTTAGAGATTAAGTATTAATTAGAATCTTACTTTTCATTAAAGTTGTAATCCTTGTTAAATTAGAATACTTGAGCCCAAAGCTTATATAAGGGCATAGATTTAACCTAGGAGGCATCGAATACCCCATAACCGAAACCTAAACCCCCTGCCGTTTACCCGTCACCGACATGTTCTAAATTCCCCCTAGGATTACGGGTTGTTTTGTAAAGTAGTTGCAAGGGTTGTTTTGTTTTAGGATTTTTCAGTTCAATAAAATAGACTTCAAGTTCTCTTATTTTGGTTTTAATATCTCGCAAGAGCATCGGGAGAGCATTGTGAGGTTATCCATTTACTTAGCATCGGGAGAGTTAAGTATACGAAAGAAATAAGAGCGAGTTCTCTAGTTTATAGTTGAACTATCTTGTGCCTAGGTATAGGGCAAGGTTAAGTGGCTAAGGAAGAATTCATACACATCGGTGTTCATCCTTCGATTCACGCCGGGAGGTATCATCAAAGACGTGATCATCGACAGACTTGGACCTAGGGATAGGACAAGGCAGATCTGGGATTCTTGCCAAACTTGAAGTACGGAGTTGGTGTCTTCGTTGCCGCGACAGCTAACGGACAGCCGCCGCGATAGGTGCTGTCAGCGACGGGAGCGACGACAGAACTGGAAGTCCTAAGCAATCCAAACCTGCACTACCGAGCAATTCAATACCAGCCCATTCTCTCTATCTTGATATCTCAATCTTTTTATTTACGTTTTTCTTATTATTCTCGTGACAATCTTTTAAACTATTCCCTTTACTTCGTGCAGTAAACCAAGGTGAAGCTATTAGCCCAATCCCTGTGGAGACGATATCAGATGCTTCATATCACTTTACTACTTGCGTCGTGTACACTTGCACTACCATTGCGATAGACTATTTTACACGCAACAAGTTTTTGGTAAAAAAAATCAGAAAATTAAACTGTTGGCTTAAAAAAACTGTGAAGTTAACTTACCTGTCATGACGGCTCTGTCGTGGCAGCATCTTTAGGACAGTTTAAGGAGAAGTTTAAAGCCTTTCTATAGTTCTGAAAACTTAAACACCTTTGTGACTGTTATATTGCTTAGATTTCTTTTAGCCAAACTAGAATAGGAAGCTTAGAACTTGAATAGCCCTAGAGGTGCCTAACACTGGCTCTAGGAAAGAAGTTTAGCAAAAGAAAATAAAAAACCTAGAGGTGCCCGAAACTGGCTCTAGGAAGCTAACTAGAGGTGCCCGAAACTGGCTCTAGAAAAACCTAGCTTGAAAATAGAAGAAAAGAAGCATGAAAACGTGCTTTCTAAAAAAATAAACTTTGGCATAAAAATTCGAGTTAAGAAGTTGAATATTCTAGTGAAACTAAGAGAGTCTTAGCATATAACTGTTCACAAGCATGCACACACTGCACGAGAGCTATAGGGAGATTCCGGACAGATCCTAACCTTTCCGACAGGTTGCTGCCGCCATAGAGAATGAGCGACGGGTAAGGGACAGTTCACTGTTTGAAGGCCAACACAAAAATTTTCATTTTTCTTTTAAGTTTTAATTGCTTGAGGGCAAGCAAAGACTTGAGTTTGAGGGTGTGTTGAGTGTGTAAAAGTTCTATTATTTACACCCTTTTTAACCCATATTTCTGCTGCATTCAAGCATTATTGCATTGCATTTAGGGTAGTTTTCAGTAAAACATCACAAATGGATTAAAAGCACAGATTCTACTAAATGATGGCTATTTTTGCAGGTATCTGCCATAGTTGACAAAGAAGGCAGGCGCAGGGCAGAGAAGCAGGAAAGCTGAACTGGACAAGTAGATGAAGAAGACGAAGCTGCCATGGACCTGTCGTGACAGCACGGTGACAGCAGACTTATGAAGAGGAAAAGTCAAGTGGACCTCGATAGATAGAGAAAAATCTGCTCGTCTATCGTGTGAAAGCCAAATATTTTTCCATGCCCCGGATCAAAAGATATGTCAAGCCAAAGCTCAAGGAGAGGAATTCCCATAAAGCAAGGAGGCGGCTGAAAAGTAGGAATCCTTAGAGATTAAGTATTAATTAGAATCTTACTTTTCATTAAAGTTGTAATCCTTGTTAAATTAGAATACTTGAGCCCAAAGCTTATATAAGGGCATAGATTTAACCTAGGAGGCATCGAATACCCCATAACCGAAACCTAAACCCCCTGCCGTTTACCCGTCACCGACATGTTCTAAATTCCCCCTAGGATTACGGGTTGTTTTGTAAAGTAGTTGCAAGGGTTGTTTTGTTTTAGGATTTTTCAGTTCAATAAAATAGACTTCAAGTTCTCTTATTTTGGTTTTAATATCTCGCAAGAGCATCGGGAGAGCATTGTGAGGTTATCCATTTACTTAGCATCGGGAGAGTTAAGTATACGAAAGAAATAAGAGCGAGTTCTCTAGTTTATAGTTGAACTATCTTGTGCCTAGGTATAGGGCAAGGTTAAGTGGCTAAGGAAGAATTCATACACATCGGTGTTCATCCTTCGATTCACGCCGGGAGGTATCATCAAAGACGTGATCATCGACAGACTTGGACCTAGGGATAGGACAAGGCAGATCTGGGATTCTTGCCAAACTTGAAGTACGGAGTTGGTGTCTTCGTTGCCGCGACAGCTAACGGACAGCCGCCGCGACAGGTGCTGTCGGCGTCGGGAGCGACGACAGAACTAGAAGTCCTAAGCAATCCAATACCTGCACTACCGAGCAATTCAATACCATCCCATTCTCTCTATCTTGATATCTCAATCTTTTTATTTACGTTTTTCTTATTATTCTCGTCACAATCTTTTAAACTATTCCCTTTACTTCGTGCAGTAAACCAAGGTGAAGCTATTAGCCCAATCCCTGTGGAGACGATATCCGATACTTCGTATCACTTTACTACTTGCGTCGTGTACACTTGCACTACCATTGCGATAGACTATTTTACACGCAACAAGTTTTCGGCGCCGTTGCCGGGGATTGGCAACATAACTACATCTTTCTTTTATTGCACTTTTCGTTTTTATTTTTTTTTTGTTTTCGTTTTTATTTTCTTTATTTTTTTCGTTTTTGTTTTCAACTCTTGCTTTTCACGAGGTTTTCTTGTTTATGCGCAGATCTAAAAGAGGTGAAGATCCTGAGTATCCATTAGATCCGGAAATCGAACGTTCCTTCAGTCTCAAGAAGCAACTTCGCCGACTTTTAGACAGAAACGAATACCTCGAGGAACAGTTAGAGAAGATGGGCCATAACCAACCTGCCGGCGGTCACATACCACCCCTTGGCGATAATCACCCGCCTGTCGGTAACCCGCCCGCAGCAGATGGACGACGGTCATGTCGTGACTACATGCTGAACGATCATGTAGAGCTGGAGACCACGCTGTCGGATATTAATGTTGATAACTTCGAGCTTAAACCTGTCATGTTTAGTATGATCAACAACGTCGGGCAGTTCAGTGGTTCTGCGACAGAAGATGCTAGGGAGCATCTCAAAACGTTCCAGGAGATCTGTGGTTCGTTTAGACTGCCAGGAGTTAGTCCGGAGATACTGAGGCTTCGGTTATTCCCCTATTCATTGAGGGACAGAGCAAAAACTTGGTGGAATAAACTTACACTGGGTTCCATTATGACTTGGGCAGATCTAACTCGTGAATTTTTATCTCGTTTTAATCCTTCGCATTTATCTGAGCGATTATGTAATGAAATTGCTACTTTTCAACAGGAAGATGACGAGCCGATGCACGAGGCCTGGGACAGATTTACTACTCTTCTACGGATCTGCCCAATGCATGGATTCCCCGTCTGGAATTAGGTAACTAAATTCTATAATGCTGCTAACTTACAAACTCGAATTCGGATTGATTCTGCAGCAAATGGATTATTATTGGATAAAGATCCAGCCGAGGCATTGCAAGTTTTGAAAAATCTAGCTAAGAATGAGGAGCAATTTCCGACAGCTAGAAGAGGGGGTAAACGAGTACTTGCTGTCAAGGACTATGAGGCCGACAACACTATGAAATCACAGGTACCATTCCTTACTAAAGCAATGAAACACTTATTAAATGAAGAAGAATTACGAGGATTTGCTGTCGAGGAAGTTTGTGTTATCTGTGAGGGAAATCATAGTAGGGAAGAGTGCCCGATAAATATAGAAGAGGGAAAATATGTTGGAAATTACAAGCCGAATTATAATTCCAACAACTATAATCCCAATTGGAGGAAAGATCCCAAATTTTCCTGGAGTAACCCTAACAATGCCCTAACAATGCCCCGACAGGTGATAAACAGACTGTTGTCGATGAGCCTGTTACGACAGAAGAAGCGACAGAGGATAAAAAAGATGATTATCGTCCTCAGATTCGCATCCAGTGGGAAGGACGTATTGTTGATTATCGTCCTCCACCACCTTTTCCTCAACGGATACAACAAGCTAAGCATGAATCTCAACTTAAAAAGATTTATGATATTTTTAAACAGGTTCATATTAATATTCCGTTGTTAGATGTTGTTAGAGAGATGCACGGTTATGCTAAATTTCTCAAGGATGTTATGTCGAAAAAATCTAAACTTGGGGAATTTGAAACGGTAAAGATGACAGAAGGTTGCATGAGTATTCTTCATAGGCAGCCGCCCCAGAAAAAGAAGGATCCGGGGAGCTTCATCATACCATGTGTAATCGGCGACAGATTTGTGGGTAAGGCACTTTGTGATCTTGGTGCCAGTGTTAATCTAATGCCCAAATCTGTTTTTCAGAAACTAGGTATTGGCAAGGCGCGGCCCACGACAGTCACCCTACAGCTAGCCGACCGCTCTTACGTACATCCTGAGGGAAAAATTGAAGATATTTTGGTAAGAGTAGATAAGCTTATTTTTCCTGCTGACTTTCTTATTTTGGATTGTGAGGCATACGAAAACGCACCAGTCATCCTCGGGCGACCCTTCTTAGCCACGGGAAGATCATTGATTGATGTGGAGAAAGGAGAACTCACCATGCGCGTGAATGATCAAGAGATTAAGTTAAATGTTCTCCAAGCAATGAAACATGCCGATGTGGATGAGGAATGCAAGGCCATCATCGAGGTGACCTTTGATCACCCCTGCATCAGGTCGAGCTGCCGTGATATAAAATTTGGTCACTGCCGCGACAGCCACCTACCGGCCTATCACGACAGCAACTACGACAGCATCGACGACAGTGACTTCTCTGAATCCGATACATCTGACACTGAAGGTCAGGAGGAGGTAAACTGGTTAGACCATCATCCAGGTAAGTTATTCGAACCCTTGAATTACACTTCGGATAACCACTTAATCCAAAAGCCCTCTACTGTTGAACCACCTGTCTTAGAACTTAAGCCTCTGCCAGGACAGCTTAAATATGCTTATCTTGGTTGCAATGATACACTGCCCGTAATCATCTCTGCTAAGCTGCCGCAGGAACAAGAACGGTAGCTGATCGACATGTTAAGGCAGCACAAGAAGGCGATTGGATGGACGATAACAGACATACAAGGCATTAGTCCGGCGATATGCATGCACAAAATCCTCCTAGAGGAAGATCATAAGCCGACTATAGATACCCAAAGGCGGTTAAACCTTGCGATGAAGGAGGTAGTGCGTAAAGAGATAATTAAATGGTTAGACGCTGGTATTATTTACGCCATCTCCGACAGCAAATGGGTAAGCCCGGTGCAATGTGTTCCAAAGAAAGGAGGAATGACCGTGGTAACAAACGAGAACAATGAGTTAATCCCAACCAGGACTGTGACCGGTTGGAGGGTTTGTATGGACTATCGGAAGCTTAACAAAGCTACCCGAAAGGACCACTTCCCTTTACCCTTTATTGATCAAATGCTTGATAGATTAGCGGGTAAACCTTACTATTGTTTTCTTGATGGTTACTCAGGTTATAACCAAATTGCTATTGCACCGGAGGATCAAGAAAAGACGACTTTCACATGCCCCTACGGAACCTACGCATTTAGGAGGATGCCGTTCGGCCTCTGTAACGCACCTGCCACCTTCCAAAGGTGCATGATGGCTATATTCTCTGATATGGTAGAGGACTTCCTTGAGATTTTCATGGATGATTTTTCCGTCTTTGGAGATGATTTTGAAAGCTGCCTCGACAATCTTCAAAAGGTACTTGAAAGATGTGAAAAAGCTAACCTTGTGCTAAATTGGGAAAAATGCCACTTTATGGTGGATGAGGGGATAGTCCTTGGCCATAAGATTAGCTGACGTGGGATAGAAGTCGACAGGGCCAAGATAGAAGTCATAGAAAAGCTGCCGCCACCAACCACAGTCAAGGGCATTAGGAGTTTTTTAGGGCATGCGGGTTTTTATCGGAGATTCATCGCAAATTTCTCGAAAATCACGAAGCCCCTATGCCATCTCTTAGAGCAGAACCGACCCTTTGACTTTAATGAGGAATGTACTGAAGCATTCAAGGTTCTGAAGGAAAAGCTAGTGACAGCCCCCATAGTACAGCCACCAGACTGGACACAACCATTCGAGATCATGTGTGATGCGAGTGACTATGCTGTCGGGGCAGCACTTGGGCAGCGCAGAGATAAGCTGTTTCATGTCATTTACTATGCCAACAAGACGTTAAATGTCGCCCAAGTGAACTACACCACCACAGAAAAGGAGCTGTTAGCTGTGGTATTCTCCATCGACAAGTTTCGTTCTTACATACTTGGAACGAAAGTAATAATACACACCAACCATTCTGCCCTCAAGTATTTGTTCGCAAAGAAAGACGCAAAACCTAGGTTGATACGATGGATATTACTATTACAAGATTTCGACCTTGAAATCAAGGACAAAAAGGGAACAGAAAATCAGGTGGCAGACCACTTGTCGAGGTTGGAAAAGGGACAGAGTCTACCCATAGACGAGACAAACATGCTAGAGACCTTCCCTGATGAGCAGCTCTTTGCTGCCGCAATCGCTGTCGCGACATCCATGGCGGCAGGTCAGGTTATAAGGAGATGTGTACCACAAGAAGAACAAGAAGACATTCTCCATCACTGTCATGCTTCACAATATGGAGGTCACTTAGGAGGCAATAAGACTGCTGCCAAGGTGCTGCAGTCAGGGTTTTACTGGTCGACACTATATAAAGATGCACAGGAATTTTACAAAAACTGTGACAGGTGCCAGCGGACAGGTAACATCTCGAGGAGAAACGAGATGCCACTGCAGAACATTTTAGAAGTCGAGATCTTCGACGTTTGGGGGATTGATTTTATGGGACCTTTTCCATCTTCATGTGGAAATCTTTACATCCCCCTAGCAGTGGATTATGTCTCCAAGTGGGTTGAAGCCATCGCCACTCAAAAGAATGATGCCAAAACGGTCCAAAAGTTTTTGCACAAAAACATTTTTTCTAGATTTGGCATCCCTAGGGTGATTATCAGTGATGAAGGGAGACATTTTGATAATAGGGTAATTGCTGCCGCTTTGAAGAAATATGGTGTCAAGCACAGGATCGCGACAGCATACCACCCACAGACCAATGGACAGGCTGAGATATCCAATAGGGAAGTGAAGAAAATTCTTAAAAAGATGGTTAAGCCAACTAGGAAGGACTGGTCTTTACTTCTAAATGATGCATTATGGGCATACAGGACAACTTTCAAGACTCCATTGGGCATGTCTCCATACCGACTGATTTATGGAAAAACCTGTCACTTGCCTATCGAGATCGAGCACAAAGCACATTGGGCAATCACGGCAGTGAACATGGACTTGGACAAGGGCGGCCAGAAAAGGTTATTAGATTTGAACGAGATTGATGAATTACGGACAATGGCCTACGACAATGCAAGAATATACAAGGAGAAAACAAAGAAGTGGCATGCCAGGAAGTTGCTGCCACGACAGTTCTGCCCAGGGCAGCTTGTGTTGTTGTTTAATTCTAGACTTAAACTCTTCCCAGGAAAGCTAAAGTCTAGATGGTCTGGTCCATTCCAAGTAATACAAGTTTTTCCTCATGGTGCCATCATAATTCAGTCATTAAAAGACGGGCACCAATTCAAAGTCAATGGACAGCACCTCAAGCACTATCAGGGGACTGAAGCCCCAGGAATACATGAAGTGGTTACTTTAGGAGATGCCCCACAAGGCATTCCTAATTTAACCTATTTTTTATTTTTTATTTTATTATTTATTATTATTTATTAGGAAATTAGGTTTATTTTATTCGAATAATGTTTTGTTTTTCTAATTTCAGTCTTTAGGAAATAAAGGAGTCAAGAAGAAAAGGAGAAGTGACCCAAGCCCACCACCCATCCATCAGCCCAATAAAGCCCATTTATGGAAACCTGTCGTTTCGGCTGCCGCTGCGGACGGATATGATAGGCTGTCAACAGACTGACATGGCAGACGCAGAAGCGTGCGGCAGACGCGCAACAGACGCATAAATGCGTGTCAGACGCGTCAGACACGCTAAATCCAATCTGCCGCCCTGTTATTCCCGCATGCCGTTGCAATATTAAATGGGCAGCTACTCGACCGCTATAAAACCCCATTCTCATTTCATTTTTTCTCACTTCTGCTTATTCTTCTTTGCTTTCTCCTCTAGTTTTATTTGCTTTCTTCAGATTTCACAACCCTTGCAATCAACATGTCTTCTAGACAGACCCGCCGAAGCGCTGCCTCAGCTTCTACCTCAGCAGCAGCAACGCCCTTTGCCAACAAGGAGTTATGGGAGGAACGTGGCTTCGTATACATCCGCAAGGCACCCCACATGGGACTCCGGCCGTTCATTGTAAAGGCTATCACGGCTCAACTATGGGAGCACTTCGCGGAACAATCGGCAGCAGGCAGCCCACCGGCAGACACCTCTCCTAGAGGAACAAAGAGGCATGCCTCCGATAACAGCCCGCTGATTCGGAGGAATTTGGAGAGAGAATTTACGCCGATCAAGCGGTTTAAACACGTGGCAGACAAGAAACGGCTGCCCAAGGCTAGCACCACCACCAGCAGCAGTTGGGACAGTGGCAGCAGTTTCGATGTCCAGCTTGTAGAGCAACCTGCCCCTAAACCTGCCCAGCCTCCTCCACAGCCCAGACGCCGCCGTCAGATCCGTGTCAGCAGCAGCAGCGAGGACAGCGACTAAAAATTTAAGTTTTTATTTTCCTCTTATTGATGCCTGCCTTTATCTTTTGTGATGTACTTTTCTTTAATTTTTATCTTTTTCTGTCATTTTGCATTGAGGGCAATGCAACCCTTGAGTTTGGGGGTGGCAACCCTCCATCATTAATGGAGTCTTAAGTACATATTTTCATTAATTGTTGTGTCTATTTATTTCTTTAAGTTCTCTTAAAAAATAAGAAAATTAAACTGTTGGCTTAAAAAAACTGTGAAGTTAACTTACCTGTCATGACGGCTCTGTCGTGGCAACATCTTTAGGACAGTTTAAGGAGAAGTTTAGAGCCTTTCTATAGTTCTGAAAACTTAAACACCTTTGTGACTGTTATATTGCTTAGATTTCTTTTAGCCAAACTAGAATAGGAAGCTTAGAACTTGAATAGCCCCTAGAGGTGCCTAACACTGGCTCTAGGAAAGAAGTTTAGCAAAAGAAAATCAAAAACCTAGAGGTGCCCGAAACTGGCTCTAGGAAGCTAACTAGAGGTGCCCGAAACTGGCTCTAGAAAAACTTAGCTTGAAAATAGAAGAAAAGAAGCATGAAAACGTGCTTTCTAAAAAAATAAACTTTGGCATAAAAATTCGAGTTAAGAAGTTGAATATTCTAGTGAAACTAAGAGAGTCTTAGCATATAACTGTTCACAAGCATGCACACACTGCACGAGAGCTATAGGGAGATTCCGGACAAATCCTAACCTTTCCGACAGGTTGATGCCGCCATAGAGAATGAGCGACGGGTGAGGGACAGTTCACTGTTTGAAGGCCAACACAAAAATTTTCATTTTTCTTTTAAGTTTTAATTGCTTGAGGGCAAGCAAAGACTTGAGTTTGGGGGTGTGTTGAGTGTGTAAAAGTTCTATTATTTACACCCTTTTTAACCCATATTTATGCTGCATTCAAGCATCATTGCATTGCATTTAGGGTAGTTTTCAGTAAAACATCACAAATGGATTAAAAGCACGGATTCTACTAAATGATGGCTATTTTTGCAGGTATCTGCCATAGTTGACAAAGAAGGCAGGCGCAGGGCAGAGAAGCAGGAAAGCTGAACTGGACAAGTAGATGAAGAAGACGAAGCTGCCATGGACCTGTCGTGACAGCACGGTGACAACAGACTTATGAAGAGGAAAAGTCAAGTGGACCTCGATAGATAGAGAAAAATCTGCTCGTCTGTCGTGTGAAAGCCAAATATTTTTCCAAGCCCCGGAAAAAAAGATATGTCAAGCCAAAGCTCAAGGAGAGGAATTCCCATAAAGCAAGGAGGCGGCTGAAAAGTAGGAATCCTTAGAGATTAAGTATTAATTAGAATCTTACTTTTCATTAAAGTTGTAATCCTTGTTAAATTAGAATACTTGAGCCCAAAGCTTATATAAGGGCATAGATTTAACCTAGGAGGCATCGAATACCCCATAACCGAAACCTAAACCCCCTGCCGTTTACCCGTCACCGACATGTTCTAAATTCCCCCTAGGGTTACGGGTTGTTTTGTAAAGTAGTTGCAAGGGTTGTTTTGTTTTAGGATTTTTCAGTTCAATAAAATAGACTTCAAGTTCTCTTATTTTGGTTTTAATATCTCGCAAGAGCATCGGGAGAGCATTGTGAGGTTATCCATTTACTTAGCATCGGGAGAGTTAAGTATACGAAAGAAATAAGAGCGAGTTCTCTAGTTTATAGTTGAACTATCTTGTGCCTAGGGATAGGGCAAGGTTAAGTGGCTAAGGAAGAATTCATACACATCGGTGTTCATCCTTCGATTCACGCCGGGAGGTATCATCAAAGACGTGATCATCGACAGACTTGGACCTAGGGATAGGACAAGGCAGATCTGGGATTCTTGCCAAACTTGAAGTACGGAGTTGGTGTGTTCGCTGCCGCGACAGCTAACGGACAGCCGCCGCGACAGGTGCTGTCGGCGACGGGAGCGACGACAGAACTGGAAGTCCTAAGCAATCCAATACCTGCACTACCGAGCAATTCAATACCAGCCCATTCTCTCTATCTTGATATCTCAATCTTTTTATTTACGTTTTTCTTATTATTCTCGTGACAATCTTTTAAACTATTCCCTTTACTTCGTGCAGTAAACCAAGGTGAAGCTATTAGCCCAATCCCTGTAGAGACGATATCCGATACTTCGTATCACTTTACTACTTGCGTCGTGTACACTTGCACTACCATTGCGATAGACTATTTTACACACAACATCAATTCCCAAAATGTGTTAGCTGCAGCGCGTGTATTGTAATGGTTGGTGGTTAATCTGATTAATGGGTTTTACCGAGTTTGAATTCTTTGCATTTTGGTCATTATAGGTTGTTTCATCAATTGATCAAGTGAATGATGTCCGTTTGAATTGCGTTTTTGCAAGCATGTTTAAAATGTATCTAATTGTTGTGAGAAGCTGATAAAAACGAGTTAGCCCCTATATTTTGGTTGTTTTACCTTTTATTCCTTAATTTCATTTTTAGCTCAATTGGGTGCCTATTCGTTATCCATTGAAGCTTAAATTTGACATGCCTTCATGAAACATAATTAATCAAGTATTGGTAACTTGAAATTTGAATAAATCCCTGTAATTATTTAGATTTACATTTTGATCCATAAAACGCGCTTGTAATGAATCAGACGTTCAATTGACCTCGTTCGAGTCGTAACTTTATCCGCTGTGAGCATATCACCTTAAGAATTAATAAGAGCATCTAGACAAGATAAAAAGGGTTGCTTATTGAAGTAAATCTTCACCAGTTTATTTCAATATTCCACATGTAACTCGCTCGAGTCGGTGAAACAGTTAGACTGGGTCAAAGGGGTTACACTTGTATAGTCCATCTAATATTTCTTGATATCTTGAGTAGACTATTATAAAATAATAACTGTGATATCTCATATCAATTTATTCGTGCATGGCCATGCATTTCTAGTCTCACTCAATCAAGTGGCCCGTGATATTACTCATATTATGTAGGAGGGACAAATCTTATCTTGATCAACCATATCCCACTACATAGATTGTGACATATCCAATAGCAGTCTTTACATTGTAGTTAGTTACAACACACGTTTGACTGTACCAAAATATGTTACTAACAATGTTAAAATAATGATGGTCTCAAATCTGAGGATCAAACATGTAGTTATTAGTTTGAGCAATGTTGTGACTGTCACATAATAATCTAAAAAACATGCTCATAGCGGGTCAGTCCAGTATGTCGTTCTCTAACACATACTTACGTATTGATTTTGACATCTCCATGTCAATGACAACACTTTGCCATCAATCAACTACACATTAGTCATAATGTATTATTGTTGTCCATGCCCACAATAATATTCGACTAAGTACATTTAACAATAACCATATTATTCTAAGGTCTTTATTATTATTTAGTTTATTTATATATGCGCAGAATAATGACTGAAATAATAACAATGACTTTATATTATTAAACAAAATAAAATAAGTAAGTTTTTTACAATCATCTTATGATTGGTCTTTGGGCAAACTCCAACAGTTTCACACGTCGTCGATCGATTTGCGGCGACGAGGTGGTGGGGTAAATGGTCGTGAGGGTCCGACGACGAATGTAGTGGGCGGCGGCGTGGCAATCGGTAGCGAAATCAGGTTAAATCGGGATTTGGGTTTTGGGGCGTTAGGGATTTCAAAATTTGAGACTATTTTATGAAATAAAGAAAATATTTTTTTTATTTATTTTTAAATAGAATTGTGTAATTTTAAGAAGTTGACATGTGCCACTTAACGGTGAAATTTAACTGACGTTGACGATAGGCACTTATTTGAGTGGCGTTGAAAACGTTAGGCATCTGTTTGGCCCAAAAAATACTTTAGGCACCTATCTGGAAAAAATGGTATAGTTTGGTCACTTATTTTCCACTCAAGCCTTCAATTCTCGATCTTATATTATACCAATTAAATTAGATAATCGATTAATCATTTAACTGAAATATTTGATTCTGGAAATGTTTTTTTTTTTACTTTGTTTATCAAATATTATAACATGGTAAATTTAATAATTGTTCGGTTGTGATAAAAGTATAAAAACAACTAGAAAGTAAAAAAAATTGAAAGTTCACACCTATTAATCCTACCCATAGCGAAACCTTGTTTTAAAAAAAATCAGAAGGGTATCGAAATCACTAGACTATAAGATATTGTAATGCATAAAATTTAGAAATATTGTATATAATAGTTCAGATTGGTTAATTAATTTTGCTTAAAAACCATGAACCATAACGGAATCGAAATAATTTATTTAAATATTTGTACCAAAATCGGGTTCGATTAATCTAAAATAATTATTGTGGTTAATTGCTAAATTCAGATTATTCAATTCTCGATCTTATATTGTACCAATTAAATCTAATAATCGATTGACAGTTTAATTGGAATATTTGATTTGAGTAATATTTTTTTTACATTGCTTATTAAAGTATTAAATATGGTAATATGGTAAATTTAATAAGCAGAGTAAAAAATCATTACCCGAATTTTTTAAGGATTAATTGAATTTTCTATTTGTATATGTCATTTGAGAGTGGCCAAAATCTGAACAGTTCGAAAGTGAAGTTATTAAAATGATAATTGTTAAACTCTAGTGACCAAAATAGGTGTGAGAAGAAAGTTGAGTGATGATTGGTGTACTTTACCCATTTTTTATTAAAGAAAAACGAAAACTAACGTCAACTTCTAAAGGAAGGTAACGAGAGGGACCGTATCGAAATCGAACTAAAAGTTGGGTAACCTTATCAAATATTTTAAAAGTACGGTGACCAAAATAAATCTGCCCTAAAAGTTCAGTGACCATTTATGTAGTTTACCCTTATTAAATATATTAGATTTAATTCGGTTCCTTTTATAGAAGAAGTTGTTGTCTATGGTTTAAATTTGAGATTTAGGCCCTGTTTGGCAATCAGCTGATAGCGGATTACATTAGATGATAGCAGATAACTGATAGCATTAGCTGATTTAATTAGCAGATTACATTAGCTGATTGTATAAAAGTGTTCGGAAAAATTAACTAATAATTGTTTGATTATTTGAACAAACAAAATGACATATAAGGACATGATTATATTTAATACTTATTTGAATAATTTAATAGTTATTAAGATTTTGTATATATTAATATTAATTAGATTATAAAAATTAATTTTTTAATATCATTACTGAACATATATGAGGACGTACATATTATTTTTTTATTTGTAAAATAATTTTTTTGTATAATTTTAATATTATTAAATTTAGATATATAATTTTAATATTAGTTAATCAAATTTATGTTATTTAGAGAAATACTTTATAATCATCAATGATAAAATAATCTTTACAAGTCTTTTATCCAAACTTCTAACTCAAAATCTCCTAAAATAGTTTTTTTTTTTTAAATGAGAGGTTTCACCTCAATCCACTATTATAATAATATATTTACCAAACATTCAAATTGACATATTCAATTGGTCAAACTTCTAAAAATACTTTAAACCTTTAATTTTAACTCAAAAGTTATTTACCAAATATGTTCTTAATATTAATAAAAATTAAACTAATGTCTATACACATATATACACACACATATATATATATATATATACTTTAATTAATTCAAACTAAATATGAATCAACGCAAACTAAAAAATTATTAAAAGATATCTTCAAAAAATAATTATTAAAAGATTGTAGTGATTATTAATAGACTGAGTGAAAATAAATCTCCCTCTCAAACTAAAAACTATAATTGATCTTCGTCCGTCGACAAAATTCAACAATATTTGTAAAAAGATTATTTTAAAATTTATGAATGTAAGAGGTCGAACGGTGATTTATATATATATTTAAGGAACAAAAAGTAAATTTACGATTATTGAACTTAAATTTTAAACTTTTTAATATGATAATATTTTTTTGATTAATTTATATGATAATATTTAAATACACATCAAATTGGTTAATTTATTAACATTGTTTTCAACACATATACAATAAGTCTAATCACATACAACGAAAGATCTCCACAATATAATATTAAAAAAAAATCTCCACAATATAGTAAGCATGATTGGGACTTTGTTTTTTATTATTATACACATCAAAGTGGAGCATTTCTTTAAACTTTGATTTGATACAAAGGTAAAACACAAAACATGAAACGACATATAGAAATATAAGAAAATGTTGGCGTAAATTTAGTTTTGTCATACCCCATCAACCGATTTTTGCAAAATTAAGTAACCTTTTGCCATCGAGTGCATTTTCGTGAATGTTGTTCATATAATCACCAAACACAAAGTCTTTGTAATGAGCAATTCCATCTTTCTCCATCAGTTGAGGTAAAGGTGCCATCTTTGCTGTTTCTAGTGGCATTGTAAAAACTGGTACAGACACTCTTGAATTTATGCTTGTGTTTCGAACTGCATGCTCTGCACTTTTGTACTTCCCATTACTTAGTACCTGTAAATAACCCAAATTATAAACTTGTGTGTTCGAGTTTTAATGAAGTAAAAAGGGTTTTGAGGTTACTTGTAACATATCGGCGACATTGATGACTAGAGCACCGGGAACAGAAGGGATCTCTATCCACTCTGCTTTCTTTTCATAATCCATGCCTTCATCGGTTTTGACATATAAACCACCAATTTCATCTTGTAACAAGACGGTAAGCATACCTATATCAGAGTGACGGCCAATCCCAACAGTAAGATCCGGATTAGGACATGTCGGATAGAAGATCATAGCAACCCTTTTCGTGCCAATAAATACATCAATCATGGGATCATCCGGTTTCACACCTAAATTTCCCAATAAAACTTGAAGCAATTTCTTCACCACAACTATTGAGGACCTCAGGTATTCGAGTAACACCTCTCTACAAATTAGTACATATATAAAAGTGGTTAAGTGGATTTCGAAAAAAGCATATTAAAAACCAGCAATTAGTTCATATAAATAATAAACCTCACCTGATCTCTTCAGGCCAATATCGATGAGCTTCGTCGTCATCGGTGTACTGCATGAGGATATAATCTTTCCAATGCAAAGCTTTCTCCTTCTCCGGCAAGTAGCTGGTACCGTACTTCACTGTTGGACTTGGAGTTACCGGTGCAAGATAAACAGCCTTCCTTTCAAGTGGCAAGCCGAAGAATTTATGCGCAGTGTCCTTAAGCGATTCAAGTAGATGAAGAGGGACTCCATGGTTAATAACTTGGAAGAAACCCAGAGTCTCTGCAGCTCTCACGATTTGCTCGGTCACTTCGTCGTGGCCGTGGCCGTGGCCGTCCAGTTTCGACAAATCGATGGGTGGCAACTCAAGTTTGATGGCTTTTTCCTTGTCTATCCGTTCATTTGGTGGTTGCACGTAGACCCCTGGCACCTTGGAAAGGCCTGAATCCACCAATCCTTTTATACCATTTCCTTCTTTGACAACGAACTCGAAAACAGAGTTGGCATCGTCCAGATTTGGAGCCATTGATATCAGCGTAAAAGCTTAAGATTTTGGCTGTGGATTCACGGATTGTGAACGCCGAGGAAAAATCTTGTGAATTTGATGAAAACCAGAGAGAACGGCACATTATATATAATGCAGAACTAATGGTTGACGTTTCCACGTTATATAATAAATTAATGGGTAAAACTACACTCATGGTCACTAAACTCATAGGACAATTTCAGTATGGTCACTGAAATTAAAAAAAAAAACTTACATTTAAGTTATTGCCGTCACACACCATTAAAATAGGGTAAATCACAGATTGAACAACTTAACTTTCTGAAATTTTCAAAAGTGATCCCGAACTTTTCATACTTCGTCCGTCCCAAGTTTCTTTTCACGTGTTGACTTTTTATAGGGTTTTAGGAAGAAAAAGTTTATATGAGATGTAGTGTAAAATAATTTAAATGACAAGTTTGCTCTTATAAAGTTAACTTTTGCTTTTGTTAGGAAACTAACAAAATAAAAAAGTAAATGTGTCTTATAAAATAACAAAATAAAAAAATAAATGTGTCTTATAAAAATTGTTGAGTTTTTTTCACAAAGAACAATCATATATAATTATTATAAATCCTCTAATTAACTCAAACTAAATATCTATCAACGCAAATAAAATAATTATTAAAAGATTGTACTAGTGACAATAGTTGAAGGTGAAAATAAATCTCCACCCAAACTAAAAACTATGGTTGATTTCTACCCAGCGACAGAACTCAATAATATTTGTAGTAGGTGTCATTTTAAAATTAATAAATTTAAGGGAGTCAACAGTGAGCCCTATATTCTTTCAGGGGACAAAATAATTGCGTAAACATCACATTTAGTCACTAAACTATTTTCATTTTTATGTTTTAGTCACCAAACTATTATTTTTGGTAAAATAATCATTAATGTTATGTTTTCTCCTATTTTGATCATCCGCTGTTAAAAACTCATGGAAAACAAGAAAGCAAGAATAGTTTAGTGACTAAAATTGTAAAGAAGCAATAGATTGATGATCAGAACAGGAAAAAAAGTAACAGTAGTGACCAAAATAGGAAAAAAAGTAACAGTAGTGACCAAAATAGGAAAAAGAAACATACAATTAGTGATGATTATGTATAAAATCATAGTTTAGTGACTAAAACAATAATGAAAAAAATAGTTTAGTGGCCAATAGTGATATTTACCCAAAATAATTTTACTATTGTCTTAACTTATTTTTTTAGGGTAATCTTCACATGTGGTCTCTTTTGTTTTGGGTTTGTTCTATTTGATCACCCAAATTCAAAAAAGATTATTATGGTCACTTACGTTCGAAACCATTTATGTTTTGGTCACTGGACCGTTAACCTTCGTTAATTAAAAATAATAATTTCTAATTTGACCCCCACATTTTTAAAACTTCATTTTTCACCATCATCCCCAAAGTAACAATATTATATTTTACCCTATGAAAATAATCCCAAACTTCCATGCTCCACACATCACAAAGTTTTCGTTGCAAAGAACCGAACCAATGACAAACCACAAAGTTATTGCTTTCTTGGGTTCAAAATCAAAACCAATGTAGCATAAAAAAAAGTAACCATTTTAAAAACTTTTTTAGTTTTCTTTCTAATGGGAGGAAACTACCTATTTAGAATATGCAACAACAATAGATTACTTTTTTCGACTTTCTCTTGGAGAAATTTTTCATGGGAACGTAAATATCGTTCTTGTCCCTAACTGCTCGAATATCTGGATCAATTTTGTTTTACATGAATAAGAATCTACATTGTATTTTTGTATCAATCAAGGACTGGGATTGTAAGCGTTTTCCATACCTTCTTTCATTTTCTCAGTTTCTAATCAGGTCCTTGAGAGTCAGCACGACATCATTCAGGTCGGGGAACGAGAAAAAAGAGATGGAGATGATATTAATCCCCCATCGCAATTTTTCTAAACAGATCTGGAATGAGCAACATAGTTTCTTTGTTGTTTTTGTCTCCTTCAATTTTTTTTATTTAGTTCTGAAACCCTAATAAAATCATTCGATTATTATTGAAACTGAAACAAACAAGTGTTTTGAAAATGATTATAAATTTCAAATGGAAATCTTACCTGAATTCTTCCTTTATGAGAAACCTTTTGAAGTAGAATTTGAAGATTAAAGAATAAATGAGATGCAATTTGCAAATAGCTTCTTTCCTCTCTTTTTTTAACTTCTGATGCTTCTTTTATTTGGATTTGTAGAAGTAAAATTGGGGTGTTCGTGTAGTGTTTTTAGTTTAGGTAATATTAACCTCCGTTAATATTACAATTAGGTTTTGGGAAAGATAGTGAAAAATGAAGTTTTAAAAATTTGGGGGTCAAATTAGAAATTATTATTTTTAATTAACGGAGGTTAACGGTCCGGTGACCAAAACAGAAACGGTTTCGAACGTAAGTGACCAGAATAGTCTTTTTTAAATTCGGGTGATCAAAATAGAACAAACTAAAAACAAAAGAGACTACGAGTGAGGATTATTTTTTTAATATTTAGGAGGTCATATTCCCCAATAATTCCTTCTATATACCGCGGTAGTCTTCCACCTTTTCGATTAATTATCTTTTAATTATTTTTTATACAAAGCCTGACTTCAAACACCGAATGCATTTATGACATATACAATAAGTCTAATTACATGCAACCAAAAATCTCCCATCATTATAGTAAACATGATTAGGATTTTGTTTTGTTTTGTTTTATTATTAACACATCAAAGTGGAACATTTCTTTAAGCTTTAATTTGATACTAGGTAAAACACAAAAGATTAGACGACATACTAAAACTTAAGAAAATGTTGGTCTAAATCAAAAAAAATATTTTACTTTTTTATTATTTAACACATCTATAACCTCAACCGCCTATATATTTAAAAAAAAATTATGTCCTTTTGATGATTTAAAACTTAAAAGGGTGCATCGAGTTAAGCGTCTACTATTTACATTTTGTAATAATCTTTATTGTGTTCTTATTCTTTTCTTTTTTTCTTCATCATTTTAATTATGTAGACTCTTATTATAATTTTATTGTATTTCTTCTTTATTAATAAACTAACCGATAGTATTTGTAGGAAGAAAAAAAAAACACATCAAAGTAATGCATTTCTCTAAGCTTTGATTTGATACCTTGGGAGGCAACTCAAGTTTGAT
Organism: Hibiscus tridactylites; assembly: GCA_958450335.1. Lineage (NCBI taxonomy): Eukaryota > Viridiplantae > Streptophyta > Magnoliopsida > Malvales > Malvaceae > Hibiscus > Hibiscus tridactylites. The sequence goes on from OY288279.1 coordinate 74,230,424, forward strand.
GGCGTTTTCCTTGTCTATCCGTTCATTTGGTGGCTGCACGTAGACCCCTGGCACCTTGGAAAGGCCTGAATCTACCAAACCTTTTATTCCATTTCCTTCTTTGACAACGAACTCAAAAACCTTAAGATTTCAGCTCTGGATTCTGGTTTGTGGAGAAAATGCTTATCAATTTGATGAAAACAGAGATATATAAATAATGCAGAACTAATGGTTGAACAATTGAAGCTTAAATTCTCGACCTAACTTAGCGGTTAAACACAAGACTATTGCAGGTTCCAGACCTGCATCAGCCATTTGATTTTGTTTTTATTTATCTAAAAATGTTTCCACATTAAATTATAAAAACAAAATTCCTATGTGGTCCTTGATTTGTAATCCCGGCCAATAATGCAAATACGACAACTTCCTCCACAATTATAAGAAATCTTTCTTTCAAAATGTATCAACATAATTTCCATAATACGAAGTATTGCAAGGTTTAAAAAAAAAAAAAAAAACTAACATCCACACCCCACACGCAACTTGCAAGAACATCAATAGTAGCATACAAAGACGGACCCACGTTATCAATTTTAAATATTACTATATGGGTTTATTTTTTCTATACATCAATCAGTCAATTTAATTTAATTTTATTAATAAATAAAAGTAAAACAAGAAATTAATATATAAAACGGTTAGTTTAAAAAAATATAAGCGTTGTACTGGTTAGATTAGACATTTTTTACACACAAAAAAAATTTCTATAGTCCATTGTAAAAAAAGTCTTTAGAAAGTTGTCAAAATATAAACTAGATAAAATTCTTAAAATCGGCAATCTTGTTTCACGCCTATTCCCGAAGGTGACGATCCGCTACAGCTAATTAAGCAAAAAACCTAAAAGGAGATAAAACTATCTGTGACCACCAGCAAACACAAATTATGAACAAGCATCGTGGGGTCACCATTCAAACACCAAACATTCGCAAAAATAACCACATAAACGTGCCATAAGATAGAGATGCATCATAAAAGCAACAAAAAAACATGTCATAAAAGCGGAGGAAAGCATAACAAAATACGCAAAGAATAAAATAAAATAAATATAATTAAAAATATAAATATAAATCACCGGAGGTCGGCGATCATTACCAAAACTAATGCCGTCGTCAATTAAGTAAAAAAACATAAGTTATGGAGGCAAACTACGGGAGGAGAGAAATTTTTTTACATTATAGTTATATTTAGAATTTTATATATTTTATATAAAACTTGATATATAAACATTTTCATATATTTTCAAAGTAAAATTATAAACATAAATTCAATGTGAGCACTTGATTAAATAAAAACAAGTTTTATGAATAAATAAAAAAAATAAGTGTCCCAGTCAAAAAGGGATGATGTTCATCGTAAGAGATATGAATTGAATTCGTTCTGTTTACAAGGTGTATGCGCAATGATAAAGAGTTAAGAATATGTATGAACATATACTACTTTGTAATCACTTTTAGACTGTTTAAAAAATAACAGACATCGTACTCCGAAGAAACCAAACACCCTTGGTCGCAATAAAAATATATTTTTTATTTTTATTTTTGATTTAGCCTTCAATATCTGACAACATTGTTCGACTATTTTAAATTGAATTTTACAACAATTCAATATAAAGACAACATTTTCAATTCAATTTTTTAGTCGCAACTTTTGTACAATTTAATTATATTTTAAAATACGAGACTTTAAATTCAAGCCTTACTTTAAAATTCCAATGAAATTATGAAACGGAGTGGAACAGATTTTTATCAAATTCGCCAATATGTCCTAGTTGACACGGGATGTAAAAAGCTGACCCGACCTGAAAATTTGACTGAAACCTGCTCGAGTTAGAACCTAATTTGACCTGAAAACTTAATGACTCGAACCCGATCTGTAACCGACTGTTGTTGACCCGAACCTGAATTCGACCTGTTACTGTAGTGACCGAACCCGACCTGCGTCCGACTGAAAACGACCCAAATCCGAATTGGACATGTTACTGTGGACCTGAAACCCGACCTGCGCCCGACTGAAACGAACCTAAACCCGAAGCCGACCTGGCAGATAACCGATTTTACCCGACTGAATTGACCCGAGATCCGATATTACCCGACCTGTTTTGAACCCGACCTGTTTTGGACCCGACCTGTTTTGAACCCGACCTATTAATTGACCCGACCTGCTTTGTACCCGACCTATTTTTAACCTAAACTGATATTGATCTGACTTGATATTTACCTAATATATAGTTGAAGAAGTCTACGATTTGATAAATTTAAAGTGTTGATAAATGTAAAGTATTAATTTATTAAATTAATTTAATACTAACTCGTTCAATATAAATTATTTGTGAAATTTAATAAAAATTAACATACTTAAATTTATTTTATTAAAAATATTTAAAATTTAAAAGTTTTATTAAATTAATAAGTTGTGATGGATGAATTTAAAACAAATTATTTAAAATTTAAATTAATTTATTAATTATGATCATTAAATTTTAAAAAAATTATTAAAAAAATTAATTATAACTATTAAAAATATATTTTTTAGTTTAGGGGAAAAAAAGGAAAGTTTTTTTGATTGATAGAAAATTATGGGGGATTTTGGCACCATATCAAACAAGGGGGTGGGAGTGGGGGGAATTTTGCCGCCAGATGAAACGTGGGGGGGGGGGGGGGAATTTTGCCTCCAAATGAAATAGGGGGGGGGGGGGGAATTTGCCGCGAATATCAAAATTGAGAGTGGAAATGAGATTTTTTATTTATTTAGGGGTTAATTATCCTTTAGGTCTTTCCTTAATTAGATTATTAGAGTTTAGATTTTTTAGGTTTTAGTTTATTTTTTTAGTCTTAACTTTTGGTTTAGTTTCTTTAAATTTATTTAATTAGGCCATGCTTCATAAATTAATTGATTTTTAAGCTTTTTAGTTTGCTTTAAATTTGATTTGGTCCTCGTATAAAAATTTGGTAAGTAATTAGGTTTAATAATTTTATTCATTTGTGATTTGGGCTCTAATTAATAATTTAGTTTTAATTTATTTTTAGATTTGACCTTTTATGTTTCAATTTATTTTGTTTGTTAGATTTATGGGTTTATGTTTAGGGTTTAAGGGTAAGTGTGTCAAGTTGATTGTTTGGGGCTATGACATTAGTTTAGGGATTATGTGATTAGGCTTGCACTCTAATTATTAGTGAATAGTGTCTGTAAGATTTAAATATTCATGTTTGGGATTTAGCGGTAAATGTGTCAACTTAATTATTTGGGGTTATGAGATTAGTTTAAGGATTAGGGGATTATGCTTGTACTCTAATTATTAGCGATTATAAGATTTAAGGGTTGAGGTTTATGGGTATTGTTTAGGGGTATACATATATACATACAAATATGTATGTTCTAGTATATATATATATATATATATATATATATATATATAACAATATATGCATACTAAAACTTACATACATACATATATATATATGTATATATAATTATAACAATATATATATACTAAAACTTACATACATACATGTATATATATACACTAAAACTTAAATACATGCATATATATATGTGTTTTAGTATGTATATATACATGTGTATTTTAGTATATATACATATGCATATTGTCACAGGGGAACTTTTTGCGACCGAGCCAGCCGCACCCATAGGTGCGGACCCTTGCGCACAATGCCTTTCTCCCAACCGAGGGGCCCGAGTAGCTGCCCATGCCACGCACCAAGGGGCCATGCCCAACGCCCTTGGTGGTGTCCGCGCCCAAGAGATCCATCCTGGGCCAGTTCGTCCGCACCATGGGGCCTTGTCCAACACCCCATGTGCTGCCCGTGAGTCTTGCACCCGAGGGGGCCCAACACAAGCACCCGAGGGGCCTTTGCCATGCACCCTCCATGCCGGCCAAAACATGGAGCCTGAGCCTGCACCCGACGTGCACGCCCAAGGAGCCGAGCCCGCACCCGATGTGCGCGCCAACAGGCCTAGGGGTTGCCCATCCGAGTTGCCCACACCCTTAGGGCCCGATTCAGCCAAAGGCATCCAAGAGAGGGGACTTTGGACACCAAGATTGGACCATGAGAAGCCCAATCCGCCCAAACATCCATATCCCATGCCAAGTTGTCATCCTTGGAGAAATACTTATGGAAAGCTAGCCATCCATGGGGAAAGTATTCTAGGACAACAAAGCAATGATGTCATAGGCTTTGTATTAGGGACAATATTGTTTGTAATCAAGGCAAGTCAATATGAATATGACAAACTTGCCTTGAATAGGAGATTCTTTGTTGAGACTCATCCATGACCCTTGGATGAAGTCATTGCTAGCCATTGGATCGAGGGGGATTAGGCTATAAATAGAGCCCTCCTCCATCCATCTTACTCATTCCACATTCCCTCATTTTCTACCTTTTTGTAATCTTTCTCTTCTTTGTTAATAAAGAAGCTTTGGCACTCTTTTCTCCCCATCTAGGCTTAGGGGGAGTTTTTAACGAGGCCTTAGCTTTCTTAACCGAGAGTGTGCATCCCCTTCCTTGCTTTACTTTGAGCCATCACCCTTTTCATTTTTCCAAGAGAGCTTCCGCATCCGAGACTAAGCCTTCCGAGCTTAGTGAGTAAGTCTGACTTGGCCGTTTTCAAGCCCCTTTCGAGTGCTTCACGACCAAGGCCGCACGAGGCTAGACCGGCCTAGACCTAGCCCCGTGACAAGTGGTATCAGAGCTATTTTCCGCATCCTATCGAGTCGAGAGATGGCGCAAAGAAGAAGGAACGTTGCAGCAAAGAAGACAGTGGAATCACAAGGCGTCTCGTATAAAAGCGAGGTGAGCGAATCTGACTGCCCAAAGAGGAGACCGTCAAAGTGTTGGAAGTGTGGAGAGCCACACGAGTCTTTCCGATGCCCGCACCATTTCAAGCAGTCCAAGGTACAGGACGAGCCCGACGAGACCGAGGCTTCAAAGCTTGATGCGAGGTGCACTGTGCTACCAGTGAGGATGGTAGAGGCGTTCGAGGAGCGAAGCTTGCCCGATGAGACCGAGGCCATGAAGCTTGCTTCCTTGTTCGGGGAACAATCATCAGCGAGTATGATGGTTGGGGCGTCCAACTTCAAGAGTGAAGTAAGGGAAAGGTTGCAAGAGTGCAACGAGGCCACACAACCGTGGGAGAAGCCAGGTTATGTGGGGTGTTCCAGCGACGATGACGAGTCATGGGAGTCAAGCGAAGTCGAGAGCGGCTTTGATGAAGAGGAGCCTATGTATGTTGACATAGTGTTTCGAGAGGTGACGTTGAGTGCACTAGTTGATCCAAGTGCACAAGGAGTGCTCGTGTCTAAACAAACAGCCGAGCAATTAAACCTTCAAATTAGGAAGGTTAAACAACAAGTTGTGACAGCCAACTTCAATGATGAGAGAGTTGTGGGAATCGCGAAAGATGTGTTCCATCAAATAGGCGAATTCCGAGGCACAACAAACATCAAGGTAATTTCTTGCAAATTTCTTGACGTTTATAAAATTGTTATTGGTTCAACTTGTTTAGAACAAATTAATGCGCTTGTCTTGTCCGAAGCCGAGGATAGGTGTGTTGCAGACTCACACCGACAAGACGTTGAAGCCTTAAGCATCGAGGAATCGCCAAGCATCCATGAAAGAGTGCTTGAGTCCGAGACAACCGAAGAGCAAATCTGCCCAACTCTAGCCAAGAGTGGCCACAACGAGGAGGAGCGCGAGTTTGCTAAGATTGTGATCGCCAACGTAGAGTTTGAGGCGCTAGTGGACTTTAGCGCAACATCGTTGGTCATTTCCGATCAAATTGCCGATTGGTTGAACCTTGAAGTGGAGAAGGTTCATGATGAGACCGAGTTCATCAACTTCCACGAAGAGTACATCGATGGAGTTTCATGGAACGTGAGAGTTCGCATCGGAGAATGGTGCGACACAACCAACATCAAGGTAATTTCTCACCATTGTCTTGATGATGATGTTATTATTGGTTATTCTTGCTTAGAGCAGATTAACGCACTTGTTTTGTTAGAAGCTGAGGGTGAGTATGATGCAGGTTTGCAACAAAGCAATGACGAGTTGTCACGCCAACATGAAGGCGAACAAGTGTGCGAGTCCGAGATAGCCAATGATGAAGAAGCCATGGAAGAGTCCATGGAAAGTTCCACCACAATGGGACGTGTCTTTGAAGAGATCAAAGACGAGGAGAAGCCTTTGGAGTTGCCAACGACACCAAAGAGCGAGATGGTTCATGAGGTGGAGTACCCATCCAAGCCATCCGAGTTTGAGGAAGTAATCCAAGATCCATCCGAGTTTGGTGAAGAAGATCAAGCTGATGGAGAGGAGCTAGCAACCTTTTGCGAAGAGTTGCAAGCCGAGTTCGACGAGTGGTCGAATTCCATGGACGAGTGGCATGAGTCCATGGAAACGAGTCAAAGCACCGAGGTGCCCAAGCCCATTGAAGAGGGGCCAAGCCATGCCAACACTTGCCTTGGGTATCGACAAGACAAAATGGATTGAGACGACGCGGACCTTGAGTCCGAGGTAAGTGAGTCCGTTTTTCAATCCAATTTGGGACTAACTCACTTTGGTTTTGTTTGTAGATCGCCAACGAGAACGTGCGAAGAACAAAGCCATTCCATCGAGCAAGTAGGCACGACGGCCTACCTAGATGAGTTGCCATCTGAGCGAGTGCAAGAGTGCACCGAAGAGGGGCTTTTCCAAGACCCCGCCATCATCACTTGCCTTGAGTATCGACAAGGCGAAGTGACCCAAGCCAACAAGGACTTTGTGTCCAAGGTGAGTAAGTTTAGTTATTGTGAAAACTTACGACTAACTTACTCTGGTTTTGTTTTCAGGCCGCCGATGCGAACGAGCGAGGGACTAAGCCAAGCACAAAGCAAGGCGAGCATCTCCTATGAGAAGGAGACACCAAGCATCGAAACGGGCCAAGCATCAAGGCACAAAAGCCTTGTGCTTTTGACGGATCATCCCAAATCCGAGGGTGATCGAGAACTTGCCAAGGAGTGGCAACTGTTCGAGAAGGATCATGAACCAAGGCATGAGAGCCTTGCCCATCCAACGAGAGTTCCCTTAGCCAAGCGGGAACTTAAAGAAGAACCAAGGCCGTTCGAGAGCAAGACGACCGAGTTTCTTCAATGCCTATCGACGAGGGCGTCGATAGATTTAGTGGGGGAGAATGTCACAGGGGAACTTTTTGCGACCGAGCCAGCCGCACCCATAGGTGCGGACCCTTGCGCACAATGCCTTTCTCCCAACCGAGGGGCCCGAGTAGCTGCCCATGCCACGCACCAAGGGGCCATGCCCAACGCCCTTGGTGGTGTCCGCGCCCAAGAGATCCATCCTGGGCCAGTTCGTCCGCACCATGGGGCCTTGTCCAATACCCCATGTGCTGCCCGTGAGTCTTGCACCCGAGGGGGCCCAACACAAGCACCCGAGGGGCCTTTGCCATGCACCCTCCATGCCGGTCAAGACATGGAGCCCGAGCCTGCACCCGACGTGCACGCCCAAGGAGCCGAGCCCGCACCCGATGTGCGCGCCAACAGGCCTAGGGGTTGCCCATCCGAGTTGCCCACACCCCTAGGGCCCGATTCAGCCAAAGGCATCCAAGAGAGGGGACTTTGGACACCAAGATTGGACCATGAGAAGCCCAATCCGCCCAAGCATCCATATCCCATGCCAAGTTGTCATCCTTGGAGAAATACTTATGGAAAGCTAGCCATCCATGGGAAAAGTATTCTAGGACAACAAAGCAATAATGTCATAGGCTTTGTATTAGGGGCAATATTGTTTGTAATCAAGGCAAGTCAATATGAATATGACAAACTTGCCTTGAATAGGAGATTCTTTGTTGAGACTCATCCATGGCCCTTGGATGAAGTCATTGCTAGCCATTGGATCGAGGGGGATTAGGCTATAAATAGAGCCCTCCTCCATCCATCTTACTCATTCCACATTCCCTCATTTTCTACCTTTTTGTAATCTTTCTCTTCTTTGTTAATAAAGAAGCTTTGGCACTCTTTTCTCCCCATCTAGGCTTAGGGGGAGTTTTTAACGAGGCCTTAGCTTTCTTAACCGAGAGTGTGCATCCCCTTCCTTGCTTTACTTTGAGCCATCACCCTTTTCATTTTTCCAAGAGAGCTTCCGCATCCGAGACTAAGCCTTCCGAGCTTAGTGAGTAAGTCTGACTTGGCCGTTTTCAAGCCCCTTTCGAGTGCTTCACGACCAAGGCCGCACGAGGCTAAACCTAGCCTCGTGACAATATGTTTAATTAATTATAACAATACATGTATATGTATATATCATAATATATGTATATTTATATGTATATGTGTGTATATATATATGTTGTAACACCCGTGTTTTGGGGCTAGGAGTTAGTCGGGTTGTAGTCCGGGTCAATGAAATTTATTAAAATAAATTCAACTTAAATTGTGATGTAATCGAGCTTTATTAAAGAGGGAGGGACCTATGTTGCAATTTTCCCCAAAAGATTTTAAAAGGATGACAACTTTTGAAAGTTGTCATCTTCTCCCCTTTTTCCCATTAATTCCAACATGAAACCCCTTTCCCCATCTTCAAAACTCTCCTAACTTTCAAGCTACTTTTCCCTTTGATTTCTTCATCAATTCAAGGGGCTTTTGAAAGGTAATCCCATATTTGAACTCCCCTTTCCATTTCCTATTCATACATTGTCTTAGATTTTAAAAATATGAACTTTCGAAAATTAGGGTTTATGTCAAAGTTTGGGTTTTTAAGGGGTTTTCCATTTTGTTTTGATAAATTGAGTTGGGGCTTTGTTTAGCCAAGTTGAAATACACATGATATGTTAATTTGGTTAAGTTTTGGTAAAAATCCGAAGTGAGCCCTTATACCCATTTTTGAGTTGTCAAAAACACCATTTTTGGTGGGTTTTAGGTTGGAAACAAAGGGCTGATGGTTAGGGTATAATAGGAGGGTGATTTGGGATGCTTTAGAGGTCATTTGGGTGTTTGAAAATGGAATTTTCTGCTGGGTAAAATGGGAGTACGAAAATGAGAATTTTGATGATTGTTTGGGTTGAAAATTGTTGGAGCTTGGCTTGCACCTATAGGTTGATGTTGTGGCTGAATTTAGTGATCATTTGTGAGTATAAAATGTGTGGGAAACTTGGGTTTTCATCAAGGATTATGGGCTTCTTGAATTAGATAAAGTTGGGGTTTGGTCATGACTTGAAATGTTGAGTTGATATTTGAATTTGTATTCCGGGTTAGTTACCTTGATGTTTGAGTTGATTTGAGGTTGTTTTGCTTGTGTTGAGGTGTTTAGAGGCTTGGTTTTGGGTCGGTGAAGCCTTGGGAACAAATCCGGAAAATTGAAGACCATGGTTGCTTAGTACTTGAGCTTGGAGGTGGAGGTGAGTGGTTATTGTTTTTAAATGGTTTTAAACATTGGTTCAAGCATGTGGACTAGGTTGGGCTTGGTAGACCCACCTAGAGTTAGGATTAGGGTGGTAGCCTAATCCTAAGCTTTAGATAGAGACCCTGGATGTACTCTTTAATCATTGTTATGCCTCATGATGAGTATGTATAATGTGATACACATGTATGCGAAAGTATGGCTTAATGTATTGATTTTATATGCATGTTGATGATAAATTAAATGTGGATATATGATGAGATGATTGTTCGGTTGACATACATGTGGTGTTGGTTTGTGAAATGAGGTTATGTTGTGGATGGCATGATTGTGGAGAATCATGGTGAGTACGTGTTAGGCACGAAATTTATATTGAAATTGATATTGTAACAAGTTGTGTGGTTTGATTTATATTGGCACTAGTATGCTTGGGTACAATGATCGATCATTAGGATGAGTGTGCACACAAATTGAGTCAAAACGTACGTGGCCTTGGTGGCGTTAAGGCACCAAGGAGGAGTACGGTGATGTAATATTCCACCGGAAGCTTTTATATATTTCTACGTGATGATGAGTGGAATCCCATCCGTAGGGCATGTGGCGATGAGTGGAATCCCGCACATGCAAGGACCGGTGATGAGTGGAATCCCACCGAGGTAATGTTGTTGTTGGAAATGCGTTCCAACGAGTTATCTGCGTATTCGGGTCATAGCTAGGTGCCAATATGAGATCGTATGAATATACTAATATGAGATTATGTATACATGCTTATATGATACGAATGTGATGCCTTCATGAATTGATATATGATGTGGTTAATGCATGAATTATGTATCATGGTAAGTTGAGCTTATGGGCGTTGAGCATGTCATAATGTTGACTATATGTTCATGCATCATGTTCATTTTGGCTTTGCGGACCGGAGGTAAGATCATGCATTTCAATATGGAAATTGCTCGTGCTTGGACCCTGCATTGTCGAAAGTTTGTTTTCTGAGCTACCCTCACTAAGCTTTTATGCTTACGCTCTCTTTTGTTCGACAATGCAGATAAATAGCTTGTGGGTGGCAAGGGCAAGGAAAAGGTCTCCAAGTGATGCTTACGGTTAGCTCAAGTATGATAGTTAAATTTAAAGATTGTAATAGTAAAGCAATGGGATAGGTGTTGTTGTTTTGTGCTAGTGTTGGTTGTGTAGGAGCATGTTTAGACTCCCTTCTTATGTTGTTTTTGATTGGCTTAATGATGCTATGTTTGGATTGTAACCATGTTTAAATTGTTTACCTTGTGTGTTGGTCACGTGCCTTTGAGGTTGCCTTCATGTTAGAATATTGAAGTATGAGCTTTGAATGTTGGAATGCCATTTGTTGGAATGTCATGCTTGAAAGCTTATGTTCCTTGTATGGTTCGTGTATCATCATGGGTTGGATTGTGCCTTTGATTCATGTTAAAGCATGCTTTTATGGTTGGTTTGCATTAGGGTTGATGATAGTGTGCTGGTTGGGGTTGTTAGAGGGATTTAGGGGCCTTCTTGTGCTCTAAATTAGCTCAAACCTGCAGATTCGTAGCTGGGGTATCGATATCGTTGGTCTGGTACCGATACTGCCCCTTTGGTTTCAGGCCTCGTGTATCGATACTCGAGGAGAGTATCGATACCTTTTTGGCCACTAGAGCCACTGTCGATTTCGATATCGATACTGGCCTCTAGGGTATCGATACCGTTGTCTTAGCTTTGACCGTGGGAAGTCAACTTTAGGGGAGGGTATCGATACCCTCATTGGGGGTATCGATACTGTCTCCTCAGGTTGACCAAACCCTGTTGACTTAGTCAAGGGGTATCGATACCCCCCTCAAGGGTATCGATACCGCCTGCAGTTTAACTTTAAACATGGGCTTTTAAGTGTTAGTTTGGGTTCGATCGATTGCTTCGTAAATATTGTTCCGCTGTATGATCACTTAGGATGTAATTCTCATCTAGGCAAGATTAAAATGAAAAAAAATATAGGGTTGCTAACCGAGGGAGAGTTCCTTAAGGAGTTTTCACTCGGTTTTCCCCGTGTAGCTCACTCGGACCGGTCATCCTCCAGACCGGGACGAGGGGTTACATTTGTTGGTATCAGAGCCTAAGGTTACCGAGACCTTGGGCAGGTAAGTGAGGTAAGTTAAGTTCTTGCATTGAAATTGCACGGTGTTTGCTTGCCATGTAAGCATGTTGCTTGTTAACCGTGAATGCTGTGATGTATGATTGCTTGATTGAGAATATATGTTGTTTGATTGTACGCGTATGTATGTTTGTTTAGCAAGTAAGCCTTGTTATATGCTTGTTTGAGCATGTATGTGTGTTGAGTCGTTTGAAACATGTTTAGTAGAGTCCCATTGCTACTATTACATCGGAAAAGAGATTTTAAGTGAGGAAATCATACTTCAACCACTTGGAAGCCTTGCCTTGCTAACCCAACCTTGTATGTTTTACTGTTGTTGTTGATGTTGTTGATTTATTGTTTTTTGGTAAGTAGAAGTTGTAGTTTCTGAAAAGGTGGACGATGTTGAGGGAGTCCATCATATTAGTTAGGGAGGTATAGTTGTACCGGAATTGAGGTACAATTTGTCCGTTTGAGACGGTGTGTACGTGGGTTGATTCCTGTGGATGAGGGGCGATGTGATCAACACTGGCATCAGTTGGTAAAAAGAAGTGAAGACATATGAGTGGGAGTTAGATTGGTGTCGATGTTGTAACATATAAGCCCTTGGTACAGTGTTAAGTTGCTTCCTCTAGTTGATTCTAAATCCGTGCTTTCTTATATCGTCAGCAAGTACGCAAGTTTGAATATGCCCGGTGAAGTGTTAGAGGTAGGTGCGAGTACCTTGGTTCTTTTAGCAAGATCAAGGTAGGGGTCTCACGTGAGTAATCTGAAATTTCGGAAATGTTAGTTGGTGACCGTTGGGGTTCGGCCTATGATTTTAATGCAAGACAGCCGGTCAGTGTCTGAGAATGGGAGCTAGTTTGTGTAATTGGGTCAGTGTACGTTGAGTTGTTTTCCAGCAAGCGGAAGAGATGAAGTCACTTCCGATATAGTTGACCCGAGAAGGGAGCCTTGAGCTTTGACTTCAGGATTGTTTGGTAGGGGTAGAACAAGTCCAGCAAGACTGTTTATGTGCGATCAGAATTGAGTCTTGAAGTTACGAGATGCTCTAAGAACAGTTTAGAAGAGTCAGATTCTGTTGAAGAACCAGTCTGAAGACAAGAGGACCGAAGACTATCAGTTGTGTACATGTGAAGTTGCAATTTCTGCGGATACCTCCTTTTGTGTGAGCATGTAAGAAATTAGATATCCTTGTTGAGACCTTAGATGTAGGGACACATGTGACTAGCCCCCTTTGGGAGACAATAGTGATCAGAAAGATGTACAGAAGATGTTTGTTGGTGGTTTAGAGTTACTAGTTTCTAGTAGGTGTGAAGCGATCGTCTTCCTACGGTTTTGATGTACCTTTTGTCAAGGTTTGACTTGAAGAGCACAGAATTAGTGTATACGTTGAGACAAAGAGAGAGTTGCTTTGAAGACACAGATTTTTGTGAGACTGTAGTGGTAGGTGAGGGTGTGAGCTTCTTATTGAATGTTGATCCAGTTTTAGAGATCAAAGGTCGATTGAGTTTAGTTGACAGGCTTGCTAAGCAATTGTGATGGATTTGAATTTTGAATGAAGATTAGACCGCAGAATGTTGGGATAGTTTGTGTTTTCTATTCGTAGAAGTATTTGGAAGAATTGTCGGTTTATCTCTTGATAGAGAAGAGAAGTTCGTTGTTGAGACCGTCTTCGAGGTTGCTTCAGTTTTGTTGCTCTGCAACTTATGAATTCCGGAAGAATTGAGAATGTTGAAGAATTAACTTCGAGACTTGTTAGACCTTAGATTCATTAGGCCTAGTGCATCATCTCAGAGTTCTACAGTGTAACTTGTGTCGAAGAAAGAGTGACAGTACGAGAATGTGTTTAGATTACATACAGTCGAAACAGGTGTCAGTGATTTGTTGATCAGTTAGTGTGTGCTCCAGTCAAATTGAAGATTAATTTGGATTCGATTAGTACCAGTTGAAAGTGAGAAAAGTTGAAGTATCGAAGACATCTTTCGAGGCAAGATATGATCGCTTTGAGTTCCGAGTTATGCCGTTTTGTTTGACTAGTGTAGTAGTTACCTTCATAGAGATGTTGAGCAGAATAATTTCAGAGTTCCTTGATCAGTCGTAGTAGTTCTCATAGTTGACACATGAGCATATTCAAGTACCGAAGAAGACCATGACAAGCTTGGAAGTTAGTGTGGTAGATTCTATTAGAGAATTAATTGTATATCAAGTTGTGCAACACGAACTTCGAGTTAATGAAGATGTTCACCTAGGACATGTAGACCAGCTGAGTGTATTAGAGTAAATCCCGAGTAGGCGAAAGAAGATATGAGGTTGAGGAAATTGAAGACTGTGACAGATATCTATAGATCCTAGGTCTAGCATTGTCACTTTCAGAGAATTGTAAATAGTCGTTCGAAGATAGCTGCTCTTTTGTCAGATTGCTACACAAGACTGTTCAGTTGTGAGGTTAGATGCGAGTTAATGAGCCCTTGAGAAACTGAAAGAAACTTTGAAGAGAGCTTCGACCTTGAATCAACTTATGTCAGAGAAAGAGTTGTGAACCACAGTGATGCATTACGTGTAGAGTTAGGTTGTGTGATTATGCAAGACAGAAGATTGTGACTTGTTCATCAAGATAGTTGAAAGACCGTGAGAAGAGTTATCCGATATGAGACACAGAGTTAATTACAGTTGTGTTGCTCCGAAGACTTAGAGACAAAGCTGGTATAGTAAGAAATGCACAATGTGTACGTACATATTATTAGAACTTGAATTGTTAGACAACTTAGGAAGGGTTGAAACTTGAACAACATGGGTAGTTAGAATTGCTTGAAGACTGTGATCTCAAGATTGAGTACTATCTGAAGAGAGTCTACGTAGCAACCGAGTTTCGAGTTGTATTTGCTGTTAGATTAGTAGTTGAGTTACGAGTTGCAATTGCCGAATTCCGTATATCAAATGATAGTAGTTTTGTGGCCGAGTTTCGGGTTGAGACTACTTTGAGTCAGAATGTTTGATGAGAAACAGTTGCAAGACAGGTACTTGGCACCCCACGTGCAAGACATAGCGGAAAGAAGACCTTCAGAAGACAGTTTTAGAGATGATAGAGTTTTGCATTTCAGAGACAGAATAGTTTTACCGACTGACCTAGTGTTTTGGGATGTATTGTTTTGGCTGAAGCGCACGGTGGTTCATTTGTATTGCATCTGAGTAGTATGAAGACGTATTGTGGGTTGAAGATGAATGCTTCTGAATTGAGTGGATGAATAATGTGGTTCAGTATGAGAGTAAGTATGTAATTTGCCAGCGCGTCAAGACTGAGCTTCAGTTTTCTTCTAGTTTGTTACATCTGTGGAAGATTCGCAGTAAAAGTGAGTAATAAAGATCCGAGATTTCAACTAGAATAATTTTGAAGACGTCTGCATAGTGTTTGGTTAATTGATGAAGACAGAGGATCAGTTAGAGAAAGATATGAGTCACGTGTTCAAGCAGTATTGTATGAGTTTGTGAATCGGGCTAGTTCTGTTGTTATCTGTTGCGGTTACCACCAAAGTTAGAAAGGGGTTTGAGATGTGTTACGTGTATCTATGATTCAGAAATGTTAGTCAGATCTGTTCCGTGCTATACTTGTTGAAGAGATTGAGTTGAGTTTGAAATTGGCATGCCTTGCAGAATCAGTTGAGATCTTAGTGTAAGATAGCAAGTGTTGTGAGGTAAGTCTTTCGAGTTGGTTAGTACGTTGTGGTGAGAGGGGAAGGCGTGGAGGTGCATGTTTCAGTGGCCCTCCTTGATCGATGAATTTCGGGGACGAAATTTCCTTAAGTGGGGGAGAGTTGTAACACCCGTGTTTTGGGGCTAGGAGTTAGTCGGGTTGTAGTCCGGGTCAATGAAATTTATTAAAATAAATTCAACTTAAATTGTGATGTAATCGAGCTTTATTAAAGAGGGAGGGACCTATGTTGCAATTTTCCCCAAAAGATTTTAAAAGGATGACAACTTTTGAAAGTTGTCATCTTCTCCCCTTTTTCCCATTAATTCCAACATGAAACCCCTTTCCCCATCTTCAAAACTCTCCTAACTTTCAAGCTACTTTTCCCTTTGATTTCTTCATCAATTCAAGGGGCTTTTGAAAGGTAATCCCATATTTGAATTCCCCTTTCCATTTCCTATTCATACATTGTCTTAGATTTTAAAAATATGAACTTTCGAAAATTAGGGTTTATGTCAAAGTTTGGGTTTTTAAGGGGTTTTCCATTTTGTTTTGATAAATTGAGTTGGGGCTTTGTTTAGCCAAGTTGAAATACACATGATATGTTAATTTGGTTAAGTTTTGGTAAAAATCCGAAGTGAGCCCTTATACCCATTTTTGAGTTGTCAAAAACACCATTTTTGGTGGGTTTTAGGTTGGAAACAAAGGGCTGATGGTTAGGGTATAATAGGAGGGTGATTTGGGATGCTTTAGAGGTCATTTGGGTGTTTGAAAATGGAATTTTCTGCTGGGTAAAATGGGAGTACGAAAATGAGAATTTTGATGATTGTTTGGGTTGAAAATTGTTGGAGCTTGGCTTGCACCTATAGGTTGATGTTGTGGCTGAATTTAGTGATCATTTGTGAGTATAAAATGTGTGGGAAACTTGGGTTTTCATCAAGGATTATGGGCTTCTTGAATTAGATAAAGTTGGGGTTTGGTCATGACTTGAAATGTTGAGTTGATATTTGAATTTGTATTCCGGGTTAGTTACCTTGATGTTTGAGTTGATTTGAGGTTGTTTTGCTTGTGTTGAGGTGTTTAGAGGCTTGGTTTTGGGTCGGTGAAGCCTTGGGAACAAATCCGGAAAATTGAAGACCATGGTTGCTTAGTACTTGAGCTTGGAGGTGGAGGTGAGTGGTTATTGTTTTTAAATGGTTTTAAACATTGGTTCAAGCATGTGGACTAGGTTGGCCTTGGTAGACCCACCTAGAGTTAGGATTAGGGTGGTAGCCTAATCCTAAGCTTTAGATAGAGACCCTGGATGTACTCTTTAATCATTGTTATGCCTCATGATGAGTATGTATAATGTGATACACATGTATGCGAAAGTATGGCTTAATGTATTGATTTTATATGCATGTTGATGATAAATTAAATGTGGATATATGATGAGATGATTGTTCGGTTGACATACATGTGGTGTTGGTTTGTGAAATGAGGTTATGTTGTGGATGGCATGATTGTGGAGAATCATGGTGAGTACGTGTTAGGCACGAAATTTATATTGAAATTGATATTGTAACAAGTTGTGTGGTTTGATTTATATTGGCACTAGTATGCTTGGGTACAATGATCGATCATTAGGATGAGTGTGCACACAATTTGAGTCAAAACGTACGTGGCCTTGGTGGCGTTAAGGCACCAAAGAGGAGTACGGTGATGTAATATTCCACCGGAAGCTTTTATATATTTCTACGTGATGATGAGTGGAATCCCATCCGTAGGGCATGTGGCGATGAGTGGAATCCCGCACATGCAAGGATCGGTGATGAGTGGAATCCCACCGAGGTAATGTTGTTGTTGGAAATGCGTTCCAACGAGTTATCCGCGTATTCGGGTCATAGCTAGGTGCCAATATGAGATCGTATGAATATACTAATATGAGATTATGTATACATGCTTATATGATACGAATGTGATGCCTTCATGAATTGATATATGATGTGGTTAATGCATGAATTATGTATCATGGTAAGTTGAGCTTATGGGCGTTGAGCATGTCATAATGTTGACTATATGTTCATGCATCATGTTCATTTTGGCTTTGCGGACCGGAGGTAAGATAATGCATTTCAATATGGAAATTGCTCGTGCTTGGACCCTGCATTGTCGAAAGTTTGTTTTCTGAGCTACCCTCACTAAGCTTTTATGCTTACGCTCTCTTTTGTTCGACAATGCAGATAAATAGCTTGTGGGTGGCAAGGGCAAGGAAAAGGTCTCCAAGTGATGCTTACGGTTAGCTCAAGTATGATAGTTAAATTTAAAGATTGTAATAGTAAAGCAATGGGATAGGTGTTGTTGTTTTGTGCTAGTGTTGGTTGTGTAGGAGCATGTTTAGACTCCCTTCTTATGTTGTTTTTGATTGGCTTAATGATGCTATGTTTGGATTGTAACCATGTTTAAATTGTTTACCTTGTGTGTTGGTCACGTGCCTTTGAGGTTGCCTTCATGTTAGAATATTGAAGTATGAGCTTTGAATGTTGAAATGCCATTTGTTGGAATGTCATGCTTGAAAGCTTATGTTCCTTGTATGGTTCGTGTATCATCATGGGTTGGATTGTGCCTTTGATTCATGTTAAAGCATGCTTTTATGGTTGGTTTGCATTAGGGTTGATGATAGTGTGCTGGTTGGGGTTGTTAGAGGGATTTAGGGGCCTCCTTGTGCTCTAAATCAGCTCAAACCTGCAGATTCGTAGCTGGGGTATCGATATCATTGGTCTGGTACCCATACTGCCCCTTTGGTTTCAGGCCTCGTGTATCGATACTCGAGGAGAGTATCGATACCTTTTTGGCCACTGGAGCCACTGTCGATTTCGGTATCGATACTGGCCTCTAGAGTATCGATACCGTTGTCTTAGCTTTGACCGTGGGAAGTCAACTTTAGGGGAGGGTATCGATACCCTCATTGGGGGTATCGATACTGTCTCCTCAGGTTGACCAAACCCTGTTGACTTAGTCAAGGGGTATCGATACCCCCCTCAAGGGTATCGATACCGCCTGCAGTTTAACTTTACACATGGGTTTTTAAGTGTTAGTTTGGGTTCGATCGATTGCTTCGTAAATATTGTTCCGCTGTATGATCACTTAGGATGTAATTCTCATCTAGGCAAGATTAAAATGAAAAAAAAATATAGGGTTGCTAACCGAGGGAGAGTTCCTTAGGGAGTTTTCACTCGGTTTTCCCCGTGTAGCTCACTCGGACCGGTCATCCTCCAGACCGGGACGAGGGGTTACATATGTAGATATAAATTTTATTATTTTTAATATGGTGATATTTTTATTCATTTTATTCCCTAAAATTTTATTTTCCACAGAAAGTTACCCTTATTATTTTTTAATTTTTGTAATTTACACTAATACTTTAGATATAAATCATTTGATGATATTTTGTTCATTCTAGTGCCTAATATTGAGACTAAAATGTATGTAAGTATGTATGTATGTACCTATCAATGTATGAACCCTAAACCCTTAATGAATTTTCTCTTAACCTGGAACCATAAACCCTAAAAATCATAAACCCTAAACATTAAACCCTAATATATGTAAGTATGTATATATGTACTTATCTATGTATGAACCCTGAACCCTTGATGAATTTCACTAGACCCTACACCATAAACCCTAAACCCTAATATATCCAAGTATGTATGTATCTATCAATGTATTAACCCTAAACTATTAATAAAATTTCCCTAAAACTTAAACCCTTTAAACCCTAAACCCTGAATCATCCAATGTTTTATAATTTTAATTTGATATTTCTGTTCATTATAGCCCTTAAAACTTCATTTCTATTCCAAATTGACCCCTACCAATTGTTTTTTAATTAGTTCAATAATATATAATTTTACTTTGACATTTTGTTCATTTTAGTCCTTAAGCTGTATTTGTATTCCAAATTGACATTTTTTATTATTTTTTAATTAGTCCGATGTTTTATAATTTTAATTTGATATTTTGTTCATTCTAGTCTCTTAACTTTATTTTAATTAGTCCGATGTTTTATAAATTTAATTTGATATTTTGTTCATTCTAGTCCCCTAAACTTTAGTTTAATTCCAAATTGACCATTATTTATTGTTTTTTTTATTTCGTCTGATGTTTTATAATTTTAATTTGTACTTTGTTCATTTTAGTCCCTTTAACTTTATTTCAATTCCAAATTGACCCCTATTCATTGTTTTTTTAATTCGTCCAATGTTTTATAATTTTAATTTGATATTTTCATCTTCTAGACCCTAAAACTTTATTTTTATTCCAAATTGACCCACATTTATTTTTTTAATTTGTCAAATGTTTTATTATTTTAATTTGATATTTTCTTCATTCTAGTCCCTTAACTTTATTTTAATTCCATATTGGCCCCTATATATATTTTAATTCATCATGTTTTATAATTTTAATTTGAAATTTTGTTCATTCCTGACCCTAAAACTTTATTTTTATTCTAAATTGACATCTACTTATTGTTTTTTTAATTACTCTAATTTTTATACTTTTAATTTGATATTTTTGTTCATTATAGTCCTCAAAATTTTATTTTTATTCTAAATTGACCCTTTTTCATTGTTTTCTTTTAAATTTGTCTAATGTTTTATAATTTTAATTTGATATTTTTGTTCATTATAATCCGTGAAACTTTATTTTTAATCCAAATTGACCCCTTTTCAGTATTTTTAATTACTCCAATGTTTTATAATTTTAATTTGATATGACTTTAAATAATTAACTCCAAATCAATGACGATTGACGAAGGCCAACCTAAAGTCTATCGACTACTTATACGATTGTACCGAACTCAAACTCAATACGAATTTCAATCCTGAAAATACCCCGACCTGAATTACCCGACCTGAAACTACCCGACCTAAAATTACCCGACCTGAAATGCACCCGACCTGAAATGCACCCGACCTGAAATGAACCTGACCTGAAATGGACCCGACCTGAAACGGACCTGACCTGAAACGGACCCGACCTGAAATGGACCCAATCTGAAATGGACCCGACCTGAAGTGTATCCGAACCTGAATTAACCTGTCAATTATCTGCTTCGGACCCGACCCGTTTTGACTCGACCTGAAATGGACCCGACCTGAAATGGACCCGCACCCGACCCGAGTCGAGTCAAAATAGAAAAATGACCTGAAATAACATGTACCCGATTTTACCCGACCTGAAATCCATCCGATTACCTGTTTTTACATCCCTAGTTGACACACTTTCTTTGTGTCCCACATTATTCTAAACGTGTATTATTGATAAGGACACTTGCATTAAGGGCGTAACTAGAAATTTATAAAAGAGACTAAAATAAAAAAAAAAAACTTTTAAAAGGGGCCAAAATAAAATTAAAAATTTTGAGGGGGTCATATTAAGATTTTATAAACTTTAAAAAAAATTATAAAAATAATTTTATTTTTTTCTAAAAAATTTATACTATTCCTATTGAAAAAAAATTGGGAACCAAATCTCCTTAAACCTCTTAATTCCGCCCCTGCTTGCTACCGAATAAGAGTAAATATTCGATCACTGTGATTTATACATATCAAGAATTGAATAAAATAATATCGAATCAAACCAACAATGCAGGCCAAAGCTGAGATAATTAAACTGAATATGCTGGGGCGGTTGCGCGAATCTCAAAAACCTAGTTAAAGGAAGTTTATTTCGATTTTTTTTTTAAAGAAATCACTAATTTTATTAACGAGAATATACATAATATTATAATAAGGTTTATAAATTAAATACATAATTTAGACTTTCTCCAAAAATTAGTCATTTTAGATCAGACATGAATCATACATGAAAAGGTTATTAACCCATCTAAATATTCGATCAAAAAATAGATAGGAAATCTGACTGTATCGGTAAAACGAACCACAAAAGGAGATGACGCTGTTAATAGACCACCGAGAAAACGCAAATCAGAGCCGAACACCATGAGAAACTCTTCATAAGCGCAAACCGCGTATCCAAATTCAAATCGAAGGTCCAGAGCAGGGAAGATCAACAAGATTACAAATAAGCGCAATCTTGATTAGTCGTGGTGTTATCAAATTCAATCCTGATAAAAAACATAAAATAAAGAACGTCCAAAACGACCGAAGGAGTAGAAGAAAATATACCAAAAGACAGAGATAAACATGCCAATAGACAGAGACATAGAGATAAACGTGCCATAAAGGCAGAAAAATCGTGTCAGAAAGACATAATTATTTTATTAAAAAACTAAAAAAAATGATCCGGCGGTCGACAACCGACAAAAAAATCAGTATTGTCACCGGCTACAAAATTAAACTTGAGGCGCTATGAGGAAGAACTGCTGAGCGGCTAAAAAAAAAGATTGGAAAATAGTTTAGAGAGCGGAGCGGCTAGAAAAAAGTTTTTTGTTTGAGAGCGGCTAGGGTTTTTATTTTTTCAATAATATTATTTTAAAGATTTTATTTGAAATTTTTCATAAAAATTAAGAATTTAAATATTTTTTAAATGATACTTATTAAGAATTTTTAAATTTTGTAAGAAGAGATTTAATTAAAATTATAAAATATAATATTTTTTAATTTTTTATAAGAATAAAATTAAAATTTATAACATTTTTGAAGGACAAAACGTCAATTTTTAGGGGTAAAAATCTCCTGCCCCCTAACCATGCCTCCTTCTATGCCACTGCCTAAAAATATTTAAAAATTAAATCTTGCCCCATAATCCTAATTTTCATATCCTAAATCCCAAACCCTAAACCTTAAAAAATACACCCTACCCCTAATTTCCTACATCCTAACCCTA
Organism: Hibiscus tridactylites; assembly: GCA_958450335.1. Taxonomy (NCBI): domain Eukaryota; kingdom Viridiplantae; phylum Streptophyta; class Magnoliopsida; order Malvales; family Malvaceae; genus Hibiscus; species Hibiscus tridactylites. Next base: position 74,252,529 of record OY288279.1, read on the forward strand.
AGCTTCAACCTTAAACCCCAAACACTAAACTCTAAACCCACTATTTTAAAGTGAGGGCATAAATAGGACATATTTTGGGCAGATGATTTCCATCCATTTTTTAGGGGCTAAGTCCCCCTAAGGGTTCGCCTCTATGTGAATACGTTCAGTTCGGTTTGTCGGTTTAAAGGTTTCTCCCTTGTTTATTACGTAACAGTTAGCACAAACAAGCAACAAAACGAATTATGTTTTGATTTTGGAATATGTTCTAATTTAAGTTATGGCTGACGTGGAAATATTTATCCACTTGAAATTAATCCAACTTTTATTCAAAATTATCTAACTTCATAACGATTTATAAATGTTGGAACCTTGCACGCGGAATTACTTTTGTATGGTTAAAATATATCAATTAGGATAATTTATTACTTTTGTTTTAAATTATAACCGATTATTTTATAAGGAAAATTTTACTATGTGCATCGAACACCGCTAAATACAATTAGCGCTAAACACTGTTGAACACTATTAAATTAATCAATAAAGATTAATATAAATTTTATTTTAAATAATTATTAATTATATGTTGATTCCTTGATGTATTTAATCTTTATTAATTAATTTAATGATGTTCAGTGGTGTTTAACGTTAGTAGTGCTCAACGCGTTCAACGGACGTGGTAGACTCATTAAGTGATAACACAAAGACATGCAAAGCCAAATCTCTCGCGTTTTTCAAGATTTTAAAATCCACGAGGTTTTTATTGGAACAACTCTTTGTTACTTTCCCCGCACATGGTCTATAGACTAACCATTAGTCTAATATATAACTATAACCCACATATGTTAACGCTTAACATCTGAAACCCAAACAATCTGTGACTAACTCTTAATCACTTAGAACAATCAATATGATTTAATCAGATTAGGCGTGAATCAATCTATAGCACGAAAATATCATATATTTGTCAAAAGTTCAATAAGCCCTAATATAGTAACATGCATCTCATACAGAAGCAACATCCAAGTATTTAAGTCTGAGTTCATATCGTACAAGTGACTCTGATACCACTGTAGGGAAATGCCGATACACCCCATGGCGCAGCGGAAAAATTATCCTGCGAATTTCACTAGTGATCCATGTACGAGGAACGAATTCGGGGTGAAAAGGGATAAAATGTTACCTAGATTAAATTTGATAACTGTAGGGACATAAGAAAATCCAATTCCTTCAGCGCGATGTCGAATCCTAGTCGTCACAAAAATGCTTCGACCTCTACGCAGTCCACCCAAACAAAACGAACAATATTTCACTTCTCTAACTGTTAGAGAGATTTTTAGCAATAGGCATATCTTTGACTGCTAGACCTTATGCCTTTATATAGCATTCAAAACCCTAATCCTAATTAAATTCAGATTTAATTGAAATGTAGAATCTAATTCTACTTTAATTAGTTTTCTTTAAGGATATATATTTTAATAGTATTTGATAATTATAATAATTATCTAGCATTAATATATATATATATATATATATATATAAACGAAAGTATCTATATAATTACAATAATTATAATAACTTTGGTTTTAACTAATTTCGTGTACAACAAGTTTGCACACATGCTATCTAGTCGATATTTGTTCGTTTCAATCATATGGTGTGACCCTTGTAGGTTTATGTAACGTTATCACTAATATCTAGAACGATTCTAATATTACAAGCAATGGGCGACATCTAGCAATACATCATTGCTACCTAAGTTACATGGTGTCGTGGTTCGACATAACCTCTTCGTGATTAACTCTTTTCATGTATTACATCATTTTGTTCTTATATCTAGATTGGACACAAGCCATGGGATAGTCACACTTGTATACTCCATCAAATATTTCTTGATATCTTGAGTAAACTATTATAAACAAATAACTATGATATCCTATCAATTTATTCATGCATGACCATGCATTTCTAGTCTCACTCAATCAAGTGGTCTATGATATTACTCCTATTATGTAAGAGAGAAAAATCATATCTTGATCAACCATATTCCACTACAGAGATTGTGACATACCTAATATCAGTCTTTATAGTGTAGTCAGTTACGACACACGTTTGACTGTATCAAAATATGTCACTCACTATGCTGAAATAATGATGATCTCAAGGTTGAGGATCAAACATGTAGTTATCAATATGAGCAATATTGTGACTGTCACATAATAATCCAAGAAACATGCTCATAGCAGGTCAGTCTAGTATGTCGTTCTCTAACACATACTTATGTATTGATTTTGACATCTTCATGTCAATAACAACACTTTGACATCAATCAGATATACATTAGTCTTAATGCATTATTGTTGTCCATGCCAACAATAATACTCGACTAAGGACATTTAAGAATAATCATATTATTCTAAGGACTTTATTATTATTATTCAATTTATATATGCGCAGAATAATGAATGAAATAATAACAATGACTTTATACTAATAAACAAGATAAAATAAGTATGTCTTTTACAATCATCTTATGATTGGTCTTTGGTCATACTTCAACAGGCCCCCGCAGAAAGGGTCTGAGGTCAATATCTTAAACAAAACCGTAATAACTCTCGATAGCTTAAGCTTCAGAAATGAATCGAATAACTAGGGTATAAGGGAGCTGACGAAGTTGTTGCGAAGTAGTGAGGAAAGTGAGGAATCATCCCAATGAAAGGATTTCCGAACCTTGTGATGCTTAACACCTCTTTCAAGGTCCGTTCCTTCATCTCCTACTTTTGTTTTTTCTACATGTATTTTGTAATCCCGCACGTTTTGTAAATCCTTTTTATATGACAGTAGCCTGCAAGCTCTATAAATTTAGTTAATAATTCAATGCCATAACAAGTAAGAAGGGATTCCAAGCAAGCAAAATAAACAAATGATCGTCTAAGCGCCCGCCGCTTTTAAAAAGCGCGCATACACGAATCAGCTCAACGGTTGTCGCTTCCAAAGCAAGTGAGCAAAATAAACAAAGGATCATCTGATTGTCCACCGCTTTTAAGAAGCGTGCATACAGGAATCAGTTCAACGGTCGCCGCTTCCAAAGCTAGCGAGCAAAATAAACAATGGATCGTCTGAGCGTCCACTGCTTTCAAGAAACGTGCATACAAGAATCAACTAAACGGTCGCCGCTTCCAAAGCAAAAGAGCAAAATAAACAAATGATCGTTTGATCGTCCGCCGCTTTTAAGAAGCGTGGACACATGAATCAGCTCAATGGTCGCCACTTCCAAAGCAAGCAAGCAAAATAAAAAAAAGGATCGTCTGAGCATCCGCCGCTTTGTGCATACATGAATCAACTCAATGGTCGTCGCTTCCAAAACAAGCGAGCAAAATAAACAAAGGATCTTCTGAGCATTCACCACTTTCAAGAAGCGTGCATACATGAATCACTTCAACGTTCGATGCTTCCAAAGCAAGCGTGCAAAAATACACAAAGGATTGTCTGAGCGTCTGCTGTTTTCAAGAAGCGTGCATACAACAATCCACCGAATGCATCGCTCATAAAAGAAAAGCTATACTATTCGCATGTGAGAATAATGAGCATGCCATTGAACACTCAAACATTCTAAAACTAAGAAAAGGCAAAAATAATAACTATACATACATATCATCTTTTATTAAGGCACGACACATGATCCCCACTAAGAGGCACGTAACCCATACAAAAAAGCATTGGTATACAATATTTCAAGAAAGTAATTACGATAGCGAATATGAATATGTGAACGAAAATGTCGTACATTATCATACGAAACAAACAGACATTCTTTCCATCGATAATTAATACAACACGCGAACAATTTAGTACAACCAAAGGATCACAAAGCTTTAGATACTGATAGAAACGAGTCTCCCTACATAAACAAAATAAACAAGCACTATAGATATACAACCAAACAAGCGAACCACATGAAGAATCTTCTAGGCGAACCCAGTCTAGGGAAGACCAGAGACCGTCAGCAAGTCCAATTGCTGAGATAAAACTTGTTTCAACTTCGACTTAATGGCCATCCGACGCCATAAAGCAATAACCTTAACCTTATATACATAAAAAAGACGGCAAATGCCTAACACATCCACATGTATAATACAATTTGCATTTGTCGCAACCCAATGTGGTTCAATACATTGACAGACGAAAATATCCACAGAGCCTTGCTCTCAAGATATTTGAAATAAAGTGTATGTCTGCATTCTTTACCACCAATGGCTACTCATAGCCTTATAAATACTATTGTCTGTCGATACAAATAACATAAACACTCAGTAGCCCCACTCAAGTCTATAAAACATAGTTTCTGCATATTCACCTTCTTTCTCCCCTCAAGATGATATGGGAGAAATTATACAACACAAAAATCACAAAAGAAAGGGTAAATCACCCATAGAATAACTTATGAAAATACAAACATAAGGGATCCTTATTTATAGTAAAAGGTTAAAATGCCAAGCTCCAACTTTCCAAATTCCAATACGAAAAGCTATTAGGTGAGCAATCAATTCCCAGCTTTTCAAATCTTGAGAAAATAGCTTAAAATACGTAACCCGCAAACTTCTTATCAATAAGCGCATGAATAGTCCCATACACCTACAAAACCCAATCAAAACTTTCTTTTTCTCCATCATGGTCTGCCCCAGATTGTCTAAATCACCATAAAAGCCAGCACACATGAAACACAATACACGAATATTGTAAAACTAATATTTGATTTTGATATAACAAGTAATTCAAGGATTAATTTGTAAAGTAAATAAATTTTTAAGTAATCAAAATATTTGATTTTGACAAGTACAAATTATACTTAAAATGTTTTCAAGTCAAAACTTAAACCCCATAAATTTTTCTATGTGTTTTCATGCCAAAATACACAAAATCGCCCAGGCGTTTCGAAGCACCCTCAAAGTGTTTCGATACGTTTTGCCACTAGAAGCATGTGTTTCAAAATAGCTCACACCATTTCGATATGGCCTTCATCTGAGCCTTTGATTTTTAAGCATCGTTTTAAAATGGCTAACACCCATTTTGATACAAGGGTTAAGTAATTTTAAAATTGGGCATTAAATGAACTAGTGTTACTTGTCAGAAACTAAATTTTAAAGATTTGGTTACATGTTTCGATACACCCTTAAGCTATTTCGAAAAATCAAATTACATTTTCAAAACGTTTCGATACAACCCATATCCGTTTCGATATGGCCTTCCTTTTTCACTCGTTGTTTCGATACGACATATAGTCGTTTCGATACGAGCCCTATTTTAAACATAACGACTCTTTCTTTTTTGAGTGTCCCTTTCGATACAGAGGTCTCGTGTTCTGATATGGGTAGTTGCAGAACTGCATTTATGGAGGGAAGAGAGAGCCCCAACGGCTCTAGTGATGATCTCAACCACCCAAACGACTAGAAATCAATGAGAAGGTATAAAAACAAGTCTCTAAAGCTACAACAACAACTATTGAGCCTTCAAGCAACATCAAAGCATTCAAATCCAACCCTTGATCTTTTAGAGCCAAATCTTGTACCCAACTCAAGTGTGTTCTTCATTGTAATTTTTATTAAGAGTTTGGGGAGTGTTTGATTGTATTTGAGTAAACATTATCCTTTGAGAGGCACTTGTTAAGTTTACCAAAATTTCTTTCTTTGTAAAGAGTGTGTTGGATAAAGCTTTGGGTAGAAAGCTTAATCGATATTGTAAGGTTTCCTCCTCATCCAAGAAAAGGGGAAGAATCAATAGTGGATTGGTTAAAAATCCTTAGTGGGAGCTAAGGTAGTGGAGGTAGAGTTCATTTAGGAACTTGAACCACTATAATTTCCTTGTGTCAAATTTTCATTCATCCAATTTCCACCCTCAATTTTTTAATAGCCAATTCACCCCCTCTTGGCCATTTGCAATCGTTTGATCAACTCAACAATTGGTATCAGAGCTGCACTCATTCGAAGTATTACAACCCTCTTGAGTCGATTCTAGGAGAGTTTGATCAACAACAACTTCAAGCAATTACATCCACCTCCAGCCCCAACCTCTATGAGTCTAAATCCACCACCAAACCACCATTCTTCATTGGGATAACTACCCATATTGGAAGAATCGGATGCGTCTCTTCATCAAATCCAACAACTACATGGTGTGGGACGTTGTAGAAGACGGACCAAGAATTCCTATGAAGAGAGATGGTGAAGGAAGATTAGTCCCAAAGGTCAAAGTCCAGATGACCGATGAAGATAGAAGACAGTTGCAAGTCAATGACAAAGCCTTGAACATGATCTTTTATGCTCTCAGTCCCGATATCTACTCAAAGTGTCTTCCATCGAAAGCACCAAAGAAGTTTGGGATACCCTTAAGACGACATATGAGGGAACTAGCGATGTTAAAGAGAAAAATATCGAGTTGCTCAATTTAAGCTATGATAATTTCAAGATGGATCTCGATGAAAGTGTCTTCAATATGTTTGATCAGTTCTCGGTCATCGTCAAAGGTTTAAAGGGCTTTGGTGAAGTCATTCCCGAAAATAAGCTAGTTCAGAAACTTCTATATTCTCTTCCAAAATCTTTGGATGGAAAAAGAACGACCATCATTGAAACTAGAGATTTGAAGACTCTCAAGCTTGATGCCCTTGTTGGATCTCTACTCACTCATGAGATCATGAAAAAAGGAAGGGAAGAAAAGAAGAAAGAAGAGAAGAAAGTTGAGAAGAAGGAGGTTGAGAAGAAGAAGATCGGAATCGCACTTAAAGCTTTATACAATGATAGCGATTTGAGTGAAGAGGAAGATGAGAAGATGGCCATGTTGGCCAAAAGATTCACACGTTTGATGAAGTCCAACCAGGGAAGAAAATTCAATAGAAAGGTGGACTTCAAGAATAGAAGTAAAGAAGAAGAGAAGGACCAAATCACTTGCTATGAGTGCAAGAAAATCGGCCATATCCGATCTGAGTGTCCTCAATTGAGAAAGAAAATCTTTGGGAAGAAGAACAAGCTCAAAGCTCAAGTGGAAACTTGGAGTGACGAGGAGTCATCCGAAGAGGAGGGAGTAGTGGCCAACCTTTGTCTCATGGCATTTGAGGAGGAATTAATGGTAAACCCTAACTCATCATCTTTTACTTACAATGAATTATATGATGCTTATGATGAGTTACAAGATGTTTATGATGAGTTGGTTAAAAAGTATAAAGAGTCTATTTTGAAAATAAGAAAAACATTTTCGATTTGAAAAATCAAAATGAGTCTCTTTCAAAAACCAATTTGGAATTGGAAAAGAAGGTTTTATATTTGATTAATCTTTCAAATGACCTTAAAAAGAAAAATGTTGATGTAAAAAAACTTCTTTCTGATTTTCAAGACTATCACACCGAGGGGGTTGATAATCTCAAAACTTCTCTTACTATTGGGAAACATGTTTTTTGAAAATGAAAGTTCTTTAAAAACCCAATATGTTTAGAGAAAAACATTTTACTCCAAACAAAGAGTTTCTCAAAAGCAATCCAAAGTTAAAAGAATTAGGAGTGTATGAGTTCCTAAGGAACTCATTGTTTCTAATAATGTGAATGATATTGCTTCTTGGATTCCTAAGGGAACCAAGCTTTTGGGAGCTAACACTCATGGACCCAAAATGATTTGGGTACCAAAATCAAGAAACTAATCTTTGTTTGTAGGGGGAGCATTGCTACAAGGCCAAAGCTTCAAGTCAAAACACATGGTACCTTGATAGTGGATGCTCGGGACACATGACCGGAGACAAGAGTAGATTCTTGGAGCTTAAACCAAAAAGTGGAGGATGTGTGACATTTGGTGACAACTCCAAAGGACACATTGAAGGCATAGGCTCCATTGGTAATTTCTCATCTACATTCATTGAAAATGTGCTATATGTCAATGGTCTAAAACATAATCTTTTGAGCATTAGTCAACTTTGTGATAAAGGCTTTAATGTTCATTTTGATAACAATGAGTGTAAAATTTTGAACATTAAAACAAATAAAATAATACTCATTGGTATCGCATAGGAAATATTTATATGGTGCATTTAGATGACATACATTCATCCCATGAATGTTTAGTTGCACATGATGAAAATGATGCATGGTTGTGGCATAGGAAACTTGGGCATGTTAGCATAAGTGTTCTAGAAAAATTAGCTTCCCAAAATCTAGTTAGAGGTTTACCCAAACTAAAATTTTCATTGGACAAAATTTGTGATGCATGTGCTAAGGGTAAACAAAAGAGAACTTCATTTAAACCCATTAATGATGTTTCAACTAGTAAGGTATTACAACTAATTCACGTGGATTTATTTGAGCCTATTAAAACTATGAGCTTGAGTGGTAATTCATATGCATTTGTATTGGTAGATGACTTTTCTAGATACACTTGGGTTCTATTCTTAAGTACTAAGGATGAGGCTTTAGAAAATTTTATTACTTTTACAAAAATTACCCAAAATGATCTTGACCATAAAATTTCACACATTAGAAATGATCATGGAACCGAATTTCAAAATATGGGTTTTGAAGATTTTTGTAATGAAAATAGTATTAGCCATAATTTTTTGGCTCCTCGAACTCCTCAATAAAATGGGGTAGTTGAGAGAAAAAATAGAACTTTAGAAGAAATGGCTAGGACTATGTTTTGTGAAAACAATTTCCCTAAGTATTTTTGGGCGAAAGCCACTAATACGACTTGCTACATTATTAATAGAGCAATGATTAGGCCAATTTTAAAGAAAACACCTTATGAGATTTTAAAATCCAAAAAGCCTAACATTAGCTATTTTCACCCATTCGGTTGTAAATGTTTTGTTTTAAACGATGGAAAAGACAACTTAGGTAAATTTGATGCAAAAAGTGATGAAAAAATATTTTGGGTTATTCCCCAAACTCTAAAGCCTACCGTGTATTTAATAAAATAACTTTGGTTGTTGAAGAGTCTATACATGTTGTTTTCGATGATAACCTCCTTCCGAGGAAGGATTCTTGTGATGATGATGATGTAGGGATCATTGAAGCCATTGATGGAGGACAAACATCAAAGGTGGATGGGATTCCAACAAAAGAAGAAGATGCACAAGATCCACGTCTTGAAGCCTTGAAGGACTTGGCTCTTGAGGAAAATGAGGTGACATACCCAAGGGAGTTCAACTATGTCAAAGGTGGTGAAATCTTGGGTGATCCATCCAAGGGGGTAACTACTAGATCCTCTCTCAAATTAATGAACCATGTTGTATTTCTTTCATACATTGAGCCTAAAAATATCAAAGAAGCATTAAAAGATGATTTTTGGATTTTGGCCATGCAAGAAAAATAAAATCAATTTGAGAGAAGTAAAGTATGGACATTAGTTGAAAGGCCTAGTAATAAATCTATTATAGGAACTAAATAGGTCTTTAGGAATAAACTACATGAGAGTGGTAACATACTGAGAAACAAGGCTAGGCTTGTTGCTCAAGGTTACACTCAAGAAGAGGGAATTGATTTTGATGAAACATATGCACCCGTAGCTAGAATGGAAGCTATTAGGATGCTTCTAGCATTTGCATGTTACCATGATTTTAAGCCTTTTTAAATGGATGTAAAAATGTTTTTCTAAATGGTTTTATAAATGAAGAAGTGTATGTTGAACAACCACCATGTTTTGAGGATCCAAAATTTCCAAATCATGTTTTTAAATTAACCAAAGCTCTTTATGGTTTAAAACAAGCTCCTAGAGCTTGGTATGAAAGACTTTCGAACTTCTTAATTGAAAAAGGTTTTGAAAAAGGAAAGGTGGACACTACACTTTTCATAAAAAGATATTGTAATGACATCTTAGTAGTGTAAATTTATGTTGATGATATTATTTTTGGTTCTACTAATGAATGTTATTGCAAAGAATTTTCTAAGCTAATGCAAGGTGAGTTCGAGATGAGCATGATGAGGGAGATCTCATTCTTCTTGGGGCTCCAAATCAAACAAAGAAAGGATGGCACCTTCATCAATCAAGCAAAGTACGTAAGTGATATGCTCAAAAAGTTCGGCTTGGAGAATGTAAAGCCTCAAGTCACTCCTATGAGCTCTTCTATAAAGCTTAACAAAGATGAAGGAGGTAAGTGTGTCGATTCTAAGCTTTATAGATCTACGATAGGTTCTTTGCTTTACCTTACCGCAAGTACACCGGATATTATGTTTAGTGTTTGCTTGTGTGCTAGGTTCCAAGCTAGTCCTAGAGAATCACACTTAGTAGCCATTAAGATAATTTTTAGATACTTTAGAGACACACCTAACTTAGATCTTTGGTATCCTAAGGATTCTTCCTTTAGCCTTCATGCTTATTCAGATGCGGATTATGAGGGATGCAAGATAGATAGGAAAAGTACCTTTTGAACATGCCAATTCTTAGGTAGTATGCTCGTATCTTGGTTCTCTAAGAAACAAAATATCGTAGCCTTATCTACCACTGAAGCGAAGTACATATCCTTAGGGAGTTGATGTGCTATACCTATATTCCTTTAGATGAAGCACCAACTCTTAGATTATGGTGTTCAAGTAGAAGCCATACCCCTTAGATTGACAACACTAGTGTCATTTGTCTTACTAAGAATCCCATCCAACAGTCTATAACCAAACATATAGAAATTAGACATCATTTCATTTGAGACCATTTTTGAAAAATGATGTTCTAGAATATGTTGATACCTTGAACCAATTAGCGGATATATTTACCAAAACTTTAGATAAAGAGCATTTTTGGACCCTTAAGAGAGAGTTGGGTTTAACCAGCCTTCCTTGACCCTTTTAGGTCCCAAATAGTCAAATATTTGCTTGAAATTGGTTGATATTCATGCTTAGGTTAATTTGCATCATTTTGCTTCTATGCATGTTGTTAGGGGGAGTATGCATCAATTTTAGCCGTTAAATCTTGCTCATATATCATTCACATGCATTTAGGCTCAATCTAAGTTTGCTCCTTGAACATAAAACTGTCGAAACTGTAGTTTCTGGTAAGGGTGTATCAAAACAGCTAAATCTGTTTCGATACGGGATTAATTTGGGAGATTCCAGTAGCAAATCGTATCGAAACGGGCTCTTTGCGTTTCGATACAAGTTCATGGCATCATTTCGAAACATGGTAAACCTGTATCGAAACGAGTCTGGTTCCAAAACGGCTCGATAGCGTTTCGAAACGAGCGTTTCGATACGCCAAGTGGCGTATCAAAACACAAGTGCGCAGACGACTTTAAATAGACTTAAAACTTTAATTAAAACGCCAACTCTTTTTCCATCAACACCCTAGCCGCAAAACTCTTATAAAAACCCTTCCAATCACTTGATTTTTCACATCAAAACATATTTTTTTAGGGTTTTCAATCTACACATCAAGGCTAGTGTTTTGCAAGTAATTTGGTGCATCAATCATCCTTCATTCATCCTCATCCAATATCAAGGTGTAAAACCTTTTTCTCTTTATTTTCCTTTTTTGCTTAAATTTCTAGGTTGGTTTCAATTTCTTTTTTATAAAACATATACCTATAGTATCGTTTTTCAAGCTTTTGCAACAAAAAAAAATCAAAAACTAATTTTTTTTATTCGGATATAAATTTTATATCGTATACTTTTTAGTCTGTTTTTTACAAATTCTATTCACCAAAAATTCTTTTTATGTTTATATATATTTTTAAAACTATATTGTATAGTTTTTATTAATACCTTGATTATAGGATTGTATATTGGATTGAATTTGGTTGATTTACGCATACACATATTCTTGTTTTGATTTCATTCCAGATTTCAAACATGATCTCTAGGAAGAGAGTTAGAACTAATGAGGCTGGTGGGAGCTTCAACATTGATGACGATTCTACTCGTCCAAATCTCAATTCGCTCTACCAAAAGTCTCTTCGCAACAAAGATGCATACAACAATTTTAAGCTATTTCAAGATCATGTCATTCATGTGAGCGTATCGTTTCTCTTCCCTTTTTGAATTCCGAGCGTTTTCAATTCCGCTATCTTGATCTCTTAAGGTGCTGGAACTTTATGACTTTCTTAAGCTTACCCGGTACCTTGTACCGTAACATGGTGCTTCTCTTTTATGCCAATGCTCGTTGCATCTCCAATGTCGGTCAAGTGGTTGCTATTGAGTTCTATCTCATGGGAAAGAAATTTAGGGTTGATCTGGAAGTTTTGTGCAATGTATTTGGGTTTGAAGACGATGGCATATCAAATAAGAACTCATCGGGTCATACCCTTGGTGGCTCCGTCACGGTTCTTGATGCATATGATCGCATCCTCCATCTTATGGTATCATGGTGGTTTTGCCTTTCCGGCGGCAAGTTCTCTCACATTAGAAAAGTATATGATTTTTGGATTAGGTGCTTTCGTAAGGGACATCGTCCGAATCTATGTCAGATTATGTTTGCTGAGATGTTTTATCTTGTTCAAAATCACCACACTGATCTTGTTACCTCCTTCACCTATGGCACAACATTGAGATATTTGTTTTCTAAGGTGGGAATTGATTGCTCACTTGATTATGTGGAATCACTCAAAGATCCCATCGATGAGCGCACACTTCTCCGAAGCAAGTTTCACTATATTGATGGAGAATGGACTCGTGTTGCGAATCCTCCACCCGTTGTTGCCCCTTAACCTCAACCTCAAGTTGCTCCACAAAACAACGAAGCCCTCATGACCTTCATCACCGAGCAATTTAATGGAATGCGTACTCACATTGACTCAAGCTTCGCTACTATTGATACTTGCCTCACAACCATGGAGGGACGTATCCAAAATGTTGAGACTCGCCTCACCTCGGTTGAATCTCAACAACTTCTATAGATATGTTATTTATCGCTTTCTATAGTGAATGGAGGCAATTCCGTAGGAGCAATGCCAACGATGAAGATGACGAGGATGATAAGCCTTAGATCATTATGTTGTCACTAGATTTTCACCCCAATTTTTAATAATCCGAAAAAAATAAAAAAATAAATCCTTTTTTCCCTTAAAATAATAAAAGGCCCACCCTTTTCTAAAAAATACAACAAAAACTCATCTTTAGAAACCCATTTTAAAAGAAAAAAAACAAAGCCCATCTTGAAATACAAGCCCATCTTTTAAAAAGAACAAAAAAAATATGATACTAGTTTAAATAAATAGTAATGGTAGAAATTAATGTAGGAAATTAAAAAGGAAATAAAATGAAAGCAAAAAAAATAAAAAATAAAAACAGCAAAGAAAATAGTAAAAACAACAAAAAAGCAATAAAAAAACAAAAAGAAAAGAAAAGGGGGAACCAGCGCGTGAGCCGCACGCGCGCGGGCTGGTTCCCCAGCAAACCCTCCCGTCAAACACCAAGGGGAGCCGTTCGACGTCTACCGACCACGGCTACTGTCACCATTGGTGTCGATCGATGCGTCTCGTCGTCGCTGACCCAAAAGCATCAACGCTGCATGTGGTCGCTGGAATCTGCAAAAAACAAGACAAGTGGTCAAACCCTAGGCTTGAATCAAGGGGAAATTCATCTTCGAATCTAAACTAAATCGGATAGGGTTTAAGGGGTTTTTCCGAGAATCAAGTTTCTTGTCTGATTTTGGCTTCAATTCGGGGATTGAAATCCGAATTTGGCTTGAATTGAAGCTGAAATTCAAGTATAAATACCCCCTTCTCTTTGTTCAACACACACAAATTTCTAGAGAAAATACACTTGAAAAAGAAAAATAGGCATAGAAAAATTCCGAGAAAATCTCTAAAAATTCGCAAGAGTTGTTGGAAATTTTGGAGTTGAAGTTCGAGTTTGGAGGCAATTTTTCGGAGGCAATTAGGAGTGTTTCGAGAAGTTCACATCCGAGTTCATCGTTCATCGTTTCGGTTGTGTTCTTGATGTCGGAAAATCATTTCACGATTCCGATAATGTTTTCTTTTTAAATTTCAATTTAATTTTGGTTTGATCTTTAAAAATTTACATGCTTTAAAAAAAGTTGTTAGGAGTGTTTTGATTTTTAGAAATGAAGAAATGAATTTTTAAAAGTGTTTATATTAAAATGCAAGAATAAAATGAGTTAATGTGGTTTAATCGAAAAAACTTAAAGTTAGGGATTTAATTAGGAAAAACAATAATGCATGGGTGGAAATAATAAAGGGGCTTGATTTATAAAAAAAAATATAAAAAAGGTTTTTTTTTCTTGAATTTAATTTTAATAATAAAGTAGGTTGAGTGATTTTAAAAGAGAAAAATAATAAAGATGTTTTTTAGAAAAAGAAATAAGTAATAAAAAAATTTCAAGAAAAGAAAAATAAAAAGGTTTTAAAATAAAAGTTTAGGGTTTTAGGAAGAAATAAAATTTTGAAAAAAAAGCTTAAAAGGAAATCTTTCAAAAAAAATAAGGTTTATTTTAAATTTTTTTTAAAAGAAAAGCTTTTAAAAATAAAGAAATGAAAAAAATAAGTTTAAAAAGAAAAACTCTTTTGAAATAAAAAATATATAAAAAGGGTGAAAAACATAAAAAATGAAAAAAAACTAAAAAATGTAAAAAGGGGAAAAGAAGGGTCTTAGTTTTAAGAAGTAAAAAATAAAAAAATAAAAAAATTTCAAAATAAATAATAAAAGGAAAAACACAAAGGAAAAAAATAATAAGTTTCTTGCTTGTTCTTTAGAAATAGGTTAAAACTTAGGATTATGTTCTAAAGTCTAGATAGAGACGTGTTTGTTGAAAAATTACTTCTCAAAATAAGGCACACTTAAGCAAACTTAAACTTTTAATTATGAATAAAAGATAAGACATTTTTAGGATTTTTAAATAATCGAACTTAGAATAAACATAAAATGCTCAACGCATTAAATTTCCATGTTGTTTGAAGAAGTGAAATTAATTCAATGCGGTGTCTTATCAAACGGGAATGACGGGTTAGCGCCAAAAATGTTGGCGGTGATTAAAGTTCATCTCCCTGGCGATAAGGCCGTTAAAATAGACTAATATTCATTAAACGGACAAATAAAGTCGAACCTTCATGAACTTGCAAATTCCAGTTTTGAAAACGATTTTAAAATCAATTATGTATCAATTTTGGGCGTTGTGGGGGTGCTAACCCTTCCCCACGCGGAACCGACCCCCAAACCTGTTTTCTTGATTTTCGCAGATCAAAACCGTTGTTTTATTAAAACAAAACGTTTTATTAAAATAACCTTATTTTAAAGTGATCCAATCAGAATTTTTCAAAAAGATTGGTGGCGACTCTGTGTTTTTTTAAAGTTTTCCAAAAAGTTGAAGCCTCCTAAAAAGGTTGTGGAACATTGTATTCCATTGCATTTCATCTAGCTTAGGATTTCCCTATTTTCATGCACCTATTTATGTTTTAAGTTTAAGACCTATGCTTTGATATTATGTTTTGAATGTTATGATTTGGATATTATATTTTGAATTTATGAACTTAATTTGCTTTGGTTTTAATGCTTAATGACACCATGTTGCTATACTTGTGGTTTGGCTTGTGGTTTGGATATTATATTTTCTCATTGATTTTGATATAACAAAAAGGAGAGAAGGGTTAAGTTAAAATTTTAAAACTCTTTTTCAAAACCTAGCTTAAACTTAGGGGGAGTTTACTTAAAAAATTTACTTTGGTTTTGTTATATCAAAAAACAGAAATTGTAAAACTAATATTTGATTTTGATATAAAAAGTAATTCAAGGACTAGTTTGCAAAGTAAATAAATTTTTAGGCAATCAAAATATTTGATTTTGACAAGTACAAATTATACTTAAAATGTTTTAAAGTCAAAACTTAAACCCCATAAAATTTTGCAAGTGTTTTCAGGCCAAAATACACAAAATCGCCCAAGCGTTTCGAAACACCCTCAAAGTGTTTCGATACGTTTTGCCACTAGAAGTACGTGTTTCGAAACGGATCACACTCGTTTTGATACAACCTTTATCTGGGCCTTTGATTTTTAAGCATCGTTTAGAAACGGCTAACACCTGTTTTGATACAGGGGTTAAGTAATTTTAAAATTGGGCATTAAATGAACTAGCCGTTACTTGTCAGAAACATAATTTTAAAGATTTGGTTACGTGTTTCGATACACCCTTATGTTGTTTCGAAACACCAAATTACAGTTTCAAAACATTTCGATATAGCCCTTATCTGTTTCGATACGGCCTTCTTTTTGCACTTGCTGTTTTGATACGACCTATAGCCGTTTAGATACGAGCCCTATTTTACACATAACAACTCTTTCTTTTTTAAGTGTCCGTTTCGATATAGAGGTCTCGTGTTCTGATACGGTAGTTGCAGAACTTCATTTATGGAGGGAAGAGAGAGCCCCAACGGCTCTATTAATGATCTCAATCACCCAAACGGCTAAAAATCAATGAGAATGTATAAAAACAAGTCTTTAAAGCTACAACAACAACTATTGAGCCTTCAAACAACATCAAAGCATTCAAATCCAACCTTTGATCTTTTAGAGTCAAATCTTGTACCCAACTCAAGTGTATTCTTCATTGTAATTTTTATTAAGAGTTTGGGGGGTGTTTGATTGTATTTGGGTAAACATTATCCTTTGAGAGGCACTTGTTAAGTTTACCAAAATTTCCTTCTTTGTAAAGAGTGTGTTGGATTAAGCTTTAGGTAGAAAGCTTAATCGGTATTGTAAGGTTTCC
The DNA here is from genome assembly GCA_958450335.1 of Hibiscus tridactylites. NCBI lineage: Eukaryota > Viridiplantae > Streptophyta > Magnoliopsida > Malvales > Malvaceae > Hibiscus > Hibiscus tridactylites. The sequence goes on from OY288279.1 coordinate 74,269,186, forward strand.
TCCTCATCTAAGAAAATGGGAAGAATCAATAGTGGATTGGTTGAAAATCCTTAGTGGGAGCTAAGGTAGTGAAGGTAGAGTTCATTTAGGAACTTGAACCACTATAATTTCCTTGTGTCAAAGTTTCATTTATCCAATTTCCACCCTCAAATTTTTAATCGCCAATTCAGCCCCCTTTTGGCCATTTGCAATCGTTTGATCAACTCAAAAAATATCAAGGAGCGCAATTATATCCAAAAAAATGATACAACTACTGAAATAACAAGGTGCAGTGAAACGAATCATGTCAATAGCCAATACAACCAAAGACCAAAACAAGTTGTTTATCAAAATCCTTATTTAACTGTCTACCATCTTAGGTATTTAGCAAAAAAGCGCAGACTAAAAGTTCATCATTTGTATCGAAAAGTGAGACTTCGTGATTCTTGTGAACCTAATTCAACAAAATTCCATCCAGTAAAACGAAAGAATTAAAACATCCAAAATAACATATAGGAATATGTTGAGTTGATCAAACATTTGCAAATAGCCAATAGGGGGTGAATTGGCGATAAAAATTTTAAGGGTGGAAATTGGAAGAATAAAAATTGAGACACAAGGAAATTAGAGTGGTTCAAGTTCTCCAATGAACTCTACATCCACTAACTTAGCTCCCACTAAGGATTTTCAACCAATCCACTATTTATTCTTCCTCTTTTTCTTGGATTAGAAGGAAACCTTACAATTTTGATTAATCTTTCTACCCAAAGCTTAATCCACTCACTTTTACAATATAGAAAAATGGTAAACCTTACAAATTCCTCTCAAAGGATGATTTGTTTACCCAATTACAATTTTCACTCCCCAAACTCACAATACAAATAAGAATGAAACACTCAATTGAGTTGGGTACAAGAATTTGACAATAAAAGGCACAAGGGTTTGGATTTGATTCTTGGATGATTCTTGTAGGTTCAATTGTTGTTGTTGGTGCTCAAAATGCTTGCTTTTATTTCTTCTCATTGATTTCTAGTTGTTTGGGTGGTTGACATCATAAATATAGCCGTTGGGACTTCATCTTTCCACCATTAATGTTGTTCTGCACCTACCCGTACCGAAACGGCATCACCTGTATCGAAACAGAGCAATAACAAAACTAGCTGTTGAGAGCATTTAAGAGACAGTATCGGAACAATCGTGGTCGTTCCAAAACTGAAAGAGCCCATTTCGAAATGGGACAAGGCCGTATCGAAACATTTTGTAACTGTGAAAACTCGTATCGAAACGCACTTAAAGCGTATCGATATGCTTAACTAACTTTCAAAAAATGGTTATGACAAGAAGTAAAACGGTTATGAAAAACAACGGTCATATTTTTTAAACCAACTTTCAAAACTTGTACCGAAGTGAGTGGGACTAGTTCGATACTACCGTATTGATATGAGTTCTCTCGTTTCGAGCCCACACTTGATAGTTTCAAAGCGTTTCGAAAAACCTGAGGGGTGTATCGAATCGGCTAGTCAAAATTCTCTTTACAGTTTCAAATCGTTTCGAAACACCTAAGGGGTGTATTGAAACGGTTAGTCAAAATCACTGTTTTGGCTTGGAAAACACTTAGAAGAATTTATGGGACCTTGAGTTTTTAACTTAAATATTTATCTTCTTTTCAAATTAGTCCTTGAAATATTTGTTATATCAAAATCAAAGTTTTGGTTTTACAATATCCCCCTTTTTGATATAACAAAACCAAATATAAATTTTTAAGTTTTGAAAACTTTGTAAAACTTACTCCCCCTGAATTTAAGATAGGTTTTTTTTTAAAACACCTAAGTTGCAAAGTTTCAAAATTGGCTCAACCATATATCTCCCCCCTTTTGTTAGATCAAAATAGGCATAAACAAATGAGAAAGAAAGGGGCAACTAAATCAAAGCAAACAACAGAATATATTAAGTTCATTACCCCAAAGCATAAGACAAAAATATTCAAACTCAATTCCTAAAATCATGACATAGGAAATAAACATAGTTCAAATAACTAAAAAGAGGCGCATAAGAAAAACTAGATAATATGATATGTCATGAAATGGAAACTAATCTAGGGATCCATATCACCACCATCCACATCATCCTCATCATCTCCATGATCGCCATCTTCGTCTTTGTCTTCCTCTTAACTTCTCTGAAAGTTTTTCCATTCATCATAGAAACCAGTGAAGGAGAGATCCATCGAGGCATGTTGATTTTCAAGAGAACTGAGACGATTTTCCATATTAAGAACACGTTCCTCCAAAACGGTGAAACGTGTATCGATGGAAACAAATCCGAAGGAGATGTCGGTTCGTAAGCCGGTGAATTGCGTGTTGAGATAAGCCATAAGCGCATCATTGTTTTGAGGAGCTGTGGGAGCTTGAGAAGCTTGAGGTGGAGGATCAACCGGAGGATCTCTTGTCCCTCTTTCCACACGAACCCATTCATCAAGAACATACTAAAACTCGGGCCTAAGAAGGGTGCTTTCATCGAGCTTTTGCTTGAGAAACTCCGGGTAGTCACAAGAACAATCAATCCCGAACTAGAAGAAAATGTAGCTCAAAGCAGTCCCATAGATGAGGGATTGGATGGAGTCGGAACCATGATGCCTAACCAAATGCACCATCTCAACAAACATTATTTTTACAAGGTTCGGTGCTTTTCTTGAGGGAAGACCTCAAGCCAAAAATTGTCAACTTGGCGGATGTGAGCAAACTTACCTCCGAAGGGGCGGAACCACCAAGAGATCATAAGATGCAAGAACCGATCATGAACATCTAAGGAGAGAACCGAGCTGGTTCGAGAGCTCAATGAAGCTTCATCTTCAATGCCATCATCGAAAAGGCCTAAGAAATTTACCAAGGTTGATGGTTCAATTCGGACCTTTCCCCCCATAAGGTAGGATTCTATGGCTATGACTTCGAAATGGTCTTGGTTACTCACTAACCGGGCATTAGCATAAAATAGAAAAACAAGGTTACAGTAAAGAATGTTGGGTAAAGTCATGAAAAATAAGAACCCCCAACACTATAAAAGAGGTAGATACTTGAAGTAAAAGCGTTCAGAATCAAGAAAGGTTACATCAACCATACGCTTATGACGAATGATGGTGTCTTGATAGAGCTTGAAGTTTGTGCGAGCTTCATTGTTTCTGAGACTCTTAGTGAAGAGAAGATCTAGGTTAGGACGAGAGGATTCATCAACAACAGCTTTAGATCCTTCACCTGTCTCCTCAGTCTTTCGCTTTTTGTGAGCCATTTAAAAGAGCCTAATAATTGTTTTAAGCAAGAAAAAATATGTATGCATTAAAATTTATATTCAATCCAATGAATATTCTATAATCAAGGTTTTAAATATATACAATAAAAGAAATTTGCGAAGATGATTTGAAAAACTGAGATAAAAATATACGGTTTAAAAAATTTTATATTCGAATTAAAAAAATTGAGTTTTGAAGAAGTCATTGCAAAATCTTTGAAACCCATTGTATAAATATAGAATATATACAAAAGATATAATTTTTAAATCAAAAAATTCAAACGAAAATTGAAAGAGAAAAGAAAAAAGAAAAATACCTTAATTTGGGATTTTGGAGGAATAGATGAATGTAGATGCACAAATTTGATGACTCTTGCTTAGATTGGGGTTGAAGACTAAAAACCCTCAAGATTTGAGTGAAAAATGTTTATGGTTGATGAATATTTAAAGGAAAAATTAGGGTTAGGGTTTTTAGAGGTTTGTGTTTAATGGAAAATTGTTTTAAAGATGGAAACCTTTTAAATAGAGCATTTTCCGGATACACGTTTTGATACAGGTAGAGTCGTATCAAAATAGGTGTATCGAAATGCTTTTGACCGTTCCGAAACCCTATGACCGTTTTGATACAGGTTTGACTGTATCGATTCTCACAAAGATGCCCGTATCAAAACATATAGAGGGCGTTTCGATACAGATTGTTCCAGAACCAAAAAAGTTCAAAACCATTGTGTCTGTTTCGATATAGTTTGGTTCAATGATCTCTTTTAAGGTAGCCCGTATTAAAAGGGTCAAGGATATCAATTAATTTCAAGCAAGATTTTTACTATTTGGGACCTAAAAGGGTCAAGAAAGGCTAGTTAGATCTAACTCTCTCCTAAGGGTCCAAAAACGCTCTTTATCTAAAGGTTTGGTAAAAATGTCCTCTAATTGGTTTAAGGTGTCAACATATTCTAGAACAACATCATTTTTCAACACATGGTATCTAATGAAATGATGTCTAATTTATATATGTTTGGTTCTAGAGTGTTGAATGTGATTCTTAGTGAGACAAAAGGCACTAGTGTTGTCACCCTAAGGGGTATGGTTTGTACTTGAACACCATAATCTAAGAGTTGTTGCTTCATCCAAAGGACTTTAACACAACAACTCCCTAAGGATATGTACTCCGCTTCGGTGGTAGATAAAGCTACGTTATTTTGTTTCTTAGAGAACCAAGATGCGAGCATACTACCTCAGAATTGGCATGTCCCGGATGTACTTTTCCTATCTATCTTGCATCCCTCATAATCCGCATCCGAATAAGAATGAAGGCTAAAGGAAGAATCCTTAGGATACCAAAGACCTAAGTTAGGTGTGTCTCTAAGGTATCTAAAAATTCTCTTAATGGCTACTAAGTGTGATTCTATAGGACTAGCTTGAAACCTAGCATACAAGCAAACACTAAACATAATATTCGGTCTGCGTGCGGTAAGGTAAAGCAAAGAACCTATCATAGATCTATAAAGCTTAGAATCAACACACTTACCTCCTTCATCTTTGTCAAACTTTATAGAAGAGCTCATAGGGGTGGCTTGAGGCTTTACATTCTCCAAGCCGAACTTTTTGAGCATATCATTCACGTACTTTGCTCTATTTATGAAGGTGTCATCCTTCCTTTGTTTGATTTGGAGACCCAAAAAGAATGAGAGCTCCCCCATCATGCTCATCTAGAAGCATCCTAATAGCTTCCATTCTAGCTACGGGTGCATATGTTTCATCAAAATCAATTCTCTCTTCTTGAGTGTAACCTTGAGCAACAAGCCTAGCCTTGTTTCTCACTATGTTACTACTCTCATCTAGTTTATTCCTAAAGACCCATTTAGTTCCTATAGTAGATTGATTACTAGGCCTTTCAACTAATGTTCATACTTTACTTCTCTCAAATTGATTTAATTCTTCTTGCATGGGCAAAATCCAAAAAACTTTTAATGCTTCTTTGATATTTTTAGGCTCAATGCATGAAATAAATGCAACATGGTTCATTAATTTGAGAGAGGATCTAGTAGTTATCCCCTTGAATGAATCACCTAAGATTTCACCACCTTTAACATTGTTGAACTCCCTTGGGTATGTTACCTCATTTTCCTCAAGAGCCAAGTCCTTCAAGGTCTCAAGAGGTGGATCTTGTGCATCTTCTTATTTGGTTTGAATCTCATCCACCTTTGATGTTTGTCCTCCATCAATGGTTTCAAGGATCCCTACATCATCATCATCACAAGAATCCTTCCTTGGAAGGAGGTTATCATCGAAAACAACATGAATAGACTCTTCTAGTACTAAAGTTCACTTATTAAATACATGATAGGCTTTAGAGTTTAAAGAATACCCTAAGAAAATAGCTTCATCACTTTTAGCATCAAATTTACCTAAGTTGTCTTTTCCATTGTTTAAAACAAAACACTTGCAACCAAATGGATGAAAATAGCTAATGTTAGGCTTATTAGATTTTAAAATCTCATATGGTGTTTTCTTCAAAATTAGCCTAATCATTACTCGATTTATAATGCAGCAAGCGGTATTTGTGGCTTCCGCCCAAAAATATTTAGGTAAATTATTTTCACAAAGCATGGTTCTAGCCATTTCTTCTAAAGTTTGATTTTTCCTCTCAACTATCCCATTTTGTTGAGGAGTGCGAGGTGCGGAAAAATTGTGGCTAATCTCATTTTCATTTAAAAACTCTTCAAAGCCTAAATTTTGAAACTCGATTCTATGATCACTTCTAATATGAGAAATTTTAAGCTCAAGATCACTTTGAGTTATTTTTGAAAATGTGATGAATTTTTCTAATGCCTCATCTTTTGTACTTAAGAATAGAACCCAGGTAAACCTAGAATAGTCATCAACAAGTACAAAAGCATATGATTTACCACCCAAGATCATAGTCCTAATTGGCCCAAAAAGATCCATATGAATCAATTGCAAACATCTACTAGTAGAGACATCATTAATGGATTTAAATGAGGTTCTATATTGTTTACCCTTAGAACATGCATCACATATTTTATCATTAGAGAACTTAATTTTGGGTAAACCTCTAACTAGATCAAGGGATATTAATTTTTCTAAAACACTCATGCTAGCGTGTCCTAATTTTCTATGCCAAAGCCATGAGTCATGTTCATCATGTGCAACTAAACATGCATGAGATGTATGAATGTCATCTAAATGCACCATATAAATGTTTCCTCTCCTATGCCCTATGAGCATCAATTGATTAGTTTTAATGTTCACTATTTTGCAACCATTTTTATCAAATAGAACATTAAAACCTTTATCACATAATTGACTAATGCTCAACAAATTATGTTTAAGACGTTGACATATAAGACATTTTCAATGAAAATAGAAGACTGGTTACCAATGGAACCAATTCCTTCAATGTGTCCTTTGGAGTTGTCACCGAAAGTTACTACTCCACCATTCTTTGGCTTTAGTTCCAAGAATCTACTCTTGTCACCGATCATGTGTTTTGAGCATTTACTATCAAGGTACCATGAGTTTTGACATGAAGCTTTGGTCTTGTAGCAATGCACCCTCTTTGGATCATCATCAATAGCCATGAGACAAAGGTTAGCCACTTTCTTCTCCTCCTTAGATGACTCCTCGTCACTCCAAGTTGCCATTTGAGCTTTGAGCTTGTTCTTCTTCCCAAAACTCTTCCTCTTTAATTGAGGGCACTCAGAACAGATGTTGTCAGGTTTCTTGCACTCATAGCAAATGATTTGGTCCTTCTACTCTTCTTTACTTTTGTTCTTGAAGTCCCCTTTTCTATTGAACTTTCTTCCTCGGTTGGACTTCATGAAGCGAGTGAATCGTTTGGCCAACATGGCCATCTCCTCATCTTCATCTTCACTAGAATCGCTTTCATGATATGATGCTTTAAGAGCAATTCCAATCTTCTTTTTCTCAACTTCCTTCTTCTCAACCTTCTTCTCCTCCATCTTCTTTTCTTCTTCTTTTCCCTTCTTCATGATCTCATGGGTAAGTAGATATCCAACAAGAGCATCTAGCTTGAGAGTCTTTAAATCTTTAGCTTCAATAATGGTCATTCTCTTGCTATCCCATGATTCTGGAAGAAAATACAACTTCCTTACTAGCTTGTCTTCGGGAATGATTTCACAAAAACCCTTCAATCCATTGACGATGACCGAGAATCGATCAAACATCTTGAAGACACTCTCATCGGGATCCATCTTGAAGTTCTCATAGCTTAGATTGAGTAGCCCGAATTTTGTTTCCTTGAAATCGCTAGTCCCCTCATATGTTGTCTCGAGGGTGTCCCAAACTTTCTTGGCATTCTCGATCGAAGACATCTTGGAGTAGATATCCGGACCAAGAGCACAAAAGATGACATGCAAAGCTTTATCATTGACTTGCATCCTTCTTCTATCATCTTCGGTCATTTTGAATTTGACCTTTGGGATAAGTCTTCCTTCACCATCTCTCTTCATCGGAATGTATGGCCCTTCTTCAACTACATCCCACACCATGAAGTCCGTAGATTTGATGAAGAGTCTCATCCTATTCTTCCAATATGGGTAGTTATTCCCATTGAAGAATGGTGGTTTGGTGGTAGATTGAGACTCATAGAGATTGGAAGTGGAGGTGGATGTCATTGCTTGACTTGTTGTTGATCAAACTCTCCTAGAATCGACTAAAGAGGGTTGTAATCCTTCCAATGAGTGTAGCTCTGATACCAATTGTTGAGTTGATCAAACAATCGCAAATTGCCAAGAGGGGGTGAATTGGCGATAAAAAATTTAAGGGTGGAAATTGGAAGAATAAAAATTGAGACACATGGCAATTAGAGTGGTTCAAGTTCTCCAATGAACTCTACATCCACTACCTTAGCTCCTACTAAGGATTTTCAACCAATCCACTATTGATTCTTCCTATTTTCTTGGATGAGGAGGAAACCTTGTAATTTTGATTAAGCTTTCTACACAAAAGCTTAATCCACTCACTTTTACAATAGAGAAAATGGTAAACCTTACAAATTCATCTCAGAGGATGATTTGTTTACCCAATTACAATTTTTCACTCCTCAAACTCAAAATACAAATAAGAATGAAACACTCAATTGAGTTGGGTACAAGAATTTTACAATAAAAGGAACAAGGGTTTGGATTTGATGCTTTGATGATTCTTATAGGTTCAATTGTTGTTGATGGTGCTCAAAATGCTTGCTTTTATGCCTTCTCATTGATTTATAGCCGTTTGGGTGGTTGACATCATAAATATTTCCGTTGGGACTTCATCTTCTTACCATTAATGTTGTTCTGCACCTACTCGTACCAAAATGGCATCACTTGTATCGAAATAGAGCAAGAACAAAACTAGTCGTCAGGAGCATTTAAGAGACCGTATCAAAACGATTGTGGTCATTCCGAAACTGAAAGAGCCCATTTCAAAACATGACAAGGCCGCATCGAAACATTTTGCAACTGTGAAAACGGTTAACTAACTTTCAAGAAAACGGTTATGACAAGAAGAAAAATAGTTATGAAAAACAACAGTCATATTTTTTAAACCAACTTTCAAAACTCGTACCGAAACGAGTGGGACTGTTTCGATACTACCGTATCGATACGAATTCTCTCGTTTCGAGCCCACACTTGACAGTTTCAAAACATTTCGAAACACTTGAGGGGTGTATCGAAACATCTAGTCAAAATTCTCTGTATAGTTTCAAATCGTTTCGAAACACCTAAAGGGTGTATCGAAACGGTTAGTCAAAAATCATTGTTTTGGCTTGGAAAACCCTTAGAAGAATTTATGGGACCTTGAGTTTTTGACTTAGATATTTTGCTTATCAATTTTGGGAAGTTTGAGGACTTAAAAATTTATCTTATTTTCAAATTAGTCCTTGAAATATTTGTTATATCAAAATCAAAGTTTTGGTTTTACAAAATATCATGAGCAAAGCCATTGCGATACCCATCAAAGGAGTTGTTCCCCATCCAAGGGCTACCTTACCATATCTGGGAATCAACATTACATCATTTTGCTTATTTCGTATTCAATGAGATTTGTTAACTTTGTATATAATTTCGGTGTAAGTACGTGGCCTTATCATAGATTCATTGCGATCTTGAAATAAAATAATGGTAGAAACGACAACCTTACTCGCCATATAAGTTAAGGGGCATGAACCCTCCAATTCAAAGTATGTTGCACAGTACATGTGTCTCTCTAAATAAGTGAAATCTCTTTACCCTGAAGAAGTGTGCGAGCATACAACAAAAGACAGTTTTCCATTTATGCGTATTACAAACTTTCAACATTGGAAACATATACACACAACCAAATTCCTTGCATGACCATCCAAGCAGATCTACTACTAAGTTAATCACGAACATATTTAAAAAAGGGAAAGCAACATCGTTCTATTAAAAACAAGTGAGAAACAATGATTGTTATTAACAACACTATACAAAAGGAAATAAAGCCTGCAAATTTCTTGTTAACTATGGTGCAAGAACCCACGCTAAAAATTATTGTTAACATATCAATACAACACAGAACCGTGAATTTCGCAATATAAATCCCTGCTTTCTTAATATTAGTCCAAAACACTTACTTTCACCAAAAAGGTTTCGTTACTCCAAATCCTTGCTTAAGTCGCATTTGTTTATCGCCACGGCACCCAGCATCACAACTGACAAATGAGTGGCTGCCTTGATAATCAAGGGGAAGACTGTCAAATCCAAGCACAAGCATATTTTTTCTTCCTCCTCTGAAGCGACACAAGAAAAACTGTAAAAACAAAGCCATATATGAAATGGGTAAAAGTAAACTACTTGTAAGTCAGGTCATGAAGGTGCATACCCAAAGGCACCCTATTTATAGTGGGCAATGGGTATACCAAGCGACGGCATTTCATGTATCTATACCGGGCTTACCCATTCGCTGTCCGAGATAGGATATATGATATCAACGTCTAACCATTTGATGATCTCCTTTTTGACAACTTCTCTCTTGGCATCGTTTAGTCTCCTCTTGGCATCTACAGTTGGCTTGTTGTCCTGCTCGAACTAGATTTTGTGCATGCAAATAGTCGAGCTTATTCCCTTTATATCTGCAATGGTCCAGCCTATTGCCTTCTTATGTTGCCATAACAGTGTTGTCACTTGTTGTTCCTGTCTAGACTGCAGCTTGGAAGAAATTATTATTGGTAGTGTATCATTAGATCCTAAGAAAACATACTTAAGTTGTGCAAGTAAGATTTTTAACTCAAGAGTGGGAGGTTGTTCGGTGGATGGTTTGAACACCCCCCCCCCTTTTCTGTGTAATTCAGTGGTTCAAAGTACTTACCTGGCATGTTCGCTATCCAATATGCTTCTTCATTTTCCTCTGATTCCTGCTCTGTCCACTCGTTACGTTGTTCATCTTCTAGGTAGGTTTCTAAATGGTTGCCGAAACAGCTGCCGAGGTTGCTGCCCGGGCAGTCTTGCTGTAGGCAAGGTCTGTTGATTACAAAGTTGAACTCTGAGATGGCTTCCATTAGCTGGCATTCTTTCGGAACATCAGCTTGCCTCATGGATTGGAAGACATTCAACTTTACTTGTTGGTCATCTACCCTCATCGTAAGTTCACCTTTTTCCACGTCAATAAGTGTTCTGCCCGTAGCAAGGAATGGTCGCCCAAGGATGATAGCGACTTTTTCATCAGCCTCACAATCTAGGATGAGGAAATCAGCTGGGAGAATCAGGTTTCCCACCTTCACTAGGATGTCTTCGATTTTACCCTCCGGTTGTACAAACGAATGATCGGTAAGTTTTAGCATGACAGAGGTAGGTTTAGCTGGCCCAATTCCTAATTTATCGAAGACTTCTTTGGGCATAAGGTTGATGTTGGATCCCAAGTTGCACAGTGTTTTTGTTTTGTGCTTGTTGCCTATCTTGCATGGGATAACAAAGCTGCCCGGGTCTATTTGATTGGGCGGCAGTTTGTTGTGCAGCATTGTCATGCATTCTTCTGTTACAGCAACTATCTCGAACTCCACAATCCTCTTATTTCTAGAAACCATGTCCCTGAGATATTTGGCGTAGTTGGGCATATTTTGAATGGCTTGTATTTAAGGTATGTTTATGTGCACCTACTTTAGAATATCCAGGAATCTTCTAAACTGGTGCTCTTGCTTCTGTTGCTTAAGCCTTTGGGGGAAAGGTGCCGGCAGGAGGATGTCCTCTATGCGCTCCTTGCATTGGAACTTAATCGTGGGAGGATCATCTGCTTCAGGACCGTTGTCTTGTTCAGCTGCCGGGGCGGCTAGTGTTTGTGCTGCCGCGACAGGTGTGTCTTTCTGGTCTGGATGAGTTTCTATTTGGTTCTCCACCCTGGGTTCATCCAACTACTTCCCACTCCTGATAGATATGGCTTTGCACTACTCGTAAGTGGGTTTGGTTGCTGCCTCTGAGCTGCTAGATGCTGCTCTCATTGTTCGGTTGCTGAAGATTTTTGTGAACTACCCAAATTGGATCTCCAGGTTTTTTATAGCAACCTCCTGGTTATTCATCTTCATCTTCGTTCTGTCCATGAAAGACTCAATTTTATCAATGAATTTATTAGTACGAACAATAAAATCACTAGTTCTAGACATAAAGGTATGAAAAGTTGCTTCTAATGAATTATTTTTCTGCGGCTATTGAGCCTGTTGTCATGACAGGTTTTGTTGGTAGCCTCCATGTTGCTGTTGTGGGTTTGCAACAATTTTTGGGTTGCTCCAGGAGATGTTGGGATGGTTCTTCCTTCTAGGGTTGTAGGTGTTCTGGGCAGGTCTATTGTTCCTCTCATATTCTCCCATAAAATTGGCAGATGCGATGCAATCAGAGGAACCATGGTTGCCCCCACACTCATCACATAACGACTTCACAGCCTTTATCTCATAGACCTTTCCAACAGGTTTTACGATGCTCATGACCAGCTCTGTCGGTGTGTCAAGGCGGGCATTGACAAATTCTGAGGCTGCTACCTCGTTCACAGTGGTTGGCCGCCTAATGCCGCCTCGGCGGGCTGTTGGATACTTGTAATCGTTCTTGGCAGCTTGGTTAAGAATCCGCAGTGCCTCCTCTAGTGGTCTGTCAAGGATGATTCCATTGGCTGAGGCATCATTCATCATCTGTGTTGGGTAGTTCACCCCGTTGTAGAATATTGATACATGTGTCCAAGCCCGAAGGCCATGTAGCGGGCAGTTGTTCAGCATCTGTTGGTACCGCTCCTATGCTTCATACATCGGCTTATCATCCCCTTTTCAGAAGGCTGTTATCTCATTTTGTAACCTGTTTGTGACATTGGACGGGCTGAATTGATCCAGAAAATCTTAACACATCTCTGTCCATGTGTTGAACGACCCCGTTGGCTGGTTGTTTAACCACTGTTTTGCCCTATCCCTCAGTGAATAGCGAAATATTGTTAGCCTCAGCACGTCTTGATGGACCCCTTGTATTTTGAATGCTCTGTAGATGTCCAAGAATCCTCTCAAATGTTGTCGAGCATCTTCTGTGGCAGTCCCTCCAAATTGCCCTAATGTGTTGTTCATGTTAAACATGATGGGCTTCAACTCGAAGTGGTCCGCCTCAATCTCAGGTTCTGTCACTGTCGAGTCGAACCCTCTAAAGTCATGTTCTAGATAATCATTGGTGGTTCAAACATATTGTGGCTTACTGGGTGAAATATAGGGGGGTTTTGCCTTGGTGGATCTTATTGTTCTCTACGCGGCAAATCTTGTTGCCCATCCCTGTCGTTCGCAGCATTGTTGGCAGGGTTGTCGTTTTCCATGTTTACCTTTGCTTTTTCCTTTTCTTCTTTGTTTTTCCCTAGGATTACTCTGATCTCCTTCTTGAGTTCTCTTGCTCTACGCTCGAAATCATCGTAGAAGAGGATTTCTCCTTTTGGATTCGCCCTGGTCATACACTAGCAAAGAAAATTGTAAAATTCTTTTTTTCCGATTAAAAATAGCAATAAAAAGTAAAGAAATAAAAAGTGCAGAAATTAAAGACGAAATTAGTTGTTACCAATCCCCGACAACGGCGCCAAAAACTTATAGAGCGTTTGGGTGTTCTCTATTTATGAGCGCAAGTGCACACTCTTGTCAAGTTATAGTATAAAAGATATCGTCTCCCACAGGAATTGGATAGCTTGGTTTGAATTTTTGTTCCTGCACAAGTAAGATAGTTATTTGAGGAGAAAAGTAACTTAAAAATACAAGTAAAAGAGGATGTAATCAGATTGATAGAGAGGGCAGGGTTATGCAGATGCTTAGTGTGAAACTGCGTTGAATAGGCCAAGTTGTTTTGCGTTGCCACGATATACTGCCTTGGTGGGTAATGAAGGATTGAGGCTACGGAAACTTTTTCTGCCACGACGGAACTTTCCTCTTGTAACTTTTGCTTTCTCGGCAGGTGAGATAGAGGGAAGTCCTGGCGGCAAGCCTGGCAGATACTCCAAGTTCGGCGAAGCAATTCTGAAGTGATCCTTTCTATGTCTAGGCAAGGATTCTATCACTACGTGATGTAGGCAATACCTAGCAATCTCAGCGTAAACCTAACACAGGCAGTCGACGTTTTGTTGCTCCTTTTAGCCGCTGAAATTCTAACTTATGTCTAAGCCAAATTAGTCAACACCTCGTCATGATGAGACCGTACTTAATTCTTTCGTGAGTTTGACACTCTCGTGCCCGACAAATGGATTTCTTCAACTTGTGTTTTGGAACTAATTGAAGAAGTGAAGTACATGAATTAAGCAAACTTAGAATATTTTATTGCAAAACAAACTTTAAAACCTAAACAACCGTTCTCACAACTAATTATAATATAACCCCAAACCCAAGAGAAATTTAGAACATGTCGGCGGCAAGAAAACCTAAGCTATGCCTAAAGAAAACCTAAGATGATTTAAATTAGAATTACAATAAGTATTTATAGGCAATAGCTAGGTCTAGTCCTTCTTGAAGTAGAAGTCTTCAGAAGTAGCTTTCCACGTTAAATGTGACTTTAAACTCTAACTTCTTTGAGTTGAATAGGGACCTTATCATGTTGCCTTGTCCCGTAAGCAATCTCGAGATTTCACTTCGGCGGCTCTGCCCGCTGCTACAGACGTCGAAAAATCGAGTGGATGGCATCGATAGACTCAGGATTTTCGGCTCTACAAATCGCACTCCGGTTCTCCAACTCCATAGTCTGCTACCTTTGGTTCGATGCCTCAGCATCACATCCTCAGCTCCTCTTTTCCTCTGTCAGCCTTTAGTGCCTAAAACCAAAAATACACTAAAATAGTACCTTTTCTTCACCAAATAGAAGATAAACTATAAAAACAAGGTAAATCAAAGAAATATTGTAAAATACAATGCATGGTCCTAATTATGCCTAAGATGAACTCAAAAACAACAATAATATGAGATGGAATGTGCATAAAATGTAGAACTTGTGGACACTTTACAGCTATTGTAACCCCCTCGTCCCGGTCCGGGCGGCCGACCGATCCGAGTGGGTCACACGGGGAAAACTGAGGCGAAACCCGTTAAGGCTCCACTTCGGTTAACGACCCTAGGAAAACTTTCTTTTATTTATTATCTTGTCTAGATGCCTTATTACATCCTATGTGAAACAACGACAACGGAAGCAACAAGCGAGGCGAACAAATAAACAGCAATCTAAAAACTTCTCGTACCGATACGCTGGTTGACCGTACCGATACGCCCTCAACGGTCAACTTCTCGTGGTCAACGTTACGAAGACCATTTCGATACACCTAAGCCTGTTTCGATACCCTCAATTTCTCGTCAAAATCTCAGATTTCCAGTAGCAAAATGGTATCGATACGCCTTCCCGTGTATCGAAACGCTTGGCCTGAAAAAAGAAGGTCGTATCGATACGGGTCTAACTGTATCGATACCCCGACTTCGAACACGCAGATTTTAGATGGTTAAGGCACAAGGGCTGCCTCAAAGACACCAACTAAGACCTCCACGCATACATGCATAAACTCTAAAGGCAAAACATCCTACAACAAGCATGTACAACACACATCATACATGTAAAGGCCATACATTAAAAGGATCATGCATTCACCATAAAAGAGGCATACAAGCATGACAAGGTTTCATGCCTTACACAAAACATACACAAAAGCATAAAGGTAAGGGCACAAGGCCAACATACAAGGCATAAGCAAGCCATAAACAAAACATCAACATATCAAAGGAGTCTAAACAAGCTCCTAACACAAAATAACAACACAAATCCCCATTGCTTAACTATTACATCAATTACTTAAAAGTCCATACTTGATGATAGCAAAAGCACACTTGGAGGCCTTCTCCTTGCACAAGCAACCCACAAACTACGGATCTGCATTGTCGAACAAAAGAGAGCGTAAGCATAAAGCTTAGTGAGGGTAAGCTCATAAAACAAACCTCGACAATGCAGGGTCCAAGCACGAGAAACACAACCAAGGAAGAATGCATGTTTTCTTACCTTCGAAGCCACGAGAGCCAAATATATATATGATGCATGAACATAATATCAATATCATGCCATGCTCAACATGTCCATAAACACAACCATATGGAAACACATTTAACAATACGTATTGGCACCTAGCTATGACCCGAATACACGGATAACAACCGTTGGAACTCACATCCAACAACTCAACCTTTACCTTACAGTGGGATTACACTCATCACCATTTCACGCGGAGGGGATTTCACTCATCCTCACGCTCCGTCGATAGGATTCCACTCATCACCGACTAACATATAAAAGAAGATTTTCAGGCGTACTCGTACTCCATCTTGATGACTACCATCACCAAGACCGCACATGCATTTCGACACTCATGTGCACACTAAACATCCTAATGATCGATCATTTGTACCCAAGCATATTAGTGCCAATACTAAATCATTCATAGCTCAACCTCATAACAATCTTACCAATTTCCGTGCTTAGCACGTACTCACCATGATTTACCATCATGCACCCACATTCCATTCAAACACATGCATATCACAATGCATAAACAAAGCATCATGCCTCATTATCACACATAGCCACAATGTGCATATCAACATTAATCACAAATAACATATGAGGCATAAACACAACATTCAAAGTTCATCCATAGGTCTTTAACTAAAGCTTGAGGTTAGACTACCAATCTAATCCCAACTCTAGGTGGATTTACCAAGCCCGACCTAGGTCCACATGCTCAAACCAACATTTGAAAACCAATTTAAAATCGAAGAACCACTCACCGGACTTCCAAACACAAGCAAACAACCGATCAAGCTCCCAACGGTTCCGGATTCGAATGCGAGGCTTCACCAACACAATTCCTTGTCTCTAAACCATCAAATACACTCTATTAATCACCAAAACAAACACAAACCACTGATGTAAACTCAGAACACAAATCAAGCTCAAAATCAAGCCAAGACACTCTCAAAACCCACATTTTCGAGCAGCCCAATAGCACAACCAAAAACCATTGATTCCAACACTTTTAACACACCTAATAGCTTCCAAAATAACCCCTAAACATCATACAACCATCATCCCTCAATTTCCAACACTAAACATCCCCAAAACTCATCTTTAAAGCCCTCTAAAACCCCACTTAAACCAAATCCGTGAATCGTTATAAAACCATGTAAAAATCATATATGTTGGACCATTTGGGCTACCAAATACATATCTAACTTCAAGAAATCAAAAGCTCAATCAAAAGTCAATAAAGTTTGGATTTTTATTCTTTAAGCTCAAAAACTCAAAACACAAAATAATGGGTTTCCATGAAAACTAAAAACATGTTGAGAAAGAGGAAGTTGAGGACAACTCAAAAGTGTAATTACCTTTCAAAAATCACCAAGAATGAAGGAGGATGGTGATGGAATAGTAAACTTCCATGGAGAGGGGAATATGTCGTGAAATTTGAAGGAGGGGGGAAGAAGATGAGTGGAAAAGGCACTTTTATGTGTTTTGTTTTATTTTTAAAAGCCAAAGACATATTTACCCTTAATGAACGTGGATTATTACAATAGTGTAAAATCCATGGCCATTGGGTTTAATTCTAAACAAGCCCAACATATTCATTTTATTGTTTTGAAAATACGAGGCCTAAAATAATATTTTAATATTTTAACTTCACATGACCCCCAAACTCGGGTGTTACAGCTATTCTCCTCTAAACAGTGCAACCAAATATTTTTGAGAGTACAGACCTCTCCAAAAAAATAAGTTGGGTT
Organism: Hibiscus tridactylites; assembly: GCA_958450335.1. Taxonomy (NCBI): domain Eukaryota; kingdom Viridiplantae; phylum Streptophyta; class Magnoliopsida; order Malvales; family Malvaceae; genus Hibiscus; species Hibiscus tridactylites. The sequence continues at coordinate 74,286,737 of OY288279.1, forward strand.
ATTTTCCATCCTTTTGAGAAGCTGCAACTCAATGGGTGGCAATTTCCTCATGTCAAGAGGCACAACCTTATCCTCCGCTGGCCGACACCATAGAACGGGAAATAAAAAATTCCCAAAATTATATTCCACTTTTACAAATTTCGTCATTTCAAGAAAGCAACTCCCAGCATGGTTCCTTGCAACCGACATTTCCCTTACGCGGTGATCAATGGTCACTAAACCCTTTGCATTCCCGTCATAACTAACTGCTACATTATAAAAATAATGAAACATACTAATAGAGGGCTCGTCTCCATGAATCTTTCTATTCAAGAAATACACCATCAAAATCTCGCAACTAGTCTCATCCAACTGGCCTGACACTACATCAAACCAATTTAACCAATTTACAAAGAAATGGTGCAACCACAAATGGAACCCGTCTTCAAAAGCAAACAGAGGGATCAAAAACCACGACCTCCCCTCATCATGACATGTACTCAAGCGAAATGTCCCAACTGGCACACTAAACTAATAGCAAAAATGATTAACGCCAAGGTTCCCATATAAGCAATCTCCCCCAAAATTATGCACCAAAAAAATAAAATAATAATAACAATAATAAATAAAAATAAAAATAATAAATAATAATAACAATAAGTAATAAACGAACAATCCCCGGCTATCGAAGCTTGTTTAGATTCCTCAGGTTTACCAAGGTCACTTTATAACCTTCCCTCACTTGGGGGCAATTGTTAGTACCTATAAACACATGCCACCATGTGTCGGAGCCATGACGAGTAAGACCACAGACGGTGTAACACAAGGAGGATCACAACGTGCAGGATCGCCCGCGAACTGTGCGACACCCTCTGCAATATGTGGTGAATAGACCAAACCACGAGTAACATTGCACCTCGCCCAGTGGCCACATGGCTACACATGTGGCCTCAACGGAGGCCGAGGAGAACTTAGGACGTCAAATCATAGCCAGTCCAAGTGGTATAAAATTGGGCATGCAACCGAGAGGAAAGAGGATCTTCCACTCTAAGCATCTTCACCACCAAAAATACAAGAACATCACAAAGCTTCCACCCGGAAGGACCGTCTCGACCCTCATCGGACCACGTCTCTGGTCCCTATCCATTTGGATAACCAACAAAACTATATACATGTAATATAATATTATATACCTTATGTTAATATAGTATAAGAACATAGGACATGAAAAACATACAAAAGAGGTATTATATAAGACTTTATGTAAATATATAAAATGACGTGCATAATATATATATATATACGAATTAAAAGCAGTACATATATAAAACTTGTCATATTAATGTTAATATACATATTAATAATAGAGATGGGCACGGGTCGGGTAGGGTTTTTGGCCCACCTGAACCTGACCCGAAAATATATACCTCAAATCCGGACCTGACCCGACCCGACCCAACCTCATACTTGAAAAAAACCGACCCGAAAACTATATACTCAAACCCAACCCGAGCTATTAAAAAATAATAAATTTTAGGGACTTAATTGTAAAATATAAACTTTAGGGACCTAATTGTAAAAAATAAATTTTAGAGAACTAATTGTAAAAAAAAAGTAATTTTAATAACCTAATTGTAAAAAATTATATAAAGAGTGAGGACTATTGTGAATATCCCTAAAAAATTTAAGTGAAAATTACAATATTAGTCTCGGGTCGGGTCGAATTTTTTCCACCCTAAACCCGAACCGACTTTACCCTTTAAAAAAAACTCGACCCGACTTTACCGTTTAAAAAAGCCCGACCCGAACCTGAATTTTCTATGAAAAATCCAACCATATCGGGTCGGGTCGGGTAAAATGCCCATCCCTAGCTATATTCCTCTATCAATCATAGGCTTCCATTGATGTAACAAGTTTAATCTCAAGCTAGGAATTTTGACCATCCATGGATAATTTATCGTTGTTGTTTATATTGAATTCAGATATCGATTTTGATATTGTTATATTGATTTTAATATCGTAATATCGATCCTAATAAACTCCTATTGATTTCCTAGCTCAAGAACTGGAGGTTTCACCATCTCTATTGAAATCTAGGAACAAAGGAGTGGTTGTTGCGTGTCAAAAGTCCTATTGCAATGTAGTGCAAGTGTACACGACGCAAGTAGTAAAGTGATACTCAAAGTATCGGATGTCGAATCTACAGGGACTGGAAATAGCTTTATCCTTGGATTGCTGCACAAGAGAAAAGAGATTTATTTATTTAGAAATAATATTGAATATAAGATAACGAAGTTTTCAGGGTTAAGAAATAGGCCGGTATTAATCTGCTTGGTAGTGCAAGTGTTGCACTGTATAAGAACTCATGTTCTATCGTCGTTACTATCGCGGCAGCAGTCTGTTGTTATCGCGGCAGCGATCACACAACTATGTACTTCAAGCTTGGCAAGAATCCCTGTTGTGACTTGTCCTATCCCTAGGTCCAAGTGTTGTTGATGACACTTCTCGGATGATACCTCCCGGCGTGAATCAAAGGGTGAACACCAATGTTGTTGAATTCTTCCTTAGCCACTTAACCTTGTCCTATCCCTAGGTCCGAGATAGTTCAACCATAAACTGGAGAACCCGCACTTATTCCTTTCGTATACTTAACTCTCCCGATATTAAGTAAATAGATGATCTCACAATGCTCTCCTAATACTCTTGCAAGATGTTGAAACCAGAATAAGCAAACTTGAAGTTTTATTTAAATAGACAGAAAATTCCTAAAAACAGTACAATCCTTGCAACTACTTTATAGAATCAACCCTTAGCCCTAGGGGAAGTTTAGAACATGATGAGAAGGGGGAAAACGACTAGGGTTTTGGGGAAGACGGCTAGAGAATGAGATATCCTTTCCTAGGTCGAAATACATGCCTTTATATAGGCCTTGGGTTCAAGTTTTCTCATAAGGTAAGAATACAAGTTCAAACTAAAGTACAACTCTAATTAACATTAAATCTTCTGAGTAGATGCCTTTAATTCGTCCTCTTTTCTTGCTTTGGGTTTCTTCCTTGAACTTTGGGCTTAGCCTTCATTCTACTCTAGGGCTCAGAAAAATATAGGAGTGCCCTACGACAGACCAGCTTGAATTCCTCTATCTGTCGAGATCCACTTCACTTTTCCCTTCACCATTGATGTCGTCATGGCTGCCACGGCAGTGGCCACGGCAGCGTCCTCTTTTTTGACTCCAGTCATGTGTTCCAGCTCTGCTCCTTCGCTATCCTGAGTCTGCCACAGCAGTTACCTGCAAAAGCAGCCAAAATCAGTAGCAACTGTGCCTTTTTATCTAATTGTGATGTATATGTGAAACTATACCTAATGCAATGAATTATGCTTGAATGCATGAGGAATATGGGTTAAATAAGGGGTAAAATATAGAACTTTTACACACTCAACAGTGGTCATCCGAGCGCAGTAAGAGTGTCAGATATCAAGATGAATGTAATCAGTGTCTCGGGAATAGGCGAGGAGCCTTCTTGAATCTATTATTGTTGATTTCAGTTTAATAGCTAACATTCCTTTTAAGGAAGTTGCATCGGATTAATAATCGGAACAATTGGCAAGCATCGATAGGTTTGGTAATGAACATCGAACATAGTCATTGGTATTGTCATCGTGCATGTTATTGATATAAATATTGTTATTGAAACATTGTAAATGAACCATCGGATATTGACTTTGACATTGAAATTATGAAGTATTGATATTGAGACATGTTCACTATCAACTTTAAAGTCATTAGTTATTGGAGTTATTATTGATGATTGAAATATGGATATTGATATTGAACCTTGGATTTGGACGGACATTGGATACAATTGGCATGCCATAGAATTCATGAGCTCAGTGTACGGGTGGACTACGGTCCTAAGGCTACGGCCTAAATTGATTTAGCGAGGCGGAGGGATGTGTTTTGGAATTGGTCATATTGGCGAGGCGGAGGGACTAGACCATTTATTGATTTGGTGAGGCGTAAGAATTCAATTATCCACTATCGTGATTCAATCCAAGGGTTAATAATGACATAGTTATCTTAAACATTGTATTTTGAAACATGGCATTGATATCGTTAAGCATGAGAATATGTACATGCATCACTCATTGATATTTACATTGAGTATGACTACCTCACTAGGCGATGTGTGCCTCACATGTCTCATCTCATGCATTTCAGGTTAAGGGATCGATCGTTGTTGAAGATCGGAGAAGTCGGGGCAAGACAAGTCACTACAAGCCAAGAGTAATGTGTTTTGACTCTATGAACTCCTATGAAGGTGGAAAAGTAGTTGAACTAGTCTTTTATGCCCATTTTGGTATGTTTGTAATGTGAATAAGTTGTTATGATATTAAAGGCCCTAAAATGACTTTTAGTATGGCTAAAAGTGGGTAAAAATGACATATATGGCTCACATAAGTTAAAACCTAGTAAACGTATTCGAATGATCATGAATATGGCATGCCAGTAGTTTATAGTATTGTAATATTGTGTGTAAAGTTTCATTGCATTTGAACATCGTTTGGTAGGTCAATTCGATTAAAAACCAGCAAAAATCTATCATTACAGGTCAGGCCGTATCGATACGGGGTAATGGCGTATCATTACGGGTAAGCATAATTGAACCCATAAAACAGGGTGTATCGATATAGTTTAGAGTTGTATCGAAACATTTTGCTACTTAAATTCTCTGTTTCGATACAGATCTAACCTGTATCGAAATGGGTCAGAGTCAATAAGAGTCAACTCGTACCAATACATGGCTTTCTCGTATCGATACGATATAATGGGAAAAGTCAACTTAGGTTGACCATCGTACACTCGTATCAAAACATCCTTAAGGTGTTTCGATACAGGGTTAGTTAAGTTGGTTAAAAGGCATAATTTACAGTTTCCAATGTTCACAGATTGGTCACTGAATTTAGAATGATTCAATTGGATGGGTAAATGAACTCCGAATAGTATGAAAATTTACAGACTTGTTAATATTTTATTGAATTTCATTCAAGTATAATTAATTGCATCGAAGGACCTCTAATTTATCAGATTTATAGTTTATTCCCTAAAACTTGTAGTACTTAAGTTTTGGTCCTAAATGATTAATTATTGTTCATAAAGAGTAAATTGGACTAAGACGTGTATCCGGTAATGTTTTATAAGTATAGTATTGATCACTTGAAGATTATGGAATGAAATTTTATTGAACTGATTATCGTACTGTTCATCGACAGCATCCTCCGACTCAATTCTCGTCTAGGCCGGGGAGAGGGTGTTACAGTCTCAAAGGGGGACAACAATGGATTTTTCTTATTCATGATGGGGATTGAAGAAATGCCAAATTTCATTTCACACACAAACATCGTTGAAGAGAAGTAGTCTTTAGTTGATATGTTTTAGAGTTATCACTTCATTCAAAGTCCTTAACAATAATGTTTGAGAGGAAAATTACTCAAGATGGGATTTCCCATTAATCATTAACACATTTTTTGCCCCTCTACCTCATGATTAGATCCAAGAATCATTCATGCAATCAATAATAGGGGCTCTGCCAAAGACAATGTATTCTAGAAGAGAAAATAAATGAAAATGAAATGAAGAAAAAATGAGATATTTGCCACTTATGAAAATAAAAATAATGCATATTTAAAAAGAAATGAATTAACATAGAAGCCCTTTTAAAAGATCCCTAATGCTGGCGGGGAAAAGCAAAAGGGTTGGTTCTAAGCATGATCCCAACCGTCTAGGAAGATTATTCCAGAAAAGCATGAATGAATTTCATCCAATCTTGCTTACATCAGCTTCGTGACAAGATTCCATTGTTCAGGTTAGAGGTGCTCGCCATATTCTCCTTCCTCAAATATTCCACTTTTGATGGCTGCCAATATCAATTCCCCGTTCATGACCATGTTCGCGAAACCTTTGGTGGCATGGTTTAATATACGGTCATAGAATGGACCATTTAAAGTCTTCACAAAAATTGGAGTAACCTCGTTTTCCAACAGTGGAGGTTGAACTTGGGCTGCCATATCTCACCACCTCTGGGCATATTGGCGAAAATTCTTATTAGGCCTTTGTTCCATATCTTGAAGTACGATCCTGCTTGGGACCATATTTGTCACATGTTTATTTTGTTTGAGGAAAGCTCTTGACAGATCTCTCCAAGTTCGTATGTTAACCCAACTTAATTAGGTATACCATCGCGTAGCAGACTCCGATAGACTGTTTTGAAAACAATGGATGAGTAGCTTCTCATTTCCCAAGTGTGGTGACATTTTTCAGTAGTACATGGTCAAGTGTGCCAAAGGACAATTGGTCTCGTCATACTTCTCAAAGTCAGGAGCTTTGAATTTTGGGGGAACCTCCAAGTCAAACACTAGGCTCAAATCTCTAGCATCTACGCCACCATAAATGTTTCCTCCTTGTAGGGCTCTAATGATCTCTTCGAGTTTGTCACATTGATCTTCTAACTTCTTATTCATTCTAAATCTATCGGTTTCCTTATGGTGATCCCGCACCTTAGTGCCTTGATTTTCCCCATGATTTATCCTAGACCTTGTCGGAGTGTGAGTTGAGGTTTCTGTTGTATGGATCTGGAACCTCTTATTCAGTGGAAATGTCTGACTAGTCATCTTGGGCTGGGGCGACGAAACATCAACGGCTTCAACCACCTTTCCTCTTTTTGGGTCTTTGAAACCCAACATAGCCGCTATCTGGCTGATAGTGTTTCTCTAGGCACGTGCAATTTCTTCCTTCAATTCTTCCTCCATTTTATCGAGTCTGTCTTAGGTACCCTTGTGCCTATTCTCCAAAGTTGTCAATCTGTCTTCCATGGCCATTGCTCTGGACTGAGAACGAGTACCGTATTTGTGAGATGGTTTTTCTATTTTTAAAATTTTGTCATGTGATTGGTTTCTTATCATGTGTGAATGTATGCAACGATCACAACATAAATGCAGGAAACAACAAAAAATGCAAATGCATGAATGGAAGTGAAAGGCCATCGATTCCATTAAGGTATTGCTCTAGAAGTAGCCTTCATTGGATGGCAGAGGTCTTATGAATACGTCTTAGTCTGAGCCAGTTCCTTCATTTCTTCAATCAATCTTTAAGGCCTTGGTCTCACTTTCCCTATTGGTCTGACGTGGTGTAACACCCCAATTTTGGGCTTAGAAGTTTTGGGTTTGAACCGGACCGGTCGGATTTTTGGTTCGAATATAAAAGGTGGTTTTAAGGAAAGCCTAGTTCGGGATGCATTAAAAATATGGAAAAATATCTAAAAATCCTATTTTAATATACATAAGAGGGTGGTGAAATCAATTTTACAAAATGAGGTTTGGAAATATGACATTTTGAGTTAATGACTAAAATGTAATTTTTGAAAAGTTCGTGACTGTTTTAAAAGGATTGAAACTTTGAATCTTTAAGGAGCTAATTTACCCAAGGGAGGATTTCTCCAGAATTTTCTAGATTTTTAAAGACTCATTTAATGTTTAATTAATGAAAAGAAAAGAGGGAAAAAATATTTTTAGTTTCATAACTAACTTTTACCAAAATTTTCCTATTTCATTTTCTCTCAAAATTCTCTCAGCCAAACACATTTCCACAGCAATTTTTCCTTTGATTTTCACACCTAAAGTTGAGATTTCAATTCCTAAATGATTCCTAATCATTTCTACATCAAATCCTCACCAATTGCTTAATGAATTTTTAAGGATTTTGGCTCTAAACAAGGAGAAATCCATATTTAGAGGTATGAACGTCCTTCTCCTATAAATACTCAGTTCTTTACTGAAATTCCCAAGTTCTCAATCCTTAAATTAAGTTTTATTAAAGGTTTTAATGTTGTGATCTTGATTTTGGCTTAAAATGCAAGATTTGGATTTAATTTTGAAGAAATTCGTATTGGATGATTGGGCTCTGTTTTGAGATGTCTTTTTGATGTATTTTGGATGTCTGAATGATGTGTGATTGAGGTTTAATCAATGCAATCCCGAATAGGTTGATTTTCCTAAGTTTTTACTTGTGAAAATGGTGGTTTTTGGGGTGATCTTGGTGTTTTGTTAATGCTGGAGGTATAAGGACGTGTTTGGGATCATTTTGGATGTTAATTGATGTTTAAAAATGGTTAGAAGTGATGGATCTTGGCTGGGTTAAGTTTTGGAAGTGTTTGGATGTGATTTCGGTTGTGTTTGGTAGCCGAAATGTTGGATTTGCGAAGAGCAACGAGTTTAGGTGTGTTGCTGGTGTTTTTAATGCATGATGATGCATTAATTCTCTGTTGTTATGTGCTTGAAACAGGGTAGAATGATCCGTGAGCAATAGAGGTGGCGTTGATGGTTTCGGATGCTTGGAAGGCTTGTTGGCTAGCCTAGTTTTGTGTATCGGTGAGTGAAGTTGGGTTTTCAGCTTTAAAACCAATGTTTGAAGGTTTTGGGAGCTTAGTTTAAGTCTAAGAAACTTATCTAAGCTCAAGAGTAAGTAAATGGAATTTCTCTCTTGGTTTGTGTTATGAATTGGTTTTTAAAGTACTTGTGATTGTTGGATGCAATGCATGTGATTTGCATGTTTAAATTCTGTTTTGAAAGCATATTTTTAGCATGGTTTAATGCTGGTTTTGAAGTCATGTGTTGAAGGATGCTCAAGGTAAGAGATCCTTTGTTTCGCACTTTGGAATTGTGGAAGTGATGCATAATGTTGCATGTTGTTTAATACCTTTGTTTAATGCTTTAAAACAGTGAATTGATGATGGTAATTGATGGTATTGGCAAGTGATGTAAGTGGTTGTTGGTTACTTTAATCGGATATAGTTAGCCGGCTATAGGATTGGGTGCACCGTGAATTGAATCGCCTTGGATGTCGAGGGGGTTGTAATTGTACCGTAAACTCCATCTGAGAATCCTAGCAATTGAGGAAATTGGTGTCACCACGATGGAGGAAGGCTCTCGTGGGTGGGCTTGGTTTAGTGCCACCACGATGGAGGATGGCTCTCGTGGGTGGGCTTGGTTTAGTGCCACCACGATGGAGGATGGCTCTCGTGGGTGAACCTTGTTAAAAGTCACCACGATGGAGGGTGGCTCTCGTGGGTCGACTTTGTTAAGCGTCACAACGGTGGAGAGTTTCTCCTGTGTGTGAGCTTGGTTAAGGTGATTACAATGGTTGTGGTAGCTTCCATGTGTAAGCCTTGTGATGTGTCCCGGCTCTCGCTAGTGTATTATACAACTTCCGATGAGTGATGTTGAGGGGTTGTGATTGTACCGTTAAACTCCATCACGGGTGTTGAGGAGGTTGTGATTGTACAGGTAAACTCCACCTTGTGTTGTTCGGTTGTGTGTATGGAGCGTGTGGGACAACGCTTGTAATCCGCGTATCCGATTGTGTCCTGTGTTGTGATGGTTTGTAAATTATCACTTAGAAGCCAATATAATGTTCTTGGATGTAATGAAGCATGAGATGCTTGAAATGATGCATGGTTGCATGGAAAGTGTGTAATGTTCCAAGAATGCATGTATTACTTGTTAAGCCTGTACAAGTGTTTATCTTATGTTAAGAATGGTGCATATGTGCATGGGAATCCCTTTAATGCATTGAAGTCTTGCGAAGGCTTGTTTTAAAAGGCAAGTAATGCAAATGTTGTTTTTGTGGTTCATATGTTGCATTTGTTTAATGCATGAGATAGATTGAAGGAGTAAGTGTTTTTTCAAAGGTTTCTTGAATTGAGATGATTTTCAAATATGAGAAAAGTATAATGTGAAGTGGAAGTGTTTTCCAAGGAATTTGTATTTAACTTTGCATATGATGATTATGCATGGAAAGGTTAAATTGATGGTTTTGCAAGGATGTGCTTTGAAGTGAGTTGCTTAGCTTTTCTAAGCTAAGGGTTGGTTTTCATGTTTGAGCGATGCATGATTTAAAGCATGTTGTTTAAAAAGGGGTTTTCAAACACTGCTTTGGTTTATCGAAATGTGTTTACTTTTTAAAGAGGTTTTATGACTCGCTGCATTGATGGTGTTTTGGTTTTGAGCATTCCTCACTAAGCATTATGTGCTTACGCTCCTTTTTGTCCATCAATGCAGATAATTGAAGTTGGGACAGCAAGAAGCAAGGGATTCAAGGAGAGCTCCACTTGAGAAGTATGTCTCGGTTAATAGCTATAGATAATAAAGGCAATGGGGGGAGAGTCTTTTATGTTGATGTTTAATGAGATTGTGTATGTTGAACAAGTTCGGTTTATGATTTGAACTATGTGGTTTAACGCTTGCAACGTTTGAATCTTCTTATTCATAAGTCGTTATGCTATGCTTCTTGTTTTAAAAGCATGATAAAGTGTTGGATGTGTTGAAAGAGTTGGTGCACCTAGGGGTGGTTTTGTATCTAGATTTTAATGCAAGTTGGTGGTTATGATGCTTGGCATGTTGTTTCTTTGTTGAGGATTGATTTGGAGCATGTTCGATGGGGTTTAGATGTGTTAAAACAGGCCTATCTGCTGTTTCTGGGCAGGGTGTTTCGAAACACCCTTGCCTGTTTCGGAACAGGTGCTTGATTTGGCCTGGGTGTTTCGAAACGGGTAGAGGTGTTTCGAAACACTTTGGCTACTGCCAAGCCCCGTTTCTGAACGGGCTAACCCCGTTTCGAAACACTTGACCGTTGGGCACTGATTTGAATGGTTTTGAGTTTTGCAAGCTTTACGTTTTAGTCCTGATTTTTGTATGTGCAATTGTTTGAGTTTGAGATGTCCGATTAAAGTGAAATTTGGCAGAGAGGCATGAAACATGAATAATTTCATAGTGGTAATTTAAAAATTGGTAAAGTCCTCTTAATTTCCAGAATTTACAAAATGGTCCCTAAATTCGTATGTTGTGCAATTGGGTCCCTTATTGTGTTTCGATTGCTGTGATTTTTTTAGTATGCTTATCTCAAGAGTATGCCTAGGTTTAATGTGCATCTAGACAAGTTTAAAAAAAAAAGTCGTTAATCGAGGTTGACTTTCGGGTTGACTTTGGTTTTCCCCGTGTAATCTTCGTAGGCCGGGTCAACCGTCTAGGCCGGGCTAAGGGGGTTACATTTGGTGGTATCAGAGCTGAGTTGCGAATGCTTGGGGAAATGGTAAATTTTTGTAATAAGTGTTTAATGTTTATTCTTATGTGTGGTTGAAAGTCGGTTGAAATGTGTGTCTGAGAGCGAGTTGTTGATGTTTTTGTCATGCTTTTTGATTGTGAATCTTCATTGAGCTAATGTGGATTTGTACTGATGATATGCTGGTGATGTGAGCTGATTTTATGAATGATGAAAGTGTAATGGGTATGATATGTTGATGTTATGCTGTTGCGAGTGAATGTTGTTTGATGAGAGCATGATCGAAGTATGTTGATTGATATGCTCGATGTTGTGATATCCATGTTTTTATTGACTGTTATGTCATGTAAAAGGGGAGAATTTGGGATACCCATTGCCTTATTATTAAGCTATTGTGTTATGTTGGAGTTGGAGTCTTGAATCCTTGCTTGGAGCTGGCCTGATCATTTTGTTTGTTTTGTTATGATTGCTTGTTGTTTTTAGCACAATGGAATTGATGAGAGAATGGCAGTTGGGTGAGATGGTTGCTACTTTAGAGCAGGTTGTTAAGGCATGGAATTCACCTTTTAGTGGAGGTGGTTCGTTTCAGCCTACAGTGCTTGGAGTTGAGGTGGTATGGCAGAAAGAGACAGTTGGTTCTGTGATGAAGAGTTCATCACCTATAGTTCAAGAGGTGTCGGGAACATCTCAGGCTGTGGCGAAAGTGAGGCCTGTAGACGTGCCGACTGTGGGACGTGCGAGTTTGTCGAAACACCGTTTACATGATTTGGGAGCTGTGGAGTATCATGGTTCGACACCTGAGACGTTCGAGGCCTGGTTGGCCAGTGTAATTCTGATTTTGGATCAAGAAGGTTGTGACTACGCTTGTAAGCTGAGAAGTGTTGTCTCATTGATGATTGAGGACGCATGTGCCTGGTGGACATCTGTGGCGGTGGCATCGCATATCCACGATATAGATTGGGACTTCTTTGTGTCTGCCTTTTATGAAAGGTACCTAGGAGAGAAATTCCTAAGGGTTAAGCAGCGTGAGGGTGTGGTTTCAGTTTATGAAGGTGAGAAAAGTTTAAGCAAGAGAGCTGTGGGTTCTGACCTCGGGAGCAGTCAGCGTAAGAGGCTACGTGATAGAAGGTTATGCTTGAATCGAAGTCTGGGTGGTGGTGCAGACGTAGGTCAAGTGCGGTATGACCAAGGAGTGGTAGCTCAGTTGCCGAAGTGTGACCGATGTGGAAGGTGTCATGTTGGAGGTTGTCGGGGCGCGAGAGTTTGTTGGAACTGTGGTTCTAAGGAGCATGTGAAGCGAAAATGTCCTCAAGTGGTGAGATCAGCTTCAGTGGTAGCAAAAGGGTCTCAGAAGAGTCGTGGGCACGGCCGAGACAAGGTTCGAAGGTGGCAGGAAAGGAAGAAAGGTGTGAGGAGCTTGGGGAATGAATCTTGTTGGAATTGTGGGTCTGTTGGGCATTTGAGACGAAATTGTTTGAAGTTGGCTCGCGGTAGTCATGGTTCTTTACCGCAGGGAGATGGTGATGACCTTAATGTGTTAGCTGATGCTGCAGTGGTGCGGTTGGAGAATGATGATTCTGCGAGGAAGAGAGCTCGTTTGTTGAAGCTCTGGGGCAGTAAGGTGTTTACAGGTAACCTTGTTAAGTAACCTTTGCCCTAGTTATCTTAGTTTGGTTTCGTTTGGTATTTTCTTGCGTAGTGGGTTTGGTCTCGTTGCTAGCATGTTTGGGGTAGTAGTTGGTGTTGTTTTGGAAACAACTTTAGTGTGAAGTGGGTATTTTGTGGTTAATGGGTTATTAGAATGGTAGGGTTAGACAAGTTGGAAGTGAGATAGGAGGTTGTTCTTAGACGGATCCTGAGGATGTTATTGGTGGGTGTGAACCGACATACATGCACAGTTAAAACCATTGTTATATACTATATTATATATATATATATGTGTGTGTTGGTCCATGCATACATGTTACATGACATTAGAGGTTTTGCATACATGTACACAGGCAGAAGGAAAGTGTTTTGGCACTTAAAGAGTTTAGCGGTGTGGTGGTGAGGAGATTTCTGGTTGGAGTTAGAATCGGTCAGGTGGTTTTGAATAGCTGATAGATGTGGTGGTTCTTTGTGTTAAGTGATGTAGTAGGTTAATGGATGTGTCTCCAGAGTGCTGAGGTAACTTGGCATTGATGTTGTAATAGAAGGGTTGTTTATGTAGGTGATGGTTCGTAGCAACCTTCGAAGAGTTGAGAAGAGGTTGTGTTGTGGGTTGTAGAAAAAGGTTGGACTGGGGTGAATAGAAGTTTCGTAATCTTAATATGTATGTATAGAATGGGTGGTGTCATGGTAAGGCTAGTGTTGTAGTCAAAGCTTGAAGTGGAAAGGCAATGTAAGCTCAAGGGCCATTGTTGGTTGGATGGGCTCTTGTGAGAAGTGGTTGGCTAGTCGTGTATAAGTAAATCCCTTCCGAAGTCGGCTAGTGGTATGTGGAACGGCTGGCGGAGTCAAGGTTGGGGTTTTTGGTGACGAGATTTTTCGGATGTTAGGTGAGTAGTCATGGTGAGTCGTTATGGTGATGATAGCGGCAGATGTGAAGGAATGTCAGCAATACGTTGAGAAGTTTGAGTAAGTAGTTGATGCTTAAGAATCCTTGCTTGATGTGGTAACCTTTGGAAGAGGTTGAGCAGTTGTGCAAGGGGTTTTAGAAGCAGTGAAGGTTGTGGGTCACATGGTGGCGGAACTGGATGGGTTGGTGACACCGTGTGTACGAGTTTTGGGAGTTATGAGTTAAGGTGGTGTATGCTGTAAAAGTTTGGAGGTTCTTCAGGTTGTTGTTGGGGCTATGTGCAGTCCGGAAGTGGGAAAGGTTAAGATGTGGTTAACATCTGAGTGTTCTGGAATTCGTGAACAGTATGTGGTGGTGTTGGGTTTGGTGGGGTTTTGTGTGGAGAGTGTTCAGTGGTGGTTAAGTCTCTTGTGCTGCCTTGTGGGTTGATTTGAGAAGTTTGGTTGTGCTCTTTTCGCCGGTTGAAATTTCGAGGATGAAATTTCCTAAGAGGGGGAGAGTTGTAACACCCCAATTTTGGGCTTAGAAGTTTTGGGTTTGAACCGGACCGGTCGGATTTTCGGTTCGAATATAAAAGGTGGTTTTAAGGAAAGCCTAGTTCGGGATGCATTAAAAATATGGATGTAACACCCCAATTTTGGGCTTAGAAGTTTAGGGTCTGAACCGGACCGGTTTAAAATACGGTTCGAATATAAAGGTGATTTTAGGGAAAGCCTAGTTCAGAATGAATTAAAAATATGGAAAAATATCTAAAAATCCTCTTTTATTATATGTAAGAGAGTGGTGAAATCAATTTTACAAAATGGGGTTTGGAAATATGACATTTCAAGTTAGTGACTAAAATGTAATTTTTGAAAAGTTGGTGACTATTTTAAAAGGATTGAAACTTTGAATCTTTAAGGAGCTAATTTACCCAAGGGAGGGTTTCTCCAGATTTTTCTTAAATATTAAAGATTTATTTAATGTTATTTAATAAAAGGAAAGGAGGGAAAATAGATATTTTGGTTTTATAACTAACTTTTGTCAAAATTTTCCCATTTCTTTTTCTCTCAATTTTCCCTCAGCCAAACACATTTCCCCAGCCACTTTTCCTCTGATTTTCACATCTAAAGTTGAGATTCCAAACTCTAAATGATTTCTAATCATTTCTACACCAAATCCTCATCATTTGCCTATTGAATTTTCAAGAATTTTGGCTCTAAACAAGGAGAAACTCACATTTAGAGGTATGAACGTCCTTCTCCTCTAAATACTCAGTTCTTTACTAAAATTCCCAAGTTCTCAATCCTTAATTTGAGTTTTATTAAAGGTTTTTATGTTGTGATCTTGATTTTGGCTTAAAATGCAAGATTTGGATTTAATTTTGAATAAATTCGTATTAAATGATTGGGCTCTGTTTTGAGATGTCTTCTTGATGTATTTTGGATGAATAGATGATGTGTGATTGAGGTTTAATCAATGCAATCCCGAATAGGTTGATTTTCCTAAGTTTTTGCTTGAGTTAATGGTGGTTTTTGGGATGATTTTGATGTTCTGCTATAGCTGGAGGTATAAGGACGTGAATAGGTTCTTTTTGGATGTTAATTGATGTCTAAGAATGATTGGAATTGATGGATCTTGGCTGGGTAATGTTGTAGAGGTGTTTGGATGTGATTTCGGTTGTGTTTGGTAGCCGAAATGTGAGTTTTGGTGAGAGCAGCGAGTTTAGGTGTTGTGGCTGAAGATTTTAATGCATGATGATGCATTGATCCTCTGCTTTGATGTGTTTAAAACAAGGGAGACATCTTCGGATCCTTGTGGTGTTGATCCGGAGGCTTGATCGGTGTTTCGGCAAGCTTGCGAAACGGAATCGGTGAGTGAAGTTTGGTTTTCAGCTTTGAAACCAATGTTTGAAGGTTGTGGGAGCTTAGTTTAAGTCTAAACAACTTAGCTAAGCTCAAGAGTAAGTTTTCGGAGAAACTCTCTTGTTGAAGAACCATGAGATGGTTGAATGCAATGTGTTTATTTTGCATGTTTTAAATTCTGTTTTGAAAGCATATTTTAGCATGTGTAATGCTGGTTTTGTAAGCCATGTGTTGAAGGATGCTCAAGGTAAGAGATCCTTGGTTTGACATTGATAAATGTGATTTTGATGCATAGTGATGCATGATGGTTAATGGCTTTGTTAAATGCTTTAAAACAGTGGATTGATGATGTTAAATGATGTATATTGGCAAGTGATGTGTTGGTTTAAAAGTACTTGAATCGGATATAGTTAGCCGGCTATAGGATTGGGTGCACCGTGAATAAAATCGCCTTGGATGTTGAGGGGTTGTGATTGTACCGTAAACTCCATCCAAGTACACTAACGAGATGGTTAAGATCACAATGGTGGTTAAAAGTCCATGTGTGGATCTTGTGTTGTGTGTCCCGTGTTCTTGTTAGTGATGTTATACAACTACCAATGAATGATGTGGAGGGGTTGTGATTGTACCGTAGACTCCATCACGGGTGTTGAGGGGTTGTGATTGTACCGGTAAACTCCACCTTGATATTGGTAGTGTGTATGAAGCGTAAGGGACAACGCTTGTAATCCGCGTATCCGATTGTGTTTTGAGTTGAAAAAAATGGTTATGGATTATCACTTGAAAGCCAATATGACATGTTGTTGAATTGAAGCATGAGATGCTTGGTTTGTATGCATAGATGCATGTTAAATGTTGTTTTGAAATTAAAGGCCTTGGAAAGGTGTTTTACAAAGTGCATTATTGTGTTGTTTTATTAGAGCATTCCTCACTAAGCATATGTGCTTACGCTCTCTCTTTCTTGAACCAATAATGCAGAGCATTGAAGTGCTTAAAGGGCAGCAAGGAGGTCAAGGATCCAAGTGAAAGTTTAAGCTCATGTATGGTGACTATTTTCACAACACTATTAGCTTTTGGTATTTGGCAATGGGAACCTAGATTGTGTTTTTGGGAGATGTTTTGGACTCCCTAAGTTTGGTTTATTGCCTATGGTGTTTGGAGCATGTAAAGGGCCATTTGGTATTTGGTTTTGGTGATTTGATGATTGCATGATTTTCATTATAGGATGCATGCCTATAGATTTGGGATTTTCCTTAAATGATGCCATGGTTGAGTTTTTATGATGCTAATATGTTCCCTTAATGTTTGATGACTTGTTGGCATGATAAGGAGGTCTTATGTATGTGTTTGTTGGGTCGAAAGGGTGATAAACCAGAAAAATTCTGCATTTCTGGGCAGCCCGTATCGGAACGGGTGCTACTGTTTCGGAACAGGTGGCCTGAAATGGCCATGGCGTTTCGAAACGGGTAGAGCCGTTCCGAAACGGATTTGCTACTGTCAAGCCCTGTTCCTCAACAAGTTTCGGAACGGTCCCGCGTTTCGGAACGGTACTTCCCCGTTTCGGAACACTCGATCATTGGGCACTGAATCTTATGGTTATATGTTTTGAAAACCTCTCGTTTTAGTCCCAATCTTTGTATATGCAATTGATTGAGTTTGAGATGTCTGTTTGAGATGAAATTTGGCAGAGAAGCATGAAACATGACTAATTTCATAATGGTAATTTAAAAGTTGGCAAAGTCCTCTTAATTTCCAGAAGTTACAATTTGGTCCCTAAATTCGTATGTTATGCAATTGAGTCCCTTATTGTTTTCCGATTGCTGTGATTTTTGAGTATGCTTATCTCAAGAGTTCACCTAGGGTTAATATGCATTTAGACAATATTAAAAAGAAAAAAAAGGGTCGTTAATCAAGGTTGACTTTCGGGTTGACTTTGGTTTTCCCCGTGTAATCTTCGTAGTTCGGGTCAACCGTCTAGGCCGGGCTAAGGGGGTTACAATGGAAAAATATCTAAAAATCCTCTTTTAATATACATAAGAGGGTGGTGAAATCAATTTTACAAAATGAGGTTTGGAAATATGACATTTTGAGTTAGTGAGTAAAATGTAATTTTTGAAAAGTTCATGACTGTTTTAAAAGGATTGAAACTTTGAATCTTTAAGGAGCTAATTTACCCAAGGGAGGATTTCTCCAGATTTTTCTAGATTTTTAAAGACTCATTTCATGTGTAATTAATGAAAAGAAAAGAGGGAAAAAGATATTTTTAGTTTCATAACTAACTTTTACCAAAATTTTCCTATTTCATTTTCTCTCAAAATTCTCTCAGCCAAACACATTTCCACAGCAATTTTTCCTTTGATTTTCACACCTAAAGTTGAGATTTCAATTCCTAAATGATTCCTAATCATTTCTACATCAAATCCTCACCATTTGCTTAATGAATTTTCAAGGATTTTGGCTCTAAACAAGGAGAAATCCACATTTAGAGGTATGAACGTCCTTCTCCTCTAAATATTCAGTTCTTTACTGAAATTCTCAAGTTCTCAATCCTTAAATTAAGTTTTATTAAAGGTTTTAATGTTGTGATCTTGATTTTGGCTTAAAATGCAAGATTTGGATTTAATTTTGAAGAAATTCGTATTGGATGATTGGGCTCTGTTTTGAGATGTCTTTTTGATGTATTTTGGATGTCTAAATGATGTGTGATTGAGGTTTAATCAATGCAATCCCGAATAGGTTGATTTTCCTAAGTTTTTACTTGTGAAAATGGTGGTTTTTGGGGTGATCTTGGTGTTTTGTTAATGCTGGAGGTATAAGGACGTGTTTGCGATCATTTTGGATGTTAATTGATGTTTAAAAATGGTTAGAAGTGATGGATCTTGGCTGGGTTAAGTTTTGGAAGTGTTTGGATGTGATTTCGGTTGTGTTTGGTAGCCGAAATGTTGGATTTGCGAAGAGCAGCGAGTTTAGGTGTGTTGCTGGTGTTTTTAATGCATGATGATGCATTAATTCTCTGTTGTTATGTGCTTGAAACAGGGGAGAATGATCCGTGAGCAATAGAGGTGGCGTTGATGGTTTCGGATGCTTGGAAGGCTTGTTGGCTAGCCTAGTTTTGTGTATCGGTGAGTGAAGTTGGGTTTTCAGCTTTAAAACCAATGTTTGAAGGTTTTGGGAGCTTAGTTTAAGTCTAAGAAACTTAGCTAAGCTCAAGAGTAAGTAAATGGAATTTCTCTCTTGGTTTGTGTTATGAATTGGTTTTTAAAGTACTTGTGATTGTTGGAAGCAATGCATGTGATTTGCATGTTTAAATTCTGTTTTGAAAGCATGTTTTTAGCATGGTTTAATGCTGGTTTTAAAGTCATGTGTTGAAGGATGCTCAAGGTAAGAGATCCTTGGTTTCGTACTTTGGAATTGTGGAAGTGATGCATAATGTTGCATGTTGTTTAATAGCTTTGTTTAATGCTTTAAAACAGTGAATTGATGATGGTAATTGATGGTATTGGCAAGTGATGTAAGTGGTTGTTGGTTACTTTAATCGGATATAGTTAGCCGGCTATAGGATTAGGTGCACCGAGAATTGAGTCGTCTTGGATGTCGAGGGGTTGTAATTGTATCGTAAACTTCATCCGACAATCCTAGCGATTGAGGAAATTGGTGTCACCACGATGGAGGATGGCTCTCGTGGGTGGGCTTGGTTTAGTGCCACCACGATGGAGGATGGCTCTCGTGGGTGGGCTTGGTTTAGTGCCACCACGATGGAGGATGGCTCTCGTGGGTGAACCTTGTTAAAAGTCACCACGATGGAGGGTGGCTCTCGTGGGTCGACTTTGTTAAGCGTCACAACGGTGGAGGGTTGCTCCCGTGTGTGAGCTTGGTTAAGGTGATTACAATGGTTGTGGTAGCTTCCATGTGTAAGCCTTGTGATGTGTCCCGGCTCTCGCCAGTGTATTATACAACTTCCGATGAGTGATGTTGAGGGGTTGTGATTGTACCGTTAAACTCCATCACGGGTGTTGAGGGGGTTGTGATTGTACCGGTAAACTCCACTTGTGTTATTCGGTTGTGTGTATGGAGCGTGTGGGACAACGCTTGTAATCCGCGTATCCGATTGTGTCTTGTGTTGTGATGGTTTGTGAATTATCACTTGGAAGCCAATATAATGTTCTTGGATGTAATGAAGCATGAGATGCTTGAAATGATGCATGGTTGCATGGAAAGTGTGTAATGTTCCAAGAATGCATGTATTACTTGTTAAGCTTGTACAAGTGTTTATCTTATGTTAAGAATGGTGCATATGTGCATGGGAATCCCTTTAATGCATTGAAGTCTTGCAAAGGCTTGTTTTAAAAGGCATGTAATGCAAATGTTGTTTTTGTGGTTCATATGTTGCATTTGTTTAATGCATGAGATAGATTGAAGGAGTAAGTGTTTTTTCAAAGGTTTCTTGCATTGAGATGATTTTCAAATATGAGAAAAGTATAATGTGAAGTGGAAGTGTTTTCCAAGGAATTTGTATTTAACTTTGCATATGATGATTATGCATGGAAAGGTTAAATTGATGGTTTTGCAAGGATGTGCTTTGAAGTGAGTTACTTAGCTTTTCTAAGCTAAGGGTTGGTTTTCATGTTTGAGCGATGCATGATTTAAAGCATGTTGTTTAAAAAGGGGTTTTCAAACACTGCTTTGGTTTATCGAAATGTGTTTACTTTTTAAAGAGGTTTTATGACTCGCTGCATTGATGGTGTTTTGGTTTTGAGCATTCCTCACTAAGAATTATGTGCTTACGCTCCTTTTTATCCATCAATGCAGATAATTGAAGTTGGGACAGCAAGAAGCAAGGGATTCAAGGAGAGGTCCACTTGAGAAGTATGTCTCGGTTAATAGCTATAGATAATAAAGGCAATGGGGGAGAGTCTTTTATGTTGATGTTTAATGAGATTGTGTATGTTGAACAAGTTCGGTTTATGATTTGAACTATGTGGTTTAACGCTTGCAACGTTTGAATCTTCTTATTCATAAGTCGTTATGTTATGCTTCTTGTTTTAAAAGCATGATAAAGTGTTGGATGTGTTGAAAGAGTTGGTGCACCTAGGGGTGGTTTTGTATCTAGATTTTAATGCAAGTTGGTGGTTATGATGCTTGGCATGTTGTTGCTTTGTTGAGGATTGATTTGGAGCATGTTCGATGGGGTTTAGATGTGTTAAAACAGGCCTATCTGCTGTTTCTGGGCAGGGTGTTTCGAAACACCCTTGCCTGTTTCGGAACAGGTGCTTGATTTGGCCTGGGTGTTTCGAAACGGGTAGAGGTGTTTCGAAACACTTTGGCTACTGCCAAGCCCCGTTTCTGAACGGGCTAACCCCGTTTCGAAACACTTGACCGTTGGGCACTGATTTGAATGGTTTTGAGTTTTGCAAGCTTTACGTTTTAGTCCTGATTTTTGTATGTGCAATTGTTTGAGTTTGAGATGTCCGATTAAGGTGAAATTTGGCATAGAGGCATGAAACGTGACTAATTTCATAGTGGTAATTTAAAAATTGGTAAAGTCCTCTTAATGTCCAGAATTTACAAAATGGTCCCTAAATTCGTATGTTGTGCAATTGGGTCCCTTATTGTGTTTCGATTGCTGTGATTTTTTTAGTATGCTTATCTCAAGAGTATGCCTAGGTTTAATGTGCATCTAGACAAGTTTAAAAAGAAAAAAAAGGGTCGTTAATCGAGGTTGACTTTCGGGTTGACTTTGGTTTTCCCTGTGTAATCTTCGTAGTCCGGGTCAACTGTGTAGGCCGGGCTAAGGGGGTTACACATGGGGGCGAAGAAATGTAGCTTCTCTAACTATTATTAGCTACGTCTTTAGATTATGATACTTTTTTCGGACTCGTCTCGCTCCTGGGTTCTTTTGACATTGCCCCTAAGCCAAGTGAACCAATAATCATCTTCAAATTCTTCATTTTGTAATAACTGCTTGGTTGCACCTTCGAAGTAGTCCCATAGCACTTGCAACTTATGCTTAATGTGAGCTTAGTTTGGTATTTTGTCCACGTCGTCACCATACATCCACACTATCTTCCATCCATGGCAAAAGCTTTTTCTAATTGAGCAGCATGCTTTAGAATCGACCCCTTCTAAATATGAGATGCAAATACAACGAAAGAAAAAAATAAAAAAGCAAAACAAAATTAAGAAAAGCAAATTATTAGTATTCTTAAAAAATAGAAATAAAACATAAAAGGTCAAAAATAATTTCATTGTACAAATAATTATGGGCAGCACATTCCAACAATGTATGGCAGATTCCAAAATTGGCCTTTTTCTTCTTTTGTAGACATTGGTTTCTCCTCTTTCACGAGCTGTATTTTGAGTTCCTTGAGGAGTTTTAGGGAGTCTAGAATTAGGAGGAGGTAAGGGTGTCGAAGGAGTGGTGCGAGTATATGATTTTTTAGAGTTAGAAGAGGAAATTTCAGGTTGCACAATCTGATTTTCCTGAATTTGTGAAGCAGTAGCCTGCAAAGGTGAACTTTGGGGCTATAAATAACCAGCTGTAGTGGATTGTTGGATGGCAGTTTGTGGCTGTAAATAGCCAGCAGCAATGGGTTGCTGGAGGGTTGAACTCAGCTGGAAATTATCAACAGCAGCAGTGGGCTACTGGATGGCTGATTTGGGTTATAAATAACCAGCAACAGTAGGCTGCTAGAGGGTTGAACTCAACTGGAAATTATCAACAGTAGTGGGTTGTTTGAATTTGTCAAAAAACTGAAATTCATCATTAGTATTCTCCCCTTAAATTTCAGTTTGGTAAAAAAATGTTTGTTTTTGAAAAAAAAGTAACATTCATGGAGGTGTATCTCTTTTTGGTAATAGGTGAGTAACACTTGTAGCCCTTCTAAGTTGAAGAATATCCCAAAAGCACACACTTGATAAACTTAGGATCTAACTTACCCTTGGAATGTTGATGATTATAGACAAAGACTATACACCCAAACACTCTCAAAGGTAAAGTAAAAGATATGGGTTTGAAATTAGAGAAATATTCAAGTAGCACATCTCTAGGAACCTGAAGTTTCAAGGTTTTACTAGGCGTCCTACTAATGAGATAGGTAGCAGTAAGGATGGCTTCCCCTAAAGGTATTTTGGTATGTTGGTAGAAAAAAGTAAGGATCTAGCTACCTCTAAGAGATGTCTATTTTTGCTTTCTGCTATCCCATTTTGTTGGGGTGTATTAGCACAAGAAATGAGATGAACAATCCCTTTGGTTTGAAAATATGATCCTAGAAATTTAGTGAAATACTCACTCCCATTGTCATTAGGAAACATTTGAATTTTACTTTGAAATTGAGTTTTGATCATTGCATCAAATCTTTTAAAAATCCCCTCAACCTCAGATGTTTCATTCATTAAGAAGGTCCATGTAATCCTAGAGTGGTCATCTATAAAGGTTATAAATCACCTAGCTCCATTTACATTCTTTACTCTTGAAGGGCCCTAAATGTTACTATGTATAAGTGAAAAAGGATGGGAAGATGTATAACTGGAAGTAGGATATGTTGATTTGTCTTATTTGGCAAGCTGACAAATGTCACAAAAAAGATTTCATATTTTTGTGACTGAATAACTGAGGTAACAACTTTGCAAGGTAATGGAAATTTGGATGACCTAACCTAAAGTGTCATAACAAGATTTCATTTGAAGTATCAAAAATAGAAGTATGAAGAGAGAAATTTTGATTTGTCTGTCCTTGAAGAATGTAGAGTCCCCCATACAACCTAGCACTACCAATCACCTTCCCTAAATCCATCGCCTGGAATTCACAAAAATTAAAAGCAAACTTAGTTGTGCAACTGAGAGCCTTAAAAAGATTGCTAACAAAGAGGAGATTACAAGCCAACTTTAGTACATATAAAACAAAATTTAAAGTGATATTTTGATTGAGTTTTACTGAACAACTCCCTGCAATCTCAGAGAAGGGGTCATATGATGTTTTGATGTATGAAGGAGAACTCAATTTTTGAAGGCTTTTGAACAAGGTGATATTCCTTTTCATATGGTCAGAAGCCCATAATCAACAATCCAAGTGGATAGAGTATCAAGACTAGCCAAGCCCACACAAGAAGTAAGAGCTAAGGTGTTGGTTGTTGTCATTTGGCTGAATTTTTTTTTGAAAATCTTTCGTAGAAGGAAGATCATAATTTCTGATAAGTCTATGAGAAGTGAGGGTAGTAAGAGATGCATCACTGATGCTGGTTTGAGATGGAACAGCTGCAGAACTCTCCCCACTGGCCATATAGTCTAAGTTTTTAATTATGGATCGACAAGAAAAAAACCCGCTCTGATACCATGAAGAATAGAGGTTTTGAACAGAGAAAATGTCAGATTTATTCTCTGTCATTTTAATTAATTAATTCACTTTACAGAAAATTCTTTTCTAAAAGACTATACAAGTAGTTTAGTCTAATTAAGACTATTCTAAGTTATCTTTATCTATAAATAGGATAAGAGTTAAATTAAATTTAAACTACTGACTTAATACAAATACAAATTAACTAAAATTCTTCTATTTACACGTTAACAACCTACACAAATGAAATTCAGCTTCAAAAGAAAAAAAAGGAATCAAAAATCACGATCTCCCCTCATCGAAATATGCGCTCAGACGATATGACCCCTACGGCAAGCTGAATCAACAACGAAAGTTATTACCAGCAAAAAAGCCTCAACACTCAAGCGTCTTCAGCATCTTATCCGCCTTAGTAGTACAAGGAATATCATCACTAACCACAATGGACGAATCATCCATCAGAGTAAAAGTAAATATGTTCTCTTTCTTTGCAATAAGAAGAAAGTGGCCAATGAGACAAACAAAGTAAAACCTAAAAAACAACAAAAATTTCTATTAATTATTATTATTTATAATCAGGAACGGCGTCTTCCTCAACACGCTTCACTAATAAAGAGGTCTATCATGTGACGTTTCACACACAATATTTTGTTCACAAAGAAAAATGACCGGTTTAAAACAGATATCCAATGTGTGACGCTTCACACAACCTTTGTAAAACCTATGTTTGATTTTGATATAACTAAGTATGTTAAGGATTAAATTGAAAACTTGAAATAGATTTCTAAGTCCCTCAAATGATTTATAAATCACCAAGGCTTTAATCTGATTTGAAAAACTCAAACTCCAAATATTTTATAAGTATTCCAAATCCAAAGTATTGAAAAATGTCCAGGCGTATTGATATGCTTCCAGCCATATCGATACTTTTTTTACAAAGTTGGCTACTGGAAAGACGTGTTTCGATACGCTTCTCACTGTATCGAAACAGCGTATCGAAATAGATTGAATCTGTATCGATACACCCCTCTATAAAACTGGAGGAGTTTGAATAGCGTACCGATACGGTTCCACCCGTATCGATATGGATTTAATGGAATTTTAAATTCGAAAAGCTTTTAATGTTTTCGACCATTGGTGTCAGTTGTTAGGTAACTGAAATTTAAAGTGGTGGTTGTCCCGTACCGATACGCTCCTAGTCGTATCGATACGGAAACTTCCAATGAGCTAAGTTGAGAAAATGGTATCGATACGGTCTTACCTGTATCGAAATGGTCTTTGTTCTGTACCGATACGCTTACACGCATATCGATACGCCCTCTTGTTATTGTGCAACGGCTCTTTCTATTTTGAGACAGGTATCGATACAGGTCCACGCATACCGATACGGTAAGCTGCAGAAGTGCATTTATGGTGGAAAGAGAGGGTCCCAACGGCTATAATCAATACCCTAACCACCCAAATGGCTAGAATTGATAGAGAAGGTATAAATTGAAGCTAATTGAAAACCAGCAACAACTATTGCATCAAAGATAAACATCCTAGCAAAAATCCAAGCTCAAAGTGCTTATTTTCCAATCTCTTGTAAACCCCAAATTGTGTAGTGTTCAATTCTAGTCTTATTATCAAATTTGGGTTAAGTGTTTGTACTTAAAGAGGCAATCTTGTATTAAGAGATATCTTTCTTGCCTTTAATTCTTCTTTGTACTCTTGTGAGGGTTTGGTCAAATTTTGGGTAGAAAATTTGACCGGTTGTGTAAAGGTTACCTTCTAAGCCTTGAAAAGGGGAAGAACAATTAGTGGATTGTTGGAAATCCTTAGTGGTAGCTAAGGTAGTGGATGTAGAGTTCATTTGGAACTTGAACCACTCTAAAATTCCTTGTTCTTCATTTTTAGCCATTCTTTTACTCCAACAATTTTTAAAAAACCAATTCACCCCCCCCCCCTCTTGGCTTTGATCAATCCATTGATTCACTCAATAATTGGTATCAGAGCCTACCTCTTTGAAAGATTAACAACCACAAGATGAGTTCCTAGGAAGAGTGTGATCATCCAAAAATCAAGTCATGGCATCTACCTCCGGGTCAAGCATGTACGAGTCTCAATCAACCGTCAAACCACTTTTCTTCAACGGTGATAACTATCCATTTTGGAATAACCGGATGTGCCTCTTCATCAAATCCAACGATTATCTAGTTTGGGATGTCATTGAAGATTGGTGCTAAAGAAGAAAATTGAGATGAGTGAAGAAGAGAGAAAGAATATTCAAATCAATGATAAAGCTCTTCACATGTTGTTTTGCTCTTTCGGTCCCGACATCTACTCCAAAGTTTCCTTCATTGAAAGTGCCAAGGAAGTGTGGGATACACTAGAGACCACTTATGAAGGAACAAGTGATGTGAAGGAGACAAAGATTGGAATTCTCAATCTTAGTTATGAGAATTTCAAAATGGAGCTCGACGAAACCGTGTCAAAGATGTTCGATCATTTCTCAACAATCGTTAATGGGCTTAAGGGTTTTGGAGAGATAATCCCGTAAGACAAACTAGTCCGGAAGCTACTCTACTCACTTCCCAAATCTTGGGATGGGAAGAGAACCACCATCATTGAGGCCAAAACTTGAAGACACTCAAGCTTGATGAGCTAGTGGGTTCCCTCCTAACTCATGAGATAATGAAGCAAGGAATGGAAGATGAGAAGAAAAAGGAAGAGAGAAGAGTGGAGAAGCTAGAGGTAGAAAAGAAGAAGAAGATAGGAGTGGCTCTCAAAGCTTCACTACATGAGGAGAGCACTTCTAGTGAGGAGGATGACCTAGAAGAATTGGCTATGATAGCCAAAAGGTTCTCACGGTTTATGAGGTCCAGCCGAGGAAGGAAGAATCAACGAAAAGTGGACTTCAAAACCAAAAACAAAGAAGAAGAAAGGGATCAAATCATTTGCTTTGAGTGCAAAAAACTCGGTCACATTCGTTTGGAGTGCCCTCAACTCAAGAAGAAGGGCTTTGAGAAGAAGAAGAAGCTGAAAGCCCAGCTTGCTACTTGGAGTGACGATGAGTCATCCGAGGATGAGGAACACGAAGTGACCAACCTTTGCCTCATGGCTCTTGAGGACGATTCCTCTATGGTAACCTCTAACTCATCATCTTTTGATTTTACATTTGATGAATTACACGATGCTTATGATTAGTTACAAGAGGTATATGATGAGTTTGTTGAGATAAAGAGTTGGTCATAAGAAATAAAAAGATTATTTCCAAATTAAATGCTAAAAATGACTCACTTTCTCAAGCTAACTTAAAATTTGAGAAAAAGATCTTAGGTTTACAAGATGAACTTAAATTCTTTCAAGATGAAAATGTAGACCTAAACAATCTTATTTCTCAATGCAATAGTGAACACCAAAGGGTGTTAGATGAGCTTAACAAGCTCAATGAGTCTTTCAAAAGTGTTGGTAATGTAAGAAATGAGATAGGTGAATCCTCTAAAACCAACCAACCTAAAAGAAAGACATATAACTACAAACAAAATAGCTTTCATAGGCATAATAGAACCAAGAAAATTAGAAGTGTATGGGTTCCTAAGGAACTCGTCAAGTCTAATAATGTTGTTGTTATGTCACCTTGGATTCCTAAGGGAACCAAGCTTTTGGGAGCTAACACTACCATTCTTTGTGAAAACAATTTACCTAAATATTTTTGGGCGGAAGCCACAAACACCGCTTGCTACATTGTAAATCGAGTAATGATTAGGCCACTTTTAAAGAAAACACCATATGAGATTTTAAAATCTAAAAAGCCTAACATTAGCTATTTTCATCCATTTGGTTGCAAGTGTTTTGTTTTAAACAATGGAAAAGATAACTTAGGTAAATTTGATGCTAAAAGTGATGAAGCTATTTTCTTAGGCTATTCCTTAAACTCTAAAGTATATCGTGTATTTAATAAGAGAACTTTAGTAGTAGAAGAGTCTATTCATGTTGTATTCGATGATAACCTCCTTCCGAGGAAGGATTCTTGTGATGATGATGATGTAGGAATCCTTGATGCCTTTGATGGATAACAAACTTCAAAGGAGGATGAGATTCCAACGGAAGAAGAGGATACACAATATCCACCTCTTGAAGCCTTGAAGGACTTGGCTCTTGAGGAAAAGAAAGTGAGCTACCTAAGGGAGTACAACTATGTCAAAGGTGGTGAAATCTTGGGTGATCCATCCAAGGGGGTAACTACTAGATCTTCTCTTAAACTCATGAATCATGTTGCCTTTATCTCATGCATAGAGCCTAAGAACATTAAAGAAGCATTAAAAGATGACTTTTGGATTATGGATATACAAGAAGAGTTAAATCAATTTGAGAGAAGTAATGTTTGGACATTAGTTGAAATGCCTAGTAATCAATCTACTATAGGAACTAAATGGGTATTTAGGAACAAACTAGATGAGAGTGGTAACATTGTGAGAAATAAAGCTAGATTAGTTGATCAAGGTTACACTCAAGAAAAGTGAATAGATTTTGATGAAACCTATGCACCCGTAGCTAGAATGGAGGCTATTAGGATGTTGCTTGCATATGCATGTTATCATGATTTCAAGCTTTTTCAAATGGATGTTAAAAGCACATTTTTAAATGGTTTTATAAATGAGGGAGTGTATGTGGAACAACCACCGGGTTTTGAATATTCAAAATTTCCAAATCATGTTTTCAAACTAACTAAAGCATTTTATGATTTAAAACAAGCTCCTAAAGCTTGGTATGAAAAACTTTCAAACTTTTTGATTGAAAAAGGTTTTAAAAAAGATAAGGTGGACACTACACTTTTCATAAAAAGGTATAAAAATGACATCTTAGTAGTACAAATATATGTTGATGATATTATTTTTGGATCTACTAATGAGTGTCATTGCAAAGAGTTTGCTAAGTTAATGCAAGGTAAATTCGAGGTGAGCATGATGGGGGGCTCTCATTCTTTTTGGGACTCCAAATCAAGCAAAGGAAGGATGGCACCTTCATCAATCAAGCAAAGTACATCAAAGATATGCTCAAGAAGTTTGGCTTGGAGAATGCAAAGCCTCAAGCCACACCTATGAGCTCATCTACAAAGCTTGACTAAGATGAAGGAGGTAAGTGTGTTGACTCTAAGCTTTATCGCTCTATGATTGGATTTTTGCTTTACCTTACCGCAAGTAGACCGGATATTTTGTTTAGTGTTTGCTTGTGTGCTAGGTTTCAAGCTAGTCCTAGAGAGTCTCGCCTTATAGCCATTAAGAAAATCTTTAGGTACCTTAGAGATACTCATTGTTTAAGTCTTTGGTACCCTAGAGACTCAACCTTCAACCTTCATGCTTATTCAGATGCGAATTATGGGGGTGTAAAATCGATAGGAAGAGTACTTCGGGAACATGTCAATTCTTAGGTAGTATGCTCATATCTTGGTTCTCTAAGAAACAAAATAGTGTAGCTCTATCTACCACCGAAACCGAGTACATATCCTTAGGGAGTTGTTGTGCTCAAGTCCTTTGGATGAAGCAACAACTCTTAGATTATGGTATTAAAGTTGAAACCATACCCCTTAAGTGTGACAACACTAGTGCCATATGCTTAACTAAAAATCCCATCCAACACTCTAGAACCAAACATATAGAGATAAGGCATCATTTCATTAGAGATCATGTCCTTAAGGAAGATGTTGTTATAGAGTACGTTGACACCTTAAACCAACTAGCGGACATATTTACAAAGCCTTTGGATAAAGAGCGTTTTTGGTCCCTTAGGAGAGAGTTAGGTCTAACTAGCCTTCCTTGACCCTTTAGGACTCTTTTTGAAGTTAAAATTGCTTGAATTTGTGAAATTGCATGTTTATGTGTTGTTGCTCTTGAAAATATTCATGCTTATAGCTAAAGGGAGTATGCTTCTATTAGAATTTGCTTAGAACTACTCATACATCAATTGCGTTCATTTAGTGGTGCTAAAATAGAGCCTTTGGTTATTCTTAAAGCCTAAAATGCATTTCTGGGCATAGGGTATCGATACGGCCTTAAGCATATCGATATGAGTATTGTATTAGCTTTCATCACTTCATTTTGCCTAAAATGGGTATCGATACGGTTAAACTCGTTTCGATACGGATTGCATTCGTTTCAATACGAGCGTTTCAAAGGGAATTACGATTTTACCCCCGTATCGATACACCCTCAGACGTATCGATAAGCGATTGCACAGACAGCTTCTTAATGGAATTTAAAGAGTTTTACTTTTACCAAAATTGAATTTTCAAAACCCTTGCCATTTTTCACTCTATAAAAAGCCTTTCAGTCCCTCATATTTTCACACCACAACTCAAAATCTCTCGAGGGTTTTCAAAATCAAGCAAAGCTCTTCAAGTTTTTCATCAATTTGGTGCAAAGTTCTTCTCCCATTCCTCTCTATCAATATCAAGGTATAAGTCTCTTTTATTTTCTTTTGATTTTCGTTTTAAATTTTCTTTTGTTTTTTGTTTTTCTTTTCTCAACAAACTTCTTTACAAACCTTTTATTTTTGTTTTGTTTCTAACATTTTTTAACAAAAACCTTGATTATTGATTTTTCAATGGGTTGAATGAGAAAGTTAATGCATACACTGTTTTTTGATCTTTTCTCTAGTCAATGGCACCTAAAAATAGAGCACGTACTAGTGAAGCCGGTGAAGGTTCCAATGCTGGAGATGGTACTCGCCCAAACCTCACTCTTATCTATCAACAATCCTTTAAGACCACCGGAGATCTAAACTATTTCCGACAATTTCAAAACCACAAAATCCGTCCGGAGAGGGTAATTTCCATTCCTTTTCTTAACTCGGAGCGTTTCAAATTTGATTACTTACCCTTGCTCCAAGAATGGAAATTTATGGATTTTCTACAAATCCTGGGCTTTTTCTTTCGCACTCTAGTATTGATTTTCTATGCTAATGCCAAGTGTGTCGCCAATAAAGAGGGTGTTATTAAGGTCATTAATTCTTATCTAATGGGTAAAAAGATCACCATCGATATTCAATCCATTTGTGATGTGTTTAAGTTAGAGGATGAAGGTCTTGATGATGAGAATGCTCTTGGCCATGTCTTGGGAGGCTCTGTCACCGCTCTTAATGCTCAAGATTGGATCCTACATTTGATGGTTTCTTGGTGGATTAGGCCCTCGAGAAGGAAAGTACTCCACTACCTGCCAAGTTGATGATTTTTGGATTCGATGCTTCCGTCAAAGACAACGACTAAATCTTGCTCGAATTATGTTTGTGGAGATTGTCTATCTCGTGCAACACCGCCACACTACACTCGTCACTTCCTTTACATATGGTACGGCTTTGAGTTATTTCTTCACACAAAAGGAGATAGATTGTTCACATGACTACCCAACTCCCCTCACCGATCCTATCGATGAAAGATCTCTTGCAAGGGGAAAGTTTCATTACTTTAATGGTAGTTGGCTTCGTCTATCCGAGCTCCCTAGCGATGTCATTCCAGAAGAAATTGTTAATCCTCAAGCCGCTCAAGCTCCTCCTCCACCTTCCACGGATGCTCTCATGACTTTTCTAAACGAGCAGTTCACAGGTTTGCGCACGGGAATTGCCTCTATGGATCAAGTGATGAATTCAGGGTTTACGGCTATTGACACACGCTTTACAAGCCTTGAAGATCGAATGAAGAATGTGAAGATACGTCTCACTTCCCTTGAAGGCGGTCACAACTCGATGAACATATCCCTTACCGCTTTCCATGACGAGTGGCATCAAACTAGGAGGAATGATGATGCAAATGAGGAGGAGGATGAAGATGATGAAGATGGTGATGTAGATGCATAGTAGCTTATCTTTGCATATCATTCATGTCATTTAGGATATTTACTTATGCACTTTGAATTATGTTTTTAGGATTAAGTTTGCATTTTAAAACATATGCTTTGATTTTCTGTTATTTAGATTTTATGATTGATGTTATTCTTATTTTGAACTTAATGATTATCAATATTATGTTGCTTGGTTATTATTTATGCCTTTTGCCTATGTTTATCATTGTCTTTATCTTTTGATCTAACAAAAAGGGGGGGAGGGAACAAGCTCACACTTAAAATTTTGATTTTCAACATAAACTTTACCTAGCTAATATTAAGGGGGGTTATTTTGCAAAGTTTTTCAAAGTGTCAAAAAAAATTCAAGTTTTGGTTTTATTATATCAAAAAGGGGGAGATTGTAAAACCTATGTTTGATTTTGATATAACTAAGTATGTTAAGGATTAAATTGAAAACTTGAAATAGATTTCTAAGTCCCTCAAATCACCAAGGCTTTAATCTGATTTGAAAAACTCAAACTTCAAATATTTTCTAAGTATTCCAAAGCCAAAGTATTGAAAAACGTCCAGGCGTATCGATACGCTTCCAGCCATATCGATACATTTTTTACAAAGTTGGCTACTAGAAAGATGCGTTTCGATACGCTTCTCACTGTATCGAAACAGATTGAATCTGTATCGATACGCCCCCTCTGTAAAACTGAAGGAGTTTGAATAGCGTACTGATACGGTTCCACTCGTATCGATACAGATTTAATGGAATTTTAAATTTGAAAAGCTTTTAATGTTTTCGACCGTTGGTGTCAGTTGTTAGGTAACTGAAATTTAAAGTGGTGGTTGTCCCGTACCGATACGCTCCTAGCCGTATCGATACAGAAACTTCCAGTGAGCTAAGTTGAGAAAATAGTATCGATACGGTCTTACACGTATCGAAACGGTCTCTGTCCCGTACTGATACGCTTACACGCGTATCGATACGCTTACACGCGTATCGATACACCCTCTTGTTATTGTGCAACGGCTCTTTCTGTTTTGAGACAAGTATCGATACAAGTTCACGTGTATCGATACGGTAAGATGCATAAGTGCATTTATGGTGGAAAGAGAGGGTCCCAACGGCTATAATCAATATCATAACCATCCAAACGGCTAGAATTGATAGAGAATGTATAAATTGAAG
The DNA here is from genome assembly GCA_958450335.1 of Hibiscus tridactylites. Classification (NCBI taxonomy): domain Eukaryota; kingdom Viridiplantae; phylum Streptophyta; class Magnoliopsida; order Malvales; family Malvaceae; genus Hibiscus; species Hibiscus tridactylites. The sequence goes on from OY288279.1 coordinate 74,319,559, forward strand.
CTAATTGAAGATCGACAACAACTATTGCATCAAAGATAAACATCCTAGCAAAAATCCAAGCTCAAAGTGCTTATTTTCCAATCTCTTGTAAACCCCAAATTGTGTAGTGTTCAATTCTGATCTTATTATCAAATTTGGGTTGAGTGTTTGTACTTAAAGGGGCAATCTTGTATTGAGAGATATCTTTCTTTCCTTTAATTCTTCTTTGTACTCTTGTGACGGTTTGGTCAAATTTTGGGCAGAAAATTTGACCGGTTGTGTAAAGGTTACCTCCTAAGCCTTGAAAAGGGGAAGAACAATTAGTGGATTGTTAGAAATCCTTAGTGGTAGCTAAGGTAGTGGATGTAGAGTTCATTTGGAACTTGAATCACTCTAAAATTCCTTGTTCTTCATTTTTAGCCATTCTTTTACTCCAACAATTTTTAAAAACCCAATTCACCCCCCTCTTGGCTTTGATCAATCCATTGATCCACTCAACAACCTTTATAACCATCTTCCTTCAAAATTTCAAAACGTTCACCTTAAAAAACTCCCGCTTAAAAGAGCCCTCTTCATATTTCTCAAGTTCGCCAATGACACTTTATAACCTTCCCTCACCTGGAGCAATTGTTAGTGCCTATAAACACCCACCGCCACGTTTCAAGACCACACAGCTCGCAAATAGGACCAGACAATCCGCTGCGAACAATATTGTACATAGGGATGCAAACAGTATCACACAAAGGACATCTAGCGATCATGTGGCTACACACGTGATCACTGAGGACGACAATGCAAGCTTCCCAACAAATACATAACAACGCATGTGATCTATCTAGTACCCTTCACCACCTGTGGCGAACAGGAAAGACCATAAAAGACATAGCATCCGGTGATCACATGACAACGCACGTGATCGCTACGGATGAAAGTGCAAACCTAGGACGTCAAGTCATAGCTAGTCCAATCAGCACGCCACAACAACCTGGTCATGACACTTGTCTGAGTAATATAAAAAGGCATATGTACCAAGGGAAACGGGGGTATTCTTCCATTCTAAGCATCATCAACCTCACCAAGGAGGTGATACTCGAGCTCCGACTCAGACAACCACTTGGGCCACCATCGGATCACTGTTTTCGACTCTTATTCCCTTTGACAGTCAACAACAGTTATAATACCGCATTTACTTCACCTAGAGAAAACCGATTTAACCAGAGGAGGAGGATAAGGGAAAAAGTAAAAGAAACAATGGTAAAATTGGTAACGATGCCCTTTTAATTTTCTTTTTGTTGTAAAAAGAAAAAGGTAAAATTGTAACAATGTCCTTATTTCTTTTTTCCTTAAAAAGTGTTACATGATAGCTTGAGAGAGTCACATGGTAGCTTGAGAGAGTGCCATGTGTCTCTGCCTCATTATTATTTAACGTCGTAGGAGTATTTTAAAAGACGAAAGCAAAGTACAAGAGGCACATTAAACATTTACAAACTTTAGTCACCGCATTAATAAATTTAACAAAGTAAAGGAGCACATGTGCCATTATCTTAGTTTTTTTTTAAGAAATAATGTGTAAATCCAATGATCCATTTAACTTTAAAATTGGATAGAAGAAAAATCAACTGATCCATTTTATCCGAACAAAAACTGAATTGTTGGTAAATTATTCATCGAAAAATCCGTTCATTTATGACCGTGATCCAACAACATATAACATAATCCAGTAGTAGTATTACATTTAGAACAATAATCCGAACTCTTGTTTAATTTAAATAAATAAAATTAACAAACAGACAAAACCATATGCTTTCATAATATTCTTTCATACAAATACAATCATGTGATCCTAATCTCAATCATATATATAAATCCAACCAGCTGTTGCTCCACAAGATCCAATCAAAGATGTTGCACCGCAAAGCCAAACCAGACAGTTCCTTTGCGGACCAACATTTTCTTTATTGAATGATTGCAAGAGAAACACATCTTTTGAACCAAATATCCATATCATAAAAGCTTTTGACCAAACATACAAATTCCAGGCTGCACACAACCAGCCAATCATCTCTCATATCTCATATCATGTAATGTTTCCAGCCACATTGGCACAGGGACACGAGAGACGATCCATGTGCCGCTTCGGATGCTCTGACCCAACAAATGAATATAATAGACTCGACCCGGACCCGGACCCAACCTAACACTGAATGCTTCATGTAAACTTACAATAGGAATCAAAATGAACATAAGACACACAAACCCCTACAAAACTCAGATGAATCCCACCTCACCATCAATATTTCAAATATATATATACTTCACACTCCTTAAACCTACTAACACATGAATAAATCCAATGAATGTATTCAAAGTTTACAGCAAAACTGACTACTGACCTCACCAAATCTCTAGATTCCAAGACCCAATTTCCTATTTCTTTTCTTTTTTCAATAGGCAAAACAGTTTAACGATGAAAATCCCATCACCGGCAGCAGCAACTGTTAGACTAATCTTTCCAAGTTACACAGAATGGATATGTACTAGAAGATATAGTTGGCTTATGAAACCCTGGTGGAGCACGCTAGAAACAATTTCAATATGGTTTTCAGGTTTGATTCTCAGCGCCCGGTTTTGGGACGTTTCATTCCACTTGAATTAAAAGGAGAAACACTGCCGCTTGGACCGGGACTGTCTTCTCTGAAATTCGAGTTTAGCATTGCCAGCTCACGCAACTGCTGTCTCTTGATAAAATCTTGCGACTCATCCTACATATGACAATATGAAGTTTGAGAAAAGAATACATGATAAAAATATACATCAACTGTTCAACACCATGATGCCTGCAAATTGATGACAGTAAAGGAGAATGGATGTAAAAGTGGACTGCACCGCAACCATGAGGATGCCAAAAGTAGCAAGAACAAGATTACTGTACATACCACGGGTTTAAGTAACTCCTCTATGATTTCCTGTGCCTGTCTAAGCCTTGTGTCAACAATATTAGCAGGCAAATCAGCCTCGATTAAGATGTGGAGTGGATCGTTCAGGTGCTCATATCCAGGTCTGCCTCTCAGCTTCTCTTCCTTCATAAAGGAAAAGATGGGGAATTATTATCTGTAAATACCTCCATGTAGCCATCCAGGAACTCATTTCATCTGATCTTCCTTCCAGTTTCAGAAGGATCCCAGTTGATATATAGCAAAAGATAATGGTATTGGACCTTTGCAACAACAATAGCTTATGAATTTTGTAGCTTTACCTTGTCAGGATCCTTTATCGATCCTTTGCCTCTGATGTAAACTCGGCAGCCAGTAGTAGCTTCCACTCGCTTTAATGAATTTCCTCTGGGGCCTAGAAGTCGTCCAACAAAATTGAACTAACAACGAAAAAGACTCTAAACCTCAATACTCACAAAAGCATTTGTTTCTTTCGATGGAAATATGAAAATTATAATCAGTAAAATGTTAATCTAACACACTAGCATGTTATATTCACGGCTTACGTTTGGATATGTATCAACAGGAATTTCAAGACGCAAAATCCTCTTCACGGTGTATGAGCTAGGACTTGCTGGGGCACCTTGCCAGTCCATCGACATCCCAGCTGGTCCACTCACTCTCTGTCAAAATACAAAAGGGCAACGACGGCACAAAAGAATATAAGGCTCAATCCAAAAAAACATGAAACAAGCATATTTAAACAGAGTTTAAGCTTGAAAAACCTTTGTGAGAATATTTCCCAATGCTTTATTAATAACAAGTACTAAAATGTTAACAAAATAGATAAGAATGTTAAAAAAAAGAAAAAGGATGAATGCATCATAGCAACCAGAAATAAACTGATAGATCGCCATTATATTCACCATTGCCTTCTGCAGTTAAACCTCATTCAAAGAATACCATTTGCAATCATATCCATTTTGTCAGGAACGAGAGTTGGTTCTCATTTGAGTTACTTAAGATTGTCCAACATTAAGTAAAATATTGGAGGTTAAACAATCATTGTGTTCATGTCATCAACTAGATGCAAAAAGGATAAATTTGAAACTCCAGATATTCACCATTTGGCAGGAATGCTTTCGTTTAGTGACAATTAAGGTGTTTTCCTCATTCTTATTTAACTAATAGAACTTAGCAACCAAAAATCGATCTCAATAGTTTTAGAACAGTCACGTAGCATTTGTATTAAGATGAAGGGTTTAGCTAATGAAGATATTAACCAGTTACGCATGAACCATGTCAAACCTAGACTGATCAATATCCGAACATTTTGGTTTACTAATAAAGCAAGAATCAAACCTTATTGTTTTTGGTTTTTATGATGCCAAGGGCAAGATTTAGCATGTTATGGTTCTCCTTTCCAATGTTTGACACTCGATTATATTGGTGTTTACCAGAAATAATATTGAAGTGTGTGGCAGAGAACTAAAAGCATAAACATGTCACTCAGTTTACTACCCAAATGGTAAACTTATAGGCAGGCTGCATGAAACAAATATTATGCATTTAATAGAAGAGCACTCAATCAAACAAACAAGAAAAAATGTGAATTCTAACATATATATTCAAAACAAAGACACTAAGGTTGAAAGTTTTAAGAATAGTAACCTCTTGATGAAGATTATTCCAGCCGCCTAATCCTGTCCCAGAAACATTTGACATAAGGTTTGAAGAAGCCATGGGACTGGGGCTTCTATGCCTCAACCGGTCAAAGTCGCCAAATCCCTGGTTGGACATCATTCCCGAGACCCTTAATATCTCTGCATATGAAGACCATATATGAAAACATATAAATATATGAAAGGAACAAAGCATCCAAAATCAAATTAACCATTTCAAGGCAAGGCAATAATAAAACAAAAACGAAACATAGAATGCTAAGAAATCCTACGGTCTGGAAAAGTGTATAAACTTCTCTTGGCGGCTAAACAAGGGATATGTGCTTCTGAAATCAAAATTTAGCAGAGCAACTATGAATTCACATCAACTGCCTGCCCCTGCCTACACTAGTTTTTTTTCCCTGTATTAGTCAAACTCTCTTCTCAAGACATGAGTAAAACTCGAAATGCAATGAGCTTTCTAACTCCAAACTTAAGAATCTTTTCAAATGTATCTTTGAATACACAGCACTTGAACTGAAAGGGAAAAACAATCACACCCAATTTAACTAAAATATCAGCGATCACTGTGTTGTGAACAACTAATCCACTATCCAAAACACAATGGTGTGATGAAAGCTACTCATATTCTAGTATTGGACCGCACAGCAAACTGAAAAATATAGGGTTAATCACATGATGGAGGCAATTCCATACCCACCAAGGGAATAGGTAGCAAAAGCCAAACTTGAACATCTCATCACTATACTCAATCAGATTGATCTAGCATTGGAAACTAAAAAAACCTAGATCCAGGAGTGGCAGAGTAAAGAAGTAACCTTGATTTAGCAGGCGGCTACATATAGGAAGGACTTGCAGGAAAGGTCCAAGCTTTTGATGCTCTGCCAACAGTTCTGGGCATAGGGTATCGATACGGCCTTAAGCATATCGATATGAGTACTGTATTAGCTTTCATCACTTCATTTTGCCTAAAATGGGTATCGATACGGTTAAACTCGTTTCGATACGGATTGCATTCGTTTCAATACGAGCGTTTCAAAGGGAATTACGATTTTACCCCCGTATCGATACACCCTCAGACGTATCGATAAGCGATTGCACAGACAGCTTCTTAATGGAATTTAAAGAGTTTTACTTTTACCAAAATTGAATTTTCAAAACCCTTGCCATTTTTCACTCTATAAAATGCCTTTCAGTCCCTCATATTTTCACACCACAACTCAAAATCTCTCGAGGGTTTTCAAAATCAAGCAAAGCTCTTCAAGTTTTTCATCAATTTGGTGCAAAGTTCTTCTCCCATTCCTCTCTATCAATATCAAGGTATAAGTCTCTTTTATTTTCTTTTGATTTTCGTTTTAAATTTTCTTTTGTTTTTTGTTTTGCTTTTCTCAACAAACTTCTTTACAAACCTTTTATTTTTGTTTTGTTTCTAACATTTTTTAACAAAAACCTTGATTATTGATTTTTCAATGGGTTGAATGAGAAAGTTAATGCATACACTGTTTTTTGATCTTTTCTCTAGTCAATGGCACCTAAAAATAGAGCACGTACTAGTGAAGCCGGTGAAGGTTCCAATGCTGGAGATGGTACTCGCCCAAACCTCACTCTTATCTATCAACAATCCTTTAAGACCACCGGAGATCTAAACTATTTCCGACAATTTCAAAACCACAAAATCCGTCCGGAGAGGGTAATTTCCATTCCTTTTCTTAACTCGGAGCGTTTCAAATTTGATTACTTACCCTTGCTCCAAGAATGGAAATTTATGGATTTTCTACAAATCCTGGGCTTTTTCTTTCGCACTCTAGTATTGATTTTCTATGCTAATGCCAAGTGTGTCGCCAATAAAGAGGGTGTTATTAAGGTCATTAATTCTTATCTAATGGGTAAAAAGATCACCATCGATATTCAATCCATTTGTGATGTGTTTAAGTTAGAGGATGAAGGTCTTGATGATGAGAATGCTCTTGGCCATGTCTTGGGAGGCTCTGTCACCGCTCTTAATGCTCAAGATTGGATCCTACATTTGATGGTTTCTTGGTGGATTAGGCCCTCGAGAAGGAAAGTACTCCACTACCTGCCAAGTTGATGATTTTTGGATTCGATGCTTCCGTCAAAGACAACGACTAAATCTTGCTCGAATTATGTTTGTGGAGATTGTCTATCTCGTGCAACACCGCCACACTACACTCGTCACTTCCTTTACATATGGTACGGCTTTGAGTTATTTCTTCACACAAAAGGAGATAGATTGTTCACATGACTACCCAACTCCCCTCACCGATCCTATCGATGAAAGATCTCTTGCAAGGGGAAAGTTTCATTACTTTAATGGTAGTTGGCTTCGTCTATCCGAGCTCCCTAGCGATGTCATTCCAGAAGAAATTGTTAATCCTCAAGCCGCTCAAGCTCCTCCTCCACCTTCCACGGATGCTCTCATGACTTTTCTAAACGAGCAGTTCACAGGTTTGCGCACGGGAATTGCCTCTATGGATCAAGTGATGAATTCAGGGTTTACGGCTATTGACACACGCTTTACAAGCCTTGAAGATCGAATGAAGAATGTGAAGATACGTCTCACTTCCCTTGAAGGCGGTCACAACTCGATGAACATATCCCTTACCGCTTTCCATGACGAGTGGCATCAAACTAGGAGGAATGATGATGCAAATGAGGAGGAGGATGAAGATGATGAAGATGGTGATGTAGATGCATAGTAGCTTATCTTTGCATATCATTCATGTCATTTAGGATATTTACTTATGCACTTTGAATTATGTTTTTAGGATTAAGTTTGCATTTTAAAACATATGCTTTGATTTTCTGTTATTTAGATTTTATGATTGATGTTATTCTTATTTTGAACTTAATGATTATCAATATTATGTTGCTTGGTTATTATTTATGCCTTTTGCCTATGTTTATCATTGTCTTTATCTTTTGATCTAACAAAAAGGGGGGGAGGGAACAAGCTCACACTTAAAATTTTGATTTTCAACATAAACTTTACCTAGCTAATATTAAGGGGGGTTATTTTGCAAAGTTTTTCAAAGTGTCAAAAAAAATTCAAGTTTTGGTTTTATTATATCAAAAAGGGGGAGATTGTAAAACCTATGTTTGATTTTGATATAACTAAGTATGTTAAGGATTAAATTGAAAACTTGAAATAGATTTCTAAGTCCCTCAAATCACCAAGGCTTTAATCTGATTTGAAAAACTCAAACTTCAAATATTTTCTAAGTATTCCAAAGCCAAAGTATTGAAAAACGTCCAGGCGTATCGATACGCTTCCAGCCATATCGATACATTTTTTACAAAGTTGGCTACTAGAAAGATGCGTTTCGATACGCTTCTCACTGTATCGAAACAGATTGAATCTGTATCGATACGCCCCCTCTGTAAAACTGAAGGAGTTTGAATAGCGTACTGATACGGTTCCACTCGTATCGATACAGATTTAATGGAATTTTAAATTTGAAAAGCTTTTAATGTTTTCGACCGTTGGTGTCAGTTGTTAGGTAACTGAAATTTAAAGTGGTGGTTGTCCCGTACCGATACGCTCCTAGCCGTATCGATACAGAAACTTCCAGTGAGCTAAGTTGAGAAAATAGTATCGATACGGTCTTACACGTATCGAAACGGTCTCTGTCCCGTACTGATACGCTTACACGCGTATCGATACGCTTACACGCGTATCGATACACCCTCTTGTTATTGTGCAACGGCTCTTTCTGTTTTGAGACAAGTATCGATACAAGTTCACGTGTATCGATACGGTAAGATGCATAAGTGCATTTATGGTGGAAAGAGAGGGTCCCAACGGCTATAATCAATATCATAACCATCCAAACGGCTAGAATTGATAGAGAATGTATAAATTGAAGCTAATTGAAGATCGACAACAACTATTGCATCAAAGATAAACATCCTAGCAAAAATCCAAGCTCAAAGTGCTTATTTTCCAATCTCTTGTAAACCCCAAATTGTGTAGTGTTCAATTCTGATCTTATTATCAAATTTGGGTTGAGTGTTTGTACTTAAAGGGGCAATCTTGTATTGAGAGATATCTTTCTTTCCTTTAATTCTTCTTTGTACTCTTGTGACGGTTTGGTCAAATTTTGGGCAGAAAATTTGACCGGTTGTGTAAAGGTTACCTCCTAAGCCTTGAAAAGGGGAAGAACAATTAGTGGATTGTTAGAAATCCTTAGTGGTAGCTAAGGTAGTGGATGTAGAGTTCATTTGGAACTTGAATCACTCTAAAATTCCTTGTTCTTCATTTTTAGCCATTCTTTTACTCCAACAATTTTTAAAAACCCAATTCACCCCCCTCTTGGCTTTGATCAATCCATTGATCCACTCAACAACCTTTATAACCATCTTCCTTCAAAATTTCAAAACGTTCACCTTAAAAAACTCCCGCTTAAAAGAGCCCTCTTCATATTTCTCAAGTTCGCCAATGACACTTTATAACCTTCCCTCACCTGGAGCAATTGTTAGTGCCTATAAACACCCACCGCCACGTTTCAAGACCACACAGCTCGCAAATAGGACCAGACAATCCGCTGCGAACAATATTGTACATAGGGATGCAAACAGTATCACACAAAGGACATCTAGCGATCATGTGGCTACACACGTGATCACTGAGGACGACAATGCAAGCTTCCCAACAAATACATAACAACGCATGTGATCTATCTAGTACCCTTCACCACCTGTGGCGAACAGGAAAGACCATAAAAGACATAGCATCCGGTGATCACATGACAACGCACGTGATCGCTACGGATGAAAGTGCAAACCTAGGACGTCAAGTCATAGCTAGTCCAATCAGCACGCCACAACAACCTGGTCATGACACTTGTCTGAGTAATATAAAAAGGCATATGTACCAAGGGAAACGGGGGTATTCTTCCATTCTAAGCATCATCAACCTCACCAAGGAGGTGATACTCGAGCTCCGACTCAGACAACCACTTGGGCCACCATCGGATCACTGTTTTCGACTCTTATTCCCTTTGACAGTCAACAACAGTTATAATACCGCATTTACTTCACCTAGAGAAAACCGATTTAACCAGAGGAGGAGGATAAGGGAAAAAGTAAAAGAAACAATGGTAAAATTGGTAACGATGCCCTTTTAATTTTCTTTTTGTTGTAAAAAGAAAAAGGTAAAATTGTAACAATGTCCTTATTTCTTTTTTCCTTAAAAAGTGTTACATGATAGCTTGAGAGAGTCACATGGTAGCTTGAGAGAGTGCCATGTGTCTCTGCCTCATTATTATTTAACGTCGTAGGAGTATTTTAAAAGACGAAAGCAAAGTACAAGAGGCACATTAAACATTTACAAACTTTAGTCACCGCATTAATAAATTTAACAAAGTAAAGGAGCACATGTGCCATTATCTTAGTTTTTTTTTAAGAAATAATGTGTAAATCCAATGATCCATTTAACTTTAAAATTGGATAGAAGAAAAATCAACTGATCCATTTTATCCGAACAAAAACTGAATTGTTGGTAAATTATTCATCGAAAAATCCGTTCATTTATGACCGTGATCCAACAACATATAACATAATCCAGTAGTAGTATTACATTTAGAACAATAATCCGAACTCTTGTTTAATTTAAATAAATAAAATTAACAAACAGACAAAACCATATGCTTTCATAATATTCTTTCATACAAATACAATCATGTGATCCTAATCTCAATCATATATATAAATCCAACCAGCTGTTGCTCCACAAGATCCAATCAAAGATGTTGCACCGCAAAGCCAAACCAGACAGTTCCTTTGCGGACCAACATTTTCTTTATTGAATGATTGCAAGAGAAACACATCTTTTGAACCAAATATCCATATCATAAAAGCTTTTGACCAAACATACAAATTCCAGGCTGCACACAACCAGCCAATCATCTCTCATATCTCATATCATGTAATGTTTCCAGCCACATTGGCACAGGGACACGAGAGACGATCCATGTGCCGCTTCGGATGCTCTGACCCAACAAATGAATATAATAGACTCGACCCGGACCCGGACCCAACCTAACACTGAATGCTTCATGTAAACTTACAATAGGAATCAAAATGAACATAAGACACACAAACCCCTACAAAACTCAGATGAATCCCACCTCACCATCAATATTTCAAATATATATATACTTCACACTCCTTAAACCTACTAACACATGAATAAATCCAATGAATGTATTCAAAGTTTACAGCAAAACTGACTACTGACCTCACCAAATCTCTAGATTCCAAGACCCAATTTCCTATTTCTTTTCTTTTTTCAATAGGCAAAACAGTTTAACGATGAAAATCCCATCACCGGCAGCAGCAACTGTTAGACTAATCTTTCCAAGTTACACAGAATGGATATGTACTAGAAGATATAGTTGGCTTATGAAACCCTGGTGGAGCACGCTAGAAACAATTTCAATATGGTTTTCAGGTTTGATTCTCAGCGCCCGGTTTTGGGACGTTTCATTCCACTTGAATTAAAAGGAGAAACACTGCCGCTTGGACCGGGACTGTCTTCTCTGAAATTCGAGTTTAGCATTGCCAGCTCACGCAACTGCTGTCTCTTGATAAAATCTTGCGACTCATCCTACATATGACAATATGAAGTTTGAGAAAAGAATACATGATAAAAATATACATCAACTGTTCAACACCATGATGCCTGCAAATTGATGACAGTAAAGGAGAATGGATGTAAAAGTGGACTGCACCGCAACCATGAGGATGCCAAAAGTAGCAAGAACAAGATTACTGTACATACCACGGGTTTAAGTAACTCCTCTATGATTTCCTGTGCCTGTCTAAGCCTTGTGTCAACAATATTAGCAGGCAAATCAGCCTCGATTAAGATGTGGAGTGGATCGTTCAGGTGCTCATATCCAGGTCTGCCTCTCAGCTTCTCTTCCTTCATAAAGGAAAAGATGGGGAATTATTATCTGTAAATACCTCCATGTAGCCATCCAGGAACTCATTTCATCTGATCTTCCTTCCAGTTTCAGAAGGATCCCAGTTGATATATAGCAAAAGATAATGGTATTGGACCTTTGCAACAACAATAGCTTATGAATTTTGTAGCTTTACCTTGTCAGGATCCTTTATCGATCCTTTGCCTCTGATGTAAACTCGGCAGCCAGTAGTAGCTTCCACTCGCTTTAATGAATTTCCTCTGGGGCCTAGAAGTCGTCCAACAAAATTGAACTAACAACGAAAAAGACTCTAAACCTCAATACTCACAAAAGCATTTGTTTCTTTCGATGGAAATATGAAAATTATAATCAGTAAAATGTTAATCTAACACACTAGCATGTTATATTCACGGCTTACGTTTGGATATGTATCAACAGGAATTTCAAGACGCAAAATCCTCTTCACGGTGTATGAGCTAGGACTTGCTGGGGCACCTTGCCAGTCCATCGACATCCCAGCTGGTCCACTCACTCTCTGTCAAAATACAAAAGGGCAACGACGGCACAAAAGAATATAAGGCTCAATCCAAAAAAACATGAAACAAGCATATTTAAACAGAGTTTAAGCTTGAAAAACCTTTGTGAGAATATTTCCCAATGCTTTATTAATAACAAGTACTAAAATGTTAACAAAATAGATAAGAATGTTAAAAAAAAGAAAAAGGATGAATGCATCATAGCAACCAGAAATAAACTGATAGATCGCCATTATATTCACCATTGCCTTCTGCAGTTAAACCTCATTCAAAGAATACCATTTGCAATCATATCCATTTTGTCAGGAACGAGAGTTGGTTCTCATTTGAGTTACTTAAGATTGTCCAACATTAAGTAAAATATTGGAGGTTAAACAATCATTGTGTTCATGTCATCAACTAGATGCAAAAAGGATAAATTTGAAACTCCAGATATTCACCATTTGGCAGGAATGCTTTCGTTTAGTGACAATTAAGGTGTTTTCCTCATTCTTATTTAACTAATAGAACTTAGCAACCAAAAATCGATCTCAATAGTTTTAGAACAGTCACGTAGCATTTGTATTAAGATGAAGGGTTTAGCTAATGAAGATATTAACCAGTTACGCATGAACCATGTCAAACCTAGACTGATCAATATCCGAACATTTTGGTTTACTAATAAAGCAAGAATCAAACCTTATTGTTTTTGGTTTTTATGATGCCAAGGGCAAGATTTAGCATGTTATGGTTCTCCTTTCCAATGTTTGACACTCGATTATATTGGTGTTTACCAGAAATAATATTGAAGTGTGTGGCAGAGAACTAAAAGCATAAACATGTCACTCAGTTTACTACCCAAATGGTAAACTTATAGGCAGGCTGCATGAAACAAATATTATGCATTTAATAGAAGAGCACTCAATCAAACAAACAAGAAAAAATGTGAATTCTAACATATATATTCAAAACAAAGACACTAAGGTTGAAAGTTTTAAGAATAGTAACCTCTTGATGAAGATTATTCCAGCCGCCTAATCCTGTCCCAGAAACATTTGACATAAGGTTTGAAGAAGCCATGGGACTGGGGCTTCTATGCCTCAACCGGTCAAAGTCGCCAAATCCCTGGTTGGACATCATTCCCGAGACCCTTAATATCTCTGCATATGAAGACCATATATGAAAACATATAAATATATGAAAGGAACAAAGCATCCAAAATCAAATTAACCATTTCAAGGCAAGGCAATAATAAAACAAAAACGAAACATAGAATGCTAAGAAATCCTACGGTCTGGAAAAGTGTATAAACTTCTCTTGGCGGCTAAACAAGGGATATGTGCTTCTGAAATCAAAATTTAGCAGAGCAACTATGAATTCACATCAACTGCCTGCCCCTGCCTACACTAGTTTTTTTTCCCTGTATTAGTCAAACTCTCTTCTCAAGACATGAGTAAAACTCGAAATGCAATGAGCTTTCTAACTCCAAACTTAAGAATCTTTTCAAATGTATCTTTGAATACACAGCACTTGAACTGAAAGGGAAAAACAATCACACCCAATTTAACTAAAATATCAGCGATCACTGTGTTGTGAACAACTAATCCACTATCCAAAACACAATGGTGTGATGAAAGCTACTCATATTCTAGTATTGGACCGCACAGCAAACTGAAAAATATAGGGTTAATCACATGATGGAGGCAATTCCATACCCACCAAGGGAATAGGTAGCAAAAGCCAAACTTGAACATCTCATCACTATACTCAATCAGATTGATCTAGCATTGGAAACTAAAAAAACCTAGATCCAGGAGTGGCAGAGTAAAGAAGTAACCTTGATTTAGCAGGCGGCTACATATAGGAAGGACTTGCAGGAAAGGTCCAAGCTTTTGATGCTCTGCCAACAGTTCTGATAAGTACTGACTGAGGAAAAGCAAAAGAAAAAGAACCCAAAAGTCCCATATAGATTAAAAATTGTCCAACCCCAAAATCAAAATAGAAGAAGAATCAGAATTGAAGAACACAAATTAAAGTGAAAAACTTGTGTGTGTGCTTAAGTGCTTGTACCTGTCAACATCTGGGGTGGTTCTGATCTGTGGAGAAGCAGCTCTGGCAGGAGAAAAGTTGGGATTATAGATACCTGACATAGCTCTTTGGCCTTCGAGGATTCAACTCTTTAAAATAAAAATGAATGAATCTTTTAGTTTAAAGGGAAAAAATGGATTTCCCAGTTTGAGCTTCTGGCAGAAGGAAGAAAGAAAGAAGAAAAACACAACATCATCAATAAGAGATGTGTGCAATAAGAGGCAACAATATTATTTATATATAAAAATAATTACAAAAAAAGAAAGAAAAATTGTCGACAGCTCTCTTTCAAATTAGTAGAAAAGGACTCCAAATTTGCAATAATTCATTCATTTTTTTTCTATGTAATTACAGTATCAGTTCCATTGAAACTAAAGTTAACTGAAAACACAATAAAAAAATGCAACCTTTATTTTAAAACTTTATAGTATTTGGCCTTTTGTAGGAAGGAAAATGACAGTGGGGGGAAGGGTAAGTGAAGAAAGCATTATTGGGCATGAAAGAGTAGGAGAAGAGACAGTGTTTTACTATTACTGCTGCTGTGGTGGGTGGGGGATTTACAGGGTGTGGAGGGATGCAGTGAAGTGAAGGGAAGGGGAGGACACGTGTCGGCCATGCATAGGATCATCAGATGTGAGACCCCACGGAGCAGGAAGAGGCCAATAGGGGAATTATAGTGATTATTGGCAATGCCAAATGCCAACGCAGTCTTAGCTGCCCACTGCTCCTTGGATACCTTCGGCCTTAGCTGCTGCTGTTGTTTCTTTTATTTTTTAGGTCAAATTATAAAAATAGTCCTTGTATTATGTATAAGTTGTGGATTTAATTATTTTGTTCTAATTGGGCTAATTTTTATCCTTGTGCTTTTAGAAAAAATTTCAATCTTGATTAAATAGGAGAACGAGAATTGGATCTACAATTTATACGTAATACATGAACTAATAGAGAAAAAAACTTAACGGACTTAATGACTATTATTTGGGTTAGGTTCAAAATCTCAAACATTAAAAATACAGGATTAAATTATCCAAATTATAGATTTGGAATAAATTCAAAACAATATTTTATGTTAAATTTTACGGAAAATCGGTATTATTATTATTATTATTATTATTAGATAATTTGACTGCAGAAAATTTTCATTCTCAAATCTCAATATATCAAATAACTATTTATAACATCTCAAAGGGTTTTATTTTGATGCACAAGCTGTGTAAATTTTTTTTACACATTCCTTTTATAAAATTTAAAATCTAAATCACAAACCCTAGCAACCTAAAACCTAAGCCCTAAATCCTAAACTCTAAATTCTAAATTCTACCCATAAACCTTAAATTATATACCCTACATACTAAACCCCTAAACCCTAACCTAAAACCCTAAACCCTAAAATTAAAGGGCTTGTGTAAACTAAAGTTTACACAAGCTTGTGCATCAAAGTATTTTCCCATCTCAAAACCCTTAAATTATTATGGACTTAAACAACTTTCAAAATATTACAATAATAATAATAGCTCTTTAGTCGTTGAAAGGCTTCCTTCACAAATAAATACTTGAAGTATACTAACATTTTTATTTATGTACTAAAGTATTTTTTTAAATTAAGTACATAAAAATTATACCTTTTGGTTAAAAGAGGCAACTAAAATATTTTTTCGTCAAAGTGGGTACCTAAAGTATTATTTTTGTTAAAATAGGTACATAATGTATTTTTTAATCAATGTCACGTGACAACTTTTAGGAACCTAGATATATACTTTAAGTACCTATTTTTGAAAAAAAAAATACTTTAGGTACCTATTTTGACAAACAAAAATATACTTTAGGTGTTTACTTTGACAAAAAAAATATTTTAAGTACATATTTTAACAAAAAAATATATATACTTTAAGTACTTAATTTAACCAAAAAATATTGTAAGTACCTAAACAAAAAAGTCCGTATACTTTAAATTTTTTTTAATATAAGCCTTCTTGAAAATTGGTGTTGTATTTGTATTCAAACTTTAAAAAGGGAAATAATATATAAAATAGTTAAGGTACCTTTTGACTCCAATTTTGATATGTAATTTGTTCTTTTTGTGGTGTAATTTGGCTATTGGCTTTGGTTTTAACATGTAATTTGAACTCTTATCCTTTAATCATTATTTTATGTAATTTAAAAAGAATAATTAAAACTTTTATTTATAAATTAAAACTTATCTAATGCGTTAATATTTATATTTCATATTATAGTTCAATATAAATTCAAATATTTAATTAAGGATAAATTCATATTTGAAAATTAGGTGCTAATTTCATACCAAAATCAAATTTAAGGGTCAAATTACATATCAAAGCCAATGACATAGGCCAAGTTGAATCTTACAAAAATTTAAAGTCAGATTATAACTCAAAATTAAAGTCAAAGATCAAATATCTTTGATTTGGACATGGAGTATCTTTAACATTTGTGATCGGCGTCTATCCTTATATAGACTAACATAACGTAACAAAATTAGTCAATCAGATCGCTCTGTTGGACACCTTGGAAAACAAAAAAATCAGAGATCAAATAATACTAAAAAAGATTAGGGTCACCAACGGAGTTGGTCAAAATGGTAATCATCTTAGCATCGCTTAGGCATGCCTTCAGGTTCAAGGCCTTTGTGTATGTAAAAAAATCGCAGTGTGAGATTCATGTGTACAACACAGGCCGATCCGAATTAGTCAGTACAAAACTCTGAGAAAATGAAATAAAAAGAAGATCAAGGTCAAATTACATATCGAAACAGAATTCAGGGTTAAAAGGTAAATTAAGCCTAAATAAAATTACCCTTTTATGTGACGTAATGTCACCTAATTTATCTTACCATTTATAGTGATTGCTTACATTTCAACATATTTGGCTATTTCCTCGGAAAGGGTATTTGCGGTGGGCTGTGTCGCATTATCTAGAAACGGTTACGACGTGGATGCCGCACTAATTAAAAATGTTGTAAAATAAAGAATGTAAAATTAAAAATGTGAATATTTTTATAACATTACGGTTGGTTGATGTTTTACAACAGTGTTAATATTTAGAAATAAATTTTGATATTTATAAAAATTTAAAATGTTATTAGAAGCGATAAGTATTAATACTTGAAGTTAGATTTCGATACTTAACTATTAACTTAAAATATTATCAAAAAATATAATATTTTCAATTTCATGTTTCGTGTCTTATAGTATTTTCAGTTGATGTCGCACAATAATCGCACCACACCGTATGTGCCGTACAGTAACCCTATTTGCGGTACACTATTAAAAAAAAAGTATTTGCGGTACACGTCTTTGAATTTTTGAGGGCTTTGTTTGTTAACTTCTTTCTTCTTATTCTTCTTTTTTTCCACGTAAGGAACGTCCTGTTCTTGTTTCTACTTCAACCCTAATTTTCTTTTGTTTCAATCCACAATGATTTAAAAGCTACATGTTGATAAGACAACTGATTTCAAAGTCTAATTCCACTTGCTCTTTTTTTATTTGTCTGTCCTGAGAAGATAATAGCACTTGTGTTGAACTGTTGATACAATCCAGATTTTGGAGCCAGAAAATTTATATTACGGTATCACAATTTTAAAAAATTCATAAGAAAATTTTTAATAGGTAATTTTATATAAAATTTATATGAAAAATTTTGTTTTTAAAATTTGTTGGGGTAAGCTGGCTCGGTCAGTGGATTTGATAAGGTTTAGTTCGAGGTTGATGGGAATTAAAATACATTTTTTGTTATTATATCTTTTAATTACGTTGATGTTATTACTTATTAATTCTAAAATTTAATAAAACATAGGTGTTATAGGATAATCAGAAAAATTAACTGTAAATATTACATTTTAATGTTGAATTTAATAATTATCGAATTTAAATTATAATTTTTTTGATATTTTCCAAGAATTAAATGTACAATATAAGCGCTCTATTTTGGTACATCTAAAATTTTAGAAAATAAATATCTTGAAATAATACAAATATTTTGAACAATTTCCAAAGTAATTAATTTAAATTATTATGATTGGTTTTTAATTTAAAGATAATATAATGTTAAAGTTAAGAAAAGTAAATTAATGAGTGGCTAAAGCTATTTTCTACTAAGTGAAAAGTAACTTTTAATCTAGTTATTTTTAATTTTTTTAAAATGAATTCAATCAAATAATTTATAGCATTGGTTAGTAACACGAGAAAAAAAAAGTTTAATTATTACATGATTTTCAATATAATTCTTTCTGGGTAAAATTTTGATACATGATGTGTGCAAGACTAATTTTATACAGCCAACATATTACACTATAAAATTAAAATCTTAAATTTCTAAACCTAACCCTAAAAATTAAACCATAAACCTTAAATCATATACCTTAAGTTTTAAATACTAACTTTACATTCTAAACCCTACAACCTAAACCCATAAACTTTAAACTCTAAATAAAACCCTAGCCCCTGAAACTAAAAAGCACGTGTAAACTAAAGTTTACACAGCATGTGTATCAATTTTGTTGTAAAATCAATGTTTGATTTTGATATAACAAATATTTTAAGGACCAAATAGCAAAGTAAATAAAATTTTAAGTACTTAAAAGACTCACAATTGACAAGTATATTTTAGACTTAAAATGTTTTAAAGTCAAAACTTAAACCCCATAAAATTTTCTAAGTGTTTTAAAGTCAAATTTCACAAAATAGCTCAGGCATTTCGATACACCCCAGGCGTTTCGATACAACTTGAACTTAAGAGCTTACTGAAAATTTTCGTTTCGATACGGAAGTTCCTATTTCAGTACAGGCGTTTCGATACGACCATCATCTAGGTATTTAGTTTTGAACAACGTTTCGATACGACCTTCACCATATTGATACGAGGGTTAAATTTTTTAAATCTGAGCATTTAATGATATAGCCGTTACTTGCCAGTTATTGGAATATGAAAATATTTGAAAATTTGTTACCTGTTTCGATACACCCATTAGGTGTTTCGATACGCATTTTGGCAGATTCAAATGTGATCAATACCATTTCGATACGACCTATAATGTTTCGAAATGGCCCTAACCATTTTGATACACCTTCGAACATTTCGATACAACCTCTTTATTACACACAACATATTTTTCTAGTTTGAGGCAGGTATCGATACGGGCCCGAGTGTTCCGATACGAGTTGGTGCAGAACTGTGTTTATGGTGGGAAAAAGAGAGCCCATTGACTCAATTGATGATGTCAACCGCCTAAACGTCTAGAATTCAATGAAGAGGTATAAAAGCAAGCCATTAAAGCTACAGTAACAACTATTGAACAAGTGAACAACAACAAAGCAAAAATCCAATCCATTCTTGAGCTATTAGAGTCAAACCCATGTACCCAATTGAGTGATTTTTATTGTATTCATCTTTTTATCAATTTGGGTTGAGAGAGCTTGTAATTTGGGGCAAATTTCTTACCTTGTGAGGTTTATTTTCATTTGCCAACAATCTTTCTTGTAAGAGTGATCCTTGATCAAGCTTTGGGTAGAAAAGCTTTGATCTTTGTAACGGTTTTCTTCTAATCATAAAAAAAAGAGAAGAATTCAATAGTGAATTTAGTGAAAATCCTTAGTAGGAGCTAAGATAGTGGATGTAGAGCTTGTTCTAAGCTTGAACCACTCTAAATTGTCATGTCTTTATTTTTATTTTACCAATTTGCTCCCTTTCATTTTAAATATCCAATTCACCCCTTCTTTGTTAATTTGTCATTGTTTGATCATCTCAATAATTAGTATCAGAGCTACACCCATTAGAAGGATTACAACCCTCTTGAGTCGATTCTTAGAGAGATTGATTAACACACAAAGCAAAGCCATGACATCTACCTCTGGCCCCAACTTGTACGAGGCACAATCGGTCACCAACCTCCCTATTTCAATGGGGATAACTACCCTTATTGGAAAAATAGGACGAGGCTCTTCATCAAGTCTAATGACTACCTCTTATGGGATGTAGTGGAAGGTGGTCTAACAGAAGGTAGACTCGTTCCAAAGTCTAAGGTGGAGATGTCCGATGAAGATCGAAAGAAGTTTCAAATCAACGACAAAGCCTTACACATGCTATTTTGTGCTCTTGAACCAGACATGTACTCGAAGATGTCTTCGTGTACAAGCACAAAGGAGGTGTGGGATAAGTTAGAGACCACCTATTAGGGCATCGACAATGTAAAGGAGACCAAGATTGGAATCCTTAATCTAAGCTACGAGAATTTCAAGATGGAGCCCGATGAAAGCATCACTCAAATGTCCGATCAATTCTTGGTCATAGTCAATGGTCTAAAGGGCTTCGGTGAAATCATTCCCGAAGACAAGCTAGTCCAGAAACTTCTCTATTCTCTTCCCAATTCATGGGATGGGAAGAGAACCGCCATCAATGAGGCTAAAGACTTGAAGACATTGAAGCTCGATGCATTAGTGGGATCTCTCCTTACTTATTAGATCATGAAGAAGGGGAGAGAAGAAGAAAAAAAGAGAGAAGAAAGAAGAATAGATAAGAAGAAGATGGAAGGGGAGAAACAAGGAATTGATCTCAAGGCTTCACAAGAAGAGAGCAATTCAAGCAAGGAGGAAGACGAGGAAATGGTCATGTTGGCCAAAAGGTTCACTCGATTCATGAAGTCCAATAGAGGTAGAAAGTTTATTTGAAAAGGAGACTTCAAGAACAAGAACAAGAACAAGGAGAAAGAGACAGATCAACTCATTTGCTATGAGTGTAAGAAACCAGAGTATATATGAATCGATTGCCCCCAACTCTAAAGGAAAAACTTTGGGAAGAAGAAGAAGTTCAAGGCCAACGTTGCTACTTGGAGTTATGAGGAATCATCCGATGAAAAGGAGCAAGAAGTTGCCAACCTTTGCCTCATGGCCTTGGAGGAGGATCCTAAATTAACCTCTAACTTTGATTTTACATATGATGAGCTTCAAGAAGCGTATGATGAGTTGCAAGAGGTTTACGATGAGTTGGTAGAAAATTTTAAAGAATTGATTTTGGAAAATAAGAAAACTATCCCTGATTTGAAAAACCAAAATGATTCTTTATCCAAAACTAACTCCGAACTTGAAAAGAAGGTTTGTGCTTTAAAAGACAATTTAAATTATTTTGAAAAATAAAACATTGATTTAAACAACTTTCTTTCCGAGATTAGTGATCATCGCAAAAAAGAGGTGAATAATCTTAAAGCTTCTCTAAGGAATATTAGAAAATCTAGCTTTGAAAAATGAGGTTCTTCAAAAACCCAATATGTGAAGAGAAACTTTAATCGCCCTAAACAAATACTCTCTAGAAGTAAGAGGATTATGAGTGTTTGAGTTCCTAAGGAACTAATTACTTCTAATAATGCTAGTGCTATTTCTTCTTGGATTCCTAAGGGAACCAAGTTTTGGGGAGCTAACACTCATGGACCCAAAATGATTTGGGCACCAAAAATCAAGGCTTAACTTTTTTTTGTAGGGAGAGCATTGCTACAAGGCCAAAGCTTCAAGTTAAAACACATGGTACCTTGATAGTGGATGTTCAAGACACATCACCGGTGACAAAAGTAGATTCTTGGAACTAAAGCCTACAAGTGGTGGATTAGTAACTTTTGGTGACAACTCTAAAGGTTATATTGAAGGAATAGACTTCATTGGTAATCACTCTTCCATACTTATTAAAAATGTAATGTATATCAACGGTCTAAAACATGATTTGTTGAGCATTAGTTAATTATGCGATAAGGGTTTTAATGTTCTTTTTTATGTTAATGGGTGCAAAATTATGAACATTGAAACTGACAAGATAATGCTCATAGGTCATCGCATATATAATATATATAGTGCATTTAGATGATATACATGTTTCCAATGCATGCTTTGTAGCTAAAGATGGACATGATGCATGGTTATGGCATAGGAAACTAGGACATGCTAGCATGAGTGTTTTAGAGAAATTAGTTTCTCAAAATCTAGTAAAAGCTTTACCCAAATTAAAATTTTCTCTAGATAAAATTTGTGATGCATGTGCTAAAGGCAAACACAAAAGAACCTCATTTAAACCTATTAATGATGTTTCAACTACTAGGGTATTACAATTGATCCATATGGAAATCTTTGGGCCAATTAGAACTATAAGCTTGTGTGGAAAATCATATGCATTTGTTTTAGTTGATGACTTCTCTAAATACATTTGGGTTCTCTTTTTAAGTACTAAGGATGAGGCTTTAGAAAAGTTCATCACATTTTCAAAAATCACTCAAAATGACTTTGGTCAACAAATTTACCACATTAGAAGTGATCATGGAACTGAATTTCAAAACTTAGGATTTGAGGATTTTTGTAACACAAATGGTATAAGCCATAATTTTTCTGCACCTCACACTCTTCAACAAAATGGGGTAGTTGAGACGAAAACTCAAACTTTAGAAGAAATGGCTAGAACCATGCTTTGTGAAAATAATTTACATAAGTATTTTTAGGCAAAAGTCACAAACACTTCTTGATATATTATAAATCGAGTAATGATTAGGCCACTTTTAAAGAAAACTCCCCATGAGATTTTAAAATTCAAGAAGCCTAATATTAGATGTTTTCATCATTTTGGATGCAAGTGTTTTGTTTTAAATAATGGAAAAGATAATTTAGGTAAATTTGATGCAAAAAGTGATGAAGTTATTTTCTTAGAATATTCTTTAAACTCTAAAGCTTGTCGTGTATTTAACAAAAGAACACTAGTTGTAAACGAGTCTATTCACGTGGCTATCGATGATAACCTCGTTCCAAGGAAGGATTCTTGTGATAATGATGATGTAGGAATCATTGAAGCTAATGATGTAGAAATCATTGAAGCTAATGATGGTAGACAATCATCAAAGGTGGATGAGGTTCCAACCAAGGAAGAAGAAGCACACGATCTACCTCTAGAAGCCTTGAAGAACTTGACTCTAGAGGAAAAGGAAGTGAGCTACCCAAGGGAGTTCAACTATGTCAAAGGTGGTGAGATTTTGGGTGATCCATCCAAATGGGTAACCACTAGATCCTCTCTTAGATTAATGAATAATGTTTCATTCATTTCATGCATTGAGCCTAAAAATATCAAGGAAGCATTAAAAGATAATTTTTGGATATTGGTTATGCAAGAAGAACTAAATCAATTTGAGAGGAGTAAAGTTTGGACATTAGTTGATAGGCCTAGTAATAAATCTACTATAGGGACTAAATGGGTTTTTAGAAACAAACTAGATGAGAGTGGCAACATAGTGAGGAACAAGGTTAGGCTTGTTGCTCAAGGTTACACTCAAGAAGAGGGAATTGATTTCGATGAAACCTATGCACCCGTAGCTAGGATGGAAGCAATTAGGATGCTTCTTGCATTTGCATGCTTTAACAAATTCAAGATTTTTCAAATGGATTTCAAAAGCGCGTTTTAAATGGTTTTATAAATGAAGAAGTGTATGTTGAACAACCACTCGGTTTTGAAGATCCAAAATTTCCAAACCATGTTTTTAAACCAACTAAAGCTTTATATGGTTTGAAATAAGCTCCTCGAGCTTGGTATGAAAGGCTTTCAAACTTTTTGGTTGAAAAAGGTAAGGTGGAAACTACACTTTTCATTAAAAGAAATGACAAAGACATCTTAATAGTTCAAAATTATGTTGATGATATTATCTTTGGTTATACTAATGTGTTATTTTGCCAAGAGTTTGCTAAGTTAACGAAATGTGAGTCGAGATGAGCATGATGGGGGAGCTCTCATTCTTTTTAGGACTTCAAATAAAACAAAAGAAGGATGACATCTTCACCAATCAAGCTAAGTACATCAAGGACATGCTCAAGAAGTTTGACTTAGAGAATTTGAAGCCTCAAGCCACTCCAATGAGCTCTTCTATTAAGCATGACAAAGATGAAGGAGATAAGTGTGTTGATTTAAAGCTTTATCGTTCTATGATTGGCTCTTTGCTTTACCTTAGCACAAGTATACCCGACATTATGTTTAGTGTTTGCTTTTGTGCGAGGTTCCAAGCTAGTTCTAGAGAATCACACCTTATAGTCGTTAAGAGAATCTTTAGATACGTTAGAGACATACCTTGTTTAGGTCTATGGTATCATAGAGATTCATCATTTGACTTATATGCTTTCTCTTATGCGAATTGTGGGGGATGTAAAATAGATAGAAAAAATACCTTCGGAACATGTCAATTCCTAGACAGTATTCTCATATTTTGGTTCTCTAAGAAACAAAATAATGTAGCCTTATCTACCACCGAAGCGGAATACATATCAGCCTGAAGTTGCTGTGCTTAAGTCCTTTGGATGGAGCAACAACTTCTAGATTATGGATTTGATGTAGGTACCATACCCCTTAGGTGCGACAATACTAGTGACATTTGTCTCACTAAGAATCCCATCCAACATTCTAGAACCAAACACATAGAAATAAGACATCATTTCATTAGGGATCATGTCTTGAAGAAAGATGTAGTTCTAGAGTATGTTGACACCTTGGATCAATTAGCGGACATCTTTACCAAACTTTTTGACAAAGAGCGTTCTTGAACTCTTATGAGAGAGTTAGGTCTAACTAGCATTCATTGACCCTTTAGAGCATCTTAAGGTAAAAAATTGCTTGAATTTATGTGATTGCCATGCTTATGTGATTTTGCTCCTTGATGCATTTATGTTTGTTGCTATGGGGAGTATGTGTTTGTTTTTAGTCATTTATACACATGTATTTAGATACGGGTTATTCATTTCATGCCCAGAATGAATTTTCTAGCACATGCATTTAGATTCGATTGAAATTGAATTTTTGAGCTCTTTGTTACCCAAAATGCATTTTCTAGCACATGTGTATCGAAACGGTTGAGGCGTTTCGATACGGGTTATTCATTTCATGCCCATAATACATTTTCTAGCTAGGGCGTACCGAAACAAGTAAAGGTGTTTCGATACGGGCTCCTAGAAATATACCTAAACTATGTTTCTGGCAAAATCTATATCGAAACGGCTAGGAAGTGTTTCTATACGGGCATCGATCATGTTTCAGTACGGTTATACCCTTACCGATACGGACTCGTGTTTCAGTACGATTTTGAAGTGTATTGGTACACTTATTTCGATACGCCACATGGCGTATCGATACGCGTAGCCGCAATAGCTTAAATGAGTCATTAAAAAAGTTTCTAACTTCCAACCAACTTTAATTAAACTCAAACTCTTTCAAAACCCTAACCCTAGATTTTTCTCTTATAAGTACCCATCAAATCCCTTTGTTTTTCACACAAATCTTTGAGGGCTTTTGATTATCAAATCAAGTCTAAGCAAGTTCATCAATTTGGTGCATTATGATCCATCCATAATCCCATCTCAAGGTATAAAACTCTTTTCTTTTTCTTTTCAATTTTGTTTCAAATTTTATATTGTTTTTAAGTAATTTTTGTATATAAAATATACAAATAGTATGGGTTTTGAAAATTTCGCAAAAATTCTTTCAAAACGAAATTTTTTATTCAAATATAAAAATATATCGTATATTTTTCTACACTATTTTTTGCAATTTTTTTTACCAAAAATTCTTTTTATGTTTGTATATGTTTTTAAACTATATTGTATAGCCTTTTATCAATACCTTGAATATTGGATTTTCTATTAGATTGAATTTGGTTGATTCATGCATACATGTGTTTTGTACCTTGATTTGTTTTTAGATTTTGAATATGGGTCCTAGGAAGAGGTCAAGAACTGATGAGGCTGGGGGAAGTTCAAACATCGTTGAAGACACCCATCGTCCCAACCCCACTCTCCTTTTTCAAAAGTCTTCGAACCAATGAAGCCCACAACAACTTCAAACTTTTTTCAAGATCATCAAATTCGACGTGAGCGTGTCACTTCTATACCCTTTTTGGATCCTGAACGTTTTAAATTTCAATATCTATATTTATTAAAGCGTTAGAATTTCATGACCTTCTTTAGCATTCCAGGAATTTTGTACCGTAACATGGTTCTTCTCTTCTATGCCAATGCCCGGTGTATTTCCAATGACGATCGCTCTCAAGTGATTACTATAGAATCCTACATTATGGGGAAGAAGTTTCAGATTGATCCTAAAGCTTTAGTTAATGCTTTTGGGTTTAAAGATGAGGGTATTATAGATGAAAACTCATTAGGACATACTCTTGGTGGCTCCGCTACGATTCTTGATGCACATGATCATATTCTTCACCTCATTATCTCTTGGTGGTTTCGTCCATCTAGAGGAAAGTTCTCACACATTCACCAAGTCAACGACTTTTGACTTCGTTGCTTTCGTGAAGAACGTCAACCAAATCTTTTCCAAATCATGTTTGCCGAGATGGTGTATCTTGTCCAAAATCGTAACTCGGATCTTGTCTCTTCATTCACATATGGAACCACGTTGGGCTATATGTTCTCGAATTTGGGGATCGCTTGCTCTCTTGATTTTTCAAAATCTCTCAAGGATCCCATTGATGAGAAAACTCTTGGCCGTTGCAAATTTCACTACATTGATGGAGATTGGGTTCGTGTTGAGAATCCTCCTCAAGTTGCAGCCCCCGAACCTCAAGCGATTCCTCAAGCTCAAGTTGTCGTAGCCCTTTGCATCTCATTGCATATCATCTCATTTAGGATTTTCATTTTATACACCTATCTATGTTATTTCCTTTTAGGACCTATACTTTGCTTTCTTGTATTTGAATTATGTTTTTAGGATTTAAGTTTGGATTTCTATTTACTTTGAACTATTATGCTTTTATGCTTAATGAAATTTTTGTTGTTTGTTTTATATTGCTTCTTTCCTCGTTGAATTATTATGATTTTGATCTAACAAAAATGGGGAGAAGGGTTAAGCTAAAATTTTCCAAACTTTTTCAAAAACTAGCTTAAACTTAGGGGAAGTTTACTTAAAAATTTACTTTTGTTTTGTTATATCAAAAGGGGGGATATTGTAAAACCAATGTTTGATTTTGATATAACAAATAGTCTAAGGAACAAATTGCAAAGTAAATAAATTTTTTAAGTAATCAAAAGACTCACAATTTGTTGAGTGGATCAAATGATCGATATAACCAAGATGGGGTGAATTGAATTTTTAGACTCTTTGGTAGTGGAATTTGACAAATAAAAGGATAGACAAGGGAATTTAGAGTGGTTCAAGTTCCAATCGAACTCTACATCCACTACCTTAGCTTCACTAAGGATTTTCAACAATTCCACTAATTGCTCTTCCCCTTTTCTAGGCTAAGGAGGTAACCGTTACAATATCGGTCAAATTTTCTACCCAAAATTTGACCCAATCCTCTCACAAGAATTACAAAGAAGTTGATAGCTAAACAAGTATCTCTCAATACACAAAGTAGTCCAATTACAAGCACTCAACCCAATTTGAAAGGATAAGAATGTAAATTACAATCTCACAATTGGGGTTTACAAGAAATAATGGGATTTAGGCTCAATTTCTTGAATTTGATGTTTGGAAGTTTGCTTTTTGATCAATAGTTGTTGCTGAAGCTTTTAGAGGTCCCTTTTATACCTTCTCATTGAATTCTAGCCGTTGTGGTTGTTGCATTCATCAATAGAGCTGTTGGGATGTTATCTTCCCTTCATAAATGCAGTCTGCAACCACCCGTTTCGAAACGCCCGATCCTGTTTTAAAATAGACCAAAAAAGAAAGAGTCGTTAGGGTGCATTAAAGAGACCGTACTGAAACGGGCACGATCGTTTCGATACGCTAAGAGCCCGTTTCGAAACTCGTTTCGAAACACTTTGCCACTGTCAAGGCATGTATCGAAACGGCTTGGAAGCGTTTCGATACACCTTATCGACAAGTATGAAATCAGTTAAAAACTTCAACGATCATATTTTTGAAATCAGGTTTGAATGCCGTTTCGAAATGTTTGAGGTTGTTTCGATACTACCGTTTTGATACACGTTCCGAAACACAGGGTCACAGTTTCAAAAGTGTTCCAGAACGCCTAAGGCCGTTCCGCAATGGTGACTCGAAAATCACTCTTTTGGCTTCAAGAACACTTAGAAAAGTTTTGACAAATTGAGTTTTTAACTTAACCATTTTCCTTTAAACATATAGAGAGGTTTGAGGACTTAAAAATTCGTTTTCTCATTTTCAATTTAGTCCTTAAATTCTTTAGTTATATCAAAATCAATTTATCGGTTTCACACAATTGACTAGTATATTTTAGACTTAAAATGTTTTAAAGTCAAAACTTAAACCCCATAAAATTTTCTAAGTGTTTTAAAGTCAAATTTCACAAAATAGCCAGACGTTTCGATACGGCTTGAACTTAAGAGCTTACTGGAAATTTCCATTTCGATACGGAAGTTCCCGTTTCGATATAGGCATTTTGATACGGCTTGGTCCGTTTCGATACAACCTTCATCTGGGTATTTAGTTTTTGAACATTGTTGTAAAGTGCTTAAAAGCCCTATATTTTATGCTCATTTTAGCTCATATTGTCAGTGTTCTTAAGCTCATTCTAGTTCATATTTAGGTTTTCATGCATGTTTTACAGTATCTTTGCTTCACTCAGCTTATTACAGTGTTTATGATTATTTGTGGAGAAAAGATACTGTTTTCAGTTGCATTTGCATTACAAGTTACAGGAGACTGCCACCGAAACCCGTCGCGACAGTAGGGTAGAAGAATGATCGGAGAGGAGGAGGAAACATAATGATCACATCCCGTCACACAGTACCAACCATCATCGTAGAGAAGAACTGTACTAATGCAGTTCAAAGAATAGCCGCCGAGACAGACTGCCGCCAACATTGCCGCCGCGACGACACATTGGAGAATGATCAAAAGGGAGTGCGATCTGAAGAGGAGAATTTACTGAATTAGCAGAACCAAGTTATATGAAGAATAGAGTTCAGGAGCATCCAGAGATGATGCGGGAAGACCCAAACAAGGAAGAAGCTTGCGGCCCAAGAAAGCCCAAAAGAAGAGTTATTTTAGAATAAAATATTCAAATGTTTAATTGCATTTAATTCCAACTCAACTTCCTCCCAAAGAGAGACTTCTTACCAAAGTAGGGTTTTTACATGTAACCGCCTATATAAAGGCAAGGCTTGACCGATTGGAAAAAACAGAGAGAAAGATTAGGATTAAGTTTATTTTTGTGTTTTCTTTAATTCCATTATGTTCTAAACTTTCCTTAGGGTTAAGATTATTTTATTTAGTAGTTGTGAGAATGGTTGTAACTAATTAAAGTTTTTCTTATGCAATTCAATTCAAGGTTTGTTTATCCTATGTTCTTAATCTTTGTTTGTAATAGAATCGAAAGATCTTTGTGAGTGCATCTATTTGTTTCAATTCGAGAGAGTTAAAACTCAAGAAAGGGATAAACGTGATTCCCATCAACTAAGGTGAGAATCAACTTAGCTTAGAGATAAGTTTAAGTTTAAAACGGCTAAGAAGGAACGTGGGAAAGTTGTTGTTCAACCTAGGTTTACGCCGAGAGGTATTGTCAAAGAGTGGACATCAACAATATTCGAACTTAGAGATAAGTTGGAATTAGATCAGGACGTTCTGCCGAACCTTGAAGGCCCATCGAGTTCCCCGCCGTGGCAGTGTTCTATCTGTCACCCACCGTGGCAGAGTTATCGACTTTGCATTACAAGACTTTTACGAGTTCAACACAGTTTCACACTACGACACAGCTCAATCTGACCCATCTTCTTATTCTAATTTCTCAATCCTTTCATTATTTGTTTTTCTTTAAGTTTATGCAACTTTCTCAATCCAATCCAATTCAATTGTGTTTTTACTTTTCCTTGTGCATGATTTAATCACTGAAGCAACTTCCAATCCCTGTGGAGACGATATCTTAAATACTATAACTTGACAGAAGTGTACACTTGCACTCGATTTAGAGAACTCCATTACGCTCTACAAGCGTTTCTATACGACCTTCATCGTATCGATACGAGGTTAATATTGTTCAAATCTGAGCATTTAATGATATAGTTGTTATACACCCCTTAGGTGTTTCGATACGCATTTTGGCATAATCAAATGTGAGCAATATCGTTTCGATACGGCCTATAGCCATTTCGATGTGGCCCCTAACCGTTTCGATACGACTTCAAGCGTTTCGATACAACCTCTTTATTACACACAACAACTCTTTCTATTTTGATACAGGTATCGATACGGGCTCGAGTGTTCCAATACGAGTTGTTGTAGAACTGCGTTTATGGTGGGAAAAAGAGAGCCCAACGGCTCTATTGATGATGTCAACCACCCAAACAGCTAGAATTAAATTAAGGGGGTATAAAAGCAAGCCATTAAAGCTACAATAACAACTATGAAACAAGTGAACAACAATAAAGCAAAAATTCAATCCATTCTTGAGCTATTAGAGCCAAACCCTTGTACCCAATTGAGTGGTTTTATTGTATTCATCTTTTATCAATTTGGGTTGAGAGAACTTGTAATTTGGGGCAAATTTTTTACCTTGTGAGGTTTATTTTCATTTTTCCAACAATCTTTCTTGTAGAAGTGATCCTTGATCAAGATTTGGGTAGAAAGCTTTGATCCTTATAATGGTTTCCTCCTAATCCTAGGAAAGGGGAAGAATTAAATAGTGAACTGGTTAAAAATCGTTAGTAGAAACTAAGTTAGTGGATATAGAGCTTGTTCTAAGCTTGAACCACTCTAAATTGTCTTGTCTTCATTTTTATTTTACCAATTTGCTCCTTTACATTTTAAATATCTTATTCACCCACTCTTGGTTATTCTATCATTGTTTGATCATCTCAACATTTTCTTCCATTCTTTATGTTACGAAATAAGAATCCAAGACGGTTAAAAAGGAAAAATAAGATATTCTTAAGTAATCGAAATACAATAGTAAGGAAAACAAACTCTTGATTCGATCAGAAAATTAGAAGAGAACATGTTGAGGCCTGCAGCTATGCAATTTTCTTAAGACATATTTCGGACACTTTTGAGTGCTTGAGTTCGTCGGTCGTTTGTATCCCATGATACAACAACAAGATGATCAGCTATAGTAGCACAGTTGCAGAGATCACGAACTACGCTCTTGACTTTGCCCACCACCGAAAAAATAATAGAGGGGAAGAAAATGATTTCGAGTTGTGTCTCAACCTTGAAGATTGGCACAACATTTATAGGGGATTCAAGGAGGAAAATCATGAAAACAAAATATTTCGAATTAATGGTCATTAATTCTGTGTCTGATTTAATTCAAAAATTATCAATTAATACCATGTTTAAACGGATATGTTTCCGTAAATTGTAGTTGTTACCTCTTTAATATTCAAATTTAAGAAAACCATAAATTATCCTTTTTATTTCGAAATATTAAAAAAGATACGTCATTTTTAAGGAAAAATTTAATTCAAAGTGGGTAACACTAGAGGAGAAGAAAATGATTTCGAGTTGTGTCTCAACCTTGAAGATTGGCACAATATTTATAAGGATTTTAAGGAGGAAAATCATGAAAACGAAATATTTCGAATTAATGGTCAATTCTAATTTAAAGAAACCATAAATTATCTTTTTAATTCAGAATATTAAAAAAGATATGTCATTTTAAGAAAATTTTTAATTTAAAATGGGTAAAATATTCACATACCCTCATCATGCAAATATGCCCCAACCTAAATGAGTTTAATGAGCTTCAATTTGCACCTTCTAAGCTTACACATTAAGCACAATTTCAGCTCAAGTCATTCAATGATTAAAAAGTGCGTTAGTGTATATAAACATTTCCTATGCTTGTTATCCTACCAATGTAAGGTAAGGGTTTTCTATTTTCCTGACACAATTCATAAGTACCTTACTTTCAGCATCAATTTCTCATTCATCACTCAACCATTTTAAGCATATGAGATATCGTTGTAAAGGTCTCATGGAGTAGAATACGAACCAATAAATTCATCAATTGAATCTCCACCTTTGCTCATAAAAATATGGCTAAAAGTTACCAATTTATCACATTTTTCTAACACTTTATGATATAATAAATAGTAAAAAATTAAAATTATAATGATAAATAAATTATTTTAAAAAATAATATCTATGTAAAATAATATATATATATATATATATATATATATATCCTTTCTTGTTGTTTAAATTAATTCATATGAATATTTTTTTTAATAGTATTACAAAGTAGTATCTGTTCATATTTTTTCTTAACCCTTTGATAACACACACTTTGCAGACTAAGTTGTTTCAATTCAGACTTATAGGAATAATTAAAAATTGTCAAATATTATTTATTCATATACTAAAATATAAATAAACACATTTTGTATGAGATCCATTAATTGACCTAGTGACTAAAAATATTCATATTATTCTATCTTACATGGATTCAAATTTCGACATGAAAATATAATTACTCTCTAATTAATCAAAAAATAAATAAATAAAGCCGCAGTTAAAAAGTGACTAAAATGAAGTTGAAAGGCCCATTTTCATGATGGTTGGGCTAAAAGCCTGAACTAAATTAGTAAATTGTTTATTAGTCCTCGCTCAGATTAGAGGTGAATCAGAGTTGATTAGTCCTCTGAAAATTAGGGAGAATCAGAGAAGAAAAGAGAGGAGAAAATGGCTTGGGTATGGTTGGAAGCAGCACTTCCCCTTGGGATCATTGCCGGAATGCTCTGCGTTATGGGCAATGCTCAGTATTTCATCCACACTGCTTATCACGGCCGGGTCAGTTTCCCTTTTTCCAAGTTTCAATTTAAAATTTTTGGATCCATAATCCGTTACTTGGTTGATTTTGATTGAAATCGTTTGCTGAATCTGAAATTGAAACAGCCGAAGCACATCGGCAACGACATGTGGGACGTCGCCATGGAAAGAAGGGATAAAAAGCTCATGGAAAACCCCTCTTCCTCCGACTGATCTCTTTATAGTTTTCTAATGGTAACTTGTCGTTTCTTTCTAATTTAATTTCACCTTTTAACGAGTCTGTTCTCTTTATGTTCATCGCCGTTTTTCACTCCATTTCATTAGAGCTGAACTTTTTAGGGTTTTCAATTCACTTCCTTTCTTCGGGTGATTTCAATTCAATTCTTTTCCGTCTGCTGGATTATTCCTTTTCCATTTTATTTGGGCACATAGTTTGCTAATTTTCTAACACCAAACATATAATCTTAGTATTCCTTTCCATCAAACTGGAATCAATTGACCGAAGATCTTTAAATTATGGTTTATAATAAGAAAAGCTATAAATGCATAGCTGAATTTATTAATAGATTGGAGAGCAGTATGCTATTCAACTTTCACCAGCCAGTCTTCCTAAGCTGTGTTACTTGGAATGTCTATAGTCTGGTACGAGGAGTGAAAACCAGAACGGTTTGCTACTTCTATAAAACCTAATAACCTAATTAGATAGGTTAGTCTTCTCCGATTTGTTTAGTAGGAAACAAATATAATTTTGGTGTTTATATAGCACAACATTTAAATAAATAAATTTTAATGTTTATTAATTGTTTGTTTTACTCAATAATTTTATGATAAACCATCTATTAATGCGATCGCTAGTTTTGCTGAATTAGATAGATTGTCAGTGATCCCGTATTTTTGGAATATGTGTACCAATTAGGAAATCGCTGGGGGAGATAATTTCTTGCAATGATTTGTTCAGTGCCGAGATATACATGATACATACACAAATATATTATTTAGGGTATATATGTAGGAGATTTTAAATGATTTGTTCATTGCCTTTTTCACTACTACATTTCATCAGAGGTCAACTTGTTAGGGCTTTCAATTCATTTAATATCACCCCCTTTTTTTGCATTTCTGATTTCAATTCAATTCCATTTCCTATCTGCTGGATATCCCCATTTACTTGTGCACTCTGCTTAGGAATCATGGTTTACTAATTTTCTAACACTATAACATATAATTTTAATATTCCTTGCCATCAGAATGCATTAATCAATGGACTAAACATCTGTTAAAATAAGAAAAGTTTTGAAAGCATAGCTGAATTTATTAATAGTTATTGAACTTTCTCCAGCCAAGTCTCCCTAGCTCACTTCTGGCCTCTTAAGGACAGTAGCTTCAATCCAGCAATGATGCGTTCACTTCCAGGATATAAATGATACATACATTCACACACACACACACACACACATATATATATATATATATATGTTTATAGGGTTTTGAAATGATTTTGGAGTAGTATGCATTAATCTTATATGTGATTTTGATTTGTTTGTCCATTTCAAATGTGTTTAAATGGTGGGTTTCATCTCATGAGCTGAATATTGAATATACATAATATATATATAAGGAAGTCTTACCTTGTTTCAGAAGGGCCAACCTTTGGCTTCAAATGCTACAACTCCAGTTATATTTATCTGTCTTATGTAAATATGGCAGACAATGTGCTTCCTTGCTTGTGGTTATGATTGCTGTAGACTTGGTTAAGTTAAAGACCAATGTGCATTCTATACCATAGTTATTAAATGGTTTGACTCTTGAATTATTATTGTTAGTACACGATTTTTAAATAATAGTAGCAAATTTTAACAAGAAAACTACAAGTCGAATCCTTCTGAAGTTTACTTTCCGTGCTGCACGTGTTTTAGTTACATTGCATATCTTACAACAGGAAAGAGACTAGCAATGCCACAAGTCTATGCTTCTTGTGCTCTTTATGTTTCACATGCATTTAGCCGTGTGTGCATGCACGTAATGCATTGGGTTGGGAGTGACAGGTATCCTGACACACTCCATATACTGTATATTTTTAAGGGGGTGGGGGGTAGATTTTAAAATGGAAATGGTGTTTTCTCCTGCCTTGTTTGCGTAAATCTTCCCACTTTGCCGTTCTCACATAGAAGCTCATGTTATTCGATGTTAAATGTAGGAAGCTTGGGCAATGGAGCAAGGAGGAAGAAATAAAAGTGGTGAATGATATTTTGTCCTGTTGAAGAAGACTAAACAGCAGAAGTTGTGTATTTCTTGTCTATTTTCTTGTAATGTTAAAGCATGAACATCTGAAATATTGCGCTTTCAACCGCACTTGCATGCTAATGTTTTTACATGTTTGATGTTTCAACTGGTGGTGTGTTTGAGATGTGTTGCTTTTGAATTCCTTGTGACCTTACTTGTAATTGCTTATTGTCTCCAGTCATGGAGGGTAAGAGTTGTTTCTAATTGAAGTCAAGGTTAAGTACGAGTGAGTATGGATAGGGGTTTGTGTAACCAAGTCCACATGCTCCTCCACTACTACACCATGGTCTTCATCAAACAAGCTCTCCGGCGATGGAGTAGACTTAAAGATGCTTATCCTCACTTGTAATGTCCTATGCTGTTTTACCACCACAGTTCTAAGCTTTCCTTAGCTTCCAGCCTGCAATTTGCAAGGATATGCATCTTTGGAATAGAAATCTTCTACCTTTTTTGGTGTCCTTATTTATGCCTTACACTGAAAATTAAGGTTTATAGTTTAAGGTTAGGGTCTATAGTTAGGGTTTAAGAAATTTAAGGTAGGGTGTATTTTTAGTGTTATAGCTTAGAATTTAATTTTTTAATATTGGAGCATAAAAAAGGAGCATAGGATTTTTGTCCTTGGGCTCATTTAGGACACCTTAACTTTCCCAGGAAAAAGGGCTCCCGGTTTTTTTGTCCGAGAACTGAATAATTGGATTATAAGCACTGCTTCCATGTCTAAGGAAATTTACGTACTCGAGATAATTACTTTGGAAGTTGGTACAGTGAATTTATTTGTTTCTGTAGGTTAGGTGTTTCAGGCTGAGTTTAATTTAGGGGGGTGTTAATTGAGTTGAGCAGCTTGCAAATAGTTTAAGCTCGACTCAGTCAAAATTTGATCAACGCTCAATTTGAATGAGTCGAGTTGAGTAAGATAGTATCTATTCATATTTTTTTTAACCCTTTGATGTGTCACACACTTTATAGACAAGATAAAATAAACTCGAGTCTCTTAAAATAAATATCATCTTTTCACTCGGATTATTTGTTGAGTTTATAATTTTTTTATTAAACTTAACTTCTTATATACATTAACTAAATATATATTTTTAATGCTTACATTGTAGTAATGTATATATTATTATAATACTATACAAAATTAAAACATTAAAAACTTAAAAAGCATGTCAGATTAGGATCTTGGATTTTGGACCATGATCCTGACACATTTAAAACAGACCTAATTTTGTATTCAAATTCATTTTTGGCTGCAGCCCAACCCTTGAAACAGACAGCACACAGCAAGCACGAGTTGAATTAATAAATGAATTCTGGTTTGGTTATAAAATAGACAAACATACCAAGAAAGGAAGTTGAATCCCATTTATAATCCATCTACCTATTTCTGAAGTTGTGGTGTCCCAACACAACAATTCATTCATATCAGCTCATCAAATCTCATTCTGCGCTTGGGGACCATTATTTGATTCCAAAACAAACAATTCATAAATGTTCTTCTCCTCTTTAAGCTGGGTGGGAGACACTGTTAGTGTTACCACTTCAACTAACTCCTAAACACAAACAGGCTTTGGCAGCTTCATAAAGCCGCATAAACCAAAAGGAACCAGACCCACTGCAGATTAAACCTACACCTTCCTCCACATGCAGTTTGACCGGAATGCTCAGGTAGTCATTAGCAAGTTCTGTAAGCACATGATTGTGGCGGTTCTATGAAAGTGATATCACAAGCTACACAGCAGACCCCAATCACATGCACTTGGGTTCACCCTCCCAAAATACTATTCTACCAATCCTGCTCTTCTTTGTTTCTATTACCTATGGTAGCTATAAAGATGATATGTGGGGTAACATTGTGCCTGCAACTAATTAATTACACAATTCTTCTACCAAGGTACACAACAGAGATACTTAACAAGGTGGGAATATCGATACTTGCTATTTTCTTGTTCAGTAGCCCATATGCGGCATGGAAAACGACTAGGGTTAACTGAACCTGCAAACACATGCTTACCCACCATATCCAAAATGCAGTTTTAAGTAGAAAGTAAACATAACACGGATATGAACACAAGGTTGGAAAATACACACAACACGGACACGAAAACAAATGACCAAGGCGCCACTGAAACAAGCTCTATCAACGTCATGAGACAAATATTGTGGTAGGACAACTATTACCAATGCCAAAGGTAGAAAAAAATGAAGGTTGGCATCATATTGTTATTCTTCACAATCCAGGACATGTTCGGTAAGGGAAACTGGCCTATGAAAGTTCTATGAATGTGATATCATAAGCTACTCTCGTCTAAAAATCAAAGCCCTATCACATGCATGACCTTACAAGAAATATCACTTAGGTTGAAAAGAAATACCATTCCAGTAACTCACATCCTGCTATAGTTTCTATTTCTGTGGTAGCTATAAGAATGATAACTGCCGTAATATTGTGCCTATGACTGTTAGAAAAATTCATCTTGGTGGACCATGGTTATATGACAAAGATAAGTACCAGTACAGCAAGGCCAATACTATTTTCTTTTTCTAGAATAAGAAAGTAGTCTTATTTAGCAAACAAGAAAAATTAAAACCTTCTTGAAGAAGTATATGTATCCGGAAGAACTCAAGAAATATAGCAAGGAAAAATGACAAGATTATTGAACGTGTAAAGACATACTTAACCACACTACCCATAATGAAATTTTAAGTAGAAAGTAAAGAGAATGTTGTTGATGCCTTGAATAGAATGATCTACATCTTAAATTATATGTAAGCTAAAGTAAATGGATTTAAGCATTTGAAAGATTATTCAAGATGCAAATACTTCAGCTAATACGTGTTGCATTAGCGGCTGGACAGTAAAGTGAATATCCACCCTATTTCATACACGATAGTTAACTATTTAAAGATACTCTCTTTTGTCTTCCAAAATACTTGATCTCTTCTTCATCAAGACTCAAGAGATGAAGTAGTATTGAACCTACATTCTGGTGAGCGGGCATGTGACAATAGTTACCTATTCGAAGATTCTCTCTTTTTTCTTCCAAGACCCAAGTACTTTCATCTCTTGTTAATCAAGACTGCAGATAGCCTTGGACTTGCATTCTGGACTATTTTTATGTGAAAAAACTATAGTCAAAGTGGAAGATAGAGTTTACTGGCCAAGTTTGAGAGCATATGTAGAATGCATTGTTCAAAAATTCTACACTTACCAACTTGATGAATTCCATCTGAAAATTATATTTAGCAATGAAACCTACAAACAAAATTAGCATTCGAGATAAGCAGATTTCAGAGATGCTAAATGTTTACTGCTTATATCATGCCAGAAGGATTTCCCACAAGCACTTTCAAGAAACTGCATTAGAGGGGAGTAGGACCTTCCAAAATTAAAGGGAATCGGTTCTAATGATAATGTTTTGGAGTTACCAGAAGATCTAAGATTAGTATAATGTTTAATGTAGTCTTACCACATACATGGTCCTAATTGCGCCACAAAAATGCAAAGGGGGCTTCACAATTTCTACACATCACAAGAAGAAAGCAAAAATAATTGAAGAGGCACAAAAAGACCAAATTGTATCAACCAAAGAAAATGGGTTCCAGAATCACTCCCCTGGGAGATTGTTAACCTTCTTAAGACTACCATTATAGAATGAAAGAACAAACATTTGCCTCTAGCTCATCAACCTTATGCAAGAAAAAAGATGTTTTAACTTGAAATGAAGTTCTCCAGCGCAGCTAACCTAATATTATAGCAAGAGTATATGACAATTACCGATTTTGCAGTCGGAACTGATATGAAAAACATAAAAGTTTTAACTCTGAGCCACACATGTCCAAGCCTAACATTTGCCTCAAACCAAAGAAAGTTGGAGTAAAGTTTAAACATCAGCTTGCTTTGATTAGAAAGCAATATGCATCCTACATTCTCAAGGAAACAGACAACAAAAGTAAATCCGAAAAAACAAGGCACCCCAAGAAGAAGAAAAAAGGGTTTTATTCCTTACGAATGAGACAACTATAATTCAAGACATGGAATGGAAATGCACACCACAATGAATCATGAAAATTATGAAGGGAAAAAAAAAGATTTGGGCGCAATAATAACACAACCTACAAAAAAAGAATCCTATAATTACCCACACTACAACCGAGAGGTTACCATGAACAAACCACCAGAAAAAGAAAAAAGAATAGGTGTAAGGCTGTGAGCAGAAGAATAATTTACTGAATACACAGAGAAGGGGGTGGGGTTAAGGCACATATTCGTTCTCGAGAGTCGGTTGAGTCCGAGTGGCTGTCGCCGACGGTGCCTTAGTATCCCCAACGGAGGTCATATGTAGTGCTTCTCCCGCATCGGCAGCCTTTTCCATCTCTTGCATTTTCTTCCTCTGCTTGCATTTGCGTCCCCAAAGTATTAAGAACCCCAAGAATGCCAGCAATGCCACCCCACCCACAACAGAACCAACGATTATCCATGTTCTTCTATTATTACTCTCCTTCCCTTCTCTTTCCGGCGGTGGAGGCGGCGGAACCGACTCGGTAACTATCGAAAAATGCCCCTGGCGGATGGTGGAACACTCGTTGGGAGCCGTCAAGTTACTGAATATGACCGAACCATGTAAATCAAACCGAACGCACTTGGGGACTGAACCAATCGGAGCCGATTCCACATCTGAGAAATTGATTGTAATAGGATCCCCAGATGACCTTAAATCCAATTCCGGCAAGTTTTTAGCGGACAAATCAGAAGCGTCATAAGCAAGAAGACCCAGAATTGGAGCGAGGAAGGTGTAGTTGGGAAGCGAATAATACCGCAAAGACCAATTACCCAAGTTTTGGTAGACCAAAACGAGGCGTTCGACATAAGGTTGCTCCAACAGTCCGGTGGGGATCTGGAACTCTCTGTACATCTTCACCCCTCTGGTTCGCAAGCTACCACTCCTCAGCCTCATTGCTGCAATCTGAATCCCGGTTAAATTAGAAGGAACAACGCCGTCGTAGGGAGCTCCCGTTTTAGGCCGAACAAAGGCCCTATAAGCATAGTCTTGGAGCAGAGCATCGAGTGCTCTAGCAGCAGCAGCGGTTGTTGAAGATGCATTCGTATGGAAAGACTGAGCCAGTAGAGTCGGGACCGAGAAGAAGAAGCAGCAGCAGCAGAGAAACGGAAGGAGCATGGCGAGAGCAGCGGAGTTGAGATTCAATTACAATGCAAGTGGGTAAGCATTGAAGCAAAATAGTGGGTTTTCGGTTTTAAGGAAAACAGAGATCCATAGTTGGAAAGGAGAGAAAAGGGGGAGAGGGTAACTTTGGATTCCTTTTTTGTAATCGTTGTAGAAGAAGCTGTGAAGAAAAAAGGGTTGCTAAAAGAAATGGAAGGGGAGAGTATTGGTATTAGTATTAGTATTAGCAACAAATACCAAATCTAAATCATAAAGATAGGGGCAATCGAAGCAGGAAATACGCACAGATTTACCCAGAAACGCTCTACTGCCTGTTCATTCACAGACAGAAGACAAAGGGTTTTCTTTCTTTCTTTTAATATATATGTATAGATTTTATTTGTTATTTACAGGTTGTATAAAGTAGCAGTAGCAGTAAGCGGTAGTAAAAACTAAAAATAAAATAAAAAATGTGGTTAAACCCCACTGCCCTGTCCACATGCTTGCTTTTCCCATTGCTGAAACTTGTGAATTATATTACCAAACATTGGAAGAAGAAACTAAACAGTAAACAGTCTCAGTCCGGGTGGGAATCGGATCAACTGGGAAATCCAAAGTCAAATGTGTCCCTATTCTCTACTTGTTCACAACATCTCTCTTTCAGGAGCCTGCACCGATCCTCAGAATAGGGTTTTACAATTCTCTCTTTTTTTAATTTCATCAATTTAACTCTAAATTGTATTATTATCTTCATTTAATTGTCGTTAGCTAATAAAGTCGTTAAATTTTATGCATGTAATCTTTATTTTTTTCGCATTAGTTATTATTTATTTCCATATCAATCGTTAATACTAATTGTTTTGTCATGTTGATGATGAAATGTCAGTTTTAATGATATGATAGTACGAATGAAGAGTTTTATAATTAATTTAAAATTAATATTTTAAAAAATCTTTGCATCAAGTGTACTAGCTAATTATTAAATTTGACTCATCATCGTCTTATTGGAGGTCATTAATTTATTAAAAAAATGACATATGGACATATGAACTTAGATGATGTTAATTATTTAATGATGAAGTGTCAGACATGAAAAATAGCGACTGAAATGAGCAATTTTGTTAGTCAACAACAATCAAAGAACGAGATTAATGCAATTTAATAATTTGAGGGTTAAATTGCTAAAATTAAAAAGAGAAACAATATTATTAAATTATGAGAGTTAGATTGATGCACTTAAATTGAAGGATAACATTACTAATTTAGAATGATTGCATAGACAAAATTATATATCAATCCCTATTGCTATTTGCTTTTTTATTTGGTCTATTTATTAATTGTTTCCATTAATTATAACATAATATGTTTATTTTTGTCAAGAAAGGCAAATGAAAAACTAAGGGAGAGTAAAAAGATGTCTAATTTTCTCATTCTTGCCGCTATTTGCGTTTTATTTGTTCTATTTATTTAATTGTTTTCACAAATTCCAACCTTAATAACGTTATAGATTTATATCAAAATCATTAAATAGAAAGTTTAATATGTTTGGTTCAAATTTAGTTCGACCTACTAATTCGTTGATCTGTCGTAGTAAAAAAAATCTCTATGTTTTGTATTTTCCCCAAAAATACCAATTAGAAATTTAAGGAAGAATAATAAAAGTCTTATCTTATGATACAACCCTGCCACTAAATGCTTTTTTATTTGTTTTATTTATTTAATTGTTTCCATAAATTTCCACCTTAATAACGCTATAATTCATATCAAAATCATTAACTAGAGAATTCAATATATCTGGTTCACTATTCAAAAAGAAATTAAACTATTCAAATATATATATATATATATATATATATATATATATATATATATATATATATATATATATATATATATATCTGGTTCAAATTTTGCTGGACCCATTAATTCGTTAATTTGACATAACATAGAGGATAAGTCTACCACGTGCGACGAACATTGATTA
Organism: Hibiscus tridactylites; assembly: GCA_958450335.1. NCBI lineage: Eukaryota > Viridiplantae > Streptophyta > Magnoliopsida > Malvales > Malvaceae > Hibiscus > Hibiscus tridactylites. The sequence goes on from OY288279.1 coordinate 74,361,843, forward strand.
ACACCACTAACGATGAACACCATTAATTTTTTTTAAAAATTTTAAAAATCTAAATAACTAAAATTATAATTAAAATTATCTCTTAACAAATAAAAATCAAATTTAATAGTTATTTTATAATATTTTTTTAAAAGGTTAAAATCAAATATACTCAATTCTCTTAAATTTGATTTTGTTAGGGTTTAGGAGAATTGGGTATATTTGATTCTAACCTATTAAAAATATTATAAATTAACTATTAAATTTGATATTTATTTTTAAGGAGATAATTTTAATTATAATTTTAATCCTTTAGATTTTTAAAATTTAAAAAAAAATTAATGGTATTCATCGGTGGTCATCGTTAGTGGTGTTCATCAATGTTCGTCGCCCGTTGTAAAATTTTCTTAACATAGATCGTTTATTTTTTTGTATCCCCCCAAAAAAAAGACACATAAAAAATTAGTGAAGGAAAAAAAGTTTAATTTTTTTTATTAATCATCTCTACAGCTATTTGTTTTTTAGTTGTTCTATTTATTTAATTGTTTCCGTAAATTCCCATCTTATTTTTTTTATTTTGTATAGATTCAAATTCTAATATTTACATTAAAAATATTATTATTTTTCAACCTAATCAAAAAAATAGTTCAACCCAATAATTCATTGATCTGTCATAATATAAAATGTCTATTTTATATTTTTTTTTTCCGGAAAAGCCAAATAAAAAATCAGGGAAGAATTAAACGTTGATTGATAAAGAGAGACAGAGATGGTTGAAGTCAAGCTCAACATTTTTATTAAAACATGCACTGCAGCACTGATATCAATCTTTTTGGTCTGACTAATTGTTGACTAATTCGTATTATAGGCCTTGATTGTGTCTAATTTTAGTGGAAAACCCTCCCCTACCAACCCATTTTTTATGCCACTAACACATTATCAATAATCAATCTCTCTATTATTAGTATAACAATATGAAGTGTTAAGTCCATAAGCAAGATTATATATTCTAGTATCGACGTTGTGAATAAAATAAAATGTGTTAAGAGAGTTACTTCGTAATAGGCCTCTATTAAACTCGGCCCAGATTAGATGGTAATAAGTAAGATACGTTTTGATTGTAGCAAAAAATCAATATCCTCAACACAAAAGCATTTTGAGACTCATAAATAAAACACCTACGGCTACCATGCGTTTAAACCTATTGCCCAATTCATTAGTAGGGATAGGCACGGGTCGGGTTGGGTCAGGTTTTTGGCCCACCCGAATTTGACCCGAAACAAACTATTCTAAAATCGACCCCGACCCGACCCGACCTATAAAGAAATTAATTTAGGGACCTAATTGTAAAAAAATAATTTTAAGGACTAAAATGTAAATAAAAAAATTAATTTTAAGGATCTAATTATAAAAAAATATAAAAAGAGGGTTTTATTACAAATATTCCTAAAAAATTTAAGGATAAATTACATTATTAGTCCCGAGTCGGGTCGGGTCAAATTTTTCACCCTAAAACCCGAACCAGAACCCGACCTCACCCTACAAAAAAGTTCGACCGACCCGACTCGAACCTAATTTTTATTTTTTATAAAAATACTCGACTCGATCGGTCCGGATTGAGTCGGAACTCGTCGGGTCCGAGTGCCGTGTCCAACCCTATACATTAGCCACAATTTTGCACGTCATTGTACAAAGGTGTCTATAGTGGCTCATATTAGTGAGATTATCAATTTTTCCAGTATTAATACAAAATAATATGATTTATTGCATTAATCGGAACTTCATACCTTAACATAGATCAACAAAATTGAATAACATCATTATCAACGATATCACAGTATGTTTGTTAAAAAATAATTAGCAAATCGTCCTAGCCGCATCCCCTTTTTTCTCTATTTCTTCAATTTTTTACTCTTTCAAATTTACATGACTGGTGACGACACCAGTCTTAGTGCTAGTTACCGACCTCCTGTAATTTTTTTTGTTTCGTTCTTTATTTTTAACTTTTAAATTCAATAATCTTGTCCTTGTGATATGATTTTCTCTACCTTTTAATACGTATCATCTATCTTTTGGCACGTTTTTTTTTCTCTTAATCGGTCATTTTGCTAGGATTTTTTATTTGATTTTCTATCAGGGTTGGATTTAATGTCACCACGACTAATCAAGATGACGCTCTTTTGGTTATCTTGTTGATCTCTTTGTTTTAGACCCTCAAACTGAATTTAGATACGAGCTCACAATCACCGCTTTTGTTGGCGATTAAGTTGTGGTAATAATCGTGTTGTCAATGTACCTTATTATTGTAATATGCATTTTTAATGTTGTTTGTTGTTGGTTTTTACATTTAGTCATTGAATTTTGGTGATCTTTATATTTATTTTGTTTCGAACCTTTGAGTTAGAGTTTTTATCTTTATTTATGACAGAGATATTAATTTCTATGTTATTAAAAATATATTCAGATCAAATTTGTTTACTTAAATTATACACTCTTATTATATATTTAGATTTTTCTTCTTTATAAAAATTGGCAAATCGTGGATACCCAAAACCTTTGTTGGGGGCACACTCTTTACTGCTTCAACAATCTCCTCAACTCAAAAATAGTTATCAAGCCCTTGTTCATTTCAGTTGCAACTCAACATGGCACTTCAATAAAAACATGTGTGACTTCAGTTTTAGTATTTTAGTGAGATTATTGAGTTAATTGCACCGTACGTCCCCAAGTTATGATCTTTATTTTTAATCAGTTCTTAAATTTTTAAATGTTTCAATTTCATCCTTAAATTATAGTTTTTGTTTTAAATTGGTCCCCAAATTTTCTGAATATTCCAATGTCATCATCAAATATCGTTTATACCCTATCATATTATTACTCAATACACTGATGTGTATGATGACAATTAAATTTTTTATAACGGTTTTACTAACATAAGATATGATTAGTATATATTGATAATTTGGGGATGAAATTAGAATGTTCAAAATGTTTGAGGACTAATTTAGAATGTGAGTCATAGTTTAAGGATAAAAGTGGAATGATCAAAAGTTTGGGGACCAATTTAGAATGAAAGTCTTAGTTTGAGGATGAAATTAGAATATTTTACAATTTAGGAGCTAAAATTAAAATGAGTGTCATAATTTGGGGACATATAGTGCAATTAACACATATTATTATGGACTTAAATAATAGAATGCTTATTAAATATGAGCACATGATTAATAAACATATGGCTTAATGGCTCAATTGCTCCCTAAACTATGCACTTTTCCCGAGTTGGCCCCTAAAGTATTTTTTTGGACGTTTTGCCCCTTTAACTAAAAATCGTGACCTCCGTTAGCCCCTTTTTCGTAACATCCGTTTAAAAAATAGCCCAATTAAATCGCTTCATATGGTTCTTTTAACCAAAAAATTGAATGACTTTAATAAAATTGAGTAAATGGCATGTTGAGTCTCAAATTTTATATTTATTCAATCTAACCCTTAATTTTTTTAACTTGAAATTCATTAGCAAAACAACAACTGTTAATCTTCTTCTACAATTCTATTCATCTTGTACTGCATTTCTAATTTTTTCCCCATTGTAAAACATCACATTTCTATATGCACTCTTCATCACTAAACTCATTTAAGGAAATGCGTGTCTAAAAGGTTCCCTAAAAAAATCCAAAGATTTCCTTCAAATTTTTGTCGTAATTTACTCGCGATTTTTTTCAATTCGCATTTTAGGTTTACTTTTTCTGCTGATCGGTTCTATCACCCACTATTTAAAAAAAACCATTAGTTTACCCAATTTTATTTTGATCACGTTGAATGTGTTTGTTTAATAAAGTTTACATTTTTCTGTAGAAAATCAAGGGATTCTTTTTTAATTTTCCCCTGTTGTAACACTAGGGGGTTTTGATGATCAATTATATTCCTTTTGTTTTCAAGTTCTTATTTTTCGAGTGTTATTTTTGCTTGGAGAACAGTGGAGAATAAGGGACTACCGAGTCTCAGGATGGTTAGAAGTAGGGGTGGGCAAAATCCGACTCGACACGAAAAAATTGAATTTTTTTTCTTCAAATTTTGAGTTATTCGAGTCGAGTTATTTGAATTATTTGAGTCACTCGAATAACTCATTGAAATTTCGAGTTCGAATCGAGTCTGAATTTTAAAAGTTCGAATAATCGAAAAACCAAATAGTTTGAAAATATAAAACTACGTCGTTCAGTTTTAAGCCTTAGTTAATGTTATACCCTTCTTCAATCCTTTACTTTCCTTCTTCAGCCATTCATATCTCACGTGAATTTAAATGAAAACCCCCCAATTCCCTTAACCTAAATCTCAAAGGCCCTAAAATTCTAAAACCTAATTTACACGATACTTCGAATTCTTCTACTATTGTGAGCTCGAATAAGTAACAACGGTTTCACAGGCAATACTGAATTTCTGATCAACACTGGTCGAGGAAGGAACATATATGTATATTATGAATATAAATATATTATATAATATAATATTTGATTTATTTAATAACAACAAAAAATCTTATTTACACACTTGAAGAAGAACGTGAATAAATATATTTTATATGGTTGGTTAGAGAAAGTCATTTAAATTAGAATCAATCCATAATATAACATTATAAATAATTACAATTAAATTTGTATAGAAACTCAAAACTTGATTCGACTCGACTCGAAATTTTTTAAATAAAGTTTGAATGATAAAAATAGACGTGTCAACTTGAATAACTTGAAAATTTTTAACTCGACTCGATGGAATGCTCAGGCCTAGTCAGAAGCGAAAAAGATGTTCTTTTCTCAAGCCAATATTATTAAAACCCTTTTCACATTTGTCATAATTTGGTGATTTTTGTTGCCATTTTGAGCTTATTGTTTGTTTGGTTACTAGAAAAACTGGGTAAATGGAAATCTTTTGTGTCTTCATTTTATTAGCTGAATTCAGTTTGACTACTGCTTCTTGTTTGAGCTATCCTATACTTTGATTTCAGTATGCAAAGAATATTAGTTTTGAATTGATGTACTTTTTCTCAGCAGCCAAACAATATGCTAAATAATTTATTTAAATGCATATTTATGTTGGTTTCTGAGTTAAGATGAACAGAATTGTAAAAGAAGATGAACAATTCTTGTTTTGCTAATGAATTCCATGTTAACAAATTTTAGGGGCTAGACAAGTAAAAATCCTCCGCCCCTAACTATGGCTCCATTTATGCCTCCTGTTAAAAAATACTTAAAAATTAAATTAGGAACCCTAACCTTAAATTTCAAATTCTAAACCCTACACCCTACCTTAAATTTCCTACACCCTAACCCTAAGCCCTAGGACCTAATCCTAAACTCTAAACTCTAAACCATAAACCCTTAATTTTATTATGGAGACATAAATGGAGGCATGATTAGGAGGTAGACGATTTTCACCCGGGCTAGATTGAATAAATATAAAATTTGAAAGACTCAACATGTCATTTATCCATTTTTATTAAAGTCAGTCAGTTTTTTTGTCAAAAGACCCACATGACGCCAGGGATGGACCGAGGGGGGCAACCGGCCCCTTAAAATTTTGAAAATCATATATGATGTAGAAAAAAATAGAATTTTTTTTTATGTATTTTCTATTAAAAATCTATTTTCGCCCCTCTGAACTTTTATAAGTTCGCCTCCTAGAAATTTATAGGTTCGCCCCCCTAATCTAAAGTCCTGGGTCCGTCCTTGCATGACGCAATTGAATTGGGCCATTTTTTAAACGGACGTTACAAAAAAGTGGGGCCAACGAAAGTCACGGTTTTTAGTTTAGAGGGCAAAACGTTTCAAAAAATACTTTAGGGGCCAATTCAAAAAAAATGCATAGTTTAGGGGGCAACAGAGTCATTAAACCTAACATAATGGTTCTTTTGCTAGCTTAAAATAACTAATGAATAGATTGCTTACTAAATTATTTACACATGTTTGATAAACAGATCATAGAAAATTATTTATTTAAATAATATTTTTAAGAGAAAAAGATAAAGAAAGATTATACAATTGGCTTCTACCCCTATATATACGTGAAATAAGAGAAAATTTTAGGGGGTGATCAATCCATATCTTAAAAATGGACCAATTTCATCTATAGTCCCTCAATTTCATTCCCTTTACAATAAAACTCCACATAGCCCAAATCTAAACCAACATGGACCACTGTTAGCCCTAATAATTTAATTGTTGTACTGCAACAGTTTATCGTAGTTTCATGTTAACACTCGATGGTTGACTCAGAAATTTGGTTGTTACATTGTGTATTATATTGTCAAATTTTTATGATTTTATTATTTTTCAAAAATGAGGAAATACTCTATTACGATAATGATTATGAAAGTTACTATTTGTTTCTGTCATGATCTTCAATTAATATTATCGTAAGAAATGAAACAATTTGAAATTTACATGAGAATAATTGTCGGACTTAAACCGTGATCTTTATTCTTGATGATAGATCCATTTGATTCCCAGGTAAATAATTTTTTAGGATTTTTTAAATATCTATTTTGTTTTCATTATTCAAGATTTGAGGATAAGATAACACGTAATCATGTTTCAAGACTTCATTTTTGACTTCAGGGACCATATTGTCATTTTAGTAAGTTTTCAATGATTTTTAAAATTTTATAAAAATGTCGTAATTTGTAGATGATTCAACCACTACTAAACAGAAAAGATTGATATCAAATCCATGTTTTTTAAAACATTTATTTTTTATTTCGACAAATTAGTTTGACGGTCCCAGAACTGTTGTGAGAATATGAACTCAGGATTATTAATAAGGGTTAGGATGAGTCTATCACGTGCGGCGAATATTAATGAACATCACTAACGATGAATACCGATGAACATTACTATTTTTTTTTATTTTAAAAATCTAAATGACTAAAATTATAATTAAAATTATCTCTTAAAAATAAAAATTAAATTTAATAGGTACTTTATAACATTTTTTAATAAGTTAGAATCAAATATACCAAATTTCTATTTTTTAAAAAGATTGATTTTGTTAGGGTTTAGGAAAATTGAGTATATTTGAGTCTAACATATTATAAAATAATTATTAAATTTGATTTTTATTTTTTAAGAGATAATTTTAATTATAATTTAGTCTTTTATATTTTTAATTTTTTTTTAAAAATTAATGGTGTTCATCGTTAGTAGTGTTGATCAATATTTGTCGCCCGTCGTAGAATTTTCTAAGGGTTAATATATATTTTGTCCCATGAACTTGACATTAAGTACTTAATTAGTATTTAAACTTTTTTTTGACTTATTTAATTCTTAAACTTGACTTTACGCTTCCAGTGATATGTGAACTTGATTTTAAACATCTAATTGGTACTTAAACTTGAAAACCATTGCAAATCTTAATTTAAAATTTTAAAGGAATTAAATTTTTACGAATGTGTTGCCTTTGGGCTCTAGCCAATCAATAAATGTTACATTCTTTTAAAGTGGATCTCCAACCTTGATCTTAAATACATAGTTGGTACCCGAACTTATGTCAACAAAATCTTAATGAAGTTAAGTTTTAAAAATTAAGGCTAAAGGGGCAAATTTGTCCTTGCAGTAATCCGAAATCAGTAATGTTATCCATATTTTTTATTTTCGTAATTTTGCCCTCAAAGTCAGTCAATTGCAGCTATGTTGCCCTTTGACCGACGTTGATCGTTAAAATGTCGACGTGACAATTAACGGTGAAGTCATTCATGCAACTTTTCCCTCGAAGTTATTTAATTGCAGCAATTTTACCCTTAATTTATTTAGTTTTTGAATAGAATTGGATAAATAATTTAGTTTTTCGAGTTAAACTTTTACAAATAGAATATATGAAAAATTGATTAACAAATTGGTGTAAATATCCTTTGGGTCCCTGATAATTTTTTAAAAAGAAAGCAAAGTGAGAACTCTCACAAAAAATCAAAATATTCTTCATTTTTTAAAATATCTTTAAACTTAATAAAAATAAATAAGACATTAAAAAATATTAAAAAAAAACTATTATAAAAATTAAAATGCATTAAAAATTATAAAATGATAAAAACATAAATATAAATGTTGAGATGTTTGTTTTGATATAATAATAAAAAAATGTTTTGGAGTAAATTGAAAAGATTTTAAAAATGTTTACAAGTCCAAACAACTTGAAAATATGTTTGATGGATTTTATAAGGCTTTGGAATGTTTTAAAATGTATTTAAAGTAGTCAAACTTGAGTTTTTCAAGTAATTGTATCGATACAGTGTATGCCGTATCGATACGCTTTAGGGTTTCAAGCTATAGAAAAAAATCAGTAGCCAAAACTTGTACCGATATGGCTTGTTCGTATCGATACGGAGTGGTGTCGTATCGATACGCTTTGTACCGTACTGATACAGTTTTAACTACCCCAACGGCTAGTTTCCTAACGGTCATTTGAATTGCAGGCCGTACCGATATGCTCCATGGCGTATCGATATCATCAATTGAGAAGAGCTCAACGGCTAATTCTGAAGAAGGGCGTACCGATACGACTACCGACGTATCGATATGGACAGCTCCAAAACTGCATTTATTACGAGAAATAAAGGCTCCAACGGCTAGGAACTCAATTGAGAGTATAAAAGGGACCTCCAAGCATCTACAGATGACCAATGATCCTTAAGTCGACAACATTATGATGAAAATTTTGTCTTAGTGCTTAAATTCCCAATCTTTGTATAGACTACACTTGGTGAGCTTAATTGTCAATGTATGCTCAAGTGTATTAGGTTTTGGGTGAGGGCTTATTAGTGCAAACACACATTTTAGAGGGATTCCTAGTTTGCTAAGTTTTCTCTTGTTAGAGAGTGATCCCAAAGCTCGGTTTGTGAGCTTTGGTTGCTAGACTTGGTGAGTGAGTTTATGTTTTAATTGGTTGCCTCCTAAGCCAAGAAAACGGGAAGAATTCTTAGTGAATTGGTTGAAATCTTTAGTGGGAAGCTAATGTAGTGGATGTAGAGCTTGTTCGAAGCTTGAACCACTATAAATCTTTTTTCCTTTTGTTTATCTTTTTGCTTCTACTAAATACACCCAAAATACATCTTTTCCATCACTTGACAAGCAATTCGGTTGAAAGATATCGAGTCTAACAATTGGTATCGGAGCGAGGCTCAGTCAAGAGGATTAACATCCTATTGAGACGATCCCGACAACCTCGATCAACAGAAAATCAACTGATGTACATGGCTGTAAAACCAAAACTTTGATTTTGATATAACAAATATGTCAAGGAATAATTTGAAAAGAAGATAAATTTTTAAGTCCTCAAACTTCCTAAAATTGACAAGCAAAATGTTTAAGTCAAAAACTCAAGGTCTCATAAATTCTTCTAAGTGTTTTCCAAGCTAAAACAATGATTTTCGACTAACAGTTTCGATACACCCCTTAGATGTTTCGAAATGATTTGAAACTGTAAAGTGAATTTTGACTAGCCGTTTCGATACACCACTCAGGTGTTCCGAAACGTTTTGAAATTGTCAAGTGTGGTCTCGAAACGAGAGAATTCATATCGATATGGCAGTATCAAAACAATCTCACTTGTTTCGGTATGAGTTTTGGAAGTTGGTTTAAAAATATGACAATTGCTTGTCATAACCGTTTTCTTGAAAGTTAGTTAAGTGTATCGACACGCTTTAGGTGCGTTTCGTTACGAGTTTTCACAGTTGCAAAATGTTTTGATACGACCTTGTCCCATTTCGAAATGGGCTCTTTCAGTTTCGGAACGACCACGATCTTTTCGATACGGTCTCTTAAATGCTCCCAACGGCTATTTCTGTTTTTGCTCCGTTTTGATACATGTGATGTTGTTTCAGTACGGGTAGGTGCAAAATAACATTAATGGTGGGAAGATGAAGTCCCAACGGCTATATTTATGATGTCAACCACTCAAACGGCTAGAAATCAATGAAAAGGTATAAAAGCAAGAATTTTGAGCACCAACAACATGAATTAAACCTACAAGAATCATCAAATCCAAACCATAATGCCTTTTATTGTCAAATTCTTGTACCCAACTCAATTGAGTGTTTCATTCTTATTTGTATTGTGAGTTTGGGGAATGAAAAATTGTAATTGGGTAAACAAATCATCCTTTGAGAGGAATTTGTACAGTTTACCATTTTTATCTATTGTAAAGAGTGTTTCAAATTAAGCTTTGGGTAGAAAGCTTAATTTCTTTATAAGGTTTCCTCCTCGTCCAAGAAAATGAGAAGAATCAATAGTGGATTGGTTGAAAATCCTTAGTGGGAGCTAAGGTAGTGGATCTAGAGTTCATTGGAGAACTTGAACCACTATAAATCTCTTGTGCCATTTTTTATTCATCAATTTCCCTTCATTCAAAATTTTTATCACCAATTCACCCCTCTTGGTCATTTGCAATTGTTTGGTCAACTAAACAATTGGTATCAAAGCTACACTCATTGGAAGTATTACAACCCTCTTGAGTCAATTCTAGGAGAGTTTGATCAACAACAAGTCAAGCAATGGCATCCACCTCCACTTCCAACCTCTATGAGTCTCAATCTACCACCATACCATTATTCTTCAATGGGAATAACTACACATATTGGAAGAATATGATGAGACTCTTCATCAAGTCTACCCGACTACATGGTATGGGATGTAGTTAAAGAATGGTCATACATTCCGATGAAGAGAGATGGTGAAGGAAGACTTGACTCAAAGGTCAAAACCGAAATGACCGAAGATGATAGAAGAAGGATGCAAGTCAACGATAAAGCCTTGCATGTTGTGCTCTTGGTCCGGATATCTACTCCAAGGTGTTTTCGATCGAGAATGCCAATAAAGTTTGGGATACCCTCGAGACAACATATGAGGGAACTAGCGATGTCAAAGAGACAAAGATCGGGCTTCTCAATCTTAGCTATGAAAACTTCAAGATGGATCCCAATGAAAGTGTCTCCAAGATGTTTGATCAATTCTCGGTCATCGTCAATGGATTGAAGGGTTTCAGAGAAATCATTCCCGAAGATAAGCTAGTGAGGAAGTTATTATATTCTCTTTCGGAATCATGGGATAGCAAGAGAACAACCACTATTGAAGCTAGAGAGTTGAAGACTCTCAAGCTAGATGCTCTTGTTGGATCTCTACTTACCCATGAGATCATGAAGAAGGGAAGAGAAGAAGAAAAGAAGATGGAGGAGAAGAAAGCTAAGAAAACGAATATTGGAATCGCTCTTAAAGCTTCATATCATGAAAGCGATTCTAGTGAAGATGAAGATGAGGAGATGGCCATGTTGGCCAAATGATTCACTCGCTTCATGAAGTCCAACCGAGGGAGAAAGTTTAATAGAAAAGAGGAGTTCAAGAACAAGAGTAAAGAAGAGAATAAAGACCAAATCATATGTTATGAGGGCAAGAAATCAGACCACATTCGATCTGAGTGCCCTCAATTAAAGAGGAAGAGTTTCGAGAAGAAGAACAAGCTCAAAGCTCAAGTGGCAACTTGGAGTGACGAGGAGTCATCCGAGGAGGAGAAGGAAGTGGCTAACCTTTGCCTCATAGCCATTGATGATGATCCAAAGGTAAACCTCAACTCATCTAATTTTGATTTTACCTATGATGAACTTCATGATGCATATGATGAGTTGCAAGAGGTCTATGATGAGTTAGTTGAAAATATAAATAGTAAATTTTGAGAAATAAGAAAAAATATTTCCGATTTGAAAATTCAAAATGAGTCTCTTTTAAAATCTAACTCGGAATTGGAAATGAATGTTTTATACTTGATAAATCTTTCAAATGATCTTAAGAAGAAAAATCTTGATCTTGAAAAACTTCTTTCCGATTTTCAAGATTATCACACAAAAGAGGTGGATAATCTTAAAACTTCTATTACTATTGGGAGAAACAATTTTGAAAAAGAAAATTCTTCTAAAACCCAATATGTAAAAAGAAAACATTTTTATCCTAAACAAAGAAAATTTTCAAAGCAAATTAATAATAAAAAGAATTATGAGTGTTTGGGTTCCTAAGGAACTCAATGTTTCTAATAATATGAATGATTTTGCTTCTTGGATTCCTAAGGGAACCAAGTTTTTGAGGGCAAACACACATGGACCCAAAATATTTGGGGTACCAAAAACCAAAACCTAATTTCTTTGTTTGTAGTTGGAGCATTACTACAAGACCAAAGCTTTATGTCAAAACTCATGGTACCTTGATAGTGGATGCTCAAGACACATGACCGGTGACAAGAGTAGATTCTTGGAACTAAAGCCAAAGAGTGGTGGAGTAGTAACTTTCGGTGACAACTCCAAAGGCCACATTGAAGGAATTGGCTTCATTGGTAATCATTCTTCTATTTTCATTGAAAATGTCTTATATGTCACGGTCTTAAACATAATTTGCTGAACATTAGTCAATTATGTGATAAAGGTTTTAATGTTCTATTTGATAAAAATGGTTGCAAAATAGTGAACGCTAAAACAAATCAATTGATGCTCATAGGGCATAGGATAGGAAATATTTACATGGTGCATTTAGATGAAATTCACACATCTCATGCATGTTTAGTTGGACATGATGAAAATGACTCCTGGCTTTGACATAGAAAATTAGGACATGCTAGCATGAGTGTTTTAGAAAAATTAGTTTCCCTTAATCTAGTTAGAAGTTTACCCAAACTTAAGTTCTCTAATGATAAAATATGTGATGCATGCTCTAAGGGTAAACAACATAGAACCTCATTTAAATCCATTAATGATGTCTCTACTAGTAGATGTTTACAATTGATTCATATGGATCTTTTTGGGCCAATTAGGATAATGAGCTTGGGTGGTAAATCATATGCTTTTGTACTTGTTGATGACCATTCTAGGTTTACTTGGATTCTATTCTTAAGTACAAAAGATGATGCTTTAGAAAAATTCATCACATTTTCAAAAATAACTCAAAATGATCTCGAGCTCAAAATTTCTCACATTAGAACTTAGAAGTGATCATAGAACCAAGTTTCAAAATTTAGGCTTTGAAGAGTTTTTAAACGGAAATGGGATTGGCCACAATTTTTTCACACCTCGCAATCTTCAACAAAATGGGGTAGTTGAGAGGAAAAATTGAACTTTAGAAGAGATGGCTAGAACCATGCTTTGTGAAAATAATTTACCTAAATATTTTTGGACGGAAGACACAAATACCGCTTGCTACATTATAAATCGAGTAATGATTAGGCCAATCTTGAAGAAAACACCATATGAGATTTTAAAATCTAAGAAGCCTAACATTAGCTATTTTCATCCATTTGGTTGCAAGTGTTTTATTTTAAACAATGAAAATGACAACTTAGGTAAATTTGATGCTAAAAGTAATGAAGCTATTTTCTTAGGATACTCTTTAAACTCTAAAGCCTATCGTGTATTTAATAAGAGAACTTTAGTAGTAGAAGTGTCTATACATGTTATTTTCGATGATAATCTCCTTCCGATAAAGGATTCTTGTGATGATAATGATGTATGGATCCCTGAAGCCATTGATGGAGGACAAACATCAAAGGTGGATGAAATTCCAACCAAAGAAGAAGATGCACAAGATCCACCTCTTGAAGCCTTGAAGGACTTGACTCTTGAGGAAAATGAGGTGACATACCCAAGGGAGTTCAACTATGTCAAAGGTGGTGAAATCTTTGGTGATCCATCCAAGGGGATAACTACTAGATTCTCTCTCAAATTAATGAACCATGTTTCATTTCTTTTACGCATTGAGCCTAAAAATATCAAAGAAGCATTAAAAGATGATTTTTGGATTTTGGCCATGCAAGAAGAATTAAATCAATTTGAGAGAAGTAAATTATGGACATTAGTTGAAAGACCTAGTAATCAATCCACTATAAGGACTAAATTGGTCTTTAGGAATAAACTAGATGAGAATGGTAACATAGTGAGAAACAAGGCTAGGCTTGTGGCTCAAGGTTACACTCAAGAAGAGAGAATTGATTTTGATGAAACATATGCACCCGTAGCTAGAATGGAAGCTATTAGGATGCTTCTAGCATTTGCATGTTACTATGATTTCAAGCTTTTTCAAATGGATGTAAAAAGTGCTTTTCTAAATGGTTTTATAAATGAAGAAGTGTATGTTGAACAACCATCGGGTTTTGAGGATTCAAAATTTTCAAATCATGTTTTTAAATTAACCAAAGCTCTTTATGGTTTAAAACAAGCTCCTAGAGCTTGGTATGAAAGGCTTTCAAACTTTTTAATTGAAAAAGGCTTTGAAAAAGGCAAGGTGGACACTACACTTTTAATACAAAGATATTGTAATGACATCTTAGTCGTGCAAATTTATGTTGATGATATAATTTTTTGTTCTACTAATGAATGTTATTGCAAAGAATTTTCTAAGCTAATGCAAGGTGAGTTCGATATGAGTATGATGAGGGAGCTCTCATTCTTCTTGAGGCTCCAAATCAAACAAAGAAATGATGACACCTTCATAAATCAAGCTAAGTACGTGAATCATATGGTCAAAAAGTTCGGCTTGGAGAATGTAAAGCCTCAAGCCACTCTATGAGTTCTTCTATAAAGCTTGACAAAGATGAAGGAGGTAAGTGTGTTGATTTTAAGCTTTATAGATCTATGATAGGTTCTTTGCTTTACCTTACCGCAAGTAGACCAGATATTATGTTTAGTGTTTGCATGTGTTCTAGGTTCTAATCTAGTTCTAGAGAATCACACTTAGTACCCATTAAGAGAATTTTTAGATACCTTAGAGACACACCTAACTTAGGTCTTTGGTATCCTAAGGATTCTTCCTTTAGCCTTCATGCTTATTCAGATGCGGATTATGGGGGATGCAAGATAGATATGAAAAGTACATCCGGGACATGCCAATTCTAAGGTAGTATGATCGTATATTGGTTCTCTAAGAAACAAAATAGCGTAGCCTTATCTACCACCAAAGCGGAGTACATATCCTTAGGGAGTTGTTGTGTTCAAGTCCATTGGATGAAGCAACAACTCTTAGATTATGGTGTTCAAGTAGAAACCATACCCCTTAGGTGTGACAACACTAGTTCCATTTGTCTCACTAAGAATCCCATCCAACACTCTAGAACCAAGCATATAGAAATTAGACATCATTTCATTAGAGATCATGTGTTGAAAACTGATGTTGTTCTAGAATGTGTTGACACCTTAAACCAATTAGCGGATATTTTTACCAAACCTTTAGATAAAGAGCATTTTTGGACCCTTAGGAGAGAGTTAGGTTTAACTAGCCTTTCTTGACCCTTTTAGGTCCCAAATAGTAAAAAATCTTGCTTGAAATTCATTGATATTTAAGTCTATGTTAATTTTTATTATTTTGCTTCTATGCTTGTAGCTAGGGGGAGTATATAAATGTTTTTGCCTATAGTCTTTGCTCATTCATCTTAATCATGCATCTTGAATCGATTAAAAATCAATTTTTCTGCAACTTTATGCCCAAACTACACATTCTAGCATATGTGTATCGAAATGGGTACCCCTGTTTCGATACGGACTAAGTTAAAGGAGATCATTGAACCAAACTATATCGAAACGGACACAATAGTTTTGAAATGTTTCTGTTCTGGAACAATCGGTATTGAAACACCCTCAATTTGTTTCGATACTGGCATCTTTATGAGAATCGATATAGTTAAACCTGTATTGAAATGATCATAGGGTTCTAGAACGGTCGATTTCATTTCGATACAAATCTACATGTACCGAAATGTGTATCTAGAAAAGGCTCTATTTAAAAGGTTTCCATCTTTAAAACAACTTTTCATTAAACCCAAATCTCTCAAAACCTTAACCCTAATTTTTTCTTTAAATACTAATCAACCCTAAACGTTTTTCACTCAAATCTTAAAGTTTTTAGTCTTCAACCCCAATCTAAGCAAGAATCATCAATTTTGTGTATCTACATTCATCTATTCCCCCAAAATCCCAAATCAAGGTATTTTTCTTTTATTTTCTCTTTCAATTTTCGTTTGAATTATTTGATTTAAAAATTATCTCTTTTGTATATATTCCATATTTATACTATGGGTTTCAAAGTTTTTGCAACGATTTCTTCAAAACTCAAAATTTTTAATTCGAATATAAAATTTTTAAACCGTATATTTTTATCTCAGTTTTTCAAATCATCTTCGTAAATTCCTTTTATTGTGTATATTTAAACCTTGATTGTAGGATATCCATTGGTTTGAATACGAATTTTAATGCATACATATTTTTACTCGCTTAAAACGGTTTTTAGGCTCTTTTTAATGGCTCACAAAAAGCGAAAGACCGAAGAGGCGGGCGAAGGATCTAAAGCTATTGTTGATGACTCCTCTCATCCTAACCTAGCTCTTCTCTTCGCTAAGAGTCTCAGAAACAACGAAGCTCGCACGAACTTTAAGCTCTATCAAGACACCATCATTCGTCGTGAGCATATGGTTGATGTAACCTTTCTTGACTTTGAACGCTTTTACTTCAAATATCTTCCTCTTTAACATCGTTGGGGGTTCTTATTTTTCATGACTATACCCGGAATTCTTTATCGTAACCTTGTTTTGCTATTTTATGTTAATGCTCGGTTAGTGAGTAACCAAGATCATTCCAAAGTCATAGCCATAGAATCCTATCTTATGGGGGAAAGGTCCGAATTGAGCCATCAACCTTGGTAAATTTCTTAGGCCTTGTTGATGACGACATTGAAGATGAGACTTCATTAGGCTCTCGAATTGGCTCGATTATTTCCTTAAATGTTCATGATCGGTTCTTGCACCTCATGATCTCTTGGTGGTTTCGTCCCTCCGGAGGCAAGTTTGCTCACATCCGCCAAGTTGACAATTTTTGGCTTGAGTGCTTTCGTCAAGAAAAACGACCAAACCTCGTAAAGATCATGTTTGTCAAGATGGTGCATTTGGTTAGGCATCATGGTTCCGACTTCATCCAATCCTTCACCTATGGGACTGCTTTGAGCTACATTTTCTTCCGATCCGGGATTGATTGTTCTTGTGACTACCCGGAGTCTCTCAAGAAAAAGCTCGATGAAAGCACCTTCTTTAGGTCCGGTTTTCGTTATGTTCTTGGTGAATGGGTTCGTGTGGAAAGAGGGGCAAGAGATCCTCCGGTTGATCTTCCACCTCAAGCTCCTCAAAACAATGATGCGCTTATGGCTTATCTCAACACGCAATTCACCGGCTTGCGAACCAACATCTCTTCCAGATTTGCTACCATCAATACACGTTTCACCGCTTTGGAGGAATGTGTTCTTAAAGTGGAAAATCGTCTCACTTCTCTTGAAAATTAACATGCCTCGATACACCCATTAGGTGTTTGCTTTAATTTAATTGCCCTTTTATTTCTCATTGAATTATGCCTATTTTGATCTAACAAAAGGGGGAGATGGAAGAGCCAATTTCAAAACTTTGCAACTTAAGTTTAAAAACCTATCTTAAATTGAGGGGGAGTAAGTTTTACAAAGTTTTCAAAACTTAAAAATTTATATTTGATTTTGTTATATCAAAAATGGGCGATTGTAAAACCAAAACTTTGATTTTTGATATAACAAATATGTCAAGGACTAATTTGAAAAGAAGATAAATTTTTAAGTTCTCAAACTTCCCAAAATTGACAAGCAAAATGTTTAAGTCAAAAACTCAAGGTCTCATAAATTCTTCTAAGTGTTTTCCAAGCCAAAACAATGATTTTCGACTAACCGTTTTGATATACCCCTTAGGTGTTTCGAAATGATTTGAAACTGTAAAGTGAATTTTGACTAGCCGTTTCGATACACCCTCAGGTGTTTCGAAACATTTTGAAATTGTCAAGTGTGTGCTCGAAACGATAGAACTCGTATCGATACGATAGTATCAAAACAGTCTCACTTGTTTCGGTACGAGTTTTGAAAGTTGGTTTAAAAATATGATTGTTGCTTGTCATAATCGTTTTCTTGAAAGTTAGTTAAGCGTATCGATATGCTTTAGGTGCGTTTCAATATGAGTTTTCACAGTTGCAAAATGTTTTAATATGACATTGTCCTGTTTCGAAACGAGCTCTTTCAGTTTGGGAACGATCACGATCATTTCGATACGGTCTCTTAAATGCTCCCAATGGCTATTTCTGTTTTTGCTCCGTTTCGATACATGTGATGTCGTTTCGGTACGAGTAGGTGTAGAATAACATTAATGGTGGGAAGATAAAGTCTCAACGGCTATATTTATGATTTCAACCACCCAAACAGCTAGAAATCAATGAGAAGGTATAAAAGCAAGCATTTTGAGCACCAACAACATGAATTGAACCTACAAGAATCATCCAAGCATCAAATCCAAACCCTAGTGCCTTTTATTGTCAAATTCTTGTACCCAACTCAATTGAGTGTTTCATTCTTATTTTTATTGTGAGTTTGAGGAGTGAAAAATTGTAATTGGGTAAACAAATCATCCTTTGAGAGGAATTTGTAAGGTTTACTATTTTTATCTATTGTAAAGAGTGTTTCAAATTAGGCTTTGGGTAGAAAGCTTAATTTCTTTGTAAGGTTTTCTCCCCATCCAAGAAAAGGGGAAGAATCAATAGTGGATTGGTTAAAAATCCTTAGTGGGAGCTAAGGTAGTGGATGTAGAGTTCATTGGAGAACTTGAACCACTATAAATCTCTTGTGCCAATTTTTATTCATTCATTTCCCTTCATTCAAATTTTTTATCGCCAATTCACCCCCTCTTGGCCATTTGCCATTGTTTGATCAACTCAACGATAAGCCACCCTTCTTCAACGGTGAACATTATGTCTATTGGAAGAATAGGATGATGTACTTCGTCAAGGAAAATGATTATCTTCTTTGGGACCGTGTTGAAGATGGATCGTCCGTGCCTCAAAGAAGGAAGGCGAATTGGAATGCCAATGACAAGAAGATGATGGAGCTTAATTGCAAGGCGTTGCATATTCTCTTTTGTGCTTTTGGCCTGAATGTTTATGCAAAGACATCTTCTTGTGAAAGTGCCAAAGAAGTATGGGACAAGCTTGAAGCTTCATACGAGGGAACAAACGAAGAAAAAGAGACCAAGATCGGTCTTCTCTACTATGAGTATGAAAACTTCAAGATGAACTCGGAAGAAGACATCACGAGCATGGTTGATCGGTTCTCCACAATCGTCAATAAACTCAAAGGATTTGGATAGGAGATTCTAGAAGACAAGCTCATTTAGAAGTTAATTTATTCACTTCTCGAATCATTGGAGAGGAAGACGAAGACTATCATCGAAGCCAAGAACCTAAAGGAGCTCAAACTTGATGAGCTAATTGTGTCCCTTTTGACTCATAAAATGATGTCTACACCCTTGAAGAGTGAGAATGAGAAGAAGATCAAAGAGCAAGGCATTGATGTTAATGACATTGCTCTCAATTCCTCCAAATGCCAACATAAAGAATCAAATGATGAGGGAAGTGAAGATGAAAACATAATTCATCTCTTCAAGAAATGTACCTGATCCATGAAGAGCAAAATGGAAGAATCCAAGCATGAATCGAAGAAGAAGAAGAAGAAGAAGAAGAAGAAGAAGAAGAAGAAGAAGAAGAGGGCAAGCTCTTCAAGCCATAAGAAGAATGCATATTTGGCTACTTGGAGTGATGATGAATCCACCAATAATGAACAAGTCAACCTTTGCCTTATGGCCATCCAAGAAGTTTCAAGGGTAACTTTTAATTCACCTACTTCAAATTCTTATTCTTTTGATGAATTACAATATGCTTATGATGATTTAGTTTTAGAGTTTAAAAATCATATTTTGAAAAACAAGAAAGTGGTTTCAAATTTGAAAATTCAAAACGATTTGATTTCTAAAACCAAAATTGAACTTGAAGCAAAACTCAATGAGTTGGAACAAAAATGTGTTGATTTACAAAATTTGCTTTATAAAGTTTAAGAGAAAAAAATCGATTTCCAAAGAGGAAAAAATGTGTTGATTTACTAATTTTGGATAATTAAATTTTTATCAAAGACAATCTAGTGCCCCTAGATTTTTAAATGGTAAATGTTTTAGAAGTATTTGGGGTCCCGAAAGGACTAATTACTTTAACTAAAAATGATGAAATTAAAAAATAGATTTTTAAAGGGACTAAATTATGTGCTACTAATGCATATGGATCTAAAGAAATTTAGATACAAAAAATTACTAGATTTTCTTGTTTTAGGTGTGATGAAGATCGGTAAATAAAGTGCAACATTAAGGGGGAGCTCTATACACACAAAGATCACTTGAAGAAGGAAGGTTTCACATCCTACCTTTGGTTCAAGTGTGGCAAAAATTAGTTGAATTTTGTTTATTTTAATTTGTTTTACTTATTTTAATTCAACTAGTTTATCATAATTGTTGGACTAACCATTTGATGATGCTTTGAGTAAGGGAGAGTCATTTTAAAACCAAAACTCTTATTTTTGTCAAAATATTTTAAACTTTTATTGTTATTTTGAGCTTAAAGTCATTTAAATTCTTTTTGATATAACAAAAAGGGGATAAATAGTTTGAAAATTGATTTCTCAAGTGAATAAGGGGGAGCTTGTTAGGCTTGATAGACTCGGTTTGAAAAATCTTTAAACTTAATCAAAATAAATAAGATATTCAAAATAATATTGAAAACAAAAACTATTATAAAAAATAAAATGTATTAGAAATTATAAAATGATAAAATATAAATATAAATGTTGAGATGTTGTTTGTTTTGATATAATAATAAAAATTTGTTTTGGAGTAAATTGAAAATATTTCAAAAATGTTTATAATTCCAAACCACTTGAAAATATGTTTGATGGATTTTATAAGGCTTTGGAATGTTTTAAAATGTCTTTAAAGTAATCAAACTTGAGTTTTTCAAGTAATCGTATCGATACAGTGTATATTGTATCGATATGCTTTAGGGTTTCAAGCTACAAGAAAATTTCAGTAGCCAAAACCCGTACCGATACGACTTATTCGTATCGATACGAAGTAGTGTCGTATCAATACACTTTGTAGCGTACCGATACGATTTTAACTATCCCCAACGGCTAGTTTCCCAACGGTCATTTGAATTCCAGGCCGTACTGATACGCTCCCAAGTGTATCGATACGCATCAACTGAGAAGAGTTCAACGGCTAGTTTTCAAAAAGAGCATACCGATACGGCTATCGGCGTATCGATACGGACAACTCTAGAACTATATTTATTGCGGGAAATAAAGGCCCCAACGGCTCCAATTCAACCCCAACGGTCTCCAACGACTATGAATTAAATTGGAAGTATAAAAGGGACCTCCAAGCATCTATAGAAGACTAATGATCCTCAAATCAACAACATCATGATGAAAATTTTGTTTTAGTGCTTAAATTTCCAATCTTTGTATAGACTACACTTGTTGAGCTTAATTGTCAATGTATGCTCAAGTGTATTAGGTTTTGGGTGAGGGCTTATTAGTGCAAACACGTACCTTTTAGAGTGATTTTTAGTTTGCTAAGTTTTCTCTTGTTAGAGAGTGATTCCAAAGCTCGATTTGTGAGCTTTGGTTGCTAGACTTGGTGAGTGAGTCTAGCTTGTAATTAGTTGCTTCCTAAGCCAAGAAAATGGGAAGAATTATAAGTGAATTTGTTGAAATCCTTAGTGTGAAGATAAGGTAATGGATGTAGAGCTTGTTCGAATCTTGAACCACTATAATTCCTTTGTCTTTTGTCTATCTTTTTGCTTCCACTAAATACACCCAAAATACATCGTCTCTACCACTTGGTAAGAAATTCGGCTGAAGGATATCGTGCTTAACAATAAAAATTAAAAAATATTTATAAAGTATTAAAAAATTGAACAATTTCATCAATTTTTTTCGCTTTTCTACATCAAACTAATGCCCATCAGTATTTGATAAGTTTTATTAATACTCTAATGAAATGATGATTCCATTAAAAATATGTTCAAGGAATATTAGTTGGCTTAGCATAACTAGAAATAGTCGAAGACTTTTTCAATGGTTTTTATAAATATTTTGAATTTTTTATCTTTAATATTTATAGCTTTATATTTATATTTTATCATTTGACGAAATTGTTCATTTTTTATACTTTATAAATACTTTTTAATTTTTATATTTATATTTTATCATTTTATAATTTATAAACTTTTTAAACTTTTATATTATTTTTTATTTTC
This sequence comes from Hibiscus tridactylites, assembly GCA_958450335.1. Taxonomy (NCBI): domain Eukaryota; kingdom Viridiplantae; phylum Streptophyta; class Magnoliopsida; order Malvales; family Malvaceae; genus Hibiscus; species Hibiscus tridactylites. Next base: position 74,384,023 of record OY288279.1, read on the forward strand.
GATACTTTTTTAAATATCTTATTTATTTTTATTAAGTTTATGATTTTTTTTTAAAAATTGAAGAATATTTTGATTTTTTTTGAGAAATCTCACTTTTTAAAATTATCAGGGACCCAAAGAATATTTACACCAAATTTTCATATATTCTATTTGTAAAATTCAACTCGAAAAACTAAATTATTTATCCAATTTTATTCAAAACTAAATAAATCGAGGGCAAATTGCTTCAATTAAATGACTTCGAGGGAAAAATTACATGAATGACTTCACCATTAGCTGCTACATCGGCACTTTAACGATGAACATCGGTCAAAGGGCAACATTATTGCAATTGACTGACTTTGAGGGAAAATTACGGAAAATAAAAAGCATGGACAACATTGTTGATTTCGGATTACTATAGCGGCAAATTTGATTCTTTAACCTTAAATTAATATATATATATATACATGGAAAACTACACTGGTGGTCCCCTAACTATGCCTGTCTTTATACTTTGGTCCCAAAACTATGTTTTTCGGCAAAAGAGTCCCTTCCGTTACATAGTTCTCCGGTTTTGGTCCCCGACGTTAAATAACTAACGGTTTTGCTGACGTGGCATTTTTTAATATTTTTTAAGGCTGACGTGGCATTTTTTAATATTTTTTAATCATTTCTCTCTCCTCTTATATATTATTTTTATTTAATTTTATTCACCCAATCACGTTGACACGTGTCACTACACTATTAGCTGAACCCCCCCCCCCCCCAAATCCTCTAAATTGAACTTGGTGCCACTGGGATTCGAACCCAAGACCACCAGCGCACCACATATGCGCTTGAACCAACTAGAATAGGCTGGATACTTAATCCAAATCTACTAACACTTATATTTAAGCTGTACAAATTAACCCAAAAAACCTAAAAACATAATTGGTGCCGCTGGGAATCGAACCCAAGACCACCAATGCATAAGGCATGCACGTGAACCAACTATGCCAGGCTGATTACCTAATTCAAATTTACTAACATTTATATTTAAGCTGTACAAATTAACCCAAAAAATTATTTTTAAATTAGAAACAACACATTCGAACGCAATACCTTATTGATTTTTTTTTTTAAAAATATTTAACCACCAAGTTAAACTAATAAATTGTGTTATTTATAAATTAAATATATTTAACTAAATTATGTTTAAAATTAAAAAATCAAACTAATTTTTTTTACTTTGATTGATAATAACAAAACTAATTAAATATTTATTTATTATTATAAAATTATTATAAATTAATATTTATTTATTATATTAAATATAATATTAATAAATATTATTAGTTTAATATTTTTTTTATTATTTCTCTCCTCTTATATTATGAATAAATATTAATTTTATAATAAATAAATATTAATTTTATAATAATAAATAAATATTTAATTAGTTTTGTTATTATCAATCAAAGTAAAAAAATTAGTTTGATTTTTTAATTTTAAACATAATTTAGTTAAATATATTTAATTTAAAAATAGCACAATTTACTAGTTTAACTTGGTGGTTAAATATTTTAAAAAAAAAATCAATAAGGTATTGCGTTCGAATGTGTTGTTTCTAATTTAAAAATATTTTTTTGGGTTAATTTGTATAGCTTAAATATAAATGTTAGTAGATTTGAATTAGGTGATCAGCCTAGCATAGTTGGTTCACGCGCATGCCTTATGTGCTGGTGGTCCTGGGTTCGATTCCCAGCAGCACCAATTTTGTTTTTAGGTTTTTTTGGGTTAATTTGTACAGCTTAAATATAATTGTTAGTAGATTGGAATCAAGTATCTAGCCTAGCCTAGATGGTTCAAGCGCATGCTTGGTGCGCTGGTGGTCCTGGGTTTTTTGGGGGTTTTTTCACCTAATAGTGTAGTGACACGTGTCACAATATGATTGGGTGAATAAAATTAAATAAAAATAATATATAAGAGGAGAGAGAAATGATTAAAAAAATATTAAAAAAATGCCACGTCAGCCTTAAAAAATATTAAAAAATGCCACGCCAGCAAAACCGTTAGTTATTTAACACCGGGGGACCAAAACAGGAGAACTATGTAACGGAATGGACTCTTTTGCTGAAAAACATAGTTTTGGGACCAAAGTAGGAAGACAGGCATAGTTAGGGGACCACCGGTGTAGTTTTCCCATATATATATATATATATATATATATATGATGGTTTTCAAGTTCTAGCACCAAGTAGGTTAGAAAAAGTAAGTATCAAACATGTCTAAAAAGTTTATGTATCAAATTATGTGTTAGATTCAAAATATATTCAATACAAATATAAACCCAAGATCAAACTCTTTCTGGAAAAAAAAAACTTCATTAATGGATTCAAGTACGCTTCCGTATATCTAGTCTTTGTTCTTAATAATTTGGCATGTATAGATCTTGATTTATATTCATTTTTTTGAACAATTTCTACCTAGGGGAGGGAAAGGAGAGTTTTATTCCTACTAGGTCTTGAACCCACAACCTAGGGAAAGGATAAGATGTTAACTGAGAGCTTTAACCGCTTGCTCTAGAGATAGTTAACAACAATACATTTTTAAAAATACATGATATCAATTGATTGACTAGATGTGACACACTCAACAAATTTATGGAGCTAAATTTTTATAGTAATGTATATGATTGTTTCCAAATTTAAAAGTTAACTAGATAGTTGAAGTCAAGTTTACGAGACAAAAAAAGTTATTGAGTGGTCTCATTAGTAAAGTATAACATTATTTTTTTAAGTAAATTGAATTCAAGCAACATAATCTGTATAATTCGTGCGTTTTTAAAAAAGAAAGAAAAAGTAGTGAAATGAAGTGCAAGGACCAGTAATCGTGTGTTGGGTAGTTAGAAAGTAGTAGGCTCGTGATGCGTTGGCGTCGTGTTGCTAAGCGTCGGCAATAAAATTTGGCACTTTGTTTTTTTCTCCTTCAGCCCCCCCACTCATTACATCTTTTATATTAATATTAGTGTCAAACTCACATTGCTTTTCCACCCTAAATCTTTGCCTCCATTTCTTTATTATATAATGTTCCCATCGTGTGTCTATACCTCACAACAGTCATTGTCATGACAAAGAGTTCGGGGTTAATTGTGGAGCTAAAATTAATTTCTCAATCGTTTGATATTTTTTTTGGTTCTTTTCAATTTTTATAACTTTATTTTGATTAATCTAAATTGACTCGCGTTTTACACTTATTTTTTTGTGAAAGATATCAAATTACTTATTAATTAGACCAATTTGTCGATAGATATTTTCTTATTATTTCTTTACGATGAACCAATAATCTCATAATATACCTCATGCAGTACGTGTTGCGAGTGAAAACGACTGGGAATAAATTAAGCAGTGTGCAAAACATGAAAAAAAAATCCTAGTAATGCTAACATGAACTTCAACGGCGAGTGGGAGTAATAATTAAAGATTGTTTATCAATAATATTTAATATAGTGAGATAAAATATTAGATCTTTCAATTAAGGTCAAAATTTTAAATTATAACGTTGTGAATAGAATAAATTAAGTTAGAACAGTTTACAATACTCAATTTAAATTAATTAATCAATAAATTAAATACAGGTAATTATAAAAATTAATTCATTGCAATTGCTATTGGTAATACTAAAGGGTTAAATATTTACTTGGTACATAAATTATATTTGATTGTTATATATATAATTTTTTTCATCTCAATTTCAAACATATGGTTTTATTCAATCAACCATTTTAATTGATCACTACAGCTACAAAATTTGCTATTGTTCGTCATATTCTTTAGTCATTAGTGACACAAAAACGGTCGCTTCTTCCCCCTCTTTCTATCGTTTGATTTTAATTAAGAATGTAGTAAAAACTATTGTCGCAAAAAAAGATGTTAGTAATGACAAGCAAAATAAATAGAAAATTATATAAAAAAATAAATCAATTTACTGTATCGTGATAAAAGTCACTGCTTTAGAAATAATTTTGTCTCGCTCATCCCCTTGTGTCCTGGTGGCAAAGGTTGATGTTTATCATCCCTTGGGACCCGGGATCGAGCACCAGTATTGCATGTTGTGTGTGCCTTCGTTGAAAAAAGGCTAAAAGAAAGTTGAACAGATACTACCCTTGTATCACACCAGCATATTCTAAAAAAATAATTTTGTCTCGATAATACAATTACAGTCTTCTAAACATTGTACACTCAAAATAAACCGAAACTGCTTGGTGTTGCTCTATTTGAAGAAAACATGAAAATTAAAATGTTTTTAACAATGAATTTGAGAATTATATATTTTATTTGCATTATCTAACAATCCCACTAATACAAAGAAATTGAGAATTAAAATGCGAGAAAAGAACAACAATGAAATTAGCTGCTTAGGTACTAGTGAATCTATCTAAAACTAATACAAAGTGGAATAAGTATTTTTTTTCTTAACAAGTGAAAAGAATTTACAACTTGTTAAAATAGGAGTGAACTCACAACACCACTAATTTCTTCTCTAAATAAATTTCGCGATCGACCGACAATTAAACTAATATACCTCAAGATGCTAGTAAATACTCTAAAAAATCAGCCCAAAGCCTTAACACGTAAGTGAGTCATCAAGTTTATTTCAATATAGATTACTCAAGGCTGTGAAATCATTAAGAGCATAAAAATTAACCCTTTTATGTTGGTGGATTCATCAAGTCCTCTCTATGATCACCCAAAACATGGGCTATGAATCCATTAAGAGCAAAAGCCCAACCATATGCATGTACATTGCTCGCCATAGTGATAACTAAAAAAGTACACTATGAGTCTTTTCATGGATTTGTTAGACCACGTGAAACTTATAAAATTAAGTTAAGTATCCAACATGAATTTTTTAACCAATGAGCTTGAGCCTCATTCCCCTCGACGAATTATCAATCACTTTCCTTATCTTTTAATAAAAGAATCAACAAAGTTTCTCTTTATCCTCGTGTACACTTCTAATTTGTATGGGCATTCCGCTCAATATGTCATGCATCATTTTTAACTACACAAATTGTAGCTTGCGAGTCACATGATAATTACAAAAAAAGTGACAAAACGAAGAATGCTTCAAAAATAATTTTGCTAAATTAAACTTTTATTATAGACAATTTAATTCTTCTAAATTCTTAAAAAACATTAAAAGAATATGGGTCCCAAAAGAACTTGTATCTTCCAATAATAAGGTTTTATTGCTAAATGTATCTCCAAAGGAACTAAATTATTGAGACTGACCCTATGGACCTAAAAAAAACTTTGGTACTAAAATTCAAGTAATAACTTTTTATTTCATGAATAGTTTAATTTTGGCCCTATATGCGTCTTCTATGTTTTTGGCCTTAAATTAGCAAAATTTGTTTTATTTTTCTAATTCGTGTTCCATGTGCCTAAACTTGTTTGTGTAAATTCGAACATGGTACCTTTATTGACTTGTATGTATTGGACGTCTTTTAAAACTTCTGGATGTTCTTGTTGTCCATAAGACACACTTTAATATATTAAATTTATAAAAAAAAATTAATTTTATTTTGTCCATATCTTCAACCAACATACTTGAACATGTTAATATTGTTAATAGAGCTTTAACAATTGATATGATCCAAGTTTGATATCCTTTAGTGGTTCAAAATGGCAAAATTGCACCTACAAGGCATAAAGTTTCGAAACTCCTAACAATAACATAGTTTCGAAACTAGCATTACAGAAGTATTAAAACTTTTGAGGCGGAACAGACTTTTTGAGTTGTTTTAAATTGTGTAAAACCTATATTTTTTTTTCATTGTTTCTTTTCCCCCAATCATTTTTTCCCATACCCTCTCACAACCCAACCTCTATTTCACTCAATAACCTTCATTCTTTTCATCTCCAAATCTCTTTATCAAATTCATAAGTATCTCTAAAAACCCTTATTTTACCTATTCCTAAAACCTCATTATATTTTAATATTAATTGTTTTTTATTGAATCCTTTTGATATTTTTTTCACTTGTTTAAACATGCTTTTATTATCTTGAATGCTTTCAAAAATCATGTGTTCTTCAAAAAGTAATCAAATTCATATGGCTAAGGACACAAGCATAGGGCAAGGAACGTTTAGATCGAAAGCCTTTGTTAAGGGAACCAACTATTTCACCAAAGATAACACGACCAAGGTGGTAACATCAATCAAGTTCAATCATTGTTTGAACTTGATTAACATCTTGCAAGTTTGAGCACCTTCGGGTGTATGGCGCTCGTGAGCGCATTTGGAGGCACTACAAAAGATAACGTTTGGGGAGAAGAAACTTTTCAAAAAGCTTGGTGAAATTTCAAGCCAAGGTGGAGATTTGTTGGAAATGGCTTTGAAATTCAAAGCAAAACGTCAATAAAGTAGGCACCGAATTGACAAATTGAGTTTGTCAGTTTTAGGTGCAGCAAAGGAGGAAAAATAGAACGGTAAATTAATGCTCCATTGGTAAGTGTTGAAATTACCAATGGGGAAATTAATTTTTGGTCCCTAAGAGTTAGGCTATTTACAACTTTAGTCCTTAAAGCTCAACTATAAATAGGCCTAGCATTTGTCATTTGAAATCATCCCAACATTCATACTATCTCTCCCATTTGTTTCTCTTCTCTCATTTGTAATATTTGGGAATTCTTAGGAATTCCATTTGTTTGTACCATTTTGGTATTAGTGAAGTTATCATCCGGTGGTGGTGCCTGAGGAGTAGACGGCATTTTCGTCGAACCTCGTAAATTTGGTGTGTTCTCTCCATTATTTATTTCGCTTGTTTATTATTGGGTTTTTCCATTGTGTTTCAATATTCAATAGTTGACGGGTTTATCCGCTGTGCAAATTTCGGTAGTTTCGATCTCGACATTTCAGCTCAGATTTGAAGCTACGTTCGTGTGGGAAATAACCCGGTTTCCCCAACAATTGGTATCAGAGCTTCGGTGAAGGCTATCCCGGTTGCTCGGTTGCTGCAAGAACTGTGGTGTTGTGACAGTGCATGTCTAGGAAAGTTCTGGCTAGGAAAGAATTGGTATTTAAGCGATCCGTGTGATCCACCTCTCTTTCCTGGGAACTTACCTGGTGCAGTGTTTCAATATCCAGTTCGTGCTGTTGAATATTATTCGTTGCCATGGCAAAAGACGGATCAGATGGGGCATCAAGCTCTTCCTCTATACCAGTGAGGAGGATAATGTCAAATGCAAACTTCTCGGTGGAGTTGTTCGATGGATCCGGTCACTTCGGCATGTGGCAAGGCGAGGTGCTAGACTCTTTATTTCAGCAAGGTCTAGACATTGCCATTGAGGAAGAAAAACCCGTAGATATGGTGGAGAAAGATTGGAGAACAATCAACCGTATGGCGTGCAGTACGATTCGATCTTGTCTTTCCAGGGAGCAGAAGTATGCCTACAAGAACGAGACTTCTGCAAGCAAACTGTGGAAAGCGTTGGAGGAAAAATTCCTAAAGAAAAGCTCTCAGAATCGTCTTCACATGAAGAAAAGATTGTTCAGATTTGATTATCAACCAGACACCAGTATGAATGAACACATCACTGCCTTCAATGAGTTAGTGGCAGATCTGTTGGGCATGGATGAAACTTTCAAAGATGAAGATTTGGCTCTAATGTTGTTTCCATCCCTTCCAGATGAATTTGAGCACCTTGAAACAACGTTACTTCATGGAAATGATGAGGTGACCCTTAAAGAAGTAACTGATGCTCTGTATAGTTACGAGCTCAGAAAGAAAACCAAGATGGAGAGCAAGTACAATGCAGCGGAGGCCATGGTGGTAAGAGGTCGCTCGAAAAGCCAAAAGCCAAAAATGAGAGGGAGATCAAAGTCAAAGTCCAGACTTGGGAAAGATGAATGAGCTTTTTGTCATGAGAAAGGTCATTGGAAGAAAGATTGCCCGAAGCTGAAGAAGAAAGGAAAAGCCGCTCCAGATGCATGTGTTGCAGAGCATGATACTAGTGACTCTGAAATATCACTGGTTGCTTCATCATCATCATTTCGTTCAGACGAGTGGATATTGGATTCGGGTTGTACCTATCATATGTCCCCTAATCGGGAGTGGTTCTTCGATTTAGTAGAACTAAATGGAGGAGTTGTTTATATGGGCAATGACAACGCCTGTAAAACGATTGGGATAGGTTCAATCCGATTGAAGAATCAAGATGGATCAACCAGAGTTTTGACTGATGTCCGATACGTGCCTAGTTTGAAGAAAAATCTCATCTTGTTGGGAGCTTTGGAATCTAAAGGCTCGATTGTCACTATGAGAGATGGAATTTTGAAAGTCACATCAGGCGCACTCGTGATAATGAAGGGCATCAGGAAAAATAACTTGTATTACTACCAAGGTAGTACAGTTATTGGAGCAGTAGCAGCGGCTTCCGGTGGAGACAAATTGGATTCTACTCAGTTGTGGCACATGCGGTTGGGACACGCTGGTGAGAAATCCTTGCAAATTTTGGCAAAGCAAGGATTGTTGAAAGGTGGAAAGGCTTGCAAGTTAAATTTTTGTGAGCATTGTGTTCTGGGAAAGCAGAAGAGAGTGAAATTCGGCACCGCTATCCATAATACGAAAGGTATTTTGGATTATGTTCACTCAGATGTGTGGAGTCCTTCCAAAACAACGTCGCTGGGAGGAAAACACTATTTTGTAACTTTTGTTGACGACTTTTCCAGAAGAGTTTGGGTGTATACAATGAAGTCTAAAGATGAAGTGCTCAAAGTTTTCCTAAAGTGGAAAAATATGATCGAGAACCAGACTGGAAAGAAGATCAAACGGCTTAGGATGGACAATGGAGGGGAATATAGAAGTGATCCGCTCTTTGACGTTTGCCAGGAGCATGGTATTGTTCGACACTTCACTGTTAGACATACACCACAACAGAATGGGGTGGCAGAGTGTATGAATCGAACACTACTTGAGAAAGTTCGATGTATGTTGTCCAATGCTGGGTTGGGCAAACCATTTTGGGCTGAGGCTGTGACATATGCTGGCCATCTCATCAATCGTCTACCGTCATCGGCGATTGGAGGAAAAACACCGTTAGAGGTATGGTCTGGAGTACCCGCTACAGATTATGATTCCTTACATGTATTTGGATCCACTGCGTATTATCATGTGAAGGAGTCAAAACTTGATCCTAGAGCAAAGAAGGCTATCTTTATGGGAATCACTCATGGAGTGAAGGGATTTCGACTTTGGTGCTTAGACACAAAGAAGATAATTTGTAGCAGAGATGTTACCTTTGATGAATCTGTCATGTTGAGGAAGGTAACAAATGGAGCTGTTCAGACAAGTAGTACTCCACAACAGGTGGAGTATACTCCAAACCAGGTGGAGTTTCAAGAGACGGTGATTAGTCCAGCAATTGATGTTACTGATTCTCCAACTCCAATGGAGGAATCAGAAGATGAAGAGGTTCAAACCCAAGAACCATTGGAGACACCAGAACCACTTGCAGTTACAAGGCCAAGGAGAGAAATTCGTAGACCTGCTCGATTTACAGATACGGTGGCCTATGCCCTTCCAGTTGTTGATGATGATATCCCTGTCACTTATCAAGAAGCAATGCAAAGCTTAGAAAGTGACAAGTGGAAAAGTGCCATGGATGAAGAAATGCAATCTCTCCAGAAGAACAACACCTGGGATTTGGCATATTTACCAGAAGGTAAAAGGGCAATTGGATGCAAGTGGGTGTTTGCGACGGATCTCCCAACAAGAAAGATGTTCGCTACAAGGCAAGGTTGGTAGCTAAAGGCTACGCTCAGAAGGAGGGAATCGACTACAACGAAGTATTTTCCCTTGTTGTGAAGCATTCCTCCATTAGAATATTGTTGGCCTTGGTAGCACAGTTGAATTTGGAGCTAGCTCAACTCGATGTAAAGACGACTTTCTTGCACGGTGATTTGGAAGAGGAGATCTATATGACTTAGCCAGAAGGATATGTGGATGCTGGTGGTAAGAAATGGGTTTGTAAGCTGAACAAATCGCTATATGGATTGAAGCAATCTCCGAGGCAGTGGTACAAGCGATTTGATAGCTTTATGAGGAGGCAGAAGTACACGAGAAGCAAATACGACCATTGCGTGTATTTGCGAAAGCTACAAGATGGATCTTTCATTTATCTCCTCTTGTATGTTGATGATATGTTGATCGCTTCAAAGAGTCAACAAGAGATAGACAAATTGAAGGCTCAGTTGAATCAAGAGTTTGAGATGAAAGATCTAGGTGAGGCCAAGAAGATTCTCGGCATAGAGATAAGTAGAGACAGACGGAGAGGCAAGCTTTGTTTGACTCAGAAGCAATATCTGAAAAAGGTATTACAATGTTTTGGCATGAATGAAAGCACAAAACATGTAAGTACCCCACTTGCTTCTCATTTGAAACTCAGTTCTCAATTATCTCCTAAAATTGATGAAGAGCGAGAATACATGGCAAAAGTTCCATATGCTAATGCAGTAGGGAGCTTGATGTATGCGATGGTGTGTACGCGGCCTGACATTTCACAAGCAGTTGGAGTTGTGAGCAGGTACATGCATGATCCTGGAAAAGGACATTGGCAAGCTGTGAAATGGATTCTACGGTATCTCCAAAAAATCGTAGATGTTGGTTTAGTGTTTGAGCAAGATGAAACACTTGGTCAGTTTGTGGTTGGATATGTTGATTCCGACTATGCTGGTGATTTGGATAAGCGTTGGTCTACTACTGGGTATTTGTTTACTCTAGCAAAAGCCCCAGTGAGTTGGAGGTCTACTTTACAGCCAACGGTGGCTTTGTCAACTACAGAGGCAGAGTACATGGCGGTTGCAGAGGCTGTTAAGGAGGTGATTTGGCTTAACGGATTGTTGGAAGACTTGGGAGTTGTTCAAAGTCACATTAGTCTCTATTGTGACAGTCAGAGTGCTATTCATTTAGCGAAAAATCAAGTCTACCATTCAAGAACCAAGCACATCGACGTGAGGTATCACTTTGTGCGGGAGATCTTTGAAGAAGAAAAGGTTCTACTTCAGAAGATTGGGACGGCAGGAAATCCTGCAGATATGTTGACCAAGGTGGTAACATCAATCAAGTTCAATCATTGTTTGAACTTGATTAACATCTTGCAAGTTTGAGCACCTTCGGGTGTATGGCGCTCGTGAGCGCATTTGGAGGCACTACAAAAGATAACGTTTGGGGAGAAGAAATTTTTCAAAAAGCTTGGTGAAATTTCAAGCCAAGGTGGAGATTTGTTGGAAATGGCTTTGAAATTCAAAGCAAAACGTCAATAAAGTAGGCACCGAATTGACAAATTGAGTTTGTCAGTTTTAGGTGCAGCAAAGGAGGAAAAATAGAACGGTAAATTAATGCTCCATTGGTAAGTGTTGAAATTACCAATGGGGAAATTAATTTTTGGTCCCTAAGAGTTAGGCTATTTACAACTTTAGTCCTTAAAGCTCAACTATAAATAGGCCTAGCATTTGTCATTTGAAATCATCCCAACATTCATACTATCTCTCCCATTTGTTTCTCTTCTCTCATTTGTAATATTTGGGAATTCTTAGGAATTCCATTTGTTTGTACCATTTTGGTATTAGTGAAGTTATCATCCGGTGGTGGTGCCCGAGGAGTAGACGGCATTTTCGTCGAACCTCGTAAATTTGGTGTGTTCTCTCCATTATTTATTTCGCTTGTTTATTATTGGGGTTTTCCATTGTGTTTCAATATTCAATAGTTGACGGGTTTATCCGCTGTGCAAATTTCGATAGTTTCGATCTCGACATTTCAGCTCAGATTTGAAGCTACGTTCGTGTGGGAAATAACCCGGTTTCCCCAACAGATGCAATAGAAATGTTAATCTCTTGACCTATAAGAAAAGATTCAACCCGATTGACTGTGTCACAAGCATCATAAAAAAGAACAACATTAATATAGAATGCCCTAACAAGTTGATTATGGACACTAGGCTATATGGAAAAGAAATCTAACAAATCTCAAGTAGCAAAAGTATCATAGAAGGTAAAATCAAACTTTTCGAAATAAAAAAAATCAAGATCAACAATCCTTTCTTAATAGATAGAACGCTGAAAGAAATATGTGTGAAAACGAAAAAGTTCATCTTGATATCCAAAACAAATGTTATCAAAAGTTTAAATATTTTGAGGTTTCTCCAAGATAAGGACAATAATAAACCATATGATGTATAGCACTATAACCCGTACATAACAATCAAATTCCTCACCTTCAAATACAACATTTTCATGTGCCCAAAAGTATTGTTCATCCAAGTTTGAGTAATTTTACCCAGACATAAGTTTTTGTTTGTACTAAAACAATAGTCACATAAGTCTTTTGTATTCTTGTCTTTCTAATCTCTTAAGATCCACAAATATCTTATGACAGACCAATAATACTTAAAATCATTCCATATAAGTTAATAAAATTTTCCTTTCCAAATATAAAGCATTTCTCATGTAAATTGTATATTTCAGCTACCACTTTTATAATATAGTGCGTCTTGAACGTCTTGAAAGTTTCATTAGATTCTCAAAGCACGTTATACTCAATTTCTTCTTAACAACTAAATAAAAACTGAATTTTGTTAGAAACAAATTTTCAACTTCAATAAATTTAAAAATAATTTAAGTCAAAATGAACATTCAATTATTAACAAGATTAAACAAAAAATGTCAAAATAACAAACCCTATAACTTCTACAATGACCAATTTTTCAAACTGACAAATAGGGGCATCTAAAAAGATTGCTAAATATAACATGTTGGCAATGTTTATAAAATATAATTGTCATTAAGGCTTTATTTGGCAATTAACAGATAACTAATAGCGGATAACATTAGCTGATAGTTGATTGCATTAGTTGATTTGGCTAGCGGATTGTATTAGTTGATTGTATAAAAGTGTTTGGTAAAATTAACTGATAGCTGATAGCTGTTAGATTATTTAAACAAGTAAAATGACATCTAGTGACATATTTATATTCAATACTTGTTTGAATAGTTTATTAGTTATTAATATTTTGTATCGAATTATTACTAATTAGATCTATAAAATTATTTTTAATATAACTTTTCTAAACATATTCAAATAATTTATATATTAATTTATTATTTATATAATTATTTTAATATAATTTAATTAATAAATAAATTTAAATACACATATAAATAAATATGTGATAATAAAAAAGTAAATAGGATTAGCTTATAAATAGGATGAGAAAATATTTAATTTAGATTAATTTGAGATTTTTGGTAATTGGTAAGGGTAAAAGAGTCTTTACAACTCTAATATCATACCTCTAATCTCAAAAGGCTCATATTATGAGATTTTTCAAAATTAGCGGTTTCACCCCAATCCGCTCTTTCAATCCGTTATTTACCAAACAATAATATTAGCAGATTTGATTGGTCAAATCTCTAATTATGCCTCAAACCTCTAATTTTTGCCAAAACTTATTTTTACCAAACATGGCCATAAAACTAAACATAGATGGTTCAGCAAATATAAAAAATAGAGGCAAATTTCTTTTATTAAATGAATATAAAATTTTTGTTCAAACCTTAAATTATGTACTCCATATCTTGATACTCTGATATGCTTTGTTTTGTTTAGTTTTAACGAGACTTGTACTTTTCTCACACTACTAATAAGTTATATTTAACAACCTTTTAAGTTGTCAATACTCATCAATTTAAAAAATAAATCCCCACAAAAGTAATAAATATTGGCTCTGTTTGGTAATTAGCGGATAGCTGATAGCGGATAGCGAATTACATTAGTTGATAGTTGATTGTATTAGCTGATTTGGCTAGCGGATTGTATTAGCTGATTGTATAAAAGTGTTTGGTAAAATTAACTGATAACTGATAGCTGTTAGATTATTTAAACAAATAAAATGACATATAAGGACATGATTATATTCAATACTTGTTTGAGTAATTTATTAGTTATCAATATTTTGTATCTAATTAATATTAATTAGATCTATAAAATTATTTTTAATATAACTTTTCTAAACATATTTGAATGTATTAGTTTATTATTTATATAATTATTTTAATATAATTTAATTAATTAATAAATTTAAATACGCATATAAATATGTGATAATAAAAAAGTAAATAGAATTAGCTTATAAATAGGGTGAGAAAATATTTAATTTAGGTTATTTTGAGATTTTTGGTAACTAGTAAAGGTAAAAGAGTCTTTACAACTCTAATATCAAACCTCTAATCTCAAAAAGCTCCTATTATGAGCTTTTTTAAAATTAGCAGTTTCACCCCAATCCGCTCTTTCAATCCGTTATTTACCAAACAACAATATTAATGAATTTGACTGGTCAAACCTCTAATTATGCCTCAAACCTCTAATGTTTGTTCAAACCTCTCTTTACCAAACATATTGTTCTTTTAACATTATAAATTCTTATTATAACTAGATGCTTATTTAAACTTAAATTATTTTTCAAGTATGTTGTCAAGGTTGTCAAAAATGCTGAAAATCTGTTTTGCCAACAAAAATTCAATTTTCACCCAACTATTAAGAAGAAACTGAGTAAAACGGGCTTTGAGAATATACTAAAAAACTAACGAGACCTTTAAGACATGCAATATCACTTATAAGAACGATAATTGAAAGATACAATATACAAGAGAGATATTTTCTATTTGGAAAGAAAAATTCTATTAAACTATTTATGGGTTTAAAGAATGTTTTAAGGATTGTTAGTTCACCAATAGATGATTTACTAGTTGTAAAAGATGAGGAAGACACGAATTCAAGACTTGTATAACAAATGTTTTAACACAAACAAGTGCCTACGCACAGCACAAATAAAATTAATTAGACTCCTGTCAATACTTTTGGGCACTTGGATGAAAATGTTACCCCTGAAATTTAATCACTATGTCGGAAACATAATGATCTACAGCCTAAGGTCTATTGTAGTCTTTACTATTGCTAATTTAGTAACTTGGTTTTACCTGGATATAACCATGTCTTTAAAATTTCCCCACTTCTCTTTACAATTATTGAACATTGAATGTGCAATATTTTTACCCACATCGCATTAACAAATCTAAAATTTGAGATTTGATAGGGAAACTAGCATTTTTTAACTACAAACTGATAATTAATTCATGAAAGAAACCAAAAAAGTGAGTGAATCTTACTAATCCATTAATAGGTAGTGCAGCATCTTCCACTAGCAACGGAGCATGCTCGAAAGAGGCATCACAAGGACTAGGAGACTTGCTTCTTCAAGGTCAAAGCCCAAAGGTACCTTCCACATGAGGAGCAAACATATGAAACACGTGTGTATAGAATGATCGTGCCAACCCAATATATATTGTGGATTAAAAGTCGTCCATACAATGTATTAATAAAAACTAACTAAAGGTACCATGATTCCATTAGAAGCAAGAATCCCAAGGAACGGTTGAATTGATGCATTTAGGCTCTGTTCGACGCCGCTCTTAGGATAGCATTTGGCTGCCGGATGGAGAAGCTCCACCAAACGCCTCAACTTTTGCTGCTTCACCCCGTTTCTCCACCAAATTTGGCCTCAAACGCAGCTGTTGGAGAAGCTTGAATTTTCAGCTTCTCTCAGAACGCCACTTCTCCACCAAACCCAGCTTTCCAACAGCTCCGCCGAACGAAGCCTTAGTCCTGTCTATTGGACTTCAATGCAGCAAATACAAGTTCAAAACAATCAAAATATAAAGTATTGGAACTTAATATGTCACAAAAGATTAATTGGTTAGAGTAAACATACCCATTGCCAGACGAAATATATGTGGTTCCCTGAGTGCCACCGAAAAGATTAGATGTATCTCTACATAAAGCTACAATCAAAACAAGTGGTACATTCTCAATATTTCCTACAAAGCATAGATCTGCTCTCCCCCCATTGCTGACATCACAGTTACGATCAGATCATTCCCCTGTCATATGACTTGTATCGTATTTAGATTACCAATTACAATTTGAACGATTCAGAACTTGAACTATGGGTATGGAGGTTTCACTAAGCTTACAACAACCAAACCTATGGCCCAAAAGGAGGCTAGGGAGATGGCTAAACGGCGACAGCAAGGCTGAAAACCGGAAAAATAGAAGAGTAACGGTGGAGGAAGCAAACTCACGGCGAAAGGGGATTTCCAGCAATCGGCGGGGAGGTGGCATGCACGGCCGACAGATCCGATACAAGGACGGCGAGGAGAATGGCATGGTTGCCTCCGTTGCTCAAATGGACGGCGGGTTGGCGGCAAAGGTGGAGGAAAGACAACGGTTTCTTACCCTTTTCTCCCTCACAGCGGCCAGAATCGGACACGAAAAGCAAGGTTCGTTATTGCAACAAATTTTTGCTCAGGTCCGACGGGATTGGGAAGTTAAATTTGTACGTATTTACCTGGAGGCCAATAGAGTTGCTGACTGGTTAGCGAAGTTGATGCGTGATGGGTCGTTGGAGCATCGAGAGTTTCATATGATGCCTCATGAGTTGCTGAATTTGGTTCTTGATGACAAGGGTTTTGATGTTAGGTAAAGGTTTTTTTCGTTTGTCTTTATTTTGACATTATAGCTGTTTTAGTTTTAAAAAATATTTATTTTGATGTGTAATTTTTTTTCCGACTAGGTTAATGGGTTTTAATGAGTCGTATATTTTTTATCTTAATAAAAACATACACTTTGATAAAATAAAAAATAGAGTGATGAAATTTGTAATTTATCCATATATAGTTTTATCAAAATTGAACCATTCGTGACTAGGGATGGGCACGGGTCGGGTCGGATTTTTGGCCCACCCGAACCCGACCCGAAACTAATTATCCTAAAATCGAATCCGACCCGATCCAATTCTTTAAATAATCTGACCCGACCTGAAAATAAATATTTTAAACCCGACCCCGACCCGACCCGACCTATAGAAAAAAATTAATTTTAGGGACCTAATTGTAAAAAAATAGTTTTAAGAGGCATAATTATAAAAAACAATAATTTTAAGGACTAAAATATAAATAAAAAATTAATTTTAAGGACCTAATTATAAAAAAAATATAAAGAGAGAGTATTATTACAAATATCCCTAAAAAATTTAGGGGAAAATTACACTAGTAGTCTCGGGTCGGGTCAAATTTTTTCACCCTAAAACCTAAACCCGACCCGACCTCACCCTACACAAAAATTCGACCCGACTGGAACATGATTTTTCATAAAAATACCCGACTCGATCAGGCCGGGTCGGGTCGGAACCCGTCGAGTTCGAGTGCCGTGCCTATCCCTATTCGTGACAGCCAGGATGAACCTACCTATTAATTCTCAAGAAGTATATAATGAGTAAAGTTCAAAGATGGTCATTGAACTATAGTAAAAATGTTCATTTTGGTCATTCAACTTTTAACCGTTACTAAAAGGTCATTAACCTTTAATTTTGTTATAAAATGGTCACTGGGTAATTAACTATCATTAAAGGGTGATGTGTCTTGTATAATTTAGTTCTAATTTAATAAATTTTAACCCTCGTTATTTACATATTCTATCATTTTAGTCTCATTTTTAATTAAAAATAATTTAATAATTTTTTCCCCAAACAAATAGTGACACATATCACCTTTCGAATTAAAGATAAATGAAAGAATAGAGGGAATGAGGACTCAAATCTATATGACAAAAAAAAAGAACTAGGGCGTCCAACCACTGAGCCAAAACCAATTTGTTGTTGTTGAAAATGACAACAAATTATATATATATATATATATATATATATATATATATATATATATATATATATATATATATATATATATATATATATATATATATATATATATATTGATTATAAAGCTCTTTGATCTTTCGGTTCTTAAGGGGGTGAGTACCGCCTCTTTTTTATAAGCATGGAAGAGCATTTAAATGAGAGAACAACAAGTTCTAACATGATCTAAATGAATAGAGCGTTCAATGAATAATTTTTTATGTTCATTTAATAAATGAAAAAATAAAAAATTTTGTTTATGTTTATGAATAAATTAGTTTATTAAATCGTTTACTCGATTTCTCTTTTCTTTTTATTTTTTACATTTTAAATAGTAGTAGAGGTAGAAACTAGATTATACATGGGTGAATTTTAGAGTTGAAATTGTGAAACTCGAGTAACTTAAGGACCAGTGGCGTAATTTCACCATTTTGACGAATATATAAAAAATATGTTTACTAATGTTAAACGAACATATTCGCAAATGCTAAATGAACATGTTTACGAACATATTTAAAAATAAATAAACGAACACGAACACATGAGTGGAGGTAGCTGACAAATGGTGTGTCAAATGTTTAATGTATATTTTTTATATGAAAAAATATATATGGAAATGAGAATTTACACCATTTTAAAAGGAAATTGACATTGGTTTAAAAAATAATTGAGTTTTTTTAATGAAAATTAACATATGTTATTTGATTTCATCCATTTTTAATAAAATATGAGTTGACATTTAAAATTTTGACACCACAAATAATTTTTTTTAGCTGCGCCCCTACATGAACATGATATTAAAATTTTAAACAAATACAAACAAAACACAAATAAATAAACAAACACAAACATAACTTTATTTCTCAAATTTGGTTCATTTGCACTCCTAGTCTTTGCCATATTACGGTGGGCATGGTTGGAATTAAAGCTTGTTTATGGTAATAAAAATGCAAAAGGGACGATAATGTCGCTGGTCTGCAGAAGCAAATGGGAAGGCTCACTGTTTTTTATGAATTAAATTTCGGTATATAATGTAATATCTCGTATGATAAACATTTATCTTTTTTTCAATAACATCATTCGTTAGATTCTATCCGCTAAAGCTTTTAACTCAGAGAAGATGGAGAGAGATTTTGCGTTTTTACTGGTCCTTTGTGCAGTTCTTAATTACTAGAAATTCTATATATAATTTGTTGTCATTTACAACCAAAAATCGGCTCTGGTTTTATGGTTGGATGCTCCTAATTCTTCTTTGTTGGTTTGAGTCTCAATTCTCTTTTCTTTTTCATTCAGATGTCACCATTTAGTTATAGGAAAAATTTATAATTATTTGTAATTAAAAATAGGAAAAACTACACCACTAACCACCAAACAAATTGACGATACTAATTTGGGCAACCGAAATATAGAAATCGTCAATCAGACCTTGGGTTTTTCTAATGTAAAGTCAATGGTTTTGCCACTGCACCAAACACTACTTTGTACTATAATTCTCCAGATATAATATATACCTCTTACTAGTTTCTGCATTCATAAGCCAAAAGCACAAACCATAAACACTAATTTCACATATATAAATCCTAATCCATAAACTTTAACCCTAAATATTTCAAATTAATTTTACACTAAATATTTCAAATTAAACCCAAACCCTAAAATTTTCAAATTAATTCCACGTTAAATATTTTAAATTAAATCCTAATCTCAAACCCCTAAAATTTCAAATTAATTTCATGCTAAATATTTCAAATTAAACCATAAACCCTAAATATTTCAAATTAATTTCACGCTAAAATTTCAAATTAAACCCTAAATGCCAAGCTTTAAACCCTAAAAATTTCAAATTAATTCCACGCTAAATATTTTAAATTAAACCATAAACCCTAAATATTTCAAATTAATTTCACACTAAATATTTCAAATTAAACCATAAACCCTAAATTTTCAAATTAATTCCACGCTAAATATTTTAAATTAAACCTCAAATACTATTTTAGAGTTTATGGTTTAATTTGAAATATTTAGTGTGAAATTAATTTGAATTTTTAGAGCTTAGGGTTTAGTTTGAAATATTTAGCGTGCAATTAATTTGAAAATTTTAGGGTTTAAAGTTTAATTTACAATATTTAGTGTGGAATTAATTTGAAATTCTTAGGGTTTATGGTTTAATTTAAAATATTTAGCGTGGAATTAATTTGAAATTTTTAGGATTTAAGGTTTGTGTTTGGGGTTTAGGGTTTAATTTGAAATATTTAGCGTGAAATTAATTTGAAATATTTTGGGTTTAGGGTTTAATTTGAAATATTTAGCGTGAAATTAATTTGAAATTTTTAAGGTTTGAGGTTTAATTTAATTCTACATAGAAATGGCCTACCAAGCACATTTCAACTCATACACAACACACACTTGAACCAAACTTTAAAACACATTTAAAGTCACTCACCACCCTTCCTTAGCAACCAAAGCAAGCCTCCTACAAGCCCAGATTCGATCCCGATGCCTCTTCAACGTCTCCTCTTGCTTCTAGCCAATCAAAAACACATCCATTATTCCCAATCAATGCTAAAACTCAGTCATCACTCAACTCCTAAGATCAAGCCAAGCTTCAACAATTTTTTTCAAATCAAATTAATCCCCCAAAATGCCCATTTTCGTGCTCCTTCAAACCCTAGCTGAAAATCTCATCTTCAAACTCCCAAATGGTCCCAAAACATCCTCCTAACATACATAACCCATCAACCCTCCAATTTAAACCTAAAACCCACCAAAAATCAAGTTTTTGACACTTTGAAATTTGCCTTAAGAATCCATTTCGGGTTTTCACCCAAACCTAACCATCTTAACATATTATGTTCATTTTAAGGTGAATAAACTAAAACCCAACATTATATTTCAAAACAAATTGAAAATCTCCATAAAAACTCAAACTTTCATCAAGTCTAAATTTTCAAAAGTTCATAGTTTGAAAATCTACAACTATGTATGGATAGAGAATGAAGAGGAGAGTTAGAAAATGTTATTACCTTTGAAAATGGCCTTGGAATGAAGAAGGAAATTAATGGAATAGTAACTTTTGTTTTTGTGAGAGTTTGAAAGGGGTTTGGGGTTTCCAACAGTGAGTGGGGGAGGGGAGGAGTGAGGATGACAACTTTTTTTGTTTTGTTTTCAAAAAGGTGATCCACTTTTTCTTGTTTTGAGTAATTTACTAAAAAGGTCCCTCCTCTTTATTTAAAACTCAATTAGATCCAAATTAGGGTTAAGTTGATTAAAATAAATTTTATCGACTCGGACCAACTAACCCGACTAACTCCTAACCCCAAAACACGGGTGTTACAGCCAAAAACCTTTTTAAATACCTCAAACATATATTCAAGTTGTTTGGACTTAAAACCAAGTTTTAAATTCTTTTCAAATAGTCCAAACATTTTTCAATTATTATATCAAAACATTAGTTCTACAATCTCCCCCCTTTTGATATAATAAAACCAACTTGAAAAATTGTTTGAGATTCTCCCCCTTTAAGTTTAAAAAAGTGAATAAGAGATTAAAAATATGAAATCAAATAAAGCTCCCCCTTATTCATTTGAAAATTCAATTTTTCAAACCATTTCTCCCTTTTTTGTTATATAAAAAAGAATTCAAAATACTTTTAAGTTCAAAATAACAATAGAGGTAAAAAAATGTCAACATTAAGAATTTGGTTTTAAAATGGCTCCCCCTTACTCAAAGCATCAATAAAATGTTAGTCCAACATATATGATCATCTAGTTGAAATAAATGAAAAATAAATCAAATAAAAGCAAAAACAACTAAATTTTTACCAACACTTGAACCCAAAGGAGGATGTGAAGCCTTCCTTCTTCAAGTGTTCTTCCTTGTGTGCATGGAGCTCCCCCTCAAAGTTTGACTTGTTGATCACTCTCCATCACACCTAGCAAAAGACAATCAAGTGATTTTTGGTATCCAAATTGCTTTGGATCCATAAACGTTAGTAGCACAAAATTTAGTCCCCTTAGGAATTCATTTTTCAATTTCATCCTTTTTAGTTGAAGTGGTTAGTCCTTTTGGGACCCAAACACTTCTAAAACATTTTCCTTTTACAAATCTAGGGGCACTAGATTGTCTTATATAAAAGTTTGATTTTCTAAAATTATTTTTCTTTTCAAGCTCATTGGAAATTAAATCTTTTTTCTTTTTGAACTTTAAGAAGCAAATTTTGTAAATCAAAATATTTTTGTTCAAAATCTTTTAATTTTGCTTCAAGTTCAAGATTTGTTTTGGAAAGCATATCATTTTCAATTTTTATATTTGAAATCAACTTTTTGTTCTTGGAAAATGATGCCTTGAATTCCAAAAGCAAATCATCATAGGCATCTTGCAACTCATCAAATGTATATGAATTTGAAATAGATGAGTTAGAAGTTACCTTCCTCTCATTGAGGGTCATCAAGCATAGGTGGGCTACTTCATCATCGGTGGAGTCTTCGTCATTCCATGTGGCCGCATATGCTTGCTTTGAAGATGATCCCCTCTTGTTGGACTTGTGGGATTCCTTCATCTTCTTCCTCGATTCATGCTCGGAATTTTCCATTTCGCTCTTCATGAACCGGGCAAATTTGTTGAAGAGATAGGCCATCTCTTCATATTCACTTCCCCCCTCACTAGAATCTACATGATGACAAGTAGAGGACTTGAGAGCAATGACATTTGTGTTGATGCCAAGCCATTTGAGTTTCTTCTCTCCCATAGCTCTAATTTCTTCCCTCTTGTTCTCATCTTTTTTGTTCTTCTTCATGATTTGATGAGTAAGGAGTGACCCCATGAGTTCATCAAGCTTCAAAGTCTTCAAATTTTTGGCTTCGATGAC
The DNA here is from genome assembly GCA_958450335.1 of Hibiscus tridactylites. NCBI lineage: Eukaryota > Viridiplantae > Streptophyta > Magnoliopsida > Malvales > Malvaceae > Hibiscus > Hibiscus tridactylites. Next base: position 74,406,660 of record OY288279.1, read on the forward strand.
GGCGGTCCTCTTTGAGTCCCATGACTCGGGAAGTGAGTAGATGAGCTTTCGGACAAGCTTTTCCTCCGGGATGGCTTCTCCATAGCCTTTGAGACCATTAGTGATAGTGGAGAACCTATCAAACATCTTCTCGATGTTCTCTTCCGGATCCATTTTGAAGTTCTCATACTCTAAGGTGAAGAGCCCAATCTTGGTCTCTTTAACTTCATCGGTTCCCTTGTATATGACTTCAAGCTTGTCCATACCTCCTTGGCACTCTCACAAGAAGACATCTTCGCATAGATGGTTGGGCCTAATGCACAAAAAAGGATGTGCAAGGCTTTGCAATTTAGCTCCATCTTCTTGCGTTCGTCGGCACTCCACTCCACTTTGCTTCGTTGAGGCACGAACGGACCATATTCAACTATGTCTCATAGCTTGTAGTCTCTTGACTTGATGAAGAACTTTGTCTTTTTCTTCCAACGGGCATAGTGAGTTCCGTCAAAGAAGGGCGGTTTGTCGATGGATTGTGCCATTGAGCCGGTTGTGTGAAATGATGATCGAGCTTGCTGGATCTTCTCAATAGGATTTTAATCCTCTTCGATTGATCTAAGCTCTGATACCAATTGTTGAGTTTTAGGGTGCTCGATTCCTTCAACCGATCTTGCTCACCAAGTGGTGGAGAGGTGGAATTTTGGGTGGATGTGGTGTGAAAGCTAAAATATAAATGACACAATGATTTTAGAGTGGTTAAACCTTCTACCAAGGTCTTTATCCACTACCTTAGCTTCCTACTAAGGATTTCCAATCAATCCACTATTGATTCGTCCCCTTTTCTAGGCTTAGAAGGAAACCCTTATACACCGATCAAGCTTTCTACCCAAAGCCTTGATCAAACCCTCTTTACAAAGAGAAAAGATAAGCAAACTTAAATCCCTCTAATAGGTGATTGTTTGCACAAATAAGCTCTCACCCAAAACCTAAAACACTTGAGCAAATTTGACAATTTTGGCTCACTAGTGTTTGTCTATACAAAGAAATGACAATTTAAGTACAAAGACAATTCTTGATCATTTGTTGATTGAAAATTGAAGCATTAACCATTACTTGATGCTTGGAGGTCCCTTTTATACTTCTTAACGAGTTTGTAGTCCTTACTAGCCGTTGGGGATGAATTGAAGCCGCTGAGGACTTTATTTCCCTTCATTAATGCTGTTCTACAGCCTTCTGTATCGATACGCTTGGATCCGTATCGGTACGACCTTCATCAGAAACTAGCCGTTTGGCTCTTTCCAGGCTAGATGTATCGATACGCTTGAGGGCGTATCGGTACGGTATGACGTTTAAAAGACCGTTGGGAAAAATGACCGTTTAGGTTGTTAAAATGGGATCAGTACGCTGACTAGGCGTTTCGATACGATCCCTCACCGTATCGAAACGACCAAGCCTGTTTCGATACGGGTTTTGGCAGTGACAAACTGGGCAAAAAATGTATCGATACGGGTTGGACCGTATTGGTACGGGCACTTTGAAAACACAAGTTTGGCTATTTAAAATTAATAAAAACATTGCCAAAAACCCTTTTAAATACCTCAAACATATATTCAAGTTGTTTGAACTTAAAACCAAATTTTAAATTCTTTTCAAATAGTCCAAACATTTTTCAATTATTATATCAAAACACAAGTTCTACATGTTTAATTTAAAATATTTAGCGTGGAATTAATTTGAAATGTTTATAGTGTGTGGTTTAATTTGAAATATTTAGCGTGAAATTAATTTGAAATGTTTATGGTTAGAGTTTAGGGTTTATGATTTATATATGTGAAATTAGTGTTTAGGGTTTGAGCTTTTGGCTTATAAATGTAGAAACTAATAAGATGTATATATTATATCTGGGGAATTATAACACAATGTTGTGTTTGGTGTAGTGGCAAAGCCATTGGCTTTACACTTGAAAGACTCATGTTTGAATCCTGCTTAGCGCAGATGAAGAGAAATTTATTTTTCTCCTCTATATTGGTGGTGACACGTGTCACCACTTGATTGGAGGGGGAAAATAAATTAAGAAAATCAAATATAAATGATTAAAGTCCTCCAATAAGGTGTTGACACATGTCACCACTTAATTAAATAATTTATTATTTTATTAATTTAAAATTAAGACTAAATTGAAAGAATGTGTAAATAACAAGGACCAAATGTGTAATTTTTAAATTTTTCCGTCAATTGTCACGTGGCAGTTCCGTCACTCCACCGTTAGGTTTTTAACGGCGGTGGTCAAAATAAGTTGATTTTGTAAGTACGGTGTTCTAATTGACGATTTCTATAGTTTAGTGGTCCAAATAGGTATCCCCAATTTGTTTGGTTGTCAGTGGTGTAGGTTTCCCTTAAATATAAGACTAAAATAATAAATTGTATAAATGATGAGGTTTTATTTATTTATTTATTTTAATTAAAAATAAATTGATTGATTATGTAAATATGAAAGACTAAAATAATATTATACAAATATTTTGAATCACAATTAACGGTTTAATGACATTTTATAAAAAGAAATCAAAGTTTAATGACTATCATATAATATTTAGAAAAGTAATTGCCAAAATAAACATTTCATCGTAGTTTAGTGACCATTTATGAACTTTACCCCTCTTTAGATATAAAGTTCATTTACTGCAATCTGCCCTGGAATTGGCCTCCAAGGATCGCAGCCGCCCCAGCACCAATGCTTCCCAAAGCTTACCGAACCAGCTCAATCGACTGGAAGCCGTCCCCGGTTGTTGCCCTTGCTACCAGCCCCGACGATTCCCAGATTGCGGCCGCTCGTGAGGATGGCTCCCTCGAGATTTGGCTTGTCTCTGCCGGCTCCGTTGGCTGGCATAATCAGCTGGTAGCCTCGGCTTTTCTGCTTCCATGTTATTATCTTTTTAGTTTTAGTTCAGTTTAATTTATTGGTGACTTTGTGTAGACTGTTCATGGAGATTCTACTTGTCGAGTTTCGTCGCTGGTGTGGTGTCGCGTTGGATCAAAAGATCTGTCTTCCGGCAGGTTGTTCTCCTCCAGTATTGATGGTTCAATCTCGGAATGGGACCTTTTTGACTTGAAGCAGAAGGTTTTTTCGCACTCCTTTTCGTCGCGTCTGCCATTTTTGCAATTCTCTGCTTTATTAACCTATTTGTTTAACCCAACTGGGCTCTATTGGATGATCTCAACCTCAATGAATGCATTTTTTCTTATAATTTATTGAATAATGAGGATAGTACCTGAGTTCTGAGGCCCACTTTTCTCATTTTCTTCAATTTTCCTTAGTGCAGGCTTAATTGTTTATGTTGGTTAAGTTATTAAATATTTATTTTATCCGAGTAGAGTGATATATGGTTTCACAGATGTTGTTGATAAACTCCAGTTGAATGTGTTTCTTTCTTTTTGCATTAACCATCTAATGTACAAGGAGCGTTCAGTAGAAGTTATCTTGTATTCATTGTTTATTTATGTGATTAAACCCATGTGCAGATTGTGCTAGAGTCAATTGGGGTTTCAATATGGCAGATGGCCATGGCACCGATTAATAAACTGCCAACTCATGAAGAGACTAGGTCTCACAATTTTGGAAATGGTGATTTGAACGATAAATGTGAATGTAATGATACTGATAATGATGAAAACTGTGAAAGTGAAGATGTTTCAGACTCGGAAGAAGCTCAGCATAAACCAGTTACGGAAGATAGACGTGTAGCAATTGCTTGTGATGATGGAGCTGTGAGGTTTTACACTATTTCTGATATGGATAAGTTAGTCTACCTTAAATCATTGCCCCGGGTTAGTGGTGAGATATACACACCTGAGGTACTATTCTTCCTAGGTTATTGCTCTTATTTTTACTTGGAGCTTATTGGTGCTAATATTATTTGCAGGACGTGTTCTAAGTTTGACCTGGAGTCATGATTCAAATAGGATATATTCAGGGAGTAGTGATGGGTAAGTCTGTCTTCTAGCGAATATGATGTTATATACATGTTATTTTACGATAACAAAAATGTTGATCCATATAGGACTTGTTTATTAATTTCAATTTCGCTGAAATTCTATGTAGGAATGTTAATGTAGCAGGGAAGAGGTGGGGGATTGCCTCTTCCACTTCTGCCCCTTCTTTCATGGATATTGAAAATATCTGTCTCCATGTATATTGGTTACATTCATAAGTCATAACAGCTCCCACTGCTTTACTCCATTTTTATTAGTTATTTGTGGACATAATTTACAATATATTGTTCATTAGTATATATAATATACATTTATATAAAAGTATTTTATTACTTGTGTATATTTATATGTATATATATATATGATTTTAGTATGTATGCATGTCGAATATGTATTCTAAATATATAAAAGGGATACATAGTATTTTAAGGAGTAAAATATTTATTTTATAAGGCAGGGATGAGCAGAGCAAACATTTACCAAAGCTGCTGCATTCCATTCCCATCTCCACCTTTCAGGAAATGAAAAAGAGAAAAAACCTCTCATTCAGAGATGATCTTTGCAAAATCGATGAGACAGATTACAGAGCGTTTGCTCTTATTTTATTAAATTTAATCTTGTCTAGCGCAGTAACATCTGCACTGACCTTCCTGCAGGTTTATCAGATGCTGGAATGCTGATTTGGGTCATGAAATTTTCAGAAGTGTAGTTGCTCTTGGTGGTTTGGGCAGTGGGCCTGAGCTTTGCATATGGTCATTACTTTCTTTGAGGTACATATATGGTCTTCTATCTCAACTGGCTATTGTATAATGAATGGTTAATGTGCTTCCTTTTGACGGCTGTTTTATTGTTAAATTCAGGTGCGGAACTGTTGTTAGTGCAGACAGCACTGGATCTGTTCAGTTCTGGAATGGTGATAATGGGACTCTTCTCCAGGCTCATTCTATCCACAAAGGTGATGTGAATGCCTTGGCAGCAGCTCCAAGTCAGAACAGGGTGTTCTCTGCTGGGTCTGATGGACAGGTATGGATGGCAAGGGCCAAGGGGTGTGGGGTGCTCTATTCACACTTTCTTCTAAGTCTTAAATATTAAATCAAGGACTGAAATAATAGGTGTATAGTTTTCTCTTTATCAACTATTATTATTTTTTTTGGAATTTAGCTGCATCAAATTATTAGATTTGATCTTGATCCTTGTCACTAATGTCTATTGTGTTATCACATTTTATAGGTTATTCTTTATAAGTTTTCCAGTGAGATGCTTCAGTCTGGTAATGACAAATCTTCTTCTAAACTGTTGAAGAAATGGGTATTTGTCAGTTCTGTACGGGCTCATACCCATGATGTTAGAGCCTTGACAATGGCAGTGCCCATCAGTTCTGAAGGTCTGTTCATGTTTTTGATTCCATGTCTATTTATTGTTTTATTTATTTAATTATTTAATTTTGAACTTGCATTTTTACTGTTTTTAGTTAAATAAATTGTGTTTTTTATTTTAATTTTTTCCTTCTAATTTCTAGGTTCTTTATCTGATGAGGCAAAAGATTTGCAAGAAGACAAGAGTAAAAAACTAAAAAGAATCCGATCTAGGGAGAAAAAGCCTTTTGATTTCAGTTATGGTAAATGGGCTCATTTTGGAGTTCCCATGCTTGTCTCTGCTGGTGATGATGCCAAGCTGTTTGCCTACTCTGCAAAAGATTTTACTAGGTTCTCCCCACATGATATTTGCCCTGCACCTCAGAGAGTTCCAATACAACTCGTCACTAGCACAAGGTTCAACCGGACTTCTTTTCTCCTGGTCCAGGCTTCTTGTTGGTTAGATGTGCTCTGTGTTAAAGTTCCCGATGTGGGTTCTGGCGCATATAGTGGTACTGTGACCACTAATATAGTAGCTCGGGTTAAGAGTAAGGCTTGTCGGAAAATCATTTGCAGTGCAATGTCTAACTCAGGAGAGCTTTTAAGTTATTCTGACCACATTAGATCCAATCTATTTGCACTAAGTAGGCAAGCCGGCCAAAGTACATGGACCATTAGTAAAAGGCAACTTCCTCAGAAACTTCCATCTGCACATTCTATGGTTTTTACCTCTGATGGGTCACGGTTGCTGATAGCAGGGCATGATAGAAGGATCTATGTAAGCCTCTACCCTCATGGCTTTCTTGTATTATCCTTATTGTAGTTCTTAAATTGTGAATTTTCACAAGTTATCTATTTCATGATTTTTGTTTTTTTTGGTATAGCGGAATGAGTATTTTCATCCTCTGAACTATCTTTTAGGTTTGTGAGGTCTTTCACTTCTTTTCTAATGGCTTAATCAAATATTTTGCACCTCAAACTTGGAATTTCGATTGTGTTAATGTACATTCAACCTGGTGCGTTTGCTTATTGTAACATAATTATGGAGCAAACAAGGAAAAATAGTTTCCAAAAGCAAACTGTAGAACATCTTTTAACCCCCCCTAACCCATAGAATATGCGAGTTCAGATAACACGTTTGTGTGATCTTTGATGATGACTTACTCTCCTGGATTTATAGATTGTGGATTTGGAGAGCTTGAAACTACTGCATACCTTCATCCCTTGTCGTCAGGGACACGAGAAGGAAGGACCACCTGGTGAGCCTCCCATTACTAAAATGTTCACAAGTTCTGATGATCAGTGGTTAGCTGCTATCAACTGCTTTGGAGATATATATTTATTCAATCTGAAGATACCAAGGTAAGAAATTACATTTTAGATACTTAATAGTTATCTAGTTGATAACGCCATTTGAAATATATGATTAATATCGATGAGATGAGTGCGACTGAATGTTTTATGATTTTTCGTTTGCTTTGTTTTTCATTTGATCCCAGGCAACACTGGTTTATATCAAGATTGGATGGCACCTCTGTTACTGCTGGTGGCTTTCCTCCTCAGAATAATAACGTGCTTATCATCACAACATCTTCAAACCAATTCTATATATTTGATGTGGAAGCTAGACAATTGGGAGAATGGTCAATGCAGCATACATTCAGTCTTCCCAGAAGATTCCAAGAGTTTCCTGGGGAGGTTATTGGGCTATCTTTCTCCCCTCCATCAAAATCAACATCTGTTGTTGTTTATAGTGCAAGGTGCTATTCTTATACTGTTTGCTTTATGCTGCTGCTGTTGTTTAACATGTTATTTTGTCATTCTAGCCATATCTTAATATTAGCCATTGTCATTAAGAATTTTAATGGATGGCATTTGTAAGTGCAGGGCAATGTGTTCAATTGACTTTGGGAAGACAGTAGATGAAGACAAGGAAAGTGAGTTGGTACATGAAGCCTTGTTGAAGCTTCAAGGTTCTCTCACGAAAATGAAATGGAAACATTTGTTGAGAGATAGTTGTCAGAAAGAGTCTAAACATAGTAGTAGAAAAAGTAATTTTGACATAATTGGTTTTCGAGACCCCGTCTTATTTGCCGGACACCTTGCAAGAAATTCCATCTTGATCATAGACAAACCGTGGATGGAAGTGGTCAAGTCTTTTGATACTGCACCTGTTCAGATACATACTTATGGGACATAACTTGTTTTGGTAGAAAAAAAAATGTTACCTAACTTTCACTGGCTGTTGCTGTTGGGACTGGGAGAAGTATAAAATGCAGCATCCATGTTCTGTGCCATTGTATTGTATTCTTTGTTTTTTAAAGGAGTGCTAAATCAGTTTTGTAATCTTTGATTGATGATAGGTTTATTGAGTTGATTTACAAATTCTAGGCTATTATTATTGTTGCTGCAAAATTGTATGAACATTAACACATTATTTTTTTCGTGTTAAATTTGATTCTGATGTAAGGGAACACCAATTCTCCACAAGCAACGACATCAGTTTCTGAAAGCAGCAGCAATGTAAGGAAACAACATAAACAGACTAAAATTGTTTTGGTTTTGGGGCTACCCAAGTTTTTATTTAGGGTATCAATAAAATTTCTAATATGTTTAGGTTCAAGTCTCGCTACAATCCCTATTAATTTTCACCCAGAGTGAAAAGTTCATATAAAAGTTGTAGAACTCAAATTAAGAAAGGCACTTGGCTCAGTGTCCCATAAGACCTGGGATCTCATCTCTTTACAGACATAATTTAGTTTCATAAATTTTCATTTTCAACCAATCAGATAGAATCTAAAATTAGAGATGGTTATGAGTTGGGTTTTTCATCGATTTATATTCGATCTAAAAATTTAACACCTCTATCCGAACTCAACCTAAATTTTAGATTAAAAATCTGAATCCAACCTAACACGGCTCTACATGAATAATTTTTTTATTCAATAAAATTATATATAAATATTTAGAATAAAATTTTATTATTATTTTAGATCGGGTCAAATATTTCACTCTAAATATAAACGCAACTTGATTTAACCTCGTCTTAAAAAAAAACTCTACTCTAACCCAATGTTTTTTTTTTAAATCTAACCTTTTAAGGTTAAGTCAAATAAAAATTTATCAGATTTGGATCAAATGACCATCCCTAAGTATAATCCTTCAATGTCACCATCTAAATGAAGTATTAATTTTGTGAATTAAATTAAAATTATGAATAATGTAATAGAATATATAAGTAACAAAAATCAAATATATAATCATACAAATTTTTGTTGACTGTCACATCACTTTCTTTATTAGACTAGATTTTAACAAGTGATTTAATTGATAGCATTCTAATAAATTGGTATGATTGACCAAAGTTAATAAATCAATAGTCAAAATAGAATTTATTTCATATTGAAATGATCATGTATTTGGTTGGAGGTAAATAAGATTACCTGAAAGTAAAATTTACTAAATTGACCGTGTGTTATATTTTTTTTATAACATGATAAACTTTCAGTATTAAATTAAAAACGCACAAAAAAGTTGTAAACTTATTTTTGTTACACTATTTAGATTTTATAAAAATAATATATTTATCGTATAATTAATATAATTATTATATTAATTATTTTTAATAAAAATATAATTTATATTTACATACTCTCATTAACTTCTATTAAAATATTTTTTTGAATTTTTTAAATGCTAAACTTTTAATATGCTTAATTTTTTTATTATTTGTGACAGGTTATCAACTAAATTAAAGTAAATAAGTAATATAATACTGATAAGAAATTATATTATAAGTACCTACAAAAATATTTTATAAGATAATAAACATCTTATATATAAAAGAATATTGTCTGAAAATATTATCTCTTAACTTATTAATTTACATCACACATATTTAATCATCTAATTAAATTAAATAAAGCATCAATGTGAACAAAATTCATTAACTTGAGGATAATATGATCCAAATAGTGGGGATTAACAAATACTAAAAAAATTAAGGAAATCACGTTCCTACCATTTAATGAAAAAAAGATTACGGTTGAAAATACAATATTCTCTTAGAGAGAAAGCTCTACAACCAAACATGGGTAGGTGATTCCAGAAAAAATTTTCCCCTAAATAATGATCTTGTACGCGAACTGAACACCCCTAAAAGATAATGCCGTGTTCATTGATATGATTCTTTCCTTTATAAAACATATCATATCCATTTGAACAAAAAAAAAAAGAGTGAATTAAAAATAGATAAATGAAAAGAGCTTTCCATCGTGATTTTTTAAGCTAAAAACTCAGTGATATCCATCAAATGTAAAATAATAATAAATAAAAAAGTTAATAAATCAAATCTTGAGGATGACCTTTAAGTTTGTCATGGTAACAAGCTGCCCTACACAAAATTCTCTAAGCTACAGCACTGCCTTCCATCTTCTGAACATTCAATTCCTCTATAAAATTCAACAACTACCATAAAAGTCAGCAACCCGAATATGTCCAAAATGTTACTAACCTCATCCTCAAGATTTTTCTGCCAAGAAAAATGCGTATTATTAGATCGGGTTTGAATCCGAAGAAGCCTGCTTCGGTCCACTTGAACGGCCACCTCTTCCTCTCCCTTCGCGCCAAGCCGAACCTCTAGGCCGACCAGAGAATTCACCACGGTTTCCATATTCGTTTCTGCCAAAGCTTCGGTTACCAACATAGTTTCCACGACCTCTGAAGTTGTCACTTCGAAACCCTCCTCTTCTGGAAGGGAAGCTACCTCTTTCACCACCAACTGTAAGAAACAGTAGAGCATGGGCAGGCAACTATGAGACAAGTTTGATCTTTACGATTCATGCAGTTACAATATTAACCATCACAAGTTAATCAAACAATAATTCATCCCCCTACCCCCCTAATTTTACAAAATGGGCAGCGATTTCAAGAGAAACTTTATATTCTAATCCCATGTTGCTCTTAACTCTTCCGTTTTCTTTAAGTACTCATGTCTAACGCATATCTGGACGCGAGTACGATCTTCCAAGACCTTCCAAATACATGGAATTCTTTAAAAAGGTTGACATACTCATGTCAAACACATACACATATCAGAGTAACAAAGTTCAAATCAATAAAGAGTATACCAATAAGTTCATAGAGTTTTTACTTACCTCTAGTTGAGGTTCTCTTTATCTCCACAACAGCTTGTCGGTCTCCAATAGTAATTGGTGATGCCTGAACATTAAAAGTTCATTATGCAATAAGTGCAACGCCCAAAAATAAACTTGGTTGTAACTCTCTAAAATCTAATATTTTTTAATGAATAAAACATTCCACATCAGAAAGCCGTTAATATTTAACGGCACAGTGACTTGTTTCTGACAATCGATTAATTGAGTGATCCCATTGTAATCTTACGGAAAATTGAGTGACTTGTAGTGTAATTTTCCAATTTATAATTATGATAAAAGATAATGGCTGGGATCAGCTTAGTGCATGAAAAAACAATAACTTGGGCAAGCATGGGAACTATGGGAATCTTGTTGTAATCAAACAAAAGTCAAGTGGATTAAAAGGTTTATGAGGATGGGATGTACACATTAGTAACGACAACTTCGAGCAATACTATGTCTTTTAGAATATCTTCATAGAAACTGCATATAAGTGATCCTAATATTAGAACACCTAAAGAATCAGGTAGCATGCTTAAAAGTTCCATCCGAGAGAGATAGACCGGGTAAGCATAGGTCAGCCATGTCGCATATGAAACCTAGCTGCATGCATAAGCTACAATGCATTATGACCACACCATGTATAAGCATGATATCATGCTACGCTTTTCAAAATTAATCAACATCACATATTGCACATGGCGAGTCAGGGCAAGAAAGACCAGGTAAGAATCAGGTCAGCCATGTAGCATATGAAACCTAGCTGCATGCATGATAAGTTACCTTGCCTTATGACCACTGCATGTATAATGATATCACACTATGCTTTTCAAGATTAATCTACAACATCGCACATGGTGGATAGGACACGACCATATCAACAAATATATGAGCAAATAACAATATATCTTCATATTAAATGAAGCCAAACACATCTGCAAAATCACCCAGAGAGAGCTTTTCACTCTTTCCTATTTGGTTTTTCCTTTTTTATAAATAAGGGAAATAAAATTCTCTATATTTTTTAAAACTGTCAATCTTATTTCAAAATCCAAGAATTTGATCCATTTTTCCTAGTTCATGCATGATTTCATTATGCAAATTATGTGCAACATCAGTACTCACACAACACATACTACTTGTTATAAAAGACAGCTGATGAAAAGGTTTTGGTAATATTGTCTACGGCTAAGCACTGTTCGTTCAAGCAAATGATGAGACATAGGATGGGAAAGAGGCAGAGAACAGAACACCAAATGAAGATTTGGATACTAGGGCGACATGAAAGCATTTGCATAATAATGCTCAAAGGACTAGGATTTGTTTCGACCAAAAAATAGGGAAGAACCAAGTTAGGAGCACTATTAATACACATACCAAGCATTGATATTTTACAGATATTTAACATGCAACTGATCTTAAATAATTATTGATTATTGATGTTTTGGAATGGGGGGGGGGGGGGGGGGGGGGGGAATGGAAGAAAGACTACTAAAAAATGTTGATTGGCTCTCAATGTTGTGGTATTTGATGCTTGCTGCATGGTTCATATAAAGACTTCAAATCTGTAGGTGATCAACTGAGATGCTAATTAGTACCTGATGGAAGACAAAATTGCACTTTTCTACTTTTGGAGATTGTACATAAAAAGAAAATAAAAGAATAAACAACTAAAGATGCTCTTGATGAAAATCTGTTGCCCCTTAATTGGTTGAAAGGGTTGTGGTGTGGTGTGGTGTCAAGAACATTTAACTGATCCCATATGATTTCAAAACCTTCCCTTATAACATGAGCTAAAAGAATAGACCGAAAGAAACTGATAAAGCTGAAACATTCTTTCAATATATATATAACAAACATGAGCCATACCTGAATTGCATCATTCATGGAGCTCAAAGACAGAAATTCAACGAAACCAAAACAGTATCCCTGTTGCTGAAGAAATAGAATGTAGAAATATCAACTAATGAATGTTATTGAAATAAAATATAATCTATTATTTATTCAATGTGCCAGCAACCAACCTTATTGTTTCTAACTTGGACACCCCCATGTTTGATAGGTCCAAACTTCTTAAACTCCTGCTCCAGCTGTGCCGGCATCACATTGAAGGGCAAGTTCTTTATGTAAATGGAATGACCCTCAACTGTTAGTTAAATAGAGTTAATACACAGTTATTCATACTGAAAGCATATAAGATGATTTCAGATCACAGACCAATTTTTAAAATGACACGCGCACGCATGAGATACCTTCCTCGGGAATATTGTTACTCTCAGGGGCATCGACAATAGAAGGTGCAGATGCTTCTGGTGGAGCAGGTTCTGGAGACACAGGAGGCTGGCTCTCGGTTTTCTGGGGCATCACTCTGGAGGAATTAGTAGGGACATAGACTCTAGTTGGCCCTGAACTCCCTTTTGGTACTTTTACCTATAACAATAACTAAGAAACTTAAACAAGCAACTAAATGCAAAAACTGGAAAGTAGATATTCATTTATAAACTCACAATTGATGCATAAGATTTCTTTGGAGTGTCTTCTTGGGCTGAAGAAGCCGATTCAACAACTACCGGAATATCATTACTATTTGAATGAGACTGGGATGCTGGAAGAGCCTCTTTTTCATTAACCAACTGTCTTTCCTGATCTGATGGTTCAGAAACTTGCTCAGCAACATTTTGATTCTCTTCCACAAGAGCAGTTATTTCATCTGTTGCAGAAGGATCCACGTCTTGAGTAGGTTCTGCAAACCAAATAAGAAAACTGAAAAAAAATCCAATAAAACACGAGGAAAGGATAAAAGAAAACAATATAAGTTTACCGTGTTCTGCTGCAGAAGGCACTCTAGGAGCATCATAAACACCATTAACTTTCTGATTCTCCGAGGATTCACTATCCTCTACATACCTTAATACATCATTCAAAACAAAGTACCCATTGTCCTGGGGAGCAAGGAAAAAAGATTGTGCAAATTTTCTCTTCAAGTTATCCTTGCCCGTTAGACATCCAGTTACTAGCACAGTTACCCCTTCCTTGTAAGACTTCTGGGCATCAGCAGTATTAATCTCAGCCTTATAATTCTTGTAATCCAAGGAAAGAATCTTTTCATTAATACCCTGTTCAAGAAAAATGTTATTGGAATGACTTTGCACCAGAATCCAGATAATAGCATAAAACTGAAAGCAATTATAAATTTATAAGTTATAACACAACATAACAACACACTATTTGTTATTGTAAACTAAAAAGGATGATAATATTACAGTTTCAACTTCCAGAAAATGAAAAACATTGGAGGGGGAGGGCTAGAGCACGTGTGATGGATTTTTCATGTTTACTAAATTGAATCTATATGTTCAAGATTACCGAATGGATGTGCAATATTGTGAATCAGAGATGAATATAAAATGACCTGATGAATGAGACATTTTTTCAGAACATTATGCCCTTCTTTAAACGAAAACCAAAAGAAATTTGTATTAAGTTAGGCTCCAACTAAGTTAATATTTATTACTGAAGTAACAATAGTAGCAGAAACAAACATCACATATGAAGAGAAAAATGTTGGAGCATAACACACATTTTATTTCCAAATTGACAATCCTATTTCCATGATACGGTGTTATATTCAGAAACATCATACCCTAACTCCAAAAAGTTTAACTCGATCCAAAATTTTTTATACAAAACCTACAGACTCAAGCACGGATGCTCAAATTAGTACCGCCTAAATCGTAGGGTAATCTACCGCCCTTTAACCATGTGGTAGGTACCAAGTCACCATCTATTAAATGTACATCATCAGTATAGAAAATTAAGGAATTTATAACATGCTGAATGTTTTCAAGAAATTTGAAAGATCAATGACCAGAAACTCTTAGAACCAACTAAAAGAACAACATCGAGAAGTTATACACAAGCCATGCAGCTTACTTGCATGGTTGTCACTGATGTCATCACACCATTGGAGTCCGGCCAGCTAAGCACACTTGAATCATGATAGAATCTGTGAGCCAACTCTGGAGTGTTGTAAAGAATGTGGTAATACTGCTCAACAAAAGCATTTCCAACAACTCGGGCACTTGGAGTAGCTGGGGGAGTAGCCGTTTCCAATGCCATCTGCTGGAAGAAAACACCATACAGAAATTTACCACCAGAATATATCTTCAAGCTCCAATGAGAAAAGACAGCCCCTAAACTACAACCTTAGAGGTAAAGGGTGGATGGTTTTACACACAGCCATCATCAATACTATCGAATGCACAAGGAAATTGAGCTATAAAGGCTGAAAGACACCCCCCAATAAAAAAAGCAAATAAAAAAAGGGAACAAAAAAATCATGATAGGGATTAATTTACATTATTTTACCTACATGCTCTAAGAATAGACTGCTTCACTCTCATGAAAACCCTTACACTTAAATGCTCTAAGACAAGTATTCATCTAAAGAATCAAACCTAAAAAACAAATTAACGGGCACTGCCATCAAAAGTTGTTAAAAAGAGCCTAAATAACAACAATTTTCACTAAATTCCAAAGATTTAAAACAATAAAATTGTAACAGGTTACAGGCCTAACTTACATTATTTTACCAACATTCTCTAAGAGTAGACCGCTACATTTTTCTGATAATTAAATGCATCAAGCCAATGATTCATATAAAAACAACAACAACCAAAAAGTTAGATCTTCGAAGAAAAAGTAGCAGATTCCTTGGATCCAACCAGCAGGCAGGTGAAAAAAACCCCGAAAAAGGAAAATAGCGAATGGGAAAAAAAGAAAAGAAAAGATCGGAGGAAGGTACCTGAAAATGGGAGAAGTTGAATGTTTTCGTTCAGAGGAATTTATTGGAAGGAGAGGGTTGCAAGCAGCAGTGAAGGTTATTTGTTGAAAGAGATGAAGATGGCACAGTGGCTTTGAGTCGCAGGGAGAGAAGAGAAAACGAAGAAGAAGAGAATGAGGAGTGAGAAAGGTACTTGTGAACTGCCAAGGTATTTCCTCTAACCTACTATGTTTTTTTTTCTTCATTCTTTTGGGTAAATTCAATAAATTACCACTGAATTTTATTCTTAGACCTGTTTTGGTCATTAAAATTTTAAAACATTTAATTTACTTACTAAAATTTAGACATTAAACTGTTTGTTATCATTTTTTCATTAATTTTTGGACGACGTTGATTTATCGATGAATTGAATAACTTTTTCAAGATTCGAACGATGGAAAGCTTCATCGACACAAGGGAAGAATTGACGACGGAGGAGGAAGATCGACGAGAGAAAAACTAAAAAATATTTGCTAAATTTGTAGACTCCAAGAAACTTTCCAATGAAATGGAGGTTGGATTCAGACTAAGAAGCCCGAGATGAAGCGACTGGTAAAACTTGAGATTGAACATCTACCATCCACAATCGTCGATGGTGACATCTAACGATAGTGAACAGTGGACGACATCTACGTCATAACGATGTCAAAAGGTTAACGAAAGAGTGACCAAAAACATTCTATGTCTAAAATTTAGTGAGTAAATTGAACGTTTTAAAATTTTAGTGACTAAAATAATTTTGAGAGAAAAAGTTCAGTAATGATTTACATAATTTACCCTATTTTCTTCCAATGAAAGTTTAAGAAAATGATTATACCTAAAATGAGTGAAATTTCACTTTGACTTTTTATTATTAGTTTAGCCTCTCTACTTTCAATAGCTACCACTTTAGTCCTAGTCCTTTGACGTTGTCCAAAAAAGGCCATTTAGCCCAATCAAGTTTTTCCATGTGTAATAAATGTTTTAATTTTCCTTTTACACACGAGAGAACTTGATTTGGCCACATCATTATTTTTAAAAGGAAATTGTAAAGGGTCTAAAGTGATAAAAGATTAAAAGTTAAGGGGTCAAACCAATCAAAACATAATAAAATTGTCAAAGTGAAAATTATACTAAAGTAGAAGGGCTAAAGTATGTACTAAGCCTTTAAAAAATCATAAACCATCGTATAATTTTTGGCTTAATATATGTTTTGATCTTTGTACTATAGTGAAATTATTACTTTCGTCCTTTTTTTCTTTTTCTTTTTGGTTATTGTGATATACTACTTATATTTCATCCATCACTTCATCTACCACGTATTAAAACAACTAAAAATATCATAGAAATTCTTTAAAAGTTTGAAGAAAATTCAAAAGAATGTTATTTTTAGAAATTCTAAAAAATATATAAAAAAAACATGTTTTTGGAAATCAGATTTTTCAAAATTTTATTATGCCTAACTTCTTATTAAAAAAATTAAATTCATAAAACCATTAAAAATACAAAAAAGTTCGTTAAAATTTCAAAAAAAAAACGAATTCTTTTTCGATATTTTCTGATTTTTTAGAATTTATAAGTTTTCTTTTTATAATTTTTTAAAATAAGCATAATTACAATGTGAAAAAATTAACTCTGAATTTTTTAGACTTTTTAGAGAATTGTAATACTTTTAAGATTGGTTTGCAATTTTATGATTGCTTTAACATTTTTAAATTTTTAATTAGTTTGACACATGATACGTGCTCATTTTAACTTTCTAAACTATACATATTTGACTTTAATTTTTTTAAATTTTATATATTAGCCCTTAAATTTTTTAATCTTTATGAATTGTGTTCACCTTCAAATTTTATATGTGTCAATCCTCAAAAGTATTTTTGAATTGGTTATAGCAAATTTTTGTTAAAAAAACTATTAACAACAATGGGCTACAATGGTTGGTGAAATGAAAGTACAAAGGTTAAAGTGACTTAAAAATAGTAGAAGTGTCAAAGTTACAATTTTACTATAGTACAAGGAGCAAAACATATATTAAACTAATTTTTTATACATGTGAAAAATTAAAAGGAATTACAAATACTAGATTTTTGTGGCTGACATGAGAAAAAAATCTTATATAAAAGAGTATATACACTTACTCCACAAGTTTGGTGTAAATATATCTATCTCTTGTATTTGAAAAAAAAAACATTCACTTACCCCTCAAGTCTTTAAAACCCATTAAGAGGATGTGATATCTATTTTTTCAACTAAAAGATAATTATATCCTTGTTATTATTACTATTTTTTTCACACTTACTATGTGGGTGAAAGAAAATATTTAATGTAAAAAGTATTTATATTTTTCACCAATAATTATTGGTGGGGTGATATAAATCTTATTAAGTATGAGTTCGAATCATCAAACAATAAGTTCAGGTTAACTTTAAAATTAAAATGCTGATTTTATAAAGAGATGCCAATAATTATAAAAACACCATTAATGAATTTGAAAAGAGGATTTTTAGATTGAGAGTCATCTTCTTTTTCAAAAGAACAAAACCAAAAAACTTTAAACTTCCCCCTAAAAGCTCTCCATCATCTTTCCTCTTGGCTCAAAGATTTTTGGTGGAATTTCAAAGGTAAACATTATTTTTTTACATTGACTTTTAATTGTTGAATCTTACATTTTCAAGATTTATGAAAAGTGAGAATTTTGGGTGAAATCCCATAGGGGTCTTTTAGGGCAATGTTTTGGGGTGTTTTTTAAGTTTATTTTGAAGTCATAACATGCTAAAAGGTTGCCTAATTATAGTATACCCGAAACTAGTCTTATGGGTGGATTTTAGAAGAGAAATAAGTGAGTTTTGGCTTGATTTTGTGGTAAAAAGAGAGTTGAAGGTATATGGACCTAGGTTGGGTGTTTTTAGATGATTTTGATGTGTTTTGGATGTTTAATTTGATGGGTATTTGATAGGTTTCGCATAAGAACGAGATTGATGATGTTTTGATGGGTTTTTACTTTGTTTTGATTGAGTAAATGTGTTGGTTGATGGGCTATAGCTTTTTAGTGAAATTTATGGAAGAATAGGGGTGTAATACATTGTTTTTGGTTTATGAGAAACAGTGGAAGCGAGTTCAGGTACTTTGGTTACGATACCAGATACTACGGAGGCTTGGAAGCGGTGTTTCGGCTTTCGTTGGACTCAATTGGTGAGTGGAAATGTTTTGGAGTATTAAATGATTTCGAAATGGGTTCTTGGGGTTTGGGTGAAGCCTTGAGGGCTAACCTAAACCCAAGTGTAAGTTTACTAATTTTACCTTGATCGTTAAGTGTTGGTGTATGAACAATTGTTGTGATATTGTGTGAATTGTGGATTGTCTTTACTTCCATTTGATGTTGTTGTGTAGTCGTTGTTGGTGTCGAACCTCACGTGATGGTTGTCGTTACTACGGTGATGTGTAGTCCCACCAGTAATGACTAGTAGAAGAGTATGGTGATGTGTAGTCCCATCGGAAAACTACTAGTCAAACGGTGATGTGTAGTCCCACCGTGTTTTGGTTATGCATGTGTATACCATGTAATTGTGATGATTGTGTCTCATTTCGTACTTCTTAAATGGTTTGTTTTTCAACTAAGATTCAAGTTTTGAAAACTGCATTGTTGATGTGTTTTTAGAGCTTACACTCTCTTCTTTTCCACAATGCAGATCGTTAGTGGCTTGGGAGGTAAGTGGGCAAGTGAGGAATTTCTCGGAGTTCTTGGGTAGCTCAAAGTATGATTCATGTTTTGTAATAATGCTTAGACAATGAGAGTATTAAGCTTTTGTATTGTTGAGTTGATCGAACACTTGCAAATGGCCAAGAGGGGGTGAATTGGCAATTAAAATTTTGTTGAAGAGAAAGATTGAAAATAAAAATGACACAAGGGGTTATAGTGGTTCAAGTTCTCCAAATGAACTCTACATGCACTACCTTAGCTCTCACTAAGGATTTTCAAACAATTCACTAATTGAATTCGTCCCCTTTTCTTGGATGAGGAGGAAACCTTACAATTTCGATTAAGCTTTCTACCCAAAGCTTAATCCACTCAAATACAAAGAAGAATTTGGTAAACTCAAATGTTTCCTCTCAAAGGATATTTGTCTAACCAATTACAATTTGAACAACCCCAAACTCACAATACAATTTGACAAATTGAAAGACAAAGAGTTGGGTACAAGAATATGACTTTGAATAGCTCAAGCGTTTGGAATTTTTTCTTTGATGATGCTTGAATGTTCAATAGTTGTTGCTTGGTCAAATGAAGCTTGTTTTTATACCCTTGCATTGATTTCTAGCCGTTTGGGTAGTTGGGATCATCAATAGAGCCGTTGTGGACATTTTTCCCGCATTAAATGCAGCTCTGCAGCCTACCGTATCGGTACTCGGGAATGGCGTATCGATACCTGCATCAAAGAGGAAAGAGCCGTTGTGCCCGAAAACAGGGCGTATCGATACGCATAGAAGGCGTACCGGTACGGTTTTAAGGGGCGTATCGATACGGAGGGTAGTATCGATACGGTCCAAAGTCACTGGAATCCCAAGTTATGTTTGTATAAAAAGTGTATCGATACGCATACCAAGCGTATCGGTACGGTATAACTACCTTTTGAAAATTGGGAAACCAACCAACTGACAAGTAACGGTCAAATAATTAAATGCCCGGATTTTTCAAAGATATGCTTAGCGTATCGATACGGTTGCTAGGCGTATCGGTACGGTTTCATGAAAAACATTTTCTTAGATGAACATCGTATCGATACGTCTGTATGGCGTATCGGTACGGTTTCATGAAAACAGTTGCCCAGATGCATATCGTATTGATACAGTTTCAGGGCGTATCGGTACGGTATGTTCAATAAAATTATAGTGACAAATTAGGGTATCGATACGCTGAGGGTATCGATACTCCTGGGCGTTTTTGCATACTTAGGCTTGAAAATCATAGAAAAATACTTAGGGAATTATATATGTTAGAGAGCCAGTCTTTAAATATAATTTTGTTCAAAAATACTTGTCAATTGTGAGACTTTATAGAGTACTTAAAAATTTATTGTTTTGCAAATTGGTCCTTAAGTTTATGTGTTATATCAAAATCAATTTCGATTTTACAATCTCCCCTTTTTTATATAACAAAACCATAAATAAATTTTTAAGTTTTTGAAACTTTGAAAAGCTTTCTCCCCCTTACTTTAAGATAGATTTTCAAAACAAAAATATTTTGACTCTATGATCCTTCTCCCCCTTTTTGTTAGATCAAAATGGAATACAAGGAAAATAACAATATAAAGCAACAATAATTCATTAAACTAAAAGCAAGTAAAGAGTTCAAATTTATAAACTTCAAAATAAACATAAAGGTTCAAATGCATAAATGTCAAAGCAACCATCATAATCCAAACTCTTAAAATCCAAAAAACATAGATAATAGGCATAAACTTCAAGTTCTAAAAACGAAAATGCAATAACAATAATAAAAGACTAAATGGCCTAAGATGAGATGTATGATCTACTCGTCCCCTTCGTCATCATGATCTTCCTCGTCATCTTCTTCTTCATCTTCTTGAGATGGTTGATTCTTTCGGTTTTGATTGATCCAAGCACCATGGAAGGCGGTAAGAGAGATGTCCATGGAGTCTTGGCGAGCGACCATGGTATCTATCTTCTTGTCCATGCCTTGAATGCGATACTCTAAGGATGTGAAACGAGTATCCATCACGGTGAACTTCTCATTGAGGAAGGTCATGAGAGTATCCATGGAGGAGGAATCAAGAGGGGCACGGTGAGAACTCGAAGAAGCACGAGAGGTACCGACCGGATCAACGGGCAGAGGATCTTGAGGATTGCGAACCCACTCATTATCAACATAAGTGAAACCGGAGCGAGCTAGGGAACGCTCATCAATAGGTAGGCCAAGGGTTTCGGGAAAATCATGTGAACAATCAATGCCAAGGGAATGAAATAAACAACTCAAAGCCGTGGAGTAGTAAAAGGATGAGACTAGTTTGGTGTGACGGTTTTGAACTAAGAAGACAAGGTCGACAAACATGATTTGACACAAATTTGGACGTTTACCTTCTCTAAAACACTTAAGCCAAAAATCATCCGTTTGACGAACAATTGAATATTTCCCACCCGATGGACGAAGAAACCAAGAAACAAGAAGGTGAAGGATACGATCATGAGCATTTAAAACTTTTGCGGGACCTAAATAACCCGTACCCAAAGAATGTTCATCATCAATACCAACATCTTCAAAACCAAAGACATTGCATAAAACTTTTTGATCAATTTGAAAACGTTTGCCCATAACGAAATATTCAATGGCAATGACATGCTCCCTAGGTTCATCATATATACATACGACATTAGAAAAGAACACAATGACTAGGTTCCTATATAGGATAGGAGGAATATTTAAAAAGGTTAAGAATTTCCATTGCTTAATCAAAGGTAGGTATTGAAACTTGAAACGAGCAGAATTTAAAAAAAGGGATAGACACAACACGCTTTTCCCTAAGGTTCATTCCTAGAAAAAGTTTATATCGTTCCCTATCAAGAGGTTCGGGAAGACTTAATTGGATGATATAAGGAAGGTTAGGTGTAGGATTACCCTCGACATCCTCGTTAGGATTGGAAGAAGAACGATGACGCTTAGTGCCTTTTTTCGGTGCCATAATCCTGAAAATTCATCAAAAAGAATTCGAATATGTATGCAATTAACATCCTATTTGATCCAATAAATTTTAATAATTCAAGGTAATTTGTTAAAAAGAATTTTAAAATTAAAGAGATATTCACAAAACAAAACAAAAAAACAGTTTTAAAAAAAGTATCGAATATAAAATATATTCGAATAAAAAAAATTTAATTTTTGAAAATTTTTTGTGTGAAAAAGATGAAACCCATAACAATCAAACAAGATTTGTACAAAAATTCAGTTGAAATATCAATTAAAAACAAACGAAAATTAAAAAAAAAAAGAGAAATTTTATACCTTGAATCTTAGAATGGATGAAAGAGGGGATGTGAATGCACAAGATTTGATGCCCAAGGTTTGCCTTGATGTGTAGAGCAAAAGCCCTCAAGAAATTTTGAAGATTGATGGTAACATTTGAAGTATTGAGGGGGTTTATATAGGGTTTTGCGGCTAGGGTTTTTGTGTTTTAAAGAATTTTAACCTATACAGCCCTAAATAGCCTCTCCGTCGAGGCCGTATCAATACGCTATACACGTGTATCGATACCCATTAACCCTAATTTTATATTCGTCTTTACTACCGTATCGATACGTGGGTCCGTATCGGTACGCTTGGCTTTGACTATTTCCCTTGACTTGTACCGTATCGATACGAGGGGTCGTATCGATACTTGTTCATCTGCAAAAATTCCCAGAAATCAACCCGTATCGATACGCCTATGCCGTATCGATACACCATTACCAGTTTCTGCAGTTTTGACAGATTTAAGTGCAAAAATCCAATTTGAAACGACCCTAAATGCATGTACATGTCATATGAACAAGTTTTAATGGCTAAACTTAGTATATACTCCCCCTAGCAACATGCATAGAAGCAAAAAGAACAAAATTAACACAAGCATGAATCACAAACAATTTCAAGCAAATTTTGACATTTTGGGACCAAAAAAAGTGTCAAGAAAGGCTAGTTAAATCTAACTCTCTCATAAGGGTCCAAAAGCGCTCTTTATCTAAAGGTTTTGTAAATATGTCCGCTAATTGGTTCAAGGTGTCAACAAACTCTATAACAACATCATTTTTCAAAACATGATCTCTAATGAAATGATGTCTAATTTCTATGTGTTTAGTTCTAGAGTGTTGGATGGGATTCTTAGTGAGACAAATGGCACTAGTGTTGTCACACCTAAGGGGTATGGTTTCTATTTTAACACCATAATCTAAGATTTGTTGCTTCATCCAAAGGACTTGAGCACAACAACTCCCTAAGGATATGTACTCTGCTTCGGTGGTAGATAAGGCTACACTATTTTGTTTCTTAGAGAAACAAGATACGAGCATACTACCTAAGAATTGGCATGTCCCGGAAGTACTTTTCCTATCTATCTTACATCCCCCATAATCCGCATCCGAAAAAGCATGAAGGCTAAAGGAAGAATCCTTAGGATACCAAAGGCCTAAAGTAGGCGTGTCTCTAAGGTATCTAAAATTTCTCTTAATGGCAACCAAGTGTGATTCTCTAGGACTAGCTTGAAACCTAGCACACAAGCAAACACTAAACGTAATATCCGGTCTACTTGCGGTAAGGTAAAGCAAAGAACCTATCATGGATCTATAAAGCTTAGAATCAACACACTTACCTCCTTCATCTTTGTCAAGCTTTATGGAAGAACTCATAGGAGTGACTTGAGGTTTTGCATTCTCCAAGCCAAACTTCTTGAGCATATCATTCACGTACTTAGCTTGATTTATGAAGGTGACATCCTTCATTTGCTTGATTTGGAGTCCCAAAAAGAATGAGAGCTCCCCCATCATGCTTATCTCGAACTCACCTTGCATTAGCTTAGAAAACTCCTTACAATAACACTCATTAGTAGAACCAAAAATAATATCATCAACATAAATTTGAACTACTAAGATGTCATTGTTATATCTTTTTATGAAGAGTGTTGTATCCACATTTCCTTTTTCAAAACCCTTTTCAATTAAGAAATTTGAGAGTCTCTCATACCAAGCTCTAGGAGCTTGTTTTAAACCATAGAGAGCTTTTGTAAGTTTAAACACATGGTTTGGAAATTTTGAATCCTCAAAACCCGGTGGTTGTTCAACATACACCTCTTCATTTATAAAACCATTTAAAAAGGCACTTTTCACATCCATTTGAAAAAGCTTGAAATCATGATAACATGCAAATGCAAGTAACATCCTAATAGCTTCCATCCTAGCTACGGAAGCATAAGTCTCATCAAAATCAATTCCCTCTTCTTGTGTATAGCCTTGAGCAACAAGCCTAGCCTTGTTTCTCACTATATTACCACTTTCATCTAATTTATTCCTAAAAACCCATTTTGTTCCTATAGTAGATTGATCATTAGGCCTTTCAACTAATGTCCAAACTTTACTCCTCTCAAATTGATTTAATTCCTCTTGCATGGCCAAAATCCAAAAGTCATCTTTTAAAGCTTCTTTAATATTTTTAGGCTCAATGCATGAAATAAATGCAACATGATTCATTAATTTGAGAGAGGATCTAGTAGTTACCCCCTTGGATGGATCACCCAAGATTTCACCACCTTTGACATAGTTTAACTCCCTTGGGTAAGACACCTCCTTTTCCTCAAGAGCCAAGTCCTTCAAGGCTTCAAGAGGTGGATCTTGTGAGTCCTCTTCTTTGGTTAGAATCTCATCCACCTTTGACGTTTGTCCTCCATCAATGGCATCAATGATTCCTACATCATCATCATCACAAGATTCTTTCCTCGGAAGGAGGTTATCATCGAAAACAACATGTATTGACTCTTCAACAACTAGAGTTCTTTTATTAAATACACGATAGGCTTTAGAGTTTAAAGAGTACCCTAAGAAAATAGCTTCATCACTCTTAGCATCAAATTTGCCTAAGTTTTCTTTACCATTATTCAAAACAAAACACTTGCAACCAAAAGGGTGAAAATAGCTAATGTTAGGCTTCTTAGATTTTAAAATCTCATAAGGTGTTTTCTTCAAAATTGGCCTAATCATTACTCGATTTATAATATAGCAAGTGGTATTTGTGGCTTCCGCCCAAAAATATTTAGGTAAATTATTTTCGCAAAGCATGGTTCTAGCCATTTCTTCTAAAGTTCGATTTTTCCTCTCAACTACCCCATTTTGTTGAGGAGTGCGAGGTGCGGAAAAATTGTGGCTAATCCCATTTTCATTTGAAAACTCATCGAAACCTAGATTTTGAAATTCGGTTCCATGATCACTTCTAATGTGAGAAATTTTAAGTTCAAGATCATTTTGAGTTATTTTTGAAAATGTGATGAATTTTTCTAAAGCCTCATCTTTTGTACTTAAGAATAGAACCCAAGTATACCTAGAGTAGTCATCTACAAGTAAAAAAGCATATGATTTTCCACCCAAGCTCATTGTTCTAATTGGCCCAAAGAGATCCATATGAATCAATTGTAAACATCTACTAGTAGAGACATCATTTATGGATTTAAAAGAACTTTTATGTTGTTTACCCTTTGAACATACATCACAAATTTTATCATTTGAAAATTTAAGTTTGGGTAAACCTCTAACTAGATTAAGGGAAATTAATTTCTCTAAGACACTCATGCTAGCATGTCCTAATTTTCTATGCCAAAGCCATGAGTTATGTTCATCATGTGCAACTAAGCAAGTATGTGATGAATGGATGTCATCTAAATGCACCATGTAAATATTGCCTATTCTATGTCCTATGAGCATTATTTGATTTGTTTTAATATTTACAATTTTGCAACCACTTTTATCAAATAAAACATTAAAACCCCTATCACATAATTGACTAATGCTCAACAAATTATGTTTAAGACCGTTGACATACAAAACATTTTTAATGAAAATAGAAGAGTGATTACCAATGGAGCCTATTCCTTCAATGTGGCCTTTGGAGTTGTCACAGAAAGTTACTACTCCACCACTCTTAGGCTTTAGTTCCACAAATCTACTCTTGTCACCGGTCATGTGTCTTGAGCATCCACTATCAAGGTACCAAGAATTTTTGCTTGAAGCTTTAGCCTTGTAGCAATGCTCCCCCTACAAACAAAGAAATTAGGCCTTGATTTTTGGTACCCAAATCATTTTGGGTCCATGAGTGTTAGCCTTCAATAATTTGGTTCCCTTAGGAATCCAAGAAGCAATAGCATTCAAATCATTAGAAATAATGAGTTCTTTAGGAACCCAAACACTCCTAACTCTATGACTTCTAGCTTGATTATAAAAATTTCTTTGTTTAGGTACAAAATGTTTTCTTTTTACATATTGGGATTTAGAATGATTTCCTTTTTCAAAATTATTTTTCCCAATAGCAATAGATGTTTTAAGATTATCCACTTCCTTTGTGTGATAATCTTGAAAATCGAAAAGAAGTTTTTCAAGTTCAAGATTTTTAGTTTTAAGATCATTTGAAAGATTAACTAAAAACAAAACCTTCTTTTCCAATTCGGAGTTAGTTTTTGAAAATGTCTCATTTTGAATTTTTAAATCGGAAATTGTTTTCTTGTTTTTCAAAATGGACTCTTTGTATTTTCCTACTAACTCATCATACAATTCTTGCAATTCATCATAAGCATCTTGAAGTTCCTCAATAGAAAAATCGAAATTGGATGAGTTAGAGTTTACCTTAGGTTCATCATCGATGGCCATGAGACATAGGTTGGCCACTTCCTCCTCTTCCTCGGAAGACTCATCGTCACTCCAAGTAGCAATTTGTGCTTTGAGCTTGTTCTTCTTCCCAAAGCTTTTCTTTTTCACTTGAGGACACTCGGAACGAATGTGACCCGGTTTCTTGCATTCATAGCAAGTAATTTGGTCCTTCTCCTCTTCCTTGCTTTTACTCTTGAAGTCTCCCTTTCTAATGAATTTTCTTCCACGATTTGACTTCATAAACCGAGTAAAGCGCTTGACCAACATAGCCATCTCCTCATCTTCATCCTCACTAGAATTGCTTTCTTGTTGTGAAGCCTTTAGTGCGATTCCAACTTTCTTCTTCTCAACTTCCTTCTTCTCCACTATCTTCTTCTCTTTTTCTCTTCCCTTACTCATAATCTCATGTGTGAGTAGAGATCCAACAAGGGCATCTAGCTTGAGAGTCTTCAAATCTCTAGCTTCAATAATGGCCGTTCTCTTGCCATCCCATGATTCCGGAATAGAATACAACAACTTTCTCACTAGCTTGTCTTCAAGAATAATTTCACCGAAACCCTTCAAACCGTTGACAATAACCGAGAACCGATCAAACATCTTGGAGACACTTTCTTCGGGATCCATCTTGAAGTTCTCGTAGCTTACATTGAGTAGCCCAATCTTTGTCTCCTTGACATCACTAGTTCCCTCGTATGTTGTCTCGAGGGTGTCCCAAACCTCCTTGGCATTTTCGATTGAAGACACCTTGGAGTAGATATCCGGACCAAGTGCACAAAATATTACATGAAGAGCTTTGTCATTCACTTGCATCCTTCTTCTTTCATCATCGGTCATTTCGGCCTTGATCTTTGGGATGAGCCTTTCTCCATCTCTCCTCATGGGAATGTATGGACCTTCTTCAACTACATCCCACACCATATAGTCGGTAGACTTGATGAAGAGCCTCATCCTATTCTTCCAATAAGGATAGTTATCCCCATTGAAGAATGGTGGCTTGGTGGTGGATAGAGACTCATAGTTGGAGGTGGATGCCATTGCTTGACTTGTTGTTGATCAAACTCTCCAAGAATCGACTCAAGAGGGTTGTAATCCTTCCAATGAGTGTAGCTCTCATACCAATTGTTGAGTTGATCGAACACTTGCAAATGGCCAAGAGGGGGGTGAATTGGCAATTAAAATTTTGTTGAAGAGAAAGATTGAAAATAAAAATGACACAAGGGGTTATAGTGGTTCAAGTTCTCCAAATGAACTCTACATCCACTACCTTAGCTCCCACTAAGGATTTTCAAACAATTCACTAATTGAATTCGTCCCCTTTTCTTGGATAAGGAGGAAACCTTACAATTTCGATTAAGCTTTCTACCCAAAGTTTAATCCACTCAAATACAAAGAAGAATTTGGTAAACTCAAATGTTTCCTCTCAAAGGATATTTGTCTACCCAATTACAATTTGAACAACCCCAAACTCACAATACAATTTGACAAATTGAAAGACAAAGAGTTGGGTATAAGAATATGACTTTGAATAGCTCAAGGGTTTGGAATTTTTGCTTTGATGATGCTTGAATGTTCAATAGTTGTTGCTTGGTCAAATGAAGCTTGTTTTTATACCCTTGCATTGATTTCTAGCCGTTTGGGTAGTTGGGATCATTAATAGAGTCGTTGTGGACATTTTTCCTGCATTAAATGCAGCTCTGCACCCTACCGTATCGGTACTCGGGAATGGCGTATCGATACCTGCATCAAAGAGGAAAGAGCCGTTGTGTCTGAAAACAGGGCGTATCGATACGCATAGAAGGCGTACCGGTACGGTTTTAAGGGGCGTATCGATACAGAGGGTAGTATCGATACAGTCCAAAGTCACTAGAATCCCAAGTTATGTTTGTATAAAAAGTGTATCGATACGCATACCAATCGTATCGGTACGATATAACTACCTTTTGAAAATTGGGAAACCAACCAACTGACAAGTAACGGTCAAATAATTAAATGCCCGGATTTTTCAAAGATATGCTTAGCGTATCGATACGGTTGCTAGGCGTATCGGTACGGTTTCATGAAAAACATTTTCTTAGATGAACATCGTATCGATACGTCTGTATGGCGTATCGGTACGGTTTCATGAAAACAGTTGCCCAGATGCATATCGTATCGATACAGTTTCAGGGCGTATCGGTACGGTATGTTCAATAAAATTACAGTGACAAATTAGGGTATCGATACGCTGATGGTATCGATACTCCTGGGCGTTTTTGTATACGTAGGCTTGAAAATCATAGAAAAAGACTTAGGGAATTATATATGTTAGAGAGCCAGTCTTTAAATATAATTTTGTTCAAAAATACTTGTCAATTGTGAGACTTTAAAGAGTACTTAAAAAATTATTGTTTTGCAAATTGGTCCTTAAGTTTATGTGTTATATCAAAATCAATTTCGGTTTTACATGTATGTAGTTGGTGTTCAAACTCCTTAGTTTGGCTTGTTGATGTTTCTAGCATGTTTGGATGATGATACTATGTTGGAGCATGGTTGTAGGGCCTTTAACTCTTTTGTTGGTTTGTTAAGCATGCTTGTATGCTAGATTCCTCTATGTTGCTCATCTTGGTGATTGTTGCTTCGTTGTATTTTTAAACCGCTCCACATGTCTATCTATAGTTGCTTAGTGATGTATGTAAGTTGGTATGTTGCTAGTTGAGTCGTCAAATGCATCTAGAGTTGAGTCCTTGTGTTCTTAGCTGCTAAAATGAGGCTAGCAGTGCAGGGCATATCGGTACGCCCAAGGGCTGTATCGATACGGTCCTTGCTTTAAGGCTCATTTTGAGCAGAGCGTACCGATACACGAGGGTGTATCGATATGCCAAAACCTCTTTGGAAATCTGAGAAATTGGCGAGATTTTGGCGTATCGGTATGAGTCCTAAGGGTATCAATACAGTCTTTGTAGTTTGATCGTGAGAAGTTGACCGTTGAGGGTGTATTGGTACAGTCTTGCTGTGTACTAATACTGTCTCTCTGAGTTGACTTTAGGGTGTTGACCAAGTTTAGGCATATCGATACGGTCATCTAGCGTATCGATACGGCCTGTTATAAAAGTAGAAAAATTGGGACGTTTAATTGCATGTCTTAGGTGTTTGTATTCGCATGTATGTTCGTTGCATGACCTAACACATATGGTATAATAAACGCATCTAGAAAAGATAAAAAAGGGTTGTTGATCGAAGTGAGGCCTTAGCGGGTTTCGCTTCGGTTTTCCCCGTGTAATCTGATCGGACAAGTCTGTCGGCTAGACTGGATAAGGGGTTACATTTGGTGGTATCAGAGCCTCGGTTACGAGGTCTCCCGAGAAAGGTAAGTTAGGTAAGTTGGTTTGTATGGTTGCTTGCTACTGCACGGTGTATGAATGCATGCTTTTAGATGTTCTTGTTGTTGGTTGAAGTCTAGTCAAGTGTTTCCATTGCTAGGTGTTGTTAAAAAAATGGTTTTGGTTTAAAGAACTTGAGAACTTGGGTCCTTGTCATTTTGCTAACCTCATGTTTTCTTTTGTGTGTGATCTGTTGTTTGTTTTAGATTTATACCATTATGGTGAGACTGAGGGGGCGGCCTAGAGCAGGTGACCAGACACCCGGGGGTGAGCCTCCTGCTCCTCCTGCTCCCGATGGTGATAGAGTAGGTGGTGAAGGTAATGTGCCTCAGGCTGGTGCGCAAGTCGAAGGTGATGGTAATGGGCCCCAGGATGGTGCTAATGTTGGAGGTAATAGGGCTCAGGAGTATTTAGTTCAAATTTGATAAAAAAAAATGAACTTAAAACGAAAGAGGAATTAAAGAAATGAGAAATCATACAAAGTTGAGGAGCTAAATTGAAAAAAAAGAAAATTTATTATTAAAAAACTTGAATTGAAGCTAAATAGTTATTCTCCGGTAGTTTGGGAACATGTGATTCAAATTTTGTCAAAATATATTTAAAATAAAGGATGAATTGAAGAAAAAGGAAACCATGAACTAAATCACAAAACTATAAAATTTGATTTTTCAGTTTTTTGAGTTGGGAAAACTCGAACTCGACTCGAATTCAAAATTTTTACAAATTATTTGAGTCAAATTTTGCTTCCCCTAAATGATATGGTTGAAGTTAACTACCTCTAGTATCTCCCTTAGAAAGACTCCAAGAATTGCCTTCATTTAAAAATTGGGAAATCACTTTTTTAAAAACTCCAACTTTTACTTTGCTTTTCAATTTGGTCTATAGTTTTGAAAACAAGTTAATTTCATAAAATTCTTTTCAATTTCACTCACAGTTGAAATTTTTGATTTTCTAATTTAGTACGAGAGTCTAAACTAAGTATTCCCTACGTAATTTTACCCCTGATTTAAGACGATCTTTATTTTAAAATTTAATAATATTTATTCTCGATGGGATTTTGTAAGAGTTTTACTAAAATTTCATAAATTTGATGACTAACTCATTTTTTTTTTTTTTTTTTTTGGGGGGGGGGGGGGGGGTTATAGAAGAAAATATCCCGACATTATTATTGTAGTTTAAAGGAAGAATATATTAGTATTTTTCAGTTGAGTTGGTGTTAAGTTGACCCATGAAATCAACTATATCAGAGATTTAATAAATGCGTAGATTATCATCATCACCACCATGTATTTTTTATTTATTTTATATATTATTCTCTCTTTTTAATTTAAAAATTAATTATATTTAATTCAGTCATACATAAAGCCTTAAATGAATTCATTAAATTATTTTTAAAAATAAATAATTACGATTATTTAGAAGTGTCAAAAGAAAAGAAATCAATATTAGGGTAAAATTCCTAAATCATCACTCAACTTTGTTCCCAGACTTATTTTGGTCACTAAACTTTCAAAACAATCAATTTACTAACTAAACTTTACTTTCTGACCTATTTTAGTCACTTTGAATTTTTATTAATATTTTGATATGAATTGGAATATTTTATTATTATTAAATATAAAATTTAATTTAAAATAAAAAGTTATATTTTATTATTATTAAATAAAAAAATAAAACCCCAAATCTCCCAACAATCAAAACATCAAACCACTTTCACCCTCACCGACCACCCACCCCTTTGTCGGCATCATTTACCCACCCGAAATCAAAACCCAACGTGCTGCAATGTTTGATCAAACATTTGTATGAATCTTTGTTTGTAGATGATCGAGCTTCTTACATATGTTTACTCGTCACTTTGTCGACCATTGTTTCTTTCATTACTGAAGATTGTTGACTTTAGATACCAAATTGTTATGAATATGTGTTTGAGTTTGATATTTAGCTAGTTGAAGGAAGACTTAAACCTGTAAACTTATTAAGCAGAGAGTGAAGGGGTGAGTAGATGACGTCGGCGAAAGGGTGGGTGGTAGGATAACACCAACGAAGTTACGAAGGGATGGGTAGCCATTGAGAGTGAAAGTGGTTTAAGATTTTGAGTGTTAAGGAATTTGATGACAAACTCATAAGAAATATCAGACGTCCAAATAAGTGTGCAAAGGCTGATCTAGTGGCATATGCGTCGAATATGTTAAAAAATATAGATGCAAACCAAAAATCATCAACATATACAAAGGTAGATAATGGTGAAGACGCAAGCGAATAGATAATGGTTATGCAAGAAGAGAAGGAGTCACTCACTCCCTACAACTAAGTTTGAGCAGAGCTTAAATTTGGTCAAGTCTTAATGTTGACGACTACCCCTTGAAAAGTTTCGTAAAAGAGATGAAGATAGTGTTTGAAAAGAATTTATCTCAAGGTGGATATTTTTTAGAGTTGTGATCCAATTTTTTTTAAGATTTGATTTAAAGTAAGAATCGTACTTTTAGTAAATCTTGTTCACTTTACATTAATTAAATATAGAAACCTATGTTGAGTAGAATTACTTTTTATGCAAGTTTTCTTTGTAAACAAGCAATCTATTCTTATAAATAGATACAAAAATTAAGGTTTTAGATGCAACACAAGATGTAACATGTAGATCAAGGACTCTATAGAGCGTTAAGCTGCAAACATATTGTAATATTTTAATCTTTCTTATAGTGAAAGTTCTCATCATTTGCATGTGGTATTCTCTTTTGTGTTTGTCATATAAATCTTGGTGTTATTGATTTTTTTTGTTTTGTTTGCGATCACCATCTTCATTTGTTTCATCACTCGG
Source organism: Hibiscus tridactylites (assembly GCA_958450335.1). Lineage (NCBI taxonomy): Eukaryota > Viridiplantae > Streptophyta > Magnoliopsida > Malvales > Malvaceae > Hibiscus > Hibiscus tridactylites. Next base: position 74,439,515 of record OY288279.1, read on the forward strand.
AAAAAAATCGAATTATTCGACTCTACACACAAAAAAAGGCTCGTTTTGACTCGACTAAACTCAAAAAATTCAAATAAAGTTTGAGTTATTAAATGAAAATTCGAATAACTCAAAAATTTTAGTAATTAGTTGATTAACTTTCATATTCGAGTCGAGTCTGTCAATTTTGCATTATATATTATGTATATCACATGTGAAAATATGAAGAAATATATATGTATATCGTATATGGATATAGCAAACCGTTAAAATTTGAATCAATATATATATATATATATATATATATATTATAACATTATAAATAATTACAATTAAATTTGTACAAAAACTCGAAAACTCGACTCGATACGAAAAAATTTCAAATAAAGTTTAAATCTTAAAATAGAACTTGTAAACTCGATTTTTTTTTACTCGACAAGATTGAACGCCAAACCGTAATTCCCGGTATTACAAAATACAATGTTTTTCGCAAGATATATAACTTTCGGTTATCGTGAAACATTTATTTTATTTTTTATTATTTAAATTTCTTATAATTAGATTTGAAAAGCATCATTGCAATTTAATTATTTAAAATATAATAGTTAAAAAGTCGAATCTGAATATTAAATTGATTTAGTATATTTTAAATTATTCGTGCAATAATTCCATGCAAAAAAAAAAACTAGTATATACCCGTACATACACACAGAACAGATATAGAAGGATCATACATGGAAATATACATTAGGGTTCCTCCTTAATTATTTATGTGACACTTCAGAAATATACACATATCCGTAAGTTTCCTAAAGTCTAGACAGAAACTGAACATAAAAGTATTACTCTCTGGTTAAAATGTAAGAATTTTCAATTAAGCAACACTGAAGGAATTTGCAGCGCTCTCCACAAACTTTCTAGCTCCTTTAAACCACCTCTTGTCCCCAGCTTGTGCCTTGCAGATGTAAAGTTTACCACCGTTCACGGTGGCACTGATTAGTTGGTGCTTGCCGCCTTCATCTCCGTCGGCAGTTCTTGTCAGCACCGACAAGAAGTAGTACTTTTTCCCATCGATCACCGGAATTGAAGTCTCCAATATGTTTGCAGTTGCCACAGAATTTGAGTCAAATCCACCCTGCATGCACCCAATTTCAAGATGTTAGAGGAAATGTATGGTTTTGGGAACTATGTTACTAATGAGCCTGTTAGATATGAGTATGTGTCGACTTAAGGATATTCGATTTTTAATTTTTTTAAATGTTTTTGTATTTCGATATATAGGCTTGTTTGATGAATGATACCTCAGCATCAGTTGAGCCAGAGTATGCTTGTTTTCCAAGCAGATAGTCCACCTACAAAGATGCATGAGAAGCAAATAAATGAATAAACCACATAAATTGTATGTATGTATATATGCATGTAATGATCAGAAATTAACCTTGGAGAGGAACTCTTCAGGGGAACCGAAGTCGGTAATGGACTTCTTATCAGTCGGAGTGACCATGACAGCAACATTGGTGGTGGAGTCGAAGTTGTCCTCGTATCTCAGGACTTGACCAGGGTACTCAACCTCTTTGCTTGGGTTCCATTTCGATGGTAATGTCAGCTTGAACCCCTCCCCATTGTATGCTCTGAACTCTGTGTTTGTTTTCGGCTTTCCAAATACATTTGCTGCCATCCAATCAACCCGTTATTTCAAACATCACCACCATCTACAAAAGAGTAATGATCACGTGACATCGCTTCCGAGCATTCATATGATGCTCGGAAGCTTTAGAGAAACGTACTTCACAGAGTATCTTTATGCATTAGACAAATTAAATGACACAATAAAGGGAAGTTACCAGCTTCACCATAGGCAGCATCAGCCGGAGAAACCTTAGAGCCAACAGCTGCGGTACCAATGAGCAGAGTGAGAGCCAACCTACGGGAGATGACAGCGTTGCTTCCCGAATCATCCTGATCGGCCTGTTTCTGAGCAGCGCTGCCAACCGGCAGTTGATTTGGCCTGGCATTTGCAACGAGGCGCTGATGCCACGAGGAAGAAGTCGATAACAATGATCTGGTGGCGGCGGTGGTGAGCGCATGGTGGTGCAAGAAGCATGTGGTGGAGGCCATAGGTGATATAATGTACTAAACTAAAATGAGTGTGGTGTGGGAGGGGAGGTTTTGATTTGATACGTGAAGGGGGGGATCGGGAATTTGATGAGGAAAATGGATTGGATTATGGGAATTATGGGGATAAGGTTGTTGAGGCTGTTATTGGTGCACGTGGAATTGGCTAAGTCAGTGTCGGATTTCCAATTTGGTTGTATGTCAATCAATGGACTTCCAGTGTTTTCTCGTATGCATCATGTAACCATCACATTTATAGCTTTCGCACTCAATATTATCCATATTTGATTTTCTAATGTCACTGTCGATTGAGAAAATATTTAATGAATTATATTAAAATTATAATTAAATTGATAAGATGAGTAAATAATAATAAACAAATGTGTAATCATACAATTTGTTTAGTTGTTATATTAGTATTTTCGTCAATTTTTTAACAGTTGATAATATTATTTGGTATTATTTAAATAATTAAATAATTCGATTAAAATTTAGAAAAATAACTAATGATCAAAATAAAATAGCACCTATAGTTAGGTGAGTTATTTTGACCTATGTAATATAATTACAAAAATTATATGTTTGGCACACATATGTTTGATAAACGTTCCTGCTATATATGAGTTTACAATTAGGGTTAGCGTTCGATCGAGTCAAGTAAAAAAAAAATAGAGTTATTCGAGTTAACGTGTCATATTTTACAACTTAAACTTTATTTGAATTTTTTTCGATTCGAGTCAAGTTTTCGAGTTTCTATACAAATTTAATTGTAATTATTTATCATGTTATAGTCTGGTTCGATTTTATTTTAAACGACTTTTTCTAATCATATAAGATATGCATATATATATATATATATCTCCATATTTTTTATATATGACATTTATTTCTACATTTTTTATTTTGGTATATATAGCATGAAAAATTGAGGGACTCGACTCGAACGTAAAAATCAATTCATTAATTACTAAAAAATTCGAGTTGTTCTAGTTATTCAAATTTCCATTTTACAACTCAAATTTTATTTGAAATTTTTTCGAGTCGAGTCAAAATGAGTCAAATTTGTTTACTTCGAGTAAAAATTTTGATTTTTTCGAGTCGAGTTTTGCTTACCTCAATTTATAATAGTCTATTGTTGTATTTTTGCTTGCGTTTTGTACTACGTTTTCTTGATGTTTTGCAATTATTTTTCTCTGTTATGTTTTTCTTTTGTTTCTCAGGCTGCTTACTATTAATGCGCAGAATTTGCACCTTGCTTCTACTGTATTCTCGTGTTGTTTTGTACTGTTGCGTACTATTTTTTTTCTCAAATAAACATATCACATCATATTTTTTAATAGTCTAAATGTAATTAAAAATTAATATTTGTTCATATATATTCTTAAATTTTTGATAATACATATATATCTTGCAGACAAATCGATTGAACCTGAGTCTCTTAGAATGAACATTATCCGTTTTTCCACTAGCACCACTTGTTGGGTTCTATATCACATTTTTCTTAAATATTCATTGGAACAATTCAATGATTAATTTTTCGCATTATATATATATATGATAAATCTTAATTTTAATTACAATTTTAATCCTAGTTAGAGAGGAGGGGTAGGGGCAGGAGAGGTCCTTGAAAGTATTACTAGGGCCACGTCTGCCCCCTAATTTTGGAAAATTATAATTTTACTCCTAAAATTTTTAAAAATTTTAATTTAGCCCCTCAAAATTTTTAAAATTTCATATTAAGCTTCACAATTTTAATTTTTTTTAATTAAATTTCCTCTAATATTTTTTAATATTTGTGTTAAATCTCTCAAAATTATCCCTGAATTTTTTTTGAAATTTTTTGTTTAAGCCTCTAATTTTTTAATAATTTTAGTTGGGCCTCTCAAACTTTTACTCCAAGTTCCGCCACTGAGAAAGGAGACTTTAGAAGAAAAAAGAAGTACTTTTAATGAGTCTAAAGCCCATGATTTAAGAGAATATGAGAGGACTAAAATAAACAACTTGACCAATCAACTAAATATGCAGTAATTTGTGTTATCTAATCTTACTTTATGACCAAAACAAAAATCTAACTTTCGGTAAATAAATTTTTTTTTATCACATCTTATGTTAAAAGTGGCGGCGGAGTTTGGAAAAACACCGGCAACGGTACTTTGTGTTAATGTAATCACGCTCGTTATCTTTATTATCCCAAAAAAAAATTGAAATGAAGGTAAAAGATGACGTTGTTCTTTCTAAGTGATTTAAATTAGATTAATTAGGGATGAAGATTCGATCGAGTGAGTCGAGTCAAAAATTTCAAATTAGTGGAGTTGAAGAGCTTATTTTATAACTCAAGCTTTATTTGAAATTTTTCGAGTCAAGTCGAGTTTTCGAATATTTGTTCAAAAAATTGATTAAGAAGGGGTGATCAGGATCCATGCGTCTCATTAAAAAAACCCTAAACCTAAATGAGAAAAAAGAGCACTTGAATCCCTACAAACAAAACCAATAAGCAATTACATATATGTTTGTTCAAATTTAATCTTGAATATTAATAATACTATAGTATTAATTAATTCCGATTTAAACAACTTTCTATAATCATATACAATACACATATATATATATCATATTTTTTCATATGTGATATATATATGGGATGGGATCAAGTTACATGGTGTAAAACTCATTTAGTTTTACACCAATCTAGGACCATTGGATGAGTGAAATGTATGGATGAGATTAACAGTAAAAAATGTGAAGATTATCACTTGGGAAAAAAGATAAGGAAATAATCTGGGCCATTAATTACCATCATCCAACGGTCCAAAAATAGTGTAAAAGTAATTGAGTTTTACACAGTGTAAGTTGATCCTAACCCTATATATATATATCATACAGAATTAAAAGACTCGACTCAAGCTTGAAAATTAATCCACTAATTACTAAAAATTTTGACTTATTCAAATTTCTATTTTATAACTTAAACCTTATTTAAATTTTTTTGAATAGAGTCGAGTTTATAAAATTATAAGTTGAGTCAGGACAAGTTAAGTATTTTTTTCATCGAGTCGAGTTTTGCAGGCCACTAAGAATAACATAATTTATAAGTGTGTGTATTTTTTAAAATTTAAAATTGAATTAAGATATTATCTTATAATTAAATTAAAATAGTTAAAATATAAACCTGAATTACAGTGTCTTCGAATTTTAATGCCACTGGGTATCACATATTCATTATTATTATTCTCATCCATCATTTTCAAATTATATGTTTGATAAATAAGAGTTTGTAGTTAGATAAATTATTACTTTTTATACGATAAAGGTGATTACAAGGTAGTATCTGTTCATACATATTATTAACTCTTTGACAATACATGTATTTTTTGCAGACAAAACAATTGAACTCGAGTCTCCTAAGATGATTACCATCCGCTTTTCTACTAGGATCACTTGTTGAGTTCATAGTTTTTAAAATTATTAAGTGGGATCGAAGTAGATCAAGAGTATATTAAGTCAAGACGGACAAAGAATCACACCATCATATTGTTATTTGCAGATTAAACTGAATATAATCCATAAAACCTTAAATCAAATATTATTAAATGTTTAAATATATTTAAACTTATAACCTTTAAAATATTAAAACATCAGTTGTAGAATTTAGTTAGGAGTTGGTTGCTTTGTTAGTTAGTTTGTTAGTTAACTAATATTTGTTAGGTAGCAGATCATTTTTGTATATAAACGGGTTGTAAATGTAAAATAAGTAATTTGAGTGGATCAAATATTTTTCACATTATTCTTTTAGCATGGTATCTTGATTCCAGATTGTTTGCCTAGTTTTTGGGCTTGCTTTTCTTTCTCAAGCCTTTGTTTTTTTCCCCCAAAATTTCTAATTTTCTCGATCGTTTCTTCATTTCAGAATACTCTAGGGTTTCCTCTCAGCCTTTTCTTTCTTTTCTGTCGTCCCCATTCCGCCATCGGAGGTTTCAACCCTTGATTTTAACCACCAGCTTTACCTTCATCCATCATATACTCATGGATTGGTTCTTGTTTCGCATCAACTTTTCGGTGTTGAAAACTAAAATATCTGGAATAGATCTTTGTGAATCGCTTTTCTTGCAAAGAACAAGCTCGGATTGACCGATGGTAGATGTTGAGGGGAAGATTTCACATGCCCGATGGAATATTAGTGGGATCGTTGCAATGTCATCGTCCTCTTTTGGATCCTCAACTCAGTGAGCAAAGTGTTATCCGCGGGAATCATATTCGCTTCCAGTGTTGCCCTGGTCTGGAAGGGTCTGAAGGAACGTTTTGACAAGATCGATGGATCTTGCATCTTCTTCCTTCATCGCAAAATTGCTACTTTGATTCAAGGTGATTCCTCCATCTCTGCGTATTTTACTCGCTTGAAGTTGTTATAGGATAAATTTAGTGCCTTAGTCCCTTTTTCGACGTGTGAATGTGAAGCATCTCGAGAGAATCAACAACATGCTCTTCAACAAAGGTTGTTCCAATTTTTGATGAGATTGAATAACACTTATCATGTTATTTGCAGTCAAATCCTCCTGATGAAACTACTGTCGTCGCTTAATTAGGCGTATTCAATGTTAATTCAAGAGGAGTCTCAAAGAATTCATCTATCAAGTCCTTCAACATTCTCAGACCCTACAGTAATGTACTCTCATGCTAATTTTGGTTCTTATTCGCGACGTCGCTTCACTGGTGTATGCGATCACTGCAAAGTCAAAGGACACAAAAAGGGAAATTGTTATCTCCTCAACGAGTTTCCTTCTAACTTCAAGTTCACCAAGAGGAAGGATCCACATGTTTCTCTAGCTACGAGTAATGATCACCTGGACAATTCTTGTGTTGCTCCTGGTTCTCCAGACATACACAGATGGCTCCGCAATTATCTCAGCAACACCATAACCAGCTTTTTTGTAACACCCCAAAATCTGGTCTAGTTAGAATTGGGTTCCGATGATCAGAAATATCACATCAGTGAAGCCTAAATGTGCTATCAGCTTGCTAATTATTTGATATTGGACTCTAATTGAGTTAAATTATTGTCGTTGGACCCTATCGAATAATATCGAAATCTAATCTGTGATTAAATTGAGGAAATTGCAAGTTGAGGGAAAAATCATAGTGTAGTAGGAGTTGAGGGACTAATCTTACAACTATCCCCTCCCTAATTAAAATCTCACCTACGTGGGATAATCTGAGAGGTTTCCTTCATATGAAGGAAAGCTAAATTGCCTAAAGGATAAATTAAGCAAAGAAATAAACATAGGAAAAACTTACCCGAGACTTTAGAAAGCAAACACCTCCCTTGGCTTCATCATCTTCCTCTAAGCACACACCTTCATTGAAGAGAAACCTAAGTTTGGTTTTTCTTTGATTTATTGATATTGAATCATTGCCATCGATCGGGTAAGCTATATTCCTAAATCAATCATTGGATTCCATGCATGTATCAAGCTTAATCTTAAGTTAGGGTTTTGCCTATCCATGGTTATATTGATAACATATGATTATCGTTAGCTTAGATATTGATTTTAATATCGTTGTTGTAAATACAATATCGTAATCTTGTTTTCAACATACTCCTATTGATTTTCTAGCTCAAGAAGTGGAGAGAGAGGTTTTTCCATCTTCATCGAAAGCTAGAAACAAGGGTGTTGCCATCCGAGAGCCGTAAGAGCATCGGATATCAAGGTGAGTGTAGTCGGAGTCTCAAAGTCAGGCGAAGAGCCTTCCCGAATTCATTATTGTTGATTTTGATCAAATAGCTAATATTTCTCTTAAGGGAGTTGCATCAGATTGTTAAACAGATCTATTGGTAAGCATCGGTAAGTATGGTAATGAACATAGGACATAGTTATTGACATTATCATTGTGCATTGTTAACGATATAGTTATTGTTATTGAAACATTTTAAATGAATCACCGTACATTGACATTGATATCGAAATCATGAAATATTGATATGGAAACATAGTTACTAAAGATAACATTGAAGTCATTGGTCATCAGAATTATCATTGAATATTAAATATGGATATTGTCATTGAAACCTTGGATTTGAATGGACTTTGAATACAATTGGCATGTCATAGAATTCATGAGCTTAGTGTACGGGTGAACTATGGTCCTAAGGCTACGACCTATATTGATTTGGCGAGGCAGAGGGATGTATATTGTACTTGGTCATTGGCGAGGCGGAGGGACTAAACCATTTATTGATTTGGCGAGACGTAGGAATTCATATATCCACTATCTTGATTCAATCCAAGGGTTAATAATGAATTTGATATGTTAAACATTACATATTGGAGCATAACATTTCTATTGTTAAGCATGAGTTTATGCATATGTAACATTCATTGATATGTACATTGTATATGACTACCTCACTAGGCAACATATGCCTAATATGTCTCATCTCATGCATTTCAGGTTAAGGAATCAACCTTTGTGAAAGATCAGAAAAGTCGAGGCAAGACAAGTCACTACAAGCCAAAAGTAATGTATTTTGACCTTATGAACTCCTAGGAAGGTGGCAAAGTAGTTGAACTAGTCTTATGTGCCCATTTGTGTATGTTTGTAATGTGTATAAGTGGTAATTTTGTTAAATGCCTAATATTGACTTTTGGTGTTGTTAAAAGTTAGCAAAAATGACATATATGGCTCACCTAGGTGAAAAACTAGTAAACGTATTCGAATGATCATGAAATTTGGTATGCCAGTAGTTTATAGCATTGAAATATTGTGTGTAAAGTTTCATTGCATTTGAACACTGTTTTGGTAGGTCAATTTAATTAAAAACCAACAAAAATCTGTCATTTCAGGTCAGGCCGTATCGATACGGGGTAAGGGCATATCGATACGGTTAAGCATAATTGAACCTAAGGAACATGGCGCATCGATATGGTCTGGAGTTGTATCGAAACGTTTTGCCACTGGAATTCCTTGTTTCAATACGGGCCTATCGAAACGGGTCAAAAGTCAAAGTCAATGAAAGTCAACTCGTACCGAAACAAGGCTTACATGTATCGATACGACTAATGGGCAAAGCCAAACCATGTTGACCATCGTACACCCGTATCAAAACGGCATCAAGGTGTTTTGATACAGGGTTAGTTAAGTTGGTTAAAAGGCATAAATTGAAGATTTACAATGCTCACAGATTGGTCACTAAATTTAGGACGATTCAATTTGATGAGTAAATGAACTCCAAATAGTATGAAAATTTACAGACTTTTTGTTAAAGTATTGAATTTCATTGTAACTTAATCAATTGCATCGAAAGACCTCTAATTCATCAAATTTATAGTTTAGTCTATAAAACTTGTAACAGTTAAGGATTGGCCCTAAATGATTAATTATTGAATAAATTAGACTAAAATGTATATTTGGTAATGATTTATAGTATAACATTGCTCATATGTTATTTATAGATTGAAATTTTATCGCACTGACTATCGTACTGTGCATGGATATCACCTTCCGACTCGGTTCTCGACCAGGCTGGGAAGGGGGTGTTACATTTATGGTATCAAAGCTAGAGTTTAGTCGATTCTAGGACTAAATTGAAGCTTATTGCATTGTTGTTGAGTTACTTTGCCATCGCTCCCGTTGTCCAACATACTCGAGCTCCTACTTATAAGCTATCTCAGTATCGAGCTTATATCTTTACCGGCCAGGATGATGACAATCATGAAATTGATGAGTATTGGTTGGACAACACTCTTCGAATCCTAAATAAGCAGTTGCAGTGCTCGGACGAGCATAAACTCGAGTGTGCCCTTGCATTGTTGGCTGACGAGGCACTCAATTGGTGGGAGACTACTACTCTGACAGTCTCTGAGGATATTGTGACTTGTGAGTTCTTTCTTAAAGAATTCTGCAAGAAGTACATCAGTGAGTTCTATCTCGCTGAAAGGTGAAGGATCTTTCTCCACCTCAAGTAAGGCGAATGACCGATCGAGCAATACATCCATGACTTTTTCAAGTACTGTAGATACAGTGCTGAATATATCAAGAAGGAGGAAGAGAAATACTGGATGTTCATTGCAGGACTCAATGATGAGTTGCGCTCTATGTTTATTGCATTGAACATCGTTAATTTTCAAGACTTGGTGAATCGAGTTAAGGCCACTGAAGCTGCACAGAGAGCTCAGCGAGCTAGTGGATCTGGTAAATTGGAGAAGAGGTTTAGGGATGATTCTCGACCTCCCAAATGGAACAAGAAAGGAAAATATCAAGGTCCTAAGTAGAATGTTTATCCGCAGCCCTCCCGCTCTGGAAATATTGATAGACCTCAATATGTGACTCAATCCTTTGCAAAGGCAACATCTATTGATAGCACCGGAGGTTCGAATCAGAGCAACCAACATCTAGTTTGTAATTATTGCCAAAATAAGCAGCCCACAGGTTAATGCCGTAAGCATACTGGAGCTTGTTATTACTGTGGTGAGCAGGGCCACTTCATTCGTGACTGTCCACTGAATGCAACCAAGTCTACAGCTACCCTGGCTGCTGCTACCTCTCATGCTCAATCCTTTCAAGGTAAGGAGTCAAAGTAAGGATCATCAAGAACTTTTGGGAGATCGAGTGGTTCGGGGAAACCATTCAACAAGAAAGACACAAAAGCTTATGCCCAAGTGTATCATGTGAGGAGCAGGGAAGAGAATGATGAGCATGATGTCATTGCAGATACCATTGAGTTATATTCGTACCCTTTGTATACATTGATTGATCCTGGTTCTACCCATTCTTTTATAAGCACCGTAAGAGTCAAGAAACATGGTATGTCTTCTGAGCCGATAACACTGAAAATATCTGTAACTAATTCTTTAGGAGATTGCGTCACCGTAAGAGTATTATGCAAGAATTGTCCCTTATTGATCTAAGGGATTTCTTTCCCAGCTAATTTGTTGGCTTTATCGATCCACGAGTTTGATGTTATCCTAGGTTTAGATTGCCTTAGTGAGCATCAAGCCTGGGTAGATTGTTGTAAGAGGAAGTTGTATCTGCGGGGTCTTGGAAAGGAAAACGTTGTTTTGATGAATGTGATGAATCCTTCATTATGTGCTTTGATGTTAGAAACCAAAGATGAATCTCAATTACAGGACATTGAAATTGTATGTAAATTCCCTGATGAACTTTCGGATTATCCCAACTTATGAAGTGGAGTTTCGCATTGAGATGCAACTGGGGACTGCTCCAGTTTCCATTACAAAATATCGTATGACAACTGTTGAAGTAAAGGAGTTGAAAGCTCAAATTCAAGAATTGTTGAGCAAAGGTTTTATCCAACCGAGCTCTTCACCTTTGGGAGCTCCAGTCCTCTTTGTAAAGAAGAAAGATGGTTCTATGTGATTGTGTATCAACTACCGTCAGCTGAAAAAAGTAATCATCAAGAACAAGTATCTATTGCCTAGAATAGACGACATGTTCGATCAACTAAAGGATGCCTCTGTGTTTTCCAAGATCGATTTAAGGTCTGGCTATCATCAAATGAGAGTGAAGTAATGTGACGTACCTAAAACAGCCTTTCGTACAAGATATGGACACTACGAATTCTTGGTGATGCCCTTTGGGTGAACCAATGCACCGACAACTTTTTTGGATTTGATGAATCGGGTCTTTAGACCCTATCTTGATAAATTCGTAATGATGTTTATAGATGACATATTAATCTATTCTAAGAATGTTACGGAACACCGAGATCCTCTTCGAATCGTGCTTCAAACCTTACATGAGAAGCAGTTGTACGCAAAATTCTCTAAGTGTGAGTTTTGGCTCACCGAAGTTGCTTTTCTTGGACATATTGTGTTGGCTTCGGGCATTCAGGTGAACTCGAAGAAAATCCAAGCTATCGTAGATTGGCATCCACCAAAGAATATTAGGGAAGTCAGAAGCTTCCTTGGGCTTCTTGCTATTATAGGAGATTCGTAAAGGGGTTATCTATGATAGCTGCTCCTTTGACTAAGCTATTGAGAAAAGCTCCTTTTGTTTGGACCGAGGATCAACAACGAAGTTTTGATCAATTGGCACAAGTCTTGAGCCATGCCCCAGTCCTGACCTAACCCGAATCTAGAAAAGATTACACGTTTTATAGTGATGCATCGCATCTCGGGTTAGGATGTGTATTGATACAAGAAGGAAAGGTCATCGCTTATACTTCGAGACAACTTAAGCCGCATGAAATGAATTACCCTACTCATGACCTTGAATTGGCTACATTGTCTTTGCGTTGAAAATCTGAAGACATTATCTCTATGGAGAAAAATGTTATCTCTTCACTGATCATAAGTACCTATTAACCCAAAAAGAGATAGAGTTGTTGTGAAAATGCTATGCTTTAAATATGCATTTGCTATGGGATGAAATTGTTTTATGTTGATGCATTGAAAACAATGGGTATTTGATGTTTAAAATGTTATATATTGGCATAAAATGAGATTATTGTTACCATATATAATTGGTCGGCCAATAGGATGAGAAGTGCACTAGAATATACAAAATTCGTACGTGCTCTTTGTTTCGGGCAATGGGGGTAGTGTCATCCCGTTCCAAATTGAGAGTGTGGTGATAAGAGATTCCACCACGGTAGGTCTTGGTGAAACACCCAAGCTTTGTGGCGATGAGAGTGCCGCCATGAGAGTCCGGTGATGTGAGATTCCACAGGGGTAGGACTTGACATTTGGTCAAGCTATCTGCGGATCCGAGTAATATTGCTAAAATGCCAATATATAAGATTGATTATGAGATTCACATGTACCTTAATATAAATGCTTTTTATGAAATAAGATGCATGTGAGATTATGTATTGAGAAATGCTTTTGATGAAACAAGAATGTAAGGCTTTGCCTTGAGACTTTGTATTTTGGCTAATGCATGAGATAGATGGTATATGTGGTGTTTAAATGATGTGGACTTTGCTTTGAAAGTGATTTCAAGCATGAGATAGAAAGATCATGATGAGTAGAGATTTCTAATTGATAAATGGTTTTAAAATACATTGTTGTGTTGGCTTGTTTCGAGCATCCCTCGCTAAGCATTATAACTTACGCTCTCTTTTTCCAATAATGTAGAGAAATAGCTTTTAGGGCAGCAAGAAAGCAAGGAATAATTACCAAGGAGTGATCCTTTCCTCAAGTATGATTTTACTTTAATACCTTAGTAATAAATTGGCAATGGGAGGATGATATGTGTTTGGGAGATTGTGTTTTGGAACTCCATGTTTTTGGGCAAGTTTGGGATGCCCTTTATGACTTGTAAATGGCCTTTGCTTTGTAGTTTATGCTTTGGTTTGAGTTTTGACTCTTTAATGGCTTTTTGTATAGGAAGCATGCTTATAGATTTTAAATGTTGCTTATCTCTATGCCTAGTTGATGAAATTGCCATGTATGTCTGAGGTTTGATGTTTAATTAAGTTGTATGCTTGTTAGAAGTATGTTGGAATGTGTTTGAATAGATTAAAGTATGAAAAACCATCAAAAGAATGCATATTTGGTACAAGTGTACCGATACTCGAGGAACCGTATTGGTACGGGTAAGCCATTTTAGGCTTGGCATACCGGTACGGTGGGGAGAGTACCGATATGGTCTCTACAATAATGAAGGGGCGTATCGATACACGGGGGCATACCAATACAGGTTTTAGCTACTGGTTTTTGGTGTATCGGTACGGTTCGAGAGGGTATCAATACGAGCCTTTTATCTTTGAATCTTGGTGATGTGCTGTCGTGGGCATATCGATACTGGCTTTAAGGGTATCGATACGGCCAGCTGGTAAGTTAGTTAAAAGTATCTCTGAATGTTATGTTTCTTTAAGTTTTAGTCATTGAATGTTATATATGTAATTAAATGAGATTGGATGATTGTATAGAGCTGATTTTTGACAAAGTAGCATGTAATGTAAATAATTAAAGGTTGGTAAGCTAAAATTTGGAACAACCATTGTAATTAGCAAATTTACAATATGATCCACAAAAGGTGCTTGTGTGCATTTGAGTTCTAAAATCGTTGTCTGATCGAGTCGTTGTTTGTTCCGCTGTGATGTTAAACACTTAGGATCCTAACGAGCATCTAGACAAGATAAAACAAAAAATGGAGTCTTTTATTGGACTAAACTTCCCGACTTACTTCAATATTCCCCGTGTGACCTGTTTAGTTCGGTCTATCGCCTAGACCGAATCGTGGGGTTACAAAACGGCTTGTAAATGTAAAATAAGTAATTGGGAATGGATCAAATATTTTCCACATTATTCTTTTAACATCAGTAATGCTAATTGTTAATTAAGTGATTTTAAGTTGCTAAATGAAATGATTGTAATCATTTTTAACATGTTTAAAGTGATTTTAGTTATTTTTAAATGATGTAAAAATTCAAAGTCACTAGAACAAAATACAACCGACATTCTGATAAACTTGATATTTATATAATATATTAAATTTTAACTTTGATAGAAATAGTTTTGTTTTAACAAAAATCACTCCTCCCATTTTCTATGCAGCAATTACAAGAAGTTTGCAAGTTCTTCATCTTCTTCGTTGATCTTCTTCTTCACCGGCAACGACCTTTGGCCGTTTTGCTGGTTTTGTATATAAATAACTTTCATTTTTGGTAATGAATATTTTATTTTTATGATTTTCTTGTTTTTCCTTACTTTGTCAGTTTTATATCAAATCTGCTTTCATGGCAGTTCTTTTGTCTGCTTTTATGGCAGTTCCTTTGTCTACCTTTATGGCAGTTTTAGTCTATCTTTTGACAGTATAGCGTTCGAGTGACGAAATTTCAGCGAGCGTTTTTCAGCGAAGGAGGCTGATCTATAAATGCTTATGATTCCCTGTTGTGATTGAGCCGATATGCCAAGAACAAGTAGAGAAAGAATTTGATGTCTTCATAGAGCACTCTGGTTAAAGCTATAGTTTCCTGAATTTCTTTCAGAAGTTGCTTCAAGTCCTTCTGAAAGTGATAGGTTTGTTCTTTAATGTCTTTCATACCCTTAGGTTTTATTGTATTTGTCTTAATACATTGAATTTTCAATGTTTGGGTGTAATCCTTTGTAATCCTATCACTTTTAATATAATCCAGTTTGTTTAAAAAAACTTTGATAGAAAGAAATTTAAAAATTAAGATATTAAAATAAGACTAGTAATTGATTTTTATTTTATTTTATAAAACACTATTCAATTATAATTCAATCAATTTTGTTTTAAGCCTCAAGTTTGAGGTGTTAAAATTTAAGCATAATACCAAAAAATGCATCTAACATTTGTTTAAATAGTCATTTTAATCATTATTTTTTAAAGTAATTTAGCTCTCAATGTTTCATTTTTGGTCATAATTGCCTTTCTGTGAACTGTTAGTCAACTAACGACAAACAACTTAAAATGACTTGACAGAATGACCCCTTAGAAGAAAAAGTATTTTATATTTCATACAAATTTATAAGATTATTTTTTGATTGATGTGTTATAAGGTAAAGTCAACGTATTTGCCTATATAACACTGCTATCGCGGCGTGCACTGTTATGTAGGTTTGCCACACCATTTGAAGCCATTTTTCGTTGGTTGACTAATTGTTTTCATCCGCAGAAAAGCCATTTGGACCCAAAATAAAACATTAAGGGGTTAAATTACTTTAAAAAAATAGGGCCAAAATGACTATTTAGTCAAATGTTAGGGGCATTTTTTGGTATTATGCCTAAAATTTATAACTCTTAAATCTTAGGGTAAATTATCATGGATACGACTACACTTTAGGTGTTGTATCTTTTACATCATTGAACTTCTAATTTGTTCAATTATGACACTAAACTTTTATTTTGGCTTCCATTATACTATTGGGTTATTACCTCGATAACGACGTGATGACATGGACGACGGTTGTCGGCGTGGATATTGTATCAAAATGTAGTCATTTTGGTAGGGCTATTTTGTTGCCCAAAAATGACGTCATTTTAGGCACTAAACTTCAAGGTGTATCAATTGTGACTAAACTTTAAAACAATTTATTTTGGCCATTAAAATTCTGACCATTATTGTCAGCCAATCATCGTCGTTCACCGGTCTCCATTTACGACAAGATCAGTACCAAAAGAGTTCACATTTTCTTTTCTTTTTTTCTCATTGGATTGGTTTTCCACAGAACTCACTCGAAATCGACGAAAATCTATCAAAATTTCTGACATGTTAATACTCCAATCTCCTCCAACGGACGTCCGATGAGGCTAGTTTCGAGGTATTTTGTTTGTCTTTTCAAAAGAATATTTTTCATTGTTCGAATTTTTGAACAAATACTCCAAAACCCTCAAATTCGAGAAAACTCCCTAAACCCTTAAAAATAGTGATTTTTTGTTTAATTTCATCGATTTTGAGTGAGTTTCAGAAAAAATCAATCTGATGAGAATTAGTGAAATACAGACATTTTGGTACCGATCTTGTTGAGAATGGTGACCGGTGACAAACAATGATTGACTGGCGACATCGGCCAAAATGTTCAATGGCTAAAATAGATTCATTTTAAAGTTTAGTGACAGAATCGATACACCCTTAAAGTTTAGTGTCTAAAACGATGTCGTTTTACACAAAAATAGCCACATCAAGATGATGTTGTTTTGTCCATGTCATCACGCCATTTGAATTTTAACGGCCCAATAGTATAAAAGTTTGGTGCTATAATTAAATAAATTAAAAATTTAACAGTATAAACAATACAGCATCTAAAGTTAATAATATCCCATATAATTTACCTAAATTTTATTTAGGTTATTTGTGGACTTAGGGGGAGAAGTAGTTGTTATGATGTCTACCATACATATTTCTGTCCGAAATTTTCGGGAGAGGTAGAAGCCAGCATTGGTGAATACTGCACTGAAGGGCCAAACGCACTTGGATGATTAGTTGGGGCGATGAAATTATAAACCCGAAAAAGAGAGAAAAGCCCAAAATGCGATTTATTTTTTCAAACCCATGAAAAGCGTACTGACTCGACCATACCTTTCATTTAATATTCAGACTTTGCTGACAGGGTGTCCTTTATACTAGAAATTACATAATAGGCTCTTCCCGACACGTCATTTATAGTCTCAATTATTAAAAATAATTTATTTCAATAAATATTTTTATGTCATTTTTTTACAAAGTGAATCTTCAAATATATTTACGGTAAGTTAAATTTAAAAAACAATTTTTATCTTGTTAAAATTCACTTGGTAAAAAGATTACATGAAAAATTTAATGAAATGGGTGGTTTTTATTGGTTGGGACCATAGATGACGTAGCGGAACGGAACTACGATATAATTTCTCATGATACACACAATCGAAAAATTATATCACAGGCCTGGCTCGCCACGTCATTCATGGTCCTAACCAATAAAAAGTATTCATTTTATTAAATTTTTTCATATCATCTTTTTACCAAGTGAATCTACAATTAGTAAAAAGTGTTTTTTAATTTAATTTACAGTAAATTTGGGTGAAAATTTACTCGGTAAAAAAATGACATAAAAAAAATTAATAAAATAAATGTTTTTTATTGATTGGGACCATAGATGACGTGACAATTCGAGCCTATAATATAATTTCTCCACACAATCATAAAAAATGTTTATTTCTGTAAATGACGTTAGAATGATAATTTCCCTAAATAATCTAGGGAAATGTATTATTTGAAATTTAAGGTTTTATTAAAAATAGGTGTTCAAATTATATATATTTTCCCTTTAAATGTTTATTTATTTTTTGTCAAAGTATGTGTTTAACGTTTTATTCTGTTGGATTTTATGTGTCTAACATCTCATCTCATTAGCATTTTAAAGTCGATTCGTTAAAAAATATTGTCATTTAGTCATTGTTTGATATGTGATCTGATTTTTAATTTATTTTTATTAAAAAAACTAAAAAAAAACTAATTTAAAGAAGAAAACCCAAAATTCCAAAAAAAAAATATTTCTCTTGAACATCAAATTTCTATTTTTTTTTGTCTCTTATGTTGCCTTGGCTTGGCAATGAAGTCTCCTCATGTCATTGTAAGAATTGAAAATTTTAATTCACCATTCAAATATCTTTCGCGTCCATCGATTTACGGGGATTGAAAAGTGAAATAATAAGTACTAAAATTCCAAATGAAGGGACTGAGAGTGGTAGTTGATTCGACGATGTCATAAAAGTGATTTAAGAGTTTTATGAAAAAGGGTATTTTGGTATTTTTGAGAAAAATTAAAATTTTAAATTTTTTTAAAATATAAATAAAATTAAGAAATCAGTCATGTGTCTTGCATTAATTAGATGACATATAATTTTTACAATGGTTAACAAATAAATAGTTAAAATGTAAAGAAATAAAATATTAAACATTTAATTTAATAAAAAAAATTAAACACCTAAAAAATATAATTAGAACCCTTATTTTGTGATAAAACAAAACTTATCCAAACATGATGTTTGAATTATGTCTGCTATTAAATATTCATATTATATTATTATTCATACCCACGTGAAAGGTGAGACTATGGAGTAGGGCCAGTTTTTAGTTTAGATATAAAGTCGTATATTATTATACCCCCAAAATAAAATAAAAATAAACTTTCAAAAAAAAAAAACTCGTATATTACGATTAATGTCGTTTTCTAAGTTTGATCTAAACTTTTAACATATTTAAGACGTGAGAACGAAATGTCCAACCAGATCAATCATGGTTCTGATTTTTTTTGGTACCCGTGAACTATAATTACGCAAATATCCAATTATAACCATTTCCAAAGGGGAATTGGTTTGAATATTCCCTTTTGAAAATTTATTGGGGAAAATAACCCCCAAAGTTTCATATTGGGAAAAATACCCCCCTTTCATGTCATGTAGGACGAATTCGCGTCCTGCAGGACGCGAATTCCTGAGACGTTTCAGTGAAAAGGGAATTCGCGTTTTGCAAAACGCGAATTCAACGATTTATTGCTCCCCCCGCACGAGAAATTCAACATGAAATTGAATTTAAACCAATATAAGATGTTTAGGTAGCAATATTTGTGATCGAATAACGGATTATCGGGGTACCCGATTAAAATTTTTGAACTATAACAGTGTCGTATTGAAACATATCTTTAAGATGGTGTGAAGATACGAGCGTATATAATATCCTAAGATGTGTGAAAATGGCCTAGAAATAGGCAAGTAACAATGTTTTAAAAGGAAACATCATCGTATAGGCATGTTTAAATGCATTTTACGGTGTGTTTCGAACTTTTTTTTTGGTTTTTCCTAAGTTTGGAGACAAAGATCTGCAGCTTAATTTTACAGTGGTGCTAAAGTTCTGAGGAAGACGGTGTCCGAAAATGTGAGAAAATTGTGTTAAAAATGCTATCAAAGTAACATTTTTGAAGCAAAAAATGTGTCGATAGGCATGTTTTTTTTTTTTTTAAAATTTAAAGGGCCTCGTTAAAAAACCCCTCTAAACCTATGTAGGGGGAAAAGAGTGCCCATAAGATTTATTAAATTACCAGATAATAGAAGTTCACAAATCAGAAAAGAGTACACAATGGTTGATCTAGTTAATTCGGGGGCCGGTCCTAAGAGGGCATTTCCTAATATCATGTCCAGTGTTCCCACATTTACTGCACCTCCTAGGTTGTCCGGTCTTTTCTCTCGGAACCATATCTTCGGCACAATGAATCCTCGTTGATGGTGGCCGGCCTTTTTTCTTTCGTCGCAGGGAGGGATCTGGGCATATCTTTGGTTCGTTGCTGATTATACGACGGTCACGTGCATTTCCGATCGGAGGGAACTCGTTTCGGTAAACCTTGAAAACGGTTTCGAGCCTGTAGACCGGATCAATGAGTGTCGTTGCATCAAAATGAACCGATGCACATGCTGCGAAAGCATGCGAACACGGGAACTTGAACGTCTGGAACTCCCCGCAATCGCACGTTCGTTTTTGCAAATCAACCACGTAGGTGTATTGCATTATTCCTTGTAGCGGTTCAAAAAATTGCGTGACCTCAAAGATGTGTTCTCGACGAGAGAAGCACAACGCACCCATCGAGTTAGCATGCGCAATGGACGCTTGGATTTTGTCGGCGAGATCTGGATTAAATATGCGACCAACTGCCATCCAGTTCATTGCTTGTTTGCCGAGGGTTGCGAAAAGGGTTGCCAATCGATAATATGTTGCTTTGACAACGGACGTGATAGGTAAATGGCGTGTTCCCTTAAGAGACGAATTGATCGCCTCAGCCAAGTTTGTTGTCATATGGCCGCATCGACGACCCCCGTCATAACATCGCAACCATTTCTCCTTCGGTATCTCCATAAGATAGTTATACCCGAATGGATTCCTCAATTGCAACTCCTCCAACAGCTCTTCCACTTGATTAACTCGGTGTGCGTTGCCTGTTGAATAAGACATGCAAAATAGTTAATTGGTAATAATATGAAATTGGTGGACGTAGAATGACAAAATGAAATGGTTGCATACCCATACGGAGAACCATTATACGTTCATCCTCGTTCTTGAACCTCTGATAGTAGTTTGCTGCTATATGCCGCAAACAATATCGGTGATGTATGTATGGGGGTTTCCATGAATCTCCCAAACGTTGAATTGCTCCCCAAATCCCTGCGCCTCTATCTGAAATAATAGCTAGGCCATCTTCACGTGTACGCAAAACCCGACGCATGACATACTTGCGGAGGTTGTAAAGGAAAAACTCCCAAGAAGGTATATTTTCCTTTTCAACAATCGCAAAAGCAACTGGGATACATTTTCTGTTGCCATCCTGGGCAACTGCAATTAGCAATATCTGCGTGTATCTGCCATATAAAAATGTACCGTCGATCTGCAGCATAGGTTTGCAGTGACGGAAAGCTTTTATGCATTGGGGGAACGTCCAGAAAAGGCGATGAAATTCGACCTCCCCTGGTACAACACGATCGTTGTAGTACTTCTGAACAGTCTCCAATTCCACAATTGTCCCTGGATTGTATTCCTGCATAACTTGAAGCCATGATCGTAGATCGTTGTATGATAGCTCCCATTGCCCGTACAGTGTTTCGATGGCTCGATATCTTGCATACCATGCCTTATCGTAATTGACGGTGTACTTGTAAATGGATTTGATGGCAGCTATACACACTGGCACAGATACACGTGGGTTTGCTTTCACGAGTGGAAGGATTGCATCGGAAAGTACGTGTACATCCAAGTTAGGATGGTCTTGGCTGAGGCTCCCAACGGAGCATGTGTGAGGCCCTGTATATCTCGTTATTTTCCACAGGTTATTCAGCCTTTTCAATTGCGACACACGAACCCTCCATTTACATCCTGCAGACTTGTGAGGACACTCTGCAATATATTTCCTGGCCTCAGTCTTCCAAACGGTGGATGTAACTGAGCGCTGAATGTTGTAATGCTTGATGGCAGCCTCCGCGAGCTTTTTTGTCCTGAAGACCATTCCAACATGTAGCTCAGTCGAACCCACATTCCATTGGTTGAACTGGTCTAATTGTGGATGTTCTGGGAATTCAGTATCGAAGAAGCCATCCATATCCACTGTTGTGAAGTGCGAAGGTGGGTCGTAATATGTTGCGCAACTGGTTGGTCCATGCATTTGCGTCGAACGAACATCATCGTCCTCATCATCCTTAGAAGAGTTTTCTGCGCTCTCCTCTGATTCCACCGGCTCGTCAATGTCAGATGGTTCAGAAGGAAATAGACCCATCTCGTCACCATCAGGCCCAACCTCTGTACGCGGCTCTTCATCAGAAAGCGCATCATGAAACTGGAAAAGTTCTGCGTCATCATAAACCTGTGCGTGAACAGGTTCTGAAGTCATAACCGGATCGACAGTAGCGGCGGTTGAATGTCTCCCCGCTGAGAACATATCTTCCACATTTCGGTGACTTGGGATGTATGTTGAGTGGCGCCCGGTAGAGAAATCATCGAACGGGTTAAACTGTTCATTGTACGTTGAAGACGCCGTGTATGGAATGTGTGTTGAGTGGTGCCCCGTAGAGAAATCATCATAGTTTGGAACGTATGGACTATATGACGACTCTTGGGTTGGTGGCAAGTTAAGGTCAAATTCGTACCGTGGAACGGAAGAACGTCGTTGCCGCGAAGACGAAGACGATGAAGCTTCATCGGTTCTTGTTTGAAGAAGGTTGAAGTCACGTCGTAAACTCGATGTCGGACTAATAGCATTTGGATTGAACTCGAGATTTCCTCGTAACCAATTTGGTACCACATTTTGAGCAGCAACGTGACCTTCAGCAAATGTTACAAATAGCTCCATGGCCCATCCCATTGAGTACTGGCTATGTGTATCTATCATCATTTCTACAGAACTGTCGTCTTCCACATCGAATATTGTGTAATATAGTGGCTCTATCGACGTTGGACATCGATACTTCAAAGACTGCAACTCCCTTCCGGAGCGATTGGGAACCTTCCTGGATATTAAGGTCGTAAGCGACTGGAACGTTGATCGTCTTGGAATGTTGATCGTAACAGTATTTTCAGATTGAAATATGATCCCAATGTATGAATCGGGGACCATCTGACCATCGTAGTATACTATAGCTTGAATTCTCGGTGCCATTTCTGAAAATCGAAGAGCTTTGTGATTCTTAAGTTTTCTTTGGGTGCATCTACAAATTCTGCACCCCTCAATTATAAATAGAAATGTGTCTGGTAATGCATTGGTGAATTCTGTAGCAATAATTTTTGAGTTGTCAGCTTAAAGCCCGGTAAAGCCTGGTAAAAGAGCAATAATTTTAAAATTCGCGTTTTCGAAAACGCGAATTTTAAAATTATTGCTCTTTTACCAGGCTTTACCGGGCTTTAAGCTGACAAATGCATTATGATGAAACCGCGTTTCTAACACGCAAATAGGTCCCTGCATCTGTATAAATAGGTTGTATTTCTGCCTTAGCATCCCATCAAACTTTTTACTTTCCTATCTTCACGAGATTTCTTTATTTCTACCTTTCTGAAAGAGAAAATGGCTCGATATTCAGCTACTGTATTTTTTCGTGGAACATACTTCTACACATCTTTTAGTGAAACGATCACAAGAAATGAATTGTTTGAGTTGATCTCAAAACGAGTTAAAGAGTCGACCAGCGCAAAAATAGAGGCCTTGCAAGTGAAAGTACCAGTCAATGAGCCTGGGCCCGAGGAACATTATATGCTCACACTGTCAGATAAGAAAGATATGCGAAAGATGTTTCGGGCATACAAACGTGCTGGGGGAACAAACATCGAGCTTAGCGTGAAATTTGATGACGGATCAAGTTCTTCAACAAATGTGGTAGCTGTCCAAGACGAGAATGCGTTAGCTGACGAAGACGAGAATGAGTTAGCTAGTCCAGACGAGAATGACGTGTTCTTAAAAATTTATCAGAGACGGCAGGAGAAAGAACAAATAATTGAGGAACTAAACTTAACGTCTGACATAAGTACCGACTACGATTAGTAATGTAATTTTGATTAAGTTATGTAAGTTATTTATCTTGCGTACTTGTATTTTGTGAACTCGGTGCTTTCTATGTTGTGCTTTCGATGTAAGTTTTTAAATATAAAAGTATCAATTAATAATTCTGAATATATAATGTTTTAATTAAGAAAATATAAATCAACATTACTTATTTCGAAAAACATAGAAAAAATATAACTACTACATATGTCTATGTCCGCCGGTACCACAATTTGGTGGACGTCGAGTACGACCCTGATTGCGTCGAACGGGTTGAACCGGAACCTGTTGAGGATCATGATCTGGCTCGTTAACGTCATCGTCTCCAGAATAGAACAACGACTGTTCAGGTGTGTGCTGAACGAACCCGGGGCCCGAAATATCATAAGGCCGAGCATGAAACGGGTAGGGGGCAGAAGCAGAGGGAACAGTGGAACTCGAAGATCCGCCAGGAAATAACCCGTACGTAGTCGGTACCGAAGATCCACCCATCATTCCCACAATAGGAGTGAAAAAGCCTTCCGTCGGACTCGGGGGCCTCGGCTGAATCATCAACTGGGTGGGGCCCTGGGGGCGAATCGGATCGGTAGCTCTAGAGGATGAAGCACCTCCTCCCCTTCGACGTTGCGATCCACCTGCTCCGCTCGTACGATGAGTCCGGGGGCGGTTGCGCTGAACAGGCTCAAACACAGCTGCTTGTTCTTCCGGGGTGAGGAGATATGGTTTCCCACTACCAAAGAACCATGCAAAGTAATTACTGCTCACCATAGGCTCATCAAACATCCGGTACTCATTCAGTGCCTGCCGCTGAAGCCTATCCTGCCACTGTGCAATCCACTGCACATGTTTCACCGACCAGTCCACCTACCACAAAACATCAACAAAATTATTATTTATAAATTGTAAAGTAAGTATAAATCGATAACTATTAAATCAAATTTAATTATTATACCTCAAGTTTTCCTTGTCGGGTGATCCTATGTAAGTCGTCCAAATCAGGAGGATCTATCGGAATTGTTTGCAGACGACCGAACTGGCGTTGGACGCGATCAACCGGATGCCACTCAACTACAGCGTACCAGATGAGAGGTACCATGGCCGTCCAAGCGGAAACCGTCTCATGATCAAAATTAGGCAAGCATTCATTGATATCCGAATTAGAGTACGGGGTCCACAAAAACTGTAAATTAAATATAAAAATAATTAAAAACAAGTAAACTAAACTATATTCATATTAAACTTCAACTTAATATAAAATTAAAATATTTACCTCATTTGCAGATTTCGTGTCAATTTTTTGCCTAATAGAATGCATCATAGTCGGAATCCCAACATGAGTTAGAGCATGGAACCACCTACATAACATCAAAAATATAATTTTAATATTTAAAAAATAAATATTAAGAAAATAACCAATTTATTTTACTTACCGCAAACATAGTGGATACGAATAGTCTGCTGGCGCGGACAATTTAGGGCATAAAAATGGCATTCTAAACCACGCCCAAGACTGAAGTAGCAAAAGACATCCTCCGATGTCGTGTCGATCAGCACTCGCAGCCTTGCACAACTCCCTATACAGAAATGCAAGTACTGCCGAACCCCAACTTAATTTACCAGCCTCTTCAAAATCCCGCAAGTGCCGCAACCACAACATGTGAACCTTGTTGCGAGTTTTGTCGGCCACCAAAATTCCCCCGAGGATCTGTAAGATATAGGCCCGAGCATATGCCTAAAATATAACGAAAAAAATTATTAAAATATAATAATTTTATAATTTTATTACTACTAATAAAAAAATATTTTTTTACCTTCTTCACATCTTCATTCGCTCCAGCAGGCAAATTAGCGAATTCCGTACGCAACCACGTTAGAGTCACACATCCGCCCCGTAGTTTTTCTGGCTTATCCCCTAACAAGTCCATACATAAGCCCTCCCAATCGTCACTGGCGGCACCAGTGATAGCCTCCCCATCTACAGGCAGGCCAAGAATATGCGACACATCTTCTAATGTGATGGTCGCCTCACCACATGGTAAGTGGAAGGTATGTGTCCCTGGCCTCCACCTCTCCACAAGCGCGTTGATTAAATCAACGTCTAATTTCGCACCTCCTCCATTAATTTTCGCCACATGTCCAAATCCGGCTTCGGCTATGTACTCAGCTAGAAGAGGATCCGGGGGCACCCTCATCCGTGTGATATAAACCTCCAATCGACGTTCTTCTCCATTCTACAAATAATTAATGACACACACATATTAACAATCACATATTATATCACAATTTTTTATAGTGTACAATAAAATACTAAACATATTCTAATTTTACTAATTTTTAATCTATAAGTCAATACCAAAAATAAAATCTAAAAATAAATACTATTAACATATTCGAATTTAACTAATTTTTTTAGTCTAAAAATAAAATCTAAAAACATATTCGAATTTAACTAATTTTCTTACTCTAAAAATAAATACTATTAACATATTCGAATTTAAATAATTTTCTTAGTCTAAAAATAAAATCTAAAGACATATTCGAATTTAATTAATTTTCTTAGTCTATAAATAAAATCTAAACTCATATTATAATTTAATTAATTTTCTTAGTCAATAAATAAATACTATTAACATATTCGAATTTAACTAATTTTCTTACTCTAAAAATAAAATCTAAAGACATATTTGAATTTAACTAACATTCTTAGTCTAAAAATAAATATTATTAACATATTCGAATTTAACTAATTTTCTTAGTCTAAAAATAATATCTAGAGACATATTCGAATTTAACTAACATTCTTAGTCTAAAAATAAATACTATTAACATATTCGAATTTAACTAATTTTCTTATTCTAAAAATATAATCTAAAGACATATTCGAATTTAACTAATTTTCTTAGTCTAATAATAAATACTATTAACATATTCGAATCTAACTAATTTTCTTAGTCTAAAAATAAATACTATTCACATATTCAAATCATGCCGGCAACACTAAATTAAATTTACATATTCGAATTAAAATAATAAAAAACTTACATTAAGACGACGATAGTTGGATACGTGGCCATCTTCTAATCTTAGCAAACCCGCCATGATTCTTCAAAATCTCTTGAAACTCTTCAAATCCTATTCAAAATTTTGGGAGAGAATGAAAATTCTCTCCCAACTCCACTGCTTTTATAGAGAAAACGGACGTTGGGGTAGTGAATTCAAACCGAATTTGCGTTCTGCAGAACGCGAATTCAATATAATAAATAGAATTCGCGTCCTGCAGAACGCGAATTCTATTTCCCCAACCGTCCGCATTTATTCGCAATTTACTGCGATAATTTGAATAAAATCTCGTGGAATTCGCGTTTTGCAGGACGCGAATTCCCTTTTCCACTGAAACGGCGCAGTAATTCGCGTCCTGCAGGACGCGAATATTGAATTCGCTTTCCCCAGGACGCGAATTCGTCCTACATGGCATGAAAGGGGGGTATTTTTCCCAATATGAATCTTTGGGGGTTATTTTCCCCAATAAATTCCCAAAAGGGAATATTCAGACCAATTCGCCATTTCCAAACGTATTGACAAATTACGGTCATACGAACAAATCAATTATGACTCATTGTGAACTTGACATGTGAACTCGACATGCGAATGTTACCCTAAATCATGTGACGATGCACGTGATCCACATCGACACCCAAGGAATGGCAACTCACCAAAATACTTATCTTCCTCAATTGACGCGTGCTCTCACTTCATCCAGCCCCTATAAGGAGCCATGCACCCCCCCTCCAAACTCAAGGGAACCATATGGAAACGCTTGACCAGAATCTCGTGTCTCTACCCTTTAAACTGCCTAGAATCGTCGTTCAAAGGAGTTGCTCACATAGGTGATCAACAATGGTGCTGTGAGCGTGGAACTTTCATCCTTTCAGTCTGATTCTCAAGAGACAACGAAGAACGATCCCCAGCAAGAGCGTAAATGAAGGAATCACAGACGACCAGCTGAGGAGGAGTGCATGCATGCAACAAAAATCAACTCAGACACCACAATAATAAGTCCTTTAAAAATTTCAGCTGAAAATATACAAAACCTGAAATCCCCAAACCCTGGTAGGACGAAGGAAGCCTGTTATCCCGTAAGAACATAGGGGAATCACGAAAATAAGAAAATAATTAGAAAGGGAAACAAATAGCTAAAGCAAGAAAAAGGGCCTACCAGTATGAGATAGTCCGGATAGGAAAAGGCAATCAAACCCGACAACCACCAC
This sequence comes from Hibiscus tridactylites, assembly GCA_958450335.1. Classification (NCBI taxonomy): domain Eukaryota; kingdom Viridiplantae; phylum Streptophyta; class Magnoliopsida; order Malvales; family Malvaceae; genus Hibiscus; species Hibiscus tridactylites. Next base: position 74,467,353 of record OY288279.1, read on the forward strand.
TCGATAGTGCACCACCTTCTAACAGACCTACCGTCGCGTATCCTACATCAAGTAAAGGATGCAATAGAGTTCGTTGTTAGAAAAGGACAATTAGAAAAGTTCATTAAAGGCAAAGGAGGAATGTGTTCAGCGGGAACAAGAGTGGAAAGTATAAAAAGTTCGGATGAGAGATGTAAAAGTCAAAATGTCACGAATGATATGGGGAAAACATCAGGCACAAGAGGTAGAAAGTCAGAATGAGGGATGTAAGGAGCCTTGTAGCCTCCTTACTAAAGGAGAAGAAGTAATTCCAACTGATGAAATTCGAAGTTATTAAGCCTGATAGAAAAACTGCTCCCACATGACTTCCTTGGTAGCTAGATCGAGCAGTTAAGGGTGGCGTCTGATGCAAAGCTTTAGATCATTTGGCAGCTAAGTATGGTGGAAAGGATATGAGAAGATGGCGACTTGTCACTAAGCTTATACTAATGATCAATATGGAGTAAAAGAGTCTACGGTACCCGTCTGCGACCTCCTAGAAAATAGAAGAGGGATAGTTCGAGAGATACGCACAAGAAAGCTAAAACGCACCAGACGAGTCAAGGTGCAACCTAACTCATGTTATTCAATATATATTCTGCTTTAAATTTCTAATCACATCGATATTTTGTTTTAAATACTTATTATATAATCAAGTAAAATAAACTGCATGTGAATATCTATGTAAGTTTCTAAGAAATCTTACATTAAATGTCTATCAATATTTTGTTTTATATCATTGAGCTTTCTTTTGAAACTTGACCTTTGCGTAGCCACAAGTAAGCAATTTTTATTAATATATAAATTGATGAAGGGCTTTATTCTATGATAAACTTTAGTATGCTCTGATATTCATGTCTCAAAATATCTTTGTACCGATGCATAAGCATGATAAAAATGTCCATAAAAGCAAATCTCTCATACTGCTTCAAGTAGCATAGCGATGAAAATAAAAAACTATCCTACTGCTCCAAGTAGCGTAGCAATGAAAATCGAAAGCTCTCGTACTACTCCAAGTGGCGTAGCGATGAAAAGTGTCCGCTAAAATAAAGGTTCGCTAGCCACTTCCAAGAAAGTGTGCATAGTGAAGCGTCCGCCAAAATAAAGGTTTGCTAGTCACTTCCAAGCAAGTGTGCATAGTAAAGTGTCCGCCAAAATGAATGTTCGCTAGCCACTTCCAAGCAAGTGTGCATAGTAAAGCTCCCACCAAAATAAATGTTCGCTAGCCACTTCTAAGCAAGTGTGCATAGTAAAGTGTTAGCCAAAATAAATGTCCGCTAGCCACTTCCAAGCAAGTGTGCGTAGTAAGCGTCCGCCAAAATAAAGGTTCGCTAGCCACTTCCAAGCAAGTGTGCATAGTAAAGAGTCCACAACAATAAATGTTTTCTAGCCACTTCCAAGCAAGTGAGCATAATAAAGTGTTTGCCAAAATAGTGATTCGCTAGCCACTCCTAAGCAAGTGTGTATAGTAAAGCGTCCGTTAAAATAAAGGTTCGCTAGCCAAACTATTCACACATATGAAGAATAAAATGCTAACACTAGCCAAAATACTTCCAAATTACACTTACCATAAATTCAAAGAGAAGGCTAAGTATCTGACGCTTCCAAATAAGCACGTGATAAATAATATATTAATGAATGTGCGAATAAAATATAGTTGTCAAGGCTATCTCACTTGGGGGGCAAGAATCCTCCCAACTCAAAGTAGCTATGCAAGTACATATAATGTAGTTCCAAAAATGCTCCTAAGAAAACAAACTTTAATAAATAGTATTCACACTATTTATACGAACAAAAACTTAAAATACTTGTACATAAGGCACCAACTGATTGCATTCTACGAATCATTTTCATAAGGGGGCAAATTGTTCGCACCATCGAACCGGGTAAGCTATCCAACACCTACATAAAGACTTAGAATCTAAAGAGAAGATAGACTCTCGTAATCTAACTAGTCACGATCTCATTCCCTCACCACAACCACCAAAAAGGGCACTCGAACCACCACCTACACCACTCATCTAGTCTTTCTAAGGGTATCTTCTGATCATACAGTCAACAATGTAAAGCGAACCCTCCTGGAAATTATTTTCCAAATGGGGGTAAACGTTAGCTATCGATTTACATTACAAGTTCCCAAATGTCAGAAGTTTATATTTGTGTATCGCCATTTTAAAGAAAGAGACGATTGTGAAGATACAACACACCTAAATAGAGTGATTGTAAAACCTATGTTTGATTTTGATATAACAAAGTGTTTTAAGGACCAAATTGAAATCACTAAATAAATTTATTAAGTCCCTTAAAAGGTTTCAAATCATCAAAGCTTTGCTCTAGTTTGAAAAACTCAAACTTCTAAACTTTTTCTAAGTGTTCCAAGGCCAAATTGCTCAAAAACGTCTATGAGTATCGATACGCCCCTAAGGGTATCAATACCTTTTTTAGAAACTTGGCTACTAGAGACAAACGTATCGATACGCTTCTTACCGTATTGATACGGGGTATCGAAACAGATTTCATCTATATTGATACGCTATCTCTATAAAATCCCAAGGAGTTTGAATCAAGCATTGATACGATCTCACCTGTATCGATACGCTTTAAAAATATTTTTAAAATTAGAGCCTTAAATATTTTGACCGTTTTCTTGGTAGTTGGTTGTAGGGGTGAGCGTTCGATCGAGTCGAGTCGAGTCAAAAAAATTCAAGTTTTTCGAGTTGACGAGTCATATTTTACAACTCAAACTTTATTTGAAATTTTTTCGATTCGAGTCGAGTTTAATAAATTCGAGTCGAGTCGAGTTTTCGAGTTCCTATAAAAATTTAATTGTAATTATTTATCATGTTATAGTAGGGTTTGATTCTAATTTATACTACTTTCTATAAGATATGCACATATATATATTTTCACTTGTGACAATATTTCTTCATATTTTTATTTACCAGTATGTATATATCATAAAAAATAGAGGTACTCGTCTCGAACTTAAAAATAAATCCACTAATTACTAAAAATTTCGAGTTATTCGAACTTCCATTTCACAACTCAAACTTTAATTGAAATTTTTTCGAGTTATTCGAGTTTATGAAATTTCGAGTCGAGTCAAGATGAGTCGAGTATTTTTGCCTCGAGTCGAGTTGAGTTATTCGATTTTTTCGAGTCGAGTCGAGTTTTGCTCACCCCTAGTTGGTTGGTAACTGAATTTTAAATAGGGTATCGATATGCTATAGCACGTATCGATACGATATCCTCTAGTGAGCTATGTTGAAAAAATTGCATCGATATGGTATTCCCCGTTTTGATACGCTTCCCTAACACGTACCGATACGCCTATACGCGTAACGATACGCCTCCTCGAGTACCGATACAGTAGGCTGCAGAAGTGCATTTATAGTGGGAAATAAAGTCTCCAACGACTCCAATTCAACCCTAACGGCTAGTAACGACTACAAACTCAATCATGAGTATAAAAGGGACCTCCAAGCATCAAGAGAAGTCTTATGATTCAATTGTTACAACATTATGATGACAAATTGAGTCTAAAGCTTTAATTGTAAATTCCTTGCTTAGACAACACTAGTGAGCTTACCATTGTTATATTTGCTCAAGTGTTTAGGTTTTGGGTGAGAGCTTTATAGTGCAAACAATTACCTATTAGAGGGATTTCAAGTTTGCTTTAGAATTTCTCTTGTAAAGAGGGTTTACTCAAGCTTTGGGTTAGAAAGCTTTGAGTGTGTAAAGGTTTCCTCCTAAGCCTAGAAAAGGGGAAGAAATTCAAAGAGTGAATTTGATGAAATCCTTAGTGGGAAGCTAAGGTAGTGGATGGAGATCTTGGTTAGAAGGTTGAATCACTATAAATCCTCGTGTCTTATTGTCCAATTTTCACCTCCTACTAAAACACCCAAATATCCAACTTCTCCACACTTGGCGACCAAGAACGGTTGAAGGAAATCGAGCACGAAAAACCTAACAATTGGTATCAGAGCTTGGCTCAATCGAAGAGGATTAACATCTTATTGAGGTGATCCGAGAAGATCGATACAACACATCAACCAACCGATCAAATGGCGCAATCCATCGACAAGCAACCATTCTTCGACGGAACACAATATGCCCATTGGAAGACAAGAATGATGTATTTCATAAAGTCCAAGGACTACAAGCTTTGGGACATAGTAAAAGACGGTCCGTTCGTGCCACAACGAAGGAAGGCAGATTGGAGCGCAGATGATCACGAGAAGATGGAGCTCAATTGCAAAGCCTTGCACATCATCTTTTGTGCATTGAGCCCCAACATCTACGAGAAGATGTCTTCTTGTGAAGATGCCAAGGAGGTATGAGACAAGCTTAAAGTCACATACGAAGGAACCAACGAAGTAAAGGAAACCAAGATCGGACTCCTCAACCTCGAGTATGAGAACTTCAAGATGGAACCGGATGATGACATCACGAATATGTTCGATAGATTCTCCACCATCACCAATGGACTCAAAGGATATGAAGAAATCATTCCGGAAGACAAACTTGTCCATAAACTCATCTACTCTCTTCCCGAGTCCTGGGACTCAAAGAAGACGGTCATCATCAAAGCTAAAGATCTCAAATCCTTAAAGCTCGATGAACTCATGGAATCTCTCCTTACACACGAAATCATGAAGAAAGGAAGAGAAGGGGAGAAGAAGAAAGAAGAGATAAAGAAGATGGGGGGAGAAGAAAGTCAAAGATCTAGGCATCAACGGGAGTGTCGTTGCTCTTAAATCCTCCAAATGCCGACATGTTGAATCAAGTGAGGAGGAAAGTGAAGATGAAGAGCGAAATGGATAAACCCAAGCATGAATCGAAGAAGAAGATGAAGGATTCCCACAAGTCTAACAAAAATGGATCAACTTCAAAGAAAGCATATGTGGCTACATTGAGTGATGAAGACTCCACCGATGATGAGGTAGTCCACCTATGCTTCATGGTCCTCAATGAAGGGGAGGTAACTTCTAACTCATCTAGTTCAAATTCATATTCTTTTGATGAGTTACAAGAAGCTAATTATGAATTGGTTTTTGAATTCAAGGCTTCATTTTCAAAAAAACAAAAAAATTGAATTCAAAGTTGAAAAATGAAAATGATTTTCTTTTAAAAACCAATTTTGAGTTTGAAGCAAAATTGAAGGATTTTGAGCAACAAGTTTCTAGTTTACAAAACTTGCTTCAAACAATGGAAAAAAGATCATCAAAAAGAAGTTGATGATCTTAAGAAAGAAAAGATTTTGTTTTCCAAGGAACTAGAAAAGAAAAATGATTTTGGAAAATCAAAAATTTACCAAAGACAATCTAGTGCCCCTGGATTTTTAAATGGAAAATGTTTTAGAAGTGTTTGGGTTCCAAAAGAACTAATCACTTCACATAAAAAGAATGAAATTGAAAAATGGATTCCTAAGGGGACTAAATTTTGTGCAACTAACGTTTATGGATCCAAAGCAATTTGGATACCAAAATTTGTATGATTGTCTTGATTAGAGGTGATGAAGGTGTTCAACAAGTCCAATCAATGAGGGGGAGCTCCATGCACACAAAGAAGAACACTTGAAGAAGAAAGGCTTCACATCCTCCCTTGGAATTCAAGTGTTGGTAAAATCTAGTTGTTTTTACTTGGTTAATTTGATTTATTTTCTTTTAATTCAACTAGATTATCGTGTGTTAGACTAACATCTTTTGATGATGCTTTGAGTTAGGGGGAGCCAATTTAAAACCAAAATTCTTATTCGTGTCAATTTTTTTTAACCTCCTAAGTTATTTTGAGCTTAAAGTCATTTAAATTCTTTTTTATCTAACAAAAAGGGGAGAGAGAAGTTCACAAGCTTACTTAAACTCTAATCTTAAAATTTACCTAGCTAACATTAAGGGGGAGTTGTTTCCTAAAGTTTTTCAAAACACTTAAAAAAATTAAGCTTTGGTTTTGATATATCAAAAAGGGGGAGATTGTAAAACATATGTTTGATTTTGATACAACAAAGTGTTTTAAGGACCAAATTGAAATCTCTAAATAAATTTATTAAGTCCCCTAAAAGGTTTCAAATCATCAAAGCTTTGTGTTGAGTGCATAAATGTTCTCTATTTTAGCCCTTATTTTCCCATATTATTGATGCACTCAAGCATGTTTAATTTTATTTTAGGATAGATTATACATAAACATCACAAATGGAAAATATTGCACAGATGCTGTTGAGTTTGGGTTATTTTTGCAGGTGCATGTCGTGGCAGCGTCATGGCAGCAAAGGAGTAGAAGTTAGTTGCAGAGCTAGAGTGAAGAAGTGAAGGAGACTGACCGCTACAATGTTGTCGTGACTGCTGCCGTGGTAGAAGAGGCGACAGTAAAGACCATGGTGACGGAAAATGAAAAGTGGAGTTCGATCGATAGAGCATTCAAAGCCTGATTTTTGTGGACCACTTGCATAACTGTTGGAGCCCAGAAGCACAAGAAAGGCTTGGTCCTAAGTCTGAGGAAAAAGTCAAAGCAAGAAGATATGGCGAATTAAAAGGCATCTACTCAGAGATTTAGTCTTTAATAGAGTTGTACTTTAATTCAAACTTGTATTCTAGGCTATTAAGAAAACCCAAGACCAAGGCCTATATATATGCTTGTAATTCGACTAGGCAAAGGATATCAAGCTCCTAGCCGTCTTCCCCCAAAAACCCTAGTCGTTTCTCTCTCTTCACCATGTTCTAAACTCCTTCTAGTGCAAAGAGTTGATCTTGTAAAGTAGTTGTAAGGGTTGTACTGTTTTTAGGATTTTTCTGTTCAATTCAATAAAAGCTTCAAGTTTATTTACTCTGGTTTCAACATCTCATAAGAGTATCGGGAGAGCATTGTGAGGTTACCTATTTACTTAATATTGGGAGAGTTAAGTATACGAAATGAGTAAATACGTGTTTTACAATTTATGGTTAAACCATCTTGGCCTAGGGATAGGTACAAGGTTAAGCAGCTAAGGAAGAATTCATAAACATCAGTGTTCATCCTTCGATTCACGCCGGGAGGTATCATCTAAGACGTGTTCATCGACAAAACTTGGGCCTAGGGATAGGACGAGTCACAATAGGGATTCTTGTTGAACTTGAAGTACAAAGTTGTTGATCACTGTCGCGACATCGAGAGACCTCTGCCGTGACAGGTGATGTCGCGTCAAGCATGGCGACAGACGCAACAGAAAGCCTTATGAACAGTGTAACACCTGCACTACTAAGCAAATCAATACCAACATATTTTCTCAATATGATTACTTTATCTTTTACTTTAGCTTATTCTCAAGAATTCTCCAAACATTTTATTAAACTTATTTCTTTTCTTGTGCAGCAATCTAAGGATAGAAGTATTTCCAGTCCCTGTGGAGACGATATTTGATACTTCGTATCACTTTATTACTTGCGACGTGTACACTTGCACCTATTTGCGATAGACTCTTTTACACGCAACAAGTTTTTGGCGCCGTTGCCGGAGACTGGCAACATACCTTTTCCTTTAATTACTGTACCCTTTAATTTTCTTGTTTTCTGTTTTTAGTTTATTTATTTTCCCTTTGATTTTCACAAATTTCTTCTATTGCTTATGCGCAGATCGAGACGAGGTAAAGAACCTGAGTACGAATTAGATCCAGAAATCGAACGAACATATCATCTCAGGAACCAAGCCCGACTCTTGATAGAAAGAAACAACTATCTTGAGGAAAGACTGGAAGCAATGGTGAAAGGAAAACAAGGCAATGAGGCGGATAATTTCAACAACAACAACAACCCTAGGGGTGATGTTGAACCTTCTAATGATGTCCAAAACAATCAGCCGTTGCCTGCTGCCCCAGCAGCACGACAAACTTGGCGAGAGTACATGGATAACGACCATATTGAATTGGAAACTACGCTGCCAGATGTGGAAGGTGAACACTTTGAACTGAAACCTGTGATGTTCAGCATGATAAATTCCGCTGGTCAATTTGGTGGTTTTGCTACAGAGGATGCACGTGAACATCTAAAAACCTTCTAGGAGATCTGTGGATCATTCAGACAGCCAGGAATAAGCCCGGAAGTACTGAGACTCTGGCTATATCTTCATTCATTGAGGGATAGAGCGAAAACCTGGTGGAACAAGTTAACGTCAGGTTCAATAAGAACTTGGGCGGACCTTTGTCGTGAATTTCTCTCTCGTTTTAATCATTTACTCGTATTTGAAAGATTATGTAACGAGATTGCTACTTTTCAATAGGAAGATGACGAACCAATGCACGAAGCATTGGACCGATTTACAACTCTCTTACGAAACTGCCCGGTGCATGGATTCCCTGTGTGGAATCAGGTTGTCAAATTCTATAATACTACCAATGCACACACTCGGATGAGGATAGGCTCAACAACAAACGGCTTGTTATTGGACAAGCAACCAGAGGATGCAATGCAGGTGTTGAAAAAGTTAGCTAAGAACGATGAGCAGTTTCCCACAGCTCGAAGAGGAGGTAGACGAGGAGTATCTGTAAAGGAATATGAATCTGACAACTCGGTCAAAACTCAAATTGTATACCTCACTAAGATAGTTGAAAACTTGCAGCGGAAGGAATCTAAGGTTTTATTCTCTGCCGAAGAGGTGTGTGAAACTTGCAGCGGAAACCACAATACATATGAGTGTCCCTTACAGCTGGAAGAAGGGATGTATGTTGGAAACTATAACAAGAACAGAAGCTATGATTCCAACAACTACAACCTAAATTGGAGAAAGGACCCCAAATTTTCCTAGAGTAACCCAAACAATGCATTGAACCCTCCAGTCCAGAATAACCAGAACCAAGGGGGTCCTAAAATCCTGTCACGACAAAACCATCAGCCACAACAACAGCCGGCAGCCACAACGAGCAGTGCAAGGCCATTACATGAGCAGTGCAAGGCCATCACTTTGTCAAGTAAACTGAATCCTTCATGGGTTAGGTTTCACAATTCATCAACCCAAGGCAGAATGGAGGATTCCCTAGTGATACTGAGGTCACTAGAAAACCCATACATGAGCAGTGCAAGGCCATTACAACGAGAAGCGAAAACAGTTACAAGAGTCGATAGTTAAAGAAACGTCTAATAAGGAATCGACCTCACAACCACCTACCGAGAACACTACCTCGGCAAAAGTGAAACAGCCTGCTGTCGCCACCCCTGCCACGACAGCAGAAGAAATAGAGGAGCAGACAGAGGAAACTACAGAATGTGAGCCTCCTCAAATCCGATTCCCATGTGAAGGACGCCTCGAAGACTGCTGTCCTCCACCCTCTTTTCCGCAGCAGTTGAAAAAACAGAAATAGAAGTACCAGCTTAAGAAAATATATGATGTTTTTAAGCAAGTACACATCAACATTCCGCTGTTAGAAGCTATTAAACAGATGCTTGGTTATGCAAAGTTCCTTAAGGATGCAATGTCTAGGAGATCCAGACTTGGGGAGTTTGAAATTGTGATGATGATAGAAGGATGCATGGCAATCCTTCATAAGCGTCCACCCCCAAAGAAGAAGAATCCCGAGAGCTTCATAATACCATGCATAATTGGTGATAAATTTGTGGGTAAGACACTTTGTGATCTAGGTGCTAGTATTAATCTAATGCCCAAATCTGTATTCTAGAATCTAGGTATTGGACAAGCAAGACCCACAACAGTCATGCTGCAACTGGCAAACCGCTCTTACGTACAACCGGAAGGAAAGATTGAAGATATTTTGGTAAGAGTGGATAAGTTTATATTTCCTGCTGACTTTCTAGTTTTAGACTGTGAAGCATATGAAAACGCACCGATCATCCTTGGGCGACCCTTTCTAGCCACAGGGAGAACAGTGATCGATGTAGAGAAGGGAGAACTGACTGTGAGAGTCAATGACCAGCAGATAAAGCTCAATGTTCTCCAAGATATTAAACAAGCTGACGTAGAGGAAGAATGTAAGGCAATATCAGAAGTAATCATAGACCAACCTTGCATCAGATCAAGCTGTCACGACAGACAATTTGGTCAGTGTCACCGCAGTCACTTAGAAGACTGTCACGATAGCGTTGACGACAGCGACTCCTCAGCCAATGAAGCATCTGACACTGAAGGTTCTGAGGAGGTAAAATGGATAGGCACACGTCCAGGTAAGTTCTTCGAGCCTTTGAATTATACCTCGAATGAACATGTGATCCAAAAGCCTTCCATTGAGCAGCCACTTGTTTTAGATCTTAAACCCCTGCCAGGGCAACTTAAATATGTTTTTCTTGGAATTAATGATACGTTTCTCGTAATCATATCTTCTAAGTTGATGCAGGAACAGGAACAACAGCTGATTAGGATGCTACAGCAGCATAAAAAGGCAATTGGATGGACCATTGCTGACATCCAAGGCATCAGTTCGGCAATATGCATGCACAAAATCCTCTTGGAGGATGACCATAAGCCAACGATTGATGCTCAAAGAAGACTAAACAAAGCTATGCGAGAGGTGGTACGAAAAGAGATCATCAAGTGGCTTGATGCTGGAATTATCTATGCCATCTCGGATAGCAAGTGGGTGAGCCTAGTGCAATGCGTACCCAAAAAGGGAGGCATAATAGTAGTAACCAACAAGGAAAACGAGCTAATCCCAACCAGGACTATGACCGGTTGAAGGGTTTGTATGGACTACCGGAAGCTTAATAAAGCTACCCGGAAGGACCACTTCCCCTTACCCTTTATTGATCAAATGTTAGATAGATTAGCGGAGAAGCCTTACTATTCTTTTCTTGATGGTTACTCAAGTTACAATCAGATCGCAATTGCACTAGAGGACCAGTGGAAGACAACCTTCACATGCCCATACGCAACATACGCCTTCCGAAGAATGCCATTTGGACTATGCAATGCTTCAGCAACGTTTCAGCAATATATGATGGCAATATTCTTGGATATGGTGGAAGATTTCCTGGAGATATTCATGGATGACTTTTTCATATTTGGAGACAGTTTCAACGATTGCCTAGGCAATTTGAAGAAGGTGCTTGAAAGATGCGAGGAGGCTAACCTTGTATTAAACTGGGAAAATGCCACTTTATGGTGGATGAGGGCATAGTGCTGGGACACAAGGTCTCCTACCGCGGAATAGAAGTGGACAGAGCAAAAATTGAAGTTATTGAAAAACTACTGCCACCTACAACAGTCAAGGGCAAACGAAGTTTCTTAGGACACGACGGGTTTTATCGTAGATTTATTTCCAATTTCTCTAAAATTACTAAACCTTGTGTCTCTTGTTGGAACATAATAGGGCCTTTGACTTTAACACTGAATGTACTAAAGCATTCAGGACACTAAAGGAGAAGCTGGTAACAACCCCAATAGTACAGCCACCAGACTGGAGTTTACCATTCGAGATCATGTGTGACGCCAGTGACTATGATGTCGGGGCAGCACTAGGGCAGCGGAAGGAGAAACTCTTCCATATTATATACTATGCCAGCAAGACCTTAAATGATGCCCAGATAAACTACTTCACAACAGAAAAGGAATTGCTAGCAGTGGTGTTTGCAATTGACAAGTTCCGACCATATATACTTGGAACAAAAGTGGTGGTCCATACAGATCACTCAGCACTCAAATATTTGTTCACCAAGAAGGATGCTAAGCCAAGACTGATACGTTGGATTCTGCTGCTGCAAGAATTCAATATTGACAACAAGGACAAAAAGGGAACAGAAAACCAAGTAGCGGATCACTTGTCAAGACTAGAGATGGGAAAGGACCAAGAGAAAGACAAGACTAACATACTTGAAACTTTCCCAGACGAGCAGTTATTCACTGCCACCAGCACTGCCGCGACAACCATGACGGCAAGTAAGCTTCTTGAAATCCCTTGGTATACTGACATTGTAAATTACATTGTGAGTGGTTTATTACCTCCTGAACTTAATTACCAAGCTAGGAAGAGGTTCCAAAATGATGCAAAACATTATTATTGGGACGAACCTCTTCTATTTAAGCATTGTGCAGATCAGATCATCAGGAGATGCATACCACAGGAAGAGTAGGAATGAGTGCTTCACCACTTCCATGTTGCTCCTTATGGAGGACACTTTGGAGGAAACAAAATTGCTGCAAAAGTTCTGCAATCTGGTTTTTATTGGCCTACACTGATTAAAGGTGCACAAGCTTTTTACAAGAGCTGTGATAAATGCCAAAAGACTAGAAACATCTCTAGAAGGCATGAGATGCCCCTAGAACATTCTTGAAGTCGAAATTTTCGATGTTTGGGGAATCGACTTCATGGGACCATTCCCAACCTCTTGTGGAAATTTGTACATATTGTTGGCAGTAGACTACTTGTCCAAGTGGGTAGAGGCTATCGCCACACAAAAGAATGATGCCAAGACCGTGCAAAGATTTCTCCACAAACATATCTTCTCAAGGTTTGGCATCCCAAGGGCGATTATTAGTGATGAGGGTAGGCACTTTGACAACAGGGTAATTGCTAGTGCGCTGAAGAAATATGGAGTTACACACAAGATCGCAACAACATATCACCCTCAAACCAATGGGCAGGCTGAAATCTCAAATATAGAAGTGAAGAATATCCTAGAAAAGATTGTTAAATCAACTAGAAAGGATTGGTCTCTTCACCTAAATGATGCACTATGGGCTTACAGAACTTCATTTAAGACACCATTGGGAATGTCGCCTTACCGCCTCATCTACGGAAAAACCTGTCACCTACCTGTCGAGATAGAACATAAAGCATACTGGGCTATCAAGACAATTAACATGGACTGGAACAAAGTAGGGCAGAAAAGACTGCTGGACTTGAATGAAATTGAAGAAATTTGAGCCATGGCTTATGACAACGCCAGGATATACAATGACAAAACAAAGAAGTGGCACGATAGAAAACTGATGCCACGACAGTTTAGCCCAGGGCCAAAGGTGTTGTTATTCAACTCTAGGTTGAAGCTTTTCCCAGGAAAGCTAAAATCTAGATGGTCTGGACCCTTTCAAGTAGTTCAGGTTTTTCCTCATGGTGCTATTACAATTAGATCAATCAAGGACGAGCACCAATTCAAAGTCAACGGGCAAAGGCTAAAGCACTATCAAGGGACTGAAGCCCCAAGAGTGCAGGAAGTAGTTACTTTAGGAGATGCCCCTCAAGGCATCCCTAATTTAACTTTATTTTATTTTATTTTATTTTGTTTTAAGAAATAAGAATTTAATATTTTGTTTATTTAGTTTGCATGTAAATAAAGAAAGCAAGGTTAAGAGAAGGAATGAACCAGCCCACACACTCACAACAGCCCACGAAGCCCAATGGAACAAGGCTGCCGTGACATCCTATTACCACCTGTCACGGCAGACGTGCAAAATACAGCCTGTCACAAAGCTGTCGCGACAGACACGAAAACACGTAACAAACGCACAGCAGACACAGAAACGCGTGACAAACGCGTTAGGAAACTGCATGACAGCTAGTTCCGTTATTCACGCCACCCGTTACAATTCCACGGGCAGAAAAATCCCGTTCTATATAAACCTCTCTTCCCATTTCATTTTTCACCTCATTTTCTTCTCTCTACTTTGTTTTCGACGATTTTAGCTTTTCAAGAATTTTCTTTTATTTCCACAGTTTTCTTACAATGACTACACGACCAACAAGAAGGAGTGACGCCTCCACATCTGTCGCGGCGGTATCTACACCAAGCCACAGCAGAATCCCTAGGAGCTTCGCCTTGGTAGACTCAGAAAAGAGATATTACGACTCTTTTCAGAAATGAGAGATGCGGGAGGAACGAGGTTTCACCTACACGAAGAAAACAAGAGATATAGGGCTCGAACCGTTCATCTCCAAGAGGATCATCAGGTTAAAATGGCAGATGTTTGCGGTCCAACCAGAAGAGATGAATGTTACCTTGGTCTGTGAATTTTATATTGCCATCTCATCCAAATATGTCACGACAGTAACTGTTAGGGGTAAGGAAATCTCCCTTGAGCCAGCTTACATCAACACACTTTATGGCCTTTATGTGGGCAAAAAGAAGGATGCACACTGTAGGTTTGTCAGCAGTCTGGCGCCGGCAGACTATGATAGCATCATGGCAGACTTGACGGAAGAAGGCACAAACTGGAACGATGATCCCAAGCATAGATGGACGGTGAGAATGACCCATCTCACACCAACTACCAAACTCTGGAACCACTTTGTGAAGAAACGTCTTATGCCAACATCATACAACACAACAGTGGACCGGCAGAGACTTGCCCTCGTGCATTCCAACATCAATGAGCGGCAGATCAACATCGGTAAATACATACTCGATGGCATCCATGAGTGTGCTACAAGAGTAATGTGCCCCCTTTTCTTCCCCTACTTAATCACCTCCCTCTGCCGAGCCAACAATGTGTTTGAGATTGATGAAGATGTGAAGATCTGAGGCAAGGGGTGGACGCAGCAGAACATCTACAACCTAATGGAGTTGAAGGTAGCCATCCTAATGGCTTATGTAGATCCCTCTGTTGCGACAGAACCGACGACAGAACCAAACTCCACCGAACCTGTCATGGAAGAACTCGAGCCGACTGAGCCTGCACACCCAGAAGCCACCTCCTCCAACCAGATGATCCAACTACTGAAGAAAATGGAGGCCAGACAGCTAGGATTCATGGAATACATGAGGGACTTCACAACTGCCACGGTAAATTTTATCAAAGTTGAGTTAAATTATCCAAACGTGCAGTTTCCCTCTTTTCCAAAAACTCTTATTTCCACCCTTACACCTGCTGCCAGCCCTAAGACGCCCACGCCCATTGCTGCCTCCACTACACCCTCTGCCACGGCCGGAGACGGCGACAGACGATCTACCACTCCCTGAGGAACCAAACGGAAGGAACCACTGACAGATATTGATCCTAAGTACTTCGAAGGTTTCTCCTCATCCTTAGTCTGGCAGGATGGCTCCGACTCGAAGCCCTTTATTGTCCGAGAGATAGCAAATGACTTCCCTCCGATGAAAAAGAAAAAGCTTACTATCGATGTTGAGAGACTCTACTGCGACAGAGCAGACGACAGCAGCAGCGGTGACAGCGAACTCGAGGTCCTGGACAAGGCCCCAAAGTTTTCACCTACCCGAGTCCAGCCACCTCGAGAGGCCAAAAAGAAGGCAGCCTCACCATCTCCCACTCCCAAGCCAACCTCTGCCACCAAAGTAACTGCCCGCCGGCAGCTCTAAATCAGCAGCAGCGACGACAGCTCTTCAACTTAAGCTCTTTTACTTTTTCTGTCGTCTTTGCTTTTATTTGATATTTGTGATGTTTTTTTAATTATGTTTCTGTGTCATGCATTGAGGACAATGCAACCCTTGAGTTTGGGGTTGTGTTGTCCTCCTTTAATTAATGAACTTTATTTAAGTTATGTCTCATTTCTAGTTTCTAGTTAATTTTATATAAAAAATGGCTTAAGTCTTTGAACTGAACTTGTCTGCCGCGACATTCTCTGTCGTGACAGTATCTTTAGGATATTTTAGGAATTATTTAAAGTCTTGCTATAGTTCTGAACTTTAAAAACACCTTTTGTGACTTATATGTTGTCTGGACTACTGTTAGTAAACTTAGAATAGAAAACTTAACCACTTGAGTTGCCCCTAGAGGTGCCTAACACCGGCTCTAGGAAAAGATAAAAAAAAAGGAAAAGAAAAACTTAGACTCGGTTTCCCCTAGAGGTGCCTAACACCGGCTCTAAGAAGATAGCTAGAGGTGCCCAAAACTGGATCTAGTTTAAAAAAAGAAAAGAAAAACTTGGGTCTAAGTTAGAAAAAAAAACTAAAAGAGCCTAAGAATTGCCTCCAATTAAAAATTATTTGAAATAAAACTCAAGTGAGTAGCATAATTATTCTATTTGCTAAAGAGTTTAGGCACATATATGTTCACAAAACCTACACACACTTGCAAAGGAATTATAGCATTGTTCCGGAGAAGTTCATAAATACCCAACAAGGTACTGTTCTTGATAGTGAAGGTGCTAAAGGTAATGACAATTCACTGAGTTAAGCCAAGCCTTTCATTCTTAGTTAGGTTGTATTTGCTTGAGAACAAGCAATAACTTGAGTTTGGGGGTGTGTTGAGTGCATAAATGTTCTCTATTTTAGCCCTCATTTTCCTATATTATTGATGCACTCAAGCATGTTTAATTTCATTTTAGGATAGATTTTATGTAAACATCACAAATGGAAAATATTGCACAGATGCTGCTGAGTTTGGGTTTTTTTGTAGGTGCCTGTCATGGAAGCATCATGGCAACAAAGGAGTAGAAGTTAGTTGCAGAGCTGGAGTGAAGAAGTGAAGGAGACTGGCCGCTACAATGTTGCCGTGACCGTTGCTGTGACAGAAGAGGCGACGGTAAAGACCATGGTGACGGAAAATGCAAAGTGGAGTTTGATCGATAGAGCATTCAAAGCCTGATTTTCGTGGACCACTTGCATAATTGTTGGAGCCCATAAGCACAAGGAAGACCTAGTCCTAAGTTTGAGGAAAAAGTAAAAGCAATAAGATAAGGCGAATTAAAAGACATCTACTCAGAGATTTAGTCTTTAATAGAGTTGTACTTTAATTCAAACTTGTATTCTCGGCTATTAAGAAAACCCAAGACCAAGGCCTATATATATGCTTGTAATTCGACTAGGCAAAGGATATCAAGCTCCTAGCCGTCTTCCCCCCCCCCCAAACCCTAGTCGTTTCTCTCTCTTCACCATGTTCTAAACTCCCCTTAGGGCAAAGGGTTGATCTTGTAAAGTAGTTGTAAGGGTTATACTATTTTTAGGAATTTTCTGTTCAATTCAATAAAAGCATCAAGTTTATTTACTCTGGTTTCAACATCTCATAAGAGTATCAGGAGAGCATTGTGAGGTTACCTATTTACTTAATATCGGGAGAGTTAAGTATACGAAAGGAGTAAATACGTGTTTTCCAGTTTATGGTTAAACCATCTTCGCCTAGGGATAGGTACAAGGTTAAGCAGCTAATGAAGAATTCATAAACATCGGTGTTCATCATTCGATTCACGACGGGAGGTATCATCTAAGACGTGTTCATCGACAAAACTTGGGCCCAGGGATAGGACGAGTCACAATAGGGATTCTTGCTGAATTTGAAGTACATAGTTGTTGATCGCTGCCACGACATCGACAAACCTCTACCGCGACAGGCACGACGACAGACGCAACAGAAAGTCTTCTGAACAGTGCAACACCTGCACCACTCAGCAAATCAATACCAGCCTATTTTCTCAATCTGATTACTTTATCTTTTACTTTAGCTTATTCTCAAGAATTCTCCAAATATTTTATTAAACTTATTTCTTTTCTTGTGCAGCAATCTAAGGATAGAAATATTTCCAGTCCCTATGGAGACGCTATTCAATACTTCGTATCACTTTATTACTTGGGACGTGTACACTTGCACCTATTTGCGATAGACTCTTTTACACGCAACATTTTGCTCTAGTTTGAAAAACTCAAACTCCTAAACTTTTTCTAAGTGTTCCAAGGCCAAACTGCTCAAAACGTCTATGAGTATCGATATGCCCCTAAAGGTATCGATACCTTTTTTAGAAACTTGGCTACTGGAGACAAACGTATCGATACGCTCCTTACCGTATCGATACGGGGTATCGAAATATATTCTATCTATATCGATATGCTATCTTTATAAAATCCCAAGGAGTTTGAATCAAGCATCGATACAATCTCACTTGTATTGATACACTTTAAAAATATTTTTAAAATTAGAGCTTTAAATATTTTGACCGTTGGCTTGGTAGTTGGTTGGTAACTGAATTTTAAATAGGGTATCGATACGCTATAGCACGTATCGATACGATATCCTCTAGTGAGCTATGTTGAAAAAATTGCATCGATATGGTATTCCCCGTTTCGATACGCTTCCCTAACACGTACTGATATGCATGTACGCGTATCGATACACATCTCTTATATTTGTACAACGGCTATTTATTTTTGTGAGACAGGTATCGATACACCTCCTCGAGTACCGATACGGTAGGCTGCATAAGTGCATTTATAGTGGGAAATAAAGTCTCCAACGGCTCCAATTCAACCCTAACGGCTTGTAACGACTACAAACACAATCAGGAGTATAAATAGGACCTCCAAGCATCAAGAGAAGTCTTATGCTTTAATTGTTACAACATTATGAAGACAAATTTTGTCTAGAGCTTTAATTGTAAATTTCTTGCTTAGACAACACTAGTGAGCTTAACATTGTTATATTTGCTCAAGTGTTTAGGTTTTGGGTGAGAGCTTCACAGTGCAAACAATTACCTATTAGAGAGATTTCAAGTTTGCTTTAGAATTTTTCTTGTAAAGAGGGTTTACTCAAGCTTTGGGTTAGAAAGCTTTGAGTGTGTAAAGGTTTCCTCCTAAGCCTAGAAAAGGGGAAGAAATTCAAAGAGTGAATTTGTTGAAATCCTTAGTGGGAAGCTAAGGTAGTGGATGTAGACCTTGGTTAGAAGGTTGAACCACTATAAATCCTTATGTCTTATTGTCCAATTTTCACCTCCCACTAAAACACCCAAATATCCAACTTCTCCACACTTAGTGAGCAAGAACGGTTGAAGGAAATCGAGCACGAAAAACCCAATAGAAAACACATCACTCCCAAAGTAAGCGAGTATAAAATGGATCGCCAAAACATCTGACACTCCCAAACTAAGCGAACATAGAAAAAATGAATCATCTAAGCGTTCGCCGCTCCCAAGTGAGTGTACATAATATCTAAATTAAATGTTCGCTAGCGATCTCTCACCCCGGAAAGATAACATACGACACCAAAAATAGAGGACAATATTACTTCCAACATTTACACAAAGCCAGAGAATATATACCTCATTTCAAGTTAACGATGCAAAAAATCCATAGGGCAAGCATAAGTATAATTTGCTTTCAAAGAATGATGACGTTCACAAATACGAATACACGAATAAGTATATAATAATCAAGATTATCTCACCCAGGGGCAAGAATTTTCCCATCTCAAAGTAGTTATGCAAACAAACAAGAAAATAGGGAACAAATTAGCAAATAACTTAGCGAATGAGTTAGCAATGCCGCTACAGGTTAGCGAGCACATCTCCATCGCTTTTAAAAAAAATGTCCTAGAGTGAATATTTGATTCAAAATTCAAGTTTTGAGAATTAAAACTTCATATTATAATAGGAAAATATATTCATACTTTTTTATGTTTAGGGATAACAAAATATTACAGTTTTAAACCCTTTAATGGGGGCAAGAATTTTTTTTGAGAATTTCCTCTAACAAACTCGAAAACATTTCAAACACAAATACCATCACAAAGTTATGTTGTCACGTATTGAGTGCTTGAATGCTTCCATTTAGATTGGTTCTCGTTATAATACCAAGTTGAACACATGAGGATGTCAAATTCTTCTTTGTTTTCTAGCTTAGTGGATCAGCCCTACGAATCATTTGGTACAAATTGTTGTTGTCACGGTGCTCGACATCACCTCTGCACACAATTGACAAACGAGCAACCACCTTGATGATATATATGGAAAATGGCCAAAAACCAAGCACACGTCAACAACTTTGGATAATCTGCTTAGCATCGATCGTCTCCCATTGTAGATTTTTTTGACCCAACAATAAAATTTAAATTCTAAGTCATAACTCTAAATTCTAAATCTTAAACCTTGCACTCTAAAAATACACCCAACCCTAAATCCCCCAAACCATAACCAAAAAACTTAATATTAAACCCTAAACTTCAAATTATAAACATAATTTTTTATGTAGAGCATAAATAGAAGCACCAAAAAAGTAAATAATTTTTATTCGTCTCGATTGGGTGGTAATTTTTTTTAGCAAATCAGCCTTAAATATTAAATAGAATGGAGCATTAGACATCCACCATGATAAAAGAAGTATGTAATTAAAAATAATAATTTGAACACTTATTTTATAATGAAAATAAGGGAGGGTTGCATCTTGTTAGATGGGATGAGGTTTGTTGTCCGATAACGGAGGGTGGTTTGGGTTTTCGCCATATTGCTGATCAGAATGAGGCTTTCATGATGAAGATGGCTTTTCAGGTTATATGCAAACTTGATCAGTTATGGGTTCAGGTTTTGCGCACAAAGTATAAGTGGGAAGGGCGAATTCCGGTTTCGATTGAGAGGCGGAACTGTTCTCGTCTTTGGAAAGGCCTGAGCGTGGTGTGGAATGATGTGCGGAATGGAACTGTCTGTACTATTGGAAACGGGTGTAGTATTGATTTTTGGCGAGACCGTTGGTTACAGGATGCCGAACCTCTAATCACTTATGTCTCTCCGGCGATAGCGGGGAATTTACCGTATGTTTCAGTTGCTGGCATGGTGGATCCATTGGGACAATGGAGTTGGTCAGAATTTGAGGATAAGTTACCGTATCAGATTATTCTCAAGATTGTTGCGATAGTGCCTCTGGATACTAATTTTTGTGACGATGGTTTCGGTTGGGAAGGAAGCGAGCGGCGGCTCTTCACTTTAAAGGCCGCTTATGCAAGTCGTATTCCGAAGATCTTTGGGCCTACGAATCATATTTGGGGGTCTATCGCCGGATATAAAGGTAGTCCGCGGGTAAGGATGTTTTTATGGCTTGTTGCTCATGAGCGAGTGTTAACGAATGAAGAAAGAGTGAGACGCCATATGGCCAACGATATGAGGTGTGGTACTTGTGGTGCGGATGTGGAGTCTTTGGATCATATTTTCCGTTGGTGCCTTTTGGCGATGGAAGTTTGGATGGGTTTGGTAAAGCACGAGCGTTGGGTGGAAATTTTCGCCTTGGATTTTTGGGTTTGGTTTCGGAAAAATATCCTTTATCCTGAGTACTTTGCGCGAAAGGAAGATGAGGGTCATTTAAGCTTTGGTGTTGCCTTGTGGGTTTTATAGACGTCGAGGAATCGTGCTGTTTTCGAGCCTACGACTGTTGCGCGTGAAACGCGAGGTGCTCTTTGTGCTCGGTTAGTCGCGGATGCTTGTGCTACGGCTGCTTTGCGGGCTGGTTTGGGTAGCAGGGATGGGGGAGTGCAGGCCGGCACTGCTGTGCACGCTGGTGCTGGCAGTGACGCGGGCCCTGCTGTTGCTGGTGGGCGTGGGCGTGTTACTGCAGTGCACGCAGGTGCTAGCAGTTGTGCGGGGCAGGGACCTGCAGGAGTGTGGGGGCGTGGCGCAGCAGGGGACTCGGTGGGAGCGGAGCGTAGATGGCAGCTGCCGATTGGGGGCTATGTGGCGCTTAATGTGGATGGAGCTGTGGCGCAACCGGATTCTCTTGCGGCATGTGGGGGTGTCATACGTAATAGCGAAGGTGTGTGGGAATTTGGGTTTGCAAGGTCGATTGGGATGTGTCCGGTGATGGAAGCGGAATTGTGGGGCGTGTTTGAGGGTTTGCGCCATGCTTGGTCTCTTGGATTCCGAAAGGTTCGGATTGATATGGATAATTTGGAGGCGGTTCGACTTCTAAATAATAAGGAAGGCGGAGGGATATATGGACCTTTGTGGTATAAAATTCTGGATCTTCTTAGGCGGAATTGGGATGTTCGAATTAGGCATATCTTTCGAGAAGCGAATAGAGTGGCGGATTGGTTGGCAAAATCTATGCGGGATGGTTCCCTGGATTGTCGGGAATTTCCAAGGATGCCAATGGAGCTGAGGGGATTATGTCATGAGGACAGAGCTCATGCTCGGGCGTAATTTGTTGGTTTATTGTTTTTAATAGAATTTGTGTTGTAATTTCCATGTGTACTCTTTTCCTCCATCTAGGTTAGGGAGGTTTTTAATGAGGCACATGGAAATTTCTCTCGTATGTTTTTATCATTAATAAAAGCATACAATTTGATAAAAAAAAACTCTAATTTAGGAAGAAGCAAGGATTTTTTTATTTTTTTTATAATCCACTTAAAATTATTCAAAAAAATATTATTATTTTCTGTCATAAATATTTATTGTCATTATTATATACTATAAACTAATTAGGGATTTATCTACCAACCAATTCACTGTTTATGACATAATTAAAACGGTTGAAACGCTTGTAATTTTAAAATAATTTGATGATTAGGGAGTGAATGTGATTCTCACGTACAAGTAAAGGCGTAAATAATTTATAGTATTTGATTCCTCCACTCTCATCCATTTCTTGTCAGTATCACCCACCATCCTCAAACGTATCACCTGCCTCTCTCCATCTTTCTCTCTCCCTGGTTCGTGCTCTTCTTCACATCCTTTGTCTTCTTTTCTGTACAAATGAATATATTTTCTGCACGAACTGCAATCCTTTGATCATGGTTTTCTCTTTTCTTACATTTTATTCTAGTGAAGTTCTTAGTTTGAAATTCTGGGTTGTTTTTATCTTTCTGGTTGTTGCTGGTTTTATTTGGTTCTTGGATTTTTCTTGCTTGCTTGAGTCCTTGCCTTGAACTTGGATACTTCTGAGGATTCTTATTTTTTTCAATTGCAGTAGCAGATTTCTACAGCTTTGAAGATACTAATTTTTTGCTTGCTTTATTTCTACTGCTATGTCTTTTCCTTTTGTTTTGTTTTTGGGTGAAGTTCGTGTATTGGAACTCAGTTCAAATATTTCTCTGAAAGGGTTACATGTGATGTTGAAACATTTGTAAGAACAAGAATTTGGAGGCCACATCTTGAAAATCTAAACATTTAACATTCTAATTCAGTATGGTTATTATATCTTAAATGAGGTTTCAATTACTAAATCCAATGCTAAAAAAATCATGTGTTTAATAGGGGTTAGCTAAAAATTGAAACATGATAATTTTCAACTATCATTTAGTCTGCCTAGTCTGCTTTGATACTTTAGAAACTAGCAACCATGGGTTTTCTTGCAATAGGATCAACCAAGTGCTGGATTCAAGTTTCTTATATTTCAGTTGGTTGTTTATATGTGTCTAGTGAGAAGCCAAAGCAAAAGGATTTGTTGTTTGTTTGTTTGTGGTAATGAGATCAATTATCAAATCTCTGTTTCTGAATCCTTTTCTCTCATTAATATTTCAAATTTACTATTGAAAAAAAAACTTCAAATTATTTGTGAGATGTTAGAATATTGATGAGATTTCAGGCCTGTTCTGTTTATTCTTGGAGAATAATTTTGTCTATTTTCTTGAAGCAAAGAATAATGCCTGAGAAAATAACATCAGAGGACCTGTTGAGCAATCTGGTGGAGACCCTTGCTGATAGTGTTTCTAAGAAAAAATCTGTGTCTTTTTTTGAGGAAGAGAAATCCAAATCAGTTGTCTCTAGCTTCAACCGGCTTTTTGGACGTCAGAGGCCTGTCCACCATATATTGGGGGGTGGAAAATGTAGGACTTTCTACCCTTTTCTTGAAATTGCTAAAATCCACCTGCATTGATAAATTTGTTACTGTAAATTGTGCAGCTGCTGATGTTTTGTTATGGAGGAACAAGAAGATCTCAGCAAGTGTTTTAGCTGGTGCAACAACAATATGGGTTCTATTTGAATGGCTTAATTACCATTTCCTATCCCTTCTATGCTTTGCTTTGGTTCTTGGCATGCTTGCTCAGTTTGTTTGGTCAAATGCCTCAGGTTTTCTTAACAGGTGCTTATCTGCTGTTTTTATTTCATTTTATTTGTTGCTCTTCAAGGTTTTGCTACTATGTGTTCTGCTGATTGGATTGCATAATCTTTATTGTAAAATTACTTGGTGGAAACAGGTCATCTTCTAAAGTGCCACGCCTTGTTTTGCCCGACGAATTATTTGTCAGCATTGGGAGGTCAGTTGGTGCTGAGTTGAACCGAGGCTTACAGTTGCTGCAGGATGTTGCATGTCGAGGAAACCTGAAACAATTTCTTGTGGTAAGTTCTTGATATTTCTGGCATATATTTCTAACAACATTCAGCAAATTCTTAAATTGTGTATTGTTAATGCAGGATGAAGCAAAGTTGTGATCAATTTCTTTATGTATTCCAGTTATTGTGGCATTCTTCACTCTTTCTTTAAACCGGTTCTTAGATTACTTTCTTATTTTATTGGCTGTACACTTGTAATTGATTGTTAAAGTTGAAAATATTAAAGTGAAATGTTAGTAAATGGTCCTTACTAACATTAACAAGTGCAAGCAACTTTAGAGACTTAATCCAAAAAAAGTTTGAAAATCAAATGAAAAAGTATTTTGGAACAAGTTTCGGCATGTTTGATCCAAAAGACCGAAAAAAACTTGCTTTGTTTTAGACTTTTATAGATCATTGTCAACTTTGATTACAGGGAGAAGAACATTTTATTGAATCTGCATTTCTAACAAGTTTCCTCTGTCACACTAGATTTGCTGGAGTGAATTATTAATGATCGAAATCTTTCCAGGTTGCAGTAAGCTTGTGGGTTGCTGCTGTCATTGGAAGCTGGTGCAACTTCTTGACTGTTTTGTACATTGGTAAGAAATTTTATTAACTTTATCTTGCATTAATAGCACGGTAGTTCCATTTAAAAAGACAAAAGCATGGTAATACTCGGATGTGTGGTTGTGTGCTCTGTTACTCGGACTTGCGTGTGACTAGTGGATACGGGTATCAGTATGTGTCCAACATGAATATGTTCAATCCTTTCTTAATTTTTCCGTATATTTTGAGGGTCCTTATGGGGTTATATCGCTGCACCCTTGTCTGAAATGCGTCAGACTCGGGTAATTTGGGGAAATTGAAGCACAAAAGACCACCATTGAAAAACCAGACCGATCGGACCTGCTGGTTGAACCGGAACCGTTGCCTAGTTTAGTCCACTATGTCTATATGTTATGAAACAACTCTCCTGCCCTTGAGACTTGTTTTTATTTCTTTAAATTTATTTAATAAGATGTGAACTTCTAAGTTCTATTCTAACCCATTGGATTTATATTAAAGACCATACAATTTAACTAAATGTATATTTAAACTATTTAGTATATTTGATATTTTATATGTATTTTTTAGTGAAGCCATTTGGTTGAACTAGTGACCTGATCAGGATTTTTAACCATACAAGTTTATATTTTGCTTCTCAGGTTTTGTTGCAGCCCATACATTACCAGTCCTGTATGAGAGGTATGATGAGCAAATAGATGGGTTTGCTTACAATATGTTTGAGCAGTTTCAAAATCAGTATAAAAAGTTGGATTCCGGTGTACTGAGCAAGATCTCCAAGGGAAAGTTCAAGCTTAAGAAGCATGACTAGGTTCATCCGGTCACTCTCATTAGATCTGTAGGGTTTCTGTAGCATATCTTATTATTGTTGGGATCTGATATATATATTCTCAAACACTTGAATAACTGGTGTTATATTTTTGTAATGTCCATTTGACAAGCTCATCTGCTGGGTTGATTAGTGATCTGCTATGTTTAATCTTCCCTTAAAGAAAATCCTGGATCATCTTCTAGGTTAGTCAAACGAACACACTGTCCTCGAATTCGCAAAGTTCCATCGGAGCTTCCTGAATAAAGCTTGTCGAAACCCTGATGGAAGGGGAACCCCTTAACAGCCTGTTATAGATGAAAATAAACAGAGATTAGCTAAGGTATGAAAATGGCTTTATCATGTAAAACTGCAAAATCCAATGACAGATGAAGAACACAAATACCAGCACTTATCACCTCTGTCACAGTGGCCTGACATCCAGAACATATTCTCTCGGGCCTGTATAGTGCAAACATATCAACTTTTAAGTTTTCCTTGACGGCGAGTAAAGAAAATGAAATGATATACAATTTGAGGTACAAAAGTGCAAATATGAATATATATATAGGGGGAATTATAGAAGCCTTTCCTGGTTGTAGGAGGTAGAATATAGGATTTATAGATAGAATTTAGCGTTTAGGGCTTGGTTTATAATTCAGGGTGTTAGGGTTAAGAATTTAAGTTTTAGATTTTATAGTTTAAATATGAAGGGTTGTGTAATTTTTTACACGGCTTGTGTACCACACACATATAAAATTTAAATTTCTAAACTTAAAACCCTAAAAATCTAACCATGAATCCTAAATTCTAAACCCTTAACATATAAACTCTAAACCCTTAAATATTCCCGCTTGTAGAAAGTTTGTTTTCTACCGTCAGTGTATAGGATAATAATCATATATATATATATATATACTCTTTAAGTTTTAGACATTTTTCGGATCGTTAGATGGGAGAATGAATGTCTCAGATTAACTTCTTACTCTTTTTTTCCAAGTGATAATCTTCACATACTTACTGTTAATCTCATCCATTCGTTTCACTCATCCAACGGTCTAAAAAATGTGTAAAACTTAAAAGAGTTTTACATTGTGTAAACGGATCCTATCTCATATATATGGCATTGGAAACTTTTAGTTTCCACAAGCACCTTAGTCTTAGGGTTTAGGGTGTATAGTTTATGGGTTTAGAATTTAAGATTTAGGGTTTAAAAGTTATGGTTTAGGTTTTAGTGTAATATGTTGAGGATTTAGGTTTTAACCTATAAACCCTAAATTCTAACCTTAAATTCTATTTACAATCACTAAATTCTAAACTATTAAACCTAAACCCCCTAAACCATACACCCTAAATTGAGTCCTAAAACCCTTAAACTAAGGCGCTTGTAGAAATTTTTAGTTTCCACCGCCGGTGTATCATATATGGGTTTTATTTTGATGCACAAGCTGTGTAAATTTTTTTTACACAATCCTTTTATAAAATTTAAAATCTAAATCACAAACCTTAGCAACCTAAACCCTAAACCATAAGCCCTAAACTCTAAACTCTAAATTCTAACCATAAACCTTAAATTATATACCCTACATACTAAACCCCTAAACCCTAACATAAAACTATAAACCCTAAACCCTAAAATTAAAGGGCTTGTGTAAACTAAAGTTTACACAGCTTGTGCATCAAAGTATTTTCCATCATATATATATATATATAGGGTTTTATTTTGATGCACAAGCTGTGTAAATTTTTTTTACACATTCCTTTTATAAAATTTAAAATCTAAATCACAAACCCTAGCAACCTAAAACCTAAGCCCTAAATCCTAAACTCTAAATTCTAAATTCTACCCATAAACCTTAAATTATATACCCTACATACTAAACCCCTAAACCCTAACCTAAAACCTTAAACCCTAAACCCTAAAATTAAAGGGCTTGTGTAAACTAAAGTTTACACAAGCTTGTGCATCAAAGTATTTTCCATATATATATAGAAAATACTTTGATATACAAGCTTGTGCAAACTTTAGTTTACACAAACTTTTCAATTTTAGGGTTTAGGGATATAAGTTTGGCTTTAGGGTTTATGGTTTAGGTTGTAAGGTGTAGAATTAATGTATATGATTTGGATTTAGAGTTTAAGGTTAAGGTTTAGGTTTTAGAGTGTTTGGGTTAGTAATATAAGTTTTAGATTTTATAGTTTAAATATAAAGGATTGTGTAAATTTTTTTACACAACTTGTGTATCAAAATATAACCTATATCCTAACACCCTAAACTCTAAACTCTAAAATTACAAATCTTAAATTCTACATCTTAAACCTCTAAACCTTAAACTCTAACCTAAATCCTTAAATCCTAAAATATATACTTCTTTTCTTTGGTTAGAAGGATGAAAAAATTGTCCCTTTTATTATTGGGTAAACTACAACTAAGGCCAGTTAATTATAAGTTTAGTAATAAATATGTCATTCTTCTTTTAAAAGTTACAAACATACCACTCAATTAACATATTATTACAAATATGTCACTCAATTAATATATTATTACAAGCACGTAACTCAATTAGAACTTTTATTTATAAACTATTACATGTAAAATACTCAATATGTAACAAAAAATAAACTTTAATGCTCATTGAGTAATATTTAAAAATTTGATGACCATTTTATATTTTTAGACATAGTTTAGTGACCATTTGTGAACTATACCCTATTATAAAATATAGTAGATACGGACATAATAATCTCAATTGAGTGGTTAATGAGCTCTATAAAAACCTTTTTGTTTATGGAAGAAGAAAAAAACTTCATTAATCAAATAAATACACACCCATCATTAAAATTTTCTAAATACCTAACATTAGTTACAGGTTATCCTATGTTTAAAAAACTACCTGTTATCTAACTCTAAAATGACATATTAATATTCTCCAAAATAAATTATAAATTAAATAATATTAATTGTTGATCAAATATCCATGCTTGTTAATCTGTCATATGATTTTAATTATTATATAATTATAAAAAATATTTTTAATTGTGACTTCCAATTTTCCTATGGTTTATAATTTTGTGTTATAAAATTTGATTATTTCATTTTTAGAGGTTACTTTATATGGTTTTATTTATATATATATATAAATAACATGTCCTAAAGATAAAAAATACAATAAACTATCTTCATACCTTTTCTTTTGGTGAATTAAGACCTTTTTACTAGGCTGAAAAAAATCAGACTGAAAGTACTGAATCTTTTGGTGAATTAAGACTTCCTTTCTCTGCTGGGCTGTTGAATATTTCCTTCACAAGGCTGCTGAATCTTTTCCTTTTCGCTTAAAAAATATGTATTTACCTTAGAACGAAAACCAATAAAGCTAACTGAGGTGATGTAAATGTTAATGAACCATTAGTCTTGAGTAGATGGTTCTAGAGATATGATCTTGACATTCTTTTTTAAGTGAACTGTAACAGTTAGAGTCGAAGAGATTTGACCGTCCATTTAAGTGAATCGTAACCATTGAATCAAGAAAGATTTAGTCTATAAACAAGAGACACCTTCTTTAAATTAGAATCAAACAATCCTGATTTTTTAGAGCATGTAAATATAGAAAAACAAAAACATAAGTAAATAATTTACAAGTAAAATGTAATAAAATATTTTGTTAATAATATATATGTAACATTTAAAGTTATAAACCATAATCTCAAATAAGCTATCGATGTACATAAAATTATTAAAAAAGAAAACTCTCTCCATAGTCTCTAACAACCCGAATTAGAGATGGGATGAAAGTATAATTTATGAACTTTGAGGTTAAATCCAAAAATATGTAGGACTATATTGCACTAAATTAAAAAATGTGAGGATTAGGTGCCTTCTTCAAAAATTCTTGAACCGTCTTTCTCGATTTTTTTATTTTATTTTAATTATTAACCTCACATATCACAAACTATTTTTCTTGTGTCAGTTTATCGAACAAAGTGTGAAAGGGCACTGCAATCGACTTTGACGATGACAAATTTATTCGCCGTGCTAGTAAACATGTAGAAATATATATTTTGATATAATTATTGAAAAATATTTTGAACTTAATTGAAAAGAATTTAAAATATTCTCTAAGTAAAAAACAACTTGAAAATAAGTTTGAGAATATTTAAAAAGGTTTTAGCAATGTTTGAAACGTTTTTAAGTAGCCAAACTAGTATTTTTAATATACCCATTTTGATTTAGGCATAATATGTATCGATACATTTTGAAACTGCAAGAATCTATTTCGATACATTCATATGTTTCAATGCAGATAGATGTGGGGGTGTTTCGATACGCCCATGTGGCATGCACCCCAACGGCTGCAACCCCAACGACTATTTAAATTGCAGGCTGTTCCGATACGGGCGTTCTGATGCGACCCAAGATGTTTTGATACGGTCTCTTCAATGCGCATAACGGCTTTTTTTATTTTAGTCGTGTTTCGAAACAGGCATGTACCGTTTCGATAAGGTAGTTGCAAAATTGCATTTATGGTAGAAAATAAAGTTTATAACGACTCCAATTCAACCCCAATGGTCCTCAATGGCTATAAACTCAATTGAGAGTATAAAAGGGACCTCCAAGCATCAAGTGAAGACTAATGCTTCAATTGTCAATAATCATATGATGTCAAATTGTCTTTAAAGCTAAATTGTACATTTATTGTATAGACAACACTTGTGAGCCAAAACTATCAAATTTGCTCAAGTGTTTTAGGATTGGGTGAGTGCTTAAGAGTGCAAACATCAACCTTGTAAGAGGAATTTTAGTTTGCCTATTTTATCTATTGTAGAAAGGGTTTGATCAAGCTTTAGGTTAGAAAGCTTTGATCATTGTAAGGGTTCTTCTAAGCCTAGAAAAATGAGACGAATCAATTAGTAAATTGGTTGTGAAATACTTAGTGGAAAGCTAAGGTAGTGGATGTAGGTGTTTGTTAGAAGGTCGAACCACTCTAAATTATTGTGTCTTCTTATCTTTTAGCTTCCACACCTCAATCACCTAAAAATTCAATTTCTCCATCATTTGACAATCCATAACGTTAGAAGAAAATCGAGCCTATCAAGCCTAACAAAACATTATATTTATACATATCCTATATTGAAGCTCTTTATACATGGCGTTTCTATCGAGTATTATTAACCAAGTTAATCAGACAGACTTGTTCAATATCTGAAGAAATTTGTTGCTTCCAACGTGTCTATTCTTATTTCAGATTTTTTCATTGGTAGTTTTATTAAAGAATTCGGTACTTTCTTTCCTATATTCATATGTTTTGGCTTGAATAAGACAGTGCTATCTAATTTAGCTATCACGTACAAGAAGAGAGCATGATTTTTTATGACAAGATTTCTCTAATGAAGCCATGGTGTTGTTTAACATTGAAAAAGTTCATGCTTTGGTACTATTCATCCAACTTATAAGCAACAAAGTTTTTTCTATGGTCCTTTGAAAGATTATCAGTTAGTTGTAGATTAGTATTGTAGAATTATGGGTATCGATTAAAGTGGATCGAACACAATTTTTGATTGTTGATGAACTCCACTAGTAAAAATGAGTTACTCGCAATTACGGACATGCACGTGTCTCCCATATGTTCTAAACTATTTTATGCAATAAATTCATGAATTATTTAATTGTCATCACCGTTATTATTATGCATTCTGTGAATTAAAGTTTGCAATTATTAAGGTAACGTGCTCCCATTTATGTATGCTTACTGTTGTGTGATTCTGTGTAAACGTATGACTGCACTATTTTGTGAAAAATGGCATACTGAATCTATTGAACTAGACTGAATAAATTATATATTTGAATTGTATGTATTACCGTTTAATATGTATGTTTGAGCTGTTTTTGTTCTGAAACAAATGTGCACAATGTGGGAATATGTATATCTGTTAATTAAAATTAAAGGTTTCAAACTACCGACACATACGTACACCGTTGTGCCATTATGTATAGTTTGACCTTTATGTTACTGTTCTAAAAGTTAATGTGTATTATTGAATTCCCTGCAACGTTAATTAATTTGAATGACTGAGTTATTACTGTTATGAGCTTCTAACTCATATGTCATTGTCCCGCATATTATAAAGTCTTGACAGTAATGTTTTGTTCTGAAAGTTTGTTTGTACATCATGCTACACTCTGCATGGGGATTGGGTTGTTAAGGTGAAAGGATTGTTACTTTTACTGATTCTATAATACAACGCACAATTTCATATTACTGCCCATATAGCAATTCGTCGCACCGTTACCGTTAATGATTCTGTGATATGATGCACATTTTGTATTACTGCTCGTCTACGATGTCGCTTATTCTTATCGTTTACTATAATACTTTAATATATTACTACCTAATGGGAAAATAAGGTGTTCTGAGTTCTGAGAACCTCTTCTTGTGACGATTAGCAGATGAATGAGTAGTTAGAGGCTTAGCGGCATGCATGATGTATTGTATGAATTTTGTATGATTCTACATATATTATGTCTTATTTGAGTTTTTTGAACATAATATAATTTCTGGTTAATTTTTGCACTTAAAACCATACTGGCTTTGCAACTCATTGTGTTTATTGTTTACTTTTCAGATTGACTTACACTCCAAGTCTAAATTCGATAACATCCGGAGAGTTGGTTTCTGAACGGTTAATGTTATTGCACTTTCCGTAAATTATTTTATTTCTCAAATTGTAGCTTTGAACTGGTTTTATTTTACTGTAAAATGGATTGTTAATTTGATAGTTTTTTAAATCCAATTTACTTTTTCACTCGATGGCATACCGAACTGGACTCTAACATTTAGGTCGAATTTAAAGTGTCACATTTAATGGTATTAGATCCAGATTTGAATGCTCAAACTTGCTGGTTCACTGATAAATTTTCCTAAAATTTAATTTCTGAAATGATTTTGACTTAAAGAAAGAATTTTAAACACAAAGCCACAAATATTTTTAAAAATTATTTCTGTAAAAATTTCGAGACTCCAATGTAGTTTCTTTACTACTTTCATGATTATATGACCAGTATTTTATTATATAGACACCAAATATTTGTTACGAGCACGAAATATTCGAATACGAGCCGAGATGAACACAATTTGAATAAATTATAATCTCAGAATCTGTAAACCCTATTTGATATGATAATGCTTCAAGAGAATTCTTCTACTTTTGTAAACAACTTGTGCGCACGTAAGATGGGAATCATAAATGAAATGAACACGACTGCTACTGGTTTGTTTATTCGTTCCACTTACATGAGCTGGAGAGAAAGAACCTCAGCAAATAGATTCCAAAGTTCCGTCTGCTACTGGTTTGTGAAATCTTGACATAGTTTGGCTGTTTGGGTATGTCTATGCAATTAACTCATATATAAATATAACGAATTATGGAGTTTTTCTTTTTGGCCGAAAGCACGTATAGAGAAGTGACGCTGAATCACGAGTGGAGTAGTAAGGTGTTAACCAACAATAATTGGGTGCAATGACAAGACACATTGCTCTTTTAAAGAGAGAACTTGAGTTCGAATCTTAGAGACAATATTGTTAGGAGAGAGCTACAAATCTCAGACACGAATTACAGCAAATACAATGCTACACCAGTAAAACATTGACTTTTCCTGATTAAACCAAACCAAATAATCATGGATGAAATAGTATTATTGTCCTCACATGTCTACACTTTTAATATTTTAAACCAATAGTTTTTCAACATTTCAATCACTTTTCAAGCAATCCCAACCACTTGTAAAATTTCAAAACCGTATTTTTCTATCACTTATTCCGACCCAAGCTTCTTCGAAACCAAGTTTTTATCAACATCAATGCTAAAACTACCTTAATTTGTAGCACAGTTTGTATCATTTCAGTGGACTACAAGTCTACAATCATATTCTAACTATGGTTTCAGTAGTTTCCTCTAACTCAAACCGGCTAGGCTAAGTTGTGAAAAAAAATTGCCCCCAACTAAAAAGCTAGAACTGAAATCACCTAATTGAAAAAGGGGAAATAGATTTTAAAACCATGTCTGCCCAACTTATTAACTCTAAATCCCCATTGTTGACTTGACCTGCTAGCACAATAACCATTTCTATAGCTTGCATATTCCAAGAAAGTCGTAAAGTAAAACAGGTATATCAGAATCAAGCAAGGACCTCTTAATTTGAACCACAAAAAATAATCGAGAAGCTAAACCATCTGCTGCTACACTGCTACTAAACTCAGCAACTAGAACAAAGGACTCCATACACAGATGCTGCACATGATGCACATTGTTTAACATATAAGTAAGAGTAGTTCTGTATGACATAAAACTTACTGCACATACCTTACTGACTAGACATTTCAATTTCATTTGGAACACATTCTGAGTTACCTGAAACCTTTCGGTTGGAAAGCTCTTTAAGACGTTTAACTTCATTCTCCACACCAACTAATTTGTTACACAGAAGAGAAACTACATCTTCGTGCGCATCAAATTTCCCTATCCACCCAGCTTCAAAATCCTTAATCTTAGCCTCAATTAACTGTCTATTAAGCCTCTCCTCTTCTTCTTGTTTCAGACGTTGCTTTTCTATTTCCCTAGCGCTCAGAACTAACCCCCCGGACCCACTAACATCCTTGTAAAGTGGTTCATCAGGCAGGGGGCACCGTGCTCTATACTCAGCAAAAGCTCTGTTTGTTTCCTTCAAAGCCTTTCTGTATCCATTTAAAATATTTTCCATCAAATAGAGCTCGTGCTCAAGCCTATAAACCTCCATCTGTCTCTTCTGCTGCTCTTCAAACTTCGCCTTCTGCAAATGCTCGATTAGGCTATCCCTTCGTTGCAGCTCATGGAGCAACACTTGTTGGTGCATACTGGAATCTCCACAAGCTTGTTCTTTTTCGGCATACAACATTCTAGCTTTCTCCATCAGGTGCTGCATTTGACCCATGCACGTATCAAATTCAGATGACTTATCCCATTGCCTATCAGTGCTCAACCTCTTATTGCTAACATTCAAATCATTTTCATGGTCAATCTCTCTCTTGTTACCATTACACAGAAATGACGAGACAGCAGGAACTGTCTGCGCATCAACCCTAGAGACAAGAAATTCTCCTGATGAGTTATCACGAACGTGCAACCCAGTTGTAAAAGGGAGATCGGCAGTTTCCATTCCTTCAAGAAGATTTGTTGAATGCACACAGTCCAATTTGTCACCATTTGGTGAAATAGGAAAGCCTTCTCCATGTTGCTCCTCTTGTTCTTCATGTTCATTGTGCTTCTCTCTGTTTCCTCCCTCTTCTCCGTCTCCCGTCTCTACTTCCTCTCCCTTTTCTTGTTTCTTTTCTTCCACCATATCAATATCACCAAGATCACACCGTCTTAACAAATTATCCCCGCCCACACCCATATGGTTGTCTCCATCCAAATGCCACTGCACCAGTTGAGGTTCATCCTTCTTACTTCCCTCACAATCCATAACATCATCATCCCCAACAACAGCCTCCTTTCTGACACCATCCTTATTCATCAAATTAACCTGTCCGCCAAGACTCAACTCAATATTATGCTCCTCCAACTGTGATCCCTCTTGAGATTCATTAACCAAATCAGCAGACATCTCGAAATCCCCAAGAACATTGTGCTCTTCTTCTTCCTCCTTGACGTCATAAACCTCCTTTTCTGGTTTCTCCAACAGCAGCTCTTCTCTCTGGAATTTTATCAAGCGCTGCATATGCGAGGCATAGTAACAATTCTTTAAATTAGGGGTAGCCGTAAGCTCTTTCTCCACCATAAACCAAATCAAACCAGCCCAATCTACCTTCTCAAAATGACCTTCTTTTATCGTTTTGGTCCAGTTCAACACTTCTACTGGCATCATCCACGTATCCTCGTGCAAAAGCATCCAATTTGACACAAATTCCTCAAGAAAGCCTACCGATTCCTTTGACTCTTCAATATCAACGATGGTATCCTTACCCTTGCTCTTCTTCTTAGACAACTTCAAAGCATGGGATAAGTCGGCCCGGTTGACCTTAATGCGCAAACCATTGACGTAGCTAGCACGAGTTTGCGAGCTGTACGTAGCGATTAACTGAGCGATCAGATCGAGCCGAAGATCTCTGTCGAATTCCAAATGAACAAAATCCCACAAATCGAGTCGCTTCAGTAGCTGTTCGTGCGACGAAAAGTCTAGGGTTTTGTTGGGAACGAAAGGAATGGGCTTTAGGACTTCACTCAGTTTCTCCAGCTTCTTCTGGGCATTTTTTCCCGGAGCGCGTCGTTTCGTTGCCTTCTTCCGTTTAGGACGTCCACCACGGCGAAAACCATTGGGGATGGTGACATGGAGGTTAGTGTTGGGTGGAGATGAAGGAACGGACAAATCTGGGTCGTCTACATTAGCTTCTTCTTCGATTAGATCTTCTTGATCATCGGGTTTGTCTTGGGGTTGAAGGGCTTCCGGGCCTAAGGCTTTAGGCGATTCCTGTGGTTGGCTAGGTTTAGGTTTAGGGTTTTCATTGGCGTCTGGCTGTGGTTCATCTGGAAAATCACTGGGGGCGGCCATGGGAATGAAGGTGGAAAGGAAGGTATTGTTTAATCAAATTCAAAATGGGAATGAAGGGACGAT
Organism: Hibiscus tridactylites; assembly: GCA_958450335.1. Classification (NCBI taxonomy): domain Eukaryota; kingdom Viridiplantae; phylum Streptophyta; class Magnoliopsida; order Malvales; family Malvaceae; genus Hibiscus; species Hibiscus tridactylites. The sequence continues at coordinate 74,503,263 of OY288279.1, forward strand.
TTACATTTCCGTCACTAAAGCTTTGACAGCTCCACCTTAACTATTTTTTAGCATGCATAAACAAACTAGAGTTAAATATAAATTTATCCCTCTTTAAAAAAATCAAAAATCAATTTAACCTCTTTTTTTCAGAATTTTTAAATACCGACAGCTTAAATACCAACTAAAAACCGGCCTTTAAATTTAACTCGTTGGATCAAGTCGGTTAAATAACAATTATTATATTTTCTCGTAAGAAATTATGTATGTACACAAATCTTTACACTAAGTTGAGCCTCTTTGGTCTATGGTGAATAGGTGTAAGAAATTTGGTATATATCGTTTTTCTTACAACTTTGTTAAGGATTTGTGTATACCTTGTAGTAATTTGTGTACATACACAAATCCTTACACTTCTCGTATCATATTATGTTTTCTCATAGAAAATTATGTATGTACACAAATCTTTACGCTAAGTTGAGCTTCTTTGGTCCATGGTGAGTAGGTGTAAGAAATTTGGTATATATTGTTTTTCTTACAACTTTTGTAAGGATTTGTGTATAATTTTTAGTAATTTGTGTACATACACAAGTCCTTACACTTCTTGTACCATATTATGTTTTCTCGTAGGAAATTATGTATGTACACAAATCCTTACACTAAGTTGAGCTCTTTTGGTCCATGATGAGTAGGTGTAAGAAATTCGTTATATACCGTTTTTCTTACAACTTTTGTAAAAATTTGTGTATACTTTGTAGTAGAAAACGTTTTCGGGTAGGAAGTTGTGTATATACACAAATCCTTAGCCAAGGTTCAACTCCCTTGCCTTTGGTATAGCCATATAAGAAATTCGGTATATATTATTTTTCTTACAAAATCTGTTGTAAATCTAGTAAATTTCGTAGTAAAATGTGTACATACACGTTAAAGTAGGGGTTTTGAAACCACCATTGTGGTTTCGGAACCACTTTGGCAGTATGCCATTAAATCCATGTCTACCCACGAGGTATCAAAACCAACAATTATGGTTTGAAACCACCCCTACAACACTTGTAGTAGAAAAGATTTTTGAGTAGGAAGTTGTGTATATACAAAAATCTTTAGCTAAGGTTCAGCTCCCTTGCCTTTGGTGTAGCCCTGTAAGAAATTCGGTACATACATTTTTTCTTACAAAACATGTAGTAAATTCGGTACATTCCGTAGTAAAATGTGTACATATAGTGTTGAGTGTAGAAAATAACTAACTTACACCGGTGTAAAATAATATTGATAGTTTAGTAAATTAAAGAACTGACTTACACCAGTATAAGAAGGTGTTCCTAACCCCAAACCTTTAAACTAGTCTCATAAGTCATAGCCCAAACCATAATTTTTTTTATTTTTAATTAAATGTATTATAATTAAAATTACCAAAATTTGAAATTTAAATTAAATAATAATTTTAATATATTAAATTTAGTATGATAATATTATTAATTAAATATTGGATGGTGAGTCCAAGTTTTAAAACTTTTTTATTTTAAGGTTTAGGGTTTATGTTTAGTGTTTAGAGTTTCATTTGAAATTGGAAATTAACATATTTATATATTTATTTTAGGGTTTAGGTTTGTTATTTTTTAATTTCAACCTTAAAAGTTATTAATTTTCAATTTCAACCTAAACCTTAAACACTAAACCATAAACTTTAAACCACAAACCTTAAAATAAAAAAATAAAAATATATATATTAATTTTCAATTTCAACTGAAACCCTAAATAGTAAACCCTAAATACTAAACCCTAAATCCTAAACCCTAAAATAAAAAGGTTTTAAAACTCAGACTCACCATCCAATATTTAATTAATAATATTATAATAATAATAATTTTAGTATATTAAAATTATTATTTAATTTAATTTTCAATTTTTTGTAATTTTAATTATAATACATTTAATTAAAATTAAAAATAAAAATAAAAATGAAATTTATGGTTTGAGTTATGACTTATGAGACTAGTTTAAGAGTTTGGGGTTAGGGTTAGGAACATTGTTTTACGTCGATGTAAGTTAGTTAATGAGGGACTAGTATGAACAAAAATAAACATCAAATCCTTAAACTAATCTCATTATCTCAAACCCTATCATTAATACATATACGAAGAGAGTAAGCATGAGGACCTATATAACCAAAAGCTTTGGTTTCCTAATTTTCTAGAAATAGCAGGGATTACCTACGTCGGTACTCACGCTTTTACATGGACGCAAATTTTAACGAGATTACCTATGTCGGGAATTAGGCTTATATATATATATAAAGTACCATGTATGTATGTAACTATAAAATATAAATTTTGTATATCATACGTACATACTATATACATGCATTAATATATTACATATACATATATACATAAAATTGTACATATATATAATATACATTATTACAAACAATTGTACATTAATATATATAATGAGAGATTAGTATGAATAAAAATAAACCTCAAATCCTTAAACTAATCTCATTACCGTAAAGTAGGGGTTTCAAAATAAATTATTACATATAATTGTATATATACATACACGTCAAAGTAGGTATTTCGAAACTGACATTTTAGTTTTGGAACCACATTGGCAGTATGTCATTAAATCTATGTCTACCCAAGAGGTATCGAAAATACTAATTGTGGTTTCGAAACCACCCCTACAACACTTGTAGTAGAAAAAGTTTTTCGGATAGAAAATTGTGTATTTACAGAAATTCTTACACTAAGTTGAGCTCTCTTGGCCTTTGGTGAAATTATGTAAGAATTTCGGTACATACCGTTTTCCTACTACTTTTATAAAGATTTGTATACATTTTGTAGTAATTTGTGTACATACATAAATCATTACATTTTGTGTAGCAAATTATGTTTTCTCGTAGGAAATTGTGTATGTACACAAATCCTTACACTAAGTTGAGACCCTTTGGCCCTTGGTGAAATTTTGTAAGGAATTCGGTACATATCGTTTTTCCTACTACTTTTGTAAGGATTTGAGTACATTTTTTAGTAATTTGTGTACATAGACAAATTGTTGAGTTGATCGAACACTTGCAAATGGCCAAGAGGGGGTGAATTAGCAATTAAATTTTTTGGTGAAGAGAAAGATTGAAAATAAAAATGACACAAGGGGTTATAGTGGTTCAAGTTCTCCAAATGAACTCTACATCCACTACCTTAGCTCCCACTAAGGATTTTCAAACAATTCACTAATTGAATTCGTCCCCTTTTCTTGGATGAGGAGGAAACCTTACAATTTCGATTAAGCTTTCTACCCAAAGCATAATCCACTCAAATACAAAGAAAGATTTTGGTAAACTCAAATGTTTCCTCTCAAAGGATGATTGTCTAACCAAATACAATTTAAACAATCCCAAACTCACAATACAAATTGACAATTTGAAATACACTAGAGTTGGGTACAAAGATTTGACTTTGAATAGCTCAAGGGTTTGGATTTTTTGCTTTGATGATGCTTGAATGTTCAATAGTTGTTTCTTGGTCAATAGAAGCTTGTATTTATATTCTTGCATTGATTTCTAGCCGTTTGGGTAGTTGGGATCATCAATAGAGCCGTTGTGGACATTTTTCCCGCATTAAATGCAACTATGCAGCCTACCGTATCGGTACTCGGGAAGGGCGTATCGATACCTGCATCAAAGAGGAAAGAGCCGTTGTGCCTGAAAACAGAGCGTATCGATACACATAGAAGGCGTATCGGTACGTTTTTAAGGGGCGTATCGATACGGAGGTCAGTATCGATACGATCCAAAGTTACTGGAATCCCAAGTTAGGTTTGTATAAAAAGTGTATCGATACGCATACCAAGCGTATCGGTACGGTATAACGATCTTTTGAAAATTAGGAAACCAACTAACTGACAAGTAACGGTCAAATAATTAAATGCTCAGATTTTTCAAAGATATGCTTATCGTATCGATACGGTTGCTAGGCGTATCGGTACGGTTTCATGAAAAACATTTTTCCCAGATGAACATCGTATCAATACGTCTGCAAGGCGTATCAGTACAGTTTCCTGAAAACAGTTGCCTAGATGCATAGCGTATCGATACGGTTTCAGGGCGTATCGGTACGGTATGTTCAAAAAAATTCCAGTGATAAAATAGGGTATTGATACACTTAGGGTATCGATACGCCTGGGCATTTTTGCATACTTAGACTTGGAAAACATAGGAAAAGACTTAGAGAAATATATATGATTTAAGAGCAGGTCTTTAAATATTATTTTGTTCAAAAATACTTGTCAATTGTGAGACTTTAAAGAGTACTTAAAAATTTATTGTTTTGCAAATTGGTCCTTAAGTTTATGTGTTATATCAAAATCAATTTCGGTTTTACAATCTCCCCTTTTTGATATAACAAAACCATAAATAAATTTTAAAGTTTTCAAAACAAAAATATTTTGACTCTATGATCCTTTTCCCCCTTTTTGTTAGATCAAAATAGAATACAAGGATAATAGCAATATAAAGCAACAATAATTCATTAAATTTAAAGCAAGCATAAGAGTTCAAATTCATAAACTTCAAAATAAACATAAAGGTTCAAATGCATAAATGTCAAAGCAACCATCATAATCTAAACTCTTAAAATCCTAAAAACATAGATAATAGGCATAAACTTCAAATCCTAAAAACGAAAGTGCAATAACAATAATAAAAGACTAAATGGCCTAAGATGAGATGCATGATCTACTCGTCCCCTTCGTCATCATGATCGTCCTTGTCATCTTCTTCTTCATCTTCTTGAGAGGGTTGATTCCTTCGGGTTTGATTGATCCAAGCACCATGGAAGGCGGTAAGAGAGATATACATGGAGTTTTGGCGAGCGGCCATGGTATCTATCTTTTTGTCCATGCCTTGGACGCGATCCTCTAAGGATGTGAAATGACTATCCATCGCGGTGAACTTCTCATTTAGGAAGGTCATGAGAGTATCCATGGAAGAGGAATCAAGAGGAGCACGGTGAGAACTCGAAGAAGCACGAGAGGTATCGACCGGAGCAATGGGCGGAGGATCTTGAGCATTGCGAACCCACTCATTATCAACATAAGTGAAACCGGAACGAGCTAGGGAACGCTCATCGATTGGTAGGCCAAGGGTTTCGGGAAAATCATGTGAACAATCAATGCCAAGGGAATGAAATAGACAACTCAAAGCCGTAGAGTAGTAAAAGGATGGGAATAGTTTGGTGTGACGGTTTTGAACTAAGAAGACAAGGTCGGCAAACATAATTTGACACAAATTTGGGCGTTTACCTTCTCTAAAACACTTAAGCCAAAAGTCATCTGTTTGACGAATAGTTGAATATTTCCCACCCGATGGACGGATAAACCAAGAAATAAGAAGGTGAAGGATACGGTCATGAGCATTTAAAACTTTTGCGGGACCTAAATAACCCGTACCCAAGGAATGTTCATCATCAATACCAACATCTTCAAAACCAAAAACATTGCATAAAACCTTTTGATCAATTTGAAAAGGTTTGCCCATAATAGAAGATTCAATGGCAATGACATGCTCCCTAGGTTCATCATGTATACATACAACATTAGAAAAGAACACAATGACTAGGTTCCTATATAGGATAGGAGGAATATTCAAAAAGGTTAAGAATTTCTATTGCTTAATCAAAGGTAGGTATTGAAACTTGAAACGGGCAGAATTTAAAAAAGGGATAGACACAACTCGCTCTTCCCTAAGGTTCATTCCTTGAAAAAGTTTATATCGTTCCCTATCAATAGGTTCGGGAAAACTTAATTGGATGATATAAGGAAGGTTAGGTGTAGGATTACCCTCGACATCTTCGATAGGATTGGAAGTAGAACGATGACGCTTAGTTCCCTTTTTCGGTGCCATGATCCTGAAAATACTTCAAAAAGGATTCGAATATGTATGCAATTAACATCCTATTTGATCCAATAAATTCTAATAATTCAAGGTAATTTGTTAAAAAGAATTTTAAAATTAAAGAGATATTCACAACAAAAAAAACAGTAAAAAAATATCGAATATAAAATATATTCGAATAAAAAAATTTAATCTTTGAAAAATTTTTGTGAAAAAGTTGAAACCCACAACAATCAAACAAGGTTTGTACAAAAAATCAGTTGAAATAACAATTAAAAGCAAACGAAAATTAAAAAAAAAAAGAAAAGATAAATTTTATACCTTGAATCTCAGAATGGATGAAAGAGGGGATGTGAATGCACAAGATTTGATGCCAAAGCTTTGCCTTGATGTGTAGAGTAAAAACCCTCAAGAAATTTTGAAGATTGATGGTGGAATTTGAAGGATTGAGGGGGTTTGTATAGGGTTTCGCGGCTAGGGTTGTGGAGAGAAAAGGGGTTTTTTGTGTTTTTAAGAGTTTTAACATATACAGCCCTAAATAGCCTCTCAGTCGAGGCCGTATCGATACGCTATACACGCGTATCGATACCCATTAACCCTAATTTTATATTCGTCGTTACTACCATATCGATACGCTGTGTCGTATCGGTACGCTTGGCTTTGACTATTTCCCTTGACTTGTACCGTATCGATACGAGGTGTCGTATCGATACTTGTTCATCCTCAAGAATTCCCAGAAATCAACTTGTATCGATACGCGCTAGCAGTATCGATACACCTTTACCAGTTTGTGCAGATTTGACAGATTTAAGTGCAAAAATCCAATTTGAAACGTCCCTAAAGGCATGTACATGCCATATGAACAAGTTTTAATAGCTAAACTTAATATATACTCCCCCTAGCAACATGCATAGAAGCAAAAAGAACAAAATTAACACAAGCATGAATCACAAACAATTTCAAGCAAATTTTGACATTTTGGGACCCAAAAAGGGTCAAGAAAGGCTAGTTAAACCTAACTCTCTCCTAAGGGTCCAAAAGCGCTCTTTATCTAAAGGTTTTGTAAATATATCCGCTAATTGGTTCAAGGTGTCAATAAACTCTATAACAACATCATTTTTCAAAACATGATCTCTAATGAAATGGTGTCTAATTTCGATGTGTTTAGTTCTAGAGTGTTGGATGGGATTCTTAGTGGGACAAATGACACTAGTGTTGTCACACCTAAGGGGTATGGTTTCTATTTTAACACCATAATCTAAGAGTTGTTGCTTCATCCAAAGGACTTGAGCACAACAACTCCCTAAGGATATGTACTCCGCTTCGGTGGTAGATAAGGCTACGCTATTTTGTTTCTTAGAGAACCAAGATACAAGCATACTACCTAAGAATTGGCATGTCCCGGAAGTACTTTTCCTATCTATCTTACAACCCCCATAATCTGCATCCGAAAAAGCATGAAGACAAAAGGAAGAATCCTTAGGATACCAAAGGCCTAAAGTAGGTGTGTCTCTAAGGTATCTAAAAATTCTCTTAATGGCAACTAAGTGTGATTCTCTAGGACTAGCTTGAAACCTAGCACACAAGCAAACACTAAACATAATACCCGGTCTACTTGCGGTAAGGTAAAGCAAAGAACCTATCATGGATCTATAAAGCTTGGAATCAACATACTTACCTCCTTCATCTTTGTCAAGATTTATGGAAGAACTCATAGGAGTAGCTTGAGGTTTTGCATTCTCCAAGCCAAACTTCTTGAGCATATCATTCACGTACTTAGCTTGATTTATGAAGGTGCCATCCTTCCTTTGTTTGATTTGGAGTCCCAAAAAGAATGAGAGCTCCCTCATCATGCTCATCTCGAACTCACCTTGCATTAGCTTATAAAACTCCTTACAATAACACTCATTAGTAGAACCAAAAATAATATCATCAACATAAATTTGAACTACTAAGATGTCATTGTTATATCTTTTTATGAAGAGTGTTGTATCCACCTTTCCTTTTTCAAAACCCTTTTTAATTAAGAAATTTGAAAGTCTCTCATACCAAGCTCCAGGAGCTTGTTTTAAACCATAGAGAGCTTTTGTAAGTTTAAACACATGATTTGGAAATTTTGAATCCTCAAAACCCGGTGGTTGTTCAACATACACCTCTTCATTTGTAAAACCATTTAAAAAGGCACTTTTCACATCCATTTGAAAGAGCTTGAAATCATGATAACATGCATATGCAAGTAACATCCTAATAGCTTCCATCCTAGCTACGGGTGCATAAGTCTCATCAAAATCAATTCCATCTTCTTGTGTATAGCCTTGAGCAACAAGCCTAGCCTTGTTTCTCACTATATTACCACTTTCATCTAATTTATTCCTAAAAATCCATTTTGTTCCTATAGTAGATTGATCATTAGGCCTTTCAACTAATGTCCAAACTTTACTCCTCTCAAATTGATTTAATTCCTCTTGCATGGCCAAAATCCAAAAATCATCTTTTAAAGCTTCTTTAATGTTCTTAGGCTCAATACATGAAAGAAATGCAACATGATTCATTAATTTGAGAGAGGATCTAGTAGTTACCCCCTTGGATGGATCACCCAAGATTTCACCACCTTTAACATAGTTTAACTCCCTTGGGTAAGACACCTCCCTTTCCTCAAGAGCCAAGTCCTTTAAGGCTTCAAGAGGTGGATCTTGTGAATCCTCATCTTTGATTGGAATCTCATCCACCTTTGACGTTTGTCCTCCATCAATGGCATCAATGATTTCTACATCATCATCATCACAAGATTCTTTCCTCGGAAGGAGGTTATCATCGAAAACAACATGTATTGACTCTTCAACAACTAGAGTTCTTTTATTAAATACACGATAGGCTTTAGAATTTAAAGAATACCCTAAGAAAATAGATTCATCACTTTTGGCATCAAATTTACCTAAGTTTTCTTTACCATTATTCAAAACAAAACACTTGCAACCAAAAGGGTGAAAATAGCTAATGTTAGGCTTCTTAGATTTTAAAATCTCATAAGATGTTTTCTTCAAAATTGGCCTAATCATTACTCGATTTATAATATAGCAAGCGGTATTTGTGGCTTCCGCCCAAAAATATTTAGGTAAATTATTTTCGCAAAGCATGGTTCTAGCCATTTCTTCTAAAGTTCGATTTTTCCTCTCAACTACCCCATTTTGTTGAGGAGTGCGAGGTGCGGAAAAGTTGTGGCTAATTCTATTTTCATTTAAAAACTCATCAAAACCTAGAGTTTGAAATTCGGTTCCATGGTCACTTCTAATGTGAGAAATTTTAAGTTCAATATCATTTTGAGTTATTTTAGAAAATGTGATGAATTTTTCTAAAGCCTCATCCTTTGTACTTAAGAATAAAACCCAAGTATACCTAGAATAGTCATCTACAAGCACAAAAGCATATGATTTTCCACCCAAGCTCATTGTTCTAATTGGCCCAAAGAGATCCATATGAATCAATTGTAAACATCTACTAGTAGAGACATCATTTATGGATTTAAAAGAACTTCTATGTTGTTTACCCTTTGAACATGCATCACAAATTTTATCATTTGAAAATTTAAGTTTGGGTAAACCTCTAACTAGATCAAGGGAGATTAATTTCTCTAAGACACTCATGCTAGCATGTCCTAATTTTCTATGCCAAAGCCATGAGTCATGTTCATCATGTGCAACTAAGTATGTATGGGATGAATGGATGTCATCTAAATGCACCATGTAAATATTGCCTATTCTATGTCCTATGAGCATTATTTGATTTGTTTTAATGTTTACAATTTTGCAACCACTTTTATCAAATAAAACATTAAAACCCCTATCACATAATTGACTAATACTCAACAAATTATGTTTAAGACCATTGACATACAAAACATTTTCAATGAAAATAGAAGAGTGATTACCAATGGAGCCTATTCCTTCAATGTGGCCTTCGGGGTTGTCACCGAAAGTTACTACTCCACCACTTTTAGGCTTTAGTTTCACAAATCTACTCTTGTCACCGGTCATGTGTCTTGAGCATCCACTATCAAGGTACCAAGAATTTTTGCTTGAAGCTTTAGCCTTGTAGCAATGCTCCCCCTACAAACAAAGAAATTAGGCTTTGATTTTTGGTACCCAAATCATTTTGGGTCCATGAGTGTTAGCCTTCAACAATTTGGTTCCCTTAGGAATCCAAGAAGCAATAGCATTCAAATCATTAGAAATAATAAGTTCTTTAGGAACCCAAACACTCCTAACTCTATGACCTCTAGCTTGCTTATTAAAATTTCTTTGTTTAGGTACAAAAGGTTTTCACTTTACATATTGGGATTTATAATGATTTCCTTTTTCAAAATTATTTTTCCCAATAGCAATAAATGTTTTAAGATTATCCACTTCCTTTGTGTGATAATCTTGAAAATCGAAAAGAAGTTTTTCAAGTTCAAGATTTTTAGCTTTAAGATCATTTGAAAGATTGACTAAAAACAAAACCTTCTTCTCCAATTCGGAGTTAGCTTTTGAAAATGTCTCATTTTGATTTTTTAAATCGGAAATTGTTTTCTTGTTTTTCAAAATGGACTCTTTGTATTTTCCTACTAACTCATCATACACTTCTTGCAATTCATCATAAGCATCTTGAAGTTCCTCAATGGTAAAATCGAAATTGGATGAGTGAGAGTTTACCTTAGGTTCATCATTGATGGCCATGAGACATAGGTGGGCCACTTCCTCCTCTTCCTCGGAAGACTCATCGTCACTCCAAGTAGCAATTTGTGCTTTGAGCTTGTTCTTCTTCCCAAAGCTTTTCTTTTTCAATTGAGGACACTCGGAACGGATGTGACCCGGTTTCTTGCATTCATAACAAGTAATTTGGTCTTTCTTCTCTTCCTTGCTTTTACTCTTGAAGTCTCCCTTTCTAATGAATTTTCTTTCATGATTCGACTTCATAAACCGAGTAAAGCGTTTAGCCAACATAGCCATCTCCTCATCTTCATCCTCACTAGAATTGCTTTCTTGTTGTGAAGCCTTTAGTGCGATTCCAACTTTCTTCTTCTCAACTTCCTTCTTCTCCACTATCTTCTTCTCTTGTTCTCTTCCCTTCCTCATAATCTCATGTGTGAGTAGAGATCCAACAAGAGCATCTAGCTTGAGAGTCTTCAAATCTCTAGCTTCAATAATGGTCGTTCTCTTGCCATCCCATGACTTCGAAAGAGAATACAACAACTTTCTCACTAGCTTGTCTTCGGGAATGATTTCACCGAAACCCTTCAAACCGTTGACAATGACCGAGAACCGATCAAACATCTTGGAGACACTTTCTTCGGGATCCATCTTTAAGTTATCATAGCTTAGATTGAGTAGCCCAATCTTTGTCTCCTTGAAATTACTAGTTCCCTCGTATGTTGTCTCGAGGGTGTCCCAAACCTCCTTGGTATTTTCGATTGAAGATACCTTGGAGTAGATATCCGGACCAAGTGCACAAAATATTACATGATGAGCTTTGTCATTCGTTTGCATCCTTCTTCTTTCATCATCGGTCATTTCGGCTTTGATCTTTGGGATGAGCCTTTCTCCATCTCTCCTCATGGGAATGTATGGACCTTCTTCAACTACATCCCACACCATATAGTCGGTAGACTTGATGAAGAGCCTCATCCTATTCTTCCAATAAGGATAGTTATCCCCATTAAAGAATGGTGGCTTGGTGGTGGATTGGGACTCATAGTTGGAGGTGGATGCCATTGCTTGACTTGTTGTTGATCAAACTCTCCAAGAATCGACTCAAGAGGGTTGTAATCCTTCCAATGAGTGTAGCTCTGATACCAATTGTTGAGTTGATCGAACACTTGCAAATGGCCAAGAGGGGGTGAATTGGCAATTAAAATTTTTGGTGAAGAGAGAGATTGAAAATAAAAATGACACAAGGGGTTATAGTGGTTCAAGTTCTCCAAATGAACTCTACATCCACTACCTTAGCTCCCACTAAGGATTTTCAAACAATTCACTAATTGAATTCGTCCCCTTTTCTTGGATGAGGAGGAAACCTTACAATTTCGATTAAGCTTTCTACCCAAAGCTTAATCCACTCAAATACAAAGAAAGATTTTGGTAAACTCAAATGTTTCCTCTCAAAGGATGATTGTCTACCCAAATACAATTTAAACAATCCCAAACTCACAATACAAATTGACAATTTGAAATACACTAGAGTTGGGTACAAAGATTTGACTTTGAATAGCTCAAGGGTTTGGATTTTTTGCTTTGATGATGCTTGAATGTTCAATAGTTGTTTCTTGGTCAATAGAAGCTTGTTTTTATATCCTTGCATTGATTTCTTGCCGTTTGGGTAGTTGGGATCATCAATAGAGCCGTTGTGGACATTTTTCTCGCATTAAATGCAGCTCTGCAGCCTACCGTATCGGTACTCGGAAAGGTTGTATCGATACCTGCATCAAAGAGAAAAGAGTCGTTGTGCCTGAAAACAGAGCGTATCGATACGCATAGAAGGCATATCGGTACGTTTTTAAGGGGCGTATCGATACGGAGGTCAGTATCGATACAGTCCAAAGTTACTGGAATCCCAAGTTAGGTTTGTATAAAAAGTGTATCGATACGCATACCAAGCGTATCGGTACGGTATAACGATCTTTTGAAAATTGGGAAACCAACTAACTGACAAGTAACGGTCAAATAATTAAATACTCGTATTTTTCAAAGATATGCTTATCGTATCGATACGGTTGCTAGGCGTATCGGTACGGTTTCATGAAAAACATTTTTCCCAGATGAACATCGTATCGATACGTCTGCAAGGCGTATCAGTACGGTTTCATGAAAACAGTTTCCCAGATGCATAGTGTATCGATACGGTTTCAGGGCGTATGGGTACGGTATGTTCAATAAAATTCTAGTGACAAAATAGGGTATCGATACACTTAGGGTATCGATACGCCTGAGCGTTTTTGCATACTTAGGCTTGGAAAACATAGGAAAAGACTTAGAGAAATATATATGATCTAAGAGCAGGTCTTTAAATATTATTTTGTTCAAAAATACTTGTCAATTGTGAGACTTTAAAGAGTACTTAAAAATTTATTGTTATGCAAATTGGTCCTTAAGTTTATGTGTTATATCAAAATCAATTTCGGTTTTACACAAATCCTTACATTTTGTGTAGAAAATTATGTTTTCTCGTAGGAAATTATGTATGTACACAAATCTTTACACTAAGTTGAGCCCCTTTGGCCGTTGGTAAAATTTTGTAAGAAATTCGGTACATACCGTTTTTCCTACTACTTTTGTAAGAATTTGTGTACATTTTGTAGCAATTTGTGTACATACACAAATCCTTACATTTTGTGTAGCAAATTATGTTTTCTCGTAAGAATTTATGTACAAAATTTTACCCAATTACCCGTTCAGCCTTCATTTAGCCGCCATTTAAGGGTCGTTCCCTAGAACCTCCCTCAATTTAGTGCTCATAATTCACATAGAAAATAATTTGGTGAACCGGTATTGAGAAATGAAGTTTTCTACAAATATTGTATTTTTTAGAGTTTAGGGTCATGGTTTTATGGTTGAGGGTTAAGATTTTAGGATTTATGATTAGTTTTTAAGGTTTAGAGTTAGACTTTATAATTTTTAATAAGAATCTCTGCTCTAGTGGCACGCGTTTCCTCTACCTTTGTGACAAGTTTTTCATTGACTTTTGTGGTTGGTCTCATTTGTCGTTTGGCACAATTTTAGCATACCTTACAGTCTTTTGGAGCTCATATAGAGACCTTACAGGGGCTAATTTTTTTATTTGATTATGTCGGTGGTCTTAGAAAAGAATGATCTCCACTCGTTTGATAGTTTGTTAGTTGATCTTATTAGAAATATGTAGCGGAGCAATCTGCTTGATAATTTAGTTCACTCGCCACTCCTTTTGTCATCCCGTAAAGCGTCTTATTTGATCAGAGACAAATAGATTCATGAAATTTTTTAGGTTTTGATGGTAGGCTAATCTCCTTAAAAGTGTTTGCTTTTATTTGTATATTTGTATGAGATTTTTAGTGGACTAGTCTCATTTTCTCTCTTTTACTATGCATTGTATTTGTAATATCTTTCATGATCTTTAATAAAATCTAGATTTCATTGCTAAAAAAATAGTTCTTATTATTAATGTGTTCAATTCAATTTATAAATAATTAAATAAAAATTAGTATTAATGTATTAGAAAATAATCTTATACAAATATAAAATATGATACTATGACCAATTATTAATTCTCGATTTCTTTTAATTGATTACATAATAACAAAAGACACAATGTCAAAAAATATCCCTAACGTTTGACTGAATAGTCATTTTAGCTCTTTTTGAAGTAATTTAACCCTTAATTATTCATTTTTGGTCAAAATAGCCTCTCTACAGACGAAAATTGTTAGCCATCTGACAATAAATGAATTGAAATGACGTGACAAACCTACATAACAGTGCACACTGTGATAGTTGTGTCATATAGAAAAATATGTTGATTTTATAGAATGACACATGAGTAAAAAAATAATTTAAAAAAATTATAAAATATAAATATTTTTTCTTCTAACATGTCATTCTGTCAAGTAATTTCAATTTGTTTATCATCACTTGACAACCAATTTTATCTGTAGATGAGTTATTTTGACCCAAAATAAAACTTTAAAAATTAAATCGCTTCAAAAAGAAATAAAAGCCAAAATAAATATTTAGTCAAACATTAATAACATTTTTTTGACATTATGCCTAACCAAAATTGTACACACTTTTTTTTTAATTTTCGGCCGCATTACATTAATATTTATTGTGAAAATGACTTGAGTTATCTAGCTATCATTTTGTTATATAAAAAATTAAAAAACATCAATTACAAATTAATAATTCATGCTCACAATATTTATTGAAAATTCAATGAATCATATTAAATAATTGTATATTTTCATTATGTATATTACAAATCACTAAATGTCAACGGCTAAAAATATCACACACAAAATATACATTAAAAATAAATACTGCAAATTATAAAAGTCGATAAAAAAATGTAACATACCCATGTGGAGCTTTCTAAAAATTGTTCTGATTTGTATCAATCAAGACATTCGATTTTGTAGTGTTTAGGGCATTTTTTTTGATGAAACGAACATTATATATGTGTTCAATAAGTAAAGGTAGTGAGCTGAAAGTTTTATGGTCCAATAGTGGGTGCCGACGACAATCTACGACGATCAGTGGTGAGCAATGACCCAAGACGAGAACTTCGGTAGATTCATAAGTTAAATTAATATTTTATCTAAAATTTAAAGATCAAATTAGCAGTTTATCCAAATATCACGAGTTACGATTAAAAATTGACATAATTTACTAACGTTTTACGCCATCAAATTAATAATATTTAATGTCTCAGGGATCAATACATTAGGTAAACAAATTATTGCAATAATTGACCCTACATTTTATGTGGGGTAATATATAAGATTAATCTTATTTGGAACCCAATTAATAGTTCAAGTGTAAAAGAGGATGAAGTTCATTATAAAAAAGTTTGGATTCAAGCATATAAGTGTGCAAGATGTGTGTCTTATCAAATGGTTAAAAAATATAAACGGATACTAGTACTAATGTGTAATAGCACCAATATATTAAAAAAATGGGTAAAATACACAAATGGTCACTAAGCTATCCCTTAAAATACAAAATCGTCACCAAACTTTTAAAAATTACATAATGGTCATTACACTTTAGTTTTTGTTACAAAATGGTCACTGCTACTGTTAAGTGAGAGACGTGGCCGTTACAAAAAATTTGAATAGTAACACATTTAATCCTCTATATTTACACATTCAATCAATTTAGTCCTAATTTAACCCTCATTATTGATGTCTAAATTGATTGAATGTGTAAATATGGAGGAATAAATGTGTTATTGTACAAATTTTGTAACTGCGACGTCACCCAATTAATGACAATTAATCGATGAGTGACCATTTTATAACAAAAACTAAAGTTTAATAGTCATTATTTAATTTTTGAAAGTTCAATGACTATTTTGTATTTTTACAGATAGTTTAGTAACCATTTGTGTATTTTACACTAAAAAGTTAATCCTATCTAAACCAAACATCCTAAACGGTATGTGTAATTGGAATGGAAATCTTCCGCGTCAAACCATCCCTCCTTTGGTGCCCTACTTTAAACAAGTGAATTTAGGGTTTAAAGGTTAAGGTTAAATGTTATGGTTAGGGTTTAAAAAATTAGGGGTACAATATATTTTTTAAGGTGTGGAGTTTAGAATTTAAGGCGAATGTAATTTTTAAATATTTTTTAGTACGAGACATAGAAAGAAAATAATTAGAGGACAAAATTTTTTTGTTCACGTAATTGTGTACGTATGGAAACAAAACTCACTCGCCATAGTATATTATTGATTGTTAGAACACTGAGAAACGGTTAAAAATTTTCTGCACCCTAATCGTGTCCCTTTTTATGTCCCACATTAAAAATTATTTAAAAATTAAATTTAAATTATAATCCTAATTTTATATTTTAAACCTAAATTGTACACCTTAAAATATACACTCTACTTTTAATTTTTTAAACCCGGATCACAACCTCTAACCTTCAGCACTAAATTTTAAACCTTAAACCTACTATTTTAAAATAAGAGCATAAAAGAAAGCATGTGAGATGATTTCCATCCCCGACAAACCACAACTCGCTAAACGGTTCCCGAGCTGGGTCTGACTCAAAACTTTACTGTTTTATATCTCCAGATCCCTCTTCCCTCTTTTCCTTTCCCTTTATATTTCTCAACTTTATTAGAACAAGCTTCTAATTGTCCCAACGGTCACTTTTCCATCGATCTCCAAAACTTGCCGTTTCCAATACTTAATATTATCAGTACGAACCCAATCCAATACGACCCTCCATTCTAGAGCATCAACTGCCACCTTAACATGTCCCCAAATCTCTTCCTTACTCTAATTATTTGTCTCGTTTCCGAGTCGCTGCCGCGGTCGACGGCCCAGCGAGGCGGCGGAACGGTGGTGACGGAGCTCTGGTGCGTGGCAAAGAACAACGCGGAGGACGCGGCGCTGCAGGGAGCGCTGGACTGGGCGTGCGGTCAAGGCGGAGCGGACTGCAGCCCGATCCAGCAAGGCGGACCCTGTTATGACCCAACTGATATCCAGAGGACGGCGTCTTACGCCTTCAATGATTACTACTTGAAGCACGGCATGACCGATGACGCTTGCTCCTTCTCCAACAATGCCGCCCTCATTTCTTTAAACCCCAGTGAGTTTCATTATTATTAAACTTAGTGATTTCGTGGTTCTTTCATTTGCTAATGCATTATTGGTCATATACTGTTTCAGGCTATGGGAATTGCAAGTTTCCTTCCAGGTAAATGCTTTTCCTTTGATAATTATTTCTTATCTGGGATGAGTACAAGTACAACAATACCTTAGTGATTCAATTTCAATCGATTGTGGAATGCAGCAAGACGGTGAAGAATGCAAGCATTTCTGAGTCGACGGGGACACTGGGGGTGGGGCCGGATTCTGCAGATCTGAGTGCTTCTCATCGCATTGCTCTCTCCTGGCTGCTTGTTGCTCTCTTTCTTTCCTTCTTTTTATTCTAAGGATCTTCCCACAGGCCACAACCCAAGGTTTAGTTGATCAATTTTGGAGGACAAGCTGTATTTATTTGAACTTTTGGGTTGGATTCCATATTTTTGCTTACTTATTAGTTATTACAACTCATTTAATGAATCTTTCTTTCTGCAAGTGTTTTCCAGCTTTGCTTTTCGGGGATTAACATTTTATCCAGCTTTTACACGGAGCACTTAATTTTGAATTCTTATTATGTATAAAGAAGGTGAGTAAATTACACTAGAGGTGGTTTAGTTATAGGTTTAGTAATAAATAGGTCAGTCTTCTTTTAGAAAATAATAATTTATTCACTCAATTTTAGGTTTAGGAACAAATCAGTCAATTTTATTTTAAATGTAATAATTTAATCATTCAATTATAGGTTTAGGAACAAACATGCCATTAAAATTAAAATGACTTGGTATAATAATAATTTAGTCATCAAAACTTGTTTATTCTATTAATTTGGTCATAATTTAAAATAATTTAATAAATTGTAACCCTTCATATTTAAATATTTCAACACTGCACCATCGTGACACGAAAAACCTTTGCAAAGGGTATGAATTATCCATGTTGTAGACTAATGTTAGAATTACAATCTAAAATAACTAATGAATATATAGGCTAAATTAGCGGGATATTGCCTTTTATAAAAGAATTATGGAAATGGGTTTTTGGATAATTTATTTAGATAAATCGGATGACTTTTTAGTATTGTCATTGGTACTAAGTGATGGTTCACTCTTTCTAATTAGAATGGAGAGCTACTACATACGATGATTTGAGTTAATGTATTGAAGAGGAAGACACAAACTTTTCGTATCAACTCTAACAGAAACCTTTAAGATAATCTTCCCTAGTCTCCTTGTGTAGCTTTCTTGTGAAGTACTAACAAGGTACCTAAAGATAAGTTGAGAAGCTAAATGATTCAAAAAAAAGACCAACTAGATACTCAAGGCCAAGTTCAAGGGACAAATTCATAATGGTAGAAAAAAAAATTTAATGTTTGTTGTTGTTGTTTTTTTCAATTGGACCTTTTGTTTACATTTTAAGCCAAGTTTTATTTAAAAAAACAAGTATGTTTTGGATGGTCAACTTACAATTAATATTTTGTTGACATAGTATGACAACATTAATGAGACAATTAAAAAAAGTAAACGTTGAGGGGTTTTTTGCTATTATGCATTTTTACTCTTGATTCATAATTTTATCTCGTCCTAAATTTTTATAAATATGTTTTTTATATAAAATATTTAGTCCTCAAAACTTATGTATTCTATTAATTTGACATTGCACCATCTTAATACGCCCTCTAACCATTTGCCACACTTCATGCTATTGTACATCAATCTACTAATCAACAAATGTGACAGCACGATAGACACAACCACTTCACTAATGAAACTTTTAATTGTAAAGAGTTAAGTTTATTGAATTATGTTGAATTATGACCAAATTAATATATTGCATAAGTTTTAAGGACCATTTGTTCCTAAACTTATAATTGAGTAATTAAATTGTTACTTTTAGAAGAAAAGTTATTTGCTTGTTCCTAAACATATAATTGAGTGATTGAATTGTTACTTTTAGAAGAAGAGTGATATGTTTGTTACTAAAACTATAAGTAACATGCGGTAATTTACCCAAAGAAGCATGGGTTGGTAAGGGTTATTGTGCAAATTAGTACTTGAACTTGCTCATTTTTCTTAAATTAGTACATGCTTTTTTTTCATCTCAATTTTAGTATTTGATTTTATAAAGAATTCTCAAATTGATATTTAAACTATTAAAAAAATTATTAGGTTCAACAATCCGTTAGGATGTGACATGTGACAGTAACAACATGTATCATTTTGATCGGTTAATTTTGTTTCAGCAACCTGATTCGTTGTTGAGATGTCAAGTCAACACAAATATCAATTTGAGTTTTTTTTTTCCAAATGCATGTACCAATTTGAGACAATAAAAAATTAAAGTATCGTTTTTCAGAAATTTTGTCAATGTTAGGTACCAATTTGTATAATAAGCCTTTTAGTTATAAAAAATCAATTATGATTTTGGAGTAAGTTTAAGCATAAACATACATTTGGCATGGTACACTCAAATGTATTGAAGAGAAATACACAAAAAAAAATTCGTATCGAGTTTAGCATAAACCTTTAAGATAATCTTCCCTCCTATTTATATAGTAAATCTCCTTGTGTAGCTTTCTTGGGAAATACTAACTAGGTACCTAAATATAAGTTGAGAAGCTAAATGAGTAAAAAGAAAATAGGGACCAATTAGATACTCAAGGCCAATTTCAAGGGACAAATTCATAACGGTAAAAAAATATAATGTTTTTTTTCTTTCAATTGCACATTTAATTTTTTTTTTTGACAATTTAAGCCAAGTTTTGACTTTTTTATATATATAAAAAAGTATGCTTTGGATAGTCAACTCACAGTTAATATTTTTGTTAACGTAGTATGACAACGTTAATGACACATAATCAAACATTGAGTGCTTTTTTACTATTATGCATTTCTATTCTTGATTTATAATTTTATTTTGTCCTTAAATAAAGGGTAAACTATCTGTTTGACCACCAATCTATTGGGAAAGTTTTAAAATGACCACCATAGAAAAAAACGCGTCATTTGACTACCCAAACTATTAAAATGGGATCAATTTGACCATCTGCCGTTAAGAGGCTAACGGAAGGTGACGTGGCAGTTAAAAAATTAAAGGTATAATTACACATTTGGTCCTTATTATTTACACATTCTTTCAATCTAGCACGTTTTTTAGTTTGGCTATCCCAAATCCAATATTTTCCTTTGCACCAAACAGAAAGCCAGCCCCTCGCGCCTCTCTCCATTGAGAATTCGATGTTTGAATTCGATGAGATAAGGGAAGATGAAGGGTATTTCCCCAGTCTGAAAACGATGGAAATGGAAGAAATTGTTGTTGTCGATAAAGGGGTTTTGCCGGTGAGACTAGGCAAATTCAAGAGGCTAAATGATCATCGACCGGGGGAGTCTGTAGGCGAAACGAGTAGCAGCAATTTGGATGCAAGGAGGTGTTTTTCGATGGGTTCGTATCAGTATGTGCTCGGTGATTTCGATCTTAGGGTCCCCCTCTCGAACGGTCGGCGCAGTGGCTGCGATTTTAAGCTATCGAAAGGGTTGGAACACAACGGGAATTCGTCGGTTGAAGGGAAAAGGATTGGCAATGTGAGTAAAGGGGAAAGCTTTTCGGTTTCTAAGATATGGCTTTGGTCTAAGAAAGGCAAATTGCCAACTTCTTCCTCGGATGAACAAATTGGTATGCCTTCTTCTCTTAGTACATATTTACCATCATGGTTGGTGAAAACACAAGAAAAATGAAATGTAATTTCTTTATATGCTTTGAACAATTAACTTAGAAAAAAAAACATACTGGGGTCAATGTCATTGAGCTTCCATCTATCCCTCTGAGCTCCCACAAGCTTGAACCTGAACTTATGTTTATGCTTTGAAGCAGAGTTCCTTGAGAAATACCCAAACTTGGAAACGTTTTCATTTCCGGTTATCAGATAATTCAACCCAAAATCCGATGTTTTTAACTGAGTAACCGACAACCTTAAAACCATCTTTTTCTACTACTTTTGTTTCTTTTTTTTGGTGGGATTTCAGGATTGAGGAACTGAATCCATGATTTGAATTGAAAACACAAGTTTTTTGGGTTACTGGTTTTCAAAGATTCAAGCTTTTGTTCTAGCCAGTGTACGAAGATTCAAGCTTTGAGACAGATTTCTATCTAAAGAAAGATGTTGGAAATTAAAGAAGAAGAGAGGCGCGAAGGGCTGGCTTTCTGTTTGGTGCAAAGGAAAATATTGGATTTGGGATAGCCAAACTAAAAAACGTGCTACGTGCTAGATTGAAAGAATGTGTAAATAATAAGGACCAAATGTGTGATTATACCTTTAACTTTTTAACTGCCACGTCACCTTCCGTTAGCCCATTAACGGCAGGTGGCCAAAATGATCCCATTTTAATAGTTTGGGTAGTGAAATGGCGCGTTTTTTTCTATGGTGATCATTTTAAAACTTTCACAATAGTTTGGTGGTCAAACAGATAGTTTACCCTTAAATAAAAGAATACCTCCCGTTAATGATCAAACACAAGATAAATTAGATCTAAATACAAATCCTTTATCACTCTACTTGTACTCACTCATCGAATAATTTTTTATAAATATGTTTTTATATAAAATATTTTGTTCACCCAAATCGTGCAACAAAATCTATTACTATTAATTTTAATCTCTTACATAGCACATTAAATGCTAATCAATTATAAGTTTAATAATATAATGATTTAAATTTTTTTATATGAAGATAAATATAATTGAAAGAATATTGAATATGATTCATAACTTTCTTATTTAAACTCTCACACTTCTTTTTAATTTATCTTCATTTTAATCAATTTTTCCATATTTTATAATCTTTCAAAATTTGTATTGTTTTATATAAAAAGTTACACTATAAAATGAGCCTACAAATCAGAGGCGGAACTAGAAATTTGTAAAGGAAGGAACCAAAATGAGACTAAATATTTTGAGGGGGGCTAAAATAAAATTTTATAAAATTGAAAGATTAATACACTAATTTTATTTTATTTTTTTAAAGAAATTAACAAATTGGCGGGGGCCACACCCCTTAGCCCCGTGATGTTCCGCCACTGCTACAAATTTAAAATGAAGTAATAAATCAAAAGCAAAAAATTATAATAAGAAGAAGTCGTCAAATGTTTCTTGTTTTTTCAATGGCGCTTTAAAGTTGTCATGCAACTATAATAATAAAAAGTTGTATTTTAGTTGGCCATCGGTTCTAGAAAGGTCTTATTTGAAAAACAATGATTTAAATTATAAAAATATAAGGATGCAATTGAAAACGTAGTAAACATCGAGGGTTTTTATTGTTGTTATGCCAAAAAAACAGATAGACCTAGGTGTCTTATCATCCACGTGGTGTTATGCAATAGGCTGAGAGGATTCAGGTTAATGAAGCGCGAATAAGAAAAGAGAAGAAACGAACTGCTTCCGTTGTCATTGAAGCAAAATCTTGACAACACCATTGCAATTTGCAAATTGCAATAGTCTTTGCATCTTACTGCATCTGCAATGGCGCTGTGGGCAACTTCATCTTCTCAGAAGCTTTTCCTTGCATCTTCAGCTGCAACAAGGTACGGAAATGGAAGAACAATGAGTGGCAGAAATGGCAGAAGAAGAGATTCTGGACCCATCGTTCATGTTGGGATGGCAGACCAGGCAGAGATGGAGACGGTATCGATAGCATACAAAGAGGGAGATCGGGCGAGGCCGAATTGGGCCGATAACACTCCTTTGTCTCGCCTTGTCGAAGCTCTCATTTCGTTTAAGCCCCTTTACTCCCTGCTTAAGCTTGGTGCTCGACAAGTTTTCATCAGGTTCCTATTTTTCTGCATGCAAAACACTGCCCACAAATGATGCTTCCTTTCTGATTTTGTTTCTTTATGTATGAATTGGTCCAATACAATATTCCGAGTCAACAGTACTGCGGAGAAGAAAGGCATTCCGTGGAGGCAGATGGCGAATGAGATTCTGGAATCGGATGTTTATAAGGAGCTGGACAGCATTCGGAACCCCTCTCTTCAATACCCAGATTGTATGCATTTCTCATCTTTTCATGATTTTTGAAACCTTGGGGAATTTTTGTTTTAAGTATTCAACCCAAACTTGTATTTTAACAGATTATTTGAGTCCTTTTCATGCATATGACGATGGCAATCTTTCATGGCTGGTAAGCATTCAATCCCATTGTTGTTGGACACATGTTAGATTATTTCTCCATTTTAACAGATTACATGGGAAAAAACGTAGGATAAAAGACATAATTTGTCAAGGAAAAAACCTGCTCTCTAATTTACATCTTAATCTTTCAAGATATTTGGTTGAACGATTTAACGATTGTATGGCAGGCAGCAGCTGAAGCGGAGGTCGCCACCATGTCTATGACGTTACGAGCTATTCCATATGCTTCGACACTTGAGAAAGCAACTCAAGAAATGCGTGGAAATTGGCTTCAAGCAATCAAACAACATCACATGATGCATTCAGGAAATGCCAAGATCGAAACTGTTTTAGACATCGGATGTTCTGTTGGTGTGAGTACAGGATTACTTGCCGATGAGTTCCCTTCTGCTAAAGTCACTGTAAGTGCTATATACACATCTTCCTTCCTTCATGGGAATCGATCACAATGTATGTTGCTTGGCCTCGAGTGTGAGTCTCGGGTATGAATATGAGTGCTATATGCTTGCAGGGCCTAGATTTGTCACCCTACTTTCTTTCGGTAGCTCAATATAAGGAAAAGAAAAGACCCCCTAGAAAGAACCCCATCACATGGATACATGCAGCTGGGGAAAACACTGGCTTGCCATCGAAATCGTTCGATCTCGTTTCTTTTGGTTATGTGGTATGCCTTTGCCCTCCAACCTGGTTAAGTAGTTCCTTTCAAAACTAGTGAAATCCTGTTGGGGATATTCATCTTATCGAAAAAGCACAATCGTTTGAATCTAAATGTGTGCAGTTCCATGAATGTCCTGAAAGAGCAATAGTAGCTTTGGTGAATGAAGCATTCCGATTGCTTAAACCTGGAGGCACGCTTGCTATAACGGACCAGGCGGTAAATGAAATGCCACAACCAAACTTTGTTTACAAATATTATCGTTTCCCTTGCTCTCTATACGTATAACTCATTTTAGCTTTGTTCCTTTTGCAGCCCAAGTCTAAGATCATTCAGGTATTATATAACAATTCCCCAATTTCCTTAACTCCACTGCAAGATCTGCTGTTGTATTTGATCTCGATTTGATCAAGGCACATTGACTGTCGTATTTGATCTCGATTTTGTTTGTTTCAGGAATTGCCTCCAGCACTTTTCACATTAATGAAGAGTACGGAACCATTCATGAACGAATACTACCTCACTGATCTGGAAGGAAGATTAAGAGAAGCTGGCTTTGTGAATGTAAAATCAATGCTTACTGATCCGAGGCACATGACCATGACTGCAACGGTGCCTCATCAACATGATTGAGTGTTTTCATTAAAACGGAAAGCATTTACGAGCTCGAACTTCGAATAGGAAGCCTTTATGACTTCCTTTTCTAGTGTCATTGAGAGATTGTATACTGGTGAAGACCATATGGTTGTTTCTTTGTTTGTATTGGGTAACCTCGTAAAGAAGGAAAGCTAACAAGTTGAGCATAAGAAATCCATTGTTTTAACTGTATAACTTGTTTCATATCTCATTCCCTCTGCAAATTGAGAAGACTAAAGAGTTTTGCTTCATCAATTTAAAGCAAACTAAATATATATGCAAAATAGTGTAATGGATATATAGACGAGCCAACGCACAGGGGAGAGCATTTGTGAATTCAAACCGATAAAATAAAGGGTATTTATATCGGGCAGGGAAAAGAACTTTTTTCCTTGATCATGCCTAAATTCACCCTAAAAAAACTAAAATTTAAATCTTTAACCTTAAAACCCTAAAACTTTAAAACCTAAATTATATCTCCTAAAACTTAAACTCATAAATTCTAAATTGACCCATAAACCCTAAATTAAAC
Organism: Hibiscus tridactylites; assembly: GCA_958450335.1. Taxonomy (NCBI): domain Eukaryota; kingdom Viridiplantae; phylum Streptophyta; class Magnoliopsida; order Malvales; family Malvaceae; genus Hibiscus; species Hibiscus tridactylites. The sequence continues at coordinate 74,528,452 of OY288279.1, forward strand.
CCACTTTATTAGTCCATGAAATATTTTGCCTAAAAAAATACCCTCCATTAATTCAGTTTGGTTTTGGTCAATTATTTTAGTTTTAGGATTGGTTTTATTAGTTACTTCAATCAGTAATTTATTTTTGAATTTTTAAATCGTTCCGTTCAAAAACATGATATATAGAGATATAATCTAGTTACATAATTTAAGGATTTTTAACTTTTACATGTTGTTGAGTGAATCGATCAAATGGAAAATGCCATGGGTGAATTGAAATTTTAAAAGTTGTGCAATGAAATTGGAAAATTGAAAAATCAAGACAAGATGATTTATAGTAGTTCAAGCTTAGAACGAGCTCTACATCCACTACCTTAGTCACTACTAAGGATTTTCAACAAATATCACTATGAAATCTTCTCATTTTCTAAGCTTAGGAGGAAACCTTTTACAAAGATCAATCTTTCTACCCAAAGATTGATCTTGAGACCCTCACAAGAACAAAGATTAACAAATGCCATACAATGCATCTCGCAATAGACAAATATGCCCAAAATGTACTCAACCACACATACAATTTGAGAATAAAAGGTTTACAATAAAAGGTACAAGATATGAAATTTGAGCACAAGGGTTTGGATTAATTGTTTAGATGATCAATAGTTGTTGTTGGTGCTTAAAATGCTTCATTTTATACATTCTCATTAATTTCTAGTCGTTTGGGTGGTTGACATCATAATTATAGCCGTTGAGACTTTATCTTCCCATCATAATGCAGTTTTGTAATTATCCGTATAAAAACGGTACATACCTGTTTCGAAACACGACTAAAAAAGAAAGAGCCGTTATGTACATTAAAGAGGCGTATCAAAACGTTCGAAAGTGTTTCGAAACAATCGTGGCCCGTTTCGAGACCTGTATCGAAGCGGTTGAGCTCATGAAATTCCAGTAGCAAAATGTTTCGAGACTAAGCTAGGCCGTATCGAAACAAGTACTTTACCTTTAAAAATTTTGTTTTGACAACCAACGGTCGAAAACATTAAATGCCCAATTTGAAAAAATTTAACCCCCGTATCGAAACAGATAACTGTTGTTTCGAAACAAAGTCAAAGTTTGACTTTCCCAGATGAAGGTCGTATCGAAACGAGCTGATGTCTTTTCGAAACCTATTCGATATGAAAAATTCCAGTAGCAAAACGTTTCGAAACAAGCCTAAGCCGTATCGAAACGCCTGGGCAAAATCTACAGATTTAGCTTGAAAACACTTAAAAAAATTTATGGGAATTAATTGTAAGCCTTAAAACATTTTGGGTTAAACTTTTACTTGTCAATTTTTGAGCTTTTTGAGAACTTAAAAATTTATTTACTTTTCAAAGTAGTCCTTAAAATATTTGTTATATCAAAATCAAGTTAATTCAAATTAAGGGTTTTACAATCTTTCCCTTTTTTATATAACAAAATCAAAGTAAAATTTTTAAGTGAGCTCCCCTTTAGTTTACGCTAGGTTTTAAAAACTTTAAAAATTTGCTTAAACACTTTTCTCACCTTTTTGTTAGATCAAAATCGTAACAAGTATAATTCAATGAGAAATAAAAAGATAGGCAAAATTAAACCAAACAACATAATCATAATTCATAAAGCATAAGTTCCAAAACTAAAATAACATCAATCCAAACTTAAATCCTAAAAAGCACAATCCAAAATAATAAACTAAAGCATAAGTCCAAAAACATAAAAGGTGCATAAAAATAAAGTCCTAGATGATATGGGATGAATGCAAGTTAAACTAAGGCTCATCATCATCTTCATCTTTTTCTTGACTCCTTTTAAAGTGTTGCCATTCACTATAGAAGGCAGTGAAGGAGAGATTCGATGAAGATTGTTGATTCTCGATAGCGGCAATGCGATTTTTCATACCATCAAAGCGTTCCTCCAAGGCTTTGAAACGATTGTCCATGTGAGTACGCAAGTCGGTGAATTGCTCGGTGAGGAAAGCCATCATCGCATCATTGTTAGGAGCTTGTGAAGCAACTTGAGCTTAAGGAGGAGCTTGAGCACGTTCACTTCGAGGCACACGAACCCAACCATCACCATTGAAACAGAAACCACACTTCATGAGTGTAGTCTCATTTAGCTTTTCCTTTAGAGGCTTCTCAATATCAAATGTGCAACCAATGCCACTAAGAACAAAGATATAGCTTAAGACGACACCATAAGTGAAAGAGGAGACATTGTTGTGATTTTTGACTAAGTGCACCATCTTCGCAAACATAATCTTCACAATGTTCGATTGTTGTTCTTGTCGAAAGCACTTGAGCCAAAAGTCATCGACTTCTCGAATATTCAAAAACTTCCCACCGGATGGATAGAACCACCATGAGATCATAAGATGAAGAAACCGATCATGGCCATCCAAGGTATTAACTTGGCCGATATGGGGATCAAGTGAGTTCTCATCTTCAATACCCTCTTCTTTGAGACCAAGGAGATTGACTAGGGTAGACGGCTCAATATGAATTTTCTTCCCTAAAAGGTAAGACTCAATGGCGACAACTTGGGAACGGTCGATACTAAGGATACATTTTGCATTGGAGTAGAACAACAAAACAAGGTTTCGGTACCTGCCTCCGGGAATGCTTAAAAATGCCATGAAATTCCAATGGGTTAAAAGGCCATGGTATCTAAAGTGAAATCGGTCGGAATCAAGGAAATCAACGTCAACTACACGCTCGAGTGGAATTTTTATGGCTTGGTAGTATTTAAAATCTTGTTGAGCGGTAGGAGTTAGAAAACTCTTTTTGAAAATATAGGCGAGATTTGGTCAAGGGAGGTTTTTTCTCGGACAATTCAAACCCTTGACCCTCTTCTGAAACTCTAGCTCTCTTATTGGAGGAAGCCATCCTAAAAGTATTAAGCAAGCAAAAATAAATATGTATGCATAAGAAATCCACATCCAATCTAATAGTAATCCTACAGTCAAGGTTTGATATTATACAATATAGGTTTAAAGAATATACAAAAAGGGTTAAAACAATTTTTTACAAGAGAATCACTGAAAAATAGTTTTTGAAAAATACAGTTAAAGAAAATTATATTTGAATAAAATTTTTCACATTTTTCAAAGCCCATAATATATACAAGTAATATATGCAAAAACAATAATTTTAAACTACAAAAATCAAATGAAAATTGAAAAGAAAAAGAAAATAGGAAAATACCTTGAATTTGGGATTTAAGAAGAATGGATGGATGATAATGCACAAAGTTGTTGAAGCTTGTTTAGGATTGTTGTTTAAAGCAAAAAACCTTCAATTTTGTGTGTAAAAATGTTTAGGTTTAGTGAGTATTTATAAGAAAAATTAGGTTAGGGTTTGAGAGGAGTTTGAGTTTGTTACAGATTCTTAGGCTAAAATCTAGGTTATTTATTAGGCTAGAATATATTGTAATTAATGTTATATATATGTTACCTAGTTTAGGAAAAGTAGTAATTAATGTTATATATATGTTACCTAGTTTAGGAATATTAGATGTGTATATATAGCCTATATGTTCTATGAATAAAAGATAAGGAATTATTTTCTACATGGTATCAGTTGTCCTAAGTTTTTTTTTCGAATACAATAAAATTTTTTTTTGGGCTGTTAGGGTTTTGACCTAAAGTCAATATTTTTGTCGTTCTTCACCGGCCACCTTCGGAGGCCGTTTCTGTCGACACCGCCCGTTCCACAAGGGCCGCCGTCCGCCGATCTGCCGATCTGGAGTTTCCGGTCACCGGATTCCCTGCGCGTGAGCCTCACGCGCCGCCACAAGCTTCCGCCTGTCCTTCACGCGCCGGCGCGTGAGAGCGCGTGGAGGCCCCTTTTTCGCCGCCGTTTTTTCCACCGCCGTCGCTGCTTCCTTCTGATCACACCCCTGCCGCCGGTCCTTGCTTTCGGATTGTTTTGGGTTGGGTGTTCTATCTTTTGAATTTATTAGGGTTTTGTTTTTTGGCTCTTTGCTTCTTTGACTTCATGGCTGATAAAAAGGTTGACTTTATGTCTGATATCGTTCCGATTACGTCTAAGATTACTGATCATAAATTGAATGGCTTTAATTTTCTCGATTGGAACCATACAATTGAGTTGTATTTGTTAAGCCTTTCTATGGACAGACATTTGACTGATGATCCTCCGACGGATGATTCTTGCCTTCCTTGGATGAGAGAAGATGCTCGCCTCTATATTCAGATTCGTAATTCTATTGACAGCGAGGTGGTAGGTTTGGTTAATCATTGCAAGACGGTGAAACAGTTGATGAGCTATTTGCAATTTTTATATTCTGGCAAAGGAAATTTTTCTCGTATCTATGATGTTTGTCAGCATTTTTACAGGGCTGACAAAGAAGACCGAACTTTAACCAGTTATTTTATGGATTTCAAGAAAACGTATGAAGAGCTTAATATGTTGCTTCCTTTTAGTGTTGATATTGAGGTCCAACGTAGTCAGCGAGAGCAAATGGCGGTTATGAGTTTTCTTGCTGGTCTTCCACCGGAATTTGAGACAGCTAAATCTCAGATTCTCTCTGGTTCCGAGATCTCCAGCCTTGATGATGTTTTTCGGAGAGTCCGTCGTACTGAGAATTCTTTGCCTACTCCATCCCCACAACATGGCAGTGTTTTGCTTAGTCGTGCTCTTCCTTCTGACTCCGACAAGCAAAATTTCAAGAGTAATGGTCCTGGTCGTTCTATGGGGTCGGGGTCTACCAAAAGCGATCCACAGTTTAGGGTTCGTGGTCCGGATCACAGTACAGTTATCTGTCATTATTGTCACAAACCGGGACATACCAAGCGTGATTGCCGGAAGCTGCAGTTTAAGAAAACTTCATCTGCTAATGTTGCTTCTAGTGTAGACACTTCTTCATCGGCTGTTACGATATCTGCGGATGAGTATGCCAAGCTTCTTCACCTTCAAGACACTGTGAAGCATCCTTTCGGTCCTGTTTCTGCCCTTGTTGAGTCAGGTAAATCCAATACATGTCTTGTTTCCACCTCTTCCAAATGGGTCATTGATTCTGGTGCCACAGACCACATGACAGGTAACCCCAATCTTCTTTCTCATTTTACAACACATCCTTCTATCAATCCTGTTACTTTAGCCGATGGTTCTACATCTTCTGTTATTGGCTCTGGCACTTCGTACCCCACTCCCTCTCTTACTTTGTCCTCTGTTTTGAGTTTACCACATTTATCCTTTAACCTGATGTCAGTTAGTAAACTTACAAAAACCCTTAATTGTTGTATCTCATTTTTTCCTGGTTATTGTGTGTTTCAGGATCTTTTGACGAAGAAGATTATTGGTAAAGGGCATGAGTCTGATGGCCTCTACATCCTTGACACCCATGTTCCAGAACCCGTCGCTTGCACTGGAATTGTCAGTCCTTTTGAAGAATATTGTCGATTGGGTCATCCTTCTCTACCTTCTTTGAAGAAACTTTGTCCTCAATTTTCTAGTTTAAAATCCTTGGATTGTGAGTCTTGTCAGTTTGCTAAACACCATCGCCTTAGTTCCAGTCCTAGAGTCAATAACCGAGCTTCTGCTCCATTTGAGTTAGTTCACTCTGATGTTTGGGGTCCCAGTCCTGTTACTTCTAAACCTGGTTTTCGTTATTTTGTTACTTTTGTTGATGATTATTCTCGAATGACATGGCTTTATTTAATGAAATCTCGCTCAGAATTATTTACTCATTTCTCTTCTTTTTGTGTTGAGATTCGAACCCAATTTGGTACACCTGTCCGAAACATGAGAAGTGATAATGCCAAAGAGTATGTTTCAGGTCCTTTTCAGAAATATATGCTTGAGCACAGTATTCTCCATCAAACTTCTTGTGTTGACACCCCTTCTCAAAACGGTGTTGCTGAACGCAAAAATAGACATCTTCTTGAAACAGCCCGAGCTTTGCTATTTCAAATGCAAGTTCCAAAATGTTTTTGGGCTGATGCCATCTCCACAGCTTGTTTTTTGATCAATCGTATGCCCTCTTCGGTTTTGTCGGGTAACATCCCTTTTCATACTCTTTTCCCCACTAAAGATTTGTTTCCCCTCTCCCCGAAAATTTTTGGTTGTATTTGTTTTGTTCGGGATGTCTGTCCTCAAGTTACAAAGCTTGATCCTAAGTCTTTGAGATGTGTGTTTTTGGGGTATTCACGTGGTCAAAAAGGGTACCGTTGTTATTGTCCGGGTCTAGGTAGGTATCTTGTGTCTGCTGATGTTACTTTTTTGGAACACAAACCTTTTCTGTTTTCTTCAGGGTCTATCGCTCAGGAGGACAAGGATTTCTTGTTTTATCCGGTCCCATCACCTTTGGAGTTGTCCTCATCCTCCTTGGTTCCGCCCCCTTTTGTTAAGCCCCCCATAAAAAACATCTATACTCGTCGGCCACAACCACCACCTTCAGACCCAATTCCAAACGTTCTGGATGTTCCAGATTCATGTCCTGATGAGCCAATATATTCGTCATCAGATTCGCCTTGTATTGCTGATCTTGACCTTCCTATTGCTCTTCGGAAAGGTAAACGTGCTTGCACTTACCCCATTTCCTCTGTTGTTTCCTATAATTGTTTGTCTTCTTCTTCTTGTGCCTTTGTTACATCCCTAGATACTATTTCTGTCCCTAAAACTGTTAGCGAGGCATTATCTCATCCTGGATGGCGTGCGGCTATGCTTGAGGAAATGACTGCTCTAGATGACAATGGCACGTGGACTTTGGTTTCTTTGCCTAACGGTAAGCGAGCTATTGGATGTAAGTGGGTGTTTACTATTAAATTTAATCCTGATGGCTCTCTTAATCGTTTGAAAGCCCGTCTTGTTGCTAAGGGATATGCTCAGACCTATGGTGTGGATTATTATGATACTTTCTCTCCTGTTGCCAAACTTGCTTCTGTCCGGTTATTTATCTCCCTTGCAGCAATTTTTGATTGGCCTTTGCATCAGTTGGATATCAAGAATGCTTTCCTTCATGGTGATCTTCAGGAGGAGGTGTATATGGAGCAACCACCTGGGTTTGTTGCTCAGGGGGAGTCTGGGAAGGTATGTTATTTGAAGAAATCTTTATATGGTTTGAAACAGAGTCCTCGGGCTTGGTTTGGTAAGCTCAGTCAGGCTATTGAAAAATTCGGGATGCAAAGAAGCGAATCAGACCATTCTGTTTTCTTTAGAAAGTCTGATGGGGGCACGATTCTACTAGTCGTGTATGTGGATGATACTGTACTCACTGGTAATGACACTAGTGGAATTTCTTCACTGAAGTCTTTTCTCCATACTCAGTTTCACACTAAAGATCTGGGGACGTTGAAATACTTTCTGGGGGTTGAGGTGAACAGAAATAGAAAAGGAATCTTCCTATCTCAGAGGAAGTATGTGCTTGATCTTTTATTGGAAACAGGGAAATTGGGCGCCAAACCTTGTAGTACGCCAATGGTCCCTAATCTACAGTTAACTAAAGAAGGTGAATTATTTGATGACCCTGAAAGGTACAGAAGACTTATCGGTAAATTAAACTATCTCACGGTGACGCGTCCTGATATATCTTTTCCAGTGAGTGTTTTGAGTCAATACATGTCGTCACCGACTGTTGATCATTGGAAAGCAGTAGAGCAAGTTTTATGTTATCTAAAAAGTGCTCCTGGGCGTGGAATTCTATATGGCAATCATGGTCATACTAGAATTGAATGTTTTTCCGACTCGGATTGGGCAGGATTCAAGGAGGATAGAAGATCCACCTCAGGATATTGTGTGTTTGTTGGAGGAAACTTGATTTCTTGGAAGAGTAAAAAGCAGAACGTAGTTTCACGATCTAGTGCAGAAGCCGAATATAAAGTAATGGCCAAGTCCGTATGTGAGATTACATGGGTATATCAGCTCCTCGGTGAGATTGGAATTAAAGCCTCAATACATGCAAAACTTTGGTGTGATAATCAAGCTGCATTACACATTGCTTCTAATCTAGTTTTTCATGAAAGAACGAAACACATTGAGATTGATTGTCACTTCATTCGCGAAAAGATACAACAAGGTTTGATATCTACTAGTTATGTGAAAACCGGAGAACAACTAGGAGACATCTTCACCAAAGCTCTCAATGGAATTCGAATCAATTATCTATGTAACAAGTTGGGCATGATTAATATCTATGATCCAACTTGAGGGGGAGTGTTACAGATTCTTAGGCTAAAATCTAGGTTATTTATTAGGCTAGAATATATTGTAATTAATGTTATATATATGTTACCTAGTTTAGGAAAAGTAGTAATTAATGTTATATATATGTTACCTAGTTTAGGAATATTAGATGTGTATATATAGCCTATATGTTCTATGAATAAAAGATAAGGAATTATTTTCTACAGAGTTTATGTAAAGTTCTTTTTAAAGATGGAAAGACATTAAATAGCCTTTACAGCGAGTAAACGTATCGAAACAGTTACGAGCCATATCGAAACACGCTTTTTGAAACAAAAAATTGACTGTTTCGAAGCTCGGGGCAGTATCGAAACACCTCTTACCCATTTCGATCTCAATGATTCCAGAGACGTCCCTTTTAAGAGCCCGTTTCGAAACATTTCTTACCGTTTCAAAACCCTTATGGGCAAAAGCCCTTTAGAAGGTAGCCCGTATCGAAACAGGGGAACCCATTTCGATACACATGTGCCAGAATGTGCAGATTTGGCACAAAATGGCAGAAAAGTTGATTTTCAATCAACTTTAAATGCATGAACATGATATATGAGAAAGTTCTATAGGCAAAAACATGTGCATACTCCCCCTAACTATAAGCATAGAAGCAATTAACATAAAAAAAACACATAAGCATGCAAATCAAAATGGATTCAAGCAATTTTGCATAAAAATGCCCCTAAAAGGTTAAGAAAGGATGATTAAACCTAACTCTCTCCTAAGGGTCCAAAAATGCTCTTTATCTAGAGGTTTGGTAAAGATGTCCCGCTATTTGGTTCAAGGAGTCTACATATTCTAGAACAACATCATTCTTTAAGACATGATCTCTAATGAAATGATGTCTTATCTCTATGTATTTTGTTCTAGAGTATTGGATGGGATTTTTAGAGAGACATATGGCACTAGTATTGTCACACTTAAGGGGTATGGTACCTACCTCAATTCCATAATCTAAAAGTTGTTGCTTCATCCAAAAGACTTGAGCACAACAACTTCCGGCCAATATGTATTCCGCTTCGGTGGTAGATAAGGCTACACTATTTTGTTTCTTAGAGAACCAAGATATGAGCATACTACCTAGGAATTGATATGTTCCAGAGGTACTCTTTCTATCTATCTTACAACCCCCATAATCCGCATCCAAATAAGCATGAAGGTTAAATGTGGAATCTCTAGGGTACCAAAGGCCTAAACAAGGGTATCTCTTAAGTACCTAAAAATTCTCTTAACGACTATAAGGTGCGATTCTCTAGGACTAGCTTGAAACCTAGCACACAAGTAAACACTAAACATGATATTCGGTCTACTTGCAGTAAGGTAAAGCAATGATCCAATCATAGAACGATGAAGCTTGGAATCGACACACTTACCTCCTTCATCTTTGTCAAGCTTTATGGATAAGCTAATTGGTGTAGCTCGAGGCTTTACATGCTTCAAGCCAAACTTCTTGAGCATGTACCTTATGTATTTAGCTTGATTGATGAATATGTCATCCTTCATTTGTTTGATTTGGAGTCCCAAGAAGAATGAGAGCTCCCTCATCATGCTCATTTCAAATTCACCTTGCATTAACTTAGAAAAATCTTGACAAAGAAGTTCATTAGTAGATCCAAAAATAATATCAACATATATTTGCACTACCAATATATTTTTGCCATTGCTTTTAATAAATAGTGTTGTGACTACCTTTCATTTTTCAAAACCCTTTTTAATAAGAAAAATTGAAAGCCTTTCATACCAAGCTCTTGGAGCTTGTTTTAAACCATATAAAGCTTTTGTTAATTTAAAAACATGGTTTGGAAATTTTAGATCTTCAAAACCCGGTGGTTGTTCCACATACACTTTTTCATTTATAAAACCATTTAAAAATGCACTTTTGACATCCATTTGAAAAATCTTGAAATCATTGTAACATGCAAATGCAAGTAGCGTCCTAATTGCTTCCATTCTAGCTATGAGTGCATAGGTTTCATCAAAATCAATTCTCTCTTCTTGAGTTCAACCTTGAGCAACAAGCCTAGCCTTGTTCCTCACTATGTTACCACTCTCATCTAGTTTGTTTCTAAAAACCCATATTGTTCCTATAATAGATTTTTTTCTAGGCCTATCAACTAATGTCCATACTTTACTTCTCTCAAATTGATTTAATTCTTATTGCATGACCAATATCCAAAAATAATCATTTAATGCTTCTTTGATATTCTTAGGCTCAATGCATGAAATGAATGCAACATTATTAAAGAGTTTGAGAGAGGATCGAGTGGTTACCCTCTTTGATGGATCTCCCAAGATTTCACCACCTTTGACATAGTTGTACTCTCTTGGGTAGCTCACTTTCTTTACCTCAAGAGCCATGTCTTGCAAAGCTTCTAGAGGTGGTTCTTGTACTTCTTCCTCTTTGGTTAGAACCTCATTCACCTTTGATGATTGGCCACCATCATTGGCTTCAATGATTCCTACATCATCATCATCACAAGAATCCTTCCTCGGAAGGAGGTTATCATCGAAAACCACATGTATTGACTCTTCTACAACTAAGGTTCTCTTGTTAAAAACTCGATAGACTTTAGAGTTTAAAGAATAACCTAGAAAAATATCTTCATCACTTTTTGTATCAAATTTACCTAAATTATCTTTTCTATTGTTTAAAACAAAACACTTGCAACCAAAATAGTGAAAATAGCTAATGTTAGTCTTTTTAGATTTAAATATCTCATAAGGTGTTTTCTTTAAAATTGGCCTAATCATTACTCGATTTATAATGTAGCAAGTGGTATTTGTGGCTTTCGCCCAAAAATATTTAGGTGAATTATTTTCACAAAGCATGGTCCTAACTATTTCTTCTAAAGTTCAATTTTTCCTCTCAACTACCCCATTTTGTTAAGGAGTGCGAGGTGCGGAAAAATTATTGCTAATCCCATTAGAGTTACAAAAATCCTCAAAACCTAGATTTTGAAATTCGGTTCCATGGTCACTTCTAATGCGGGAAATATTTTGACCAAGGTCATTTTAAGTTATTTTTGAAAACGTGATGAATTTTTCTAAAGCCTCATCCTTAATGCTTAAAAATAGAACCCAAGTATATCTAGAATAGTCATCAACAAGAACAAATGCATATGATTTTCCACCCAAGCTAGTAGTCCTAATAGGCCCAAATAGATCCATATGGATTAGTTGCAATGTTCTACTAGTTGATACATCATTAATAGGTTTAAATGAAACACGTTTTTGTTTGCCCTTAGTGCATGCATCACAAATTTTATCTAATGAGAATTTAAGCTTAGGCAAACCTCTTACTAGATTTTGGGAAACTAATTTCTCTAAAACACCAATGCTAGCATGTCCTAGTTTCCTATGCCACAATCATACATCATTTTCCTCATGAGCAACCAAACATGTATGAGATATATGAATGCCATCTAAATGCACCATGTAGATATTTCCTATACGATGACCTATGAGCATTATCTTATTTGTTTTAATGTCCATTATTTTACAACCATTAACATCAAAAAGGAAATTAAACTATTTATCACATAATTGACTAATGCTTAATAAATTATGCTTAAGATCGTTGATATATAACACATTTTTAATAAAAATAGAAGAATGATTACCAATGGAGCCAATTCCTTCGATGTGGCCTTTGGAGTTGTCACCGAAGGTTACTACTCCACCATTCTCTGGCTTGAGTTCTATGAATCTACTCTTGTCACCAGTCATGTGTCTCGAGCATCCACTATCAAGGTACCATGAGTTTTAACTTAAAGCTTTGGCCTTGTAGCAATGCTCCCCATACAAACAAAGGATTAAACTTTGATTTTTGGTACCCAAATCATTTTGGGTCCATGTGTGTTAGCTCCCAAAACATTGGTTCCTTTAGGAATCTAATGAGACATATCAACACATTTTTTAGAAGTTACAAGTTCCTTAGGAACCCATACACTCCTAACCTTTTTAGCTCTAGGATGCCTTTGAGAGCTACTTTGCTTGTAGTGAAATGACTTTTTCTTTACATATTGAGTTTTTGAAGAACATCCTTTCTCAAAAGCGTTTTTCCCGATAGTAAGAGAAGTTTTAAGACTATCCACTTTCTTTGTGTGATAATCTTGAAAATCAGAAAGAAGTTTTTCAACATCAAGAATTTTCTTTTTAAGATCATTTGAAAGATTGATCAAATACAAAACCTTCTTTTCCAACTCGAAGTTGGTTTTTGAAAGAGAGTCGTTTTGAGTTTGTAAATCGAAAATTATTTTCTTGTTTTTCAAAACCGATTCCTTGAATTTCTCTACCAAATCATTGTAAACTTCTTGCAACTCATCATAAGCATCATAGAGTTCATCATAAGTGAAATAAAAATTAGATGAGTTAGAGTTTTCTTTAGGACCATCCTCAATAGCCATGAGGTAAAGATTGACCACTTCATATTCCTCGTCGGGTGATGACTCCTCATCACTCCAAGTGACAATGTTGGCCCTCTTGCTCTTTTTCTTGTAGAATCCTCTCTTCTTGAGTTGAGGACAATTCGATCTTATATGTTCGGGCTTCTTGCACTCAAAACATATTATTTGATCATTTTCTTCTTCCTTGCTCTTGTTCTTGAAATCCTTCTTTCTTTGGAACTTTCTCCCTCGGTTGGATTTCCTGAGCCTTGAGAATCTCTTGGCTATCATAACCAATTTCTCGAATTCATCATCTTCACTTGAATTGCTCTCCTCTTGAGGTAGAGAGGCCTTGAGAGCAATTCCTTGCTTTTTCTTCTCAACTTCATGTTTTTCCATTTTCTTTTCTTCTCTTATTTTCTCTTCTTCTCTCACTTGCTTCATAATCTCATGTGTGAGGAGAGAGCCAACTAGTTCATCGAGCTTCAATGTCTTCAAGTTTTTAGCTTCGATGATGGTCGTTCTCTTTCCATCCCATGATTCGGGAAGAGAGTACAATAATTTCTAGACAAGCTTGTTTTCGGGAATCTCCTCTCTGAATCCTTTGAGACCATTTACAATCACCGAGAATCGATCAAACATTTTGGAGACGGTCTCATCCGACTCCATCTTGAAATTATCGTAGCTAAGATTGATGAGTCCAATATTGGTCTCTTTGACTTCATTAGTCCCTTCGTATGTGGTCTCTAGCTTGTCTCACACCTCCTTTGCGCTAGTACATGAAGACATCTTTGAGTAGATGTCCGGACCATGTGCACAAAAGATTATATGAAAAGCCTTGTCATTGATTTGAAGCATCTTTCTTTCTTCATCCGTCATCTCATACTTGGTTTTTCGCACAAGCCTTCCTTCATCGGTCTTCTTCAATGGGATTGTTGGGCCATCTTCCACAACATCCCACACCATGTAGTCATTGGACTTGATGAGTAACTTCATCATATTCTTCCAATAGGGATAGTTATCCCCATTGAAATAATGTGGCTTGGTGGAGGATTGAGCTTCATAGAGGTTGGGGCCAGAAGTAGAAGCCATGACAATAGTTGAAGTAGATGATCACACTCTTCTAGGATCTTATCTTGAGGATGTAAAGAGTTCTAAGAGTCTATCTCTGATACCAATTGTTGATTGGATCGATCAAATGGAAAATGCCAAGAGAGGGGTGAATTTGAATTTTAAGAGTTGTGGAATGAAATTGAAAAATTGAAAAATCAAGACAAGAGGATTTATAGTGGTTCAAGCTTAGAACAAGCTCTACATCCACTACTTTAGTCACCACTAAGGATTTTCAACCAATTTCACTATGAAAATTTCCCCTTTTCTAAGCTTAGGAGGAAACCTTTTACAAAAATCAATCTTTCTACCCAAAGGTTGATCCTGAGATCCTCACAAGAATAAAAATTTACAAAGGCAATAAAATGTATCTCTCAATAGACAAATATGCCCAAAATGCACTCAACCACGGACCCAATTTGAGAATAAAAGGTTTACAAATTGGGGTACAAGATATGGAATTTGAGCACAAGGGTTTGGATTAATTGCTTGGATGTTTCTTTGATGATCAATAATTGTTGCTGGTGCTTAAAATGCTTCTTTTTATATCTTCTCATTGATTTCTAGCCGTTTGAGTACCTGACATCATAATTATAGTCGTTGAGACTTCATCTTCCCACCATAAATGCAGTTATGCAACTACCCGTATCGAAACAGTATTTACATGGTTCGAAACACGACTAAAAAAGAAAGAGGCATTATGTACATTAAAGAGGCGTATCGTTCGAAAGTGTTTCGAAACAATAGGGGACCGTTTCAAGACCTGTATCTAAACGGTCGAGCTCATGAAATTCCAGTAGCAAAATGTTTCGAGACTAAGCTAGGCTGTATCGAAACGAGTACTTTACCTTTAAAATTTTTGTTCTGACAAGCAACAGTCGAAAACATTAAATGCCCAATTTTAAAAATTTTAACCCCCGTATCGAAACGGATAACTGTTGTTTCGAAACAAAGTCAAAGTTTGACTTTCCCAGATGAAGGTTGTATCCAAACGGGCTAAGGTCTTTTCGAGACCTATTCGATATGAAAAATTCCAGTAGCAAAATGTTTAGAAACAAGCCTAAGCCGCATCGAAACGCCTGGCAAAATCTATAGGTTTAGCTTGAAAACACTTAGAAAAATTTATGGGGATTAGTTTTAAACCTTAAAACATTTTGGGTTAAACTTTTACTTGTCAATTTTTGAGCTTTTTGAGAACTTAAAAATTTATTTACTTTCCAAAGTAGTCCTTAAAATATTTGTTATATCAAAATCAAGTTATTTCAAATTAAGGGTTTTACACATGTTTTTTAGATCGTTGAATGGGTGAAATGAATGGTTGAGATTGATGGTGGGCTATGTGAAGATTATCACTTAGAAAAAGAAAGTAGGAGTTAATCATATGCATCCATTTCAGATCCACAAAACGTGTAAAACTATGAGTTTTACATTCTGTGTAAGTGGATCCTATTCTATATATAATAAATTAATTTGTTTATATATTTTTTGTTAGTCGGTTAAATATTTTAAATATATTATATTTTAGGCTTAATAGTAAAAAATATGCCCAACCTATACCTTTTTTTTCAATTTGGTGCCTAACGTTTCATTCCCTAACTCAGATTGAGTGTTTCCGTCAACGACCGTTAAAGATTTTCCGTTATCCAATAAAAACATGCCCACATGGCCTATTTTATCTATTTATTTTAAAAAATATAAACTTCTTAAAAAACCCCAAAGTTTTAATTTCTTTCGATCAAACCTTCAAATCACATCTCCCAAGCCCTCTGGCATCTCCCATACGCCTGCGGTTCACCGTTCACCACCCCAAGCGTCGGGTACCTCACCGTTCGACATCCCCACCCTATAGCCGTCGATTAGAAGCTCAATCGGTCTCTTTTTCTTTATTTTTGGATGTTCATCGATGAAACAATCGCCAGTTCTTTCGCCGGTTTTTGACGGCGGGATGATGAGAGTTTCAGTAGTAGGGGGTCGACAAAGGCAAGGGTGACCGGTGGTGGTTGAATTAGTGGTGGAAGGGGAGAAATTTAGGGATCTAGGGTTTGGGTTTGAGGGTTTTAGAGAAATTAATGATTTTGGAGGTTTTTTTTTATAAAATTAAACATTTTATAATTTTTAGAAAAATAAAAATAATAGAAAATACCAGAATATGCCACGTGGCGTGTTTATATTGGATAAAAGAAAATTTTAACGGCCGTTGGCGGAAAAACCCAATCTGAATTACGGAATAAAACGTTAAGTACCAAAGTGGCCCGAAAAATACGTTAAACATCAAACTGAAGAAAAAAAAATGTATTAGTTGGGAACCTTTTTTACTATTAAGCCTATATTTTATATAAAAGGTATATATTTAAATTAAATCGGTAGAATCAATTAACTGGCTGACTTTAAGTCAATTGGATTATGTTAGTTTAATTATAAAATTCGACTGGGTTATTTTTATAGATTATTAGTTGAAAAAAATCGAACATACCTGTTGAAAACCCGATTTCAATCCTTTGATAGTTTTACGATAAATTCATACATACAAATGTTAATTATATGCTTTACCCAAGTTCAAGATAGTAACTATAATTATAAAATTAAAATAAATTAATAGTTTTTTGGTAATTGTCCAGTGAAATAAAAAATAGGATTCCTATGTATTTTTTTTGTTATCTCTTTATTTTAATTTTATTGTGGTCTATAGAATAATGAGAGTTAATTTTATTAGGCATTCCTAAACTATGTTTAAATTTTAAATTAGCTTCTAAAGTTTAAAATATTTTACTTACGTCCTCAAACTATCAATATTTTTAATAAATTATAGACTAATAAAAGGACTGATTACAACAATATCAATAATTTGCGAATTCACAAGTTTATAAAGTTCAAGGAGCAATTTTAGAATTCAAACCATAATTTAATGGTGATAAATGTAATTAATCTATTTTTATAATTTGAATCAATTTTATAATTATCTTCGATTTAAATTATTTTTTATCATTCTAATTCAATTATAAAATAATATATTTATTTTGAAAAGAAAATGGCGTTGTTAAAAACCCCTTAACGACTAGATTGTGACTTAGTGCCAAGGAAAAGAGTGCCCAGATTTATTCATTGTCAACAACACATCGATTACATTATGGTTTACTCATTATCTTACAACCAAGCTATCACTGTCAACATTCAACACCCATATAGTGTCCACGCCTTGACCCAAGCCTTGTCTTGCTAACACGTGAGCATCATGGTTACTTTACTCTCCTTGTATTCAAAGTTTAATTTCCAATTGTTGCTTACACCTATTGACGAGTTCCTTGAAGTTGTTGGGAGCCAGCTGGGGGTTTTCCACCCATTTGAATGCCAGCAAACTATCGGTTTCGATAATGAGTGAGAGGGTTCCTTGCCATATCGATTCTGAAAACAGCTTGCAATAACAACAATTGCTAAATTAACTCTAACTAAATTTTCAAAGAATTCTACTAACACTCAAATTTTGGCTTTGCTAAAGCCTTTGTAAATATATCAGTTGTTTGGTCATTAGTGTTACTCCCACCAGATCAAGTTCTTTATTTAACACTTTTTCTCCGACAAAGTAATGACGAACTTCTATATGTTCGTTCTGCCATGAAAAACAGAATTTGAAGCAAGCTTGATTGCGCTTTCGTTATCACACTTAATCTGAACTGCATAATTAATATTACAAAACATATCTCCCATTAAACATTTTAGCCAAATGCACTCTTGTGCAGCCATGGTGGCAGCAATATATTCTGCTTCAGTACTAGACAAAGCAACAATAGGTTGCTTCTTGCTGCACCAAGAGACCACAACTGAACCAAAATCAAAACAATAGCCTGAAGTTGAACGACGATCCATTGCATCCTCTGCTCAGTCTGCATCAGTATAACCACTTAGAAGAAAAGAATTATTTTTCTTATACATCAAACCATATTCCAAAGAACCTTTTATGTAGCGGAGAATTCTTTTCGCAGCATCCAAATGGTAACTCTTTTTGAAGCAAGCTTGATTGCGCTTTCATTATCACACTTAATCTGAACTGCATAATTAATATTACAAAACATATCTTCCATTAAACATTTTAGCCAAATGCACTCTTGTGCAGCCATGGTGGCAGCAATACATTCTGCTTCAGTACTAGACAAAGCAACATTAGGTTGCTTGTTGCTGCACCAAGATACCACAGCTGAACCAAAATTAAAACAATAGCCTGAAGTTGAACGACGATCCGTTGCATCTCCTGCCCAGTCTGCATCAGTATAACAACTTAGAAGAAAAAAATTATTTTACTTATACATCAAACCATATTCCAAAGAACCTTTTATGTAGCAGAGAATTCTTTTCGCAACATCCAAATGGTAACTTTTTGAAGCAAGCTTGATTGCGCTTTCGTTATCACACTTAATCTGAACTGCATAATTAATATTACAAAACATATCTCCCATTAAACATTTTAGCCAAATGCACTCTTGTGCAGCCATGGTGGCATCAATATATTCTGCTTCAGTACTAGACAAAGCAACAATAGGTTGCTTCTTGCTGCACCAAGAGACCACAACTGAACCAAAATTAAAACAATAGCCTGAAGTTGAACGACGATCCGTTGCATCCCCTGCCCAGTCTGCATCAGTATAACCACTTAGAAGAAAAGAATTATTTTTCTTATACATCAAACCATATTCCAAAGAACCTTTTATGTAGCGGAGAATTCTCTTCGCAGCATCCAAATGGTAACTTTTTGAAGCAAGCTTGATTGCGCTTTCGTTATCACACTTAATCTGAACTGCATAATTAATATTACAAAACATATCTTCCATTAAACATTTGAGCCAAATGCACTCTTGTGCAGCCATGGTGGCAGCAATATATTCTGCTTCAGTACTAGACAAAGCAGCAGTAGGTTGCTTCTTGCTGCACCAAGAGACCACAGCTGAACCAAAATTAAAACAATAGCCTGAAGTTGAACGACGATCCGTTGCATCCCCTGCCTAGTCTGCATCAGTATAACCACTTAGAAGAAAAGAATTATTTTTCTTATACATCAAACCATATTCCAAAGAACCTTTTATGTAGCGGAGAATTCTTTTCGCAACATCCAAATGGTAACTTTTTGAAGCAAGCTTGATTGCGCTTTCGTTATCACACTTAATCTGAACTGCATAATTAATATTACAAAACATATATCCCATTAAACATTTTAGCCAAATGCACTCTTGTGCAGCCATGGTGGCAGCAATATATTCTGCTTCAGTACTAGACAAAGCAACAATAGGTTGCTTCTTGCTGCACCAAGAGACCACAGCTGAACCAAAATTAAAACAATAGCCTGAAGTTGAACGACGATCCGTTGCATCCCCTGTCCAGTCTGCATCAGTATAACCATTTAGAAGAAAAGAATTATTTTTCTTATACATCAAACCATAATCCAAAAAACCTTTTATGTAGCGGAGAATTCTTTTCGCAACATCCAAATGGTGACTTTTTGAAGCAAGCTTGATTGCGCTTTCGTTATCACACTTAATCTGAACTGCATAATTAATATTACAAAACATATCTCCCATTAAACATTTCAGCCAAATGCACTCTTGTGCAGCCATGGTGGCAGCAATATATTATGCTTCAGTACTAGACAAAGCAACAGTAGGTTGCTTCTTGCTGCACCAAGAGACCACAATTGAACCAAAATCAAAACAATAGCCTGAAGTTGAACGACGATCCGTTGCATCCCCTGCCCAGTCTGCATCAGTATAACCACTTAAAAGAAAAGAATTATTTTTCTTATACATCAAACCATATTCCAAAGAACCTTTTATGTAGCGGAGAATTCTTTTCGCAACATCCAAATGGTGACTTTTTGAAGCAAGCTTGATTACGCTTTCGTTATCACACTTAATCTGAACTGCATAATTAATATTACAAAACATATCTCCCATTAAACATTTCAGCCAAATGCACTCTTGTGCAGCCATGGTGGCAGCAATATATTCTGCTTCAGTACTAGACAAAGCAGCAGTAGGTTGCTTCTTGCTGCACCAAGAGACCACATCTGAACCAAAATCAAAATAATAGCCTGAAGTTGAACGATGTTCCGTTGCATCCCCTGCCCAGTCTGCATTAGTATAACCACTTAGAAGAAAAGAATCATTTTTCTTATACATCAAACCATATTCCAAAGAACCTTTTATGTAGTGGAGAATTCTTTTCACAACATCCAAATGGTGAATTTTTGGATTTTGCATAAACGGATAAATAACACTATCATAATATGAAATTTCAGGCCTTGTGATAGTCAAGTATATCAAACTACCCACAAGTTGGCGAAACTTCCTTGCATCTTGCAAAATCTTTCCTCCATCTTTCTTCAGTTTTACATTTGTCTCCATTGGTGTAGCCATATCCTTCGACTCCCCCATGCTAAAGGATTCCAAAAGACCAGATGCATATATTCGTTAAGAAACAAAATATCCTTGTCTGGTCTTTTCTATCTCCAAACCAAGAAAATATACAACCTCGCCTAAATTCTTCATTTCAAATCAAACTGAAAGATCAGTTCTCAAGCGAGAAATTTCGGCTTTGTCATCTCCCATAATTATCATATCATCCACATATAATAAATCTAATTTATGCTTGTGCGATTCTAATTTTGTAAATAAACTACAATCTGAATCAGAAACTTTAAAACCACAGATGATAAAGTATTGAGTAACTTTACCATACCAAGCACGAGGTGCTTGTTTCAACCCGTACAACGCCTTCTTCAATCTACACTCATGGACAAGAAATTTCTTTGATGAGAATCCTTGGGGTTGCTCCATCATCACATCATGATCCAGCTCTCCATATAGGAAAGCATTTTTCACATCAAGTTGTCGTATCTTCGAATTTCGAAAAGCAGCAAGTGAGAAGATTGATCTCACTGTCACCATTTTCGCTACTGGGCTAAAAGTTTCCTTATAATCCAGTCCATAACTTTGTGAAAAACCTCGAGCAATAAGGTGCGCTTTGTAATTGTCGATCGGCCCATCCGATTTCTTTTTCAGACGATAAACCCACTTACAAGTGATTGGTTGGCATTTTTCCGATTTTGGTACTAGCTCCCACGTCTCATTTTTATGTAGAGCTTCAATCTCTTCTTTCATAGCAGCTTCCCATTCTGGAATCACCTTTGCTTCGTCATAAGAGGTTGGTTCTTCTTTATCAAATGTTCCGACAAAGAAACATGAAGTAACTGAACAATTATTAATATGCACTTCATAATCATTCATATGGCTTGGTGTTATTTTCTCCCTCGTAGACCTTCTTTTCCAATTACTTTCTGAATTTGAAACATCAATATCACTTGTTGAAGATTCATTTATGCATGTCCACACATTACCTTGTGAGAACAATTCTGGTGCATCTTGATCACCTTCTAAAGCATCATTTTCAGCAATAATTTTAATTTCTGGATATAAAGAGGATATCTCATCAAACACAACATCTATGGATGTGATGTACTTTCTTGTTTGCGGATCCATGCACCTCCACCCTTTCCTAAAAGAATCATAACCAACAAACACACATTTTCTTGCTTTCGGATCAAGTTCAGTTCGATTTGTTTTAGGAACATGAACATAACAAACCGAATCAAATACACGAAAATAACTTACATTGGGCTTCATAGCATACATAACCTCAAAAGGAGATTTGTCTGTACCTAGCCATGGAGGTAATCGATTAACAACATGGCATGCAAACTGAACAGCTACTGCCCAAAGTTCTCGAGGAAGAGTTTTGTCATGTAACCAGGAGAGGCAAATTGACGTTAAAAGAGCCAATTTCCTCTCCGCAACCCCGTTTTACTGAGGAGTATCAGGACACGTCATTTTTCGTTGAATGTCGTGATCATCACAAAACTTGAAGAACTCCTTTGACATATACTCTCCTCCATGACCGCTTCGCAAACATTTGATTCTCTGCCCAAACTCTTTTTTCACCATGGTTCTGAATTCGGCAAGCTTTAATAGTGCTCTACTCTTTTCTTTCAAAAAGAAAACCCATGTGTACCTTGAATAATCATCCACTAACACTATAACATAGCGAAAACCTGAATATCTAAGATTTTTTTATGGCCCCATCAGATCTGTGTGCAGCAATTCAAAAGCTACTTTTCTATGATTGGACGAGCTTTTGAAGGGAAGATGATGCGACTTGCCATATTGGCAGCCTTGACATATCACTTATTCATGAACATTCTTCAACATTGGCATGCCATCTAACAATTTCTTTGAAGAAATTTGCTGCAACATTTGATAGCCAACATGTCCCAATCGTGCATGCCAAATTGCGGCACTATCGTTTTGGCTTGTCTTTCTCACATATGCTCCCCCTGCTGACAAAACAAAGAGAGAACCTTTCTTCTCATCGGTAATAATAACATCAGCTGCTACATTTCTCACATTATCAAGTACTTTCACATCATTCGGACCAAACAAAACATATTTTCCAGATTTAGTAATTTGAGAAAATGAAACTAAATTTTTTGTCAAACCTGGAACATGATAAACATCATTCAATTTGACATTTCCATACTCAACTGATGTAATCTTGACCGTCCCCTCCTTCTCTACTGGATAAGCAGCGTTATCGGCCGTTACAATGACTCTTTCTCTATTGTGTGGGCAAAACTCTAAAAATAATGAAACATTTCCAGTTACATGATATGAACAGCCAGAATCAATAACCCACTATTCTTTGTGATTACTGTAGTTTGCAGTGACTTGATTTGATGTTGATGTGGAAGCGCCAATTTTCTTTGCTTCTAACATCTCGGCTGTAAGGCAATGCTCCCATGTTTGCTGATCTTCTTTTCTTTCCTCCAGTGCAACATTTGCCTTTGACAGCTTTACCTGACAATTTTTCCGTATGTGACCAAGCTTTCCACATCTGTAGCACTTGATGGGGGCGTTTGCTTGCTGGCCTTCAAAATTACCACCACCGTTGTAATGTTTCTTTTCGCCTGAATTCCTTGTAAAGCTTTTACCCCTGAATATGTTCTTTTCATTTGACTTTCTCCTTGTAAAAAGAACAACATCAGTTTCAGTACTTTTCGCCATTTGCTTAGCTAGAGCCTCTTAATTAGAAAGTAAATTCTCTAACTCTTCAACTGTTGGCTGATTTGCCCACCCCTGAATTGAAGTGATGAAGGGTATATACTCCGTCTTTAATCCACATATGAGATTTCGGCGTAGACGTGTTTCACTAACCTTCTCAGTAGCATCTAGCTCTGAAATTTCAGCACAAATATTCTTAATTCGTTAGAAATATTCTGAAATTGACATACCATCTTGTTTCTCCCTTGCCAACTCATTTTCCAGAAACTGCACCCTCGCTGTATGTCTTTTGAGAAACAACTTCTCAAGAGTTTCTCACACCTGATTCGGAGAGTTTGTAACCCCCTAGACCCGCCTATGCGTTACCACAGATCCTAGAAAGTTACATTAGGGTCACCAGAGCGACCCACATTAAAATTTCAAATAAACAAATCGTTAACCATTTAAAAATCATAAATCAAATTTTGAATTAGAATACAATTCCAGAAAATATTCAGACTACAAAATAAAAACTATGATACAAATTGCTAAAACAAGTTTTAGACTCGAATGTAAATCAAGATGTGACATACATGCCCCCTAATTACATAGATACCATACTCCGCAGGCAAAACCGAAGAAACTCCATACCGATGTTGATAGCTGCGACATGGTCGATCTTCTAACCTGTGATGGTAAAAACAATGCGAGCTTCGAAAAGCTCAATAATACAAACTACCAGGGGATGCTAAAAGCACAAGCAGGTAAGGCAAGCTTAACACTATCATGAAGAACTAGGTAACGATAAGCTCAAATTACGATTCGAGATTTCAGAGGAGTATTATACCAGAAGGTAACAAAGTTGTTATTTATTAGATCACTCGAACCTCAAGATGTGAGTCTAAAGCAGAGATTCAAATTTCAGAAGTTGAATTAAGGAGTTCAAAGTGGTTCATTAAACGCGAATTGTAAGTTTACTGAGCATTCAACTTTAATACATTAATTTAGTAGGATATACATAAGAAGATGTCAGAAAGTTTTATTAACTTACTTAACTACCCTCCAACCGAAACCCAAAATGCAATTCCACCTGAACTGCATACAGAAGGTCTTACCCTAGGCCTGAGGTGTAGGAGCCTACCTAAGGGGATACCTTAGGTCCAGAAAGACTTACCCTAGGCCCGTTGGGCGTAGGAGCTTAGGTCCAGAAGGACTTACCAGCGCTGAGCCTACAGATCATCATTCATGTCCCAGATAATATACCCAGATGATTTTAGTTTATATTCAGAAGACAATATTACAGAAAATAGATATCAAATCTATTTTTATACCAGAAGGCAGATATCAAATTTATTTTATCATCATTATTATTTCGTATTCAATGTCATATATCAGATATATTTTCATATCCGAGGTCAGAAATCAGAGAATTGATTTCCTTTCTATTACAGTAACATACTTTTAAATTTTAAGCATATGGTCTTGGTTTAGAACAGAAAGTATTTACACATACATGATACGTGTTTTATGACCCAATTCATTTCTCAGAGATACTTGATAGATATCAGAAAGGTGACATTTGACAATTTTAAACAAATTTTCAGAACGATGTCCCTACGAATAGGGGAGTTCGATAAGGCGGATCGAATCAACATCGAAGGTTGATGCATCAGAATCATTGGGATTTCGGATATATCGTGAGCAAAATCAAACGTTACAGCCTACAAGGGTATTATGGTCATTTTGACCTTCGAGGGTAAATTGGTAATTTAAACCAAGGTATAAACGGTGATGCACGAGATTCAAGAATTCTAGTTGCTCATCAGGTTTCCGAATCCTTTTGAATTAATCTTAACCCATCAATACATTGCTTACCCCTCAACCGGATAGATACGTCATAACTATTCATTTCTCGAAAATAGACTTCATTACATGACAAAGCAAGACACTCTCACAATTAACCACTGAACGAGCTACAGAAATTCGAACATCATTTCAAGCAATAATTTCCAAATATTTGAACATGTACATTGCACCCGAACTCAGACCGTAGCATCTAATGTACCTTTGAACATATTACTCTTATTGTTAACTATGTACTTCCCAACTTTTCATTCACCACAGATCTCTAGGGTAAAATCATCATTTCAGATAGTTTGGCGTTTAGCACATGAGGGTATTTCAGTCCTTTTTGGTCATTAAAATCATTTCGATCAGTTTAACCTTATTAATTCTTTAAGATACTTTTAGTTATTTTAGCCTGTTAAATCCTTGCACCACAATAACTAACCCAGACATACGAATGGTTTTCCGTAAACTTATTTTCAGCTTATTTAGAATTCAGGAAATTTCAAGTACTTTACAAAATTCGAAGGGTTAAGCTTTGTTACCTAACTTTCCGAGCAATACGAGGTTTTCAGATGAGTCAGTTGATTCCCAGACCTCACGTAGATTAAGACTATTTCCATTATCAGGGGTATTTTAGTCATTCATACATCTCAAGGGCATCATCATCATTTATTCGTGAGATAGTTCATATATCAAATCTTTTAACACTATCAAGTAGATCAGGAGATAACTGCCTTGTTAATCACTTACTAAATTTGAGAGCCTTTCAGTCTATTAAACTTCTCTTTCGAATAGTTTGGTTGTATCCAGATTTCTATCCTTTAATTGCGTGAACAATTTACTTAAGCAGAGTTGCAAGTACACTAAATTATAACCATGCATAATTTACCGAATACAAACATACTCATAAAGCATACAAGAGGTAGTAATGTATTACCTTGGCTCCGAGCTACATCAGTCGACTCATGATACAACATTCGAATACCCTCGAACCCGAATTCAACATTCCTCAGCATCGGGCATCCAAGGAACCGAGAATACCTTCAATTACACAATTTCCAAGATCAGACCTTACTCACAAGCTCTTAACCAATAATTAAGTACAAAAACAAGTTCGGGCTCAAGGTCAGATTCGGAGACTTTCGGATCAGAATTTTGCAAAATGGGCTTCAAAAACGGACTCAGGAAGTCGAAAAACATAAAATATGAGATTTCGGAAAATTTGACTTTTTGGTCAATGGTCAAAGTCAACGCTGACGTCAGCAGGTCAACGATCAATAGGGGTCAGAGTCAACGCTGACGTCATCATAGGTCAGCGCTGACGTCATCAGTCAACTGAGTTGACTCGGACGGGCCAACTCAATGAGTTGACTCGAACGTGTTGACTCATTGAGTTGACTCGGACGGGTTGACTCGGACCGGGTCAACGTGTCGGGTTAACGGGTTGGGCAGAAGGGTCGGGTCAACGGGATGGGCCGGTTCGGTTTAGGTTGACTCAGACCGGTTTGAACCGGTTCAGGCCGATTTACTTACCTAAAACGAAATGGGTTGTCGGACGGTCATCGGAGACATCTTTTTGCGTCGAATCTGCCGGAAAAAGAGAGTTTATCAGACCCCTAACAAAACCCATACATCAGAAACATGAAATAGGCCGGAATCATGTCGGAAATTACCGAAAATGCCAAAATCTCGTCGGAAAGCTTGAAGCTCCGATGAGCGTCTTACCGACGTTGAACGGATGATCGGTTGCCTGGGTTTTATCCATTGTGACGTGGGGAAACCGGATCTGGTGGTCGTGTCGCAGACGGACGACAGACGACGGCTGAAAATGACGGTAAACCAAAACAGCGGAGCAAGGGTTTCTGACGAACCTTCAAACGAGTCTCCACGGCGAACGGCGTGGAACGACGGCGAGTGGAGCACGAGGTTTTGGTCGGGGTTCGACGGTGATCAAACCCACGGTGGCGGTGAAGGCCACGACGCGGCGGTGCGACAGATCGGGGCCGAACGGTGGGGGAGAAGGTGAAGGGTCGAAAGAGGAAAAAAGGGGTCTGGGCATTTTTTTTGGGCAGATCGATGAAGACTGGGCTTTTTGGATTACTTTATTTTAATATCGACCCATCAAGGATAGCTTAATAATAAGTTATCGCAACTTATAACCAGAACTGGCCTTGGCTCAAACGGTTAAGACTCACACACGTCATTCTAAAGGTCACAGGTTCAAACCCCTCTAGGCATTATTTTCCACTTTTTTTTTCTTCATAAAACTCAGGGTGTGAAAGAGTTAATATCCTGAATATGATCAATTAACTATTTGCTAATAGATGTCCTCAAAGCAAAGAGAGCCTTTTGTCACACCCCGCCACTTTTCCTTAAGATCCAAACCGAGGTTCTTGCCACCCTTGGGCACTTTTGAGGCAACCTAGCACCAAGGAGGGCACTAGAAGCATCTAGGACGGCCAACACTTATCTTTAAGGGTCCATGGCGTTCTAGAAGGATCCGGGACGTTCTCTCCAAGTCCAGACACACCCGGGAGAACCTAGAAGACCCGAGAGAGTTCGAGAAGGCTCGGGAAAGCTCGGGACAACTCCAGAAGACCCTGGAGCTCTCTAGAACATTTTGGATAAGTATAGATGTATGTAAACATGTATAGACACATGTAGAGTAATCTAGAAAGATGTAGATCTAGGCTAGATATTTTTGGAGGCAAAACCATGACCGTCGGATCAAATCGATCCTAGCCGTCCATTAGGGAGGAGGGTGCCTATAAATAGGGCTACCCCCTCATTTTGTGCACAACATAGAAAGCTAAGCATTGTAAGCATCCAACACTCTTGTAAGTCTTCTTTCCTAGCTAATACAAGTTCTTTTACTTGTAAAAGCTTCTTGCCTTCTCTTGTGTTTGTTTTAGCCAAGTGTTGCGAGGGAATTCAAGGCTTGTTAGCATTGTCGCAAGTTGCTAACGCCGCACAGATCGAGTTTGAGAGAATACGTCCGTGACAGTTGGTATCAGAGCGTGTTACGAGACCCGGGATGATGGCCAAGACAGGGAAGAACCAAGGTGCTAGCTACACCGAGGCAGAAGTCACACAAGAACAGCGAGGGCGCGAGGAGGTGGCCGACCCTAATGCGACGAAGCCAAGGGCCAAGTCGAGGGACGTGATCTCTAGCTTTGAGAACCGTCTAACCCACGTAGAGGAGAACGTGGGAGGCATAGGGGCCAATGTGGACGACCTTACCCAGAGGGTGGAAGGCCTTGAGGCAGAGGACGCCGAGCTCCACACCGCCATGAAGGCTATGATGGTGAAGCTAGAAGAAGCCATGCGAGCCGAGTTGGGACAAGTTCGCGACCTTCTCATGGGTGAGCTCTCCAAGGTACGTGCTTCTCTTCAAGAAGAGCTAGACCACACCCATGCCCAAGTCGAGGCACTACAAGGCGATGTGGCCTTGTGTAAGCGTGCTATGGTTGCCGGGCCAAGCACCTCTTATGAGTCTAGGAAGGTCGAGGTGCCCAAACCAAAGACCTTCTCAGGAACCCGCAACGCTAAGGAAGTCGACAACTTCCTATATGGCTTGGAGCAGTACCTTGGGGGCGTTGGCATTGTGGACGAGGCCTCCAAGATCCAAACCGCTACTTTGTACCTCACCGACACCGCCATGCTATGGTGGAGGAGAAGACGCCAAGACATTGAGAAAGGTACGTTTACTATCTCTACTCTCGATGATTTCATAAAGGAGCTCAAGAAACAATTCTACCCCGAGAATGCCGAGGAAGAAGCACGAGGCCGCTTGCGAAGGCTAAAGCACTCAGGGAGCATCCGAGATTATATCAAGGAGTTTACCAATCTAGTGCTCGAGATTCTCGACATGTCTGATAAAGACTCCCTCTTCCACTTTATGGATGGCCTCCAACAATGGGCCAAGACCGAGCTCAAGCGACGAGGAGTTCAAAACCTAGCCGATGCCATTGCCATAGCAGAAAGCCTTGTTGACTACTCTAGCAACAAGGAGTCCAACAAGTCGAAGGACAAGAAAAGGGGCCATGCCAAAGGTGGGGGAGACAAAAGCCATCGCAAGGAGGGACACCATGAAGACAACACCTCCAAGCACAAAGACTCCTCTTCATGGAAAGGCAAGGACAAAGGCAAAGCTAAAGACACCCAAGGCCCGAGGCGACCTTCATCCAACAAGTGCTTCATTTGTGATGGAGACCATTGGGTCCGAGAGTGCCCGCAAAGGCAAGCCCTCAACTCGCTCCTCGCGAAGCATCGAGAAGGAGGCGACACCGACAAAGAGGATGAAGGTGTCCATATGGGGTCAATGCAACTACTCAATGTCATCCAATCCGCCCCTAAGACCGAAGCCAAGGGATTACTCTATGTAGACGTCACCGTCAATGGGAAAGCATCAAGGGCAATGCTCAACACAGGTGCGTCTCATAACTTTGTCTCTTTAGAAGAAGCTAAGAGACTAGGTCTTAAAGCCGTAGGAGGAGGCGGATCCATCAAGGCAGTCAACTCAGCAGCCAAGCCCATCCATGGAATCGCACGAGGAGTCAAGACCATTGTGGGAAAGTGGTCAGGGCACATCAACTTCTCCGTGGTGCCGATGGACGACTTCAAGATTGTCCTAGGGCTTGAGTTCCTTGATCAAGTCAAAGCATTCCCCGTGCCATTTGCCAATAGCATGTGCATCATGGATGGCAACCAAGCATGCATGGTGCCCACGACTAGGGCTACTAAGCAAGATGCCAAGGTACTCTCCGCCTTGCAGTTCAAGAAGGGCGTCAAGAGAAATGAAGATAGCTACTTGGCCATCCTTAGTGAGTATGATGAAGAGGAGGCCATGCCCGACGAGGATCTTCCAAAGGAGGTAGCCCAGGTGCTTGATGAGTTCAAGGATGTTGCACCACCCGAACTACCCCGAAGGCTACCACCAAGAAGGGAAGTAGACCACAAGATCGAGTTGGAGCCCAGCACCAAGCCACCAGCCATGGGGCCTTACCGCATGGCACCCCCAGAGTTGGAGGAATTAAGGAGACAACTCAAAGAGCTACTCGATGCAGGGTTCATCCGACCATCCAAGGCACCATTTGGGGCACCAGTTCTTTTCCATAAGAAGAAGGATGGCTCGTTAAGGATGTGCATTGATTACCGAGCACTCAACAAGGTCACCATCAAGAACAAATATCCAATCCCTCTTATCTCAGATCTGTTTGACCAGCTCGGGCATGCACGATACTTTTCCAAGTTGGATCTTCGATCGGGATACTATCAAGTGCGCATTGCGGAAGGGGATGAGCCCAAGACCACATGCGTCACAAGGTATGGTTCTTATGAATTTCTAGTCATGCCCTTCGGACTAACCAATGCCCCAACAACTTTTTGCACCTTGATGAACAAGCTTTTCCATCCCTACCTTGATCGGTTTGTGGTCGTCTACCTTGACGACATCGTGGTGTATAGCAAGACCCTTAAGGAGCATGTTGAACACCTAAGGGAAGTGTTCAAGGTTCTACGAGAGAACCAGCTCTTCATCAAGAAGGAGAAGTGCTCCTTTGCCAAGCCCGAAGTCATGTTCCTAGGGCACCGAATCAAGGATGGGAGGCTAATGATGGAGGATGGAAAGGTGCGAGCTATTCAAGAGTGGGAGCCGCCCACCAAGGTACACGAGTTACGATCCTTTCTCGGACTGGTAAACTACTATCGTCGATTCATCAAGGGCAACACCCTTAACCGAGCTCTTGAAGAAGAACAAGCCATGGGTGTGGTCACCAGCTTGCCAAGAGGCCTTTGAAGACTTGAAGAAGGCCATTTGTGAAGAGCCAGTATTAAGCTTGCCCGACCACACCAAGCCTTATGAGTTGCACACCGATGCATCGGATTTTGCCATAGGAGGGGTTCTTATGCAGGAGGGGCATCCGATCGCCTACGAGAGTCAATAACTCAATGACACCGAGAGGCGCTACACCGTGCAAGAAAAAGAGATGACTGCCATCATTCATTGCCTCAGGGTGTGGCGACATTACCTCCTAGGGGCCAAGTTCTTGATTCTCACCGACAATGTAGCAACAAGCTACTTTCAAACTCAGAAGAAACTTAGCCCAAAGCAAGCTAGGTGGCAAGATTTCCTAGCCGAGTTCGACTACGTCCTACAGTATAAGCCGGGCAAAGCGAACGTAGTCGCCGATGCACTAAGTAGAAAGGCCGAGCTCGCAGCACTAAGCCAAGCCACCAGTCCACTTCTTGATAATATCAAGGAGGGTCTACACCAAGAGCCCCTTGCCAAGAACATCATCGCACTAGCCAATGAGGGGAAGACCCGACGATTTTGGGTGAGTGATGGACTACTCTACACCAAGGGCAACCGCCTATATGTGCCAAAGTGGAGCAACCTACGAAAGGAGCTGATCAAGGAGTGTCACGACTCCTTATGGGCCGGGCATCCAGGTATGCGACGTACTCTTGCACTCTTAAAGTCCAACTACTATTGGCCCAGGATGCATGATGATGTAGAAGAGTACGTGAGGACTTGCCTTGTGTGTCAACAAGACAAGGTTGTCCAACAACAACCAGGAGGGCTCTTAGATCCTTTGCCCGTACCCGACAAGCCTTGGGAGAGTGTCTATATGGATTTCATCACTTGTCTTCCCAAGTCAGAAGGGTTTGGAAGCATAATGGTCGTGGTGGACCGATTCAGCAAGTATGCTACCTTCATTGCCGCATCACCCGATTGCACAGCAGATGAAGCAGCAAGGCTATTTCTCCACAACGTGGTCAAGTTGTGGGGCGTACCAAGCAACATTGTGAGCGATCGGGATCCAAGGTTCACAGGGAGGTTTTGGACCGAACTCTTCAAGATGCTAGGGTCCGACCTTAACTTCTCAACAAGCTTCCATCCCCAAAGCGATGGGCAAACCGAGCGCATCAATGCTCTCTTGGAGCTATATTTGAGGCACTATGTTAGTGCTAATCAAAGAGATTGGGCCAAGCTTCTCGACGTTGCTCAGTTCTCCTACAACCTACAGAGGAGCGAAGCCACCAACCGAAGTCCCTTCGAGATTGTCTTTGGACACCAACCAACCACACCGCTCTCCCTTGCTACACGCTATGAAGGGAAGAGCCCCGCAGCCTACAAGCTTGCCAAGTCATGGCACGAGCAAAATGAACTTGCTCGAGCATCCTTACACAAGGCTGCCAAGAGGATGAAGAAGTGGGCAGACAAGAAAAGGAGGCCCCTAGAGTTCAAAGAAGGAGACCTTGTCATGCTCAAGCTCCTACCCCAGCAGTTCAAGACCCTTAGAAGGGTGCACAAGGGACTAGTGCGCAAGTACGAGGGACCATTCCCAGTGATCAAGAGAGTGGGCAAGGTGTCTTACCAACTTCAGCTTCCACCGAGGCTCAAGATTCATCCAGTCTTCCATGTGAGTTTGTTGAAGCCTTATCATGAAGACTTGGAAGATCCATCGAGGGGAGTCTCTACTAGAGCCCCCACAGCCGTGGTCACTTCCTTCGACAAGGAAGTTGAAGAAGTGCTAGCCGATCGACTGATTAGGCGAAGGGGCGTGCCAGCTTATAAGGAGTACTTCATCAAATGGAAGGGTCTGCCCATTGCCGAGGCGAGTTGGGAAACTGAAGAAGCCCTTTGGCAATTCAAGGACCAACTCCGAGAGTTCAACGAAGGCGCGACGAGGGCGTCGCGAGCTTAGGTGGGGGAGAATGTCACACCCCGCCACTTTTCCCTAAGATCCAAACCGAGGTTCTTGCCACCCTTGGGCACTTTTGAGGCAACCTAGCACCAAGGAGGGCACTAGAAGCATCTAGGACGGCCAACACTTATCTTTAAGGGTCCATGGCGTTCTAGAAGGATCCGGGACGTTCTCTCCAAGTCCAGACACACCCGGGAGAACCTAGAAGACCCGAGAGAGTTCGGGAAGGCTCGGGAAAGCTCGGGACAACTCCGGAAGACCCTGGAGCTCTCTAGAACATTTTGGATAAGTATAGATGTATGTAAACATGTATAGACACATGTAGAGTAATCTAGAAAGATGTAGATCTAGGCTATATATTTTTGGAGGCAAAACCATGACCGTCGGATCAAATCGATCCTAGCCGTCCATTAGGGAGGAGGGTGCCTATAAATAGGGCTACCCCCTCATTTTGTGCACAACATAGAAAGCTAAGCATTGTAAGCATCCAACACTCTTGTAAGTCTTCTTTCCTAGCTAATACAAGTTCTTTTACTTGTAAAAGCTTCTTGCCTTCTCTTGTGTTTGTTTTAGCCAAGTGTTGCGAGGGAATTCAAGGCTTGTTAGCATTGTCGCAAGTTGCTAACGCCGCACGGATCGGGTTTGAGAGAATACGTCCGTGACACTTTCCACACTTGATCCTCTACTTCCGTCTTGGTTCAGAATTCTCCAGCGTGTCTGCTGGAATTTCTGTATCACCAACAACTAAATCCCACAAGTCTTGACCCTGAAGATAAGCCTCCATGCACATCCTCCAATACTTGTAATTAGTGCCTACAAGCTTCTCTACACCATATTGTGTGCAAGAACCGCTTCCTCTATTGCTTAACTCCATAGAGATGGAATAAGAATTTTCTCACACCAAAAATTCCAGTCTTCCCCAACAAGACAAATTTGATAGACAAGAAGAATGAACACAAGACCTGAACCTGTCTCTGATACCATAAAACAAAATGAAGAAACCAAAATGAAAAATTCTGCAATATAAAGAACAGAGGAAGATTCTGAGATACGAAACTTTATTTTTCTGGAATGTATATGACATTACATTGTTATGAATATATAAGCTAGAAAAATAACAACAATTGCTAAATTAACTCTAACTAAATTTTCAAAGAATTCTACTAACATGAAAACACTTCTAACTAAAGACCATTTATTTTCTAGAATAATAACAACCCAGTAAACCACAAATCCTAAAAAGTAGGAATAGAAAAACCAACTTAGACTCAGACCAAGTAAGTAGCACTAATTTTCAACATGCAAGCCTCCAAATACTAAGCAGCTCTGCCTTTTTTGGATCTGAAAATCATTTGAATTTAGAGAATTTAATAAGATTCTTACCTGTGTAGTCTCTAAGTAAGCCCCTAATTCTAGCAGGTCCGACACTTCCTGTAACTGCAACATTCGTATTGAATTTTGCAGAACCTTCCGCAGGGGCCACGCAACTCGCTTCACTACATCTCTGTTTCTCTACACCAGTAATAGAACCTCGAAAAGGATAATATACAAACTCAGTTATTGAAGGGATGGATTACGACCATTTGCTTTTGCACCAATGTCCAATCCTTTGTGCAGATAAGTCAAAAATTTGCTCAACCGTGAATACTTTTTTGTTGAATACCGACTCATCCCTCCAAAGTCATATTGTCCATAATATCCCATAAAACGCCATTAGCCATATAGGCTTCGAGTTGACTGTGCTGCATTGATTCACCCAAACTAGTAGAAGTTCTTTCACTGTACTGGGAAAAATTGTGTTTATATTCCATAAACTGTCCCATTTTTGCCATATTTTCCATACAAAGGGACACCAACATAATAAATGATTTACCTCCTCCAATTCCTTTGAGCAGAAAATATACCGATTAGAATCCAAACACGAAACGCCTCACTTTGCCAGTTCGACAAAAGTTGGTATTCCTCCATGGACAGCCTTCCAAACAAATGCTTCTACTTTTTGAGGAGCCATGTTCGACCAAACAATCTTCCAAATACTATCCTCCACACTTCTCGTCCTTGAGACTACCTCGCAAAACTCTTTGGGTGTGTAAAAACCGTTCGAAGATCCTGCCCACTTCAGTGAAACCGATCCATTCGCCTTTTTGATTCCCATGTTAATAGTATTCAAGAATTCATTCCAAACTTCCATTTCCCAATCAAGCAATCTACGTCGAAACTCTATTTCCATTGCCAAACTCCATTTACAAAGGTCCCTCAATGGCCTTGTAATATTTCTCCACATCCAATATGGTTTCCTATCGTTCACTACATTCGACAACATGGAAACTGGATCATACCCATATTTAGCCACAACTACTCTCCTCCACATATTGTTCTCATCCACTCTGAAGTGCCAAATCCATTTGTTCAATAGAGACCTGTTTCGTAACCTGGTATCAAAAAAACCGAGACCTCCGAACATCTTAGGCTTGCAAATCTTTTCCTACTTAATCCAGTGAATACCTCGGTTTGAATCCACACCCTCAAAGAAATTTTGCAATCAACCTATTTAAGTTAATTAGAAGCTACCTCCGCCGGTAATTAGAACATGGACATATAGTAGATCTACAAGTTTGATAAAACTGATTTTACTAACGTAATGCGACCCCCGAAAGAAAGAAATTTACCCTTCCAGCTATCTAATCTGCTCTGCATTTTTTTTTGTAAATAGGATTCTACAGCTCCTTTGAACTCCTAAGGTGCCCGAAATAAAGGCCAAGGTACATCGTAGGTAATTTATCCCATCTAAATTTAATCGATTCTGCCCATGTTTGCAATGTATTC
Organism: Hibiscus tridactylites; assembly: GCA_958450335.1. Lineage (NCBI taxonomy): Eukaryota > Viridiplantae > Streptophyta > Magnoliopsida > Malvales > Malvaceae > Hibiscus > Hibiscus tridactylites. Next base: position 74,563,593 of record OY288279.1, read on the forward strand.
TCCTCAATGTTGACTCCATACAGTTTTGTTTTCTTCAAATTCAATTTCAGCCTCGACGCGATAAGGTTTTCTTCTTCGCTTCAATAAATATAATCAGGTCATCTGCGAATTGGATGTGTGAGACCCTAAGATCGCTTCTTCCCACATGTACTCAAGAGATTAGGCCAATACCTTCAGCCTTACACAATATCACGCTCAATGCTTCACCAACAATATTGAACAACAGAGGCGATAATGGGCACCCTTGTCTAAGCCCTCTTTTAATCTTAAACATTTGTGATGGGGTCCCATTGACCAAAACCGAGATGGATGGGGTTGAAATACACAAATAAATCCACTTACGCCACTTCTTCTTGAACCTCATTCTTTGTAAGACAACATTTAAAAAACTCCAGACGACTATATTGTATGCCTTTTTAAAGTCCGATTTGAACACCACTGCTTCTTTCTTATTTTGCTGTAGATCATTGATGATTTCATTTGCAATTAAAGCGCAATCTGTAATCTGCTTGATCTAAAAAATCCTTAGGATCCGTTTGATGTTTTAGAACATTTCCTTATTTGCTTCAATAAATATAATCAGGTCATCTGCGAATTGGATGTGTGAGACCCTAAGATCGCTTCTTCCCACCTGTACCCCAGAGATTAGGCCAATACTTTCAGCCTTACACAATATCACGCTCAACACTTCACCAATAATATTGAACAGCAGAGGCGATAATGGGCACCCCTGTCTAAGCCTTCTTTTAACCTTAAACATTTGTGATAGGGTCCCACTGACCAAAATCGAGATGGATGTGGTTGAAATACACAAATAAATCCACTTACGCCACTTCTGCCCGAACCACATTCTTTGTAAGATATCATCTAAAAAACTTCAGTCGACTATATCGTATGCTTTTTTAAAGTTCGCTTTGAACACCACTGCTTCTTTCTTATTTTGCTGCATATCATTGATGATTTCATTTGCAATTAAAGCACAATATGTAATTTGCTTCCCCTGTAAAAATGCAAACTGTTGATCTTTTACAACTTCATCAATACATGATGTTAGTCTTCTAGCTAATACTCTTGCTAGGATCTTGTATAAACTTCAGATGGGTTTAAAATCCTCTATTCTCTCTGAACAATCAACTTTAGAGATTAAGGTAATGAATGAGTGATTAATGGATTTATCCGTTAGCCTTCTTTTGTAGAACTCCTTGAAAAACTTCACAATACTATTTTTGAGACGGACCAGAACTTTTTATAGAAGTCAAGGTTGAACCCATCGGGACCCGGCGCACGGTTCCCGTCTGCAGAGCTGATTGCCGACCATACTTCGTCTTCAATAAAAGGCCTTTCAAGTAAAAACGACCGAGATTGGTCACTTTATTTGATGACTTCCACTCATCAATTGCTCAGACCTTGGCTCCATCCATTCGGATTTTGCCACCACCGACGATATGGCCAAGGAAAGGAACTTTTTTTTGAGCAAATGAGCACTTCTCTTCTTTCACATAGAGCTCGTTCTGTCGCAATACTTCGATCACCTTGTTCATAAGTGTGCAAAAAGTGGCTGGAGCATTCGTGAGGCCGAAGGGCATCACTAAGAACTCATATGAACCGTTTCGAGTGACACACGTTGTCTTCGGCTCATCCCCGTCAACAATTCTAACTTGGTAATATCTGGATCTCAAATCTAGCTTGGTGAACCACATTGCATCACCAAGCTGATCAAACAAGTCTGCAATAAGCGGGATCAGGTACTTGTTCTTCACAGTCAGCTTGTTCAAAGCCCGATAATCGATGCACATTTGAAGCGAACCATCATGCTTCTTCTGAAATAACACTGGAGTATCGTAGGGCGACTTCGAAGGTTGGATATACCCTGCTTCTAGGAGTTCTTTCAACTGTCTGCGCAACTCCTCTAACTCGGGTGGATCCATTCGGTAAGGGGCCTATGCTAGTGGCTCAGCATTGGAAATGAGTTCAATTGTGTGGTCTACCTCCCTCTTTGGTGGCAAAATCTTTGGCAATTCGACAGGCATTACATCTCGGAATTCTACCAACACTTGTCCCATCTTATAGGGGACCTTCTCAACCATGGTAGGTTCATCTTCCACCAATGCTGCTAGGAAGGTGGGTTCCTTCTTGCGCACCCCCTTGCTAAATTGGATAGCGAAAAGAAACTTGGCCCCAACTCCGGCCTCTCGACTTACCGGAACAATACATTGGTGCCTCGGATCAAGGATGCACAAACAATCGGAAAAAGGGACGGGAAAACATTAATCTTGTCAAGGAAGCTAATCCCAATAACAAACTCAAAATCATCAAGTGGAATTACCTTGATGGCTTCCTTACTCGTCCAACCTCCAATGTCGAACTTGACTCCTTTTGCTATGCCGACAATCAGAGCTTCTTTAGAATTAACAGTTTTGATGAACCCGCTCGCCTTCTCAACACAAAGGCCGAGTCTCTTTGCAACTTGTTCAGACACGAACAACTCTAAGGCACCCGTATCAACTAATGCACTCATCTTCTGGCCAGCGAAAATGATGTCTATAAACATCAATCCATTCTTCTTGTTGCCTTTCATGGAATTCATGCAACTAAGGATGGATCCCAACCTGAGAGTCTCACTCTCATCGACCTCTTTCTCTTACACGGCGGCAACTTTCTCATTCTGCGGACAATGCCTTGCCAAGTGCTTACCCCCGTAAGTGTAACACTAGAAGTTTTCATTGTTTTCCCTTGGTTCCTTTCCCATGGCATGCTACCCTTCCACTCTTCTAGCCTCTTTTTGCCACCTGAAGGCTTTCTGGACCCGTTCTTTGCTGCTCTGTCCTTGTCTCCTCCCTAATTGCCTTTGAATTTTGGATGTGGTTTGGACGGCTCGGACCTCTTGTTCTCATATTGAGCAAGGGACTCTGCCACAGTTAGGGCTTTAGAGAGACTTTTGACTTCCCTCTGCTCTAACTCCAACTTGACCTACTTCTGAAGCCCATTCATAAAGTCAAAGTAGCCTCATCTTCACTCAAACTCGTAAGTTGGAGCTTAAGTTCAGTGAACTTTCTTACATACTCTATGATGGTCCTGTCATGCTTTAGTTGACGCATCTTCAACCGTGCCTCTTGTTGAGCATTTTTCGGATAGAAATGCTCATTGAATTCAAACTAGAAATCCTTCCATGTCTTCAAGGGAATTGTATTATCTTGTTCCTCGTCACATCTACGTCGCCACCACAAAAGAGCGACATCAGTAAGATAAACAGAAGTAATGTTTACCTTGGTTGTATCGTCATCGATACCCGTCGCACGGAAGTACTGTTCAAGGCCCTAGATGAAGTTGTCTACATCTTGGCTACCCTCGACCCACTGAACTTGCTGGGCCGCGGGGCGTCGATCTTTGGCTTGGGTGCTGCAACTTCGGCAAGCATTCCACCCTTCAATGTCGCTTGATAAATGCGAAGGTCATTCTTGAGCTCTTTCATTTCTTCCTTCATAGAGGCTATCTCGGCCTCTAGGGAGTTGTCTCGACCATCTAACTTATTGTACAACTCACCAAAGAGGTTCTCAACCTCCTCTCTGATTTTCCCCTCGATGGACTCAATCAGATCGGAACGTGACTCCTCGTCACCTCGGGTCTCCTTGACTTCCCTCACGAAATATTCAAGTCTTGCGACCCTCTTATCCAAGGCTGCAACCATGTCCTTGGAACTTCCTCGCTTCTTCTCGCCATTGCGACCGGTAACCCCCTCACCTGTTTGGACTTCACTGAAGTTATGTGGTGCCATTTCTCCCGATCAAACTCGCTTTGATACCACTTGTCACGTCCGTAAAATCTCACTAACTCAACGTGCGATCTTAGCTTTCTTTCGAAAACTTTTGCGACTAAGTAAGCCTGAAACGATCAAGCACAAAGGCTTAGATCCTTGCGGAAACAGAAACGAACAACGGAAAGGAGAATGACAAGCACAAAGAAGAAGCAAGTGTTTGAGAATGCTAGTTGTATTCCTCAATGATGAAGTGATTAAGTGAGGAGGGACAAACATCTATTTATACTTGAGGCCCATACATCCAACGGCTTAGATTGAATTACACTAACAACTAAGATTGCTCCTAAATCTCTAGCATCCCTAAAATTAAGGGGAGCCATGAAATTATTGAATAAAAGAAGAAGAAAAAAATACATAGCTGAAAAATCACCAAGACTTATTTAAACTCGGACTGAACCCTCATAGGCTCGATTGGGTAGACTTGTGGTGCTGAAACAAGCTCCCTAGATGGCCCGGTGCGTGCTGGATGCACCCTGAGGTGTGCTGGATGAACCCGGTGCTGAATTGGCTCGGTTACTGGTCTGCGGTCCGTGACACTTTGTATATACATTTCGGTTTATATAAAAAAAGAAAAGATTAAGGGGGAATTATGAAACAGTGCAGTAGCGTGGCATTAAATGGAAAATAAAGAGGAAGTGGGAATTGACTTCCTGCTTGTGTCGTGGAATGTAAGAAATGAAGCAGTGCGTGGTGTTGTGCAGTTGTTCGAATAATAAGAGTTTTGATATGTTTTGGGGTATTTTAATTAAGTGGTTACTTTGATGTGGTCTAATTTATATTGATCTTTGTATTTTTTGTGGAAGAAGATAAGTGTTCGGACGATTTTTAGATAGGCGTTGAGGTATTGGCGTCGAGGCGTTAGTATTATGACGGTAGCAAGTTGGTGAGTGTAAATATGTTTTGGTACTATAAAGAGAATTAAATTATGATATTTGGGTTTAGTTAAAAATTAACAAACTTAGCTAAGCTCGGAAGTAAGTATTGGAAGATTTCGCTATCGTATTCGGTTTTATTTAAATACATTTTCATGCACTTGAAGAATAGATTTAATTATCTACTGTTATATGAATGTTTTAAAATTGAAAGAAGTTGCAAATGATCCCATAATGATGATTTATGAGTTAAAAAATAGTTTGCAACATGATTTAGAAAATGCTATATACATGGTTTATTGCATTTGAAATAGAATATTGGAAATGAGTTTGATTGAAGCATATAAAAAACAGTGAGGTAATATGGTTTGAAACTATATATTGGCAAGTGACAAATTGTTAATTATTACCGGATATAGTTGACATGCCATAAAGTTTAAAGTGCACTATGATAAGTCACCTCATGTAAGTTAGATGTAGCTCCCCATGAGAACCGCAACGGTTGAGGTAGAATGTGTTAGATTTCTCTCGCTGGTGAATTTATACACCATAACTGTTGAGGTGGTAATTGTTTCGATGCTCCAGCTCGTGGATGTATTTAAAAAGTGGTAGAGACGCCACTTGAAAAATCCGCATATCCGATGTAGTTTTGCAAATAAAAATAATTTTATTTTATGTCACTTCAAATGTCAATATATGAGATTTAATGCATCTTGATTCTTAATAAAATTTGCATATATGGTTTATATATGAGATGCTCTTTAGGCTTTGCTAATAGATGAACAAGCATGTGAGGGCTTAAATTGAAGTTTGCTTTGAAAATGCTAGAGATAATGATACATGTCTAGAAATGATTTATCCAACTTGTTTTAGAAAGAGAATGAAGCATAAAATGTGTTTGAGCATGTTTTACTAAATGTTTTGTGAATAAAAATGTTTATTATGAAAGCATGGTGTTTATGTATCGAACAAGCCTGGTTTATTTAAATGTTTCATAAATGGTGTATTTGACTTGTTTTAATATGGGTTTCTAATATCGATTTTTATTTTAAAATTGCATTGACGTTTTGTCCTTTTTGAACGCACTCACTAGTCATTATATCCTTACGCTCTCTTTTCTTTCGTCAATACAGTGAATAAAGCAAGTTTAGGGTCGTGGTCAGAGGCAAGGTGGATTCTATGACAAATGAATTCAAAAGGTATGGTTATGATATTAATATTATTTGTAATGAGGCAATGTGGGTAGAATATTGGGATATATTGTTCTATTTAAGGAATGATAACTTGAATAATTTTATATTACGTTAGATGGTATTTAATGATTAGTGTGTTGGTTTTATTTTAATGCTTTGTATACATGATAGTTATGATTAAATGATTTTAATGATTATAATAATGATTAGATTGATTACTCGTGTTCAATGGGTGTTTATGGTCATATACTTTAATCCCTTTATTATTTTATAGCCTATGTTGAGGTCTTGATCATTTGATGCTTAATAGATAATGATTTATTTTGTTAGGAAGCATGTCTCTATATTACTTTTATAAATATGAAGTGTGTTGAATAATTTGTATGAAATTAATTGAGCCCATTTGTTTAAGGATAGTAAATTAGTAGAAGTATATCAATGTTGTTTGTAAACAGCTGAATAAATTCGAGTTTGGATTTGAATTCCCAAAATGCACATGGATACAACCGTGTATCGGTACGGCTGATGGTTAATTTGGTTAATAAATTTTATCAAGTTTAGATTCTTTGCATTTTGGTCACCATATGTCGTATTTTGCTAAATTGGATGCTTATTTGTTATCCGTTGAAGCTAAAATTTGACATGCTGACATGAAATATGATTAGTTAACAATTGGTAACCTAAAACTTTTTTAAGTCCCTATAACTATTCATATTTACATTTTGGTCTCTAAAGTACTCATTTTGCAATTGAGTGTCTTATGGATGTTCGAATCGAATAAAAATTGAACTGCAACTTGTATGAACACCTTAGGTCTTAATAATTCATCTAGACAAGTTAAAGAAAAAATGGACCGTAATTCGAGCAAGACAGTTCGGGTATGCTTCGGCAAACTCAATGTGATTTTTTTGGTTCGAGTATATCGTCTAGGCCGGGTAAGGGGTTACAAATTTTTTCATGAAATGTAACATTATCGAAATGTTAAATTATTTGAGAATATTATATTAGTTTATTTGGTTCATATAGTTGAAATATAATAATTTCTTCATCTCGTTAAATATATCTTTTATTATCAAGGAAAAAATATGTCTTTTATTGATTTTTAGTCTATTTTCAACTTTTATTATTATTATTTAAAATTTATTATTGATAAAAATATAAAAATATATTTTAAAAACTTTTAATTATGTAGCTTTTAAATACGTATTTTATAAAATTTAATTATTTTAAATATTTTAAAAAATATAGTCAAAGTTTGATAATTTTAACTTTTAAAAATTCAATATAATTACCTAACAACACTTTTACTAAATTATTCTTATTGTAAATTTTGTTAATATGGTTAACCTTTAATATTAAATTTGGAAATACTGATATAAAAGTTTGTGGAGCTCTTTCCTTAAGACTCTACTTAAACTCTACATTATTATTTTATTTATTTAATTAACATATTAAATAATATTTTAAAAATAATTTACAAATTATTTAGCATAATTTTATAAAAGTGTAGTATTTTGTGTTAACATTGCTTTATTATTGTTCTAATCACTGATATCTAATTCATTGGGTGATTCATCCGGATCGAGTATTGTAGAGATCCATTATAAGGTGGCCCTCCCTATTAAGATTGTTTCATCTACAACCTCATAATTTAAATTTCTGACATTGCTTAAAGGACATAATGTTTCATCCTGTTAGACTAGTTGATTGTTAATATTGTTTTATTAGGATATTATAATTTGATTTGATTATTTTTCATCATTTTTCACTAATATATTGAGCTAATAAATTAATTAAAATAAGACAATAGATAAGAGAACGATGAAAAATTATAGTATTATCTAAAATTATCAATTCCTTTTAGAAACTGTGCAGAGTGAGTAGTTTTGACAATAATTTTATTATTGTTTTTTATTTACTTTTTGTTTATATTTTATTTGATGTGATTAAATAAATAAATATTTTAGTAATATTGTTTTAAATAAAATTCACTATATATAATCTCATATTATCTAAATAAGTGACAATGACACCCCCAATAAAATCTAGCCCAATAAGGAACAAGCATGGGGGTTAACTTTACGTAGGTCTTGGGATTTCAAGTATCCAGTCCAATGGGTTGGTCACGCCATATCTCTTCCATCCATTACAGAGTTGAGGATGAAACTGTAAAATCCAGGTTGTAGACTCTTTCATCCCGAAGCCATGGGTAATTGTAATTAGGGGTGAGCATTCGATTGAGTTTATTCGAGTTAAAAGTTTTTGAGTTAATCGGGTTGACAACCCTTATGTTATAACTTAAAACTTATTTAAATTTTTTTCCAACCGGGTTTACAAAATTTGAGTTGAGTCGAGTTGTTCAAGTTTATGTTCAAAATTTAATTATAAACACTTATAATGTTATGATATTAATTAGTTTTAATTTAAACAGTTTATTATAACCATATACAACACATATATATTTCTTCATTTTTTCATATGAGATATATATATGGGGTAGATTTGAAAATTTCGTTTTAGTTTAAAAAAATTTCGAGTCGAATCGAGTTTTGTACACCCTTAATTTTAAGGGTAAAAACCAGGTTGAACGAAAATTTTAAAACAAGAATACTAAAACTGATTTTTTTATATGAAATAATATTGAAAAGCAAACTTCTTTTGTGGTGGAAGGCTGGAAGCATAGTAAAACTAGCTCTTTAATGATTTTTTTTTACTATATTATTTGAATGAAATTTTGTAAATGTTTGATGACAGTGCATTTATTTTGTAACACTCCTTACCCAATTTAGAAGAGAACTGAGGCGGAGATGTTATTGGAAACTTGAATTGAACATACAATATCATAAACCATGCATTGAACATGCAATTTTATCACAAACATATGTTCCTTATTATTCCGATTTACCAATGAATTCTATCATAACCAAAATTGATCTTGAATCCATGATTAGGGCTATATTACAACAAAACCAAAGTTTAGGGACTAAATTATAAATCTGATAAACCTTAACAATTTTCAGAATTTAAGGCCACATGCATAAAATTCATGTCTTTATAAGCTTACCTGCAACTTTTCAACTGATTTGGAGATTTATAACTCAAATAATTAACATGTTGATTATTAAGGACCTTCATAAAATGTTTGAAAGTTTAGTTCAGAATTATAACCATTTTAACTACTTTCATACCGATACTGAGGAAGGGCCATACCGATATGATATTAATTACCTAAATTTCTAGTAGTTAATTTATGTATCGGTACGGGGCTCGTATCGATACACCGATGTATCGTATCGTCACGCTAAGCCTAAACAAAATTTTAGTAACCAAATTTCGTACCGGTACGGTCGACCGTACCGATACGTTTCGTCTTATATGGTCAAAATTGGCCTGGCCGTACAGATATGCACCAGATAGGGTAATTGTTCGCCTGCACCAGATGGTAAATTTTCATCCCAAACCTTGTTCTAAATCTATCCAAATCATGTACAAAATACATATAACTCACCATATGTTTCTAACATGTTTAGCTAGTCATATACCATGCACATGGAGGTTCTAACACACATAGGATTCATATAGCCTTGTAAGTACCACTAAGGTCATGTTTTGTAATATTTTTGCATAAGCTCACCAAACTTGAGTTTCATGCATCATATCACATACCACACATATAATTTACATAATAAAACATTTTTAGATATGCTTGTACCATATGCCCCCATACTAGGAGTTAAAAAGAAGCTATGAACATTACACAAAATACTTGTTGGAGTGACTTGCAACCTTCCTTACATGATCTACCTTTAGAGCACTATAGAACCTAAAAATGCATGGAATGAACATGTTAAGCTTATATAGCCTAGTGAGGTAGTTAACATCATGACTCATAAAGTGTCATGCTTGCATAGTTCATAAGTATATGATTTATTTAATCATTTTCCTTGGATCATAGTAACCATCGGATACACGAATTCCCAACCGACCTCGCCAAGTTCATGAATGGTCAATCCCTCCGCCTCACAAAAGACCAAAACACATACAACCTTCCTTCTCGCCACATAAGGGTCGTAACCTAAGGACCGTAGTCTACTCGTACATGAGCTCAATGAATTCTATGGAATGCCAATTGTACCCAAATTACACTTGTATCCCAAGGCATTCATATTATCACATTTTTCATGGTTCTTAAACATGTCATGTAACATATTAGAGCCTTAGCTCTCATGTAACTTACTTGATAACTTGCATAGTATATTTCATGATTCGTAAATAGCTCATAATTCATGCTCATTTCATATATCATGGTATCATGTATTTTTATTCATGTCATATTTAAAATTAAAGCATATGTCACTTGTGTAAGCTTACCTAGCTTACCCTTAGTAATCATTTGATAATGCTCGGTATGAGCCTTGACATGGAAACAAAGTAACTTCATGAAAAACATATAAATGCAATCGATTAGGCACCAAGCCGTACCCGAGACATAAACTGCACTCACCGGACAATCCGAAGCTATTTCGGCTCCCGGGTGATAACGCCCTTGTTAGGGTTTTGAACTTGTGTGAAGGAGCTTGGTGATTCTTCACCACCAATGGATTGTTCTAACATAAAAGGCATGGAATTGTCAAAATCAATAAGATTTTGATTATTATTATTATAAAGCTAGGATTTTTAGAAATAAAAAACATGAAGTTTCTATTTTCAAACATAAATTTTTATACATATAGGACTTGAAGGCATGGATTACTTGTTAGGATTTAACCGTATCCTTTTTAAGTTAATTTCCAAGAAATTAACCATGGAATTATGGATTCATAATATGGGCTTACCTTGATTACTATGAGGATCAAACTTAGTTAAGGAAATCAAGAAAAAATCAAAGCTTTTTTCAAGCTTCCATGGAGGTGCTAGCTTAGGTAGGACAAAGGAAGGTGTGTGCTTTGTTAGAATTAAACTATAATAGATATGAAATCTAAACCCCAGATCCATCATGTCAAATCATCAAGAATAATAAACTGAAATAATCTGAATGCGGAAGCGTACATGAATTCATTGATAGATTGAAAATCTTGAATCTTGGAAATCCCAAGAACTTTGGTATTGATCTTCCAAGAAGATAGGTTATCTCTTGAAGTAAAACTCCCTGACGGGGAAGGAGAGAAAAACAAGTTAACCTATTTCTTGGGGACCACTACCTCTTTATATAGTTGATTTATTAAATCAACTATTAAATATTTATAACTCTGCCCCTCATTGAATTATAAATATATCTTACGGTATCTACACTTTTATTTCCATGACATTTTAATACCTATGACACGCTTAACTTAATTGGTCACTTTATTTTGTGTCACACTTTATAATAGCAACATACATTTTTACATATGTGCCCACAATTGAGGATTTTAATCCACCAATCTCCCACTTGGGCAACATATGTTTCCTGATAAATGTACAACCTTATGAGCTCAAAATTTTTGCTATTATATAATAGGTATTCTATAACAATCTCGTCCATCAATTATATCCATATAGGATCAAAGCGGCCTTCGCCATATCAATCATGACGGGACCCATCAATGGTCACGTATACAAACATAATCAAATGACATAGATCAATCATGGATGTGTAGCATGGAAAATTACATGAAATGTGAACCGAACATGTCTATTTCCAACTGGTCCTCCTAAACCTTAGTGAGATCAACTTTACTGAATTCATAGTGTACATAAACCAAAAGAACTTTATTTCTGCAGAAAATAATCTTAAATAACTTTAAACTGAAGTAACTGAAATTGTGTCTAAACCGAATGAGCATTATTTCAAAATTACAAACTCCCACTAAAACCGAATATCCTTAAATAACATTACACCCACATGAGTAGTGTGCTCATGAAAGACCTAGGGTGACAGTTTCTTAATATGCGCGCAATTATGGAGTTTGTACCAACATGCTCTATAGACACACAACCACTCTGAATTTTCTTTAACAACTGGGAACTTAATATTTATGTGCTTTAAATTTGAAGTGTTCCTATTGTTTATAGAATAAATGAATGCATATTTATTGTCACAAAATAACTGAAGTGGTCTTTCTATTCAATCTATAAGTAGCAGTTCATGTGACAGAATTCTTTTGCATCAATATTCAAATAGAATCGAAGTCTGTAAACCTGATGATCTCTAACTTATCAGAACTCCGACAAGTGAGCAAGTAATTTTTTTTGTTCTCTGAAGATATCTCATAACCCCATTGGCTGCTATCCAATGGTCCATAATATGATTCCTCAAATATATGTCTAACATTCCATCAATGTACACAATTTTCAAATGCATACATACTTAAGCATAAATTAGATTCTCAATAACTTATGTATAGAGAATCTTTGGGATTTTCTAAATTTCAAGGTTACTTTTAGGACATTGAGTAAGATAATACTTCTCTTCTTTAGCAATATGAGTCACTTGGTTTACTCCCACTGAACTTGTAGTATATACAAGTGTCAACCAAATTTATCTCAAAACCGAATGAGATAATCAACATAAAATTTATAATTTTATTAATAAGAGTCTTACATAAGCTAATAGATATATTTCTTTAGTTTACATATCATTGACATTGTATCATAAGACACAACTCTATGATTGTACCATATAAATAGTTTCTTCAATGTCGTCATTAAAATAAAACAAGCATAACATCTATCTAATGTAGCTTAAGACTGAAACAAGCAACAAGTGAAACAATTATCTTGAAAGAGTCTTTCAATAAAAACTTGAGAGAAAGTCTCTACAAAATCAATGTCTTCTTTTAGAGTATATCCTTTAGATACAAGACGTGCTTTATACTTATCCACATTACCATTTCTATCCCTATTGGTTTTAAATATCCATTTACAACCAATTGGTTTGTACCTTAAGATAATGAGACAAGTTCCTAAACTTTATTGTATTGCACAAAATTATACTCTTCTTGAATGACATCAATTCACTTTTGAGAGTTAGAACTTTCATGGTCTGATAAAAAATGATTGAACATTTTCTATCATTCCATTGTTACCTTATTTTCTTGAAGAATTACAATATAATAATCTGGAATAGTATTTCATCTTCCTCTCGTGGACCTCTTTAATGACACTTGTTTTTTTAAGGTTGTTGAGTTTGTTCTTCTGAAACAATTACCTTATCTTGAATGGGAGTTGTTCAACATTGTTTTGTTGAGGTACTTGATTCACTTCTTGATTAATGATAGGTTGAAAACCTAAACATTGTCAAAAGTGATAGTAGGAATTAAATTATAATTTAATTCCTCCTCAATAACAATGTATCTAACCTTATTTCTCCCTCCAAACTCAACATCCTAAAAAAATTATAAATCTCTCCTTAAAATAATCTTAATTGTGGGATCATAAAATTTACAGTCCATGGATCACTCAAAATAACTGAAATAGTTGCTCGCTTTTAAAGTTTAATTTCTTTACATGTGTCCTAACTTATACAAAAGAATAACACTGAAAAACTTATTGTCGTTTCTTTTGGCTAGAACCTTAGCAACTTTATTTAAATATTTTCTTTATTGCCCTTATTCTTAAAGACACTAACTAAATGAGCACTAACAAAATAATTATTTTTACACTTATAATGCTTCAACCTTTCTTCCTCTTGAACACGATGAGAAATGAACCCAAATAGAGTATATTTCTCCCTTTGACAGTTGTAACTTGAATTGGTTAAATTGTATAGGAAGCGATATCAAAACCATAAGAACAAACAATTGTTAGAAAGTTCGATCTTATTTGCCTTAAATTTTTGAAGCAATATAAAAAAAATTATAATCTACTCTCTCACATTTCCTTGACCCTTATACTTCATAGACATCAAAGAAAGCATAAGTGATGTCATTTTAACCTTAATGTTTTGGGTAAAACATTTTTTAATTTCGTCAAGAAAACCCTTAGTAAGAATAATCTCTTTAAATTTGTGCTCCTAAGGACATCTAGAATGTTGTGTTTTATGATCATTAGACTCATGCGATTCGAACGATCTCACCTCTCAAAATACCTTTTATGGGTGCTTACCGCAGAGAGAGATGCAAGATGTTCTTTTCTTAGTGCAAAGTCTATGTTCATACAACCACCAAATACAATATGTTAGTGTCTTTTTTTTTGTCCCTTGAAATTAGTTTCACTAAACATGAGTGTAGAATGTATTTAACATATATTGTGACAACAAAAATAAGTTACCTAAATATAGAACAAAAATAAGTAAATAAAATAAAAACAAGCTCACATAAATATTCATAAGCAAACAAATAAATTCAAAATAATGGCTAGTTCCCCTCAAGATACCAAGCACAACATTAATATCAAGTCTTTGGACAGTAATATTAACTATAAGCGGTACTCTTGTTGTAGCAATCAAACATTGACAATAAACTATGTCAAACAATAGGCTAATCTTTGGACTAACGTATTGTTCACATAAAATACCTTATAATTGTCACACATTTATCGCCTCAGTTGTCGTTGTAATTCTGCCAAATATTAACTTTCCTTTGGGCCAATTAATAAATGCATGAATTACAAAAACCCATAATCATCTTAATATTTTAAATAAACTAATCTACACAAAAGCGGTCACTTTGGTGACATTATGTTTCAACTAATCTATTAAAATATTAGATGTCCGAAGCCAAAATATGAATTTATTTATTTCAAAAAAATTTATCTTAATTTTATCTTTCATTAAACTTAAAAGATAACCAAAATAATAATAAATTTGAATAAAGGTAAACCTCATATCAAGATACCGGACACTCTATTAATATTTCACCTTTGGACAAAATATTAACTTGTAAGTGATATCCTGGTATAGTAATCAAACATTGATAATAAGAACATGTCAAACAGAAATCTTCCTTTGGGCTGATTTATTGCTCACATATAAAACTGAATAACTATCACATGTTTATTACCACAGTTGCACATGTAATAATGTTAATTATTAACCTTCCTTTGGGCCGATTAATACTAACATAATCCGACTTACATGCACAAAACCTTCTATATTTTAAAATAAAATAATTTCCACAATAGAGGTCACTTTGGTGACTTAATGTTTTAATTAAATTATCTTAAAATATATATACTATAAATATACTGATATTCAAATTTAAAATTTTGTAACAGTTAAAACTGAAATTTCTGATAACACTTGAGTTTTCCGAAATAACCTAAAATAAGGTTGTCTAAATGGGGTTACCAAAAATCGAATAAACCGAATTCTTTGACTGTTTCTCAACAAATTCCTTAAGCATGCATTTGTCTTTTTTATTGTTACTATAAAACATAATGCCAAAATTTATAGATCATTAAACTAAATTTACAAACAAACCAAATTAAATCTGTATTCCATATTAATAACAACAAATGCATTACAAAACCAAATTATATAATTAAGTGCATATTGTTCCAATAAACATAAAATATAAGAAACCAACATGAATATAATTAACAAATTAGCAAAATCAGTAACACTATGAAACTTCATTCTATTCGGACTCTTGTGTATTCGAATCTTAATCCTTAATACATATCAAATGCCAAAATCATAGACATGTATAAATCAATTGTACTAATTCATAATATATGCACCATCATCTTAATACATAAAATACTGGAAAAAAAACTTAATCCAAAATATTTTACGACATATGTTTTCCAGGATCAGAAACAAATATATTATAAATATAAGATGACAAGAGCAAAATATTTAACTTGAATCTGTGCAGTTTTATCACAATTTGTCTTTAACTACTAATTAAACTTTACTATGTACATTAATCAGTTTTACACACAAGTCCCTCACATTTTATTATTATTATTTATGAAATTAATAATAAATAGAGATCAAAACCAGAAACAATCCCATATTATTTAAATCCTTATATGTATTCTGTTTGATATAATGTGAAATAACCAGAGAAAATATATGATGCCAAGCTTCAAGTAAAATCCGAAACACAAAGCAAAACTATCCATCAAACCATACGGCAAGATCCACAAAAAAATTAAACCTAAACTTTTTAGCATCGATCTTTAATGTATAATACAATTATAAAATTCCTTAGAAACTTAATCTATAATAAAACCAAAACCTAAAACTTTACCATTGTTTCGTAATTGAAACATTAAATCAAGATATATAATCTTGAAAACTTAATACCGAATCATTAAAGATAATTAAAAAATTAATTGATTCTCAATGATTCAACATGACGAGGCTCTGATGCCACTTGTTAGAATTAAACTATAATAGATATGAAATCTAAACCCCAGATCCATCATGTCAAATCATCAAGAATAATAAACTGAAATAATCTGAATGCGGAAGCGTACCTGAATTCATTGATAGATTGAAAATCTTGAATCTTGGAAATCCCAAGAACTTTGGTATTGATCTTCCAAGAAGATAGGTTATCTCTTGAAGTAAAACTCTCTGACGGGGAAGGAGAGAAAAACAAGTTAACCTATTTCTTGGGGACCACTACCTCTTTATATAGTTGATTTATTAAATCAACTATTAAATATTTATAACTCTGCCCCTCATTGAATTATAAATATATCTTACGGTATCTACACTTTTATTTCCATGATATTTTAATACCTATGACATGCTTAACTTAATTGGTCACTTTATTTTGTGTCACACTTTATAATAGCAACATATATTTTTACATATGTGCCCACAATTGAGGATTTTAATCCAACATGCTTGTCTTTCTCATCACCGGTAAGACTTCCTCCCTTCTTTTCTTTTGTTTACTTTCTTAATAGAAACAAACCCAAAGATGAAAGAAATTCATCCCCCAAGGCCACATATTAGGTGAATCATCTTCTTAAGGTTTAATTACAAGGTTAGCCACTCAACTTCCTTCCTTTCACATAAGAATCCTCTAGTTTTCATCTCTTACAAATTAACCAATTATTTCATTCGATTTAGTCCTTATCAATACTTGGACACAATTCTTGTCATACTTGGGAGATTTAACCACATGATCATGTCTTAAGATTCATATTATTTTACCGAAAACAAAATTTCTGGTTATCAGAATCCGATTTTCTATTGAGCTAGTTTTAGGGTTGTTACATATTTTTAGTGCTAGAAATCTTAATTTTAATTGATATATTAGTGTAATATACAAAGACGAAGCTCTCTCGGGGCTCAGAATCTTGTTGAAAATTTTAAATATATGATAAATTTTGATCTAATAGTATTTTTGTAACACCCTAAACCTGAATGTCACATTTGGGTCTTAAGCCCAACCTGTTTCCATAAAAATTCTCAACTCGGTTTATCTCAAACAAGGTATTTTCCAAAAAAATTAAATCCAATAGTTGAAAACATAGATAAACAATTTAAATCATTACAAATGAAATCCACTTTAATTTAAAACATTTTAAACATTCGACTTGATTAATACAATTTCAAAAATAAGAATTATAGACTCCACTACGTAAGGTCCTATGAATACATAGCCCACTAAACACAAGTATCGTACTCTAAAGATCAACACATGCTAGAATCATGTACCGATAATGCTCCTCGATCCCACGATCCAATGACCAACCTACGCACGGAAACAACGATTCCGAGCGCTGGGCTTACAAAGCTTAGTGGTACACGTCTACTCTACTATACTCCATGCTAATCATAAACATAAGCATGCAAGCTAGTACGAGCAATAAGGAGAGATAAATAAACACATGGCGCTACCACTAGTCGCCTAAACACATGCTCTCATCATGCAAAGCATCATACATGGCACACAAGGCCCAACAATACTCGTGATCTCACTAAATCATACAAGCATCTCAAAACGACCCTACACGGTCTCTAAAGCAACCATGAGTCTCATCATATTCATGACATCATCATACATCTCAAAGATATCAAGTCTCATACTATCGGCCTCCAAACATGCATATTCACCGTCTACCTATTTTGTAGATACTAGCACGTAAATCAATCACATTTATGATACTCATGAAGCAATAGGAGTTTGAGGTGTACTAACCTTAAGCGGTTATCGATAAACCCTTACTCGAGCTCCTCAAATGATCCTCATAATATAATATTTGAGCACGAACAATCCTCATAATTATACGAATACCACAAATATTAATTAACCTTATTCACTAACTAATCCACAAAGTTAAACGTGTAAAAATAACTTACCGAGTTTGAATTTAACAAAACAGACTGTGTCAACAGATTCAAAACGTCGAGAAACCACCAAGAAGGGTCCCTAAAAAAAGTCAACGGCTCAGTCAATGCGGTCATTGGCGGCTCGACTTGGCTTGGTAAACCGGTTCAGTTCTCAGCTTTGGTCGGGTCAACATGCTGGCTTGGCTCATCTCAAGTGTAACGATTCGATTTTTTAGATTAGTAATCGGGTCTCGAATTCAGATTTTGAATCCTTAAAGTGGGCATTAAAGAATAAAATAATTATTTTGGAAAGGCTATTTGAAAGAGAATGAGGTGAAAAATAAGGGAAAATCAAATTTCTCTCTCTCTCTCCCTCTCTTCTTTTTTTTCTTTTTCTCTTTCTTTTTCATTTTCCTCTCTTCTTCCATCAAGATTCCATGTCCGGTCTGTCGTTATTAGAGTGTCTGTTTTTTACACCTCCGGTACCATCGCGTTCATCTCGTTGAGACCAGTCGACTGGTGGTCTCAAAATCACCGTCGGAGTTTTCGTTGGAGAGGGTGAAGAAAAAGAAGGTTTGGATTTCACAAGTAAGCCATGTTCGAATGTTCAAAATAAAAAAAAACGAAGGCCACCATTGGATTTCCCAGCCGAAAACATGTTGGACTGGAGTTTTTCGCCGTTTTTCGGCCACTGGAAGCCATCGTATGTGCCCTACTCTCAAGCTACTACGAGTGGGCTTCGTCATAGGTGGTTGGAGCCATCTAAGCCGAGCCAAGTTTTAGCCGAGCCGCGTTGACCGAGCTGTTGTCTTTTCCGGGGGACTCTATCCGGGGGTTTCTCAATGTTTTGAGTCTATTTGCGTATTCTGTTTCGCCAAATTCGAACCTGGTAAGCTATTTTTATCCGTTTTATCCTCTAAAGTAGTCTAATAGTGTGAAATAGCTTATGTAGTCATATTTGTTTTATTCAAGGAATTGGTGGACTCGAATATTTGAATGAAATAGAAGATTGGAGGAGCTTGAATGGTGATTTATCGATAATCGCTTAAGGTTAGTACACCTCGAACTCTTATTGCTTCATGAGCATCATAAATGTGATTGTTTTACGTGTTAGTATATGCAAATTAGGTAGGCAATGGATATGCATGTGTGGAGAGATATATTATGAGACTCGATATTTATGAGATGCATGATGATGTTGCAAATATCATGAGACTCATGGAGGCTTTAGATACCATTAAGGTCGTTTGAGATGCTCGTATGATTATTTGATAGTTTATTGATTTTGTTGATAATTGTAATGCTTTGTATGCTTGTTCAAATGAATTAATGTGATTCGATGGAAGTTATGCTTAAGAGATAAATACACGATTAAAGGATTATGGGACCAATAATTAATATTAATTGGGTGAATGCGTTAGTAAACCAACTCTGATGACTTTCATAAGCTTTAGGGATCGAATAAAGTGTTGTAAAATAGTAATTCAAGGAAATTGTGTGAACTTGAGTTTAGGGTATCGGTACAAGCTTTGGTTGTACCGGTACATGCTTGGGGAGCGTATCGGTACGGGTCGACCGTACCGGTACTTGTGGAAATTGAGGATTTCTAGTAAGCAATATTTGTATCGGTACACGTATGAGTATCAGTACCTGTGGGTACCATATCAATACTCGTATTCAAGTATCGATACCCACTGCACGAGATAACCTTTAATGCTAATAAAAAGATGGAAACTGACATGAGATGGTAATGGTGATAATATGGATTAATAGAGATAATTAGTGATGATGATTAATATATACTTACTTAATGTATTAACAAGTTGGTAAACTTAAATGATGGCTTGGTAATTGATAGAAACCATAGATTTTGGTAGTCATGTAATGTTGTGTGATGTGTGGAAATTGTGTCCATGTTGTGTGCTATTTAGATACTTGATTGGCTGTGTTACCTTTAATTGATGGGATCTGGATACCTAGTGAGAGAATGAGTGTGTTTCAACACCATGGTTGAAGATTTCCTAATGTAGGATCCCGATGTTGTGTAGACACGGACCTCATTCAAAGATGCTTGATGAGAGATCCCGAGCATGGATGTAGGATCACGATGCTATGTGGACGCGAGCCTCATCCCTACGAGTGTATGATCCCGATGCTATATGGTCGCAGGCCTCACTTGGAGTGTACGATCCCGATATTGTGTGGACGCAGACGTCACTCCAGGTTTGTGGTATGACTTATGTGCTTTCGCTCAGATGATCTGGTGAGATCCCGAGTATGGTTGGGCCTTGTGTGCCATGTATAATGATTGCTTGATGAGGGCATATGTTTAGGTGACTAGTGGTAGTGACACATGTTTATTTATCTCTCCTTATTGCTCGTACTAGCTTGCATGTTTATCTTTATGATTAGAATGAATTATATTAGAGTAGATGTGTATCACTGAGCTTTGTAAGCTCAGCGCTCGGAATCATTGTTTCTGTGCGTAGGTTGATCTTCAAATTGAAGGTTCGAGGAGCACTATCAGTACGAGATTCCAGCACGTGGAGGTTTTCAAAGTACGATACTTGTGTTTAGCTGGCTATGTATTCATAAAACCTTACGTGGTCGAGTCTGTAATTCTTACTTTTAAAATTGTATTAATCAAGTCAAATGTGTAAATGTTTTAAATTAAAGTGGAGCTCCTTTGTAATGATTTAAATTGTTTATCTATGTTTTCAACTATTGGATCTAAATGATTTGAAAATACCTTTTTTGGGCTAAATCTAGTTCCAAAAATTTATGGTTTTGGTTTGGGCTTGAGGTCCAAATGTGACATCCTGGTCAAGGGTGTTACACCAAGCCCAACAGCTGGATAAGCTGCCAACTGCAGCTGAACATTGCCCACGCGTGTAAGGGGTGCTCCAGTGGTCAAACAACGGCGACGAGCTCTATTCCCGCTGTCCCGACGCCGGTGAACACGGCAGTGCCCTCCGTTTCTCGTTTCGAGCTCTCGAACTACCCCAACTCTAAAACTTGAATTTTTTTTTCTCTCACCCCCTCCGACAGCGGCTCCGATGGCGACGTCGCTGATACCGGCGAAAGCGTCTCGACGAGATGAACACAATAGCGGTGGAGGTGTCAACAACGGATGATCGAATCTCGGTAGATTGAAGTTTCAAAACTCCTCCCTCAACTTTTCTCTCCTTTCCTCTTCTCTTTCTCCCACCCTCTACTTTTTTTTCTTTTTCTCCCTCCTCATAACATCTCTTCTCCTTTTTCAACCACCCACACCTATTTAAAATTTAAAACATTCTCCCCCAAAATAATGGGCCCAAACCTAAATATCCTTAACATATGGTCCCAAAATAAAGGCCCATAATTCGTTTCCGAGACCCGATTCACTAACTCGAAAATTGGGTCGTTACAACTTTGATCCCTATAAAAATAAGTATTTAAATTAAAAAAATATACAATGACTTATCAAATATTTAATCAAGTAGGGTCCGTAAAAAATTAGGGGCTCGTACCCTCAAATTTTTAGTCTAATAATAATAATTTAGGTTCCTATAAGTTAAAATATTAGCCAAAGTAGGCTTTACCCCATAAATTGTGAGTTTAAATATTTAATAATCCATTGTGTTTTTTAAATCAAATATTTTAATCTGTCCGAATACTCAATCCCCACTAAGTCCATGAAAATATTAACCAAGTGGTAATCAATATGAAATAACAAGTTTAGTTTAATACAAATACAAAGTCCATTTCAATATTGCTATAATTTATTCAATAAACTATATTTATTATTATATAAAAGTTGGCAATATATAAAATATTATTTTTACTGATATCAACTTAGTAATATAATGAATTATAAAATGTATTTTCATTGTTTTAGAAGTTTCTACCAATATTTTTATAGGTGATTACAAGGTAGTATCGATTCATAGATATTTTTAACCCTTTGACAAGACACACGCTTTGTAGACAAAGCGATTGAGCCCGAGTTTCTTAGGAAGAACATCATCCACTTTTCCACTAATACCAATAGTTGAGTTCTTATATATTTAATTTTTCAAATGATATAACTAATACGATAAATAGAAATATAAGAAAGTTGACATATTATAAAAATAGAAAAATGGGCTGGGTAGGGTTAGGGCTTTAACTATTGGAGTGCAAGTCCAACACATATTTCAAACAAATTCATTCACTGGTTGATGTCTAGAATTCAAACATAAGATTATGAGTGAAACAAACAATACTTTATTTTTAGCATTTAGTGTGATTTATATTAGTATCTATTTATTATTTTTAGTCTTTTGTTAATATATACATTTTATAGAAAAACTCTTGAATCCGAGTCTTTTAAAAATAACAACATTCTTTTTTTTACTAGAACTACTTGGTTGATTCAAACAAGTAATAAGTTAATGGAAAATTTGTTTACTATAAAATCAACAAGGCAATTTCTAATAAATACATTTGGTTTTAAGACAAAACTTTAGTAGAGTATAATATTTCAAATGTTTCATTTTGGAGTAATAATTAGTAACAATAATTAAGTTATAAAAATGTTGAAGTTTAAAAGCACTTGTATGATTCTAATATATAAGTTTAGTGTTCAACAAAAGTTACAAAATGTTAAATTTGATTTTTGTTGAGCTATAAGATATTAGCATAGTAAAATTCAAGAGAATAGTTCAGTAATACCCAAAGGCAAATGTTGGTGATGGCCAGAGGGGGCTAGGGCACACTCAAACTTTTGGATAATTCACATTTGTCTTATTAAATTTATAAATTTTTAAAATTTAACCTCTTCAAGAAATTTAAAATTCTCATTAAATTTTCATTTCTTTAAATATCTTTAATTAAGCCCCTTTTAAAAATTTTAAAATTTTTCATTAAGTTACTAATTTTTTGAAAATTTTTGTTTAGACTTTTAAAACTTTTAAAAAATTTAAATAAACCCCTCAACTTGTTATTCTAAAATTCGCCCTTAGTAATATCTCATTCAATCCCGTTAAACTTTAGAGAAAAATTGTTAATATGGAAAAATAGAACAAATATTTGTGGAAGCAATATGTCGGATTTTATGCAGTATGGCTAAATTTAATATCATAATTTTATTATTGATAATGCTAAGTTTTTAATATCTTCATAGTTAACTTATTATTATAAAATGAAATGTTTAAAGAATTGTTATTTCTGTTTTTATTAAAAGAATTACCCATACTCTAAATTGAGCAATAAAATTTAATTAAAAGTTAACTTTTCCGATATAATGCTTAAACTAATTCTAACTTTCAACCTTTAAGATCGGAGGTTATTGTATGTTTGAACATGTTCAAAAATCACTCATTTTTTATAAAATATAAAAGTGAACATGACTGAAGTTAAAAAAAAATATTAAATTGTAGTTTCAAAATTTTTATAGCGGTGTTGATAATTTTTTAATGAGATCCTCAATGATGCTCTTGTATTATCTTATATGAATTTTAATCTTGATATAAAAATATTATATCTTGATTTAATAAAAAAATTATCTATTAATATAAAAATATATTTTAGTTTAATTGTGGATTGAATTTGCATACAAACGGAAGCACGTGGAAAGAGAAAATGGCCGACAGCATGCGGTTCGTGATGTAACAAACTCATCGGCCGCCATGTGATTGGGTCATCCGACAACGTTCGTGGTTTGGATCCACACCACCTTTTTATAAGATCCTTTCTACAACCTACGACTTGATTCCATTTATTAAAACAAAGCATATTTATTTATTAAATAATTTTGTCTGTATAATGTGTAAATTTATTATTATTATTATTATATATTAAGAGATCTATTAAGTAGTCTAATGGCTGAAGATATAAAAATTGTCTTATTTGATATGAGTTCGAATTTTGGTGTGAGAATATAATATTTTTTATTTAATAAATAAAATCTCCCGATGTGGATGGATATCATGTTGCATTTTATCAACACAATTGGTCGGTGGTAGGTCCTTCGGTTTGTGGTTTTATCAAGCATGTGTTTGAAGGGGGTGTTTTGCCATCAGAAATTAATCGTACTCCTCTGGTGTTATTACCTAAAGTGCCAAAACTTGAAAAGATGAGTCAATTCCGTCCCATTAGCCTTTGTCCAGTCATCTACAAGTTAATTACCAAGATTATTGTAAATCGGCTTAAACCGTTGCTTCCTTTATGGTTGTCCAAAAATCAGACGAGTTTTGTTCTTAGGCGGGCTATTACTGATAATATCATCATCACACAGGATGTTATACACGCTATACGCAACAAGTATGGGCGTAAGGGGTGGATAGCTATTAAGATTAACTTGGAAAAGGCGTATGATCGGTTGGAGTGGAGTTTTGTGGATGATACGCTCTCGAACATTGGAATTCTGAATAGGTTACAAAACCTTATTATGCATTGCCTCTCTTCGGTATCAACGCATATAATATGGAATGGCTCTCCGACATGTGCTTTTCACCATCCAGTGGGGTTCGCCAAGATGATCCTCTATCGTCTTATATATTCGTTTTGTGTATGGAACGATTGGCTCAATATATACAAAAAACGGTCCATGATGGTCTTTAAAAGGTGTTTAATACGTCGAAAAGAAGCCCGCATATATCTCATCTTCTCTTTCCAGATGACATGCTTTTGTATGCTGAGGCTTCTATTACGTAATGTATGGTTATTCGGTCGATGCTCAATCAGTTTTGTGCGGCATCTGGGGTTAAAAGTGAGTATCGCCAAGACCACTACGTTTTACTTCAAGAATATTGTGGCCACGACTAAATGACAGTTGAATGATTTGTTTGGTTTCAAGGAGGTTGCGGATCTTGATACGTATTTAGGGGTGCTTGTATTACACAAGAGGGTTACATTGGCATCTTATAAATATTTAATTGATATGGTATAGAATAAGTTGAGTGGTTGGAAAGCGAAGACTTTATCATTGGCAGGGTGGATTACATTGGCGAAAGCAGTGTTATCAGCAATCCCTACGTATACTATGCAGACAATTATGATTCTGAAAAAAAAACGTGCTTGGAGCTCGAGAAAATCATACGGTGTTTTATCTGGACCGATGTGGACACTAGTTCCGGGGTACATTTGGTTAAATGGTCAGAGGTATGTCATCCGTTAGCTCATGGGGGGCTTGGTTTCCGTAAGATTTCTATTCAGAATGATGCATTCTTAATGAAAATTTCTTTTCAATTGCTAACGAAAATTGACGCGTTGTGGGTTCTTTTTCTTCGAGTAGTATAAATGTTTAACTGGGATACCGACTGTGGTTAGATATCGTAATTGTTCGTCCTTATGGCGAGGCTTGAATGTCATACGGAAGGATGTTAGGGAGAATATATTGTGGAACATTGGTCATGGGCATGACGTGAAGTTTTAGACGGATTCTTGGGTTCCGGAGCTAGGTCCTTTGTTAAATTTTGTGGCGTCTGATGCGAACATTGATTTTTCGGCTTTCGTAGCATCTATAGCACTTGAGGATGGGCGGTGGAAGTGGCACTCGAGGGGCATATGGTCCGCATGATATGGTTTGGAAGGAGTTACATCATTTTCGTGGTCCCCAGCACATCCGTACATTCCTTTGGCTAGCTTGTTCTAACAAGGTTATGACTAATGGTGAGCGTGTTCGTCAACAATTTTTAGTGGATTGACGGTGTCCAATTTGTGGTTTTGGGTTTGGGGATGTGAACTACTTGTTACATTTGTCTCCCTCAGCAACTATAGTTTGGATGTCCTTGATCGAGACCGAGAAAAGGTATGAAGTTTTTCACATGAAACTTCGGGAATGGCTGTGGGTAAACATTAGGGGTGTTAAAAAATACCCGGCCTAAACTACCCGACCCGTCAACCCGCCTACCTGATTCAAAATTACGGGATATTTATTTGAAAATACCCGAATTTTTCGGGTCGGGTACGCGACTCATATTTTTTCCCTGGTGGTCGGGCCGGGACAGGTTGGATTTTTTTATAACCGAATACCCGACCTGAACCGGTAATTTTAAAACTTATATATTTTAAATTCTATTTTTATTTTATGTTTCTTACTATTTTCCCCTAAAATTAATTTTAAATCTCTAATTTCTTTTTATACTTGTATTATATACTTTTAAGTTTTAAAAATTTCAAAAACAATTATATTAATTTGTCAATATGAGATTCGAAAGAAAATTCATGTTCGAGACTAATATTTTTAATACCTTCTTTTGTCGATAAACTTTAATATACACATATATATGGGTTAGGATCAACTTACAATGTGTAAAACTCAATTACTTTTACACAGTTTTTGGACCGTTGGATGATGGTAATTAATGGCCCAGATTATTTCCTTATCTTTTTTTCCTAAGTGATAATCTTCACATTTTTTTACTGTTAATCTCATCCATACATTTCACTCATCCAATGGTCCTAAATTAGTGTAAAACTAAATGAATTTTACACCATGTAACTTGATCACATCCCTATATATAAATATCCAAATATTTCTCTCTTAAAATTAATCACAAATCAATAATTTTTGTGTTTGAAATATATATCATGAAATTTTATGTGTTTCTTATGTATTTTTTTCGAAAAAAATAGACTAAAAATATATATAAAAAATAAACTGGGTATCCGGTACCCGATTTGCAGGTACACGAATTGTATGGGCCAGGTAATGGGCCGAGATTTCACTACCCGAAAATTTCGGGTAGCCGGAATTCGGGTACCCAGATTTGAACACGCCTAGTAAATATTACTCAACCATCGTATTTCGGCAAGGATGGGTGTGATTGTGATCTTTTGTTTGGTTCGATTGTTTGGAACCTGGGGCTATATCGAAATTGGGTGGCTTTTGCTAATCCTCTAGAAGACCGATGGTCGATTTTGGAGTGTAGTCGATGGGTGCAATCCAATGTATTGAAAGGTCTCCAATAATCGGGCTTGGATAAATCGCGACTGTCGCAATGCCTATGGTTTCGGCTTGGTCTGCTCCCGAACTTGGCTGTTTTAAGTTGAATTGTGATGGGACAAGGAATCCGCAGGATGGTTAGGCTTCATGTGGTGGTGTTATTCGAGATTACGAAGGTAAATGGATTGTGGGTTTTGCAAAGTTTATAGGAGTTTGTAGTATTGTTGAATCAGGGCTATGGGGGATCTATGTCGGTTTACAGTATGCATAGGAGTTGCGGATTCAACGCGTCGTCGTGGAAGTTGATTGCTTGGATGTTCTACGGCTCATGCAAGGTGATTCGTGGTTCCAAGGATCCCCCGACATTGTTTCACATATTCGAGCATTGTGTGCATGACATTTGCAAGTGTCGTTCTAGCATATTCGGCGTGAAGATAATAAAGTGGCGGATAGAATGTCTCGTTTGATCACGAATGGTGATTTGTTGATACATGTTTACTCTGTACCTCCATCCAGAGTGGATAGTTTATTATAGTTGATATTAGTTATTTTATCGGTTTTGTATATGTTGCCTAAGGTATTTTTTTCTTCCATTTAAGTTTTGGAAGTTTTTAAGGAGGCCAGCAGTAACATTTTCCCCCTTTTTATCAATTTTTTAATATATATATGTATATATATATATATATATATATATATATATATATTGAATAGGCAGTAATATAATTAGTCTAAGCAATTCTTATTTGTAAATTGATATTTAATAAATTTAAGATTATTAGAATTTAAGCATTCATAATATGGTTTTACATTATCTATTTTTTATGAGAAAAAATAAATATCTGAATGAGATATCCAAGTTTAACGTGACATACACATGATCGCCCATTGTATGTATACATTTCTATAAGCATTATTTAAGTTTGGCCATAAATGTTTGACACCTGACACCTGACACCTGGTTTTATTATTATTTTATTAATAAAAGAATTTAAAATTTTCAACGTCACGTAACATCTTAGTTAATTTTAAGTTCACATTTTTTTTATAAATGTGATAAGTTCTCGTTAATGCACGAACCAACTTATCTCGATGGTTAAGAGAATAATTGTTATTTCTATAGGTTACGGGTTCGAGTGCCAACAGCTCTAACACGGTGATTGAACATACATTATCAAATGATTGAGAGTATATGTAAAACAAATACTACTTGTATTCACGTTAATATAAAAAAAATAAAGTTTCCATTAATGTCGGCCAAAATAAAAGATAAGTTCCCATTAATATTCTTTAAGTTTCTTTTATTCAAGAATATCGTGAGAGAGATTATAATATTTTTTATTTTACATAATAATAATAATAATAAGAAATAAAAGATAGATCGAAGCTCGACACCTATCAATGTCGAGTTTAGTATATTAACTTTATTATAAAATAAGTAATTAAATTATATTTTTTGTAATAAGTGTTTTTTTTGTCAAAATAGGTGTTTAATATTTATATCATTATCATTTTAGGTGT
The DNA here is from genome assembly GCA_958450335.1 of Hibiscus tridactylites. Lineage (NCBI taxonomy): Eukaryota > Viridiplantae > Streptophyta > Magnoliopsida > Malvales > Malvaceae > Hibiscus > Hibiscus tridactylites. The sequence goes on from OY288279.1 coordinate 74,592,115, forward strand.
CTGACCGTTAACGACCGAATATCATTAGTCGATAAAAACATGGCATGTTGCAAATTTTGTATTATTTTATTTAAAAAATTAGTATTTTAAAAAATATTCTAAAATTCTTAAAAAACCCCCCACAAATCCCTAAATACCCAAATTTCGATTCCAGTCATTATCGTCGTCAGTGAGCCCATCACTTCTGTCGCCGAATCCCCATGATCATTTACCTCATCATCCCGTTGACGGACGGCGTGCCTAACATCGAAGGAATGGCGAACTCACAAAAGAAAAAAAAGAATAATAAGTGACGGAAGGCAGCTGAACATACATTAAACGGCGTGCGAGTCTTGTGACGAGAGGAGGAGACTTTATTCCTTCGTCAGCAACATGATGAACATCGATGATAATGGAAAGATTTGAGGATTAAAAGATTTGGGGTTATTTTGTAAATTTTGAAAAATTTAAGGGTTTTTTAAAATTAGTGTAAAAAAATTAAAATCAAAGCCGTGCGTCATGTTTTGATTGGTTAATGAGATTTTTTTAAATGACCGTTAACGGTCAAATACCTAAAATAATAACAGTAAAACCGTAAGACACCTATTTTGCTCAGAAACACTATAGACACCTATTACAAATATATATATATATATATATATATATATATATATATATATATATTATAGTTAAACATCCTTAAAATGTCATCAACCTTAACATCAGTCGGTATCAAGGTCTACTGTTAGTTTTTTAGATGGAGTAATTTCGTGAGACTCAATAATTGAAAGTGAATTTTTTTTATTAATAAGGGGATACTATAGTAGGCCTCGTTAAAAACCTCCCTAACCTAATTGGAGGAAAAGAGTACTTACCTTAGTATTACAGAAAAGCGGGAAAAAACCCAAGCACCGCATCCGGAGGAGAACAGTAATATGTCGCTTTGTAACCATACCAAGGACCCAACTTAGCAAGTACATCGGCAACCCGGTTAGCATCTCGAACCACATGACGAAACTCACAAATATTAACCCTCGCTAATAAGCGACGAATAGAACCCAGCAGAGACGACTGACCAAACCCCCACCATCTTTTTGCAACATACGGACCACCTCAAGGCAATCAGATTCGACGATCACCACATCGATATTACGCTTCAAAGCATACACCAAGTCCTCATGAACCGCCCAGATTTCAGCTTCAAGAGCAGTGCAACGTCCTATAAATTTCGAAAAACCACCAACTCAACTACCCGCAGAATCTTGGATAACACCACCACATGATGCTAAACCCCCCATTTTGTCGCATGCACCATCCACATTAACCTTCCACTTAGTGATAGGTGGTGGGAGCCAACGCCGATGACGCTGCTAAACCGTCGCCTATTGCCGTATCACCGCTCGACGGCCTTCCAATGCACGGATTGCCTCCTGCACATGCCGACGGCTCCGAGCCAGCACCTCATCATCACTCGGGGCAACATCGCTAAAGACCAGCCTGTTTCTAGTCAACCAAAGCTGCCATATGATTGAACCAAACAACATACCCCAGTGTTCTTCCCCATTGCTAACAGCAGCGACATTTTGCAGGTTTGCGACAATCCACTCAGCCGTTGGGCACGTGAAGAACCACTTCTGATTCGCAGCCGGAACTAGCTTCAATCAAACAGCTCTCGCCATGGAACAATGGCGAAAAACGTGATCAATACTCTCTTCACTTGATCCGCAAACCAAACACACTGCCGAATCCGCGAGATGCCTCCGAACACGATCGCTATTCGTTAAGATTCGTCCCTTGCAAATTAACCACAAGAATAATTTGACCCGTTGAGGACCCGTAAACCGCTGTAGAGTCTTCCAAATACCACACCTGGTAGTCCCAACGTGCAATCGTTTCACGGCATAGGCCGACTTCACCGAGAATAATAAATTATCATTCCAACGCCAACCAATAGAATCTGCAACATTAGTGTATCCAGGTGCTCTAATAGCCGCAATTCGATCAACGATATCCATGGGGAGAGCATGTTGAAAATGACCAAAGTCCCATTGCCCCTCGTCTGTTTGCATTTCCTGTAACGATGTGAACCGATGCTGTTGCTGACTCAGATTTGCAGCAATCAACTCAAGCGGGCCGACATCTCGGATCCAATTGTCGCGCCAAAAGTCAATGCACGCCTCATTTCCAACTCTCCACACAATACCATCCCGAACATCTTGCCCAACGGACGACAAACCACGCCACAAATGAGAGCAATTTCACCGAAAGAGAGTATCCGGGATAAGCTCATTACACTTATACTTAGCGCGAACAAAACGTACCCAAAGCTGCCACCGTTTATCAATTAAGTTAAAGGCGATCCTCATTAAAAAAAGCATCATTTTGCATCTTCAAAAATTTAAAACCCAAGCCTCCCAAAGATGAAGGCTTGCATAATTCCTCCCAACTCAACAAATGCACCCCCTTCTTACCGTCACAATGCCCCCATACAAAGTTATGTATCAATCGCTCAATTTCATCACATACACCCAAAGGCAATTTAGTCGATTACATTGCATAATACGACAAAGTAGACAACACTGCCTTCGCAAGAGTAATACGGCCCGCAAAGGACAAGTATTTAGCCTTCCACCCGAAAGCCGATCACGAACCTTCTAAACCAAATAAGCATAGGTCGATTTAGAGACCCTTTGGTGCAACATGGGTACACCGATAGCGTACAAGGTCTGCCACTTCCGAAAAACCAACAACTGTGCTTAACGACAGTCGTAAATCACCATCTACATTCTTGGAGAAGAAAATATTTGATTTTTGCACATTAACCTTCAGACCTGAAACCTTGCAAAAATCTATCAGAACTTCCCGAATGACATCCAATTGTTCCAGTGATGCCTCCGCAAAGAGAACCATATCATCCGCAAACATCAAATGGGATATCACCGGGCTACGCCTAGAAGTACAGAAGCCTTTCCACTGTCCCGAAGCCACTCTCTGGTTAATCTCCTGGCTTAGACGTTCCATGCAGAGAACGAATAAGTAAGGCGAAATGGGGTCCCCTTGCCGAATACCCCTAGTAGGCGCGAATGACTCAGTTAAATAACCATCCCAGATAATCGGAGTCGAAACACTAGACACACATTGAAGAATAAGATTTCGAATGCCCGAAAGGAAACCAATGTCCTGCAACGTGTCATCAATGAACGCCCATTCCAATCTGTCATACGCTTTTTCCAAATCGATCTTCAAAGCCATCCACCCACGCTTTCCAGTTTTCCGTCTCATTGAGTGAACAGTTTCCTGGGCAATTATAATATTATTAGATATAGCCCGACTGGGAAAAAAGCTCGTTTGGCTATCTGAAACCCAATCTGATAAGAAAGACTTTATACGATTTACCACCACCTTGGTCACAGTTTTATAAAGAACGGTGCAGAGGCTTATAGGCCGAAACTGGCTCATCGTTTTAGGAGAGGCAACCTTAAGGATTAAAACCATAAGCATTCTGTTAAGAGATGTCGGAAACGGATCTCCTGCAAAGATACTTCGAATACATTGGCACACACTATGCCCCACAATGTCCCAATTCCGCTGATAGAAAGATGCATGCATCCGCAAGGGGGGCATCTAACGAACGAAACACATTGTCCCTCATCCAGGGAAACAAGCCTCTAACATGATACTGACCATTATAACTTGGATCAGCTGTAAACAAAGTCCTGTAAAACTCGATCGTCTGCTTACGTAAAACCTCCTGATCAGTACTCCAGCTTTCGTCACTCAACTTGAGAGCCACAATCACATTCGCCCTTCTACGCGCCATTGTTGACGCATGGAAGTAACGAGTATTCCTATCACCTAACAAAATCCATTGACTCCGTGATTTCTGGAACCAAATAGACTCTTCCTGCTCAAGGATAATGTCTAACTCATCTCGCAACTTGTTCATTAACTCAATCAAAAAATCCGACGGAGACCGCCGCAAAGCCTTATCAATACCCTGAAGCCGTGCTAAAATCTTCTTTTTCTTCCGCCCAATATGTCTGAACTCTTCCACATTCCACTGTTTCACAACATCTTGAAACCGCTGAACATTGTCCACCACCGTAGATGAACTATCCTAGGTAGACGCGAGCAGATTCTGAAAGTCCGGGTGCTCATGCCATGCTGCCAAGAACCGGAAAGGTCGCGACTCAGTAGGAACCATTGTTCCGCACGGCTGAACATGGAATGGACAATGGTCACTGCCAATGCGATACAAATGCACAACTATAGACATCGAAAACTCCACAAACCAAGCGTTATTAGCTAAACACCGATCAAGACGCTGATATAAACTACCCCTACACCAAGTAAACTCATCCCCCTTATAATCCATTTCAATCAGCTCAGCACTAGTAATGAAGTCCTGAAAAAGAGTACTTGTTCCTAAAACAGCACTCGAACCCCCACAACGCTCCTCCTTGCGAAGGATTGCATTAAAATCTCCACCTAACACCCACGTCACATCATCCCCAGGATTAAGATAGAGCAACTTATCCCACAGATTCCGACGAACACACACATTGGGACTAGCATAAATAGTCGTAAAGAAGATCCACTTATCCACATTAACCTCACGAAATTTCCCATGCACAAACTGATTAAAAACGGAAAGAATAACCATATCCAAACCATCCCTCCACAAGAGCCAAATACCACCACTAAATCCCCGCGCTTTCACGCGAAATGAATTTGGAAAACTAAATCGTTGAATCACTATGTCCGCTTCACCATAACTTACACGCGGTTCAAACAAAGCAACCACCTGTGGATTATTAGACTTCACAAAATTCCTAAAATAACGCTGAAACTCAGCGCTTGCCGCACCCTGGGTATTCCAAAACATTATGTTAGTTATTTAACCATAAACAAGAGAAAGGGACCTTACTGAGAAGAAGGAAGATTCCCCTTCCCTACACATAAGCCATGCCCCGCGCTAACCTCCATACCGGCATTCGCAATCTGTTCGCACACACCCCTTCCAAGAGTCTCAGCTTGCCCTAGACCAGGGGGCTGCAGCTTGTCCAGCTTAGAAGAGAGTGATTGAACCCATTCTGTCAACACAGGACGTGGAGGCACACGTGGCTCCACCTTTCTCAAAACCTTTAAACTCTTCTTATGCACTGCTTTTATGGCAGCCCCGCCCTTACCCGGGCTTAACCAATTCCTTAACATTGTCGTTGATTTGAATTCATGCCTCCCCTCCACAATCGAGATAGCTCTGTGAGAACCAGACACAATCCCCGGCGTAAATGAGACAGTTTGTACTTCCACGCCCGCCACAGACGGAACAACACGCACATCCTTAGCCCCTGCAATATCCGAAATGCCCCGCCCAACAACATTGGTAACATCCTTTAGCTGAGCACGATCCGCAACCCCATCCAAGATCCTATTCGAAAGCACACCCTTGCCTTCATTCACATGACCCACAACGCTTCGCTCACCATTAACTTTCGCCCCTGAGCTTCTAGCACCCACCGGACTCAAACACCCCTCTACTCGACAACCACGGTAACCCACAAGTGCCCCAACTCCCTTGTTGCTGCTCGACGGTATATCCGTAACATGTCTACTGGATGACGGCCGCTTAGGAACCTACGCAGCTGTCATCTCTCGCGGCCTACTTCCTCCAATTTCCTGCTCCTGCCCCATAACCTGCACATCAGAAGATCATTTCACTGTGCCTTCATCCTCACATAAATCCTGCAACACATTAAAGCGAGAACCACTACGACCATTACGATTGCCATCGTCCCCGATCCCAGCAGTCCTAGACGACCGCCGACGTTGCCGATCAACAACCATCCAAGGCCCACACAAATTTTCATCAAATATCACCACATCATATATCGAGTTCGGGGGATTAGTTTCCGATTGTTGCCCAATTCCTACCCCACAATCACTAACACCATTCTCACACAGCTCTTGGGAATGACCATACCTGCCGCACTTGAAACAAATTAACTGAAGGCCTCCATATTCGAGCTTTTGAATGAAACCATCGATGCCAATGCAAGATAACAATGGTTTGTTAAGGTCCACCGCCACAGCAATACGTGCAAAACGGCCCCGTTTGCTCAATGACGTACTATAATCAATCTTGATAACGCGCCCGATATCATCTGCAATCCTTCTGAATAGAGCCTTCAAATAATAACGGTATGGAAGACCCAGTAATCGAATCCACACCACTACATGGGAAGGATGTTTTTCCGATGTCGAAATATTCCTAGACCACGGTTGCACTGTTAAATAGCACCCGGACAGAGTCAAGGGTCCACCCGTAAGCAACCTTAGTGTAGTCATCAACGGATTCAAATTTAACCAAGAAGTAGTTGTTGTTCAAGTCAATAACCTGAAAATTCTTCTCCGTCTTCCATAAAGCATGAACACGATTCACCAAAGTCTTGAAACTAATCGATCGTCCAAGAGGACGGACTATGATAGCCCTTTGCATACTTTCATCAATTCTCGAATGTACTCTCTCGGAGAAAGTAATTCTAGGGAAAACACCACTGCGATCGATCAATAAATCCGTATCCAACACCTCAATACCATCATCGGAACCACCCGCTATTGCGTGCCCACCGACTGTCGACGCACCAGCCACCATTGACACATACGACTTCCTAGTTCCATCACCAACCTCTTCCAGCACCTCCATCGCGGCAGGCTCATCCCCACCATTCTCCACTGCAATTCCACCAGAACCGTCCATAGACCCCGCCCCACGAGACTTCTTTGAAACTGGCTGCTCCTCCATAGTTACAGGAGATCCCGGCCGCTCCAGCGCTGGCAGCACAACGACATCGATCACCCCTCCAGGCGGCTGTCCACCGGAGTCGTCGTACAACGCCGCAGGCTGACGTACAGACGGGTCCGAGGAAACAGGAGGAAACGTGAAACTCATGCTAGAGTTTTTTTCTTCCAGTTTTTTAAAGTAGAATTTTTTTAATACACTAATCTCGACACTCGTAGTTGTTAAAATAATCCTCTAACACAAAGAGAGAGAGGTTCAAAAATAATGTTGAAAATAGATATTTTAATAAATGATATTTAGTTTTTATATTGAAATACAAAATTTATGAAGGGTGAGATGAAAAGAATGTGTACTATTTTTACGTATCTAAAATGTTATAGATTTATTATGTGGCTACAGTGGACGTGGATGGCAAAACAAAATGATATTATTTTAAAGTTATATTACTCAAAAAGACGTTGTTTTACAAAAGAAAAAAATATATAATATATTATACTTTAGAGAATTAGAACCTATGTGCTAAGAAAATATAGGTAAAGGCTTAACCACTAGACCAACTTAAAAATTAATTATATTTTAATGCAAATACTATTTATAAAAAATTGTAATTGAGATTAATATAATTTTTTTATGATTTTATTTTTGTTTAGTATAGTCCCTAAAATTTGTATATAATCCATGATTAAACCCTATTTATTTCTATTTTTAATCTAGTCAAATATTTTTAATATAGTATTATGGCTCATTTTTATATAATCCAAGATTAACCCCTATTTGTCACCAAAACCCAGTTTTTTCATAATGATGATAAGAGGTTAATTTCAAGCCTGCTGGTCTACTATCTTTCGTTATTTAAAATGTCGGTCTTAATTTATAGAAAGCTATCGACTATTATGGCTAATTTTTTATGGGGAAGCTCCATTGAGAAAAAAGAAGAAAACATTGGGTAAATTGGAAAGATGTTGATGAGCTCGATGCACTCCAACCGATTGTGTCAAGAGGTTTGAATTTCCTTCTCGAAAGAATTAGCTAAAACCAAAAAATAGTAGACAATATTGCACGATGATTTTAGAGTAGTTTGAATACCAAACTGACTCTATATCCATTACACTAGCACACCACTAAGTATTTCCCAATTCACTTCTATGAATTTTTCCTTTTTATAGGCCAAATGGGTAACATTTAGAGCCCTATATTTTCAATGACTAAGATAGAACCACTCTAGTTTTTCCTTATCTTAAACTAGAACCTCTTCATTTTACAAGGTAATTGTGTAAACAAAGAAACCTCACAAGGTGGGTGTTTACAAGATTGAAGCTCACAAGAGTGTAGATAATAAAAACAATTAAAACACTCTATATACACTATATACACGAGTAATGAAGCAAATAAGACTTAAAAACAAATTTTCTTGATCACGATGCTTGAATGTGTTCTCTAACTAGCTTCAAGTGTCCGAAGTCTTCTTTTAAAGTGTGGAATGAGCTACTAGCCGTTTGTGACCGTTGGTGGTTTGGAGCCGTTGGGGACTTTATTTTCATTTTTAAATGCAATCTTATGCAGGGCGTATAGGTACACGGACTTCAGATATTGGTACCTGCCTCAAAATAGAAAGTCGTTGGGCAATTTTACATTGGGTATCGGTACACGATGCATGCGTATCGGTACATACCCTTCCGCATCGGTACGGTCTAAGTTCTATTGATGCCTATTTTGGCTACTAGAAAATTGGAGTTTTGGGAAAACAAAGGGGCGTATCGATACGGGTAAAACAAGTATCGGTACGGCTAACTGGGTATCGATACACTAACAAGTGTATCGATACACCTGACCTGTTTTTGACACTTTGGCTATTTAAAATCATTTTAAACATGTCAAAAGCCATTTGAAAACCTTTCAAACGTATTTTTCAAGTTGATGGACTTTTGAAATAATTTTGTAAATTAGTTTAAGTCCAAAAACATTTTTCATTTAAGTTATATCAAAATCAAAATCTCAACAATCTTCTATTTTTGATATAACGAAACCACTTGAAAATTTGTTTTTTTTTTTGTAAAAACTCCCCATTAGAAAAATAATTTTAGAAAAAATGAATATTTTGAGAAAAATATTAAAGCTCCCCATTTTCTTTTTGAAATTAAAATTTTCAAACCTATCTCTTCCTCTTTTTGTTATATCAAAAATAATTTTAAAACTAAATTTGAAATTACATTTAAGTTCAAAACATCAATAGTTGAAATGTACCAATCGTTGGAAATTTATTTCCAACTAATATAAAAATATCAATTGTTGGTGTAAAATAACAATGGAGAATGAAACAAAAAAAATTACATCAAAGATTTTTTTAAAGTTATATCTAAATTGCTTTGGATTCTTTGACATTAGTTTCAATGTCCCTGATTCCCTTAGGAACTCATTCTTGTCTAATTCTATAAGTTTTTCTTTTCTTTATAGGTCAAATATGCAAAGAATGACCATGATAATTACAATGTGATCAGTTTGTCATTATGGGATGAGATAAATTATTTAAAATAATTTTATTTTCTTTCAAGATTTTTTCCAAAACTCCATTGCGCATTCTTGAAAATTTGAAATCATTTTTCAAAATCTCGTTTTGATTTTCAAAATCTAATTTTGTTTTCAAAAGAAAATCATTTTCAAATTCAAGTTTTGAAATCATTTTCTTAAATTTGGAATTCATGGTCTCAAATTCCAAAAATAATTCATCAAATGCATCTTGTTACTCATTAAAATAATATGAATTTAATTCATTTGAGTTAGAAGATACCTTGGACTCATCGAGAGCCATAACACCATCCACTTTTGATGAGATGAGGTTTGCACTTGATGGAACTCCATCATTATTCTCTTATTTCCCGTAGAATTTCTCAAACTTCTCCCAAATTTCTTTGGCACTTTTGGAAGGGGAGACCTTGGAAATCTCTTTATTTAGGGCACAAAAAAGAATGTGCATAGTCTTTGCATTTAGTTGGTCCTTCTTTATGTCTTTGACACTCATTTTATTCTTCTTCTTAGGATCTTCCAAATGTCCATCTTCAATAAACATCTAAATGTTGAAGTCGAAGCCTCGGATGAATTACTTCATGATATTGCTCCATTGGAAGTAACATTATCCTTTGAAGAGAGGACACATGATAGAGCGGATTTCTTCAAATGAAATCATTATAGAATCTTTTGCCATTTGAAATCTTGAATCAGTGAACTTCGAGCAATTGATCTTTACTCCCGAATGTTAGTCCTTTGATGGAGATGAAGCTATAATACTAATTGATAGGCTCGATGCACTCCAACTGATTGTGCCAAGAGGGTTGAATTTGCTTCCAGAATGAATTGGCTAAAACCGAAAAATAGTGGACACACGATTATTTTAGAGTGGTTCGACAACCGAGTCTACATCCACTACCTTAGCACACCACTAAGGATTTTCCAATTCACTACTATGAATTCTTCCTTTTTACAAACCAAAGAGGTAACCTTTACAACTTTATCTTTTCAATGGCTAAGATAGAACCACTCTAGTTTTTCCTTAGGCTAAACTAGAACCTTTTCCTTTTACAAGGTAATTGTGTAAACAAAGAAACCTCACAATGTGGGTGTTTACAAGATTGAAGCTCACAAGAGTGTAGAGAGTAAAAACAATTAAAACACTCTTTATACACTATATACAAGAGAAATGAAGAAAATAAGACTTAAAAATAATTTCTCTTGATCATGATGCTTGGATGTGTTCTCTAACCATCTTTAAGTGTCCCAAGTCTTCTTATAAAGTGTGGAATGAGTTACTAACCATCGGTGACCGTTGAGGGTGGTTTGGAGCTATTGGGGGACTTTATTTCCAGCATTAAATGCAGTCTGGTGCAGGGTGTATTGGTACACGGACTTCGGGTATTGGTACTTGCCTCAAAATAGAAGGGGTGTATCGATACGGGTAAAACGGGTATCAGTACGGATGACTAGGTATCAATACACTAACAAGTGTATCGGTACACTTGACTTGTTTTTGACAATTTGGCTATTTAAAATCATTTTAAACATGTCAAAACCCTTTGAAAACCCATCAAATATGTTTTTCAAGTTAATAGAGTTTTGAAATATTTTTGCCAATTAGTTTAAGCCCAAAACATTTTTCATTTAAGTTATATCAAAATCAAATATCTCAACATATGTATGTTCTCCATTTAGTTATGGGGTCTTGGTTTGGTTGATCTAGGAATAAAAACAGAGCTTTGTTAGGAAAATGGGTATAGAGGTTCGGAAATGGGGGTAATGATTTGTTCAAGGTTGTCGTGGCTTGCAAATACAAGTATTAGAATTCAATGTTGATTCCTCTTATGGCTCAAAGGTGTAGACCATCGTTTATTTGTAGGGGCATAATATCTTGTTTACATGGCACATATTCTATTGGATCGTGTATTAGAAGTAACTTGTGTATTCAAGTTGGGGATGGAAAGAATATTCGATTCTGGTTGCATAAGTTGATTGGTGATTGTCCTCTCTTAGAAGCTTTCCCTCATATTTATGCTTCAATTATTAACTAGTCTGGGTTATGGGAGAGTTCAGTGTTCGCAATGGGGCATGTTGGAGCTGGAATATTACCCTGAGATGTAGTGTTTTTGATTGAGAGGTTGCACAATGGAACGTGTTTCTCTATTTGTTAGATAATTTCGTTGGCTTAAATGTGGGTCGTGATTGGTTGAAATGGAAAGGATTAAGTGGTGGATTGTTCTAAAAAAATCTATTTGCGAGCTGCATAACTACAATGTATCCTCTGCTATAAACTAGAAGAAGCTAGTTTGGGTTGGTATCACCCCTCCCAAAGTTGAATCGTTTATTTGGCCTGTGTGTCGTGGTCGAATTCCTATGAAGGTAGAGTTGCTTAATCGAAAGTCTCTTCCTTCTAATGATCCTCTTTGCCCTTTGTGCCAACTTGATAATGAAACTGTAAGTCATTTTTTTTTCTCATGTGGAATTTTGTGGAGAATATGGATTCATTTTTGTTATTTATTGGGCATGCATATGGTGCTTCCACAAGAACCAATGCCATTCTTAGAGAGCTGGTATAATGTTTTTGGTGATATGGATAGGCATGAAATGTGGATGTTCCTGCCATTTGCGATAATTTGGTCAATATGGCTCTTTAGAAATGATTTGATCTTTAAGGGTAAAGTTCTAGATATCAATCAAGTATTATTCATAATCAAATACAGACTGGCTTGGTGGTTCAAAGCTAGAAATCCTCGTGCATTAATGACTCTAGAAAATATTTTATCTGATCTAGTGAATGCTCAGGTTGTGATTGCTTCGATGGCTAAAACTTGCAAACGTCTTCAGTGGTGCCCTCCTCCGGTTGGTTTCCTTAAAATGAACATGGATGGAGCTATGAAGAGCGATGGTAGTGCAGTTAGTATTGGTGGAGTTCTTAGGTATGATCACGGTCAAAGATTAATGTCCTTTTATTCCCCGATTGGATCCATCTCTCCCATCATTGCTGGAATTCTTGCTATTAAGGATGATTTGGAAAATTTTGTTGCGTCGGATTGGTTCAAAAAAGCAAGGCTGATAATTGAATGCGACAATAAGATGGTTGTGGATTGGATCCATAATTTTAATAAAGCTTTTAATTGTTTTCTAAGCCTGATTTCTGAGACTGTAAGAAAGGTGGAGGAGGGATGACTAGTGGTTCGACATTTTATTAGGGTTTGTAATATAGAAGCAGACTATTTAGCTAAATGTGGTATTGGGTAGTATTAGTGATGTAAAGGATATTGGCTAGTATGAGCCATATTTTTCTGGTGTATTTGGACCTTAGGATATAACTTACTATGGATACTTGCGTATTAATATTATCGGGCACGCTTTTCCTCATTATGTTGTTCGACATTGAATTTCACTGTGGAGCATGAAGGGGGGTAACAAGGGATATTCAAGAGCACAATCAACTACATCAACTGAACCTCCTATATTTCAACAAAAGACTCAGAGGCAGTACCGGAGAGCTTCTAACTCTAACTCCAACGCTTTCGATAATTCTTATCAAAATTTTATAGAAATCGCTCGTGTCGTTATACAGGATCAAGCAGCCTATCTGAAGAATCATAGTGAAATTGCTCACAACGGATGCTATCATATTGCAAAACCAGTAATCGATCATGCAAAACAACACCGCCTCCATACGATCTTTAGAGACGTAAGTTGGGTAGATTGCCCAGATGCTTAAAACAAGACAACCCGGCGGTTTACCTAGTGATATTGAAGTCACTAAGGCCTTTAATCAGGAGCAATGTAATTCCATCATTCTACGAAGTGGCACGCAGTTGAGGACATAAGCCAAGTTTGGGGGAAGCTCTCTAGTAGAACCTACTCCAAGCAAGCCATCCACTGAAACTCCTGCACCTAAAGCCTTAGTTCATATATTTGATACAGTGAGTTACCTTGCTAGTGAAGGCAAGGAAAATAAAACTAAAGATGCACCTACATCTAGCAAGCTACAAGACGAGCCCAGACTACCACCTCCATTCCCACAGAGATTGAAGGCTCAAAAACAAGATGTTTGTAAAACCAAAGAATTGATTTTAATATAACAAAGAATTTAAGGACTAAATTGAAAAGGAGAAAATAAAATTTTAAGTCCTCAAAACTTCTCAAAACTTTTAAGTAAAATGGTTAAGTCAAAACTAAAGGTTATACAAATGTTTCTAAGTGTTTTCCAAGTCAAAACAGTGATTTTAGAGTCACCGTTTCGAAATGGACCTTAGGCGTTTCAGAATGTTTTGAAACTGTTAACATGTGTTCCAGAACTAGACCTCCTGTTTCGATGCAGGTGTATAGAATCAAGACCTTATTTTTGAAACGGATGAAGAACAACGGAACGGATGTTTCAAACGTTTCGAAACGATTTTCAAACTTGGATTAAAAAACTATGACCGTTGCAATTTTATAACTGATTTTCAAAAACCGGTTAAGGTGTATCGAAACGAGTTAAGCACGTTTCGATACGGGTTTCGACAGTGGCAAAATCTTTCGAAACAACATCAAGCATGTTTCGGAACATGCTCTTAGTGTATCAAAACGATCGTATATGTTTCGATACGGTCTCTTAATTACACCCTAACGGCTATTTCTATTTTGGTCTATTTCAAAACAGGTACAAGTGTTTCGAAGTGGGTAGTTGCAGAAGTGCATTTATGGTTGGAAGATTGCATCTCAACGGCTATATTTATGATGGCAACAACCCCAACGGCTAGAATTGAATGACAAGATATAAAAAATAGTCTCAAAACAACCAACAACAACTATTGATCCTCAAAGAAACATTCCAACATCAAATACAAGCTCAAGTGCAACTTTTTAATTAAGAGATACTTTGTAATTGCCTCAATCTTCTTTGTAAACTTTGTGAGAGGGTTTGATCAAATTTTGGGTAGAAAATTGACCACTTGTGTAAAGGTTTCCTCTAAAGCCTAGAAAAGGGGAAGATCAACTAGTGGAGTTGTTGGAAAATCCTTAGTGGGAGCTAAGGTAGTGGATGTAGAGTTCAATTGGAACTTGAACCACTATAAGTGCTTTGTCTTCTATTTTTATTTTACCACTTCACTACCAATCACTTTAAAAATCCAATTCACCTCCTCTTAGCTTAAATCGATTCAACAATCCACTCAACAATTGGTATTAGAGTCTACCTCTTTTGAAGGATTAACAATCACAAAAGAAGATCCTAGAAGAGTGTGACCAAGTCTAAAGTCAAGCTATAGAATCTATCTCAACCTCAAACCTTTATGAGTCTCAATCCACCACAAAACCACCTTTCTTCAATGGAATCTTTCTTCAATGTGAATGAATAGGATGCGTCTCTTCATCAAATCAACTGACTACATGATTTGGGATGTAGTGGAAGAAAGGCCTTTCATTTCGGTAAAAAGAAATGATGAAGGAAGACTTGTCCTGAAGGTGAAGTCAGACATGACCGAGGAAGATAGACGAATGATACAAGTCAACGACAAAGCTCTACACATCATATTTTGTGCTCTTGGTCCAGACATCTACTCTAAGGTTTCTTCAATCGAGAGCGCAAAAGAAGTGTGGGACACTTTAGAGACGACTTATGAGGGTACTAGTGACGTGAAGGAGACGAAGATCGAGTAACTAAATTTGAGTTATGAAATTTTCAAGATGGACCCCGATGAGAGTATCTCCAAGATGTTTGATCGATTTTTTATCATCATTGATGGTCTTAAAAGATTCGGTGAAGTGATTCCTGAAGACAAGCTAGTAAGGAAGCTTCCATATTCTCTTCCAGAGTCTTGGGATGGTAAAAGAACGGCCATCATCGAAGCTAAGAATTTGAATACATTGAAGCTTGATTGGTTATCTCCTTACTCGTGAGATTATGAAACAAGGAAGAAAAGAAGAAAGAAGAATAGAGAAGCATGAGGTGGAAAAGAAGAAGAAGCTAGAAATTGCTCTCAAAGCCTCTCTACAAGAGGAGAGCTCTTCTAGTGAGGAGGAAGACTTTGAGGAGTTGGCAACGATAGCCAAACGATTCTCACGGTTCATGAAGTCTAACCGAGGGAGGAAATTTCAAAGAAAGATGGACTTCAAGAACAAAAACAAAGAAGAAGAAAGGGATCTCATCATTTGCTTTGAGTGCAAGAAGTTGGGTCACATTCGTTCCGATTTCCCTCAACTCAAGAAGAAGGGCTTTGAGAAGAAGAGGAAGTTCAAAGCCAGGATTGCTACTTGGAGTGATGAGGAGTCATCCGAGGATGAGGAACATGAAATGGCCAACCTTTGCCTCATGGCTCTTGAGGAGGATTCTATGGTAACCTCTAACGCATCTTGCTTTGATTTTACATTTGATGAATTGCATGATACATATGATGAGTTACAAGAGGTATATGATGAGTTAGTAGAGAAATATAAGAAGTCAGTTTTGAAAAAAAAAAAGTCATTTTGGATTTAAAACCTCAAAATGATTTACTCTCTAAAACTAACTCGGATTTTGAGAAAAAGGGTTTTAAGCTTACAAGATGATTTAAAATTCATTGAACAAGAAAATATTGATTTAAACAATCTTCTTTCTCAATCTAATGATGAACACCAAAAGTTGGTGAATGAGCTAAATGAGATCAAAAATTCTTTCAAAAATGTTGGTTCTTCAAAGCTTGAAAAATGTGAATCTTCAAAAACCAACTTTTTAAAAAGAAAGAATTTTAAATACAAATAAAGTGGCTCCAATAGGCATTCTAGAACTAAAAGGATTAAGAGTGTATGGATTCCTAAGGGAACCAAGCTTTTGGGTAGGGCTAAGCATGGTTAACCGCAAAACCGAAAACTGATCCGAACCGAGGCGTTTGGGCGGTTTATGGTTTATAAATTTGCAAACCGTGGTTAACCGAATCGAACCGAATTTGATATTTTATTTAATTTATAATTGTTTTTCTAATGTAAAAATATGTATTTTATACTTAAAATATTATAAATGTATTTTTAATTATTATTATTCACTTAAAAATTAAGTTTTTAATAAATATTTATGAAAATAACTTTAAAACTTTAACTTTTATTGTTTAAAAGTCATCAAACAAAGTTATTTTGTCAAAATAAAATACAAGATTTCAAAAACTAACGTTAATATGGAAAAATCGAAAATCGAGGTTAACCGAACCGAAAATCGATGGTTACTAAAATAGCTTACCAAATTAAACCGAAACCGAACCATATGCACCCCTACTTTTGGGAGCTAACACTCACGGATCCAAAATGATTTTCGTACCAAAAATTAAAGTTTAACTTTTTGTTTGTAGGGGGAGCATTACTACAAGGCCAAAGCGCAAAGTCAAAACTCAAGGTACCTTTATAGTGGATGCTCGAGGCACATGACCAGAGACAAGAGTCGATTCATGGAATTAAAGCCAAAAAGTGGAGGAGTAGAAACATTTGGTGACAACTCCAAAGGCCACATTGAAGGTATTGGCTCCATAGGTAATCACTCTTCCATACTTATTGAAAATGTTTTGTATGTCAATGGTCTAAAACACAATTTATTGAGCATTAGTCAACTATGTGATAAAGTGTTTAATGTCATGTTTGAGGTAAATGGGTGTAGAATAGTTGACATTAAATCTAACAAAACAATGCTTATTGGTCATCGCATAGGCAATATTTACATGGTGCATCTAGATGACATTCATACATCCCATGCATGCTTAGTTGCTCAAAATGAAAAATGATGCATGGTTATGGCATAGGAAACTAGGACATGCTAGTATTAGCGTTTTAGAAAAATTAGTTTCCCTTAATCTAGTTAGAGGCCTACCTAAGGTCAAGTCCTCATTAGATAAAATTTCTAATGCATGTGCTAAAGGTAAACAACATAGAGCCTCTTTCAAGTCCATTAATGATGTTTCGACAAGTAGATGTTTGCAATTGATCCATATGGATCTCTTTGGGCTAATTAGGACTACTAGCTTGGGTGGAAAATCATATGCATTTGTGCTTGTTGATGATTACTCTAGATATACTTGGGTTCTCTTTTTAAGCACCAAAGATGAGGCTTTAGAAAACTTCATCACATTTTCAAAATTAACCCAAAATGATCTTGAACTTAAAATTTCACATATTAGAAGTGATCATGGAACCGAATTTCAAAATATGTGTTTTGATATTTTTTGTAATGAAAATGAGATTAGCCATAATTTTTTGGCTCCTCCAACTCCTCAACAAAACGAGGTAGTTGAGAGGAAAAATAGAACTTTATGAGAAATGGCTAGGACTATACTTTGTGAAAACAATTTACCTAAGTATTTTTTGGCGGAAGCCACTAACACCGCTTGCTATATTATAAACCGAGTAATGATTAGGCCTATTTTGAAGAAAACTCCTTATGAGATTTTAAAATCTAAAAAGCCTAACATTAGTATTTTCATCCTTTTGGTTGCAAGTGTTTTGTTTTAAACAATGGAAAAGATAATTTAGGTAAATTTGATGTAAAGAGTGTTGAAGCTATTTTTCTAGGTTACTCTTTAAACTCTAAAGTCTATCGTGTGTTTAACAAAAGAACTCTAGTTGTATAGGAATCTATTCATGTTGTTTTCGATGATAACCTCATTCCGAGGAATGATTCTTGTGATGATGATGATGATGTAGGGATCATTGAAACCAATGATGGTGGAAAATCATCAAAGGTGAATGAGATTCCAACCAAAGAGGAAGAAGCGCAAAAATCGCCTCTAGAAGCATTGCAAGACATGTCTCTTAAGGAAAAGGAAGTGAGCTACCCAAGAGAGTACAACTATGTCAAGGGTGGTAAGATCTTGGGTGATCCATCCAAGGGGGTAACTACTCGTTCTTCTCCTAAAATGTTTAATTATGTTGCTTTCATCTCATACATTGAGCCTAAGAATGTTAAAGAAGTTTTAAAAGATGACTTTTGGATTATAGTCATGCAAGATGAGTTAAATCAATTTGAGAGAAGTAAAGTGTGGACATTAATTGATAGGCCTAGAAACAAATCTATTATAGGAACTAAATGGGTATTTAGAAAAAAACTAGATGAGATTGGCAACATAGTGAAACAAGGCTAGGCTTGCTGCTCAAGGTTACACTCAAGAAGAGGGAATTGATTTTGATGAAACCTATGCACTCGTAGCTAGAATAGAAGCAATTAGGATTTTACTTGCATTTTCATGTTATCATGATTTCAAGCTTTTCAAAATGGATGTCAAAAGTGCGTTTTTAAATGGTTTTATAAACGAAGAAGTGTATGTGGAACAACCTTTGGGTTTTGAAGATCATATTTTTCCAAACCATGTTTTCAAATTGTCAAAAAGCTTTATATGGTTTAAAACAAGCTCCTAGAGCTTGGTATGAAAGATTATCAAGTTTTCTAGTTGGAAAAGGTTTCGAAAAAGGAAAGGTGGACACAACACTATTTATTAAAAGCAATGGCAAAGATATCTTAGTAGTTCAAATTTATGTTGATGATATTATTTTTGATTCTACTAATGAGTTGCTTTGCCAAGATTTTTCTAAGTTGATGCAAGGTGAATTCGAAATGAGCATGATGGGGGAGCTCTCATTTTTTTTGGGACTCCGAATCAAACAAATGTAGGATGGCATCTTCATCAATCAAGTCAAGTACATCAAAGATGTGCTCAAAAAGTTTGGCTTGGATCAAGAAAAGCTTCAAGCTACACCAATGAGCTCATCTACAAAGCTTGACAAAGATGAATGAGGTAAGTGTGTTGACTCTAAGCTTTATCGATATATGATTAGATCTTTGCTTTACCTTACTGCAAGTAGACCAGATATATTGTTTAGTGTTTGCTTGTGTGCTAGGTTCCAAGCCTGTCCTAGAGAGTCTCACCTTATAACATTAAAAGGATCTTTAGGTACCTTAGAGATACTCCTTGTTTAGGTCTTTGATACCCTAGAGACTCAACCTTTAACCTTCATGCTTATTCGGATGCAGATTACGGGGGTTGTAAGATAGATAGGAAAAGTGCTTTCGGCACTTGCCAATTCCTAGGTAGTATGCTCATATCTTGGTTCTCTAAGAAACAAAATAGTGTAACTTTATCTACCACCGAAGCTGGGTACATATCCTTAGAGAGTTGGTGTGCTCAAGTCCTTTGGATGAAACAACAATTCTTAGACTATGGAATTAAGGTAGACACCATACCTCTTAAGTGTGATAACACTAGCGCCATATGTTTTACCAAAAATCTCATCCAACACTTTAGAACCAAACACATAGAAATAAGGCGTCATTTCATTAGAGATCATGTCCTTAAGGAAGATGTTGTTTTAGAGTATGTAGACACTTTAAATCAATTAGCGGACATCTTTACCAAACCTCTAGATAGAGAGTGTTTTTGGTTCCTTAAGAGAGAGTTAGGTCCAACTAGCCTATCTTGACCTCTTAGGACCTTTTTTGTGCTTAAAATTGCGTGAATTCTTGTTAAATGTCATTTTTATGTGTTTTTATCCTAATTTCATCATTGTTTATAGTTAGGGGGAGTATTCTTATGTTTTGACATGTTAAACTTGCTCATACATATCATTCATGCATCTAGGATCAATTAAAATTTAATTTTTTTTGCATTTTAGAGCCTCATCTGCACTTCCAGAGCAATTGGTATCGAAACGGGTCATCCTGTTTTGGTACGGGCAGCCTTTAAAGAATACAAATGGACCAACCTGTTTCGAAACGCCCCAAAGGGTTTCGAAACGTTTTGGTTCTGTCAAAACATGTATCGAAACGGCCCATATGCGTTTCGATAAGGGCAATTTCTTGGGCTTCGATACAATCACACATATATCTAAACAGTCAGCTTGTTTCAGAACGTTCGTAGACGTTTGGTACGCCTGTTTCGAAACAATTTCTCCTGTTTCGAAACGCTTATCCGGAAAAGCCTCTTTTAAAGGGTTTTAAATGCTCAAATAAACTTTTAATCAAACCTAAAAGCCCTAAAAACCCTAAATCAATTTCAACTATAAAACCCTCCAAATCTCCTTGTTTTTCATCAAAATTTGAAGGCTTTTACTTCTAAACAAAAATCTAAGCAAGCATCATCAATTTGGTGCAATTTCATCCACCAATTCTTCCAAAATCCCATATTTGAGGTATTTTCTATCTTTTTCTTTTTGTTTTGATTTCGTTCGAATTATATGTTAGAAAATTATAGTTTTGTATAGAATACATGTTTTATATTATGGGTTTTCAAAATCTTGTAAAAAAAATTTCAAAATCTCAAAAAATTTTTATTCGAATATATTTTATTTTATTCGTATTTCTTTAACACTATTTTTCAAATTTGTTTTCATCAAAAAAAATTTTATATGTATATACTTTCAAAGTGTTTTTAAAAAAAACCTTAATGGGATTCTTATTGGATTGAATTAGGATTTAAATGCATACACTTAAAATGTCTTGCTTGCTTTTTTTAGGTGTTTTTAAATGGAATTTAAGAAATGAAAGACTAAAGGGGGTGAAGGTTCGAACCAAGACAATATCCGTCCAAACCTTACCCTTCTATATTCCAGGAGTCTTAGGAATCAAGATGCTAAGAATCGTTTTAAACTCTTTCAAGATGTTGTTGTTAAAAGAGAGTGAGTTGTGGATATGACATTCCTCGATTCCAAGCGTTTTCTCTTTCGATACCTACCTCTTTTGACACAATGGAGTTTCCTAAGTTTCTTGAGCATTCCCGACATCGTCTACAAAAATATGGTTTTGCTCTTTTACTCCAATGCTATTCTTATCAATAATGAGGATCGTTCCTAAGTCATAGCCATTGAGTCTTACATATTCTGCAAGAAGTTTCGGATTTATCCATACACCTTAGTAAACATTCTTGGGCTAAAAGATGAGGGTATTGAGGATGAAAATCACTTTGGATCTCATATCAGATCGGTTCTTACCTTGGATGCGCATGACCATTTCTTGCACTAGATCATCTCATGGTTCATTCACCCATCCGAAGGTAAATTTGTCTACATCCGCCAAGTTGATAATTTTTTGCTCGAGTGTTTTCGCCAAGCACAACAACCTAATTTGGTGAAGATCATGTTTTCCAAGATGGTCCATCAAGTAAGGATTCGTCTAACCGACTCTCTCACTTCCTTCACCTATGGGACAGTTTTAAGATATATCTTTGTTCGTATTGGTCTTGATTATTCCTACAATTTTTAGGAACCACAAAAGCAAAATCTTGGTGAGTCTTCTCTTGTTAGATCCAGATTTCGTTATACTCTTGGTGAATGGATTCGTGTTGATAGAAGAGCTCAAGCACCTCAAGTTGAGCCTCAACCTCAAGCTCCGGCTCCCGTTGTGGCTTCTAACAACGATGCTCTCATGGCCTTCCTTACAGGAAAGGTTCAACACGATGGACACGAACATGGCTTCGGGATTTGGTGCTATCAACACTCATTTGCAATCCTTGGAGGATCATGTTCTTGGAAACGAGAATCGTCTTACCGCTCTTGAAAACCAACAATCATCCATAGATCTCTCTTTCTCCAACTTCTATGGTGATTGGAGGCATTTTTGCCAAGATCAAGCGAAGGATAAAGATGATTTCTTGGATGACATTGGAGACGATGATGGTGATGAGGCACCTAGGCTTTTTGCATATCATCTTATTATGTCATATTAGGATTAAGTTTGCACATATCTTTGTTTGTTTAAGACCTATAATTTGATATTCTGTTTTTAGGATTTAGTTTGATATTATGTTTTTTATGTTGTTTCATGAACTTAAATGCTATATATAATATTATGTTGTTTGGTTTATGTCTTATGTCTCTTTTATTCTCATATTAGCCTTGATTATATATTTTTGATCTAACAAAAGGGGGAGAAGTAATTCCTAAGAGCCTAAGTGTTTTTAAGTTGGTTTTGAGTTTCAAGTGCTTTAAATTTAAAATTTTCAAAACTTTAAAACATATCTTAAACTGAGGAGGAGCTAAAAGTTTTTCAAAAAGACTTAAAATTTTATACTTGGTTTTGTTAAATCAAAAAGGGGGATATTGTAAAACCAAAGAATTGATTTTGATATAACAAAGAATTTAAGGACTAAATTGAAAAAGAGAAAATAAATTTTTAAGTCCTCAAACTTTTAAGTAAAATGGTAAAGTCAAAACCAAAGGTTATACAAATGTTTCTAAGTGTTTTCCAAGTCAAAACAGTAATTTTCGAGTCACCGTTTCGAAACGGCCCTTGGGCATTTCGGAATGTTTTGAAACGGTTAACATGTGTTTTGGAACTAGACCTCTCGTTTCGATACGGGTGTATCGAAACAGATGAAGAACAACGAAACGAGTTGATCTGTTTCGATACGGCAGTATCGAAACGACCTCAAACGTTTCGAAACAATTTTCAAACTTGGATTAAAAAAATATGACCGTTACAATTTTATAACTGATTTTCAGAAAACGGTCAAGGTGTATCGAAACGAGTTAAGCATGTTTCGATACGAGTTTTCACAGTGGCAAAATGTTTTGAAATGGTATCAAGCACGTTTCGGAACGGGGCTCTTAGGGTATCGAAACGATCATATCCGTTTCGATACGGTCTCTTAATTACACCCCAACGACTATTTCTATATTTGTCTGTTTCGAAACAGGTACATGTATTTCGAAACGGGTAGTTGCAGAAGTGCATTTATGGTAGGAAGATTGTATCCCAACGGCTATATTTATGATGGCAACAACCCCAATGGCTAGAATTGAATGAGAAGGTATAAAAGGGAGTCTCAAAACAACCAGCAACAACTATTGATCCTCAAAGAAACACTCCAACATCAAATCCAAGCTCAAGTGCAAAATTTCCATATCTTTGTAAAAACCCCAATTGTCATTCTTTGTAATTCCTACTTTTTAGATTCAATTGGGTTGAGAGCTTGTAATTGGGAAACTTTTATATTGAGAGATACTTTGTAATTGCCTCAATCTTCTTTGTAAACCTTGTGAGAGGGTTTGGTCAATTTTGGGTAGAAAATTGACCACTTGTGTAAAGGTTTCCTCCTAAGCCTAGAAAATGGGAAGATCAACTAGTGGAGTTGTTGGAAAAATTCTTAGTGGGAGCTAAGGTAGTGGATGTAGAGTTCAATTGGAACTTGAACTACTATAAGTGCCTTGTCTTCTATTTTTATTTTACCACTTCACTACCAATCGCTTTTAAAATCCAATTCACCCGCCTCTTGGCTTAAATCAATTCAACGATCCACTCAACAATGTCTAGTACCAGAAATTTCTAGAGATGCTCAAACAGTTGTATATCAATGTTCCACTGCTAGAGGCCATTGATCAGATGCCTATCTACGCGAATTTTCTAAAGGAGATCATGACAAAGAAGAGAAAGGTGAGTGAAGTTGAAACTGGTACCACTACGGGCGAGTTAGTGGTTGTGCTGAGTGATTTGCCACCCAAGATGAAGGACCCTGACAGCTTCACCATTTAATGCTCGATAGGCCTCAACTATATTGGTTGTGCCTTATGTGATCTCGGTTCAAGTGTGATCCGATGCCAAAATCTATTTTTAAAAGATTAGGGATATGGATAGCAAAGCCTACGGTGATCCTTCAATTGGCCGATCGATCTTAAATCCAACCTGAGGGTAGAATTGAAGATGTGTTAGTTAAGGTAGATAACTTTGTCTTTCCGACAGACTTTATCATCCTTGATTGCAAAGCTGATGGGTGCTCTTATCATTCTGGGGAGACCATTCCTAGCCACCGGACGAATCATGATTGGTTGTGAGAAAGGTGAATTCACTATGAAGATGAACGACCAAAAGATCACATTTAACGTCTTTAGCACACTCAAGTATGTGGATGATTATAAAGAATGCTAGCTTGTGGACACTAAAAAAGCCTTGGTAAAAGAGATTTTACCTGAGATATGTTGCAGCAACATACTTTCTGCTGAGCAGCAAGCTGACTTTGATGAGATCATGCATAAAGATGAGACAGAAGGTTATGAGAAGATTGAACACTCTAATATTGTGCTCACACGACAAGGTATGACCTTCGAGCCTTTTGCATCATGTTGCGTATAAATCTCTCAAACCTTCGCTCGAGCATCCACTGGAGCTTGAACTTAAACCTCTCCTACCTTAATTAAAGTATGAATACCTAAGGGAGAATGAAACACTGCTTGTTATCATATT
Organism: Hibiscus tridactylites; assembly: GCA_958450335.1. NCBI lineage: Eukaryota > Viridiplantae > Streptophyta > Magnoliopsida > Malvales > Malvaceae > Hibiscus > Hibiscus tridactylites. Next base: position 74,616,585 of record OY288279.1, read on the forward strand.
TTCTTGTTTAAAACCTGACCAGAAGGCTAGATTATTAACTATCCTATCGCAACATAAGAAATCCATCGATGGACTATTGGTGACATAATAGGATTAACCCTACTTTGTGTATGCATAAAATTTTGCTTGCAGATGACTAGAGCAGCTCAATAGAACCACGATAGAGACTCAATCCCATCATGAGAACCATAGTTATGAAAGAAATCATTAAGTGGCTTGATGCAGGAATCATCTATCCGATCTATGATAGCTCATGGGTGAGTCTTGTCCAGTGTGTCCCCAAGAAAGGAGGAGTGGCTATGATAAAAAATGATGTTGATGAACTCCTCCCAACCAAAAATGTAACCAGATGGTGAATCATATTGATTATAGAAAGATGAACAAAGCCACGAAAAATGATCACTTCCCACTATCGTTTATAGATCAAATGCTTGATAAGATCGCCAGGAAACCCTACTATTGCTTCTTGGACGATTACTCTAGCTATAATCAAATTGTCATCGCACCAGAAGATCAAGAAATGACTATGTTCACATGCCCATATGGTATTTGTGCTTTCCGGAAGATACTCTTTGGCTTCTGCAACGCACCAACGATCTTCTAACGATGCATGATTTCTATTTTCTCAAAAATAGTGGATGATTTCCTAGAGATTTTCATGGGTGACTTTTTTGTCTATGGAGGCTCTTTCGACTATTGCTTACGCAACGTCGAACAAGTGTTACAACGGTGCGAGGATACTAATCTGGTACTCAACTGGGAAATGCCATTTTATGGTATCTGAGGGCATTGTCCTTGGCCACTGCATCTCTACAAATGGCATTGAAGTGGACATAGCCAAGGTATAAGTTATCGAGAATCTTCCACCACCAGAAAATGTCAAGGCTATTCGAAGCTTTCTTGGCCATGAATGATTTTATAGGCGATTCATCAAAGACTTCTTAAAGTTCTTGAAACCCTTGTGCTTGTTACTGGAACAAAATAGAGCATTCGAGTTTGACGACCAATGTCGTGCTACATTCGAAACCTGAAGAAAGGAACTCATCTCTGCACTAGTGGTAGTGCCCCATGATTGGTCTCAGCCATTCGAACTAATGTGTGACGCAAGAGACTATGTTTTTGGTAGGGGTGTTCAAAAATACCTGACCCGAATGACCCGACCCGACTACCCGAACATAAATAATCGGGTTATTACATGATTTTTTTCATTTTCCCAGATCGGGCCCGGGCCGAAGGATTACCCCTTATCGGGTACCCAATGACCTAGTTAATATATTATATTTTATTATTTTTTAACGTTCAAAAATCCCTAAAAACTAAAATCCCTAAACATTCACCCAATCACTCACCCTCATTTGAATCATCCCCAACCCTCAATCACTCTTGCAATTCGTCTCTCTCTCTCTCGCCACTGTCCACCATCGTCGGTCGGCCCGTGTTTTGGTGACGGTTACCCCTCGCCCTTCGAACGTCCATCAGATTCAGCAGTAGCACTCCAACTTTAACTAGGTAAAATACTCTATACCTATCAAGTTATTCTCTATCTTATAAAATTAAGTGATTTAAAAAATTGTATAAAAAATTTTGAGTACCCGTTACCCAATTTCCCTTCAACTTTTCCCTTGGACGTAACAACATAATATATACATGGGTTCCACCTCCTCGCCAAAAACATATTATGGTCCTTATCTCTCATCGCCAATGGCCAAATCATAAACATACCTCATCCTCGCCATATATAGGTCGTAGCCCAAGGATCGTGGTCCACTCGTGCCAATGAGCTCATGAATCCTATGCCATGTCAAGTGTATCCCAAATCTACTTTTGTCCAAGGGTTACCATTTCATTCTTATCATACCTTACATGCTTACATACATGATGGATTAAGCCTTGGCTCCATATACGTGCTTGCATATCAAATCATATTTCAACATGTTATGAGTCCATGAATTATAAGTCATCGTCAAATCATATTCTCATGTAATATAAAACATATTAAGACATGGAAACTTACATTGATTATTTATTATAGGTGATGCTCAACAAAGGCTTTATCGATCAAACTCACCAATCATGAATATTTAATAACACATATGCATTTCGAGATCACACCTAGCCATTCCCAAGACACGAACTACACTCACCAAATAATCCGAGGTTTTCAAGGTTCACGGATGACAACTTTTTTGTTCCTTGGGTTGTCAGAATTCGATGGAGGAGGAAATTCCTTTTCTTGATCGATTTGAGTTATACATAAATCACAAAAATGAATTACAACATGTTCATAGCCTTGTTTAGATATGATATCAATCAAAGAATCAAACCTAAAAATTAGGCAAATCTTTAACTTGTAATTAATCTCGATTTAGTCATTAAAACCATAAATTAACATAGAAGTTCTTCTTACCCAAGCTTGAAGAACGTATTAGGATCGAGAAGTTAGAGGAAATCAAAGCATGAATCAACCTCTAATGGAGGTGTGTGCTTGAGATACTTGCTTAGGAGATTGAGGAAGATGATGTTGACTAGTGCTTAAATTATACATTATTTTATTAATAATTACTCCTTGATTAGTTGTTTTAAGATGCTTAGCTGTTGATTTTCTGTTCTTTTCTGTGCAGGGCATCAGATTCGAGAAAATTTGCTAAAAAGGCTGAATTTTGCAAGTTTTCTGGATTCATGGCTGGATTAGTGGGCATGAATTGGGGCATGAATGCGCTGACTCGACGACACGTCAGCAGGCTTCTAGAAGATGATGTCAGCAGCGCGTGATAGCTTATCAGTCGCGTTCCGATTCACTTATCAGCCGAGATTTGGATTAAAGCTTGTAGATTATCTTTTATTTTTAAATTTAAGCATTTTAGGATTTATTTATTATCACTTAGGAATTATCTCTTGTATTTTAAATATTTTAGGATTATCTCTTATCATTTTAAGAGTATTTTTAGGGTTTTAGGAAGCTATAAATACCCCTTGGGGTAAGCTTCAAAAAAACATCTTTCATCTCTTGTTCTTAGTTTTTATTTGTTCTTAGGAAATTTTATTTTAATAAAGTTTTATTTTTTTCATAGCCAAAGGCTAAAGCGATGACTCGATTTCAACGTGAAGGATGAAAAATATTTAAGTAACTTCAGGTTTTTTCTCTCGATTTTCTAAGCTTAATTTCAAAATCAAAACGATTTCAAAACTAAAGATTGACTTTGGTTAGGATGTTGTTTTGGTTAAATATGTAGGAGGAAGGATCGGCTATTGAAGCACATTCGACTTCCTGGGAACACACTTAGTAAATTGATTACTAAGAGAAAATTGAGATCGGAACCGTTGTTATTGAAACAACATTCGAGTCGGGTTTTTCCAAGAACTTTAAAACTGTTTATTTTTAACAGCGATAGCCACGGTTAATCTAACCAGAAAACTGGAATCTAAAAATTGATTTTAGATTATCGATTTACCGGAGAGAAAATAACAAGTCTCAAGGATTGATCCTTGTAGGCAAGTAACCGACGTGAATCCTGAAGTAAAAACCTTTTCCGATGATCTGAGGAAATTGAGTCAAAACAAAAGCCTGAAGCTAATCTTTATTTGAATTCATTTCTTTTTAATATTCTCTACAATATTTAATTTTACTTAAATTCTACAAATCGCCCCCTTTTCTACTTAAACATCATTCAACTCTCTTCCTGGCTCACCTATCAAGCGAACATAAATCAGGAAGTTTTCTTAGTCCTTGTGGGATCGACCCTTACTTCTCTTTTACTACATTTAACTTCCTTTATTTATTAATTGAGAATAAGGAATTATTTTGACGCGAAAATGACGCGTGTCAAATTGGCGTCGTTGCCGGGGACTTCGACAAATTTACCGATTAAAGTTTGTTTTGATCTATGACCAGGTTGTCGAGTTAACGACGTTAAATAAAGTGTTTAATGGGAGGCAACCCATTTATTTCCTTTCGTTATAATTTATTTATTTTATTTTAATCAAATATATTTGTTTCTTTATTTTATTTTGCTTCTTTCCAATTTTTACTTTAATTTATTTATATTTATATCTAATGTTAATCTTATTTTAATTTTTTGATAATCCCTTGCTAATCAAATTTTTGGTTGAATATGTGTAGGAATTTAAAACACGGTGGCAAATCCCTTGGACCATGGCTTATCATCGTATCACAATCCAAAATCCCTTTTCTCTTAATTTTTAAAACACATCTCTTATCCTTATTTTAAAATAATTTTTTTATCACATTTGATAAAGGAAAAATTTAAAACAAAATTAAAAATATGGAAAAAATTTATCACGTTTTTAAATTTGAAAACATTTTAATTTTTTTTTTAACTTTTTTAAAATCTCTCTTTAATTCACTTTAGGATTTAGTTTAAATTTGACTTATATTTAAATTTTATCACCTTATCAAACGTGATAACCCATCGCCTCTTTTCTCTCTTTATTTTCGTTAAAATATTCCTCCCACCAAACTATCATTTTCATCTCCTTCAACCTAGCTAACCAGTCACAATTCTTCTTCTACAACCTCAACCTTCGACCAACCCGTTCAACCGCCGCCACGGTCTACACTCAAGAGCAAGCCCACCACAACCGCCCGACACCCATCATCCTTAGAGATCGTCAAAGGATAGTGCCACCACAACTATTTCATGGAGCTCTTACTTTCCTTCTCTTTTAATTTTCATATGCATTTTGGGACAAAATGACTAAGTGAGGGGGGTAGAATTTGTGGTAAATTCTTTTTCTTGCTTAGGAGATTGAGGAAGATGATGTACGGTGGAAGACTTTTGAAAAGGAAAAGATAAAAGGAGATATAGCTTTTTTAATTATTTTATATTAACTAAACTCATAGGTGAAGAAACCTCATAATAAAGTCCAACATAGGTGGTGGCTATTTTAGGAAGATTTTAAGTATGGCCTTACTCCCTCAACTTTTCATTTCTTATGTTTTTATCCTCTAATTTCTATTTTCAAAATTTAGCCGCTAACTAAATCTTAAAGTTCAAACTATGGACTTAGCCAACAAATTGGTTCAAATCAAACCTATTAGAAGCATAATTGACCACTTGGTCAAATTCTACTCTAGGCTTAGACTAGACGGAATTAAATTTTGTGATTATCTAAATTCGGTTTAACAACTAAACTGGGTTTTGGGGTGTTACACAACTAATCAACCAAGCAACACCCTCAAGCATTCAATCATTACATGGTTTAATAATATACTTGACTATCAAGCCTTTAGTACATTAAGGAAGGGTTATAATAACACTTTATCATTACCAATTCATTACTAATCATTTTCCCATTATGCATAGTGCTTATATGTACTTACCCTTGAGTATCAGTACTTTCTTATAGGGTATCGATATTACATACGAGTACTGATACTAAATTGGTGTTTGATGTTCTTAAAATAAATTCAGTATTTGTACCACCCTACGAGTACTCGTATTACCTATATGGGTATCAGTACTCGATTTGAGTATCGGTAGCGAAAAATACTTTGATGTTTGAGTTTAGCCGATTAGTATCGATACTAACCTATCAGTAACACAACTTGATAAAAAGTATGGATATTTCTTGAATGGAGTATCGATACTGGATGAACAAGATCGATGCTCACACACAATTTCACCTTGATTTGCTTATGTTTATACAATATTGGTATTGGATTATCCAATATCGGTACTGAAACTCAAAAAATACATTTTTAAGCTATGAATCTCACTTCAATTCATCCCAAACCATTGATTTAAGACTCTAATTAATCCCTAAAGCTTATAGAAGTTATTAGGGGTTGTTTACTATCATTTTCTTAACATATTTAACAATAGGTATTACCTTTTGATCACTTAAGCGTGCTTTTCCTCAAAAATACCAATATACACACAAACAAGTATTACAAGGCACCACATTATGATGTTCACAAAGCATTTCGAAGTTCAAAGCGCACTTACCTTGCGTCCAAACCAAAAATAAAGCTCCTTTAATCCATTCTTCAAGCTCTCTTTATTCTTAGCTTTGGAGGATTCTCCCACCTATTTCATTAATCAAAAGAGTGTGAATATGAAGTATTACACTACTATATGGTTAAATGAAGCTAACTAAATGAATTAGTACCGCTAAAATGTGCTCAAATCCCTTTTACCACCAAAACCTTTCGAAAACCCCAACTAAGTTCTTACCATCATTTCCTACAAAACTTGAATTTTCTTGAAGTTCTTGTTGAGTAGATTATGATTCTTGCATTCTTGAATCTTGAATGAACCAATAGATGTTTAAAGTGTGAGCCTTTAGAGAGAAATGACTATGGCTAGAGTATGAAGAAAAGGAGAAAGAGAAAGAAATTTGGATGATACAAGTAAATATGTGTTTTGTCTCCCCTCCCATACACATCTAAAATGAACTAAAGAGGAATTAACAATCCTTTTTATAAATGGAAAAATTGCACACAAGGTCCTTTGACTCTCAAGTTTTTCAAATTATGGTACTTTCCACTCAAAAGCCAAATTTAATATCCTCAAGGGCCCGAATATGAACCAACCACTCTACATACTTAACTAAACTATCAAGCTCATGGCTCGGGTTAACAATAATTCGTTGACTCAAAATTCGGATTCTTACAACTCTTCTCTACTTAAAAAAATTTCTTCTTCAAAATTTACATTATCGAAAAGGATGTGAGTATTATAGTTTTAATATCGTATTAGTTTCTCAAGTAACCTCCTCAATATTGCTTCTCCACAATACTTTTACCAGCACTTGTTCTTGTTGTGCAGTTTATTGGTTTTTATCTCAAGAAGTGGTGGATGCCCACCCTTAAAAAAAATTGGTTTGTTAAATATCTATTTTATTTTTTGTGTCCACCCTGAATTAAACTAGTGTGGTTAATATGGTTGGCGATTCATGTAAGAGAAAATAAATTCTTCAATCTAGTCAAATGATTATGGTAAGAGAATCATTACGATGTTGTGAAATCTTCAGATGTTGTGGATTAAGAATAAAAGTCCTTTGTCCCTTTTTGGTCCCCATATCTATGTTCGAACACTAAAAAATTAAATCATACACTCTAACCTTAATTTTTAAATCATAAATCTTAAACCATAAATCCTAAAAATTAAACTATACACCTTACACTATAAACCCAAACCTTAAACCATATTTTTTTAATGTTGGGACATAAACAGAGGCACAAAAAAGGCAAAAAATTTCTATTCATGGATTAAATTAAAAAGTTGTTATAAAGAGAGTTGGAGATACTTGTTGGGGTTCACATTATATAATCGATGTTAGCTCGATTACTATATTTTTTTCTATGATGGATGTGCTTGAAATTATTGAGAAAGACAGAACACACTCAGAGCAAAGAGCTGAAGCTTGTATGTTGTTGAATTTTTTATAGTCTTTTGAGTTTGTGTTTAATTTGCGCTTGTTGAAAAATATGTTGGGGTTTACTAGTGAATTATCTCAAGCATTGCAACAGAGTGATCAAGACATTGTCAATGTTATGCATTTAGTTAGTATGTCCAAGCAACGATTATACATGATGAGAGATGTGGGATGACAATCTTTACTTGAAAAGGTTTCTTTGTTTTGTGAAAAGAATAACATTGAGGTTCCAAAGATGAAATATGTATTTGTTGTTTCATAGAGGTCTAGGAGAAAAGTCCACAAAGTTTCAAATTTACATCATTTTCAGGTTGAATTATTTCATCAAGTGATTGATAGACAACTTCAATAGCATAATAATCATTTTTTAGACAAGTACATAGTTGTTTCTTTGTGTGGCTTGCTTGAGTCCAAGATACTTGTATATTTCTTTTGATAAGAAAAAGTTGATTCGTTTTGTCTAATTATGTCTTTATAAATTTTCTACAAGAGACCTTATGTTGTTTGATTGTCAGCTTGAGAATTATATTGTTGATATTTGTTAAAATGAAAGATTTTATTATCTAAAAGAGCTTTCTGATTTATTTAAAAATGGTTGAGATAATAAAGCATGTTGTGTACCCACTTGTGTATTTACTTTTGAAGTTGGCTCTGGTTCTACAGGTTGCAATCATAATAGTAGAAATAACATTCTTTGTGATGCACTCTATAAGAAATCGACTGCACAATCATATGATAGATGAATAGTTGAATGATTTCCTGGTTACTTTTATTGAGAAAGATATGTTTGATAATGTGGACAATGAAAAGATTATACAACGATATCAAAAAACGGGGTCTAAAAGGAGATAATTGTTAAATTTTATTTTTAGTTATATTTTCGTAAGACTTCTTATTATATATATATATATATTATGTTATTAATATATATATGTCTACCTTCAAATATTTTTCTAGATTCGTCACTGCTATAAAAATCCTTATTGAACTTGAACTTTTTCATCTTTTCAAGCTTGAATCGTAAATAATTTTCTATTAAAACCAATTGAAAACTTTATGGCCATGATTGGCAATTAGCGGATAGCTGATAGTTGATAGCGGATTACATTAGCTGGTAGCGGATAGCTGATAGCATTAGCTGATTTGACTAACGGATTTCATTAGTTGATTGTATAGAAGTGTTTGGTAAAATTAATTGATAGTTGTTTGATTTTTTGAACAAGCAAAATGGCATATAATGACATAATTATATCTAGTACATGTTTAAATAATTTATTAGTTATTAATATTTTGTATCTATAAATATTAATTGAATTATAAAAATTAATTTTTTTAATATCATTACTAAGCATATACGAAGGATGTATATATTATTTTTTATTTGTGAAATTCTCTTTTTAGTATAGTTTTAATAATTAGTAAATTTAAATGTATATATTAATCTATATATTAATTTCTTATTTTCAATAAAATCATACTTACTTGCCGATAAAAAAATAATTTTTTATTTAAGAGATTATTTTTTAATTTTATTAGTTATTAAAATTTATGTTATTTTGAAAAAAATTATAATTATCAAGGACAAAATAGTCTTTACAAGTATTTTATTCTAACCTCTAACTCAAAAAGCTCCTGAAATGAGCTTTTTGAAAATGAGAGGTTTCACTTCAATCCGCTATTACAATCCGCTATTTACCAAACATCTAAATTAGTGAATTTGACTGATCAAACCTTTATAAATGCTTCAAACCTTTAATTTTAGCTCAAAAAGTTGTTTACCAAACATGACTATGGTCATGTTTGGTAAAGAGAGATTTGGGCAAAAATTAGAGGTTTGAGGCATAATTAGAGGTTTGACCAGTTAAATCCGCTAATATTGTTGTTTGGTAAACAACGGATTGGGATGAAACTGCTAATTTTGAAAAAGCTCATAATAAGAGCTTTTTGAGATTAGAAGTTTGATATTAGAGTTGTAAAGACTTTTTTACCCTTACCAGCTACCAAAAATCTCAAAAACAATCTAAATTAAATATTTTCTCACCCTATATATAAGCTAATCCTATTTACTTTTTTATTATCACATATTTTTATGTGTATTTAAATTTATTAATTAATCAAATTATATTAAAATAATTATATAAATAATAAATTAATATATAAATTATTTGAATATGTTTAGAAAAGTTGTATTAAAAATAATTTTATAGATCTAATTTATAATAATTAGATATAAAATATTGATAACTAATAAACTATTTAAACAAGTATTGAATATAATCATGTCCTTATATGTCATTTTGCTTGTTTAAATACTCTAACAACTATCAGCTATCAGTTAATTTTACCAAACACTTTTATACAATCAGCTAATACAACTCGCTAGTCAAATTAGCTAATGCAATCAGCTAACATAATTCATCATCCGTTATTAGCTATCCGTTAATTGTCAAACAATCCTATATATAAAAACTAAAAGGAATCAGATCCATTATAATGGATGACAACTCAATATGACGGACCCAAACATTTAAAGCTTATCCATGTATGTCATTCTTTTTACAATTTGAATATAAACTTATTCCATAATATCAAGACTTAGGACTTAATCAATCAAAAAAGATAACGACATATACAATTAAGACACTGGCCTCCTAAAATTTTATTAATTTACACGTGTAATTGAAAGGCCTTTTATTCCCCCTTGTATTACTTTTCTACCAGATATTATGAAAAAAAATCGATTAACAAAGGTGTTTTCAATAAATGGAAAAGAGGTGAGATGCATGAATAAAGGAGGTTAAAAAGTGATTTTTTAAAGAACAATCCTTTTGGTAAAAAAAACATAGAAAAAATGTATCCACTTATTTTTTAAATTATTGTAACTTAAAAATGTATCCACTTATTTTTTAAAATTATTGTAACTTAAAAACGTATCCACTTATTTTTTTAAACTATATTTTAGTAGACGAATTGATAACTAAAATACATTTGAATTTATATTAGAATAAATTTAAACAAAAATAACTCATAATAAAACTTTAATTAAAACAAAATCTAAATTCAAAATATACAAATAAAACTTGCCTCCACTTTTATTTTCTCCGAAGTAGTTATTTTAAAAAAAAAACAATTGAGTTCTTCTTTGTTAAATTCGTCTCTCGGCGACCTTCATGTTGTTGGCTTATTTTTACTTTTTATATTAGTTGTATATAAATAAGATTTTTCTCTTTTGACTTTGTCAAAAATTATTTTACATTTACTTTTCTGGTTATCTTTGTCTTATTGTATGACAGTTTGGTTGTCTTGTACTTTTGCGGGTTTGTTTGTATTTTTATAGTATTATTTACTATTATGTCAATTTAGTGTTCAGTTAATAAGTATTATCGACATTGGCTAATTTTTTATTCTTTTGTGAAAGTTTGCCGATGTGCGAAGAACTCGCAACAGAAAGAATGCTTGATTTATAGAGTTTTATGGCAAAGTATATTGTTGTTGGATTTCATTTAGAAGACTGTAATTTTTTTTTTTTTTTGCAAATTGATGGGTTTTGCTTTTCATGTCTTTCACACTCTTTGAAGTTTATTGTATTTATTTTTCACATAAAATTTTTAATGTTTGGGGTGTGATTCTTATGTTATCCTTTTTCACATTGAATACAATCCAATATATTTTCCTTCTAAAGAAAACATACATGCAAAAATTCACATATGATGGAATTTCAACTGAGCTCTCAAAGTCTCAAAACATCAACCTTTACTACACAATTGAAGTATTTTTTAACTACGCTGAATAACGAGGAAAAGAAAATTATCTTTATTTCTATTTTCTGATTCATGTGAAAAAATTTCTTATCACTTTACTTTTTACGTCTTTTAGTTTTTATAGTTTGATTTTTTTATTAAAAGAAGGTTTATATAAGAGAAAGGGATTAAATTACAATAGTGTAAAATTATCCATAACTTTTCGTGTTAGTAATATAGCGGTTGAATTTACTAATATAAGTATTCTTCTTTGTTATGTGTGTAAATTTTGAACTGATTCAATATCTTTATCATATTAATTATAATATAATCTTTTTTTTGAACCGAGGTACCGCTGATAGAAGTGACTAATCTCTTCGCCGCGGGTGCTCTCATTAAGAGATAAACAGCTGGCCATAAAACGTGCTCCATTTTCATTGGTAGGATTTGAACTTCTAACCTCATGATTAAGGGATTAGGTGAACAATCACCACATCACATTTCATGGTTGTAATATATAAAAAGAGTGTTATTTATAAATGTATTGGGTTAAAAAAAATACACAAACTTACATATTTACTCTTTAATAATAATATCTAAATATTTACTTTAAATTATAAATTTTAACCATAAACTTTAAATCTTATAAATTAAACTCTTAATCTGTAAACGTTAAACTAATCCCAACTCATAAAAGGAAAAGGAGACATATCAAAAAAAAATCTCTATTAAAAAGTCAAATCAATAAAAAGAAAAGAAAAAAAACTTATGATTGAACTACGCATACGACATTTGAGGGTTTCTGGCCGTCTTAATTGACTTCACAATACAAAGCTGGGACGCTTTATGCTCCTATTTTGACAAGGTGCGCATTTGAAATAAAAAATAAAGTGAATAATACTAAACTACTGATTATACAAATAAACACTTATATAATAAATTTTAGGATTAAGAGGTATTTTTAACTGAATTTGTACCAAATAATCAATTTAATCTTTATGTAAAAACACATTTAATTTAATATTCGAATTTGTGAATTGTATCAATTTAATTTTTTAACTAAAATTAATTGGTAATGTGCTAACGTAGCCGTTAACAATACTGATGTGGTAATCTATATGTGTATTTTAATATTTTTTAATAATATCGGTACTTCATAAATATTTTTTATTTTAGTAATTTATGTTATGTTATTTTTAATTTTTATTTATTTTAAAAAACTTTTAAAGTATATTTGTTTTCATTATATTTTAATTATTTTTAAGAAAGTTGTAGTAAAGCTTTATATTTTTAATGTTTTCAATTTTTTCAATTCTAATTTTTGTTTAAATATTACATAATAAATAAATCAGCCTTCAAACTTTTTTAAAAAACAATTTTACTCTCGAATCTCATAAAAATTAAATGTTACCCCATTATCACGTCATCATTTACATCTTGATTTGTTACATCAACGTGGTTAACAACCACGGTGGTACATTAACAATCAATGTAAAATTCCATTCTCAAGTTTTGTGAAAGCTGAAAATTTTGTATGAAATAAGTTGTAAAATTTAGTCATATTCTGATGAAGTCAGTATGTTTACACGTTATTAATAAAACTAAAATTATGCCGAAATCATTGCTGCCAACAATCATTATTCCTGAAAACCCATTTCCGAATATTATAAATTTAAATTAAATCTTGAATAATATTTTATTTTTAAAATTCAAATATAAAATATAGTTAATCTTAAATTTATGATTTAACCTATGTTTTTATTTGAGTTAATTGATATTTTAACCATCTAACTACATTATCATTTTGGTATATAAAGATTTTTTATTCAATGCGACCCTTAGACTTTTTAATCGAGTTCACATTATTTAGAATTATTTTTGCATTACACAAAATAAAATAAATATGTTTTGTGATGCTCTAGAAACTTGTCACGTAGCTGAAATTTACTATTTAACTTAGGGCTAATGATGCTCATATTATTTAATCTTGTATGAATTCGAATCTTCGTATGAGAACATAATATCTCTATTTAATAAAAAATATATCACATTAAATATGACATACGTTAAATCTGAAAAACTTTAAAAATATTTTAAAAACTTCAAGAAAATATTTGGAAAAACTTTCTAATATTTTAAAATTAAAGATTTTTTGGATTTTTATTTTTATTTATATGAATTATCTTTTTAGTTTTACAAGCTTAATATTTCATGAATATTTTTACAACGAAAAAGTAAATTAAATAACGTTTATTATAATTAAAAAGGTTCAAGCATCGAATTAGAAAAAAATCAAAAATAATAAAATACAACTTAACAAATAAAATATCAGTAAACCCTTCTCATTTTGTTAACGTAAACATCACATAAGTATCAATTTATGATACAAGCATGTGCTCTTTTAAATTGACTGAGATAATATTTAAAAAAATACTGTGGATGCATTAATGTTTTCAAATTTCAATAAATTAAATAAAACTGATATATTATTATATTATAGTTAGGAATGTGCAGAAAATATATAAAATTGAAACCAAATCTAAAATCCAAAAAAAAATCGAATAGAAAATATGGCTAAATCTAATCACAGGTTAATCAAATAAAAAAAAGTCAGTTCTGGTTTAGCTTTTTTTTTTAATAGTTCAGTTCAGTTATGGTTTGTAGTTCTAGGCGAAATCAAGTAATTAAACCGATCGATTATCTACAAAATCTGCAAATGTTATGTTTTAGAATATCTTGTAGCACATTTGTTTCAATGTCTACCTGATTCTCTCAAGATTGTTTGGTCTTAAATTCGATTACTGAGAAGCGAGAACTCTTAAATTTCATTTTTTATTGTTGTTTTTATATTTTTATCGCAGCCAAGTCATTCTTAGATTTTCCATGTTATTAGATGCTTTTAATGTACAAAGTAAAAATCATCGAGTATCCTGATTAACCGGGCATCTGATTAACCGTTTTAATAAGTATAATTTAAAATAAAAATTTAAACGATTTAAATATACTAGTCCAAGTGATAAGCAATTTGGTATTACTTAAGCAAAATTTTAAGTTCGAAGCGTTATATAAGTAAAAAATTTCTGTAGAAAGACTCACCACTAAAAAAACCAATTATACGCACTTAATTATAGTTGAGTTTTTCAATGTGAGTTTAAGGATAATCATGGCCGGCATTAGGGGAGGCAGTGGTTTTAGTCCCTGAAATTGGAATTTTTCATTTTATTCTTTTTAATATTTTAAAATTATAAAGTAGTATAGTAAAAGAATTGTACTTTAGATTCCAAAAAATTACAAAGTTAATTCTGTCTCCTTAAAATAGATTTTCAGTTTAGCCTCCGAAAATAATTGATTGACCAACTTAATAAAAACAATATATTTTTAATAAAATACAAGAAGATAATCATATTTCTACATCACTTTTATTTTGTTGTTCTCTTGATTTTTCATAATTTTATCATGATTAATTCAAACCGATCTGCGTCGTATATTTAGTTTTGACGAGTGAGCATTCTAACAAAAAAAATTTGTATATGCAAAGTCTCGAATTCAAAACTTTCTTAAACGATATTAAACTGCTTACCACTTTAAGTAAGTCGTAAATATATTTTTACACCTCTTTTGAATGAAGTCATGTTGATAATGACGTGTAGGTTATAAGGAAACTTGGCTAAGGCGCAGGCAAGGATTAAAACCCAGTGCGACAAGCATCGTCGAGAATTGGAGCTAGAGGAAGGTTCATAGGCCTTTGTGAAGCTGCAACCATATCGTCAAATCTTCCTTCGGTTAAAAATACATCAGAAACTGAGCCCTCGATTTTTTGGACCATATCGTGTGCTGAAGCGAGTTGGTGCAGTAGCATTCAAGCTGGACTTACCGGAATCGACCCAAATTCACCCGGTCTTTCGTATCTCCAAGCTTAAACCATGTCGCGAAAACCCACCGCAGCAGATCACACCACTTCCATTGATGTAGGAAGCTACTGATTCTGGTGGTGAAACCCTTGAGACAAACCTTGAGGACAAGGTTCTTCAAAAAGGGGAAGGCAATGTCACGAGCAGTGAAGTTGAGGCAATGACCAAGGGGCATGAAGGCAAGGATGATGAGGAGCTGGCACCAACGGTATTGCAGGGCAATCGCAGGAGTATCAGAGAGAGAAAGAACCCCCAAGCGTTAACTGACTTTGTCGTATACTGAGGAGAGACTAGTATAAATAAGAGGCTTTTCAAATGTAAAGGATATGAACATTTTGTGAAAAACCTTTTTTCCTGAATCTAAATCTATTCTTCTTCTTCTTTATTTCTTGTGCATTGCTGTTGTTGGAAACAAGCCTAATATAACTAACTTGGTATCGCTTAAGCAAAATTTCAAGTTCGAAGTGTTATATAGATAAAAAATTTTTGCCGGAAGACTCACCTACTAAAAGAACTAAAATAATTTTACGCCCTTAATTATAGTTGAGTTTTTCAATGTGAGCTTTAGGATAATCAGGGACGGCATTAGGGGAGGCAGTGGTTTTAGTCCCTGAAATTGGAATTTTTCATTTTACTTTTTTTAATATTTTAAAATAATAAAGTAGTATAGTAAAAGAATTGTACTTTAAATTCCAAAATTTACAAAGTTAATTCTGACTCCTTAAAATAGATTTTCAGTTTAGCCTCCGAAAATAATTGATTGACCAAATTAATAAAAATAATATATTTTTAATAAAATACAAGAATATAATCATATTTCTACATCTCTTTTATTTTGTTGTCCTCTCAATTTTCCATGGCTTTATCATAATTAATTCGGACCGATTTGCGTCGCACACCTGACTTTGGTAGGTGAGCCTTCTAGCGAAAATTTTCTGTATATATAAAGTCTCGAATTCAAAACTTATTTAAACGATACTAAACTACTTACTATTTGGACTAAACCCATTAATATAATTCTACACCTCTTTTAAATGAAGTCATGTTGATAATGACATGTAGGTTATATATTTCTTTGGTTCAAAAATATTGCAATATAGAGTATAGACTTTATGAAGCAGTAATCAATAACTTGGTTTGGTTGGGCCTTTTGCCAGCATCTAATTTTGAACATTGTAACTAACATTTCCCTTTTTCTGGTAAACAAAAACCACCAACTTGATCACCATGGAGTTGATATGAAGGCATAATCAATTGTGTCTTAATGGGAATAAAAGCCATCCACCTCTTGCATTATATGCTTTGCACTTTTCCTTTCTTTAAATTAACAACTTCTTTCCATTAAATTCATCATTTAATAATGAGAGATATACAACTAGCACAGCATAATAGAATTTTGTATTCACCTTTTCTTCCCTATAATATTTATTTTATTACAATTTTACAAAGTAATTTTTATTCTATGAACTTGATAAAATAATTAATTCAGTCTTCAGATTTTTTTATTAACATTAATCTTGAGCTTGGATTATTTTGTCATTTTGATTATATAGAATTCTGAAATTGGATCAAGTTATCAAAAAAGGCTAGAATGAAAAAGTTGTCGGATCATAAATCATAACTAATGTAAAAATATATATTTAAGACTATTTTTTTTAATATGCTGGTGCGATGCAAGAGTAACATCTGTTCAACTTTCTTAATCTTTTCAAAAAAAAAGACACACACAGCATGGCATTACTTGTGCTCGATCCCAGGTCCCAAGGGATGATAAACATCTACTTTTGCCACCAAGACACAAGGGGATGAGCATTTTAGACTAAATTTTAAAAAATTACTAGTTTAGGATTAAATATTATTTTATTGCTCTAATGTAACGTAATATGAATCAAGTTGTTCTTGGATTTTAATTGTTTTTCAAATGAATTTTAAAAGGTATTATGAGAAAAATGAAAGATAATAAGAGAAGTGAATGTTTGAGTCATCAAGGCGAAAAGGAAACCTTTGAAAGCAAAGCGAGTAATATTGTATTGTTATGCTTTTACCTCCATTGGTAGGGAAAAGTGATTCTATTATTTGTATAATAACAAATCTCATAATGGCATGCTCCTAATTTTTCAAACTGATTGAATCCCAACCCCACATGACACAGGGAATAACAATCCTTCCAAACATTTCACTATCCTTATTTTCTAGATCTCGAATTCAAAAGTTATGAATAAATATGTTTATAAAGTAACTTATTGTATTGGTATGTAAAAAAATAAATTATGAATCATTAGTTGATTTTAACGAGATCGGGTAGTAGGTTTTTCTGAATAATATTCAAAATTTAAAATTTAGTGGTGTGAACAAAAGAATTTAGGCGAGAAAATTGTTCTTTTGATGAATATATGTAGTATCTTATTTAAATTAGTCCGTCAATGGTTCAAATACTTGTGATACTGTATAAGTTAGTTTAGTGAGATGAGGTGTTAAATTTATTAAACAATATTCAAAATTCAAATTCAACTATCGTAAATGAAACAGACTGTGTGCCTGTTCAACATGAATTATTGAACGTTGTTGTGTAACGATCGATTGCAAAGAAGTTGAATTTTTCAATTGTGGCGAAACACCTGTTTAAGCACAAAATCCGGGTGAAAACGCTCATTCAATGTGCATCTCATGGTTATTCGACATTATTTCTTTGGTTGGCGCTCCAACACTCATTAAAAAAAATATTGCTGAATTGAGCCTAAATTGAAAGACTTAGAGCATTATTTAAATCACACGACCAATGAGTCATATTACAAGGATTACAAAAATAAATAATAAAACTTATCCCATATTAATGTATTATATACCAGTGAGGTTGGGTTAGTACACTTCCATGTGAAGCATTTTCCCTGAGTTTTGTCACTTTCTTTTTCTCTGTTTATATAAGCCGCGATAGACAAACAACTTTTGCTTCACAGCTCGTCCCTTTCTCTTTAACAGTTTAGAGCAGCGAAATAACCCAACCCCATAGGCATGGGTTCAGGGTCAAAAGCCCTGCTCTTGTTCCGCTTGTCTCTGTTTTTGTTGTTATTACAGCACTCACCAACACAAGGTGAGGATCTCAATGCCAATTCCAACAACAACAGAAGCAGAAGCTTAGCTTCTAACTGCAACTGGTTCAGAGGGAAATGGGTCTACGACTCTTCTTATCCTCTCTACAACCCTTCCAAATGCCCCTTCATCGAGGCCGAATTCGACTGCCAAAAATATGGCCGACCCGACACCAATTATCTCAAGTACCGATGGCAGCCCTTCTCCTGCACCCTCCCCAGGTCAGATTATCACCATTCATTATATACATGTACGAATACAGAGTTCTAAAAGTTTTTGAATGCTGTAGGTTCAATGGGGTGTATTTCTTGAGTAAATGGAGGGGGAAGAAGATCATGTTCGTGGGCGACTCACTGAGTTTGAATCAGTTCCAGTCCTTGACATGTATGATTCAAGCCTGGGTTCCCAATTCCAAGATTTCCTACATCAAACGAGATGGTCTCACTTCGGTTAGCTTTCTGGTGAGTTCCATTTCTTGCTCTGCCTGCCTATAATCATTGCTTTGATTCTGCTCTGGGGACAATGCATTCATGTCTGTCGTCTCTTGCAACAAACAAAGCAGCAGTATCATTTTTGTTGGATTTCAAAATCCTTTTTTTCGGCTCATTGTTGGAAAAGAATTAAAAAAATATTTAACTTGTTATTTTAAATTATTTACCGGTGGTTTTTTAAAATCGATACAGTAAATTAATTGATTTTTTAATTAATAAAAAGAATCGAGTTGGAGGGAGAAAGTAGATATTTATAAGTTTTAGGAGATAAGGTGGGAAATTACTGAGCAAGAAGTATAGTAGAAGAGTATTAGAACAAGACAATCGGAAGTGAAACAGCGGGGTGTTGTTTTGTTGAAAAAAGTGGAGAGATAGGTAAGTGTGCATTAAAAGATGTCCGTGATTGGTGGACGCCCTTGCTTTTGCCATATGTCAGCCTGTTTATTTTATGTGGTTCTCACACTCTCTTGCTATACATTAATACATGTTATAAATTATTTTAAACATTTGATCTTCTATTGTGATTTTAATTGAATTTATTATTATGATAAAGGATGATATGTTTTTATTTAGGTAATTCAAATTTGAATATTTTAATTGTTATTGTTAGTGTATGTGAGTTTATTTGAATGATTCGAAGGATTGAAAAATTTTAAATAAGATCTCACTTGAATTTAAATTATATAAAAGATATAATTTTTTTTTGTTAATTTATATTGTATAAACGAGTTAAATATAAAATAGTTCCTTTTAAGTATACTAAATAATAAAAACGAGTTTTTGTTTGAAATTTTGCGATTAAATGAGTCTTTATTTAAAAATTATGAAAAATAAGTTCTCACTTAAAAAATTAAAAGGGGCATTTTGATTTTTAACAATAATTTTTTGAACTGTTTGGTAGGATTACAGAATATTACATATTCATTAATCTTAATCTTTTAATAATGTATATACGTTCTACAAATAAATTATTTAAACTCAAATCACTTATTAATAATATTATTTTATTTTTGATCAAGATTGATTGAGTTTTTAAGTATGAATGGAAAAGAAAAAGTGTGTGCATTTATAATAGTAAATGTTTTTGAAATATATAATAATGATAATTGCAGGACTATAATGTGGAGATATTGCTATATAGAACGCCCTTCCTTGTTGACGTAGTGAACGAGAGATTTGGAAGAGTGTTGAAGCTGGACTCAATCAGGGGCGGTGATATATGGAAAGGAATGGACATGCTGATCTTCAACACCTGGCATTGGTGGACCCACACCGGAAGTTCCCAACCGTAAGATCCAATATTATTCTTTTTATACTTCCTCACCCGCGCCATTGGTCCAACACATTTCAAACAACTTTGACCCCGCCGGATGTTGAAATGACACATGTGATTTGTCCTTTGAACAATGAAAGTGAAATCATATACATGTGCAGATTCTTTTTTTAATTTAGGGTGATGGACTGACTAAAATCTAGTATATATGATGATAATTATTACTGTTATTAATAATAATTGTTGCGGATTTTGTGCAGATTTGATTACATAGAAGACGGTGGGAAAACGTGGAAAGATATGAACCGTATGATTGCATTCTACAAAGGATTAACAACGTGGGCCAGATGGGTGAACCGCGATGTTAATCCTTCAAAAACCAAGGTCTTTTTTCAAGGCATTTCTCCAACCCATTATGAGTAAGCAATCTCAACTCTTTGTATACTAAATTTTCTTTTTGCCTTGCCATTTTTATGCATTCCTTTCAAATCCAATGTCATTTTCCAGGTTTTTTATATAACTGAGTTGATTTCAAGCTAATTCTTGACCTTAACTTAAGGCATAAAGTTAAAAATTCTCACTGATTTTGGACTAGATTGTTATTTTGTTAGATATTTTAATTATTAATGTTTCATTTTGAGCCAGAAAAAGTCTTTCGTAGATAAAAGTCATTTGTTAATTAACAATCAACGACTTGAAATGATATGACAAATTTACATGACATTGCATATTTACATAAAAATATCATAGGTAGAAAATATATGTTGGCTTGACAGAAAGACATGTTGGTCAAGAAATAATTTTATAAATTTACATATAACATAAAATTAGTTTTTACGAACGTGTCATTCTGTCAAGTTATCTCAATATGTTACCGCTAGTTAACTATTAATTTTCATCCAAAAAAAGTCATTTTAGCTTAAAAAGAAATATTGATGGTAAAATAAATAGGACTAAAATAATTATTAAATCAAACGTTAGAGAAATTTTTTAAGATTATGTTTTTATTTAATAAGAAAGTTTCACAGGTAATTGTTATCATAGAATGTTGATTGTATTTATGATGGGGAGAAATCATGTGAATTGCAGGGGAAAGGACTGGAACCAACCAACACAATCATGTAGTGCACAGACGCAACCATTCTTCGGAATGAGATACCCAGCAGGCACACCCATGGCTTGGGTTATTGTGAAGAAGGTCTTTAGTAGGATTAAGAAACCGGTGTATCTGCTCGACGTCACCGGACTCTCTCAGTATCGGAAAGATGCCCACCCGTCCGCATACAGCGGCCTACGCGGCGGCACCGACTGTAGCCATTGGTGCCTTCCGGGTTTGCCGGATACTTGGAACCAGATATTATATGCAGCTCTTTTTAGTTAAGAATGCAATGGAAAAAATAGGTTTAGGGAAAACCATTTGTTTTCTACCCTAGCGAACTTCAATTTCTCTAATAATTAGTGGTGTTACTGTAGTGGGGCAATTGGAGGATAATCACATCATAATTAAACTGTAAATTTTGATCTGTTTGTTTCCTGGGAAAGTTGAACAGATTTGAGTTGGTCATTCCATATTGTGGTAATTTTCATATTCTTCTTCGCTTAATTACTTTTGTGCCTCATTTATAAAAACAAGCATTGAGAGATGATTTTATCTTTGTAGAAATTTCGAATCAGTGATTTTTTTGTTGTTGTAGTTCTATCAATTTAACTTTTGTAATCATCCGAAATAAATAATATTGTTCCTTATTTTTAATTTATCAATTTAACGTTCAAACTAATACGTTGTAAAGGTCATTCCGATAGTCTAACCTGCTCTTCCGACTGTAAAACTGCATCATACCCCATTGAGAGGCTCTACCATGACAAGACTGATGATGAGGGTGTGATCATTGTTGATTAGTGGTTGAGAGATACAACAGGTTTTGAGATAGTTGCATTATAAACCTACAAGCAAGTTTGAGTGTGTCATAGATCCGTTTATAAAATTTTAGTGGTCTTAGGACTAACTTTAAAATTAAGCCCTTAATAATAAATATTGAAAAAATTAAAATTTAAAAATATGTCCCTAATATCAAGTATTAAAAAATTGAGTCTCCAATAACAAATATATTTTTTAAAATGTCCCTAATAGCAAGAATTGTGAAAAAAACTAGACTCCTAATAGAAATATCAGAAAAATTAAATTTTAAGAGTAGATGCCTAATAAAAAATATCGAGAAAAAATTGAGCCTCTAATAACAAGTACTATAAAAAAAATTAGCTCTCTGATAACAAGTATTGGAAAAAATAAATTTTAAGAGTATATACCTAATAACAAATATTGAAGAAAAAAAATAATCTCCTAATAACAAGTATTAGGGAAAAGACAAATGTTAAAAAAATTAGACCCCTAATAACAAATATTGAGAAAAAAAATTAAACATCTAACAACAAATATTAAGGGAAAAATAAATTTTAAGAATAGAGTCCTAATAACAAATATAAAAAAAATGAGCCCATAATAATGTGTTATAAAGTTGCCCCCCTAATAACACTTGTTGAAAAAATTACACCCTAATTACAATGAAAACCATGCCCAGGCCAGGAATGGCTCTAAATTGTGTCACTGCATTATTGAAAGGTGACATGGTCAATTAATGAGAGACAATAAAATGACCTTACAATTAGAGGTGTCGACTATAGACATCTTTGGATAAGTTCAGGAAGAAGTATATCGAAGAGGCTCACATGAATGACTTAAGACTATAATTTACGAATTTGACACAAAAAGATTAGACGTGATCGAGTATAGGCGAGAGTTTCTTCAATATTTGAGTCGGTTATAAAAATAATTGAGAGCTTTCACCCCTAATTTATTATTACAATCTTTCACCTACCAAATATTTATATTAATAATGAATCCAATAATTGATACCGTGGGAAATTGAGAATTTTCTCCTCAGGTGCACGTTAGCGGGTCTAACCGCCTGCGAAAATCCTCATTTCTTCTTCATTCTTTCCTGCTGATTCTTGTCGATTTCTTATCGTTTTCCGTTGGGTTTCGATTGTTCTTGCTGTGTGGAGACGCTGTGCTATGGCTACAACGGATTGGCGCAAGCTATTTGGTGCGGGTGGGGATCTGGCGTTAGAATACTTCCCACCGCCAGTGACTTCGGAGGGCTCAATTGCAATTGCTCCGCCGCCGGAGCTATTTGCGGAAGGGGCTGCTGATTGGAAGAATTCTCTCGTTGGCCAATTTCTTGGGCCAGCTCCCAATTTCAAGGCGATGCGATCAATGCTGGAGTCGATTTGGGGGAAATCTACCCTAATGAAGGTGAGCCTAGCTGGGCCGAATTTGTATGTCTTCTCCTTTGCTTCTACTGCGGCAAGGGACTGGGTGCTTGAGGGCGGGCCGTGGCACGTTCAGCACAAGCCACTAATCCTTCGAAGATGGGAGCCTAATCTCGCAAGGTTGGATTTCAATCTCACAAAAATACCGATCTGGGCTCATCTGTACAATGTGCCGCTGGAACTGTTTTCTCGTCGTGGATTGAGCTATATTGCAAGTGCGCTGGGTGTGCCGCTGTATATGGACAACATCACGGCGGGGCGTGAACGGCTGGAATTCGCAAAGGTTTGCGTAGAAGTCACTGCTGGAGCTAAGCTGCCGCGTACAATCCCTGTTGTTCTTCCTGACAAATCACTGGCTTATGTTAAGGTACGATTTCCTTGGATGCCTGCGTGCTGCAACAATTGCCTTACATTTAGTCATGCTACCTCTTCCTGTGATAAAGTTGATCATCCTGCAAATGTTGCTCCTAACCAAGAATGGAGAGTTAGGAAAAACGTAGATGTATTAACTACTGATGCTGCAAATGCAAGCCTGGTTAAATCTTCTGATATTAGCAATGCCTTGACTAATGCTGGAACTAGTGCGGGGTCTAGTGCTGAACCTTCCTCTGCAGCTGAGGCCATTACTGCTGGACAAGTTAGTGTCGAGCTTGCCTCGGCAATGGCCACTGATGAGTCTAGTGGTAATGTTGAGCTAGTTGTTGGGGATGTGGTTCCTTGTGTCGCTGTGACTACCGATAGTGAGGGGGTGGTGCTAACTAATGATGAATTCCCTCCTCTGGTGAGCCATGTTTCCAAATCTAAGGATAAAACTGTTCTTAGTGGTTCGAAAAACAAATTTGAGGCCCTGAATGATATTTCAAATGAGGAGGAGCCTCGGAAACCTCGACTTGCTGCAATGGGAGTGGCTAACCTATTGCATGAAATGAAAGCTAAGAAAGGGGATAAACTTAAGTTGAGGGGGTCACAAGGTGGATCTGCTAGATCTCATTAATGTCTGTAATTTTTTGGAATATTAGGGGGTTCAATAACTCCCTGAAACAGAGTAATGTTTTCAAGCGTTTGAATAGCCTTCAAGCCTCTGTTGTCTGTTTAGTTGAAACTTGAGTACGAGAGGTGAATTTTCTTAAGCTGTTTAACAAGTATAGCTCTGAGTGGATCTGTTTTCATAATTACCTACATGTTGACTTGGGTAGAATATGGACTTTATGCAAAAAATGGTATGATTTCTCAGTGGTTCATTCGGATGATCAAGTAATTACTGTGAAGGGTCACCTGGATGGTAGGGTAGTTTTTCTCTTAGCTGTGTATGGAAGTAATAGTGGTGTGCAAAGGCGTAAGTTGTGGGATCAATTCAGGGTTATTGCTTCCTTAACTGGTGACTTGCCCTGGATGGTTGGAGGTGACTTTAATGTCACTCTTTCAGCAGAGGAGAGTTCAGATTTTGAAGTGTTAGGGCCTCACTGTTCTACTGATATGCTTGAGTTCCAGGAATGCTTAAGTAATGTGGGGTTGCTAGACCATCCATTTGCTGGTCCAACTTTCACTTGGACAAATAAGCATGAAGAAGGTTTTCTTGCAAGGAAACTTGACAGAATACTTGTAAATCATCATTGGTGTGCTGAGATTCCTAACTCTGGAGTTGAATTTCTTCCTCCAGGAGTATCTGATCATTGCCTTGCTTTGGTCAAATTATGTGATAAGGATGCTGTGCAGAGGCCAAAACCTTTTAAGTTTTTTAATTTCTGGACTGAGCATCCAGATTTTAGGAAGGTGGTTGAAAATTCATGGAGGGAACCTGTCGAGGGTAACCCAATGAGGGTCCTTTTTACAAAGTTAAAGAGGCTTAAAATGCAATTGAAGGCTTTGAACCAAAGTCAGTTTTCTGAAATCTCTAAGAGAGTGAAGGATAAAAGAGCTCAGTTGGAGGCCATTCAAGATCTAAATTTGAGACTGCCTGTTCAACAGGGGAATATGCTGCAGGAAAGGTTAATTCAGGAGGAACTTCATACTTTGGAGAAGGCTGAAATTCTTTTTTATCAGCAAAAGGCCAAAGTTCAGTGGATAAATGAGAGGGGCCAGGGGACTAAGTTTTTCCATGATATGGTTGTTGTGAAGAGGAAGAAAAGTACAATTAATTTCCTGTATGATGAGATGGGAAATAGATTGGAGACATTTGATAGTATTGCTGCTGAGTTTGAACATTTTTTCACTGGGCAGATTGGTCAAGTGGATCAGGGGGTTGGTGGATGTTCTGTTGAAGAACTCAAAAGCATTCTACAAGTAACTATTCCAGATGAGGATCACAATTGCTTGATTCGAAATGTTTCAGATGAGGAAATTAAGCAGGCTTTTTTTACCCAGGGGAAGAACAAGGCTCCTGGGCCTGATGGCTACACTCCTTGGTTCTTTTAATTTGCTTGGTCTATTGTGGGAGGAGACTGTGCTGCTGCACTTAGGTATTTCTTTGCAACCTCTTCACTTCTCTCTACATTTAATGCTACTGCAATCACTCTAGTTCCTAAAACTCCTGGTGCTTGTAAGGCAAAAGAGTTTAGACCAATTTCTTGTTGCTCAGTAATATACAAAGCTATTACTAAGATTTTGGTAGGAAGATTAACATCTGTGTTGCCTACTTTGATTTCAAAGAACCAATATGCTTTTATTAAAGAGAGAAGTATAACTGATAATACTCTCCTAGCACAAGAGTTGGTTAAAGGGTATGGTAGGAAGGTTATTTCACCTAGATGTGCTCTTAAGGTTGACTTGCAGAAGGCCTTTGACTCTTTGAATTGGGGGTTTTTGGACAAGATTTTGGAAGCTATTAACCTCCCTGAGATGTTTAGGAAGTGGATAATTGCTTGTTACACTGGCAGTAGGTTCTCTATCACTCTGAATGGGAGCCTTGTTGGTTTCTTTAAAGGAAAAAGAGGAGTGAGGCAAGGAGACCCATTGTCTCCTTACCTCTTTGTCTTAGCTATGAATGTGCTATCACACCTATTGGATCTTGCTGCAAAGAACAGGATATTTCAGTTTCATCCCAAGTGTAAGAGGATAGGGCTTACTCATCTTTGTTTTGCTGATGATCTCCTCATATTCTGTAAAGGGAATTTGGATTCTTTGATTGGTATACAGTGTGTATTGGAGAAATTCTATGACTTTTCTGGTTTAAGGTTGAATGCTGCAAAGTCTGAATTATTCACTGCAGGTATATCCAGTGACCAACAAAGTGAAATGGGTAGATTGATTGGTTTTAAGGTAGGCCATTTACCTGTAAGGTACTTAGGCATCCCTTTAGTAACCAGGAAGCTCTCTGAAAAGGATTGTAATAGTCTTTTGGAGGGAATAAAAGCAAGATTGGGCACTGGTCATGTAGGTTGCTGAGCTTTGCTGGTAGATTACAATTGATTAGAAGTGTGCTTTTCAGTGTCGTAAACTACTGGTGCAGGCAAGTGATGCTCCCAAAGGGTGTTGTCCAGAAGATTGAATCTCTTTGCATGCGGTTTTTCTGGAGAGGTAAAGATGTTGCTGCTGCTGGTGCTAGAATAAGCTAAAGGACTATCTGCAAACCTAGACGAGAGGGTGGCTTGGGAATAAGGGACCTGCAAGAGTGGAATAAAGCTTGTTTTGTTGTGTTGCTGAAGCATATGCTAGCTGCTGAGGGCTCTCTGTGGGTTGCCTGGGTCAAAGAATATGTATTCAAAGGCAGTGAAGTGTGGGACGTTGAAGAAAAGCCACATCATAGCTGGTATTTGAGGAAAATGTTGAAGCTTAGGCCTATTCTTTCTGCATCCTTAGGTGCAGGATCAGCTGATAAGGTCAAGGCCATCTGGGACATGATTCGTGAGGTCAGACCTACATTTATGTGGCACAGATTGATCTGGTTTGGTGGCCACATTCCAAAGCATTCGATCCGAGCATGGATGGTCATATTGGATAGATTACCAACTCTGGACAGACTGAAGAGGATGGGAATTGTACCTTCTGAGCAGAGTGATTCTTGCGTGCTGTGTTGGGAGGCTGGTGAAACAAGGAACCATCTGTTTGCGGAATGTCCTTACTCGCGAGGCATCTGGAATGCTGTTCTTGAGAGGTGTGGTGTTCATCGAATGATGGTGGAATGGGAGGAAGAGCTTGACTGGTTATGCACTCGATTAAAAGGGAAGTCCTTGCTCGTTTACATGTTGAAATTAGCATGGTGTTCGTATGTGTATTGCGTTTGGGAGGAACGGAATCGGAGGCGTTTCAAAGGAGTAAATAGAGAGATAGATTCTTTAATTACTTTTATACAACTGAATTTGAGTGTAAAGATTCAACATAGGTTAGTTCGAATTGATTATGTAAATAGAAACTTGCTTGAGGCTTGGGGAATTCCCTATGGGATGGATGCCTAAGTTTCAAGTCTAGTATGCTGTTATGTTTTTCTTGTCTTGGATAAATAAAATACAACACTTATCCAAAAAAAATATTTATATTAATAAATTTAACCGGTCAAATCTCTAAAATATTTTAAACTTTAAATTTTTAGCTCAATAAATTATTGATCAAACAGGGTAATTGTTTACACGTACTGTAGAGTTTTTAGGATTTCTTGAATTTCTTAAATTGGAGATTGAAGACCCGAAATGAGAGAGAGAGAAAATAGAAGACATTTTATTATTATTGCTAAAATGGTAAAAATGAAAAGTAATTAATACATAACCGAGACATGGTTTATATAATATAATATAACTAAGATAATTAATTCTTGGAATCTTGACAACCATTACACCAGATTCGTTCTATAGTGACACTTATCGTGGCTTTTTTTTTAATAAAAACCGCTAATATTTAATTTATGTCGGCGTTTTGGAGTCAAACGCTATAAAATAAACGCCGCTATAGTAAAAGAATTAGCGGCGTTTGGTAGTATAAACGCCGCAATTGATTTTATTTTAGTGGCGGTTATGTGTAAAACGCCGCGATAAGTCCCTTTTGGCGGCATTTGTTAACGAAAACGCCGAAATAAAAAAAAATTAATACTCCGCGTTTCCCCCAATTCTATCGTACAAAAGAATCCTTAAATTCTACTGCTCCCTTCTCGCTGTACTACTCATCTCGTCGACCAAGCGCTCGTCTTGCCGTCGCACCTCAAGCAAGCGCCGTTCGCCTCGCCGTCTTACCACTAGAAAGCGTCGTTCGCCTTGCCGTCGCAGTAGCGAGCAAACTTGGGCTAAAGAAAAAACAGGTTCGGTATGTTATATAGCGACCAACTACGATTCTGATTGACCATTCATTTAAAATGGTCAAGAATTTTTCATATTTTTGTACAGGGTCTCTATCTCCAGTTATGGATGGCCTGTCCTTATGCAAGGGATTTTAGTTTTCATTTACAGACCCTGTATTGGTTTCAATGTATATAGCGATGCTATGATCCAATTAGTTTTCATTTCCGTATGTTTAAGCTGTTGGATCATATTTTACTTTGTGTGTTCGAATGCCTGAATTTTGACTGGAATTTGCTTGAATTGCCTGGATATTATTGTGTGGCCTTTGAATCAAATGTTTGTGAAGATTGATGAGTTGAAACATCAAATGACAAGATCCGAAGGAAGTTTTATCATGTTTTTTTGGCTTTATTGAAATGTTCGGATTTTGGAAGGGCTTTGAATTGATGTTGATGATACAGAGGGTAAACTTGGATGAGTTTGTCATTTGTGGCATGCTGGCCTTCATTCCTTTTCAGAAATTGTTCCCTTAGCCAATTGTCGCCCCACTCCCTCGAAATTAGGCTTTGCTCTCTCATGGCTTTGCAGAAATTAACAGTTTAACACTATAGAGTTGACCCTTTGCTTTTGTTAATTATCTTTTTTCCAAGAACTTTCTGACACTGTATTTTCTTTTTTGCTTGTTAATTATGTGTTATTCTGATAGGGACTTTGAATTGATGACAGGAGGGTCATAATTTTACCTTGAATTTGTACGACTTGAGCCAAGGACTTGCTCGACAGATTTCAACGACCTTGTTAGGAAAGGCTATTAAGGGAATATGGTGAGCATTTTGTTTGAAGGGGAAAGATTGTATCTTGATGTGAGATTTTTTATTGAAGTTTAAAATTTTCTTAAACATGTTTATTATCATCTTAGATCATGAATTGTTAAAAAGTATTTTCCTTCTGCAAGAAGTATGCAGCACTCAAGAGCAGAGATCGAACTTAGGGTGGAAGTCTTCTTCAAAGAAGCCTAGCAGTCTTCTGCAAACTAGTGATTGTCTTGGAGCAGAAACTCTCCTTAAATTACTAAAAAATTACTTAAGAAGACTAATTAGGAAATTGGATAATTGTCGTGGAGAACCTACAAATTATTATGTTTTTTAAAAGAACTACAAATTTTATCTTTTCTAATGCATGCATTTTGTAGAAGATGAAAAAATTGATTATGATGTGGGTGTGATGTAGAGAAATGCTATTATTGTGAAGCTGTAAAATTAGGTCTAATATTCTTGAGAAGAGGCAACATAGGAGAAATAAATATACGAGACTAAACTTGATGTAGGAGGGCAAAACTAAATAAGTAACTTCTGAGTGTATCAGAATTTCACTAATAATTGTTTTCTTGTTTCTAAATTTCAGATTTCACAATCAGAGAGTTCCTTTGGTAATTCTTGTTTGTGGAACTTCCTGTGTTGGGAAGTCTACAATAGCTACACAACTTGCACAGAGGCTAAACTTGCCAAATGTCTTACAGGTTTAACAATTTGTTCATCTACTGAAAGTATTTAGGTTTTCTTTTATCATGTTTCCTTTCGTTGACTCTTTTTTTGTTGCAGACCGATATGGTTTATGAATTGCTACGTACATCAACCGAGTATGTCTAATTCTATTTCTTTTATTATAAATCTTTTCAGTCACTATAAAGGTAATGCATGTTAAGAAGGCATATTGATTGTTTTAACTATCTGAAACTGCTATTAACTTCTCATATCTAACTTTTTTGGTACAAGGACTCGAGAAGGTGTCGGTAGTAGTGTTGACCAAGATGAAGTGGATTGGGAAAGAGAGGTATAGGAACGAAATATGTAGAAGGATTAAATTGTGACAAAATGTATTTTTGTAATGAAATAAATATTTTGTTGAACCAATATTTTAAGTTAATTGTGATAATATATTTTTGGGATGAAATAAATATTTTATTTAACAATATTTTGAATCTGTAATTTACATTTTTTAACGAAATAGAAATAGGGAAAATTTAATTTTTAATATTATTTTATTTCCCCTACAATCAAGCATAGCAGCGTTTGTAAAATAAAACGCCACTAAATGTCAGGCTATTGTAGCGTTTGTCAAAACAAAACGCCACTAAATGTCAGGCTGTTGCGGCGTTTGTAAAATAAAACGCCACTACAGGTCAGGCTTTCGCGGCGTTTGAAATATAAAACGCCACTAAAAACCAGTTATTCGCGGCGTTTGTGTTACAAACGCTGCTACAGAACTTGACTTTTTGCGGCGTTTGTAAAAATAAACGCCACTAAAGAACACTTATTTGCGACATTTGTATTTATAGATCTTAACTTATCGCGGCATTTGTTACCTAAAAACGCCGTGAACTATTGCGGCGCTGCTTTAAGCGGCATTTCTTGCGGTGCTTTTTAAAGCGCCGTGAAAGTTTTTAGCGGCGCTAAAAAAGCCGCTATAGGGTTAAAAAAACGCCTCTAAAGAACTGTTTTGTTGTAGTTAGCATGATTTTACAAATTACTATATTAGCCCCCCTCAAGTTGGAGTATATATATTATGTATGTCCAACTTGGATATAGCTTGGAGAAAAGAAGATGGCTGCAAAGCCTTTGTAAAACAATCTGCCAATTGATTATGTGTTGAAACAGGAAGTATAGTGATCAAGCTTTGATGCAGCTTCTCGCAAATAAGATGAAAATCAATTTCAATGTGTTTAGTTCGCTCATGCTGCACGGGGTTCTCTGCAATACGAATGCCATATATATTATCACAATAGAGATTAGCAGGGGAAATGTTAGCAAGTTGTAAATCAGAAAGTAAATATATTAGCCATTAAATTTCACAAGAAACAGAAGTAAGGACACGATATTCTGTTTCACTTGAAGAACGAGAAATTGTTTGTTGCTTCTTGGAACGCCAAGAAACAAGAGCTTAACCAATAAAAACACAAAAACCAGTAACAGATCGTCTTGAATCAGGCATGAAGCCCAATCAGAGTCACAAAAAGCATTGATCTTAATGTTATTATCAGTAGGAAAGAAAATGCCTTGTCCAGGGGATCCTTTAATGTATCTAAGAATCATATGAACAACCTGTAAATGTATATAAGTAGGGGCAGAGAGGAATTGAGAGAGATGATGAACAACAAAGGAGATATCAAGTCTTGTATTTGTTAGATATAATAACTTTCCAATGAGTCTTCGATAATGACACGCGTCGTATAGTATCAAAAATAAATCCTTAAACTCAAATAAATAAGAATAAAAATAGTATAGCGAGAGTAAGGGTCGATCCACAGGGAATAGGTGTTCTAACACCCTTTCATTCTGACTTAGACCAAGAAACCTGTAAAAATAAAAGTGTGTGTGTGTGTGGGGGGGGGGGGGGGGGCTAAGAGAAGTGATTTGAGTAATAAAAAATAATAAGAACGAAAATAAGTATTGAAAATGAATTATGGAATGAATTAGCCTCAAGCTACGCTTTTCCACGACATCCTCGATCACCAAAATGGATTTTTCTTCAACTTTCTTGCCGGTTACAGTCTACAAGGCCCAACCCTTGCAACTTGCTTCTCGTTGGTAAACTCGACTCCCAGGGCAATCCTTGAAATCAAGCTTTAGTTGGTTAGCTACGGCAATCGATGCTAACTCAAGTCTGAATTAATGCTGGAGAAGCCCTTGCTCGGATAATCGTCTCAATGAGAATTGTTTTCAATTTTGATTCCCCTTAGTGGACCGCCACTAAGTTTGTTCTTAGGGAGTTGAATTGGCTACAAGCTTTTTCCTCGTCCCCAGCGATGGATCTAAACCACTTCACCTCGATGCGCGCTCTCGGAATGAAACAATTGAGATTCCTAAAGATTAGGCCGATTGCCTAATCAATTTTACAGAGAATCTAAAAAAGAATCGTTGAAGGAATGAAGAACTCTTCTAATCTCACGAGTTTAATCGGGTTTGGCGTTGCTTTTGGCTAAAGAGGATTTAGTTAAGCATGGTTGGTGAAAAAACCATACTTAATTAAATAATGAAAGAAATGGAGAAAATGGAAATGAAGAAAAATAAAGAACTTTATTAAACTCAAAGGTAGAAGAGAACAATGAGCAAGTGATGATCTAACTCACCCCAAAGTGGGGTATTTATAGTAGCTGAAAACCCTAAAAAACTAAAATGATAAATCCTAAATTTAATTTAAATTACATAAGATAATTATCCCAAGTTTGAATTTTAAAAATTAAAATCCGGATGATAGGCTATCTGATAAGCGGCTTGATAAGCTATCACTGTTGCTGACGTCAACTTCTAGAAGGTGCTGACGTGGCGCCCAGTCAACATTCATGCCCTGATTCATGCCTATGAATCTGCCCATGACTCCAGCATTTTCTGCAGCATTCTAGCTTATTTCTAGCATCACGTCCCCTATATGAAAACAACATAAAACAACCCAGTTAAGTCCCTCAAACTTATATTTAATCAAAATAAGGACAAAAAACATAACCAAAATAAATACTTATCAGATAAGAAGTAATATCTGTTAAAGGAACTCTATTATTTTTAGACAATGTGGTTTTTGCATGAAAAGGAGTAGAAACAAGTTTACAGTCCAGAAAATCAGTCTCTTGAAGTAAATCTAAAGTATACTTTCGCTAACACAGAAAAATTCTTTTTTTAGATCTAGCCACTTCAAGGCCCAAAAAATATTTCAAAGATCCTAAATCTTTAATCTTGAAACAATCATGCAAAAAATTCTTAATGGAAGATATTTCATGCTCATTGAGACTAGTTAACACTATGTCATCTACATAAACATCAAGTGCAATGAAAGTAGGACCTGATCCTTTAATAAAAAGAGAAGTATCAGCATAAGCCTGCTTAAAACCTTGCTGAACCAAGGCTAAAGCAAGCCTTTCATTCCATTGTCTACTGGTCTGCTTAAGACCATAAAGACTCTTAGTTAACTTACAAACTAAGCCGGGTTTATCAGTTTTATAACCAAGGGGTAATCCATATAAATCTCTTCATCAAGAAATCCATGTAAGAAGGCATTATTAATGTCTAACTGATGTAAATGCCATTTTTTTGAAGCAGCAACAGCCAATAAGGTCTTAATAGTTGTTATTCTAGCAACTGGACTAAACTGAAGCATAAGCTGTGCACCCAAATACTCTTAAATGACTTATCTTAGGAGGAAAAGAATACAAAAGATCATAAGGAGTTTTGTTTTGTAAAAGAGGTGTAGGTGTAATGTTAATAAGATATGTTGCATGCAAAACACAATCAAGCCAAAAAATCAAAGGCAAACCAGCTTGTATTCTTAAGGATCTAGCTACTGAGAGAAGATGTTGATGTTTTTTTCTACAATGCTATTCTGTTGAGGAGTATATGTGCATGAATTTTGATGAACAACACCTTTTATTTTGAAAAAAATAGTTAATTCAAATTCCTTTGCATTGTCAGACCTAACACACGTTATTTTTCTTGAAAATTGAGTTTCTACAAAGTGATAGAAATGTATAAGTAAATATCTAACTTCAGATTTGACTTTTATTGAAAAAATCCACACGAACCTACTTTTATCATCTACTAATGTTAAAAAAATATATATGACCATAAAGGCTTTTAACTGGGAAAGGCCTCCACACATCAGCATGTATCAAGTCAAATATAGATTCTGAATACGTAGTACTAATAGAAAAAGGCAAGCGTTTCTGTTTTGCAAGATGACAAGTTTCACAAACAAAATCAGTAGGCAAAGATATCTCTTTCTTAATATCATCAAAATATTTCATTCTTCCCACAGAAGGATGGCCTAACCTAGAATGCCATAGTCTAAAAGACTCAAATGCAGTCATACAAACAGTAAACTCAAAAGAAAAAACTGAAAAAGGTTAGAAACAATGTTACTTGATGCAGAAGCATTAACATCAAGCTGATAAAGACCATTATTATTCTTAGCTATACCAATTATCTTCCATGTGGACATGTCCTGTATAGAACAAAAATCAGAAAAAAGAACAAAAAATGAAAGATTTAGTTAGTTGAGACACTGAAATAATATTGAAGGCAAAACCTGAAATAAAAAACACATTATGCAAAATTAAGGAATTATTAATTTTAACATTACCTATATGACTAACCCTAACCAAAATATTATTAGGCAGCCTTATGAACTTATTATCAACAGAGTAATAAGAATCAAATAATTCTAAGCTATGACGTATATGATCAGTAGCACATGAATCCAATATCCAAGAAGAATTAACACATGAAAAAGATGAACAACAAACTGAAAAATTACCTGCATCACCAGTTGTAACATCAAATGCAGAAGAAAGAGCATTGACCTTTGAATCAGTAACAGAAGAATTCTGAACAGAAGAATTTTGAGCAGACATAGACCCTTCTTGCAGCATACTTAACAAATTCTCATATTGTTGTTTAGTGAAAACAACAGGGGAACCAGATTCCTGACTATGTTTAGTGTTCTCAAAAAACCCATCAACAATAGGCATCCCTACTTGATTTACTCTGTTAGACTGATTTCTATTCTTATATCCTGGTGGAAATCCGTGCTTTCTATAATACTTTTCAACAGTGTGACCATATATCCCACAAAAGGTACACAACGGCCTCTTTGAAGAACCAACATTAGAAAACTTTTTATTAACAACCCTATTTTCAAACTTAATACTAGATCCATCATTCTTCCCATGATATCTATCAGCTAGTAAGATATTAGAGTCAAGAGTAGGAACAGAACCTGGGGATCTCTCATGGTGGAGCACTAAAGCAAAAACATCATTAATCTTTGGAACTGGTTTCATCATTAAACATTGAGACTTAGGAATAGAAAAACTATCATTCAATCCTCGAAGAAACTGAAGCAAAAAATCTTGATTTCGGTATTTCACAACATCACAATCACAAGATTTAAGAGGTCTAAAGTTGTATATTTTATCCCAAACTACTTTCAGCTGCGTGTAATAAGAAGTAACAGAAGCATTACCTTGTTGCAAAGAGTAGAACTCTTGAAGCAAATCTGAAACTCGTACCAAATCTCCTTGATTAAAACAATCGAAAAGGTCCTTCCACAAATCGTAAGCAGTATCAAACCATAACACGCTTTGGGCGATTTCTAGAATTAAGGCTCGCTACAACCAAGATAATACCAGATTGTTGCACTTCATCCACGCTTTGTATTTGGGCGCTGTTCGATTTGGCTCCTTAATCGATCCATCAACAAAACTCCACTTGTTCTTGGAGATGAGAGACATTTTCATCGACCGAGCCCAGCTATGGTACACCATCAAGCAGAGAAGAGGTGAGGACGAGAGTTGGGTTTTCGTTTGGGTGAATGTAGTATTCACCAGACGAGTCATCGTTGCGGAAGGAATGACCGTCGACGAAAGAGCTGTTAGCAGAAGACGAATCAACTGATACCATGTAGAGTTTCTAGAGTTTCTTGAATTTCTTGAATTGGGGATTGAAGACCCGAAATGGGAGAGAGAGAAAATATAAGACCTTTTATTATTATTGTTAAATGGTAAAAATGAAAAGTAATTAATACATAACCAAGACATGATTTATATAATATAATATAACTATGATAACTAATTCTTGGAATCTTAACAACCCAATAAGATTTTACAAATTACTCTATTACGTACATGACTGTATAATTCAAATACTAATATTAATAAAGATAGTATATTACTTTGAAGTTTGAATCGACATGATAAAAAATTATATTGATCCAACATTTACATGTATAATAAATACAATAGTGTTGATAATTTCAATAACTAAATTATTAAAACATCATTTTTGTTCTTAAAACCCGAGCTTATTAAAGAACACCGTCTCGTTACCATTAAAAAACACAATTTCGTTATTTTTGTTTCCCTTTTCATCGAAACTAGTAATAAAGAGAGATCAATTTCAAGACTACGATTTCATTAACTGCAACTTCAATATTCAAAAAATTTATACCAACATATATTACTTTATAATCACATTTAGATTATACTACCATATCGTTATCTTTTAAAAATTACAATTTCGTTATTTTTGTTTTCCTTTTCATCAAAACTAGTAATAAAGAGAGATCAATTTAAAGACTATGATTTCATTAACTGTTACTTCAATATTTAAAAAATTTATATGAACAAATACTACCTTGTAATTACCTTTAGACTATTCAAAAAATTATAATATTTTAATATTCAAAAAAAATTATAATGTTTCATCGACAATATATTAGATACTATTTGTTAATTTATTAATTTAGCTAAGCTGCTCATTTTTGTTCCCTCATTTTCCTTAGGTCATGGGTTCTAGACCCACTAGCAACACCTCATTCCTTTACCTAGAGTCCCCTCTGGCCCTTTTCCCTCTGGCCCTTTCCCCTCCCCTCTAGGTAAGATAAGGATTTGATAAAATTTGTCAAAAAAATTAGGGTAAAATATATTCATTTAATTATAGATATTTATAATAAATATGTAAAATTTTAAAATAATAATTTAATTATTTAACTAAAAATTTGTGACAAACAACTCACCTTGACCTGATATAATAATAGTTTTAGTCTCAAAACTTATAGTACATTTTATCATGTTGGCCCTAATTCAATAAATTTAATCATTCATTTTTAATATTTTTAACATTGCACCCTCTTACCACTTACCGCACTCCATGTTGCTGCCCTCAACTTGATAATCATCAGGTGTGATAACTCGACAAACACGATCACTTTGCTACTGGACAATTTACAAACTAATGAAAAAGCTCATTATGATTCTAACGCCGTCTATTAGTAGACACCATCACTTCACTAATGAAAATTTTAAATATGTAGTGTTAAAATTATTGAACTATTCTGAATTAGGACCAAATTCATAGAATAAATATATTTTAGAACTAAAATTATTATTGTAATAAGTTGTTTGTTTCAATTTAAACAGTAAAAATGACCTATTTGTCACAAAATCTTAATTGAACGACTACATTATACTTTAGGAAAACCACACCACTGACCACCAAATAAATTGAGGATACTTATTTGGACCACCGAACTATAGAAATCGTCAATCAGACCATCGAACTTATAAAATCAACCTATTTTGACCACCGCCGTTAAAAACCTAACGGTGGAGTGACGGAACTGCCATGTGGCAATTGACGAAAAAATTTAAAAATTACACATTTGGTCCTTGTTATTTACACATTCTTTCAATTTGTCATAATTTTAAATTAATAAAATAATAAATTATTTAATTAAGCAGTGACACGTGTCAACATCTTATTGGAGGACTTTAATTATTTATATTTAATTTTATTAATTTATTTCCCCCTCCAATTAGATGGTGACATGTGTCACCACCAATTTAGAGGAGAAAAATTAAATTCTCTCCACCTGCACTAAGCATGATTCAAACCTGGGTCTATCAAGTGTAAAGCTAATGGCTTTGCCACTGCACCAAGAACAACTTTGTGCTAAAATTCTCCAGATATAATATGTACCTCTTATTAGTTTCTACATTTATAAGCCAAAAGTTCAAACCCTAAACACTAATTTCACATATATAAATCCTAAACCTTAAAATCTAACCATAAATATTTCAAATTAATTTCACGCTAAATATTTCAAATTAAACCCCAAACCCTAAACATTTCAAATTAATTACACACTAAATATTTTAAATTAAACCCTAAACCCCAAAACCTAAAAATTTCAAATTAATTTCACGCTAAATATTTCAAATTAAACCATAAACCCTAAATATTTCAAATTAATTTCACTCTAAATATTTCAAATTAAACCCTAAATCCCAAACCCTAAACTTAAACCTTAAAATTTTCAAATTAATTCTACGCTAAATATTTTAAATTAAACCCTAAACCCTAAGTATTTCATATTAAACCATAAACCCCAAACCTTAAATTCTAAAGATTTCAAATTAGTTCCACGCTAAATATTTTAAATTAAACCTTAAATCCTATTTTAGGTTTTAATTTAAAATATTTAGCATGAAATTAATTTAAAATATTTAGGGTTTAAAGTTTAATTTAAAATATTTAGCGTTGAATTAATTTAAAATTGTTAGGGTTTATGGTTTAATTTAAAATATTTAGTGTAGAATTAATTTGAAATTTTTAGGGTTTAAGGTTTGGGTTTGGGGTTTAATTTGAAATATTTAGCGTGAAATTAATTTGAAATTTCTAGGGTTTATGGTATAATTTAAAGTATTTAGTGTGGAATTAATTTGAAATGTTTAGGGTTTGGGGTTTAATTTGAAATCTTTAGCGTGAAATTATTTTGAAATATTTAGGGTTAGAGTTTAGGATTTATACATGTGAAATTAGTGTTTAGGGTTTGAGCTTTTGGCTTATAAATGTAAAAACTAATAAGAGGTATATATTATATCTGGAGAATTATAGAACAAAGTTGTGCTTGGTGAAGTGGTAAAGCCATTGACTTTACACTTGAAAGACCTAAGTTCGAATCCTTCTTAGTGCAGGTGAAGAGAAATTTATTTTTCTCCTCTAAATTGTGTCACCACCTGATTGGAGGGAGAAAATAAATTAATAAAATCTAATATAAATAATTTAAGTCCTCCAATGAGGTGTTGGCACGTGTCACCACTTAATTAAATAATTATGATTAAATTGAAAGAATGTGTAAATAATAGGGACCAAATGTGTAATTTTTAATTTTTCTGTCAATTGCCACGTGGCAGTTCCGTCACTCCACCGTTAGGTTTTTAACGACGGTGGTCAAAATATGTTGATTTTATATGTTCAGTGGTCTGATTGACGATTTCTATAGTTCGGTGGTCCAAATATGTATCCCCAATTTGTTTGGTGGTCAGTTGTTCCTTTATACTTTTAAAAAATAACTTATATATTACTAAATCTATAATTATGTAACTTGTAATGTGTTATATACTTTAATTAATTTATTTAAGATTAAAGCTATGCATTTCGAAAGCATCATGCTAAGTATGAAAAGAATGAAGGATATTACATTTTTTGAGAGTTTGTTCTTAAAATGATCGCATGATAATATCCATATAAAGAGCTTTCATTATAGTAGGGTGAATATAAAAGAAGGTATCTTAAAAAACAGTACCGATATAATTGTTAGATTAGGTATAATAAGATCTAAGATGTTGGATTAAAAAAAGAAAAAAATATATAAAAGGAGTAAAGGGCATAGAAGGTTAATCGGTTAACCTTATAGAAAGAAAAAGGGGAAAGAAAAGGGGGAAAATTAAACGTCAGTTTTCTATAACCCACATTTTCCTTTCATCTATCTTCTTCAACCCCAGTTTCTTTGTGTTTGAGTTGGAGTAGAGTAATATCTGAGGTAAGATTCTTCCTCTTCACATATCAAGCTTCAAAATAAGATCTATGTCTCCATATATAAGTGTTATGGGGTGCCTAGGGTTTTGTTGGGGTTATGCTTTAAGATAGGTTTTTGAAAGAATTTGAGAAATGGTTGTCTTTCATCCTTCTATTAATTCTTATGAATTTCTATGATGATTGTTAAATAGTGAACGAAGGAGGAGAGTCTTCCAAAAGCATAGGCAATGTAACCCCCTTAGCCCGGCCTAGACGGTTGACCCGAACTACGAAGATTACACGGGGAAAACCAAAGTCAACCTGAAAGTCAACCTTGATTAACTACCCTTTTTTTTCTTTTTAATCTTTTCTAAATGGATATTAACCCTAGGTGAACTCTTGAGATGAGCATACACAAAGATCATAGCAATTAGAGAACAATTAGGGACTCGATTGCACATCTTACGAAAATAGGGACCAAATTGTAAATTATGGAAATTACGAGGACTTAGCCAATTTTGAGTTACCATTATGAAATTAGTCATGTTTCATGCCTCTCTGTCAAATTTCATCTCAAACAGACACTCCGAACACAAGCAATTGCATAAGCAAAGTTTAGGACCAAAATGTGAAGATTTCAAAACATATAACCATATGATTCAGTGCCCAACGGTCGAGTGTTCTGAAACGGGGGAGTACCGTTCCGAAACGCGGGACCGTTCAGAAACCTGTTGCGGAATAGAGCTTGGCAGTAGCAAATCCGTTTCGGAACGGCTCTACCCGTTTCGAAATGCCATGGCCATTTCAGGCCATCTGTTCCGAAACAGTAGCACCTGTTCCGATACGGGCTGCCCAGAAATGCAGAATTTTTCTGGTTTATCACACTTTCGACCCATCAAACACATACATAATACCTCCCTATCATGCCAACAAGTCATCAAACAATAAGGGAACATATTAACATCATCAAAACTCAGTCATAGCATCAATTAAGGAAAATCCCA
This sequence comes from Hibiscus tridactylites, assembly GCA_958450335.1. NCBI lineage: Eukaryota > Viridiplantae > Streptophyta > Magnoliopsida > Malvales > Malvaceae > Hibiscus > Hibiscus tridactylites. The sequence goes on from OY288279.1 coordinate 74,657,374, forward strand.
AATCTATAGGTATGCATCCTATAATGAAAATCATGCAATCACCAAATCACCAAAACCAAAAACCAAATGGCCCTTTTCATGTTCCAAACACCATAGGCAATAAACCAAACTTAGGGAGTCCAAAACATCTCCCAAAAACACAATCTAGGTTCCCATTGCCAAATACCAAAAGCTAATAGTGTTGTGAAAATAGTCACCATACATGAGCTTAAACCTCCACTTGGATCCTTGACCTCCTTGCTACCCTTTAAGCACTTCAATGCTCTGAATTATTGGTTCAAGAAAGAGAGAGCATAAGCACATAGGCTTAGTGAGGAATGCTCTAATAAAACAACACAATAATGCACTTTATAAACACCTTTCCAAGGCCTTTAAGTTCAAAACAACATTTATCATGCATCTATGCATACAAACCAAGCATCTCATGCTTCAATTCAACAACATGTCATATTGGCTTTCAAGTGATAATCCATAACCATTTTCAACTCAAAACACAATCGGATACGCGGATTACAAGCGTTGTCCCTTACGCTTCATACACACTACCAATATCAAGGTGGAGTTTACCGGTACAATCACAACCCCTCAACACCCGTGATGGAGTCTACGGTACAATCACAACCCCTCCACATCACTCATTGGTAGTTGTATAACATCACTAACGAGAACACGGGACACACAACACAAGATCCACACATGGACTTTTAACCACCATTGTGATCTTAACCATCTCGTTAGTGTACTTAGATGGATTTTACGGTACAATCACAACCCCTCAACATCCAAGGCGACTTTATTCACGGTGCCCCCAATCCTATAGCCGGCTAACTATATCCGATTCAAGTACTTTTAAACCAACACATCACTTGCCAATATACATCATTTAACATCATCAACCCACTGTTTTAAAGCATTTAACAAAGCCATTAAATCATCATGCATCACTATGCATCAAAACCACATTTATCAATGTCAAACCAAGGATCTCTTACCTTGAGCATCCTTCACACATGGCTTACAAAACCAGCATTAAACATGCTAAAATATGCTTTCAAAACAGAATTTAAAACATGCAAAATAAACACATTGCATTCAACCATCTCATGGTTCTTCAACAAGAGAGTTTCTCCGAAAACTTACTCTTGAGCTTAGCTAAGTTGTTTAGACTTAAACTAAGCTCCCTTAACCTTCAAACACTGGTTTCAAAGCTGAAAACCAAACTCCACTCACCGATTCCGTTTCGCAAGCTTGCCGAAACACCAATCAAGCCTCCAGATCAACACCACAAGGATCCGAAGATGTCTCCCCTGTTTTAAACACATCAAAGCAGAGGATCAATGCATCATCATGCATTAAATCTTCATCCACAACACCTAAACTCGCTGCTCTCACCAAAACTCACATTTCGGCTACCAAACACAACCGAAATCACATCCAAACACCTCTATAACATTACCCAGCCAAGATACATAAATTCCAATCATTCTTAAACATCAATTAACATCCAAAAAGAACCTAATCACGTCCTTTTACCTCCAGCTATAGCAGAACATCAAAATCATCCCAAAAACCACCATTAACTCAAGCAAAACTTAGGAAAATCAACCTATTCGGGATTGCATTGATTAAACCTCAATTACACATCATTTATCCATCCAAAATACATCAAGAAAACATCTCAAAACAGAGCCCAATCATTTAATACGAATTTATTCCAAATTAAATCCAAATCTTGCATTTTAAGCCAAGATCAAGAACACAACATAAAAACCTTTAATAAAACTCAAATTAAGGATTGAGAACTTGGGAATTTCAGTAAAGAACTGAGTATTTAGAGGAGAAGGACGTTCATACCTCTAAATGTGAGTTTCTCCTTGTTTAGAGCCAAAATTCTTGAAAATTCAATAAGCAAATGATGAGGATTTGGTGTAGAAATGATTAGAAATCATTTAGAGATTGGAATCTCAACTTTAGATGTGAAAATCAGAGGAAAAGTGGCTGGGGAAATGTGTTTGGCTGAGGGAAAATTGAGAGAAAAAGAGATGGGAAAATTTTGACAAAAGTTAGTTATAAAACCAAAATATCTATTTTCCCTCCTTTCCTTTTATTAAATAACATTACATAAATCTTTAATATTTAAGAAAAGTCTGGAGAAACCCTCCCTTGGGTAAATTAGCTCCTTAAAGATTCAAAGTTTCAATCCTTTTAAAATAGTCACCAACTTTTCAAAAATTACATTTTAGTCACTAACTTGAAATGTCATATTTCCAAACCCCATTTTGTAAAATTGATTTCACCACTCTCCTATATATAATAAAATAGGATTTTTAGATATTTTTCCATATTTTTAATGCATCCCGAACTAGGCTTTCCCTAAAATCACCTTTTATATTCGAACCGTAATTTAAACCAGTCCGGTTCAGACCCTAAACTTCCAAGCCCAAAATTGGGGTGTTACAGGCAAAGAGCAAGCTTAAAGTGGGGATAAATGAGCCATCTTTGGGGTGTTTTGTCCAAGGTAAAACATTTTCATTACTAGTATGATGCATATGAGTCATAAAACATGAGTCTTGTAGGTTAAATGTGTACTAAAGCATGTCATGTTGGATTTCGTGAATCACTATTCTTGAGATGAGATTGACGTTAGGAATGCTTGATAATAATGTTAAATGACACATGAACAACGTTGGTGGCTTTAGGTATAGTCTTAGGGACACTATGAGAAGGTTAGAGTTAATTTGAGGAGCATTTCAGAGCTTAAAATGACATTTTCTGTATTTTGGCATCAGTATTGTTATTGCAATATCAATAACACTTGAATGAATGTAGAAATTTGGGTAAAAGTATAATGTATTATATGTACTATTCTTGACGATATATGTATTGTTCTTACATATTACATATGAAATTGAGATTGACACTATACTTACACACATTTTACTTTTCAAGCCCTTTTCCTTTTTATAATATATATATATATATATATAATTTTTTATTGTTTTGGTTAATAAATTTTATTGAGAATTGAGATTGAATTGTTGCAAACATATTTAGTTGTTTTTTGTAGGTTGACTTATCCGATTTCTTTAATAATGTCTCTTTGTTAGACTTGAAGAAGTTTGTGGTTAATTTATTTCTTGGTTTAACCCCATGTTTGATGAGGTTGCCGCTCTCTCTTGGAACTTTTTAACTTTCGAGCTTCTTCTTTCGACTTTGATCCACCACCGACATCAAATGCTTGATGAATTTGTTTCTCTTGTTTTACATGATTTGGATATATGTCTTTGGTCGTCATTATGAATTTATGGATGACACTTTGGATGTTTTTTTGTTGCATTGATTTTTTAATTTTGTAGTTTCATTTTGAATGATTACCCTATTTTTCAGATTGCAAGAAGAGGTAGGGAGCGGGTCTTGTGTGTGTGTATTTGGGTTGAACCAAATATGTGGGCCTAATTCTGTGGCATTAAAGAAGAAGCTTGAACCAGCTTAGTGAGCTAACCAAACCGATTCATTAAGCCTAACTGAACAAGCAACGCAAGACTGAACTGGACCTATCAGACCGAGCCGAGTTAGCCTTGAATCGGACTGATCATACCGGACTAGTGAGCCAAACTGTCAGACCATTGACTGACCTGAACCAGAGTTGACTATGACGCCAGAGTTGACCGGATGACGATAGTGCTGACCGAGTGACATCGGCGTTTACTAGATGATGTCATCATTGACTACGATGATGTCAACATTGACTTTGATGACATAGTGTTGACTTTTGTGCATTGACTTTTTTGATCGAAGTCAACTTTTTGTTTTTTGACGTCCTAATTCTAAATCTGCTGTCCGTTTTCCAAATTCGAACCCAAAATAATGTTTTACTATTTACATTTATATGTAGTTAGTACTTTGAAATTTGTGTTTATCATAATCTGATTCAGATAATGTTGTGTTCAGGTGACGATGATTTAGAGACCGAGATCCTTCCTCCTCCTCCATCTGTGCGGTCTACTGCTGCACAACCTGCGAGATCTGCACGTGAGTATAGTTCAGACTAGTGTTTCTATGTTAGTGTTACATCATAGTAGTATATTCTTATGTAGTGTTTACCCTCTTAGGTGCTGATTCTATTCGACCTGCTGCTAGAGCTGAGCGTGGGAGACGATCCTCTCGTCGTTGAGTTATTAGTTGCTAAGGTGTGTCTCTTCTTGTGCTACATATCTGTATGCTCTATATATGTCTTAATTGTGAATTGTTTATTGAGATTTGATTTGTATGATGACTTGCCATGCATCATATATCATAATCTGACTAAACTATTATCAGACTTAATGTGGATGCATCTTGATCAATTATACATGAATATATTCTGATTTAGAAATTAAGATAACACGTCATATCATGTGGGTTGGGAATGGTACAAGGAAGTTTAGGGGTTTCACCCTTTAGGCTGAATTTCGTTTTAGATCAGTGGTTCCACCCTGCGGACTAATTTCCACTTCGGATGGTATAAGTATAGAGTGGTTCTGGGAACCTTACTCTTCGGGCGGTGTACGTAGATAAGTGTATTGCATTGTGTCTGATGCATTATATATGTATTTATGTGTATGCATATTTTCTAATATGAGATGAGAGCATAATCTTTTGGATATATTTGTAATATGTAGATGTTTCTTTGCACTTTAGAGATACGCTAAGCCTTATAGCTTACCCCTCCTAGTTCTTCTTTCATATACTCATTCTTAGGCGTACGGTACTTGGAGGATCTCGTTTCATCAAACTTATTTATATTTATCAGTACGGGTTATTTCAGATACCCGAACTCTATTATATTACTTTGGACTTTTATGTAATTTTAGATGGTAAACATTTTTCTTTGGGGGTTTACTATTTTAACATGCATTATGAGAATATTTTCAGATATTTTATCAATTTTTTGGAACAATGTTATACGATTGTGTTTTATATAAACGAGACATTTTTATATAAACCCTTTTAATAATTATTTCGTATTTAAAATATTTAAATCTAATATCATTTCTTGAGGGACAAGTTTTCAAACACGACTTTCTAGATTTAGCTCATTTTCTTTGGGTCGAGTTTAGGGGGTTACATTTAGTGGTATTAGAGCCAGTTTAACCCTGGAATTGTGAGTCTCAAATAAAATTTGAAATCGAAAATGATTTTTACATGCATATTAAATGTTTTCGGGTTGAATGGGAATTTCTAATAAAACTGTTATTTTAAAGGTTTTTTTATTCTTCGAATAGAAACTCCAAGTACTGAATCTAATTCTAAGATTCTTTCCTTTTTTAGATAGACTACTATGCCGCCCCATAGGAGCTCTAGGTTAGCGACCATGTAAAACCCATCTCCCCAGCCTAGAAAATTATACAAATCTAGGAGAAATTCATCTAACTTGTCTAGCAAGTTAGCAATTGAATCAGGAAAGATCTCACTAAGAAACCTTTAAAGTTTAAAGGTAATCAAATGCATAACAGAGAATCAAAGATAGGTTGTCCCAAATCATCCATTCAAATGAAGCAAGAAGTTAAAGAGGCATACATATAATCAATTGAATAGCATCATAGTATACAAACATTAGCAATTTAGGCTCAATTAAGATGTTTTTAGACAATATCTATATAAGGATACACAATTTATATGGTCATGAACTAGTTAAGATCGAATTACCCTTCATCATTGGAGGTACAAATAGAAAGTTTTAGAGCATATAATCAGCTAGTTAAGTTCGAGTTCTATGACAGGAAATGTAATCTAACAACTTATCTTATAACCTATAAGTTTGTTGAGTACCAATTTAAGCACTAGCTAGATAAGTACTTACAGTTTCATGATTCATAGCCACAAGTACATTTGAACATATGTATGTATCATCTTTACAGTTATCACAAATTTCCAACCTTTCCATAATTGAGCATTCGAATTCAAGGATCTCTAAGATCATTTAGGCCATTAAGTCACCAATTATACAATTTAACAAAGTGTATGACAATCACATATTATAAGATCATAAATTCAACATAACCATCACCAAAAGAGATCAAGCAATCCACACATTACCAACATTAGGCCATATACAAAATATACCAAACATTGAAGTCTTAGTATTTACAATACCCCCAGAGTAACCAAAATAGTTCTAAGCATAATGTTCAACCTAGTGCCACCCTCTTGGAGTTAAAATTATAACAAAACATTACATACTCTTGTGCTTCGGATGACCTTGTCTTGATTCCCAACATGCTTGCTAATCTACTTTCCCTGAGGAAGAAACAGGGTGAGTGATCATAATTTCTATACACGAATTTTCAAAAATGGTGTGAGAATATAGAGAGCACATTATATTAATAAAAGCTTGTTCAAGCTAAACTATGTATAGTTTCGAAAGGTTACAAGAGCAACATGCTACAACAAGCAACTTCTAAGTTGTTTATATACTTAGGTTGATTAAATGGCCTTGTTCATTTAAGTATTATACTCTTGAATCATTTAGCAGGAAGCATTTCAAAGCTTAACTCTATCCTAGAACAACCACATACATCACATAAGAATTTAACATTTTCAAGCAACTTTTCCGAGTTGATAATCCAATAAGCACATTATCTCATCCATTTAAATCATTGCAAGCAACCTTAGTTGAATAGTATAACTATGTTAGCTATGATTCTCGACATTTACATTCAATCTTTCTATTACATGCAATGGTCATAAGCACCATCAAAATTCAGGATTCACATCGAATAGTTCAGGGGTACTCATGTACCTAATAGGGGACCTTAATCCAAATTTTCAGGCTGAGCTCAGATTACTCTATTAGCATGCCAATGTACTAGACCGGTTCTAGACACAACCCTAAGAAAAAAATCTTAATAAAATGTCAACAATTCAGGAAGCGGAATGCTAACCTAAGCATCAAACCAATCAAACAACCAAATTCAATTCAATTCAAGATATTATACAACAAACAAGATACTACACTAAGCATGGAATACAATGAGTTCTACTCCAACTCACCTTGGCACTTACCATTCCAATACTCGAACCAGCATAGCCAGTAGGCATTTTTTCCTTTTTAAGCAATCAAACAGTTCGATACAATAGGCAATTTATAAATTATGCATAGAATTATAGGATGTACTCACAAGTGTCCCAAGCTAATCTTGATCACAAATTGAGATGCCCTTTTCTTTATCCTCTCTTGGATCGACCATTTTCTTGTCTAGATAATACAACAACATTAATATATCAAAACCAATTCATTGGCAATTCAACTTACACAAGTTGTATAAACTTTCAAAACAGTTTCCATTTATTCTTGTTTTGCAATTATATGTTCTAGCATTATAAAAGCATGTTGTTAATAGGCAGATTGTGCACTACTCATTTAAAACCCTATATTTCTCACTCTATATATTGAAGTTTTAAATCGTTTATATTGTTGGAAAGCTAACTCAACTAGCTTTCTAACCATATATACCTTGCCTCATTACTTTTTATAATTCAATACATATTTAACTTAAAGTTACCCTTAATTCTTTCATCAGTCAATTTGCACTGTTTTTGGTTAATCGTCCCTACCAACTGCTATAAAATTTAGAATGCAGTGTTGCTTGTTTTAAATGAAACTAGATATAACCAGTTTTCAACCATATAAATTTTAGATTCTATCTTCACAAATACGATTTATAGCAATTTTCCAAAGTCACAGCTAGTGTAGAATTTTAAGACTATTTTCGTTGTAACAAGCAGTTCAATTTCATTTTCTTTTCAATTTGCCTTAAAATAGTCTCCTAACTCATCTCAAATCAGTCCCATGTTAACCTACAATCTAATACAACCCTATTATAGTTCAATTCATGCATTTTGGTCCCTAATCTAATACTCAAACAATCCACAACATCGATTTCCAAAGCAGTCTAAATTTATGCATATACATATCCTTAAAAGGGCAGTTTGTTTACCAACACATTTATATATACATTGAATTCATAGAATCAGTCCAATAATTATCAATGTATCTAAAGCAGTTTAATTGTATCCCATGCTTCTTATCTATTAGAAATAACTTCTTAATTCACAAGGAAAACATTTTCGAAACTGTTTCAAATTTCCAGGGCAACTTCTAATTCCATTTCTACCGACAATATCACGCAAATAAAACCATATGAACTTTTAATTCAAGTTTAAAACAATTATCTCCACAAGCATGAATCGGTTCAAAACAACTATTCTATGTCATGCTTCAATTTAAGAAGGTAACTTACAGAATCTTACCACTTAAAGCTTGCAAGATCCCAAAGAACTCCCACACCACCTTGATCTCAAGCAATTCTATGCCATGGAAAAATTCCTTTTCCTCACACTCTCAAATTGATTTTCAATGAAAGGAGAAATGAAGAAGATGACCCAAATTTTGATTGTCTCCCCCACTAGGATTAAGCATTCACACGTGTTTCATGCCTAAAGAAGCCACTTAATGAAGCTCCAATTAATTTAAAGTTTCACATGCAAAACACAAGGTTTGAAATCTTATCTTTATAGTCACTTAATTTTAGTTCCACACCTCCTTCAAGTATTCAATTCGGTCCAACTACAAACTATTGTGGTCACAAGATTTTAATTGCTACAAGAATTATAACATGGCATTCCCCCAACCCTAAATTTTGGGTGTTACAGACCGGTCGGGATCGTGGCCGAGGTTGAGGCCATACAACTGCTTCTGTTAGTGATGCTTTTCCCATTGTAGATCCACCACAGAACTAGGATGAGATACACGATGTTGATGGGGAGAAGTAGGCTGAGGAATAGACCGAAGCTTAGTAGACTTGAGTGCATCAGACTGATGGTAGGAATCCACCTATTCAGTAAACTTAGAGTGGCGATCTGCATGACTCTAGAGATAGTGAGACTGTTGGCATGGACACTAATACAATGCATAGAGAGTTGCTTTGTTACCTCTGCCAGTCTGAGGGTGTGAGAAAACCCATATCTACCGAGTTTTTCACTGCCAAGATGACTATGTTTGAGGAGAAGACAAGTACGAATCTGATTCATGTAGAGTATTGGCTGAAGAAACTTCAGCGTTTATTTGTTGAGATGGAATATCCCACCGATCGGAACTTGATGGCTGTTGTATCACTACTGAAGAGTGAAGCCCAAAATTGGTGGGAGGCATAGTAAAGTGATATTTCAGCCAGTTAGATCTCATGGGAGTATTTTCGACAGTCATTCTGAGATTGATATGTGGGAGTAGAGTATTTAGATAAGTACCGAGACAATTTTATGAACATGGAGCAGAATGACATGATAGTAAATGATTATGAGATAGAGTTTATGAGTCTGATCTAGTATGCCCCGGGGTTTTTTACCACTGGGAAAGAAAAGTGTGACTGGTTTTTGAAAGGTCTACGACTATCGGTTAAGACTAGTGTTGCCTTGCATCAAGATACAATGTATAAAGAGATTACTCGTCAGGCTAGAACTACTAAGCGGATTGAGGCACTTAAGAAACAACAAGAATATCAAGGTACCGATCGAGCTAAGAAGCAATCAATCGCATCGGTTCAACATAGTCAGGGGATTCAGTCTAGGAAGAGGGCTAGAGATGAGTTCGATCATCAAGGTTATTCTAGAGCTAGACTAGTGACTTCTACAGTTCTAACCGTTAGTGCCGAAGGTTCAACTGGTTCTCGTGGGGTGCCATAGTGTTCCTTTTGCAAGAAGCGGCATGCTAAAAAGTATAGAAGGTAGACTGGGCTTGTTTTTTATGTGGTTCTTTTGAGCATCTCTTTAGGGATTATCCGCTTACACCCTCATCTAATTATGTTTGGAGCCAATCTTAGGCATCTGTATTGACTCATGTTGGTGGGAGAGGTAATGGTAGATGCTATGCTTCGGGTATTTTTGACTCTTCAAAAGTACTAATTTTTATACCTATTTTACAATGCCGTTGCTTGCTTTTGAGTACATTTAGTTGTTAATTTCATGCATTTGCATAAGGAGTTAGGAATTTTTCCTATGCCAGTGTGAAGAGTTGTTTTGTTGGCATTTTTGCAGGTTTGGCATAGCGGTTGGCAAAACACAGTAGCACAGGAAGGAAAGAATGCTAGAGAGAATGCTAAGATGATGTTGGCACAAATGGACCAAATATTGCCAAAGCACTGGTTGGCAGAGAAGAGGAATTTGATGCCCGACCATGTAATTGTTGAACCCGAAAAAATAGTGGAAAAATAGTGCCAAGCTTGGTTGGTGAAGTAGTGGCGACAGATGACATCATCCCTAATCTGATCATCTCACATTCAAACTTTGGATAAGATAATCACATCCCTTATCCCTTGAGCATTAAAAATTCAAACTTAAAAGCTTATCCTAGGTCATTCTTGCATGCCTATTTAAAGAACGACCAAGCAAGCATTTGAGCATCGATCGAAGATTAAAAGATCTATCGATGACCGACTGCACCAAGAAGACGTGGTTCGACCTACTTGATCAAGAGCCTGGACCTTGAAAGGTTGCATCAAGAGACTCTCTTCTCGCCTATTCTCTTTGTTTAGTTTTTATTTTCTTTTAAATGATGATGTGTTTGCAAAACGTTGAAGGTTTTTTGGTTGGTACCCTCACCGTGAACTAATTTAATAGTTTGTGAGGGATGTTTGCGTTGAACGCTGTTTTTATGTTTAGTTTTTAACAATCGAAATGTTTCTGCATCATTTTCCCTATCTGACATGTTCTTCAATTTTTATCAAAATTGTGCCAATCGAAAAGCTGGCATTGTTGGCTTATTGAACCTTAATATCTTAACAAACTCTCACTTGGCATCATTTCCATGCATTTCTAATACATTTTCCACCCTTATGCCAAGCAATCATAGAAGTCTACAAGTACTACTGGTAGGGGTAGGCTTGCTCAGAGTAAAGGATCAATTGGATCAGGGGCGAGACAACCAGAGTTGGTTCATTCTACTAGACATCATTGTTGGTAACTTTTCTATTCATTCTATTTTATATTTTGCACTTCTTAATAATGGTTCGACTCACTCGTATGTTGCGAGTTCCGTATTTGGGGGACTTGAAATTCCTGTTGAGGACACTACTATCTGCTAATGTTGTTACCATACATAGTCCAGTGGGTAATTTTTTTGGCCAATTTGATGGAGTTACCCTTTGGTGAGTTTGATCTTATTCACGACATGGATTGATTATTTGCACACCGAGTCAATATGGACTGTGAAAAGAAAAGGAAAACTCTGAAAACTTTCGATGATCATGGGGTAATTCTTATTGGAGAGCGTAGAGTTTTTTTGTCTAATATGATATCGGCTCTCAAAGCCAAGAATATCATCAAGAAGGGGTCCATTGCCTAACTTGCATATATTCTTGATCTAAGACAATGTGACTCAGGAATTAAGAAGATTCAGGTTGTGAGAGACTTTCCGAATGTACTCCCGAAAGAATTGCCTGGTGTACCGCAAAAATGTGACAAGGTTAAGTTTAGCATCGAGGTTTATCCAGGTACAACTCCTATGTCTATAACGCCAAAAGAGCTTAAAAAGTTGAAGATACAATTGCGAGAATTACTAGACATGGGTTTTATTCGACCCATTGTTTCTCCATTGGGAGCTCATGTTCTATTTGTCAAAAAGAAGGATGGGATGGGACGCTTCGGTTGTGTATCGATTATCAAAAGCTGAATAAGTTGACGATCAAGAATAAATATTCCTCCCCTCGTATTGATGATCTCTTCGATCAGTTCTAGGGAGCTATGATGTTTTCTAAGATAGACTTGAGATCTAATTAATACCAACTCAAGGTTAAGGATTCTGATGTGTTCAAAACAATTTTCTAAACTCATTACGGACATTGCGAATTTCTTGTGATGCCTTTCAAATTGACTAATGCCTCTTCCACATTTATGGACATGATGAATTATGTATTTCAACCCTACTTGGACCCGTTCGTTGTAGTTTTCATTGATGTCATACTGGTCTATTCTAAATCCGAGACTAAGCATAAGGAACATCTCAGGATTGTATTGTAGACTCTGAGGGAGAAATAGCTTTATGGAAAATTTAGCAATTGTGAGTTTTAGCTCTCACAGGTTATGTTTTTGGGACATATAGTTTCTGCTAAGGGTATTCAGATTGATCCGAAGAAGATCTGGGCTATCATGAGCTTGAAGTAGCCTAAGAATGTTTATGAGATCCAAAGTTTCTTGGGTTTAGCCGGCTATTATTAGAGTTTGCCTATAATAAAAGTTACTAGGCCAATATTAAGATGACACCATATGAGGCTTTGTATAAGCGTAAGTGTCGTACACCTATTGGCTGGATCGAGCTTAAAGAGCATAAATTGTTGGGATCAGACATTGTTCATGAGGAAAAGTAGACTGTCAGATTGATTCGAGATCGGCTTCAAGCTTCTTTTGCTAGACAAAAGTATTATACTGATTTGAAACATCAGGACATTGAGTATGATGTGAGAGATAAAGTTTTCTTAAAAGTATCTACGTAGAGGAAGGTACTTCGTTTTGGTCGAAAATGCAAGCTTAGTCATCGTCTCAATGGGCTATATCAGATTATCTGTTGTGTTGGAGCAGTTACCTATCAGCTTGAGTTACCACCAGAGCTGGTACGTATTCATGTCATCTTTCACGTCTCAGTGTTAAGGCGCTACCATGCTGACCCGTTCCATATTATTCCAGTGGAGGAAAATGAGATTCATCCAGATTTGCATTTTGAGGAAGAAGTAGTTGAGATTCTTAGTCAAGATAAGAAGGTTCTCAGGAGAAAAACCATTAAGATGATTAAGGTTTTGTGGAGCAATTGTGGTCATAATGAGGCTACATGGGAGCTCAAAGCCGTCATCAAAGTTCAGTATCCACATCTTTTTGATCTAGGTAAATTTTGAGGTCAAACTTTCATTCAAGAGGGAGTTGTAACACCCCAATCCCCCCCAAATTAAAACCCTAATTTAAGAAAATCCATAAATAAAAAACCCTAATAATTTGGAATTTTTAATTGTTGAACCTAATTTAATTGTGGGCTAATTTGTTTAAAATCAAAATTGTAGGGTTATTTTAGAAATTTGATGACCATTTTGACTAATGGGTACAACTCGGTGATCAATTCGTGAACCCTAGAAAGGGTAAGGCTACACCTTGCTATTTACCCATTTTTTTGGGTATTTAAACTCTCTTTTCCGAGTTAAACACCTCTTCCTTTTCCTTATCACATCTACAACTGCTACCTCTCAACCTTCTCTCTCAATTTATCACCTGAATAAACTACCCCCTCACCAGAGTTTTCCTATCAAAGTTCGACCAAGCCCCTAGCTTCGACTGTTCATCAGTCCTAGACCACCTTTCGACTCTTGTTTTCTGCCCGATCAAAACTCATCCATCAAACTTTTATCGCAAATCATTGTTTGCTAAAAATTTGTGAAGATCTGTTCGAACATCTTTGCGCCACCCTCGATTCCCCTTCGAATCCGCTTTGGTAAGCCTCATGAGTTTCGTGCTTGCGCGTGTTGTGTGATGGTTTTCTAAAAAAAACCCTTGGGTTCGTGTGTTTGGTCGAGAAATAACCATTATGGTCATCGTTAGTGTTACCGGTGACCGCCACCGTCAATATTATTAAACCATATTTTTCAGATTGCAAGAAGAGGTCGGGAGCGTGCCTTGTGTGTGTGTGTGTGTTTGGGTTGAATCAAATATGTGGGCCCAATTTTGTGGCATTAAGGAAGAAGCTCGAACCTGCTTTGTAGGCTAATCGAATTGGTCCATTAAGCCTAACTAAACCATCAAGGCAAGACCGAATCAGATCTATCGAACTAAACTGAGTAAGCCTTGAACCAAACTGATCAGACCAAAATAGTGAGCCGAACCGTCAGACCATTGACTGACTCGAACCAGAGTTGATCATGACGTTAGTGTTTACCAGATAACGTAAGTGTTGACTTTGATGATGTTAGCGTTGAGTTTTGTTTGTTGACTTTTAAGATAAAGTCAACTTTACAATTGTCGACGTCTTGATTTCAAATCCGATGCCCTTTCCCAAATTCGAACATGAAAGACCGTTTTACTATTTACTTTTATATGTACTTAGTACTTTGAAATTTGTGTTTATCATAATTTGATTCGGATAATGTTGTGTTCAAGTAATGTTGATTCAGAGACCGAGATCGTTCCTCCTCCTCCTCCACCTTTGTGGTCTACTACTGTACAACCTACGGGATCTGCACATGAGTATAGTTCGAATTAGTTTTTATATGTTAGTGCTATGGTATAGTAGTAGATCCTTATGTAGTGTTTACTCTCGTAGGTGGTGATTCCATTTGACCCGCTACTAGAGCTGGGTGTGGAAGAGGACCTTCTCGTTGTTGAGTTATTAACTGTCTATGGTGTGTCTCTTCCTATGCTACATATCTTTGTGCTCTATATATGTCTTAATCGTGAATTATTTATTGAGATTTGATTTGTATGATGACTTTACATGCATCATATATCAGAATTGAACTAAGCTATTATTAGACTTAATATGCATGCATCCTAATTAATTATACAAGAAACTATTCAGATTTGGAAATTGAGATAACACGTCATATCATGTGGGTTGGGAATTGTACGAGGAATTTTAGTGGTTATTTCGGATACTCGGACTCTATTATATTTCTTTGGACTTTAATGTAATTTCAGACGTTGGACATTATCATTTGGGTTTTACTATTTTAGCATGCATTATGAGAATATTTTCGGATGTTTTATCAACTTTTTAGAACAATGTTATACGACTATGTTTTATATGAAATAATACATTATTGAATGTAAACACTTTTAATAATTATTTGTTATTTAAAATATTTAAATCTAATATCGTTTCTTGAGGGATAAGTTTTCAAACGCGACTTTCTAGATTTGACCCATTTTCTTTGGGCTGGGTTTAGGGGTTACATTTTGTGGTATCAGAGCCGGTTCACTCGTTGAACTGTGAGACTCAAATAAAATTTGAAACTAAAAATGATTTTTTGTATGCATATTAAATTTTTTCGGGTTGAATGGGAATTTTTGATAAAATTGTTATTTTAAAGAATTGTTATACTTTGAATAGAGACTCCAAGTATCTAATCTAATTCTAGGATTATTTCTTTTTTGTAAATAGACTACTATGCCGCCCCGTAGGAGCTCTAGGTAAGTGACCAGTCGAGGTTGTGGCCGAGGTTGAGGCCGTACAAATGGTTCTGTTAGTGATGCTCCGCCCCTGTGGATCCGCCACAAAACTAGGATGAGATACACTATGTTGATGGGTATAGACTCGCGTGAGTGCTTGGCAAAAGGGATGAAAAATATTGTAAATGTATAAAAATAGTTCCTAGGTTGTGTCTTTTGCGTGCAAGTAATATAGTAGTAAATTGAGTATCATCTCCACATGGATTGGCCAAGAGTTGAATGCTTTGAATGTTTACTTGTTAAAGGGAAAATTGTTGTTTGATTTGGGAGTTGTTTGAAAATGATTTAAAAGAAAAGAAAAATAAAACAGCCTTGGCAAGGAGAGTGTTAAAAGAGTGATGAGCGTTGGCAAGGGATGCCTTGTTTTCACGCTATTCATGTCATGCCAACCTTTAATAATGTAGTTCCTTGGAATCATTTAACGAGCAGATTCAAACTTGGCAATGCCTCTTTCGATGGTCAATGCCCAAAATTAACCATGTAAAAACCTCTATATTTCTATAGTGATGTTTTTTCATAAATTAATTTGATTAAGTCCCAATCTATACTCCTAAGCGATAAATTTATTTTAAAAGTAAGCTCATCTACTTGAACATCTTATTTCAAAGCATCTCACCTTAGTGTCTGGTAGTAGATCGTTGCCCCCTAAGTTTGTTAAGATATTATGGTTCAATAAGCCAACAATGCCAGCTTTTGCTTGACACGGTTTTGATAAAAAAAATTAAAGAACATTCAAGATAGGGAAAACAATGCCGAAATATTTTCATTATTAAAAACTAAACATAAAAATAGCGTCCAACGTAAACATCCCCCACCAACTATTAAATTAGTTCATGGTGAGGATATAAACCAAAAAAACCTTCAACATTTTGCAAACACGTCATCATTTAAAAGAAAATAAAAACTAAAAAAAGAGAATGAGCGAGAATGGGGTCTCTCGATGCAGCCTTTCAAGGTCCAAACTCTCGGTCAAGCTGGTCGAACCACGTCTCCTTGGTGCATCCGATCGTCGATGGATCTTCCAATATTACAATCGGTCAAAAATGCTTGCTTTTATTTTTCTTTAAATAGACGTGCAAGGAAGACCTATGATGAGCTCTTGAGTTTAAATTTTGAATGCTAAAGGGATAAGGGATGTGATCATCTTATCCAAATTGATTATAAACACGTTTTAGGGACCATTTTGTAATTTTAGCAAATTACATGGACTTATTCAATTTTTAAGTTACCAACTTTTAATTAATCACATTACATGCCACTGTGTCCAGTCTCAGCTCAAAACGATAATTCAAGCTCATTTAATTGCATCCACAACATTTAGGAACTATAACGTAAAGAAATTAAAATTTAAAAAGATTCCAATCACCAACTTAACAACAGAGAATTTCGAAACAAAGAGACATGTATCAAAACACCCTACTTCAGAATGGGTCTTGGTATTTCAGTACACGAGCCCGTTTCGATACAGCTTCCAACCTATTTCGGTACACAACATTCTAGTAGCCAACTTAAACGAGCCCATATCAAAACACCCATCCCTGTTTCGAAACCCCTAGGCTATTTTAGGCACACTGTTTCGGTACAGCCTTAGGCGTACCGAAACGCCTGGGCCTGTAATGACACTTTTTGCTGGTTTTTCACACTTTAATGCAATCATAATCATTCAAACATGCTTCCAACATGTATACAACATATCTAAACATCAATCATCAGTCATTCATGACATATTCATCATCATATCATGACAAATTGCATCAAAGGTAAACTATATGCATGCAACCTAGAAACAAGCCAAGCAAGATACCAAAATGCAAAGTAAAGCATAAACCAACTACCAAAGGCCATTTACAAGTCAAAAACCACATATAAAACTTTCTCAAAAGAGAGTTGTTGAGTGTGTAAAAGTTCTATATTTTACCCTGTATTTAACCCATATTTTTGCTGCATTCAAGCATAATTCATTGCATTTAGGTAAAGTTTCACATACACATCACAATTAGATAAAATAGCTCAGTTTCTATTGATTTTCGCTACTTTTGCAGGTAGCTAATGTGGCAGACTCAGGACAGTGAAGGAGCAGAGCTGGAACACAGGACTGGAGTCGAGAAGCAAGACGCTGCCGTGGCCTCTGTCGTGGCAGCCACGATGACAACATTGGTGGAGGGAAAAGAGAAGTGGAGCTCGACAGATAGAGGAATTCAAGCCGGTCTGTCGTGGACCACTCCTAGATTTTTCTGAGCCCTAAGGCAGAATGAAGGCCAAGCCCAAAGTTCAAGGAAGAAAACCAAAGCAAGAAAAGAGGGCGAATTAAAGGCATCTACTCAGAAGATTTAATCTTAATTAGAATTGTACTTTAGTTTGAACTTGTATTCTTACCTTATTAGAAAACTTGAACCCAAGGCCTATATAAAGGCATGTAATTCGACTTAGGGAAGAAGATCTCATATCTAGGCGTCTTCCCCAAAACCCTTGTCGGTTTCTCCATTCTCATCATGTTCTAAACTTCCCCTAGGGCTAAGGGTTGATTCTGTAAAGTAGTTGCAAGGATTGTATTGTTTTAGAAATTTTCTGTTCAATGAAATAAAACTTCAAGTTTGCTTATTCTGGGTTCAACATCTTGCAAGAGTATCGGGAGAGCATTGTAAGATTATATATTTACTTAATATCGGGAGAGTTAAGTATACGAAAGGAATAAGTACGGGTTCTCCAATTTATGGTTGAACTATCTTGGACCTAGGGATAGGACGAGGTTAAGTGGCTAAGAAAGAATTCAACAACATTGGTGTTTACCCTTCGATTCACGCTGGGAGGTATCATCCAAGAAGTGTTCATCAACAGTACTTGGACCTAGGGATAGGACAGGTCATAGCAGGGATTCTTGCCAAGCGTGAAGAACAGAGCTGTGTGATCGCTGCCGCGACAACAACAGACTTCTGCCGCGATAGGTGCTGCCACGACAGGGACGACGACAGAACAGGAATTTCTCTTTAGTGCAACACCTGCACTACCGATCAAATCAATATCGGCCTACCTTTTAATCCTGAATCTTTATTCTTTTATATCCTTTATTCTTCAATATTATTTGCAAAACAATTTAAACTCTTTTCCTTCTCTCTTGTGCTGCAATTCGAGGATAGAGCTATTTCCAGTCCCTGTGGATTCGACATCTGATACTTCGAGTATCACTTTACTACTTGCATCGTGTACACTTGCACTACATTGCGATAGGACTTTTGACACGCAACAAGTTTTTGGCGCCGTTACCGGGGACTGGCAACATATCTTTACCCTTACTTTTACTGCACTTTTTAATTTTTCTGTTTTTATTGGGATTGTTTACTCTGTGCTTTTCACAAGGTTTTTCGTTTGCTTATGCGCAGATCAAGACGAGGCATAGAACCTGAGTACAACCTAGATCCAGAAATCGAACGTACGTGCAACCAGGACTGTGACCTGTTGGAGGATGATCATAATCTGACCATTGATGCTCAGAGATGCTTAAACGACGGTATGCGAGAAGTGGTGAGATAATAAATTATCAAATAGCTCGATGCTGGAATAATTTATGCCATCTCGGATAGTAAGTGGGTGAGCCCGGTGCAGTGTGTTCCTAAAAAGAGAGGAATAACCGTGGTGACCAACGAAGAGAACAAACTAATCCCAACCAGGACTGTGACCTGTTGGAGGGTTTGTATGGATTACCGGAAGCTTAACAAAGCTACCTGGAAAGACCATTTTCCCCTACCTTTTATTGATCAAATGCTTGATAGATTAGCGGGGAAACCTTACTATTGTTTTCTTGATGGTTATTCAGGGTACAACCAGATAGCTATTGCACCAGAGGATCAAGAGAAAAGTACCTTCACATTCCCATACGACACTTATGCTTTCAGGAGAATGCCATTTGGACTCTGCAATGCACCAACAACTTTCCAAAAGTGCATGATGGCGATATTCTCCGACATGGTAGAAGACTTCTTGGAAATATTCATGGAAGATTTTTCCGTATTTGGAGACAGTTTTGAAGGCTGCTTAGGCAACCTACAGAAGGTGCTTGAAAGATGCGAAAAAAGCGAACTTGGTCTTAAACTGGGAAAATGCCACTTCATGGTGGATGAAGTGATAGTCCTAGGCCACAAGGTAAGATGTCGCGGCATTAAGGTAGACAGACCAAAGATAGAAGTAATCGAAAAGCTGCCGCCACCCACCATAGTCAAGGTAATTCAGAGTTTCTTAGGGTATGCTGGGTTTTATTGACGATTCATTGCCAATTTCTCGAAGATTACCAAGCCTTTATGCCACTTACTGGAGCAGAATCGTCCATTTGACTTTAATACTGAATGTACTGAGGCACTCAGAATTCTGAAAGAGAAGCTGGTAACAGCTCCGATTGTACAACCACCAGACTGAAGTTTGCCATTGGAGATAATGTGTGATGCCAGTGACTATGCAGTAGGGGCAGCACTATGGCAGAGGAAGGATAAGCTCTTCGATGTGATTTACTACGCCAGCAAAACATTGAATGATGCCCAAGTGAATTACACCACAACAGAAAAGGAACTATTAGCAGTGGTGTTCTCAATCGACAAGTTACGTCCATACATACTTGGAACGAAAGTGGTGGTCCATACAGACCATTCAGCACTAAAGTATCTATTCACTAAAAAAGATGCAAAACCTAGACTGATACGTTAGATTCTGCTGCTGCAAGAGTTCGACATTGACATTAAGGACAAAAAGGGGACAGAAAACCAAGTAGTAGAACACTTGTCGAGATTAGAGATGGGAAAGAGTCTATCGACATACAAGACCAACATACTAGAGACCTTCCCGTATGAGCAATTATTTGCTGCCACAAGCACTGCCGTGACAGCCATGGCGGCAGGTAAGTTTTCTGAACTTCCTTGGTACGCTGATTTTGTTAATTACATTGTTAGCGGGGTACTACCTCCTGAACTTAATTACCAAGCAAGGAAGAGGTTCCAAAATGATGCAAAACATTATTATTGGGACGGACCTCTTCTTTTCAAACATTATGCAGATCAAATTATCAGAAGATGCATACCACATGATGAACATGAAGTTGTGCTTCACCACTGTCATGCTTCCCCATATGGAGGACACCTAGGTGGAAACAAAACCGCTTCCAAGGTTTTGCAATCTAGTCTCTATTGGCCCACACTATTCAAGGATGCACAAGCCTTTCACAAAAGCTGTGACAAGTGCCAAAGGACTGGGAACATCTCGAGAAGGCATGAGATGCCCTTGCAGAACATTTTAGAAGTTGAAATCTTCGATGTTTGGGAAATCGATTTCATGGGACCTTTCCCAGCATCTTGTGGGAACCTCTACATCCTACTTGCAGTGGATTATGTGTCCAAGTGGGTTGAAGCGATCGCCACTCAGAAAAATGACACCAAAACTGTTCAGAGATTTCTGCATAAGAATATTTTCTCCAGATTTGGCATTCCTAAGGCGATCTCATTAGTGACGAATGGACATATTTTGATAATAGGGTAATTGCTGTTGCCTTGAGAAAATACAGAGGAAAGCACCGAATTGAAACAACATACCACCCTCAAACCAATGGACAAGCCAAGATATCCAACCTGGAAGTAAAGAACATACTTGAGAAGATGGTTAAACCCACTCGAAAAGATTGGTCTTGACATCTCAATGATGCACTCTGGGCCTATAAAACAACATTCAAAATATCATTGGGAATGTCACCCTACAAGCTTATATATGGGAAAACATACCACTTACCTGTCGAGATACAGCACAGAGCTTACTGGGCTATCAAGGCAGTAAATATGGACTTGACTAAGGCAGGACAAAAGAGGCTACTTGACTCGAATGAAATTGAAGAAATTCGAGCAATGGCGTACGACAACGCCAAGATTTACAAAGATAAAACCAAAAGGTGGTACGACAAGAAGTTGTTGCCATGACAGTTCTGCCCAGGGCAGCTTGTGTTGTTGTTTAAATCTAGTTTAAAACTTTTCCTAGGAAAGCTTAAATCTAGATGGTCCGGTCCTTTTCAAGTCGTCCAGGTTTTTCCCCATGGTGCCATCACGATCAAATCCTTAAAGGATGTGCATCAGTTCAAAGTCAACGGACATAGACTAAAGCATTATCAGGGGACTAAAGCTCCAAGAATACATGAAGTAGTTACTTTAGGAGATGCCCCTCAAGGCACCCGTAATTTAACTTAGTTTTTATTTTATTTCGTTTTATTTATTTATTTATTAGGAATTAAGAATTATTTTATTTTATTTTAGGAACTGAGATTTTATTTTAATTATTTTTAGGAAATAAAGGAAGCAATGAGAAGAGAAGGAGTGAACCAACCCACCATATCAACAACAACCCAAAAAGCTCAAAGGATGAGTCTGTCGTCACAGCCTGTCATCAGCTGTCACGACAGATGCGGAAAATACAGTCTGTCACCCAGCTGCCGCAGTAGACACACAAACACGTAACAGAGGCGCAGCAGACACGGGAACGCGTGACAAATGCGTCAGAAACCGCGTAACAGCTGGCCCCGTTATTCGCACCTGCCATTACAGCTCCAACGGGTAGAAAATCATCCATCTATATAAACCCCCATTCACTATTCATTTTTCATCTCACTTTTATTCTCTCAACTTGTTTCTCTAGATCTCAAAATTTTCTTTATTTTCCACAACCCTTGCAACAATGACTAGCAGACAAACTCGTAGAAGTGCGGCCTCCAGTTCTGCCGCAGCAGTGAGCACTCCAAGCGATAGTGCCATCCCAAACCGCTTCACCTCCACCGACTCCGCCGACAGATACTACCGCTCCTTCCAGAAGAGGGAGATGTGGGAAGAACGGGGGTTTCTCTACATCGAACCCACGGGAAACCTCGGGCTTAAACCCTTCATCGCACAGAAAATCCATGCACTCAAATGGCAGTAGTTTGCTGCCCAGCCGGAAGAAATGAACGTCACACTCGTTCGGGAATTCTATGTTGTCGTCGACAGCAAAGATACTACGACCGTGACAGTTTGAGGTAAAGAACTTTCGTTCGAACCTTCTTACATCAACACTCTCTACGGCCTCTATTTGAGTAAAAAGAAGGACGCCCACAAGAGATTCGTCAATAGTCTATCGCCGACAGAATATGATGCGGTGATGGCAGAGCTGACGGAGGAGGGAACAGAATGGAACACAGACCCAAAGCATCGATGGACAGTGAAAAGAACTCAGTTGACTCTCGAAGCCAAACTGTGGAATCATTTTGTGAAGAAGCGCATCATGCCGTCCTCCCACAACAGTACAGTCGACCGACCAAGGTTAGCTCTTGTACATTCAATTTTAAATGAAAGATCCATCAATGTCGACCGATACGTAAGGGAGGGAATTTTGGAATGTGCTCTCTGACCATCGGGACCTCTTGTCTTCCCGTACCTCATCACCGCAATATGCCGAGGCCACAACATGCCGAAAATTACTGAAGATTTTAAAGTCCGAGGGAAAGAGTGGACGGAGCGAAACATCTTCAGCCTCATGGAGCTAAAGGCTGCCACCCCAATGTCCTTCTTCAACCCTTCTGCCACAACAGAGCAGACGGCATGCCCCAGTCACCCAGAACCTGCCGCAGCAGAGCAGCAACAGACGGCAACCGCACCTCCACCGGACACCTCCACTCAGATTCTGTCAACACTCAAAAGAATGGAGGAGAGACAGCTCGGTTTGATGAGCTTCATGACGGATTTCACGACAACAACGGTAAATTTTATTCATAATGATTTAAATTTTGCAAATGTACCGTTCCCCTCCTTCCCAAAACAATATTTTGCTGCCCCCACACCTACTTCTACCCCTGCTGCCACACCGAAAACTCCATCTACTGCCTCTACACCTACACCGGCCGCGACAGCTGAAGGTGGCAGCCAAACTGCCACTGCCAGATGCGACAAAAGAAAGGAGCCCCTGCCAGAGCTGAACGAAGACTACTTCGAAGGGTTCTCCTCCTCTTCCATCTGACAGGATTCTGACGGGGAGCCCTCTGTTGCCCGAAACCTCTCCAAGGAGTTCACCCCAATGAAGAGGAAGAAGCTCAACGAGACGGGTGAAAGACCCTCCGGCCAGGGAAGATCTGCCAGCAGCAGCAGTAGTAGCAGCAGCAGTAGTAGCAGCAGCAGCTCCGACGATGAGGTACAAGTGCTGGACAAGCCCCCACACATCTCACCCACCCGTGTACAGCCGCCAAGGGAAGCCAAAAAGAAGACAACATCTACCTCCCCCAGCACACTGCCGACCCCTACTATGAAGGTCACCACTGCCTACCGACAGCTATAGATCAGCAGCAGCAGCGATGACAACTCCTCAACTTAAGTTTCTATCTTATATTTTGTTGTCTTGCTATTTTATTTATTTTGTGATGTATTTTTTTCTGTTTTTAATTTTCATGTCATCATGCGTTGAGGGCAATGCAACCCCCAAGTTTGGGGGTGGCATCCCTCCAGTAATGAAGTGTTATTTGTTTCTTAAAATTGTGTCTAAGTGTTAGTTATTATTTAGTTTATTTTTGTCAAAAAAATCATTTGGCTTAAGTCTTTGAACTGAACTTACCTTCCGCGACATACTCTGTCGTGGCAGTGCCTTTAGGATGTTTTTAGGAACAGTTTAGAGCCTTACTATAGTTCTGATTTTTAAACACCCTTTGTGACTCTTATGCTGTCTAGACTTCTGCTGGTAAACTAGAGTAGGAAAGCTTAAACACTTGAGTTTCCCCTAGAGGTGCCTAACACTGGCTCTAGGAAAAGAAGATAAGAAAATTTAGACTCAATACCCCTAGAGGTGCCTAAAACCGGCTCTAGGAAGTTAGCTAGAGGTGCCCCAAAACAGGCTCTAGTCAAATTAAAATAAGAAAAACACCGAGTCTAATTCAGAAAAAACTAAAAGAGCCTAAGAATTGCCTCCAAGAAAAGGAAATTTGGCATAAAAACTCAAATAAAGCAACTTAACTATTCTAGTAAACTAAAGAGTCTAGGCACATATTTGTTCACAAAACATGCACACACTACACGAGACATATATCATGGTTCCAAATAAATCCAGAAACGTCCGACAAGGTGATGCTCGTGATAGGGAATGTGTGGTAGGTAATTAAAGGTTCACTAAATTAAGCCAAACCAAAAAGATTTTCTTTAGTTAAGTCATATTTGCTTGAGGGCAAGCAAGAACTTGAGTTTGGGGGTGTGTTGAGTGTGTAAAAGTTCTATATTTTACCCCGTATTTAACACATATTTCTGCTGCATTCAAGCATAATTCATTGCACTTAGGTAAAGTTTCACATATACATCACAATTAGATAAAATAGCACAGTTTCTACTGATTTTCGCTACTTTTGCAGGTAGTTGTTGTGGCAGACTCAGGACAGTGAAGGAGTAGAGCTGGAACACAGGACTGGAGTCGAGAAGCAAGACGCTGCTGTGGCCTCTGTCGTGGTAGCCACGACAATAGCATTGGTGGAGGGAAAAGAGAAGTGGAGCTCGACAGATAGAGGAATTCAAGACGGTCTGTCGTGGACCACTCCTAGATTTTTCTGAGCCATAAGGCAGAATGAAAGCCAAGCCCAAAGTTCAAGGAAGAAACCCAAAGCAAGAAAAGAGGACGAATTAAAGGCATCTACTTAGAAGATTTAATCTTAAATAGAGTTGTACTTTAGTTTGAACTTGTATTCTTACCTTATTAGAAAACTTGAACCCAAGGCCTATATAAAGGCATGTAATTCGACCTAGGGAAAGAGATCTCATCTCTAGTCGTCTTCCTCAAAACCCTTGTCATTTTCTCCCTTCTCATCATGTTCTAAACTTCCTTTAGGGCTAAGGGTTGATTCTGTAAAGTAGTTGCAAGGATTGTATTGTTTTAGGAATTTTCTGTTCAATGAAATAAAACTTCAAGTTTGCTTATTTCGGGTTCAACATCTTGCAAGAGTATCGAGAGAGCATTGTAAGATTATCTATTTACTTAATATCGAGAGAGTTAAGTATACGAAAGGAATAAGTACGGGTTCTCTAGTTTATGGTTGAACTATCTCGGACCTAGGGATAGGACGAGGTTAAGTGGCTAAGAAAGAATTCAACAACATTGGTGTTCACCCTTCGATTCACGTCGGGAGGTATCATCCAAGAAGTGTTCATCAACAGTACTTGGACCTAGGGATAGGACAGGTCATAGCATGGATTCTTGCCAAGCGTGAAGAACAGAGTTGTATGATTGTTGCCGCGACAACAACAGACTTCTGCCGCGACAAGTGCTGCCGCGATAGGGACGACGACATAACATGAATTTCTCTTTAGTGCAACACCTGCACTACCGAGCAAATCAATACCAGCCTAGCTCTTAATCCTGAATCTTTATTCTTTTATATCCTTTATTCTTCAATATTATTTGCCAAACAATTCAAACTCTTTTCCTTCTCTCTTGTGCAACAAATTGAGGATAGAGCTATTTCCAGTCCCTGTGGATTCGACATTCGATACTTCGAGTATCACTTGCACTACATTGCGATAGGACTTTTGACACGCAACAAGAGTTTACACAAATATCCCAACAACACCACAGATCTCCCATTGCCCTTTTTTACTTTAGTCTAAACCGAAACATACTTTCTAAAACGAAGTCTCTTGGAATCTTTTGCTACTTGTTGCCTCCAAAACCTCAATTATCTGCATTAATGGACAAATGAGAGAATAAGCACACAAGGCTTAGTGAGGAGTGCTTAAAAACAAAACACCATCAATGCATTAAAACCGTTTTCCATGTCCACATTGAAATCACATTTCAATTACTTCATAACATCAATTGAAAACCATCATGCCTTCAAAACCATGCACTTTCCTTAATAAAAATGAGCATATAAACCTTATGCAACATGTATTATGAATCAACAGCAAATCCCATGGCTAACACTCAATTTAATCCTTCCCATGTATAACTACCATATGCACACTGAGTCAATCTGGACTATGAAAAGAAGAGGGAAACTTTGAAAACTTCCAATGATCGTGAGGCAATTCTTATTGGAGAGCGTATAGGTTTTTTGTCTAATGTGATATCGGCTTTCAAAGCCGGGAAGATGATCAAGAAGGGGTCCATTGTATACCTTGCTTACATTCTTGATCCAATACAGTGTGATTCGAGAATTGAGAAGATTCAGGTTTTAGAGACGTTTTGGATGTATTCCTGAAATAATTGTTTGGTTTACTGCCAAAACGTGATGAGGTTGAGTTTGGCATCAAGGTTTATTCGGGTACAGTTCCTGTGTCTATAAAACCTTATCAGATGGCATCGAAAGAGCTTAAAGAGTTGAAGATACAATTTCAAGAACTGCTTGATAGGGGTTTTATTTGACCCAGTGTTTCTCCATGAGGATCTCTTGTTCAGTTTGTCAAGAAGAAGGATGGGACACTTTGACTGTGTATCGATTTTCGGAAGCTGAATAAACTGATTATCAAGAATAAATATCCCCTCCCTCGTATTGATGATCTCTTTGATCAGTTCTGGGGAGCTACGGTGTTTTCTAAGATAGACTTGAGATCTGGTTACTACCAACTCAAGGTTAAGGATTTTGATGTATTCAAAACAGCTTTCCAAACTCGTTACGGACATTACGAATTTCTTGTCATACCTTTCGGATTAACTGATACACATGACACATTTATGGACATGATGAATCAGGTATTTCAACCCTACCTCACCCAAAAGGAGCTTAATCTGAGAAAATTTTGTTGATTAGAACTTCTCAAGGACTACAATTGTGAGATTGATTACCATCCGCGCAAGGCCAATGTTGTTGCCTACGCCTTGATGTGTAACATCATTTCAGACTTGAGAACGTTGTTTACCCAGATGAGTTTGTATGAGGATGGTAGTCTTTTAGCAAAACTTCTGGTTATTCCTACTTTAGTTTCTGAGATTCGAGCTCAGTAGCCTAGTGATCAGTTCCTATCGTACCACATATGATAGGTTGAAGAAGGTACATCTCATGACTTCTCTATTGACCAAGATTATGTTTTATGTTTTCGAGGTCAGTATTGTATTCCGAGAAATTCTAGGTTGAAACAGGTTATTCTTCGTGAGGCCTATCAAAATCCTTATTCTATGCGTCCTTGCGGGGACAAAATATATAAGAATCTGCGAGAGAGGTACTAGTGGAAGGGTCTTAAGAGGGATTTCATCAGATATGTGTCGAAGTGTTTGACTTGTCAGAAGGTTAAGGTAGAACATCAGCGTCCGTCTAGGTTATTGTTAGGCTCGATGATCACTCAATCGTTGCTTGCCAAGTGGTGGAGAAGATGTAATTTTGGGTGTTTATGGTGGAAGCAAAAGATAGACAAAACTGACACACGATTTAGAGTATTTCGACTTTCTAACCAAATCCTACATCCACTACCTTATCTACCCACCAAGTATTTCACCAATTCACTTAGAATTCTTCCCCTTTTCTAGGCTAAGGAGGCAACCATTTACAACCTAGACTCACTCACCAAGTCTAGCAACCAAAGCTCAGAACCCGAGCTTTGGGCACACTTTTTAAACAAGAGAATTCTAAGTAAAAAAAAATCCTCTACAAAGGTTGATGTTTTCACACTAAAGCACTCACCCAAATCCTAGAACACTTGAGCATATATTGACAATTTGAGCTCATAAGTGTTTGTCTATACAAGGAATGAAAATTAAGCTCTAAGACAAATTATCATCATAATGTTGTTGAGAATTGAAGCATTAGTCTTCCATGGATGCTTGGAGGTCCCTTTTATACTCTCAATTGAGCTTCTAGCCGTTGTAGACTGTTGGGATTGAATTGGAGCCGTTGAGGTCTTTATTTCCCTCTATAAACGCAGTTCTGGGCAGTAGGGTATCGATACTCGTGTCACTGTATTGATACCCTTTTCTTGGTAACTAGTCGTTGAGCCTGCTTCAGCTTATGCATATCGATAGCCTGGGAGCATATCGACATGCCCTGCATTTCAAATAGTCATTGGGAAAATGACCGTTAGGGGCGGTTAAGGAGTACCGGTACGCGATATAATCATATCGGTACGCAACTAGCTGTTGGGGGGTTTTAAAGCACTTCGTATCGATATGGAAAAAGTGTATTGGTACGGTTTTTGGCTACTGGAATTTCCCTGTAGTTGAAACCCTAAAGCGTATCGATACGGTGTATACCATATCGGTACGGTGACATTAAAAACATAGGTTTGACTACTTTAAAAACATTTTAAGTTATTCAAAGCCTTGTAAAAAAACTTAAACATATTTTCAAGTTGTTTGGACTTACAAAACATTTTGAAATCTTTTCAATTTAGTCAAAATCAAATTTTCAATTATTATATCAAAACATATATCTTAACAATCTTCCCATTTTTGATATAATAAAACAACTTACAAATTGTTTGTGATTCTCCCCCTTTGTAAAATAATTTTTGAATAAGAGACATAAATTTTTAAAATTTGAAGCTCCCCCTTATTCTCACTTGAAAAATCAATTTTTCGAACTATTTCTCTCTTTTTTGTTATATCAAAAAGAATTTAAAAGACTTTAAGTTCAAAATAATATAGAAGGTTAAAAAAATTTGACACAAATAAGAATTTTAGATTTTAAAAATGGCTCCCCTTACTCAAGCATCAAAAAGTGTTAGTCTAACAAATTTGATAATCTAGTTGAAATTAAAAATAAATCAAATTAAACAAAAGAAAATCAACTAGATTTTACCACACTTGAACCCAAGGGAGGATGTGAAGCCTTCCTTCTTCACGTGTCTTTCCTTGTGTTTATGGAGCTCCCACTCAATATTTGACTTGTTGATCATTCTCCATCACACCTAAAATAAGACAATCAAGTTATTTTTGGTATCCAAATTGCTTTGGATCAATAAGCGTTAGTAGCACAAAGTTTATTCCCCTTAGAAATCCATTTTGCAATTTCATCCTTTTTAGTTGAAGTGATCACTCCTTTTGGGACCCAAACACTTCTAAAACATTTGTCATTTAAAAATCCAGGGGCACTAGATTGTCTTTGATAAAAATTTGTTTTAACAAAATTAGATTTGGAGCATTCTCCAATTTCACATGTCTGGACATTTTTGTAAAAAAATTCTTTTTGAGGTAATCAATTTCCCTTTGATAATCCTCTTAAACTTTTTGAAACAAGTTTTGTAAATCAAAGTTCTTTTTCTCAAAGGCTTCAAACCTTGCTTCAAGTTCGAGATTTGTTTTGGAAAGCAATTCATTTTTAATTTTTAACTTTGAAAGCATCTTTTTGTTTCTAGAAAATGAAGCCTTGAATTCCAAAAGCAAATCATCATAGGCTTCTTGTAACTCATCAAAAGTATATGAATTTGAACAAGATGAGTTAGAAGCTACCTGACCCTCTTGAAGGGTCATCAAACATAAGTGGGCTACCTCATCATCGGTGGAGTCTTCATCACTCCAAGTTGCCACATATGCTTGCTTTGAAGATGATCCCTTTTTGTTTCTCTTGTGGGAATCCTTCATCTTCTTCTTCGATTCATTTTTGGATTTAGCAATCTCGCTCTTCATGAATCGAGTGAACTTCTTGAAGAGATGGGTCCATCTTTTCATCTTCACTTTCCTCCTCACTTGATTCTTCGTGTTGGTATGTGGAGGATGGAAGGGCAATGACATTGAAATCAATGCTTTGCTTCTTGATCTTCTTCTCCTTCTCCCTCTTTAAGGGTTCAGACATCATCTCATGGGTGAGCAAATATCCAACAAGCTCGTCAAGCTTGAACTCCTTCAAGTTTTTTGCTTCTACAATTGTCGTCTTTTTAGACTCCCATAAATCGAGAAGTGAGTAGATCAACTTCCGAACGAGTTTGTCTTCCGAAATCTCCTCTTCAAGACCTTTGAGTTTCTTGACAATTGTGGAGAAGCGATCGAACGTCCTCTTGATGTCTTCATCCGAGTCTATCTTGAAGTTCTCATACTCTAAGTTGAGAAGACTGATCTTGGTCTCTTTTACTTTTTGTTCCCTCGTATGTGACCTCAAGTTTGTCTCATACCTTCTTGGCATCTTTACAAGAATACATATTCTCATAGATGTTGGGGCTAAATGCACAAAAGAGAATGTGTAAAGCCTTGCAATTTAGCTCCATCTTCTTGCGATCATCTGCACTCCATTTCACCTTGCTTCGTTATGGCGTGAACGGACCATCCTCAACTATGTCCCAAAGCTTGTAATAATTGGCCTTGATGAAGAACAAAATTCATGTCTTCCAATAGGCATAGTTGGTCCCGTCAAAGAAATGTGGCTTGTCGATGGATTACGTCATTTTGTCGGTTGATTGTATTGTTGATCAAGCTAGCTTGGATCACCTCAATAGGTGGTTAAACCTTCTTGATTGAGCCTTGCTCTGATACCAATTGTTAGGCTCGATGGTCACTCAATCGTTGCTTGCCAAGTGGTAGAGAAGATGTAATTTTGGGTGTTTATGGTGGAAGCAAAAGATAAACAAAATTGACACACGATTTAGAGTGGTTCAACTTTCTAACCAAATCCTACATCCACCACCTTAGCTACCCACCAAGGATTTCACCAAATCACTAAGAATTCTTCCCATTTTCTAGGCTAAAGAGGCAACCATTTACAACCTAGACTCACTCACCAAGTCTAGCAACCAAAGCTCACAACCCGAGCTTTGGGCACACTCTTTAAACAAGAGAATTCTAAGCAAACGAAATCCCTCTACAAAGGTTGATATTTGCACACTAAAGCACTCGCCCAAATCCTAGAATACTTGAGCATACATTCACAATTTGAGCTCACAAGTGTTTGTCTATACAAGGAATGGAAATTAAGCTCTAAGACAAATTATCATCATAATGTTGTTGACAACTAAAGCATTAGTCTTCCATGGATGCTTGGAGGTCCCTTTTATACACTCAATTGAGCTTCTAACCGTTGTAGACTGTTGGTATTGAATTGGAGCCGTTAGGATCTTTATTTCCCTCCATAAATGTAGTTCTGGGCAGTAGGGTATCGATACTCATGTCAATGTATCGATACGCTCTTCTTGGAAACTAGTCGTTGAGCCTGCTTTAGCTTATGCGTATCGATACGCCTTGAAGCGTATCGGTACAACTTGCATTTCAAATAGTCATTGGGAAAATGACCGTTTGGGAGCGGTTAAGGCGTATCGGTACGCAACTAGCCGTTAGAGGGTTTTAAAGCACTCCGTATTGATATGGAAAAAGCATATTGGTACGGTTTTTGGCTACTAGAATTTCCCTATAGCTGAAACCCTAAAGCGTATCGATACAGTGTATACCATATCGGTACGGTGACATTAAAAACATAGGTTTGGCTACTTTAAAAACATTTTAAGTTATTCTAAAGCCTTGTAAAAACCCTTAAACATATTTTCAAGTTGTTTGGACTTACAAAACATTTTGAAATCTTTTTCAATTTAGTCCAAATAAAATTTTCAATTATTATATCAAAACATATATCTTAATAGTTATTGCAACACATTAAGATTCCTTAGTGGAAATTAGAGTGTGTGGTTATATATTTAGTTAGTGGTCTTCCTTTGACTTCATCAAAAAAAGACTCTATCTGGGTTATTGTTGATCTTCTGACCATGTCCGTACACTTCATTCCTGTTCAACTTAACTATTCTTTGATTAAGTTAGCTCGACTCTACATCTCAGAGATTGTTCGACTTCACAGGGTGCTGTTGTCCATCATTTCTAACTGTGATCTGAGGTTCGCAACGAAGTTTTGAAAGTCTCTCCATTTTGCTCCGGATACTTAGTTGAACTTTAGTAATTGCTATCATCCGCAGACTGATGGCCAATTTGAGCGGGTAATCCAAATTCTTGAGGATATGCTGAGAGGCTGTTGATTGATTATAGAGGTAGTTGGGAGGATTTCTTACCGCTTGTAGAGTTTGCCTACAATAACATTTATCATACCAGTATCAAGATGGCACCATATGAGGCTTTGTTTGGGCGTAAGTGTCGTACACCTATTGGACTTAATGAGCATAGATTGTTGGGACCAGACATTGTTCATAAGGCATAGTAGACTATCAGATTGATTCGGGATCGACTTAAGGCTGCTTTTGATGGACAAAAGCCTTATGCTGATCTGAAACGTTGATACATTGAGTACGATGTGGGAGATGAAATTTTCTTTAAAGTATCTTCGTAGAGGAAGGTACTTAGTTTTGGTTGAAAAGGCAAGTTGAGTTCTTGTTTCATTGGGCCTTATCAGATTATCCGTTGTGTTGGACCAGTTACCTATCAGCTTGAGTTACCACCTAAGCTTGCGCATATTCATGACGTATTTCACGTCTTTGTGTTAAGGCGGTATCGTGTTGATCTGTCCCATATTATTCCAGTTGAGGAAATTGAGATCTGTCTAGATTTGCATTTTGAGGAGGAACCAGTTGAGATTCTTTCTTAGGATAAGAAGGTTCTTAGGAAGAAAACCATTAAGATGGTCAAGGTCTTGTGGTGCAATCGTGGTCATGATGAGGCTACATGGGAGCTCAAGGCCTTCGTTAAAGCTCAGTATCCGCATCTTTTTGATCTAGGTATATTTCGAAGTTGAAATTTTATTTACGAGGGTGATAATTGTAACACCCTAATTTTCACCCCCAAAATCAAAACCCTAATTTAGGAAAATCCCTAAACAAGAAACCCTAATAATTTAGGGATTTTTAAATATTTAACTTAATTTGATTGTGGGCTAATTTATTTAAAAATCATAATTTTAGGGTTTTTTTAGAAATTTGGTGACCACTTTGAATAATGGGTAAAACTCGGTGATCAGTTCGTGAAGCCTAGAAAGGGTAAGGCCGCGCCTTGCTATTTAGCCATTCCTTTGGGTTCTCTTTACACCACCGTTGATTCCCCTTCGAATCCATTTTGGTAAGCCTCGTGAGTTTCTTGCTCGTGCGTGTTGCTTGGTGGTTTTCGGAAAAAAATCCTTGGGTTCATTTGTTTGGCCGAGAAATGACCATTATGGTCATCATTAGTGTCACCGGCGACCATCGCCATCGAGGGTATTAAACCCTATTTTTTAGATTACAAGAAGAAATGGGGAACATGCCTTATATGTGTGTGTGCTTGGGTTGAACCAAATCTGTAGGCCCAGTTCTGTGGCATTAAGGAAGAAGCCTGAACCGGTATAGTGGGATAACCAAACTAGTCCATTAAGCCTAACTGAACCAGCAAGGCAAGACCGAATTAAACCTATCAGACCGAACCGAGTCATCCTTGAACCGAACTGATCAGATCATGCCAGTGAGCCGAACCATTAGATTGTTGACTGACCCGAGCCATAGTTGACCATGACGATAGTGTTGAACGAATGATGGCAACATTGACTAGATGACGTTAGTGTTGACTTTGATGACATCGGCGTTGACTTTTGTGTGTTGACTTTTTTAAACAAAGTCAACTTTACGTTTTTCGATGTCTTGATTCTAAATCTGCTACCCATTTTCCCAAATTCAAACTCGAAAGACCGTTTTACTATTTACATTTATATTTATATGTATTTAGTACTTTGAAATTTGTGTTTATCAGAATCTGATTCGGATAATATTATGTTCATGTGACGTTGATTCAGAGACTGAGATCCTTTCTTCTCCTCTACATGTGCGGTCTACTACTGCGCAACCTACGAGATATACACATGAGTATAGTTTGGGTCAGTGTTTTTGTGTGAGTGTTATGGCATAGTAGTAGATTCTTATATAGTGTTTACCCTCGTAGGTGCTGGTTCTATTCGACCTGCTACTAGAGTTGGGCGTGGGAGATGATCCTCTCATCGTTGAGTTATTAGCTACCTAAGGTGTGTCTCTTCTTGTGATACATATCTTTGTGCTATATGTATATCTTAATTGTTAATTGTTTATTTAGAATTGATTTGTATGATGACTTGTCATGCATCATATATAAGAATCAAACTAAACTATTATCAAATTTAATGTGCATGCTTCTTGATTAATTATACAAGAATGTATTCGTATTCGGAAATTGAGATAACATGTCATATTATGTGGGTTGGAAATTGTATGATAAAGTTCAGTGGTTTCACCCTTCGGGCTGAATTTTACTTCGGATCAGTGGTTCCACCTTGCGGGCTGAGTTCCACTTCATATGGTGTAAGTAGAGAGTGATTCTGAGGAACCTTACTCTTCAAAAAATGTACGTAGATGGGTGTATTTGTGTTTGATGCATTCTATATGTATTTATGTGTATACACATTTTCTGATATGAGATGAGAGCATAATATTGTGAACATATATGTAATATGTGCATTTTTCTTTGCACTTTAGAGACACACTGAGCCTTATAGCTTACCCTTAGTTCTTCTTTCAGATACTCAGTCTTAGGCGTTATGTACTTGGAGGACCTCATTTTTATCAGACTTATTTATATTTATCAGTATGTGTTATTTCAGATACTCAGACTATTATATTAATTTGATTTTTTTTTGTAATTTCGGACGTTAGACATTATTATTTGGGGTTTACTATTTTAGCATGCATTATGAGAATGTTATTGGATATTTTATCAACTTTTTAGAACAATGTTATACGACTGTGTTTTATATGAAATGAGACATTATTTAATATAAACATTTTTAATAATTATTTTATATTTAAAATATTTAAATCTAATATCGTTTCTTGAGGGACAAGTTTTCAAACGTGATTTTTTACATTCGACTCATTTTCTTTAGGTCGGGTTTAGGGGTTATATCATATTAATATTTAGTTTTGAGTTTTTATGTTTTATGTTGACAAAATAACTTAATTATTTAGGTTTTAAATATTATTTGGTAAATTTTTAATGGTTTTTTTGTAGATATTTCTTAAAAATTAATGTTTCAAGTAAGTTGGAAATTATTAATAATCATTATATAGAATATTTTTAGTTATTTTCACTATTTTCAAGTATAAAATACTTATCTTTACATTATAAAATAATTAAAATTAATTATAAATTAAATACAAATAGAATTTGATTCAGGCCGAATAACCAGGGCTTTTAAATTTATTAATCGTAAAAATCCCAAACACTATAATTCAAGTCGATTTTCGGCCGACTGATTTTGTTGTTGAACCCTCGTTAAAGTATACTCCATTAAGTGATAAGTGCTTATTTACTTAACGTTTTCCACACTCTTCATTGATAAAATTCTCAAATGTAGTTTTAATTTCAAATTATCAAATTGTTAAATCACAAAAATTATTAAATTTTAATAAACTAAATTTTTTGAATGGATAATTAACATATCCTAAAACTAAAATGTCCCACAACAATCAATTTAGTTTTGATAAAAAGAAAAGAAAAGAAAAATCAGTACTAATGAATTCTTAGTTTAATCATAAAATTGAGATGCAAAATATTTGAACAATCAAGTTTAAATTCACCGTTGTAATATAATTCCATTAGTGTTCTTTGCTTATCGTCATTGTTTCCATGAGACATGAAAAGGGGTAATAGCAAACTGAGTTGAGCCTGAGTCTGGATAAATTCAGCTAAAAAATAGTATTAGTGGACATGACTCGATTCGAAGTGCACAATTTGAGTTTGGGTCGAGCCTCGAGCTCGGCTCGTTGCTTTCTTCAAATTGCTTATAAATATTTTGTTTGAAGTTTTGATAAATAAGATGCGAAAATCTATTTGAGAAAAAATAATATTTATTTTTGAAGTCTACAAATTAATCGTAGTATATTTTCTAAATTATACAAGTCCACATGTGAAGAAAATTTAAAGTATTTAACTATGTTAACAAGTTAACAACAATAAACATACAAATATATATAAAGTATATATAATATTATATAGACTTAAACTATCAAATAAGTTTCTAAATTATACTCTCTTTTTTTTCAAATAGGTGCTCAAAATTTTTTTGTGCCACGTAATTGCTTAACGTTTTCAAAGTTACCGTTTAGTCGTAAAGTGTTCTTCAAGCAGAGTTATTAACTGACAATACGTGGAGTAACTTAGATTACAAGTGAGCACCAACATTCTGGAATTCCCTCTTCCATCGAATAAACTTAACCCGAATGACCAATTTCCCAGAATCAACCAAAACAATTTCTTTACCAATCAAACTTCGCAAAAGCAATAAAACAAACGTTGTCGGTCGTCTGGTTAGGGATTTCAATTCCCAGACCAAATGAGCTGTTCATCGGCCGATGTTACTTACCACCATATCAACGATAAACAAAA
Source organism: Hibiscus tridactylites (assembly GCA_958450335.1). Classification (NCBI taxonomy): domain Eukaryota; kingdom Viridiplantae; phylum Streptophyta; class Magnoliopsida; order Malvales; family Malvaceae; genus Hibiscus; species Hibiscus tridactylites. The sequence goes on from OY288279.1 coordinate 74,693,869, forward strand.
ACTGAAACCACAATATTTCTTGATAAATCCCACTATCTATAATCTACGAGAATACAATCATGAGACTTTGCCTCAATTTCAAACAAATAATCAGCAAAGAGATGCAGATACAGTTATGAAACCAGAACAGAGCAACGCAATTTAGATTGAAAGAGGGAATCAACAAGGGATCTGTTGGGTGAACCATTCCATCACATGAATTGGAGCTTTGACCAACTCCAGCGCCATCTCCACCAGCACCGTCACGCAAAAACAACAAGGACAGATCAGTGTCAGCAACAACCTGCAAACCCCCCAAAGCATGAAATACTATCTATACAGAACAGTGCTCATAAGTTGATTCAATGGTGGAGAGAATTAGAAAATTAGTAAAACCCAGATCCCAAGACTCACCCCACGATCCAAACAACAACGCCGACAATGGAGACGATGAGAGAGAGAAAAGCAAAGGGAAGGCCGAGGAGGAAGCCCAGTGGTCTGCAGTCTTCACAGCACATGATTCTTGGTTTGTGTCTCGATGTTTGCTTCAGAGAATATTGCTTTTATTTTTTTGGTGTAGCGTGCCAAGTATAAAGGTAACAGCGAATAAGTTTAGATGGAGAAAGGTTTGTGCGATATTGACTTTGAGATTATGACGATATTGCCCTTAGGTAGTATAGATGGCAATGGGGCGGGTCGGGGCAACTTTTGGCCGGCCGGTATCTGACTTAAAAATTTTAAATTTCGGCCGGAGTTGACTTAACCCGAGTTTTATATATCTTTATCTCTGACCTTATCTGATCCAATATAATAAAAAGTATAAACCAACTCTGACTTGACCCTAAAATTTTAATAAAAAAATTGATTAAACATGACCCAATCTGAAGAAATTTAATAAAAATATTAAATATAATATATAAAAATATAATAAATATAAATATATATTTATAAATAAATTGGGTCGGGGTGAGTCGGAGAATTTCCACCCTAAACATGAACTCGGCTCGACTCAAACTTCTTTAAAATCCGAGCCGACCCAAAAACCGAAAAGTTAAAAAGAAAATCGACCCTACCAGATCGGGTCGGGTTGGAACCCGCCGGTTTCGAGTTATTTTGCCATCTCTATTAGGGAGATTTATTTTGGTTTAATATCAAAATAAATATCTAAATTATTCGGGGTTTTTTTTTCTTTCAAGTGCCTAAACTTTTTTAGTCATTTTTAAGTGCCAAGTTATCATTTTTTGGATTAAAATACGTGTCTCAATTGACCTTAAAAAGATTGTGGGTTCAGAGAACATAAAAACCTTTTTTTCGATAAAGGCCATTAGTTTTATTAAAAAGAGCAAATGTCCAAAATTACAATAAGTGTTTACAACCATAATCATAAACTAAACATATAATTTGAACATTTTTCTATAATAATAAACACAAGAAACTAGCCACTTGAGATCATACAAAAGAAACGGTTAAAAACTCAACTAAAAGAGTCGAACAAAATATAAATACAAAAATTCTTACTGCATCGAAAAATGAACCATAAAAGGGATCAAAATGCTGAAAGACAACCGACATCCGCAAATTAAATCCAAGTGTCGTGAGAAAACTATCCACGAAACACAAATCATGTATCTAAATTCAATCTGAGGATCCAAAACATAGAAGATTAACATGATAACCAAATAAGTGTTATCTTGATTAGTCGAAGCGACACTAAATTCAACCTTACAAAAATAAAAATAAAAAACAGCCAAACAACTTTTAATTGAACAAAAAATATATCAAAAATAAAAAGAAAAAAACGCGTCACGAGATAGAAGAAAAATTGTCAAAAAAATATAATTATTCTTACAAGAAAAAAAAAACAGCTATAAAATATAATATAAAAAATAAGAAAAATTGTCGATGGTCGACAGCACTAATATTGGTGCCCCCGTCGGCCACCAAATAAAAGGAAAAGGAAAAGCTACTGCTCCGGTAGATCTTTCTTTTTATTAGCCTTGGTTTAATAAATTTGATATAAAAATGTGAATATGTTCGAATATTATTTTATTAGAGAAAACAAAACTTAGTTTATAATGTATACTAGGTATTTTATATTACTTTATGAATTTATATCTAATACACTGGTAGAAAAGTTCCACAAACGCCTTAATTTTAGAGTTTATGGACTCACTTTAGGATATAAGGTTTAAGAGTTTATGCGTAGGGTTTAGAATTTATGGGCAATGGTTAAAATCTAGGGGTTAGGGTTAGGTTTTAGGTTCTAGAGGTTAAGGTTTAGGTTTTACGGTAATATGTTGATTATTTAGGTTTTAACTTATAAACCTTAAATTCTAACCATGAACCCTAAATTTTATTCACAATCATTAAATTCTAAACTACTAAACATAAACCCTTAAATTATACACCCTAAATTGAGTCTCTAAACCCAAAAACTTAGGCGCTTATGAAAACTAAAAGTTTTCACCGTCAATGTATCAAATAATTATCCTTACTTTATTGCATCTTTATACTTATGGGTAATTATTTCATAAACAAGTGCTTGTAAAAATTTTGTTTCCACAAGTGTCTTAGTTTTAGGTTTTGTGTATTTTGTTTAAGGTCTAGTGTTTAGGGGTTTAAGTGTATCAGTTTTGAATTTAGGTGGGTGTGGTTAGAATTTAGGGTTTAGGGTTTTTAGGTTAAAACCTGAATCTCTAATTGTATTACCCTAAACTTAAATCTTAACATCTAAACTCTAAATTCTAACATTGAACCTTAAATCGTATATTCTAAAATCATACACTTAAACCCCTAACCCTTAAATCCTAAACTGGGTCCCTAAACCCTAAAACTAAAACGCTTATAGAACTTTTCGTTTCCACCGCCAATGCATGAAATATTTTCCCTATATTTATTGTATATTTTATTAGAAAAAAACTTTAATACACAAGCTGTGTAAACTTTGGTTTACAGAATCTTATTAATTTAGGGTTTAGAGGATTAGGTTGTAGGGTTTAGAATTTATGATTTATGGTTAGAGTTTAGGGTTTAAGGTTTTAAGTTTAGTAATTTAGAATTTAGATTTTAAAGAATGATTGTGTAATATTTTTTTATACAAATTGTGTATCAAAATATAACCCTATTTTATTTCATGTACAATATATTACTTGTGTTTTATATTTTTAGTACTGCATTTTATATTATGTTATACATATTTCATACTTTTAACTTGTACATTATATATAGTTAGGGACAGACGCAAAATTTTATGATAGTGGAGAACCTATAGAATTTTAAGGGGACGAACTTATAAAATTTTAAGTGGGGCAAAAATATATTTTCAATAAGAAATACATATAAAATTTCTATTTTTTAAAATTATATGGGAATTTCAAAATTTTAGGGGGCGACCAATCCCTCCAGCACCTTCTAAGTCTAAAACCCTGATCTCGATTCGAATCTAAAGTACTTCATTCAGGTCACCCAATTTAAAACCATAAATTTAACCTTCATTAACAAAACATTGAACATCCATAATTTCACATAGTAAAATCATTCTATATAGATCAATTTACAAAATAGGAGCTCCGAGTTTAAAATACAATTATATCAAAATAGTAAAGCAAATAGAGTTTAGAGACTCAACATTTGTAAGGTCCTATGAATACATAAGCCCAAAACTAAATACTAAGCATTGTACTCTGAAGTAATGTGGTGCTGAGAGATCCCTTCTCGATGTGCTCCTCAGTCACGATCAACCTAAAAACTTACAAACAAAAAAAAAGATTTCGAATGCTGAGCTTACAAAGCTTAGTGGTACATTTCTACTATACCACAATTCGTGAATATCATACAATAAGCATGCAATATAAATATAGTTTAGAGAGCATGTATAAGGCTTCACTATCTATGAGTTATGATCTAGCCTACAGTAACTAGTCTTAGACCACATATCTCAAGGCATCATTAAGTCTACAAGAAGTCTTACACATCCCACAATATTTTACCATACACGAGATCACTTAGCCTATCAAGTAGGTTTCATACCGTACCCTGGTCACTTAGCCATCCACACAGAATACATAAATACATCCATGCATCATCTACATAAATGGCCAACGAAACTCTACTTTACTCGTGCTCACACAAATGTCGGGTTACTCGCGCTAACACAGTTGTCAGGTTGAAAGGACCATATATGGATCACCATAGCCACGAATACGTCCTAGACATACTTGGATCACATTATCCAGAAGTAGACCTTACATGAGCTAACTCAACCTATCATGTTACTCGAGCTCACTCAACCTATCAAGTTAATTACCTTATCCAGATCACCATGGCCACAAATAGGTTTCTAACCACACCTAGATCACTCAGCCCATGGGCACGTTGGGTGTACTTGCTCACTCAGCCCTAAGTACGCATTCCATTATAGAAGTATCGTAGTACTGACTCTAGGACATTCGTATTCCTTTACACAACCACAAAATAATATATCCAAGATGAGCATTCATACACCTCACCAAGAGGTAAGTGGCACCAGGCCAAGCTATCAAGAAAATGCCCCTAAGGCATGACACTAACCAACATAGTTATTATCATAAACAAGTCACACAAAGCTTACCAAGTTATTACATGTTATGCTCATTAACGAGGGTTAAATCTTAATTTCTCAGTTTTAAAATTCCTTTTACCACATTAGAAGTCCCTTGGACCATAGTACTTGAATTATCAACCCCTCAAACTCATTTTCAACATTTACAGGCAGATTGCCTTGTGGGTACCGATACTGGTCCTCGCGTACTGATACTAGAATAACTCACTGGAATTTTCCCAAGCATTGACATACCGGTATGGGTAAAACACCGTACCGATACCAGAAATACATGACGTACCGGTACAGGTAAAACACCGTACCGATACTAGAAATTCATGTAGTACCGGTACATGTAAAACAATGTACCGATACTGGAAATACATGGCGTACCGCTATAGGTAAAACACCATACCGACACTAGAAATACATGACGTACTGGTAAAGGTAAAACACCATACCAATACTGGAATAACTCAATGGAAATCCTGAATTTCTAGAGTACCGGTACGAGCTCCCCGTGTACCAGTATCGAAGCCCAGAAATGGCTTCCTAGGCTCAAAAAATCACTTCCCAAGCCCTTAAATCACATCCTTTAACCTCTTAACTCAATTCTACATCTTTTAGAAGTATTTAGGGTGGTTTACTACCAATTTTACAAGTTATTAACATCTAATCCAGATCTTACCATTAACAAGGCTTTAAGCTACCAAAACACCAAACTAGCAATCATAAACCACCAAAATCATGCATGGAAATTATTTTATGATCTTCAAGAAGAGTAGGAGTCAGAGATGTATCGACCTTAAGCCAAAAATCCTGAAATGCACTATTACCCTAAGCTTATTCAACTTTCCCTCTTGGTTCAAGTTTGAAGTAAACCCCTAAACACCTCTTCTTGTCATACAAACATGGAAAACGAATTAAGACTTCAATAAATTTTTAGGGGAAGGCCTAACTATGAATTTACACCTTTAAATCCAAAGGAAAAAAACATAAAGCCTTAAACTTCCAAAAACCCATAAATGCAACCCTTACCCTTCCACCACAATACTATGTTTTTCTTGAAGCCCTTGGAAATGAGATTAATATACTCAAATTTTGGACCTTGGTTGGAAGAAATGATGCATAAAGGTGGGACTTTTAGTGTTGCAAATGAACTTGGATGAAGAGAGAATGTGTAGAAGAAGATGGGTGAAGAATAAGAGTGTGGGTAGTGATATCACCAAAACCCACTCTTTGTCCCCTTAAAGTCACGTGAAGACAAGGTTTCATTAAGGGGAGATTAACCTTTATTTCCAAAAGGGTATAATTACCACACCAAGCCCTCTACTTTCCTCTTGATACAACTTGGTCACTACTCAAGCTTGCATGGTCCAATTCTCATCCAATAAGGCCCAATGGGTTCACTCACCCAAACCAACACGAAGGTCCATAACTCGGCTCAACGCCTAATCGTTGACTTGGAAATTCATGTCATTACAACTCTCTCTCCTAAAATGAAATTTTGTCCTCGAAATTAAACGAAGAGAGGAGATGCAAATACCTTGGATCCAACCATTTCGCATTTCACATACGTTCACTATGATTATGAAGTTCCTCTACAACTTCCTTAGCCAAAGCTCATAACACTAGACTCATCAACACCTCTCTCATAAAACTCTAACGATTCATTCCCAACAATCAAACAACATCCACATCGAAACCTAAGTCGGAACGACATAGGATGGACCCAAACAATAATGTCCAAACATCAATCCAAGGAACTCACTTCAGATGAGTTTCATCTCGGTTAAAAATCCTTTTTATCATCAATCTATCATGAACTAACAACCCTTTTCCCGTCTTGGCTAACCAAGATAGGACTTATCACTTCACTTTACTTGAACTCGCTTCAACCTAATAGGAACTAACTCACAATCATGCAACTCCACTAATCAAGCCACTTGTAACACCCCGAAATCTGGTCTAATCGGAAATGCGTTCTGGCGATCAGAAATCCTACATCGGAAAGGTCCAAACATTGTTTTGAATTTGATTATGAGGTTAATTACATTGATAATGGACTCTAAGTAAGTCAATTCATTGATAAGGGACATTATTCAATTTATAGGAAACTTTTAGTGATTAAATTGAATAAATTGAAAGTTTGAGGGTGAAACCATAGACCATCAAGAGTTAAGGGACTAACCTTGCGATGAGACCCTGCTCATTTATAATTTCCCATACATGGGATAACCGAGTGAGCTTCCTTCAAAGGAAAGAAATCCTTAAGTATTAAAAACAAGTAAATAGAAAGAAAAAAACACTTACTCGGTAGCTTGTTAAGCACATACCTCCATCTCCTTATTGTCATCTTCAAGCAAGAACACACCTCCATTGTTGAGTGTGGTGGAGTTTGAGTTTCTACGGTTTATTGATATCAAAATGTTCCTATCAATCGGGTAAGCTAATCCCCACAAACTATTGTTGAAATACATGGAGGATTTGTGAGTAATCTCAATCTTGGTTATAGCCATCCATGGATATTCTATAGCTATTGATTGTATCGAATCTAGATATTGATTTTGATATCGTTAAGTCGATTTTGATGTCGTAATATTAATTATGACACAATCCTATTGTTTACCAAGCTCAAGAAATTGATAAAGAACAACCATCGTCTTCATCCAAAGCTAGTAACAAAGGGATTGTTATCCGAGAGCCATAGGAGCATCGAATTTTGAGGTGAGTGTAGTCGGAGTCTCAGGATTAGGCTAGGTTCCTTTCCCGATTCCATTGTTATTAAAATTATCGTCCTTTTTTCATTATTAAGGACTATTGCATCGAACCACTTAGTGGACATCGTGGTAAGTATTGGTAAGTTATAACATCGAGTATTGAACATTTTCATCGTCATTGTTATTGTTATAGATCATCGGATATAGATATTGTCATTGTCATTGAATTATGGAAATATAGATTATTGATATTATTATTTAACATTGTCATTGAAACAATGTTATTGGCAAGGACATTGAATATTGCTATTGTCATTGATCACCGATTATTTGTATTGTCACCGAACCTTGGATTGAAACGGACAATGGATACAATTGGCATGCCATAGAATTCTCGAGCTTGGTGTACGGGTGGACTACGGTCTATATTGATTTGGTGAGGCGGAGGGATGTTTGTGATATTTATCATTGGCGAGGAGGAGGGACTAGACCATTCATTGACTTGGCGAGGCGTAGGAATCCGCGTATCCACTATCGTGATTCGATCCAAGGATTTATAAGGAAATGTGATATAATGGATGTTGAATATGAAACATAGTATTATTATTATGCATGAGTAGCTATGCATTTCATTGATGTTTATATTGTTTATGACTACCTCACTGGGCAAAGTGTGCCTAATGCATTTCAGGATAAGAAGGTTATCTGATATGAACTCGGTAATGTGACCCGAGTCATATAGACGTGCCCGATCGTGAATCTAGTAACAAATATTCTTTGCTACGCTTTGAACTCTGAGATATCATAAAACATACATGTGAGATGAATAGCAATATAATAAAAAAAATTAATGAAGAAAGTAATTGGATAGGTAATTTGGATAATATGGTGGCTAAGGATGGAGGATGATAATCATGGAAAGGTGTAAATCAAAGGAGTGATGGGAGATGCTAAAGGCGGCGTGGATTTGTATGGTTGCAAGGATAGCGAATTGTGACCCGCTAGCTATAACGAGCTAGGAACCAACAATATACTTTGATGGAGTCGAGGTGGAGGAGTGTGGAATGTGACCTACAAGCTATAAGAGAGCTTGGAACCAACGCTATAGTAAAATGAAATGGATAGAAGACTACAAGCACAACTTGAAGCCGATAGAGTTCTCGCAAGAACAAGATGAAAGCAATCTTTCAAGGGTTTATATTCTCCAAAAAAAGTCCTTACAAATGAACGTAAGGTGCCTATTTATAGTGTGGCTAGGCACCATATGAAAAGTCACACAAAAGAGAGATGAATGCTCATCTAAATGCTATTGAATACAAATAAATGAAATGTTTCTTTCTTATCCTTTTGATGGATGAATTTTGCTTTAAATTGAGATGAATTTAGCCTTAAATTCGTCCAAAAGGAGTGATGACTCTTGGGTTGCTTCATTTTGCTTGCAAATGGATAAAAGGGAATGAATGTGGACATAGGATGAATGTAGACATCCCACAAGTCCAAATCAGCTTGTCTCTTTGAATTCCTTGATGATTTTATCACTTAATTTGATGATTAAATGATATTAAACCAGCCTTCATTGCTTGCCCATTTGTGGAATATGATCAACCTTCAAAAAATGATAAATAAAGGCCTTGAATGCATAATTTGAATGCTGATTATTGCATGTCCCTTCTTTTGAACGTGAATGGCCTTCATTGGTTCATAATTTCAACCTTGAATAGGTGAATTATGAAGCTTAAATGCTTTGTTACTCTATGAAGATGAACAACCTTGAAAAGATGAAAAGAATTCAGCCTTGAATTGCCTTCAATTGTTGTGTTTGCATGAGTAAAGATGGTCATCAATGACTTGTTTCCAAGTTGAAGTTGAACACAAAGGATTTATTCAAACTTAAAATAATAGATGCATGAAACAATTAAAGAGTTAGTTAATTGAGTGAACTAGTTAAATGAACGATCTAGTTTAATTAAAGAACTAACTTTATTGAATTTAACTAAATGCATGAATGAAGTAGTTTAACCAATGATTTAAGATACATAATTAAACTACTTCCCTAAATGAACTAAAACTATAAATGAAATGCATGCTTTAATGACCAGCACACTTTATCAATGCAATGGAAGTTTGAAACACTTAAATTCTCATGGAAATGCATGCATGAGCAAGGTAAGGCATTCCTCCCTTATTATTTCTTCTTTCTCACGTTCATGGCTTGTTGTAAACAAGCTTTCCATGGCTGATTGAAACTCCTTGGCCCGTGCACGTGTAATGGGGCCACTTGGGTACTTCTCCAGGTCCTTGTTCTTGATGGTCATATCAGTCCCTCCCTCTTTAAAGCGATTTGTCCCCAAATCGTCACCTACATCAAAAGGAGATAAATCAGCAACATTAAAGGTTGCACTAACATTAAACTCACCTGGGAGGTCTAGTTGATAAGCATTATCATTGATCCTCTTAACTACTTGAAATGGCCCATCTCCTCGAGGCATCAATTTAGATTTCCGTTGGGCTGGAAACCTTTCTTTTCTCATCTGCAACCACACCCAATCTCCCGGCTCAAAGATAACTCTCTTTCGACCCTTGTTTGCTTGTTGCTCATATTGCTTGGTTTTCTTTTCAATATTATCACGCACTTGTTGATGAAGTTTCTTAACAAATTCAGCTTTGTTAAGTCCATCTTTATTCACAATTTGATCAGCGGGTAATGGCAATAAGTCCATCGGAGTTAATGGATTGAACCCATACACAACTTCAAAAGGAGTGTGTCCCGAGGTGGTATGGAGTGATCGGTTATATGCAAACTCCACATGTGGTAAGCACTCCCATGTCTTTAGATTCTTCTTAATAATGCTCCTAAGCAACGTGGAGAGTACTCGATTCACCACTTCGGTTTGGCCATCTGTTTGAGGGTGACAAGTGGTGGAAAATAGCAGCTTAGTTCCAATCTTACTCCATAGGGCTCTCCAGAAGTGGCTTAAGAACTTCACGTCTCGATCGGAAACTATAGTTCTTGGCACACCATGTAATCTCAAGACTTCCCTGAAAAACAAGTTAGCAATATGTAAGGCATCATTAGTCTTGTTGCAAGGAATAAAATAAGCCATTTTGGAAAATCTATCCACTACTACAAAGATGGAGTCTTTGTTATTCTTTGTGCGTGGAAGCCCTAGCACAAAATCCATTGAAATGTCCATCCATGGTGCTTCTGGAATAGGTAGTGGCATGTAGAGTCCATGTGGCATGGCTTTAGACTTAGCCTTCTTGCAAGTGATGCAACGTTCACATAACCTCTCTACATCTCGTCTCATCTTTGGCCAATATAAATGCTCTTGAGTATGACCAAAGTCTTTGCTATTCCAAAATGTCCCATTAAGCCTCCTTCATGGGCTTCTTTGATAAGTAATTCACGTGTGGAACCTTGTGGAATACAAAGTCTTCCTTCCTTGAATAGGAACCCATTGTCCCTATAATAGTTTTCAAATGTTCCTTTCTCACAAGCTTTGTAATTTTTTTTTTCAAAATCAGAATCAGATTCGTATAAATCCTTAATGAAAACAAAACCCATCAACTTAGATTCTAAGGTGTTTAGAAGAGCGTACCTCCGAGACAATGCATCAGCAACTATATTCTCCTTACCTTTCTTATATTTGATCACATAGGGAAAAGATTCAAGAAACTCCACCCATTTGGCATGTCGTTTGTTGAGTTTATGTTGCCCCGGAATGTGCCTCAATGCCTCATGATCGGTGTGAATAATGAACTCCTTAGGCCATAAATAGTGTTGCCATGTTTCCATTGCGCGAACAAGGGCATACATCTCCTTATCATATGTTGGATAATTCAACGTAGCTCCACTTAATTTCTCACTGAAATATGCTATAGGACGTCCACCTTGAGATAATACCGCTCCAATTCCCACACCTGATGCATCCCATTCAATTTCAAACGTTTTGTTAAAATCAGGTAAGGTAAGCAAAGGGGCATGAATTAAACATTCTTTAATGTCATTAAAAGATTTCTCTTGGTCTCCCCCAGAAAAAGTTAGCATTCTTCTTGATGACACTAGTTAAAGGGGCGTCAATGGTGCTGAAGTTTGGCACAAATCTCCGGTAAAAGCTTGCAAGTCCATGGAAACTCCTAACTTGGGAAATGTTTGCTGGTCGTGGCCATTCTTCAATGGCTTTAACCTTCTCTTTGTCAACCTCTAAGCCTTTAGAACTGACAACAAAACCAAGAAAGGCAACTTTGTCAGTACAAAATGTACACTTGTCTAAATTAGCATATAACTCCTCATTTCTTAAAACCAACAAAACTGACCTCAAGTGTTGAACATGTTCTTCCATTGATTTACTATAGATTAAGATGTCATCAAAATAAACCACACAAAATTTACCCAAAAATGGTCTAAGAACATGGTTCATTAACCTCATGAAAGTACTTGGTGCATTAGTTAAGCCAAAAGGTATAACCAACCATTCATAGAGTCTTTGCTTTGTTTTAAATGTTGTTTTCCATTCATCACCTTCCCGCATCCTTATTTTTTGATAACCACTCCTAAGATCAATCTTAGAGAAAAGGTTAGAACCACTAAGCTCATCTAACATATCATCTAAACGGGGAATAAGGTGACGATACTTTACCGTAATTTTGTTTACCGCTCGACAATCTACACACATGCGCCAAGTTCCATCCTTCTTTGGCACAAGTAATACCGGAACGGAACATGGGCTAAGGCTCTCCCTCACGTAGCCTTTGGCCATTAGTTCAGCCACTTGCCTTTGTAACTCCTTGGTTTCCTCGGGATTGCTTCGGTAAGCTGGACGGTTAGGAATGACGGCATCGGGAATGAAATCTATTTGATGTTCAATGCCACGGATTGGTGGCAGCCCACTTGGTATCTCCTCCAGAAATAATTCGTCAAATTCCTACAACAAGGACACAATAGAATAAGGCAAAGTGTGATCGAGTTGGTTAGTGTTCAATAAACTTTCCTTGTACACAAGTACAAGTAATTCCTTTCCCGACAACAAACACTTTCTCAACTCTCTTTCTTTGGTAAAAACACTCATTTTTGCACCCTCACTTTGCTCACTCTCACTTGCTTTTACCTCCATTTTTGATTCTCTCTCTTTGGCTCTTTCAATACTTTCTCTCAAATGTATTTGGTCTTTGTGAATTTGTTTTGGTGAAAGAGGGGCTAAGGTAATCTTTCTTACTCCATGGGTGAGTGTATACTGATTGGTATATCCATCATGTATGACTCGTTTATCAAATTGCCATGGCCTCCCAAGTAGTAAATGGCCAACGTGCATCGGAACAACATCACAAAGAACTTCATCCTTATACTTTCCAATGGAGAAAGCAACAAGAACTTGCTTGGTAACCTTGAGTTCTCCTCCGTCATTAAGCCACTGCAGCTTGTAGGGATGTGGATGCTTTGTGGTTGCTAATCCAAGTTTTTCTACCATAAGAGTACTAGCAACATTAGTACAACTACCTCCATTAATAATGACAAAGCATACCTTTCCATTAACATGGCAACGAGTATGAAAGATATTCTCGCGTTGCTCATTCTCTTCATTCGCTTGCACACTTAGGCTCCTTTTCACAATAAGGGTCTCTCCTTCTGCGACATACTCTATATCATCACCTTCATCTTCTTGTATGGCAGCAACTTCATCTTCCTCCTCTTGTTCCGATTCAACCTCTCCATCATCACGAAGAAGCATGGTGTTGCGATTTGGGCATTGGCTTGCAATATGCCCTCTTCCTAAGCACTTGAAGCATTGTATATCTCGGAAACGGTTTGGAACATTCGGAGCCTTACCTTTGCTAGTTTCGGCAATGGCCTTGCTTTCTTTGGGTGGTGCGCCTCTTTCATTGGGTGGTATTGGAGGACTCCATTTGTAAGAACTTTGCCCCCATCTTGATGATGTTCCCCCATAGGTTCGTGTGGAACCCTTCCGTTTAAGTTGCTTTTCCACTTTTATGGCCATATGTACCATGTCTTCGATCTTCACATAATGTTGCAACTCAATGACGACCACAATATTTGGGTCAAGGCCGGATAGAAATCTTGCCATGGTGGCTTCTCGATCCTCATCAATGTTAGCTCGGATCATGGCTACTTCCATCTCTTTAAAGTAGTCCTCAACACTACGGTTGCCTTGAGTGAGATTTTGAAGCTTGTTGAACAACTCCCTATGATAGTGAGTTGGAACAAACCTCCTACGCATAACGGCCTTCATCTCATTCCAAGTAGAAATTGGATGTTCGCCATTGAGTCTCCTGCTAAATGCCAACTGATCCCACCATATTAGTGCATAATCTGTAAATTCAATGGCTGCAAGTTTTACCTTCTTAAGCTCAGAGTAGTTGTGGTACGCAAAGATGTGCTCAACTTTTTTTCCCATGCAAGATAGGCTTCAGGATCCGTTCTTTCTTGGAAATGAGGAATGGTTATTTTGATGTTGCTAAGGTTATCATCAACTCTTGGCCGAGCTCTTTGGTACCTAGGTTCTTGACGCCTCAAACTTTGCTGGGAGGCTCGCTCGTCTATGAGTTCTTCGTCCACCTCTCCCTCATACTCTTCCTCGTGATTTGAATTATGCCTTCGTTGAGATCTTTCCTCCAAATGATCTAATCGTTCTTGCATCGGCCCCAACCTTTGTTGCAACAACATGTCCATCTCTCGGATAACATCTTGAAGATTGGAGTTAGTTGCATCTACGTTAACATTATTACTTCCTCCAACGAAGTTTCTCACGGAATTTTGAGACATTATTAGTAACAAAAATAAAAAAATTAAAACCTCACCTATTCCACTCCAAGAAAATGCACTCACACTCGTGTTTCACTCGGGATGGCTTTTACCCTTGATGTGCACTCTTGCCTTTTTCCACTCTTGCTATCAATCAAGTCCTTTTAAGAACTTCCCCAAGGCTTGCAAATGGCTTGTAGAATTCGACTGAAAAAACAAAACTTGGCGAAAAGAATTTGGAAGGTAGGATAAGAAAAAGTGGCAACAACAAAAAAGAGGTAAATTGTGAGAGTTGGTAAAGATGAAAAAAAGTAGCAAAAGAAAAAATGATGTAAGATTTTTTGAAAGAAGAATAGAGAATACGATGCCCCCTCCCTCATTAACTTTCTCTATTTTTTATTTTTTTTGTTTTTTTTTTCAGAAGAGAGACAACGACTATCTTACTGAATCAACCTTGCTCTAATACCAATTGATATGAACTCGGTAATGTGACCCGAGTCATATAGACGTGCCCGATCGTGATTCTAGTAAGAAATATTCTTTGTTACGCTTTGAACTTTGAGATATCATAAAACATACATGTGAGATGAATAGCAATATAATAAAAAAATTAATGAAGAAAGGAATTGGATAGGTAATTTGGATAATATGGTGGCTAAGGATGGAGGATGATAATCATAGAAAGGTGTAAATCAAAGGAGTGATGGGAGATGCTAAAGGCGGCGTGGATTTGTATGGTTGCAAAGATAGCGAATTGTGACCCGTTAGCTATAACGAGCTAGGAACCAACAATATACTTTGATGGAGTCGAGGTGGAGGAGTGTGGAACTTGACCCACAAGCTATAAGAGAGCTTGGAACCAACGCTATAGTAAAATGAAATGGATAGAAGACTACAAGCACAACTTGAAGCCGATAGAGTTCTCGCAAGAACAAGACGAAAGCAATCTTTCAAAGGTTTATATTCTCCAAAAAAAGTCCTTACAAACTAACCTAAGGTGCCTATTTATAGTGTGGCTAGGCACCATATGAAAAGTCACACAAAAGAGAGATGAATGCTCATCTAAATGCTATTGAATACAAATAAATGAAATGTTTCTTTCTTATCCTTTTGATAGATGACTTTTGCTTTAAATTAAGATGAATTTAGCCTTAAATTCGTCCAAAAGGAGTGGTGACTCTTGGGCTGCTTCATTTTGCTTGCAAATGGATAAAAGGGAATGAATGTGGACATAGGAAGAATGTAGACATCCCACAAGTCCAAATCAGCTTGTCTCTTTGAATTCCTTGATGATTTTATCACTTAATTTGATGACTAAATGATATTAAACCAGCCTTCATTGCTTGCCCATTTGTGGAATATGATCAACCTTCAAAAAATGATAAATAAAGGCCTTGAATGCATAATTTGAATGTTGATTATTGCATGTCCCTTCTCTTGAACGTGAATGGCCTTCATTGATTCATAATTTCAACCTTGAATAGGTGAATTATGAAGCTTAAATGCTTTGTTACTCTATGAAGATGAACAACCTTGAAAAGATGAAAAGAATTCAGCCTTGAATTGCCTTCAATTACCTTGTTTGCATGAGTAAAGATGGTCATCAATGACTTGTTTCCAAGTTGAAGTTGAAAAGTCTCTTCTTTAATCCACATGTCGCATGAACCTAGACACACACAAAGGATTTATTCAAACTTAAAATAATAGATGCATGAAACAATTAAAGAGTTAGTTAATTGAGTGAACTAGTTAAATGAACGAACTAGTTTAATTAAAGAACTAACTTTATCGAATTTAACTAAATGCATGAATGAAGTAGTTTAATGAATGATTTAAGATACATAATTAAACTACTTCCCTAAATGAACTAAAACTATAAATGAAATGCATGCTTTAATGACCAGCACACTTTATCAATGCAATGGAAGATTGAAATACTTAAATTCTCATGCAAATGCATGCATGAGCAAGGTAAGGCATTCCTCCCTTATTATTTCTTCTTTCTCACGTTCATGGCTTGTTGTAAACAAGCTTTCCATGGCTGATTGAAACTCCTTGGCCCGTGCACGTGTAATGGGGCCACTTGGGTACTTCTCGGGTCCTTATTCTTGATGGTCATATCATTATCGTTGTTGGAGATTAGAGAAGTCGGAGCTAGACAATTCACTACGAGCCGAAAGTAATGTATTTTGTCCTTATGAACTCCTAGAATGGTGGCAAAGTAGTTGAACTAGTCAAATATGGTCTCTTTTACTATGTATGCTTTCTGCTCATGTTGATAATGCTTAATTCCCTAAATGACCCTTTTAAGAAAGACTTAAAAATGACTAAGTGGTATATTTGGCTCTTAAAAGTGAAATCATAGTAAATGGATTTGAATAATCCTAAAATTTAGCATGCTAGTAGATTAAGGTATTAAAATATTGTGTGTAAAATCTTATTGCATTTGGATATTGTTTGGTAGGTCAAATTGGATAAACACCATACTAAAATATGTCATTACAAAGCAGGCGTACCGATACGGGTGATGGAGTTTCCGTACGGCCTTCATATTAGGGTTATAAGGAATCAGGGTATAAACAAGGTGTTTTGATACAACTTAGGAGTGTATCGATACAATTTTTGAGACTTTAGTCACTATCAAACTCATTTTGGTACAGGCTTAGTGTGTATCGAAACGGGGTCAACGTGAGTCAATTGGGATCGATACAGGCTAAACCGTAACGAAACGAGGTTTTTTTTGTCAAAGTCAATAGAAGTCAACATGTATCGAAACATGTCCAAGTGTTTCGGTACGGTGTTAGACAATGTCACTGGAATTTTAATTATCGCATGCCCGTATCGATACAACCTAAGGCTTTTCGGTACAATGTTAGTTATAACCATTAAATGGTAATGAACACTATTTTGCATTGGTTATAAATTGGTCACTAAACCTTCTAAAGATTAATCAGGTGAGTAAATGAACTCAGATTAATGTAAAAATTTACAGGTTTACCGAAATTGAGTTGAATTTCATTGTGGTACAGTTGTTTTATTGCAAGGACCCCTAAATTATTGAAATTATAGTTTAGTCCATAAAGGTTTAAAAAGTTCAAAATTGGCTCCAACACGGATTAGAAAGTCTTAATACAAGTTGCTACTCTTGCATATCGATATCGTATCACATTGTATTGTTTACTTAATGAACTATTGCACCAGAATCACTGTAATGATCCCCGGTAACGCTTTTCGACCCGGTTTCCTACCAGACCAGGAATGAGATGTTACATTTGTGGTATCAGAGCTAGAGTTTTTTATTCGAGGACTAAACCGAAGCTTATTGTATTATTATTGTGTTACTTTGCCACCTAGAAGTTGAATATTGCTTATATATTGTGACTTGTCGACTAATATGATCTCTTTTATAGATATGTCTAAGACGAATGAAGCTCACATTGGCTCCTCGACTCATTGCGGAGAGATTAGAGGAGAAGACCCTCCGAATTCACAGAACCCACATGTTTAGGGGGTTGACCCTGAAGCTTTGACTGCTTAGGCTGAATGTTATAAGAATATGGCTGATATGTTCAAGCAGTTAGTAGCGACTCTGAAAACTGAGCAGGTCGTGCAACCCGCTCCACTTGTTGTTTAGTATACTCTAGGCTCTCATTGACAAGCTATCACAACATCGAGCCTATACTTTTAATGACCATGCTGATGACAATCCAGAAACTGCTGAATATTGGTTGGATAATACCCTAAGGTTGTAAACAAACAACTACAGTGCTCGGATGAGCATAAGCTGGAGTGTGAACTCGCATTTCTTGCTGATGAAGCACTCCAGTGGTGGAAGACCACAATCCTCATTGTTTCTGAAGAAACTATCACCTGAGAGTTCTTTCTTAAAGAATTCCGAAAGAAGTATATCTGCGAGTTTTACCTTGTAGAAATGTGCAGCATCTTCCTCCATCTTAAACAAGGTGGACGACCTATCAAGCAGTACATTCATGATTTCTATAAGTACTGCAAGTACGGTGCAGAATATATTAAGGAGGAAGAGAAATGTCGAGTGTTCATTGCAGGGCTCAATGATGAATTATGCCTTATGTTTACTGCATTGAGCATTGTTGATTTTTAAGACTTGATGAATTGAGTCAAGGACCCTAAAGCTGCACAAAAAGCTCAACGGATCGGTGGGTCCGACAAGTCCAAGAAGAGGTTTAGGGATGATTGCCGACCTCCCAAACAAAACAAGAAAGGAAAGTATCAAGGCCCTAAGCATAATGTTTATCCACAACCTTCCCGTTCTGGGAATATTGATAGGCCTCAATCTGTGACTCAATCCTTTGCTAAGGTTGCTTCCATTGATAGTATAGGAGGCTCGAATCGAAGCACTCAATACCCAGTTTGCAATTACTACCAGAATAAGCACCTAGTGGGTCAATGTTGAAAGTAGACTAGATCTTGTTTCTATTATGGCGAACAAGGTCACTTTATTCGTGATTGCCCACTCAATGCTACAAAGTCTACTGCCACACTGGCTAATGTTGCCTCTCATGCTCAATCTTTTCGAGGCAAGGGATCAAGGAAGGGTTCATCAAGAGCTGTAGAGAGATCCGGCGGCTCAGGCAAACCATCGTACAAATAGGAATCAAAGGCCTCTACCCATATGTATCATATGAGGAGCAGGGAAGAGGAGGATGAACCTGATGTCATTGCAGGTACCATTGAGTTGTATTCACATTGTTTATATGCATTGTTTGATCCTGGTTCCCCTCACTCCTTTATAAATACAATGTTGATTAAGAAGCATAGAATGTCTTCTGAACCTATAGCATCGAGAATTTTTGTAACCAATCTCTTAGGTGATTGTTTCATTGTGAGTTTAGTGTAAAAGAATTGTCCCTTAATGATTCAAGGGATTCCATTTCCGGTCAATTTATTGGCCTCACTGATCTACGAGTTAGATGTGATACTGGGTATAGATTGGCTTAGTAAACATCAATCTTGGGTAGATTGTAGCCAAGAGTATTACTTTTTATCAACGTCTAACTCGTATTACTTTGATGTTTAGGGTTTGGCAAGGAGAGTATTACTTTGATGAAATCCTGAAACTCTTCATTGTATTCCTTGTTATTGGAAGCCAAGAGTGAACCTCGATTACAAGACATTGATATTGTGTGCGAGTTTCCTGATGTGTTTTCTGATGAGCTTTTGGGTTTACCTCCAATCCGTGAAGTGGAATTTGGTATTGAAGTGCAGCCTGAAACTACCCCAGTTTCCATTGCACCTTATCGAATGGCAGAAGTAGAACTGAAGGAGCTAAAAGTCCATATCCAAGATCTACTTGACAAAGGTTTCATCCAACTGAGATCTTATACTTGTGGTGCTCTGGTTCTCTTTGTAAAGAAGAAAGATGGTTCGATGAGATTGTGCATTGATTACCGACAGTTGAACAAAGTAACCATTTAGAATAAATATCCATTGCCAAGGATTGATGACTTGTTCGGTCAGTTAAAAGATGCCTCTGTGTTTTCCAAGATTAATTTGAGGTCAGGATACTATCAGATGGGAGTCAAAGATTGCGATGTACCCAAAACTGCTTTCCGTACGAGATATAGACACTACGAATTCTTGGTGATGCCCTTTGGGCTAACTAATGCACCGACTGCTTTTATGGATTTAATGAATTGGGTTTTTAGACCCTATCTTGATAAATTCATAGTGGTACTCATTGATGACATTTTGATTTATTCAAAGAATGTCGTAGAACACTGAGAACACCTCCGCATTGTGCTTCAAACCCTTCGAGAGAAGCAGTTGTTTGCCAAGTTCTCCAAGTGTGAGTTTTGGCTCACTGAAGTCTTCTTCTTGGGGCACGTTGTATCGGCTTCGGGCATACATGTAGACCTGAAGAAAATCCAAGCCATTCTTGATTGGTATCCACCGAAAAATATTGGTGAAGTGAGAAGTTTTCTCGGTCTTGCTGGCTATTATGGAAGATTTGTCAAAGGATTTTCTATACTAGCAGCTTCTTTGACCAATTTATTGAGAAAAGAAGCCATGTTTGCATGGACCGAGGAACAACAACGAAGCTTTGATCAATTGAAATAAGTGTTGACTCATGCACTAGTCTTAACTCAACCCGAATCCAGAAATGACTATACAGTTTATAATGATGCATCGCATCTCGATTTAGGATGTGTATTGATGCAAGAAGGCAAAGTAATTGTCTATGCTTCAAGACAACTAAAGCCACATGAAATGAATTACCCTACTCATGACCTGGAGTTTGATGCAGTTGTCTTTGCATTGAAAATTAGGAGACATTACCTCTAAAGAGAGAAATATTATCTTTTTACCGACCACAAAAGCCTCAAGTACCTGTTGACCCAAAAGAAGTTAAATCTCCAACAATGGAGATGGATGGAACTCCTTAAAGATTACGATCTTGTCATTTATTATCATTCAGGCAAGGCCAATGTTGTAGCTGATGCACTCAGCCGCAAACCTGTCCTTGGTAAGATTTTTGAGGACTTTTGAGTTTTATGTACTGTATAGTACATTGACCCATTGTAATGCTACTGTATTGTAGCTCCTCGAGCAATTAATTCTCACTTCCGACTTCGGAAACATCGTTGCCTCGTAGGTGACTTCGAGTTCAGTCTACCATCGTTTCAAGAATCAAGGCCTTACAAGATCAAGATCCTGAACTCCAATCCATTTTTTCCAAGTTCTCAAATAATCCCGACTTTAGAATTAATTCTGAAGGACTCTTGTATTTCCGTGATCGGGTTTGTATACCTAATAATGAATCTCTTCGTATCGATATCCTTACAGAAGCTCATTCAAGTTCCTTCTCTGGTCACCCCAGGTCTGTGAAGATGTATAAGGACCTTCGTGAACTCTATTGGTGGCCAGGTATAAAAAAAAGCCATAGTTGACTTTGTATCCAGGTGTCTCACGTGCCAATGTGTTAAAGCAGGACATTGTGTCCCTACCGGATTGTTGCAACCCATTGATTTGCAGACATAGAAGTGGTAGAAGATCACCATGGACTTTGTCAGTGGTTTACCTTTAACTCTTGCAAAACACGATGCCATATGGGTCATTGTTGATTGTTTCACCAAGTCAGCTCACTCCATACTGGTTAAAATGGACTACGGTCTTCCTAAGCTAGTTGACTTGTACATCAAGGAAGTAATTCGACTATACGAAGTACCTAAGTCAATCGTCTCCGATAGAGATCCTCGTTTTGCATCTCGATTTCGGAGAACATTACAAGGAGCTCCGGGCACCAGAGTTAATCTTAGCACTGCCTTACACCCTCAATCTGACGGCCAGTTAGAAAGGGTAATTTAGGTAATCATCAAAAACCACCTCTATCGAATCTTTGAGAATGAATATCAATATTGGATTCTCTTACAGATTTTGGAAGACATGCTTCGAGCATGCATCATCGACTTTGGTGGATCTTGGTAGAAATCCCTACCTCTCATCGAGTTTGCTTACAAAAATAGCTATCAAGCTTCAATCCAAATGGCCCCATATGAAGCATTGTGTGGCAGACGTTGTAGAACTCCATTGTGTTGGTCTAAACTCGGTGAAGGCAAAATGTCGGGCCCTGACTTGCTTCGGAAAACCAAAGAATGGGTTACCATCATTCACAATCGATTGAAAGCAGCCTTTGACCGACAGAAGGCCTATGCCAACCTTAAGAGAAAGGACATTGAGTATGAAGTTGGTGAAAAAGCCTTCCTTAAAGTTTCACCGTGGAAGAAATTTTTTAGGTTTGGCAAAAAGGGAAATTTGAGTCCCCAATTCATTGGACCCTTTGAAATCATCGAAAAAGTTGGCCCCGTGGCATATCGATTATTGTTGCCCTTAGAACTGAGTAAAATTCATGATGTCTTCCATGTATCAATGCGCAGAAATACCGCTTCTATCCATCTTATATCATTGAACCTGAATCTGTATAGATTCAACCAAACTTGTCATACGAGGAAGAACTTGTTCAGATTCTTGCAAGATAAGTCAAGAGGCTTCGTAACAAATCTATACCGTTAGTTAAAGTGCTCTAGAAGAGCCACTCTATTGAAGAAGCTACATGGGAACCTAAAGAGACTATGGAATAACAATACCCTCATCTCTTCGGTTCAGGTAAAATTCGAGGAAGAATTTTCTTAAAGAGGGAGAGTTGTAATACCTCGAAATCTGGTCTAGTTAGAATTGGGTTCCGGCAATCAGAAATCCTACATCGAAAGGTCCGAACTTTGTTTTGAATTTGATTATGAGGTTAATTACGTTGATAATGGACTCTAAGTGAGTCAATTCATTGATAAGGGACCTTATTGAATTTATAAGAAATTTTTAGTGACTAAATTGAATAAATTAAAAGTTTGGGGGTGAAACCATAGACCAATGAGAGTAGTGGGACTAACCTTGCGATTAGCTCCTCCTCATTTATAATTTCCCATATGTGGGATAACCGGGTGAGCTTCCTTCAAAGGAAGGAAAGCCTTAAGTAGTAAATAAAAAAAACACTTACCCGATAGCTTGTTAAACACATACCTCCCTCTCCCTATTGTCATCTTTAAGCAAGCACACACCTCCATTGTTGAGTGTGGTGGAGTTTGAGTTTCTTCGGTTTATTGATATCGAAATGTTCCTATTGACCGGGTAAGCTAATCCCCCAAACTATTGTTGAAATACATGGAGGATTTGTGAGTAATATCAAGCTTGGTTATAGCCATCCATGGATATTCTTTAGCTATTGATTGTATCGAATCTAGATATTGATTTTGATATCGTTAAGTCAATTTTGAAGTTGTAATATTGTTTCTAACACAATCCTATTGTTTACCAAGCTCAAGAAATTGATAAAGAACAACCATCGTCTTTATCCAAAGCTAGGAACAAGGGGATTGTTATCCGAGAGCCATAGAAGCATCAGATTTTGAGGTGAGTGTAGTCGGAGTCTCGAGATTAGGCTAGGTGCCTTTCTCAATTCCATTGTTATTAAAATTATCATCCTTATTTTCATGATTAGGGACTATTGCATCGGACCACTTAGTGGACATCGTGGTAAGTATTGGTAAGTTATAACATCAAGTATTGAAAATTATCATCGTTATCGTTATTGTTATAGATCATCGGATATAGATATTGTCATTGTCATTAAATTATTGAAATATAAATTATTGATATTGTTATTAAACATTGCCATTGAAACGTTGTTATTGGTAAGGACATTGAATATTGCTATTATCATTGATCACCGATTATTGATATTGTCACCGAACCTTGGATTGAAACGGACATTGGATACAATTGGTATGCCATATAATTCATGAGCTCGGTGTACGGATGGACTACGGTCCTAGGGCTACGGCTTATATTGATTTGGTGAGGTGGAGGGATGTTTGTGATATTGGTCATTGTCGAGGTGGAGAGACTAGACCATTCATTGACTTGGCGAGGCGTAGGAATTCACGTATCCATTATCTTGATTCGATCCAAGGATTTATAAGGAAATGTGATATAATTGATGTTGAACATGAAACATAGTATTGTTATTATTGAGCATGAGTTTCTATGCATTTCATTGATGTTTACATTGTTTATGACTACCTCACTAGGCAAAGTGTGCCTCATGCATATCGCCTCATGCATTTTAGGATAAGAAGGTTATCATTGTTGAAGATCGGAGAAGTCGGAGCTAGACAATTCACTACAAGCCAAAAGTAATGTATTTTGTCCTTATGAACTCCTAGAATGGTGGCAAAGTAGTTGAACTAGTCAAATATTGTCTCTTTTGGTATGTATGCTTTGTGCCCATGTTGTAATATGGTTAATACCCTAAATGACCCTTTTAAGAAAGGCTTAAAAATGAATAAGTGGCATATTTGGCTCTTAAAAGTGAAATCATAGTAAATGGATTCGAATAATCCTAAAATTTAGCATGCTAGTATATTAAAGTATTGAAATATTGTGTGTAAAATCTTATTGCATTTGGACATCGTTTGGTAGGTCAAATTGGATAAACATCAGACTAAAATATGTCATTACAGGGAAGGCGTACCGATACGGCCTTTAGAATAGGGCTATAAGGAATCAGGGTAAAACAGGGTGTTTCGATACGACTTAGGTGTGTATCGATACAATTTTTTAGACTTTAGCCATTGTCAAAACTCGTTTCGATACAGGCTCATGGTGTATCGAAACAGGGTCAAGGTGAGTCAATTGGGATCGATACGGGCTAAACCGTATTGAAACGAGGTTTTTTTGGTCAAAGTCAATAGAAGTTAACCTATATCGATACATCTCCAGGTGTTTCGGTACGGTGTTAGATAGTGTCACTGGAATTTTAATTATCACATCCCCATACCGATACAGCCTAAGGCGTTTTAGTACGATTTTAGTTATAACCGTTAATTGGCAATGAACACTGTTTTGCATTGGTTATAAATTGTTCACTAAATTTCTAAAGATTAATCAAGTGGGTAAATGAACTTGGATTAACATGAAAATTTACAAGTTTACCGAAATTGATTTGAATTTCATTGTGGTATTGTCTTTTTATTGCAAGGACCCCTAAATTATTGAAATTACAATTTAGTCTCTGAAGGTTTAAAAAGTTTAAAATTGGCCCCAACACATATTAGCAAGTCTTAATACAAGTTTTTACTATTGCATATCGATATCATATCACATTGTATTGTTTACTGAATGAATTATTGCACCGGAATCACTGTGTTGTTCACCGGTAACGCTTTCCAACCCGATTTCCTACAAGACCGGGAAGAGGGTGTTACACCACTTGATTCCAACGAAAATTGTTGTGTTAAAATTCTATCAAGCCCTAAAGGATTTTCAAGTAGTTTTTCCAACAAAGTCTACGGCAACACAAGACTCCTAGTTCCATATAACTATAGTTGATAAACCACACTTCTGTTGCTCTACTCAAATAAAATTCACATTGTTTTATCATACATGAAGACAATCCATATAAAGACTCGGTAGAGAAAACACTCAATTCATTACTCCCATGATTAAATAGACACACTCATGAATTTGAACTATCTCACGATTTGTCCTTAGAGTCCAAACACCACATCGAACGCAATCTTATTACGACTTCTTTATAACCTTCAACTTACGATACTCAATTTTAAACCATCATACAAAAACCTCATTTCTTATCAATTAAATGCAAGGTCACCGAACTTGACACTAACATTGAACTTGACATTACCTCCATAGCGTGATCGCTATGTTTCAGTGATGTTAATTCGAGACCAGTTTTGAGGCATTCCCAACCCATACAATCTTATTATGTCTCTAGCAACGCAGCCAACACCGGCAGGAGTGGCTGGATTTGGGGGTTTAGGGTTTTAGGGACTGTTTTAGAAATATTTGAAAATTTTAGGATATTTTATTTTTAATATATGTATATATATAATTTTAAAAAAATATTTTTAATTAATCAGATGATGTCATGTTGGCAAAGTGCCACATGGCATCATCTGATTGGTTAAAAATATTCAAAAAATATTTTTTTTAAAATTAAAAAAGTTAATTAATTATTTTTTAAAATGCTACATCAGCAAAGTGTCACATGGCATTACCACGTCATCTCTATATGCCATGCAGAGATGCCACGTCAGCCTCATGCGTTAACCGTTAGTTGACTAACGATTTCCATCCACTTAGGGTGAAAGTTGAATGAAAATCAAACGTTGGGTGCTTGTTTGCACACAATAAAAGAATAGGTGGTGAATTGACCAAATGGTGAAACGTTAGGGGGAGCTATTTTTAACCTAATGGCCTTCAGATTCTCAACCCTCGTATCCATTGCGTGCGTTGAGAATGCCTCAGAATTGATCTCGAATTAACATCACTAAAACATAGTTATCACGTTAGGGAGGTAATGGTTCCTCGCGCCCATTACCAACAAATGGGTTCACCCAGAACCACGAAGCTTAGAGACTCTTGCTCGAAAACCAAGGCCTGTTTCGTACTCAAATAACCGATCCAAACACAAGGTAACATCTACTAACTAGGAAGAGAGTAAATCTAACAAGTCTACGAGGACTATTACTCTCATCCTCACTTACCGTCCACGGTAAAAACATTACCTATAAGGACTTACAAATCTAACGAATTAATCAACCCAACATCAACCTTTAGATATTATCACACACTTATTTGACGAGAATCAATATCATTGTAAGAATGAGAAATCAGATTTCCACCAATGCAACAACTGAAACCAAAATAAAACACATGTACCTAACATATCATTGGTGGCAAGTCTGTCATCTCTAGCCTGAACGACATACTGTCTAGAATTAGCTCAAGCGTCGACTTTAACGGTGGATCTTACTGTATCTCCACCCTGATATCCAAACGATGCCCTAGCACCAATTCTCTCAAAACTCTGACCATGCCGAAAAGGAGTCAACCTCTAAGACTGAAATGGTGTACCATCAGCCATAATTAGGTAGTCCTTCGCCTTATAACCCGATGCCCGACACCTATAGTAAACCCTCCGAAGAAAGAAGCAAGCTCCAAGATGATGTTGAACATAATGCTCACAAATCGGTGGAAGCGACACTCTAGT
Source organism: Hibiscus tridactylites (assembly GCA_958450335.1). Lineage (NCBI taxonomy): Eukaryota > Viridiplantae > Streptophyta > Magnoliopsida > Malvales > Malvaceae > Hibiscus > Hibiscus tridactylites. The sequence goes on from OY288279.1 coordinate 74,720,511, forward strand.
TGAACCATCAATACTCCCCCTAAGAGCATAAATCAATGAGCCCCTAAGAACCCTCGATCTAGATCCCTGACCGACTCTCGGTAGCTGATTTAAAGCAACTCCCTTTAAACCCCCTCAGAGCACGGAGCCTCCTAAATGGAGCATGAGAAGGACTTATGACATCCTGGATCCCCCTAACATGGCCTATAAAGTCCTCAATTTGACTTGATGTTGAACCCTAGATTCATTCGAGTGCCTTCACACTATTGGCTAACTCTGAGAATATCCTAAGTGAACTTGTTGTCACATGCATCTGAAGGTAATCTTTAATCCATGTCTAAACCTCTAACACCTCAACTCCTCGATGACAACTAACTCCGGGGCATATCGGCTTAACCGTAGAAAACCTTCCACATACTCAAACACTGTCCGGTCCCCTTAAACTAGATGCAGAGATTGATCTTTCATCTCATCCATGTGAACCTCACTAATGCACTTCTTCATGAACTCGTCGAAGAAGGCATCCCAGGTTGGTAGTGCATGTTGCAGTCACAACTCAACAGTCTCCCACCACTCATGTGCATTGCCCTTAAGAAGGGAGACAATACAATCAAGGTCATCCTCCAAACTTCTCTCCACCTATCTCAGAATCCTCTGAGTGTCTCTTAGCCACTGGTCAGCCTTGATCAGGTCATCCTCACCCAAACCTTCAAAATCTTTAGGTTCATAACGGTGGAGCCTCTCAATAGGGGGTCTTGCAAGGCATATCAGATTGCCTCGAGATAGCTTGCACCACTTGCAAGAGAGTACAGGTAAGATCATATAGGTGGGTTGCCCCTTCACTTCTGCTACCTCCCGAAAGACTCGTGTCCCCAACATCTGGGACGTACTTTTTATCGAAGTCCTTCACTTGAGAGACATGGCTCTCATCATGATTCTCATGGTCGTGTCTGACGTCACCAGCCATCAAACTTCCTAAAATCACAAGGAAACAAGGCAACCCAATTAGGATTCCTAGTTTTGGAAGAGTAAAACTTAAATTTAGGGGCTTGTATTCACTAAACATCTTACCACAACCTCTATACCAACCTGAAGTTTCCTAGAACCGACTAAACCTAGGATCTGATACTACTAAATGTAACACCCGATTTAGATCCGAAGTACTACATTCGGGTCACCCAAAATCCAACCGATAAAATTTCCAATTTAAAACCATAAGTTTAGCCTTCATTTAAAAAACATTGAACATCCACAATTTCGCATAGTAAAATCAATCCATATAAATCAATTTACAAAATAAGGGCTTCGAGTTTAAAATATTGTATAACAAAATAGTAAAGCAAATAGAGTTTACATACTAAACATTTGTAAGGTCTTGTGAATACATAAGCCCAAAACTAAATACTAAGCATTGTACTCTGAAGTGATGTGGTGATGAGATATCCCTTCTCGATGTGCTCCTCGGTCAAGATCAATCTACAAACGAAAACAATGATTCCAAACGCTGAGCTTACAAAGCTCAGTGGTACATTTCTACTCAACCACAATTTGTGATTATCATAAAATAAGCATGCAAGATAAATATAATTTAGAGAGCATAGATAAGGCACCACTATCTATGAGTTATGGTGTAGCCTACACTAGCTAGAGTCTTAGATCACCTATCTTTAGGCGTCATTAAGTCTACAAGAAGTCTTACATATCCCAAAATGCTTTATCATACACAAGATCACTCAGCCTATCGAGTAGGTTTCAAACTGTACCCTGATCACTCAGCAATTTGGTACATAAGCTATCATCTATAGCATCCATGCAACATACATAAATACATCCATACATCATCTACATAAATAGCCAAAGAAGTCCTACTTTACCCGTGCTCACACAACCGTCGGGTTGAAAGGATCATATCCAGATCACCTTAGCGACAGATACGTCCTAGACATACTTGGATCACTTTAGCCACAAGTAGTCCTTACCTCAAGTCACTCAACCTATCAGGTTACTCGAGCTTACTCAGCCTATCGAGTTAATTACCTTATCCAAATTATCATAGCCACAAATAGGTTTCTAACTACACCTATATCATTCAGCCTGTGGGCACGTCGAATGTACTTGTTCACTCAGCCCTAAATACACATCCCTTTATATAAGTATCGTAGTATTGACTCTAGGACATCCAGATTCCTTTACACAACCATAAGATAATATATGCTCTTCGAGCATTCATACACCTCACCAGGAGGTAAGTGGTACCAAGCCAAGCTATCAAGCAAATGCCCCCAAGGCATGACACTAACCAACAAAGTTATTATCATAAACAAGTCACACAAAGCTTACAAGGTTATTACACGTTATGCTCATTCATGAGGGTTAAATCTCGGTTTCTCAGTTTTACAATTCCTTTTACCACATTAGAAAACCCTTGGACCATAGTCCTCAAATTATCAAACCCTCGATCTCATTTTCAACATTTACAGGCAGATTGCCTAGTGGGTACCGGTACTGGTCCTGCGTACCGATACCATAATAACTCACTAGAATTTTCCCAAGCCTTGGCGTACCAGTACAAGTAAAAAATTGTATCGATACCAAAAATACATGGCATACCGATACAAGTAAAACATCGTATCGATACTGGAAATACATGGCGTACCGATACATGTAAAACACCGTACCAATACTAGAAACACATGGCGTATTAGTACAACTAAAACATCGTACCAATACTGGAAATTCATGGCGTACTGGTACAGGTAAAACATCGTACCGATACTAGAACAACTCAATGGAAATATTAAATTCCCTCGAGTACCGATATCGAAACCCAAAAATGGCTTCTTAGGCTCAGAAAATCACCTCCAAAGCCCCTAAATCACATCATTTAATCTCTTAACTCAATCCTACATCTTATGGGAGTATTTAGGGTGGTTTATTACCAATTTTACAAGTTATTAACATCTAATCCGGATCTTACCATTAACAAGGCTTTAAGCTACCAAAACACTAAACTAGTAATCATAACCCACCAAAATCAAGCAAGGAAATCACTTTATGATTTTCAAGAAGATTAGGAGTCAGAGATGTACTAACCTTAAACTAAAAATCCCGAAATACACTCTTACCCTAAGCTTCTTCAACTTTCCCTCTTGGCTCAATCTTGAAGAAAATCCCCAAAACACCTTCTCTTGTCTTACAAACATGGAAAACGAATCAAGACTGCAATAAATCTTTAGGGGAAGACCTAACTACGAATTTACACCTTTAAATACAAAGAAAAAACCATAAAGGCTTAAACTTCTAAAAACCCATAGATGCAACCCTTACATTTCCACCACAATACTATTCTTTTCTTGAAGCCCTTGGAGAGGATATTAAAATACTTAAATCTTGGACCTTGATTGGAAGAAATGATGCATAAAGGTGGGGTTTTTAGTGTTGCAAATGAGCGTGGATGAAGAGGGAATGTTGAGAAGAAGACAGGTGAAGAAGAAGAGTGTGGGTAGTGATATCACTAAAACCCACTCTTTGTCCCCTTAAAGTAACGTGAAGACAAGGTTTCATTAAGGGGAGACCAGCCTTTCATTTCCAAAAGGGTTTAATTACCACACCAAGCCCTTCACTTTCCCCTTGATACAATTTGGTCACTACTCAAGCTTGCAAGGTCCAATTCTAATCCAATAACGCTCAAACTTGGTTCAATGGGTTCACTCACCCAAACCAACACAAAATTTTATAACTCGGGTCAACACCAAATCGTTGACTCAGAAATTCAGTCGTTACACCCAAACTGTGTTCGGTTAACCGTAAGAAAATTATTTCGGAAACTAGTAAAATCGGGTTGCTTAATTTTTGACCCTAAACCTTAAGCATTAAACTGATTAACCAAAATATTCAGTTCAGTTCAGTTCATATAATATTTTTTGTTAAGGTTTAGCGGTATAGGGTTTGAATTTTGAAGTAATTGAAGAAGAAAGATATTACTGTATGGGAACTGAGAATAGGAAATAATTGTCAATTAAGGTTGAATTTTTTACTTTCCAAAGTAATATAAGTGCGCTAATATTCAAAGAGGGAAATATATTAAAAACTTTACCAATATAATTGTATAAATATGCATATTTTTATATAGTATATATTATATAACCGGTCTGTTCGGTTACCCGCTTTTGTTCAAAACTACGAACGGTATCTAAACCAAAATAATATCTTTTCTAAAAAATCCTATCGAAAATAATTTTTCCGGTTCGATTAATCCTACTTTTAGATCAATTTTTTCAAGTTTCGGAATCAATTTGTCGAATTTTTTTCACATCCCTAAGGAATTTTCTTTGTCGAGGGTAATTTGTGAAGCAGTATTTTAAATCGTTGGAGTGCGATTTCAAAAATTATTCGAAAAAGTAAACTTTTAACTTTCCAAATAATTCAGGTGAATTCCGATATTTTAAAATAAAAGCTTATATTTTTTTATTCGATAAAGCAGTTTAGTTTTTTAAACTTGTATTTCAAATATTTCATGCATTATTTGAATCGATATCTCCATCAACTGTGACATTACATTCAAGTTGATTTCATTTATTTATTTTTCATCGTACGATTACGTTTGAATAGAACATTAAAGCAATGTAAAATTCTAGTCCAACTTTTTTTTCTCCCTTTGTTCATTCATGGGCGGTAGCGTCAATTTTAATGGTGGTCGCCACTCTCAAGGGAGAATGCACTATGGTGCATAGTGGGTCACTTAACCCACCATTAAAAATAAGATGTATTATTTTGGTAGTCATTAAATTTTAAGGGTGCTTTCATTGTGGTCATTGAAATAAAAAATTATTTATTATAGTCAATAAATTTTTAATTTAAATTCATTATAGTCATTGTTATAGTGTTGTTAACCCTATTAAGAGATATTGATGTGCCACGTTAAAGTCTTCTTACAAAACAGAACTTAATTTTTCAAAGTTACGGCTATTGTCAATGGCATAATTTTGATTAACGAAACATACGTTTTGCCAAAAAGTTCAACATGGTAGTTTCAAATTCATCTAATGGGTAACACAATTACATCCGTATAAAATAGTTCTAATCTCTCAAATATGTTTACACGGATTGGTTCTTCAATGTCAACATGTCTATGATTATAAGCCATGTTTGCTTGCACAACAATTACCACTAACTAATACATTATTACAACATAGTAAATTAATTCTAAATTATTACACTGATCGGTGAACTACCAAGTTTAAATTTCAGGATCTGCCCATGTCCACCGTTGATAATGTTTTTTTCTTTTATTTTTCTTATATTAAGTTATTGTTCTCTTTTATATTTTATTTTTTTTAATTTTTATCTGCCTTGTAGCACATTTTTCTTTGCCATGTGGCACACTTTTTCTTTGCTTTATGGCACGTTATCGTCTACCATTGTGGTAGTTTTCTGTTCGTGGATACGTTTTTCACGACGTCCGACTCTGACTTGCAAATTGTCGACGGTCTTTAGCAGTTTGATCCCATTTTTTGGTTCGTATATCGATGCAGTCAAATCTGTTTTATGAAGCAACCTCTAATATTGTTGGTTTTGCTCATCACTCATCTTCAATCATGAAGTGTGTAGATGGATAGAGACAAGAAGTTTTGCTCATGCTTCTATTTCTCTAGTGTTTCATCTTTATTACTGTTTTGCAGCCCATTGAATGTGTTTTGTTGGTTTGATGTTTCAATTTCTAATTTTTTTTCAATTTAGATTTAATGTGTGTTTGTTTTTCTGCCACAATCTCATTTCTTTTGAATTGTTTTTTTATTTATATAAAATTTAGTATTGTTAAAAAAATCTAAAGCCATGTACTTTTATTATAAAGTTGAGGCTTAATTATTAAATAAGTGTTTGTATTATATTTTTATTAAATAAGTGTCCGTAACGCTTTTAAGATTTTTTGGTCAATGGTTATTAAAAAAATTATAACATCGTGTCATTGCATGGCACATGACATATTTATTAATCTTTATTTAAAAAATAAAAAAAAACATTATTTTTTTCGAAAAAAAATCCCCAAAACTTTAATGTCTTTTAACATTAAATCCCTAAATCTCCCTTATTTCGCCACAGTGAGGTCTCATTCTCTCATCTCACGAGTCTCAAGGCCTAGTTTATCGTTCATCCATTTTGTCATCTGTTGTTTGATTGAAGATTTCACGTTCGACCGTTGTGGTTCATTTGATTGTTTGTTCGTCGATTGTTGACGGTGTAAGGTTGGAGTTTTAGCTGTGGGGATTTGACGAAGGAATATGAAGCTAGTGGTGGTCTCAACAAGAGGAATTTGAGGTTTAGATATTTAGGGTTAAGGATTTGTGTCTTTATTGAGAAATTAAAGATTTAGGATTTTCTTAGAAGCCCTAGATGTAACACTCGTGTTTTGGGGTTAGGAGTTAGACGTGTGTGTGTGTTGGTTCGAGTCATCAAAATCGGTTTTATTTGAATCAACCTTAGTTTGATTAATTTGAGATTTAAAATAAAATGGGTGGCATTTTTGTAATTAAGGTAAAAAAGTGGAACACCACTTTTTGAATCAAAAAGAAAAAAAAGGTTGTCTTCTTTCCTTTTTCATTTTCACGTTGGAAGACACCCAAAACCCTCCCAAATCCCTCGTTACTATTCCATTCAATCTCTCCATTGATTCAAAGACATTTTCAAAGGTAATGTCATATTTAAACTCTCCTCATCATCCTCTTCATTTACATTGTCTTGGATTTTAAAATTACCATCTTTTTGGAATTTCAACTTTAGGGAAAGTTTGAATTTTTAAGGGGGTTTTCAATTTCTTTTGATTTGTTGAGTTGGGTTTTGGTTTAATCTCATCAAAACACACTTAATATTTTAAAATGGTTGGTTTTGGGTGAAAACCCGAAGTGGGTCTTTGGAGCAATTTTTGAAGTGTCTAAAATTGGGTTTTTGGTGTGTTTTAGGGTTGGGTTGAAGGGCTGATGGTATAGGGTTATTAGGGAAGTGATTTGAAACCTTTTAGAAGCCTTTTGGGTGTTAGAAATCATAGTTTCAGCTGGGTTTTGGAGGGGGCTCGAAAATGGAAATTTTGGTGGTTAGTTGAGTTGAAATTGGTGAAGTTTGGCTTGTGTTTATGGGTTGGAGTTTGTGACTGAATTTAGCATCGAATTTGCGAGTAATGGTTGTGTTTTGATTGGCTAGAAACAAGAGGAGACATCGGAGAAGCATCGGGACCGAATCTAGGAATTTAGGAGGCTTGCTTGCTTGCTTGGTTTGCTAAGGAAGGGTGGTGAGTAAAACTTTAATTATGTTTTAAAGTTGGTTCAAGTGTGAGTAGTGGAAGTGTTGGAATGAGCTTGGTAGGCCATTTCGTGGTAAAAGTTAAATTGGTAGTTTAACTCCTTGGTTTCTAATGTTGCTTTATATATGTCATTGCCTACTTTGATCTTGCGAAATATGAATTGGTTCGTATGTGTATACCTTGATATGTGTGATGATGAATATGTGCTACAATTGATGGATGTGTGATGAGGTTAAAAAAATTGGCACTAATTAACTTACCGGGTGTAAATGATCGATCATTAGGATTAGTGTGCACACAATTGAGTCAAAACGTGCGTGGCCTTGATGGCGTTGAGTCATCAAGGAGGAGTACGGTGATGTAATATTCCACCAGAAATTTATTTATATTATACGTGATGATGAGTGGAACCCCATCCGTAAGGCTTGTGGTGATGAGTGGAATCCCACCCATGCGAGATCCGGTGATGAGTGTAATCCCACCGAGGTAATGTTGTTGTTGAGAGTAAATCCGCACATCCGAGTAAACTAATAGTGGCCAATGAAATTGTTTTTATACTTATGATGTTGTGGTAATTGATTTATATCGTTGAGCTTAATATGATGTAAGATGTCATATTTATGACTCTTGAAAGACTAGCTAGGTTGCCTTGTTGATGCCTATGTATGTTGTGAACGATGTTAGGGATTTGCATGCTTGGACACTGCATTGTTGTTGTTTTTGATTTTAGAGCATCCTCACTAAGCTTCTAGCTTACGCTCTCATTTTTAACAATGCAGATCATTAGCATGGTGTTAGCAAGAAGCAAGGCGAAGGGGACTTTCCAAGTTTATAGTTGCTCAAGTATGATTTAGTAATTAATGTGGTAGTTTAGCAATGAGGCTATTATGTGTTTTGTATGAGCTTTGTATGACTCATGGAGGTTGTTGGTGATTATGTTTTGTTGAATTTGTAAACCATGTTAAGCCTTGATGAATGCTTGTTTGAGATGCCACTCTTTGGATGAGTACATGTGTTGATATTGCATGTAAACTTTATGTGTGGTGAATTGTGCCTTAAGGGCTTTTTAATGCTTAAGTATGCCTTGAATGAATTTGGAATGTGATGCAAGAATCCTTGTTGTGCATATTGCTTCTTTGTTATTGGCTTTACATGTTTATTGTGTGCTAAGCATGTGTTTTAGGGTGCTTTTCATCTAAAGGGTTTACATGTTGAGTCTTGAGTGTTTTGGTGGAGTTTTGGGGCTGCCTAGTGTCTTAAACCAGCAGAAATCTGTCTTTTCGCAGCCCGTGTATCGAAACGGTTGGTCTCGTTTCGATACAGCCTCTTGTTTCAGGCCAGGCGTTTCGATACGCCTAGGGTCCGTTCCGGAATAGATTTGCTACTGGAAATCTGAGAAATTACTGATATTTTGGGGTTTCGAAACGGGTCTATGTGTATCGGAACGGTCAATATATCGTTGACCACGAGAAGTTGACCGTTTGAGGTGTTTCGGAATGGTTGACCTCCGTTCCGATACGACCTTCTCGTGTGGACTTGGGGCCGTTGACCAAGTCAAGGTGTTTCGATACACCTTAAGGGTGTTTTGAAACGACTTGCCTAGTAATTTAAAATTGGACTGTTTACTTGCTGTTATGAGTCCAGTTGCATGTCTTTCTCGATTTATTCCGCTGTCGTGATCACATAGGATTTAAATATGTCTTTAGAGAAGATTAAATTAAAAGAAATTTGTTTTAGGGTTGCTAACCAAGGTGGAATCCTTAGCGGGTTTCGCACCGATTTCCCCGTGTAGCCTACTCGAACCGGTCAGTCGACCAGACCGGGGCGAGGGGGTTACACTAGAACTTTTGAAAAAAAAATCAATTAAACCCTAAACTTTTTTGCACTTAATTAAGCCTCTAAATCAAATAATTCATTTTACCAATTTTGACCATTAAATCTCGAAAATATTTTTCTTTAGATATTACTGGCACGTGATACACTACAGTTCTATCATGTTGCATTTATCGTCTTTTTTCAAAAAATATTGTTTTATAAATTTTATTTTTTTTTGAATTTTTAAATAAAATATTTTTTGAAAACGTCTAGTCGAGACACTATTACACGATGCATTGCACCAACAGATCTAAAAAACTGTCAAGATTTAATGGTCAAAATTGGTCAAAGGGCTTAAGTGATTTAATTTCTTGGTTCAAGGGCTTAATTGAGTGTAAAAAAAGTTTAGGGGCTTGATTGATTTTTTTTCAAAAGTTCAAGGATTTCTTATACCCTTAAGCCTTTTTTATAAAGTTTAAGATTTTATGATTGTTTAAAAAATAAAAATTATAGAAAATTGCAGGAAAAAAGGCCACATGTGATGCAATGATTGGATAACAATTTTTTTTATGTCTATCACGGAAAAACCTTAAAAGGATTATGAAATGAAACGTTAAACACCTTAAACACCTATCATAAAAAGGGTATAGCATGAACACTTATTTGATGCTTAAGCCGAGATAGTCTATATTGTAAGAGTGCAATGTTCATTAACTTTTTGAAATAAGAGAACTTCTTTCATAAATTCGAATAAATTAATATTTCTAGAAAAGGGTAATTTCGAACTTATATCCAAATAAAGTTCATTCTTTTAAAATATAATTTACATTAATAAATGATCGATTTTAAAATTTAGTGTCGAACTTATAAATTCTGCTATTAAAATAACATGTAATCAACCATGTACCAATTTAAACATCGTAAAGTGTTAACTCTTCCGCACGCTGAACCAATTTTTTTTTTCCCAAACACAAACTTCAAAATGATTTTTTTCCAAAATTCTTTTCATAAAAATGATTTTATAGGTGTCTAATCTCACCTAGTCTCAAAAGATTGGCCACGATTCTATTTTTATTTAAAATTCAGATTTTAAAAAAATTAAACTCGCATGAGTTTTCTACCCCCTAAAAATCGAGCTTGAGCATTGTTTCGACAAAACTTTTTTAGTTTATTTTTTAGTTAAAGAACCCAACAAGTGGCTCTAGTGAAAAAATATGATGTTCATCATAGGAGAATTTGATTCGAGCACTTGTGTACAAGGTGTGTGTGCATTTTTAAATGATTAAAAAAATTATGAACAAATACTACCATGTTATCACAAAAACATATTTAAAAAATCTTTGTAATTACAAAATGGCACAATTATTACCCTAATAATTATATTTTCATTTTTTTATATTTCATATCTATTTTACTATTCAATTCATAAATATTTCCCCTAAAAATACCACTAATAAATTATATTTTTCTTGCAAATATTATATGGCATCCAAACATATTGTTAATGAAAAATGAAGCAAACACATATATGCAAAAATATTGGAGTTCAAACAAAATATGAAACTTATAGGTTTAATTATGTGGGAGGTCTTTGTACTATATCAAACTTTAAAATTTAATCCCCATACTTTAATTTACGACATTAAGTCATACTATTTTTTATTCTTGATCCCTTCCCTAACTTATGTTTAATTTTATCCTTAATTATGACAACTAAAAAATGAACAATTTGACCTTTATTATTAAAAAAATAATAAAATTTATCATAAATTGAATAATACAGTTCTTCAATATTTTACGTTTAAATTTTTAAGGATCAAATTGATAAAATTATAAATATAAAGAAATAAAAAAATATTTTGCCTTTTTATAGTATTAACAATAAAATCGAACATGAGTTTGCAGAAGAATCAAGATTTTCAAACCCGAAAAAAAATAACAACTCGATGCGGCGAAACTAAAGTATGAAAACTAAATTTTAAATCTTGATATAGTACAAAAATCTTTAACCTATTTAACCCAAATTTATATTTCACGTCCAACTTTATCTACTAGTGTCTATGGTGATCAATATTGAAATTCACCCATAGATACTTTAAAATTTTACCAGCCAAAAAGACACGATAAATAAAAGCAAAAAATAAATTGACTGGGTAAATTATTACAGTTATAAAAATGGAAAAGCCAACCAAAATGTGAACAGCCTTCCCAGGTTTTGGTTTTTATTATACACAAACAAATAGAATGGTATCAGCAAAGAGAGTACTCGCAATCTAGCAAGCGAGAAAGTATTTCCTCGCAACTTGGCCGCTCTTCCGGTTCTGCCCAACAATCTGTACCAAAACAAAACAAATAGATGTGTTATTACCATTCATCAAGAAGCAAAAATAAAAATAAATATGTTATGACAACTTGGAAACCGGAAAATGTAAGAAGATTTTGGTGTGATAGACCTGATATTAGCTTGCCTAGGGGTCCTTCAGGAACTTCCAACCGTGACCCTTCATTTGCAACTGCATAAACCACCTGAACCCGATGTCAAAAAAATGCTTCATTAGGTAACCAACAACAAATTATTTGAGAAATTGAGAGTTGAGGTATCACACAACATACCCTTTCCGGTGGTACACCTTCCCATGGTTTACTTAGAGTACAGAGCTCCCACATTATGACCCCAAGGCTAAAAACATCACATTTTTCGGTGAATGGTTCATTGCGGATGAGTTCAGGAGCAATCCATTCAGGTGTTCCTGCAGATGCCGACTCACTCATTGGTCTGCTGGACATTATTCTCGACAGCCCAAAATCACATATCTTCACAGTCCAGTGCTTATTCACAAGGCAATTTGAACTTTTTAGGTCACGATGAACCACCTTCATCCGGTGTATACACATCAACCCCCTATAAATATAAGCAAGAGGAAAATCTATCTAGTCAGCTATATATTTTTATCTAATTCATGCACACCTACTCAACATAGTATTCCTATGCTTCTGCCAAATCAAAATGGAAATAAATATGAAAAAAATTTGAATTTTCAAAATTAATTGGCTGTCTAATGTTGAAAATGATGCAGAGACTACGTTAAACGAGGAGACTTCTTAACATCAGGTAGCAGGATATACCTATACAAACCTGTGTAAGCACTCAAAATTTATTATATCGATATGTTAGACACGTCAATAATTTTTTTTTTAAAAATCCAAAAAGAGAGAAATAAAAAGTACCGAAGGGATTGTAAAACTTGAGCAACAAAAAGTAGACCAACCGTATCTTGATTCCTCCCTAAAGTTCCTACTGATGGACGCTATATGAATATGAATTAATTTCTCAACAGCATATGATATTACCTAATTGCACTATATTCCTTTTAAATATGAAGGAATAGAAGATGAATGAACTTTGTAAGTGATGTACAAGCCTAACACACCTGCAGATATCACGCAACATCTTCAGTCTCCTCCGCCAGCTTAATCTCTTTTTCTGACCACTTGAATGAATTAAAAAGTACAATGATCCCATTTCCATAAATTCCGTAACCAGTGACAACTGCGGTGGCTTAGTGCATGCGCCTAAAAACAAGATAACTGCAGAAAACAACACCAATGAAGCAAAGCAAACTTGTCGATGTTGGTATATCAAAATGTATGCATGAGATAGCTTATTAGAGGCACACACTGCCGGTATTTTATTTTACTTTTTGTCTCAGTTCTGTTTACACTACCAAAAAATACAATTTTCGAAAACGTAGGAGAGTACCATTGGGATGTCGAAGGCTGCTGTAAGAACAAACACATAGAAAAACACAAGATTGAAAAGAGAATGATGTCAGAAAGATATTTAGACAGGAAAATATTTAAAAAATTCCAACATATCAACAGAAAGATACCTAAGAATGGATATCTCATTGCAGAAGTCTTCCATGCTTTCTGCAGTAAGATCTTGCTCCAAAAACATCTTGATTGCTACATCTGTTCCATTCCATACACCGCGGAAAACTTCTCCAAAAAACCCTGGACAATAAACAAACAAGATTTTGAAAACCACACAACCTGCACAGTGAATTTTCTAGAATAATGAACTTTTCACGCATAATTAAGCACAAAAAGATTAACGCTTTGTCCATTCTACCAAATCAGTAAAAGTGGTGCCCCAATTGCTTTTCATCCTTTCCTTTCCAATACAGAATACTCAAAAGAAACAAGTCAAGGATGCAATAGTATAGATCAAATTGCCAAATGATCATCTCTCGTGGTAACCTAAGCACGATTAAAAGTGACACGTTTTGAGATTCTTTAGCCTCTTTCAAGCAATATTGCTCTTTGTTCTTTGCAAAGATGACGATGAGAAAGAAAGATATGCAGCACACTGAAAACAGATATGAGACATCATCTGTCATATGTGTTATCATGGCTAAGCTGTTTTCACGCTTGCCTCAGATTCTAAACTTCACAACTGACAACTCGATAAAGGTAAACAAAATGAACAGAACTTTACATACATTGTTTTCTCTATTTGAATGCATGCATAAAATTGAAAATTGAAATTAGGTGAAAAGGTCAAACTTAAATATAAAAGAAACAGAAACTTTAGGACAAAGAGATGTGGGAGTCCTCAAGTACATGTACCTAAGGAAAGATAAGCCTAAGAAGTGAGAAAACAGAACAATTACAAAAGAAACAATAAAGCCTTTAATAAACATCATGAACTCTAATACCATACTGAAAGTCCTACGAACCCAATTGACAAAAGTGGAGAGACCCTATACAACAAAAAGAAATTAAACTTCATTAATGTGACATAAAACCATTCAAAACTTAAGAAACTTGATCAAAAACATCACTTTAGTGCTTTCTCTAACACTTCATTTGATCTAATTTAAGAAGCTAGTACTTTTATGTATATTTGTAGACTTAATGTTTGAGAGACTGATCCTAGTACTTGTTATTAATGTATTAATTAATCTAATTTTGTATATGAATCAAATCAAATCAAATTTGCTACTCAATTTCAGAAGTTAAAGCTAAAGAAATCATGAACTAGAATTATTTAAGTTACCCTAACATGAATCGGATGCATTTAAAATGGCGTCTAGGGTAGAGTCTTTAGTCTTTAGTCTTTAGTCATGCACCACACAACAGCAACCCCTCCCAAAAAAACAAAAAAAAAAAAACAAAAGGCCATTAGAAAAATAAGAAAAAAGGTAGACGAGAACATAAACAACATGAGGCTCTATGAAGCATGATCACAGAAGTTCCACAGATACAATACTGAAGAAAATTGAAATTAGTGCTTACCTATCCCGACACGAGTTCCAACGGTTAATTCAGAGAAATCAATGGTCCATTCAGGGTAAGGAAATAATGGGTTGTTGTTGCACATTGGAGATTCATTAACATTATTCCATGATGCAACCATTTCATCGTTTGCTAAATAGCCCCAAACCTCACTTCTCTCTGAAGTTCGACTCCTGTAGCCATGTGGGGATGATGGCAATGATATTGCTTTTTGAGAATTTATTTGGTCCCTGAAAAGTTTATATTGTGCAGACCTTCCACCAGAAATTTTATAGTGGCCATCAGGGCCTAAATTTGATACCTAAAAGAGCAATCAGAGAGCTTTAGTGACCTATTAATTGCAGTAGGTAACTGAACCCTCTCAAAAGAACATCATGTTACATTTTAAGGCCAAGCCACTAAACAATTTTTCAGAGGAACTAGAACCACAAGGAAAGAATATTTCGAGAAAAGATAAGTTATGACAATTTGCATATAATCTGCATAGATTAATAGTGCAACTAATTTTAGTTTCTATTGCAGAATATTTCAACAGTGCAAGTGGCAGTGAAACTATAGATAGAGAGGGGGGGGGGGGGGGGAGGAAACAAAGAGGCAGCAAATCATAGTATATGGCTAAGTTTACATTTGAGAATCAGTGGCATAAGTTTATGGCCTTTGGGGGATAAGTGTGCATCATGATGGAACAAGATATGTCCTCGATCCTAATAGTGGAGGTTGAGGGGAGATGCACAAGCATCTTTCAGGGATATAATAACAAAAATAAGCTAATCAGGAAACCGAGATTGATACAAGTGTGAGATGGAATAAGATAGCCAGGTGTACTAGATGGATGGCTAAGTAGGAACTTGATGAATCAGTGGGCATGGGGCCACAATGTAAGAGCAAATCATGGTGGAACAAGGAAGTAAATGCAGCTATTAAGAAAAAACGACTTCGCCATCGAAACTTAGGCAAGAGCAGGAATACATAGAGCTTTGAAAAACTAGCAAAGCTGGCCAAGAAAGCTATAAAGCAGACTGGGGCAAGAGTTTATAAAACTATTTATGATAGAATCGAGCTCAAAAGACTCGGAGAAGATTGTCTAAAGCTAGCTTGGACGAGGGAGAAGAACACTAAAGGTTTGGGAACAATTAGGTGCACTGAGTATAAATAACTACCACAACGTCCTGGTGAAGGGTGAGAATAATAAAGAATGATCGAGGGGATATTTTGATAAGTTCTTCCAAGATAATTGCTCATGATTTTGGTGACCTGACTATACCTGTCCAAGGACAAGGAAGCTTGGTGCCTTTCATGGAAAGTTATAGTGATTTAAACTAATAGAAAAAGCAGTTCTTGTTCATCCTAAATTCTAAGTTTTAATTTACTTAGGATTAGATTTTATCTTTTTAGAAGATAAGATGAGTTTTCTTAGAAGAAAGGCTAAAGAAAAGATACGCTAAATTCTATTTTGTAATTCTTAACCTATAAAAGTTGTAGATTATGTACGCATAGGATAATTAGAGTTTTTAATTCCTATTTAATTTGTACTCCATAACCTACCGAAGTAGAGATTAGATTAGAGTCTTATCTAATGAGACTACACCTAACTAGGACTCTAGTATACTTACAGTAGGTAATTATTGTTGTTGTATCTTTGCTTATTTAACATAGGTTGTACTTTGCTGTACTAAATTGATCAATTATTCATAAAAATAAAACTTTTATTCCTCACACAAACCTACATGGTATAAGGCTAGGTTGCTTTGAAACCTAATCCAGGATGATTCAAAATTCCTTTACATAAATCGGTTTAGGATCTGAACAAATTCCCTCCCAAACCAACATTTTTGATTCCTCGCCCATTCCAATAACTTGCCACAAATTAAAGGGCCACAATTACCTTTCCTGGTCACAATCGGTAATGCTATACATCAAGGGCAGAAGCAAAGATGAATACCTATCAGCATGCAAATGCCAGAACCCTCAAATTGCACATACCAACAATGGATTAGTGAAAACAATACAATCATGTATTGGGTAAAAAATTCCATGCTGCTAGAAGTAGAAAAGAGTTTCGTTCTGTTAGAGTATGCCCAAAGACAAATCTTGAAATGATTGTGATAACATACTTAGTCAAATATTATTGTGGGTCTGGACAACAATAATGTACTAAAACTAATGTGTAATTGATTGATGAAAGTGTTGTCATTGACATAAGGATACCAAACTCAATCCATGAATTGTGTTAAAGAATATATTGTACTGACTCACTATGAGTATGTTTCATGGATTATTATGTAATAGTCATAATATTACTCATAGTGATAATTTTGTATATGGTCCTCAAACTTGAGATGATGATTATCTTGAAATCGCGAGTTGTACATTTCGATACAGTCAAACGTTCACCATAATTGGTTGTTCTATAAAGACTGATGTAAGGGTGTGAGAAAGGGGCCATGGTGGCCGGAGATGCAATTAATGATGGTGGTTTGTGTGTGTGATCGGTGGTTAGGTATTTGTTGTTTAAAGAAGATGGAAAGGATATTTTCCAGAGAAAACAATTTGTTTCTCTGTATTTTCTTATTATTCTTAATTATTCAAATGTGTGTAAGGTGAGCCTTTAAATAGGCAATTACAGAGTTTTAGTATAGTTAAACTATACTTTTATCTCTAATTTAAATAATATTTATCCCTAATTTAAATAAGACTTCTAGTAAATCTAAACTATTGACTTGGGATTAAACTTTAATTACACATTAAATAAAACTCTACTACTTCTCGGATAACTTACACTCTCCCTTAAACTCTAACACTTCTCGGATTACTTACAAAGGGTTTGTTTCTCCTACATAATAGCAACTATATCATGACCACTTGATTGAGGGAGACTAGAAATGCATGGTTGTGCTCAAATAAATTAATATGAGATATTTACTTATTTATTTACCAGTCTACTTGAGATATTAAGTAACATTATACAATTGTGACTATTTCATGACTGGTGATATATATATATATATATATATATATATATATATATATATATATATGACAAAAGGATATAATATATGGAAGGTTAATCACATAAAAAACAATAAATGTTCTATACAAGTGTGACAATTTCATGACTTGTGATCAATGTAGATATAAAGGACAAAATAATATAATACATGGAAAGAATCACATAAAAGTTATGACGAATTTTAACTTAGGTAATAATGATGCAGTGCTAGATGTCACTCATTGTTTGTGTAGAATAATAGGAAAAACATTCTTAATTTTATTCATAGGAATAAGTGAATATATAGAGAGACTTAGTTAAGTATCTTTAGTAACTAAGTAATCTAGGAAACTAAATATTCCTCAGTAAATACATAAGATACTACTCTAAATACAAATGCTAAGATATCTTACCATAAGAATTAAGTTACCCGAACTAACATATTTACAATATATTCTACACTCCCCCTCAAACTGGTTTGTATATGTTATATACACCCGGTTTGGATAAGAAGCCATTAAAGATAACTCTTGAAAGTGCCTTGGTAAACACATCAACAATCTGACTTGTAGGAATATAATTCAGCTTC
The DNA here is from genome assembly GCA_958450335.1 of Hibiscus tridactylites. Taxonomy (NCBI): domain Eukaryota; kingdom Viridiplantae; phylum Streptophyta; class Magnoliopsida; order Malvales; family Malvaceae; genus Hibiscus; species Hibiscus tridactylites. The sequence goes on from OY288279.1 coordinate 74,738,478, forward strand.
ATTGTCCCTTCATTGACCTTTTCATAGATAAAGTGCCTATCTATTTCAATGTGTTTAGTTCAATCATGTTGAACTGGATTCCCTGCTATACTCATTGCTGATTGACTATCACTGTAAATTTCAAAGTCTCCATGTTCATTGAGTCCAAGTTCAGTGATAAGTCTCTGAATCCAAATTCCTTCACAAATACCCAGGGCTAAGGCCCTAAATTCAGCCTCTGCACTGCTTCTAGATGTCACAGCTTGCTTTTTACTCCTCCAAGTAACCAGGTTGCCCCACACAAATGCACAATAACCACTTATAGATCTTCTATCTGTTAATTCACTTTCCCAGCTTGAATTAGTGTACACTTTCACAGTTCTATCTTGTTTTTTTTCTGAATATAAGTCCAGCTCCTGGTGAAAATTTTAGATATCTAAGAATCCTCCTCACTGCCTCCATATGTTCTTCTCGAGGGTTACTCATGTGTTGACTCACAATGCTCACTGCATATGCAAGGTCAAGTCTAGTAAGTGACAAATAGATTAGTTTTCCCACTAATCTTTGATAAGATTCTTTATCTATTGGATTGCCTTTTCATCATTGCTGAATTTTAAGCCTGACTCCATTGGAGTCTCTATTGGTTTGCATTCAAGCATTCTGGTTTCAGTCAAAAGATCCAAAATATATTTCCTTTGATTGATCACTAATCCTTCTTCATATCTTCCCACCTCCATGCTTAAAAAATATCTAAGACTTCCCAAGTCTTTTGTTTCGAATTCTCTTGCTAAATCAGTCTTCAGTCTTTCTATTTCTTCTATGGAATCTCTAGTGATAATTATGTCATCGACATAGACTATTAGGAGAGTCATTTTGCCATTAGGTGCCACCCTTTTGAACAATGTATGATCAGCTTGGCTTTGCTTGAACCCATTCTTAATCATGGTTCTAGCAAATCGATCAAACCAAGCTCTAGGGGATTGCTTCAATCCATATAGAGACTTATTCAACTTGCACATTGTCTCCTTTGCTGAATTTTCCTTCAAGCCTGGTGGAATTTCCATGTATACCTCCTCCTCAAGATTTCCATTTAGAAAGACATTCTTGATGTCCAATTGGTGTAATTTCCAATCTTTGTTAACAGCAATTGATAGCAAAACTCTGATTGTATTTAATTTAGCCACTGGTGCAAAAGTCTCCTGATAATCAACCCTATAAGATTGAGTGAATCCCTTGGCTACAAGCCTTGCTTTGTGTCTTTCTACACTGCCATCCGAGTGATATTTCACTGCAAATACCCATTTACATCCAACAACTCTCTTTCCTTCTGGTAAACTGGTTAGACTCCAAGTTTGATTCTTTTCCAGTGCTTTAATTTCTTCTTCCACAGCTTTTCTCCACTCAGGATTTTTAAGTGCTTCATCTACTGGATTTGTAATTTGTACACTGTCTAGGCTGGCTGTAAAAGCTTTAAAATGAGGAAGAAGTTTTCCATAGGCAACATATTTATTGATGGGATGAATAGTGCATTTCCTTACTCCCTTTCTAATAGCAATAGGGAAATCATTTAAACCAGCATTGGAGGAATTATGAATAAGATTGTTACCCTCTGTTTCAATAGCTGTAGGACTCAAGATTAGTTCTTGGCAGTTAGGTTGAATAGCAGCCTCAGGAAGAACTCTTTTCTTTCTGGTATACACACTGAGTGGTTTAAAAGGTGTTACAAGGTTTGGAGATAAACTGGAAATGGCTTTGAGAGTTGGAGGAGGTGTTTTGTAAGGGCTAGGATGTGAGTTGATTTGTTGTGCAGGGGAAATGTTCTCTGGATTTGGGACTGGAGTGTTAGAGACAATATCAACTTCATTTAGGGGATTGGATTGGTGTGAAGAAGAAGAGGATGAACTCTTAGAGATGTCACCCTCCAGAATAGGCAAAATAGGAAGAAGTTGAAGGTCACCTAAGGACTGAAATTCTCTGTATGTCTCCCCCTGAAGGTCACCTAAGGGCTGGTTTTCAAAAAATGTGACATCAGAAGAAATATAGGTCTTTCGAGTAGAAGGAAAATGACATCTGTAACCTTTTTGTGTTGAGGAGTACCCTAGGAAAATACATTTTAAGGATCTAGTATCAAGTTTACTGCGGTTGGGACTGTGCACATGGACAAAAGCTGAGCAACCAAAAACTTTTAGAGGAAGAGTGGAAGACAAAGGTAAAAAGTGAGAAAATTTCTGAGAAAAAACATGTGTAGGGATTTTAAACCCTAGGGGTTTACTAGGAATTCTATTAATAAGGTATGTGGCTGTAAGAAGAGCATCCCCAAACTTTTAGGAGCATTAGCTGAAAACAAAAGGGAACGAGTGACCTCAAGGAGGTGTTTGTTCTTTCTTTCTTTCAGATACACCATTTTGTTGGGGTGTATTTGTGAACAATAGTGATTTTGAGGCAGAGAAGAATGAATTTCTTTGTATTTCTTGATATATGCTTTTGATAGAAGTAACACTTATTTATAGTTTACAAGGAGTATCTAATCTAGGAAAGTCTTAATTAGATAAGAATAACCATTGATTTCTGCATTAACTGCAGATATTTTATTCCTATTTTATGCTTGCATTGACATAGATATTAGGAAATAATTTCCTAAATATCAGTACCCATTTATAAATGGGATATCATTCCAAAATCTTCAGTTGGCAACCTACACTCCCCATCAAGCTGGTGAGCAAGCGCAATAGAGCACCAGCTTGGATCTTGGATGCGATGCCTTGTTGCGGAGCCTAACCAAGGCCGGCAGAGAGGCGAGACCGAACATCGTAGACCAACGATGAGTTCACTCCGGGAAACTTGGCGGTCGAGTACACTTGCTGCGAAATCCAAGTGTCGGAACGAAGAAACAACATAGGAGAAGGCAGCCATAGCCTTCGATCCAAACGAAAAAAGGCATGGAGCAAATTTGCTCCATTGATGAGCTTCTCTGAGACGGAGGTTTGAGATTTTGCATTCAAATGCAAATAGATCAGCATCTGTGCTGAAATAAATCTTTTTGATAGCAACTTAAGTTTCATGTGTTGTTGCTTGCTGCCACGTCAATTTATGGCACGCTTGAGATGGTTGATGCGTGACGCGTCAATTGGAATATCAGGACTGAAAATTGAAGCAATTCCTGACTGAAAGGTCTGATGCAAATGATTTAGGAAGAGATCACAGGAATCTACCCTCCCCTCAAGCTGGTAGGTACAGGTACTAAAGTTCCAGCTTGGATCTTTGATGTAGAATTCCTGGAAAAAATTATCTAGTTTTTTAAGGCTAAACTAGAACCTCTTCTCCTATCCTTTTACATTGACTAAGATAGAACTATTAAAAAGTACACTATCAGACATCTTGCTGGGATATGAGAATTCCGGTATGGTGATCGAAAGGTGATTGAACGGAGGTGAATATCAGAGAAAGAAATTAGGCAGCTTCGCCGGAAGAAAAACGACACACCAGATATGATGATTTGTCAGCAACGGAAGAAAAACGATCTCATGACCGTTGGCGGCAATAGGAAAAAACCGGCGTCAGGATCGTCGGTGGCTCTGATACCATGTGAGAATTCTGGCATGATTGCCAGAAAGATGAACGACGGTGAAAAATAAACAATAAAAGTGAAAAGCTAGAGTTTAACGATATAACCAAAATAGAGGAGATAAAATATCTGCAGTTAATGCAGAAATCAATGGTTATTCTTATCTAATTAAGACTTTCCTAGATTAGATACTCCTTGTAAACTATAAATAAGTGTTACTTCTATCAAAAGCATATATCAAGAAATACAAAGAAATTCATTCCTTTATCTCCTCTATTTTGGTTATATTGTTAAACTCTAGCTTTTCACTTTTATTGTTTATTTTTCACCGTCGTTCATCTTTCTGGCAATCATGCCAGAATTCTCACAGTATTAACACAAGAGGTAAGGTGAAATATCCCCTTTTCCCTGAAGAAATTCTCTAGGGACTTGCTAAGATACTCACTCCCATTATCACTCCTAACAATCTTAATAGGTGTAGTAAACTGAGTTTGGATCATGGTGTAAAAATTCTGGAAGATAGGAAGAATGTCAGATTTCTCTTTCATTAAAAAGGTCCAAGTAGTGCGACAGAAATCGTCAATAAATGAAACAAACCAACGAGATCCAGAAGTACTAGGGACTTTAGAAGGGCCCCAGATGTCACTGTGAATGATGGAAAAAGGTGAAGTTGATTTTAAAGATGCAGACAGATAAGTGGTTCGAGTGTGTTTGGCCAATTGACAAATAGCACAAGTAAAATAAGATGGATTCTTATTGAGAAAAAGATTAGGAAACATCCTTTTAATATAATTAAAATTGGCATGTCCTAATCTAAAATGCCAGAGCATTACAGGATCTAAATTAAAGCTGGAAGATAGGGCAGATTTGTGAGGGGCACTAGAGCAATTGGATGATGAAGAGGGCTGAGTATCAAGGGTATAGAGACCATTATGCAACCTAGCATTGCCAGTCACCACTCTCGAGTCCTGTTCCTAAAAAACACAGCCATCAACCCCAAAATGTACATCACAATTAACATCTCTCACAAAAGCACTAACAGATAACAGATTGCAACTCAAATTAGGAACATATAGAACAGTCAAAAGAACTAACTTGGGAGTAATCTGAACTGAACCCTTTCCAGTAACTTTAGAAAGTGAACCATCTGCAATCCTAATGTAACAAGGTGAGCTGAGTGTAGAGAAGGACTGAAACAACTTAAGATTGCCTGACATATGATCAGATGCACCAGAATCGACAATCCATTGGGAAGATGGTGCAGGAATGAAGGAAAATGAATTACCTTTAGTAGCTGTCAAGGCTGTTGAAGCAGAGGAGGAGGAGAATAGACCAAAGATTTGTTGAAGCTCCGCCATTTGTTGTGGGCTAAAGTAAGTGGATGAATTCTTAGCAGAAGCAAGATTTGCAGCCTTCTGAAAACGAGAGGAAGAAGGTTTCCAATCTGCTGGTTTCCCATGCAATTTCCAGCACTTTTCCAACACATGATCAACCTTCTTGCAATGGGTGCACCAAGGTCTGCCCCTCCTTTGCCCATGATTAGAGGTGGCATGAGTAAAAAGGGCAGAAGCATCTGCTTGAACCACAGGAGGCACCATTAACAGTCTCCTACTCTCTTCCCTTCTTATGTCTGAAAATGCTTCCCTAACTAGAGGAAGAGGTTTAGTTGCTAAGATCCGACCCCTAGCATTATCAAACTCCCCATTCAGACCAGAGAGGAACTGAAATAGCCTTCTTTGATTCTTAAGTCGATTGTAGAAGGCAATATCATCACTGCATTTCCATTCATTAGCCTCATAATGATCCAGCTGCTGCCAGCACTTAGTAAGAACACCAAAGTATTGAGCCACATTCATCTCTACTTGTCGAAGATCATTGATCTGATTTTCAACCCTAAAAAGTTCAGAGGTGTTATCCACACACGAGTAGGTTTCTTTGGCTGCTCTCCAAATCCCGGCTGCAGTGTGATAGAGCATAAAATTCTCCACAATTGCAGGGACCATGGAATTGATCAACCATGCCATGATCATGGTATTTTCACTCAACCAAGTTGAGTAGGCAGGATCAGACTCGGAGGGAATAGGAGAGGAGTCTGAGATATAGGAAGCTTTTCTTCTTCCAGTGATGTAGAGCCGAACGGATTGAGACCAAGGAAGACAGTTATTTCCATTGAGTTTGTAGGATGTGATGGGAGAAATAGAGGCATCAGACAAGGAGAAATCAAAAGGTCGAGAAACATTTGGAGAACTGATTTCTGAGTTTTCATAATCCATCTCGAATTAGAACTGAATCGAGAAAGGAAGAAGAAAAGAAGTGATCGAGAGAGAGAGAAAAGGAAAAGATCAACCTAATCTGATACCATGTAGAATAATAGGAAAAACACTCTTAATTTTATTCATAGGAATAAGAGAATATATATAGAGACTTAGTTAAGTATCTTTAGTAACTAAGTAATCTAGGAAACTAAATATTCCTCAGTAAATACATAAGATACTACTCTAAATACAAATGCTAAGATATCTTACCATAAGAACTAAGTTACCCGAACTAACATATTTACAGTATATTCTACAGTTTGTAATATTCGAATTGTTCTAATATTACTACTAATGTCACAAGAATCTACAAGGGTCCCACCCTATGATTGAATAGAACGATTTATAAGGTACAAGCTTGTTGTACACAATTAGAGAATATAGTTAAAATTCATATATGAATTTGATTCGTATATAAATTTTAACAGATTTGAAATACTAAATTTATTATTATAATTAACGTAATTATGATTTTCGGTCAAATATTAAAAACACATTAGTTATATCCTTTTAGAAAGAATATCATTGTTTTAATGTTTGCCATAATTCTCGGTCCATGTACATTCCTTTCCCTTTTGTAGAACCAAAATTCATCCAACCAAAAAGCTTACCTTCTCCAGAACTAGAACACATCCAACCAGTACTCACCTTTTCTAGCTACTCAAAACAAAACATGATCCAAGCCAACTCCTCAAACTAAAACACCATCCAAAACTCAATTTGATACAAATTATCATAAACTCCGTGTTTATAACAGGAGGGGACGACCTACTGAAAATCTAGAGAATACATACAAATCAGAAATTGTGAAGAACTTGAACTTGAACCCCCTGCTTCAGAAATTAACACTTGTATGAAATCTACACATAGTAAGCCTCTTGTTCCTTTCATTGATAACTCAAAATTTTCTATTGCTTATAGAAATGGTGTTCAAAAATGCACAAATTATCCTATTGAGAGATATGTAGCCTATAAAAAACTATTGCAGTCATACAAAGCATTCATTGTTTCACTTGATGGTATACAAATTCAAAAATCCATTCATGGAGCATTGAAGATTCTAGCATGGGAAAAGGTTGTTGAAAAAAACATAAGGCCTTAGGCATTAATGAAACTTGGATTCTCTCAGAGCTACCAAAAGGGACCACAAGACCAGACATTGCATTCCACGAGAAAAACATTTAAAGGCTATACATTGAATTCTTAGATACCAAAAGATGACGTCGTAATAATTTACTTTTAAAAGAAGTGAAATTGTAAAATACAAGTATACAATGATGTAAGATGAACTAAGGAGTTAATTGAAATAAGGTCTACAAGTGACTATTACTCCTTTGTTTGGGGTAACCTTGTTACATGGAGAAGAAAAAAGTAATTTTTAGTTTCAAGTACTGTAGAGGTTGAGTTTCGAGCACTTGCTTTAGACATCTAAGGACTAATGTTGACTCCAAGGATAATTTCAAGGTGCTCAGTTACAATCAATCATCCATAAGTACTGCTAAAAATCCTATTCACCATGACAAAACCAAACATGTAGAGATTGAAAGACATTTCATTTCAGAAAAAGATAACGATGGGACTATTGAGCTAAGTTGCATTCCTACTCAACTACAACTTGTTGACCTCCTTACCAAAGCTCTTCCAAGAACTAGCTTTTATGGGTTCAAGACCAAACTAGGTTTACATAACATATACACCCCAACTTGGGGGAGTGAAGAAAGCAACCAAGATTAGGACTCTAGAATTTTATTATATATTTATGATCAATTTTTTATCTTCTTAAGAGGAAAGCATAATTTAATGATATGGATTATCCTAAAATAATTAAGTTGACCATCACATTATGTCCTTTTCACAAAAAAAAGTCCTAAAATAATTTAATGATATGGAAAATAAATATAATATATTTATAGAGACAATAAGAGCAAGATATGTTTAAGAAAATGCATAACATCCTGTGAAGACAAAACCATAAAATATTTCTCAAAAACGGAAAAAAGATATAAAGGAAGAACATACATTCTTTCGAAAATCTGGGCTCTCATTCCGATTAAGTGAAGAATGGTCGATTGAACTATCTTCCCTATGCTCTTGGAAAAGACAATTCTGCTTCAAAGTTGCATTCATAGCTCTGACAGCACTAAAAAATAATCCAAGTCAAATTACAGTGTAATGTAATGTATGCCCATAAAAATATACCAAAACTTTCATAAAGTACACATCAATATCTAAACACGATAAGGACACATAAATGAACAGAGGCAACACTTGGTACATGTGATCTAAATATGGGCAAAGGCAAGAAGCCAATGTCATATGCAGCCAATATTGTAAGGTACAAGTTGGGAGAACAATAATAATTATTTCCTATTACAAAATATCTAGGATTTAAATAAATATTATGTAAATCAAAAGGATTTTATTTTGTACTAGTTTTGAGATTTGTTCCTAGTTAGGATCATATATTGTGTACAAATAACCAATGAAGAAAAGATTCGAAATCAATTGAGAGAAAATGTTACGTTCTTGCAATCATATGTTTCTAGATTAATGATTCAACTCATTCGTCGGAGGGAGACCAAAATATCTCAGCTCATCAAAGGGAGACTAAAACCTTTAGAAATCATTGAAAGAGATACCAAAATCTTTTGGGGCTTTTGATAAAATTTTGACTTAATGTTTTATTATTTCGTATATCTTTTTAAATAAGGACTCGACTCATTACATAAAGGGGAAATCCATAAATATAAGAAAGGCTTATATCACAAATAAGTATCTAAAATATACCAACTTTTTTCATTTAGGTACCTAAATTATTTTTTGGTCAAAATAAGTACCTAAAGTATTTTTTCTTCAAAGTAGGTATCTAAAGTATATTTTTTTGTCAAAATAGGTACCTAATATATTTTTTTAATCAATATTGTAGATTGTAGAAATTGCAGAAAGTTAGGGAATCTTATTCCTAAATATCTAATTGTTGATATTCAGGATTTTATCAATAAATAAGAGCGGATTTGTAGCTACTGATTTTGTGTAATAGGTGCAGATATAGTTGCTGATTTTTGTGTAATTATTCCTTAGATTAGCCTATTTTGTAAACTATAAATAGGAGTTGTTGTTATCAATAAAATATCAAGAAAAACAGAGAAAAACATTCTTCTCTGCCTCAAAATCACTATTGTTCCCAAATGTCAAGTGACAACTTTTTGGAACCTAGATGAAAAATATATATAATTTAGGTACCTATTTTGATCAAAAAATACTTTAGGTACCTATTTTGACCAAAAAAAATACTTTTTGTGCCTATTTTGACAAAAAATATAATTTTAGTACTTATTTTGACCACAAAATACTCTAGGTACCTAAATGAAAAAGTTGGTATACTTTAGTTGCTTATTTGTAATATAAGCTTAAAAGAAAATAAATTAAGTGAAATAAAAAATCATAATCAATAAACCTATGGAAAGAAATAAAAGCATAATCTAAGGGCCTTTCCTAACATAGATTTGGCTCATAACATTATTTCCCTCCCGCAAAAAGAGCTTTTCCTCGAGCTCAAAACCAAGATAATCTTGGTGAAAGAATCCTTCAATTAGTAATAGTCGAAATCGATAAGGTTGTGCACCTCCACACAATTATTCCCATTTATTAGCACCATCGAATAAAAATTTTCAAGCTTCTTATCGGCAGTCAGAATTATCCCATTAACCGTCTCGTCGACATTCAATATTTTCAAAAACAACTAAGCAAGTTTAGACCAATTCTAGCTGAATGAAAAGCCATCAGAGAAGGGTTGGACTGGTTTTTTGATTCCAACTGGGGTGACAAAGGCCGACTAATCCTGGAAAGTGATTCGGCTGATGCATTGAGTTGGATTAAGAACCCTGGAGTTTGTCCTGACATGTTCCTCCAACTAGTACAGGATATCGGAAAAAAGGTGCTAAATAGGAATGTGATTCTTAGACACATTAAGAGAGGAGGTAATTGGGAGGCAGACAGTTTGCAAAACAAGGAATTGGGTAATTTGCGTTTAGGATTGTATGGTTTCTGGTGTAAGCAGTGCAGGCTGCTAGTCTAAACAAAGGTTTTTGTTTCTTTTAGGATGTATGGTTCAGTATTGGGTTGTAATGCTTGTAAGGTTGAAAAGTTCTTAAAAGCAATAAAATCTTGAGGCACTCTTTTCCCCTTCCAATGCCTGATGGGTTACCTTTGTAACTCGTGGGGTACGAAGGGGTTTTTAACGAGGCCTCCTTTCCTATCAAAAAAAAATTGGATAACAATTTAGGAAATGTTAATGAATAAGGCAAGGAAGAGAAGTTGGTGATTGATTTAGAAGGGCTTGATGCATGGGACAAGGAAAACACACCGGTAGATGCCATCATGGTTTGGGCAGATGAACACGCCTAATGACCAAAACATGGGGTTTGCAACACATTAAGGTAGTGTTTCCTTTGCAGATATTGCTGAAAATAAAACCTTTACTACTGGAATAGATTGATGTAGATTGCAGAAAATTAGAGAATTATATTCGAAATATTTAGTTGTTGATATTTAGGAATTATCTCCCTAATATCCTAGTCAATACTAGTTGTAAATAGAAACTAGATTTCTGTTGTAATTAGTAGTGATTTTGTGTAATTACAACCTTCCTACTTTAGGCTTTCTTGTTACTTTTATCAGTAAAAGATATAAAAAAACAGAGAAGGGAATTTACCTCTCTCACCAAATACCTATTATCTATAATTATAGGCTACAATATAGGACAAAATATATTATATTTAATGATATGTATTATGCTACCTAGTATAGTAGAATTAGATATGTTTATATCCTTATAGGCTGATTAATAAAATACACAGCCGAGAAAAGTTCTCTAAAAACAAACTTTCTTATTTTACATGGTATCATATTATATTTTCGTGTAAGTTTACTCGAATTAGAATTGTAAGTCTAGTCGAACTAGATTAGTTATTGTAATCGAACTATATTGTATAAGTTTAGTTAAAGTCAAACTCCTAAGACTAGTGTTAGAAGTTAATAATTAGTAGGACTCCTAATGCAACTAAAAGTCCTAGTCTATAAAAGTCTGCAAACCTTTGTAAGTTTATCAATTAATTTTATCGAAAGAAACAGAAATACATTCTGTTTTTCTTCAATTATGTTTTTCTTCATGGTATTTTCAATGGATAATCCGACTTCATCTAGAGGCTTCACCAACCAACAGATGGTACAACTGCAGCAACTGTTCGGTAGATTCATTAAGAGCAGTGCAGGAAATCTGGCTTTCGCAGACAATGATGGTACACAGACCAACTCTTCTTCCGCTGCACTTCTTTCTACTACGAATACATCAGCATGGATTGTGGACTCTGGTGCTTCTAAGCACATGACTGGTAACAGGGAATTGTTTTTTCAATTTAAAAATTCCTTCTCTCAGAATGCTATCAAATTAGCAGATGGTTCTTTCTCACCAATTCAAGGCAGTGGTTCTGTATTTCTTACTGATGACTTAGTCCTTCAAGACGTGCTTTTTGTGCCTAGCCTGAACTGCAATTTGTTGTCAGTTCGCAAGCTCTGCAAGGATTTAAATTGTGTTTTCCAGTTCACTGATTCTGAGTGTTTTTTACAGGCACTAGACTTCAAAAAGAGGATTTTCAATGCTCGCTTACATAATGGTTTATATGTTCTTCAGAGTACAGGAAATTCTAAACCTTTATCTTCTAAATTTTGTCTTACTTCCTTAGGGCAGTCTGATGTTATGTTATGACATTTTAGGTTAGGCCACCCAAATTTCACCTATCTTGCAAATTTTTTTCCTCAATTATTTGTTAATCAAAAACCTTCTTCCTTTAAATGTCATATCTGTCAACTTGCTAAACAAACAAGACAATCTTACTTACCCTCTACTTACAAACCCTCACATCCACAGTGATGTTTGGGGTCCTTCTAAAGTGAAGAATATTACCGGTAGCAGATGGTTTGTGACCTTTATTGATGACCATAGTAGAACCACTTGGACTTACCTCTTGAAAGAAAAATCTGAAGTGACTAGTATTTTTGAGAGATTTTACAACATGACCAATTCCTCTCTCAACTTTTTCAATTACACATCATGCCCTAGCAATAGGAAAATTACAGTTGCTGATGGTACCATGATAACAGTTGCCGATGAAGGAGATGTTGCCATTAGTAAAAAAAAATTGCTTAGAAAAGTTCTACATGTTCCAAAATTATTTACCAGCCTTATCTGAATACCAAAACTTGTCAGGGATACTAATTGCAGTGTTTTGTTTCATTCTACACACTGTTTTTTCCAGGAGCAGGAAACGAAGAAGATGATTGGGCGTGCTAAGGAGATCAATGGACTCTATTATCTTGAGAATCTTGGAGGACAAGTTAGAGTCTTGAACACTCCACCCTCATCTTTTTTATCTAATTCTACAAACAATAAAGACCAAATCTGGCTCCAGCATCTTTGCCTTGGTCATCCACCTTTTAAACTTCTAAAGACTATGTTTCCTTCTTTATGTAAAACCTTAGATGTTGAGAAATTACATTGTGATGTGTGTGAACTTGCTAAACACAAATGTTCCTCTTTTCCAGCAAGTAATAATAGAACCAATATTCCTTTTAGTCTTATTCATAGTGATGTATGGGGACCTTCTTCTGTTCCTAACATAACTGGGGCAAAGTGGTTTGTATCTTTTATAGATGATCACACTAGGGTTACATGGATTTATTTGTTAAAATAGAAATCTGATGTTGCATCTACCTTTCAAAACTTTTACACCATGATAAAAACCCAGTTTGGAGCCGAGATTAAAAGAATTAGATCAGATAATGCCCAAGATTATTTTAATCAAATCTTGTCTCCTTATCTCTTGGAAAAAGGTATTTTACATGAATCATCTTATGTAAACACCCCAGCAGAATGGAATTTCGGAAAGGAAGAATGGACATATTCTTGCTATAACCAGAGCCCTTCTATTTCAGAATAATGTTCCAAAAAAATACCGGGGGGAAGCTGTCTTAACAGCTACATTTATGATGAACAGACTACCCACTAAAGTCATTGGATCCCAAAGTCCTATTCAAACTCTTACAAAATTTTTCCCACATTTCAACCTATCTTTAACCTTCAGCCAAGAGTGTTTGGATGTGTTGCCTTTGTTCATCTTCATTCTCCAAATCGAGGTAAGCTTGATCCTAGGGCAGTAAAGTGCATTTTTCTTGGGTATTCCTCTACTCAAAAAGGCTACAAATGCTATCATCCACCTACTAGAAAGGTCTATGTTACTGCTGATGTTACTTTTGTTGAAAGAGAGAGTTACTTCTGCAACAACCTTTGTCCCTCATTGATCTACCTCCCTCTCATTCTGCAGAAAATCAGCCGCCTTCACAGTCCTTACAAACAGAACCCAATAGTCCTCAAACTCCTCAAACTCCTCAACCAAACAGAAATATTTCTCAGCCCAATGTTCAAGAAACTACTGGTCCTCTAAAGACATATTCGAGAAGGAAGATACCTATGCAGACTCAATCATCTCCTGCTCCTGCTCCTACTCCCATTTCCATTCCCATACATTTTGAGGTACATTCTGAAACTAATCCTGATCAGAATGATATGAATTCTAATTCTGAGTTTGAATTTCCTATTGCTATTAGAAAGGGAAAAAGAACCTGCACCACTAAACATCCTTCATATTTGTTTATAACCTATAATAATTTGTCCCCGAATCACAAAACCTTTCTTACCAGCAATATTGTCATCCCTAAAACAGTACCTGAGGCATTAGATAATGAGAACTGAAAAAAGGCTATGCAGGAGGAAATGGAGGCACTGGAAAAGAATAAGACCTGAGATTTAGTAAAGCTGCCAGGAGACAAAAAAACAATGGGATGTAGATGGGTGTACACTGTAAAATACAAATCAGATGGCTCCTTGGAAAGATACAAAAAGGGTGGTGGCAAAGGGTACTCGCAAACCTATGGGATAGATTATCGGGAGACATTTGCACCTGTTGCAAAGATGAACACAGTGAGGGTTCTACTCTCCTTAGCAGCTAACCAGGGATGGAATTTACTGCAGTTTGATATTAAAAATGCATTTTTGCATGGAGATCTCGAAGAAGAGATATACATAGATATTCCACCTGGGTTTAATTCGACTGTTGAACAAGTAGTTTGCAAGTTAAAAAATGCTCTATATGGATTAAAACAGTCCCCAAGAGCTTGGTTTGGAAGATTTGCTAAGGTTATGTTAGGGCAGGGTTTCAAACAGAGTCAAGGTGACCATACCTTATTTGTGAAGCATTCATCTTCAGGGGGAGTAACCATACTACTGGTTTATGTGGACGATATCATAGTTACAGGTAATGATTCATAAGGAATCATCAATCTAAAAAAGTGTCTTGTAAAAGAGTTTGAGGTGAAGGAACTTGGGAAATTAAAATATTTTCTGGGTATTGAGGTGGTACACTCACAACAGGGAATTTTTATATCACAACAAAAATATACCCTGGATCTTTTAAAGGAAACTTGAAAGCTTGGATGCAAACCAGCAGAAACGCCCATAGAAGTTAACCATAAACTTGGAGATTCAGATGAAGATGATATGGCAGTTGATAGGGGTTCATTTCAGAGATTTGTGGGAAGACTTATTTATTTATCACATACCAGACCAGACATAGCATATGCTGTTGGAGTGGTAAGCCAATTCATGCACAATCCTAAGGAGTCACACCTAAGAGCTGTAAGGCGAATCTTGCAATACTTGAAAGGTACACCAGGTAAAGGAATCATGTTTAGAAGAGGAGGAAACTTGACTCTAGAAGCCTACACAGATGCAGACTATGCAGGGTCCAGAATGGACAAAAGATCAACTTCAGGCTACTGCACCTTCTTTGGAGGAAATTTGGTTACTTGGAGAAGCAAAAAACAGAACGTGGTAGCTAGATCCAGTGCATAAGCTGAATTTCGAGCTATGGTTTAGGAATCTGTGAGTTACTATAGTTGAAGATCATTCTAAAAGATTTGAAAGTGGAATGGAATGGACCAATGATGTTGTACTGTGATAACAAATCAACAATCAATATTGCTCATAATCCAGTTCAGCATGACAGAAGAAAGCATGTTGAAGTGGACAAACATTTTATAAAAGAGAAACTCGACAGTGGTTTGATTTGTACTCCTTATGTGACTACTGGTAATCAGATTGCAGATATTCTCACCAAGGGTTTACTTGGTAAAGATTTTCAGAAGTTTACAAGCAAGCTGAGGATGAAGGACATCCATGCCCCAGCTTGAGGGGGAGTGTCAGAGATTGTTTCCTAAAGTTCAGAAGATCAGTAAATATTTTGTTATTTGTTAGAATCCCTATTTATAAGGGATTGTATTTCTTTACTAGAATTAGTTTCTTTCCTAGTTAGGAGTTTCCTTAGCTAAGGCATAAGTTTATATATTTAGTTTGTAAATCAGTAGCAATTCAATAGTCGAAATATAATAAAAAAGATTAGTTTTGATCAGCCTTTCGACAATGATGAATAGATATAACCATGTATGATGGAAATGTGTAATGAATAGTTTTGACTATTTTAATAGTCACTTACAATCCCTATATAAAGGGTTATAAGTGATAAAGCAAATCAATTGCATTTTAAGTAATTTGTAAGTGTAGTTTGAAGTACATTAATATATATATTCTTCCTCTCTACAAAATTGTATTATTTTACTTTTATATACCAACAAGTATATATTGTTACGGGGCTAGAGTTTTAGCCTAACAAACCGTGCGACTTTAGACAATGTTTTTGAGATAAATGACTAAGCATATTTTCTCACGTCAAAATATCAAACTCTTATAAGGCACTAGAATAAAAAATCGTTTTAAGCGAAAACAAAACAAAGAAAACTAAAAAACGCTCAAAAACAACATAAAGAATTTATAGTAAAGCCTCTATTTATAGTTGAGTCCCCTTACATCTGACGGTCCCTAATGATTTACATTGATGGAGAATATCGAAACTCACCAACCACAATATTACAAAATCATAATATTCTTTAGAATAAATCTTCTAACTAAGAAAATAATATCTTATATTCACATAGGTCAAGGTGGTTGTCTTCTAGAATCGATCATCGATTGGGCTAAGTCTAGTGGTCTCTTCAAGCCCAAAATCTCATTTAAAACCTCTTGGGTAGCTAATTGTGCATGTGACTCGAACCCAAACTCACGGTTTTTGACATTCTCTCGCACCAAACTTAACGACGCCCTCATCGCGTATCCGAAACAAAAGTTGGACTAGGTGATCTTGGATTTGCTTCCGCACCTTGGCTTGCCTCAACTCAGAATCGGACTTGATTGTCCCACCCTATACATCTCCACCGTAGGAGCTCCCTTCTATTAGTCGTGACTTGACTTGATTCAAATCCCCTCGAATTTCGATACTCGAGCAAAGACTTGGATGCTACCACATTGAACGCTGAATGGACTCTTAGGATCATCAACAACTCTGTCTTGTGTCTCGGAACTCTAAAAGGATTCTTGTGTCCTCAACAAGTCTTGGCAACTCCACTAACTAATGGGTTAGGTTTTCTGCTTACTATACCTAACAAACTAGGCAAATCAAACTCAAAAACACTATAATAGTGTTCAAAATGTACCTTCTTCGGTCTATTTCGATTGACATTCACTCTAACTCGCATCAACCCTTTTTCCCTCGTGAAGTTTGATGTGCCATCGCCCTCTAGCAACTCTTTGCTTGCCGACCCTTCTTCCTTGATGTTCGACACCTCATCGCACATTAACCCTTCTTTGTCCACTCTGGTTGACTCTTTAACATTTAGACCAAGTTTATCGGCAGCTTTCGTTAACACGAACAAGTGAGATGCTCTCGTGCCCATCAGAGCACTTCTCCTTTAACCCATAATGTTGATGTCTAAGTACATCAACCCTTTCTGCTTCTGGCCTTTCTTTGCCTTGTTAGAACTCGGCAACATTGAGCCAAGCTTCAAAGCCTCGCTACTCTCGGGCTTGTCCTCCTTGGACGGCTTGACTCGATCTAGGAAATCTCGCAACATATACGACCCCCTGCATCGGTAACACTTCCGAGTCCTTCACAGATTACTCATGTGTGTCAACACATGAACTATGTTCCATCTTATCAACAACTAGTTGATGTACTCACCAAAGCACTTCCAAGAACTATTTTTGATGAGCTCACATCCAAGCTAAGACTCTACAACATATAATCACCAGCTTAAGGGGAGTGTAGATTGTAGAGTTATTGTTACAGATTTATAAGCTAATTAATAAAATACACAACGGAGAATAGAATTTATTTCCTAAAAACAAACCTTATTTTACACAATTCCTGTGTTGACACACCACAACAAAATGGGGGTAGCAGAAAAAAATAGACATCCAGTACATGTAACAAGATCCTCATTATTCTCCACTAGTGTCCCTAGACATTAAATGTTCATCTCCAGTTTAGAACAAAACTTGATCCAAGATCCATTAAATGTATTTTTCATAAGATACTCACCCAATAAGGAGGGCTACAAATGTTACTCTTTTACTAAAAAATTCTATACTTCAATGGATGTCACCTTTTTGAACATATGCCTATTTTTCAAAATCTAAAATTTGAGCGTATCTTTAAGACTGACTCAACCATATTCAACCTATTCCTTCATAAAAACTTCACAAAAACCAGTATCATTGTCCTCCCCAATAAGAACCCAAACACCATCCAAAACTCCACAAAAAAACTCAAACTCCTTCAAAACCTTAACTTGAAAGAAAAGAACTTTGTGTCTATACAAGGTATCCGCTTATAGTGGAACTCTTCTCTTTTGTATTAATAGTATTGACCTGCCTATTGCTCAAAGAAAAGGGGTCAAAATATGCACAAGTGATCCTATCCAAAGGTATGTTGCATATGAGAAGTTAATGTCTTCACTTAAAAGTATCATTGTAACACTTGATAAAGTTCATATTTTAAAGACCATACATGAAGCCTTAGAAGGCCCTAAGTGGAAGAAAACAATTGAGATCAAAGTTTTAGAAATCAATGACACTTGGGTTCTTACTGAATCACTCTAGGGAAGAAGGCAACTGGTTGTTAATAGATTTATACAGTAAAATGCAACTCTGATATAAGTGTTGAAAAGTTCAATGAAAGACTAGTAGCAAAGGGATTCACTTAATCCTATGGCATTGACTACCAAAATACCCTTGCATTGGTTGCTAAGCTGCTGAACACTGTGAGAGTTTTGTTGTCATTGATAATAAATGAAGAGTGTCCACTCTACTAGTTGGATATTGTGAGAAAGGGGTCATGGTGGCCGGAGATTCAAAGAATAATGGTGGTTTGTGTGTGATAGGTGGTTAGAGATTTGTTGTTTGAAGAAGGTGAACATGATATTTTCCAGAGAGAACAATATGTTTCTCTATAGTTTCTTATTATTCTTAATTATCAAATGTATACAGAGTAAGCCTTTAAATAGGTTGATATAGAGTTTTAATACAACTAAAACAATACTTTTATCTTTAATTTAAATAATACTTAATCCTAATTTAAATAAGACTTCTAATAAATCTAAACTACTGATTAGGAATAAACTCTAATTACACATTAAATAAAAATTCTAACACTCCTCGTCAACTTACACTCCCCCTCAAGCTCTAACACTTCTCGGATAACTTACAGATATCAAAAATGAAAATTTGGAAGATGTTTACATGGAAGTCCCTCCAGGTATGGATAATCTCTCCACTGATCACAAGGTATGCAAATTGAAAAAATTCATGTATGGTTTGAAGCAATCCCTTAGAGCCTGGTTTGACAGATTTACCAAAGTTGTCATTAAACATGATTATAAACAATGTCAATCTGATCACATCTAGTTTGTAAAGATATCTCTAGAAAAGAAAATTATTCTTATAGTTTATGTAGATGACATTATTATCAGAAGAGATGATACTAGAGAAATCAAAAGACAAAAAGAGATGCTAGCTATTGAGTTTGGATGTCTTAGATATTTCTTGAATGGACTACCAAAATACCTTTGCATAGTTGCTAAGCTGAACATTGCGAGAGTTTTGTTGTCATGGACAGTAAATGAAGATTGTCCTCTCTACCAGCTGGATATCAAAAATGAAAATTTTGAAGATGTTTACATGGAAGTCCCTCTAGGTTTGGATAATCTCTCTACTGATAACAAGGTATGTGTGAGAAAGGGGCCATGGTGGCCGAAGATTCAATGAATAATGGTAGTTTGTGCGTGATAGGTGGTTAGAGATTTGTTGTTTGAAGAAGATGAAGAGGATATTTTTCCAAAGAGAACAATGTGTTTCTCTGTACTTTCTTATTATTCTTAATTATTAAATGTATACAGAGTAAGCCTTTAAATAGGCTGATATAGAGTTCTAATATAACTAAAACTATACTTTTATCTCTAATTTAAATAATATTTGTCCCTAATTTAAATAAGACTTCTAGTAAATCTAAACTACTGACTTGGGAATAAACTCTAATTATAGATTAAATAAAACTCTACCACTTCTCGGATAACTTACACTCTCCCTCAAACTCTAACACTTCTCGGATAACTTACACTCCCCCTCAAGCTGGTGAGCAAACGTAGTAGAGCACCAGCTTGGATCTTGGATGTGATGCCCACTCATATTTCTTCTATTGTTTCTTAGAGAAAAGAAAATCTCCCTTTTCCGGGAGCCATTGAGTTGAACAACTAGGATATAATCATGTTGTTCTTTGCACGGTCATTGTTAAAAATTTGCAGCTGATGTTGCTGATTTCGGCATCCTTCTTGAGATGACTACCAACTTTGTTGTAGTTGTTGGTTTTGCACCTTCCTTAAATGTCTTCCAGCTTTCCTCTGTCAGTGATGATCTTTTTCTGGTTTTTGCATCTTCTTCTGAGATGACTTCCAGCTTTTTCTGCCATTCACGGACTAAGTAGCTGCTTCCATTCAATAACGATCACAAGAATCTACACTCCCCCTCAAGCTGGTAGTTACACGTACTAGAGTCCCAACTTGGATTTTTGATGTAGAATCCCTTGAAAAATAATATAGTTTTTCTTTAAGGCTAAACTAAAACATTTTCTCCTATCTTTTTTAGGACATATGGCTAAGATAGAACCAAATAGTTTTTTTTAAGGCTAAACTATAACCTTTTCGACAAAACAACAAAAAATAAATGAGCAGAAATTTCACCAGAGATGTAAGATTCAAACGAAGGAGAAGCTAAGGAACGAGTGTGGCCTAATGATAGCAGCGGGAAAAAAAAGTGTGCATATGAAAAGAAGAAAAAAAATCAGATCAGAGATGGCAGCAGCGGTGACGACATCAAGACCGATGTTGGCTCATGATACCATGTGAGAAAGGGGCCATGGTGGCCGAAGATTCAATGAATAATGGTAGTTTGTGTGTGATAGGTGGTTAGAGATTTGTTGTTTGAAGAAGATGAAGAGGATATTTTTCCAAAGAGAACAATGTGTTTCTCTGTACTTTCTTATTATTCTTAATTATTAAATGTATACAGAGTAAGCCTTTAAATAGGCTGATATAGAGTTCTAATATAACTAAAACTATACTTTTATCTCTAATTTAAATAATATTTGTCCCTAATTTAAATAAGACTTCTAGTAAATCTAAACTACTGACTTGGGAATAAACTCTAATTATAGATTAAATAAAACTCTACCACTTCTCGGATAACTTACACTCTCCCTCAAACTCTAACACTTCTCGGATAACTTACAGTATGCAAATTGAAAAAATTCTTGTATGGTTTGAAGCAATCTCTTAGAGCTTGGTTTGACAAATTTACCAAAGTTGTCATTAAACATGGTTATAAACAATGTCAATCTAATCACACCTTGTTTGTAAAGATGTCTCTAGAAAAGAAAATTATTATTATAGTTTATGTAGATGACATTATTATTACAAGAGATGATACTAGAGAAATCAAAAGACTAAAAGAGTTGCTATCTATTGAGTTTGAAACCAAAGATCTGGGATGTCTTAGATATTTCTTGGGAATGGAGGTTGCAAGATTACAAGCCGAAATTGTAATCAATAAGAGGAAATACATATTATAACTACTTCCAGAAACTGGTATGTTGGATGCAAACCAGCCGAGACTCTTATCGAATCAAATTTAAAGATAAGGAAAGATGACTTGGGAGCTACAATGTATAAAGAACAACATCAAAGACTGGTTGGGGAATTGATTTATTTGTCTCTCACCAAACCAGACATAGCCTTCTCGGTTAGTATTGTGAGTCAACATATGAATGATCATAGAGAAAAACACCTTAAAGCAGTAAACGAAATTTTGAGATACCTCAAACTGACACCTGGACATGGGTTAATCTTCCAAAAAGGAGAAAACACGAAAGTGGCAATATTTTCTGATGCAAGCTGAGCAGGAGAGTCGAATGAAAAAAGGTCAACAAGTGGTTACATTTCGTTTGTATGGGTAATTTAGTCACATGGAGGAGTAAGAAGCAGTTAGTTGTGGAAGTAGTATAGGGGCTGAATATCAAGCACTTGTCCTTGGAATCTGTGAAGGAATGAGGTTACAAAAGCTGCTAAAAGAACTGGAACTGAATTCCAATGAACAGTTTGAACTGCAGAGTGATAGACAATTTGTCATCAGCATTGCAAAGAATCTTGCCCATCATGGCAGAACCAAACATGTTGAAATAGACAAACACTTCATCTCAAAGAAGGCCAACAATAGATCTGCGAAAATCAACTTTGTTCCTAGGTCCTACACAAAAACACATTGTTGATGCACTCACCAAGGCTCTTTGTATATCTAACAGGAATCTTTGTTGTAGCTAAACTCTATGTATAAATACTTCCTTGTAAAACTGATTTAATGAATAAGAAAAGAAAAGTACTCACATCGAGACTCTTTCCCTTAAACTATTCTACACTCTTCCAAGAATTACCTTTGATGTGTTCACATCCAAGCTAAGACTCTACAATGTATACTCTCCAGCTTGAGGGGAAGTTTAGATTGGAGCCGTGTAGATTTAAGAGTTAGAACCGTGTATTGTAAGTATATTAGAGTTTTGATTCCTATGTATGAGTACTAGTTAGTAGTTATATTAATCACTAAAAGTTAAGTGTAAATAAAAGACTAATTATAGTTTTAATTCTAATAGAATTGTAGTAAAGCAGCCTATTTAAAGGCTTCTCCTGCGTTTATTTCATAATAAGAAAAACAAGAGAATACTCTCTCTTCTCTGTTCCAAATCCCTGTAAAAAATCCCATGTTCTTAACACCTATCGGCAGTACCTATTTTCCATAACAAAAAAATGCAAGGGAAAAAGCATAAGAAGACAAGGAATCAAAGAAAACAAAGCTACGCTAGTTAAGCATCAAATATAATCATGCCACAGCACTTAACAAGAAAAAAATCAACCTTACGATATCATCACCGATCACCTGAGTCATGCTAACACTCCTTCTTATTCTACGAGCTTCTGATTTTGGTGCACCTTCAGATCTGTAGTTAGAATTACAGTTCAACAACAACAGTAACAGATAGTGCACGATTTGTCACTTCAATCTAGAGTAATTTACAAAACATAGGCAAAGGAGATAGAAATCAGATTACTAAAAGTAAGTATATTCAACTAATAATAGAAATTCCAATTCAGAGCATCACCATATTAGGAAGCTAGAGAAAAGCTACCATATTAATTAACAAATGACTATACACAGAACACCATAATCTATAAATCAAGAACAGCGGTAAAGATGGCGTGAATAAAAATTTTGGTTATATTAAAGATATTATAAGAAAACTCCACACACTTCTCAGCACCCTTCCCACACCCAACACAAAGACATAAAAGGATAATTATGTAGCAGCGGACTAGAAGATTTTGAAGCAAGAAGGATGAAGACTTTAAATGTTTTGACATGAATGCCTCAGACCCATCACAGGTTTACTATAAGAGCATAC
Organism: Hibiscus tridactylites; assembly: GCA_958450335.1. NCBI lineage: Eukaryota > Viridiplantae > Streptophyta > Magnoliopsida > Malvales > Malvaceae > Hibiscus > Hibiscus tridactylites. Next base: position 74,761,346 of record OY288279.1, read on the forward strand.
ACAAATATTTATACTCATAGCAACATATTTTTTCAGTAAATACAAGAATCAAAATCATGATTTCTGAATGAAAAATTATGAGTTACATTTACTGAAAAAGGTTCAAACAAGAAAGAACCTTGACGTAGCAATGCCATCAGCAAAATTTATAGGTGAATTCCTATTTCCACTTAGCATGGACCTTGCATGTGTTCGGAAAGATGGATGCTCTGGACTGCAAAGATATAGAAATTTTATAAAAATAAAAATAAAAACAAGAAATATTAACATATCAAAATTTCAGCGAAAAGATGACAGGAACCTAGAACTGGCAGTCCGCTGTTCAGCGATAACCTTTCTTCGACTACGACGCCGGAAATTAGTAGTCACATTGGGTTCTGTATGTGACAAACTATGGTAGAAAACAAAAAAAAATTAGGACATTGTAATATCATACATGCAGTAGCATATATAATTTTCAATCACGGTTGTCTTTTATCTAGTGAGATGTCACGATAATTATCACCTTAACTTCCCATCAATAGTAGTGGAAGATCGTAGCATCATATTTCGTAATGAAGCACCACTTACATTGGAAGACCCATCCAGTTTCCGATGGAACTGAAGGTCATCTTTCTCAGCACTGCATCGAAGAATAATACCATTCTATTTAACTAAAAGAAAATATAAATATAACACTAACTTTTTAAACATCTCACAAGCACTTGTGATCAAGTACATTGTGTCAAAGAAGCTCAAAATGAAGGTTATTTACGATTCCAGGATGCATCTACTGACCTGTCAGGATCAGCTCTCTCAGAAAATCCATAAAGAGGACTGTTTGGCTCCAATGGTGAATCACACGAGTCATTTTCAGCAGATTCAATCTCTGCTGTCACTGAAATATGGGTCATAAGAATAGCCTTTGCCGAACGGGGAATCAACTGACCCGGAAACCGCACAAGATCAACCACTAGCTCCACAGAATTTAAAACAACTATCACAGACATATGTTTATATGAATCTGCAAACTCAACAGCCCCATCATTTGGCAGACCCTGAAAGCATTATGTTACATTATGAGAATTGTCATAGCCTGTTGTTTGTAGATCAAAAATCTCTTGAAAAATACCTCTACTTCATTTAAATTATTTTACAGATCTAAATTTGATACTGATTTTTTTATCACTACAAAATTGGGGGAGGATGGGGTTACCAAGGCTTGAACCCTGGTCTTGCCATAGTCTTTTGTTCATAGATCGAATATCCAAAAATCTCTTGGAAAATCTTCTACATTTATTATTTTTTCAGAAGATCTAAGCTTGATATTGATTTTTTTATCATTACAACTTACCCACTCTAACGGTGATATGTCAGCTTGATATTAAAATTTGATATGCATGAAAGAATAGGGGGGAATCCCTTAACGTAGCCTAAAAATTGACGAGGTAGGGAACACAAGAGCTTACCACCATGAGCCTACTTTCAAACCCTACCGTATCTGCTAAAACTTTAAACAAAATTGCTCGGGAACGACATGAACCATGCTTTATTTGCCCCAACATCTGGACACTTCGATTCTCAAACATGTGAAAGGTTTCTTCTAGTGCAGCTTTTCCGGTACTTTCAGCAGTTTGGCGTTTATGAAAATCAGAAACCTAGGTAAAAAGCAGGAGTTCCGAAAAGGGAAACAAAAAAAGCAACAAGAACCAGATTAGAACTTTGATTTAGAAGATCAAATAAATGACTATAATGGACTTTGCAAAAGGAATTAGAGTAAGAAAGAGAAATGAAAAAGAATAAGAAGCTATGGTCTTGTCCCATGATTTAACTGTTAAAGTAGCCGGCTTTTATTTTAGGTTATTCATGTTACTGCAGGGAAGTTAAACTATATGCAGACCCTAAGGATTTTAATCCATCAACATTTAAAAAACACTGAATTCCAGGTATAGAAATTTTATTCAAGAACTGTAATGGGATTCCAAAGGCCCAAACATAAACACCAGCATTTTTTTATGTACCTTCTAGCCTGTATAGAATCTTTCCATCTCTGTTACAGGCCAGATTTATTTCAGACAGTTTTTCTTAAATTGTCTGCATTCTATGGGAAAGCAATATTGCTTAACATTTTATCAAAGAGAAATAGAAAATTGCCTGCAATAAAGAGAAATAAACACTTCATTTTATTGTACTATTTCCAATGTATCACTAGAACAAGTTAAAATATATTAAAAGTGGTAAAGTAGGATATTATTTTCACGTGGTATGGCAGATAAGCTGCACCTAAAGTGTCACCATTTAAAGCACATTCATGGACCGCTGATGCTTGCCAATAAAGAAACTTGGTTTTCGGAAAGGGAAGAGAAAAGAACATTGCATAAAGCTGATACAACAACATAAATAGATGCATCTAGTCATATGTAGTTTAGAACAAGACAACGAATCTGTCACCAATCTGAAATACAGACAATGAGAACGGTGGAGAGGAGGATGAGAGAAGAAAGGGTAAAACCAAACAAAATATCAGATTTTCTCACCATTTCGGAAATCTTTTTAACCATTGCAGCTGGATTTGAGTTCAATCCTTTAACCAGTGCCACAATCAACTGCTTTAGCATAGATAGCTTTTTATCTTTTTCAGCATCCACAAGAATGATATCAGCTCTATAACCTTCACCGCCCAAAGCATGAAGCTCTTCCAACGTAGGAATAATATCAAAAAGCTCCTTAAGCCTTTTATTCTGTGAATAGTAAATCTAAGTGCATGCAAGTGTTACTGTTAGTTCACCAACACCCTTGAACCACATAATGAAATTAAAGAGGCATAAGTATCTATTCTGTTTTCATGTCTCAAGGAATCTATAAAATTCTTTGCGGAAATTCCTAGCCATATTTATTTGGCAAGGTTAAAAGCATTCACTGAGCTTACCAGATATAATTATTATGTCATAGTATCAAATTATTCCCACTTTCTCTTCAACAATATGATTTATGCATCACCTTATAAAAAATAATTTATAACCTGATGAAGCAAGTCATTATTTCCATATCACCCGAACAACAATGATATCTATAACTTGATCCACATTAGGAGTTTTGACAAGCCAAAAAATTATCCAATTGTTACAGGAGTACAGACTGGCCAACCACAACAGGCTAGTAAAGTCAAAATAGATTTAACAGTTTCAATTTTCCCTCTCGCTTTATTGGATAGATTAAGGGAAAATGACAGTTATAGGTGAAAAGGATGGTACAAAGACAAATTTCAGATTAAAAAATGAAGGGAAAATAAAAAAATAGGTGACAGTTATCTTTGAAAAGGATGGAAAAACCAATAGAAAGAACTTCCAAGCTATCAAGGGTATAAAGTGAAAAGAATGCCACATTAGTTATTAGAAAATTAGTATAAACAAGAACAATGTAATAGAGAAAGATGGAGAAGAATGCATGAACTCATTATCTTATGAAATTTTAAACCAAAAAACAAGAATAGTTAAGCAACAAGTGCGGTACAATTGATCACAAAAACAAGATGGATCGATTCTCACCGGAGTGACACAATAGAAACCATTTGGAATTGGCTCAGAAAGCATTCCAGTGCTCCACAGAATCTGTGATGCTGTCAGAGATGACAAAGAAGCAGAACCAAATTTTTCAGTAAAATCTAAAGGCCGCAATGTAGCACTAGAAGGGCCTCGCTCTGCAGGTCCTGCATCATCGCATGTCTCCTCCATGTCTTTAAGTATTTGAAACGCATTACCATATTCAGCTCTAGTTATCACCCCATAAAAGATCTTTAAAATCTAGGAATAGTTCTCATGGAGAAAACATTCGATAACGAGCTTCTTTTAGTACTGATGGTTTGTGCTGGAGGCCATCAGACCTGCAGTGCAAAGACTATTAAAGAACAAGGGTAAATTCCTTTTGAATCTAATAGGCATGCAAGAGTCCAGCACCCCATCTTAAAGGGGAAGCACCTAAAAGCAAACGAGGAAGGAACACAAACCAATATGATCAAATATGAAAGTAATATATGATGAAAATGATCTCAAACTCCTCTACGAAACGTTTTCCCCTATTAAGATCCAAAAATATGCTTATATCAATTTTCACGCATCATTATTTCACAACTAGATCATCGACATCCTTTTAATCTTTTCTCCACCAAGATAAAGATCACCCACAAACCCAAGACTAAACCCAGTTGATTTTTGTTTCACTCTCAAGACATGGCATCGAGTAGCTCTTAAGGGTTCCCAAAAAAATCATCATCCACATAATATTCAGCAGAAAACTTTATCCCCATAAAATTAGCAACATTATTTAGATGATCCTTAGGCAGACTCATGAAAATAGCAAAGTACCAACCAAAAGAACCCTAGAGTGGTTTTAACCTCTTTATGGCTAAAATCTTACCTACCAAAAGAACATATGAAGAAACCTAATGTCTTGAAAATATCCTCAATCCAGTTTTGAAAGTAATTAGAGTTCTCTCAAGTGATTAATAATCTGACAAAGAAAGCAAAATTAGATCAAAGATCAAGGAATAGATACCCTAAGTACACATACTTGAGACAAGTTAATCACAATTATCAGTCATCTCTGATCAAAGATTAAAAAATCCAATTCAAACACAAAATAGAGGTATTCTATCACAAGTTGGAGGGGAATGTTGTCGATTGATTTGTAATTAGCTGATGCATATATGTACTAAAGTGTGAAGGTAATGGAATTCATTCAGAAATTCTACAAACGCATTGTCTACACTTATTCTCCCTTCTTTCTCACACTTCCTAGAACCTTTCTCGACCATTGTTCTCATCATCAGTGATCCTGAACCGTTCCTTTCACAACCCACGTACCGTAATCAATCGAACATCTTTAAAATTTAAAAGAAAAATAATTGAACAAATAGGAGAAAGAGAAAAGAAGATTTTTACCACCAGCAGACCCGTGCGTTTGAATCGGCAACCAGTTGCATTTGAGTCTCCACTCCTCCGTGAACGAAAAAAAATACTAATTTATTTATTTATATTAACAATAAAAGATAAAGATGCGGAGGGAACGATGAAATGCGAGAGAGCAAAATGATTGAGAGATTGGATTTTGAATTTAATCTTAAAATAACTGCCGGAACTTAAATCAGTAGTTTATGGTATTTTTTTCTTCTTGATTTTTGAAGAAACTGTTTTGTTCTTGTTTTGAAAGCTAAACAAGCAATTATTCAATGGAAGAAAGAAGAAATGCAAAATTCTACAGTCAGCGCCATTATCTGCGCTTTCCATCAGCTTAGAATATTTCAGGCCGTTACGTAGTAAAACAAATATAAGCCACTAAAATATATATAAAAAGAAAGAAAGAAAGTAGATTTAGAAATGAGATCCAACCTGTTTAGTAAACATATCCTGCTTTTATTTCTCAACAATCCCATTTTAAGTTTCCTTAGTTTGTATCAGCCACTTACTCTCCTTCTTTGTCCCCATTGTCGTCGGCTCCTTTCTCAGCATTCCCAGTATTGTCAGCCCTGCTCCCACCATCACCATTGTCAGCTCCTTTAGTCCGTACGATCATCGTTTCTTCAACTAGATAGTTTCTTCAAAATCTTTCTCTCAAATTTAATTTCGGTTTCTTAAGATTAGATTTTCTAATGGAACAAATGAAAAGAAAAACGATGGCAGTGCAGAGTTAGCGATGGAGTCCCAAGAACAAGAAGGAAGCGTTGAAAAGAATCCTTTACAAAAACAAAAAACAAAAAAAAACTAGGCTTTGAATTTTATCGAGCTCGAACTCCTTCAGATTAAAGCCATGTTAATTATTGTTTTCGAGTGTTTTAGGATTAAAAATAAGGGTAAAGTACACCGATGGTAACTGAACTTTGATGCAAAAAAACAAAATGGTAACCAACGTTTCAAAAATCACGAAGTAGCAATTAAACTTTAAATTTTGAAACAAAATGGTAACTGGGGCGTTAAACCCCGTTAACCCCTAACGGAAATCTGACTGGGTATGCCACATACCCACCCAATTTTCCACGTCATATATAAAAAATAATAAAATTATATTCCACGTCATAATTAAAAATTAAATATAAATTATTTTTAATCTAATAAAAAATATTAAACCATAATACTAACAACTATAACCCAAATAAACCTAAAACTTAAGACCTCCAGTTGCCTTCAGAGGCACCGCCGCCTCTTGAGTAACGGGAACCACCGTCACCGTATCCGCCTTCACAGCGACCTCTTCCATATCCACCACCACCATAACCTTCACCGTTTCCATATCAACCTCCTTCACGGCGTCCGTCTCCGCCATAACCCCCTTGGCGACCACCATATCCACCGCCTCCACCACCGCGGCTGTATCCACTGTTTCCTCCTCCAAAACCACCACCTTGGCGATCATTAATGATCGGTGAGAGAATTAAAAGAGAACAGTAACAAGAAGAGTATCAAGTAACAAGTAGCAGTAACACAAAAGAACAAATCAAGGATCACAGATCATAGACATGGAAGGCCCAGATCGGGTCGGATCGAGTCAGATCTGGAGTCCGATCTCAGCAACAAACGGACCTTCGATTCGACGATTTCACCAAAAGTAGTGAAGGCTTCTTCAAGAGCCCGGTCGTTGGTGGCCCATGCGAGCCCTCCGACGAAGCACCGGAACTCGACATCAGCTGCGGCCATGACGGAAAATATTAAGCAAAAGGGAAAATTAAGGGAAAAAGAGATAGAGGGCAGATATTTTTGAAAGGGGTTTGGGAATAGTCATGGCGGAACGCTGGTTGCCGGGGAATATTGGGTTTTTTATTTTATTTTTTTATTAGATTAAAAATAATTTATATTTAATTTTTAATTATGACGTGGAATATAATTTTATTAATTTTTATATATGACGTGGAAAATTAGGTGGGTATGTGGCATACCCAGTCAGATTTCCGTTAGGGGTTAACGGGGTTTAACGCCCCAGTTACCATTTTGTTTCAAAATTTAAAGTTTAATTGCTACTTCGTGATTTTTGAAACGTTGGTTACCATTTTGTTTTTTGCATCAAAGTTCAGTTACCGTCGGTGTACTTTACCCTAAAAATAATTATGGAGTCTTAAATAATATTAAATAGATAGTTTTTTATAGATAAACCGTAGGATGATTTTTTTATCAGAAAATGATATGATTTTATTGAGCATAAATTATACACATTGAATACCATCATGATCATGAGTCTCGTTAAAAATCTCTCTAAAGTTTGAAGAAAAAGAATACACTATAATAATATGTTAAAGTAAAGGCCAACTCCAAAAGCATGAAGAAATACTTAAGCCAAACGGTTAACAGTCGAAAACATAAAACCATAAAAACACATTAACTGGTATTAAAGTCATGTTTAAAAAGCAACTCACAGTTCCAACCCTTATACATGCCATCAGAATTACAAGACCACAGCAGCGAAAGATCACCAATACAACATTCAAATAGGCCATGACTCGAAACCACAACGATCTATCTAGATCTTCCATTGGTGATGACATTTGTCAATCCATTAGTTTCACATAACACAATGCGAAAGTAAACACATTGTAAACGCCATCAATCCGATTAAAATACTGACATAAGTTTCACGAACGTTAAAGTTGGCACTGACACCTTAGAGTCCGACTCTAATATAACAACATGAGCACTATAACACCCCCGACCCATATGTCACAATTTGGGCATCAAGCTCAAACCAAAACCATTTAAAATTCTCAAACTAGGTTTAGCCCAAACAAGTTGTTTCTCAAAAGCATTTAAAATCAATAGTTGAAAATACAATTAAATAATCGAAACAGTACAAAGGAGCTCAATTTAATTTAAAACATTTGATTTGATTTATACAATTTTAAAATAAGAAATACAGACTCAACCACGTAAGGCCCTATGAATACATAGCCCACTAAACATAAGTATCGTACTCTGAAAGCCTCCATATGCTGGAATCACAAACCGATAGTGCTCATCGAACCCACGATCCAACAATCAACCTACGTGTTAGGCTTGATAGGCTCTTCAACCAATTTAACTTGCCAAGTGGTGGAGAAGTTAAGCAATTTGGGTGATTGGTGGTGGAAGCGAAAAATAAAAAGACACAAAGATTTAGAGTGGTTCGACTTTCTAACCAAAGCCTACATTCACTACCTTAGTTTCCCCACTAAGGATTTCAACCAATTTCACTAAGAAATTCATCCCTTTTTCTAGGCTTAAAAGGAAAACCCTTACAACGATCAAAGCTTTCTAACTCAAAGCTTGATCAAACCCTCTTTACAAGACATAAAGATAAGCAAACTAAAATCCATCTTACAAGGTTGATGTTTGCACTCTTAAACACTCACCCAAAACTTAATACTCTTGAGCATACATAAACATTTAAGCTCACAAGTGCTTTGTTTATACAAGAATGACACAATAAGACACTAAGACATTTCTTTGATCATAATATGTTGACTTGTGGATCATTAGTCTTCTATAGATTCTTTAAGGTCCCTTTTATACTTTCAATTTGAGCTTCTTGCCGTTGGAGACCGTTGGGATTGAAATGGAATCGTTGAGGCTGATTTTTATGCTCATTTTCCTGTTCTAGTGTAGGGTGTATCCATACGCGGGGTACTCGTATCGATATTGTCTTTTTGGAAAAGAGCTGATGAGCATTAAATAGCCTGAGCGTATCAATTCGGGTGTTAGCGTATTGATACAACTTATCATTTAAAATAGTCGTTGAAATCAGACCGTTGGGGGTAGTTGAAAGAGTCGTTGGGATAAAACAAAAGGTATCGATACGCTTCATAGCGTATCGGTACGACCCTACTTCGTATCAGTACAGACAAGTCGTACCGGTACGGGTTTTGGCTACTGGAATATTCATGTATCTGAAACCCTAAAGCGTATCGATACGGTGTGTACCGTATCGGTACGGTGGCTTGAAAAACAATGGTTTGGCTACATTAAAGACATTTTAAATCATTCCAAAGCCTTGTAAGATTCGTCAAACATATTTTTAAGTTGTTTGAACTTATTAACAATTTGAAATCTTCTCAATTTAGTCCAAAACAATTTTTCCATTATTATATCAAAACAAACATCTCTACAATCTCCCCTTTTTGATATAATAAAACCAACTTGAAAATTTGTTTGTTATTCTCCCCCTTAGTATTTAAAAATTTGAATAAGAGATTTTTTAAAAATTAAATGTAGTTAAAGCTCCCCTTATTCACTTGAAAAAACAATTTTTCAAACCATTCTTCCCCTTTTTGTTATATTGAAAAGAATTTTAGTTTTAAAAATGGCTCCCCTTACTCAAGCATCATCAAAGGTTACTCCAAAAATTATGATAAACTAGTTGAATTAAAATAAATGAAACAATTAAAATAAACAAAATTCAACTAATTTTTACCACACCTGAACCAAAGTTAGGATGTGAAGCCTTCTTTCTCCAAGTGCTTTACTTATGTGTATGAAGCTCCCGCTCAATGTTGTACTTTGTTGGTCATTCTCCATCACACCTAAAACAAGAAAATCAAGTAATTTTTTGTATCCAAATTGTTTTGGATCCATAGGTGTTAGTAGCACATGATTTAGTCCTTTTTGGGATCCATTTTTCAATTTCATCCTTTTTTTTGAAGTAATTAGTCCTTTTGGGACTCAAATACTTCTAAAACATTTTCCATTAAATTATCTAGGAGCACTAGATTGTCTTTAATAAAAATTTAATTTTTCAAAATTGGTTTTCTTTTCAAGCTCTTTGGAAGCAATTTTTTTCCTCTTGAACTTTATGAAGCAAATTTTGTAAATCAACACATTTTTTTTCAAACTCATTGAGTTTTGCTTCGAGTTCAATTTTGATTTTAGAAATCAAATCATTTTGAATTTGCAAATTTGAAACAACTTTCTTGTTTTTCAAAATGTGATTCTTAAACTCTAAAACCAAACTAGTATAGGCATCTTGTAATTCATGAAAAGAAAAGAAAGTAGAAGTAGATGAATTAGAAGTTACCTCACCTTCTTGGAGGGCCGTAAAACATAGGTGGGCTACCTCATCATCGGTGGAGTCTTCATCACTCTATGTCACCACATATGCTTTCTTTAAAGATGATCCCTTTTTGTTGAAGAGAGGGCAATCGTATTTGGTGTGCCTCATGTCCTTGCATTCATGACTCTTTTGAGGATCTTTCATATTCTTCTTCGATTCATGTTTGGATTTTTCCATTTCGCTCTTCATGAACCGGGTGAACTTCTTGAAGAGATGAACCATCTCTTCATTTTCAATTTCCTTCTCACGTGATTCTTCATGTTGGCATGTGGAGGATAGAAGAACAATGACATTCACATTAACACCTTGCTCTTTGATCTTCTTCTCCTTCTCCCTCTTCAAAGGTAGCGGCATCATCTCATGGGTGAGCAAATATCCAACGAGCTCGTCAAGTTTGAGCTTCTTCAAGTTCTTTGCTTCTACAATGGTCACCTTTTTGGACTCCCATGATTCGGGAAGTGAGTAAATCAACTTTCGAACGAGTTTGTCTTCCGGAATCTCCTCTCCAAGACCTTTGATTTGATTGTCAATTGAGTAGAATCGGTCGAACATCCTCTTGATGTCTTTATTCGGGTCCATCTTGAAGTTTTTATACTCGAGGTTGAGAAGACCGATCTTGGTCTCCTTTACTTCATTTGTTCTTTCGTATGTGACTTCAAGCTTGTCACATACCTCCTTGACACTCTCACAAGAAGACATCATCTCATAGATATTGGGGCTAAATGCACAAAAGAGAGTGTGCAAAGCCTTGTAATTTAGCTCTATCTTCTTGCGATAATCTGCATTCCATTCTGCCTTGCATCTTTGTGGTACGCATGGACCATCTTCAACAACGTCCCAAAGCTTTTAATCTTTGGCCTTGATGAAGAACATCATTCTAGTCTTCCAATGGGCATAGTTGGTCCCGTCAAATAAAGGTGGCTTGCTGATGGATTGCGCCATTTCATTGGTTGATTGATTTGTTGGTCGAGCTAGCCGGATCTTCTAAATAGGATGTTAATCCTCTTGATTGAGCCTCGCTCTGATATCAATTGTTAGGCTTGGTAAGCTCGATTTCCTTCAACTGATTTAGCTTGCCAAATGGTCTAGAAGTTAAGCTATTTGGGTGATTGGTGGTGGAAGCGAAAAATAAAAAGACACAAAGATTTAGAGTGGTTCGGCTTTCTAACCAAAGCCTACATCCATTACCTTAGCTTCCCCACTAAGGATTTCGACCAATTTCACTAAGAAATTTGTCCTTTTTCTAAGCTTAGGAGGAAACTCTTACAACGATCAAATCTTTCTAACCCAAAGCTTGATCAAACCCTCTTTACAAGAGATAAAGATAAGCAAACTAAAATCCATCTTACAAGGTTGATGTTTTCACTCTTAAACACTCACCCAAAACCTAATACACTTGAGCATACATAAACATTTAAGCTCACAAGTGCTTTATCTATACAAGAATGACACAATTAGACATTAAAACATTTCTTTGATCATAATATGTTGACTTGTGGATCATTAGTCTTCTATAGATGCTTTGAGGTCCCTTTTATACTTCTAATTTGAGCTTCTAGCCGTTGGAGATCGTTGGGATTGAAATGAAGCCGTTGGGGCTGATTTCCATGCTCATTTTCTTGTTTTGGTGTAGAGTGTATCGATACGCGGGGTACCTGTATCGATACGGTCTCTTTAGGAAAGAGTCGTTGAGCATTAAATAGCCTGAGTGTATCGATATGGCTGGTAGCGTATAGATATGGCTTATCATTTAAAATAGCCATTGAAATCAGACTGTTTGGGGTAGTTGAAAGAGCCGTTGGGATAAAACAAATGCTATTGATACGCTTCATAACGTATCGGTACGACCCTACACCATATCAGTACGAACAAGTTGTATCGATACGGGTTTTGGTTACTAGAATTTTCCTGTAGCTGAAACCCTAAAGTGTATCGATTCGGTGTATACCATATCGGTACGGTGGCTTGAAAAACAATGGTTTGGCTACATTAAAGACATTTTAAATCATTCCAAAGCCTTGTATGATTCATCAAACAAAATTTCAAGTTGTTTGGACTTGTTAACATTTTGAAATCTTTTCAATTTAGCCCGAAACAATTTTTCTATTATTATATCAAAACAAACATCTCTATAATCTCTCCTTTTTTGATATAATAAAAACAACTTGAAAAATTGTTTGTGATTCTCCCCCTTAGTATTTAAAAATTTGAATAAGAGATTTTTTAAAAATTAAATGAAGTTAATGCTCCCCCTTATTCACTTAAAAAATCAATTTTTCAAACCATTCTCCCCTTTTTGTTATATCAAAAAAATTAGTTTTAAAAATGCCCCCCCTTACTCAAGCATCATCAAAGGTTAGTCCAATAATTATGATAAACTAGTTGAATTAAAATAAATGAAACAAATTAAAATAAACAAAATTCAACTAATTTTTATCACGCTTGAACCAAAGGTAGGATGTGAAACATTCCTTCTTCAAGTGCTTTCCTTGTGTGTATGGAGCTCCCACTCAATGTTGTACTTTGTTGGCCATTCTCCATCACACCTAAAATAAGACAATTAAGTAATTTTTGGTATCCAAATTATTTTGAATCCATAGGCGTTAGTAGCACATACTTTAGTCCCATTTGGAATCCATTTTTTAATTTCATCATTTTCGTTGAAGTTATTAGTCCTTTTGGGACCCAAACACTTCTAAAACATTTTCCATTAAAATATCTAGGGGCACTAGATTGTCTTTGATAAAAATTTGATTTTTTAAAATTGCTTTTCTTTTCAAGCTCTTTGGAAATCAAATCTTTTTCCTCTAGAACTTTATGAAGCAAATTTTGTAAATCAACACATTTTTGTTCAAACTAATTGAGTTTTGCTTCAAGTTCAATTTTGGTTTTAGAAATCAAATCATTTTGAATTTTCAAATTTGAAACAACTTTCTTGTTTTTCAAAATGTAATTCTTAAAATCTAAAACCAAATCATCATAGGCATCTTGTAATTCATCAAAAGAATAGGAAGTAGAAGTAGATGAATTAGAAGTTACCTCACCCTCTTTGAGGGCCGTAAAGCATAGGTGGGCTACTTCATCATCGGTGGAGTCTTCATCACTCCATGGTGATATATATGCTTTCTTTGAAGATGATCCTTTTTTGTTGAAGCGAGGGCAATCATATTTGGTGTGTCTCTTCTCTTTGCATTGATAACTCTTTTGTGGATCCTTCATCTTCTTCTTCGATTCATGTTTGGATTTTTTCATTTTGCTTTTCATGAACTGGGTGAACTTCTTGAAGAGATGAACCATCTCTTCATCTTCACTTTCCTTCTCACTTGATTCTTCATGTTGGCATGTGGAGGATGGAAGAGCAATGACATTCACATCAACTCCTTGCTCTTTGACCTTCTTCTCCTTCTCTATCTTCAAGGGTAGAGACGTCATCTCATAGGTGAGAAAAGATCCAACGAGCTCGTCGAGTTTGATCTCCTTCGAGTTTTCATACTCAAGGATGAGAACACTGATCTTGGTCTCCTTTACTTCATTTGTTCCTTCATATATGACTTCAAGCTTGTCCCATACCTCCTTGGCACTCACAGAATAAGACATCTTCTCATAGATATTGGGGAAAAATGCACAAAAGAGAATGTGCAAAGCCTTGCAATTTAGCTCCATCTTCTTGCGATCATCTGTGTTCCATTCCGCCTTGCATCTTTGTGGTACATATGGGCCATCTTCAACAACGTCCCACTGCTTTTAATCTTTAGCCTTGATGAAGAACATCACTCTAGTCTTCCAATAGGCATAGTTGGTCCCATCAAATAAAGGTGGTTTGTCGATGAATTGTGTCATTTCGCCAGTTGATTGTATTATTGGTCGAGATAGCCAGATCTTCTCAACAGGATGTTAATTCTCTTTATTGAGTCTCGCTCTGATACCAATTTTTAGGCTTGATAGGCTCGATTTCCTTCAACCGATTTAGCCTGCCATGTGGTGAAGAAGTTAAGCTATTTGAGTGATTGGTGGTGGGAGCAAAAAATAAAAAGACACGAAGATTTAGAATGGTTCAACTTTCTAGCCAAAGCCTACATCCACTGCCTTAGCTTCCCTACTAAGGATTTCAACCAATTTCACTAAGAAATTGGTCCCCTTTTCTAGGCTTAGGAGGAAACCCTTACAACGACCAAAGCTTTCTAACTCAAAACTTGATCAAACCCTCTTTACAAGAGATAAATATAAACAAATTAAATTCCTCTTACAAGGTTTATGTTTGCACTCTTAAGCACTCACACAAAACTAATAAACTTGAGCATACATAAACATTTAAGCTCACAAGTGCTTTGTCTATCCAAGAATGACACAATTAGACACTAAGACATTTCTTTGATCATAATATGTTGACTTGTGGATCATTAGTCTTCTATAGATGCTTTGAGGTTCATTTTATACTTCCAGTTTGAGCTTCTAGCCGTTGGAGACCGTTAGGATTGAAATGGAGACGTTGGGGCTGATTTCCATGCTCATGTTCTTGTTCTGATGTAGGGTGTATCGATATGCGGGATACCTGTATCGATATGGTCTCTTTGGGAAAGAGTCGTTGAGCATTAAATAGCCTGAGTGTATCGATACAACTTGTAGCTTATCGATACAACTTATCATTTAAAAAGCTATTGAAATCATACCGTTAGGGGTAGTTGAAAGAGCCGTTGAGATAAAACAAAGGGTATCGATACGCTTCATAGCGTATGGATACGGACAAGCCGTATTAGTACGAGTTTTGGCTACTGGAATTTTGCTGTAGTTGAAACCCTAAAGCATATTGATACGATGAAAAACAATGGTTTGGCTACATTAAAGACATTTTAAATCATTCCAAAGCCTTGTAAGATTCATCAAACATATTTTCAAGTTCTTTGGACTTATTAACATTTTGAAATCTTTTCGAATTAGTCCAAAACAATTTTTCTATTATTATATCAAAACAAACATCTCTACACTACGCACGAAGACAATGATTCTGAGCGTTGAGCTTAAAAAGCTCAGTGGAGCACATCTACTCTACCATACTTCATGCTAATCATAAACATAAGCATGCAAGTTATTACGAGCAATAATGAGAGATAAATAAACACATGACGCTACCACTACTCACCTAAACACATGCTCTCGTCACAACAAAACATCATACATGGCCCACAAGGCCCAACCATACTCGAGATACCACCGAATCCCTCGAGCAAAACACACAATACCATAACCACAAACCTGGAGTGAGACCGGTGCCACACAGCTTCGGGAACATACACTTTGAGTGAGATCCGATGCCACACAGCTTCGGAAACATACACTCTTTAGGTGAGACCAAGTGCCACAAGGCTTCGGGAACGTACACCCATGCTCAAAATGTCCCGTCGAGCATCTTCGAATTAGACCTGGTGCCTCACAGCTTCAGAAACGTACATTCGGCATCTCTAACCATGGTGGTGCAACACTCTTCATCTAGGTATTTGGATCCCATCAATCAATAAGACCCAACCACACAAGTGCCCTGACTTGGCATGTAACCACACATGATCCACCAATGACTCCTATGGTTGCTATTACAAACAAGTTGTTAGGCTTGATAGGCTCGATTTACTTCAACCGATTTAGGTAGCCAAATGGTGTAGAATTTGGATTTTTGGTGATTTTGTGAGAGGTAAAAAATAGACAATGGACACAAGGATTTATAGTGGTTTGGCCTTCTAACAAGTACCTACATCCACTACCTTAGCTTCCCACTAAGGATTTCACCAAATTCACTCTTGAATTTCTTCCCCTTTTATAGGTTAAGGAGACAACCTTTACACACTCAAAGCTTTCTAACCCAAAGCTTGAGTAAACCCTCTTTACAAGAGAAACTTGAGCAAACTAGAAATCCCTCACTAGGTAGATAGTTTTCACTCTTAAGCTCACTCACCCAATTCTAAACACTTGAGAAAATTTGACAATTTTGGCTCACAAGTGTTGTCTATACTAGAAATATACAATATAAGCTCTAAGAAAATTTCTTCATCATAATGTTGTTGACAATTGAAGCATTAACCTTTTCTTGATGCTTGGAGGTCCCTTTTATACTTCCAATTAAGTTTGTAGCTATTGAGGATCGTTGGGATTGAATTGGAGCCGTTGGAGACTTTATTTCCCACTATAAATACAGTTCTAGTGATGTCTATTTCGATACACACGTAACAGCAGGATAGCTCTCTGGCATCCTGGCTACTATCCACCGTGAGCTCCAATGTGCTACCTCAGCTGGTCGAAGCAAAGACTTCTATCGTGATCTGGTCAGTCATCACTGGCCTATATTCCAAGCTATCAACAATGAATATTATGCACCTTCACTGTCAGCTTCGATCTATGAAGAAAATAGCTCTTTGAAAACGAGAGTATAAAGTTCAGATAAAGGAAATTTGCGACTTGCTAGCTTTGTCTGGCAACAAAGTTTCTGAAGTGGAGCATATAGCAACGATTCTCAATGGCCTCCCATCTGAATTTGCGCAATTTGTGGAAGTCATCACAGCCAGTCAAGTGCCATATTCTCTTGATGGTGTAATCTCTATTTTGGTCGATGTTGAGTCTCAGGTAATAGACACTATTGAGCCTCCGATTGGTATTAATTAGACTCAAGCTAAGCGTGACAAGCCACAAGGATAGCTAGTGTATGCTCAGTCCTTTGGCGATCAGGACTGAGGCAGAGGTTCATGCATTGGCCCGTATCATGGTGGACTCTACCAAGGGCGTTCTTTTGGGAGACCATAGTGCCAGATCTGTAGAAAAATTGGTCACGTGGCAGATGCTTGTTGGCATTGGTTTGATGAAGGCTACAAAGTCGTCACCTCCCAGCAGCCTCGAAAGTCTGGTGCATCATATGCTAATTCTTGCCATTTTCATGGTGGTTCATTCGAGCAGCTGTATGAGCCATTTGTTGATGTGTCGGTAGGGAAAATTGATGTGTCCGAGAGTCAAAAGTCAGGGGAGTCTATAAAAGTAAACTCATTGATTGTATCTGGTGTTGATAGTGGTTCGATCAGGTGGTACCCTGATTCTGGTGCAACTCATCACGTCACCAACAGTAAGTCTTCTATGACCTCAAGTATGGGTTATAATGGTCAAGGTAAGGTATGTTTAGGTGACAATACTACTCTTAATATAGCACATACTGGTTATTCCTTCATACATACCTCTGATTCCCCTGCTTCTTCTCTAAATCTGATTGTTGATAAGCTATTGCATGTGCCACAGATTTCTCGAAGTCTTTTATCTGTGTCTAAATTTGCTGTTGATAACAATGTATATTTTGAATTTCATTCTGATGACTGTTGCATGAAGTATGAAAGGAAAGAGGAAGTTCTTTTGCGAGGTGTTCAAGAAGAAGGATTGTATAGCTCAGTCTATTGACTCTGGCACAAGAGACTTGGCCATCCATCTTCTGAAGTTGTATGCTCGGCCTTAGACAATAAGCTTCCACTTGACAATAAGGTGGTATGTGCAGCATGCCAGATAGGGAAAGCACATGTCTTACCGTTTAAGCATTCCAGCACTGTCTACACTACTCCATTCGAACTTGTTGAGATGGACGTGTGGGGACATGCTCCAATAGTTTCTTCTGGTTTTTCTTTTTACATTTCTTTGTGGATATGTGTACAAGAAATTGTTGGACGTATCTTCTTAGAACTAAAAGTGAAGTCTCTGCTGCTTTTGAAGCGTTTCTTGCCTTAGTTAAAACACAATTCTCCTTTACTGTTAGAGCTGTTTAAATCGATGGGGGAGGCAAATTTCGAGCATTGACTACAAAATTGAGCAACTTGGGTATTCAACATCGAGTCACAAGCCCTCATACGTTGCAGTAAAATAGAGTGGTTGAGCGTAAACATCGTCAAATCGTTGAGACTACCTTGTGTCTTATTGCTCAAGCCTCAGTTTCGCTGATGTATTGGTCATATGTTGTCTTAAGTGCAACATACATTATCAATCCATTACCTTCTCTAGCCCTTGGTAACAAATCGCCAGAAGAGAAGTTTACTGGAAGAAAGTAGGATTATCAGTTTCTTAAGATATTTGGGTGTTCATGTTATCCGTATCCTAGGCCATATAATAGACACAAACTGGATTTTCTCTCTCGGCAATGTACTTTTCTCGGATACTCTCCAAGCTTCATGGATATTAGTGTCTTGACCCTCACAGAAGAATTTATATTACTCGACATGTCAAGTTTAACGAATGTGTTTTTTCCATTTGCTATAGGTTTTCCCTCTACTGTATATCAGTCGCCAACTATTTTTGAGTTTGAACCAGTCCCTGTTTATGCTGCATTTGAGGAGTTTGCTGCAGCTACAACATCCTCTCATGAGACATAACCTATTTCCCTCTCGGGTGATGAGTCTAGGATGGGGTCTCCTTCTGCAGCTAGTGCCTTAGCAGGTGATTTGTTACCAGCATAGTCTGCCCATGGAAGGGAACCCATACAGACTTCTGCAACTGGGTAGTCCCGTGTACAAGGAGTAGAGAATGTGGAGAATGTTGATGCCTCGGTTTCTTGTGTCGAAGTTGAGGGTACCCATGATGCAGTACATGATGAGCTACATGATGTTTCTCCAGTACACGCGACTGAGCCTCAAGAATCAGCTTTGCCAGCTCAGACAATTGCTATTTCCAGTTCAAATCTATCAAGCAACACAAATTCCATGGTGACTCTCAGTAAAAGAGGTATCTTTAAATCGAAAGTGTTTTAACGGGCTATAAAGAGACTTCTCAAACCATATATGAAGCTATGCAACATGAGGAATGGGGGAATGCTGTCATGGAAGAATATTCAGCTTTGTTAGCTAGTGGGACTTGGAAACTGGTCGAGGCACCATTAGACTGTAAAGTGATCGGATGCAAATGGTTGTTTAAGATCAAAAGAAATGATGATGGTTTGATAAGTCGATAAAAAGCACGACTTGTTGCGAAGAGCTACTCTCAAATTCCGGGGAATGATTTTACTGACACATTCAGTCTAATGGTAAAATCTCTTACTATTAATGTTTTAATATCCTTAGTTGTGACGAATAAATGGGTGATACACCAAGTCAATGTGAATAATGCCTTTTTAAAAGATGATCTACACGAAGAATTTTACATGCAGCAACCCCTTAGATTTGAGCAACATAATTCGAATGGGCTTTCACTTGTGTGTAAGTTGGTGAAAGCACTGTATGGCTTGCGACAAGCTCCCAAAAGCTGGTTCCTAAAACTCAAAAATTTCTTGATTTCTTTAAATTTCCAGTGATCATTGGCTGATGTGTCCTTATTCAAATACAATTCTGACAGTGTGGCCACTTATATCATTGTGTACATGGATGACATCTTACTTTTAGGGAATTCTGAGTTGCATATCCGTCAAGTCAAACAACAACTTCATGAACAATTTTCGTCGAAAGACCTTGGGGTATTGGATTACTTTCTCGGCATTCAAGCCTCAATAAGTAAGGATGGAAATTTTCTCACTCAACAGAAATATATTTCAGACTTGTTGAAGAGGACTCAGATGGAGTATACCAAATCAGTTGACACACTTATGGCTACCTCACCAAAGCTAAGTATGTTTGATGGTGAACTTTTTATTGATGTTACACAGTTTCATAACATAGTTGGTGTCTTGCTTTACATTTGCCACACTTGCCCGTATATATCACATGATGTTAATAGAGTGGCACAATATATGCAATGTCCCACTGTTATACATTGATGTGCAGTCAAGCTGATCTTGCGGTATCTTAATGGTACGTTTGATTTTGGACTATGGTTTTCTATTCATCAACGCAGCCTAACCAATCTTGTTGCTTTCTCGGATGCTGATTAGGGTAGTGATGAAGATGACAGAAGGTCTATTTCCGCATATTGTGTATATCTTGGTGATCATTTGCTCTCTTAGAGCTCAAAGAAGTAACGTTCTGTATCAAGGTCAACCGCCATAGCAAAGTATAGAAGTTTGGAAGATGCCACGTCTGAGATCATGTGGGTTAGTATTGAGTTGATCAAACGATTGCAAATGGCCAAGAGGGGGTGCATTGGCGATTAAAATTTTGAAGGTGGAAATTGGATGAATGAAAATTTGACACAAGGCAATTTATAGTGGTTCAAGTTCCTAAATGAACTCTACCTCCACTACCTTAGCTCCCACTAAGGATTTTCAACCAATCCACTAATTGATTCTTCCCCTTTTCTTGGATGAAAAAGGAAACCTTATAAACCGATTAAGCTTTCTACCCAAAGCTTAATCTAACACACTCTTTAAAATGAAGGAATTTGGTAAACCTTACAAATACCTCTCAAAGGTTGATGTTTACCAAAATACTATCAAACACTCCCCAAACTCTCAATAAAAATACAATGATAAACTCAATTGAGTTGGGTACAAAGATTTGACTCTAAAATGATCAAGGTTTGGATTTGAATGCTTTGATGTTCCTTTAAGGCTCAATAGTTGTTGATGTAGCATTTGATACTTTTTTTTATACTCTTGCATTTATTTCTAGCCATTTGGGTGGTTGAGGTCATTAATCTAGCTGTTGGACTGCAATTTTCTGCAATAACTGCTCATCAACAACCTACTGTATCGGTACGGTTCGTGGGTGTATCGGTACCTGTCTGAAAGAAGAATTAGCCATTGTGACTGAAAAACAGGGCGTATCGATACGCTTGAAGGGCGTATTGATACGCTTGAAGGGCGTATCGATACGAGATACCGTATCAATACAGATTTTGCTTACTAGAATCCTGAATTGAGTTTTGCTAAAAAAGTGTATCGGTACGCTACCTTAGCGTATCGATACCATTTAACGGTCATTTAAAATTTTGGATTTCAATAACTACAAGCAAACTTTCGAATATTAAATGCAAAGATTTTTGCAAAAGGTCAGCATATCGTATTGATACGGTGACATACCGTATCGGTACGCTATAGCAAAGAATATTTTTATATAAAAATTGTATCAATACGGTCACGATGCGTATCGATATGCTATAGCTTATAGTCTTGGCTAGATGAATATCGTATCGATACGGGGTTAGACCGTATCGGTACGCTATGAACGATTAAAATTCCAGTGTTGAAAAATTGTATCGATACGCATAAGGGTATCGATACGCCTGGGCATTTTGTGGTTCTTTGGCTTGAAAATACTTAGAATATTTGAACCCTTTTAATGTGTTTTGACTTGAAATAGTGTTTGGTTCAAAATGGCTTGTCAAATTGTGAGTCTTTGAAAATACTTAAAATTTTATTGTTTTACAATTTAGTCCTTAAGGTAAATTGTTATATCAAAATCAATTTTTGTTTTACAATCTCCCTCTTTTTGAATAACAAAACCAAATATAAAATTTTAAGTTTTGAAACCTTTGAGAAGCTTACTCCCCCTTAATTTAAGATGGTTTTCAAAATTAAGTTTCAAATTTTCAAAATTGGCTCTGTATAATACTTCTCCCCCTTTTTGTTAGATCAAACATAATAACACAAGGTGAGGATAATAGCAACATAATATCATTAAAATGAAATTGCAAACTTAAGAATTCAAAGCAACCAATAGTTCAGAAACATAAAGCCAAACTCAAATCCTAACAACATAAATAAAAGCATAGGGTTCTAATAGATAGGTGCATAAACTAGAAAAACTAAATGATATGTGATGAAATGCACGACTGCTCGTTCCCACCATCGTCGTCATCCTCGTCCTCTTCATCCTCATCATCTTGATTCGGTTGAGGCCTCCTAGTTTGATTGAGCCAAGAACCATGGAAGGCGGTGAGAGAGACATCTATGGAATTTTGTTGAAGAGTAACGGCTTTGACTTGATCCTCCAAAGATATGAAGTGAGTATCAAGGCCCTTGACTCGATCTTCCAATGATGTGGATCGAGTGTCAATATCGGCAAACTCGGCTTCCATGTTGTTGATTTTTTCATTAAGAAACGTCATGAGAGTTTCCATGGAGGATGGAGCAATAGGAGCACCTTGAGAGCCTTGTGGAGTTTCGGCTTGAACATCTTGGCGAGGAGCTCGAGGGACGCGAACCCATTCATTGTTGACATTGGCAAAGTGAGCACGGGTGAGGGAACGCTCATCTATGGGTAGGCCAAGGGGTTCAGGATAGTCATGGGTACAATCTATCTTAAGGGAGTGAAACAAATGACTCAACGCCGTTGAATAGAAAAAAAGACTTAACTTGATCGGTGTGACGTTGTTGAACAAGGTAGACAAGATCGGCAAACATAATTTGACAAAGATTAGGGCGTTTACCCTCACAAAAACACCTAAGCCAAAAATCATCAACTTGACGAATAGTTGAAAATTTCCCACCCGAGGGACGAATAAACCTTGAAATTATGAGATAAAGAATATGGTCTTGGGCATTTAAAACATTGACAGAACCAAGAGGACCATAACCTAAAGAATTCTCATCATTAATCCTGAAATTTTCAAAACTAAAAGTGTTACAATGAACATCTTGATCGACTCAAAAAGTTGTGCCCGTAAGACGAGACTCTATAGCAACACCATGTTCCCTTTGTGCACCATGAATGCATTTGGCATTTGAATGGGGTGATAAGAATGCACAAGATTGCTAACAAAGCTTGGCTTTGATGTGTTGATGAAAAACCCTCAAATAATTTGAAGTTTGATGTGAAGAATTTGAGAGATTGAGGGGGCTTTATAAGTTTTTTCGGCTAGGGTTTAGAGAGAAAAGGATGGGAAGTTTTAATGTAAAAAGTGTTTTTGCAATTGAAGGCCCGATTTTAAGTTTCCGCTGAAATCGTGTTGGTACGCTTGTGGAGCGTATCGATACGCCTTGACCTAATTTTAAATTGATTTTAATACTATATCGATACGTGTGACTGTATCGATACATTTTGACTTGTATCACTTCCCATTAACGAACCCGTATCGATATGCCTCAACCGTATCGATATGTAATTACCAGAAGGTTCATTTTGGACAATTTTAAGTCCAAAAAATCCAACTTTAAATGTCCCTAAATGCATGCGAATGACATATGAACAATATTTATTGACTAAAATTAATGCATACTCCCCCTAGCAACATGCATAGAAGCAAAATAAGGCGAATTAACATAAACATGAATAACAACCAATTTCAAGCAAATGTTTTGACCATTTGGGACTTAAAAGGGTCAGAAAAGGCTAGTTAAACCTAATTCTCACCTAAGGGTCCAAAAACGCTCTTTATCTAAAGGTTTGGCAAATATATCCGCTAATTGGTTCAAGGTATCAACATACTCTAAGAGTGTTGGATGAGATTCTTAGTGAGACAAATGTCACTAGTGTTGAAACACCTAAGGGGTATGGCATCTACTTGAACACCATAATCTAAGAGTTGTTGCTTCATCCAAAGGACTTGAGCACAAGAACTCCCTAAGGATATGTACTTCGCTTCGGTGGTAGATAAGGCTACGCTATTTTGTTTCTTAGAGAACCAAGATACGAGCATACTACCTAAGAATAAACATGTTCCGGAGGTACTTTTCCTATCTAGCTTGCATCCTCTATAATCCGCATCCGAATACGCATGAAGGCTAAAGGAAGAATCCTTAGGATACCAAAGACCTAAGTTAAGTGTGTCTCTAAGGTATCTAAAAATTCTCTTAATGGCTACTAAGTGTGATTCTTTAGGACTAGCTTGGAACCTATCACACAAGCAAACACTAAACATAATATATGGTCTTCTTGCGGTAAGCTAAAGCAAAGAACCTATCATAGATCTATAAAGCTTAGAATCGACACACTTACCTCCTTCATCTTTGTCAAGCTTTATAGAAGAGCTCATAGGAGTGGCTTGAGGCTTCACATTTTCCAAGCTGAACTTCTTGAGCATATCATTCACGTACTTTTCTTGATTGATGAAGGTGTCATCCTTCTTTTGTTTGATTTAGAGCCCCAAAAAGGATGATAGCTCCCTCATCATGCTCATCTCGAACTCACCTTGCATTAGCTTAGAAAATTCTTTGCAATAACATTCATTAGTAGAACCAAAAATGATATCATCAACATAAATTTGCACTACTAAGATGTCATTACAATATCTTTTTATGAAAAGTGTAGTGTCCACCTTACCTTTTTCAATCAAAAAGTCTAAAAGCCTTTCATACCAAGCTCAATGAGATTGTTTTAAACCATAAGGAGCTTTGGTTAATTTAAAAACATGATTTGGAAACTAAGTATCCTCAAAACCCGGTGGTTGTTCAACATACACTTCTTCATTTATAAAACCATTTAGAAAAGTACTTTTTACATCCATTTGAAAAAGTTTGAAATCATGATAACATGCAAATGCTAGAAGCATTCTATTAGCTTCCATTCTAGCTACGGGTGCATATGTTTCATCAAAATCAATTCCCTCTTCTTGAGTGTAACCTTGAGCAACAAGTCTAACCTTGTTTCTCACTATGTTACCACTCTCATCTAGTTTATTTCTAAAGACTCATTTAGTTCCTATCGTAGATTTATTACTAGGGTTTTCAACTAAGGTCCATACTTTACTTCTCTCAAATTGATTAAGTTCTTCTTGCATGGACAAAATCCAAAAATCATCTTTTAATGCTTCTTTGATATTTTTAGGCTCAATGCATGAAATAAATGCAACATGGTTCATTAATTTGAGAGAGGATCTAGTAGTTACCTGTTGAGTGTATAAAAGTTCTATATTTTACCCCTCATTTACCCATATTTCGGCTACATTCAAGCATAATTCATTGCATTTAGGATAGATTTCTGCATATACATCACAACTAGATAAAATGGCACAGTTGCTACTAATTTTGGTTACTTTTGCAGGTATATGCTGAGGCATACCCATGGCAGCAAAGGAGCAGAGGCGAATCGCTGAACTAAAGTCGATAAGCAAACGCTGTCGTGGCAGCCATGACGACAGAATGGTGAGGTGGAAAAGTGAAGTGGAGCTCGATAGATAGAGAATTTCAAGCCGGTCTATCGTGGACCACTCCTATATTTTTCTGAGCCCTGAGGCAGAATGAAGGCCAAGCCCAAAGTCCAAGGAAGAAACTCAAGGCAAGAGAAGAGGACGAATTAAAGGCATCTACTCAGAAGATTTAATGTTTAATAGAGTTGTACTTTAGTTTAAACTTGTATTCTTGCCGTATTAGAAAACTTAGACCCAAGGCCTATATAAAGGCATATAATTCAACCTAGGGAAGGATATTTGATTCCTAGCCGTCTTCCCCTAAACCCTTGTCGTTTCCCCCTCTTCACCATGTTCTAAACTCCCCCTAGGGCTAAGGGTTGATTCTGTAAAGTAGTTGCGAGGATTGTATTGTTTAGGAATTTTCTGTCATGAAATAAAAACTCCAAGTTTATTTATTCTGGTTTTTCATATCTTGCGAGAGTATCGGGAGAGCATTGTGAGGTTATCCATTTGTTTGATATTGGGAGAGTCAAGCATACGAACGGAATAAATATGCGTTTTCCAGTTTATGGTTAAACCATCTCGGCCTAGGGATAAGTACGAGGTTAAGTGGCTAAGGAAGAATTCAACAACATTGGTGTTCACCCTTCGATTCACGCCGGGAGGTATCATCTGAGAAGTGTTCATCAACAGAACTTAGGCCTAGGGATAGGACAGGTCATAGCAGGGATTCTTTCCAAGCTTGAAGTACAGAGTTGTTGATCGCTGCTGTGACATTAACAGACCTCTGCCGCGAAAAGAACGACGACAAAAGACAAAAGTTTCTCTAATAGTGCAACACCTGCACTACTGAGCAAATCAATACCGGTCTATTCTTTAAACCTGATTTCTCTATCTTTTACTTTACTTGTTTCCCAAGATCACTTCACAAATTCAATTAAACTATTTCTCTCTCTTGTGCAGGAATTTAAGGATAGAGTTATTTACAGTCCCTGTAGAGACGACATCCGATACTCCAAGTATCACTTTACTACTTGCGTCGTGTACACTTGCACAATTTGCGATAAGACTCTTTTACACGCAACAAGTTTTTGGCGCCGTTGCTGGGGACTGGCAGCATATATTTACCCTTTTATTACTGCACTTTTTCTTTTTCTTTTTTTGTTTTAGTGGTGTTATTTACCCCGTTCTTTTCACAAGGTTTGATGTTTTCTTATGCGCAGATCCAGACGAGGTAAAGAACCTGAGTACGAACTAGACTCAGAAATCGAACGCAAGTACCAACTCAGGAACCAAACCTGACTCTTGATAGCAAGAAATAACTATCTTGAGGAGAAAGTAGAAGCAATGGTGAACGAAAGGCAAACGACGGGGTAGATGACCCAAACAACAATAACCAGAGAGTTATTGCTGATCCTCCCCAAGATGCCCGGAACGAACAACCTGTTGCCGCTGCCGCACGGCAGTCCTGCCGCGACTACATGGACAATGACCATGTTGAACTGGAAACCACCTTGCCAGACGTGCAAGCTGAAAACTTCGAGCTGAAACCTGTCATGTTCAGTAAGATAAATTCCGCTAGCCAGTTTAGTGGTGCTGCAACTGAGGATGCCCGAGAACATCTTAAAACGTTCCAAGAAATCTGTGGATCGTTCAGACTGCCAAGAATAAATCCAGAAGTACTGATGCTCTGGTTATTTCCTCATTCATTGAGAGACAGAGCAAAAACTTGGTGGAATAAATTAACGCCGAGTTCAATACGAACTTAGGCAGATCTCTCTCGTGAATTCTTATCTCGTTTTAATCATTCTCATTTATCTAAAAGATTGTGTAACGAGATGTCTACTTTTCAACAGGAAGATGACAAACCAATGCACAAGGCATGGGACAGATTTACAACTCTTTTACGGATCTACCTGATGCATGGTTTCTCCGTTTGGAATCAGGTTGTCAAATTCTATAACGCTGCTAATGCACACACTCGACTGAGAATAGATTCAGTAGCGAATGGGCTATTACTGGATAAGGAACTAGACGAGGCAATGATAGTGTTGAAAAAGCTAGCAAAGAACGATGGGTAATTTCCTAAAGCTAGGAGAGGGGGCAAACGAGGGATATCTGTAAAGGATTATGAAGCTGATAATTTAATGAAATCACAGGTTGCATACCTTACAAAGATAGTGGAAAATCTGCAGCGGAAAGATTCTAAAGTCGTATATTCTGCAGAAGAGGTATGTGAGACCTGTAGTGGGAACCACAGTTCAGAAGACTTACCTTTATAGTTGGAAGAAGGGATGTATGTTGGGAAATATAATAAGCCAAGAAACTATGATTCCAACAATTACAATCCCATCTGGAGGAAAGATCCTAAGTTTTCCTGGCGCAATCCGAACAATGCACTGAATCCTCCAATGCAGAACAACCAAAACCAAGGGGTACCCAGAATTTTGTCGCGACAACAGCCGGTAGCCTCACCGAGTATACTGGAACAAACCTTGGCAACATTTATGTCACAGACAAGAGCGTACATGGCGAACATGGATCACTTTGTCAAGAAAACTGAATCATTCATGGACAAGACAGAGATGAGAATGACAAACCATGATGCTACCCTGAAATCTCTAGAGACACAGATGGGCCACGTTTCCCAGCATATCAAGCCGAGGCAGAACGAAGGATTCCCTAGTGATACAGAGGTCACTAGAAAACCCACACATGAGCAGTGTAAAGCAATTACAACTAGGAGTAGGAAACAGTTACAAGGGCCGGAGATAAAAGACGTACTAAGTAAGGAACCGACCCTAGATACACCTGCCGTGAACACTGCCCCGGCAGAGGAGAAACAACCTGCTGTCGACACACATGCTGCGACAGCAGAAGGGATAGAGGAGCAAACAGAGGATGCTGAAGAACTCAAGCCTCCTCATATCAGAATTCCATGTGAGGGACGTCTTGAAGATTACCGTCCTCCGCCTCTATTTCCACAGCGGTTACAGAAACAGAAACAAGAGTACCAACTTAAAAAGATTTATGATATATTTAAGCAGGTACATATTAACATACCGCTGCTAGAGGCCATCAAGCAGATGCCCGTATATGCTAAGTTTCTCAAGGACGCAATGTCTAAAAGGTCCAGACTTGGGGAATTTGAGACAGTGAAGATGACAGAAGGTTGCATGACAATCTTGCATAAGCATCCACCCCAAAAGAAGAAGGATCCTGGGAGCTTCATCAAACTATGCATAATTGGCGATAAGTTCGTGGGTAAGGCACTTTGTGATCTTGGTGCTAGCATAAATCTAATGCCCAAATCTGTGTTTCAGAAATTAGGTATTGGACAAGTAAGGCCCACGACAGTCATGCTGCAGCTGGCAGACCGCTCTTACGTACAACCAGAAGGGAAGATTGAAGATATTCTGGTAAGAGTGGATAAATTTATTTTTCCTGTCGACTTTCTTGTTTTAGACTGTGAAGTAGATGAAAACGCACCGATCATCCTGGGGCGACCATTCCTAGCCACAGGTAGAACTGTGATCGATGTTGAGAAAAGAGAACTGGCCATGAGAGTGAATGATCAGCAAATCAAACTCAATGTTCTCCACGCAATAAAACAGGCTGATGCAGAAGAAGAGTGCAAGGCAATCTCTGAAGTAGTCCTTGACCAACCTTGCATCAGGTCGAGCTGCCACGACAGACAGTTTGGTCACTACCACCGCAGTCACCCGGACGACTGTCACGACAACAATGACGACAGCGACTCCTCAAACACAGAAACATCTGACACTGAAGGTCCTGAAGAGGTAAACTGGATAGGCACACGTCCAGGTAAGTTCTTCGAGCCTCTAAATTATACCTCAAATGAACATATAATCCATAAGCCTTCCATTGAAAAACCATATGTTCCAGACCTTAAACCTTTGCCATGGCAGCTTAAATATGTCTTTCTTGATTTAAATAATGTGTTGCTCGTAATCATCTCTTCCAAGTTAATGCAGGAACAGGAGCAGCAGCTAATCAAAATGCTACAGCAGCATAAGAAGGCCATTGGATGGACTATAGCCAATATCCAAGGCATCAGTCCAGCGTTATGCATGCACAAGATACTCTTGGAGGATGATCATAAGTCAACCATTGATGCCCAAAGACGATTGAACGATGCTATGAGAGAGGTGGTGAGGAAAGATATTATCAAATGGCTCGACGCCGAAATCATATACGCTATCTCGCATAGCAAGTGGGTGAGCCTGGTGCAATGTGTGCCCAAAAAGGGAGGCATAACCGTGATAACCAACGAAGAAAATGAACTAATCCCAACCAGGACTGTGACCGGTTGGAGGGTTTGTATGGATTACCAGAAGCTTAATAAAGCTAACTGGAAAGACCATTTCCCCTTACCTTTTATTGATCAATTGCTTGATAGATTAGCGGGGAAACCTTATTATTGTTTTCTTGATGGTTACTCAGGTTATAACCAAATAGCAATCGCACCGGACGACCAAGAGAAAACCACCTTCACATGCCCATATGGCACCTATGCCTTTCGGAGAATGCCATTCGGGCTCTGCAACGCACCAGCAACCTTCCAATGATGCGTGATGACAATATTCTCCGACATGGTGGAGGATTTCCTACAGATTTTCATGAACGACTTTTCCATCTTTGAAGACAGCTTTGAAGGTTGTTTAGGCAACTTACAGAAGGTTCTTGAGAGACACGAAGAGGCGAACTTGGTTTTGAACTGGGAAAAATGCCACTTCATGGTGGATGAAGGAATAGTACTGGGCCACAAGGTGAGCTGCCGTGGCATAGAGGTGGACAGAGCCAAAATAGAGGTCATCGAAAAGCTGCCGCCACTCACCACAGTCAAGGGGATTTGAAGTTTCTTAGGGCATGCCGGGTTTTATCGATGATTTATAGCAAATTTCTCGAAGATTACCAAGCCCTTATGCCATCTGTTAAAACAGAATCGTCCCTTTGATTTTAATGTTGAATGTACTGAGGCATTCAGAATACTGAAGGAGAAGCTGGTAACAACCCGATCGTACAACCACCAGACTGGAGTTCGCTATTTGAAATAATGTGTGATTCCAGTGATTACGTTGTCGGGGCAACATTAGGGCAGGGGAAGGATAAGCTCTTCCATGTAATTTACTATGCCAGCAAAACACTGAATGATGCCCAAATCAACTACACCACGACAGAGAATGAGCTATTAGCAGTGGTGTTCTCAATCGACAAGTTCCATCCGTATATACTTGGAACAAAGGTTTTGGTCCATACAGACCATTTAGCACTGAAGTATCTGTTCACGAAAAAGAATGCAAAACCTAGATTGATACGATGGATTCTGATGCTGTTAGAATTTGACATTGACATCAAGGATAAAAAGGGAACAGAGAACCAAGTAGCCGACCACTTGTCAAGGCTGGAGACGAAAAGAAGTCAATCCACAAACAAGACCAACATATTGGAGACCTTCCCAGAAGAGCAGTTGTTCGCTGCCACCAGCACTACCGCGACAGCCATGGCGGCAGGTAAGCTTTCTGAAACCCCTTGGTATGCTGACATTGTTAATTACATTGTAAGTGGGTTATTACCTCCTGAGCTTAATTACCAAGCAAGGAAGAGGTTCCAAAATGATGCAAAACATTATTATTGGGACGAACCTCTTCTTTTCAAACACTGTGCAGATCAGACTATCAGGAGATGCGTACCACAGGACGAACAGAAAGCTGTGCTTCACCATGCCATGCTTCCCCTTATGGAAGACACCTAGGTGGAAACAAAACCGCTGCAAAGGTTCTGCAATCCGGTCTTTATTGGCCCACACTGTTCAAGGATACACAAGCTTTTTACAAGAGCTGTGAAAAGTGCCAAAGGACTGGGAATATATCGAGAAGGCATGAGATGCCACTGTAGAACATATTGGAGGTCGAAATCTTCGATGTATGGGGAATTGACTTCATGAGGCCATTCCCAGCATCTTGTGGGAATTTGTACATCTTGCTGGCAGTGGACTATGTGTCAAAGTGGGTAGAAGCGATCGCCACTAAAAAAACGATGCCAGGACTGTGCAAAGATTTCTTCACAAGAACATCTTCTCAAGGTTTGGCGTTCCCAGGGCGATAATTAGCAACGAGGGGAGACATTTCGATAATAGGGTAATTGTTGCTGCGTTAAGAAAATACAGAGTAAAGCACCAAATTGCAACAGCGTACCACCCTCAAACTAATGGGCAGGCCGAGATATCCAACAGAGAATTAAAGAACATACTAGAGAAGATGGTTAAACCCACTCGAAAGGATTGGTCTCTACATCTCAATGATGCACTCTGGGCCTATAGAACAACGTTTCAAAACACCATTGGGGATGTCACCCTATAGACTCATCTATGGGAAAACCTGTCATTTACCTGTTAAGATAGAACACAGAGCTTACTGGGCTATCAAGGCAGTAAATATGGACTGGGATAAGGCATGGCAGAAAAGGCTACTAGACTTGAATGAGATTGAGGAAATTCGAGCGATGGCCTACGACAATGCCAAGATCTATAAGGACAAAACCAAGAAGTGGCACAACAGGAAGCTGCTGCCACGACAGTTCTGCCCAGGGCAGCAGGTGTTGTTGTTCAACTCCAGGTTGAAGCTTTTTCCATGAAAGCTTAAATCTAGATGGTCTGGTCCTTTCCAGGTTGTCCAAGTTTTCCCTCAAGGTGCCATTACAATTAGATCATTAAAAGATGGGCACCAGTTCAAGGTCAATGGACAGAGACTCAAGCATTATCAGGGGACTGAAGCCCCAAGGATGCATGAAGTAGTTACTTTAAGAGATGCTCCTCAAGGCATCCCTATTTTAACTTAGTTTTATTTTATTTTATTTTATTTATTAGGAATTACGATTTTTATTTATTTTAGGTACTAAGATTTTAATTCAGTTTATTTATTTAATTATTTTTAGGAAATAAATAAAGCAAAGCAAAGAGAAGGAATGAACCAGCCCACCGCATTCACAACAGCCCAAAAAGCCGAACGGACAAGCCTGTCGTCACAGCCTGTCACCAGCTATCGCGACAGACGCGGAGAGGACAGCATGTCACGGAGCTGTCACGACACACACGCAAACGCGTAACAGACGCGCAGCAGACACGAAAACGCGTGACAGACGCGTCAGAAACCGCGTAACAGCTGGCCCCGTTATTTGCGTCTGCCGTTACAGTCCCAACGGGCAGAAAAACCCCATTCCATATAAACCCCACTCCCTTTTCATTTTTCATCTCATTTTCATTCTCTCAACTTGTTTCTTTTGTTTTAGATCTCAGAAAATTTCTTTTTCATTTTGCTACAGTTCCTTGCAATGGCCAGCAGAAACACCCGACGCAGCGCTGCCTCCACCTCTGCCACGACAATATCAACCCCAAGCCACAGTGGCATCCCTAACCGGTTCGCATCC
Source organism: Hibiscus tridactylites (assembly GCA_958450335.1). Taxonomy (NCBI): domain Eukaryota; kingdom Viridiplantae; phylum Streptophyta; class Magnoliopsida; order Malvales; family Malvaceae; genus Hibiscus; species Hibiscus tridactylites. The sequence goes on from OY288279.1 coordinate 74,793,788, forward strand.
ACAGACTCCGCCAAAAGGTACTACAGTTCTTTCCAAAAGAGGGAAATGTGGGAGGAACGAGGGTTCATCTATACCCAACAAACGAAAGAGCTAGGGCTAGAAGGCTTTATCGCTAAGAAGATACAAGCCCTCAAGTGGCAGAAATTTGCTGCCCAAACCGAGGAAATGAACGTAACCCTCGTTCGTGAATTCTACGATACCGTCACCAATAAGGATGCCACGATAGTGACAGTCCGAGGCAAGGAAATCTCCCTTGAGCTGCCGTACATCAACGCGTTATATGGGTTGTACGTGAGCAAGAAGAAAGACGCCCACCGGAGGTTCGTGAATAGTCTGTCGCCGGCAGACTACGACACTGTCATGGCAGAAGTGACAGAGGAAGGCACAGAGTGGAACAAAGACCCGAAGCATCGGTGGACCGTGAGGAGGACCCAATTGACCCCACAAGCCAAGCTGTGGAACCATTTTGTTAAGAAACGCCTCATGCCTACCTCCCACAACACCACTGTCGATCGGCCGAGGTTAGCACTCGTCCACTCCATTCTAAACAAAAGGAAAATCAATGTCGGCTGCTACATCAGGGACGGAATTCTCGAGTGTGCTCTCCGACCTTCAGGACCCCTAGTCTTCCCATATCTCATCACCACACTCTGTCGGGGCAACAACGTACCAGAAATCGAAGAGGATGTCAAGGTCCAAGGGAAGGGGTGGACACAGCAGAATATCTACAGTCTGATGGAACGACAGCACCACCGGCAGACACCTCCAGCCAGATTCCGACGATGCTGCAAAAGATGGAGGAACGACAGCTCGGCCTGATGGGCTTTATAAGGGACTTCACTTCCGCAACGGTAAATTTTATTAAGAATGATTTACATTTTACCAATGTGCAATTCCCCTCCTTCCCAGAAAATTTCTTTGCTGCACCCACGCCTGCTGCGAGCCCCAGAACTCCCTCTACTGCCTCCACACCTGCCACGACCGGTGAAGGCGGCAGAAAGTCTGCCACTCCCAGAGGAGAAAAGAGGAAGGACCCCCTACCGAAGATCGACCCCAAATACTTTGAAGGGTTCTCCTCCTCCTCCGTCTGGCAAGACTTTGACTCCGAGCCATCCGTAGCCCGAGACATCTCCAAGGACTACCCTCCGATGAAAAGGAAGAAGCTGAATGAGATTGTCGAAAGACCTTGCCACGGCAGATCTGCCAACCTCAGCAGCAGCAGCGATGATGATCTCGAGGTCTTGGACCAGCCCCCACTAGGGATGGGCACGGGTCGGGTCGGGTCGGGTTTTTGGCCCACCCGAACCCGACCCGAAATTAAGTATCCTAAAACTAAACCCGACCCGATCTAATTTTTTAAAAAACCCGACCCGACCCGAAAATAAATATACTAAACCCGAACCGACCTATAGAAAAAAATAATAATTTTAGGGACCTAATTGTAAAAAAATAATTTTAAGATGCATAATTATAAAAAATAATAAATTTAAGGACTAAAATGTAAATAAAAATTAATTTTAAGGACCTAATTATAAAAGAAATATATAAGGAGGAGGTATTATTACAAATATCCCTAAAAAATTTAGGGGAAATTACACTAATAGTCCCGGGCCGGGTCGGGTCGGATTTTTTCACCCTAAAACCTGAACCCGACCCGACCCGACCTCACCCTACATAAAAACCCGACCCGACCCAAACCTGATTTTTTTATAAAAATACCTAACCCGATCGGGCCGGGTCGAGTCAGAACCCGTCGGGTCCGGGTGAAATGCCAATCCCTAGCCCCCACACATCTCACCGACCCGTGTCCAGTCAGCTCGAGAGGCAAAGAAGAAAATGGCCTTTGCATCCCCCAGCAACCTGCCAGCCCCGGCCGTCAAGGTCACTGCCCGCTGGCAGCTTCAAGTCAGCAGCAACAGCGATGACAGCTCCTCCACTTAAGTGCTTTTACTTATATAATTGTTGTCTTTGTTGTTTTATCTATTCTGTGATGTATTTTCTGTTTTATTTTTCATTTTATCTGTCATGCATTGAGGGCAATGCAACCCTCGAGTTTGGGGGTGGGCATCCCTCCTTTAATGAACTTGTTAAGTTGTGTCTTTAAATTATGTCTCATTTTAAGTTTATTGTTAAGTTTATTTTTGTGTCAAAAAAATGAAAATAAAAACAAAAATTTGGCTTAAGTCTTTGAGCTGAACTTACCTATCGCGACATGCTCTGTCATGACAGTGCCTTTAAGATGTTTTTAGGAACTATTTAGAGCCTTGCTATAGTTATGATCTTTAGAACACTCTTTGTGACTCTTATGCTGTCTAGATTTGTTTAGTGCACTAGAATAAGAATGTTTACCCACTTGAGCTGCCTATCACTGGCTCTAGGAAAGGAATAAAAGAAAGAACATTTCAGACTCACTTGCTTGCAAAACTGCCTTATAATGATTTTAGGAAGATTTTTCTTTGAGCTTAAGTTAGAAAAAAACTAAAGGATCCTAAGAATTGCCTTCATAAAAGATGAAGTTTAAGGTCAGAAAAAAACTAAAGAAGCCTAAGAATTGCCTCCAGAAAAAAAAAATAAAGTTGAGTCAAGAGTCAGAAAAAAACTAAAGGAGCCTAAGAATTGCCTCCAGAAAAAATGAATTGGCATAAAACTCAAGTTTGTAAGCATGACTATTCTGGCAAACTAAGGGAGTCTAGGCACATATTTGTTCACAAAACCTGCACACAGTGCACAAGAACTATAGCATTATTTCGGATAAATCCAGAAACGCCTGACAAGGTATTGCTCTTGATAGGGAATGTGTGGTAGGTAATGAAAAGTTCATTGAATTAAGCCAAACCAAAAAGTTTTTATTTTTAGTTAGGTCGTCTCTGCTTGAGGACAAGCAAGAACTTGAGTTTGGGGGTGTGTTGAGTGTATAAAAATTCTATATTTTACCCCTCATTTACCCATATTCGGCTGCATTCAAGCATAATTCATTGTATTTAGGATAGATTTCTGTATATACATCACAACTAGATAAAATGGCACAGTTGCTACTAATTTTGGTTACTTTTGCAGGTATCTGCTGAGGCAGAACCAGGGCAACAAAGGAGCAGAGGCGGATCGCAGAACTGGAGTCGAGAAGAAAACGCTACCGTGGTAGCCATGACGACAGAATGGTGAGGTGGAAAAGTGAAGTGGAGCTTGACAGATAGAGAATTTCAAGCCGGTCTATCGTGGACCACTCCTATATTTTTCTGAGCCCTGAGGCAGAATGAAGGTCAAGCCCAAAGTCCAAGGAAGAAACTCAAGGCAAGAGAAGAGGACAAATTAAATGCATCTACTCAGAAGATTTAATGTTTAATAGAGTTGTACTTTAGTTTAAACTTGTATTCTTGCCATATTAGAAAACTTGGACCCAAGGCCTATATAAAGGCATGTAATTCGACCTAGGGAAGGATATCTGATTCCCAGCCATCTTCCCCTAAACCCTTGTCGGTTTCCCCTCTTTACCATGTTCTAAACTCCCTCTACGGCTAAGGGTTGATTCTGTAAAGTAGTTGCAAGGATTGTATTTTTTAGGAATTTTCTGTCATGAAATAAAAACTCCAAGTTTATTTATTCTAGTTTTTCATATCTCACAAGAGTATCGGGAGAGCATTGTGAGGTTATCCATTTGTTTGATATCGGGAGAGTCAAGCATACGAACGAAATAAATACGCGTTTTCCAGTTTATGGTTAAACCATCTCGGCTTAGGGATAAGTACGAGTTTAAGTGGCTAAGGAAGAATTCAACAACATTGGTGTTCACCCTTCGATTCACGCCGGGAGGTATCATCTGAGAAGTGTTCATCAACAGAACTTGGGACTAGGGATAAGACAGGTCATAGTAGGGATTCTTGCCAAGCTTGAAGTACAGAGTTGTTGATCGCTGCTACGACATCAACAGACCTCTGCCGCGACAGGTGCTACCGCGACAGGAACGACGACAGAAGACAAAAGTTTCTCTAACAGTGCAACACCTGCACTACTGAGCAAATCAATATCGACCTATTCTTTAAACCTAATTTCTCTATCTTTTACTTTACTTGTTTCCCAAGATCACTTCACAAATTCAATTAAACTATTTCTTTCTCTTGTGCAAGAATTTAAGGATAGAGTTATTTCTAGTCCCTGTGGAGACGATATCCGATACTCCAAGTATCACTTTACTACTTGCGTCGTGTACACTTGCACTATTTGTGATAGGACTCTTTTACACACAACATTACCCCTTTGGATGGATCACTCAAGATTTCACCACCTTTGACATAGTTGAACTCCCTTGGGTATGTCACCTTCTTTTTCTCAAGAGCCAATTCTTTCAAGGCTTCAAAAGGTGGATCTTATGCATCTTATTCTTTGGTTGGAATCTCGTCCACCTTTGATATTTGTCCTCCATCAATGGCTTCAATGATCCCTACATCACCATCATCACAAGAATCCTTCCTCGAAAGGAGGTTATCATCGAAAACAACATGCATAGACTCTTCTACTACTAAAGTTCTCTTATTAAATACTCGATAGGCTTTAGAGTTTAAAGAATATCCTAAGAAAATAGCTTCATCACTTTTAGCATCAAATTTACCTAAGTTGTCTTTACCATTGTTTAAAACAAAACACTTGCAACCAAATGGATGAAAATAACTAATGTTTGGATTCTTAGATTTTAAAATCTCATATGGTGTTTTCTTTAAAATAGGCCTAATCATTACTAGATTTATAATGTAACAAGCGATATTTATGGCTTCCGCCCAAAAATATTTAGGTAAATTATTTTTGCAAAGCATGGTTCTAGCCATTTCTTCTAAAGTTCAATTTTTCCTCTCAACTACCCCATTTTGTTGAGGAGTGGAAGGTGCGGAAAAATTATGGTTAATCTCATTTTCATTTAAAAATTCTTTGAAACCCAAGTTTTGAAATTCGGTTCCATGATCACTTCTAATGTGAGTAATTTTAAGCTCAAGATCATTTTGGGTTATTTTATAAAATGTGATGAATTTTTCTAAAGCCTCATCTTTTGTATTTAAGAATAGAACCCAAGTAAACCTAGAATAGTCATCTACAAGCACAAAAGCATATGATTTACCACCCAAGCTCATAGTTCTAATTGGCCCAAAAAGATCCATATGAATCAATTGTAAGCATCTACAAGTAGAAACATCATTAATGGATTTAAATGAAGTTCTATGTCGTTTACCCTTAGAGCATGCATCACATATTTTATCATTGGAGAACTTAAGTTTGGGTAAACCCCTAACTAGATTAAGGGAGACTAATTTCTCTAAAACACTCATGCTAGCATGTCCGAATTTTCTATGCCAAAGCCATGAATCATGTTCATCGTATGCAACTAAGCATGCATTGGATGTTTTTATTTCATCTAAGTGCACCATATAGATATTGCATATCCTATGCCTTATGAGCATCAAATTATTTGTTTTAATGTTCATTATTTTACAACCACTTTGATCAAAGAGGACATTAAAACCTTTATCACATAATTGACTAATGCTTAAAAAGTTGTGTTTTAGACCATTGACAAGCAATACATCTTCAATAAGTACGGTTGAGAGATTACCAATGGAGCTAATACCCTCAATATGGCCTTTGGAGTTGTCACCAAAAGTCACTACTCCACCATGCTTTGGCTTGAGCTCCTTGAATCTACTCTTGTCTCCGGTCATGTGTCTTGAGCATCCACTATCAAGGTACCATGTGTTTTGACTTAAAGCTTTGGCCTTGTAGCAATGCTCCCCTACAAACAAGGATTAGTTTCTTGATTTTGGTACCCAAATCATTTTGGGTCCATAAGTGTTAGCTCCCCAAAGCTTGGTTCCCTTAGGAATCCAAGAAGCAATATCATTCACATTATTAGAAACAATGTGTTCCTTAGGAAACCATACACTCCTAATTCTTTTAACTTTGGATTACTTTTGAAAACCTCTTTGTTTGGGGTAAAATGGTTTTCTCTTAACATATTGGGTTTTTGAAGAACTTCCTTTTTCAAAAACATGTTTCCCAATAGTAAGAGAAGTTGTGAGATTATCCACCTCCTTGGTGTGATAATCTTGAAAATCGGAAAGAAGTTTTTCTAAATCAAGATTTTTCTTTTTGAGATCATTTGAAAGATTAATCAAATACAAAACCTTCTTTTCCAATTCCTAATTGGTTTTTGAAAGAGACTCATTTTGATTTTTCAAATTGGAAATATTTTTCTTATTTTTCAAAATAGACTCTTTGTATTTTTCAACCAACTCTCATAAACATCTTGTAACTCATCATAGACATCATATAATTCATTGTAAGTAAGAGATGATGAGTTAGGGTTTACCATTGGTTCTTCCTCAAATTCCATGAGACAAAGGTTGGTCACTTCCTCCTCTTCTTCGGATGACTCCTCGTCACTCTAAGTTGCCACTTGAGCTTTGAGCTTGTTCTTCTTCCCAAAGCTTTTCTTTCTCAATTGAGGGCACTCGGATCGGATATGGCTGATTTTCTTGCACTCATAGCAAGTGATTTGGTCCTTCTCTTCTTCTTTACTCCTATTCTTGAAGTCCCCTTTTCTATTGAATTTTCTTCCTCAGTTGGATTTCATGAACCGTGTGAATCTTTTGGCCAACATGGCCATCTCCTTATCTTTCTCTTTACTCGAATCGCTCTCATTGTATAAAGCTTTAAGTGTGATTCCAATCTTCTTCTTCTCAACCTTCTTCTTCTCAACTTTCTTCTCTTCTTTCTTCTTCCCTACCTTGTTTCATGATTTCATGAGTGAGTAGAGATCCAACAATGGCATCAAGATTGCGAGTCTTCAAATCTCTACCTTTCGATCCCAAGATTCTGGAAGAGAATATAAGAGTTTCCGAACTAACTTGTCTTCGGGTATACCTTCACCGAAGCCTTTTAATTCGTTGACGATAACTGGGAACTGATAAAACATATTGGAGACGTTTTCATCGAGATCCATCTTGAAATTCTCATAGCTTAAATTGAGCAACTCGATCTTTGTCTCTTTAACATCGCTAGTTGTTTGCACGTGTAGTGTACTATAAATGATATGCAAATATGGTGCAAGTATACACGTCAAACAAGTAATACATTGATAAGTGAGTATCGTCTCCACAGGGATTGGTGGTGTTTCGAGTTGAGTTTAAGCGCACAAGTCATGAAATGTAAACATAGAATATTGTGGCAAATCAAGACAAAATGATAAATAATGTAGCAATAAAGATAAAAATAGCGCGCTGAAATTAGTAAACTTAACAAGTCCTCTTACGTATGCGAAACTCACTTGGGATTGACTGGTTCGGTTGCTTGTTTAACCTATGCATTAGCTAAACTAGGGCTTATCTCACTAGCTTACTCTATGCTCGACATGATTTGCTAAGGTTGCTCCTCAACTATCTCTAGCAAGGAAGCTGGGAGTAGGAAATACTACAGCAATACCTCTCAGCGTAAACTCTAACATTCCCCTTACCCATAAAGTTCTATCCTTTTTAGCCGTTGAAACCCATCACTTATCTCTAAGGTGGATTAGAGTTGTGCCTCTCAGCAGCCAACTCCATTGTCTATGACGGTCAAAGGTAGCTCTCTCGATTACTAACTTCAACTCACACCTAAGGAAAGGCCAACAATCGAAGGCTCTTACAACCCTAAGCATTTAACAAACATAGACAAAATATAGAAATAAACAAGAGATAAATAAGCATGCATTGAAGAAACTAAAACATAAATCATCCAAACAGTCCAAGCCACCTAAAATCAGTTCATGGTCGGGCAATAAACATCCAAAGTATCTTCGTTTGTACAACCCATTTTCGAAATATAAAAGAAATGCTAAAGCAACAGAAGGGGAAGAGGAAACTCTCGATCCGTGATGGACTGCAATGCCACGAACCACCCTAGGCTTACTACCTCTCTCAAGGTCAGCAAGGTCAAACCCTTGGAGCTTCAACGATGGAGGACACCAAGTGGAGGAAGAAGAAGAAAGGAAAAGAGTCGTATTTGCTTTTCTCCCTAGCCTTTTGTCATTTTTTCGCCGCTCTCTCTTTAATGAGGGTCTCATGTCCTTTATATAGTAGGGATCCTAGGGTTTTATGCCTTAATATTCTTTGACGTCCTGGGAATATTCCCTATGCATGTGGGCACAATCAGACAAAAAAGGGCTCGCACATATGGGCTCTAAGAGTGAGCGCGTTACTTTGTCCTTTTCTGCACCCATAATTGTTGTCCAAAATGTTGTAGCAATTTTCCTCCTTTTCCGGCTTTACACCAGCCTCAACCTACACATCACAACACCAGCACATACCCTTCAAGCAACATCTAATCTTGTGAAATTAAGTCAAACCACCAACAAGCAAAGATGTATGCAATTATATGCCCTAAGTGCACCTATATGCTATGAAATGACCTTGAGAACAAACAAATACCTAAGTAAAAAGGTGTAAAATATAAGTATTTTGGCAAGTTATCACTAGTTCCCTCATATGTCGTCTCGAGGGTATCCTAAACTTCCTTGGCGCTTTTGATGGAAGACACCTTTGAATATATATTGGGACTGAGAGCACAAAAGATCATATACAAGGCTTTAACATTGACTTGCAACCGTCTTCTATCTTCATCGGTCATCTCGACTTTGACCTTTGGGACTAGTCTTCCTTTGCCATCTCTCTTCATAAGAATGCTTGGTCTGTCTTCTACAACGTCCTATACCATATAGTCGTTGGATTTGATGAAGAGACGCATCTGATTCTTTCAATATGGGTAGTTACCCCCATTGAAGAATGGTGGTTTGGTGGTAGATTGAGACTCATAGAGGTTGGGACCGGAGATGGATGTCATTGCTTCAAGTTGTTGTTGATCAAACTCTTCTAGAATCGACTCAAGAGGGTTGTAATTCTTCCAATAAGTGTAGCTGTGATACTAGTTGTTGAGTTGATCAAACAATTGCAAATGACCAAGATGGGGTGAATTGGCGATTAAAAATTTGAAGGTGGAAATTGGATGAATGAAAATTTGACACAAGGCAATTTATAGTGGTTCAAGTTCCTAAATGAACTCTACCTCCACTACCTTAGCTCCCACTAAGGATTTTCAATAAATCCACTAATTGATTTTTCCTCTTTTCTTGGATGAGGAGGAAACCTTACAAAACCGATTAAGCTTTCTACCCAAAGCTTAATCCAACACACTCTTTACAATGAAGGAATTTGGTAAACCTTACAAATACCTCTCAAAAGTTGATGTTTACCCAAATACAATAAAAAAACTCCCTAAACTCTCAATAAAAATACAATGATAAACTCATTTGAGTTGGGTACAAAGATTTGACTCTAAAATGATCAAGGTTTGAATTTGAATGCTTTGATGTTGCTTTAAGGCTTAATAGTTGTTGTTGTAGCATTTGAGACTTGTTTTTATACCTTTGCATTGATTTCTAGCCGTTTGGGTGGTTGAGGTCATTAATCTAGCCATTGGGCTGCAATTTCCCGCAATAAATGCTCCTCAACAACCTATCGTATCGGTACGGTTCGTGGGCGTATCGGTACCTGTCTCAAAGAAGAAAGATTCGTTTTCACTGAAAAACAGGGTGTATCGATGCGCTTGAAGGGCGTATCGGTACGGTATTAAGGGGCGTATCGATATGGATTTTGCTCACTGATCTGAATTGAGTTTTGCTAAAAAAATGTATTAGTACGCTACCTTAGCGTATTGATACCGTTCAACGGTCATTTAAAATTTTGGATTCCAATATTTGACAAGCCAACGTTCAAATATTAAATGCAAAAGTTTTTGCAAAGGTTAGCATATCGTATCGATACGATGACATACCGTATCGGTATGCTATAGCAAAGAATATTTTTATATGAAAATTGTATTGATATAGTCACGATGCCCATCGATACGCTATAGCTTAAAGTCTTCCCCAGATGAATATCGTATCGATACGCATAAGGGTATCGATACGTCTGGGCATTTTGTTGCTCTTTGGCTTGAAAATATTTAGAATATTTGAACCCTTTTAATATGTTTTGACTTGAAATAGTGTTTGGTTCAAAATGGCTTGTCAAATTGTGAGTCTTTGAAAATACTTAAAAATTTATTGTTTTACAATTTAGTCCTTAAGGTAATTTTTTATATCAAAATCAATTTTGGTTCTACAATTAGAAACTTGTTGAGAGATATGAAGGTTCCACTGCATGACTTACCAAAGATATGGTGCGATAATACTAGCACCATAGCTATGGTTGTTAACCTCGTAATGCATGCCAAGACGAAACATGTAGAGTTAAATTTGTATTTCGTTCGAGATAAGGTGTTGAGAAATGTACTAAAAGTTGGCTATGTGTCAGCAAATTGTTAGATTGTCGATCTTTTTACAAAGCCATTAACTGCTCAACAATTTGTATTCATGCGAAAGAAGCTCAATGTTATGCATGTCTCTGTTTTACAAGCAGAAGAAGAAAATAGGGTGAATGTTAAAGTAAGCCCAGAATGATCCAAAATATTCCTCTAAAGCCCAAAATATTCGACCCATAATAGTCGGTCTGCTCTAGTTATAGTTGAGCTGGAGGTAGTTAGGTTGTTAGTGTTTGTTGCTAGCAGGCTATTAGGGTCTTAGTATAAATAGTCAATTAAGTCAAAGCCAAACTCAGATTATCATTGTATGGCTGATTCATTTCTATTAAAAACCAATAAAAGAAGTAGCCCAATTTCCTAAACCATCTCTTATTTAGGGTACGCCGCTTCTCCCTTCTCCATTCATTTCAGTTCATCTCCTTCTTCAGTCATACAACGACCGTCGTTATCTCACCGGATCTGATTCAACATTATTGATATGAAAAATCGAACCAACCAAATACACACATAAAATAAATAATTTTTTAGGAAAAACAAATAAATATTATTCACCTTTTAAAAAAATATGCTAGTGGGTTTATTTCACTTTTTTTTTAAATAGTTGTATAATTTTATCAACTAAGTTATACTTCTGATTAGTGTAAGCTATTTGTTGTCATCTTATGGCATTCAACAACAACCTCCAATATTCTTCGACACAAGTGATGTTAACATATATTTGGGTTTGCCTTTCATGCATTTTATGATGATAAATTCATGCACCAACTACATGATGGGTTCTTATTAAAAGCTCTTAAAAGTAAATACAGAGTCGAAGTGGGAATCAAATGTAAGTCCTTATTTTAACATCAGATACAATTTGCACCCAGAAACAGGCAGCAATTTATTAGCAGTTGCTTGTTTTAGCATGAGATACAAGCACTTTATCTCATGTATTCGCAGCAAATCTCCTTGAAGAGAGGACCAAGAGTCCAAGACATAAAAGCAACACACAAACTAAACCAAACGAAACAAAAGGGAAGACCAAATCAAGCTCTCAGTAGCCAAATGCTTTTAAACTAATAAAGCAAGTGGTCAGATTATTCTGGAGTAGGCAAGTCTTCCTCGGTCGGTGGAGCCAATTCCCACTCTCCATCTTCATTTCTCACAAGCCCTTTGTTCTTCTCCACCCACCATGAACCGGGCATCAAGTACTCATCTTTCAAAATCGCACGAGACTTGTTCACCAGAGCCAAACTTCTCTTCACTCTCAGCTTAAACTCTCCTCTCTCTCCATTCCACCCTGCTACTACGTGCAACATTGCCTGCAAATCATGCCAATCATTGGGATCCATCGACTCCTTCAAGCTCGGAGACCTCCTCGTATCGATTACGAATTCGGTCCCCGTATAAACGTACCCCAACAACACGCTAGGGTAGTGGGGAATGATATCAATTGTGTTCTTTATATGTAAAATTCTAAAATTTGGATGCCTCTTCGTCCTCTCATCAAAAGCCTTATTTCCCACCTGTGGAGAACCAAAAACAATAGCTGCCACGGGAATATCGTCGACTATACCGCTCTCAACCACGTCAAAAGCACTTAAAGTTGCTAAACTAGCCCCCAAACTATGCCCAGTAAACACTATGCTTACATTTTCACCCTTGTATTTCTCTTTCAACTCTTTAATCTTACCCTGAAGTTGTGCCCTTGCACTCAGTTTTGTAAAAGTTGATTTGGGGTCGTCAGAAATGTAAAGCGTCAGCCAACCGAACATCACTTTAGGCTGCTTCTCATTTTCATCACCACTGCCAGTGCTGGTGCTATTACCATCGTTTTCGTCGACTCGCAAAAGGGGTTCAATAGACTCAAGCTTGGGTTCAAAAACATCAACCCACTCGTAGCCACGGGTAGTTCCTCGCCACACTACGTAGATCTCTCGGCGACCGAGAGCTTTCGATGTTTCGTCGGACGTAGAGGCGATGTAGCCGATCCAGTTCGACTCCCGGTCCCAGGACTCCCTTGACATGGAGCGGAGCAAAAAGGCTTCAGGGAGACTGACACGAGCGGTGGCATAGAGGAACGACTCTATTTTGTAATCAGAGGCGGATTCCAGCATGACTTTGTGGAAGAAAGAGGGCTTGCCATAGCGGCTCGAACCGCAGAACTTGGAGTTTTGGTCGTTGTTGAAGGCGTCATATGTGGCCTGGCAGAAGTCACCACAGCGGATGATGAGCTTACGAAGCGAGAGGTCAAGAGGATCGAGAAGCGAGTCCCAGTGTTTGCTACCGAGCAGCTCCTCCCATGACGATTCTGGTCCTTCATTTGCAGCCGTGAGCAAGTTAGCTGCCCACAAAGATGTGGCTACCATGAAAATAATGCATGTGGCTTTGGTCGTTTGTAAGGTCAACGGAAAGATCATAGTCAAAGTATGGGTATGAACAGATTAGTTCAGAATTTCAATTTCTTCAACAATCAATAGCAACTAAAGTAGAAAGTAGAAACCAATTACTTTAATGGAAATTGGCCAAGAGAACACCAAAACTGCAACTTCTTATATTCTGACGAACAAGAAAGTGGAACAAAAATAGGAGAAATTGCAACCATGAGCTTGTTTAGCAACATGCTGCTCCAATTTTAGACATTAATAGAGCTGATGAATAGAGTGGCGAGAGGACAGCTACCAACATATACTTGATCTAGCAAAGTGCAAATGGTAAAGAAAACAAAGTTTGACCATTCATCTTCGAACAAAAATCTTCTACCCCTAAGTATGTTTTTTGTACGCTCCACACTGAAAAATACTAAAATTTAAATTTTAAACTCTAACCCTAAAATTCACTTCTAAACCCTAAACACTACACCCTAAAAACTACACATTACCCTTAATCCCCTAAACTCTAAACCCCTTTATCTTCCTTCAACCTAAATAAAGATGAGTTAATGCAATATTAGAAGGGTAAATAAAAAATGAAAAGTATTTCTCGCACCAGTGGTGAAAATTTTAATTTTTACAAATTGATTTAATATAGGGTTTAGAAGTCTAGTTTAGGGTTTAGAAGTTATGATTTAGTGTTAGGGTTTTAAAGTTAGAAATTTATATTTTAATTTTTATATTACAATTAGGCATGCTTTGAATTTTTTTATTATTCGTGCTTGGAATAAGAACCCATAAAAGGCTTAATATTAAAATAAGTGTTCAAATTATCTCGTTTTTTCTCTTTTAGGTGCCTAAACTTATTTTTGCTTAACTGATGCACCTATTTTGACTAAAAAAATAATAATTTAAACACTTATTTTGATACTAAACCTAAAAAATAGGGATTTGAAATACTAGAGAATGAGCTACTTAAAAAATATTTGATAACAAGGATTGAATTTAAATTGCAAATATATTTGATATTTTTCTTACGAGTAAACATTATATATAATTAAATTGTCTAATAATGGTAAATTTCAAAAAATAATATAGTTAAAAACAAAATAAAAAGTGTTGAATTTTTTTTTACTAATGAATAAGTAGATTTTTTACCTAACATTTTTCAAGCTTTTTCATTAAAAAATTCTAAAAGATAATTTAAGTTTCGGATTATTAATTGTGCTTAAAATATTAAATTACTGAAATGGTTGGTTTTCGATAAATTGACTTTTTTACTAGATTATATATAGATCTTTAGTCTTAATTAGTTTGATTGAAAATTTATATAGATTATGGGTTGCGTTTAGATACAATTATTATCAGAATAAAGATGGAAAGAGAAAACGGAAGAAACTGGAACGTATAAATGTCAATAGTTTAGGCTACGACATTATGCAGATGTAGCAATTAATTATCGACCAATGCTATATATAGAAAAGTCAAATAATATTTTTGAAATAAACTAAATTATATTTAAAGTAATAGAATTATAAATATATCATAATGCAAACATTAAAATTAAGAGCGTAAAAGATATTAAAATACAAAACATATTACTTTTAGAAGGACTTAAATAATCTTTTCAATAAAATTCAGCAAACAATTACTTTGACCAGAGTACTCTATAAAGAAAGTAAATTATTTCGTTACTTGTTCTTGGCATATCGGCACATAGGGGTGTTCAAAAATATTTGATCCGATTCGATTATTCGTTGATCCGATTCGAAAATTCGAATATCCGACCCGATTTTTTTCCGGATTGGATATCCGAATTGATTTTAAATTTTTCGAATCGGATGCGGATTGTAATATTTCAAGTTTCAGATTATCCGAAAATTAATTTTTTATGAATATCATTTTTTATTTTTAACAATTTGATGCTTGTTATATCCGAAAATTAAAAAAAAACAAAATTTTTATAGATGTGAATCTTATGATATTTAGCAATTTGTTGTTTGTTAATTCGAAATTTTTATAAATACGAGCTTCAAATTTGAAAAACTAATTAAATTAAAATCTATTTTCGAATAATCGGATATTTGAATATCTGATCCGAATATTCGATATCCGAATATTCAGATATCCGAATTTTCTGGATCGGATACGATCACTATAATGTCGATCCGAAAAACCGGATATCCGAAAAAATCGGATCGAATCTGATCCGATATCCGACAATAAATACATTTATCGGCACAATCACGAAAGGAAATAATAAGCATATATATATCGGCCTCTTTCACTAACAAGAATGCTCATTGATATTCGTCACTCGAATGTTGAACTGTCAAAAGACAGACAACTGTCACAAAGATAGACTATAATTGCTATAAGAGCATACGAAGGAACTGTCATAAAAACAGACGAGAGGATTGTATCCCCTCGTCCCGGTCTGGTCGATGACCGGTCCGAGTAGGCTACAGGGGAAAAACCGAAGAGAAACTCGTTAAGGTCCCACCTCGGTTAGCAACCCTAGAAAATTCCTTTTAATTAAATATTTCCTAAAGGCATATTATTCCCTAAGTGATCACGACAACGAAAAACATCAACAAAGATACACAACCGAACCCCAAACAACATGTTAACAGTCCATTTTACACTTTCAGGGCAGGTTGTATCGATACGCTAAGAGAGGGTATCGATACGCCTTGACCAAGGTCAACAACCATCAGTCAACACAGGAAGACCGTATCAATACAACCCTTGAGCGTATCGATACACCTTTCTCGGTCAACATCTCGTGGTCAACGAGATAAAACTGTACCGATACGCTAAAGTCTCCTGAAAATCTCAGAATTCCAGTGAGCTTTGGGCGTATCGATACACCCCCGAGTATCGGTACCCCTAGCCAATTCTGTGTCCCAGAGTGTAGGACCGTATCGATACGACCCTTAGGCGTATCGATACGCCCTGCACTGCAAGACACTAGATTGCAGAAAAACAATACGAGACTCAACTCTAAATGCAATTTGAGACTTCCCTAGCCACACTCAAACATACATACAACACCTATCAACCACAACCTAAATATACGAGGCATCCAACATGAACAAACATCATTCAACCAAGGAATTCATGTATTCATTCAAAGGAGGCATACATAGCATATATGAGGTTCATACCTTAGCAAACAAACATCAAACATTCATATAAGGCAGTCTAAACATGGCATCAACAAGCGACACAAAAATCAACAAAATAATGAGTCTAAACATGCTCCTAAACAACCAAAAATATCCATCAATAGCATGAATCCCACTACTTAACTATTACATGTTCATAACTTAAAATTCATACTTGATAAACTCAAAAGCCAACAAACACACTTGGAGGCCCCCCTCTTGCGCTAGCAACCCACGAACTACGAATCTGCATTGTCGAACAAAAGAGAGCGTAAGCATAAAGCTTAGTGAGGGTAAGCTCTTTAAAAACAAACCTCGACAATGCGGGGTCCAAACACGAGCACAACAAGGTAAACGCATGATCTTACCTTCGATCCACATGAGCCAAACATACATGATGCATGAACAATTATCCATTGATATGTCATGCTCCACAAGCTCAATCCACAACATATGTAAACACATATATTAAACCAATTAGAAATCACATTTCATATCACATTGATACACATATTAACTCATATTGGCACCTAGCTATGACTCGAATACGCAGATAAACACGTTGGAACTCACATCCAACAACAACTTTACCTCACGGTGGGATTACACTCATCATCGTTCTCATGGAGGGGATTCCACTCATCATCATGCCACGTCAATGGGATTACACACATCACCGACTATCATATACATAAGAAGAATTTTTGGGCCAACCCGTACTCCATCTTGATGACTACCATCATCAAGACCACTCGCGCATTTGACTCTCGTGTGCACACTAACATCCTAATGATCGATCATTTGTACCCAAGCATACTAGTGTCAATACTAACACAATTCACAATATCATTCAATAACAACTTCCGTGCTTAGCATGTACTCACCATGATTAACATCATGCCCATACCTCTTGCATATAACAATGCATCACAACCATGCCTCAACATTCATGTATATCACATTATACATAACACCATAACACATATCATCATGAGGCAATAACATCAATTAAAGAGTTCAACCAAGGTCTCTAATTAAAGCTTATGATTAGGCTACCACTCTAATCCTAACTCTAGGTGGGTCTACCAAGCCCAACCTAGTCCACATGCTTGAACCAATTATTCAAAGACCATTTCGAAAACATTAAACTACTTACCTTCACTTCCAAGCTCAACTATCAAGCAACCAACACCTTCAAGCTTCTAGATTCACTCCCGATGTCTCACCGATGTCAAACCTCAATTCTAACCAAATCCAAACACAAACAAAACACCGACAATCAATTACTAGTCGTCAGAAACAACCCGGATTAACATTTCCAAGCAAACTAACACCCAAATTCATGCCCAAAACAGAATTCCCGAGCAGCCCTCAAAACCCACTGAAAACTTCCATTTGAATCAACCAAACGATCATCAAACACACCCAAAATGACCCTCATATATCATACTATCATAACCAAGCATTTTCCCACTCATCAAAGCCCTTAAACCAACTCTAAAACCTCTCTAAAACCCCAACAAAACCCATTTCCGAAAATTAGTTTAAATCATCCAAAATTAAGATATGTTGGCCCTTTTTGGTTTCTAAGATCATAACAAACATTAACAAATCGAAAACTTAAATCAAAACCCTTAAAGTAGCAACCTTTGATATTTTTCCATGGAAAACCAAATTTCCAAAACATGAATAAAAATGAAATCTAAAGGTACTTTTGGATAGAGGAAGATGAGAGCAAAATGAAAATGTAGTTACCTTTCAAAACCGAGCTAAGATGAAGAGGGGATGAAATGGAATAGTGAAGGGGGATTAGAGCTTCTTTTGTCGTTCAAAAATGCAAATGGGAGAAGGAAGAAGACAATGTTCTCTTTTAATTAAAAGGGGTTTTAAAAGAAGTCCACTTTATTACAGAAATGCCATTAATGAGATGGCAACTCTCATTTACTTTAAAATCCATGTAATTTGAGTTTCCTTCCAATTTAGTCCAATCATAAAACGTTTGCTTTGAAATCACAAGGTCCAAATAATATATAATATTATTCTAATTATAGAATCGAGACTCAAAATATTATTTAAATATTATTTTCTCTCGACCCCTAAACCCGGGTGTTAACTCTCCCCCCACTTAAGGAATTTTGTCCCCGAAATTATCTGACGGAAACAAGTACGAAAACTGCTCAAGCATATCTGCTTTCCTCTCCCACGTGGCCTCTTCCACACCTCTATGTCTCCAGACACCTTGACTAACTCTATGGTCTTTCCACGCAACACCTTGCTATCAGAAGCAAGTATCTCAATAGGCTCTTCATTGTAAGACAAATCCGGATTCAACCCTATCTCGTCAACAGACATAACATGAGAAGGATCTGATCTATATCTCCTAAGCATCGACACATAAAACACATCATGTATCTTCTCTAACTCAGAAGGCAATCTCAAACGGTAAGCTACAGGCCCAATCCGCTCAACTATCTCATACGGACCAATAAACCTCGGACTCAGCTTGCCTTTCCGGCCAAATCTCATTACCTTCTTCCACGGAGATACCTTCAGAAACACTTTCTCACCCACGGAGAACTCAATCTCTTTTCTCTTCAAATCTGCATAAGACTTCTGACAATCGGAAGCTGCTTTCAAACGATCACAAATCAACTTCATTTTTTCTGTAGTCCCCTTAAGCAAATCTGGCATATGTAACAACCTCTGACCTGTTTCAGCCCAACAAATCGGAGTCCTACATCGTCTACCATACAAAGCCTCATAGGGAGCCATCTGAATACTAGCCTAATAACTGTTGTTGTAAGCGAACTCAACTAAAGGTAAGTGCTTCTCCCAAGAACCCTGGAAGTCAATCACACAACAACGGAGCATATCCTCTAGAATCTGTATCACTTGCTCTGACTACCCATCGGACTGCGGATGATAAGAAGTACTGAAGTGCAAACGGCTACCTAAAGCACTATGCAAACAACTCCAGAACCTCGAAGTAAATCTCGGGTCTCTGTCTGAAACAATAGACTTCGGAACTCCATGAAGTCTCACAATCTCACGGATGTACAAGTTTGCCAACTTGTCTAAAGAATTCGTAGTGTTCACTGCTAGGAAGTGAGCACACTTAGTGAATCTATCCACTATCACCCAAACATAATTCTTCTTCGAAGGAGACAACAGTAATCCTGACACGAAGTCCATGGTGATCCTCTTCCATTTCCATTCCGGAATCTTCAAAGGCCGTAACAAACCTGAAGGAACCTGATGTTCTGCCTTCACCCTCTGAGAAACCATACAACGGCTCACATACTTGGCTACATCCTTCTTCAAACCAACCCAGAAGTAATCATTCTTCAAGTCATGGTACATCTTGGTACTACCCGGATGCATAGAAAATGGACTCGAATGTGCTTCACTCAGAATCTGACGTCTCAACTCAACATGTTCTGGTACAACAACTCTATCTCTAAAGCACAACACATTCTCACCATTGAAGCTATACTCGGTCGGTCTACCTTCGGCTATGTCCTGAACATGAGGAACTAAAGACACATCTTGCAACTGTTTCTCTCTAATCAACTGGATTAAAGAAGGTTTCACTACAACTCTATGATCAAACCACCATCATCGGATACACCCAATCTAGAAAATATAGCTCTCAACTCAACTGCAACTTTTCTACTCAAAGCATCGGCTACTACATTTGCCTTACCCGAATGGTACTCAATGGTCAAATCATAATCTTTCAACAACTCAATCCATCTTCTATATCTCAAGCTCAACTCTCTCTGTGTCATCAAATACTTCAAGCTCTTATGATCGGTGTAAACTATACACTTCTCACCATACAAGTAATGACGCCAAATATTCAATGCAAACACAACTGCGGCTAACTCTATATCATGAGTAGGATAGTTCTTCTCATGCACCTTCAACTGTCTCGAAGCATAGGCAACAACTCTTCTTTCTTGCATCAAAACACAACCTAAACCTATGTATGAAGCATCATTATATATCACAAATTCTTTACCTGAAACAAGTTGCACTAACACTGGAGCATTTGTCAAAGCTTCTTTCAATTTCTCAAAGGCCTTCTGTCTTGCATCTGACCACTCAAACTTAACTCCTTTTTGCAACAATTTGGTTAAAGAAGTAGCTACTCTAGAGAAACCATCAACAAATCTCCTATAGTAACCAGCTAATCCTAGGAAACTCTTAATTTCAGACACGGACTTAGGTTGTTTCCACTCAACAATAGCCTCAATCTTCGACGGATCAACGCGGATACCTTCGGCTGAAACAACATGGCCAAGAAATACAACCTCTCGAATCCAGAACTCACATTTACTAAGCTTCGCATACAACTAATTGCTCAACAATCTCTGCAAAACAAATCTCAAGTGCTCATCATGCTCTTCTTCTATCTTCGAGTACACAAGAATATCATCTATGAAAACAACTACAAAACGGTCTAGATAGTCTCTAAAAATTCTGTTCATCATATCCATGAATGATGCAGGTACGTTCGTGAGCCCAAACGGCATCACAAGGAACTCATAGTGACCATATCTAGTCCTAAAAGTTGTCTTCGGAACATCACACTCTTTTACTTTCAACTGATAGTACCATGATCTCAAGTCTATCTTCGAGAACACTAAAGCACCTCTCAACTGATCAAACAAATCATCTATACGAGGAAACAAATACTTGTTCTTCACAGTCAACTGATTCAACTGCCTGTAGTCAATACACATACGCATACTGCCATCTTTCTTCTTTGCAAACAACACATGAGCACCCCAAGGAGAACTACTAGGCCTAATGAAACCACGGTCTAATAACTCTTGCAGCTGACTCTTCAATTCTTTCAACTCTTTCGGAGCCAAACGATACGGAGCTATAGAAACTGGAGTAGACCCTGAAACAGTCTCAATCACAAACTCAACATCTCTGTCAAGAGGCAAACCTGGTAACTTTTCAGGAAACACATCCAGAAAGTCACAAACTGTTCTAATATCTTTCGGTCTAGCCTCACTTATATTCAGATTCATCACATAAGCTAAGTAAGCCTCACATCCGGAATCCATCAACCTTTGAGCCTCTAAAGCTGACACAACATTAGACAAGAACTTTCGCCTACTACTACTACCTCGTAGTCATCAGAAAGTTTCAAAGAAATCCTCTTTGTCTCAAAATCCACACTAGCTCGGTGCTCAACTAACCAGTCCATACCCAAAATAATATCAAAACCATAAAAAGGAAGCTCCATCATATCAACGGAAAACACATGACCCTGAACCTTCAGCAGACACCTCCTATACATACGTCTAACCACAACTGTCTCACCAAAAGAACTAGTCACATGCATACCTACATCTAAGATCTCAACGGGTATATCTAACTTCCGTGCATGCTTACTCAAAATGTAGGAATGTGTAGAACCCGAATCAACCAAAGAAAGCAAAGACATAGACTGTAACTCAAAATTACTTGCTATCACATCAGTGTCGTTCCCGGCCTCTCTCTGAGCATAGACTCTCGCTGGTCCTCTTGCCTCTGGATGTACTGCCACAACATGAGCAAGGTTCCTCTGAGCATCTACCCTAGGTGCATCAGCCCTAGGCTGGAAGTAGCCTCGACCGCGCCCACGGCCTCTCTAAAAATCAATCACTCTCAAAAGAGCCTGAGCTATGTTCGGTGCTTGTGCCGCCTGATGCGGACACTCCCTCCTCAAGTGGTCCCTCGAACCACAGTTTCAACAATCATGGAAGTTACCCCAACACTCACCAGTATGTTTTCTCCCACAACGTGTGCACTCGGGCAATCACCCTCCACCTCTATGGCCCTGGTGGCCTCTACCATGGTGGCCACCGCCACGCCTATGGTCAAACTGCTGACCGCCACCTCTATGCCTCTTGGCATCTCCACGGTCAAAGTTGTTATGCCTCTTACCAGAACTAGAACCTCCAAAACGCTTGGTCAGCCCCAAGCTATGCTCAATGTCCTTGGCTCTAGCAACCAAGACATCAAAATCTGAATAATCAGAAGCTAAAGTGTACCTCTTAACTTCCTCTTGAAGCCCATATCTGAATCGGTTACAACGGTCCCTCTCACTAGGAACTAACTCTAGAGCATATTGACTCAAACGAACAAAACGGATCTCGTAGTCAGTCACAGTAGCATCTCCCTAAACCAGAGCCATAAACTCTCGCTTATTATCATCCAGATACCTCGGCCCCAAGTACCTCTTCCGAAAAGCAGACTCAAAGAAATCTCATCCAATCTCAGCCTCTGGAACTCTAGTAGTAATGGTGACCCACCAAGTGTAGGCATCACTCTAAAGCAAAAAGGTCACATTACCCAATTTGCGAGCACCCACACAACCCATCTGAGCTAAGATGCGAACGGTCTTCTCTAACCACAACTCAGACATCTCTGGTGTAGACCCTCTGAAATCTTCAGCCCCTAGGCTACGGAGCCTCTCCAACGGTAGATTAGCATCATCACCTCTAGGCTGAGCTGCAGCCTGAGCTCCAGCAACTGTGGCCTGAAATGCTCCCGCTATGGCTTGCACAAGCGGAGTCATATCTATTCCGGCTGGACCTTGGCCACCCTGAGGTCCCTCTCCTTCAGCTTCATCCTCGCCTCCAACTCCATGCGGAGGAGGTGGTGGTGGTGGAGGAGCTCCAATTCCAGCAGCAGGCTCCACTACATGAGCCTCAACTCCAGCCACTGGCTCATTAACAAGAGCCGCAACACGTGATTCCTGACGAACCACCCTCGGCCTCGACATTGCTCTTACAGATAATAACTACAACCACAACAACAAAATATACAAAATTGGGTTAGCAAGGCAAGACTTCCAAGTGGCTCAAGTATGTTCCCTCACTTTAAAAATCCCTTTTCTGATGTAATAGTAGCAATGGGACTCTAAACATCATGCTTTAAAACAAAACAACGAGCATACTTGTTACACAAGCAATCATGCTTACAAGGCAAGCAAACACCGTGCATATCAATACAAAAACTTAACTTACCTCACTTACCTGCCCAAGGTCTCGGTAACCTTAGGCTCTGATACCAACAAGTGTAACCCCTTCGTCCTGGTCTGGTCGGATGACCGATCCGAGTAGGCTACACGGGGAAAACCGAAGAGAAACCCGTTAAGGTCCCACCTCGGTTAGCAACCCTAGAAAATTGCTTTTAATTAAATCTTTTCTAAAGGTATATTATTCCCTAAGTGATCACGACAGCGGAAAACATCAAGAAAGATACACAACCGAACTCCAAACAACATGTTAACAGTCCATTTTACACTTTCAGGGCAGGCCGTATCGATACTCTAAGAGAGGGTATCGATACGCCTTGACTAAAGTCAACAGCCATCGGTCAACACAGGAAGACCGTATCGATACAGCCCTTGAGCATATCGATACGCCATTCTCGGTCAACATCTCGTGGTCAACGAAATAAAACCGTACCAATACGCCAAAGACCCATGTCGATACGCCAAAGTCCCCTGAAAATCTCAGAATTCCAGTGAGCTTTGGGCGTATCGATACACCTCCGAGTATCGGTACCCCTAGCCAATTCTGTGTCCCAGAGTGTATGACCGTATCGATACGGCCCTTAGGCGTATCGATACGCCCTGCACTGCAAGACACTAAATTACAGAAAAACAACACGAGACTCAACTCTAAATGCAATTTGAGACTTCCCTAGCCACACCCAAACATACATACAATACCTATCAACCACAACCTAAACATACGAGGCATCCAACATGAACAAACATCATTCAACCAAGGAATTCATGTATTCATTCAAAGGAGGCATGCATAGCATATATGAGGTTCATGCCTTAGCAAACAAACATCAAACATTCATATAAGGCAGTCTAAACATGGCATCAACAATTCACACAAAAATCAACATAATAAGGAGTCTAAACATGCTCCTAAACAACCAACAATATCCATCAATAGCACGAATCCCATTGCTTAACTATTACATGTTCATAACTTAAAATTCATACTTGATAAACTCAAAAGCCAACAAACACACTTGGAGGCCCTCCTCTTGCGCTAGCAACCCACGAACTACGGATCTGCATTGTCAAACAAAAGAGAGCGTAAGCATAAAGCTTAGTGAGGGTAAGCTCTTTAAAAACAAACCTCGACAATGCAGGGTCCAAGCATGAGCACAACAAGGTAAATGCATGATCTTACCTTCGATCCACATGAGCCAAACATACATGATGCATGAACAATTATCCAATGATATGTCATGCTCCACAAGCTCAATCCACAACATATGTAAACACATATATTAAACCAATTAGGAATCACATTTCATATCACATTGATACACATATCAACTCATATTGGCACCTAGCTATGACTCGAATACGCGGATAAACACATTGGAACTCACATCCAACAACAACTTTACCTCACGGTGGGATTACACTCATCACCGTTCTCGCGGAGGGAATTCCACTCATCCTCATGCCCTGCCGATGGGATTACACTCATCACCGACTATCATATACATAAGAAGAATTTCTGGGCGAACACGTACTCCATCTTGATGACTACCATCATCAAGACCACACGCGCATTTGACTCTCGTGTGCACACTAACATCCTAATGATCGATCATTTGTACCCAAGCATACTAGTGCCAATACTAACACAATCCACAATATCATTCAATAACAACTTCCGTGCTTAGCACGTACTCACCATGATTAACATCATGTCCATACCTCATGCATATAATAGTGCATCACAACCATGCCTCAACATTCATGTATATCACATTATACATAACACCATAACACATATCATCATGAGGCAATAACATCAATTAATGAGTTCAACCAAGGTCTCTAATTAAAGCTTAGGATTATGCTACCACTCTAATCCTAACTCTAGGTGGGTCTACCAAGCCCAACCTAGTCCACATGCTTGAACCAATTATTCAAAGACCATTTTGAAAACATTAAACTACCCACCTTCACTTCCAAGCTCAACTATCAAGCAACCAACACCTTCAAGCTTCCGGATTCACTCTCGATGTCTCACCGATGTCAAACCTCGATTCTAACCAAATCCAAACACAAACAAAACACCAACAATCAATTTCTAGTCGTCGGAAACAACCCGGATTAACATTTCCAAGCAAACTAACACCCAAATTCATGCCCAAAACAGAATTCTCGAGCAGCCCTCAAAACCCACTGAAAACTTCCATTTCAATCAACCAAATGATCATCAAACACACCCAAAATGACCATCATATATCATACTATCATAACCAAGCATTTTCCCACTCATCAAAGCCCTTAAACCAACTCTAAAACCTCTCTAAAACCCCAACAAAACCCATTTCCGAAAATTAGTTTAAATCATCCAAAATTAAGATATGTTGGCCCTTTTTGGTTTCTAAGATCATAACAAACATTAACAAATCGAAAACTTAAATCAAAACCTGATACATGCATGGGAGGGCTAAAGCAATGCATATTGGACAAGAAGTTGAATTTGTTTGTGAAGTCTGGAAAGTCAGCCAACTTGAGACGACATTTCGGATGGGATCCTGGCATTTCTGGGAAAAGTTGTCTTCTAACAAATTGACCGGCTTTCAGTTACCTTTCCAACGCATCTTGAAACGCATCAATCGGACATCGGGAACTCAAGATACGTCCATTTTACTGAAGACTGCGCATGCAGAAAACTGTGTACGGGATTATTACGGGAATTTGTAAAATTCAGCCCAAAAGCTATTATATAAGGCTTTTGGACGAATTAGACTTAGCCCAACTTAAATATTAACATTTAAATTATGTTTTTAGGGTTTTATATACTTTAGGAACCAGCCACCCTTCTCCCAAGCAACTCTTATCAACTTATCACCTGCACTTATCAGCTTATTACTTGCAGCCCAAGCACAAGGAGTTTAAAGGCTGTTTTTCTTTTATTTTTTAATTAAATTAGGGTTTCCTAGTTTTAGTAAAAGTTAGATTACTTTGGCTATCCTTCACCTATAAAAGGATGAAGCCTCCACCATTGTAATGGAGATTATTCAGATTTTCTTTGATTAATGAAATATTTAGTGAGTTTGTTTTTGCAAGTGCTGATTACTTGTGCCTTAGAAGTCTTCTTCAACATAAGTTCGATGAGTTCTTGTGAGGGAGATCATCTTCACACTCTTGCTTGCCTAGGTAATCACGTCTAGGAGGGTGAGTTAGAGCCGCTTGAGGTTGCTTGCTTAGGTAATTGCGTCTAAGAGGGTGCCGAGGACAAAACCATCACAAATCCATCAAGCCATCTCCATCTTCAACTTCATGCCATCTCCATAGCCATAAACAAAGTTGAATTTTCAGATTTGTTTTATCTACCTCTCTTTCAACCTTTTTCAATCTTTTTTTTAATTCTTATTATTTATTCCTTAATCTTCTTTCTTATCTTTGTTTCTTTAATTTTTCAGCCTTGAATCTAAAATTTTCAAGAAAAGCCCTTCTCTTTTCTCTTGAATTTTCAGATCTGCTTTTAATCTTCTTGATTGAGTCTAGAGCCCCTAGTTCTTGCAACAACTTGATTGAAGGCTTCCAAATCCAAGTTTGCGCTACTCTATCAAAACCCTTAAAGTAGCAACCTTTAATATTTTTCCATGGAAAACCAAATTTCCAAAACATGAATAAAAATGAAATCTAAAGGTGCTTTTGGATAGAGGAAGATGAGAGCAAAATGAAAATGTAGTTACCTTTCAAAACCGAGCTAAGATGAAGAGGGGATGAAATGGAATAGTGAAGGGGGATGAGAGCTTCTTTTGTCGTTCAAAAATGCAAATGGGAGAAGAAAGAAGACAATGTTCTCTTTTAATTAAAAGGGGTTTTAAAAGAAGTCCACTTTATTACAGAAATGCCTTTAATGAGATGACAACTCTCCTTTACTTTAAAATCCATGTAATTTGAGTTTTCTTCCAATTTAGTCCAATCATAAATTGTTTGCTTTGAAATCACAAGGTCCAAATAATATATAATATTATTCTAATTATAGAACCAAGACTCAAAATATTATTTAAATATTATTTTCTCTCGACCCTTAAACCCGGGTGTTACAAGGACTATCATAAAAACAGATGTGAAAAAAATCTAGAAAAGCAAAAACGAAACATAAAAAACTTAAAAAATATTTATAAACAAAAATAACTTTTACTTATATACAAAACCAACAAAGCAGTTAAAAGTATTGTTATTGATTTTCTTTACCCTTTCTTTTTGATGACTTTACCAAATATAAATTTTAAGTGTTATAATTATAAAAGAAATTGTGAGCTTAACCAAAATATATACATGTTAATTTTATAACTCATTTGATAAATCACGATAATAGTACTAATAAAGGAAATGTTTTGTTTCTTTTTACCTTATAAAAATTAAAACGGATAAAAAATTAAAACTTACATCATGCAGTTTAAATAACATATAAATTTATGATTTATAAAAAAACATATAAATTTATTTAATAGTTGATGACGCACGACTTTATTCTTATTATCAAGTATATTATTTTTTTCTAACTAGGTTTAAGAGAATTTTTAATGAGAAAAATTTTACTACACTTGACGAGCACCGATGAACACCACTAACGATGAGCATCATTAATTTAATTTATAAATATTAAAAATTTAAATGACTTAACTTATAATTATAAATTATTTAAAAATTAAAAGGTAAATTAATTAAAATATATTATGTTATTTTTAATTTTCTTTTAAACATTGATCAAAATATCTACTTACCCCTAAATTAAAAAAAATATATTTTTTCATTTGAAATTTAAGCCACCATCGCTCTGTGCGCCACTGTTGAGACTTCAATTTGAACGAAAATTACGATAAATGAAAAGGAAAGAAACTGAAACAGTACTCGTTAATATCTTGGTGCTTTCTAAGTAGGAAATTTGCAATGAAAAAGAACAAAAATATTTTAACAAATATCGATTAAGGTTCCAATTTTAATCTGGAATTTTAAAACATATTTTTTGTTTATAAACGTCAATATTAAACTGGACATTTGAATTCCTCAGTCTAGAAAATAATTTTCTTTTGAAATTTGAACCGCGATAATTTTTAATGTTGTTGTATGTTTTAAAATTGGAGTCTCAATAGTGGCGGTAGGGAGCGGTGGCAGCGATTTAAATTTCAAATGAACAAAATTAGGGTTTTGTAATTTAGGGGTAGTGTTAGTATTTTGATCTATGTTTAAAAGAAAATTAAAAATAAAATAATGTATTTTAATTAATTTACATTTTAAATTTTACATAATTTATAATTATACGGTGAGTCCTTTAAATTTTTAATCTTTATAAATTAAATTAATGATGTTTATTGTTAGTGGTGTTTATCGGTACTCGCCGAGCGTGACAGATTCATTTTTTAATGAGGTACATAATAATACTTTATTTTCATAAAAATAAAACCGATAAATTTATTGAAAAACAATTAATTAAGATAGATCAACCTATATCAGTAAAATAACAATAAATTTAGGTCCATTTTAAATCTTTAAATCAAAATAAATTTATAATTAAGAATAAATTAAAACTTTAACAAAAAGTACTTCATTTGGCATTAAGTTAAATTTTAGGCACGAAATCTCGTATGGTTGGTATACTTTTAATAAGTTTTTATATTCTTCCACTATTCAACTTAAATTCCATAGGAAACTTCATCAGCTTCTAGGTACAATCCAATTCAATATTAGCTTTTCACATAAAGAAAAAAAAATTACATTCTTTATATTATAACCCATTAAATAAAAATTATGAAGAAAAAAATTTCCCTTTCCACTTCCAATTATTCACCAACTTAATTATCTATCTAATAATAAAACTATATTTAAATCTTAAGACTTAAAAAAACAAAAACACATAAAGAAAAGCACACATTTTCTTATAATATTGAACAAGAGGAATAGCAAAAACAAACAAACAAATAAAATTAAAGCCTTTTTATGCATCCTAGCAGCAACTATGAACAGTGGTTCCGTGAAGAGTTTGATTAAATCAACAATTGTGTTGCCTTTCAAGGCTTTCAAATCTCATTTCTCTTGTTATTTCTTATTGAAAATAGATAATAAGGAGCAATCACATTTGGCTGGTTGGTCAAATTATTTTTTTTTATTTTTTTTTAAATTTATAGGTCATGAGTTCGAGATCTACTAGGAGCTCTCTCATTCCTTCTCTCAGAGTCCTCTTCCCCTTCCCTCTAGGTAGGACTAAATTTCAAATGTTACAAAATAACAATTAAATTTTATGTTTTTGTAATAAAATGATAACTCGGTCTTTAAAGGTTGTTAATAGGGTAACGTTGCAATTATAAAAATTTGGATAATAACACATTTAGTTCTCTATATTTATAAATTGAATTAATTTAGTCCAAATTCAAAAATAAATTTAACCCATTTTCCACTTTCATCATCTTTGTCTTCTCAATCATTTCTGCATAAAGAAATCTTCAAGAAACCTGATCATAGATTTAAATTGTCTTTTGTTTGAGGAGACATTGGAATCGAAATCGTACATCTTTGTTAGAGCAAACATTTGGTTTAATTCAAAAAGTGTCTCACAGATTAGAAAACAACTTCAAAACGGGGTTAAATTTACAACAGTTTCTTCCTTGAACTTGAACTTTTATTCCACCGCACCAACCTAAAACTAGCAACAGCTTCAAACGCCGACCAAAATTTACAACAATTGAACGATCTGATTGTTGATTGCTGATGCGATCATATACAACAGTTTGGATATCTGAACTTTTAGATGCTTTTGAGTATACTTCAGCAACCTCAAATTTGTTGGTTCTACTGGCAAGAAGGTCCCAAGAGAATTATCCACACACCAAAATGCCAAACTGCATGGATATTCACAATACACAAGTATCATTTTGGAAGTAAATAATTTCATTAGGAAACTTGTTAACATAACAGTACTAGCTATCCACCAATTATAAAAACTGAGTACCCATAGAGATATAGACAACTGAATTCATAATAGAGAAGAGTTTCATAACAAGCAGGAGGAGCTTTTCTTGATCAATACCATGTGTTCTTCAACCATGATATAAATTTATTGTTTTTTAATTAGGACTGAATTTATTGAATCTATAAATATAAAGGACTAAATGTATTATTATTCAAATTTTTATAATTGCAACGTGACACCATTAACAGCCTTTAATGCCCGAGTTACCATTTTATTGTAAAAAACAAAAATTAATTGTTATTTTGTAATATTTAAAAGTTTGACTACCGTTTTATTTTTTTAACAAAGTTTGGTAATCATTTTGAGACAAACCCATTATTTTATACATATAGAGTAGAATATTGTGTTCATATTTACAACTTGCATTGATTCAGATATTAGGGAAATAATATTCTAGAGATCCGCAACTAAATTAATAGAGACGTAATTCCCTAACTTATTGAGTCCAAATTTGTCAGATCAAATCTGTCAGCACCTCTTCTGCTTCGACATTTTTGTTGGTGATACTTCGAAACGTCGTACATGGGAGAAGCTTCGATAAGATTTCTGTCAATTGCTTGTTTGTAGGAACATATAGAGTGCAAATGAGTCTATTTTCGAGATTTCTACATGTTTTGTTCAGTCCTGTTGTACAAAATTGTGTA
The DNA here is from genome assembly GCA_958450335.1 of Hibiscus tridactylites. Taxonomy (NCBI): domain Eukaryota; kingdom Viridiplantae; phylum Streptophyta; class Magnoliopsida; order Malvales; family Malvaceae; genus Hibiscus; species Hibiscus tridactylites. The sequence goes on from OY288279.1 coordinate 74,824,372, forward strand.
CACTTGTTATCCAAGTACAACTTCATAATACATTGATTTCCTCCCAAATCCCTTAATCTTGTAATAATCCCAAAAGTTCCAATACTAATTCCAATCTGATTTGATATTTAATTAATATTAAATGTCATTTATCGAGTTTATTTTTTTATATTATTGATTATTAGTTGGACTAAAAATGAGATGAAATATTTGCTTTAGATTAAAATATTGGGAGGTTGAATTAGGACTAAAGCGCAAAGTTTTAAAATTTGAGGGTGAAATGATAAATTTTCCTAAACAGAATTAAACAGGTATTTTTATTCGAATTTCATTGCTAATGATGAATTAAGATAGTTTTGAGCTATTTGGGTTGACTTGTGAATAAAAAGAAATTTTAGAACTAAATTGAATAAAATTCAAAAGTTAAACATTTGTGTAGGAACCTTAAAGAAAAATGGTTCTCACGTAAAATACTAATCGGATATTTAGTAGTATTTGATAGGGGTGGGCAAAACCCCGGTTACCCATTCTCTATCCCGGATTTGGTGGATTTTTACTCGGAACTAGATCTAAAACTTAAGTCTTGATTGCGGCCGGAACCAAGATCGGATCCTGATTTCCTGGATCCGATACCCGGTGGGTACATGATACTGATCTATTAGGACCACTTTAACTGATGTTTTGGTGAATGTAGACTTAGAGTTTTTTAGTTTATTCTTTCTCTTTATGTATGAATATTATGAGTATGACTCGTTTTAAGACTTCAACCTTCAAGCCTACAATATTCTGACTTTGTTATTTAATATTATTTTTGGTGGTTGAATTTTTTTTTCCATGCTGCTCAAATTTTCTTAATAGTAGACCAATTGACTGAGTACCCGTTACTGATACCGGTTTTCACTAGTACCAAGATTAGTTCCTAGAATCTGGAACCCAGTCAGACTGGGACCGAGACTAGTTCCAATTTCTAAGAACTGGTGGCTACCGAGACCAGAACCAACTCTAAGCAAACTGATCGGGTATCCGGTCTTGCCCACCCTAGTATTTAAGATATTATATCATTTTGTTAAAATAATATAAAATCGGTGATAAGAAGTTGATTTTTTTTCTCATTTGAAATTTTTAGAGTTTAATATTTAAGGATATGTTTGAGAACAAACTATTGTTTTTTCGTGTTTTCATTTCTTTTCTCTCCTTACCCAATAGAGGGGTTCGAAGTTCTGATGATTTTTCTAGGGGTGTTCAAAAATATCTAACCCAGTTGATTTAGCATGTTGACTCAGCAGCCCAAACTTTGAAAATCAGGTATATCTCTAAAAACAATAATACTCGATCGAGTGTTTGTAATATATATATATATATATATATATATATATATATATATATATATATATATATATATATATATATATATATATATATATATATATAATTTTAAATTATGTAGAGATAAGTAATACATGCTCTTTTTTATATTTGAAATGGTCCAAGGCAGTGTGCCTTGTAATGTAAGTGAAAGAAATCTTAGAACTCCAGATTTTCAAGTGGAAGCACCCACCCCTCTAAATCTCTAAAACAACTTGGTGCCGGTACAGCCCATAATTGTTTGAAATTAAAACAAATTCACAAAAAATCATAGCAGTAACAATATGACTTTGACACGAAAAAATTAATATTTCTTTCTCTCTAAATTGAGTATAGTGTATATGTATTTATTACAAATAAAGTAATATCAAATTATTATTTTTATATTTGGATTATATATTATGAATTTTTAAATTTTATGTATTTTGTAGATGACTTTATTAAAAATTTTGGACTTAAAAAATAAAAATGTTAACCGAGTACCCGATACTCAATTTTACGGGTACACGACTAGCGGGTACCCGATATTTACCGACTGAGACACGGGCCAACAAGTGGCTCGCAAGAATTGGACTCTAAAGATTTACAAAAGATTAAAAAGAAATAAACACATTAAGACTCTTTTCTCTTGAACTTTAGGCTTGGAGGTTCATCTCTTCTTCCTTGAAGTGTCTTTAGCTTGTATTTGTAGTGTAAAATGAGATACTAGCCGTTGTTAGATTTAGAGAATCTAGAGAAAGACAAGCAATACTCTCATTTATTTATTGATAAAAGGGTTGTAATATCTTCAATCGGCGACCAACCTATATATACAATCTAACAGTCAATAAAAACCGATTACAACGACAACCTAACAGCTACTGCACACTCGCGTTATCACACCACAACAAAGGCTTCCTATCAGTAGTTATCTGCAGCTCACTCAATAAGGATTCAAGCCACACAATTTTTGTAGATGCAGAAGCAACACTATGATACTCAGCTTCGACAGTAGATCTAGACACCACTGGCTGTTTTTCGGAACCCCATGCATAGGATTGGCCTCAAAATAAACGCAAAATTCAATTTTTAAACCTGCGATCATCGCTATTTGACCCCAATTTTCATCAACATATCCCACTACAGATAAAAAAGGATAAGGAGTAAACTTCAACTTAAAGTCTAAGAAACCTTGAAGATACCTCAATATACGTTTGACAAGTTAAAAATGTTTATCTAGAGGGACCTATATAAACTGGCAAGCTTTATTGACTAAAAAGACAATCTTAGGACGAGTAATAAAAATATACTACAAGACTCTAATTAAACTTCTGTATTCAGTGATATTTGTAATGAGACTTCCTTCATTGTTCGACAGTTTGCAATTAAAAAACATAGGTGTAAGAAGTTCTTTGGCATGTTCAAGCCCACTTTTTTAACGGGTCAATGGCATATTTTATTTGACTAAGAAATATTTTTTCCTATATGATGAACCTCGATTCCCAAAAAATAGTGTAACTCTCTAAAACTTTTGAAAAAAAATGCTTGGTTTAGATTGGCTATAATCTATTGAATCTCCCCTTCATCATCACCAGTTAAAATAATGTCATCAACGTACACTAATAAATAAACTATACTCTCTTGATTTTATTGTACAAGCAAAGAAGGATCAAATTTGATCAAGGTAAGCCCAACTGATTGAAGGAAACTTCTTAATTTCTCAAACCAAGCCATGAGAGCATGTTATAAGCCATAAATTGCCTTATGCAATTTGTATACCAAGCATTGACCTTTTTTCCTTCTTCATAGCTTGGTAGTTGAGTCATGTAAACTTCATCATTAAGATCCTCATTTAAAAATACATTATTAATGTCTACATGTCTCAGTTTTCAACCCGCCTAATTGTCCTCACAGTGACAAGTTTAACCATAGGACTGAACACTTTATGAAAATCTATTACAGCCTTTTGAAGATACCCTTTAGCCACAAGTCTAGCTTTATACCCGCTAACAGATCCATCTATATTTCGTTTCAATTTAAAAATTCACTTACAGATGACTGTTATTATATTCATAGGCAACTTGACAAGAGTCCATGTCTTGTTGTTCATAAGCGCATCATGTTCTGCTTGTGCAACAACTTTTCAATTTTCATCCTTCAAGGCTTCTTGAATGGTTATAGGCTCGCTTATGACATCAATCTCACTAGATTTAGCCCAAACCATCAATATTTTCATAAGTCCAATGATGTTTAAAATACAATAACAAAATATAGTTAAAATGTTTACAAAGGGAGCTCCAAGTTTAAAACAATTAATTAAAATAATTCGGTATAACCACATAAATCCAAATATGAGTTACATACATAAAATCAAGGATCCTATGAATACATTGCCCGACAAGTCTAAGTCTTGTACCCCTGGTCACATCAATGAGCTGAAGTCCTAGTCTGATGGGGCTCCTTCAATACAATACGACAACCTAGAAAACTGCGAACGAACTGAGCTGAAGTCCCGTTGTGATGGTAGTCCACCAAGTATAGGCATCTCCCTGAAGCAAAGAGACGATGCAACCTAGCTTACATGCACAAGAGCACTCCATCTGTCCTAAAATATGAACTAAGCTCTCAAAGCATGCCTCTGAACCCTCGGGTGACAATATCTAAAACTTGAATCCGCCCAAGCTACGAAGTCGTTCTAACAGCAGACCAGAACCTGCACCCTGAGGCGGTGCTACAACCTGAACACCCGCTAAAGCTTTCTGAATAGCCCCGACTATAGCCTAAATCAAAAAATTCACATCAATGCCAGCATGTCCCTGACCAACCTAGGCTCCAACACCTCCAACATTCGTATTACCACCACCCAGAGGAGGAGGACGAGGAGGAAGCAAGTTCTCACCTTGCACATCCTTAACATTCTCAATCCGCTCAACCCTCGGATTATCCATTCGGGGCTTTCCCCTCAGTCTCACCATGCTAACAGGTGAAAAACTAAACAATAAACACAACAAGTGAAATAATTTGGGGTCAGCAAGGAACAAGGTCCAAGGCGCTCAAGTCTTCAAACTTAAAACCACTTACAATAACATTATACTAACAATGGGTGCCTTTAACTATCTCCCAACCAACACAAAAGAAAATCATTAGCACGCTTACAATCACTGTGCATTACAACCAACAACTATACACAATAAAACTTACCTCACTTATCTTTCGGCTTTGTGGAAACTCAACAAACCTAGGCTCTGATACCAATAAGTGTAACCCCCTCGACCCGGCCTAGCCACCAGACCACATCGAACGGGTTACACGGGAAAAAACAAAGAGAAACCCGTTAAGGATTCACTCAAATTAGCAACCCTAATTTTCTTTTTTATAACTATTATAATTTAATCTTGTCTAAATGCCATTTTAAAACCTATGTGAGGAGACTAGCAGCGGAAAAGCAAAACACGAGCAAGAACCACTTGAAACGAGCTTTTGAGGCTACTTGTATAATTTTAAAACAGGCCGTATTGATACGCTCGGGCCCGTATCGATACGCCTTCAACGGTCAAAATTCCCAAGTCAACCTCAAGAGGTCATTATGATACGCTCAGAGACCGTACTGATACAGGCGTATCGAAACTGTCTCGAGGGTTTCGGAATGCCAGCCCGTATCGAAACACCCTTGAAACGTTTCAGAGCCGTAAATTCTAGTGGCAAATCGTATCGATACGCGCCCAACCCGTATCGACACGCCAAGGACCTTTCAGGTCCCCCATTTCAATACAACCTCGATTGTACCGAAACGATAGGCTTGAAATGACTGAATTTGCTAGTTAAAGCCAATTTGAAACAACCGAAAGGCATCCCAACAACATACAACACTCAACAAACTCAAGGCAACCAATGGTACTCATCAAGACATGTTAGAAACACATCATGGTAAAACTTAACATAACAAGATTCAAAAAGGAAAGCCATACTTTGCATAAAATCCAACAAACAACCAAAACTCACAACAAGTCACACTTCAACATAATAAGAGCCTTTACAAGTCTATATAGGCATATCAACGTATCCCAAAAAGCAATGAGTTCTAGCAACATCTCCAAAAAAAAGTCACTGTCCCATTGTTATATACTAATTATTATGCCAAAACCATACTTGAGCAAAAACGACCTCCTTGGTTACTCCCTTGTTCCCTTAGATGCACTGAGACACTACAAATCTCCATTGTTGGAAAGAGAAGCGTAAGCAAGAATGCTTAGTGAGTGGTGCTCAAAACAATAGCTACAACAATGCATTTTTAAAACCATAGTTTGCTTGAAACCAAAAACCATTTCCAAATCATTTCCCTCATGCTTAAACACATAACAACCATGCATTTAACCTCTTGTGCATTTACCGAATGCATCCACAAGCCACAAGCTTACCTCATGCTCATTCTCATCATACATACAACGTAACCAACTACATGCATAAGCATAAATGGAAATGAACAATATAACATGCTTAACATGAGAATTTAGAGCACCATGGGTATATTGACATTTAACACTTTTACTCGGATATGTGGATAGCTCTCAAAACCACTACACACTTCCGGTGGAATCTCACATCACCGTACTCACTCGTCTAGTAAAACATAACTTTCGGTGGAATCTCACATCATCGTACTTCTCCTCAGTGGAATCTAGCATCACTAAGGCCACACGCGAATTTTACCTCGAGTGCACTCTCATCCTATTGGTTGACCAACTATATCTGGCAATAAGATTTCACATTGTCAATAACTCACCAAACCAACACTTACCTCGTGTTCTCATGGTCACAACCATAACTAACATAGGATCAATTTAAGCAATCATATGCATAACACAAGGATATTCATGGCAAATATGCACTATTGAAATCATTCATAATACATAGTAGAATTTATCGAAAACAAAGACTAAAATGCTTAAAACTTACTCTTGAGCTTAGATTGGCTTATCAAACTCAATCTAAACCCCCAAAACATATCCTTAACCAAGTTAAGGCTTAGAAAAACATTTCCACTCACCATCTAACACACAAGAAAAAGATGGAACACCGATTCAAGCTCCAATTCAAGCCTCCAAACTTGCAGCAACACAGAAACTCAACATCTATCATCAAAACCAATCGATTCACAACCGAAAACACTTGGAAACATCGTCAAAACGACTCAAACCAACTAGCAGCAAAAACTCAATGAAATTACCATCAAAACCACACCTTTCAACATCCAAAACACTTACCCAAAGTCTAGGAACCATCAACCTAAAGTTCTTCACAAGAACAAACAAAAAAACCCAAATTTTCAACTCCAAAAACCTCTCTTTTTTGCTAGTTTTGGGTTTGCCATTATTAAGCCACTATCCCAACATTATTTGAACATCAAAGCAAAGTTAAAAACACTTTTAAACCTACCATCAAACAACCCAAACGAAAATTCCATCATTTCCTCTTTTTCCAACATAAAGCATTTTGGAAACAAACTTAAACAATGAGTTAAGGAAAGATTTCATCAACAACTAGTTTGAGGAAGAGAAAATAAAAACAAGAAAAAGATTACCTTGAAAGCTTGCTTGGATGAAATGCTTGAATCAATGGAATAGTAAAAAATGGTGTTTTGGGGAAGATAACATGAAAATGGGTTTTAGGAAGATGATGGCTATTTTAAAAAATCCTTTCAAATTTCAAAATTCCCTTTTTACCATTATTCTTTAAAATCCTTAAAGTTGTTTATTATAAATGGTTCCCTAAAATTAGTTTAACTCGAACCGGTTTAACCAGACCCCAATTATCTTCTGGGCCCTAAACTCGGGCATTACAACTCTCCCCACTGAAGGAATTTCGTCCTCGAAATTTACCTGAGGGAAAGAGATACGGAAACTGTTTCTTCATGTCATCTTTTCTCTCTCATGTGGCTTTTTCCACTCCTTGGTGTCGCCACTTCACTTTGACTAACTCAATGGTCCTTCCCCGTAACACTTTGTTGTCCGAAGCCAAAATCTCAACTGGTTCTTCGTCGTAGGTTAAATCTTGATTCAATTCTATCTCTTCAACTGGCATAACATGTGACAGATCTGATTTATACCTCCGAAGCATCGAAACATGAAACACATCGTGAATCTTTTCTAACTCGGTCGGCAATCTCAATCTATAAGCAACGAGACCAACTCGCTCAACTATCTCATACAAGCCAATGAATTTCGGACTCAACTTACCCTTCCTACCAAATCTCATCACCTTCTTCCAAGGTGAGACTTTCAAGAACACTTTGTCGCCCACGTCATACTCTATCTCTCTTCTTTTCAACTGCACTTTCTCGGTACCCTTAAGCATATCAGGCAAGGGTATCAATTTTTATCTCGCTTCAGCCCAACAAACATGTGTTCTACATTTTCTACCATATAGAGCTTCATAAGGTGCCATCTGAATACTCGCTTGATAACTGTTATTGTACGCAAACTCTACTAACGGTAGATGCTTCTCCCACGAACCCAGAAATTCAATAATGCAACAACTCAACATGTCTTCCAACACTTGTATGACTCTCTTCGACTGACCATCGGTCTGAGGATGATGCGAAGTGCTGAAATTCAATCGATTTCCCAAAGCACTATACAAACTCTCCCAAAGTCTAGCTATGAATCTCGGATCTTTGTCTCACACTCACTACAACAAATTTGATTATCAGTGACATCTAAATTATTGTCACTAAAACTTACATTTACGTCATTATTTGTATTTTATGACGTAAAAATTGACGTCACGAGGATCGTCACGCTAGGTGTGTCACTAAATGTCAAATGTGACGATGTATCTTTTTTCGTCACGTATTGTTAAACATATAATGACATTAATGCATAACGTCACATTTTAATTTATATTCAGTAACAACAAATTACGTCATAAAATAATAAAAAATTTCGTTATTAATCATTTGTATCGTCACTGATAATATAATAGTTTTTTTGTATAAATGACAAAAAAAATATCGTCATTAGTGATTAATTATATCAAAAAATTATAAAATATTTTTATTAATAATTAATTTTATCATATTTATTAGAAATTTTAATTTTTTAAAAATAAAAAATTAAAACATTACAGGGAAGGAATTAGCTTTTAATAAATCACAATAATTGCCAATTTTGTTATAAATTATCATTAAAGTCAAAACTTCACATAAATTGCAATAAAGACCAAAGCTTTTTACAAATTGCAATAAAGACCAAAGCTTTTTACAAACTACAACAAAGGCCAAAGCTATTTACAAATTACAACAAAGGTCCAAAATGACAATTCTTCACTCAAAGCCGTGGAGTTGCCCCGCAATTCTTCCTCTTCAATCAGAAGATGACCAGCTAGAGCCATGTTCGTCATCAGTTGTGGTAGACATGTACAACGCCGCAAACAACAACCATTAACAACCCTAAAATAGCCAGACATCAACTACCACAACTAGTCCGCTCACAGGACCACTCCAACATCACTCGTGACAGAGATCTTCAATCACAGCGGTTCAGATGCCATACAATTCTTCCTCTCCAACCGACAGATGATCAACTAGAGCCATGGTCATCGTCAGTTGCAGTAGACAAGTACAACAATCAGTGCCCCCAAATTAGCCAAGAATCAACGACATCAACATCAAGCCGTTCATCGAGCGACTCCGCCATCACCAACGAGGTTGTTCCACGGATACCAAATGGGCTTCAAGGCTTGTAAGGGATGTGCTAGAGCCATCTTTGACAAGGATTCCAACAAACCCATCACCTTCCTTGGATGTTAAATGAACTTACAAAACCCATATGGAGACACAGATCAAAAATTACCGAAGGGAATTCAAAAGTCAAAACGATGTAGGACTAGGAGCACAAGTCAGAAGGGTCTCACAAGAGTACGTGTCAGAGTGGAAGTAAGGGAGATGTGGATGAATGGGGCTGTGGAGGCTGTGTGATAAGGTGGAGGCTGTGGGTAAGGGCTGCGTGAATCTGGCGAGAAGTTGAAGGTTAGTGGCAGACAACTAGGTTTAGGGTTTCTTATAACATTTTATATCCCATATAAAAAGGAGAAAATATGGTATTAGTCTCTAAACTTTATTAGGGTATCGAATTTAGTTTAAAACTTTTTTTTAAAAAAAATAAATTCACTATAATTTTCCAAAATTACAATTTAATCATGAAATTCATAAATAATTTAATTTAATCCTACTTCTCAAATTATAACAAATTAAAGATTCGATCAAATTTATTCAAACATTATAACCTCGATTTTAGGGTTTGACAATAAAACTTAAAAAATGCTATTTAAAATAATCGTGTTAGCAAGTAAATTAGTTATAAGTGTTATTTATTTTTATGCATTGTAATATCTTTTTATGATTTCATTGGTTTTAAAATAAAATAAGGTAATGTTTTGTTTTGTTTTGTTAGAATAAATAATGTTACAATGTATAACAATAAATAACACTTATAACTAATTTACAATATATAAATATATATTAGGGGCATGATCCAATTACACTATGTAAGTTTTTTTAGTTTTACATTACTTACTTTTTGCCCACTAGATGAGTGAAATAGATGACTGAGATTAGCAATAAGTGTCTAGATTTCACCATGATTCTTTATGTTGGTGAAATTATTATTTTCAAGTTGATTGTTAACTTTATTCTGTTTTTTGAAGAAAAAAATCACACATTGCAACAAGGTGATACAACATGGTGTTTCTAAGCTTTTTTTTTTAATTTTATGCTTTAAAAATATATGTAAATAACCTAGAAAATTCTTAAAAATATAAAATTATTTTCAAGTTATAAAATATTTTTTTTAATTTCAATATTTTTTTTAAAAAATAATAAAATAACAACTGTTCAAAATATTTAAAATTAAAAAATTATAAAACATTAAAAAGTATTTTAAAAATTATAAAATATTCAATACTATAATAAAATTGTAAAAAATATATATTTTAAAAGAACCTAAAACATTACAAATTTATTTTTAAATGTCAAATATTTTATGTTAGTTCTGGGCCAAACATTAAACGATACAATTTTATTACGTCTTATAAAATCGTCATATAAAAGACAAGAGTTATAACAATGAGTGCCAATAATTACTTTCGTCACGTTAAACTCATGGGTTGTAGCACAAATAAATTATCACCTTTTATACCTTATGAAACATGACGAATCAAATTGTCACCAATAAAATTTATTGGTGACAAAATGGCAACGTCACTAATTCAAATCGAATCGTCATAATAATAAATCGTTACTAATGCTTCCATTTCTTTGGTGACAATTTTACAACGTCATCATTTCATCTCAACGTCATTGAAAGGTTTCCCACCAAAAAATTTTGGAGGGAATTTTTGGCTCCAAACATATAATGACGAAAATTAATGACATTTTTCAAAATTGTCATAAAAGATATATAAACAAACACTAATTGTGACGAAAACAAATAAATGTCATGTTTATAGTATGTTTTGTGACGTTATTCGCAACGTCATAGAGAAATTTTGTCACTAATTGATAAATTTGTTGTAGTGACTATAGACTTTGGTACACCATACAATCTCACAATCTCACTGATATACAAATCGGCCAACTTATCTAAGGTATAAGTAGTGTGAACAGCCAAGAAGTGTGCACATTTCGTAAAACGATCAACGATTACCCAAACCAAATTCTTCTTAGAAGGTGTCAATGGCAAACCTGATACGAAATCCATGGTAATTCTCTTCCACTTCCACTCGGGAATTCTCAACGGTTGTAACAAACCTGAAGGAAACTGATGTTCGGCCTTAACTCGCTGACAAACTATACACTTACTAACAAACTCGACAACATCTTTCTTCAAACCAACCCAGAAGTACCCATCTTTCAAATTGTGATACATCATCGTACTTCTCGGATGCATAGCAAATGAACTAATGTGAGTTTCGGTTAGGATGGTGTGTCTCAACTCAACATCTTCCGGAACAACTACTCTACTTTTGAAACACAAGATTCCATCACTACTAAAACAGAAATCTGTCGGTTTACCCTCTGCTATGTCTTGCACGTGATATGCTAATGATCTATCTTGCAAATATTTCTTTCGAATCAACTGAATAAACGAAGGTTTAACTTGCAATTCGGCCACCAAACCACCATCTTGAGACAAACTTAGCCTAGCAAACATAGCTCGTAACTCGACTGCCACCTTCTTACTCAAAGAATCAGCCACTACATTGGCTTTACCCGGATGGTACTCACTCGTGAGATCATAGTCCTTAACTAATTCTATCCATCTATGTTGTATAAGGTTCAATTCCTTCTACGTCATCAAATACTTCAAGCTCTTATGATTGGTGTACAATGTGCATTTCTCGATGTAAAGGCAATGTATCCAAACTTTCAAAGCAAAAACCACTAGTGCCAATTCTATGTCGTGTGTAGGGTAATTACGCTCATGAGTCTTCAACTGTCTAGGCGCATAGGCCACTACTCTTCCCTCTTGCATAAGCACACAACCTAAGCCAACATATGATGCATCACTATAGATTACGAACTATTTCCCTAACACGGGCTGAATCAAAACAAGAGCTTTTGTCAAGGCTTCTTTCAATTTCTCGAATGCTTGATGTCTTGATATAGTTCACTCAAACCGAACATCCTTCTATAGAAATTTAGTCAAAAGAGCTGCAACCTTTGAGAAACCCTCAACAAAACGTCTATAGTAATTGGCCAAGCCGAAGAAACTACGAATTTCGGTCACAGACTTAGGTTGCTTCCAATTCACAACTGCCTCAACTTTCTTAGGATCCACTCGAATTCCCTCGGCTGATACAATATGACCTTGGAAGAATACTTCCCCGATCCAAAATTCACATTTGCTCAACTTGGCATACAACTGGTTGTCTAACAATTTCTGCAATATCAAACGAAAATGCTGATCATGATCCTCCTCGTATGAGAGTACACTAAGATATCATCAATGAATACTACCACAAACTAATCCAAGTACTCATGAAACACCCTATTCATCATATCCATAAAAGTTGTTGGTGCATTCGTCAAACCAAAAGGGCATCACTAAGAATTCATAATGTCCATAACGAGTGCGGAAAGCTGTCTTCGGTGCATCTTGATCTCTTACCTTCAACTGATAATAATCGGATCTCAAATCTATCTTCGAAAACACTGAAGCACCTCTCAACTGATCAAACAATTCGTCAATCCTCGGCAAAGGATATTTGTTCTTCACTGTCAACTTATTCAACTGTCGGTATTCTATACACATTCTCAAACTGCCATCTTTCTTTCTCACAAACAACATTGGTGCACCCCAAGGTGAAATAATCGGACGAATGAACCCTCGGTCTATCAGTTCTTGAAGCTGTGTCTTCAACTCTTTCATTTCTTTAGAAGCCATTCGATACAGAGCAATCGATACTGGAACAGAATTAGCATAAGTCTCTATAGCAAACTCCACCTCTCTATCAGGCGACAAACCAGACAATTCTTCTGGAAATACCTCGAGAAATTTACAAACAGTTCTGATGTCTTGCGGCCGTGCCTCACTCAAATTTGGATTCATAACATATGCTAAGTATGCCTGACAACCAATATCCATTAACTTTTGAGCCTTTATAGCTGAAACAACATTGGACAAGAACTTAACGTTATCGCCCACTACTACTACATCATAATCCTATAAAAGCCTCAAGAACACACGTTTTGTCTCGAAATCTACCCTAGCCCTATGTTCCATAAGCCAATCCATGCCCAAAATTAAATCAAAAACCATAAAACGGCAATTCCATCATATTCATGGGAAAAATATGACCCTAAACCATCAAAGGACATATTCTATACATCTGTCTAACAACAACCGTCTCACCAAAAGAACCCGTGACACTCATACCCACATATAATATCTCAACCGGAATATCTAACAGCTTTGCATGCTCACTTAATATATATGAATGTGTAGAGCCGGAATCAATCAAAGAAAACAAAGTCAAAGACTGTAACGAGAAATTACCTGCAATCACATATGTGTCAATCCTGTCCTCACGATGCGCATACACTATAGTCGGTCTACCTTTCTCGGGCTGAACTGCCAAAACACGAGCCACATTCCTCTGACCATCATTCCTAGGCTAAAAGTTACCTCGACCGCACCCATGGTCTCACTGGTGCTCGACAACACGTGCAGGAGCCTGTCCATCCCTAGTCGGATGTGGACAATCACGCTTCAAGTGCGCTTGAGACCCGCAATTCCAACATGATCCATAAGTGCCCCAACACTCGCCGAAATGACGTCTACCACACTTGGTACACTCAGGAGTATGATTTTCAGCCCCTTGGTCGTGATGGCCTCGCCCAGGATTACCACATCCACGCCTATGATCATGATGAAGTCTCCTATCCTTGTGTTTCTTGCTACAGTCTCTATTCCACTTGGCAGTTCTTTTCCCTAAACTAGATCAATCTCTACGATCAGCGAGTCCCAAAGATTGTTCAATGTCCTTGGTCCTATCGACCAATACATCAAAATCCATATAATCATAAGCAAACATGAAGGTCTTCACCTCCTGGATCAAACCATATCGAAAATGATCACATCATTTCTTCTCAGTAGGAACCAACTCGGAAGCGTACCGACTAAGACATACGAACTGTACCTCATACTCAGACACGGTCATGCTACCCTGAGCTAGAGCCATGCACTATCTCTTCTTCTCTTCTAGGTATCGAGGACCTAGATACTTCTTATGAAAAGCATTCCTAAAGAATTCCCAAGTAACCTCGGCCTCTGGCATACCCGTTGTGATGGTAGTCCACCAAGTATAGGGATCTCCCTGAAGCAAAGAGACGATGCAACCAAGCTTACGTGCATCAGCGCACTACATCTGTCTCAAAATACGAACTGAGCTCTCAAACCATGCCTCTGAACCCTCGGATGACAATCCCCGAAAATCGAATCCGCCCAAGCTACGAAGTCGTTCTAACGGCAGACCAGAACCTGCACCCTAAGGCAGTGCTACAACCGAAACACCCGCTAAAGCTATCTGAATAGCCCTGACTATAGCCTGAATCAACAGATTCACATCAATGTCAGCCAGTCCCTGGCCAACCTAGGGTCCAACACCTCCGAAATTCGCTCCACCACCACCCGAAGGAGGAGGAGGAGAAGGAGGAGGCAAGTTCTCCCCTTGCACATCCTCAACGTTCTCAATCCGCTCAACCCTCGGATTATCCATTCTGGGCCTTCCCCTCGGTCTCACCATGCTAACAGGTGCAAAACTAAACAATAAACACAACAAGTGAAATGATTTAGGGTTAGCAAGGAACAAGGTCTAAGACGCTCAAGTCTTCAAACTTAAAACCACTTACAATATCACTATACTAGCAATGGTTGCCTTTAATTACCTCCCAACCAACACAAAAGAAAACCATTAGCGTGCTTACAATCAACGTGCATTACAACCAACAACCATACACATTAAAACTTACCTCACTCACCTTTTGGCTTTGTGGAAACTCGACAAACCTAAGCTCTAATACCAACAAGTGTAACCCCCTCGACCCGGCCTAGCCACTAGACCACATCGAACGAGTTACACGGGGAAAACTGAAGAGAAACTCGTTGCTCTATACTAGTTATTATGCCGAAAACCATACTTGGGAAAAATGACCTCCTTGGTCACTCCCTTGTTCCGTTGGCTGCACCGGGACACTACGGATCTGCATTGTTGGAAAGAGGAGCGTAAGTAAGAATGCTTAGTGAGCGGTGCTCAAAACAGTAGCTACAACAATGCAGTTTTAAAACCATAGTTTTCTTGAAACCAGAAACCATTTCCAAATCATTTCCCTCATGCTTGAACACATAACAACCATGCATTTAGCCTCTCGTGCATTTACCGAATGCATCCACAAGCCACAAGCTTACCTCATGCTCATTCTCATCATACATACAACATAACCAACTACATGCATAAACATAAATGGAAATGAACAATATAACATGCTTAACATGAGAATTTAGAGCACCATGGGTATATTGACATTTAACACTTTTACTCGGATATGTGGATAGCTCTCAAAACCACTAGACACTTCCGGTGGAATCTCACATCACCGTACTCACTCGTCTAGTAAAACATAACTTTCGGTGGAATCTCACATCATCGTACTTCTCCTCAGTGGAATCTAGCATCACTAAGGCCACACACAACTTTTACCTCGAGTGCACTCTCATCCTATTGGTCAACCAACTATATTCTGTAATAAGATTTCACATTGTCAATAAACCACCAAACCAACACTTACCTCGTGTTCTCATGGTCACAACCATAACCAACATGGGATCAATTTAAGCAATCATATGCATATCACAAGGATATTCATGGCAAACATGAACTATGGAAATCATTCATAACACATAGTAGAATTTATCGAAAACAAAGACTAAAATGCTTAAAACTTACTCTTGAGCTTAGATTGGCTTATCAAGCTCAATATAAACCCCCAAAACATATCCTTAACCAATTTAAGACTTAGAAAACATTTCCACTCACCAGCCAACACACAAGCAAAAGCTGAAACACTGATTCAAGCTCCCAAATCACCCGGTATCGCGTCCGAAGTGTCCAAATCGGTTTCCCCTGCTTCTAACCAATTCAAAAATGGAGCATTAAACCCAATTCAAGCCCCCAAACTTGCAGCAACACAGAAACTCAACATCTATCATCAAAACCAATCGATTCACAACTGAAAACACTTGGAAACATCGTCAAAACGACTCAAACCAACTAGCGGCCAAAACCCAACGAAATTACCATCAAAACCACACCTTTCAACATCCAAAACACTTACCCAAATTGTAGGAACCATCAGCCCAAAGTTCTTCACAAGAACAAACCAAAAACCCAAATTTTTAACTCCAAAACCTCTCTTTTTTGCTAGTTTCAGGTTTCCCATTATTAAGCCACTATCCCAACATTATTTGAACATCAAAGAAAAGTTTAAAACACTTTTAAACCTAGTATCAAACAACCCAAACGAAAATTCCCTCATTTTACTCTTTTTCCAACATAAAGTATTTTGGAAACAAACTTAAACAATGAGTTAAGGAAAGTTTTCATCAACAACTAGTTTAAGGAAGAGAAAATCAAAACAAGAAAAAGATTACCTTGAAAGCTTGCTTGGATGAAATCCTTGAATCAATGGAATAGTGAAAAATAGTATTTTGGGGAAGATAACGTGAAAATGGGTTTTAGGAAGACGATGGCTATTTTCAAAAATCCTTTCTAATTTCAAAATTCCCTTTTTACCCTCTTTTTTTAAAATCCTTAAAGTTGTTTATTATAAATGGTTCCCCAAAATTAGTTAACCCGAACCAGTTTAACCAAACCCTGATTATCTCCCGGGCCATAAACTCGTGCGTTACACTTGATCCTTGCAAAAACGCCTCCAATCACCATAAAAGTTGGTGAATGAGAGATCAATGGATGATTGTTGGGTTTTAAGAGTGGTAAGATGATTCTCCGTGCCAAGAACATGATCCTCCAAGGATGTTAATCGAGTGTTGATAGCAGCAAACCACGAAGCCATGTTTGTGTCCATGGTGTTAAACCTCTCGGTGAAAAAGGCCATGAGAGCATCATTGTTAGGAGCCACAACTTGAACTTGTGGTTGAGGCTCTTCTTAAGGTGCTTGAGTTCTACGATCAACTCGAGTCCATTCACTAAGTGTGTAATGAAATCCGGATCTTACAAGAGAAGATTCACCATGCTTTTGCTTTTGCTTTTGTTGTTCCGGAAAATCGTATGAGACATCAAGACCAATGTGAACAAAGATGTAGCTCAAAACTGTCCCATAGGTGAAAGAGGTGATGGAGTCGGATAAACGATGCCTCACAAGATGAACCATCTTGGCAAACATGATCTTGACCAAGTTAGGTTGTTGTGCTTTTCGGAAACACTCGAGCCAAAAAGAGTAAACTTGGCGGATATGGGCAAATGTGCCTCCGAATGGGCGAAAGAACCATGAGATGATTAGGTGAAAGAAACGGTCATGGGCATCCAAGGTGAGAACCGTTCCGGATTGAGACCCAAAGTGTGTTTCATCCTCAATACCCTCATCAACAAGCCCAAGGATGTTCACTAAGGTGGATGGATCAATGCGAAACTTCTTGCCCAAGATGTAAGATTCGATAGCAATGACTTCAAAATGATCTTCATTTCTATTAAGACTGGCATTGAAGTAGAAAAGCAAAACCATAATTTTGTAGACGATGTCGGGAATACCCATGAAGCTTAGGAAACTCCATTGTGTCAAAAGAGGTGGGTACTTAAAGTAGAACCGCTCGGAATCAAGGAATGCCATGTCCACAACTATCTCTCGTCGAACAACGGGATCTTGAAGAATTTTAAAACGATTCCTAGCCTCTTGATTTCTAGGACTCTTGGAAGAGAAAAGGATAAGGTTTGGACGAATATTGTCACTGGGGTTCGAACCTTCACCCCCTTCAATCTTTCTTTTCTTAGAATCTATTAAAAACACCTAAAAACAAAGCAAGCCATAAAATTTAAGAGTATGCATTAAATCCTAATTCAATCCAATAAGAATCCCATTAAGGTTTTTTAAAACACTATATACATAAAAATAAATTTTTTGATGAAAACATATATGAAAATAGTGTTAAAAATACTATTAAAATAAAATATATTCGAACCAAAAAGTTTGAGATTTGAAAAAAAATTACAAGATTTTGAAAACCCATAATGTTAAACAAGTATACTATACAAAACTATAAATTATTAACATAATATTAGAACGAAATCAAAAGAAAAAGAAAAATATAGAAAATACCTCAAAGATGGGATTTTAGAGGAATTTATAGATGGAATTGCACAAAATTGATGAAGCTTGCTTAGATTGACGTTTAGAAGTAAAAGCCTTCAAGTTTTGATGAAAAACAAAGAGATTTGGAGGATTTTTTGTGTTTAGAGGAATTTTGGCTTTTCCGGATACGCATTTCGAAACAGGAGAGATCGTTTCGAAACATGCGTACCGAAATGCTTTCGAACGTTCTGAAACTTGTTGACCATTTCGATACAAGTTTGACTGTATCGAAGCCCAAGAGTTTGCCCGTATCGAAACAGGTATGGGTCGTTTCGATACAAGTTTTAACATAACCAAAATGTTTCGAAACCCTTTGGGGCGTTTCGAAACAGCTTGGTTCATTTTTGTTCTTAAAAGACAGCCCGTATCGAAACATGGTGACCCGTTTCGATACCAATAGCCATGGAAGAGCAGATAAGGCACTAAAATGCAGAAAATTATAACTTTAATTGAACCTGAGTGCATGAATGAGATGTATGAGCAGGATTAACATAACAAAACATAAACATACTCCCCCTAACTATAAGCAAGAATGCAATTAAGATCAAAAACACAAAAGCATGGAATTTAACAAGAATTCAAGAAATTTTAAGCACAAAGGTCCTAAAAGGCCAAGATAAGATAGTTAGACCTAACTCTCTCCTAAGGGACCAAAAACGCTCTTTATCTAGAGATTTGGTAAATAAGTTCGCTAATTGATTTAAGGTGTCTACATATTCTAAAACAACATCTTCCACAAGGATATGATCTCTAATGAAATGATGCCTTATTTCTCTGTGCTTGGTTCTAGAGTGTTGGATGAGATTTTTGGTAAGACACATGGCACTAGTGTTATCACACTTAAGAGGTATGGCGTCTACCTCAATTTCATAGTTTAAAAGTTGTTTTTTCATCCAAAGGATTTGAGCACAACAACTCCCTAAGGATATGTACTCCTCTTTGGTGGTAGATAAAGCTACACTATTTTGTTTCTTAGAAAACCAAGATATGAGCATACTACCTAGGAATTGGCAAGTGTCGGAAGTACTTTTCCTATCTATCTTACAACCCCCGTAATCCGCATCTGAATAAGCATGAAGGATAAAGGATGAGTCTCTAGGATACCAAAGGCCTAAACAAGAAGTATCTCTAAGGTACCTAAAGATCCTTTTAACGACTATAAGGCGTGACTCTCTAGGACTATCTTGGAACCTAACACACAAGAAAACACTAAATAATATATCCGGTCTACTTGCGGTAAGGTAAAGCAAAGACCCAATCATAGAACGATAAAGCTTAGAGTCAACACACTAACCTCCTTCATCTTTGTCAAACTTTGTGGATGAGCTCATTGGTGTAACTTGAGGATTTTCTTGCTCCAAGCCAAACTTCTTGAGCATATCTTTGATGTACTTAACTTGATTGAATTTTTTGGATTTGGAGTCCCAAGAAGAATGAGAGCTCCCTCGTCATGCTCATTTCAAATTCACCTTGCATCAACTTAGAAAAATCTTGACTAAGCAACTCATTAGTAGAACTAAAAATAATATCATCAACATAAATTTGAACTACTAAGATATCTTTGCCATTGTTTTTAATAAATAGTGTTGTGTCCACCTTTCCTTTTTCAAAACATTTTCCAACTAGAAAACTTGATAATCTTTCATACCAAGCTCTAAGAGCTTGTTTTAAACCATATAAAGCTTTTGACAATTTGAAAACATGGTTGGAAAATGGGATCTTCAAAACCCGGTGGTTGTTCCACATACACTTCTTCATTTATAAAACCATTTAAAACGCACTTTTGACATCCGTTTGAAAAAGCTTGAAATCATGATAACATGCAAATGCAAGTAGCATCCTAATTGCTTCCATTCTAGCTACGGGTGCATAGGTTTCATCAAAATCAATTCCCTTTTCTTGAGTGTAACCTTGAGCAACAAGCCTATCCTTGTTTCTCACTATGTTACCACTCTTATCTAGTTTGTTTCTAAAGACCCATTTAGTTCCTATAGTAGATTTTTTTCTAGGCCTATCAACTAACGTCCATACTTTACTTCTTTTGAATTGGTTTAACTCATCTTGCATTACCATAATCCAAAAGTCATCTTTTAGTGCTTCTTTAACATTCTTAGGCTCAATGCTTGAGATAAAAGCAACATTATTAAGCATTTTAAGAGAAGAACGAGTAGTTACCCCCTTAGATGGATCACCCAAGATCTCACCACCCTTGACATAGTTGTACTCCCTTGGGTAGCTCACTTCCTTTTTTCTCAAGAGACATGTCTTGCAAAGCTTCTAGAGGCAGTTCTTGTGCTTCTTCCTCTTTGGTTGGAATCTCATTCACCTTTGATGATTCTCCACCATCATTGGCTTCAATGATCCCTACATCATCATCATCACAAGAACCCTTCCTCGAAAGGAGGTTATCATCGAAAACCACATGAATAGATTCCTCTACAACTAAAGTTCTTTTGTTAAACACACGATAGGCTTTAGAGTTTAAAGAGTAACCTAGAAAATAGCTTCATCACTCTTTGCATCAAATTTACCTAAAATATCTTTTCCATTGTTTAAAACAAAACACTTGCAACTAAAAGAATGAAAATAGCTAATGTTGGGCCTTTTAGATTTTAAAATCTCATAAGAAGTTTTCTTCAAAATAGGCCTAATCATTACTCGGTTTATAATGTAGCAAGCGGTGTTAGTGGCTTCTGCCCAAAAATACTTAGGTAAATTATTTTCACAAAGCATAGTCCTAGCCATTTCTTCTAAAGTTCTATTTTCCTCTCAACTACCCCATTTTTTTGAGGAGTGCGAGGAGCCAAAAAATTATGGCTAATCCCATTTTCATTACAAAAATCTTCAAAACCCATATTTTGAAATTTTGTTCCATGATCACTTCTAATATGTGAAATTTTAAGATCAAGATCATTTTGGGTTATTTTAGAAAATGGGATGAAGTTTTCTAAAGCGTCATCTTTGGTGCTTAAAAAGAGAACCCAAGTATACCTAGAGTAATCATCAACAAGTACAAATGCATATGATTTTCCACTCAAGCTAGTAGTCCTAATTGGCCCAAAGAGATCCATATGGATCAATTGCAAACATCTACTTGTAGAAACATCATTAATGGACTTGAAAGAGGCTCTATGTTGTTTACCTTTAGCACATGCATCACAAATTTTATTCAATGAGAACTTGAGCTTAGGTAGGCCTCTAACTAGATTAAGGGAAACTAATTTTTCTAAAACGCTAATGCTAGCATGTCCTAGTTTCCTATGCCATAACCATGCATCATTTTCATTTTGTGTAACTAAGCATGCATGGAATATATGAATGTCATCTAGATGCACTATATAAATATTGCCTATGCGATGACCAATGAGCATTGTTTTGTTAGATTTAATGTCTACTATTCTACACCCATTTACATCAAACATGGCATTAAACCCTTTATCACACAATTGACTAATGCTCAACAAATTGTGTTTTAGACCATTGACATACAAGACATTTTCAATAAGTATGGAAGAATGATTATCTATGGAGCCAATACCTTCAATATGGCCTTTGGAGTTGTCACCAAAAGTTACTACTCCTCCACCTTTTGGCTTTAATTCCATGAATCGAATCTTGTCTCTGGTCATGTGTCTCGAGCATCCACTCTCAAGGTACCATGGATTTTGACTTTGTGCTTTGGCCTTGTAGCAATGCTCCCCCTAGAAATAAAGAGTTTAAACTTTGATTTTTGGTACCCAAATCATTTTGGTTCCATGAGTGTTAGCTCCTAAAAGCTTGGTTCTCTAAGGAATCTAAGATGACAAGGCGTTGGCATTATTAGATTTTACAAGTTCCTTAGGAACTCATACACTTCTAATCTTTTTAGTCCTAGAATGCCTATAGGAGCCACTTTGTAAAGTTGGTTTTTGAAGATTCACCCTTTTTAAGCTTTGAAGAACCAACATTTTTGAAAGAATTTTTGAGCTCATTAAGCTCATTCGCCAATTTTTGGTGTTCATCATTACATTGAGAAAGAATGTTGTTCAAATCAATATTTTCTTTTTCAAAGAACTTTAAATCATCTTGCAAGCTTAAAACTTTTTTCTCAAAATCCGAGTTAGTTTTAGAGAGCAAATCATTTTGAGCTTTCAAATCCGAAATGACCTTTTTGTTTTTCAAAACGGAATCCTTGTATTTCTCTACTAACTCATCATATACCTCTTGTAACTCATCATATGCATCATGCAATCCATCAAATGTAAAATCATAGCAAGATGAGTTAGAGGTTACCATAGAATCCTCCTCAAGAGCCATGAGGCAAAGGTTGGCCACTTCGTGTTCCTCATTCTCAGATGAATCATCACCACTCCAGGTAGCAATCTTGGCTTTGAGCTTCTTTTTCTTCTCAAAGCCCTTATTCTTGAGTTGAGGGCAATTGGAACGAATATGACTCGACTTCTTGCACTCAAAGGAAATGATAAAATCCTTTTTCCTCTTCTTTGCCTTTGTTCTTGAAGTCTCTCTTTCTTAGAAATTTCCTCCCTCGGTTAGACTTCATGAACCGTGAGAAGCGTTTGGCTATCACTGCCAACTCCTCAAAATCTTCCTCCTCACTAGAAGAGCTCTCCTCTTGTAGAGAGGCTTTGAGAACAACTCCTAGCTTCCTTTTCTTGTCCACCTCTTGCTTCTCTATTCTCCTTTCTTCTTTATTATTTTCCCCTTTTATTCCTTGTTTCATAATCTCATGAGTAATGAGAGAATAAACTAACTCATCAAGCTTCAAGGTCTTCAAATTCTTAGCTTCGATGATGGTCGTTCTTTTACCATCCCAAGATTCCGGAAGAGAATATTGAAGCTTCCTAACTTGTCTTCGGGAATCACTTCACCGAATCCTTTTAGACCATTGACGATGATCGAAAATTGATCAAACATCTTGGAGACACTCTCATCGGGATCCATCTTGAAATTCTAATAACTCAAATTTAGTTGTACGATCTTCATCTCCTTAACATCGCTAGTCCCCTCGTATGTTGTCTCAAGAGTGTCCCACACTTCTTTGGCGCTCTCAATTGAAGAAACCTTAGAATAAATGTCCAGACCTAGTGCACAAAAGATGATATACAATGCTTTATCGTTGACTTGCATCCTTCTTTTATCTTCTTCGGTCATCTCCGATTTCACCTTCGGGATAAGTCTTCCTTTATCATTTCTTTTCATCGAAATGTAAGGCCCTTCTTCAACTACATCCCAAACCATGTAGTCGGTGGATTTGATGAAGAGATGCATCGTATTCTTCCAATATGGGTAGTTGTCCCCATTGAAGAATGGCGGTTTAGTGGTGGATTGAGACTCGTAGAGGTTGGAGGTTGAGGTAGATGCCCTGGCTTGACAAGAAATTTGATCACACTCTTCTAAGATCTCCTCTTGTGGTTTTTTAATCCTTTAAAAGAGGTAGTCTCTGATACCAATTGTTGAGTGGATCGTTGAATCGATAAATGCCAAGAGTGGGTGAATTGGATTTTTAAATTGGTTGGTAGTGAAGTGGTAAAATAAAAATTGAAGACAAAGGCACTTATAGTGGTTCAAGTTCCAAATGAACTCTACATCCACTACCTTAGCTCCCACTAAGGATTTTCCAAAAAACTTCACTAGTTGATCTTCCCTTTTCTAGGCTTAGGAGGAAACCTTTACACAAATGGTCAATTTTCTACCCAAAATTGACCAAACCCTCTCACAAGCTTACAAAGAAGAATATGGCAATTACAAAGTATCTCTCAAGAAAAATATTGCCCAAATTACAAGCACTCAACCCAATTGAATATGAAAAATAGGAAATTACAAAGAATGACAATTGGGATTTTACAAGGATAATGAAATTAAGCACTTGACCTTGGATTTGATGTAGGATTGTTTCTCTTTGGATCAATAGTTGTTGTTGTTTGTTTTTGGACTCCCTTTTATACCTTCTCATTCAATTCTAGCCATTGGGGTTGTTGCCATCATAAATATAGCCGTTGGGATGCAATCTTTCCACCATAAATGCACTTCTGCAACTACCCGTCTCGAAACACATGTTCATGTTTCGAAACAGACCAAAATAGAAATAGTCGTTGTGGTGTAATTAAGAGATCGTATCGAAACAGATACGATCGTTTCGGTACACTAAGAGCTCGTTCCGAAACGTGCTTGATGTTGTTTCGAAACTATTTGAAACTGCCAAAACCCGTATTGAAACGTGCTTAAATCATTTCGATACACCTTAACCGTTTTGTGAAAATCAGTTATAAAATTTCAACGGTCATACAATTTGAATCCAAGTTTAAATCTCGTTTCGAAACATTTGAGTTCGTTTCGATATTGTCGTATCGAAACGGATGTGCCCATTTCATTGTTCTTCATCTGTTTCGAAACATAAGGTCCTGTTTCGATACTATCATATCGAAACAGGAAAACTCGTTCCGAAACAAATGTTAACAGTTTCAAAATGTTTCGAAACAAATGTTAACAGTTTCAAAACGTTCCGAAACGCCTAAGGGTTGTTTCGAAACGGTGACTCGAAAATCACTATTTTGACTTGGAAAACACTTAGAAAAATTTGTATAAACATTTTGGTTTTGACTTGACCACTTTGCTTAAAGTTTTGGGAAGTTTTGAGGACTTAAAAATTTATTTTATATTTTCAATTTAGTCCTTAAATACTTTGTTATATCAAAATCAATTATTTGGTTTTACAATGTATGAACTAATTTATTTATTAATTTTATGTTTATTTTATTTTTAGTTGTGACATCACTTACTTTGAGCCATAATAGGGGTGTTACAAATACAATCCTTATCCATAATAACTCACATATACTTTGAGCCATTGTTGGAAACTAAGTTTCTTCACTTGATCTAGAGAACATTGAATGTTTCTTGCTCTACCAAGTTATAAAGTTTCCTTTAGGAAACATACATTACCATGAAGCGAGTTTTCTATCTGAAATGGTTCCAACCTAATCAACATCAATGTATGACTCCAAGTTGAGAAGTCCATTTCTTTTGAATAATATTCTTTTCCTAAGAGCATGGACGGAGCCAAAATTTAGGGTTGAGAGAAAAAAATATAAATGATTGAAAGTAGGGGTAAATTTATAAATAAACCAAAATTTTTAAAAAATTTATATAAGAGGACACGGTGAAAAAAATTGGGGGTGAGGAGGGGAAATTCATTTAGCCCCTTCTCTGCCTAAGAGTGCCTTTAACATAATGAAAAACTTTTTATACTGCTTGCAAGTATACTTCTCGAGGATTGTTCATAAATTGACTTAAAAAATTTATTGCATAAGCTATTTTTGGTTTTGTAAAAGAAATATATACATGTTTATAAGGCTTGTGATAATAATCGATAGAAATTTTCTAAGGCTTGTGACCTAATGTACTTTTGTTGAGAGAGAAAAAAATCTCTTGTTTTGAATGTGCAACTTCAATTCTTAGATCTTTTTTATCTCATGCTCCTTGGATAAATAGTCTTTTAGTTGGTTGATTTCCCTAATATCATCATCATCGCAATGATATCATCCATGTTTACTATTAAGAATCTTTTTATCCTCTGATCTTTTGATAAAGAGTGTATGATCTCCTAAGCTTTATTTGAACTTTATTCCTTTCATAGCTTTGGTAAATCTTCTAAACCAAGATCTTGGAGATTGTTTCAATCCATAGAGTGTCTTTCTCAACATGCATTGATTGTAGTACTAAATACTTGATTTTTTTTCAATTTTTGTTCAAACATCGATACGCATCCATACAATATTGATAATTGGGCCCTAAAATTGGTTAATTAATCTATTTTGAACATGTTTTAGGTTGTAATTTATTGATTGCTCGTTTGTATGATTAAATTTTGTGCATGAATGGGTGACTTGTATTGTGAGTTGCATGATTTTAAATGCGTATTTAACGCATAAAAATGGACTGATCATTTTAGTGATAAGTGTAACTTTGAAACTTGAATGGAACTTCTGAGTTAGATCCAAGATGTCATAAAAATACCAATAAAAAATCTTGACGATAAATCCTACGTTAGAGGTATTAAGTATACGTATATTATGTATAAGGATAGGAAGTTAGTTATTTCTGTTAGTTAGTAGGGTTAGTAAGGATCTCATGTAAATATACCTATATAAAGGTATGCTCGTTTACTTTGTAATTTATCAGATTCAGTTTCAATAACAACTTAGTTTTCTTAGTTTCTACATGGTATCAGATGAATTAGTTTCCATTTCCAAGAATTTGTTTTCCTGAATTTTCTTTCTGTTCAATCAGTTTTCTTTTCTCTCTTTTCCAAGTTCTTTTTGCGTTTTCACCAGCCATGGGGGAAGTCGGTTTGAATGATCAGTTCAACAATGGTGCCAATCCTTATTATCTTCACCAGTCAGATAGCCCTGGTATGATTCTGGTCACGCAGCAGCTTGGTACTAACAACTACAACAGTTGGAGGCGTTCTATGTTAATGGCACTTTCAGCCAAAAACAAGATTGGCTTCATCGATGGGTCCATTTCTGCTCCTGCTATTACTCAGGTTGATACTTATAGCGCCTGGAAAAGAGCAAACGATCTTGTAAATTCTTGGATCCTGAACTCTGTCTCCAAAGACATTGCAGCTAGCTTGATATATCAGTCGACTGCTGCTGAAATATGGAAGGATCTTGAAGATCGTTTCTAGCAACATAACGGTCCAAGAATGTTTCAACTTCGCAAAAAGTTAATTGATCTTGCTCAAGGGTCTATGCATGTAAGTACATATTACACTCAGCATAAGATCATTTGGGATGAATTGTGCTCTGTGAAGCCTGTTTGTACATGTTCAAATTGTACCTGCAGTGGTGTTCAGAAGATGATCGATGAACAGGGTAAAGAACAGGTTTTATAGTTCTTAATGGGCCTTAATGATTCTTTTTCACATATTCGGGGTCAGATTTTGCTAATGGATCCGTTGCCCTCGATTACTAAAGTTTTCTCTTTAATCATACAAGAAGAAAATCAAAGAATAATAAAGATAGATGCTCCTATTCCTGAAGCCACTTTTGCTGTTCGAACCAATGTTCCTTCTAGCTATTCTCAGAAAAAATCGAGACCACAATGCAGTCATTGCAATTTAATGGGTCATACAAAGGAGAAGTGTTATAGACTTCATGGATTTCCTCCAGGATATTGTACAAGACAACCAGTGGCTAGATCGAATGCTGTTTCTAATGATTCTTCTGGGATCAATTCACAATTTCAACAGCCCTTACAATCTCAACAATCTTCACAGAATCAAGAAGGTCTTTCTACTCAGCAGTGTCAACAGCTCATTGCAATGCTTACAAATAAGCTGAATGCTGCATCAATCTCAGAAACACCTTCTACCACTATCAATTTGGCTATGCAAGGTAGAATTTTGCATTATGTCAATCATTTTAGTTCCTTAGATAAAGAAACATGTTGGATCATTGACTCGGGTGCTTCAAGACATGTGTGTTGCTCCAAGATTCTTTTTGAATCTTTGCATCCTATCTCAGGAGGAAATATTCTTTTACCTAATAAGATTTTGGTTTCAGTTAATTTTGCAGGGACTGTTCGAATTTCTTCAAAACTAGTTTTGAATGATGTTCTTTATGTTCCTGAATTTTCCTTTAATCTTCTCTCTATTAGTTCTTTGATTCATGGTTCAAAGATTAGTGTTCTTTTCTCTGATTCTCAATGCGTTTTGCAGGACCTTTGTCAAGTGATTGGGAAGGGTGAATTACATCAAGGATTGTTTCTCTTAAGAGTACCTTCTGTTTCCAGTTTTGTTTCTAATATTTCCTGGCATGGTAGACTAGGTCACCCTAGTACTCGTGTTTTACAGGCTTTGAAAGATGTAATACATGTTAATAATAATAAAGATCATGTTTGCCATATTTGTCCTCTTGCTAAGCAACACAGTTTGCCTTTTTCTAATTCTATTAGTCGAGCAAGCATGCCTTTTGAACTTGTTCATTGTGATATCTGGGGACCATTTAAAATTCCCACTCATAGTAACCAAAGATTTTTTGTTACGCTAGTTGATGATTATACTCGTGCTACATGGACCTTTCTTTTACATCATAAATCGGATGTGGCTAGTATAATTCCTGATTTTATTAGTATGATCAAAAGACAGTTTGGCTGTGATCTCAAAATTTTTCGATCTGACAATGCTAAGGAATTGCAGTTTAGTGAGCTTTTTGCCAAACTTGGGATCGTGCATCAATTTTCCTGCGTGGAAACGCCTCAGCAAAACTCAGTTGTTGAGAGGAAACATCAGCATCTCTTAAATGTTGCTCGTGCTCTTTTCTTCCAATCCAAGGTTCCTTCGATTTTTTGGGGAGAGTGTCTTTTAACTGCTACTTATATCATTAACAGGCTACCTACTCCTGTTTTGTCTAATAGATCACCTTATCAAATGTTGTTTAATGCTCTTCCTGATTTCAAGTTTTTAAGAGTGTTTGGATGCCTTTGTTTTGTTTCGACCTTGCGTGCTGGGAGAGGTAAGTTTTCTAAACGTGCTTTACCAGGAGTGTTCTTAGGGTATTCTCCTGGTGTAAAAGGTTATAAGGTGTTTGTTCTAAAGACTAAACAAATTCTTATCTCGCGAAATGTTGTTTTTCATGAAACAATATTTCCTTTTCACAAAATTAAAACTGATGTTGTTTCGATTGATCCTTTTTCTAATTTGTCTTTGCCTGGTGTTCATAGTGACACAACACAGGGTTTACAACAGGTTTTTAATGATGCATCACCTTCTAATTCTGATAATTCTGATGTTCTTCATGAAGCTTATTCTCCTGAAGTTAATACTGAAGATATTACTGAAGTTAATGATGCAGATCCTGATGCAGTTCGATCTGGAAATGACACCTTTGAGGAACATCATGTTGAGGAAAATATTGCTGAAGAATCTGTTGCTCCAATTGAGGAACATTATGATGGAATTAATGATCGTGGAGCTACTCATGATGTGTTACAAGATGTGCATTTTCCTCAACCTGAACTTAATGAGCCTCAAAGATCATCAAGAGTTGTTCATAAACCAACTTACCTAAATGATTATCATTGCAACAGTTTCTCTCTTGTTGAGTATACTATTGAACATTATGTGTCAAATGAGAAGCTATCTTCTCAGTATGCTACATTTGTCGCCAACATTTCTTCTACAACTGAACCTGCCTTTTATCATCAAGCATGCAAAGATCCAGCTTGGAGGGATGCCATGCATGAAGAACTATCTGCCATGGAGTGTTTACAAACCTGGTCAGTAGTGCCTCTTCCTGAAGGAAAGAAAGCTATAGAATGTAAGTGGGTTTATCGAATTAAGCATAACCCTGATGGCACAGTAGAGAGGTACAAGGCACGATTAGTTGCCAAGGGTTTTACACAGGTGGAAGGTATCGACTATGTTGAAACCTTCTCTCCAGTTGCAAAAATGACAACTTTCAAAGTCCTGTTGTCTTTAGCTGCTTCGAAAGGTTGGCATATGTTGCAACTAGATGTTAGTAATGCTTTTCTAAATGGATCATTAGAAGAAGAAGTTTACATGAAACTTCCACTTGGGTATAGCATCAATTCTGCTTCTAACCCTAATCTTGTTTGCAAGCTTCATAAATCTATATATGGTCTTAAGCAAGCATCCAGACAGTGGTTTAATGCTTTCTCTAATGTTGTTTTGAAGCTGGGATTCAAGCAACCTTCAGCTGAGCATACTTTATTTGTAAAAGGTTCTAATGATACTTTGGTTGCCATCCTTGTTTATGTGGATGATATTGTCATTGCTGGCAAGGACATTCGACTACTGACTGAGGTTCGTTCTTCTCTTCAACAACATTTTAAACTCAGGGATTTAGGCCAATTGCGTTACTTCTTAGGATTTGAAATTGCTCGCAATTCCTCTGGAATTTCATTGTCACAACGTCATTATGCATTAAAGCTGCTAGAGGACACTGGTTCCTTAGCTAAGAAACCTGTTGCTACTCCTATGAATCCTTCTTTAAAATTAACTGCCAATGATGGAGACCTACTTGAAGATCCTCAGTCCTATAGAAGATTGATTGGTCGCCTTCTTTATCTTACTCATACACGACCAGACATTACCTATGCTGTTCATTTGCTGAGTCAGTTTGTTTCAGCACCTAGACATCCACATTTTGCAGCAGCTCAGCATCTCTTGTCCTACATCAAACAAAATCCTGGTTTAGGTCTCTTCTTTTCTTCTGCTTCTTCAACTCAGCTCACTGGTTTTGTGGATGCTGACTATAGTTCTTGCATTGACACAAGAAGATCGATCACTGGTTATTGTACTTTTTTGGGAGACAACATCATTTCATGGAAATCGAAAAAGCAGCACACGGTCAGTAGATCATCGTGTGAGGCCGAGTATCGTGCAATGGCCTCTGCTACATGTGAGCTAGTTTGGTTGGCTTCTCTTCTTCAATCTTTTCAAATCTCAATTCCTTTCACCTCTTTATACTGTGATAATCAGTCCGCAATATATTTGGCTCAAAATCAAGTGTTCCACGAGAGAACAAAGCATATAGAAGTGGACTGCCATTTCATTCGAGACAAGGTCAAAGAAGGGTTTCTTAAGCTTTTTCATGTTCGATCTCATAATCAAATCGCAAACATTTTTACTAAGGCTCTTTCTAAGCCTACCTTTGTATCTTTAATGGACAAGATGAGATTACTTAATATTCATTGTAATCCATCTTGAGGGGGGTATATTAAGTATACGTATATTATGTATAAGGATAGGAAGTTAGTTATTTCTGTTAGTTAGTAGGGTTAGTAAGGATCTCATGTAAATATACCTATATAAAGGTATGCTCGTTTACTTTGTAATTTATCAGATTCAGTTTCAATAACAACTTAGTTTTCTTAGTTTCTACAAGAGGTAAGAGGAGACCATAGTTAAAATCATTGCTTATCAAAGGGTCCACGATGGAGATCAAAGGGTTAAAGCATTTTATTTTTGAATTAGATCCGTTGAGTTCAAAGTGGTTTTAGAGTAAAACAAAGTTGGAAACATTTCGAAGGTTTTCAGATAGCTACCTCAATAGGGTTTTGGCAATCATGGACTACAGAGTAGTAGTGGTGGCTTTGTAAACTTTTGGTCTTTATCTCTTTGTTGAAGAAGAAAATAAGTTAGATCTAGGGATGTCAACTGGGGCGAGTCGGTGCAGATACATCCACCCACCTAAAATTTTCATATTCACCACTCACGATGGGTATAATTTTCAAATTCATACCCACCGACGTAAGTACATTTTCAAATCCATCCCGCACCTCTTGCCTAGCTAGGTATCCACTACTCACTCGTACCTGTCAAACTTGTCACTCAACATCCATTATTATCAGAAAATGAAAAAAATTCATTTTTTTCAAGCTAGATTAATTGAGTAGGGAATCTATGCTCTAGGATTTGGGCAAATTACAAGGCACACCACTTTAGAATGTAACACCTTAAACTCGATGCTACATTTGGGCCTCAAGCTCAACTCATTCATAAAATTTTACAACTAGATTTAGCTCAAACTAAGCATTACCATAAAATCAACAACGATTTAGAAAAGAGTTAATACAAAATAGTTAAATCATTTGCATGGGAGCTCCAATTGAAAACAATGTAATTAAAAGCATTTGACATGATTAAATAATCCAAACAGAGTTACAGACATAAATCAAAGGTCCTATGAATACATTGCCCAACAAACCTAAGTATCGTACTCTTGATCACATCTATGAATTGAATCCTACTCCGATGGGGCTCCTTTGGACGCAACGTGACAACCTAAAAACCTGCGTAAGGAAACAACGATTCCAAACGCTAAGCTCATAAAGCTCAGTGGATACACCTCTACTCCACCATGCTTCATGCAGATTATAAACATAAGCATGTAGCTAAGCAAGATGATAAGGCAATTTAGAATGACATGTGGCGCTACACTAGTCACCTAAACACATACATATCAATATCATAACAACAACGAGGCACACAAGGCCTAAGCATACAGTACCACATCAACAAAGGAGTGAGGCCTGGGTCACATAGCATTAGGAACGTACACTCAATGGGTGAGGTCGGGTACACAACATTGGAACATACAGCCGTACTTGGAATCCCTCATCGAGCACCTTCGAATGAGGCCCATGTCACATAGCATCAGTAACCCCATTCAGTAACTATCTTACCATGTTGTTGCAACATGTCTTGCATTTCCATATCTCATTAATCAAGGGTGACTCAATCACACAAGTGCCCATACATGGTACGTAACCACACATGATCTACCAAGATTTCTTATGGTTGCTATTATAAACAAGTCACATAACATTTACCAAGTTATTACTCATTATGTTCATGTATGAGGTTCAATTCTTGGTTTCTTAATTTTACTATTCATTTTACCACATTAGAGGCCCATTAGGCCATAGTCCTCGAATTATAGGTCCTTCAAACTTAAAACAATTTTTTTGGCAAATTTCCTAGTGAGTACCAATACTCACTTAAGAGTATCGAATGCTTCAGTGGGTACCGATACCCACTTACGCGTATCGATACTCGACTTGCCTTCTTGAGGGGTTTAACCAAAACCCTGTACCGATACATGGGGAAGTGTACCAATACACCATCGGTACCGATACACCCTAAGCGTACTGATACACGTTTTTACTACTGGAATTTGGATTAGGGGTGAGCGTTCAATCAAGTCGAGTCGAGTCAAAAAATTTCGAGTTATTCCAGTTGACGCGTCATATTTTACAACTTGAACTTTATTTCAATTTTTTCTATTCGAGTCTAGTTTATGAAATTCAAGTCGAGTTCGAGTCAGGTTTTCGAGTTCCTATACAAATTTAATTGTAATAATTTATCATGGTATAGTACAAGTTTATTCCAATTTAAACGACTTTCTCTAATCATATAAGATATGTATATATATTTATTCATATATTTTTCATGTGGCATATATTTCTTCATATTTTTGTATAGTATATTGGTGTATATATATATATATATTCAGGAAAAAATGAGGGACTCGACTCAAGCTTAAAAATCAATCCACTAATTACTAAAAATTTCGAGTTATTTGAATTTCCATTTTACAACTCAAACTTTATTTGAAATTTTTTCGAGTCGGTTTGTGTTGCGTGTAAAATAGTCTATCGCAATTACAGTGCAAGTGTACACGTCGCAAGTAATAAAGTGATACTAAGTATCGGATATCGTCTCCACAGGGATTGGGCTAATGACTTCACCTTGATTTACTGCACAAAGTAAAAGAAATATTTTAGAGAGTTGACACGAATAATAAAGTAAAACGTAAATAAAAGATTGAGAAATCAAGATAGAGAGAATGGGCTGGTATTGAATTGCTCGGTAGTGCAGGTATTGAATTGCTTAGAATCTCCAGTTCTGTCGTCGCTCCCGTCGCCGACAGCACCTGTCGCGGCGTCTGTCCGTTAGTTGTCGCGGCAGCAGACACTAACTCAGTACTTCAAGCTTGACAAGAATCCCAGATCTGCCTTGCCCTATCCCTAGGCACAAGTCTGTCGATGAACACGTCTTTGACGATACCTCCCGGCGTGAGTCGAAGGATGAACACCGATGTGTATGAATTCTTCCTTAGCCACTTAACCTCGCCTTATCCCTAAGCACGAGATGGTTCAACTATAAACTAGAGAACGCGCTTTTATCTCTTTCGTATACTTAACTCTCTCGATGCTAAGTAAATAGATAACCTCACAATGCTCTCCCGATACTCTTGCAAGATATTAAAACCAAGATAAAAGAACTTGAAGTTTATTTTATTGAAACTGAAAAATCCTAAAACAAAGCAATCCTTGCAACTACTTTACAAAACAACCCGTGGCCCTAGGGGGAATTTAGAACATGTCGGTGACGGGTGGACGGCAGGGTTTAGGTTTCGGTTATGGGGTAGTCCGCTATATCCTAGGTTTAAGCTATGCCCTTTATATAAGCTTTGGGCTCAAGATATCTAAGGTAACAAGGATTACAACTTTAATTAAAAGTAAGACTCTAATAAAGATTAAATCTCTAAAGTATCCTACTTTCTAGATGCCTCCTTGCTTTTAGGGATTTCCTCTCCTTTGAGCTTTGGCTTGACATATCTTTTGATCCGGGGCTTGGAAAATTATTTGGCTGCCACACGACAGACGAGCAGATTTTTCTCTATCTATCGATGTCCACTTCATTTTTCCTCTTCAATAATCTGCTGTCACCATGCTGTCGTGACGGGTCCGTGACAGGTTCGTCTCCTTCAGCTGCTTGTTCAGTTCCGCCTTCCTGCTTATCTGCCCTTCGCCTGCCTTCATCGTCAACCAAGACAGCTACCTGCAAAATACACCATCTTTTAGTAGAATCCGTGCCTTTTATATAATTGTGATATTTAATTAAAAACTATCCTAGATGCAATGCAATGATGCTTGAATGCAGCAGAAATATGGGTTAAAAGGGTGTAAATAATAGAACTTTTACATACTCAACACACCCCCAAACTCAAGTCTTTGCTTGCCCTCAAGCAATTAAACTTAAAGAAAAATGAAAATTTTTGTGTTGGCTTTCAAACAGTGAACTGTCCCTTACCCGTCGCTCATTCTCTATGGCGGCAGCAACCTGTCGGAAAGGCTAGGACCTGTCTGGAATCTCCCTATAGCTCTCGTGCAGTGTGTGCATGCTTGTGAACAGTTATATGCTAAGACTCTCTTAGTTTCACTAGAATATTCAACTCCTTAACTCGAATTTTTATGCCAAAGTTTATTTTTTTAGAAGGCACATTTTCATGCTTCTTTTTCTTCTATTTTCAAGCTAAAATTTTTCTAGAGCCAGTTTTGGGCACCTCTAGTTAGCTTCCTAGAGCCGGTTTCGGGCACCTCTAGGTTTTTGATTTTCTTTTACTAAACTTCTTTCCTAGAGCCAGTGTTAGGCACCTCTAGGGGCTATTCAAGTTCTAAGCATCATATTCTAGTTTGGCTAAAAGAAATCTAAGCAATATAACAGTCACAAAAGTGTTTAAGTTTTCAGAACTATATAAAGGCTCTAAACTTTTCCTTAACATGTCCTAAAGATGCTGCCACGACAGAGCCGTCATGACAGGTAAGCTAACTTCACAGTTTTAAGCCAACAGTTTAATTTTTCTGATTTTTTTTTTAAGATAAAGGCAAATAAAAAGACACAACAGTTAAACAAAAGATGTGCTAAGGATGCCATTAAATATGGAGGGTTGCCACCCCCAAACTCAAGGGTTGCATTGCCCTCAATGCAAAACATCATAAAAACAGATTAAGAAAAACAAGAAAAAGTACATCACAATTATATAAGGGCAGGCAGCAATAAGAGGAGAAAAAAGAAATAAAAACTTAAATTTTATGCGCTGTCCTCGCTGCTGCTGCTGACGCGGATCTGATGGTAGCGTCTGCGTTGAGGAGGTGGCTGGGCAGGTTCCGGGGCAGGTTGATCAACAACTTCGTCAGCCTGTTGAGGGGCAGGATCTTCCTCCGGTTGGGGGACAGGGTCGTCAGCAGGTGTAAGGGCAGATGGCTCCACTAGCCTGACATCAGAACTGCTGCTGCTGCTGTCCCAGCTGGTGGACATGATGGCCTTGGACAGCTTTCTCTTGTCTGCCACATGCTTGATACGCTTCACCCGTGTGAAGGCGCTGTCCAAGTTCCTCCGGACAAGGGGGCTGTCGTCAGTGGCAGCTCGCTTTGTTCCTCGAGGGGAGGTGTCTGCCGGTGGGCTGCCGGCTGCCGTCGGGGAAGGTGTGGAGGAGGCAGATTCTCCATGGGGAGGGACAGGTGGTGTGGGAGTGGGGGATGGGATATTGAAATAATGGGCGGGGAAGGTAGGGAAAAAGACATCCGAAAAATTCAAAGTGTTGGTAATAAAGTGTACCGTGGCATTGGAGAAGTCTCGGATGAATGTCATTAAGCCCATCTGGCGTTCCTCGATCCGTAGGACGGCAGCAAGGATGTGGGCGTTCTGATCTGCCGGAGCGGTGTTGGTGGCAGCTTCTGGGGCAGGCTCAGTGGCAGGCTCAGTGGCAGGCTCATCATCAGACTCGGCAGGAGGGGCGTTGGGATCGAAGGCGTTGAGGGGCGATACGACTACTAGCTCCATGAGGCTGGATATGTTGTTGTCTGTCCAGCCGCTACCCTTCTTGATGTTGTCTGAGGCTTCCTCCGGTACGGCAGCGCAGCGGCAGAGGGCAGTTATGGTGCAGGGCAGGCAGAGCCGTGAGTCCGAGCGGAAGGCGCAATCTAGAATGCTGTCCCTCATGTACCTGCCCACATTGATGGGCCTGTTGTGCATGATAGAGTGGATGAGGGCCAGTCTCTACCTGTTGACTGTCGTATGGTGGGACGAGGGCAGGATACGCTTTTTGATAAAAGCGTTCCATAACTTTGCCTCAGGTAGGAGCTGCCCCCTATTGACAGAATGGGGGTTCTTCTTACTCGTGCTCCACGTCGTTCCTGCTTCTGTCAACTCCCTCATGACAGCATCATGGCCGGCAGCGTCGAGGGTGTCCCAAAACTGTTGATGGGCATCATCGTTGGGGCCAAAGAAGAGGCCGAAGACATGGTTGATGCTGCTGGCGGTAAAAGGTACTGTCACTCCCCTGACGGTGACAGATGTTGCCGTCTTGCTCTCGATCGCCGCATAGAACTCCCTGACTAGGGTGTCGTTAAGTTCTGCCGGCTGCTCGGCGAAGTCTTCCCACAGTTGGGCAGTAATGGCCTGCATGATGAACGGCCGGAGTCCGAACAGAGGGGCATCTCTGTTGTAGATGAAGCTGCGCTCTTCCCACAGTTCCTTGTTAGCGAACGGAGATGCTGCTGCGGAAGAGGAGGCGGCAGCAGCGTTCTGTCGGGTTTGTCGTGAAGACATATTTGGTTGCAAGGGCTGAAAATGAAAGAAAAGAGATCAAAGTAGAAGAGAATAGCAAGAGAGAAAATCTGAAGTGAGGAAAAATGAAAAGGACAAGGGGTTTATATAGCTGTCGGGGGCTGCCCATTTAATGCCGCAACGGCAGGCGGGAATAACGGAGCGGCAGATTGAATGTTGCGTCTGACACGTCTGACGGACATTAATGCTGCGTCTGCCGCACGATTCTTCGTCTGTTGTGCGTCTGTTGACAGCCTGTCAACTCCGTCTGCGCCGGCAGCCGAAACGACAGGTTATTATAAATGGATTTTATTTGAGCTGATGGATGGGCGGTGGGCTTGGGCCACTTCTTCTTTCTCACTTGCCTCCTTTATTTCCTAAAAACTGAAATTAAAAAGCAAAACATTATTAAAATAAATCTAATTCCTAATAATTAATATTAATAAAAATAAAAAGAAAAGAATTAGGTTAAATTAGGGATGCCTTGTGGGGCATCTCCTAAAGTAACCACTTCCTGTATTCCTGGGGCTTCAGTCCCTTGATAGTGCTTGAGGCGTTGTCCATTGACTTTGAATTGGTGCCCGTCCTTTAGTGATTGAATTGTAATGGCACCATGGGGAAAAACTTGAACTACTTGGAATGGGCCAGACCATCTAGATTTGAGCTTCCCTGGAAAGAGTTTCAATCTAGAATTGAACAACAACACAAGCTGCCCTGGGCAGAACTGTCGTGGCAGCAACTTCTTGTCATGCCACTTTTTAGTTTTTTCCTTGTAAATCCTTGCATTGTCGTAGGCCATTGTCCGTATTTCATCGATCTCATTCAAATCCAACAACCTTTTCTGGCCTGCCTTGTCCAAGTCCATGTTTACTGCCTTGATCGCCCAATATGCCTTGTGTTCGATCTCGACAGGCAGATGACAGGTTTTCCCATAAATCAAACGGGATGGAGACATGCCTAATGGAGTCTTGAAGGCTGTTCTGTATGCCCATAATGCATCATTCAGAAGCAAAGACCAATCTTTCCTAGTTGGTTTAACCATTTTTTCAAGAATGTTCTTTACTTCCCTATTGGATATCTCGGCCTGTCCATTGGTCTGTGGGTGGTATGCTGTCGCGATCCTGTGCTTGACACCATATTTTCTCAAGGCGGCAGCAATTACCTTGTTGTCAAAATGTCTCCCTTCATCACTGATAATCGCCCTAGGGATGCCGAATCTAGAAAAGATGTTTTTGTGTAAAAACTTTTGGACTGTTTTGGCATCATTCCGTTGGGTTGCGATTGCTTCTACCCACTTGGAGACATAATCCACTGCTAGGAGGATGTAAAGATTTCCACAAGAAGATGGGAAAGGTCCCATAAAATCAATCCCCCAAACGTCGAAGATTTCGACTTCTAAGATATTCTGCAGTGGCATCTCGTTTCTCCTCGAGATGTTACCTGTCCGCTGGCACCTGTCACAGTTTTTGTAAAATTCCTGTGCGTCCTTATACAGTGTCGGCCAGTAGAACCCTGACTGCAGCACCTTGGCAGCAGTTTTATTTCCTCCTAAGTGTCCTCCATATTGTGAAGCATGACAGTGATGGAGAATGTCTTCTTGTTCTTCTTGTGGTATGCATCTCCTTATAACCTGATCTGCGCACATTTTGAAAAGAAGAGGTTCGTCCCAATAATAATGTTTAACATCATTTTGAAACCTCTTCCTGGCTTGGTAAGTAAGATCAGAAGGTAATATTCCGCTAACTATAAAATTAACGAAATCAGCATACCAGGGAAGGTTAGAAGACTTACCTGCCGTCATGGCTGTCGCGACAGCTATTGCGGCAGCAAAGAGCTGCTCATCTGGGAAGGTCTCCAATATGTGTGTCTCATCTGGCGGTAGACTCTGTCCTGTTTCCAACCTCGACAAGTGATCTGCCACCTGATTTTCTGTCCCCTTTTTATCTTTTATCTCAAGGTCGAATTCTTGTAATAGTAATATCCATCGTATCAACCTAGGTTTTGCATCTTTTTTTGCAAATAGATACTTGAGGGCAGAGTGGTCGGTGTGTATTATAACCTTCGTTCCAAGAATGTAAGAACGAAACTTGTCGATGGAAAACACCACAGCTAACAGCTCCTTTTCCGTGGTGGTATAATTCACTTGGGCATCATTCAATGTTTTGCTGGCATAATATATGACATGAAATAGCCTGTCCTTGCGCTGCCCAAGTGCTGCCCCGACAGCATAGTCACTAGCATCACACATAATTTCAAACGGTTGCGTCCAGTCTGGTGGCTGTACTATGGGGGCTGTCACTAACTTTTCCTTCAGAACCTTGAATGCTTCAGTACATTCTTCATTAAAGTCAAAGGGTCGGTTCTGCTCTAGGAGATGACATAGGGGTTTCGTGATTTTTGAGAAATTGGCAATAAATCTCCTATAAAAACCAGCATGCCCTAAAAAACTCCTAATGCCCTTGACTGTTGTTGGCGGCGGCAGCTTCTCTATGACTTCTATTTTTGCCCTGTCGACTTCTATCCCACGGCAGCTAATCTTATGGCCTAAAACTATCCCTTCATCTACCATAAAATGACATTTTTCCCAATTAAGAACAAGATTAGCCTTTTCACATCTTTCAAGTACCTTTTGAAGGTTGCCGAGGCAGCTCTCAAAATCGTCTCCAAAGACGGAAAAATCATCCATGAAGATCTCAAGGAAGTCTTCTACCATGTCGGAGAATATTGCCATCATGCACCTTTGGAAGGTGGCAGGTGCGTTACAGAGGCCGAATGGCATCCTCCTGAATGCAAATGTTCCGTAGGGGCATGTGAAAGTCGTTTTCTCTTGGTCCTCCGGTGCAATAGCAATTTGGTTATAACCTGAATAACCATCAAGAAAACAATAATAAGATTTACCCGCTAATCTATCAAGCATTTGATCAATAAAGGGTAAAGGAAAGTGGTCTTTTCGGGTAGCTTTGTTAAGCTTCCGATAGTCCATACAAACCCTCCAACCGGTCACAGTCCTGGTTGGGATTAACTCGTTGTTTTCGTTGGTTATTACAGTCATGCCTCCTTTCTTGGGAACACATTGCACCGGGCTTACCCATTTGCTGTCGGAGATGGCGTAAATAATACCAGCATCTAACCATTTAATTATTTCTTTACGCACTACCTCCTTCATTGCAAGGTTTAACCGCCTTTGGGCATCAATAGTCGGCTTATGGTCTTCCTCTAAGAGGATTTTGTGCATACAGATTGCCGGACTAATGCCCTGGATATCTGCTATCGTCCATCCTATCGCCCTTTTATGCTGCCTTAGCATGTCGACCAGCTGTCGCTCCTGTTCCTGCGGCAGCTTAGCAGAGATGATTACAGGCAGTGTGTTATCACAACCAAGGTAAGCATATTTAAGCTGCCCTGGAAGGGGCTTAAGTTCTAAGACAGGTGGTTCAACAGTGGAGGGCTTTTGGATTAAATGGTTATCCGACGTGTAATTTAAGGGTTCGAATAACTTACCTGGACGATGGTCTAACCAGTTTACCTCCTCATGACCTTCAGTGTCAGATGTATCGGTTTCAGAGGGGTCACTGTCGTCTGTGCTGCCGTCGTTGCTGTCGTTGTCACTGTCGTGACAGGTTGGTAGATGGCTGTCGCAGCAGTGACCAAATTTAATATTCCGGCAGCCCGACCTGATGCAGGGGTAATCAAAGGTCACCTCGATGATGGCTTTGCATTCCTCGTCCACATCGGCATGTTTCATTGCTTGGAGAACATTCAACTTAATTTCTTGATCGTTCACGCGCATGGTGAGTTCTCCCTTCTCCACATCAATCAACGATCTTCCCGTGGCTAAGAAAGGTCGTCCGAGGATGACTGGTGCGTTCTCATCTGCCTCACAATCTAAAATAAGAAAGTCAGCAGGAAAAATAAGTTTATCCACTCTTACCAAAATATCTTCAATTTTTCCCTCGGGGTGAACGTAAGAGCGGTCGGCTAGCTGTAGGGTAACTGTCGTGGGCCGCGCCTTGCCAATACCTAGTTTCTGAAAAACAGATTTGGGCATTAGATTAACACTAGCACCAAGATCACAAAGTGCCTTACCCACAAATTTGTCACCGATTACGCAAGGTATGAGGAAGCTCCCTGGATCCTTCTTTTTCTGGGGTGGTTGTCGATGAAGAATACTCATGCAACCCTCTTGCATCCTTACCGTTTCAAATTCCCCAAGTTTAGATTTTTTAGACATAACATCCTTGAGGAATTTAGCATAACCTGGCATTTCCCTAACAGCATCTAACAACGGAATATTAATATGAACCTGTTTAAAAATATCATAAATTTTTTTGAGTTGAGATTCATTCTTAGCTTGTTGTATCCGTTGAGGAAAAGGTGGTGGAGGACGATAATCAGCAATGCGTCCTTCCCACTGCATGCGAATCTGAGGACGATGATCTTCCTTTTTCTCCTCTGTCGCTTCTGCTGTCGTGACAGGATCATCGGCAGCAGTCTGTTTGTCACCTGTCGGGGCAGCTTCCTCGGCAGGTTTGTTCAAAGCAGGGTCCTTTTCTGTATCAACTTCTTTTTCCGGCCCTGGTAACTTTTTCCCACTCCTAGTAGTAATTGCCTTACATTGCTCATGAGGGGGTGGTCTAGCGTTTTCAGTATTGCTAGGGAAACCTCCATTCTGCCTCGGTTTAATATGCTGCGACACCTGACCCATTTGTGTCTCTAGAGATTTCAAGGTGGCCTCATGGTTTGTCATTCTCATCTTAGTCTCGTCCATAAAATTTTCCGTCTTTTTGACAAACTGATTAATATTTTCCATATATGTGCCAGTCTGAGACATAAAGGTGGCCAAAGTCTGCTCCAATACACTACTCGTGGCAGGTGGTGGCTGCTGTTGTTGCTGAGGCGGCAGGTTCTGCGGCTGCAGTTGCTGTCTCGTCAACAATCTAGGACCCCCCTGATTCTGATTATATGCTTGCAGATTCAGGGCATTGTTAGGATTACTCCAGGAAAATTTGGGATCCTTTCTCCAATTAGGGTTGTAATTGTTGGAATTGTAGTTTGGCTTGTAATTTCCAACATATTTCCCTTCTTCTACGTTTATAGGGCACTCATCCCTACTATGATTTCCCTCACAAGTGGCACAAATTTCCTCGACAGCAAACCCTCGTACTTCCTCTTCACTCAATAAGTGTTTCATGGCTTTAGTGAGGAATGCTACCTGTGATTTCATAGTGCTGTCAGCCTCATAGTCTTTGACAGCAAGTACCCGTTTACCCCCTCTTCTAGCTGTCGGAAACTGCTCCTCATTCTTAGCTAGATTCTTCAGAACTTGTAACGCCTCGTCCGGATCTTTATCCAATAACAGTCCATTTGCTGCAGAATCAATGCGAATGCGAGTTTGTAAGTTAGCAGCATTATAAAACTTAGTTACCTGATTCCAGACGGGGAATCCATGCATTGGGCAGTTCCGTAGAAGAGTAGTAAATCTGTCCCAGGCCTCGTGCATCGGCTCGTCATCTTCCTGTTGAAAAGTAGCAATTTCGTTACGTAATCGCTCAGATAAATGTGAAGGATTAAAACGAGATAAGAATTCACGAGTTAGGTCTGTCCAAGTCATAATAGAACCCGGTGTAAGTTTATTCCACCAAGTTTTAGCTCTATCCCTTAATGAATGAGGGAATAACCGAAGCCTCAATATCTCCGGACTAACTCCTGGTAGCCTAAACGAACCACAGATCTCCTGGAACGTTTTGAGATGCTCCCTAGCATCTTCTGTCGCAGAGCCACTAAACTGTCCGGCGTTGTTGATCATACTAAACATGACAGGTTTAAGTTCAAAGTTATCAACATCAATATCCGGCAGCGTGGTCTCCAGCTCTACATGGTCATTCAGCATGTAGTCACGACATGACCGTCGTCCACCTGCCCCAGGCGGATCGCCGACAGGCGGTATGTCTCCTCCAGCAGGTTGGTTACGGGCCATCTGCTCAAGCTGTTCTTCAAGGTATTCGTTCCTGTCTAAAAGATGGCGAATCTGTTTCTTGAGATTGAATGATCGTTCGATTTCTGGATCTAACTTATACTCAGGATCTTCGCCTCTTTTCGATCTGCG
The DNA here is from genome assembly GCA_958450335.1 of Hibiscus tridactylites. NCBI lineage: Eukaryota > Viridiplantae > Streptophyta > Magnoliopsida > Malvales > Malvaceae > Hibiscus > Hibiscus tridactylites. Next base: position 74,867,644 of record OY288279.1, read on the forward strand.
CATAAACAAGAGAACCTTGTGAAAAGCAAGAGTTGAAAAACAAAAATAAAAATTAAAGAAAAACAAAAAACGAAAAACAAAAATAGAAATAAAAAAATAAAAACAAAAAGTGCAATAAAATAAAGATGTAGTTATGTTGCCAATCCCCGGCAACGGCGCCAAAAACTTGTTGCGTGTAAAATAGTCTATCGCAATTACAGTGCAAGTGTACACGTCGCAAGTAATAAAGTGATACTAAGTATCGGATATCGTCTCCACAGGGATTGGGCTAATGACTTCACCTTGATTTACTGCACAAAGTAAAAGAAATATTTTAGAGAGTTGACACGAATAATAAAGTAAAACGTAAATAAAAGATTGAGAAATCAAGATAGAGAGAATAGGCTGGTATTGAATTGCTCGGTAGTGCAGGTATTGAATTGCTTAGAATCTCCAGTTCTGTCGTCGCTCCCGTCGCCGACAGCACCTGTCGCGGCGTCTGTCCGTTAGTTGTCGCGGCAGCAGACACTAACTCAGTACTTCAAGCTTGACAAGAATCCCAGATCTGCCTTGCCTTATCCCTAGGCACAAGTCTGTCGATGAACACGTCTTTGACGATACCTCCCGGCGTGAGTCGAAGGATGAACACCGATGTGTATGAATTCTTCCTTAGCCACTTAACCTCGCCTTATCCCTAAGCACGAGATGGTTCAACTATAAACTAGAGAACGCGCTTTTATCTCTTTCGTATACTTAACTCTCCCGATGCTAAGTAAATAGATAACCTCACAATGCTCTCCCGATACTCTTGCAAGATATTAAAACCAAGATAAAAGAACTTGAAGTTTATTTTATTGAAACTGAAAAATCCTAAAATAAAGCAATCCTTGCAACTACTTTACAAAACAACCCGTGGCCCTAGGGGGAATTTAGAACATGTCGGTGACGGGTGGACGGCAGGGTTTAGGTTTCGGTTATGGGGTAGTCCGCTATATCCTAGGTTTAAGCTATGCCCTTTATATAAGCTTTGGGCTCAAGATATCTAAGGTAACAAGGATTACAACTTTAATTAAAAGTAAGACTCTAATAAAGATTAAATCTCTAAAGTATCCTACTTTCTAGCTGCCTCCTTGCTTTTAGGGATTTCCTCTCCTTTGAGCTTTGGCTTGACATATCTTTTGATCCGGGGCTTGGAAAATTATTTGGCTGCCACACGACAGACGAGCAGATTTTTCTCTATCTATCGATGTCCACTTCATTTTTCCTCTTCAATAATTTGCTGTCACCATGCTGTCGTGACGGGTCCGTGACAGGTTCGTCTCCTTCAGCTGCTTGTTCAGTTCCGCCTTCCTGCTTATCTGCCCTTCGCTTGCCTTCATCGTCAACCAAGACAGCTACCTGCAAAATACACCATCTTTTAGTAGAATCCGTGTCTTTTATATAATTGTGATATTTAATTAAAAACTATCCTAGATGCAATGCAATGATGCTTGAATGCAGCAGAAATATGGGTTAAAAGGGTGTAAATAATAGAACTTTTACATACTCAACAGTTTGAGTTTATTAAATTTCGAGTCGAGTCAAGACGAGTCGAGTTTTTTCACCTCGAGTCGAAATTTTTTTTCAGTTTTTTCGAGTCGAGTTTTGCTCACCCCTAATTTGGATTTAACAGGGGGTACCGATACCCCTATTAGGTGTACCGATATGCCCTTTAAGAATGGCTCGTTTTCTACCATTAATACACAAGGTACCGATACGCATCCAACCCGTATCGATACTTGAACCCAGAATTCATTTCTAGAGTTTGGATTTCACCTCACAAGCCTTCTAAACCCAAATTTAAAACCTTAAATCGAACCTACAAGTTATGGGGAGCAGCTTAAGTGGTTTCCTACCATGTTTACTCTGTTTTAACAACAATTACAAGTTTCACCATTAACACCCATAACCAAGCATTCAAACACTTAAATCATCAAACAAGCATACAAGGCCTCACATTTAAGATATAGAAGAAACAAGGGAGTTGAAGTGTACTAACTTTCTCCCAAACACCGGAAAGAACCTCCTTGCACTAGACTCAAGCCCTTCCTTTGCCTTAAGCTTTTGAGTGCTCCCCAACCTCTTTCACTACAAGAAGATGTTGCAAAATGAGTTACAACATTTCTAGAGGGTCAAGAAACATAAAATAAAAAACCTATAACATAAAAATAGAGTTAAATCCTACATTTCTGTTCTTCATCTTCAACCCCACAAAAATCTCATAATCTTCCTTCCTCCATCAAAACCTTCCATTCTTACCTCAATGGATAGATCACTTGATGTAGAAAAAACTACCCTCAACAACCAATATGAGATTAACACTTGATTTGATAAAAGATTTTACCTTTAAATCTTGAACTCCAAGGAAAAGATGAGGAGGATGAAGGGGGAGAGAAGAGTAACCTTACCACTTTTACAATCTGCAACACAATAAATCCACCAATAAAAAGGACGAAGGTCTTGGTACATCTTGTTGTTGCCCGGGTGCACAACAAATAGACTACGACACCCCTCACGAAGAATACGATCGTGCAAATCGAGTTCGAGTTTTCGATTTCCTATACAAATTTAATTGTAATGATTTATCATGTTATAGTACAAGTTTATTCTAATTTAAACGACTTTCTCTAATCATATAAGATATGCATATATATATGTTTATTCATATATTTTTCATGTGTGGCATATATTTCTTCATATTTTTGTATATTGGTATATATATATATATTCAGGAAAAATTGAGGGACTTGACTCAAGCTTAAAAATCAATCCACTAATTACTAAAAATTTTGAGTTATTCGAATTTCTATTTTACTACTTAAACTTCATTTGAAATTTTTTCGAGTTGATTTGAGTTTATGAAATTTTGAGTCCAGTCAAGACGAGTCGAGTTTTTTTCACCTCGAGTCGAATCGAAAATTTTAGTTTTCTCGAGTCGTGTCGAGTTTTGCTCACCTCTAATTTGGATGGAGCAGGGGGTACCGATACCCCTGTTAGGCGTACATATATGCCCTTTTAAGAATGGCTCATTTTCAGCAATTAATACACAAGGTACCGATACGCATCCAACCCGTATCGGTACTCAAACCCAGAATTCATTTCTATAGTTCAGATTTCACCTCAGAAGCTTCCTAAACCCAAAGTTAAAACCTCAAATTGAACCTACAAGTTATGGTGAGCAGTTTAAGTGGTTTCCTACCATTTTTACTCAGTTTTAACAACAATTACGAGTTTCACCATTAACACCCATAACCAAGCATTCAAACACTCAAATCATCAAACAAGCATACAAGGCCTCACATTTAGGATATAGAAGAAACAAGGGAGTTGAAGTGTACTAACTTTCTCCCAAACACTGGAAAGAACCTTCTTGCACTAGACTCAAGCCCTTCTTTTGCCTTGAGCTTTTGAGTGCTCCCCAACCTCTTTCACTACAAGAAGATGTTGCAAAACGGGTTACAACATTTCTAGAGGGTCAAGAAACATAAAAGAAAAAACCTATAACATAAAAATAGAGTTGAATCCTACATTTCTGTTCTTTATCTTCAACCCTACAAAAATCTCATAATCTTTCTTCCTCCACCAAAATCTTCCATTCTTACCTCAATGGATAGATCACTTAATGTAAATAAAACTACCCTCAACAATCAATCCGAGATTAACACTTAATTTGATAAAGATTTTACCTTTCAATCTTGGACTCCAAGAAAAAGAATGAGGAATAAGATGAGGATGATGAAGGGGGAGACAAGAGTGACCTCACCACCCTTATAATATGCAGCACAATAAAGCCTTCCAACTCTTCATCTTCAAAGTGGGGAAATTACCCCTTTACCCTTTAAATATCTTCCAAGCGCACATGGCAACTCAAAATTTCAAACCCAACACACACGAAGCCCACATAGGTTCTCAAGGCTTCGGTCAAAACACCCTAGCCCACATGCTCGGGTGAAACGACTCATAGATTCTGAAATTCGGGTCGTTACATAGAATCTTAGGGTTTACATAAGAGCTTGTGAACTTATCCTTAAATTCATAATGGTCTAAAATTTATAATGATTCATATTTCATATGGTGGGTAGTGGGCGGACGGATGGGGGACAAGCGGATATAGAGCTTGTAAGGTCTCAAATTTATCACCAAACTCATACCCATACACGCCCCAACTAGACGAGTGTGGTGCAGAATCCGCGAAATTGCACTTATCTGTTATCTCGAGTTAGGGCATTTGATTTGGAGGGGAGAAAACAAAAAAACTATATGAAAAAGCACCAAGTTCAAATGCGAAAATTGCTTTATCCCTCTAACTATGAATGACATATGTTCAATTTGGTCATATTTTTTAAAATAAGAATTGTTTATGATAATTCGATCTGGTCTTGATTTTTTATATTAATTTTAGATTTTAAGCTTTATAATTTATTTTGATAAAATGATTTTATAATTTTTAGACATTATTGATAAAGTTTCAAAATCATTTTCATAGTTGTTTTTTATTTTTTTTAAAAATAAATATTAATTATTACATAATATTTTTAAGTTATTTTCACTATTTAAAATATAAAATATTTTATTTTATACTATAAAATTGAAATTTAATAAATAATAAAATTCGATTTGCTTCAATAAATGAAATAATCATGATTTTAAATTTAACTAGTATAAACTAACCAAATACTATGATTTGGATTATGACGAGTCTAGAACGGGTGATGCACACCGTTGAACACCATTAACACAATACACCGTTGAACACCATTAATTTTTAATGGCTTTTAAATAATTATTAAAAATCTCAACGATTCGACTTGTAATTAATCATATTTCAAAATAAAATTAGAAGAACTTATTTCATGAACCATCCTCACCACATAATCCATGGTCCTACCCAATTAAATAAAACCACATCATTATTATTTTCCACATAATATATTTTTATAAATTAAATTTTACAAATCTTCTTCTTCCTTCTCATACCTCATGTATTTATTCTAATATATTAATAAATAAATCGCTAAAATAAAAATACTTCAAAAACTTAACCCACAATCCAAAAGAGACAAAAATAAAATAATTAATTTTACTATGTCAAAAACACTAGGATTAACATATTCGTTTGAACCTTAAAAAGCGGTAAAATCATGGAAGCCGCCGGCAACCAAGACACGGCCTCGCCTCCATCAAATCCCTCAGAATTCTCAGTGTACCAAAAGCTTTAAAATATTTTTAAAGCTGAAATTCAGAAAGCTCTTTACCCATGAAGAAAAAAAGGATGAAAAATTTTAATTTTTTTTTTTAAAATTTGACCAAAACAAACGGATGTTCTTTAAAACACAAAATCATAAATGAAAAACTAATGGTGTTTATATAACTAAAAAAATTCATGAACTACAAGGCATCAAAGATTGCCGAAAAGGACATAGAGATATATATATACAGACAGGTAAAGCAGATCATCTACATGATGGCTGATAGTGACAAACTTGTTGGTACTATGTCTGGCCCAATGGCTCCTCAAATCGATAGCTTTAAAACTTTTTATATCTCTATTAAGTCCCTTCCAACTAGGGATGGCAGACGGGTACAGTTTTGCGGATTCCGCACCGTACTCGCCTCAATTGGGGTGGGGAGTGGTATGAGTTTAGTGGGTAATGGGCGGGTGTGGATGTAAAAAGTCATACCCGCCGCGGGTAGTGGGTAGGTGGTGAATTTAAGACCTTACCAGCCCCGCACCCGCCCGCCCCGCACACTACCCGCCATATTAAAATTTGGACCATTATGAACTTAGATGTAATTTCACAAACTATTTTATAAATCCTAAGATTTTATAGGATATTACTTGTAATTTAACCAAAATTTAGGTAAAAATAATCTTTACCCCATTAATGTCGTAGTGCCGCTCAACTCAGAAAAAAGAAAAATTATATTCAACTAAAATTTAGGATATCAATTTCTCATTCTAGATCTTCCTTCACTGGTGAGATCAAAACCAAATAAGAAAAAAAAACCAAAATAAAGATCTGTTTAGTAAATTAAAGAACTGATTTACACTGGTGTAAGACAGTGTTGATTGTTTAGTAAATTAAAGAACTGTTTTACACCGGTGTAAAACAGTGTTGATTGTTTACTAAATTAAAGAACTGTTTTACACCGGTGTAAAGTAGTGTTGATTGTTTAGTTAATTAAAGAACACCGGGGCTGGTAGGCGGGTATAGGCGGGTACGAGATGGGTAATGGGTATCCAATTGAGTGGTGGGTGTGGGGATGAATTTAAAAATATACCCACGTGGGCGGGTGTGGATTTGAAAATTATACCCGCCGTGGGTAGTGGGTAGGTGGTGGATATTAAAATTTTATGTGGGTATGGGGATGGAGGAGGGGGTATCCGCACCCGCCCCGCCCATTTGCCATCCCTACTTCCAACCCCGTTTTTCTTTTCCTAACAACTTTTATTTTTATCGTTTTTATTCCTAGATTAAGTTTTTGGGTATTTTTTTATTTTAACAATTTCATACATTAACATATTAGAATAAATATATGATGTACAAAGAAGAAGATTATTTGTAAAATTTAATTTATAAGAAAATATTACTTGAAAATAAAGATGATATAATTTTATTAGTTGGGTAGGACCGTAGATGATGGGTGAGAATAGTTCATAAAATAATTTCTTCTAATTTTATTTTGAAATATTATTAATTTCAAGTCCGATCTTTGAAATTTTTAATAATTATTCAAAAAACATTAAAAATTAATGGTATTGCGTTAGTGGTATTTAGCGCCGTGTGTCACTCGTGATAAAATTTTCCTTTGGATTAATATTCGATTTTCTTAATTTCCATGACAAATTTTTGTCCCAGTTAAGACAGTAACCCATAGGCATGTAACTAAATGAGGGTATGTTTATGTTCGTTGATTTAATTTTAACCGAACGAACACGAACAAATAAACATATATAATTTTTTGTTTCTGTCCATTCGTTAGGAATATAATTTATTGTTCATTCATTAAAATGATAAACGAACGTAAACGAACACAAACATACATTGAGTATTATTTAATTTTGTTCATTTTCTTTTATATTTTTAATATGTGTTTTTAAAAATTTTAAATATAATATTTTTATTATGAAAAATAATAAATATAAATAGACATATGAATAAATTTAAACGAATATAAACAAATAAACGAATTGTTAAACTTTCATGAACATAAATAAACGAATATTTTGTTCATGTTATTTTATTTAATTAAAAAAATTATTCATTTCATTTAATAAATACACAAACTTAAACAAATTTCTTGTGGAATAATTCACGAACTATTTTACAGACCTATTAACCTGGCGTCCATACTCTATTATGAGATTGATGGTGTGAAAAATCCAAACCGCCCGGCAGGACAGGATTTGGTGGAACAAAGCGTCAATTTTGCAGCTAGAAAGGAAGGGTAAACCAGTCATTTCATTGCTTACCATTTCATTGAATTTGAAATGATAGTTGTACGGAGACGACTGTGTTGAAGGAAAAAGAAAAGAAAAAGGAGCAATTTTTAGGCATTGGGGAATGGAATGTTTTTGTCTTGCTCTGAAATTCTATTTTATAATTAACTCCTTAGACCTTACTTTTTCTCTTATTCCATTTAGCACCCTCTCACACTCATGTTTTCTTGTTTTTTGTCACCATGATTTTTTCAATTAATTTAAACTTAACCAAGTAGAAAACTTTATTATTCTGAAAAATAAATCAAATTATCAACCTCATTGGGTTAAAAAGGTTGATTCTCTTGTACTCTTTCAAAAACTATAAAAAGAATTAATCAATAAAAATATATTTACAGTTGATAATGGTTCAAGGGGGAAAACCTAATAGAAAGATAAAATAAATTAATCAAACCTCTTGAATCAATATGCATCCATTTGAACCCTTAACGTTATAGCAAACAATCAATTAAGTTCCCTCATGATAGAAACTGTTTTTTTACCAGTTAAACTCTTAATTAGCAGTGACGTGGCAAACAAAAAACTTTGAATTTGTAATTTCTATTTTTTAAATAATTTTTAACATTTTTTACACACACATATATAGAATCATATATATTTTGATTTTAATAATTTTAGAAACTATATAGATATATATTTGAATTTTTGAAGATTATTTTGTATTTTTATATGGATCAATTTACTTACTTTCAAAATTAACAAGGACTTAAGTGATATTTATACCAATATATTATTTGAGATGTAAAAAATTAACTTGAGTCAAACTAAAAAATCGAGTTACTTATTTAAGTTGATTTGAAACTAAATTACTTGAATAAGTGGATTCAATTGACTCAAAATTTAAAAAAAAATCAAATTTTTTTCATCGAGATTTACTCACCTTATAAGTACACACATTCTTTTTTTTTTTCTTTTTTTCTTTTTTTAACTTTTTGGAATGAACTAGGGTGAAATGATAATTTAGGTATCAAGTGGGCGAAAACAAAAGCTATTATAGTTCAAGGGTTAAATCCCAAGTAAAGCCAAAAAAAAATTAAATGTTTAACTTTAGATGTGGTTAATTAAAAGCTATTATTAAGTTGAGGAAGGAAATCCAAATTCCAAAAAAGAAAGGACTAAAAAGTAAAGTCTCTTTGCGTGCGCGCCAGTTAGAGAAGAAGAAAACAGTAACTCACTGAGTCTGACACATCCCGAAGAAAGGCGAGAGAAAGGAGAATCTCCAAGTTCAAACAAAATCTTAAATCTGCATTTGTCTAAAAGTCGGTAGCAAGCTAGGGTTCCAAAGGAAAACAAAAATGGAGAAAGGAGGGGAAGAGCCTGAGTATTCATATTCGTATTACAGGAGGCAAGAGCGCCTTGCATTGGTCGTCATTGTAGTGCTTGCTTCACTGGCTGTTGCTTCGCTTTTAGTGGCTTTTAGCTACTATTGTTATATTCGTAACAAGGTCCTCTCTAAGCGCTCCAAATCCCACTCTACTGGTAACTGTCTCTTTGCTCACATATTTTCTTTTGTGTGCACTGTGTTACTTCATTCTCTTTGCATTTAAAAGAAGTTAATCTTTTGTTCTTCCCTCTTGTTCTCGTAAAAAATATGTGGAAAAAAGCCAGAAATACGTTTATATGTTTGATTCATCTTTTGTGGACTTGGAATATGATGGTTTGAAGTAAGGGACAATTTGTAAGTAATCATAAAAAAAGTGAAAATCGTTGCTTTAGCATGAATCAGTTCCTTGTGTTCCCTTTTTATGTAACTTGATGAATTGTTGGTCTTTTGTCACTGAAGGAGTTGATTCCAAGGACAAAGCTTGCAATGCCGATCTTGAAGTTGCTATGGACGACGGGCTTCATGTCTTTACTTTTAAGCAGTTACATTCAGCTACTGGTGGTTTCAGTAAGTCTAATGTGGTTGGCCATGGTGGATTCGGGTCTGTATACAGGGGAGTGCTTAGTAATGGCAGGAAAGTTGCTGTCAAGTTAATGGATCAGGAAGGAAAGCAAGGGGAAGAAGAATTTAAAATGGAGGTCCACTATGAATTTCATTCTGATTTCTCTTTTCCAGGATTTTGTTATCTGTATTTCAAATGTGCCGTGCTAACCAATCATCAATACATGATTCTGTTTACCTCATTCTTTACATTTCTGTTGGAAAAAAATGTGTAGTAAGAGTTAGCAAAGATATGATCTTCTTTTCATCAACTTTCCTTTTACTTCTGGTTAACTAATTTAGACCAGGGATGTTGTAATTTTAGGGGTGAGTTTATATTGATTGATTGACCCTACCTGATTGTAGGTGGAACTGCTGAGACGGCTACGCTCTCCATATTTGTTGGCTTTGATTGGTTATTGCTCAGATAGTAGTCATAAATTGCTTGTTTATGAGTTTATGGCAAATGGTGGTCTGCAGGAACATCTGTATCCCATTAGTGGTAAGTAAGCAGTAACTTTTTCTTATTAACATTTTGATGTGCATGAGCTGTTAATTGAGCTTTTTAGTTATTCGAACCAATGATTTATCATCGATAATATTAAAGCAAGGTGGTTTTACTTGCACTGTATTTCTACAGTTATTGCCTTCCACTTTCTTTGGATTAACAAAATGTTAATGCTCTTTTGTGGAGTTTCAAAAGCTATAGTGGAGCACAAATGGGAGTGCCCTCAAGAAATTTGGGATATTGTAAAATCTTTTGTGCTAGCAAGTATAGGCAGATTGATTTCTAAAATTCACATTTTTTTTTTTAAAAATTCCACTAGTCCTTTTATACCTATCTAAAAAATTTCAGAAATGCTTTAGAGCTTATCCCGGTGTTCTTCCCTTAAGTGATGTTTGTTTATCCAATTGTGATGCTAATCTAACTTTTTGTACTAGCTTGAATTTTGCTCCATCATTTTACTTATAGTAAGAGCACAGTAAACTCTGATCATCTTTTTTGAAACAATATCATGCTCGGTTCAGTTTGGAAGGCAAAATTGATGTAGGAGAACGGTATCCATAACAACTGATTTACTGGTTCCACACCGCAGGTTCTAACAATATAAACTTAAAACTGGACTGGGAAACACGGTTGAGAATAGCTCTGGAAGCTGCTAAGGGATTGGAATATCTCCATGAACATGTTAGCCCTCCGGTGATTCACAGAGATTTTAAGAGCAGTAACATCCTTCTGGACAAAAATTTTCATGCCAAAGTTTCTGATTTTGGATTAGCCAAGCTTGGATCAGACAAAGCTGGTGGACATGTTTCAACTCGAGTATTGGGCACACAGGGATATGTTGCTCCTGAGTATGAAATAGCAAACTCTTACTCCCGAGTGGAGGGCATATTGTTGCTAAGTTAATACTTTTAACAGTTCTGTTATCAAATTATAACTGCCCCAACTGACATTGGGTTTGGTTGCTATGATGTGCAGATATGCTTTAACTGGACATCTAACTACAAAATCAGATGTGTATAGTTATGGTGTTGTTCTTTTAGAGTTGCTTACAGGAAGAGTGCCGGTTGATTTGAAGAGACCTCCTGGGGAAGGTGCTCTTGTATCGTGGGTTAGTTTCATTTTTTTTTTCTTAAGCTAAATCCTGTTAAATCTCGTAATTGCTTCATCTCCTTTTTTTTTTTCTTCTAGTTGTGTCTTTTACTAGTAAATCCTTGCAAATGTTTCTATCGTCATTCTTCAAGCTTTTCTCTTGTTTGTGGCACAGGTTTTACCGCAGTTAACAGATAGGGAAAAGGTGGTTGGGATAATGGATCCAGCACTGGAAGGTCAATACTCGATGAAAGAAGTTATTCAGGTTGCAGCCATTGCTGCAATGTGTGTGCAACCAGAAGCTGACTACCGACCATTGATGGCAGATGTTGTGCAGTCTCTGGTTCCACTGGTGAAAACAAACCGCTCAGCAGCCAAGGTTGGTGGCAGCTGAAGCTTCCCTTAGTGCGAAGTTTCCTCCATCCCGAGATCCATTCTCCGCAAGGTAGGTTTATTGAGTATAATCAAAACCGAAATGCCAATGCGCCTTAGCTGAACTTAGAGTTGTAGCTCTCAGACAACTGCTTAGAGATGAAAAAGTCTAGACTGCTATAATATTATTAACTCTTATGGGTAGAAAGCCCCTACCGAAGATGTCAACTACGTGTTTGATCAACAATATTGCATCAATATTATAAATCAATTGAAGTTAAGAGGTAACAAGAATACAAATTTGCCGATGGTGGTAACTTAAGTAATTGCTTAAGGATGGTTTCTTGGATGAACTTTCTATTTTTGATCGATAGAAGGCTAAAACAGCCATAAACACCAAGACACAAATTATAGTAGGTGCTGCTGATTGGGATATGCGATGTGCATTCTATCTGCCATCTCCGCTTCCAAGTTGCTTTTGCCACCAATCAGCAGCACCGTTACAAAGTCTACAAACAGAAGACAAAGAAACATGTCTAAAGCTAGATAAAGAAAAATATAAGATGTCAACGTCAATTACAGCAGATTCCCAAAGAGAGCAGCATAGAGGGCTCAAACGATGGATGAGGAACATCCCAACAATTAAGTCCTAATCATTTCGGATGACAGCAGCAATTCCTGCTCCGGAAGACTTCAAATCAAAAGAGCTTCTGAATTAACTTTGGCAATTCAAGCGGGTGGAGCCCTTTCCGGTTCTGAACCGGAGCAGATGGAACGAAGCCACAGTTAGCTAGGACAATAATTGAAGCGTGACGCTCTCCAGGTCGCCTGAGCGAAGGGGGAATGACATTAATCTGTTGTTTCAAACCTCGCACCACAATGAGAACAACCGGAGACAAAGGAGTGGTGCCTTCTCCATAAGTTAGCTGCGAAATGTAATACCCGAGTTTGGAGGTCGGGTGAAAATAATAATAAAATAATATTTTAAGTTTCGGTTTTATAATTAAAATAATAAAATATTATTTTGGGCTTCATATTTTCAAACAAACATTTTGTGTTGGACCAAATTGATTTGAAACCCAAAATTCCTTGAATCTTAGAATTAATGAGATTGTCATCTCATTAATGGAAAACCGTAAATAAGTGAACTTTCAAAATTAAAACCCTTTTGTTAAAATAGACATGTGCTCATCTTCTTCCTTCTTCACATTTTCATTCCAACGACAAAGAGAGCTTCTACTCTCCAAGTTACTATTCCATCTCCTTTCTTCTTCATTTTTGGTCGGTTTTAAAAGGTAATTATACCCCCATTTTACTCTCATCTTCCTCTCTTCAAAAGTACCATTAAATTTCATTTTCACCATTGTTTTAGAAATTTGATTTTCCATGGAAAATGTTAAAGGTTGCTACTTTATGAGATTTTAACAAAGCTTTTGATTTATTGCTAATAGATATGTTGTTTAGGAACCATAAGGTCCAACGTAAGTGAATTTTGAGGTGTTTTATAAAGATTTTCGGAAATGAGTTTTGTTGGGGTTTTAGAGAGGTTTTAGAGTTGGGTTAAGGGTTATTTTAAGTGGGAAAATGTTTGGTTATGATAGTATGATATATGATGATCGTTTTGGGTGTGTTTAATGATCGTTCGGTTGTTTGAAATGAAAGATTTTAGTGGGTATAGAGGGCTGCTCGAAAATGAGAAGTTTTGTGGGTGTTCTTGGTTTGATTTGATGCTTAATTGGTGTTATAAGTTACAACAGTGGTTTGTGGTTGTTTTGGTGATTAATAGAGTGTGTTTGATTGTTTAGAGACAAGGAATTGTGTTGGTGAAGCATCGGGAGTGAATCCGGAAGCTTGAAGGTCTGGGTTGCTTGGTTGTTGAGATTGGAAGTGAAGGTGAGTGATTAAATACTTTTAAATGGTTTTAAAGTGTTGGTTCAAGCATGTGGACTATGTTGGGCTTGCTAGACCCACCTAGAGTTGGGATTAGATTGATATTCTAATCCTAAGCTATAGTTAGAGACTATGGTTGATCCTTGAATGTGTTTATGCCTCATGCTTATTTGTGATTATGTTGGCTATGTATATGGTGTTATACATGTATGTTGAGGCATGGATTGATGCATTGTTATATGTATGTGGATTGTGCATGATGTTAATCATGGTGAGTACGTGCTAAGCACGGAAGTGGATATGAAATGATATTGTGGATTGTGTTTAATATTGACACTAATATGCTTGGGTACAAATGATCGATCATTAGGATGTTAGTGTGCACACGTGAGTCAAATGCGCGCGTGGTCATGGTGATGGTAGTCATCAAGATGGAGTACGGGTTCGCCCGGAAAACCTTCATATATATATATATATATGTTAGTCGATGATGAGTGTAATCCCATCGACGGGGTGTGAGGATGAGTGGAATCCCCTCCGCGTGAACGGTGATGAGTGTAATCCCACCGTAAGGTAATGGTTGTTGTTGGATGTGAGTTCCAACGTGTTATCCGTGTATTCGAGTCATAGCTAGGTGCCAATATGAGTTGATATGTGTATCAATATGATTTGAGATGTTGCCAAATTGGATTATTATATGTGTTTACATATGATGTGGTTGTGGCTTGTTGAGCATGGCATAATATTGAATATATGTTCATGCATCATGTGTATTATGGCTCTCGTGGATCGAAAGTAAGATCATGCATTTTACCTTGGTTGTGCTCGTGCTTGGACCCTGCATTGTCGAGGTTTGTTTTATGAGTTTACCCTCACTAAGCTTTATGCTTACGCTTTCTTTTGTTCGACAATACAGATCAGTAGTTCGTGGGTAGCTTGTGCAAGGAGAGGGCCTCCAAGTGTGCCTTGTGGTGCTATCTTAGCTATCAAGTATGAACATTTTAGTTAAAGGATGTAATAGTCAAGCAATGGAATATGTATTGGTTGCTTTGATGCTTTTGAAGTATGTTGGTGTTGGTTGCTTAGGAGCATGTTAGACTCCTTTAAATGTTTATGTTAGTTTGGCTCTTGATTGCCTTGTCTTGCTTGTAAACCATGTTTTGAAGTTGCCTATCTTGAATGCCTAAGTATATGTTCTTGTGAAGCATGTTACCTTTAATGCTTTGTATGGATGTTTGATATGTTGTTTGATGATTCCTTTAATGTATGGATTTGTTATGTTTGAAGTGTGTAAGCATGCTAGTTATGTTTGGTTTGTCTTAGTATTGCTGTATGTGTGTTATGTGAGGTTTTAATGGGGTTTAAGGACATCTTTGTGCCTTAAAACCAGCTAAAACCAATCTGCAGACAGAGGGCGTATCGAAATGGTTGGTCCCGTTCCGATACGGTCTCTTTGTTACGGGCTAGGCGTTTCGATACGCTAGGGGGCCGTTTCGATACATTTTTGCTACTGGAAATCTGAGAATTTGACGATAAATTGCCGTATCGAAACGAGCCTTAGTGTTTCGGAACGGCCTTCGTATCGTTGACCACGAGAAGTTGATCGTTGAGGTCGTTTCGATACGGGCCACCCATGTTTCGAAACGGTCTCACCGGGTTGACTTTGGCCAGTTGACCTAGTCAAGGCATATCGAAACACCCTATGGGCATTCCGATACGGCCTGCTGTATAAGAATAAAATGGACTGTTTTAAGTGGGCTGTTGGTTGTTTACCTAATCGTTTCTTCCGTTGTTGCTTTTCTCACATATGGTTTAATAATACATATAGAAAAGATAATTTAAATGAAAAAATTTTTCTTGGGTCGGTAACCGAAGTGGAGCCTTAACGGGTTTCGCCTCGGTTATGCCCGTGTAGCCCACTCGGATCGGTCAAGCGTCCGGACCAGGACGAGGGGGTTACACGAAAGCTAAAGCGTTGTGGCACACCCTCCAAATGAAATTTCGGAGCTTGGGTAACATGCTGTGGAAATTCGAGTAAAAATCTTCTGCCACTAATCATGCTTCCTTATATGTCTCCTACTAAAAAAACATTTAAAAATTAAATTCTAAGTCCTAACCCTAATTTCTATATCATAAACCCCAAACCTTAAATCTTACAAAATTCACCCTACCCCTAGTTCCCTATACCCTAACTCTAAGCCCCAACTTTAAACCCTAAACCTTAAGCCCTAAACCCGCTATTTTAAAATGGAGGCACCAATAGAGGCATAGTTAGTAGGGGTGAGCGTTCGATCGAGTCGAGTCGAGTCAAAAAAATTCGAGTTATTCGAGTTGACGAGTCATATTTTACAACTCAAACTTTATTTGAAATTTTTTCGATTCGAGTCGAGTTTAAGAAATTCGAGTCGAGTCGAGTCGAGTTTTTGAGTTCCTATAAAAATTTAACTGTAATTATTATCATGTTATAGGAGGGTTTGATTCCAATTTAAACTCCTTTCTCTAATCATATAAGATATGCACATATATATTTTTTCACATGTGACAATATTTCTTCATATTTTTATATATCAGTATGTATATATCATAAAAAAATAGAGAGATTCGTCTCGAACTTAAAAATAAATCCACTAATTATTAAATATTTCGAGTTATTCGAATTTCCATTTTACAACTCAAACTTTATTTGAAATTTTTTCGAGTTATTCGAGTTTATGAAATTTCGAATCGAGTCAAGACGAGTCGAGTATTTTTGCATCGAGTCGAGTCGAGTTATTCGATTTTTTCGAGTCGAGTCGAGTTTTGCTCACCCCTAATAGTTAGGGGTAGACGATTTCCATTCGGAAATTTTATACCTTTGGATGTACGTTTTCATTATAGAAATTAGATTAAATTCATCAAATGTATTTATGGTATATTTCTTTTGGGTAAATTACTAAAATGTTACTTATGTTTAGGGTTTGTATACTTTTTGTCATCGATTTTTAAATTCGACCGTTATGATCACTTATGTTTTCGATCTGTAAACTTATGATCACTAAGATGTTTGTTGCCGTTAAACGTTAACGAGAGGCTGATCTAACACAGTAAAAACAAAGAAAAATTACCTAGATAGTCCATAAACTATTACTTCATTCCTATTTTGACCACTAAAATAAAAATAATTTGTATAGTTACACATTTAATCTTCCATATTTATAATTTTTTATTTCTTCTCCCCTCCGTCATCTTTCATATTCTTTTTCATCTAACTCAATCCCTAATTTTCTACTATATTAATCCACAATTCACATCATATATTTTTGGACTAGATGGTAAATATTAATCATCATTCTTATTTGATTGATTATTATTTCTTGTTTTAACTTTCGCATTGTAATTTCATTTTCTTTTAATTTAGTCCTATTTTGCTTCGATATCTAATTTCATGTACTTTTAATTACACCTTTAAATTTTGCTTTATTTCGATTCTATCATTAATTTAAATTTAACTTTGCTTTAATTTGTGTGATTAATTTACATCCATTTATAGTTTCATCCTTAGTTTTAGATAATTTGTTTCCAATCATGCATTGTCATTTTACGTTTACAATTAGATCCTTGTGATTACTTTAAACTATTTAAATACACCATTTATAAGGCATGGTTCACTTCTCAATAACACGAGGTAATGTTTTTTATTTTAGAAATTATAGGGATAGTGGTCCTAATCGATTGGATCACGACTTCTCCGTTGATTCGAAGTAAATGGATATCCTTCATTATTGAATAAAATTAAGAGTAAACTATCGGAATGATGTGAATTGGGGATTAATATAGTAGAAAATTAGGGATGAAGTTAGATGAAGAAGAATATGGAAGATAGTGGAGGGGAGAAGAAATAAAAATTGTAAATATGGGGATTAAATGTGTAATTATACAAATTATTATTATTTATTTTGATGGTCAAAATAAGAGTGAAGTAATAGTTTAGGGACTATCTATGTAATTTATCATTATTTTTATTGTGCCGGATCAACCTTTAATGACAACAAATGTCATAGTGACCATAAGTTTAAAGATAAAAAATTTAAGTGACCATAACAGTCAAATTTAAGGTTTATGGTTAGAATTTAGAGTTTAGGGTTTAGGGTTTATGTTTTAGGGTACTAGTGTTTGAGATTTAGGTTTTAAATTTTATAGAAGTGTTGTGTAATTTTTTTACTTAGCATGTGTATTAAAATATAACCCTAATTATTATCATAATAAAATTTTATTATTTCTGAACTAAAAAAAGAAAAAAAATAATATGAAAAGGTAGTATAAAAATGTTTTAATAGATTTTATTCTAAAAAAATAAATAATTACATTTTAGATCCATATATTTTAAAAGTTATTAAACTAATTAATGATGCATATATGATCATATGATTAATGATACATATTGATATATGTCATTTACTCTAGACTCATCCTAAATGAAGATAATAAAAATGAGAATAAATTAGAATCTTAACATAATTAGCAAAATTCATAATGCTACTATTTTTTGAGAAATCCTTTTTAATTTTTTTGACAAAATTCATAATTGGCAAAATACATTAGAAGGGGAAGAGAAGACTCTAGGGGAAGGAAGGGGTTCTTAGTAAGTCTAAAACTCATGACCTAAGGGAAAATGAAAGAACACAGATGAATAGTTTGGCTAAACGGCCAAATGTGTTTGCTCCATAATGCTACTTGTTAGACTTTAGTTTCCACGTGTTATTATTGATTTTTATAGGTATGTTATTAATCATTTTAACTATAAAGAAATTGAAATGATTGGTAGTTAAAAGTTTAATTATTCTATACTTGTGTTGCCTCATTTATATAACTTCGAATCTCGACATTTATTTTGATAATGTAATTATCTCTATACTTAATAAAAAATTTAATTATTCTATTTTAGTGTATAATCATATCTAATAAGCCAATAAAAATGTATATTTGGAAAGATTATATTAAAAGTAAAATATGTTTAAAAATTAAATTATAAAAAGCATGATAAAAATTAATGCATAAAAAATTAATGGTAAACTACATAAATGACCATCATACTTTTGATAAAGTTGCGATTTGACCACATTACTTTTCTCGAAGCAATTAAACCACCAAAACTATTTAAATGGTATCAATGTGACCACCAATAATTAGAAACCAAACGACGTTGCTGACTTGGCTGTTTAATATTCTTTTTCTCTGAGTATTTTTCCACATAGGATACATATCCGTCCACATCACCATTCCGCCTAAACAATGTAAAAAATACGTTATAAAGTGTGCATTTAAGAAACCCTAAACACATTTCAATATTTTCTTCATTCTTTCTCAACATTCTGCCGAGAAGAACCAAATTTCTTGGAGGTTGTAGAAGAAAATGGATGCAGAGATGGATCGTGAGTGCTTTTATGAGGTTATCTATCTGTTTAATATTGGAAGAGTTAAACTCAATAAATGAATAAGCATGGTTTTCACCCCATTGGTGGAAGCTAACTCGGCTTAGGGATAAGTTAGAGTTTTAACAGCTAAAAGAAGCGTGAGATTGGTTGGTGTTTATCCTTGGTTCACGCCGAGAGGTATTATCAAGGCCCATTCATCATCAGTGCTACTACTTAGGGATAAGAAGGAGCCATCAAAGGACGCTTTTCCGAACCTTGATATCATCTGCCGACCAGCAATGGATTGCTGAGGCAGCACAACTTATTGCCACGGCAGGGGCTTAGGTTACTGCAGAGGCAGTTTGGTGTTATTGCATTCAAAGACCGAGACAACTCAATTGATTTCCACACTACGACGCAATCTAATCCAGCTCATTCTCTCATCTTGATTACTCTACTTTTACTTGCTTGCTTTAGTTTAATTAAAACCCAAAACTCATCTACTTGTGTTTTTACTTTTACTTTTCTTTTTCACTACGAGAAGATAAACGATGGAAGCCATCCCAATCCCTGTGGAGACGATACTCTAATACTTATCATTACATTACTTGAGATGTGTAGACTTGCACTAATTGCGGAGCACCTTTTACATGCAACAAGTTTTTGGTGCCGTTGCTGGGGATTGGCAATAGCGACTTTCAATTTTATTTTCTTGCACTTTTATTTGCTTAATTTTTCGAGCACTAATCGAATTTGATTTTGCATTGGTGCATGACCAGGGCGAACCCAAAGTATCCACTCCACGACCTTGATCAAGAAATCGATCGAAGTTGTTAAAGACTCAAGCAACAAATAAGACAAAAGATGGCACATCAAGTTGGCAGCAACAATGCCAACAACAATCGGAATGCCGACGGGAAGCGGGTTACCGACGGGCAGCCCGTTGTTGACGGGCAGTAAGATGCCCCTGTAGTAGATAGAGAAAATCTGAGAATTCAGTTTGAGCCAGTACGAAACCTAACTGTCCGAGACTACCTAGAAGAAGATCTAAACGAACTAAATCCGAGAGTAGTCACACCAGAGATTGAAGCTGCCCACTTTGAACTGAAGCCCGTGATGTTCAACATGATCAATACTTTGGGGCCATTTGGCGGCTTAGCGACTGAAGATGCCAGACAACACCTCAAATCCTTCCTGTAGATCTGCAATACATTTAAAATACATGGAGTACATGAGGATATTTTGAGACTAAAATTGTTTTCCTATTCACTGAGGGATAGGGCAAAAACCTGACTAAATAGCATTCCAGCAGGACAATTGGATCCTGGAGTGATTTATGTCGTGATTTCTTAGCACGTTTTAATCCTACGAATTTAACCGATAAATTGCGTAAAGAAATCACTTCTTTTCGACAGGATGATGACGAATCCATGCATGATGCTTGGGAACGATATAGAGAGCTATTACAAAAATGCCCCTTGCACGGATTCCTATTGTGGACACAGGTAACCATGTTCTATAGTGCTGCCAACACGGTAACTATGATGATGCTTGATGCCTCGGCAAACGGCATACTCCTAGACAAGGAACTAGAGGAAGCGGTGGATATTCTGAATAGGACGACCAAGAACGACTACCAGTTCCCAACGGCCAGACGAGGAGGAATCTGACGCCAACCCACAGTAAACGAAATAGGGTCCTCGGACTCAATTTCATCCCAAATTGCCACCTTGACAAAGTTGGTCATGAACATGCAACCGCATAATAATCACCAGGAGGTCAAGGTAATGGGTTTATTTTGTGAAAACTGTGGGGGTAACCATGTTTCTTCTCAATGTCCATAGAATACAGAGTCAGGCTGTTACGTTGGAAATTACAACTTGAACAATAACATGATGTCCAACAACTACAACCTGGCCTGGAAGAAGCATCCGAATTTCTCCTGGAGCAACCCTAACAATGCACTCAACCCGAAGAATCAGAATGCTCCAACTGCAGGATTTCAATAGAACATGCCTCGGCAGACCATGCCGCAACAACAACCTATGCCAACTAGTTCTTTAGAAAACCCTCTTAACGTTTTTATGTCTCAAACTAGTGCATATATGACTAATAGTGATAAGTTCATAAAGAAAACTGGCGCTTTTATGGACAGGACCGAGATGCGGTTGCAAAATAATGAGGCAACACTGAAATATCTAGAGACTCAAGTTGGGCAAATAGCACAGATCCTAAACACAAGGCCGACGGGAGGCTTGCCTAGTAATACTAAAGTCACTAAGGGAAAATCATATGAGCAATGCAATGCCATAACCACTCATAGTGGTATTCAACTCAAGGAGCTCCAAGTTAAGGAAACAGAGCTGACAAAGCCAAAGAAGTCAACTGCCGCGACAATGCCCAACAACACTACCGCAACAGTAACCCCTAAAGGCACTGACATGACAGCACCCACGGTAGAGCCAGAAGTCGATACGCCGATAATCCCTCAAATCAAATTTCCGTGCAAAAAAAGAGTAGAGGACATTCGACTACCTCCACCATTCCCCTAAAGACTAAAACGACATAAACAAGAATACCAATTCAAGAAGTTCCTAGACATCTTGAAGCAGGATAAACCATCAAGGATATATAAGCCATTATGCAACCTAGCACTGCCAATCATCATTTTCGAGTCATGTTCCTGAAAAACACAACCAACAATTCAAAAACGAACATCACAACGAGCATCCTTAACCAATTTACTGACAAATAATAAATTATAAGTAATGTTGGGAACATAGAGGGCATCAGAAAGCACTAGAGTGTTACTTAAACGAATAGAACTACTGACCATCACTGTGAAGAGAGAACCATCAGCAATATTGATGAAAAAAGATGATCTTTGTTTGCAAAAAGTGGTGAAGAGACTATAATCCCATGTCATATGATTAGAGGCACCAGAATCCACTATCCAATTTAAGGAATTAGTTGTCGGCAAGGAACACATGGTACCTTCATTAGCTGTTAAGGCAGTAAGAGTAGATAAAGAGGAGAGACGATTAAACAACAGCTGGAGTTCCCCAATCTGCTGCTTGCTAAAGCTGCTGGAGGAACAATCAGGAGAAGCAATATGTGCTTCCTTCTAAAATTGTGTTTTAGGAAATCTGTAGGTTTCCCATACAGCCTCCAACACTGCTCCAGCACATGCCCAACCCTTTTGCAATGTGTACACCAAGGTATCCCCATTTTCTTTATACTTCCAGAGTTGGAATACGTGAAAAGAGCAGATGCATCAGTTGCCGCCACTGGTGGAATCATTAGGGAACGCTTGCTCTCCCCTCTTTGAATTTCTAAAAAAGCTTCGCGAACAAGAGAGAGGGGTTTTGTTGCTAAAATTCTGCCTCTGGCGCCATCAAAGTCCCCATTTATACTAGAAAGAAATTAGAAGATTTGCCTCTAATTTTTGAGTTTATTGTAGAAGCCAATATCATCATTACATTTCCATTCATTAGCCTCATACAAATCAATTTGTTGCCAACATTTGGTGAGGACTCTAACATATTGTGTGATAGTCAGATCTCCTTGTCTTAGATCTTTTATTTGATTATCAACTCCAAAGAGTCCAGATGTGTTATCAACACTGGATTAAGTATCCTTGGCTACATTCTAGATTTCCGCCACAGTCTTGTAGAGCATAAAATTCTCTCCCATCTCAGGAACCATCGAATTGATCAACCATGCATGATCATGGTATTTTCACTCAACCAGTTAGAAGAGGCTGGATCAAACTCATCAGGAACATATTCAGAGTCAGTGAGATAGAAAGCCTTTCTTCTTCCTGTGATATACATCCACACGGATTGGGACCAAGGGAGTTAACTATTTCTATTGAGTTTATAAGATGTGATTGTGGAAATGGATGTTTCAGACATAGGAAAATCAGAAGGACGAGGGCTGTGCGGAGAAGTAACTTCTGAAATTGAGTTAGTCATGAAGAGAGATTGAATCGATCAAGAGGGAAGGTAAGTCAGGGAGGGATCGACCTAATATGATACCGTGTAGAATAGTAAGGAAAAACTCTCTTACTTTATTGATGAATAATCATCAAAATATATACACATAGGTAAAACTAAGAAGTAGGAAACTAAATGTTCTATAATAAATACAGTAGATATAGACCGAAAGAATATTCCTAAAGATATCCTACTACAAGGTAACTTCCTATAAATAACAGATACATAATTAAATATATAAGATATTCCCGTACTAACCTACAATTAGTCGTTCTTCACTTCTTTGTAATGTGCAATAAATTAACTTTATTCACAGATTGGAACTTTCTTGGGTCTATTATTAGGGGTTTTTCCCTTTCTTTCCCACAATTACTTAGAACATAACATTGCTGATGGCACCATTGTTTTAGAATTTGATACATGCATATTACTTCAGGGTTCATTGTTGTAGCATCTTATTCACTGATAATTCTGCTTAAGCTTATAAAATAGACTGACATTTGACTTATGAAAATACAAATTATGTTGTGGACTAGGACTTCAAAATATCAGTTGGATTATTTGATCAGAAAAAAATCCCGACAAAGTCAACGAAACTTGTGTTTGTGCTCCTATTTTGATTATTCTTATATGTCCATGTTCTTATGTCACGAACTGAAGGTTTTGTATATAGAAAAGAAAGGAAATAAGAAGCAGATAGAGAATAGAGTGGGAAAAGAGAGAACTTTTTTGTATTTTCTTCAATGATGATGATACGTTTACAACCAACCCTAATATCAAAATGGAAAGAAAACATGCTATCGAATAATTAAATGACACGTGGTAAACAGAATAACAAACTATCCAGTTGTCTATAAGAAAACACTCCCGGTTAATTATCTTTCACTTGACCACCTGTTTGGGCTTCAATTACTTGGCCTGCTAGGTTGGTGCGATCCATTTCCCTGACTCTCCCCCAGCAATCGTGACCCAATTCCTGAGCTACGTTGTTTCCTTTTGAATTGTAATTAGGCTGTAAACTCTGCTTATCGAACTCAATCATTCTTTAAGACGTCAGACTCTCCAAAGCCTTTCAAAACCCTAAAATTTCCCCCAATTCTTTCACCAACATGACAATACCTTCCCCTTCACCAGATGTTTGTCCCCAAGGATCAAAATCCGGGAATTGGGATTTTAAAACAGAGTAATCCTCCCAAGTTGCATGTTCCTATCCTAAGTTCGACCATTGAATCAGGAGCTGTGTCACCGCAATGTTGTTTTGTTTCACCATCCGTTTATCGAGCACCACTGCGGGGTAAACTTTCAGCTGACCATCAACTGTATTCTTAGGCGGATCGATCGAGGTAATGTGTTTGTCTCCTATTTTCTTCTTCAAGAGGCTCACGTGAAAAACAAGGTGAATTTTCAAGTGAGTAGGGAGCTTCAGTTTATATGCCACTAACCCAATGCGTTTCTCAATTTTGTTCAAATTCCGACGGAGAGCTACCGACGATTGACGGTACGGCTAGAGCTTCAGGTAAACAAAATATCCTTCAGCAAATTCTCTATCAGTGTGCCTTTTATCTGCCATTTGCTTCATTCAGTTAGTTGCTTTCTCTAGTTGGTCTTTGAGTAACTTAGCAAGACTGTTTGTTGTCATTGAGTTCTTGGACTGCGTTGTTAACTGAAGTATGAGACCAATCATAGAGTGGGGGCTTGTAGCCATACAATTCCTCAAACGGAGTAGTGCCCATGGAGGTGTGGTAGGTAGTATTGTACCACCATTCCGCCTAGGATAACCAATTAGCCCATGTACTCGGCTTAAGAAAACACATACTACGTAGATAATGTTCTAGGCACTGGTTTAGACGCTTGGATTGACCATCTGTTTCTGGATGGTATGCTGTACTGAAAAGGGTTGTAGTCCCAAGTTGAAGCATGAATTCCTTCAAAAAATGGCTAGTGAAGGTTCTGTCCCTATCAGCAATTGCAACCTTAGGCTGACCATGTAGTTTATAGACCTGGTCTAAATACAATTTGGCCACTTCTATAGTTTTGTATGGGTGAGACAAGGCTATGAAGTGAGCATACTTAGTAAACTTGTCAATAATAACAAGAATATGTTTAACTTTTTTAGACTGAGGCAACCCTTCAATGAAGTTCATGGTGATGACTTCCCAAGCTCCTTGAGGAATAGGAATTGGTTGTAACAAACCAGGCTTAGGAAAGTGCTCAACCTTAACTCTTTGACACACATCACAAGTGCTGACATAGGCTGAGACCATAACTTTCATACATGGCCAGAAAAATAAGACTGTAGCCTCTTAAATGTAACTTGGACACCTGAATGCCCTCCTTGAGGAAAGTCATGTAGAGATTGTAGAAGTTGAAGTCTTAAGGCCCCTGACTTTCCCACATAGACCTTCTTTTTGAACCTGAGAATACCCTTTGAAAACTCCAAATTCAACACTGCATCTTTATGGACAGCTAAAGCTGTAATTTTATCCTGTGCCAAAGAATCATCCTTGTAGCTCTCTTCAATCTCAGTCAGCCACTTAGGAGTGATAACATTAGTATCTATCTGCTAAAATTCAGCTGAAGTTTCTGGAATTCTTGACAATGCATCTGCCACAATGTTGGTTCTCCCTTTCCTATATTGAATCTTGTAATTCAACCCTAGAAGCTTAGAGAGACCTTTCTTCTGTATAGCAGTAGACAATTTTTGTTCTAAGAGATGCTTTAAGGGTTCATGGTCAGTCTTAATAATAAAAGATGGCCCTTCAAAGTAATGCTTCCATTTAGATACAACCATCAGGATTGCCAAATGTTCTTTCTCATAAATGGACATGTCAGCATGCCTAGGTCCCAAGGCCTTGCTGAGATAAGTCAATGGTCTCCCTTTTTGTGTAAGAACAGCTCCTATGCCCCTAGAACTTGCATCTGTTTTCAAGAAAAATGTTTTAAAAAAATCAGACAGGGCAAGTACTAGGGCATTACACATAGCTTCTTTAAGTCTATCAAATGCCTCTGTAGATTCTGGAGTCCATCCAAAATTTCCTTTTTTAAGCATTTGAGTCAAGGGTCTGCTGATTTCCCCAAAACTCTTAATAAACTTTCTGAAATAACCTGTAAGGCCAAGAAAACCTCTCAAAGATTTGAGGTTATGAGGCAATGGTCATTCTTTCATAGCAGCAATTTTGGAGTAGCCTGTAGCAACTCCTTGGACAGAAATGATATAGCCCAGGTATTCAACCTATTCTTGGCCAAAGTAACATTTACTGAGTTTAGAAAATAGCTAGTGGGCCTTCAAAACTTCTATAACAGTTCTGAGATGAACCAAGTGTGATTGTCATGTAGGACCGTAGACTAAAATGTCATCAAAAAATACCAAAACAAACTTTCTGAGGAAGGGCTCAAATAGTTGATTCATTAAGGATTGAAATGTGGCAGGGGCATTTGTTAGACCAAATGACATTACTTTGAATTCATAGTGTCCATGGTGAGTTCTAAAGGCAGTTTTAGGCACATCTTTCTGTTTGATTCTGATCTGCCAATATCCAGACCTCGGGTCTATCTTTGAATTTTTTTGCCCCAGTAAGATCATCTAGTAAGTCTTCCACTACTGGAATGGGAAACTTGTTCTTCATTGTCATTGAGTTTAGTTGTCTGTAGTCTACACAAAGTTTCCAAGTTCCACTCTTCTTTTTAACTAGGAGGCATGGAGAGGCAAAAAGGCTTTGACTTGTTTGAATAACGGAGGAGGATAACATTTCTTTAATATGTTTTTCCACTTCTGCATTTTGGTGATGGGGAAATCTATAAGGCCTCAAGTTGACTGGTTGAGCTCCAGGTTGCAGTTCAATTGCATGGTTTTGTAGTCTTTGAGGAGGTAAGCCTTTAGGTTCTTCAAATATTGTCTTGAATTCATCCAACAGGGATTGTGACTCAGTTGGAACAGAGATTGTAGAAGTATCTACACTCATGGGGAATAATTCACCAATACAATCTGAATCTTTAGCATGCATCTTCTGTAGTTTGGATTCTGAAATAACTTTAACCCTCTGAAGATTCTATCCTCTTTTCAGTACTATTGGTTGTCCTTCACTGTTGAAACTGAGTGTCATTAGTTTGAAATCCATAATGAATGGACTATATTTTTTCATCCAATCCACTCCCAGCACCATATAACTTCCACCCATTTGTAGAACTCTAAAATCATGTTGAAATTTGTACCCTTGCATCTTCCATGTTAATAGTTTACTCACTGAAGTGCTATATAACTTTTCACCATTGGCAACAGTGATAGTCAATGGATATGTATGTAACACTTCTAGTCCTTCCTTAGCCCATCTAGGAATGACAAAGTTGTGTGTACTCCCACTGTCTATTAAGATATTCAAGGGTCTCCCTTTAACAAAGCCTTGAATCCTTAAAGTGCTGTATCCAGTGTTACAAGTTAAGGCATTCTTGGAGATCTCTAGACTATCTCCATCCTCTTCACTTCCCATTTTCACTAACTCTTTTTCCTTGATTACTTCTACTGTAGGTTCAACATCTTCCTCCATACAATTCAGCTGTTTCATTTTGCATTGATGGCCAGGACTAAACTTTTCACCACACTTAAAACACAAATTGTGAACTCTTCTATACTCAAGTAGCAACTGTTTAGCACCATGATTAGTAGGATTCTGCTTTTGCATGGGTTTTTGGACTGTTGAGAGGTTTTTCTTCATAACATGTGTGTTGTTGGAAATAATAGGCTTAGAGTTATACTTTTGTTTCCTGGATTCTAGCTCCACAACTAACTCATATAGTTTAGCTTGTCTGCATGCATCAGTCATTGTTTTTGGTTGTAGAACCTTAACTTTAGGCTTCAACTCATCTTTAAGGCCACTTATGAAACTGGACACAAAGTATTCTTCACTCAAGTGAGAGTTCTGATGAACCATAAAAGGTTGTAGTTCTTTAAATTTCTCATGGTAATCCTCTAGTTAGTATGTTTGTATCAACTTGTTAAATTCCTCCACAATGTTCACATAAGTCTTGTCACAAAACCTATGGCATAGATCAGCTGCAAACTCCTACCAAGTTAGTTTGTGCTTTTGTGTAATGTAAGCATCAAACCACGTTTCTGCCTTGCCTATTAAGTACATAGATGCTACTTCTACCTTCTGTTCTTCATACATTGTATAAATGTGAAAGTATTTTTTGCACCTTCTAATCCATCCCCTAGGATTTTATCCTTCAAAAAAAGAAGCTCAATTTTGGCCTATTGTTGAAGTTGCTAAACCCTCCCATATGATCATTAGTGTGATGTTTATCTGGTTTAGCAGTCTCATGGCTAGCATATTTCTCCCCAATATACACAGTTTCACCTCTAGGAAAAAAAAGCAGGTTTACCAGACAATATGCCAGGCTCATCAGTCTTAAAAGAACACTTCTCATGCTCATCTATTACCGTGACATGTACAGGTTGTTTTCCTTCCTGTTTTTTGAGCTTGTAACATTTACCTGACTGAATCTCTGTTTGAATGGTGAAGGACTCGGCTCCCCTTCTTTTTCAGCTGCTATTGCCAGTAGCTTCTCTAGCAGAAGGTTGTTCTTGTCCATTTTTGATGTAGTGTCTTCCATCACGGATTCCAGTTTAGCCATACGCCTCTTCAGCTCAACTCGAGCTTCCATCCAATTTTTTGAACTGGTCTCAGACTCACTGGATGTTTCTGTGTTGGTCTTTGCGGCTGACTTCGTTTTCACCATGTTTTGATTCTTCTTTGGTTTCCCCAGCTTGTTGGATGATCAGTAACTCGGCTCTCGATACCAATTTGTCACGAACGGAAGGTTTTGTATATAGAAAAGAAAGGAAATAAGAAGCAGATAGAGAATAGAGTGGGAAAAGAGAGAACTTTGTTGTATTTTCTTCAATGATGATGATCCGTTTACAACCAACCCTAATATCAAAATGGAAAGAAAACATGCTATCGAATAATTAAATGACACGTGGTAAACAGAATAACAAACTATCCAGCTGTCTATAAGAAAACACTCCCGGTTAATTATCTTTCACTTGACCACCTGTTTGGGCTTCAATTACTCGGCCTGCTAGGTTGGTGCGATCCATTTCCCTAACTCTCCCCCAACAATTGTGACCCAATTCCCGAGCGACGTTGTTTCCCTTTGAAATGAAATTAGGCTGTAAACTCTGCTTATCCAACTCAATTCTTCTTTTAGACGCCAGACTCTCCAAAGCCTTTCGGAACCCTAAATTTTCCCCCAATTCTTCCATCGACATGACATCTTATGACTTTTGAGGTCCGCTTCAGGAATACCGCTGGTAACTGTACATCATTAATTCAAGCAATTTGACAAAGTTTTAACCAATTCATTTTTCTGTCATTTAATTCCAAAAAACAAGTTTGCTGTTGGAAGTGGTGCTAAAACTGTGTGCATATGCTATTATGAGGGAGAGAATAACTGGTAATATGTTGCTACATTTCAGTTCTCATCTCTCCTTTTTCTTAATATCCTCCAACTTGGTTTGCATATATTTATGTACATGTGCATACACACATGACACATCAATGCATTGTTTTCTTCTGTGGGTGAATTCAAAACATTGAGGTCCTAATGTTTTCTTTTCTCCTCATTTTTATCTACAATTGATGTTATATGCTTGTCTGCTTTGCTGTTTGTAGGTGAGTAAGCAAAGTAATAAGGAAAAAACATAATTCCTCTGTCACAAGTGTTGCTTGGCATCCTAATAATGTGCGTACTTCCCACATTACTGCATTTTGGAAAAGTATTTTTTTCTTTCAATTCTTGGTGTAGTTATACAATGGCTTTTTTATTCAACTTTATTCTATGATTTGGAAAGTTGTCTTATGATAGGGTTCATCAATCTTCATGTATTAGGGAGTCTGGTTTGACCCCATGGCATTACATTGAGAAGAAAGAATTAAGGGATAAAAATTTTAAAATGCTAAAAATGTTTGACATGAGCACATTAGCTTAATATTCGATGGTTAAAAAACCACATCCCAAAACCATCTCTTTCTAGCAGATTAATAAATCTCAGTTAATTATGTATGTCTGTGTGCATGTTTTCATTTTTTATATATAAGAGAATCTAAGTAGGATACTCTACATTAGACTATAGCTATAAATGGGAGAGCATCAACATTTTTTAGGGAAACCTTTTAAGTAAAATATGGACATGCTAGATATCATATGTTAATAGTTGCATTTGTTTTAGATGCTTTTGAATTCATCTCTTATATTCCTTTTCGTTAACTGGTATATGATCTATATTTTGGAAGAGAACATCAAATCTTATTGTCTATTTTGAAATTCTTTTTGGTATAGATTCTACTTGCTACAACATCCACAGATGGTAAATGTAGAGTATTTTCTATATTTATCAAAGGTGTTGATACAAGGTATGTCAAACATTGGTGTGTTGAGACTAGCATTATCACTGTTTGGGCACATTAGTATCATGTTTACTTTTTAAATTACACAGGGAATCAAAAACAGTCTCTGCTTCAAATCTAAAGTTTGGAGAGGTACCATTCAATACCCCCTCCTTAGCAGTAAATATTTAATGGTTGCATTTGATATGGAGGAAAAAGTGGCGCTGCAGCTTCTATTTGTTAATCCATATATTTTCATGTTCAATGTTTTTACAAACTCTACCAATAATTCAACCTAATAAAATCTTGAAAGATGAATATGGGAAATAGGATAGAATATTTCTTATTTCCATGTTAATGATGCACCGACTTGTAAAATGTGCAATTAACTGCTGAAAGGAAAAATCTTCAGTCATTTGAACCTCTAGTGATTAGGAGGCTCAATTCTATGTGCAATCTGTTTGTTTTTGGACATAAATGTATTGAAATTGAAATTGGATAGCTCCTTATTGATGAATGAACTGAATTTTTACACTTTTTTTTAGTTTTATAACATATTACTTTTGTTTTACCTCCGGATCCAAGACCGAAAATGTAATACTTGCGTCCGCCTCTCCCAGAGGCCCACCACTAAATCTGAGGCCTCCATAACTCACCCCGGAGCAACACATGTATATCTGTTAAGTCCACTTAAGTCGGCAACCCGACCTATTATTTGACAATTGAACCTACTCTATCAACCCATCGAAAGCCATCGTAACGCTAGGGGTATATATAAGAGAAGGGGTACTCAAGGACGAGGATTTTTTCTTCGGCCAATCCTTCTTTAGAGCTTCCCCCTTTTTCTCCTATCCTCTCCTCTCCTTACTCCGACAACCATACTGTCTGCGGCCCCAAATCAATAGGGGTGAACCGCTTAAACCGCCACCAACCACCTTGTTCTTCTTCTCCACCTCTCTTGTTTGGTGTCTACTCCCTTTAGGCATCAACAATTGGTGCGATGAGTGTGGACCGTTTCCGACCTAAAAGAATCAGTCAAGGTGTATCCTCAACGATAACCATGCTAAAATAACCAACCTAATTTTCCCTCCTCTTCCCGAAACCCATATGAGGTGATCAGATCTTACGACCAGCAACAACATAATTCTTACAACCCCGCCTACCAAGGGTCTCACCCAACCTATTATGGATCCTACAACCAGTCTGGTTAGTACATGCAACCACAATATCATCTGAATCAGTTTGGCTAGTATGCTCCATCGCAGCATCACTCGACTCAGTTCACCTATGACCGAAACAGTCAACATGCTTACACCTTGCAGAATGAGCCACGGGGCTTGCAAACGCAATTTCAGACCGCCCAAGCCAGTCAACAACAACATATCCAACACCAACAAGAATCAATGTTAAAAGCCTTTCAAGAACTGACCTTAGTTTTAAAAAGCCTTTGCCTAAGGCGCTGAGGAAAATGCCTTTGCCTGTAAAGGCGCAACGAGGTACCGGAGGCGTGTCACGAGCTGTTGGAAGAAAGAGAATTAGCCGTTGAGTTTTATAATTTTAAGTATTGTTTTATTGTTTCTTTTTAATATATGCCAGCTGTTAATGAAACGGTGAGTTTCGTAAAAAGAGGTAGGGTTCCTTATGTTTGGGGGGGGGGGGCTAGCTGGATAGAGGGTATTCTGGATGTAATGAACTGTCGGCCCTCTTGTTTACAGAGAGATTTTCTTCTTAGTCTCCCTTTGTTCTTCTCTTTCTTTCTATATAAAATTCTTCTTCTGAATTTGTCTGTTACAAGGGTATCAGAGACTAATCGTATCCTCGGAAAATGGTAGAAACCATGCATCAATCTGCTATATCATCTTTGGGAGTTCCAGGAGGGGGTACAATGACTGAGTCACAGGAACAACCACCAGAGTGGCGTCAAGAAACTGATCGTTTACAGGCAGAAATCAGCCGTTTAGAAGGTACGATGGAAACTATGGAAGCTCGCATGATGCGTAATTTCCAGAAGATGTTGGAGATAGGTATGGGTAAGAAGATTAACCTGGGCGAGGGTTCTGTGGAACAAGATGGGCTGTTAGGGTGACCTCCGACTGAGGCTACGCACACGGAATCGGAGCAGACACGGCCAACTGCCACGAGACAACCTCCAGTAATCACGGTTGTGGAGGATGATCCGAAGGGAACAGCTGAGGTGGGTGTCTCCCAAATTCATAATTTTGCCTACAAATTACTGTGTCCGAAATTCGATGGCACCGCATTCCATGAATGGTATTTGAAGTTGGAACAATATTTCGAAGCTGAGGCCGTGCCGGAGAAGGCTAAAATTCGCGTGGTCATGCTGCATTTGGAGGGTCCGGCTCTTCAGTGGCATCTGTATTTGGTTAGATCGTGTGAGGATGTTTATCAGATGGAGTGGTCAGCGTATCTGGATCAGTTGAGGGAAAGGTTTGCCCCGGGAGGATTTGAAGACCCTTTTGCGGAACTGGTGGCTCTTCGTCAGCAAGACTCTGTCGAGAAGTATTATGCGGACTTTATCCATTTGATTAATTAGGTACAGATTCTGGATCAATATGTGTTGTCTTTGTTTAAGAATCACTTGAGATTGGAGATTGGGGCATATGTTAAGTTGTTGCAACCACGTACGTTGATGGATGCATTTAATCTAGCTAGGCACGTTGAGTCCATGATCTTCCCTGTTAACAAGAAGATTGGGTGGAGTCAGACCAGAACACCACCTCCTACACCATTAACTATTCCTCCTAGGTCTTCCATTGCCTTTATTAAGAACACCATGAGTGTGGGAAGTAGCACTGGGCAGATAGGGAGCAAGGGCAGTTCTCCGAATTCATTGAGTCCTACTACAGTGAAACCTGGGGAGGAGGAGGGCGTGGTCAAGGCAAGTTGATTTTGGCAAATGAAATTGAGGATAGAAGGAGGAAGGGGCTCTATTTTTGGTGCGCAGCCAAGTATAGCCCAAGCCATAAATGTTCAAAGACTCAACTATTTCAGATTGTAGTGGAGGGACAAGGGGAGGAATGGGAAATAGAAGAGTTCCTGGACTGTGAGGAAAATGTGGACAACCTAGAAAAAGAAAGAAATGAACAACTTACTTTGTCTTTACAAGCAATGTGGGGAGTTGAAGCCCTGGATACAATGAAGTTGAGAACAGAAGTGAGTGGTTTACCATGTATTGCCTTGTTGGATTCATGTAGTACGCACAATTTCATCAGTTTATCTGTGGTCAAAAGATTGGGGCTGAACGTGAGTAAAAGAAGTAAGTTGAAAGTAACTGTGGCAGATGGTAACACTATGGAAACATTGGGGGAGTGCAAGGAAGTGCAGTGGAAGGTTCAGGGAAGCATTTTTATTACTAATTTTCTGGTTTTGAACTTGAAGAACTGTGATTTAGTTCTTGGAATTCAGTGGCTCTCTCAACTGGGAACTATCAAGTGGGACTTTGCTGCTTTGGAGATTGATCAGTGCTTAAAAGTTCTATATTTTACCCATCATTTATCCTTATTTTTGCTGCACTCAAGCATGTTTAACTACATTTTAGGTTAAGTTTTGCATAAACATCACATTTCGATAAAACTGCGCAGATACTGCTAAATTTGGTTACTTTTGCAGGTATCTGCCGTGGCAGCAGTCGTGACAGCATCCAGGGCAGCAGTCGTGACAGCACTCAGGGCAGCAGCCGTGGCAGCACCTAGGGCAGCAATCGTGGCAGGCGCTGGGCAGCGATGCAGAAAATCTGGAATGAGCAGTCAAGGAGGACGTTGCTGCCATGGTAGCCGCCGTGACAACAAAGGACGACAACAGTTTTGTGCAGAAGATGCAAAGTGGACCTCGACAGATAGAGAAAATTCAGCTCGTCTATCGTGTGAAATCACCATATTTTTCCAAGCCCTAGATCAGAAGATATTCCAAGCCCAAAGTTCAAAGAGAGATAATCCCAAGAAACAAGGAGGACGGCTGGAAAGTAGATTCCTTGAAGATTTAGTCTTTATTAGAATCATACTTTAATTTAAAGTTGTAATCCTTGTTAAATTAGAAAATTTGAGCCCAAAGCTTATATAAGGGCATATATTTTAACCTAGGAGGGCATAGAACCCATAACCGATTACCCTAACCTCCTTCCCAAATCCTGTCGTTTTCCTGCCCTCGACATGTTCTAAATTCCCCCTAGGGCCACGGGTTGATTTGTAAAGTAGTTGCAAGGGTTGTTTTGTTTTAGGTATTTTCAGTTCAATAAAATAAACTTCAAGTTCTCTTATTTTGGTTATTAATATCTTGCAAGAGCATCGGGAGAGCATTGTGAGGTTATCTATTTACTTAGCATCGGGAGAGTTAAGTATACGAAAGAAATAAGAGCAAGTTCTCTAGTTTATAGTTGAACTATCTCGTGCCTAGGGATAGGGCGAGGTTAAGTGGCTAAAGAAGAATTCATACACATCGGTGTTCATCCTTCGATTCACGCCGGGAGGTATCATCAAAGACGTGATCATCGACAGACTTGGACCTAGGGATAGGCCAAGGTAGATCTGGGATTCTTGCCAAACTTGAAAGTACTGAGTTGAGTGTTTGCTGCCGCAACAATCAACGGACTGCCGCCGCGACAGGTGCTGCCGTGACGGGTGACGACGACAGAATTGGATTTCCTAAACTCTGCAATACCTGCACTACTGAGCAATTCAATACCAGCCCATTCTCTCTATCTTGATTTCTCTACTTTTATTTTCCAGTATTCTTTATTATTTTCGTGACAATATCTTAATCTATTCTTTTCCCCTTGTGCAGATAGCGAAGGAAAGGGTTAGCCCAGTCCCCGTGGAGACGATATCCGATACTCTAGTATCACTTTATTACTTGCGACGTGTACACTTGCACTACCATTGCGATAGACTATTTTACACGCAACAAGTTTTTGGCGTCGTTGCCGGGGACTGGCAACACACTCTTACCCTAGCTTCTGCACTTTTCTTTTATTTTTATTTTTTATTTTTATTATTTTTTAACAAAAAAACTCAGGTGAAAATACAGGTTCAAGGGCATCAACATGCCAGGAAAAACCATTCGAGAGTTGATGTGGGAAAGTTCTTGCAATTACCGTAAAGATATGCTGCCACGACAGCAACAGGGGCAGCAAATGTCGATGCTGCAGCAGCAAAATTTTTTATGGTACGATCAAAACCCACAAAATTTTTTATACCATAACAGTTTTGCCGCAGAACCCGACCTGCCCTTGCAATGTCATCATCCTCAAGAGCAGTCAAAATCCTTAGAAGACACACTGCAAGCCTTCATGGCACTCACTCAAGAATTGTCAACTTCTATGGCCGCAAGTATTGCCAAGATGGATGAAATCTTAAGCAGACCGACCCTCATTCATGCCACAGATGAACCTGAAATCATGAGGCAATGTGACGAGGATGCCTATGTGAAGGAATACCCAACATATGATGAGTCTGAGCAACAACCTGCCATGGCAATGACCGAGGAGCCGGAACGGAGCAACACCGCAACAACGCTGATTGAAATTCAAGAGAATGTCACGACAGCAACCACATCCGAGGAAAACTCTCAACCCACTACCTCGGTTATGCCCGACCAAGATTGCACACATCCATCTCTGTCATGGCACTCGCACGACCACCTAGAGGAACTACCCAATGACAGTTCTTCACAAATGGAATACGAGCAGGTAATAAACGAACCTTTTGAATTCCTTGAAA
This sequence comes from Hibiscus tridactylites, assembly GCA_958450335.1. NCBI lineage: Eukaryota > Viridiplantae > Streptophyta > Magnoliopsida > Malvales > Malvaceae > Hibiscus > Hibiscus tridactylites. Next base: position 74,903,454 of record OY288279.1, read on the forward strand.
ACTCACTGATTCCATTGCAGATATTAGAGGAACCAACACCGGTGGACTCAGAATTATCAAAGTCTCTACTGATGGAGATCTACGAGTGGTCAACAGAATTTGATATAGAGAGTGATGGCACTTACCAATGTCCCATTGACCTGCAAAGTAACCTGATAAAGAACTGTCAAAATAACTGCATGCCGCAGCAGCAGGCAGGACAGCAAGGGATGCATTCAACCACAACAACATTCAACGAAAACAAGGTAAGTTTGTGGCCGAATTTTAAATTAATTTTTTCTAATTATATATTCATGCCCTCAGAAACATTACCATGAAGGGAGGACTTCATGGACTACAAAGGGACGAGAAAGAAAGGATCCCCCACAATGAGAATAATCACCAGATGGAGGGTACGGATGGACTTCAAGAAGTACCAGAAACGACCCCTCAAGCATCAATAGAACATGGAGCAGTTACTTTAGGAGATGCCCCTCAAGGCACTCCTAATTTAACTTAATTTATTTTATTGTATTTTATCTTTATCTTATTCTATCTTTATTATTTAGGAATTAGAAATTTGATATTAGTTTTTAGTTTGTTTTTGTTATTAGGTAAACAGAGAAAAACCCTTGCAATGACGATACAAGCAACCCGAGGAAGCTCTGCCTCCACCCCTGCCGCGGCAGCACTCATACTCTCAGGGCAGCACCCACAGCTCCTCCGACAAAGTTCAAAAAGACTGCCCGCCGACAGCTCCTCATCCAAAACTCCAGCAGCAGCGACGACAACCGCACAACTTAAGTTTTCTTTTTCTTCATCTCTGTCGCCTGCTATATATATATTATCTTTTTGTGATGTTTAACTTTTCTGTCATTTTTTTCTTTCTGTTTTTCATCTTTTGTGTCATACATTGAGGACAATGCAACCCTTGAGTTTGGGGGTAGGCAGTCCTCCTAATTATTATATAATATTGCATTTAGTTTTAATTGCGTCACATTTATTTTATGCAAAAAAAATGAAAATATTGAAAACTTTGGCTAAAAACTGTGACTTGAACTTACCTGTTGTGACAGCCCTGTCGTGGCAGCAACTTTAGGATAGTCTTTAGGAGAAGTTTAGAGCCTTTCTATAGTTCTGAAAACTTAAACACCATTGTGACTGTTATACTGCTTAGACTTCTTTTAGCCAAACTAGAATAGAAAACTTAGCAATTAGAGTAGAAAAGACACTAGAATCTCAAGAAACCTAGAGGTGCCCACCACTGGCTCTAGGCAGATAACCAGAGAAAAACTTCTAGAGGTGCCTATCACCGGCTCTAGACAGTTAACTAGAGGTTCCTGAAATACTGGCTCTAGTAGAAAAAAAAGAAATTAAAAAAAAAAGAAATAACTAGAGGTGCCCGATTCTAGCTCTAGTAAGAAGAAGAAAGAAATCAGTCTCGTAAAAAAAACTCTAAACAAGCTAAAGTATAATATTCTAGTGAAACTAAGAGAGTCTTGGCATAATTGTTCACAAGTATGCACACACTGCACGAGGACTATAGAGAGATTCCGGACAGGTCCTAGATTATCCGACAGGGTGCTGCCGTCACAGGGAACGAACGACGGGTAAGGGAAAGTTCACTTTTTGAAAGCCAAAACAAAAATATTTCATTTTTCTTTTAGGTCTAAATTGCTTGAGGACAAGCAAAGATTCGAGTTTGGGGGTGTGATCAGTGCTTAAAAGTTCTATATTTTACCCATCATTTATCCTTATTTTTGCTGCACTCAAGCATGTTTAACTGCATTTTAGGTTAAGTTTTGCATAAACATCACATTTAGATAAAACTGTGCAGATACTGCTAAATTTGGTTACTTTTGCAGGTATCTGCCGTGGCAGCAGTCGTGACAGCATCCAGGGCAGCAGTCGTGACAGCACTCAGGGCAGCAGCCGTGGCAGTACCCAGGGCAGCAATCGTGGCAGGCGCTGGGCAGCGATGCAGAAAATTTGGAATGAGCAGTCAAGGAGGACGTTGCTGCCATGGTAGCCGCCGTGACAGCAAAGGACGACAGCAGTTTTGTGGAGAAGATGCAAAGTGGACCTCGACAGATAGAGAAAATTCAGCTCGTCTGTCGTGTGAAATCACCATATTTTTCCAAGCCCTAGATCAGAAGATATTCCAAGCCCAAAGTTCAAGGAGAGATAATCCCAAGAAACAAGGAGGACGGCTGGAAAGTAGATTCCTTGAATATTTAGTCTTTATTAGAATCATACTTTAATTTAAAGTTGTAATCCTTGTTAAATTAGAAAATTTGAGCCCAAAGCTTATATAAGGGCATGTATTTTAACCTAGAAGGGCATAGAACCCATAACCGATTACCCTAACCTCCTTCCCAAATCCTGTCGTTTTCCTGCCCTCGACATGTTCTAAATTCCCCCTAGGGCCACGGGTTGATTTGTAAAGTAGTTGCAAGGGTTGTTTTGTTTTAGGTATTTTCAGTTCAATAAAATAAACTTCAAGTTCTCTTATTTTGGTTATTAATATCTTGCAAGAGCATCGGGAGAGCATTGTGAGGTTATCTATTTACTTAGCATCGGGAGAGTTAAGTATACGAAAGAAATAAGAGCAAGTTCTCTAGTTTATAGTTGAACTATCTCGTGCCTAGGGAAAAGGCGAGGTTAAGTGGCTAAAGAAGAATTCATACACATCGGTGTTCATCCTTCGATTCACGCCGGGAGGTATCATCAAAGACATGATCATCGACAGACTTGGACCTAGGGATAGGCCAAGGCAGATCTGAGATTCTTGCCAAACTTGAAAGTACTGAGTTGAGTGTTTGCTGCCGCAACAATCAACGGACTGCCACCGCGACAGGTGCTACCGTGACAGGTGACGACGACAGAACTGGATTTCCTAAACTCTGCAATACCTGTACTACTGAGCAATTCAATACCAGCCCATTCTCTCTATCTTGATTTCTCTACTTTTATTTTCCAGTATTCTTTATTATTTTCGTGACAATATCTTAATATATTCTTTTCCCCTTATGCAAATAGCGAAGGAAAGGGTTAGCCCAGTCCCTGTGGAGACGATATCCGATACTCTAGTATCACTTTATTACTTGCGACGTGTACACTTGCACTACCATTGCGATAGACTATTTTACACGCAACAGAGATGAGTTTTCAGGATAAGGGTGAGAAAATCAGTTTGAAGGGTTGTAAGCCTGAGGCTGTAAAGTGTGCTGAACCTGGGCTGTGTGGGAAGACTTTGAAGGGAAGAATTGGGTTGCAAAACATCACTCTGATGTATATAAATGATCAGCTGGACTTAAGCACTGAGAAGGTTGAAGACAAGGGTCAATTGAAGCAGCTGTTGGATAAATTTGCCATAGTTTTCGAAGAGTCGAGTGGGCTACCTCCTGACAGAGGAAATGAACACAGAATCACCTTGTTGGACGAAGGCACTGTAGTCAAGGTGAAACCGTACAGGTATCCACTTTCACAGAAAGATGAGATTGAGAAAATGATTAAGGAAATGATGACAGCAGGGATCATTCGAGAAAGTAATAGTGCTTTTTCTTCTCCAATTGTAATGGTGAAGAAGAAAGATGGATCATGGAGAATGTGCGTTGATTATAGGAGGTTAAATCAGTGCACTGTGAGTGACAAATTTCCCATGCCTGTTATTGAGGAATTGTTGGATGAACTTAGGGCTTCAAGAGTGTTTTCAAAGTTGGATTTGAGGTCAGGATATCATCAAATCAAAATGTGGGCCCCTGATATCCATAAAACAACATTCTGGACCCATGAAGGTCACTATGAATTTTTAGTTATGCCATTTGGGCTAACTAACGCACCGGCCACCTTTCAAAGTTTGATGAACAGGGTCTTCAAAGAGAAATTAAGGAAGTCAGTCTTAGTTTTCTTTGACGATATCCTGGTGTACTCTGAGAGTTGGGAGAAGCATTTGGAACATTTAGAAGAGGTCTTGTAGATATTGAAGGATAACCAATTGTTTGCCAAATTTAGCAAATGTTTCTTTGGAGCTACAACTGTTGATTACCTAGGTTATGTCATTTCAGAAGGGAGGATTGCTATGGACAAGAGTAAGGTGGAATGTATTATGAATTAGCCTACCCCCAAGTCAGTTAGAGAATTAAGGGGACTTCTGGGCTTGTCGGGCTATTACAGGAGATTTATCTCGGGTTATGGAAGTTTGGCTAAGGCTCTGACAGAATTGTTGAGGAAGGAAGGGTGGAAATGGACTCAGGAAGAAGAAAGAGCTTTTCAGAAGTTGAAAGAAGCAATCTGCACTGGTCCAGTTCTTACATTACCAGATTTTAATGAGGAGTTTGTCATTGAAACTGATGCTTCTAAATTAGGTGTTGGGGCAGTCCTGATTCAAAAAGGAAAACCACTCGCGTTCTTCAGTAAAGGCTTGGGAATTAGGCATCAGGCCTTGTCAGTTTACGAGAAGGAAATGTTGGCTGTGCTGATGGCAGTTAAAAAATGGGCAGCATACCTAGTAGGAAGGCATTTTAAGATTTGAACTGACCACCAAAGTCTTAGATTTTTGGCAGGCAACCAAGCTGTGACACCCTCTCAACAGAAATGGGTAATAAAAATGATGGGGTTTGACTATGAAGTGTGTTACAAAAAGGGAATCAATAATGTGGTGGCTGATCTGCAGAAGATATACTGCCAAACTATGACTGTCAGTGGTGTTTCTTCTAATTTGTGGGATAAAATTATAAACTCTTGGAAGAAGGATGATAAGTTGAGGAAAATTATACAGGAGCTGGAACGAGACTCAAATAAGCACAAGAAATACAGTTGGAATGGGCAGTGTTTTAAAAGGAAGGGAAAGATAGTGGTGGGCAACAATGAAGAAGTGAGGAAGGAATTGCTAGACTTTTATCATAACAGGGCCATTGGGGGGCATTCTGGATCTCATGCCACTATACAAAGGATGGGAAATACTTTCTATTAGAAGGGAATGAGGAGGGAAGTCAAGAGAAAAATTAGAGAATGTGTCACTTGTCAGAAGAACAAAGACGATCTTATTCATCCCAGAGGACTACTGCAGCCTTTACCAATACCTGAGAGTATGTGGTCATCGATTAGCATGGATTTTGTAGAAGGACTTCCAATGTCGAGGAGGAAAGATACGATTTTGGTGGTAGTTGACAGGCTATCCAAATATGGACATTTTATATCCATGAGCCACCCTTTCACTGCCCAGGATGTTGCTAAGGTATTTCTAGAAAATGTTTTTAAGTTGCATGGACACCCTAGCAACATTATATGTGATCGCGATAAGATATTCATGAGAAACTTTTGGTAAGAATTGTGCAAAAAGTTAGGGATAGCAGTTCATTCATCTACTGCTTATCACCCCCAATCGGATGGGCAAACGGAGAGATTAAACAAATGCTTGGAAACATATCTGAGATGCATGACGGGTGAGAAATCCAATGAGTGGGACAATTGGCTGCATTTAGCTGAGTGGTGGTACAATACTTCGCATCACTCAGCTGCAGGAGCTTCTCCTTATCAGATTCTATATGGACAAAGCCCACCTTGTCACATTCCATATGTTGCAGAGGATTCTAGAGTAGCTTCAGTGGACAGAGAAATGCAAAACAGAGAGGCAGCCATGAAGATGTTGAAATTTCATTTGCAACGAGCTCAAAGTAGAATGAAGCATCAAGCAGATAAGAAAAGAAGTGATTGTGAGTTAGCGGTAGGGGATTGGGTGTATCTTAAATTACATCCCTATAGACAACAAACAGTGCAACAAAGAAGCTGTCAGAAGTTGGCACCTAAGTGGTTTGGTCCCTTTATGGTATTGAAGAGGGTTGGAAAGGTCGCATATGAGTTGAAACTACCCAGGGACTCGCGAGTGCATCCAGTGTTCCATGTGTCCCAATTGAAGAAGCACATTGGTGCAGAACCTCACCAGTCGGAATTGCCAATTATAGGATCAGATGGGGGAATTGCCAAAGAGCACGTGAAGGTGTTAGACAGAAGAATTGGTAGAAGGGGGAATCGAGCGGTCATTGAGGTCCTAGTGGAGTGGACCAATTCATTTCCTGAAGATGCTACTTGGGAGATATTGCACCATCTCCAGCTGCAGTTTCCAAATTTCCATCCTTGAGGTCAAGGATCTTTGAAGAGGGAAGCATTGTCACGAGCTGTTGGAAGAAAGAGAATTAGCCGTAGAGTTTTATAATTTTAAGTATTATTTTATTGTTTCTTTTTAATATATGCCAGCTGTTAATGAAACGGTGAGTTTCGTAAAAAGAGGTAGGGTTCCTTATGTTTGGGGGGGCTAGCTGGATAGAGGGTATTCTGGATGTAATGAACCGTCGACTCTCTTGTTTACAGAGAGATTTTCTTTTTAGTCTCCCTTTGTTCTTCTCTTTCTCTCTATATAAATTTCTTCTTCTGAATTTGTCTGTTACAAGGCGCCGGTAGGCATGCGTTTTTTTAAGGCGCTGGGCGCGGCACTTTTTACGCCTTTAAGGAAGAAGAAAAAACTCGAGCATTCTTTTATTTTTTTTACTTATTCCTCTGTTCTTTAGTTTCTATTCTCTTCTTTGTGTTGAAGAAGAAAAAGAAGCAATTTTTTAATAATTTTTTAATTTGTTTTGATTCCCTAGGTATTCAATTGTGGTACAACTAGCCATTAAGTAGTACTTTTTCATTTCTCTGTTTTCCTATAAATGACTTAACGTAAAAAAAAGTAAAGCCTTTTATTTTATTTTCTTTAGTCGTTATTTATGACTCTTGTGGGCCAATAAAATGTTTTAATTATAGGTTTTGTGGCATGGTTCACTGAACCATTGCCTTTTTCTTCTTTATTTTATTATATATTTTTAAAATATGATTTTTTTTTACTACTTTAACTTTTTTTTGTTATGATTTATTATTATTATTATTATTATTATTATTATTATTATTATTATTATGATTTAAAGATTTAATCTAGATTGAGAAGAATATTTTAATACTAATCTTGATGTTAATTAATATAATAAAATAAATTTATTTCTAATTATTAATTTAAATAAAATATTAAAATTACATATTAAAGTAATATACATTTATTAATATATTAAATATTCATATTTAAGCATCTAAAATCATTACAAATATATATTTGGCTATTTTCATCATCACTTAATAAAGAATATACTTTTTACATTTTCATTTTATTTGTTTATTTATATTTGTTGAGTTGATCAAACAATTGCAAATAGCCAAGAGGGGGTGAATTGGCAATTGAAATTTTGGTGGGAAGAATGAGTGAAAAATAAAATTGACACAAGTAGTTAGAGTTGTTCAAGTTCTCCAAATGAACTCTACATCCACTACCTTAGTTCCCACTAAGGATTTTCAACCAATTCACTACTTGAATTCTTCCCCTTTTCTTGGATGAGGAGGTAACCTTACAAATTCGATTAAGCTTTCTACCCAAAGCTTAATCCACTCAAATTACAAAGAGAAGTTATGGTAAACTCAAATGATTCCTCTCAAAGGATAATTGTCTACCAAATTACAATTTCAATCACCCCAAACTCACAATACAAATTGACAATTGAAAAACACTAGAGTTGGGTAGAAGAATTTGACTTTGAATAGCTCAAGGGTTTGGATTTTTGCTTTGATGATGCTTGTGGGTTGAATGGTTGTTGCTGACCTTCAAAGAACTTCAATTTATATCTCCTCTATTAATTCTAGCCGTTTGGGTGGTTGGGAACATGAATAGAGCCGTTGGAACCTTCTCTCACCACCATAAATGCTCTTCTGCAGCTACCCGTTTCGGAACGCGGGGACCTATTTCGAAACGGACCAAAATAGAAAGAGCCGTTGGGGTGCATTTAAGAGCCCGTTTCGAAACGTATTGAAACCGTTTCGAAAAACTTTTGCCACTGTCAAGGGTCGTTTCGAAACAGCTTGAGCCCATTTCGAAACACCCTAACGGTTTCTGAAAATTCAGTTAAAAACATTGCAACGGTCATAATTTTTAAACCAAAATGAAGAACCGTTTCGAAACTCTTGAAGTCGTTTCGATACGGGTTCATATGTTCTAAAGCCGTTTCGATACACGTTTCGGAACAGGGGTCGACAGTGGTGAAATCGTTTCGAAACGCCTTAGGCCGTTTCGAAACAGGGACTTGAAAAACACTGTCTCGGCTTTAAAACACTTAGAAAATATTTGAAAACTTTAGTTTTTAACTTTGGCATATTCTTAAAATCATATGGGGATGTTTGAGGACTTAAAAACTTGTTTTGACATTTTCGATTTAGTCCTTAGGTTCTTTAGTTATATCAAAAATAAAATATCGGTTTCACAATCTCCCCCTTTTTGATATAACAAAACCAAAGTTAGAATTTTTAAGAGTTTTTAAAATTTTGAACACATTCTAACTCCCTCTTAATTTAAGATAGATTTTTAAAGTTTTAAAAATATTTTAACTTTGAAATTTAAGTTTTAAAACTTAAAAACACTTTAAACATTTAAAACGAATTTTTGTTGTTGTGGCTCTTAAATTTCTTCTCCCCCTTTTTGTTAGATCAAAAATAATAAATAAGGCTCATAGAGAAGACAAAGGATTAGTACCAATAAGCATTATGCAACAATAATATCAATTCATAAAATTAAAATATCCAAAGCATAAATCAACATTAAGTTCAAAATATAATCCAAAATAAGATCAAAAGCAAAGTTTCCTAAAACATAATGAAACAGAAGGATGCAAACTTAAACCTAAAATGCATAGATATGATATGAATCCTAGGCCTCGTCACCACCATCATCATCCTCCGAAGTCTCATCATCGCTCTTGACTTGAGAACGGTGAAACTTCGTCCATTGGCCATAAAGGGTAGAGAAGGACAAATCCAAATTCGAGTGTGTTGAGTGGATCGCAAGATCGATATGGACCAAGAGGGGGTGAATTGGAAATTTAAAGGTTTTATGGTGGAAATTGCAAATTGAAAATAATACACAAGGGATTTAGAGTGGTTCAAGTTCCAAATGAACTCTACATCCACTACCTTAGCTTCACTAAGGATTTGCAACAATTCCACTAATTGCTCTTCCCCTTTTCTAGGACAAGGAGGCAACCTTTACAATTTCGGTTGATTTTTCTACCCAAAAATCAACCCAATCCTCACACAAGTGAACAAAGAAATTTGAAGGCTAATAAGGTATCTCTCAATACAAATGATAGCCCCAATACAAGCACTCAACCCAATTGAACAAAATATGAATGAAGATTACAATTGGGATTTCTAGACAAATAGGAATTTTGGCACAATTGCTTGGATTTGATGAATAAGTGTTTTCTTGAAGATCAATAGTTGTTGTTGTAGCTTTTGGATGTGTCTTTTATACCTCCTCATTGATTTCTAGCCGTTTGGGTGGTTGGGAACATAAATGGAGCCGTTGGAACCCTCTCTTACCACCATAAATGCACTTCTGCAGCTACCGGTATCGGTACGCGGGAAGGTGTATCGGTACCTGTCTCAGAAAAGAAAGAGTCGTTGTGTGCATTTAATAAGGGGTATCGATACGCACGTAAGCGTATCGGTACTGGGTATCGAAACGGTAAGGGCCGTATCGATACCATTTTCTGAACTTAGCTCACTGTCCAACTCCGTATCGGTACGGGGGTTAGGCGTATCGATACGGGTCAACTACTTTTTAAAGTTTGGTTATCAACCAACTGACACCAACGGTCATATTTTTAAACCAACTTAATATTTAAAAATTTACAAAGCCCGTATCGATACGAGGGTTGGCCGTATCGGTACGCTATCAAACTCTTTGAATTTTAACACAGGGGTGTATCGATACTAGGGTTTGGGGTATCGATACTAGTTCCGACAGTAACCAAGTTTTGCAAAATAGTATCGATACGCTTGGTGCTGTATCAATACGCCTGGACGATTCTCAATGGTTTTGCCTTGGAACACTTAGAGAATATTTTGAGTTTGAGTTTTATAAATCAGTTTTAAAGTGTTGGTATTTTAAAACTTATTAAGGGACTTATAAAAACAATTTTAAGTTTTACAAATTGATCCTTAAAGATCTAATTATATCAAAATCAAACATAGGTTTTACAATCTCCCCCTTTTTGATATAACAAAACCAATACTTAAAATTTTTGACATTTTGAAAAACCTTTACAAAGTTAACTCCCCCTTAATATAAGCTTGGTAACCTTTGAATTGAAATCAAAATATTTTAAAATGTGAGCTAGTTTCTTCTCCCCCTTTTTGTTAGATCAAAAATTCTTTGAGACAATTAAGTGCATAAAGAAATCAAAATATTTTAAAGTGTGAGCTAGTTTCTTCTCCCCCTTTTTGTTAGATCAAAAATTCTCTGAGACAATTAAGTGCATAAATAAATCAAAGGTACAATAAGCAACATAGATTTTATTCATTAGAGCAACATACTTAAAATCCAAACAAAGGCAAAAGAGAAATCAAAGCATAGGTTTTAATCCTAAAACAACCTTAATCCTAAGAACATAAAACATAGGTGCATAAAATAGAAAATCCTAAATGATATGCATGACAAACAAGAAGAAACGTCTAAGCATCGTCTTCTTCGTCTTCATCATCTTCATCATCAACTCCCAAAGGCTCATTAGTGCGCATACTATTACGCCATTCATCATGGAAAGCGGCAATGGAAATATTCAAGGAATTGTGCCCGCTTTCAAGAGATGTGAGGCGATTCTCCATACCCGTCATCCTAGTATCAAAGGTAGTTTCCATTGAAGTAAGACGAGTGTTCATGTCCGTACGCAACCCGGTAAATTGCTCATTAAGATAGGTCATGAGAGCATCCATGTTGGGTTGTTGGACTTGAGGAGCTTGAGGCGCTTGAGCTTCTTCGAAAGCGGCGGCGGCTTCCGGTGGTAACTCGGCAAGACGTACCCATTCACCATTAACATAAGAAAACTTTGCCCGAGCAAGAGATCGCTCATCAATGGGATCGGTGAGAGGAGTTGGGTAGTCATAAGAGCAATCAATATCCTTTTTAACAAAGAAATAGCTCAAAGCCGTACCGTATGTGAAGGAGGTGACGTGAGATGTGTGACGATTTTGCACGAGGTAGACGATCTCCGCGAACATGAGTCGAGCAAGATTTGGTCATTTTCTCTCACGGAAACACCGAATCCAAAAATCGTCCACTTGACGAATGGTGGAATACTTTCCTTCGGAGGGACGGAACCACCAAGACACCATCAAGTGTAAGATCCGGTCTTGAGAATTTAGGGCGGTGACGGATCCATGAAGAATATGCCCCAAAGCATGCTCATCGTCAAGGCCTTCATCCTCTAAATTGAAAACCTCACAACTGGATTGGACATCAAGAATAATTTTCTTCCCCATGAGGTAAGAGCTAATAGCAACAACTTCCCTATCACGACTAATACATTTGGCATTGGCATAGAAAATCAAAACCAAAAGGCGATAGAAAAACCCGAGAATAGAGATAAACTCCATAAAGTTCCAACGATGAAATAAAGGAAGATATTCAAACTTAAAACGCTCCGAATTAAGAAAAGGAACGAAGATTACCCTTTCGGCACGGATCTTGTAATTCTTATATTGACGAAAGTGAGTGAGACCCGAATTTCCATGAAAACATTGATCATAGATGATGGAATAGTTTGGACGAGCAATTTCTCCAATGGTGGAAGATTCACCGGCTTGGGTAACCCTTGAACGCTTCCTCGAAGGTTCTTTTGGTGCCATGATCTAAAAGAGAGATTAAGCAAAGAGGATTTCTTTAATTTGAGTAAAAATCAAGGTAAAAAAATTTAAAAAATTTTAAAAGAAAATTTCAAGAAAATTTTTGAAGAAAAACAAAGTTTTGATAAAAAGATGAAACAAAAAAAATCAAAACAACAAAAAAAAATTGAAAAAGAAAAAAGAAAGAGATTACCTTGATAGAAACTTTGAAGATTGAAGAAAACTAGCACAAAGATGAGAAAGAGAGCACAAAGCCTTGCTTGATTCAAAAACTCTTTTAGATTTGAGTTGAGGTGTGAAAAATTTGAAGGAGGAAGTGCCTTTTTATAGGCAAAAACGGCTAGGGTTAATTAGGTTTTGAAGAGTTTGAATTATGGTAAAAGTTGAACTTATTAAAAGCTACTTTAATGCCATCAGCGCAGTCGAGTATCGATATGCCCGTTGGGGTATCGATACGGGGATAGAATAGACTTTTCCGCAAAAATGCCCGTTGGAAAGTCGTATCGAAACGGAGGTGTCCGTATCGAAACGACCTGTATCGATACGATGTTAATCGTATCGATACCCGTGAAGCGAAGAGAATTCTGGGAAATGGAATGAAGAACAGGTATCGATACGCGTAGATCAGTATCGATACTGTATGCCCAGAAATGCATATTTGGTTCAATGAACAACCAAAGGCTCGAACTTAACATCTCTTATGAGTATGCAAATGATGTATGAGCAGTTCTAAGCATATTTCAATAGAATCATACTCCCCCTAACTATAGGCATGGATGAAATTAGGAGTCTAAGCATACAAACATGGCATTTCACAAGATCAAGCATATTTAAGCACAAAAGAGGTCCTAAAAGGTCAAGATAGGCTAGCTAGACCTAACTCTCTCCTAAGGGACCAAAAACGCTCTTTGTCTAAGGGTTTTGTAAATATGTCCGCTAATTGATTCAAGGCGTCTACATACTCTATAACCACATCTTCCTTAAGGACAAGATCTAAAATGAAATGATGCCTTATTTCTATATGTTTGGTTCTAGAGTGTTGGATGGGATTTTTTGTTAAACATATTGCACTAGTGTTGTCACATTTTAGGGGAATGGTTTCAACTTTAATTCCATAATCTAAGAGTTGTTGCTTCATCCAAAGAACTTAAGCACAACAACTCCCTAAGGATATGTATTCGGCTTCGGTGGTAGATAAGGCTACACTATTTTGTTTCTTAGAGAACCAAGATATGAGCATACTACCTAAGAATTGACAAGTTCCCGAAGTACTTTTCCTATCGATTTTACAACCCCCATAATCCGCATCCGAGTAAGCATGAAGGTTGAAGGTAGAGTCTCTAGGATACCAAAGGCCTAAACAAGGAGTATCTCTAAGGTATCTAAAGATTCTCTTAACGGCTATAAGGTGAGACTCTCTAGGACTAGCTTGAAACCTAGCACACAAGCAAACACTAAACAAGATATCCGGTCTACTTGCGGTAAGGTAAAGCAAAGATCCAATCATAGAACGATAAAGCTTAGAGTCAACACACTTACCTCCTTCATCTTTGTCAAGCTTAGTAGATGAGCTCATAGGAGTGGCTTGAGGCTTTGCATTCTCCAAGCCAAACTTCTTGAGCATATCCTTTATGTATTTTGCTTGGTTGATGAAGGTGCCATCCTTCTTTTGCTTGATTTGGAGTCCCAAAAAGAATGAGAGCTCCCCCATCATGCTCATCTCAAATTCACCTTGCATTAACTTAGCAAACTCTTTACAATGACATTCATTAGTAGAACCAAAAATAATATCATCAACATAAATTTGAACTACCAATATGTCATTTTTATACATTTTTATAAAGAGTGTAGTGTCCACCTTACCTTTTTCAAATCCTTTTTCAATCAAAAAATTTGAAAGCCTTTCATACCAAGCTCTAGGAGCTTGTTTTAAACCATAAAGAGCTTTGGTAAGTTTGAAAACATGATTTGGAAATTTTGAATCTTCAAAACCCGGTGGTTGTTCCACATACACTTCTTCATTTATAAAACCATTTAAAAATGCGCTTTTAACATCCATTTGAAAAAGCTTGAAATTATGATAACATGCATATGCAAGCAACATCCTAATGGCTTCCATTCTAGCTACGGGTGCATAGGTTTCATCAAAATCTATTCCCTCTTCTTGAGTGTAACCTTGTGCTACAAGTCTAGCTTTATTTCTCACAATGTTACCACTCTCATCTAGTTTGTTCCTAAAGACCCATTTAGTTCCTATTGTAGATTGATTACTAGGCCTATCAACTAATGTCCAAACATTACTTCTCTCAAATTGATTTAACTCTTCTTGCATAGCCATAATCCAAAAGTCATATTTCAATGTTTTTTTTTTATATTTTTAGGCTCTATGCATGAGATAAATGCAACATGGTTCATTAATCTAAGAGAAGAACGAGTGGTTACCCCCTTGGATGGATCACCCAAGATTTCACCATCTTTGACATAGTTCAACTCCCTTGGGTAGCTCACTTCCTTTTCCTCAATAGCCAAGTCCTTCAAGGCTTCAAGGGGTGGATCTTGTGAGTCCTCTTCCTTTGTTGGAATCTCATCCTCCTTTGAAGTTTGATCTCCATCAAAGGCATTTATGATCCCTACATCATCATCATCACAAGAATCCTTCCTAGGAATGAGGTTATCATCGAATACAACATGAATAGATTCTTCTACTACTAAATTTCTTTTGTTAAATAATCGATAGGCTATAGAGGTTAAAGAGTAACCTATAAAAATGGCTTCATCACTTTTTGCATCAAATTTACCCAAGTTATCTTTTCCATTATTTAAAACAAAACACTTGCACCCAAAAGGGTGGAAATAGCTAATGTTAGACTTTTTAGATTTTAAAATCTCATAAGGTGTTTTCTTCAAAATTGACCTAATCATTACTCGATTTACAATATAACAAGCGGTGTTTGTGGCTTCCGCCCAAAAATATTTAGGTAAATTGTTTTCACAAAGCATAGTTCTAGCCATTTCTTGTAAAGTTCTATTTTTCCTCTCAACTACCCCATTTTGTTGAGGAGTTCGAGGAGCCGAAAAATTATGGCTAATACCATTTTCATTTAAAAAATCTTCAAACCCTAAATTTTGAAACTCGGTTCCATGATCACTTTTAATATGTGAAATTCTAAGTTCAAGATCATTTTGGGTTAGTTTTGAAAATGTGATGAATTTTTCCAAAGCCTCATCTTTAGTACTTAAAAAGAGAACCCAAGTAAATCTAGAAAAATCATCAACTAGCACAAAAGCATAAGACTTACCACCCAAGCTCATAGTCTTAATTGGCCCAAATAAATCCATGTGAATTAGTTGTAAACATCTACTAGTAGAAACATCATTAATGGATTTAAAGGAAGATTTATGTTGTTTACCCTTTGAGCATGCATCACAAATTTTATCATTTGAAAATTTTATTTTGGGTAAACCTCTAACTAGATTTAGAGAGACTAGTTTTTCCAAAACACTTATGCTAGCATGTCCTAGCTTCCTATGCCACAACCATGCATCAGTTTCATTTTGAGCAACTAAGCATGCATGAGATGTATGAATGTCATCTAGATGCACCATGTATATATTCCCTATGCGATGACCTATGAGCATAATATTATTAGATTTAATGTCTACAATTTTGCATCCATTTTTATCAAACAAAACATTAAATCCTTTATCACACAATTGACTTATGCTCAATAAATTGTGTTTAAGACCATCGACATATAAAACATTTTCAATGAGAATAGTAGAGTGATTACCTATGGAGCCAATACCTTTAATGTGGCCTTTGGAGTTGTCACCAAATGTTACTACTCTTCCACTTTTTGGCTTTAGATCCATGAATCTACTCTTGTCTCCGGTCATGTGCCTCGAGCATCCACTATCAAGGTACCATGAGTTTTGACTTTGTGCTTTGGCCTTGTAGCAATGCTCCCCCTACAAACAAAGATATTAAACTTTGGTTTTTGGTACCCAAATCATTTTGGGTCCATGAGTGTTAGCTCCCAAAACCTTGGTTCCCTTAGGAATCCAAGATGACATAGCAATAATATTATTAGATTTAACAAGTTCCCTAGGAACCCATACACTTCTAATTCTTTTAGCTCTACTATGTCTAGGGTAGCTACTTTGTTTGTAGTAATTAGTCTTTTTCTTAGGTTGGTGTGTTCTAGAGGATTCTCCTACTTTATGCTTTACACTACCAACATTTTTTAAAGACTTTTTGAGCTCATTTAGCTCACTCAACACCTTTTGGTGTTCACAATTACATTGAGATAAAAGATTATTAAGATCAACATTTTCATCTTGAAAAAATTTAAGTTAAGTTCATCTTTTAATCCTAATATCTTTTTCTCAAATTTAGAATTAGCTTGAGTAAGTGAGTCATTTTTCTCATTTAGTTCTAGAATAATCTTTTTATTCCTAATGACCGACTCCTTATATTTCTCAACTAATTCATCATATACCTCTTGTAACTCATCATATGCATCATTTAATTCTTCATATGAAAAATCTAAAGTAGATGAGTTAGAGGTTACCAAGGAGGAATCTTCCTCAAGTGCCATGAGGCAAAGGTTAGCCACTTCTTGTTCGTCATCCTCCGATGACTCCTCATCACTCCAAGTAGCAAGCTTGGCTTTGAGTCTCTTCTTCTTCTCAAAGCCCTTCTTCTTGAGTTGAGGGCACTCCGAACGTATGTGGCCGGGTTGTTTGCACTCAAAGCAAATAATAGGATCCTTTCCTTCTTCTTTGTTCTTGCCTTTGAAGTCCATCTTTCTTTGGATTTTTCTTCCCCGGTTGGACCTCATGAAACGTGAGAACCATTTGGCTATCATAGCCAATTCTTCAAGTTCATCCTCCTCACAAGATGAGCTCTCATCATTTTGTGAAGCTTTAGCCTTGAGAGCTATTCCCATCTTCTTCTTCTTCTCAACCTCTAGCTTCTCTACCCTTTTCTCTTATTTCTTCTTCTCATATTCCCTTCCTTGCTTCATGATCTCATGAGTAAGGAGAGAACCCACAAGCTCATCAAGCTTCAAAGTCTTCAAATTCTTTGCTTCGATGATAGCGGTTCTCTTCCCATCCCAAGACTCGGGAAGTGAATAGAGTAGCTTCCAGACAAGCTTGTCTTCCTGTATGATCTCTCCAAAGCCCTTTAGACCATTGACAATCGTGGAGAATCGATCAAACATCTTTGACACCGTCTCATCGGGCTCCATCTTGAAATTTTCATAGCTAAGATTGAGAATTCCAATCTTAGTTTCTTTAACATCATTGGTGCCTTCATAAGTGGTCTCAAGAGTGTCCCACAGTTCTTTGGCACTTTCAATTGATGAGACCTTTGAGTAGATGTCCGGACCGAAAGCACAAAATAGCATGGGGAGAGCTTTATCATTGACTTGAACGTTTCTCTTCTCTTCTTCACTCATCTCCACTTTCTTCTTTAACACCATCTTGCCTTCACCATCTTGCTTCAATGGAATATATGGCCCATTCTCAATGACATCCCACACAAGATAGTCATTTGACTTGATGAATAGACGCATTCTATTCTTCCAAAAAAGAATAGTTATCACCGTTGAAGAAGGGAGGCTTTGTGGTCGATTGTGACTCGTACATGCCGGAACCGGAGGTTGAAGTCATCTCTTGATACTTTGATGATCACACTCTTCCAAGGAACTCATCTTGTGGTTGTTAATCCTCAAAGAGGTAGGCTCTGATACCAATTGTTGAGTGGATCGCAAGATCGATATTGACCAAGAGGGGGTGAATTGGAAATTTAAAGGTTTTATGGTGGAAATTGCAAATTGAAAATAATACACAAGGGATTTAGAGTGGTTCAAGTTCCAAATGAACTCTACATCCACTATCTTAGCTTCACTAAGGATTTGCAACAATTCCACTAATTGCTCTTCCCCTTTTCTAGGACAAGGAGGCAACCTTTACAATTTCGGTTGATTTTTCTACCCAAAAATCAACCCAATCCTCACACAAGTGAACAAAGAAATTTGAAGGCTAATAAGGTATCTCTCAATACAAATGATAGCCCCAATACAAGCACTCAACCCAATTGAACAAAATATGAATGAAGATTACAATTGGGATTTCTAGACAAATAGGAATTTTGGCACAATTGCTTGGATTTGATGAATAAGTGTTTTCTTGAAGATCAATAGTTGTTGCTGTAGCTTTTGGATGTGTCTTTTATACCTCCTCATTGATTTCTAGCCGTTTGGGTGGTTGGGAACATAAATGGAGCCGTTGGAACCCTCTCTTACCACCATAAATGCACTTCTGCAGCTACCGGTATCGGTACGCGGGAAGGTGTATCGGTACCTGTCTCAGAAAAGAAAGAGTCGTTGTGTGCATTTAATAAGGGGTATCGATACGCACGTAAGCGTATCGGTATTGGGTATCGAAACGGCAAGGGCCGTATCGATACCATTTTCTGAACTTAGCTCACTGTCCAACTCCGTATCAGTACGGGGGTTAGGCGTATCGATACGGGTCAATGACTTTTTAAAGTTTGGTTACCAACCAACTGACACCAACGGTCATATTTTTAAACCGACTTAATATTTAAAAATTTACAAAGCCCGTATCGATACGAGGGTTGGCCGTATCGGTACGCTATCAAACTCTTTGAATTTTAACATAGGGGTGTATCGATACTAGGGTTTGGGGTATCGATATTGGTTCCGACAGTAACCAAGTTTTGCAAAATAGTATCGATACGCTTGGTGCTGTATCGATACGCCTGGACGATTCTCAATGGTTTTGCCTTGGAACACTTAGAAAATATTTTGAGTTTGAGTTTTATAAATCAGTTTTAAAGTGTTGGTATTTTAAAACTTATTAAGGGACTTATAAAAACAATTTTAAGTTTTACAAATTGATCCTTAAAGATCTAATTATATCAAAATCAAACATAGGTTTTACAGAGTGGGTAGTCTCAAGAGATAGGAGGCGATCCTCGACTTTTTGCAAGCGAGTGTCGATGGCACCAAAACCCGAAGCTATGCTAGTATCCAAGGCATTGAACCGTTCGGTAATGAGAGCCGTAAGAGCTTCAATGTTTCCAACTTGAGCTTGCGGTTGAGGTGCAACGGGAGGATGAGGAGCTTCTCTATCAACACGTTCCCAAACATCGTTCACATAGTGAAAACCGGACTTGCAAAGAGTGGACTCACCAATCTTGGACTTGCGAGGTTCCGGGGAGTCGTAGGTGCAATCGAGACCAATCGTGCTAAAGATGTAGCTTAAGATAGTGCCATAAGTAAAGGATTTCAAGTCATCGGTGCCAATAAGCTTAACATTATTAACCATCTCGGCAAATATGATCTTAGCAACATTAGGGCGCTCACCACGACGGAAACATTCAAGCCAAAAGTAATCAACTTGACGAATATGAGAGTATTTACCTTCGGAGGGGCGAAGGAACCATGATACCATCAAGTGGAGAAAACGATCGTGCGCATCCAAGGCAAGCACCGGACCGGTGTTAGTACCAAAGTGACGTTCATTCTCAATTCCTACATTCTTAAGGGAAAAAGTGGACTCCAAGAGAGCAACATCAACAGTAAACTTTTTCCCTAATATAAAAGATTCAATCCTTACAACCTCGGTATTTGTTTCATCATTAATAAGACGAGCATTGGAGTAAAATATGAGTATCATATGTTTGTAGCGAATGTCCGTGATGCTCAACAAAGGAAGAAGATCCCATTCACTCAAACGCTCGAGGTAGCGGAAAAGGAATCTCTCGGAGTTAAAGAAACCGAGATCAATGACAAGCTCACGACGAACTTCGAAATCCTAGACATATTTGAAACGAGCTCGCATCTCTGTAGTTCAAAGGGATTTCTGAAAGACTAGAGCGAGATTCGGACGCATGCTCGACTCACCGGTTTGAACGGACTTACGCTTTTTGCTAGCATGTTCCGACATCCTAAAAACATTAAGCAAGCATGTTTTAAAAATTAA
The DNA here is from genome assembly GCA_958450335.1 of Hibiscus tridactylites. Taxonomy (NCBI): domain Eukaryota; kingdom Viridiplantae; phylum Streptophyta; class Magnoliopsida; order Malvales; family Malvaceae; genus Hibiscus; species Hibiscus tridactylites. Next base: position 74,923,209 of record OY288279.1, read on the forward strand.
GTGTATGCATAGATTTTTAAATTCAATCCAATAATAAATCCCACTTTGGTTTTTAAAAAAAATTTAAAACAAAGAAAAAAAATTAAAAACACAGTAAAAGAAAAATACGAGTGAAAATTTTTATATTCGAATCAAAAAACTTTAAGTTTTTGAATTTTTTTTACAAGATATGGAAAACCCAAGCATAAAAACATATAATCTATACAAAAATAAATTTTTCTAACCTAAGATTCGAACATAAATTGAAAGAAAAAGAAAAAGAGGAAAAATACCTTAGTTTGGGATTTTGGATGAATGGATGAAAATCCTTGCACAATGTTGATGAAACTTGCTTAGACTAGAGTTTTAGAGAAAAACCCCTCAATATTTGGTGAAAAACAAAGAGGTTTAGAGGGTTTTTATAGGGAGAAAGTCGGTTTAGGGTTTTGAGGGTTTTGAAGAGTTTTAATTTAAAGTGAATTTTAACATTAAAAGCCATACTTAAAGCTGTCCGTGAAACCGTTTCGGAACGGTCTTCACCGTTTCGAAACGCGAGCAAGAGGGTTTGACCGTTTTCAGAATTACAACTGATCGTTTCGATACAGTGTTGACCGTATCGAAGCCCCGTTGACTCGTATCGAAACTTGTTTCGATACACCCCTTGGCAGTAGCAAAATCGTTTCGAAACCCTTTTGAGGCGTTTCGAAACGCCCTTCTCTCAGACATGATTTTAAGGCATCCGTATCGAAACAGGTTGACCCGTTTCGATACACCTGGGCCTGGAAGTGCAGATGAGGCTCTAAAAGTGCAGAAAATTGAGTTTTTCTAAGGCCTAACTTGCATGAATGACATGAATGAGCAGGCAAAACATATGCAAACATAAACATACTCCCCCTAGCTATAAGCATGGATAAAATTAGGAGTTAAAACACATAAACATGGTATTTTATAAGATCAAGCAATTTTAATCACAAAAGAGGTCCTAAAAGGTCAAGATAGGCTAGCTAGACCTAACTCTCTCCTAAGGGACCAAAAACGCTCTTTATCTAAAGGTTTTGTAAATATATCCGCTAATTGGTTCAAGGTGTCAACATATTCTATAACAACATCATTTTTCAAAACATGATCTCTAATGAAATGATGTCTAATTTCTATGTGTTTAGTTCTAGAGTGTTGGATGGGATTCTTAGTGAGACAAATGGCACTAGTGTTGTCACACTTAAGGGGTATGGTTTCTACCTCAACACCATAATCTAAGAGTTGTTGCTTCATCCAAAGGACTTGAGCACAACAACTCCCTAAGGATATGTACTCCGCTTCGGTGGTAGATAAGGCTACGCTATTTTGTTTCTTAGAGAACCAAGATACGAGCATACTACCTAAGAATTGGCATGTCCCGGAAGTACTTTTCCTATCTATCTTACACCCCCCATAATCCGCATCCGAATAAGCATGAAGGCTAAATGAAGAAGCTTTAGGATACCAAAGGCCTAAAGTAGGTGTGTCTCTAAGGTATCTAAAAATTCTCTTAATGGCAACTAAGTGTGATTCTCTAGGACTAGCTTGAAACCTAGCACACAAGCAAACACTAAACATAATATCAGGTCTACTTGCGGTAAGGTAAAGCAAAGAACCTATCATGGATCTATAAAGCTTAGAATCAACACAGTTACCTCCTTCATCTTTGTCAAGCTTTATGGAAGAACTCATAGGAGTGGCTTGAGGTTTTGCATTCTCCAAGCCAAACTTTTTGAGCATATCATTCACGTACTTAGCTTGATTTATGAAGGTGCCATCTTTCCTTTGTTTGATTTGGAGTCCCAAAAAGAATGAGAGCTCCCCCATCATGCTCATCTCGAACTCACCTTGCATTAGCTTAGAAAATTCTTTACAATAACACTCATTAGTAGAACCAAAAATGATATCATCAACATAAATTTGAACTACTAAGATGTCATTGTTATATCTTTTTATGAAGAGTGTAGTATCCACCTTTCCTTTTTCAAAACCCTTTTCAATTAAGAAATTTGAAAGTCTCTCATACCAAGCTCTAGGAGCTTGTTTTAAACCATAGAGAGCTTTTGTAAGTTTAAACACATGGTTTGGAAATTTTGAATCCTCAAAACCAGGTGGTTGTTCAACATACACTTCTTCATTTATAAAACCATTTAAAAATGATCTTTTCACATCCATTTGAAAAAGCTTGAAATTATGATAACATGCAAATGCAAGCAACATCCTAATAGCTTCCTTTCTAGCTACGGGTGCATAAGTCTCATCAAAATCAATTCCCTCTTCTTGTGTATAGCCTTGAGCAACAATACTAGCCTTGTTTCTCACTATATTACCATTTTCATCTAATTTATTCCTAAAAACCCATTTTGTACCTATAGTAGATTGATTATTAGGCCTTTCAACTAATGTTCAAACTCTACTTCTCTCAAATTGATTTAATTCCTCTTACATGGCCAAAATCCAAAAATCATCTTTTAAAGCTTCTTTAATATTTATAGGCTCAATGCATGAAAGAAATGCAACATGATTCATTAATTTGAGAGAGGATCTAGTAGTTACCCCCTTGGATGGATCACCCAAGATTTCACCACCTTTGACATAGTTTAACTCCCTTGGGTAAGACACCTCCCTTTCCTCAAGAGCCAAGTCCTTCAAGGCTTCAAGAGGTGGATCTTGTGCATCCCCATCTTTAGTTGGAACCTCATCCACCTTTGATGTTTGTCCTCCATCAATGACATCAAGGATTCCTACATCATCATCATCACAAGATTCCTTCCTCGGAAGGAGGTTATCATCGAAAACAACATGTATAGACTCTTTAACTACTAGAGTTCTTTTATTAAATACACGATAGGCTTTAGAGTTTAAAGAGTACCCTAAGAAAATAGCTTCATCATTTTTAGCATCAAATTTACCTAAGTTTTCTTTACCATTATTCAAAACAAAACACTTGCAACCAAAAGGATGAAAATAGCTAATGTTAGGCTTCTTAAATTTTAAAATCTCATAAGGTGTTTTCTTCAAAATTGGCCTAATCATTACTCGATTTATAATATAGCAAGCGGTATTTGTGGCTTCCGCCCAAAAATATTTAGGTAAATTATTTTTGCAAAGCATGGTTCTAGCCATTTCTTCTAAAGTTCGATTTTTCCTCTCAACTACCCCATTTTGTTGAGGAGTGCGAGGTGCGGAAAAATTGTGGCTAATCTCATTTTCATTTAAAAACTCATCGAAACCTAGATTTTGAAATTCGGTTCCATGATCACTTCTAATGTGAGAAATTTTAAGTTCAAGATCATTTTGAGTTATTTTAGAAAATGTGATGAATTTTTCTAAAGCCTCATCCTTTGTACTTAAGAATAGAACCCAAGTAAACCTAGAATAGTCATCTACAAGCACAAAAGCATATGATTTTCCACCCAAGCTCATTGTTCTAATAGGCCCAAAAAGATCCATATGAATCAATTGTAAACATATACTAGTAGAGACATCATTTATGGATTTAAAAGAAGTTCTATGTTGTTTACCCTTTGAACATGCATCACAAATTTTATCATTAGAAAATTTAAGTTTGGGTAAACCTCTAACTAGATTAAGGGAAATTAATTTTTCTAAGACACTCATGCTAGCATTTCCTAATTTTCTATGCCAAAGCCATGAGTCATGTTCATCATGTGCAACTAAGCATGTATGAGATGAATGAATGTCATCTAGATGCACCATGTATATGTTTCCTATGCGATGACCAATGAGCATTAGTTGATTTGTTTTAATGTTTACAATTTTGCAACCACTTTTATCAAATAAAACATTAAAACCCTTGTCACATAATTGACTAATACTCAATAAGTTATGTTTAAGATCGTTGACATACAAAACATTTTCAATGAAAATAGAAGAGTGATTACCAATGGAGCCTATTCCTTCAATGTGGCCTTTGGAGTTGTCACCGAAAGTTACCACTCCACCACTCTTTGGCTTTAGTTCCACAAATCTACTCTTGTCACCGGTCATGTGTCTTGAGCATCCACTATCAAGGTACCAAGAATTTTTGCTTGAAGCTTTAGCCTTGTAGCGATGCTCCCCCTACAAACAAAGAAATTAGGCCTTGATTTTTGGTACCCAAATCATTTGGGGTCCATGAGTGTTAGCCTTCAACATTTTGGTTCCCTTAGGAATCCAAGAAGCAATAGCATTCATATTATTAGAAATAATGAGTTCCTTAGGAACCCAAACACTCCTAACTCTTTGACCTCTAGATTGCTTATTAAAATTTCTTTGTTTAGGAATAAAAGGTTTTCTTTTTACATATTGGGATTTAGAATGATTTCCTTTTTCAAAATTGTTTTTCCCAATAGCAATAGATGTTTTAAGATTATCCACTTCCTTTGTGTGATAATCTTGAAAATCAGAAAGAAGTTTTTCAAGTTCAAGATTTTTTGTTTTAAGATCATTTGAAAGATTTACTAAAAACAAAACTTTCTTTTCCAATTCGGAGTTAGCTTTAGAAAATGTCTCATTTTGATTTTTCAAATCGGAAATGGTTTTCTTGTTTTTCAAAATGGATTCTTTGTATTTTCCTACTAACTCATCATAAACCTCTTGCAATTCATCATAAGCATCTTGAAGTTCATCAAAAGTAAAATCAAAATTGGATAAGTTAGAGTTTACCTTTGGTTCATCATCAATGGCCATGAGACATAGATTGGCCACTTCCTCATCTTCCTCGGATGACTCATCATCACTCCAAGTTGCTATTTGAGCTTTGAGCTTGTTCTTCTTTCCAAAGCTCTTCTTCTTTAATTAAGGACATTCAGAACGGATGTGACCCGGTTTCTTGCATTCATAGCAAGTGATTTGGTCCTTCTCCTCTTCCTTGATCTTACTCTTGAAGTCTCCCTTTCTAATGAACTTTCTTCCACAATTTGACTTCATGAACCGAGTAAACCGTTTGGCCAACATGGCCATCTCCTCATCTTCATCCTCACTTGAATCGCTTTCTTGATGTGAAGCTTTTAGAGCGATTCCCACTTTCTTCTCAACTATTTTCTTCTCTTGTTCTCTTCCCTTCCTCATAATCTCATGGGTGAGTAGAGATCCAACAAGAGAATCAAGCTTGAGAGTCTTCAAATCTCTAGCTTCAATAATAGTCGTTCTCTTGCCATCCCATGACTCCGGAAGAGAGTACGACAATTTTCTCACTAGTTTGTCTTCAAGGATGATCTCGCCGAACCCCTTCAATCCGTTGACAATGACCGAGAATCGATTAAACATCTTGGAGACACTTTCATCGGGATCCATCTTGAAGTTTTCATAGCTTAGATTGAGTAGCCCAATCTTTGTCTCCTTGACATCACTAGTTCCCTCATATGTTGTCTCGAGGGTGTCCCAAACCTCATTGGCATTTTCGATTGAAGACACCTTGGAGCAGATATCCGGACCAAGTGCACAAAATATAACATGGAAAGCTTTGTCATTCACTTGCATCCTTCTTCTTTCATCATCCGTCATCTCGGCTTTTACCTTTGGGACGAGTCTTTCTCCATCTCTCTTCATGGGAATGTATGGACCTTCTTCAACCACATCCCACACCATGTAGTCGGAAGACTTGATGAAAAGCCTCATCCTATTTTTCCAATATGGGTAGTTGTCCCTATTGAAGAATGGTGGCTTGGTGGTGGATTGGGACTCATAGTTGGAGGTGGATGCCATTGCTTGACTAGTTGTTGATCAAACTCTCCTAGAATCGACTCAAGAGAGTTGTAATCCTTCCGATGAGTGTAGCTCTGATACCAATTGTTGAGTTGATCAAACAATTGCAAATAGCCAAGAGGGGGTGAATTGGCAATTAAAATTTTGGTGGGAAGAATGAGTGAAAAATAAAATTGACACAAGTAGTTAGAGTGGTTCAAGTTCTCCAAATGAACTCTACATCCACTACCTTAGTTCCAACTAAGGATTTTCAACCAATTCACTACTTGAATTCTTCCCCTTTTCTTGGATGAGGAGGTAACCTTACAAATTCGATTAAGCTTTCTACCCAAAGCTTAATCCACTCAAATTACAAAGAGAAGTTGTGGTAAACTCAAATGATTCCTCTCAAAGGATAATTGTCTACCCAATTACAATTTCAATCACCCCAAACTCATAATACAAATTGACAATTGAAAAACACTAGCGAAACACCCTAACGGTTTCTGAAAATTCAGTTAAAACATTGCAACTGTCATAATTTTTAAACCAAAATGAAGAACCGTTTCGAAACTCTTGAAGTCGTTTCGATACTGGTTCATATGTTCTAAAGCCGTTCCGATATGCGTTTCGGAACAGGGGTCGACAGAGGTGAAATCGTTTTGAAACACCTTAGGCCGTTTCGAAACATGGACTTGAAAAACACTGTCTCGGCTTTAAAACACTTAGAAAATATTTGAAAACTTTAGTTTTTAACTTTGGCATATTCTTAAAATCATATGGGGATGTTTGAGGACTTAAAAATTCATTTTGACATTTTCGATTTAGTCCTTAGGTTCTTTAGTTATATCAAAATTAAAATATCGGTTTCACAATATTTAAATTAATATAAACAATATTTATACTATTTAATATAAGGGGCGCCTCACCTAGGAAAGGCACGCGCCTTCGCTTAGCGCCTAGCGCTTCGGCTCCAGAGACCTTTTGCGCCTCGGAGCGCCTAGTGCCTCTTAAAACTAAGGAACTGATAGTGTTCCAACGCCCAAGAAGCCAACGACGGGGAGATGAGGAAGAGAGTGCTTCCAACACTGACGATCTGCGCCAACATGAACCTGAGGATTAGGAAAAAAACTTCATCATGGAGGACATACTTTTTTGTTACAAGGTTATGCCTTTCAAATTAAATTGGAAGAAATATGAAAACTTATGTAGACAACATGGTTGTAAAGAGTCCTTCCATGGGCGAACATGTGAGGAACTTGGCAGTTAGCAGAGGTCTTTCAAGTCCTCAAATTGTACAACATGTGTTTGAACTCCAAATGCACATTTGGCGTAGGTGCTAGAAAGTGTTTAAGTTTTTCGATATCGAACAGAGGAATCGAGGCCAATTCGAAGAAGATTTCAACCATCCTGGAGATGAAGCCCCTAACAAAAGTTAAGGAGGTACGGAGACAGGCTGTCGAATAGTCATTTTGCACAACTTTGTCTCAAAGATGGCCGAACAATGCCTCCCATTATTCAAAACTCTTCACTCCACACCTTTCCAATGGACGCTAGAGTGTCAAACCACCTTGGATGAGTTAAGTTCCTTAGCACCCATCCGCTCCTAACATTTCCACGAGAGGGAGACCAACTCTTCATCTATTTGGCCGTCTAAGATGAAATGGTAGCGGTGGTCCTCGTTAAAGAAACAGAATAAAACCAGCTCCCCGTGTACTACATTAGCAAAGTCTTATAGAACAAGGAGCTCAATTACACAAGAATGGAAAAATTGTCTTCATCGCCTTAGTTGTGGTCGCCAGGAAGCTCCAGCGGTACTTTCAAACTTTCCTCGTCTATGTGTTGATTGGTCAGCCCTTGAAGGAGGTCCTTCAGGAGAATGAGCTTAGTGAATTTGGGATCGAATTAATCCCGAGGCGAGCCATCAACGCTCAAGTTTTAGCAGATTTCATCACAAAATGCTCATTCATTGCTACCACTTATAACCATTATGCTCACGCTTCCACAAGAACACCCATTTCTCCACAGAAGGGTCAGGCCCATGGAACAAGGGGTTGACGAACCCCTCCTGTGAGAATCAATGGACTTTATTTGTCAGTGGATCGTCCAAAAGAGATGGCGCTAGAGCTGGGATCCTGTTGCGAGATCTTTTGGGGGCAAGAGTTGCAATACAACCTTTTTCTGTGATTTGAGGCGCTAATAGTCGGGTTGGAGTTAGCCTTGAAGCTAGGGGTACAACAACTCTTGGTCTACATCGACTTTCAGTTGGTAGCCAAGCAGGTGACAGACGTATACGAGGTGAAAGATGTCAATCTCATGCGATACCACCAATGCCAGCCTAATGAGCAAATTGGAAAAAATTGATATATAGCAAATTGCCCTAACCAGAAACACATGCGCGGATGCCCTATTAAGACTAGTTGCCTCTGTGAAAATTAGAGAAAGAGGGAAAGTACTCATGGAGTACAAATCTTACAAAAACTACACCCAGGTTCAAGTCGCGTGCTTGGATGAAGGGACAAGCTAGATGACTCCTATCATCGAGTTTCTGGTGGCCGACCAAGAGCTGGGGGACCCTAATGAGAGAATCAGGCTGTGCAATAAGGTTACTAGGTATATCCTAATATATGAAACACTTCACAGAAGAAGCTTCTCTCAACCTCTCCTCTTTTGCCTAGGTCTTCATGAAGCTAACTATGTCTTCTGCAAGGTATATGAGAGTGTCATGGGCTGCGAGCTTAGGTCTAAGACACATGAACAACAAACTGCCCAAGAGGTTCTTAGGCAGATTTTGGGCATGAAGAAACCACCAGACTGGACCGATCCATGGAGGATTCTAGAAGGCTTATCCATTCACACGTATGTGAACATAGGAGATACTTTCCTTAGATAGAAGATTTGAATCTAGAGGATATATTAATTTTGTACTAATTGTGATTGGTAGGTTTCAATCTTAGACATCAATGTAAATTAGTAGGAACCGTTGGATGTAAGGGGATTCAACTATAAATAAAGGCCTCCCAAACTCATTTGTAATCATCTATTCGTTGTGTAATCAAATGCATTTACTTAAAACAATTTTGCATTTTAGTGATTAGAGAGAGTTTGATCTTCCGAAAAAAGAACTAAGACTAACTCAAGTTTGTCTCGAAAGTATCGTCTAAGGTCGTACGGTTCAATAGACTAAAATTCGAGCCCCGTGACAAGTGGTATTAGAGCGAAGGTTCGAGTGAAGGCACTGAGTTGAGATGGCACGTGAAGGAGACGTTGAAGCACAAAAAGGTGTGGAGATTCGTGCTGAAAAGACCAAAAGAGTCAACTCGAGAGACATTTTGTCATCATTAGAGAATGTGACTCGGTTCGAAATTACCTTGGGTGAGAGGAAAATTAGCCTCGATATAGAGAGCCACGAGAGATGAAAAAATTGAAGGGGGAAGTAGAAGACATCACCAAGATAACCAACAGAATGAAAGAACGAAGTAATATGCTTTAAGTTGATGTGCCGACTTTGAGGATGGAGATCAAAGAGACTTCGCATGAAAAGGAGAAGTCATTGAATGGGAGAGACGAGACCATGTTCGTAAGCCGTGGAAGGGCTATATTTGCGCTGGTCCACACATGATAAGGGATTTCCCAAAGAGGTCGTTGAAGTGCTATATCTGCAATGGTCCACACGAGATAATAGATTGTCTAGAGACGAGCAACTTCCTTGCCCACGTCAAGAGAGAAGGGGGACAACTAGAGTGCTATCGTTGTAAGGGGATACATAAATTTTTTTATTTCAAGAATCGAGTCAAGCATTCTAAGGAATAAAACAAAACTGAGGAGAGCGAGGCTTCGATGCTTGGTTTGATATTGTTGAGTTTTACCAAGGTGAAAGAGACGTTGAACTTTAAAGAGGAAGAGAGGTCGATGTGCTAAAAGCCACCAATGGGCAAAGTAGATGAGGCGTTGAACTTCGAGGAAAAAAAAGTGTCGATGTGTGAAGAGTTGTCAGAGAGCTTATCACTTAGGAGCAATGTGGATGAGGCGTCGAACTTCAAGGGAGAAGAAGGTTCGAAGAGCGACAAGATGCTAAAGGGCCTACCACCTAAGAATAAGGTAGATGGTGCATAAAAGTTCACAGACAAAGAAGTATCAATGCGAGAGGGTGCATTGGACTTCTTGAGAGAAAATGGGTCAGTGCGAGAAGAGTTGTCAGAGGGAGATGTATCAAACATCATGGGCGATGGTGTTTCATACATCATGGCCTACCACCTAAGAATAAGGTAGATGGCGCATTAAACTTCACAGACAAAGAAGTATCAATGCAAGAGGGTGCATTGGACTTCTTGAGAGAAGATGGGTCGATGCGAGAAGAGTTGTCAGAGGGTGATGGTGTATCAAACATCATGGGCGAAGGGTTGATGCATATTGGAGTGAATGTCAACCGAAATAAACCAAGAAAGGTACATATCAAACACATTTGTAGTGTTTTAAAGTTTGATTCTCTAATTTACTAGGTGTAGGAAGCAAAGAACCTAACCCATCAAATGATGGAGTTGCCAAGACTTGACGAGGACACAACAAACCTTTCAATGATTTGAGATGTATGCCAGAGTTGTCGACGATCTTAAAAACTAGTTCAATGCTTAATGTGATATTATCCAAGTCTCTGCTCAAGGATCGAGAGGGTTTGAGTCGAGGCAAATCACTACTTGTAGTAGGAAGCTCTTATGGTCGTGATGTACGAGGTGAAATGACGAGTGATGTTACATGGTTGCAAGTACCAAAGCGAACAGTCCTTATGGGGTATAACCTAACCCGACTTAGGTGCTCTTTATGGGGAGAGCCATCTTAATGGGGGATAACAAAGCCCGATTTCGAGTTGGGGGCAGGTTGAGGTATTGCAAAAGCGAATCTAAGATCATCTAGTCTAGCTCCAATCTGAAGACGAGAAGAGCGTCGATAAGTTTGGTGGGAGAGAAAGTCACGGACCGCGAGTTTAGGTCCGAGTCACATGCACAACAAACTGTTTAAGAGATTTTGAGGTAGATTTTGGGCTTGAATAGACTACCAAATTGGCCCGATTCATGGAAGATTCTAGTAGGCTTATCCATCCACACCTATGTGAACACACCATGTGAACATAGAAAATACTTTCCTTAGGCATTTACTTTAGAACTCTTTATTTTTTTTCTTGAGTGTTCTTCTATCGTTATTTGTAGCTATCTCTTTTGTTTGCTTTTGCTTATAACTTTTTTGCCTTCTAATGTTTAGGAAGAGTTTGATCTTATGTAAATAGAAATCACATTAGGCATTTTCTCGAGAATAGTGTATAAGGTTGCAAAATTTGCTAAGCTAAAATTCTAGCCCCGTGACAAGAATTTTCGGGCATCACTTGAGATAAAAGGCATTAGCGCAGAAAGTCCTCCGACAAGGTTTCTACTGGCCCACCATTCACAAGGATGCTTTCGACATCGTTACCAAGTGTGAGCCCTGTCAAAAGTATTCCCATGACTCAGTACACTCGTGGAGTCACTCTAGGTCATCTCACGCCCCTATCCATTTGCCACGTGAGAAATGGATTTCTTAGGTTTTTTTCTCGGAAGCTATTGGAAGAAAGAAATTTACCATAGTGTTCATTGAATATTTCACCAAGTGGATGGAAGCGGAAGCCTTAGCCACGATCACTGAAAAGCAAGTGGAGAATTTCATACGGAAACCATCATCTGCAGGTATGGCCTACCTCTAAAAGTTTCGTCAAAACTCCACGAACTAATGGCCAGACTGAGGCAACTAACAAGAAAATCCTTGCCGCTGTCAAGAAAAAAAGTTTGTGATGCTGAAGGAGCCTGATTGGAAGAACTTTCGGGTATTTTATGGGTGCTCTGAACCACTTCTCACACGAGCACTAGGGGAAACCCCTTCTAACATGATGTTTGGCTCCGAGGTAGTCACTTCAGCAGAGGTGGGTGTTAACTCTTTTCGAGCTCTATATTTTGACCCCGACAATGAGGAAATTTTACGAATAATCTTAATATTTTGGAAGAAACCAGAGAAGCGATAGAGGTTCGTTTGGTAGTTAGAAACCAACAAGTTTCCAAGTATTATAACTCCAAAGTTTGTAACAAGCAATATCAAGTGGAAGATCTGGTCATACGAAACATTGAGGTCAGTGTAACTGTACCACACAGGGGAAAAATGACACCAAATTGGGAATGTTCATATAACGTCGTCGAAAAATAGGTTTCAATAGTTACAAGTCGGAAGCCATGAATGGAAAAGAGGTCAGTGTACCTCAAGTAATTTTTTGTTTAACGATGTTCCTAACGTATTTCGGGTTAAAGGAGTAATTGAGGTGCTCCAGCAACCAGTTGGAGGGAGAAGCTGGTGAACATTCCCTCCACTCTCTTGTGAACATCTCCCCTTGCAAACTTTTAGGTATTGGGGGATCCCCCGTTCTTTCCCTTGAAGCAATTTAAAGCATTAATTGGCATCCTAAAAGTTAATACTTAGACTACATAACGGGTGAGCGAATGGATTAATCATTTTATGAATGAATGCTTTATGGTTGAATGTATGTATGATCTTTTGCAAATATTAGCACCTCTCCAAATAATTTTCATTTCCATCCCTTCAACACTTACTAAGGACATAATCTGATGCCTTCGCCCATTTAATGCCTCCATCATTTCGTTTTTCTTTAAAGGCGTGGAGTTGCATGTACTTCTATGTCTCGAAAGATACTTGATCGGCAAAACTGTGGATGACTGTGTTCATTTGTCTTGGGTGACACCGGCTTTACAAGGACGCAGAAGAATTCCCTCTGACTCATTCAATGCCTCCGACATTGCTTTTCGACAGAGTGGAGATGCCTACGCTTCTGTTTTTCGAATGACACTTGATCTGCAAGAGTATATATGCCTACCCCAGCATAGAGGTTTGCCTCAACCATTCAAATCCCACGACATTGTGTTTTTCTCCAAAGGGCGTGGAGAAGTATGTATTCATTTGTGTTTACTGATTGTATCAGCTCTACAAGAACACAGAAGAACCCTCCACTTACATAATAGCCCTTTACATTGTTGTTTAAAAAATGAGAGATGCCTATACCCATTTTGTGCTCTCACAGCACCGGCTCTACAAGGGTATAGATGTCTGCCCGAGCAGAGGATATCTTGCTTGTTCAATGCTAATCACGTTGTAACTTTGAAAAAACGGAGATGTCTGTACCTATTTGTTCTCTGACAGCACCGACTATACAAAGGTACAAATGCCACTGTGCGATGCATATCTTTTTTATGACACCAAATTCCTTCGTTTATCCAATGCAGGTGCATTGTTGATTCAAACAAACTGGAAATGTCTGTATTCATTTGTACTTTGACAACATCGACTCTATAAGGGTACATGTTCCAATGTCCATTTTAGCCTCATACAACTCTCATCATCTCTAGCTACATAGAAGAAATCATCGCTCTGCCAATGCCCTCGGCATTGCCTTTTAAATAGCACCAAATTATTCAAGTGCCTTTTAATGGCACCAAAGCAAACATGCAATACTGCCGACATTACTTTTATCGAGGTCCTGGCTCGTGCCACTTTATAACACTCTCACGATAAGGGGACAAGTGTTATACCTCCGGATCCAAGACCAGAGATGTTACTTGTTTCGAGGTCCTGGCTTGTGCCACTTTATGACACTCCCACAAAAGGCCTTGGGTTTCTCTATATTCTATAGTGGGCCTTGTCTTTGCCTAGGGAATGATATTTTTGATAAACCTTGTAATAATGAGAAAAATGTTGCATAACATTCATCCAGTGACAAAGTGAATCTTGGTAAATTCTGTATGATGTCAAAATTTTCATTAGTAGCAACATATAAAATCTTAGATTAAGCTATACAGCAACACAACGTAGTACTCTTTGATGCTTTTAGTTCGGACTATAGTTTTTATTAAAACTATATTTTCCTTCGTGTCAAAAGAAGTAGAGGCATGGAAGGATAACTTCTATATTTTGTTTAATCAATTGGTCCAAGTATTTAACTTAAAAGAAGAAAAAAAATGCTGAATTGTTGTTATTTATGTATCTGAGTTTCTTGAAATGCGGAGTGGAATCAATTAATTACCCAAATTATTCATGCCTCATATGGACCCATGAATATTTATATTGACTGCTTCATCGTTGCTGAATTGACTTGCTTAGATTCTTATTTATTCCTTCTTTTACTTGGTTGAAATCTGGGTTCTGCAGTTTCATTAACATTTCCTTTTTCTTTCTCGGCACTTAGTCAACAGCAAATAGTTCAGCTTGATTCTTATTTAGGGGAACATTTATTTTGGGTCTTAGAGCTGCTTATAAAAGTTCCCTTCTTAACCTCCATTTATGTATTTACAGGTCATAATTCTATGATTTACTTTGTTGATGATATTCGTTCTTCCCCTTTGGCCCAGAATGTTGCATTTCGTTATTTGCCTCAGCGTTCACTCTTGTTAACTGCTTTTGTTTCCCTCTATTTTGGGCCTAATCATAAACATTATTTTTAATCTTGATATTTATGCAATCTTATAAATTTTCTGAGAAAATGGTCATAGGCCTGGGTTTTGACTGCAATCCAATGGTTTTTGCAGCAGATAAATCAGGATTATGGTATATAAGATTCATTGTCATTGCAGTTTTCTGTAATTGCTTCATTATATCAATAAGGTTTTCTAGGAGCTTTAGAAGATTCTTAGGTGAAAGGAAAGAATCTTCATCAGGCCCAAAATCTGGTTCAGGTATTTATATCATAAGACTTTTGGCTATTCTCATTCTACAAGTGTGGATTTTATGGGTGAGGCTGAGGGCATATTTTTCTAAGAACAACACAGGCATGTTTGTTTAATGAAATAATTTAAGGATTAATATCCTATACATTGGCGGTGGAAACTAGAAGTTTCTACAAGCCCCTTAGTTTTAAGGTATATGAAATTAGTTTAAGGTATAGGGTTTAGAGGTTTAGGCGTAGGGGTTTAAAATTTAAGGATAATTATTTCTACAGGCTTGAAACTTTCAGTTTCCACCACATGTTTATATAATATTTATCCATAATTTAATAGGACTGTTATTGGGTAATAAGATCAGCAGGTTGTCTATTCACTTGACTGAATCATTATTAAATGTTACTTTGAGCCGTCCCAACTATTTGTTTTCAAACAATAGGCTTGTTTTCAAACAAGAACAAGTAAAAAAAAACAACTGTAATTAGGGGTGTGAAAAACTGACCCGACCTGGTAACCTGCCTGAAATCTGATCGAGTCAGAACCTGGTTTAACCCGAGAATTCAAAGACCGAACTCGACCTGCACCCGACCGAAACGAACCCGAACCCGAATTTGACCTGTAACTGTAGAAACCGAACCCGAACTGCACCCGACCGAAGTGAACCCGAACCCGAAATTGACCTGTTACTGTAGTAACCGAACCCGACCTGCACCCGACCGAAACGAACCCGAACCCGAGACTAACCTGCCAGATAACCGATTTAACCCGACCTGTTTGGACCCGACCTGAAATGAACCCGACCTGTTTTGAACCCGACCTGTTTTGAACCTGAACTGTTATTGACCTGAACTGTTATTGACCTGAACTGATATTGACCTGAACTTATATTGACCTAAACTAATACTATTATTTGATTTGCTAATAATGATAATTATCTGACATTTAAAGATGTTATATTTAATGAATATAAAATAATGTCAAGTATTGAAGAATTATAAAATTAATAATAATTTCAAGTATTAATAAATTACTAACTTAACTTCAATTAAAAGATAAATTGAATTAATAATAATTCTAAGTATTAATAAATTGTATTTCTAATTAACTTGACTATTATTTTAAAATAACTTCAAAGATAAACTATTATACTTAATTAACTTAAGTGAAATGAATAACCATTATTAAATTAAAATTTTATACTTAATCAAATTAAGTTAAATGAATAAAAATTATTAAATTAAATCTATATTCTTAATTAAAATAAGATGACTTAAATTTTTTATTATAAGAATAAATTAATGCTAAATAATTAATTTGCATTCATTTTAATTGAAGTTAAGTTAGTTATTAAATTAACTTAACTTAAGATTAAAAATAAACTTAATTAACTTGCATTCATTTTAAGTTAAGTTAGTTATTAAATTAACTTAAGTTGCATTCTGATAAACTACTTAATTACATAAGTTGAATGAATAACCATTATGAAATAATTTTTTTATACTTAACTAAAATTAGTTTGAAGTTATTAAACTAAATATGTATACTAAATTAATATAAGATAACGAAATTTTTTAATTAACATTACATACTTAATTGACTTAGTAAAAAACTGATTAACTTAAATGACATAATTAAATTAACTTGTTTAAAATATAATAAAACATTAACTTTGGATGGAATCAGGGATACTTCCAAAAAACAGAATAAGGTAAAACTTAAGAAGATTAAAACAATAAATGACTTATATTCAATAATTTAAGTGGTTATACTTACAAAACTTACAACAAACTGAAACTTTATTGAATATTACAAAAAGTTTAAACTTACAAACTGAAACTTACAACAAACTGAAACTTACAAACTAAATAATCTTTACAAACTGAAACTTTAACTTTCACAGTACAAAATTTACAAACATACAAAAGTTTACACTTTAAGCTCTCAGATCTTATAACAAAGTTTTACAAACTTTGCTACCAGAATTATCATCATCGAGCTTTGAAGGGCAACCAAGTTTAAATTATGGGCAACTTAACTTTTAAAGCTAAGACACCAACATAATTAAAACTAGGAAAACCAGCAACCAGCAACAAACTGCAACAAGCAATTAAAATCATTAGGAACATTAACAGACTGAAATAAAGCAAACCAAGCATATATAACTAAACAGAAACATACATACCTACATTCATATATAACCAAACATAAAACAGAAGCATACATACACATTACATAGTGAACAACTAAACAGAAACATACATGCATACATGCATATATAACCAAACATAAAACAGAAGCATACATACACATTACATAGTGAACAACTAAACAGAAACATACATTGATATATAACCAAACATAAAACAGAAGCAGACATACACATTACATAGTGAACAACTAAACAGAAACATACATTCATATATAACCAAACATAAAACAGAAGCATACATACACATTACATACTGAGCAACTTAATAGAAACATGCATACATGCATATATAACCAAACATAAAACAGAAGCAGACATACACATTACATAGTGAACAACTAAACAGAAACATACAAACATACATGCATATACAACCAAACATAAAACAGAAGCATACATACACATTACATAGTGAGCAACTAAACAGAAACATACATACATGCATATAAAGCAAACATAAAACAGAATCAATGAGAAATATAAAATTAAAAAAAGACAGTGAATAAAAACAACTTACCAAACATCTCCAGCTTTCAACAAATCAGAAACATACCTACCAGATCCATAGCTTCCTTGTTCTCAGAGGTCCCTACAAAAAAAGAACAAATCAGTTAAGAAATCAAAACAAATAAAAAAAATTAAGTTAAACAAATCAGAAACTTACTCTGCACTAGGATCTTCATCAACTGCACAATCTTTCATAACAGAAAGATATTCCTCATCCTCTTCCTCGGGCTCAAACCCATACAACCAATTACGGGTTGTCACAAATATCTCAACATTTTTAGGAAGGAGTTTAGCCCTTAACTTATTTAAAATCCGACCACCAGTGCTAAAAGATGATTCAGAAGCAACTGAAGTGATGGGAATGGCTAAGATATCTCTAGCCATGAGAGAAAGTACAGGGAAAGACACAGATTGGGCTTTCCAATAATCCAAAATATCAAAGTCAAAATCATCAGCATGAGGGAGAAGGGGCAAATTAATAAAAGAGTCAACATCTGACTTCCCACTCCTTGAAGCAGCTAGATTAGCATCAAAGTTCTAGAAAAAAAACAAGTCAGTAATTGAAACTGAAATAATAAAATAAAGGAAACTGAAATAACAAAAATAAAAACTAACCTGAAAAAGGTTAGACTTCTTAAATGTTCGAGGCCGACCAGTGGAGGACTCAGTTGTACTTTGAGAGGAGTTACTTCGAACAGAAGATCCAGAATTGCAAACGACAGATTTTGAATAATAAACATACATGTTTACAAATTCATTGTAAACAATACTTACCATTCTCTCAACCTCATCCTCAACATAGAGGACAGAATACAACTCCTTCAGGAGTTGTAATTTATACCTTGGATCAAGCAAAACAGCAAAGGACAAAATGGTCGAGTGCTCAGACCAATACTTCTCATACAACTCAAGCATAGGTCCAGCCATTGCAGAGATGGCCTCACAAGGATCATTGTGAGCATCATACAACAGTTTCTCAATGGCAACCACATTAGCCAAAAAAAGGTTAGAAGTAGGATACTTAGAACCAGAAAACAGTGTAGTAATTTCAAAAAAAGGCTCCAGAAAATCACAGATTAATTGAGAAGTTTCCCACTCAGAATTAGCAATTATATCTAAATCATTTTCCCTATTAACAAACAAGTTTATGGCTACTTTAGCATCAATGGCCCTACGAAGCATTAGATAAGTAGAATTCCATCTAGTAGGGACATCTAGGATTAATTTACCAGAAAAAGAAGAACCACAGTCTTTAACAGCAGAGTCAAAGTTACAAAGTCTAGCATCAGAAGAATCAATGAACTTAACAATTTCACGCAACTTAAGAACAGAAGAGTCAATTACCTTCAAACCTCTTTGAACAATTAAGTTCAAAATATGGGCAGCACACCTTACATGAAAGAACTTACCACTGCATGGTAGGGGAGAAATAGCATGCAAGTCATCCTTAAGCCTCTTCACCATTCGATCATTGGCAGAAGCATTATCAACAGTAATGGTAAAGGCTTTTTTCTCAAGACCCCATTCACATAACATTTTTTTCACAAATTTATATATAGACTCACCATCATGTGGAGGGGGGAAACGCCTAAAATTAAGTATTTTAGACTGAAGTTTCCAGTTATTATCAACATAATTAGCAGTCAAAGCAAAATAAGAACGTGAAGTGCAAGCAGACCATCCATCACATGTAAAGCAGATACGACTAGGAATAGAACTCATAGAATCAATGAGCAATTTTTTATGTTTTTCATGCTTTAACATGCAATGTTTAGTAATGGTATACCTAGAAATATGCTTAACATTAGGATTCAGATACTGATGCAGAACCCTAAGTTTTTCATGCTCAACAATACTTAAAGCATAACCATGACAGAGAACAGCTTCAGCAAACAGTTCACAATATTTTTTTTGATCAAAAACAGATGCAGAACTACTAGTAACATTTTTAGCAAGAAAATCTTTATAGGCTTGGCATTTATCAGTATGTCTTTTAGGTGTAGAAGTATCAACATAAGAATCAGCTTTATAGCTAGCAGTTTTGCAATACTTACATTGAGCAATGACACCATCAGCAGTCTTAATAAATGTATAGTGATCCCACACAGGAGAAGTTCTTCTCCCAATGTCAGTTGAAGCCCTCCTCCTAGAGGAAGGAGCAACTATTGACACTTGATCATTAGCTTCCCCTTCAAAAAAACAATTACAGAGTTAGTAACTTTAACACTGAAAACAAGTAAATAATAAAGAAAATAAAAAGAAAGAAAGAACCTTACCAGTTTCACCAGGATAGTTCATCTCAAAAGAATCAGAATCCATTGCAGAACCCAGAAACGTACCTGAGATCAAGAGGAACCACAGTTAGTAAAAAAATTAAAACAACTATTAAAAAGAAAATTAAACAACGAGTTAATCCTCATACATGGCGTTGTTACACCAGCCCCCAAGGCTCTTTAAGAAAAGAGCCTCCTTTGACACCAGTAGCATCGCAGGACGGGTTTCCAGCCTTTTATACTCGGATTAACCCACATGCAACACAAAGCATACATACAGACAGACATGCAACCAAACAAAGTAGACATGCAACCAAACCAAGATCCAGAACCATAAACAGAAACTTAAAAACATTTAAGTAACAGAAACCCTAGCATGCATACTAAACAAACAAAACAGAAACAGAAACCAAATGAAAAAGCATGCATATCAAACATAAATATATACCAGAACCATAAACAGAAACTTTAAAACATTTAATAAACAGAAACCCTAGCATGCATACTAAACAAACAATACAGAAACAGAGGGTGGTTTCAGTTTAATCCTTGTACGTGGCGTTGTTTACACTGAACCCCAGGGTCCTTTAAAAACCCTCTTTGGCACCAGTAGCCCCGCAGGTCTGGTATTCCAGCCTATATACTCGGATTAAACCAAAGAAACCCTAGCATGCATACTAAATCAACAACACAGAAACAGAAACCCAAGAAAAACCAAACAAAGTAGACATGCAACCAAACAAAGTAGACATGCAACCAAACAAAGTAGACATGCAACCAAACCAAGATCCAGAACCATAAACAGAAACTTAAAAACATTTAAGTAACAGAAACCCTAACATGCATACTAAACAAACAAAACAGAAACAAAAACCAAATGAAAAAGCATGCATATCAAACATAAATATATACCAGAACCACATAAACAGAAATATACCAACAACTGAAAATGCCAGAAGATCCGCTCCCAGAAAATAAACATGCAAACCAAACAGAAACAAAGTTAGGATAAATCAGAGTATAAAAAATTAAAAAAATAAAAAAAAGAACAGATGAGAAAAAAACTTACCAAATCCCAGAAGATTAGGGCTTCCAGGGATATCAGAAGTCAGAAGAAGGAGATGGGCTTCCAGGGAACTCAGAAGTCAGGAGAAAAAGAAGGGCTTTCAGGGATCTCAGAAGTCAGAAGAAGGAGAAGGGCTTTCAGGGATCTCAGAAGTCAGAAGAAGGAGAAGGGATATTAGGGTTTTCTGAAGAAGATGAAAAGATTTTTGAATACGAATCGATTTTTGGGATAAGGGTTTATGGTTGATGGATTAGGGTTTGGGGATTAGGGATTGGGGTTTAGGGTATATGGGTTAGGGTATTGAGTAATTTGGGGTTTATGGTAAAACATTTTTGATTTGGGGATTAGGGTTTTGAAGGATTGAAAAGGAGAAAGTGGAAGAACAGGATGATGTTCTTGAGAAAAAGTTTGGGTTTGATCGAGAGGAAACATGTTTAGATTGAAGTAGGATGTTTGTATAGGATCTAGAATGGGTTTGGGAAAGAACAGTGAAGAACTTGGTGAAAAAGTTTGGTTTTGATCGAGAGGAAACAGGTTTAGACTGAAGTAGGAAGTTTGTATAAGATCTGGAAGGATTTTGGGGAAGAACAATGAAGAACTTTGGGAAAAAGTGAGGTTTTGATCGAGAATAGATAGGAAATCTGAGAGAAATTGTGTTTTTCAGAGAGAGAGAAAACGAGGAGAAATTTCGGCAGAGTAACGCTAGGGTAAAAATGGTGTAAAATGGCTGGGGGTGAGGGTTTATTTATAGCGGTGAGCCGGGTCAAAAAGATCTGCATGTTTTTAACGGGTTACACGGGTCTTGCTCCACAAGCACTCTGACTTTCAATTGTTTCAATTTGGTCCTGATTTTTGTGAAATTCAGCTTAAAATTTTATTTTATGTTCGATTTGGTCCTTATTTCAGTGTTAAGGTTTAGGGTTAGGATTTAATTTAAGGTTTGGGGTTTTAATTTAGGAGTTAGGGTTATAATTTATAGTTTAAGGTTATAAATTAGGGGTAAAGTTTAAGGATTAGTGCTACTATTTCAATTAGTGTTTGAGTTTTGGGGTTTAAGGTTTAAATATTTAAGGTTTGTGGTTTAGGGTTTATGTTAAATGTTTAGGGTTTAGGGTATTTATTTAGTGTTTATGAAGCCTTTAGGTTTAAGGTTAATGGGTTTAAGGTTTAGGGTTAGGATTTAATTTAAGGTTTGGGGTTTTAATTTAGGAGTTAGGGTTATAATTTATAGTTTAAGGTTATAACTTAGGGGTAAGGTTTAAGGATTAGTGCTACTATTTCAATTAGTGTTTGAGTTTTTGGGTTTAAGGTTTAAATATTTAAGGTTTGTGGTTTAGGGTTTAGGTTAAATGTTTAGGGTTTAAGGTATTGATTTAGTGTTTATGAAGCCTTTAGGTTTAGGGTAATCCTAGATCGAGGGTTTAGTGGTTAGGGTTAATTACTCATGCTTTAGGGTTTAATGCTTAGGGTTTAGAATTAGACATTAGGGGTTTAAACCTTAAACCCTAATATTTAATCAATGAACCATAGTCCTTAACCCTAAACCCTAAACAATAACCACTACCCTCTAAACCATAAAACCCTAATATTTAATCTATAGCTCATAGTCCGTAATCCTAGATCGAGGGTTTAGTGGTTAGGGTTAATTACTCATGCTTTAGGGTTTAATGCTTAGGGTTTAGAATTAGACATTAGGGGTTTAAACATTAAACCCTAATATTTAATCAGTGAACCATAGTCCCTAACCCTAAACCCTAAATAATAACCACTACCCTCTAAACCATAAAACCCTAATATTTAATCTATAGCTCATAGTCCGTAATCCTAGATCGAGGGTTTACTGGTTAGGGTTAATTACCCATGCTTTAGGGTTTAATGCTTAGGGTTTAGAATTAGACATTAGGGGTTTAAACATTAAACCCCAATATTTAATCAATGAACCATAGTCCCTAACCCTAAACCCTAAACAATAACCACTACCCTCTAAACCATAAAACCCTAATATTTAATCTATAGCTCATAGTCCGTAATCCTAGATCGAGGGTTTAGTGGTTAGGGTTAATTACTTATGCTTTAGGGTTTAATGCTTAGGGTTTAGAATTAGACATTAGGGGTTTAAACCCTAAACCCTAATATTTAATCAATGAACCATAGTCCCTAATCCTAAACCCTAAACCCTATACATTTAATTAGAAATAATAATAATAATAGTAATAATAATAATAATAATAATAATAATAATAATCATAAAACTAATAATAATAATAAGCATAGTAAATATATAATAATAATAATAATTGTATTTAAGTATATAATAATAATAATAATAATAATAATAATAATAGTAATAATAATAATATTACTAATCATAATAATAATAATAATAATAATAATAATAATAATAATAATAATAATAATAACTAATAATAATAATAATAATAATAATAAAAACTAATAATAATAATAAGCATAATAAATATATAATAATAATAATAATTGTATTTAAGTATATAATAATAATAATAAACCCTAAACCCTAACCACTAAACCCTAAAACCTAAACGCTAAAAACAAAAACCATTAATCCATCAATATATATATATATTACATGTACGTATGTACGTATCATTTTTGTATTAATTTAAGATTAGTAAACCCTAAACCCTAAAAACCATAATCCATCAATATATATAATTAATGTAGGCATGTTTGTATTAATTTAAGATTACTAAACCCTAAACATTAAACCCTAAACCCTAAACCATAAACCCTACACCCTAAAAACCCATAATCCATCAATATATATATATAATACATGTAGGTATGTTTGTATTAATTTAAGATCAATAAACCCTAAACCCTAAACTCTAAAAATCATAATCCATCAATATATATATATAATTAATGTAGGCATGTTTGTATTAATTTAAGATCACTAAACCCTAAACACTAAACCCTTAAACCCTAAACCCTAAACCCTAAAAACCACAATCTATCAATATATATATATATATATATAATTAATGTAGGCATGTTTGTATTAATTTAAGATCATTAAACCCTAAACCCTAAAAATCATAATCCATCAATATATATAATTAATGTAGGCATGTTTGTATTAATTTAAGATCAGTAAACCCTAAACCCTAAACCCTAAACCATAAACCCTAAAAACCATAATCCATCAATATATATATAATTAATGTAGGCATGTTTGTATTAATTTAAGATCACTAAACCCTAAACCCTAAACCCTAAACCCTAAAAACCATAATCCATCAATATATATATATATATATATATAATTAATGTAGGCATGTTTGTATTAATTTAAGATCAGTAAACCCTAAACCCTGAAAACCATAATCCATTAATATATATAATTAATGTAGGTATGTTTGTATTAATTTAAGATCCCTAAACCCCAAACCCTAAACCCTAAACCCTAAAAATAAATCCAATAGTACCAACTATATATATATCACATACGCGTAATCCCCTAACCCTAAACCCTAAACCGTAAAAATAAAAATCATAATCCGTCAATATATATAATACACATAACACAATAAACCATAAACCCGAAGGAACCCGACCTGAAATGAACCCGACCTGAAACGAAACCGACCTGAAATGAACCCGACCTGAAACAAAACCGACCTGAAAAGAACCCGACCTGAAACGAAACCGACCTGAAACGAACCCGACCTGAAACGAAACCGACCTGAAATGAACCCGACCTGAAACGAAACCGATCTGAAATGAACCCGACCTGAAACGAAACCGACCTGAAATGAACCCGACCTGAAACGAAACCGACCTGAAATGAACCCGACCTAAAACGAAACCGACCTGAAATGAACCCGACCTGAAACGAAACCGACCTGAAATCAGCCTGTCAATTAACCGTTTTGACCCGACCTGAAATGAACCGACCTGAAATGAACCCGACCTGAAATGAACCCGACCCGAAATGAACCCGACCTGAATTGAACCCGACCTGAAATGAACCCGACCCGAAATGAACCCGAACCCGAACCGAATCGAGTCAAAACAAAAAATAACCCAAAATGACCTGTAACCGATTTGACCTGACCTGACAGAGCCCGACCTGAAACCCAACTGTTGACCTGTTTTTACATCCCTAACTGTAATCACTCATTTTTGCTTGAATTGTTTAATATTATAATATTAAATATTGTTTATAAAATAATTTTTATTATTCCGGCTATTAATGTTTAATGTTATTAAATGTACAAATATGTGGGTTCATATGTATGTATTAGTATGAATATATGTAATGCATGGTATATTATATGTATGTGTTGCTTGCATGTATATATGTATTTATTATTATTATTTTCATGTCATTAATATTAAAATGTAGGTATGTGAGTATGTATATTGCATGTATTATCTAATATATGTACGTATATGTGTATGTATTTATTATTATTATTATTATTGTAATTATTATAAAAGAAAACAGATCATAATTAGGATAATAAAAACCCATTTAATAAATGTTCAAGTCCATTTACAAACCCCCCAAAAAACATTACATATATCATATTGTACCAAGCCTAACAAAGCCCTAAAATCCGATAACCTAAAACCCTAATATCTTATCTTTCCATCTTGCAGCCGCCCAGTTTAGACCGTTGGATCAAGATTTGATCCAACAGCCAAGATCAATCCAAGAGGACCCCTAATCTGCCGCGTGAGATACACACTCGCGACCCCCCGGCTTCCACGCGCGCCACGTGGCATCGTCGATGGCTGCCATATCACCTCTCAGATCGTATCAGGGTCATCGTCTTTAGGCAAATCTAGACCATTGATCTGGATCTACATCAACGGCTCAGATCGCATCTGATCCCGAGAGCCTCTTCGCCTATGTTGCACTGAAACGGATATGGGGACGGTGACGGGGACGAAAAACGTCAATTTCTAAAATTATAGGGTACGGGTACGACAAGGGTACGACATATAAAATAAATTTTAAAATTCTAAATAGATATAAAAAAGTCATAAATATTCATTAAAGTTAATAATTCATAGTAAATAATAAAATAAAATCCGTAAACAAATCACAATATTAAAGTGTTAAATCTCAATACTCAAATAATAAATTAATTCTAGAACAATATTAAATAACACAAATTCGTACTAAATACTAATAAAGCTTTAAGCAATCAAGAACACGAAATATTACCTACCAAATCCGGTACAATAGGGTATATAATTAATAATAAATAAATGAGTTTCATTTTCCTCTTAAAATTTAGGAGAAAAAATCAAACATCAAAGCTCTACAAATATAACATTAATTCATAAATGATCTTCATCTTATGTCTTCATTTTTCCTCCTAAAATTAGTCTTAATTTTCTTCTTAATTGAGAACCCTAATTTAGATAGGACTAATTTTATAAATATTTCTGAATTTTGGAATTAAATTGAGCAATAAATTAAGTTCAATGTTTTAATTGAGCTCAAATCGAAAATGTATGAACCTTTTTGTAAAGAGGATTGAAATTTGGTGGCTTTTCGTGAAACGTGAAAGAAAGATAGGGTCATGACTTGTTATTTACCCAATAGTTTGGATATTAAAAAGTTTAAATCCCTTTTTACGTTTTCCCTCATTTTCGGTCGCTCATTTCAATTAAACACTACCGTTTAGTTCTTCTTCTTCACCAAGTTTTTCTGTTTCAACCAGTAATTTTTTCATGGACTTTAAATTTTCACGATTTCATCAACCCCTTTCGTTTGGGGACGCACGTGGAGGTCATGTGCCGTCCCCGAAACGTCCCCAAAATTATCTCAACTGTCCCCGATTACTTCGAGCTGTACCTCGTGAACGTGGGACGTCCTCGGGACGTACATCAGCCGTCCCCGTCGCGTAACGATACCGGAAACGTTTCGGGTACTTAAAACGGCATGGGATAGCCGTACCCGTGCTTCCTAGCTCTTCGCCTCCCTTCTTTGATGGACACCATGTGGTACGATCAACGACCAGGATCTTCCCTCTGTCTACGTAGCCATGTCTCTGGAGATCACGCTGCCACCGTACGACAATCGTCTCTTCCCTAACCACCGAACATGTTGAAAATAATAAAAAAAGCAAGGGTATCATATACAAATCAAACAAGCATCGTCAACAGTCCATTGCATTAATGTTGCTTACGAACGTAATAAAAAATCTAGATAAAAAGCAATGTAATCAATCCCTTTGTAACAAAAGATTCGGAAATCAATAAAAAGGGAAGAAGAAAACCTCAAGCAATTTTAGAGGTAAAAAATAGAATCTCACTAGTTCTTATATTTCGAATTCAAAAACACAAAAGGAAAAGGTTTTAGGTTTTCGTTTTTTACCTTGGCGGCTGTTCGGCTTCCCTTGCGTTGTCGCGGTTCCTGGCCGGCGACAAACCCCTGACCTCTTTCGTGGTCATGCATGGTGAGCCGGTGAGAACGCGAGTTTTGAAAGAAGTTTTCGATTCTGTTTTTAAGGTTTTAAGGGAAGGGAAGCTGTATTTTGAATTTATAGGTTTAGATATGAGTTCAGAGAATGAAAAAGGTCATTTTGAGGTTCGCCAGCTGTTGAAGGCTACCGATTTCTGGGTTTGAGGGGTGGCTATGGAGGCTAAGTTTGAATATTTCAAAGTGTTTCTCCTTTCTGATTTTTAAATAACGGGTTAAAATGAGACGTTTAAAAAAAATAAGGGTAAACTATACTAGTGACCACCAAACTATAGGGTTGGTGTTGATTTGACCACTATATTTTCAATTTTGTCAAATATACTGCATAACTATTTAATTGGTTCCAATGTAGCCATCTTCCGTCACAAGATAAACGACACAGTTGATGTGGCTGTTAACTGAGTAATGGAGAGTATTAGGTGTAATTTAAAATTGAATTAATTTCCACGTTGGAAAATAAAAACACAAAAATAAACACAAACGACACAAACTCACCAAAACAAACTCGACAAAGATTAACTCTAGCTTTTACTTTCAAACTCAAAAAAATTTGACGATTCAAGGACGATTCTGACTGAGAAAATCTCTAGGAGGAGTTGATAATGAGTGGATTTCTTCGCGAAAAAGATAAACCCAGTCCGAAATGGCAAATTTGGAAAATAGGGTAGTTTAGGTTTTTATTTAAGGGATAGGGGTTGCTTGGAGAAATTTTGGAATCTAGGCCAAAATCTACAGTATTTGGGGACCTCTCCATGTGCCTATGACGTTCTTTGGACCTTTCCATGTGGAGGTGGCAAGGTCATGTGTATTGCACGCCTACAAACTTTGCAAAAACTGAGTTTTTTTTAAGTTTACCTGTACCTCGCCACTTGCACATGGCGAGGTCCAACCTTGCCACCTCCATATGGCGTGGTACTGTAGAAACTGGCCTATTCTCCAAAATTCCCCCCGAACACCTCCTATATCTTAAATAAAAATTCAAACGACCCATTTTCCTCAATTTTGTTGTCCGAAATATGGTAAGTAATCTTCTTTTTTTGTTATGTGGTTTGTTTTTTTTGGCATTAGGGTTAATATTTTGAGTTTAATGTTTGCGATTAGCGTTAATACTAAGATTATGGTTAATATTTGGGGTTAATGTTTGGGATTAGTGTTAATAGTTGGAATATGGGTTAATATTTATGTATAGGGTTAACATTTTAGTTTTGGGGGTTCATAAACGATTTTAGGGTAAATACTTTAGTGTTAATATATGGGTTAAAACATTATTACTCTGTGTCTTTGATTGTTTTGCACTAAATGAAAAGAATAAAAACTGATTTAAAAATTATTTGTAGTCCTGTTATTTTTCAACGGTTTGCACGTGCCTCGACTATTGAGGTTTATAAACTGATTTGAAAATAATGGTGGGTCTTTTTTTTGATTTTTTGTAGGGGATCTCTCAGATATAATTGTCTGTTGCCTTTGTTTTTTTATTTGTCTTCTTGTTATTTGTCGTTACACTGCTTAAGAGTAGGCAAATTGGACAATTCATTTTCATGTTGTTAAATTCAAAAAAAATTAAGTACAAAAAGTAAGGGTAAACTCTAGTTGTATAGGTAAATAGAATTTTCGAGACAAAAATTGTAAAAAGTAAGGGACAAAAAATATTGGTAAACTCTAGTTTTTCTTCAATGATGTCATGTTTTTGAAACTTTAGTATTGCTTGACAGTAATAAAAGATGGTTGTGAATGTATATAATAATCTTGTGAATGATTGTTTTGAGGTATAATAGATTGTTGTAATGAGAATAATGAAATACATGGTACTTGGATGTGTAAACTGTCTAATAAAATACATATTTTTGAAACATTTGTATCAAATATATGTGTATAACGTATGCTCTTTTGAATGAATAATATTGTATGCCTGTATTTTGGTGTATACATAGTAGAATTTTTTGAGCAAAAAGCTGAACATATTTTAAACTGTTTTAATTAACAGGGGTCAATTCAGGCATGTTCAGCATTGTAGTACATCATGGTGGTTTTATTGTTAGGAGGCCTAGGGTAAAATATAGTGGAAAGTTAGTTGATTATTTTAACTACTTGAATGTTGATACAATGCCAATGTTTAAAGTTACTGCTATGGTTGAAATATTAAGAATTACTTGTGAAGTTAAGGTCTTTTGGCAATTGGCAGATAATCTACTAGAAGTAAAACAACTGAAAACTAATAATGATGTGATGGAAATAGTATTGTGTAGTTTTTTACAAAGTGATATTCTATGTAGTATGAATGCTTTTATGCTTTGGTGAAATATGAGAGTAAAATGGACTATAAAAGAAGTTGGTATAAGTAGAATGCCCTAATTTTAAGCATGTGTTTTAATAGGTATGAAACAACAACTGCTTTGGGTAATTGCATGTTATATTTGGGTTATTTTTGGTAACTATTTTAATTTAGAGACACATACCTTGATTAGGAAAATGGATAGATTTAATATAGTGAGTTTGGACAATTTTAAAGGTTAAGAATAAGTTGTTTTGTAATGGGCATATTTAATATAGCGAGTATTAATAGTTTGAACAGTTTTGTAACTGTTTTAATAGTTTGAATAATTTTAAAATGGACAGATTTAATATAGTGAATTTGGACAGTCCTGATTAATTCTCATTTGATAAGTTCTCTAATTTAATATTTGTTCCATGTAGGCATTTCATGTGTGTATGCTATTTCTGTCATTTTGTCACTTCCTGATAGGCCACAAAACTATGTTCAACCTTGTTATTTCGTGCCAACTCAAAGGGCTATTTATTCTCATTTAATAAGTCCAGTGAAGGGTGATAAACAATGAAGTAATGAAGAAATATTGAAGTCTATCCTACTAATTGTATTTAAAAGACCTCCAGGAAGACCAAACAAGAAACGAAGAAGAGAGGTTGATGAACCAACATCTCAGCCTAGTAAGCTGTCAAAGAGGGGTGTCAAGATTTACTATAAAATATATAAAGGGAGTGGACATAATATTAGAACAGGTAAGAGAAAGGTTGGTGGCGATATTAGAAGACAAGCATCCTCATTTTCTGCAAGAGCTCCCAGAATTTTGAAACTGCCAGTAAAATTTCAATTTTTCTAATCAAATGCATAATTTTAATTTTTAAGTTACTTGGTTGAAGAGCTAGAGCCACCCCCAACAACAAACCAAGCTAGAACTACCCCAACAACAAGTCATGCTAGTACTTCTACAATACCAACTCTAAGATCAACTCCAAGGCAAACTCAACCTTCACAAGTCCATAGTGATAGATGGATGCCCAACCCCCACTACACATATGAGTCAAGAAAGTTGTGCAAGTCAACCATCTCCAAGGATTGATCCTTAAATCTATTCATAACAAATTCTTTTTGTTCTTTTTTTTTGTATTGCAAACATTTGACCAAACTAAGTTATATTGTTGTGAAAACAAGTATCACATATTTTTTATTTGACTTACTTTACTGGGTCAATATTTGAAGTGATGTATGGATTACATGCTAAAACACATATGTATTGGTCAAAATTTATGTGATGTATGTATTACAATTCAAACTTAATGGTTTATACAATTATGTATTCTTCTTTAAATTGTAGCAATTATTTACATTATTTTTGTTTGACATACTTTATTTCAAACTTAAGGTATACATATATGAATGGTGAATATATTTGTTTCACTTACTTTATGTAATTATCAGTTATTACATTACAAACTTAGTGGCATTATAAAATTATCAATTATTATACAAATTGTTTGCAGTTTGCTTTATGTAATTTTGTTTATGCAATTATTTATATTTGCTTTATGTAATTTTGGTGGGTAATTTTGATTAATAATCCAAAATGGATTATTAATTAGCAAAATAGGGGAGTTTGGGGGAAAATTTGGGAAATAGGCCAAAATCTACAGGACCACGCCACCTCCTTATGGCCTGGTCTACTTTTTGCCCAACCTCGACACCTCCTTATGGCGAGGTGCTTGATTGCTCCCTTATGGTCGGCTGCTCGGCTCCAATCCTGGTTGCTGGCTGGCTGGTGGCTGTTGTAATTGAGGTAAGGGTGACCTCGCCATAAGGAGGTGGCAAGGTTACATGGGCCATGCAACACACGCACAAACATAGTAATTTGGTTTAGGAGTTAGATAATTTGTTAGGATTGTTTAGGGTTTCGAGTTTGTGTAGATTAGGGTTCGAGCCATGCACATCACATATCAAGCATGGTTAATATGGTTTAAGGGTTATGTAATTGATTAGGGTTGTTTAGGGTTTCGAGTTTGTATAGAGTAGGGTTTAGGGCTTATGTTAAGGGTTTAGAATTGGTTTAGGGTTTAGGGTAAGTGTGTAGGATGGTTTAAGGTTTCAGTTATGTGTAGATTAGGGTTCGGGGATCATTTGTGGTTTAGAGGTAATTTTCGGGAATCTATTTTTATGTTAGTTCGAATCTAATATAAATTTAATATAATTTGATTGTCGTTTTCTTTTAGAATAAAATTATATTTGGAATAAAAAAATGACATACCAAGATTAGGGTCCGAAAATCACTTTCTTAAATTAAATTATATTTGGAATAAAATATAAGAAAGCGATTTTCGGACCCTAATCTAATATATCATTTGCGGTATGAATTTTCATTTAACTTTTTTTTTCAATTTAATTTTTTTTGCGAAAATAAAAATGAACAACTAATTCAGCCTAAGGTTGACCACCAATTTTGGTTCACGTGATTTTCCCCACATTTCATCTTTCACTTACTTTTTTTTTATTTTTTAGTTATTACATACATAATATATTTTATAATAGTCCAAAGATGATGATTATAGCGTATTATTTGTTTAAACATATTCTTAATCTTTTAACATTACATAAATATTTTATAGACAAAATTTAAACTCGTATATTAATAATACATATATATTTTATAGACAAAGAAGATGATGATTAATATTTGTCGGGGTATTTCGAGGATAAATTTTGAAATTTTTTAGGTTTTGATTTTTTTTCATTTCATGTGTTTCAAAATTTTAAAAAAATCTTTTAAAAATTATTTAGATAAGAATTGAATTGAATTAATTGTTTAAATTGATTCAATTTAAATACCAGTCAATAGTTCGAATATTTTTTCATTAGTTCGAATATGAACTGTAAAAAAGTAAAGGTTAATTAATTATTTTAGTTCAATTAATAAATGTAAAAAAGGAGATAAAAAAGAACTTGCATTAACATAAATTGCAAATTACATTAGTTTGATGGTTCGACATGATAGTTTGAAAGATTGTGTTTGTTCGGACATTTGATTCTATTATGACCCGGTGCCCTACAAAGAGTACAATGCTTAACTAGAACTCCAACCTCTCTATTATGCTCCGCATCATCCATATTCGTATGAATTCGAGTGGACGTCGGTCGACCCTTCAACTTTCTACGAAGCTCTGGATTTGGTAACCATTCTTCGTATATTGGCTCTACCGGCCAATAGTCTTTGCTCGGATCGTGTTAAATTGATTTCTGTAAATATTTGCAATATTCTCCAGCTTATAACATTGATCCGCAAATTCGTAAGGGTCGAGACGGAAATGCAAGCATGCGGCGTGTGCGTGAGAGCAGGGGTATCTAAATGCTTGGAATGCACCACAATCACACCATCTCTGAGCAAGGTTTACAGTGTACATTTTGTGCTCATCTCGGACCTTAGCTTCGACCGTAAATTGATAACCTTGTGGGTCGAATGTTCTGACTCTCATAGAGGTGGCTTTGGCTTGAAGTTCGAGCATTTTTTTGTAGGGTTTCAGACCAACTAAACCCGTTGTTTATCCGGGCATTCACTTCATGGCCTTTGTCGGACCACTCTTTACCCAATTTGAAATAAGTCTCCCACACAATGCTTGCAATTGGGATATGGCATGTTCCTTTAAGCACTGCGTTTATAGCCTCTGCAAGGTTCGTTGTCATATGGCCATAACGTCGACCTTCATCATATGCATGTGCCCATCTTTCTCTGGGTATGTCGTTTGCAAAATCAAAAACATTCGGACCATATCGCTTTAACCTATTTATCCTCGAGACAAATTTTGGTTGAACTAGTTCGTACCCTATTAAAAAGAAATTAAATAAGTCAACATGATCAGTTTAAAAGATTTACGTTAACTATTTTTTTATAAACAACAAATAAAAACTTACCCGTGTTATAAATCTCTCTTCGGATTTGATTGTTTCCGAAACACGTCTTCGCATTTGACGCAATATGTCAGATACAATAGGCTGGATATGCATGTGGAGGCTTCCATAAACTGTTATCTCTGTCAATTACTGATGAATCTGATGAGCGAGAATTTATTTTAACAGATGAATCTGATGAGTGAGAATTTATTTTAACAGATGAATCTGATGAGCGAGAAATTGAGTGTGCAACTCGAGCGTATATACTCCAACTTATTGGCGGGGTATTGATGCGAGATACATCTAGTAATATGGTTCACACTCAGTATCTGCCGTTCTTGGAAAATTTTGACACAACTTCTACATACAATTGGGGATCTGCAATATTGACATTCTTGTACCATGAAATGTGCAGAGTTTCAATAATGTATGGTTCGAGAAAGTTATCAGATATGGGTGGATGCCAAATCTTATTGCAGTCCTGGGCATGGTATAGACTGCTTTATCTTACGCCAATTGTAGAAGTACCGATGGAGTTTCCGCTTGCTGGAAGGTACTAATATTGTGATTACAATTGTATATTAATTTTATTGATTAAAATTTTTTTGCAAAGACTTAGAAATATATGTTTTAAATCTTGGAAGATGGAGACATAGGATGACAAATGTGGGTGTGGTGCACAACACTGTCAGAGAAATAAGACTAAAAATCCAAACAATAGGGAAAGATCAGGTATCATAATTTTATTTTTTGGCTTTTATTTTGGCTTTGTAATTTATTAAAACAACATGTTTATTTGTTTGTTTGTTTGTTTGTGTATGCATATTAATAATTGTCTTTTACAGTTCTTTTGGCATCTGTACGTGACTAGCACGATCTGGGACATTATACCGCTAAATTTTCGGCAAATGTCATCAATGTGGGGTGCGGTTGTGCCTTTGATACAATTTTCTATTGTTGAGTTTCATTGCGCTGACAGAGTGTTGCGGCAGTTTAACTACCATCAACCCATTCCTAGAGCTCTACCTCAACAAATTCATATTGTTCATAGAGGTCGATTCAACGAGAATTGGATTGCGAAGCAAGCGAAGTTCATCCAACTGTGGCAGGAAAGACGGAGGTATTGGTATGCCAACTTGAGTCTAATTCAAGCCGATGATTTTGAATTTAATTCAGAGTACTATTCATGATTTTCATCAAATGGAAAATCGTTCATAGTACCTCTTGAAGAGGCAAATCAATGGCTTCAAGAT
Organism: Hibiscus tridactylites; assembly: GCA_958450335.1. Classification (NCBI taxonomy): domain Eukaryota; kingdom Viridiplantae; phylum Streptophyta; class Magnoliopsida; order Malvales; family Malvaceae; genus Hibiscus; species Hibiscus tridactylites. Next base: position 74,957,602 of record OY288279.1, read on the forward strand.
CCACGGTGCTCAAGACGCGTACAATTGCCGTACGAATTTGGTCAGAGCTCTCATCAACCAAACTTGGAGGGTTCAACAAGTTGACATTCTTTGGACCAATCTCAACCACAGTTTGGAGAAAGATCATCTTACCAGCCTGCTTACAACGATGATGAAGGATACATTCCACAATTTCAGTGTCCTCAAACACCCTTCTATGAGGAAGGTATGACTGTTGGTACTATGACATCCTTGTTGTCGACTACCACGATCAGTAGCTCGCCATTAGATTTGCAAGGCATGTATAGTACTCCACCTTCTATGCAAATGATGGGTGACCAATGTGACAATGATTAGCAGACCCCGAATGAGCAGACTCCGATTCGACAACGAAGACAAGTTCGACTCCCGGAGTGGTACGATCAAACATCGTCCTTCCACCGACAAGTGTTACCAAGGACTCGTAGGAAATAGATTATATTTATTTAATTGTAAATATTTTTATTTAATAGTAAAATTTGAGTGTTTTTTAAATATTTTTTATATTTTTATCTTTTAGAATTAAAGTGTTTTTTTATGTGAAAGAGCACAATCTCCAACATTTATTTGTGTACGAGATACCAATATTTATACCATGTAACCCCCTCGTCCCGGTCTGGCCGGATGACCGGTCCGAGTGGGCCACACGGGGAAAACCGAAGCGAAACCCAAAGGAGTTCCTCCTCGGTTAGCAACCCTAATTTTTTTTTCATTTTAAACTCGTCATTTTGAACCCCCAACCACAAACAAACGCCCAAATTTTAATCTTAACTAAAGGCATATTAAATCCTATGTATTTTTCTCTTTAAACAGACCAATCAACTCAAAACAGTGCAATACTAAGTAGAAGTTTCGAAACCTTGGGGAAGGGTTTCGAAACTTTTGCTGGCAGAAACCCCTGGGACCAAAATTCTCCAAAGGTTTCGAAACCTTAGGGAAGGTTTCGGAACCTTTGACCAAAGTTTCGAAACCTACCCCAAAGGTTTCGAAACTTTTGGTTGGCAGAATGCCCTGGAACCAAAATCTCACCAAAGGTTTCGAAACCTTGGGGAAAGTTTCGAAACCCTGGACCATAGTTTCGAAACCTACCCCAAAGGTTTCGAAACATTGGCTGGCAGTGACCCCTGGAACTAAATTTTCTGCAAAGGTTTCGAAACTTTACCCATGGTTTCGAAACCTTAGTGCAGGGGATCACTTACTGCCCAACTTATGGACTTCCTAACCATGGAAAAACACTAGGAACATGCATGGACATATGTAGAAGCTCAAAAAGAAACAAGGCATGAATCAACACTCACAAGACTCGCACATACAATCATTTAAGCAAACATACATTAGCCATAAGTAGCAATTAACATGAATCAAGGCATCCATACATAACATACATACAAGGAGCAATTCATGCATATATGGACGTACAAGCATGGATTTAGACAATCTTTCATACATGGCAAATTACACCTGTAGAGCCTTTCATACAAGCATGCTTGAGGACATTAAAAAGAACCAATAAGCATCATACATTTCAAATAAGTTTACATGCCATTCAAGCAACTTAAGCATCCATAAGCCATCCATCAACAAATGTTTGGCAAGATACCTCATGCTTACAAATCAAGACAACCATAGACATGCATCAAACTCAAACCAACAATACCTATCCCATTGCTTTACTATTACAATCTTTAAATTTAAACATCATACTTGAGCTAACCGTAAGCAACACTTGGAGGCCTTTCCTTGCCCTTGCCACCCACAACCCATTGATCTGCATTGTCGAACAAAGAGAGCGTAAGCATAAAAGCTTAGTGAGGGTAAGCTCATAAAACAAACCTTCGACAATGCAGGGTCCAAGCACGAACTACAACCAAGATAAAATGCATGATCTTACCTCCGATCCACACGAGCCATAATTAGATGATGCATGAGCATATATTCAATATCATGTCATGCTCAACATGTTTAAATCCACAACATATGAAATCACATATATTAAACCATGTTAGCAACACACCCCAAATCACAACGGCTCACAATTAACCACATATTGCAACATAAACTACAATCCGTATTGGCACCTAGCTATGACTCGAATACGCGGATAACCGTTGGAACTCACATCCAACAACTCAACCATTACCTGACGGTGGGATTACACTCATCACCGTTCACGCGGAGGGGATTCCACTCATCCTCACGCCTCATTTCACGCGGAGGGGATTCCACTCATCCTCACGCCCCGTCGATGGGATTCCACTCATCACCGACTAATATAAATACAATTTCCGGGCGAACCCGTACTCCTCCTTGGTGACTCAACGCCACCAAGGCCACGCGCGACTTTTGACTCATGTGTACACACTAACATCCTAATGATCGATCATTTGTACTCAAGCATACTAGTGCCAATACTACACATTTCAATGATCATTCATAATATCAATTCATAACACTTCCGTGCTTAACACGTACTCACCGTGGCTTACCGTCATGCACAAACCACATTTCCATGTCTAGCATAAACTCACCATGATCCTCAGATCATACAATCACTGCCTATTCTCATTTCACATGACGACACCACATGTACATCATTATCAAACATATCACATCATATTTTGCACATGTGTATAACCATATCACATCTATCATCATCAAGCATATAACAATGCATCAAACATACCTCATCATACATGTATACAACATATACATAATCAACACTACCACAATTTAATACGAGGCATATACAACCATTAAAAAGTGCAACCAAAGTCTCTAATCAAAGCTTGGGATTAGGCTACCACTCTAATCCCAACTCTAGGTGGGTTTACCAAGCCCATCTTAGGTTCACATGCTTGAACCAAATACTCAAAACCATTTTGAAAGTATTTAACCACTCACCTAAACATCCAAGCTCCAAGCCAAGCTAGCAACCTCCCTCAAATTTCCGGATTTCTTCCCGAAGCTTTTCCAACACGAATTCCCGCTTCCAAACAACCTCAAACACATTTCAAACAATTCCAAATCAGCCCAACATCAAAAGACCAACCCGTAACACAATTCAAATACAATTCACAATGTTGCAAGCCATGACCAAACCCCATTTTTAGCAATTTCGGACAGCCCCTAAACCATGTCCAAAAACCATCCTTCCAACATCCATAGCACCCACAAACATTCCCAAATCAACCCCTAACCATAGTACTACCATTGGGCTATCAATTTCCACCTAAAACAACCCCCAAAACTCACCCAAAACCCTCCAAAAAAACCCATTTTTACCCAATTTCGGGAATCCATCAAAATCCACCCAAATTAACATATAATGTGCATTTTAACATGATTAAGCAAAGCCCCAACTCAATTTATCAAAACCAAATGAAAAACCCCCTTAAAAATCCGAACTTGATATAAACCCTAATTTTCAAAAGTTCATATTTTTAAAATCTAAGACCATGTATGAATAGGAAATGGAAAGGGGAGTTCAAATATGTGATTACCTTTCAAAAGCCCCTTGAATTGATGAAGAAATCGAATGAAACATATGCTTGAAAATTGGAAGAGTTTGGGGAAAGGGGGGGGGGAGGTATCTCACGTTGGATAAAATGAAAAGGGGAAGAAGATGACAATTAAAAAGTTGTCATCTTTTTTTTTAAAAGCTTTTGGGCAAATTACAACATAAGCCCTTCCCTTTTTATTTAAAGTTCAATTACACCACATTTTAGGTTGAATTTATTTTAATTTAATTTTATTGACTCGAATTATAAACCCGGATAACTCCTAACCCCAAAACACGGGTGTTACAACTCTCCCCCACTTAAGGAAATTTCATCCCCGAAATTCATCGATCACTGAGGGCCACTGAAACATGCACCTCCACGCTCTCCTCTCTCACCACAACGTACTAACCAACTCGAAAGACTTACCACACAACACTTGCTATCTTACACTAAGATTTCAACTGATTCTTCAAGGCATGCCAATTTCAAACTCAACTTAATCTCTTCAACAAATATAGCACGAAACAGATCTGACTCACATTTCTGAATCATAGATACACGTAACACATCTCAAACCCCTTTCTAACTCTGGTGGTAACCGCAACAGATAACAACAGAACTAGCCTGATTCACAAACTCATACAATACTGCTTGAACACTTGACTCATAACTTTCTCTGACTGATCCTCTGTCTTCATCAATTAACCAAACACTATGCAGACGTCTTCAAAAATAATCTAGTTGAAATCTCGAATCTCTATTACTCGCTTCCATTATGAACCTTCTACGGATGTAACAAATAGAAGGAGCTGAAGCTCGATCTTGACACGCTGGCAATTTACATACTTACTCTCATACTGAACCACATTACTCGTCCACTCAATTTAGAAGCATTCATCTTCAACCCACATTACGTCTTCATACTACTCAGATGCAATACAAATGAACTATATTGTGCTTCGGCCAAAACAATACATCTCAAGACACTATGTCAATCGGTACAACTATTTTGTCTCTGAAGTGCAAAACTATATCATCTCTGAAACTGTATTCTGAAGGTCTTCCTTCTACTCTACCTCGCACGTGAGGTGCCAAGAATCTGTCTTGCAACTGTTTCTTTTCAAACATTCTGACTCAAAGTAATCTCAACCTGAAACTCGACCACAAAACTACCATCATTTGATATACGGAATTTGGCAATTGCAACTCGTAACTCAACTACTAATCTAACACCAAATACAACTCAGAACTCGGTTGCTACGTAGACTCTCTTCAGATAGTACTCAATCTTGAGATCACGGTCTTCAAGCAATTCTAACTACTCATGTTGTTCAAGTTCCAACCATTCCCAAGTCTTCAAATATTTCAAGCTCTAATGATACGTACATATACACTGCGCATTTCTTACTACACAAGCTTGTCTCCAAGTCTTCGAAGCAATTACAACTGTAGTTAACTCTATGTCTCATATCGAATAACTCTTCTCACAGTTTTCCAACTATCCTGATGAACAAGCCACAATATTCTGTCTTGCATAAGCACACAACCTAACTCTACATGTAATGCATCACTGTGGTTCACAACTCTTTCTCTGACATAAGTTGATTCAAGGTCGGAGCTCTCTTCAAAGTTTCTTTCAGTTTCTCAAGGGCTCATTGTCTCGCATCTAACCACACAACTGAACATTCTTCTGTAGCAATCTATCAATGGAGCAACTATCTCCAAACACTATTTACAATTCTCTGACAGTAACAATGTTAGACCTAGAACTATAGATATCTGTCACAGTCTTCAATTTCTTCCAACTCACATCTTCCTTTATATGTTCAAGATTTGTTCTAATACACTCTGCTAATTTTCATGTTCTAAGAGAACATCTTCATTAACTCGAAGTTCATGTTGCACAACTTGACATACAACTAATTCTCTAATAGAATCTACCACACTAACTTCAAAACTTGTCATGATCTTCCTCGGTACTTGAATATACTCACGTGACATCTAGAAGAGCTACTACAACTGATCAAGAAACTCAGGAAAATATTCTGCTCAACATCTCTATGAAGGTAACTAATACACTAGTCAAACAAAACGACATAACTCAGAGCTCAAGGCGATCACATCTTGCCCCTAAAGTTGTCTTCGGTACTTCAAATTTTCTCACTTTCAACTAGTAGTAAACGGATCTCAAGCTAATCATCAAATAGACTGAAGCACACACTAACTGATCAACAAATCATTGACACTTGTTTCGACTGTATGTAAACTGAACACATTCTCGTACTGTCACTCTTTCTTCTTCACAAATTACACTGTAGAACTCTGAGATGATGCACTAGGCCTAATGAATCTAAGGTCTAACAAGTCTCGAAGCTAATTCTTCAACATTCTCAATTCTGTCGGAAACCTTAAGATACAGAGCAAACCAAAACACGAGCAAACTCGGAGACGACATCAATAATAAACTCTTCCTTACTGTTAGGAGACAAACTAGGCGTTTCTTCTAAACACTTCTAGGAAGAATCACAAACTATCTAGCATTGTGCGGTCCAATCTTCATTCAAAACCAAATTCCTCACACTTGCTAAGCAAGCCTACCAACTAAACTCATTCAACCTTTGATCTCTAAACTGGATCAACATTCAACAAGAAGTCACGTCCTCACTTACCACTACAGTCACACAAAAATCTGCATCTTCAAAGCAACTCTCTCTTTGTCTCAACGTGTACACTAACTCTATGCTCTTCAAGCCAAACCTTGTCAAAAGTTACATCAAGACCGTAGGAAGACGATCGCTTCAAACCTACTAGTTTCTAGTAACTCTAAACCACCAACAAACATCTTCTGTACATCTTTCTGATCACTACTGTCTCCCAAAGAGGCTAGTCACATGTGTCCCTACATCTAAGGTCTCAACAAAGATATCTAATTTCTTACATGCTCACACAAAAGGAGGTATTCGCAGAAATTGCAACTTCACATGTACACAACTGATAGTCTTCGGTCCTCTTGTTTTCAGACTGGTTCTTCAACAGAATCTGACTCTTCTAGACTATTCGTAGAGCATTTCAAAACTTCAAAACGCAGTTCCGGGCACAACAAACAACCATACTTGAAAACCACCCAGACGCACACTGGCCCCAAACACACAAATCGGTTCCCATTCACGGATACTGATCAGCTGTCTTGCATCGAAATCATAGGCTGAACCCCAACGGTGACCACTAACACTTCTGAAATTCAGATTACTCACACGAGACCCCTACCTAGATCTCGCCAAAAGAACTAAGGTACTCATACCTACCTCATCGAGCACATTCAAACTTGCATGCTTGTTAACAACATACGGAAGTACAAACTCAGAACCAATCAGAAGAGTCAAACTCAAAATTGTACCAAGGGCTTATCCACTATAACATAGATACCACCTGACTCCCACTCATAGGTCTTCACTTCTTTTCACCAACTAGTACCAGAATCGGTTTCGTCATCTCCCACCAACAAGAATCAACTCACGTGCACGCGGACTCGAGCAAACAAATTGTTCCTCAACTCCAGTACAACTATACTCCCCTGACTATAGCAAAGAACTTCCTTCACATCATCCACATTTTCAAAACCACAACTTCCACTTACCGATTCGCGGCCCACACACTGGCCCTAAACTTACTAAAAGCAATAAATCAATCAACAATTTAACATACAAGTTGGGTTAGCAAAGGAAAGGTCCAAGTGACTCAAGTATGATTTCCCTCACTTAAAATCCTTTTTCCGATGTAATAGAAGCAATGAGACTCTACTAAACATGGTTCAACCAAATCAGCACACATACATGCTCAACCAAGCATATAACAAGGCATACTTGCTGAACAAGCAAACAAATGCGTACGACCAAACAACATGCATTCTCAATCAAACAATCACACATCACAGCATACACGGGTAACGAGCAACATGCTTTTAAACAAACAGTCAACATACTTGTCATACAAGCAATCATACTTACAAAGCAAGCAAACACCGTGCACATCAATTCAAAACTTAAACTTACCTCACTTACCTGCCCAAGGTCTCGGTAACCTTAGGCTCTGATACCAACAAATGTAACCCCCTCGTCCCGGTCTGGCCGGATGACCGGTCCGAGTGGGCCACACGGGGAAAACCGAAGCGAAACCCAAAGGAATTCCTCCTCGGTTAGCAACCCTATTTTTTTTTCATTTTAAACTCGTCATTTTGAACCCCCAACCACAAACAAACGCCCAAATTTTAATCTTAACTAAAGGCATATTAAATCCTATGTATTTTTCTCTTTGAACAGACCAATCAACTCAAAACAGTGCAATACTAAGCAGAAGTTTCGAAACCTTGGGGAAGGGTTTCGAAACTTTTGCTGGCAGAAACCCCTGGGACCAAAATTCTCCAAAGGTTTCGAAACCTTGGGGAAGGTTTCGGAACCTTTGACCAAAGTTTCGAAACCTACCCCAAAGGTTTCGAAACTTTTGGTTGGCAGAATGCCCTGGAACCAAAATCTCACCAAAGGTTTTGAAACCTTGGGGAAAGTTTCGAAACCCTAGACCATAGTTTCGAAACCTACCCCAAAGGTTTCGAAACTTTGGCTGGCAGTGACCCCTGGAACTAAATTTTCTGCAAAGGTTTCGAAACTTTACCCATGGTTTCGAAACCTTAGTGCAGGGGATCACTTACTGCCCAACTTATGGACTTCCTAACCATGGAAAAACACTAGGAACATGCATGGACATATGTAGAAGCTCAAAAAGAAACAAGGCATGAATCAACACTCACAAGACTCGCACATACAATCATTTAAGCAAACATACATGAGCCATAAGTAGCAATTAACATGAATCAAGGCATCCATACATAACATACATACAAGGAGCAATTCATGCATATATGGACGTACAAGCATGGATTTAGACAATCTTTCATACATGGCAAATTACACCTGTAGAGCCTTTCATACAAGCATGCTTGAGGACATTAAAAAGAACCAATAAGCATCATACATTTCAAATAAGTTTACATGCCATTCAAGCAACTTAAGCATCCATAAGCCATCCATCAACAAATGTTTGGCAAGATACCTCATGCTTACAAATCAAGACAACCATAGACATGCATCAAACTCAAACCAACAATACCTATCCCATTGCTTTACTATTACAATCTTTAAATTTAAACATCATACTTGAGCTAACCGTAAGCAACACTTGGAGGCCTTTCCTTGCCCTTGCCACCCACAACCCATTGATCTGCATTGTCGAACAAAGAGAGCGTAAGCATAAAAGCTTAGTGAGGGTAAGCTCATAAAACAAACCTTCGACAATGCAGGGTCCAAGCACGAACTACAACCAAGATAAAATGCATGATCTTACCTCCGATCCACACGAGCCATAATTAGATGATGCATGAGCATATATTCAATATCATGTCATGCTCAACATGTTTAAATCCACAACATATGAAATCACATATATTAAACCATGTTAGCAACACACCCCAAATCACAACGGCTCACAATTAACCACATATTGCAACATAAACTACAATCCGTATTGGCACCTAGCTATGACTCGAATACGCGGATAACCGTTGGAACTCACATCCAACAACTCAACCATTACCTGACGGTGGGATTACACTCATCACCGTTCACGCGGAGGGGATTCCACTCATCCTCACGCCTCATTTCACGCGGAGGGGATTCCACTCATCCTCACGCCCCGTCGATGGGATTCCACTCATCACCGACTAATATAAATACAATTTCCGGGCGAACCCGTACTCCTCCTTGGTGACTCAACGCCACCAAGGCCACGCGCGACTTTTGACTCATGTGTACACACTAACATCCTAATGATCGATCATTTGTACTCAAGCATACTAGTGCCAATACTACACATTTCAATGATCATTCATAATATCAGTTCATAACACTTCCGTGCTTAACACGTACTCACCGTGGCTTACCGTCATGCACAAACCACATTTCCATGTCTAGCATAAACTCACCATGATCCTCGGATCATACAATCACTGCCTATTCTCATTTCACATGACGACACCACATGTACATCATTATCAAACATATCACATCATATTTTGCACATGTGTATAACCATATCACATCTATCATCATCAAGCATATAACAATGCATCAAACATACCTCATCATACATGTATACAACATATACATAATCAACACTACCACAATTTAATACGAGGCATATACAACCATTAAAAAGTGCAACCAAAGTCTCTAATCAAAGCTTGGGATTAGGCTACCACTCTAATCCCAACTCTAGGTGGGTTTACCAAGCCCATCCTAGGTTCACATGCTTGAACCAAATACTCAAAACCATTTTGAAAGTATTTAACCACTCACCTAAACATCCAAGCTCCAAGCCAAGCTAGCAACCTCCCTCAAATTTTTGGATTTCTTCCCGAAGCTTTTCCAACACGAATTCCCGCTTCCAAACAACCTCAAACACATTTCAAACAATTCCAAATCAGCCCAACATCAAAAGACCAACCCGGAACACAATTCAAATACAATTCACAATGTTGCAAGCCATGACCAAACCCCATTTTTAGCAATTTCGGACAGCCCCTAAACCATGTCCAAAAACCATCCTTCCAACATCCATAGCACCCACAAACATTCCCAAATCAACCCCTAACCATAGTACTACAATTGGGCTATCAATTTCCACCTAAAACAACCCCCAAAACTCACCCAAAACCCTCCAAAAAAACCCATTTTTACCCAATTTCGGGAATCCATCAAAATCCACCCAAATTAACATATAATGTGCATTTTAACATGATTAAGCAAAGCCCCAACTCAATTTATCAAAACCAAATGAAAAACCCCCTTAAAAATCCGAACTTGATATAAACCCTAATTTTCAAAAGTTCATATTTTTAAAATCTAAGACCATGTATGAATAGGAAATGGAAAGGGGAGTTCAAATATGTGATTACCTTTCAAAAGCCCCTTGAATTGATGAAGAAATCGAATGAAACATATGCTTGAAAATTGAAAGAGTTTGGGGAAAGGGGGGGGGGGGAGGTATCTCACGTTGGATAAAATGAAAAGGGGAAGAAGATGACAATTAAAAAGTTGTCATCTTTTTTTTTAAAAGCTTTTGGGCAAATTACAACATAAGCCCTTCCCTTTTTATTTAAAGTTCAATTACACCACATTTTAGGTTGAATTTATTTTAATTTAATTTTATTGACTCGAATTATAAACCCGGATAACTCCTAACCCCAAAACACGGGTGTTACATACCAATTCTTTTCTTAATTTTCAATTTGGTCACTAAACTTTCAATTATTACAAAATAATCATTAAACTATATTTTTTAGTAGGGACATTATTATTTTAGAAAATACATGAATTTACTGAAAACTCTGGCAAATTTGTATACTATATTTTGACGTTCCTTTCCCAGAGGCATCTGATGAGTTGGACAAAGCAATTAGATTCATCGTATTGGAACCTTTAATTTCTTTGTTGTTTGTATGTTGTTACACACGTATCAATTTTGAATTTAACGATTAAAATTGAATTTAAAAAACTTAAATTCATTAGATATCATCTTCTTTTTAAACCCCACATATTTAATTTTAATTTTTTAACTTTTATGAATCGGTCCTTCATATTTTTTTAATCTTTATGAATTGTGTTCACCTTGAGATTTTGAAATTTGATGTGTACTCACTCTAAAAAATATTTTTGAATCCATCTTGTGTGTGCTGGTATGGTTGCATATAAATACTTATATAATCTATGGTTTTGATCGGAATTGAATTTGAAATAAATTTCAAACTTTATAGATAAAAGAAATTTTTGCAAACTCTAAATGGAAAATTATAATAATAAAAAGTTTTAATATAAATGAGAGAGAAAAAGTTTTAGGGCTTAGGGATGTAGGGTTATTATTTAAAATTTTTGCAAACCCTAAACCCTAAACCCTAGACCATATTTATCATGCATGAACACTACGTAAAATGACCACGCCATGCATCAACCCTACGTAAAATTTTAATAAATTTAATTAAAACATAAGCTATAACCCTAAACCAATTCCAAACACTCGTCATGCACCAATTCCAAACCCTAAACATAAGCTATGAACCCTACGTAAAATGCATGGCCATGTGACCTCGCCATGCATCAACCCTACGTAAAATTTTAATAAACTTATTTAAAACACAATCTATAACCCAAAACCAATTCCAAACCCTCACCCTAAACCAATTACAAACCCTTAACATAATCCCTAAACCCGACTCTATACAAACCCGAAACCCTAAACAACCCTAATCATTTACCTAACCCCTAAACCATATTAACCATGCTTGATACGTGATGTGCATGGCCCGAACCCTAATCTACACAAACTCGAAACCCTAAACAATCCTAACAAATTATCTAACCCATAAACCAAATTACTATGTTTGTACGTGTCTTGCATGGCCCATGTGACCTTGCCACCTCCTTATAGCGAGGTCACCCTTACCTCAATTACAACAACCACCAGCCAGCCAGCAACCAGGATTGGAGCCGAGCAGCCGACCATAAGGGAGCCACCAAGCACCTCGCCATAAGGAGGTGGCGAGGTTGGGCAAAAAGTAGACCACGCCATAAAGAGGTGGCATGGTCTTGTAGATTTTGGCCTAGTTCCTAAATTTTCCCCCAAATTCTCCTATTTTGCTAATTAATAATCCATTTTGGATTATTAACCAAAATTACCCGTAATTTTGTTGTACACAATCAATAATGCATTTATAATTTTTTTTTCATTACACAAATAGGATCATGTTACATTACAAAAGCTGGTAACACATTACAAACAACCTAAACACAAACTACAAATACCTTAAATTCATACATACTACTAAGATTCTAAAAAAACCCCTAAATTCAATTATTATAATCTGAATTTGCATAGTACACAATACCAAAATTTTCAAAAACCCCCACAATAAACACAATACCAAGATTTCACAAATTTTCACCAATTAAGAGAAGAGTGTTCCAAAAAAACCCCAACAAAAAACACAGTACCAAAAATTAAAATTCCAAAAATTCTTTCTTCCTTCCTTCTTTTCTCCATAGCAACAACCCTTCTACGAAGACTAACAATATCTATTTTTGACCTAGCATTCACTGGTGGATCATGCCAGTAAAAAAACTTACAACCCCCAACCCCTTTTTTCATAATTTCCACAAACCCAAAATTTCCTACCTGAATTTTCATCAGTCCAACCTGTTCTTAGCGTAGAACGAGCTCCACAAAATCATACCCGATTTACATCTGCCTCCATTACCGTCTACAACCTCTAAGAAATTTTTTCTTGGTGAAATCGTAAGAATGAGTGAAAAAGTAAGGAAACTAGGGCTTAGGGTTTCTTTAAATAGAAAAATTTTAACGTCTCTTTTATTAACCTTGTTTAGGTGGCATATAAATACATAATTTATAGATCCAACGTGGAAAAAAATAGGTGAAAATTTCCACATCAACTGTGTTGTTTGTTTTGTAACGACAGGTGGCTACATTGGAACCAATTAAATAGTTATGTGGTATATTTGACAAAATTGAAAATATAGTAGTCAAATCGACACCTACCCTATAGTTTGGTGGTCATTGGTGTAGTTTACCCAAAAAATAATAAGTTTCATACTCGGTCCTTTCAAAAGATGGGTTAATTGCTTTATTAAACCATTCCACCTCCCTGTAATCATCTCCGCAGTCCTTATGGCTTTCCAAATCCTTCAATTTCATCCATTTTTTCTTTCAATTTTGATTTTAAGTTTATGATGTTTATCAATTTGGTCCGAGAATCGATGGTATAATCATCCTTGCGATCCCTTCTTTTTGTGGTTATCATGTTTCCTTAACTTTTTTTTCTTCTTTTATTTTGCGATCCAGTTACACAACGTTAAACTCTCTAAGTTTTACACATTTTTTGGATCGTTGGATGGGTGAAACGGATGGATGAGATTAACAGTAGAATATGTGAAGATTATCACTTGGGGAAAAAAGTAAGGAGTTAATCTCAACCATCCATTTTCCCCATTCAACGATCCAAAAACGTGTGTGTGAATTGATCCTAACCCATATATATATATATATATAAGTTACTCCTTTTAGATTTTTTTCTATAAATTATATAATATACATATGGTAATATATATGTAGTTTTTTTAGTAATATGGATGTCTGTCTTACGGTCCATGTTTGGGGTGCGTAACTGCCCCTCCCAACAATGTCATCTCTAAGGTTCGAACTCGCGTCCTCTCATTAGGAGTACAATGTGCCTTACTAATGTAGTTTTTAAATACCATGTATATATTAGAAAATAAATATCATATACATAGGTTCATCCTTCAATACTACGTTTTCCCTTATTTATTAGTATTTATGTCTCTATATTAATTCTCGTATAGTATATATCATAAGTTGACATATATATATATATATATATATCATATCAGATATATGTTTTATACCATACATAGTATATGGACATTTTTGGTGCTCAAAATATATATATGTATGTTTTTTTAATAAATATTATATAATATATAGTTTCTAAATATGATATATGTATGTTCTTCATATCTCCTTTTATATAAGGATTATTATCTTATACATTGGCGGTGGAAACTTTCAGTTTCCACAAGTGCCTTAGTTTTAGGGTTTAGTGACTTAGTTTAGGGTGTATGATTTAGGGGTTTAGGTGTAGGGATTTAAAATTTAAAGGTAATGGTTAGAATTTGGAGTTTAGAGGTCATTGTTTAGTTTTTATAGTAATATGGTGATAATTTAGGTTTTAATCTATAAACCCTAAATTATAACCCTAAACTTTAAAATTCAACCAATATCCCTAAATTGAAAACCCTTACACCTAAACCCCTAAACCATACACCCTAAACTAAGTCCCTAAACTCTAAAACTAAGACACTTGTGAAAACTTTTTATTTTTCACTGCCACTGTATCAAATAATTACCCTTTATATAATATATATGCGTTACGTACTAATATGTTATAATATATAGTTTATCTTTTACATATTGCCATGTAGTATACATATATTCTCTATATAATATGTTATGTATAACATATAGTTTGGAACCATGATAAATGCGTTGATGTATATATTTAATTATTGTATGATATTTTTTTGTTAATTTTTTTTCGATTAATAGGGAAAAGCGCCTATTATATGACTTGTTAAAAAGTCTACCTAAACCTAATGGAAGAAAAAGGGTACATATAGTAGGGCAATAACAAGACAAACAACGCCACACAACAATCGAAAAATCAGAATAAAGCTGCCAAAACAACAACAATCAACCAATTACAGCAGCAAGTTGGTCACGCCCATCCTGATTGTCTTGCGCGAGTAGACCAACAACCCCACTCGGCAGTTCCTCATGAAAAATGCCTCCTATTCCTTGATCTCTTATTGATTTTGCAAACCAATCAGCAACCCTATTAGAATCACAGTTCACATGTTTCATAACAACCTCCCAAGGTTGATGGATAAATTCCCAGGTAACCACCACCAACGCATTCGTCGTATGCGAAGTATTGCCATCCTCTATACACCGAAAAACCTCAAGACTATCTGACTTAACATGCACACGCCGAAAGCCACAATTCCACGCATGTTTCAACCCATCCAAGATCGCCCAAAGTTCCGCATTAATGACTGCGTATCTTCCAATACCACGACAAAAACCAAAGATCCAACCGACGTTATCGAAACGACATACTCCCCCAACAGTGGCTGCATTAGTATCGGCGTTAACTCCCCCATCCACGTTGACTTTCACCCAAGAACTGGCAGGAATTTCCATGCATTTGAACCTGAAAGGGAACATGAGGCTGGTACATGAACCAAAGGCCAGTGGTTCGAAGCCTCAAGGACCTACTCAAGAAAAATTTTACTAGCAATAACAATATCCTCACGTTCAAAAAAATTCGGGTCAAAAATTATGTCATTCCTACGTTTCCACAACTTCCAACAAAGAATTGCAAAAAAGAGTCCCCAATTTTCCGATATGCATGCAAAAGACCCATCCTTTAAGATATTGGAAATAACCCAATCTTGTAAGTCCAAAGAGTAAAATGTTTGAATCTAAACTGTAGGAATAAGTTGTCGCCATAACATGCATGCACAAGGGCAATCCCGAAGAACATGAAGAATGTCTTTATGACCTTGTGGGCAAAACATACATCGAGCATCATCAGACATGTGTCTATGTGTTCGTTCCATATTGGTATGTAAGAAACCACGCATAACAAGCCAAATAAAAGACCGAATCCATTGAGGTAGAGGGAATTTCCAAATCATAGTCTAAATGTTTCGACCACCATCAGAATTATACCCCGTAAGACGGTTATAAGCTGATTTTACAGTAAACGGTTTCCTCCTATCATCCCTCCATCCTAGCTGATCAAGACCAAGATGCTGAGTCGGGGGATAAACAGACATAATCTGTTGTACACATTCATCAGGTAGGACCTCACTTAGAGCTTTGATATCCCAAGAACCACCTTGAGTGACAAAAGAAAGCACCGGACATGACATCGGTTGATCATCCAACATGTACATAGCAACAAGCGGACCATGATCGGGTAACCAAGCGTCATACCAAAAGTCGATGGAGCACCCATCTCTCACCACCCAGCCCATTCCTTCATGCGCATTATCCTAAACCCGGCAAAGACCAGCCCACAATCTCGAGCAATTACTCGTGTGCAGATTAATCAGAAAATTCTCATTCACCTTATACTTCGATCGTACCACGTAGTCCCAGAATTTATCACCTTCCGTAAGAATTTGGTAACCAATTTTCATGAGAAATGCTTAATTAAAACGCTCCATATTGCAAAGGCCGAGACCCCATTTATCAATTGGATTTTGTACCTCAGATCAACGCACAAGACTGACACTCGTATGATCCGTAGAGCTTCCCCAAATAAAACCTCAGATAAGCTTTTCAATTTCCAAACAAACTACTTTGGAAAGCCAAGTTGCTTGCATAGTGTAACTTGGGATTGCTTGTAAAACAGAACGTGCCAAGGTGATCCGGCCAACAAAGGCTATAGATTAAGCCGGTCTCAAAACAAGATAGGCACAAATTTTATCCACCAAATACCCATATGTGGCTCTTGTAACACGGTTATGCAAAAGGGGTATCCTGAGATATTTCCTTATGACTAGAGGATGCAAAAAACACATCAAGAACTTGGCGAATTATTTGCATTTGCCCTATCGTCGCCTCTGCAAACAAAACAATATCATCTGCGAAGAAAAAGTGAGAAACACTTGGACCATTTCGACTCAAATGAATTTCAGTCCATCTCCCTTGAGCAATTTACACATTAATCAATTGCGAAAGACGTTCCATACATAGAACGAAGATATAAGGCGACAACGGGTCACCTTGTTGAATACCATGAGTCGGTTTAAAGCTTTCATCCAACTCCTCATTTGATGAAATTTGAGTAGAGACGGGGGTAATGCAACTCATAATCAAATTTATAAAGTTTACTGGCAACCAAATATCACTAAAGGTATCTGTAATAAAACTTCATTCTAAGCGGTCATACGCTTTCTCCAGATCTATCATCAATGACATCCAACCCTTCTAACCTTTCTTCCTGCGCATCGAGTGGATTACCTCTTGCGCTAGAATTACATTATCCATGATATTCATGCCAGGCACAAAGCTCGCATGGGATTGTGAAACCAACCTCGGAAGTAAAGGCTTCAACCTATTGACGATCACTTTTGTCAAAGTTTTGTATATCACCGGACATAAGTTGATAGGTCAAAATTGTGCGAACAACATAGGTGATAGGACTTTTGGGATCAGAACCAGAACAATTTGATTGTCTTCTACTCGGATGTGTTGTGCATTGAAGCAATTCTTCAAAAAATCAGCCACACTTTGCCCGATTACTTCCCAATTTTGTTTATAGAACATAGCATGAATTCCATCGATTCTCAGAGCTTTTAAAGGATCCATATCAAATATAACTTTACACACCTCCTCACAAGTCACCAGAACAGTCAGCGCCTCATTTTCCGAATTAGAAAGCAAAGCAAAATGATTATGGCACTGCCACGGTATAAGGCTTTCAGATGAAGCATGAAACAAAGAGCGGAAAAAGGACACAACTTCCTTCTTTATCAAAACCGAATTATCACACCATCACCCATTCTCCAGCTTAATCCTAGAAATGTTTCGTCTATGCTTACAGGTTTTAGTAGCTCGATGATAGTAACAGGTATTACGGTCCCCGTACATAACCCACTGACAACGAGATCGCTGGAACCATAAAGCCTCTTCTTGAGTAAGAACAATATCTAATTCCTCTTTAAGCTTTCGTTCAAGACCATGGAGATGATCACTAGTAGAGACTTCAGAAATTTTTTTCAATACCTTGAATACGCGCTAGAAGCCTCACTTTTCTTCTTCCAATATTGCCAAATGTATCGCGATTCCAAGTAATTGTCGCAGCTGTAAACTTTTCCAAATTCACTGTCAAAGGATCATCTGGCACCCATGTGTTCTTCAAAAAATCAACAAAACGCGGGTCATCCTGCCAAGCAGCAAGGTACCTAAACGACACAAGAGGTCTCCAATTATTAAAAACTGACCCTAGTAAGAGAATCGAGCGATGGTCCGAGCTAATATGTGCCAAGTGAACCACTCTCGAAGAAGGCCAAGCATCGATCCATGCCTCTTTCCCCACTCATCGGTCAAGCCTTTGATGTAAATTACCTCTCCTCCAAGTAAAGCGATGACCCTGGGAATCTAAATCATGTAGATAAGCCGTATCCAAAAATTCTCTGAATTTGCGACAAACATGATCCCTTCTACGAGAACCGCCCAAACGATCCTCTACACAATAAATAGCATTGAAATCGCCCCCCAAAATCCATAGAACATTGGTACTTAGATTCAACGCAAGAAAATGAGGCCATAAAGAAGCGTGCACTCGGGTAGTAGGACTAGCATAAACCACAGACAAAAGACAACGTTTCCCAGAAAGGCAGTCCTCAGAAATCGAATGAATGAACTGTGTAGAGATCACAATAATATCGAACTTAACAATATCTTTCCACATAAGCCAGATACCTCCAGAAAAACCAGTAGCTTCAACTAGATACGATGACTGAAAGCCATGCCTAGAGATAAAGTTATCAACCTTCCTTCCGCTTATTCTCATTTCCATTAAAGCAACAATGTCCGGATCTTGAGACCTCACAATAAGACTCAAATAACGGTTAAATTCAAGGACTAAAACTCCCTGAACATTCCAAAATTGAGCAATAAACATAACATAAAAGCAAAAACGGAAATGATACGACACAACTTACTTCCCATTACCATCAAATAAGTGTTGTTACGCCACTGTACTGTCTTTGTCTCTAACCTCTTTGGAACCACTGGGGGTAAAAGATTTGCAGCTCGACCCTCCCTACGAAAAACTAATTCCTTCAACATTTTAGTGATCCATTCCCCCACATCCGCCGATCCATTATTATTTGGATTCCGGTTCTCTTGCTTGCCAATCACCTTCTTTCGTTGGGAGTAAGGGCTTTTACGTACCGTATTCTTGACTTTTGACAATATTCGTTCCGAAAGAGGTGCACTAGGCCCGGTACCATCCCCAAACCAGTTAGGTTCACCTCCTTCTCCGCTAAACTCACTTCTTTAGCTACAACTTTAACAATCGTGTGATTTTTCGGATTCAGCTTGCTTGGAACTAGGACTATAACATCCTTCGAAGCCACCTCAGTAACCGTTTTCGGGATGTTCTATTGATAAGATCTTGTGACCTCCTGAATCATCTCTTGCCCAGTACTCATGGTCGCTAACTGTCCAGCCGATCCAACCCCATTTCCTTTTCTCAAATTGCTCTTGTTGCTCACAATCTTCTCAGGGCTTGCCGATGTGGTACAAGGTTCTTTCCCTTCCCAAAGTCCGGGCAACGTTGTTCTTGCAAGTGAAAGAGCAGTCGTTGCACCCTTTTTCTCAGCCGCTACAGATAACTCTTGGCTCTCGACAAATTTATCGCATGATTTTAATTCGCACTGGTAATTGGAACAAGAGGCGCATCTTTTAGGGGTGGGCAAGACCGGGTACCCACCCAATTTGTCTAGAATTGGTTCCGGTCCCGGTAACCACCGGTTCCTGAAAATTAGAACCAGTCCCGGTCCCGGTTAGACTGGGTCCAAGATTTCAGGAATCGGTACCAATACCGGGTACCCGGTCAATTAGTCTATTATTAATAAAATTTGAGCAGCAGGGGAAAAAATTTCAACCATCAATAATAATATTAAATAACAAAGTCGGAATATTGTAGGCTTGAAGGTTAAAGTCTTAAAACGAGTCATATTCTTAATATTCATACACAAAGAGAAATAAAGGAGCGCCTTCAGTTGCGTTCAACCTCTTCAACGTCATTCAGTACCAGACCAATATCGGGTACCCACCGGGTACCAGGTCCAAAAAAGCAGGATCCAGTCCCAGTCCCGATTGCAGTCGGGACCTAAATTTTAGATCCAGTCCCGGTCCCACCGGAACCAATACCGGATAAAAATCCACCGGGTCCGACCGGGTCTGGGACCGGGACCAGGTAATCGGGTTTTTTTCCCACCCCTAGCATCTTCATCCCTTGCCTCATCTGCACTACCATTAGATCGTAGCAAATCATATTTCCCTGTGTGCACATTTCGACTCAAGCTAACATCATTATCCATTTGACTTCCTTCACGCGAACTATCAGCTTTTCGACATCGCCGACTAACCACATGCATCCACGGTCCAAACTTCTCTCCCGGTTTAGAAATAGTCATATCAATTATCTCCCGATCACTTGCACCATGTCCTTTAATTACCGGCTTGCAGTTTTCTATCGTGTGACCATATTTACCGCAAGAATAGCATATCGTTGGAAGCCCCTCATACTCAGTTAGATGCTTAAACCCATCAATAATAATACTTGGCGCCAAGGGTTTATTAAGATCAACCACAATCACTAGCCTAGCAAATCGTCCATGTTTTCCTTCCGTAGTATTATAATCAATTCTGACAACTTCACTTACAATCCCAACAATACATCTAAACATGCTTTTTGTATAGTAGCGATACGGTAAACCTGGAAGTCTCACCCATACTACAATCTTATTAGGATGATCCACTGATGTCGAAAAGGATCGACTCCAAGGCTGAACTGTCAAATAACATCCATATATCATCCACGGTCCACCAGTCAAGACTCTCGAATAATCCTTCGCCTTAGCAAAATGGACTAAAAAGTAGTCATTATCCAAGTCTATTAGCGCAATTTCACCACTTGGACTCCACAACATGTTGATTCTTGTGAGGAGAGCCGCGTATCCAATTGAACGTCCCAGCAAACGAATAATCACATAATTCGATAATTTAGAGTCAATTAAAGCATGTAGTCTCTCAGAAGAATCAATTGAGGGGGTACCATCCACCGTTATCACCTTTACATCTTCCGACCGAACCTCAACATTTAACTCGGGAATCAGCTGATCCACTATCGTTCTACTCGCTGCACCCAGTACCATGTCACGGAAGGAAACTTTCGATGGAGGTACAACAGGCATGGTTGCAGATGGTGCATCCGATTCCATCACCAAATCTGAAGATTTAGTCACAAGAGCAGTCCCTACTAAAATATCCATCCCAATATAGTCCATGTTAACCAACTCAGAGCCATGATCCATAGCCTCCAAATCAATCATCGTTCCATCGATAACACTCCCAGTTCTAGACTTTTCTACCAAGTCCGATTGTGGTTCTCCAGACGTATTCAGATTCTCCATTAGGTTACCAGCAACCGGTGGCACAACCACCAGCGCCGAGGTGGGGGGTTTCCATCTGGTGGTCTCCCAACCTCGCCCCCAACCGTCGGCCGAAGAGTTTGGTTCTCGAAAACAAAGTTAGGGTTTCCAGTAGGAACATTCAAAATTTTCGGAGCACACATTTTATTTTTTGTTAGAATTTAATATTCATGTTTTATTCACGCCTTTATTTATTTTCCATGTTATTATAATGCATACCAAGATATAAACTGTTAATACGACACATTTTTATTCGAGAGTAACTTGGCTAGTATCTGACATATTGATGGTTGTTTTTTGTTTATTCTCGAATAATGAGGCCCTTAAAATTTACTCGCATGTATAACCAAATTTTGATTTAATCATCATTTTAACTCGAAAAATTTGATATTAATAAAACAATAATTAATTTGGTACCAATTTTGAGCGTTGTGGGGGTGCTAATCATTCCCCACACGTAACCGACTATTGTACCCTTTTTTTTAAAAAAATCTTTGATTTATTTTTTGGTCTCTGGTCTGCCTTTTTTAAAAATGATCTGTGGTGACTCCAGTTTTATACTAAAACACGAATTTTAAGAACCCATAAATTAAAATTTTCAAGAAAAATAGGATACTTATTCGAATTATTTTAGTACTTGCACTTCAGAATCGAGGTGAACGTATATAAGTTGGGAATCGATTGTTGGGAATGAATCGTTGGGGATTCATGAGAGAGTTGTTGAGGAGTTCAGTGTTATGAGCTTTGCCTAATGAAATGTTTGGTTTGTTTGGAAGGAATATAAGATATAAGTGTTTGGTTGAGAGAATATAAGATTACTAGAATGCCTATTTTACCAAATTTTCCTTGTGATATATTTTCTTTGTGACAAGTTAAACTTCCAATATTAAAGTGAGAACGTAACAACACATTTACAGCGGTGTAAGTTCTACTTAACTACAACTAACTGTAACACATTTACACCGGTATAAGTTTTACTGAACTACAACTAACTATAGTTAACTATAACACATTTACATCGGTGTAAGTTCTATTTAACTACAACTAACTATAACACATTTACACCAGTGTAAGTTCTACTTAACTACAACTAACTAACTAACTAATATCTAACTAAGTGCTTTCTATTCTAATGGCTACTAACAAACTTTTAATATAGTGTAAATTCTATTAGATTTTAAGTACACAACTTGCATATTTCACTAAAAAAATCTAGACCAATTTTATCAATATAGGTTGTTTGTTAAGGTAGAATGTGTGATCTTCTAACTACACCAAAATAACCCATAAATAAACACCTACAACACAATAGCTATTACCTGCCTTAACCATCAAATTTTAGTCTCGTAATTGACACATAACCATATATATACATCAATCTCTAAACAGAGTAAAATGATTATGTTAGGTTCAATGATCACCTTCAATCGATGATTGCCAAGTGGTAGAGAAGTTGGATTTTTGGGTGACTGATTGTGGAAGTCGAAAATTGAATGACACGGTGATTTTATAGTGGTTTAGGCTTCGAACAAGTACCAACATCCACTACCTTAGCTTCCACTAAGGATTTTCTAACCAATTCACTAATTGATTCGTCCCCTTTTCTAGGATTAGGAGGAAACCCTTACAAACGGTTAATCTTTCTACCCAAAGATTAACCAAACACTCTTTACAAGAGAAAGAAAATAAGAAAACTAAAATTCCTCTCACAAGGTATTTGTTTGCTCTTGATGAGTTCTCAAATATGATATATTTCATTTGTTATTTTTCTAGCTATTGGGACTTCTTGCTGCTTAATACATGTTGTTTTCGTTATATTTTGTTTAGGGATCCAATTCTGGAAATAGCAGTGAAAATAGGGCATTTCTGCAGTTTTTATTATAATTCTGTCATTACTGGCATCATGGGCACGACGCATCTGACGTGGCAATGACGTGGCGACTTCTAGAAGCTTCTGAAACGTTCTGAGAGATTTTATCAGCTTATCCGTTTAGATTTCCTGCATTTAAATTTCAAAACATTTGAATTGTTTTATCTTTTGTTTATTATTTTAAATTATCTCGTCACTTTATCTTTGTAAATCTAAGCCTATAAATACCACCCTTGGTAAAGGCTTAGATCATCAATCATTTTAGTGACCATCTACTAGTTTTTTGAGTCTTTTTATCTTTGTAAACATTTCTAGTTTTAATCCAAGTTCATTTCCTTCATTTTCTTGTTGCATTTATTTTATGTTATTCAATTATTTTTCTAAAATCAAGTTAAGTATGATAATCAATATCATGCTTAGCTAAATCCTTTAAGCCAAGAACCAGCCAAGTCAATTCGATTCGTGAGAATTGAACTTGCTTAAATTCATTTGGGAAATCATTTTTATCTTTCTGCTTAGATAGTTTGCAATCAGCCTTACTAAAAGTTTTTAACCATTTTTCATTTCAAAAAGGGCTCGTTGGTCTGAAATCGCTTAAAAACACAGTTGGGAGGAAGGATCAGCCTGTGGCAAATTTCGACTTCTTGTGAACACTCTTAGCGGCGGTTCGCTAAGGAAAGATAAAATCAGAAGCGATTCTATTTTTAGACAATTTCTGAGTCAGGTTTTTCCTGCTTTATTCTAAATACTTTAACGACGATAGACGTGGTTGATCTATTTAAGAACCATCTTTCGAAGATAGACTTGGGATGATTGGTTACTCGAGAGAAAAACAAGTTACGACGGGTTGGGCCTCGTAGACTGTAACCGATATGATCCCCGAAATAAAAATCTATTTTAATGATCGAAAGAATTGAAGGAGCTGGTTCGAGGCTGATTTTCACACTTGGCTTTTCTTATTACTTTTAATCCTTGCTTTTTATTTTATTACTTCACCAAAAATCATATCACCCCCTCCTTTTTATTTCTTTGTTTTTACAGATATTCCTGGGAATTCAAGTCCGACAAATTCAAGTCAATAATTCCAGCTAATCTCCATGCGGATCGACCCTCTTTCCTTATATCTATTTAATTTCTTTATTTTATTTATTGTTGAAAGAGGTTAAACACTTATTATTTTTGACCGGTTAAACGATGACTTGTCAAAATTGGCATCGTTGCCGGGGAGATTTATTTTTGGCAATTTTGAATGATTTTTATTTTATTTTTATGACTAGGAAGAACCCGGGTACTTTAGCTCCATATAACCCAGAAATCGAAGCAAGCGCTCGTAGAACTCACGGCGAAACACTTCGACGAAAGAAACAACAACAAAGCACACGACGACCCGAACAAGAATCCACCTCTGAAACTACACCAATCGAAGAACCTACACAGGAACCAGAACCGATGGCAGACCAAACGATTCGAGAGCTGAACGCAGCCCCTACTGTGCAGCAACCACTCTGCATCACCTTTCCTCACGGCGATACCCCTTTCCAACTCAAAACGGGCCTAATTCACCTATTACCCACCTTTAATGGCCTCCCTACTGAAAGCCCACATAAACACCTTGCCGAATTTCACATGGTGTGCAGCAGCATGAAACCGCAAGGAGTTTCGAAGGATCAGATAAAACTAAGGGCATTTCCTTTTTCTTTAGCCGGAACGGCTAAAGAGTGGTTATTTTATTTGCCTCCGAATTCGATTAATACATGGTCTGACCTTTCTCGTGTTTTTTAGACAGGTATTTCCCTGCAGCAAAAGCGACAGATTTTAGGCGAAATATATTGAGCATCCAACAAATGCACGACGAATCCCTATATGATTATTGGGAAAGGTTCAAGAAGCTATGCGCAAGCTGTCCGCAACATGGCTTATCCGAGCAGACACTCCTTCAATACCTATACAAAGGAATGTTACCGATGGACAAAAGGATGGTAGATGCAGCAAGCGGTGGCGCGCTCGTCAACATGACCCCTACTGCAGCGAGAACATTAATCTCCACAATGGCTGCAAATTCGCAGCAGTTTGGTTCTGCAAGTGAACCCAGTCGACGGGTTCACACAGTAAGCACAATTTCATTAGAGAATAAAATTGATAATTTGACTAATGTTGTGTATTCTTTTGTTTCAGGGGAGATAAGAGCTGCTAAGGTATGCAGAATATGCACTATGCCAGATCACGCAACCGACTTATGCCCATTGCTGCGGGATACATCTGGTGCCCAGGTTAACGCCATACACAACTTTCCCGGACCTCCCCAAAGACCCTACAACCCACATATCAATACTTTCAATCCCGGTTGGAGGGATCACCCAAACTTGAGCTACGGTAATGAGAACCCGAATTACCAACCTAGGCAACAACCTCTCCACCAAAATCAAGCCCCCCAAAAATCCTCGCTTGAGTCTATTGTTGAGAGATTGGCAGTTTCGCAGAAAAATTCCAAACCCAAACACAATCCCATCTCCAGCAAATCGACAAACAAATAAGCCAACTAGCTCAAGCCGTTAACCGTTTAGAATCCCATGGGAAGTTACCATCACAAACCGAAACCAATCAAAGGGAAAATGTGAGCACGATCACTCTGCGTATGGAACTGTGATAACGCCTAAACCGCCCAAGCAAACCGAGCAAAAATTCGACGAGCAAGGGAGCTCTTCGAAGGACCATAACGAAAAGTCTCCACCCACTGCAGGTAACTCTAAATCCAATATTTTTGTTTCTACTTACGAACCTATTCCTCCTTTTCCAGGTAGATTGGCGAAATGAGATAAAAAGGAGGAAGAGAAGGAAATTTTGGATGTATTAAAGAAAGTGGAAATTAATATTCCACTTCTTGATGTTATTCGGAAAGTGCCCAAATATGCAAGGTTTCTGAAGGACTTATGCACAAAACGAAGGCGACTATCCGGAAATGAAAAAGTTAACCTTGGTGAAAATATTTCGGCCATCTTTCAAAAGTCGTTGCTGCCAAAGTACAAGGACCAAGGTATGTTTGCGGTTCCTTGTAAAATTGGGAATGTTGGGATAAAAAGGGCGATGTGCGATTTAGGCGCATCTATCAACGTCATGCCGTTAAGCGTTTACAACAAAATTTCAATTGAACCATTGCAAGAAACGCGAGTGACAGTTCAATTAGCCGATCGATCAGTCATCTACCCCGAGGGAGTACTAGAAAACGTGTTGGTACAGGTAAAAAATCTTATTTTCCCTGCTGATTTTTATATTATTGACATGGAAAATGATCACAGCAATAACGGATCCGAAATCTTGCTTGGCCGACCTTTCCTATCAACCGCGCATACAAAGATTGATGTCCGTGACGGCATCTTAACTATGGAATTTGATGGGGAAGTGGTTAAATTTGATATGTATAAAGCTATGAAGTATCCTGATTCGGTCGCAAGTTTAAATTTCGTTGATATTATAGATCCGTTAGCTGATGATTTGATCGAAACTGATATGTGTTATGACTTTTGTAGGGAATTCGCGGATCTCGATGATGAAAATATAGGCGAAATCATTTCAACTCTTTTTTCCCTTTCTGAGTTTCGATTAATTCCAACTCGATCTAAATATTTTCCCTCAATTTTGCAGGAACCAAAGCCGAAGTTAGATCAATTTAATTATATATTTTTAGGCGACAACCAAACTTTGCCAAACATCATCTTGAGTAAGGTGTCGCATCGGGAAGGAGGTAGAAGCTTAGTTGTTGTTTTGCGCAAAAATAAAAAGATGAAGGAATGCGTTAAATCGACAAGGGATGGACATCACCGTTTATTTGAAGACCTTTCTTTTGAAGAACAAAAAATTTATCAAAGGTTGCCGAGCTAAACGACGTTAAACAAAGCGCTAAATGGGAGGCAACCCATTCTTTCCATTTTTTTCTCTCTTATTATTTTCGTTAATCTTGATTTTCTATTTTAAATTTTTAGCTTTGTTTTTCTTTTAATTTTTAGCTTAATTTTGGTTTCATTCCAGACTTCCAGTGAAGGGAATTATCAAGCAAAGAGCTGCAAAATTTCGCTGGGTGAAGTGCACCGTTTCATTAAAAACGGCACACGTTATCATGCGGAGCACGTTAACAATTTGGTGCAGGTTAGTCAAACCCCCCTCTTTGAACTTTTGACCCATCTTACCGCATAAACAAAAAATATATATTTTCTTTTCCCTTTCCCCCCAAAACACGATAAACCAAATCTCTTTCCTCATACCCTCCCGCTCGGCTAAAAATAAGCCCCCACCTTGATCGTCAGAAAAATTTGCACCCCAATCACCGCCGTTCGCGATTTTCTCCAGCATCTAGATAGAGCAGTCAACACTCCCCTCGATCCCCATCTCCCCCCTTTTCGATAGCCCCCTACCCAAACCAGCCATGGTCCGAACCCGACGACAAGGGAGAGCAGCATCCCCTAAACCGGCTGCCATTCAACCCACCGTCCTTGGAGTTGGCGGACGGCACCGCCTTACGCAGAAACACACCATGTCCCCGCACCTCCGCCCTATTCCCCAACCGTCAGCCGTTCATTTAAGTGAATTGGGGAGTATCTTTTGCCCTTATTTTATCTTTATTTCCTTAATTTTTATGAATTGGGGCAGTTCATTTAAGTGAGGGGGAGGGTAGCAAACCACTTGCCATGCTTATCTGATATATGTTTGATTTTGGTTTAACTTTGAGAAAACATTTTCCTTGCCATTGCATTATATCCAGCATGTTATAATTGTTATAGTGCATAGGAATATTTGAATGTTGACATTTTGATAATCAAATGGCATGAGTATAATGATAGTTTGACATATCTTTTCAATTTGCCTTGATTGTGATAATTGGATTTTTCTCTTAGCTTAATCAACTTAGCCTAATTTTGTGAGAATTTGAGCCTTGAGCATGCATCTTATTTTTTTATGCTCGTTTTTCCTTGCTTGAGAGTGTCATCTTGAATTTAGGAATCTAGAACTTGTGGCTTGTATGCGATTTGAGACTACACTAGAATGAGGTGCTTTAAGATGATTTAGGCATTAAGATTTAACCATTTTCTCTCTTTCATTAAAACTTACCTTTCGCTTAGTGAACCCTCTTGAAGCCTTATATCCCATTTTTTTGGCTTAACCCTCAACCAAACTTTTTGATTGATCAAATGCTAGAAATTGTATTGCTGGACAAAAAAGGGTTGCAATTCGAATAAAGGGCAGAATTTTTCCGAAAAAAAAAGAAAAAAAAAGCAGAATTAAAGGAAGCAATTACTTCGAAGAAAAAAAAGAAAAAAAAAGGAAAAAAGTTTCGAAAAAAAAACTGTTTGCTTGCCCACTTTTAAGCTTCTCTTTTTTCTTCACTATTTATTATATCTCCATTGATCATCTTCCTTTGTTTATTTTCTTTCTATCTTTTTACCCTTTTCTAAACCCACATTACACCTTGAATAAAAGACCTAATGATTTTTGCACCTCGATTCTAATAAGTAGTGGAGAATTGAACTTGTTACAAGCCTATGAAAACCTTTATTCATGATTGACTTTGAGTGTTTCTGCTTCTCTTTTACCTATAAACACTTTGAGTGCTCTTGAGTATACCTTGGTGAGGATTAAGACTAGGTTAGGATTTGATTACCACTTGATAGAAGATTGAAAGAATGAAAGATTGTTCTTTGCTTATATCCATTTGGTTTGATTTGTGTCTCTTTCATGGTATTTCTTTTGCACTTAAACTCTTATAATTTTGCTTGATACTTGTGATGGCTTGAAGAATGCATTCTTGGTTAATATCTTTTTCGGATATACTTGAGGACAAGTATGAGACAAGTGAGGGGGAATTTGATGAGTTATCAAATATGATATATTTCATTTTTTTATTTTTCTAGCTATTGGGACTTCTTGCTACTTAATACATGCTGTTTTCGTTATATTTTGTTCAGGGATCCAATTCTGGAAATAGTAGTGAAAATGGGACGTTTCTGTAGTTTTTATTATAATTCTGTCATAACTGGCATCATGGGCACGATGCAGTGACGTGGCAATGACGTGGCGACTTCTAGAAGATTCTGGAACGTTCTGAGAGATCTTATCAACTTATCCGTTTAGATTTCCTGCATTTAAATTTCAAAACATTTGAATTGTTTTATCTTTTGTTTATTATTTTAAATTATCTCATCACTTTATCTTTGCAAATCTAAGCCTATAAATACCACCCTTGGTAAAGGCTTAGATCATCAATCATTTTAGTGATCATCTTCTAGTTTTTTGAGTCTTTTTATCTTTGTAAACATTTCTAGTTTTAATCCAAGTTCATTTCCTTCATTTTCTTGTTTCATTTATTTTATGTTATTCAATTATTTTTCTAAAATCAAGTTAAGTATGATAATCAATATCATGCTTAGCTAAATCCTTTAAGCCAAGAACCAGCCAAGTCAATTCGATTCGTGAGAATTGAACTTGCTTAAATTCTTTTGGGAAATCATTTTTATCTTTCTGCTTAGATAGTTTGGCAATCGGCCTTACTAAAAGTTTTTAACCGTTTTTCATATCAAAAAGGGCTCGTTGGTCTGAAATCGCTTAAAAACACAGTTGGGAGGAAGGATCGGCCTGTGGAAAATTTCGACTTCTTGTGAACACTCTTAGCGGCGGTCCGCTAAGGAAAGATAAAATCAGAAGATATTCTATTTTTAGACAATTTCTGAGTCGGGTTTTTCCTGCTTTATTCTAAATACTTTAACGACGATAGACGTGGTTGATCTATTTAAGAACCATCTTTCGAAGATAGACTTGGGAGGAATGGTTACTCAAGAGAAAAACAAGTTACGACGGGTTGGGCCTCGTAGACTGTAACCGACATGATCCCCGAAATAAAAATCTATTTCAATGATCGAAAGAATTGAAGGAGCTGGATCGAGGCTGATTTGCACACTTGGCTTTTCTTATTACTTTTAATCCTTGTTTTTTATTTTATTACTTCACCAAAAATCATATCACCCCCTCCTTTTTATTTCTTTGTTTTTACAGATATTCCTGGGAATTCAAGTCAGACAAATTTAAGTCAATAATTCCAGCTAATCTCCCTGCGGATCGACCCTCTTTCCCTATATCTATTCAATTTCTTTATTTAATTTATTGTTGAAAGAGGTTAAACACTTATTATTTTTGACCGGTTAAACGACGACTTGTCAACTCTCTTTAAGCTCTCACCCAAACTTAAACACTTGAGAAAATAGGATAATTTTGTCTCACAAGTGTTGTCTATACAAAGGATGAACATTTAAAGCCCTAAGACACGATTTCTCATCATATAGTTGTTGACATTTGAAGCATTAGTCTTCCATGGATGTTTGGAGGTCCCTTTTATACTCTCAATTGAGTTTGTAGCCGTTGAGGACCGTTGGGATTGAATTGAAGCTGATGCAGCCTTTATTTCCCACCATAAATGCAGTTTTGGAGCTGCCTGTATCGATACACGTGTAACCATATTGGTATGACCTTCTTTAGAAAAAGCCGTTGGAGGTATGGTCTAGCTATGCGTATTGAAACACATTGAGGTGTACCGAAACACCTTGTAGCGTCCCAAAACATGTTTGTCCGTTTCGGTACGATCTACACTTTAAGCGACAGTTGGGAAAATAGCCGTTGAGGGTTTTCATAAAGTCATTGGGCATTAAATGTTGGTGTATCGAAATACATGGGAGTATATCAAAACAACCTTTGTCGTATCAAAACGGGCAAGCCCTGTTTCGGTACAGATTTTGGCAGTTTCAATTCTAGTAGCTGAAACCCTTAAAGTGTATCAAAACGGGGCATACTGTTTCGGTATGGACAAGCTAGAATTCTGGTTTTGGCTATTTTAAAACATTTTAAAGCATTTGAAAACCTTTTGAAAACTCATCAAACTTATTTTCAAGTTGTTTGACTTAAGGCATGCTTTAAATCCTTTTCAATTTAGTCCAAAACATTTTTCAATTTTTTTATATCAAAACCTATATCTCAACAATCTCCCCTTTTTGATATAATAAAACTAACTTGAAAAATTGTTTGAGATTCTCCCCCTTTAAGATTAAAAATTTGAATAGAGATTTTTATATTTTCAAAGAATTCAAAGCTTCCCCTTATTCATTTTGAAAAGACAATTTTTCAAACCAACTCTCCACATTTTTGTTATATCAAAAAGAATTTAAAAGATATTAAGCTCAAGAATAACAATAGATGTTTAAAATTTTTGACTCTATTAAAAGCTTTGGTTTTAAAATTGGCTCCCTCTTACTCAAAGCATCAAATATTGTTAGTCCAACAATATGATTATCTAGTTGTCATAGAAAATAAATCTAATTGAAACAAAAATAACTAGAAATTTACCAACACTTGAACTTCAAGGGAGGATGTGAAGTCTTCCTTCTTCAAGTGTTCTCTTTTTTGTGTGTATGGAGCTCCCCCTCAAATTTTGACTTGCTGATCACTCTCTATCACACCTAAACAAGACAATCATGTAACTTTTGGTATCCAAATTGCTTTGGATCTATAAACGTTAGTAGCACATAATTTTGTCCCCTTTGGAATCCATTTTACAATTTCATCCTTTTTAGATGAAGTACTTAGTTCTTTTGGGACCCAAATACTTCTAAAACATTTACCATTCAAAAATCTAGGGCACTAAATTGTCTAACATAAAAATTTGATTTTCCAAATTGTTTTTCTTTTGAAGTTCACTGGAAATCAAATCTTTTTCCTCTTAAACTTTATGAAGAAAATTTTGTAAATCAGCACATTTTTTTTCAAACTTCTTGAGCTTTGCTTCAAGTTCAATTTTAGTTTTAGAAATCTAGTCATTTTGAATTTTCAAATTTGAAACCACTATCTTGTTTTTCAAAATGTGATTTTTAAATTCTATAATCAAATAATCACATGCATCTTGTAATTCATCAAAAGAATAAGAAGTTGAAGTAGATGAATTAGAAGTTACCCTTGAATCTTCTTGGATGTCCATAAGACAAAGGTTGGCTTGTTCATTGTCGGTGGAGTCATCATCACTTCAAGTAGTCACATATGCCTCCTTCTTATGGCTTGAAGAGCTTCCCCTCTTCTTCTTCCTTGATTCATGCTTGGATTCTTCTATTTTGTTCTTCATGAATCAGGCAAAATTTTCGAAGAGATAGGCCATCTCTTCTTCTTCACTTTCCTCCTCAATTAAATCTACATGTGGGCATGTGGAGGAGTTGAGAGCAAGGACATCCGTGTTAATGCCTAGCTCCATGATTTTCTTCTTCCACATATTCTTTATCTCTTTCTTGTTGTTGTTGTTGTTGTTGTTGTTGTTGTCGTCCTTTTTTCATGATTTCATGAGTGAGAAGAGACCCCAAGAGTTCATCTAACTTTAATGTCTCGAGATTCTTGGCTTCGATGATGGTGGTCTTCTTTGAGTCCCATGACTCGAGAAGAGAATAGAGAAGCTTTCAGACAAGCTTGTCTTCTGGAATGATTCCTCCATAGCCTTTGAGTTCATTTGTGATGGTGGAGAATCTATCAAATATCTTCGTGATGTCTTCATCCGGTTCCATCTTGAAGTTCTCATACTTGAGGTTGAGAAGACTGATCTTGGTCTTTTTTAATTCGTTGGTTCCTTCGTATGTGACTTTAAGCTTGTCCCATACCTCCTTGGCATTTTCACAAGAAGACATCTTCTCATAGATTTTGGGGTTAAATGCACACAAAAAATGCACACAAGAAGACATCTTCTTGCGATCATCCGCACTCCATTCCGCCCTGCTTCGTTGTAGCACGAACAAACCATCCTCAACTATGTCCCAAAGCTTGTAATCTATGGCCTTGATTAAGAACATCATTCTTGTCTTCCAATAGGCATAGTTAGTCCCTTCAAAGAAAGGTGGTTTGTCGATGGATTTCGTCATTTCGCCGGTTGATTGTATTGTTGGTCGAGCTAGCTGAATCGTCTCAATAGGATGTTAATCCCCTTTAATTGAGCCTTGTTCTGATACCAAATGTTAGGCTCGATAATCATCTTCAACCAATGCTTGCCAAGTGGTGGAGAAGTTGGATATTTGGGTGATTGATTGTGGAAGCCGAAAATTGAATGACATGATGATTTTATAGTGGTTCGGGCTTCGAACAAGCACCTACATCCACTACATTAGCTCCTACTAAGGATTTTCCAACCAATTCACTAACTGATTCGTCCTCTTTTCTAGGATTAGGAGGAAACCTTTACAAACGGTTAATCTTTCTTCCCAAAGATTAACCAAACACTATTTACAAGAAAAAGAAAATAAGAAAACTAAAATTCCTCTCACAATGTATTTGTTTGCACTCTTTAAGCTCTCACCCAAACCTAAACACTTGAGCAAATATGACAATATTGGCTCACAAGTGTTGTCTATACAAATGATGAACAATTAAAGCCCTAAGACACAAATTCTCATCATATAGTTGTTGACATTTGAAGCATTAGTCTTCCATGGATGCTTGGAGGTCCTTTTTATACTCTCAATTGACTTTGTAGCCGTTGAGGACCGTTGGGATTGAATTGGAGCCGTTTGAGCCTTTATTTCCCACTATAAATATAGTTATGGAGTTATCCGTATCGATATGCGTGTAACCGTATCAGTACGACCTTCTTTAGAAATAACCGTTGGAGGTCTGATCCAGCTCTGCGTATTGAAACACATTGAGGTGTATCGAAACTCCTTGTAGCGTACCGAAACGTGATTGTTCGTATCGGTACTGTCTGCACTTTAAGAGACAATTGGGAAAATAGCCTTTGGGGGTTTTCATAAAGTTGTTGGGCATTAAATGTTGGGCGTATCGAAACGCATAGGAGCATATCAAAACTACCTTTGTCGTATCGAAACGGGCAAGCCATGTTTCAGTACGAATTTTGGCAATTTCAACTCTAGTAGCTGAAACCTTAAAGTGTATTGAAACGAGGTATGTCGTTTCGGTACGGATAAGCTGGAATTCTGGTTTTGGCTACTTTAAAACATTTCAAAGCATTTTAAAACCTTTTGAAAACTCCTCAAACTTATTTTCAAGTTGTTTTTGACTTAAAACATGTTTTAAATCCTTTTAATTTAGTCCAAAACATTTTTTAATTTATTATATTAAAATCTATATCTCAACAGATTACAAATATCCTCTTAATCAAATATCCTCAATTAAAATTACATTATGAACTAGATATTTATATAATATGATTAAAAATAATATTAGAGACATTATAAACATAATATTAATAAAAAAAATACATAAAATATTATAACACCATTTAATTGTGTATTACCATTTAAATACTAAATTAATACAAAAACATTTAATAAATTTATACTCTAAATAATTACCTATCTAGTTATATGCAATAAATAGACCAGTATAAAAAATATCATTATTTTAGGGGTATTTTGGTCCAAATGACAAAAATTAACAAATACCTAGTGATTGGGTGGGAATGATATTCCCAAAATTTTGACAAAAAACGCTGCTGTTGGTAATACTCTTTTTCGGCTTAGTAGGAATGAGCACAAACCAAAATGAAAATAAATTTTTTTAAAAAATTATTACTCCTAATATTAATCTTTTTCACGAACCAAACACACTTAAAGAGCAATTTTTATCATTTTAAGAAAATAACGCGGTACATTCACGCGCTTCCACAATATTTTTTTGGGTAATCTTCACTGATGGTAACTTTTGTTTTGGGTTTGTTTTATTATGGTCACCCGAATTCAAAAAAGATGATTTTGGCCACTTACGTTCGAAACCGTTTCTGTTTTGGTCACTGGACCGTTAACCATCTGTTAATTAAAAATAAAAATTTCTAATTTGACCCCCAAACTTTCAAAACTTCATTTTTTACCATCTTCCCCAAACGTTTAGCCTTATTCTCGAGCCGTATGGTGCTATTATCGGAAAGACAGTAACCTTTTGAAAGGTGTTATTATCGGATCTTATTGTAAGAATTCTTCCATATTGTTGAAGCACCTTGGAATTGGCTTCGCCTGTAATTGTAAGAAACTGTAACCTTTTGAGGCATTATGCATGTCTGGCCTTGTGGTCACCGCCAGTAACGTGGAAGAAGCACTTTCTCGTGCAGAAAGAACAAAATCTCTCGATGCCATCATTGACAAAGACAACGGTTCTATTCTAACTAATGGTGATGTTGTCCATAGTTCTGAAACTATTGGATTTCGAGTTGGAGAACTCTTGCTACCGAATGGGGACTCATACTCCGGGTCATTGCACGGAAACATGCCAGAGGGTCAAGGAAAGTATGTTTGGCAAGGTGGTTGTGTGTATGAGGGAGAATGGAGACGTGGGTTGAGGCATGGGAATGGCAAAATACAATGGTTCCTTGCAAAATACAATGGTTGTGTGTATGAGGGAGAATGGAGACGTGGGATGAGGCATGGAAATGCCAAAGTTGGTGGCAACCGGGTATCTAATCGTAATTTTGATAAGCTATCAGAAGGAAACTTACTAAATCTGCAGCAGTCTCGCAACAGAAATGTTTCCTTGGAAAGACGTTGGAGTCTAGAAGTATCCATTGAAAAAGTGATTGGCCATGATTCATCTTTAGATTTATCTGATTCTTTTATGGAAGGGGGAGCAAAAGGGAGTGAAAGAAATGCACCAACCCTAGAACGTGAATACATGCAAGGTGTTCTAATCAGTGAGCTTGTGTTGAATAATAGTTTTTCACCATCATCCCGAAGAGCAAAACGGAGACAAAAAAGGATAGCTAAAGATATTAAGAGGCCTGGTGAAACAATCATTAAAGGCCACAGAAGTTATGATTTAATGCTCAGTTTGCAGCTTGGAATCAGGTCTGTCCTTTATATCTAACTCTTATGCTTATTTATCTTTCTCCTTATATTAGAAAATATGGCTCTTAATTTTCTGATTGGTTTCCCCTTCTATATTTCAGTACTTCTTTTGCTTAGCTTTTTATGGATCATTCAGACTAGAGTTTGGACAGTTATTGTGATCTAATTTCCTTACAGATATTGACAGAAAAATGGAAGAGATGTGTGAAGTGTTGACTAAATCAGTATAAACGATGTATCTATATAGCCTTCTCTCTTTGGAATGATAGATTAAATATTTATGTTTGTTTGTGAATCTGTTATAGGTACTAGTTAAAAATTGTAATTTAATTTTTATTGCACCTCTATAAAGAATTCATAGAAAGATACATTGCATTTACTCCGATGAAGAATCTATATCTGGCCCGCTAAATTTGCAGTTACATTGTCCAGATACACTGTGGGAAAAATTACACGTGTACAAAGGCGAGAGGTTAGAGCATCAAACTTTGGCCCCCGTGCAAGCTTTTGGATGAATTTTCCTAAAGCGGGATCACAATTGACACCTACCCATCAATCCGATGATTTTAAGTGGAAAGATTACTGCCCAATGGTTTTCAGGTTAGTATACCTCCATTTTGTGACCTTAGGGGGAATTTCTGCATTCAATATAATACATTCACAAGGTATTTCTTAGACCTTCCCAATTTGAAGAAGGCTAAACGTTTGGGGAAGATGGTAAAAAATGAAGTTTTGAAAGTTTGGGGGTCAAATTAGAAATTTTTATTTTTAATTAATGGATGGTTAACGGTCCAGTGACCAAAACAAAAACGGTTTCGAACGTAAGTGGCCAAAATCATCTTTTTTGAATTCGGGTGACCATAATAAAACAAACCCAAAACAAAAGTGACCATCAGTGAAGATTACCCTATTTTTTTCAGTCTCTTTTCTAAAGAAATATCTGCCGACAAAAAAGAAATTTTACTTTGCTGACTCGCAAAGAAATCAGATTTCCCATGTTCTTGTAGAATTATAGCAAGTTAAAAGAAAAATGTGGCTATGTCCGATGTGAAAAAAATTAATGTAGATCGACTACATTATTCTTTTTAGTAGAGGTACTTGAAAAATAATTCATGTAATCAATTTTCAGAAATAATGTTTAGTAAATTTATAATTATAATTTTAATATTTTGTATTTTTTTAAAGTACAACGGATTCATCATATGTTTATGATTTGCCTCGTTTTTATTGCATCGTCAAAGATTTGAATGCGGAACTTTATTAACTCGTTAATGTTTTAGAGTTAAATTCGATTATTTTGTTGTCGAATCTTTGTAAAGTATTTTTTTGAACCATTGAAAATAAATTACCAAGAGATTAAAAATAAAAAACTTTCTATCTATTTAGAGTAGTTCTTAATTTGTTTTTATCATTTATTAAAGTTTTTAATAATTTTCCGGTTATTACTTAATATTTTTTCCGGAAAGTGAAGTTACTTGTTACCTTATTCAATAACTTATCCAAACACACTAATAATTAAGGATGTAAAAACAGGTAATCGGATGGGTTTCAGGTCGGGTACTGTCAGGTCGGGTAAAATCGGGTACAAGTCATTTCAGGTCATTTTTCTATTTTGACTCGACTCGGGCCGGCTGCGGGTCTATTTCAGGTCGGGTCTATTTCAGGTCGGGTCCATTTCAGATCGGGTCCATTTCAGGTCGGGTTCATTTCAGGTCGGGTCAAAACGGGTCGGGTCCGAAGCAGATAATTGACAGGTTAATTCGGGTTCGGATACACTTCAGGTCGGGTCGATTTTAGGTCGGGTCCATTTCAGGTCGGGTCCATTTCAGGTCGGGTTCATTTCAGGTCGGGTGCATTTCAGGTCGGGTAATTTTAGGTCAGGTAGTTTCAGGTCGGGTTCAGGTCGGGGTATTTTTAGGATTGAAATTCGTATTGAGTTTGAGTTCGGTACAACCGTATAAGTAGTCGATAGACTTTAGATTGACCTTCGTCAATCGTCATTGATTTGGAGTTAATTATTTAAAGTCATATCAAATTAAAATTATAAAACATTGGAATAATTAAAAAAATAATGAAAATTGGTCAATTTGGACTGAAAAGGGTCAATTTGGATTAAAAATAAAGTTTCACGGATTATAATGAACAAAAATATCAAATTAAAATTATAAAACATTAGACAAATTTAAAAGAAAACAATGAAAATGGGTCAATTTGAAATAAAAATAAAATTTTGGAGACTATAATGAACAAAAATTATCAAATTAAAAGTATAAAAATTAGAGTAATTAAAAAAATAAGTAGATGTCAATTTAGAATAAAAATAAAGTTTTAGGATCTAGAATGAACAAAATTTCAAATTAAATTATAAAACATGATGAATTAAAATATATATATATATAAGGGTCAATATGGAATTAAAATAAAGTTAAGGGACTAGAATGAAGAAAATATCAAATTAAAGCAATAAAACATTGGACAAATTAAAAAAATAAATGTGGGTCAATTT
This sequence comes from Hibiscus tridactylites, assembly GCA_958450335.1. Lineage (NCBI taxonomy): Eukaryota > Viridiplantae > Streptophyta > Magnoliopsida > Malvales > Malvaceae > Hibiscus > Hibiscus tridactylites. Next base: position 74,996,286 of record OY288279.1, read on the forward strand.
GGAATAATAAATGTGGACACGTTAAAATAAAGTTAAGGGACTAGAATGAAGAAAATACTAAAACACACATGTATACATACATACTAAAACACATATATATGCATGTATTTAAGTTTTAGTATATATATATACACATGTATGTATGTAAGTTTTAGTATATATATATATATTGTTATAATTATATATATACATATATATATGTATGTATGTATGTAAGTTTTAGTATGCATATATATATATATATATATATATATATATATATATATATATATACACTAGAACATACATATTTGTATGTATATGTTGAGTGTGTAAAAGTTCTATTATTTACACCCTTTTTACCCATATTTCTGCTGCATTCAAGCATCATTGCATTGCATTTAGGTTAGTTTTCAATAAAACATCACAATTATATAAAAGGTACGGATTCTACTAAAAGATGGCTATTTTTGCAGGTATCTGTCATAGTAGAAGATGAAGGCAGGCGCAGGGCAGAGAAGCAGGAGAGCGACATGTTCTAAATTCCCCCTAGGGCTACGGGTTGTTTTGTAAAGTAGTTGCAAGGGTTGCTTTGTTTTAGGATTTTTCAAGTTCAATAAAATAAACTTCAAGTTCTTTTATCTTGGTTTTAATATCTTGCAAGAGCATCGGGAGAGCATTGTGAGGTTATCCATTTACTTAGCATCGGGAGAGTTAAGTATACGAAAGAGATAAGAGCGCATTCTCTAGTTTATAGTTGAACCATCTCGTGCCTAGGGATAGGGCGAGGTTAAGTGGCTAAGGAAGAATTCATACACATCGGTGTTCATCCTTCGATTCACGCCGGGAGGTATCATCAAAGACGTGATCATCGACAGACTTGTGCCTAGGGATAGGGCAAGGCAGATCTGGGATTCTTGCCAAACTTGAAGAACGGAGTTGGTGTGTCTGCTGCCCGCGACAGCCAACGGACAGCCGCCGCGACAGGTGCTGTCGGCGACGGGCGCGACGACAGAACTGGATTTCCTAAACTCTGCAATACCTGCACTACTGAGCAATTCAATACCAGCCCATTATCTCTATCTTGATTCTTCTACTCTTTTATTTGCGTTTTCTTTATTATTTTCGTGATAACAATCTTAATCTATTCTTTTCCCCTTGTGCAGATAGCGAAGGAAAGGGTTAGCCCAGTCCCTGTGGAGACGATATCCGATACTCTAGTATCACTTTATTACTTGCGACGTGTACACTTGCACTCAATTGCGATAGACACTTTTACACGCAACAAGTTTTTGGCGCCGTTGCCGGGGACTGGCAACACACTCTTACCCTAGCTTCTTCACTTTTCTTTTATTTTTATTTTTATTTTATTTTATTTTATTTTTATTTTTTTACAAAAAAAAACTCAGGTGAAAATACAGGTTCAAGGGCATCAACATGCCAGGAAAAACCATTCGAGAATTGATGTGGGAAAGTTCTTGCAATTACCGTAAAGATATGCTGCCAGGGCAGCAGCCATGGCAGCAACAGGAGCAGCAAATGTCGATGCCGCAGCAGCAAAATTTTTTATGGTACGATCAAAACCCACAAAATTTTTTATACCATAACAGCTTTGCTACAGAACCCGACCTGCCCTGGCAATGTCATCATCCTCAAGAGCAGTCAAAATCCTTAGAAGACACACTGCAAGCCTTCATGGCAATCATTCAAAAAGTGTCGGCTTCTACAAACGCAAGTATCGCCAAGATGGATGAACTCTTGAGCAAACATGTCCTCATTCATGCCACGACTGAACCTGGAATCCCGAGGCAAGATGACGAGGACGCCCATGTGAAGGAATACCCAACATATGATGAGTCTGAGCAACAACTTGCCATGACAATGATCGAGGAGCCGGAATGGAGCAACACCGCGACAACGCTGAATGAAATTCAAGAGAATGTCACGGCAGCAACAACTTTTGAGGCAGAAACTCCAGTCAAAGCGGAAACTGCCGCCTCGACAGAAACTGCCGCCTCGACAGAAACTGCCGCCTCGACAGAATCTGCCGCCTCGACAGAAACTGTCGCCTCGACAGAAACTGCCGCCTCGACAGCAACTGCCGCCTCGACAGAAACTGCCGCCTCGACAGCAACTGCCGCTTCGACAGCAACTGCCGCCTCGACAGCAACTGCCGCCGCGACAGCAACTGCCGCCTCGGCAGCAACTGATGCTGAAGCAGCAACCACATCAGAGGCAAATTCTAAACCCACAACCTCGATTATGCCTGACCAAGATTGTACACATCCATCCCTGTCATGGCACTCGCACAACCACCTAGAAGAGCTACCCAATGACAATGCCTCACCGATGGAATATGAGCAGGTAATAAACGAACCTTTTGAATTATATGAAAACTCACCAATTCCATTGCAGGCATTTGAGGAACTAAAGCCGGTGGACACAGAATCATCAAAATCTCTACTGATGGAGATCTACGAGTGGTCAACAGAATTTGGTATAGAGAGTGATGGCACCTACCAATGTCTCATTGACCTGCAAAGTAACCTGATAAAAAACTGTCAAAATAATTGCCTGCCGCAGCAGCAGACACGACAGCAAGGGATACATTCAACCACAACAACATTCAACGAAAACAAGGTAAGTTTGTGGCCGAATGTCAATTTGATTATTTCTAATCATATATTCATGCCCTCAGAAACATTACCAAGAAGGGAGGACTTCATGGACTACAAAGGGAAGAGAAAGAAAGGAGCTCCCAACATGAGAATAATCACCAGATGGAGGGTACAGATGGACTTCAAGAAGTACCGGAAACGACGCCTCAAGCACTATCAGGGGACTGAAGCCCCAGGAATACAGGAAGTGGTTACTTTAGGAGATGCCCCACAAGGCACCCCTAATTTAACCTAAGTTTTATTTTTATTTTATTATTAATATTATTTATTAGGAATTAGATTTATTTTATTTGAATAATATTTTGTTTTTCTAATTTTAGTTTTTAGGAAATAAAGGAGCCAAGAAGAAAGGGAGAAGTGACCCAAGCCCACCGCCCATCCATTAGCCCAATAAAGCCCATTTATGATAACCTGTCGTTTCGGCTGCCGGCGCAGACGGACTTGACAGGTTGTCAACAGACTGACAATGCAGACGCAGAAGCGTGCGGCAGACGCACAGCAGACGCATAAATGCGTGTCAGACGCGTCAGACACGCTACATCCAATCTGCCGCCACGTTATTCCCGCCTGCTGTTGTGACATTAAATGGGCAGATACCCAACAGCTATATAACCCCGTTTTCCCTTTCATTTTTCATCACTTCTGATTTTTCTCTCTTGTTTTCTCCTCTAGTTTTATTTGCTTTTTCACTTTCACAGCCCTTGCAACCAAAATGTCGTCGAGACAAACCCGTCGCAACGCTGCTGCCGCTTCTTCTTCAGCAGCAGCATCACCCTTCGCCAACAAGGAACTATGGGAGGAGCGTGGCTTCATTTACAACAGAGATGCCCCCCATATGGGACTCCGGCCGTTCATTGTGAAGGCCATAACGGCACAGCTATGGGAGGACTTTGCCGAACAGCCGACAGAGTTAAATGATACGTTGGTCCGGGAGTTTTACGAGGCCATCGACAGCAAAACGGCGACATCTGTCACCGTCCGAGGAGTGGAAGTACCCTTTACCGCCAACAGTATCAACCATATGTTCGGCCTTTTCTTTGGCCCCGATGATGCTGCTCACCAAAAATTTGTAGACACCCTTGATGCTGCTGCCTATGAGGCTGTCATGGCGGAGCTGACAGAAGCTGGTACGACATGGACAACCAGTAAGAAGAACCCCCATTCTGTTAATAGGGGGCAGCTCCTCCCCGAAGCGAAACTGTGGAACGCTTTCATCAAAAAGCGTATCCTGCCCTCGTCCCACCACACGACAGTCAACCGGCAGCGGCTGGCCCTCATTCACTCTATTATGCATGACAGGCCCATCAACATGGGCAGATACATGAGGGACAGCATCATCGACTGTGCCTTCCGCTCAGACTCACGACTCTGCCTGCCGTTCACCATCACAGCCCTCTGCCGCTGTGCTGATGTACCAGAGGAGCCCTCCGATGAAATACACCAAGGTAATGGCTGGACCGACAGTAACATCTCCAGCCTCATGGAGGTCGTAGCTGCAACACCCATCAACACCTTTGATCCAAACGCACCACCTGCTGACTCGGATGAGGAACCTGCCACCGAGCCTGCCCCTGAAGCTGCCACCGCCACCGCTCCGACAGATCAGTCGGCACTTATCCTTGCTGCAATCCTACGGATCGAGGAGGGGCAAATGGGTTTGATGACTTTCATCCGTGATTTCTCAAATGCAACGGTAAATTTTATTACTAATACTTTACATTTTTCGGATGTCATCTTCCCCACCTTCCCCGCCCAGTATTTCCATATCCCCTCCCCCACACCTACACCACCTGTCTCTCCCCATACACAATCTGCCACTTCCACACCATCCCCTGCCCCGACGGCAGCAGGCAGCCCTCTGGCAGACACCTCCCCTCGAGGAACCAAAAGACCTGCCACTGATGACAGCCCTCTTATCTGGAGGAATTTGGAGAGGGACTTTACGAGGGTGAAACGAATTAAGCACGTGGCAGATAAGAAACGGCTGCCAAAAGCCAGCACCACCACTAGCAGCCGCTGGGATAGTGGCAGCAGTTCTGACGTCCAGTTAGTGGAGCAACCTGCCCATCAACCTGCCCCTCTACCTGCTCCTGAACCTGCCCAGCCCCCTCCACAGCGCAGACGCCGCCATCAGATCCGCGTCAGCAGCAGCAGCGAGGACAGCGAGTGAAAAATTAAGTCTTTATTTTCCTCTTATTGCTGCCTGCTTTTATATTTTGTGATGTACTTTTTCTTCCTTTATTTTTCATTTCATTTTGCATTGAGGGCAATGCAACCCTTGAGTTTGGGGGTGGTAACCCTCCATCTTTAATGGAGTCTTTAGCACATCTTTTTATTAATTGTTGTGTCTTTTTATTTATTTATTTTCTCTTAAAAAAATCAGAAAATTAAAACTGTTGGCTTAAAACTGTGAAGTTAGCTTACCTGTCATGACGGCTCTGTCGTGGTAGCATCTTTAGGACAGGTTAAGGAAAAGTCAAGTGGACCTCGATAGATAGAGAAAAATCTGCTCGTCTGTCGTGTGAAAGCCACATATTTTTCCAAGCCCCAGATCGAAAGATATGTCAAGCCAAAGCTCAAAGAGAAGAAATTCCTAGAAACAAGGATGCGGCTGGAAAGTAGGAGACTTTAGAGATTTAGTCTTTATTAGAATCTTACTTTTAATTAAAGTTGTAATCCTTGTTACCTTAGATAACTTGAGCCCAAAGCTTATATAAGGGCATAGATTTAACCTAGGAGCATAACCGATACCCCATAACCAAAACCAAACCCCTGCCGTCCACCCGTCACCGACATGTTCTAAATTCCCCCTAGGGCTACGGGTTGTTTTGTAAAGTAGTTGCAAGGGTTGCTTTGTTTTAGGATTTTTCAAGTTCAATAAAATAAACTTCAAGTTCTTTTATCTTGGTTTTAATATCTTGCAAGAGCATCGGGAGAGCATTGTGAGGTTATCCATTTACTTAGCATCGGGAGAGTTAAGTATACGAAAGAGATAAGAGCGCGTTCTCTAGTTTATAGTTGAACCATCTCGTGCCTAGGGATAGGGCGAGGTTAAGTGGCTAAGGAAGAATTCATACACATCGGTGTTCATCCTTCGATTCACGCCGGGAGGTATCATCAAAGACGTGATCATCGACAGACTTGTGCCTAGGGATAGGGCAAGGCAGATCTGGGATTCTTGCCAAACTTGAAGAACGGAGTTGGTGTGTCTGCTGCCCGCGACAGCCAACAGACAGCCGCCGCGACAGGTGCTGTCGGCGACGGGCGCGACGACAGAACTGGATTTCCTAAACTCTGCAATACCTGCACTACTGAGCAATTCAATACCAGCCCATTATCTCTATCTTGATTCTTCTACTCTTTTATTTGCGTTTTCTTTATTATTTTCGTGACAACAATCTTAATCTATTCTTTTCCCCTTGTGCAGATAGCGAAGGAAAGGGTTAGCCCAGTTCCTGTGGAGACGATATCCGATACTCTAGTATCACTTTATTACTTGCGACGTGTACACTTGCACTCAATTGCGATAGACACTTATATGTATACCCCTAAATAATACTCATAAACCTCAACCCTTAAATCTTATAATCACTAATAATTAGAGTACAAGTCTAATCCCCTAATTCTTAAACTAATCTCATAACCCCAAATAATTAAGTTGACACATTTACCCCTAAACCCCAAACATGAATATCTAAATCTTACAAACATTATTCACTAATAATTAGAGTGGAAGCCTAATCACATAATCCCTAAACTAATCTCATAGTCCCAAACAATCAACTTGACACACTTACCCGTAAACCCTAAACATAAACTCATAAATCTAACAAACAAAATAAATTGAAACATAAAAAGGAAAAATCTAAAAATAAATTATTAATTAGAGCCCAAATCACAAATGAATAAAATTATTAAACATAATTACTTACCAACGAGGACCAAATCAAATTTAAAACAAACCAAAAACTTAATAATTAATTAATTAATTAATTTATGAAGCATGACATAATTAAATAAAATTTAAAGAAACTAAACCAAAAGTTAAGACTAAAAAAATAAACTAAAACCTAAAAAATCTAAACCCTAACCATTTAATTAAGGAAGGACCTAAAATATAATTAACACCTAAATAAAATAATCCCCCTCCACTCTCATTTGTTTCATATGCGGCAAAATTCCCTCCTCCCAATTTTGTTTATGGCGGCAAAATTACTTCCCCAATTTTGTTTATGGCGGCCAACCCCCCACCCCCCTCAATTTTGTTTTTGTTTGATATAGTGTCAAAATCCTCTCATTTTGTTTGATATGTTGCCAAAATCCCACACCCTTATAATTTCCTATCAATCAAAAAAAAAATTTCCCCAATTATTCAAAAACACTTCCCCTAAACTAAAATATTTTTTTATTATTTTAATAGTTATAATTAAATTTTTTAATAAAATATTTCTTAAATTTAATAATTACAATTAATAAATTGATTTAAATTTTAAATAATTTGTTTTAAATTCATCCAACATAACTTATTAATTTAATAAAATTTTTAAATTTTGAATATTTTTAATAAAATAAATTTAAGTATGTTAATTCTTATTAAACTTCACAAATAATTTATATTGAACGAGTTAGTATTAAATTAATTTAATAAATTAATACTTTACATTTATCAACACTTTAAATTTATCAAATCGTAGACTTCTTCAACTATATATCACGTAAATATCAAGTCAGATCAATATCAGTTCAGGTTAAAAATAGGTTAGGTTCAAAGCAGGTCGGGTCAATTAACAGGTCGGGTTCAAAACAGGTCGGGTCCAAAACAGGTCGGGTCCAAAACAAGTCAGGTTCAAAACAGGTCGGGTCCAAAACAGGTTGGGTTCAAAACAGGTCGGGTAATATCGGATCTCGGGTCAATTCAGTCGGGTAAAATCGGTTATCTGCCAGGTCGGCTTCGGGTTCGGGTTCGTTTCAGTCGGGCGCAGGTCGGGTTTCATGTCCACAGTAACAGGTCCAATTCGGGTTCAGGTCGTTTTCAGTCAGACGCAGGTCGGGTTCGGTCACTACAGTTAGGGATGTAAAAACAGGTCAACAGTTGGGTTTCAGGTCGGGCTCTGTCAGATCGGGTCAAATCGGTTACAGGTCATTTCGGGTCATTTTTTGTTTTGACTCGATTCGGTTCGGGTTCGGGTTCATTTCGGGTCGGGTTCATTTCAGGTCGGGTTCAATTCAGGTCGGGTTCATTTCGAGTCGGGTTCATTTCAGGTCGGGTTCATTTCAGGTCGGGTCAAAACGGTTAATTGACAGGCTGATTTCAGGTCGGTTTCGTTTCAGGTCGGGTTCATTTCAGGTCGGTTTCGTTTCAGGTCGGGTTCATTTCAGGTCGGTTTCGTTTCAGGTCGGGTTCATTTCAGGTCGGTTTCATTTCAGGTCGGGTTCGTTTCAGGTCGGTTTCGTTTCAGGTCGGGTTCTTTTCAGGTCGGTTTTGTTTCAGGTCGGGTTCATTTCAGGTCGGTTTCGTTTCAGGTCGAGTTCATTTCAGGTCGGGTTCCTTCGGGTTTATGGTTTATTGTGTTATGTGTATTATATATATTGACGGATTATGATTTTTATTTTTAAGGTTTAGGGTTTAGGGTTTAGGGTTAGGGGATTACGTATATGTGATATATATATATATTTGGTACTATTGGATTAATTTTTAGGGTTTAGGGTTTAGGGTTTGGGGTTTAGGGTTTAGGGATCTTAAATTAATACAAACATGCCCACATTAATTATATATATTGATGGATTATGGTTTTTAGGGTTAAGGGTTTAGGGTTTAGTAATCTTAAATTAATACAAACATGCCTACATTAATTATATATATATATTATATTTATATATATATATTGATGGATTATGGTTTTTAAGGTTTAGGGTTTAGGGTTTAGTAATCTTAAATTAATACAAACATGCCCACATTAATTATATATATTGATGGTTTAGGGTTTAGGGTTTATGGTTTATGGTTTAAGGGTTTAGTGTTTATGGTTTAGTGATCTTAAATTAATACAAACATGCCTACATTAATTATAGATATATTGATGGATTATGGTTTTTAGGGTTTAGGGTTTATGGTTTATGGTTTAGGGTTTAAGGGTTTAAGGGTTTAGTGTTTATGATTTAGTGATCTTAAATTTATACAAACATGCCTACATTAATTATAGATATATTGATGGATTATGGTTTTTAGGGTTTAGGGTTTAGGGTTTAGTGTTTAGGGTTTAGGGTTTAGTAATCTTAAATTAATACAAACATGCCCACATTAATTATATATATTGATGGATTATGGTTTTTAGGGTTTAGGGTTTACTAATCTTAAATTAATACAAAAATGATACGTACATACGTACATGTAATATATATATATTGATGGATTAATGGTTTTTGTTTTTAGCGTTTAGGTTTTAGCGTTTAGGTTTTAGGGTTTAGTGGTTAGGGTTTAGGGTTTATTAATATTTTTATTATTATTATTATTATATACTTAAATACAATTATTATTATTATTATTATATATTTACTATGCTTATTATTATTATTAGTTTTATTATTATTATTATTATTATTATTATTATTATTATTATTATTATTATTATTATTATTATTATTATTATTATTATTATTATTACTACTACTATTATTATTATTATTATTATATACTTAAATACAATTATTATTATTATTATTATTATATATTTACTATGCTTATTATTATTATTAGTTTTATGATTATTATTATTATTATTATTATTTGTAATTAATGTATAGGGTTTAGGGTTTAGGGTTTAGGGTTAGGGACTATGGTTCATTGATTAAATATTATGGTTTAGGGTTTAAACCCCTAATGTCTAATTCTAAACCCTAAGCATTAAACCATAAAGCATGAGTAATTAACCCTAACCACTAAACCCTCGATCTAGGATTACCCTAAACCTATGAGCTATAGATTAAATATTAGGGTTTTATGGTTTAGAGGGTAGAGGTTATTGTTTAGGGTTTAGGGTTAGGGGCTATGGTTCATTGATTAAATATTAGGGTTTAAGGTTTAAACCCCTAATGTCTAATTCTAAACCCTAAGCATTAAACCCTAAAGCATGAGTAATTAACCCTAACCACTAAACCCTCGATCTAGGGTTTTATGCTATATGCTATAGATTAAATATTAGGGTTTTAGACTTTAGAGGGTAGTTGTTATTGTTTAGGGTTTAGGGTTAGGGGCTATGGTTCATTGATTAAATATTAGGGTTTAAGGTTTAAACCCCTAATGTCTAATTCTAAACCATAAGCATTAAACCCTAAAGCATAAGTAATTAACCCTAACCACTAAACCCTCGATCTAGGGTTTTATGCTATATGCTATAGATTAAATATTAGGGTTTTAGACTTTAGAGGGTAGTGGTTATTGTTTAGGGTTTAGGGTTAGGGGCTATGGTTCATTGATTAAATATTAGGGTTTAAGGTTTAAACCCCTAATGTCTAATTCTAAACCATAAGCATTAAACCCTAAAGCATGAGTAATTAACCCTAACCACTAAACCCTCGATCTAGGGTTTTATGCTATATGCTATAGATTAAATATTAGGGTTTTAGACTTTAGAGGGTAGTGGTTATTGTTTAGGGTTTAGGGTTAGGGGCTATGGTTCATTGATTAAATATTAGGGTTTAAGGTTTAAACCCCTAATGTCTAATTCTAAACCCTAAGCATTAAACCCTAAAGCATGAGTAATTAACCCTAACCACTAAACCCTCGATCTAGGGTTTTATGCTATATGCTATAGATTAAATATTAGGGTTTTAGACTTTAGAGGGTAGTGGTTATTGTTTAGGGTTTAGGGTTAGGGGCTATGGTTCATTGATTAAATATTAGGGTTTAAGGTTTAAACCCCTAATGTCTAATTCTAAACCCTAAGCATTAAACCCTAAAGCATGAGTAATTAACCCTAACCACTAAACCCTCGATCTAGGGTTTTATGCTATATGCTATAGATTAAATATTAGGGTTTTAGACTTTAGAGGGTAGTGGTTATTGTTTAGGGTTTAGGGTTAGGGGCTATGGTTCATTGATTAAATATTAGGGTTTAAGGTTTAAACCCCTAATGTCTAATTCTAAACCATAAGCATTAAACCCTAAAGCATGAGTAATTAACCCTAACCACTAAACCCTCGATCTAGGGTTTTATGCTATATGCTATAGATTAAATATTAGGGTTTTAGACTTTAGAGGGTAGTGGTTATTGTTTAGGGTTTAGGGTTAGGGGCTATGGTTCATTGATTAAATATTAGGGTTTAAGGTTTAAACCCCTAATGTCTAATTCTAAACCATAAGCATTAAACCCTAAAGCATGAGTAATTAACCCTAACCACTAAACCCTCGATCTAGGGTTTTATGCTATATGCTATAGATTAAATATTAGGGTTTTAGACTTTAGAGGGTAGTGGTTATTGTTTAGGGTTTAGGGTTAGGGGCTATGGTTCATTGATTAAATATTAGGGTTTAAGGTTTAAACCCATAATGTCTAATTCTAAACCCTAAGCATTAAACCCTAAAGCATAAGTAATTAACCCTAACCACTAAACCCTCGATCTAGGGTTTTATGGTTTAGAGGGTAGTGGTTATTGTTTAGGGTTTATGATTAGGGTTTAAGATTTAGGGTTTAAGATTTAGGGTTTAGGATCTAGGGTTTAAGATTTAGGGTTTAAGATCTTTTGACTCGGACTCACTCTATAAATAGACCTTCACCCCCCTTCATTTTACACTTTTTCCCCTACCGTTACTCTGCCAAAATATCCTCTCATCTTCTCTCTCCTCTAAAAACACAAAATTCCCAGAAAGTTTCATTCTTTTTCGATCAAACTCTTGGTTTTTTACCAAGTTCTTCCCTGTTCTTCCACTTTCCCCTCTCCAGATCCTATACAAACACCTTAGCCCACCAAAAACCTGTTTATTCTCGATCAAAACATCTTTTTTTTTCAAAGTTCTTCCTTGTTCATCCAATTTCCCCTCTCCAGATCTTATACAAACACCTTAGCCCACTCTCCATTTGTTTGTTCTCGATCAAAACCTAATTTTTTCTCAAGAACAACCCTATGTTCTTCCATTTCCATCTTTTCAATCCTTCAAACCCTAATCCCCAATTCAATTCTGTTTTACCCTAAACCCTTATCCAGAAACCCTAAACCCTTACCTTTGATCCAGAAACCCTAAACCTTTACCCATGATCCACAAACCCCAAACCTTATACCCCAATCCTCAAACCCTAAACTCTTACCCATGATCCTCAAACCCCAAACCTTATTCCCTAATCCTGTAACCCTAAACCCTAATCTGCAAACCCTAAACCTCTTCAGATCCACTCTGAGCCTTCTCATTCCACTGTCCAGACTGTTCGTTGTCTTCCTCTCTCTCTCGGTAAGTACAAAACCCTTTCATATTTCATTTAATTATTTAGTTTTTTAAATTTCATTTCACTAACTCTCTTGTGCTTTGATCTCAGGATCGTTTCTGGGTTCTTCAAGAGTCTTCTTCTACATCTGCGTTTGGGTTTAGGGTTTCTTCTCTTCCTCTTTTATTTATTTTTTAAATGTTTCTGTCTTGATTTTTGTTTGCATGTTTCTGTCTTGATTTGTATATATGTTTTCATTTATATGTTTATATGTTTCTTCTCTTTCTGATTTGTATTTATGTTTGCATGTATTTTTTCTGCTTTGTATATATGTTTGCATGTTACAGTCTCGATTTATGCTTCTGTTTTTCTGGTTTGTTTATATGTTTGCATGTTAGAGTTTTGATATATGTTTGCATGTTTCTGATTTGTATATATGTTTGCATGTTTGAGTCTTGTTATATGTTTGCATGTCTACTTTGTTTGGTTTTTTTTGGGTTTCTGTTTCTGTTGTTGATTTAGTATGCATGCTAGGGTTTCCTTGGTTTAATCCGAGTATATAGGCTGGAATACCAGACCTGCGGGGCTACTGGTGCCAAAGGGGGTTTTTAAAGGACCCTGGGGTTCGGTGTAAACAACGCCACGTACAAGGATTAAACTGAAACCACCCTCTGTTTCTGTATTGTTTGTTTAGTATGCATGCTAGGGTTTCTGTGTTGTTGATTTAGTTTGCATGCTAGTTGTTTTAATTTTTTTACTAACTGTGGTTCCTCTTGATCTCAGGTACGTTTTTGGGTTCTTCAAGAGTCTTCTTCCACATCTGCGTTTGTGTTTAGGGTTTCTTCTCTTCCTCTTTTATTTATTTTTTAAATGTTTCTGTCTTGATTTTTGTTTGCATGTTTCTGTTTGCATGTTTCTGTTTGCATGTTTCTGTCTTGATTTGTATATATGTTTTCATTTATATGTTTGCATGTTTCTTCTCTTTCTGATTTGTATTTATGTGTGCATGTTTTTATTCTGCTTTGTATATATGTTTGCGTGTTACAGTCTCGATTTATGCTTCTGTTTTTCTGGTTTGTTTATATGTTTGCATGTTAGAGTTTTGATATATGTTTGCATGTTAGAGTTTTGATATATGTTTGCATGTTTCTGATTTGTATATATGTTTGCATGTTTGAGTCTTGTTATATGTTTGCATGTCTACTTTGTTTGGTTTTTTTTGGGTTTCTGTTTCTGTTGTTGATTTAGTATGCATGCTAGGGTTTCCTTGGTTTAATCCGAGTATATAGGCTGGAATACCAGACCTGCGGGGCTACTGGTGCCAAAGGGGGTTTTTAAAGGACCCTGGGGTTTGGTGTAAACAACGCCACGTACAAGGATTAAACTGAAACCACCCTCTGTTTCTGTATTGTTTGTTTAGTATGCATGCTAGGGTTTCTGTGTTGTTGATTTAGTATGCATGCTAGTTGTTTTAATTTTTTTACTAACTGTGGTTCCTCTTGATCTCAGGTACATTTCTGGGTTCTGCAATGGATTCTGTTTCTTTTGAGATGAACTATCCTGGTGAAACTGGTAAGGTTCTTTCTTTCTTTTTATTTTCTTTATTCTTTACTTGTTTTCAGTGTTAAAGTTACTAACTCTGTAATTGTTTTTTGAAGGGGAAGCTAATGATCAAGTGTCAATAGTTGCTCCTACCTCTAGGAGGAGGGCTTCAACTGACATTGGGAGAAGAACTTCTCCTGTGTGGGATCACTATACATTTATTAAGACTGCTGATGGTGTCATTGCTCAATGTAAGTATTGCAAAACTTCTAGCTATAAAGCTAATTCTTATGTTGGTACTTCTACACCTAAAAGACATACTGATAAATGCCAAGCCTATAAAGATTTTCTTGCTAAAAATGTTACTAGTAGTTCTGCATCTGTTTTTGATCAAAAAAAATATTGTGAACTGTTTGCTGAAGCTGTTCTCTGTCATGGTTATGCTTTAAGTATTGTTGAGCATGAAAAACTTAGGGTTCTGCATCAGTATTTGAATCCTAATGTTAAGCATATTTCTAGGTATACCATTACTAAACATTGCATGTTAAAGCATGAAAAACATAAAAAATTGCTGATTGATTCTATGAGTTCTATTCCTAGTCGTATCTGCTTTACATGTGATGGATGGTCTGCTTGCACTTCACGTTCTTATTTTGCTTTGACTGCTAATTATGTTGATAATAACTGGAAACTTCAGTCTAAAATACTTAATTTTAGGCGTTTCCCCCCTCCACATGATGGTGAGTCTATATATAAGTTTGTGAAAAAAATGTTATGTGAATGGGGTCTTGAGAAAAAAGCCTTTACCATTACTGTTGATAATGCTTCTGCCAATGATCGAATGGTGAAGAGGCTTAAGGATGACTTGAATGCTATTTCTCCCCTACCTTGCGGTGGTAAGTTCTTTCATGTAAGGTGTGCTGCCCATATTTTGAACTTAATTGTTCAAAGAGGTTTGAAGGTAATTGACTCTTCTGTTCTTAAGTTGCGTGAAATTGTTAAGTTCATTGATTCTTCTGATGCTAGACTTTGTAACTTTGACTCTGTTGTTAAAGACTGTGGTTCTTCTTTTTCTGGTAAATTAATCCTAGATGTCCCTACTAGATGGAATTCTACATATCTAATGCTTCGTAGGGCCATTGATGCTAAAGTAGCCATAAACTTGTTTGTTAATAGGGAAAATGATTTAGATGTAATTGCTGATTCTGAGTGGGAAACTTCCCAATTGATCTGTGATTTTCTGGAGCCTTTTTTTGAGATTACTACACTGTTTTCTGGTTCTAAGTATCCTACTTCTAACCTTTTTTTGGCTAATGTGGTTGCCATTGAGAAACTGTTGTATGATGCTCACAATGATCCTTGAGAGGCCATCTCTGCAATGGCTGGACCTATGCTTGAGTTGTATGAGAAGTATTGGTCTGAGCACTCGACCATTTTGTCCTTTGCTGTTTTGCTTGATCCAAGGTATAAATTACAACTCCTGAAGGAGTTGTATTCTGTCCTCTATGTTGAGGATGAGGTTGAGAGAAGGGTAAGTATTGTTTACAATGAATTTGTAAACATGTATGTTTATTATTCAAAATCTGTCCTTTGCAATTCTGGATCTTCTGTTCGAAGTAACTCCTCTCTAAGTACAACCGAGTCCTCCACTGGTCGGCCTCGAACATTTAAGAAGTCTAACCTTTTTCAGGTTAGTTTTTTTTGTTATTTCAGTTTCCTTTATTTTATTATTTTAGTTTCAATTACTGACTTGTTTTTTTCTTTCTAGAACTTTGATGCTAATCTAGCTGCTTCAAGGAGTGGGAAGTCAGATGTTGACTCTTTTATTAGTTTGCCCCTTCTCCCTCATGCTGATGATTCAGACTTTGATATTTTGGATTATTGGAAAGCCCAATCTGTGTCTTTCCCTGTACTTTCTCTCATGGCTAGAGATATCTTAGCCATTCCCATCACTTCAGTTGCTTCTGAATCATCTTTTAGCACTGGTGGTAGGATTTTAAATAAGCTAAGGGCTAAACTCCTTCCTAAAAATGTTGAGATATTTGTGACAACTCGTAATTGGTTGTATGGGTTTGAGCCCGAGGAAGAGGATGAGGAATATCTTTCTGTTATGAAAGATTGTGCAGTTGATGAAGATCCTAGTGCAGAGTAAGTTTCTGATTTGTTTAACTTATTTTTTTTTGTTTTTTTTTGATTTCATAACTGATTAGTTCTTTTTTTTGTAGGGACCTTTGAGAACAAGGAAGCTATGGATCTGGTAGGTATGTTTTCTATATGTTGAAAGCTGGAGATGTTTGGTAAGTTGTTCTTATTCACTGTCTTTTTTTTAATTTTATATTTCTCATTGATTCTGTTTTATGTTTGCTTTATATGCATGTATGTATGTTTCTGTTTTGTTGCTCACTATGTAATGTGTATGTATACTTCTGTTTTATGTTTGGTTGTATATGCATGTATGTTTGTATGTTTCTGTTTAGTTGTTCACTATGTAATGTGTATGTCTGCTTCTGTTTTATGTTTGGTTATATATGCATGTATGCATGTATGTATGTTTCTGTTAAGTTGCTCAGTATGTAATGTGTATGTATGCTTCTGTTTTATGTTTGGTTATATGTATGTATGTTTATGTTTCTGTTAAGTTGCTTAGTATGTAATGTGTATGTCTCCAGCATGTATGTTTTTGTTTAGTTGTTCACTATGTATTGTGTATGTATGCTTCTGTTTTATGTTTGGTTATATATGAATGAATGTATGTATGTTTCTGTTTAGTTATATATGCTTGGTTTGCTTTATTTCAGTCTGTTAATGTTTCTAATGATTTTAATTGCTTGTTGCAGTTTGTTGCTGGTTGCTGGTTTTCCTAGTTTTAATTATGTTGGTGACTTAGCTTTAAAAGTTAAGTTGCCCATAATTTAAACTTGGTTGCCCTTCAAAGCTTGATGATGATAATTCTGGTAGCAAAGTTTGTAAAACTTTGTTATAAGATCTGAGAGCTTAAAGTTTAAACTTTTGTAGTTTTGTAAATTTTGTAATGTTAAAGTTGAAGTATCAGTTTGTAAAGATTATTTAGTTTGTAAGTTTCAGTTTGTTGTAAGTTTCAGTTTGTAAAGATTATTTAGTTTGTAAGTTTCAGTTTGTTAAACTTCTTGTAATATTCAATAAAGTACTTTATCAGAATGCAAGTTTGTAAGTTTCAGTTTGTAAGTTTTACCTTATTCTGTTTTTAGAAGTATCCTTGATTCCATCCGAAGTTAATGTTTTATTATATTTTAAGCAAGTTAACATAATTAAGTCATTTAAGTTAATCAGTTTACATACTTAATTGACTTAGCAAAAACTGATTTTCTTATATTAATTTAGTATACATATTTAGTTTAATAACTTCAAACGAATTTTAGTTAAGTATAAAAAAATATTTCATAATGGTTATTCATTCAACTTATGTAATTAAGTACTTTATAAGAATGCAAGTTAAGTTAATTTATTAACTAACTTAACTTAAAATGAATGCAAGTTAATTAAATTTATTTTTAATCTTAAGTTAAGTTAATTTAATAACTAACTTAACTTCAATTAAAATGAATGTAAGTTAATTATTTAGCATTAATTTATTCTTAAGTTAATTATTTAATAACTAACTTAACTTCAATTAAAATGAATGTAAGTTAATTATTTAGCATTAATTTAATAACTAAGTTAAGTTTAATCTTAAGTTAAGTTAATTTATTCTTATAATAAAAAATTTAAGTCATCTTATTTTAATTAAGAATATAGATTTAATTTAATAATTTTTACTCATTTAACTTAATTTGATTAAGTATAAAATTTTAATTTAATAATGGTTATTCATTTCACTTAAGTTAATTAAGTATAATAGTTTATCTTTGAAGTTATTTTAAAATAATAGTCAAGTTAATTAGAAATACAATTTAGGGTAAACTACACCGGTGGTACCCTAACTATGTCTGTATTCCTACTTTGGTCCCAAAACTATATTTTTCGGCAAAAGAGTCCCTTCCGTTACATAGTTTTCTTGTTTTGGTCCCCCGACGTTAAATAACTAACGGTTTTGCTGATGTGGCATTTTTTAATATTTTTTAAGGCTGACGTGGCATTTTTAAATATTTTTTTAATCATTTCTCTCTCCTCTTATATATTATTTTTATTTAATTTTATTCACCCAATCATGTTGTGACACGTGTCACTACACTATTAGGTGAAAAAACCCCCCAAATATCCTAAAAATCGAAAGTGGTGCTGCTGGGATTCGAACCCAGGACCACCAGCCCACCAAGCATGCACTTGAACCATCTAGGCTAAGCTGAATAATTGATTCAAATCTACTAACATTCATATTTAATCTGTGCAAATTAACTCGGAAATATCTCTCCTTGAAAACATTTCCTCTCGTTTCGCCTCTTCTCTCTCACTCTCTCCTTCTGATCTGCAGAAACAAATCATAACCCTTTTTTCATTTTCCAATTTGGAACTCTGGGTTTCTTTTCTTTTTTAATTTGGTAATCAGGGAAAAGAGCTTTGATTGATTTGTTGATGAGAGGCCGAAGCAGAAAGCTCATGAATCTATGGAGATTAGGAGAAGTACATTATGTGAGCTCTGGATTGTTTGGTGAAAAAGGTTGTTTGAATAAGATTGAAACGAATGCATTCGCAGTGATAATCTGATCCGGCGAGAGAAAATCGTCGTTTCGATGTTTAGTGGAAATGGGTCGTCGTTGATTTGAGGGAAAAAGAAGGGCTTTGCAGGGGAGCAGTAACGAAGAACTTGCTGATTTGAAGAGAAATCGATTGGGTTTTATGATTCTTGACAATGCCATGAGAAAACGACGATGAGAAAACGACGATTGGGTTTTATGATTCTTGACAATGCCATGAGAAATCGATTCCCAGCGGCACCAATTATGTTTTTAGGTTTTTTTGGGTGAATTTGTACAGCTTAAATATAAGTGTTAGTAGATTTGAATCAATTATTCAGCCTAGCCTAGATGGTTCAAGTGCATGCTTAGTGGGCTGGTGGTCCTGGGTTCGAATCCCAGTAGCACCACTTTTGATTTTTAGGATATTTGGGGGTTTTTTCACCTAATAGTGTAGTGACACGTGTCACAACATGATTGGGTGAATAAAATTAAATAAAAATAATATATAAGAGGAGAGAGAAATGATTAAAAAAATATTTAAAAATGCCACGTCAGCCTTAAAAATATTAAAAAATGCCACATCAGCAAAACCGTTAGTTATTTAACGTCGGGGGACCAAAACAGGAAAACTATGTAACGGAAGGGACTCTTTTGCCGAAAAACATAGTTTTGGGACCAAAGTAGGAATACATGCATAGTTAGGGTACCACCGGTGTAGTTTACCCTACAATTTATTAATACTTAGAATTATTATTAATTCAATTTATCTTTTAATTGAAGTTAAGTTAGTAATTTATCAATACTTGAAATTATTATTAATTTTATAATTTTTCAATACTTGACATTATTTTATATTCATTAAATATAACTTCTTTAAATGTCAGATAATTATCATTATTAGCAAATCAAATAATAGTATTAGTTCAGGTTAATATCAGTTCAGGTCAATATCAGTTCAGGTCAATATCAGTTCAGGTCAATAACAGTTCAGGTCAATAACAGTTCAGGTCAATATCAGTTCAGGTCAATAACAGTTCAGGTCAATAACAGTTCAGGTCAATAACAGTTTAGGTTCAAAACAGGTCGGGTTCAAAACAGGTCGGGTTCATTTCAGGTCGGGTCCAAACAAGTCGGGTTAAATCGGTTATCTGGCAGGTTAGTCTCGGGTTCGGGTTCGTTTCGGTCGGGTGCAGGTCGGGTTCGGTTACTACAGTAACAGGTCAATTTCGGGTTCGGGTTCACTTCGGTCGGGTGCAGTTCGGGTTCGGTTTCTACAGTTATAGGTCAAATTCGGGTTCGGGTTCGTTTCGGTCGGGTGCAGGTCGGGTTCGGTCTTTAAATTCTTGGGTTAAACCAGGTTCTGACTCGATCGGGTTTCAGGCAGGTTACCAGGTCGGGTCAGTTTTTCACACCCCTAACTACAGTAACAGGTCGAATTTAGGTTCGGGTCAACAACAGTCGGTTACAGATCGAGTTCGAGTCATTAAACTTTCAGGTCAAATCAGGTTCTGACTCGAGCAGGTTTCAGTCGGGTTTTCAGGTCGGGTCAACTTTTTACATCCCTACTAATAATATGGAAAGATGTTTGTGACAAGAGCTGCATATGCTTTCTATTTCAATCAAAATCGTACCAAATTGAAGTAGGTTTCCATCCAAATCGTACCAAAATTCACATTTTTCAGTTAAAATTAGTTTATTTCATATTTATGAAAATGAAAGAAAATATTTTAGGTAAAAATATACATTCAACAAATGACCACAAATATAGGATAATATATTTGTATATAAATCTTCACTAATATCCTATTTGATCCTTAAAACATTTTTTAAACACTTAATTTATCTGTAACAGTTTTTAATTATTTTACTATAAACTATATAAGTTTTAGGAAATAAAAACATCATTACAATACTCTCTCTGTTCTATTAACCTTATCTCATTGTGTGTAAAAATTATCCTACTTAAATTATCTCTTTAAAAACTCAAGAATTTTTAATATGCACATTTTTCTATTTATTTTTTAAAAAATTTAACAAAATAAAATTTAACTTTTCAATAATAAAATTATCATTTTACAAAACATCTCTTGTCTATTTTTCTTCTTTCTAAAACTAGTTTTAAGAGGGACGAAAGGAATAATATTTATTATGTTTTAAATAATTTTTAAAATTTAAATTGAATCGATAGTTAAATAATTCATGACATCAACTCACTTAAAATTGCAAGCTAATAAAACATTTTGCAAAGGCAAATAAGATCCAATTCAAAACTCAAAATGATAACAATGATATAAACTCAAAAGTGCCATTTTTGCTGGGGAAATAAAATGAAAAGAAGCTTCTATTTCATAATTTGATGTTCCAGGCTTGAATTCATCTGCAGAATCTCATAATATTTATCCTTAAACTCTATGGGCAATTCAAAAACCAATCTTGACCCACGTTTACTAGTGCTCCCAACCCACTTATAAGATCCTCGATAATATTTATCGTAACTGAACGCGATAACATGTACTATATTTCAATTGTAAGATCCAAAAATATCCGGAACAAGCACTACAGAGTCTTTTGTTCACATAAGTTGTTCTTCAGGCATATTTTTACCATAATATGGCAGTGGCACACATATATACAGCAGGAGGCTGTTACTTTCTGCTCCCGAACTGGCCTCCGGTGTAAGTCTGTCCGAAGGACCAACTTGATGGAGCAACGTTGAAAGAAGCAACACTGTGACCATTGCTGGTTGTTACGATAAAAGACAGGCTTTGGCCATTAAGGTAAGCATTGCTTTGCCAGTTCTGGCCCCAGTTCCTCGACATTTGTTGCCATCTGGTCTTTGAACCTTTAATGGCCACCGAATGAACATCACCAGCACCTCCAACATTGGTGATCAGCACCAAATTGAAGTAGGAATGTCCATTGATTGTGAACCTTATGCCCCCACTTCTCCTACACTTCACCCTGAGGAAACAAAAATAAAAGTTTGAACAGTGGCGAGGGTGTCGGTGGAAATTGGAAAATGAATTTTTGAGAAATATTTTGTTTCCCACTGTTTGCTTACCTTCTGTAAATTACAGGGACAATACCGGCTCTGTATTGGCCAATGTGTTCGAAAATCGGTTGCGAGAGATCGAAGTGGTGATTTGGAGGGTCACACCAGCCTCCCGGAGGGCAGAAGTTAGTGGCGGTGACGACAATGGAGCCGGGCAGGCACCATTGTGGGTCATTCACACACTTGAGCTCATAGCATGCACCACAGCTCAACCCATTGTTGAACAAGGCAGTGCTCAAGGCTGCTGTGTTAATACCATAACCTTGGCTAATTAGGTTTCCATAGCCACAAGCTCCACCTATAGCAGATCCAAGAATCAATAACAACAAATATATGTATATGTATATGTATATGATATTTTTAGATTGAGAAAAGTACCCATTGTGCCAGAAGCATCACCACCGCCATAGAAAGTGGCATGAGCGTTGATCCATGGTCCGAGGGTTCCATGAACAAGGTTGAGGAGTGAGAGTAATAGAGCTACAAGAAAGTACCCCAAGTGCCCCATTGTTCTGCATGTGAAAAAACATACTCCATCAACAAAAATATATATATTCAAAATTCTAGTACTAACGAAGAACTCGAAGAGCAAGAGAAAGATAGGAAATAATAATTTAACCTTGAGAAAAGTTTTGTGGGAAAGAAGGGGGTGTTTGAACTAATAAATAGAGTGCAGCAGTACTTGCTGTGATGCTAATATTGCGCTGTAAAATTTTCATAAACGTGAAAGAAAAAAAAACACAATTTAAGATAACTATCATAACGTAACGATCATTATTTAGTAGTCAACTTCAGAACTGAGTGAACACAAGTTGACAACATGGGACCAAGCAACAGCAATGGTGGTCTGCAAGGCTCAAACCGCGTGGTTTTGTTGTGGGACAAGTAGCCATGAACCCTTATGTGGGGTTTAAGTGAATTTGGCTCACAGTTTGGAATCCTTATGCTATCAATATTGGGTGAATGACGAGGGAGGGAGGGAAACAAGAGCAGAACTGGCTTCATCTAAGAGTGAAAAAGCTTGGTCACTGTGAAGATCTCTTTGGGGCCAATAATGGTGAAATATGAACTTTTGTTTGATATGTGGAAGAAGATATTCAAATCTGGCTCAAAGAGCAAGCGAAGGATTTTTTTTTGCTAAATGATCTGACAATGTGTTTCTTTCTCTAGGGACATGAGTAAAATTGGAAGGTATAATTATTTTAGTTAGACGATCAATCTCCTCGAATAATTCCCACCACCTCAAAGGCCTTAATGTTGGGTCTTTGATCCACTTCAGCACCACCATCAATAAGATTTGATAGCCAGGGAAGTTTTGTGTTGAGTGTATAAAAATTCTATATTTTATCTCTCATTTACCCATATTTCTACTGCATTCAAGCATAATTCATTGCATTTAGGATATATTTCTACATATACATCACAATTAGATAAAATGACACAGTTACTACTGATTTTGGTCACTTTTGCAGGTAACTGCTGCAGTAGACTCGTGGCAGCAAAGGAGCAGAGCTGGATCACAGAATCGGGGTCAAGAAGCAAAACGATGTTGTGGCTATTGTCGTGGCAGCCATGACGACAGAATGGTGAAGTGGAAAAGTGAAGTGGAGCTCGACAGATAGACGATTTCAAGCCGGTCTGTCGTGGACCACTCCTATATTTTTTTGAGCCCTGAGGCAGAATGAAGGCCAAGCCCAAACTTTAAGGAAGAAACTCAAGGCAAGAAAAGAGGACGAATTAAAGGCATCTACTTAGAAGATTTAATCTCCAATAGAGTTGTACTTTAGTTTAAACTTGTATTCTTGTCATATTAGAAAACTTGGACCCAATGCCTATATAAAGGCATGTAATTCGACCTAGGGAAGGAGATCTCATTCCTAGTCGTTTTCCCAAAAACCCTTGTCGTTTTTCCCTTCTCCAACATGTTCTAAACTCCCCCTAGGGCTAAGGGTTAATTCTATAAAGTAGTTGTAAGGATTGTATTGTTTTAGGAATTTTCTATCAAGCAATAAAAAACTTCAAGTTTATTTATTCTGGTTTTCATATCTCGAAAGAGTATCGGGAGAGCATTGTGAGGTTATTCATTTGTTTGATATCGGGAGAGTCAAGCATACGAACATAATAAATACGCGTTTTCCAGTTTATGGTTAAACCATCTCGGCTTAGGGATAAGTACGAGGTTAAGTGGCTAAGAAAGAATTCAACAACATTGGTGTTCACCCTTTTAATCACGTCGGGAGGTATTATCCAAGAAGTGTCCATCAACAGAACTTAGGCCTAGGGATAGGACAAGTTATAGCAAGGATTCTTTCCAAGCTTGAAGTACAGAGTTGTGTGATCGATGCCGCGACATCAACAGACTTCTGCCGCGACAGGTGCTGTCGCGACATGGACGACGACATAACATAAGTTTCTCTTACAGTGCAACACATGCACTATTGAGCAATTCAATACCGGCCTATTTCTTAAACCTGATTCCTTACTCTTTTATTTTAGTTGTTTATCAAGATTACTTCACAATCCAATTAAACTATTTCTCTCTCTTGTGTAGCAATTCAAGGATAGAGTTATTTCCAATCCCTATGGAGACGATATCCGATACTCCAAGTATCACTTTAGTACTTGCGTCGTCTACACTTGCACTATTTGCGATAAGACTCTTTTACATGCAAAAAGTTTTTGGCGCCGTTGCCGGGGACTGGCAACATATCTTTACCCTTTTTATTACTGCACTTTTTCTTTTTATTTTTCTGTTTTTAGTGGTGCTATTTACCCTGTGTTTTTCACAAGGTTTTCTGTTTGCTTATGCGCAGATCTAGATAAGGCAAAGAACTTAAGTACGAACTAGACCTCGAAATCGAACGCACGTACCAACTTAGGAACCAAGCCCGACTCTTGATAGCAAGAAACAACTATCTTGAGGAGAAATAGAAGCAATGGTGAACGGAAGGCAAAACGACGGGGTAGATGACCCACACAATAATAATTAGAGGGTTATTGATGATCCTCCCCAAGATGCCCGGAATGAACGGCCTGTTGCCGCTGCCGCACGGAAGTCTTGCCGCGACTACATGGTCAATGACCATGTTGAACTGGAAACCACCTTGCCAGACGTGGAAGCTGAAAACTTCAAGCTGAAACTTATCATGTTTAGCATGATAAATTCCACTGGCCAGTTTAGTGGTTCTGCAACAGAGGATGCACGAGAACATCTGAAAACGTTCCAAGAAATCTGTGGATTGTTCAGACTACCAGAAATAAATCTGGAAGTACTGAGGCTCCGGTTATTTCCCCATTCATTGAGAGACAGAGCTAAAACTTGGTGGAATAAATTAACACCAGGTTCAATACGAACTTGGGCAGATCTCTCTCGTGAGTTCTTATCTCGTTTTAATCATTCTCATTTATCTGAAAGATTACGTAAGGAGATTGCTACTTTTCAACAAGAAGATGATGAACCAATGCACAAGGCATGAGACAGATTTACAACTCTTCTTCGGAACTGCCCGATGCATGGATTTCCCGTATGGAATCAGGTCGTCAAATTCTACAACGCTGCCAATGCACACACTCGTCTGAGAATAGATTCAGCAGCGAATGGGCTATTACTGGATAAGGAACCAGACGAGGCGATGATAGTGTTGAAAAAGCTAGCGAAAAATGATGAGCAACTTCCTACAGCTAGGAGAAGGGGCAAACGAGGGATATATGTAAAGGATTATGAAGCTAATAATTCAATGAAATCACATGTTGCATACCTCACAATTATAGTGGAAAACCTACAACGAAAAGATTATAAAGTCGTATATTCTGCAGAAGAGGTATGTGAGACCTTTAGTGGGAACCACAGTTCAGAATACTGTCCTTTACAGTTGGAAGAAAGGATGTACGTTGGGAATTATAACAAGCCAAGAAACTATGATTCCAACAATTACAATCCTAACTGGAGGAAAGATCCTAAGTTTTCCTAGAGTAATCTGAACAATGCACTGAATCCTCCAATGCAGAACAACCAAAACCAAGGGGTACCCAGAATTCTGTTGTGACAGCAGCCGACAGTCACACCTAGTATATAGGAACAAACATTGGCAACATTTATGTCACATACAAGAGCATATATGGAAAACATTGATCACTTTGTCAAGAAAACTGGATCATTCATGGACAAGACAGAGATGAGGATGACAAACCATGAGGCTACCCTGAAATCTCTAGAGACACAGACGGGCCAAGTTTCCCAACATATCAAGCCAAGGTAGAACGAAGGATTCCCTAGTGATATTGAGGTCACTAGAAAACCCACACTTGAGCAGTGTAAAGCAATTAAACCTAGGAGTGGGAAACAGTTACAAGGGTCAGAGATAAAAGACGTACTAAGTAAGGAACCGACCCTAGATACACCTGCCATGAACACTGCCCCGGAAGAGGAGAAACAACCTGCTATTGACACACCTGCCGCGAAAGTAGAAGAAACAGAGAAGCAGACAAAAGATGCTGAAGAACTTAAGCCTTCTCAGATCCGAATACCATGTGAAGGACGTCTTAAAGATTACCATCCTCCACCTCCTTTTCCCTAGCAGTTATAGAAACAAAAACAGGAGCACCAGCTTAACAAGATTTATGATATTTTTAAACAAGTACACATTAACATACCGCTGCTGGAGGCCATCAAGCAGATGCCCGGTTATGTGAAATTTCTTAAGGACGAAATGTCAAAAAGGTCCAGACTTGGGGAATTTGAGACAGTAAAGATGACAGAAGGATGCATCACAATCTTGCACAAGCATCCATCCCAAAAGAAGAAGGATCCTGGGAGATTCATCATACCGTGCATAATTGGCGATAAATTTGTGGGTAAGGCACTTTGTGATCTTTGTGCTAGCATAAATCTAATGCTCAAATCTGTGTTTCAGAAATTAGGTATTGGACAAGAAAGGCCCATGACAGTCATGCTGCAGCTGGTAGACCGCTCTTACGTACAACCAGAAGGAAAGATCAAAGATATTCTGGTAAGAGTGGATAAATTTATTTTACCTGCTGACTTTCTTGTTTTAGACTGTGAAGCAGATGAAAACGCACCGATCATCCTGGGGAGACCCTTCCTAGCCATAGGCAGAACTGTGATCGATGTTCAGAAAGGAGAACTGACCATGAGAGTGAATGATCAGCAAATCAAACTCAATGTTCTCCACACAATAAAACATGACGATGCAGAAGAAGAGTGCAAGGCAATCTCTGAAGTAGTCCTTGGCCAACCCTGCATCAGATCGAGTTGCCACGACATACAGTTTGGTCACTGCCACATCAGTCACCCGAAAGACTGTCACGGCAGCAACGATGATAGTGACTCCTCCGACTCAGAAACATCCGACACTGAAGGTCCTAAAGAGGTAAATTGGATAGGCACACGTCCATGTAAGTTCTTCGAGCCTCTTAATTATATCTCGAATGAACATATAATCCAGAAGCCTTCAATTGAAAAGCCACATGTTCTAGATCTTAAGCCCCTTCCAGGGAAGCTTAAATATGTCTTTCTTGGTTTAAATGATACGTTGCCCGTAATCATCTCTTCCAGGTTGATGCAGGAATAGGAGCAGCGGCTAATCAGAATGCTATATGAGCATAAGAAGGCCATTAGATGGACTATAGCTGATATCCAAGGCATCAGCCCAACATTATGCATGCACAAGATTCTCTTGGAGGATGATCATAAGCCGACCATTGATGCCCAAAGAAGATTGAACGAGGCTATGCGAGAGGTGGTGCAGAAAGAGATTATCAAATGGCTCGATGCCGAAATCATATAAGCCATCTCAAACAGCATGTGGGTGAGCCTGGTGCAGTGTGTACCCAAAAAGGGAGGCATAACCGTGGTAACCAATGAACTAATCCCAACCAGGACTGTGATCGGTTGAAGGGTTTGTATAGATTACTAGAAGCATAATAAAGATATCTGGAAAGACCATTTCCCCTTACCTTTTATTGATCAAATTCTTGATATATTAGCGGGGAAACTTTACTATTGTTTTCTTGATGGTTACTCAGGTTATAATCAGATAGCAATTGCACCGGAGGACCAAGAGAAAACTACCTTCACATGCCCGTACGGAACCTATGCCTTTCGGAGAATGCCATTTGGTCTCTGCAATGCACCAGCAACCTTTCAACGATGCATGATGGAAATATTCTCCGACATGGTGGAGGATTTCCTAGAAATTTTCATGGATGACTTTTCCGTCTTTGGAGACAGTTTTGAAGGTTGTTTAGGCAACTTACAAAAAGTTCTTGAAAGATGCGAAGAGGCGAACTTGGTTTTGAACTGGGAAATGTGCCACTTCATGGTGGATGAAGGAATAGTACTAGGCCACAAGGTGAGCTACCGCGACATAGAGGTGGACAGAGCCAAAATAGAGGTCATCGAAAAGCTGCCGCCACCCACCACAGTTAAGGGGATTCAAAGTTTCTTAGGGCATGTTGGGTTTTATCGACGATTTATAGCCAATTTTTTGAAGATTACCAAGCCCCTATGCCACCTACTGGAGCAGAATCGCGCCTTTGATTTTAATGTTGAATGTAATGAAGCATTCAGAATACTGAAGGAGAAGCTGATAACAGCCCCAATCGTATAGCCGCCAGACTGGAGGTTGCCATTTGAAATAATGTGTGATGTCAGTGACTACACTGTCAGGGCAGCACTAGGGCAGAGGAAGGATAAGCTCTTCCATGTGATTTACTGTGCCAACAAAACACTGAATGATGCCCAAGTCAACTACACCACGACAGAGAAGGAGCTGTTAGCAGTGGTATTCTCAATCGACAAGTCCGTCCGTATATACTTGGAACAAAGGTGGTGGTCCATACAGACCATTCAGCACTGAAGTATCTATTCACGAAAAAGGATGCAAAACCTAGATTGATACGTTGGATCCTGCTGCTGCAAGAATTTGACATTGATATCAAGGATAAAAAGGGAACAAAGAACCAAGTAGCAGACCACTTGTCAAGGCTGGAGACGGGAAGGAGTCAATCCACAGACAAGACCAACATACTAGAGACCTTCCCAGACGAGCAGTTGTTTGCTGCCACCAGCACTGCTGCGACAGCCATGGCGGCAAGTAAGCTTTCTGAAACCCCTTGGTACACTCACATTGTTAATTACATTGTAAGTGGGTTATCACCTCCTGAACTTAACTACCAAGCAAGGAAGAGGTTCCAAAATGATGCAAAACATTATTATTAGGATGAACCTCTTCTTTTCAAACACTGTGCATATCAGATTATCAGGATATGCATACCACAGGACGAACAGGAAGTTGTGCTTCACCACTGCTATGCTTCCCCTTTTGAAGGACACCTAGGTGGAAACAAAACCGCTGCCAAGGTTCTGCAATCCGGTCTCTATTGGCCAACACTGTTCAAGGATGCACAAGCTTTTTACAAAGGCTGTGACAAGTGCCAAAGGACTGGGAACATATCGAGAATGCATGAGATGCCACTGCAGAACATATTAGAGGTCGAAATCTTCGATGTATGGGGAATCGACTTCATGGGGCCATTCCCAACATCTTGTGGGAATTGTACAGCCTACTGGCAGTGGACTATGTGTCAAAGTGGGTAGAAGCGATCGCCACTCAAAAGAATGACGCCAAGACTGTACAAAGATTTCTTCACAAGAACATCTTCTCTAGATTTGGCATCCCAAGGGCGATAATTAGTGATGAAAGGAGACACTTCGATAATAGGGTAATTGCTGCTGCTTTAAGAAAATATGGAGTAAAGAACCGGATTGCAATACCATACCACCCTCAAACCAATGAGCAGGCCGAGATATGCAACAGAAAAGTAAAGAACATACTAGAAAAGATGGTTAAACCCACTCGAAAGGATTGGTCTCTACATCTCAATGATGCACTATAAGCCTATAGAACAACGTTTAAAACACCATTTGGGATGTCACCCTATAGACTCATCTACGAGAAAACCTGTCATTTACCTATTGAGATAGAACACAAAGTTTATTGGGCTATCAAGGCAGTAAATATGGACTGAGATAAGGCAGGACAGAAAACGCTACTAGACTTGAATGAGATTGAAGAAATTCGAGCAATGGCCTATGACAATTCCAAGATCTACAAGGACAAAACCAAGAAGTGGCACGACAGGAAGCTGCTGCCACGACAGTTCTGCCCAGGGCAGCAGGTGTTGTTGTTCAACTCCAAGTTGAAGCTTTTTCCGAGAAAGCTTAAATCTAGGTGGTCTGGTCCTTTCCAGGTTGTCCAAGTTTTCCCTCATGGTGACATTACAATCAGATCACTGAAAGATGGGCACCAGTTCAAGGTCAATGGACAGAGACTCAAGCATTATCAGGGAACTGAAGCCCCAAGGATGCAGGAAGTAGTTACTTTAGGAGATGCCCCTCAAGGCACCTCTAATTTAACTTAGTTTTATTTTATTTTATTTATTTATTAGGAATTAAGATATTTATTTATTTATTTAGGAACTAAGATTTTAATTCAGTTTATTTGTTTAATTATTTTTAGGAAATAAAGGAAGCAAAGAAAAGAGGAGGAATGAACCAGCCCACCACATTCACAACAGCCCAGAAAGCCCAACGAACAAGCCTGTCGTCACAGCCTGTCACCAACTGTCGAGATAGACGCGGAGAAGACAGCCTGTCACGAAGCTGTCGCGATAGACACGCAAACGCGTAACAGACGCGCAGTAGACACGAAAACACGTGACAGACGTGTCAGAAACCGCATAACAGCTGGCCCTGTTATTCGCGCCTACCGTTACAGTCCCAACGGGCAGAAAAACCCCGTTCTATATAAACCCCCACTTCCTTTTCATTTTTCATCTCACTCTCAGTCTCTTAACTTGCTTCCTCTATTTTAGATCTCAGAAATTTCTTTTCATTTTTGCTACAGTCCTTGCAATGGCCAGCAGAAACACTCGCCGCAGCGCTGCCTCCACCTCTGCCACGGCAGTATCAACCCTAAGCCACAACGTCATTCCTAACCGGTTCGCATCCACAGAATCTGCCAAGAGGTACTACAGTTCCTTCCAGAAGAGGTAAATGTGGGAGGAATGATGGTTCATCTATACCCAACAAACGGGAGATCCAGGGCTAGAAAGTTTCATTGCTAAGAAGACACAAGCCCTCAAGTGGCAGAGATTTGCTACCCAGCCCAGGGAAATGAACGTAACCTTCGTTCGAGAATTCTACGCTACCGTCAACAACAAGGATGCCACGTCAGTGACCGTTCGAGGCAAAAAATTCTCTCTCGATCCGGTGTACATCAACACATTATATGGGCTGTACGTGAGCAAAAAGAAGGATGCCCACCGAAGGTTTGTGAATAGTCTGTCGCCGGCAGACTATGACGCTGTCATGGCAGAGGTTATAGAGGAAGCAGCGGAGTGGAACGATGACCCGAAACACCGATGGACCGTGAGGAGGACCCAGTTGACCCCACGAGCTAAGCTATGGAACCATTTTGTCAAGAAACGCCTCATGCCTGCCTCCCACAACAGCATTGTCGACAGACCGAGGTTAGCCCTTGTCTACTCTATTCTCAACAAGAGGCAAATCAATGTCGGCCGCTACATCCGAGAAGGAATCCTCGAGTGTGCTCTTCGACCGTTAGACCCCCTCGTCTTTCCTTATCTCATCACCACAATTTTTCGGGCAACAACGTACCAGAAATTGAAGAGGATGTTAAGGTCCAAGGAAAGGGGTGGACGCATCGAAATATTTAATGTCTCATGGAATTGAAAGATGTCACTCCTCTATCCTACATCAACCCCTCTGCCACGATAGAACCGACGGCAGACCCTGACTCTTCCGAACATGTCGCCGCAGAACAAGAGCAGACGACAGTAGCAACACCGACAGACACCTCCGGCCAGATTCTGACGATGCTGAAAAGGATGGAGGAACGATAGCTCGGCCTGATGGGCTTCATGAGGGATTTCACTACCGCAACGGTAAATTTTATTCAAAATGATTTACAATTTACCAATGTGCAATTCCCTTTCTTCCCAGAAAACTTCTTTGCCGCCCCCACTCTTGCTGCGAGCCCCAAAACTCCCTCTTCTGCCTCCACACCACACATGCCACGACAGGCGAAGGCGGTAGAAAATCTGTCACAACCAGAGGAGAGAAGAGGAAAGACCTCTTACCGGAGATCGACCCCAAATACTTTGAAGGGTTCTCCTCCTCCTCCGTCTAGAAGGACTCTGACTCTGAGCCATCCGTAGCCTGAGACATCTTCAAAGTCTACTCTCCGATGAAAAGGAAGAAGTTGAATGAGACTATCGAAGGACCCTACCAAGGTAGATCTGCCAGCAGCAGCAGCTCCGATGATGATCTTCGCGTCCTGGACCAGCCCCCACACATCTCACCGACACGTGTCCAACCACCTTGAGAGGCAAAGAAGAAAATGGCCTCTGCATCCCCAGCAACCTACCAGCCCTTGCCATTAAGGTCACTGCTTGCCGACAGCTCCAAGTCAGCAGCAGCAGCAACGACGACAGCTCCACCACTTAAGTGATTTTACTTATATTTTGCTGTCTTTGCTGTTTTATCTATTTTGTGATGTATTTTCTTTTCTGTTTTCATTTTATTCTATCATGCATTGAGGGCAATGCAACCCTCGAGTTTGGGGTTGGCATCCCTCCAGTTAAGTTTGTTTTTCTGTCAAAAAATGAAAAAAAACAAAAATTTGGCTTAAGTCTTTGAACTGAACTTACCTGCCGCGACATACTCTGTCAAGACAGTGCCTTTAGGATGTTTCTAGGAACAGTTTAGAGCCCTGCTATAGTTCTGATTCTTAGAACACCCTTTGTGACTCTTATGCTATCTAGACTTCTGTAGTGCACTAGAATAGGAATGTTTACCCACTTGAGTTGCCCCTAGAGATGCCTATCACTGGCTCTAGGAAAGAAATAAAAGAAAGAAACAATTCAGACTCATTTGTTTGCAAAACTGCCTTACACTGATTTTAGGGAGATTTCTCTTTGAGCTTAAGTTAAAAAAAACTAAAGGAGCCTAAGAATTGCCTCAAAAAAAGATGAAGTCCAAGGTAAAAAAAAACTAAAGAAGCCTAAGAATTGCCTCCATAAAGGATGCAGTTGAGTCAAGAGTCAGAAAAACTAAAGGAGCCTAAGAATTGCCTCCAGAAAAATTGAATTGGCATAAAAGTCGAGTTTGTAAGCATGACTATTCTGGTAAGCTAAAGAAGTCTAGGCACATATTTGTTCACAAAACCTGCAGACACTGCACAAGAACTATAGCATTGTTCCGGATAAATCCAGAAATGCCCGAAAAGGAATTGCTCTTGATAGGGAATGTGTGGTAGGTAGTAAAAAGTTCACTTAATTAAGCCAAACCAAAAAGTTTTTATTTTTAGTTAGGTCATATTTGCTTGAGGACAAGCAAGAACTTGAGTTTGGGGTGTGTTGAGTGTATAAAAGTTCTATATTTTATCCCTCATTTACCCATATTTCTGCTGCATTCAGGCATAATTCATTGCATTTAGGATGGATTTCTACATATACATCACGATTAAATAAATTGACATAGTTACTACTAATTTTGGTCACTTTTTCAGGTAACTGCTACGGCAGACTCATGGCAGCAAAGAAGCATATCTGGATCACAGAACCGGGGTCGAGAAGCAAAATGTTGTCGTGGCAGCCATGACGACAAAATGGTGAAGTGGAAAAGTGAAGTGGAGCTCGACAGATAGAGGATTTCAAGCCGGTCTATCGTGGACCACTATTATATTTTTCTGAGCCCTGAGGCAGAATGAAGGCCAAGCCCAAAGTTCAAGGAAGAAACTCAAGGCAAGAAAATAAGACAAATTAAAGGCATCTACTCAGAAGATTTAATCTCCAATAGAGTTGTAGTTTAGTTTAAACTTGTATTCTTGCCATATTAGAAAACTTGGACCCAAGGCCTATATAAAGGCATGTAATTCGACCTAGGGAAGAAGATCTCATTCCTAGTCATCTTCCCAAAAACTCTAGTCATTTTTCCTTCTCCAACATGTTCTAAACTCCCCCTAGGGATAAGATTTGATTTTGTAAAGTAGTTGCAAGGATTGTATTGTTTTAGGAATTTTCCGTCAAGAAATAAAAAACTTCAAGTTTATTTATTCTGGTTTTTATATCTCGCAAGAGTATCGGGAGAGCAATGTGAGGTTATCCATTTGTTTGATATCGGGAGAGTCAAGCATACGAACGGAATAAATACGCGTTTTCTAGTTTATGGTTAAACCATCTCAGCTTAGGGATAAGTACAAGGTTAAGTGGCTAAGGAAGAATTTAACAACATTGGTGTTCACCCTTTGAATCACGTAAGGAGGTATTATCTAAGAAGTGTCCAGCAACAGAACTTGGGCCTAGGGATAGGACAAGTCATAGCAGGGATTCTTGCCAAGCTTGAAGTACAGAGTTGTGTGATCGCTACCGCGACATCAACAAACTTCTGCCGCAACAAATGCTGCCGCGACAGGGACGACGACAGAACATAATTTCCTCTTACAGTGCAATACCTGCACCACTGAGCAATTCAATACTGACCTATTTCTTAAACCTGATTCCTTACTCTTTTATTTTAGTTGTTTATCAAGATTAATTCACAATCCAAGTAAACTATTTCTCTCTCTTGTGCAGCAATTCAAGGATAGAGTTATTTCCAGTCCCTGTGGAGACGATATCTGATACTCCAAGTATCACTTAACTACTTGCATCGTGTACACTTGCACTACTTGCGATAGGACTCTTTTACACGCAACACTTTGCCAACCCAACACGCTTCAATGAATATCTCCAAAGCTGTTTTAATATCCTAGGTTTCTGCAAAATCAGAGTAAGTGACTTGAACAAGCCCTGAAAATAAAGCCACATTCTCGCCATTCGAGTTTCTGAGTACCCCACCACAGCTAGCTGCCTCTCTTGTTGCCACAACATCCACAAAAAACGATAACCCTCCTCCTTGTAGTGGGATCCAAACGTTTGAAGTAGAACCCTCATTTGCTAAGCACGTTAAAGGGTTCTCCCACCAATTTTCCTCATTTAGCAACAAGCCACCCTTCACAGCTCTAATCCAAATAAAAGCTCTCATCTTAGAACAAAACATACGATCCTTTAGAGCATTGGACTTTGCAATGAATGTCTTCTCGTTACGTGCAAACCAGATGCTCCATAATGCAGCAGAATTTTCTAAGATGAGGACTTACCAGGAACTCTTTCGTAGGAACACGATCTAACTTCAGTAATCATAAGAAATTTCTAATTTTAGGAGGAACTTTTTGTTATGGCAATTAGGGAAGAACTCAAGAAGAAAAAGGGGGAAATGAGATGTGAATCTGTAACTGAGGAAGGATCGAGCAACAAAACACCATTACAACAGAATGAGAAAAACGACAGCGTTGCAATTAATCAAGTTTTTGGGCCTTCTCAACCAATGCTTAGCCCAGCTAACAAGGGTCCATGAGATCACGTGACGTGAATTGAGCATGAAGAGCTGATGAGGCAAGACGGTTATAGTAAATTGTCCTGACCTGCACAGGTGTCCAAAAATAATTAGTAGATGTACTGTGTAATCCAGCTAAATAGGAGAACGTTGTAAAAAAACTTGTTTTTTTATCTAAAGAATGAATACACAACTCTTCTTTCTCCTGTCAATTCTCTCTTTTTTTCTATAATCCTTTTTACCTTTCTATTCAATCCATAACAATTAGTAATCAGAGCTCGATTATATTGATCCAAAGTCAAGCTGGGAAAACAAAGAAAGAATATGAATATGACTGAAGGCACTGATGTCTTCCCTCCAGCAAAACCAGTGATGACATAGGAGGTTAGTGCTCAAGGATGGGAAGCTAAAAGTAAACAGCTTGAAGATAGAATGGACAACCTGGAAAAGATAAGTACTGTGGTGAATGCTAAGGCCGGAGAACTGAGTCCTGACAGCCAGGAAAATGAAGCAAGTCTCAATCCTGCATTGAACCAAAGGGAAGGGGAAACAACAGGTTCATGTAACTATTCTGGAAAGCAAAGAAAGATATTCGTTTTAAACTAATGAACATGGGATTATTGCCAACAAACCAAAATTTCTTAGTCAACAAAAAACACATCTAAGACCTTTAACCAATAGATCTGGATGGGGTGGAGAGAGCTCCTTAATAAATGAAGAGGGAGTCATAAAAATATTTGGGCAAAACAATTCCCTTCCTAGATACAGGGTAGATATACAAGTGTGTGAAGGAAATAACCTATGAGGATGTGTTAGAAAGTGTGAGAAATATTTTTCATTGTTTGGTGTTCCTGAATGTCCAAAGGTGGAATTAGCATCAATGTACTTAAATGGCAAGGCTGAAGCCTAGTTTGATGGGTACATTATACAAAAGCATAAGTTGACATGGCATGAATTTGCAGCAGATATGTGCCATATGTTTTTGTGACAAAACCTATAGTGACATAAAAGAAGAACTTAGTAAATTGATGCAAAGAGGACCAGTAGAAGAGTATCAAGAAACATTTGAAGAACTAAAGCCCTATGTGTTGCAACAGAACCCCATGTTGGAGGAAGGTTATTTTGTTTCCATGTTCATTTGTGGATTAAAGGATGAACTTAAACACAAAGTTAAAGTACTGCAACCAAGAACTCTATTTGATGCTAGTATGCAGGCCAAATTGTATGAACTATCCCTAGAAATGAAGATTAGAAGACAAAGAAATGTTGTTAAGAGTGCCCCTTATTCAAATGCCAGTAGCAATTTAAAACCCTTTCAGCCTGCTCCAGTTCAGAAACCTAACAACACTGTGCAGAATAACAATCAGAGTCTGGTGGAGTATAGAAGAGCAAATAACCTATGCTTCAAGTGAGGGGATAAGTTTGGACCTGGTCACTAATGTAAGGTTAAACAACTTAACCTTATGGAAGAGGAAGAAACTGAAGAATGAGTATAGACAGAATGTACAGGACAAAAGACAAAAGAAACTCAAGAAAATGGAGCACTGGAGATTTCAATCAATGCTTTAAATGGCAATTATGGTTACACTACATTAAGGATACAAGGTTTAATAAAAGGAAAACCCCTAAGTATCCTACTGGATAGTGGAAGCACTCATAATTTTATCACTCCTAAGTGGGCCGAAGAAGGAGTGGAGATGCTAAAACACCACCACTGGCCATTACAGTTGCTAATGGGGAGAATCTTTATAGTACAACCAGAAGCAATTTGTTAGAATGGAAGATGCATGGTTATTAGTTTGAGCATGACTTCAGAGTTTTGAAGATGAGAGGTAGTGACATGGTTTTGGGGGTTGATTGGATGAAGAAATATAGTCATGTACTGCTGGATTTTAATGAGATGACACTAAGTTTCAAAAGGGAAGGACAAGAAATAGTGCTATATGGGGGAAACAAAACACCAGAAGTTAAATTGATTTAAAAAAAAGACTACAAAAATTGGTTGATAAAGACTTAGATATGAATGTATATGTTAAGTGCTGAAGTTGTTGATAGTAGTGTGCTTGAGATGTTACAACCTCTGTTAGAAGAATATAAGGAGGTCTTTGAAGAGCCAAAAGGGATGCCCCCCAAGAACTCATGATCATGCCATTGTCCTGAAGAAGGATGTAGCTCCAGTGAACTTAAGGCCCTACAGCTTTCCTCATGATCAGAAAACTGAAGTTGAAAGACGGATTAAAGACATGCTTGCTAACTCTATCATTCAAAATAGCAACAGTCTATTTGCATCACCTTGCCTACTAGTTAGAAAGAAAGATGGCACATGGAGACTATGTGTGGACTACAGACACTTAAATTCTTTAACAGTAAAGTACAAATTTCCAATTCTTTGGTCACAACTAAACAAAGTATTCCAGACTAGGCTTTTGCAAATGGAGTCTTGAGATTTAAAAAAAGGTTTACGTTGGCAGTACTAGGAATTTGAGACACTCCATTTTGCAGATTCTCCATGACACTGCACAGGGTGGGCATTCAGTAGTACAAGCAACTCAGCAAAGGGTTCATATGTATTTTTACTGGCCACGATTGAAATCAACAGTTCAATCCTATGTTAAAGGAGTGTGAGGTCTGCCAAAGAACCAAAAGTGAGCATGTGGCCAAGTCAGGTCTGCTACAACCCTTACCTATACCAACACAGGCCCGGGAAGTTATCATTATAGACTTCATAGAAGGCCTGCCATAATCTATAAAAGCTAACTGCATACTTGTGATTATCGATAAATACACAAAGTATCCTCATTTTTTGCTTTATCACATCCCTACACTACCTTAGAGGTTCCTAGAGTCTATTTGGACCAAGTCTACAAACTGTATGGCCCTCTTAAGGTAGCAATTTCTGATCGAGATAAGACTTTTACAAGTCTTTTTTGGAGAGAGTTGATGAAACAATTGGGCAGTTCAACATTGTTCAGTACTGCTTACCATCCTGACACATATGGGCAGACCGAAAGACTAAATCAATACTTAGAACAATATCTTCGAAGTATGTACTTTTTAAAGCCAGTAGAATGGGTTAAATGGCTGCCTCAAGCAGAATGTTGGTACAATACCAACCATCACACTCCTCTGGGTCTTACACCTTTTGAGGCTTTGTATGGTTACAAGCCCCCTATGTTAGACTAGGACACTAATACTCCAGTAGATACTGTTCAACAACTTCTACAGCACATAAAGCAACTCAATAGCCTACTCAGGGAGCAACTAATGAAAGCACAAAACAAAGTGAAAGCAATACGCGGACAGGCATCAAACTGAAAGGGAATTTAATGTGGGTGACGAGGTTTACCTAAAACTTCAGCCCTATCGCCAGACTTCACTTGCACTCAGGAAGAATGTGAACTAAAAATCACGTTTCTATGGCCCCACAAGATTAAGAAGAGGATTGGGTTAGTGGCT
This sequence comes from Hibiscus tridactylites, assembly GCA_958450335.1. Classification (NCBI taxonomy): domain Eukaryota; kingdom Viridiplantae; phylum Streptophyta; class Magnoliopsida; order Malvales; family Malvaceae; genus Hibiscus; species Hibiscus tridactylites. The sequence goes on from OY288279.1 coordinate 75,034,547, forward strand.
TACTAATTAGAATTACCATCTTCTGCAAAAAATCATCTCGTTTTTTATATGAGCTTACTCAAGAAAAAGGTTGGCGATAAACAAGTTCCCTCGATTACTCCTCCAGATGTAAGCGATGATGTGAAATTAAAGGTGTGTTCTGCAATGGTCTTAGACAAGAGAATGATTAAAAGACACAATCGGGCAGTCACACAACTCCTAATTCAGTGGTCAAGATGGGTCCAGAGAATGCAAATGGAGGATTTTGCAACCCTAAAGTCTAAATTTCCTGATTTCGATCCTTGGGAACAAGAATTGAGTAGAGAAAGGGGTATTGTCATGAAAATTAGGGAAGAATTGAAGCAAAAAAGGGGAAATGAGAAGTGAAGCTATAATTGAGGAAGGATCGAGCAGCAAAACACCATTACAACATGATGAGCAAAACGACAACGTTGCAATTAATCAAGTTTTTGGGCCTTCTCAACTAGCGCTCAGCCCAGCTAACAAGGGTCCATGAGATCACGTGACGTGAATTGAGCAAGAAGAGCTGATGAGGTAAGACGGTTATAGTAAGCTGTCCTGACCTGCACAAGTGTCCAAAATAATTAGTAGATGTACAGTGTAATCCAGCTAAATAAGAGAACGTTGTAAAAAACTTGTTTTTATCGAATGAATGAATACACAACTCTTCTTTCTCTTGTCAATTCTCTTTTTTTTTCTAAAATCCTTTATGCCTTTCTATTTAATCCATAACAATTTTATTTTTCAAATTTTATCGAAATTAAAATCTGGATTCTCAACATCAAAATTCACCAAGAGATCAGACAAACTTTTTACTGAGAGTCTGCCAGATTGATCATGTTGACAAATCAGTCTATCTTGGTCATTCCTCAAAGATTCATCTTGGAGCATCTTCTTAAGATTAACTAAATACACTAGTTCTCTATCCAGTAGCTTTCTTTGAAAACATGAAGTCCCAAGGAATATCATTCAGATTTGAATTTCCACAAACTGCAAAAATAGTAACTCCTTTAGAAGGCACCAATCTGTAAAGCCTAGGGAAAGCTTCTCGGAAAGGTTTCGAACCACACCAAAATAAAATTATGTTACCATCTCCTAACTTCCATCTAAATTCAGCAAAACCCATCCATCTTTTTACATCATCGTCAGCCCAATTCTTCATAATGTTTCTCCAAATAATCGATGTGTTTTTTGGTTTTACCTGGTTTATCATCCACTCTTGATCACGTTCCCCGTATTTTGCATTTATAATTTTTCTCCACAACGCCTCACGCTCATTAGCGTACCTCCAACCCCATTTAGCCAATAACGCCCTATTTGTTTCTTTTAGATTTATCACGCCATCTCCCACTTTCTTCTAAGGAAGACAAACTCTCCCCCAATTTACTTTTGCCATTTTTTTCGAACCATTCCAATTTCCCCACAAGAAATTTCTCCTCAATTTATCAATATTCATCAACACAATTTTAGGAATCTTAAAAAGAGACATGTAATATAATGGAAGGGCTGAGAGAATAGAATTTACCAAAATTACCCGGCTTGCGAAAGAGAGGGATCTGCACTTCCAACCTCAAGTTTCTGACTGCACCTCTCCAAAACAGGGTCCCATGTGTGAACGTTTCTTCGATCCGCTCCCAAGGGAATACCCAAATATTTAAAAGGCAAATCACCTTTTTTGCAACAAAAAAATTAAGCAAGAATATCCAGTTTTGATGAATCAACCTTAATCCGACCAAGAAAGACTTTTTGAAATTAATACCAAGCCCGGAGAAAAGTTTATATACAATCTAAAATTATTAATATGTTTAGCATGCTAAAACGTAGTAACCCCAAATAAAACATCCGAAATCTAAAATTATATACAATCTAATAAAACATCCGAAATCTAAAATTATATACAATCTAATAAAACATATAATATAAATATGACCAAGTATCATACTGATAATAATAAATAAAGTTGGAAAACGAGGTCCTCCAAGAACCGTAGCCTAGACCTGAGTATCTGAAATAGAAACTAAGGGGGAGTCAACGAAAACGCTCAGTCCATCTCTATAGTGCAAACAGAACTAACATAATCATCATATCAACAGAGTCAATCAGACATAATATCAGAATTCAATTTTTTTGCCAAGAATCAATTCAATAACATAAATAAGTATGAATGAATATGCAACACAGTATGCCATGCATCCAACTACATCGCCATCCGAAGAGTAAGGTTCCCAGAACCACTCTCTACCTCATCACCATCCGAAGTGGAATCCAGCACATAGGGCAAAACCACTGATCCGAAGTAGACATCATCCCGAAGGATGAAGCTATTGACTTCCCCGTACAGAATCCCAACCATAATGAGATGACATAAAATTCGAGTTTTGTATCTGAATGCATTGTTTATCAACAAAAATGCATAATCATATAATCTGATATACAATAATCTGAATCTGAATGTATATACAAATATTGCATAACGTAACAGAATTATGAACAAGTCAAACATCACAGATCAACATAATATAATCATCATACATCATCAGACCACATCATGTATACATTTCAGCAGATCAACACATTTACATACAGAGCACTGTAAACAGACAACACAGAAGAGAACAAACCTCAAGTAGCTAACACTCAACATCGACGATGACGTCTCCCACGCTTAGCTCTATCTCTAGGTCGGTCAGAGTTAGCTCCTATAACAATTAAATACACCATCAAAGATACTACTACTATACCAAGACACTGGTAACATAAATAACAAATATATTAATAATGAAACTCACGAGCGGATCCCGATGTCTGAGCAACAGGAGGTCGTCTAGGTGGTGGAGGATGAAGGATCTCAGTATCTGAGTCAATGACGTCTGCAAATACGAATAATTCTAATTAATTTTTCGATATTCAAATCTTTAAATACTAAATAAACTCGAACAAAAATGGTCAAAACGGTCTTTCGGGTTAGAATTTTGGAAAACATGCAACGAAATTGGAATCAGGACGTCGAAAAACATAAAAATAGCCATTTTTAAAAAATTCAACGGTCAACGGGTCAACGCTGACGTCAGTCGGCTGTTTATAAAACGAACTGGTTCGGTTCTGTCAACCCGGTTAGGCCTTCTGGACCGGTTCAAACCTAAAACCCGTAATTTTAACTCGTTCGAACTTAGGGCACACCCCCTCCGATTTTCCCACCGCCGGCGAGCCTTACGCTCAAATTCCAGCGAACACCAACAACCCCAACCTCACACCTTCAACCCGAACCTCTAACAAACACCATTTACACCCATCCTTACCTTAAAACACGAAGGCAACCACACGAACGTCCAACTTTCCAGCGAACAATGGCTGGAAGAAACGGCTTCGTCGGGGTTTTGATCGCGCAGCCACAGGGAGTCGAATGATAGTGTCGGACCGTTGAACGGGCGGCGTTTGGCCCTTGGCTGGACGGTAAACAGAGTAACGATGGTAATTTTTTTCCTTTTTGTTCGCACAAGATGTTGAAGGAAAGGGAAGGGAGCGGCCAAAACCAGAGGAAATGGTTGAAAGATTCTATTTATACCCTAAGAAAAGGGTTAATTACAGAGTGTGCCATTATACTTTCTAGGGTTTATGAAAGGACACTTAAATTTTGCAACCATTACAATTTGATCACTGAAATTTCGAAAATTCCCAATTTATTCACTGAAATTTAATTAAGTTTTCAATTAAAATTCCCAATTATTGGGGTTTTTAATTTAGGGAAAAATTGGGGTGTTACAACTCTCCCACCGATAGAAAGAAATTTTGGCCTCGAAATTTACTTGGAGCAAAAAGATGTGGATACTGAGCTCGGATGACAGTCTTGGGCTCCCACGTTGCCTCATCATGACTACGACCACGCCACATAACTTTGACCATCTTAATGGTCTTCCTTCTGATAACCTTTTTATCCTGAGCAGCATCTTGCAGTGAACCTCAGATCTCTGTCAAAAATAATAGATAACCGTGCCCCGTGAAGTCGAACAATCTCATAAATATAAAGCCGAGCTAACTTACTTAAAGAATAATCAACTTGGACAGGAATGAAATGCGCGGACTTCGTCAGACGATCAACAATAACCCATATGGAATCCTTTTTCGACAGAGTCAAAGGAAGTCCACCAACAAAGTCCATAGTCACGCGCTCCCACTTCCACTGAAGAATCTCAATATGTTGTAGTAACCCTAGACGGACGTTGATGCTCTGCCTTGACTTTCTGACAAGTCAAACATCTCGATACAAATCCGACAATGTCCCACTTGAAACCTTTCCACCAGTACCTTTCACGAAGATTCTTATACATCTTATCACCACAAGGATGTATAGAATAAGTACTATCATGGGCCTCACGGAGAATAACCTGTTTTAACCCAGATTTCCTCAGAATACAATACCGGCCACGGAAACATAATAGCCCATCCTGATCAATAAAGAAATCCCGAGATATACCCTCGTTCATCTCTATGATATGATGCATCAAAAACGGATCATTAGGCTGCTCAGCTCGAATATCAGAAATCAATATAGGAATAACCCGAAGTTCTGCCAACAAACTGCCATCGCCGTACAAACTCATCCGAGCAAACAAAGCTCTCAGATCTAAAATGGTGTTACGACTCTATGCATCCGCAACGACATTAGCTTTACCCAGATGATACTCAATCTCACAATCATAATCCTTGAGAATCTGTAACCAACAACGATGTCTTAGATTAAGCTCTTTCTAAGTGATGAGGTATTTCAGACTCTTATGGTCTGTATAGATATAACATTTCTCTCCGTAGAGATAGTGTCTCCAGATATTAAGTGCAAAAATAACAGTAGCAAGCTCTAAGTCGTGGGTAGGGTAGTTACACTTATGCGGTTTCAACTATCGAGACGCATAAGCCACTACATTTCCGTCCTGCATCAGAACACACCCCAATTCGGTGTACGAAGCATTACTGAAAATTGTATATTCCTTACCAGGCTCAGGCTGAATCAAAACTAGTGCTTCAGTCAACACAGACTTAAGCTTCTCGAAACTAGACTGCTAAACCTCAGTCCAAACGAAGGAAACATCCTTCCTCAGAAGCTTAGTCAATGGAGCAGCAATAGAAGAGAAACCCTCAACGAATCTCCAATAATAACCAGCTAAACCCAAGAAGCTTCGAACCTCAAGAACATTCTTGGGCTGCTTACAACTCATAATAGCCTCAACCTTCATCGGATCAACCTGAATACCCTGCGTAGAAACTATATGACCTAGAAACATAACCTCAGAAAGTCAGAACTCACACTTACTGAATTTTGCATACAATTATTTCTCTCGCAGAATCTGTAATACAATTCGAAGATGCTCCTCATGCTCTGCCTCAGATCTAGAATATACCAGTATATCATCAATAAATACCACAACAAACTGGTCAAGATCGGGTTGAAACACCATGTTCATCATATCCATGAAAGCGGCAGGGGCGTTAGTCAACCCAAAAGGCATCACAAGGAACTCATAATGTTCATATCGTGTCCGGAAAGCTGTTTTGAACACATCAGAATCCTTAAACTTGAGTTGGTAATAACCAGATCTCAGGTCTATCTTAGAGAATACCGTAGCTCCCTGGAACTGGTCAAACATATCATCAATACGAGGAAGAGGATATTAATTTGTTTTTGATCTTCAGCTTGTTTAGCTTCCGATAATCTATACAGAGTCGAAGTGTCCCATCCTTCTTCTTAACAAACAGAACAGGAGCTCCCCAAGGAGAAACACTAGGTCGAATGAAACCTCGATCCAACTAGGGGTGGCAATCAGGTGAGGAATAACCGAAAATCGTGGGGATCCAAATCGATGGGTATAGGGAATAACCGAATTCTTCACCCATGAGGATGGGGACGGGTGAAGTTTTATCACCGAAGCTCAAATGGGGATGGGGACGGAGATTGTTATATCTGAACTGTGGGATAACCGAACTGTACCTGATAAATCATCGTGGGGATTCCCTAAAAATATCCGCAGGAATCCCCAATATTTTACAAATTTAAATGGACATAAGGGTAATTTACTCATTTTCAGCAAAACATCTAATCTTCTATAACCAAAGTATGGTTGTGTGGAGTAAGTTTTAAAATTCTCTGTAAATTTCATAAAAGTAATTAGAAAGTGATATATACATCGTTGTAAACGTGATTCAATCTAGTTTTGTTTAAAATACACAATGATCGATTTCGATATGTATTTTAAAAAAATATGAATATTTGAATGTTGAAAGGTCATAAAAATTTAGCAGCATATTCCTTAGAAAGAAGTTTTAACAGTGACTTTGAAAAATCACCAAAAATCTAAAAGATAAATCAGAAAGTGAGTCTTATATTTCTATAACCATACAGAAGCCTAGATTTGTTTAAAACAAACGGTTCTTGATTTTGAGTTATGTATTAGGAGTTATTAATTTTTCATTGAGCAAAGGTCGGAAGAAAAGACTATAGGCTGTTTCTAAAAATAACGATGACAGTAACATCAAAAATTCATCATAAATCGAACAAGTAAAATTATAAGAGATAATTTATATGGTTGAAAAGATTATTGAATCTAGCTCCTCTAGTTCTTCCTTTTACAACAAACGAATCACGATTTGAATTTGTAAAGTACTAGTAACATATTTTCGTTTAAACGTAGTGCATGCCGATATGTTTCAAAAGTTAATATTTTAGTCATTTATGTTTTTAGTTTTGGAAATTTAATGGGGAGTGCTTATTTTAATGTATTTTTTTGGGTACGGGGAATAACTGAAAACCGCGGGGATCCGTGAGAGATGGGTATGGGTCCTAAAAAATTCCCGAAACATTTAATTGGGATTCCCCAAAATCGTACCCGCAAGTGTTGGGGACGGAATGGGTAATACAAAACTGTCCTCGAACCGCCCTATTGTCACCCCTAGATCCAACAGTTCTTGCAACTGAATCTTCAAATCTTTAAGTTCTTTTGGTGCCATCCGATAAGATGCCATAGACACAAGAGCTGTACCCGAATAAACCTCGATGCCAAACTCAACCTCATCCCGTTTCGGTGGTACCCCAAGTAATTCTTCCAGAAAAACGTCTGGAAAGTCTTTCACAACTCGAATCTTATCTAAACCGGAATCAGACTGTCTCAGATCAAGGATATATGCAAGATAAGCGATAGACCATTTTCTGATCATTTTCTCAGCTTTGAGAGCTGAGACAATGTTACATAGGAACCCTCTACGCTCACCAATTAGAATCACCTCACGTTCATCAGAAGTTCTCAGTGTAGCTTCTTTCTTTTCACAATCTAAAGTAACTCGGTGTGTAGACAACCAATCTATACACAGAATAAGATCGAACTCCCCAAAGGGTAACTCCATCAAATCAGCTGGAAAGATCTCCCCTTAAATCTCAAGAGGACAATTCATGTATACTTTAGTAACCTCAACTGGATTACCCACCGGACTGTGTACAATGATAGCACTAGTAGTATCCTCAACAGAAATCGTAAGACCCCCAGACACAAAACTCACAACATATGAATGAGTCGAACCATTATCCAGCAGAACAAAATGGATAGAGAATGTACTGATAATAACATCTGGCTCATCACGATCCTCGTGCCTCATAGTAGAATAAACTAACCCCGTCTGTCTAGCCCCTCATCCTGTTGATCATCTACTCGGAGCTGGTCTACCTCTACTAGCAGAGCTTGAAGTAACAGATCTGACCTGACCTCTTCCCCTGGCGGGAGTCTGTACTGATTCCTGAGACTGAGTAGTAGTAAAAGCTGAGGGAGGTGGAACCAGACAATCTCTGAAATGGTGCTCAAATGAACCACATCTAAAATAAGCTCCAGTCTGCCTCCTACACTCGCCCGAATGCCACTTCTTACAAAAAAGACACTGTGGCACCCCTCGAGTACCAGTCAAACCACCAGCTCTAATAGTCGGAACAAAAGGAGTCACTGATCTAGCTCTCGAATAACTCTGATAGTCTGACTCATCCCTGGCTCTCTTCCTAGACCAATTCCCATGAAATGCTGAGCTGGCATTGACGCTGGTCTCTTCCCTCTATCAGATCCATGCAACTCAAGCTGTCTCAACTCTGCCTCATTACGCTCAGTTGTCCTAGCTCGTCGGGTAATATCTTTGTATTCTTCGTCCATATGTAAAGCAACACCGACCTTTATCGTAGGATGCAATCCCTTCAGAAACCAACCACACTTGTCTTTTTCTGTGGTCACTAACCCTGGGACATACTGAATCAATCTAATAAACTCGATCTCATATTCGATAAAAGTCATATCATTCTGCCTCATATTTATAAAATCATCTTTGCATTTAGCTATATACTCAGCTCCGACATATCGGTCACGGAAAGCTTGTCTAAAATGATCCCAAGTAACCGTACTAGCTGAAGTAACAAGCTCCTTAGCCTCCCACCAATTCTGGGCTTCACCCTGCAGTAGTGAAACGCCAGCCCTAAGTTTTCAATCAGTAGGATAATCCATCTCAACAAATAATCGATGAAGCTTATTCAGCCAGTACTCTGCATCTGTTGGTTCTATACCCGTCTTTCCATCGAACATAGTCATTCCGGCAACGAGAAACTCTGTGGATGTGGGTCTCCGAACACTCTTAGACTGGCGAAGGTATCTCAATAGATCTCTCTGAACAGTAACGACATTCGTGCCCACTGTCTCACTATCCCCTGAATCTCGATGACAACTACTCTGAGTAGGCTGAACATGTGGGTCTCCTCCTCTAGTCTGTTGAGCTCTAGTCTGCTGAGCTCCAGCCTGGTCCACATGTTGTTCCTCCACATTTGCACCCTGGACCTCATCCTGATTTTGTATTGAACCCTCATGAGGTGGAACGTCACTATCTACAGTCACGGTACGTCCTCATCCTCGACCACAGCCTCAGCCACGACCTCGACCGGCCGCTATTCTAGAACTTCTCCGAGGTGGCATAGTAGTATATCTACAAAAGATAGAATCCTAAGATTAGAATCGGTACTTGGAGACCTTATTCAAAATATGTATAAATATTATTCATAACAGATCATAACTTTTTCTGAAATTCTCGTTTTACCCAAAACATTTGATAATGCATGCAAAAATTTATTTTTGTTTTAAAATTGATTTAAATCACCCAGGCCGAGTGTTGAACCTGGCTCTGATACCACTAAATGTAGCCCCCCCCCCCAAACCCGACCCGAAAGAACTGGGTCAATATAAGGAGTCAAGCTCAAAGCTTCTCCCTCACGCAAGTAACATGATTCAAAACTTTAAGTCCAAAATAGATAATATTAATAGCGCATAATACATATTAATAAAATAATCCATAAAACATTAAATTTTCCAAATATATATGCATGCTAAAACGTAGTAACCCTAAATAAAACATCCGAAATTTGAAATTATATATAATCTGATAAAACATATAATATAAATAGGTCCAAGTATCATACTGATAATAATAAATAAATAAAGCTGGAAAACGAGGTCCTCCAAGTACCGTAGCCTAGACCTGAGTATTTGAAATAGAAACTAAGGGGGAGTCAGCGAAAAGGCTCAGTGTGTCTCTACAATGCAAACAGAACTAACATAATCATCATATCAACAGAGTCAATCAGACATTATCGGAATTCAATTTTTTGCAAAGAATCAATTCAATTACATAAATAAGTATGAATGAATATGCAACACAGTATGCCATGCACCCAACTACATCACCATCCGAAGAGTAAGGTTCCCACGACCACTCTCTTCCTCATCACCATCCGAAGTGGAATCCAGCCTGTAGGGCGAAACCACTGATCCGAAGTAGACGTCATCCCGAAGGATGAAGCTACTGACTTCCCCGTACAGAATCCCAACCATAATAAGATGACATAAAATCCGAGTTCTAAATCTGAATGTATTGTTTATCAACAAAAATGCATAATCATATAATTCGATATACAATAATCTGAATCTGAATGTATATACAAATATTGCATAACGTAACAGAATGCTGAACAAGTCAAACATCATAGATCAACAGAATATAATTATCATACATCATCAGACCACATCATGTATACATTTCAGTAGATCAACACATTTACATACAGAGCACTATAAACAGACAACACAGAAGAGAACACACCTCAAGTAGCTAACACTCAACGTCGACGGTGACGTCTCCCACGCTCAGCTCTATCTCTAGGTCGGTCAGAGTCAACTCCTATAACAATTAAATACACCATCAAAGATACTACTACTATGCCAAGACATTGGTAACATAAATAATGAATATATTAATAATTAAACTCACAAGCGGACCCCGATGTCTGAGCAACAGGAGGTCGTCCATGTGGAGAAGGAGGAAGGATCTCAGTATCCGAGTCAATGTCGTCTGCAAATATGAATAATTCCAATTAATTTTCTGATATTCAAATCTTTAAATACTAAATAAACTCAAACAAAAGTGGTAAAATGGTCTTTCAGGTTCGAATTTGGGAAAACGGGCAGCGGAATCGAAATCAAGACGTCGAAAAACATAAAAATAGCCCTTTTTCTGAAAAAGTCAACGGGTCATCGCTGACTTCAGCCGACTGTTTATAAAACGAACAAGTTTGGTTATGTCAACCCGGTTCAGCCTTCTGGACCGATTCAAACCTAAAACCCCCAATTTTAACCCGTTCGAACTTAGGGCACACCCCCTCTGATTTTCCCACCGCCGGCGAGCCTTACGCTCAAACTCCGACGAACACCAACAACCCCAACCTCACACCTTCAACCCGAACCTTTCACAAACACCATTTACACCCATCCTTACCCTAAAACAAGAAGGCAACCACACGAACGTCCAACTTTCTGGCAAACAACGGCTGGAAGAAACGACTTCGTCGAGGTTTTGATCGCGTAGCCATGGGGAGTCGAATGATGGTGTCGGATCGTCGAACGGATGACATTTGACCCTTGGCCGGACGGTAAACAGAGTAACGGCGATAGTTTTTTTTTCCTTTTTGTTCGCACAAGATGTTGAAGGAGAGGGAAGGAAGCGACCAAAACCAGAGGAAATGGTTGAAAGATTCTATTTATACCCTAAGAAAAGGGTTAATTACATAGCGTTCCATTATACATTCTAGGGTTTATGAAACGACACTTAAATTTTGCAACCATTGCAATTTTATCACTGAAATTCTGTAAATTCTCAATTTAATCACTGAAATTTAATTAAGTTTTCAATTAAAATTCTCAATTATTAGGGTTTTTAATTTAGGGCAAAATTGGGGTGTTACAGATTTTCTAAAGGTTTTTTATGCCCAAACACTAAAAACACTACAAAATTAAATTCCAAACCCTAATTCTAAATTCTAAATCTTAAAACCCTACACCTAATACCCTAAATAATACACCCTAACTAATTTCACTAAACCCTAACCATAAACCCTAACCTAAAACTCTAAAATCTAAACATAATTTTGAGCGTGTATGCATAAGTAGGGGCACCTAAAAGGGGCATATGATTTTCATCCTTTTTTAGTGTTATATTAGTCTAAAGTCTAGAGTCTAAACACGACCAAATTTATATAACATAACATTTGATCCAATTATATTACTTATAGAAAACCTCTTCCCAACATTAAAAAATTGAATTTAAAATTTAGGTTTAGAGTTTAAGCTTTAGGATTTAGGGTGTAGAGTTTAATTTTTAGGATTTAAGTTTAAGGTTTAAGAATAAAGCGTAATGTTTAATTTTTTTAGTGTTTGGTATACATAGAGATACAAGAAAGTGACATGATTCTTATTCCCTATTACACAATTAATTTTTTAAATATATTGAAATTTATTAATAATTTATTTATTTTTTCAAAAAAATAATTATATGAAAGTAATTTATGTTTAATCCGCTTATCATAGTCATGGAAAGGAACTCGGCGATGGAGATTGAAGCTCTTCCATAAAGTTATTTATGATTTGCTTAGGATGGGAAAAAAAGTTCGTACTACCTTGTTTATCAGTCCAAGAAATGGTCGCTTAAATATTTAGAATTATAAAATTTAAGTGGTTTATTTAGTTTTTGAAATATTACTATTTTTTATTTTATACTTATTTTTTTATCATGATTTATCCTTGAATTATTGTTTTGTTATAATTTTGATCCTTTAGATTATCGGATGTTTAAATAAATTGATCGATCAAATCATATGAAGTGACCTCCTCATCCTCCTTCTTTCTTGTTTGAACGGCATGCAACAAAGTCGATTGAAGGACTTTGAAGTAGACTAGCAAATCCAAACAGTCGAAAGACGAACATCTTAAAGTTGAGTATTCACTTATGGATTAAGGAAATGACGATGATAAATTCTTTTGCATAAATATTATAATATCCAAAAAAATTAACAAACTGCTACAAAATATAACATCTTAAAAAGAGGCTGAACAAAAATTCCCAAAGCATCACAAAGCTGAGCATTCGCAATGTCACTCATGTGTATACATTTTTGTTGTGTCTAAATCTGAACTATATCTTTTTATAATATCAAAAACAGTATCAACATATCTAAATGAACTTCTAAACTGTCTATGGTTTCTTTCTTCCAAAATGTTGTACATATAAGAACTCCATACAAATATAAGGATAAAACTGAGAGAGGCTTACCCTTGAGATACATGACAGCCCACTGTACTTCGTCCTCCCAGTTCTGCACAAGTTTATTCACCATACATAATCGAATACCTCCTCTCAAATCACTTTCGAAAAGGGGTATACATAGAGACACCAAAAATGCAAGACAATTTAGGGTTGAAGTGTATGGCTTAATTATTTTTAGTGTTGGGTATACATGGAGACGAATATGTATGAAGTATGAACAAATACTACCTTTTAATCATTTTTAGATTATTAAAAAAATGCAGAAGGGCAATCGAATAAAACTCCAGCCTAAACATAATGCCATATTTACATCATCAATATTAAGATAGGAACCTCAACTGAAAAGCCTAGCCTTTAAAGTTACATGAACAAGACTGAATATAGAGTTTTTTTTTTCTCTCAAATATGCTATATGTATCTGGAAATGCCAACATAAGAATTCAATCATTCAGAAAAAGAGGGTCACTCATGTATTAATTAACGTTTGTGAGATGGGGGACAATATCGATTTGGAAACCTAGCAAATCACATTGTGGGTTCATATAGGTCTAGTGTTTTGTTTAGATACCAAGGACCATCACTCTTCAGCTCAGTAATTGAAAAAGAAAAAGAAAATTCACATTCCATGTTGAAATAGTCAAGAAAACAATTGCATATGCATGCATTAAAATGTTTAAAACATGACACAACACGTTTAAATAGGCTGGTAGTGGTAGATCGTTAAGGTTTTGGTCTATGCATTAGAACGTTTAATCAGAAGATGCAAGCATTCATAAATATTTGTCGTGTTTGTTTCGTCCGCTTTTGTGACACGAACTTTTTTTTTACCTTGTGGCATGGTTCTCATTTGACTTCTTTGTGGTAGTTTTGTATTTGTGTAGCTCTCATCATAACTCATGTTCCTAATTAGGAAATGTTGGTGGTTAGTATGGATGAATTTTTTTTGTGTTAGTTTGTTGATGTAATCAGAACTATTAGTAGAACAAATCTGCAAAATTGATCATGTACATTACCTCTACTATATCACTACATAAGCGTTTAATTCGATAGAGACAATGCAATTTTAATGATGGTTGGTGAGTTTCTAAGAAAATTAAAGATAATGCTCATGGGAAGATTTTGTTTTTCTTCACATCCTTTGAATTTTCATATTTTATATTTCCTTTTAGTATTAGTTCTTGGTAGACATAATACCTAAATTTCTCCAAAAATTAAGACGAAATTTACCCTGAGCTTTCATGGCGGGTGAACGAGAAATAGTAGTGTAGCGATGAATAAGAGGGACATGGACGGAAGCTTTGAAGTACACGGTACGCAGAGATACATGTGCCCATTCATTTCTCTCTTCCTAGGCATGTGGGAGCAAATCATGACTCCAGGCTTCTAATCGATAACGTCCTAACCTCACAATTAATGCATTTATATCCCAACAACCACATCACCGTCAGAACAAAAATCATTTATTTATTTTTTTAATTTTTTATGCTCAATACTAAAAATTAAACCTTAAACTCTAAACCTTAAATCATAAAATTAAGCCATACGTTTTAAACTCTAAACTTTAAATTTTAACCACTAACTTTAAACCCTAAACTCTAATTCTAAGCCTTATCTTTTTAATGTTGAGACATACACACAGACACACAAAAAAAAACAAAGAATTTCTATTTGTCACCAACGCACGGTATTAACTATAACTATTCATATCTCCATTTAATTCAACTTTTTTTTATTTTTGACAAAGTTTTATATTATTATTATTATTATTATTATTTATAATAATAAATATTGAATCCATAACTTATGAGGAGAAGGAAATGTACCAACTGAGAGCTTTTAACTGTCTGTTTCAAGACGGTTGACAACTCGTATTTAAAATTTAAATATAAAGTTTTGGGATATGGAGTGTTAAATATCACACTTTCAAGGAGCATTCAGGTAAAACTAGTCTAAAAGTCTTAACTTTTGTATAAAAAAATATTTTGTCATAAAATATTTTAACCCTTAACGTTTTATTTTAAGTTAAAACGACCTATCCGAGATAAAAAAATATTAGTTAACTAACGGTAAATAATTTGAAATGACGTGACAAACATACATAACGGTACACGCTGACATAGCAGTGTCATATATATAAAGATGTTGACTTGATAAAATCACACGTTAGCAAAAAATAATTTTTTGTCAACGTGCCATTCTGTCAAATTATTTCAAATTATTTATTGTTAGTTAACTAACATTTTTCATCTACAAATAAATTATTTTAGCCTAAAATAAAACGTTAAAAATTAAAGTATATTGAAAAATGAAGGCTAAAGTAATTATCACGTTGCGTTATGCACATTTTTTTACTTTATGTCAAAAAGAAATAGTCTAAACTTGTTCGCTCTACTTTAGCTGTTCCTGTATCAGAAGAGTCATCGTCCATTACCGCATGAGCTGCCGCCCGGCTGCTAGTCAACCGCTTGTCCTTTATCATTATCGATCTTCATAGTTTTTTCCTTTATGGCTCGTATATGGAAACGATAATCGGTAAAATCATACAACGGTAGATATCAATGTCTAATCATACTGCACATGTCTCTTACAATTACGCACTCAAACGATACCAATAAGAATAAACCATGCAGGTAAAATCATGGTTAAGCATACTCACCACACATCAGAAGCATGT
The DNA here is from genome assembly GCA_958450335.1 of Hibiscus tridactylites. Taxonomy (NCBI): domain Eukaryota; kingdom Viridiplantae; phylum Streptophyta; class Magnoliopsida; order Malvales; family Malvaceae; genus Hibiscus; species Hibiscus tridactylites. The sequence goes on from OY288279.1 coordinate 75,049,884, forward strand.
TCTCACGCAATCCACACTTAAATGATTAAGATTAACGGTAAAAAATAAAAAAAAAATATTAAAAAAATAAAAAATATAATTTTAATCATCTATCTACCCTTTTCCTTCAAATAAATGTAAAAGTAATTTAATGATTTTTTATAACTTCTTTGAATAGTATTAGTTTAATTGTTCTTTACAACGATTAATTTTGGTTCTAGTCTATTCAAATATGCATTACTCGTAATTGAAATTATACATCGCAGTTATAACTTCAAAAAAGAAATACAAAAATAATATACTAAAAATAAAATAAAAATCATATATTTAGAAAATATTTCCTATACATTCATATCAAATGTGTCGGTGATAAATTTATTTTTATGAAACTCTGCTTTTCTTTCTAACCTAAACGCTTAACTCTTTCTCTCTTTTTTCATCTTTGCTTGGCCAGGGAACGACACCAATTTGGTGTTTTCTCCATCCTATGATTGTTTTTTCCTTGCTTAACTTTTTCCTTTCTTTACTATATTAATATTTGTTTTCTTAACTTTTAATAAGAATAATTATGTTTTTTACACGTTTGTATTCTTCCTTAATTGTTTGGTCGTTCATTTCATTTCATGTTTTCTTAGGTGTGGATTTGAGGACGACGCGATTGATTAATATGTCGTTTATTTGTTATCCTGTTGATCGTATTTGTTTTGGACCTTCAGACTAGATTTGGATACACGTTCACAATCATCATTTTTTGTTTGTGATTGAGTTGTGGTAACGATTTGTCAATGTGCTATAAGGGTTATATGCATATCAATCGGCGATTTCTGCTGTAACCTCCTAGACTTGCCTATGCGTTAATACGGATCTTAGAAAGTCACATTAGGGTCACCGGAGCAACCCACGTTAAAGTTTCAATTAAATAAATTGTTAAACCATTTAAAATTATAAATCAAGTTTGCATTAAAATACAATTCCAGAAAACATTCAGACTACAAAATAGAAACTATGATACAAATTGCTAAAACAAGTTTCGGACTCGAATGTAAATCAAGATGTGACATACATGGTCGTGCAAACATTATCAGGAATACTGACATGTTACAAAAGCATGCACAAGGTAGTAATGTATTACCTTGAATCCTTGCTATATCGGTCGACCCTCGAACGACATTAGAACACTCTTGAACCCGAATTTGACGTCCCTCAACCATTCGTATTCAAGGAATTATGAGTACCTTCAATCACACAATATCCCATTTGAGTCCTTATTCATAGAGCTCTTAACTGAATAAATAAATACATAAACAAGATCAGGTTCAAGGTCAGATTTGGAAGTTTTCGGGTCATAATTTTGCGAAATGGGCTTCAAAATCGGACTCAGGACGTCGAAGAACATAAAATAGGAGTTTTTCAGAAAATTTGACTTTTTGGGTCAAAAAACGCTAATGTCATGTTGACGTCAGTAGTCAAAGTCAACACTGACGTCAGCAATCAAGTCAATGTTCATATCAAGCTGACGTCACTGGTCAACTAGGTTGAGTAGGTTGAGTCAACTCGGGCGAGTTGACTCACTGAGTTGGCTCACTAAGTTGACTCGGAAGGTTAGACTCGGTCAACGGGTTAACGAGTTGGGTAGACCGGTCGTGCAGACGGGTTCGGTCAAGGGGTCGGGTCGAACACGGGTTCGGACCGGGTTCGATACAGACTGGTTCAAGTTGGTTCAAACCCACTTACCCCTATAAATTTTTTTCTCACCGGCCAGTCACCGAAAAACCTCGCCGGTGACCCCAAAGGTCGATTCCCTGCCAAAAAAAGGTATCATCAACTCAACAATCTAACACACTTGATTTCGACAAAAAAAAAAATAAGCCGGAAACTCACCGGATCTTACCCAAAACGAAGGAATAACACCTAGAAACGTCGTAACTTCGACGATGGAATTAACGACGGTAGATCGACGGTTGGCCATTTGGGCTACAACCATCTCAATATGGGAAAGATGATGGTGGCCTCAATTTCTTAAACGGGCGTCTGTGGTGGCCAGAATCAAAGGAAAACAGAGGGGTTGTAGTTTAGGGTGTGATAAAGTTTCAACCGGTTCTCTGCGATAAACGAAATGACGTGCTGGCGAGTGGCCAAAGGGGTTTTGGTCGCGAGACGACGACGAACCCGATGCCGATGGCCGTGCGCTACACGGACGACGGACGACGACTGAAATGATGATAAAATAGGGCGGCGGAGCATGTGTTTCTGACGAATCTCTAATTGGGTCTCCAGGGCAAACGACGGCCGCTAGCTACTAGTGGTTGATGGCCTTGGGTTTGCCACCCGACGACGAACATGCCGATGGTGGCGATGACGGCCACGACTGAGCGGTGGCTTAGATCGGGACATGCAGAGGTGATGGGTTGTTGAGGGGAAAGCTTAGAACCTTCTGGGTTCTCAACTTTTGAACAACGAAAATGGGGGGGGGGGGGGAGGTTGCGGAGGAGTTGAATCAAATTTTTATTATTATTATGTATATACCCAACACGTATAGTTTAAAACTAACCCGAAGATAAACTTAAACCAAGAATGGTCTTGGCCTTGATGGCTAACACACTCTTTCATATTTCTAGAGGGCGTGGGCTCAAAACCTTACCACCATAAATCTTTTTTTTTCATGTTTATCTCACTTCACTTATAATTAAACAAATAAATGTTCAAGGTGTTACAACTCTCCCCCTAATAGAAATTTCGTCCTCGAAATATACCAGAATCGGACAAATGCAGAAATTGCTCTTTCATCCATTATTGTACTAAAACTTATCCATTAGAGCATCATTTTTCCTCGGGACTCACGGATCAATCAAGCGGTGTCCTCAGTTACTCAATTTGACTTTTGGACCATAATCATCCCATCATACATTTTGAACCAATTAATCAGAATATAACATTTGAATCCATATCGAACTTCATATCATGCAAAACAAACATTTTTCTTATAACTTTTATTATAAACGGTCTCAGTCAAGGATAAGAGAAAATCCGATCTATCACAGAAGTTAATCATACCACCCAAAGGTATATCTTCCAGAGTCCGAATTACTCTTCTAGGTTGACCATCAATTTTCAGATGAAAAATTACAACTAGAGTTCGGACAAGCACTCTAGGACTCCAACATTGACTCCCAAAATCAAGATGTAAGCATCAAATTTCAGTCAGGGATGATATATAACGATACACAAAGCCACATCTTCGAGAAGATGTCTTTCTTTATACTGATCGAACATAACTAAGGTCTTTAATGGATATCACTTACCTTCAACGTAATATTCAGACAACCATTTCTTTCGTATATAACAGAATCACCATAAAATTTTCACTTTCGCCACCCTCATTAACATCTTTCTTTCAAATTCATAATACTTTTATAAAGTTTCTATCAAAATATTCTCAAATATAATCATTACCACTGAATAGCCTTACATGTAATCTTACATCGATTACCTCACATAGTCAAACATTTATTCTCAATATTAATCATATCTTCAATTACAAATATATTTGCCATCTCAGGTTTTTTATCCAGATTCACATCCATCAACTTAATCCAAACACAAAAGAACGTTACATGCATTCTTTGCCAGTTCCAATCGGGCTATGCTAAACATGATACTTAGATTCATGTACTACAGGGAAGAGAAAGATTCGATATCAGAGTTTTGGCTCGGATGAGTACGGTTATGATCTAGGGGCATGTACAGACCAGACACCCTATGATAGACGATCGGTCGATCTACCCAGAATGACGCAACTGTAAGCTCTGATACCACTAAATGTAACCTCTTAGACCCATCTATGCGTTAATACGGATCTTAAGAAGTCACATTAGGGCCACCAGAGTGACCCACGTTAAAATTTCAAATAAATAAATTGTTAAACCATTTAAAATTATAAATCAAGTTTGAATTAAAATATAATTCCATAAAACATTCAGGCTACAAAATAGAAACTATGATACAAATTGCTAAAAGAAGTTTCGGACTCGAATGTAAATCAAGATGTGACATACATGGTCGTGCAAACTTAAACCAAATACCAACATGTTACAAAAGCATGCAAAATGTAGTAATTTATTACCTTGAATCATTGCTATATCGGTCGACCCTCGTACGACATTCGACCCTCAACCATTCGTATTCAAGGAACTGTGAGTACCTTCAATAACAAAATATCCCATTTCAGTCCTTATTCATAGAGCTCTTAACTGAATAAATAAATACATAAAAAAGTTCAGGTTTAAGGTCAGATTAGGAGGCTTTCAAGTCAGAATTTTGAGAAACGGGCTTCAAAATCGAACTCAGGACGTTCAAGAACATTGAATAGAAGTTTTCGGAAAATTTGACTTTTGGGCCAAAGTCAATGCTAACGTCAGTAGTCAAAGTTAATGCTAACGCCAACTGTCAAGTCCACACTGACATCACTATCAACTGGGTTGATTCGACTGAGTCAACTCGGGCGAGTTGACTCACTGAGTTGACTCGGACGAGTTGGCTCACCAAGTTGACTCGGAAGGTTTGAATCGGTCAACGAGTTAACAAGTCAGGTAGACGGGTCCGGTCAAGGGGTCGGGTCGGACACGAGTTCGGACCAGGTTTGATTAATAGACTCAGACTGGGTTCGATATAGACCGGTTCAAGCCGATTCATACCCACTTACCCCTAAAGATCTATGCTCACCAACCGATCACTGAAAAACCTTATGGTGACCCCAAAGGTCGATTCCCTGCTAGAAAAGAGGTATCATCAACTCAACAATCCAACACACTCGATTTCGACACAAAAATTAGTCGAAAACTCACCAAATCTTACCCAAAATGAAGAGATAACACCAAGAAACGTCATAACTTCGACAATGGCCTTAATAACGACGGATCGACGACCGACCGATTGGGTTACAACCGTCTCGACATGGGAAAGACGATGGCAATCTCAATTTCTTAAATGAACGTCTGTGGTGGCTGGAATAAAAGGAAAATAGAAGGGATGCGATTTAGGGTTTGATGAAGTTTCAACTGATTCTCCGCTGCAAACGAAATGACGTGCTTGCGAGTGGACAAAATTGTTTTGGTCGCGGGAAGATGGCGAACCTGATGCCGGTGGCCGTGCGCTACACGGACGATGGACGACGGTTGAAACGATGATAAACAAGGGCGATAGAGCATGGGTTTTTTACGAATCTCTAACCGGGTCTCCACGGTGAACGACGACCGCTAGCCGCGAGTGGCTGATGGCCTTGAGTTTGCCACCCGAAGATTAACACGCCGGTGGTGGCTGTGATGGCCACGGCTGAGCGGTGGCTTAGATCGGGACGGGCAGAGATGATGGGTTGTTGAGGGGAAAGCTTAGAACCTTCTAGGTTCTCAACTTTCGAACAACGAAAATGGGGGGATTGCTGAGGAGTCGAATCATATTTTTATTATTATTATTATTAGGGGTGGGAGAAAATACCCGACCCGAAAACCCGACTACCCGAAACAAAAATACCGGGTAATTCCCGAAAAAAAATTACCCGGCTGGGCCGGGTACCCGACCCGGCAAATTTCCCGGGACACGGGCCGGGACACGGGCCGAGAGTTTTCCCTTACCGGGTACCCGACCCGACAAAATTTAATATATATTTTTTATATTTAAAATTATATTTTTATTTTATGTTTCTTAATATTTTCACTCCAAAATTAAGTTTAAATCCCTATATTTTTTTCTATGTTTGTATTATATTCTTTTTAAGTTTTAAGTTTAATTTTTTTAAATATTTTTGTGTTTAACATATAATTTTTTTTAATTTTAAAATAATAAAAAAATAAAAAAAATATGAACCGGGTACCCGGTACCCGATTACCCGGGTACCCGGATTTAATGGGCCGGGACACGGGCCGTTTAAAGAGGTACCCGGACGAACCGGGTACCCGGTTTTCCGGGTACCCGAATCCCGGGTACCAGACAATTCCCACCCCTAATTATTATTGTCTATATACCCAACGTGTATTGTTTAATACTAACCCTAAGATAAACTTAGACCAGGAATGGTCTTGGCCTTGATGGCTAACACACTCCTTTACATTGCTAAAGGGCGCGGGTTCGAAACGCCACAACAACAAATCTTTTCTTTCTTTTTTCATGTTTATCTCACTTTATTTATAATAAAACAAATAAATGTTCAAGGTGTTACATCTGGTGTTGTTCGTATCTATATTTTGTTCGGGTCTTTTAGTTGAGTTTTTAACCTTTTCATTGTATGGTCTTTGTATGATCTCAAGTGGCTAGTTTTTGTTTTAATGTTTACAAGAAAATGTCCAGATTAAGTGTTTAGTTTATGCTTATAGGATAAGATTCGTTTGCACAATGTAAGCGGTTTTAAGTTTTACACATTTTTTGGATCGTTGGATGAGTGAAACGAATGGCTAAGATTAACAATATGATATGTAAAGATTATCACTTGAGAAAAAAAAAGTAAGGTGTTAAACTCAATCATCCAATAGTCCAAAAAAATGTGTACAACCCATAGTTTTACATTGTGTGTAAGTGGATCCTTACCATATATATATATATATATATATATATATATATATATATATATATATGAGTTACTATCCACTTACGCTTTGTAAAATTCAATTACTTTTACACATTTTTTGAACCATTAGATGGAGGTAAACAAATAGTTAAGATTGTTTCCTTATATTTGTTTCCCGTGATAATCTTCTCATTTCCTACCGTTAATCTCAATCATCCATTTATCTTCATCCAACGGTGTAAAAAATGTGAAAACTTTGCACCCTTTTTGTACCGTCAAATGAAGGTAAATGGATGTCTGAGATTAATAGTAGGAAATGAGAAGATTATTATAGAAAAAAGGAAATAATCTTAGCCGTTTATTTTCCCCATCCAACGGTTAAAAAATGTGTAAATGTAATTGAGTTATACACAATGTAAGTGGATCCTAATCATATATCTATATAGTATAAAACTAATTGAGTTTTATTTAGGGATAGGATCCGGTTACACAATGTAAAAGGTTTTTCACTTTTACACGTTTTTTGAATCGTTACATGTAGGGGCGAACGTAGAACTTTATGTTAGGGGGCGAACCTAAAAAATTTTAGAAGGGGCGAACTTATAAAATTTTAGGAGGACGAAAATAGATTTACAATAGGAAATACGTAAACAATTTCTAAATCATATAGAAATTTCAAATTTTTAGGGGGGTGACCGCCCCTTCTAGCCCCCCTCTAGGCCCATCCAACATAGATGAGTGAAACAGACATATGGGATTAACAGTGGGTTATGTGAAGATTATCACTTTAAAAAAAAGTAAAGAGTTAATCTGACTCATCCATTTTCCCATCCACAAAACGTGTAAAACTAATAGTTTTTTTTTTACCTTCAATTTAAGTGAATCATATCCAACATATATATATATATATATATATATATATATATATATATATATATATATATATATCTTGTTTCCTTTTGGAATCGATATTTAATTTTTGTTTTTGAATTTTCAAATTTTTTTTTTTTGAAAACATGATCCATGTATCTTGTTCCTTGTAATTTTATTGAGTAACTATTACACCAAACATGACCTTGCTTACAAGAACAAAAGCGAACCGAATCAATACAATAAACCAATAATGCTAGATGCCACAAGAGAAAGATCGCGCACAATTATATTCCTATTACTAAACGGTGTCTTTTCAGCAAACTGCTGGTCGCATGCGTCGATGTAAGGCGCCACGTCCGCCACGTCACTTTTCGCCGTCAGGTAGTCTTTAGAACCCAAAGCTTTAGCGGCTTCCGGCAATAGCCTGTCGACCGAGGTACCATAATCTTCAATGCAGCTGCCGTAGAATCTGGATAAATCAGGGTTCGTAGTATTTTTGTATAGGTCAATAATAAAAGTTAGAGTGTCATTGGCCTTTTCTTGAAGTATCTCGACTGATATCGACGCGAGTCCTTTAAGGTCCGCATTCGAACTTCTAGGGTCCGATCTAAGAGATGAGTCGCAAAGAGCGAAAAACCTAGTTTTCTTGCAGATTTGTTGGATCAAATCCTCTTTTTCTACTGATATTGAGAGTGATGGGGTTGCCAAGGATCCAAGGATTAGAGAAACCAAAAGGAGAGGGGACAATATTTGAGACATGATTTTGTTCATGCTTGGAGATGGGGTGGTAACTGGTTTGGAATCGATATTTAAGGGTAAATAGATTGTATTTATTTCTATACAAATTAAGAACTCACGTCATAAATAAGTGACTGTTTCCATACAATTCAGTTTTTTAAAATTTAATGAGTTAAGGCTTTTAGATATCGGTTTAGGTTTAAGTTATTTAACTTATAAATATATTAAATAAATGTAAAACTTACCAATAATCAGTTTGTCTAGTTGGGTGAGGCACTAAATTTTTTATGTAAGGTTGGAGTTTTAAACCTTGACATCGTGAATGGAGAAGGGCCCAGGGCGAATCTAGAAAAATGGGCCATAAATTTGAGATTTAAATTACGGTTGCAGTCATATTTACGATCGTGTTATGTTTATCGTGATTGTGGATATTACAGATGCTATTCTGGCCAATGTGAGTATTGCGGTTGTGAAAGTTTTTAATAAGATACGCTATTGTGGACATAACAGTTACAGGTAACGCAGTTTGAGATGGTGTTGCTACCGTCATATACCATTTGTTGTTGTGGTTGCATACTGCTATTTAAATCATTGTCCCTAATAACAAATAATGAAAAAACTAAATTTAAAGAGTAGATTCATAATAACAAGTATTGAAAAATTGGGCCCCTAATAGCAAATATTAAAAAAAAAATTAAGAGTATGCCCGCAATACTAAAAATTATGACCTCATATGCCCCTTCCTTTAAAAAACAATTTCACGGACCAATTAGAATGTGTCATTTTATTAAAAAAATAACCCGACTTAAATAAAATGGGTGAATTGCACATTAAGTATGTCAAATTTTATTTTTTGTTATTTTAATCACCTTTCGTATTTGTGCAATTATGCCTTTGTTTAGCAGTCCTAGCCAATCGATACAGACTATCGCGTATGCACAATTTTGTCCTGATATCCAACTGAAAAACCAAGCAGTTTGATTTCATCAATTAACATATTGATTGATTACCAAAATGAACATGCAGAGTGCATACCACAAAATCTTTTTATCTATTATACATTTTCCATAATCTGTTGAAGCTGCCAAAAACCAGATGCATCTGGTGAGACTTCATCCAACACAGAACTCATAGAAGAGCACAGCAGATCATTTGAAGAATCTAATTCTACTGGCTTTCCTACACTAACTCCTCGAACTTCACAATGACCATTTTGTTCATATTGATGGAACTGCTTTTGAACAGTAACTGGATCATAATGTTAGTTGATGTGTTTTGGACTGCTTCTATTTTTAGCTATTTGTTATTTGAGTGTTGCTTAAGTTTAGGAGAAAGTTAGTCATGGGTTGTTGCATTAATTTAGGAACCTATCGTTAGTGGGTCGTTATTTTATTTTGTAAAAATTTTGATTGGTTATTGAATAAAATTAAGTTCAATTTCTTTCATCCATAGTGCTTTCTTTTCATTAAAATACCAACAATTGACATCAGAGCTATTTTTCTTGAGGGACATGTGTTAATTATTGCTATATTATGGAAGGTGAAAGTAATTTTTCTTTGATTGTATCGCCTACATTTGATGGAGACAGTTATCCAGTTTGGGCAGTACGCATGGAAACTTACCTGGAGGCTGTAGATCTTTAGGAAGCTGTGGAAGATGACTCTGATATTCCTCCATTGCCGGCCAATCCCACCATAGCACATATCAAAGCACAAAAAGAAAAGAAAGCAAGGAAAGCAAAAGCATGTTTACTTGCTGCAGCATCACCGACGATTTTCACCCAAATTATGCCTCTAAAGTCAGCAAAGGAGATATGGGATTATCTCAAGACTGAGTTCGAGGGAGATGAAAAAATTTGTAAGATGCAAGTGTTGAATCTTGTACGCGATTTTGAGCTGCAGAAAATGAAGGAGACCAAGACAGTCAAGGAGTATTCTGACAAGCTCGTTAGTATAACCAATAAGGTCAGACTGCTAGGTTCGTCTCTAGCAGATTCAAGGATTGTGCAAAAAATCCTTGTAACAATACCTGAAAGGTTTGAGGCCACCACCACCACCACCTTAGAGAACATGAAAGATATGTGTAACCCCCTCGTCCCGGTCTGGCCGGATGACCGGTCCGAGTAGGTCACACGGGGAAAACCGAAGCGAAACCCGTTAAGGTTCCCCCTCGTTTAGCAACCCTAATTTTTTTCCTTTTAACTTATCTTCTCTAATGGCACATTTAAGTCCTACGCGGTCATAACAGCGGAATAAAAAGAATAAGACAATTAACTGAACCCAATATAACAATTAAACGACCCAATTTTAATCCATTAGATAGGCCGTTTCGAAACACCATTGAGGCGTATCGAAACGCCCTTGACCAGGTCAACTGCCCCAAGCCCATACGAGGAGGCCGTATCGGAACGGAGGTCAACCGTTCCGAAACACCCTCAACGGTCAACTCCTCGTGGTCAACGAGATTTTGACCGTTTCGAAACCCTTAGACCCGTTTCGAAACGCTTTCATCTCGGCAATTTCTCAAATTTCCAGTAGCCAAAGTGTTCCGAAACCTGTATCGGAACAGGGGCTCACAGTGGCCAAACCGTATCGAAACGCGTTCCGATACGGGGTCCCTGAAGCCTAACCCATTCCGAAATGACCCAGCTCGTTTCGAAACACTGGCTGTCTGCAACCTTCGAAGACCAACTTTAAGCATTTCTTAACAACTATAAAGGCCCTAAACGACTCCAAGAAGCATACACAACATACAAATACACTCTAGAGGCATGCAACCTATTGCAAACACACTTAAAACACATAAGATTGCAAGATAAGACCTCCATTCACAAGATCATTCTAGGCATTAAAGATAACATGCTTAGGCAAACATTCATAAGCACATCCACAAAAGGTACAAGACCAATATATACATAAGCATTCGAGACATGCAACATAATCAAGGTTTACAATCCAAACGAAGCATCCAAAGGCCAAACTAACATCAACATACAACAAACATCCACATCAACAACATCTATCCCATTGCTTGACTATTACAATCTACAATTTAAAGTTCATACTTGAGCTAACCAAAAGCATCACTTGGAGACCTTTCCTTGCCCTTGCCACCCGCAAGCTACTGATCTGCATTGTCGAACAAAAAGGAGTGTAAGCATAAAAGCTTAGTGAGGGCTCATAAAACAAACCTTCGACAATGCAGGGTCCAAGAACGAGCTACAACCAAGATTAAATGCATGATCTTACCTCCGATCCGCAAGAGCCAAAATTATCATGATGCATGAACATGTATCTAACATCATGCCATGCTCAACAACTCATAAGCTCTACATACCATGATACTTAACTCGATGTATTAACCGCATCATATATCGATTCATTTTAGAAAATCACATTTCATATCATATAGGCAACACTTCTCAAGTAATCAAGGCACATATAAACTCATATTGGTATATACATACAACCTCATATTGGCACCTAGCTATGACTCGAATACGCGGATAACATGTTGGAACGCATTTCCAACATAACCATTACCTACGGTGGAATTACATTCATCATCGGTTCTCACAGAGGGGATTCCACTCATCCTCACGCCCCGTCGATGGGATTCCACTCATCATTGACTAATATAAATATTTCCAGGCGTACTCGTACTCCTCCTTGGTGCCTTAACGCCACCAAGGCCACGCGCGTTTTGACTCTCGTGTGCACACTCATCCTAATGATCGATCATTGTACCCAAGCATACTAGTGCCAATATTAATTAAAATCCACTACCTTTCACAACGTCAATTTCAATATAATTTATGTGCTTAACACGTACTCACTATGATCCTCAAAATCATGCAACCACCTCATTTCACAAGCCAACACTACTTGTATACCATCCAAACAATTATCACATCATATTTCACTCATACGTAAATCCACATTACATTTGTCATCAACATGCATATAACAATGCATTAAGTCACGCCTCAACATACATGTATATCACATTATAGATAATCATCACACCACAAATTAATTAAAAAGTTCATCCAATGTCTCTAACTAAAGTTAAGGATTAGGCTACTACCCTAACCCTAACTCTAGGTGGGTCTACCAAGCCCAACCTAGTCCATATGCTTGAACCAACCACTTAAAAACCAATTTAAAAACATTAACCACTCACTGACCACTCCATAGCACAAGCCGACTAGCCTACCAAGCATCCAAATTCCGGATTCGAGCCCGAAGCTTCTCCATTGTCTTCTCTTGCTTCTAACCATTCAAAAACGATACATTATCCCCAAAATCAACCACAAACCCAAATTTTAACACCCACACACAAATCCACCATAATTCTCACAATTCAAAGCCAAGTTCATACTCCAATTTCCCATTTTCGTACTTCCACAAAGACCCATAAAAAATCAGCAATGTAGTCATCCAAAGCACTCTTAAACATGTTCAAAACACTACCCACACATAGTATAACCATCAACCCTTCATTTCCCCACATAGACACCTTAAAAACTCCCATTTTCCACTCCCAAAAATCACTTACAGCAGTAGCTACGGGAATCCATTCAAACCAACACCTTAACTACTCAAAAATCATCAAATAACATCCAAAGACACCTACCCAATGTTGCTATAACATCAGCCCATCAATTTAACTCTAAAACTCACCAAAATCCAAGTTTTAGACACTTCAAAAATAGCCATAAAACTCATTTCGGGTTTTCACCCAAAATCCTCCATTTTAACATATTATGTGTATTTTCATGAGATTAAACCAAAACCCAACTTAATAAATCAAAATCAAATGTGAAACCCATCAAAAACTCAAACTTTCTTTAAACTCCAAATTTCAAAAAGATGATAGTTTTCAATTCTAAAACTAGGTAAATATAGAAGATGAAGAGGAGAGTTCAAATATGTGATTACCTTTAAAAACGCCCTTAAGATGAGGAAGAAATCAAAGGGGATAGTAACTAGGGTTTGGGGATGAGTTTGGTGCTCTTCACGGTGGAGAAGAAGAAATGGGGAAAGATGATAACATTTTTTTGTTCCTTTTTAAGTTAAAAAGGGTGGTCTAGCTTTTCAATTTATTTTAGCTAAATTACCAAAATGATCCCTCCCTTTTGTTTAAAACTCAATTGACTCAAGCCAAGATCAATTTGATTGAAATTAATTTTAGCGACTCGAACCAACTAACTTGACTAACTTCTAACCCCAAAACACGGGTGTTACAATATGTCAAAGATTACTTTGGCAGAACTCTTAAATGTTTTGCAAGCACAAGAGCAAAGGCGTGTAATGAGGTAAGAAGTGGCCATTGAAGGTGCTCTACCGGTTAAGCATCAAGATGATGGAAAGAATAGAAGGCCAAAGAACAAAAAGTTTCACGCTGCGAGTGGAGAAAACTCTAAATTTGGGAACAAAAATAAAGCCTGGAATATAAGACCAGGAGTAAAAAAAACCCACCTTTCAAGTGTTGGAGAAGACCAGATGCAAAGTGCAACAAGTGTAACCAAATGGGACATGAAACTGTTATTTGCAAGTATAAAAATTAGCAACAAGATGAAACACAAGTGGCAGATAAAGAAGAAGATGATCAACTTTTTGTTGCAACTTGTTTCACTAGTCACGAAAACGAGTGAAAGTTGGCTCATTGACAATGGCTGCACTAATCACATGACAAAGAGTTGTTCAAAGAGTTGAAGAGTACCAAGTCCAAAAAGGTCATAATTGGGAATGGTAAACACATTGTTGTCAAAGGAAAAGGGACAATAGCCATTACAAGTTGTTCAGGTACCAAGTTTATTACTAATGTTCTTTATGTACCTGATATTGATCAAAATCTGTTTAGTGTTGGTCAATTAGTAGAGAATGGATTCAAAGTGAAGTTCATGGAGAAGACATGTGTTATAGAGAAGACATTTGCTTACTAATGTTCTTTATGTACCTCAATCCAATGCAGGAGGAACAATCAGCTTTTCTAGCAAAAGAAAACATCATAATGTTGTGGCATAAAAGACTCAGACACTATCATCATCATGGGATATTGAAGATGAAGTCCAAAAGCATAGCAATTGATCTTCCAGAACTTGATGATCACATATTGACATGTAAGGCTTGTCAGTTTGGAAAGAAAAGCAGAAAGTCATTTCCAAAGACTGCATGGAGAGGCACTTGTAAGTTGCAGTTAATTCACACAGACATTTTTGGACCTAAAAGAACTTCGGCATTAGCAGGTAATTGATATTATGCTGCTTTTATTGATGATTTTACAAGAATGTGTTGATTTTCTTTTTAAAATTCAAGTCAGAAATTGTTGGAGCAATATGGAAAATCAAAAGAATGATGGAAAATCAAAGTGGCAATCACATTCGAATATTGAGGTCTGATAATGGCAAGGAGTATACGTCATACAATTGACAGCTCCTTATTTGCCGCAGTAAAATGGTGTTAGTGAAAGACGAAACAAATACATCTTAGAAATGACTAGATGTATGTTGCATGAAAAGAATTTACCTAAGAAGTTCAAGGCAGAGGCAACTCGTACTGCGATTTTCCTACATAATAGATTGCCCACAAAAGCAATCAAGGATCAAACACCTTACGAGGCTTGGTATGGTCGTAAGTCATCTTTGCGTTTTCTCAAAATATTTGGATGCTTGTGCTTCACTCACATTCCACAGATCAAGAGAGACAAGTTAGACAAGAGGGCACTTCTAGGAGTCTTTATTAGCTATAGCAATATTGCAAAAGCTTATAAAAATTTTCAACCACATAATGAGGAAATCATTATAAGCAGAGATGTTCATTTCATGGAAGATGAAGAGTGGAATTGGGATGATAAATGTGGTCTTACTACTGCAGATTTTAAGTTTAAGTTACTCGTTTCAACCACAGATGAAGATGAAAATTAGTTAAATGAGATAGTGAATGATGCTCTAACAAGAGTTACTAGATTGCTTACTAACATCTATGCAAGATGCAATATAGATGTATGTGAACCTGCAGATTTTGCTATGGCGATGAAAGATGCAAAATGGGTGGCTGCAATGAAGGAGGAGTTATCCATGATTGAGAAGAACAAAACATGGGAGTTGGTTGATTGACCCCGAGATAGAAAAGTGAATGGAGTCAAATGGGTGTACAGAACCAAGCTTAATGTTGATGGATCAATCAACAAGCACAAAGCAAGACTTGTGGTCAAAGGCTATGCACAAGTTTTTTGCGTAGACTATTTAGACACCTTTGCACCAGTTGCTCGTTTGGACACCATAAGACTTTTACTTGCTGTAGCGGCTCGAATGAATTAGATAGTGTATCAATTTGATTTAAAATCAGCTTTTTTGAATGGCATTTTGGAGGAAGAAATTTACGTTGAGCAACCTGAAAGTTTTGTAAAGAAATGAGAGGAAGACAAGGTGTTTCTTCTCAAGAAAGCCTTCTATGGGTTGAAACAAGCTCCAACAGCTTGGTACAACAAAATAGATAATCATTTGCTGAGTCTGGGCTTTGAAAGAAGTCTATCTGAGACTACGCTTTATGTCAAACATCATGACAATGATGTTTAATAGTCTCTCTTTATGTCGACGATCTCTTGCTAATGGGAAATGATGCACAAATTCTAGAGCAGTTCAAGCAAGAGATGATGAAGGTTTTTGAGATGACAGATCTTGGGTTGATATCATTTTTCCTTGGAATGGAAATTAAACAAGCTGAACATGAAGTATTCATCTACTAAAAGAAGTATGGTAAAGAAATCGTGAAAAAGTTCAAGTTGGACGAATGCAAGGAAGTAAGCACTCCTTTGAATCAAAAGAAGAAGCTTTGCAAAGAAGATGTAGCTAATAAAGTTGATGAAGGATATTTCAGAAGCTTAATTGGATGCTTGATGCATCTCACAACAATACGTTCTGATATTTTAAATGTTGTAAGCATTTTGACTCGATTTATGCACTATGCCATTGAATTGCATCCTAGGGCTGCTAAGAGAGTAGTTCGTTACTTCTAAGGCACGAGTAATTTTGGTGTCAAATTCACAAGAAATAAGGAGTTCAAGCTTTTAGGCTTCTCTGATAGTGATTGGGGAGGTTCCATTGATGACATGAGGAGTACTTCAGGCTATTGTTTCACTTTTGGATCAGGTATTTTTTCATGGAGCTCGAAGAAGCAAGAAATCGTGGCTCAATCCACTATCGAAGAATAATTTATTGCTGCAACATCCATTGTTAATCAGGCTTTGTGGTTGAGAAAATTATTATGCGATCTTAATCTTGAACAAGAAGAAAGTACAA
Organism: Hibiscus tridactylites; assembly: GCA_958450335.1. Lineage (NCBI taxonomy): Eukaryota > Viridiplantae > Streptophyta > Magnoliopsida > Malvales > Malvaceae > Hibiscus > Hibiscus tridactylites. Next base: position 75,066,338 of record OY288279.1, read on the forward strand.
AGATCTTCGTTGATAATCAAGCCGCCATAACAATTTCACACAATCCAATGTTTCATGGGAAGACTAAGCATTTCAACATTAAACTTTTCTTTTTTGAGAGAAGTACAAAAAGAAGGTGATGATGTACTGGTTCATTGCAAAACAGAGGAGCAGCTTGCAGATATCTTAACAAAACCGCTTTCAGTAAGCAAATTTGAAGTTTTGAGAACAATACTGGGTATTTGCAGTTTCTAAAGCAAGGAGGAGTGTTAGTTGACGTGTTTAGGGCTGTTTCTATTTTTAGCTATTTGTTATTTGAGTGTTGCTTAAGTTTAGGAGAAAGTTAATCCTAGGTTGTTGCTTTAATTTAGGAACCTATTGTTAGTGGGTTGTTATTTTATTTTGTATAAATTCTGATCGGTTATTGAATAAAATTAATTTCAGTTTCTTTCCTCCTTAGAGCTTTCTTTTCATTAAAATACTAACACATAAAATGCCATCTTACTGCGCACTTTTTCTTGCTTGACATTCATTTTTAGTGGGGATTGTGTATCTTGCTGGTAATGTAGATTTCCTCTCATCTCATTCATTATAATGGCGGACGCCCCAATGAAGGCCCACTAGAGCTCTCTGCAGACTGCACCTGATCTGAAGCATAACATGACTCGTTTGTTGAAGAAGGGTTACCATTATTTTTAGATTTGGTACTAGATAGAGTTGGACATTCTAAAATTTGATCTTAAAGACTGATGTAGTTGAGATGCATATAAGGAATATTTGTTTGTACGTAACTAACAGAATCAGGTCCAACGTTGTTTTTGTGCTGTTGAAGGCTTGATGGAGAGAATAATCGACATGACCACCCATTTAAGCGTGATTGATGAATGGTAAATGACTGTATATATATAGGGACTAAAATGAAAAAAAAATAAAATTTTGCATACTTAATGTGCAATTCACCCATTTTATTTAAGTCAGGTTATTTTTTGTTAATAAAATGACATGTGGCACGTTCTGATTGGTCTGTGAGAATTATTTTTAACGGAGTGGGCATATGAGGTCACGATTTTTAGTTCAAGGGGCATATGAGGTTACGATTTTTAGTTCAGGGGGCAAAACGTCCCAAAAATACTTTAGAGGGTAGTTTAGTATTTTGCGTATACTTCAGGGGCAAAATGGGCATTTAAACCTTTTTATTTTTACGAGCACCGATAGAAAATATATATATATATATATATATAACAACTCTTATTTTATAATATATCTTGAGCTATATTCTAATTTTTTAAATAAATGTTTATAAGGTAGTACGTGTTTATATTTTTTTAATCCCTTGATAGAAAATACATATTTTACATATAGTGACGGATCTAGAAATAATTTTTTGGGTAGGCATACATAAAATCTCAAAAACTCAACATGGGCACAATTCAAAAAGATTAAAATAACTTAAAGACTAATTCAAAGAAAATATAAAAAATTAAAATCAAATGTGTAAAGTAAAAAAATTCAGAGTAGACATATGTGTACCCTAAACTACACTTGGATTAACCACCACTTACAAACAAAGCTGGAACCGAGTCTCATAAAATGATGAAAAAATCGGGAAAAAAATGAGCGCAGAATGGTAATTTACAATACGTTTTTTTAATATTGTACAAATGCTTTAATTATGATGAACATTCTTTTTATTATAACATTTTTTAAAAAGAAAATAAATATATTACATTATATTTTTAAAATAAAGTTAGTTTACATTTATTATATGAAATACAAAATATATATACTAATAATTAAAAAATTGAAGAAAGGTGGACCTCATTAAATAATAATTAAAATTTTGACTAAGTTTAGTGTAAACTATGCCAGGTACCACCAAACTATTGAGTGTGATTCATTTTTACCACTAACTTTTCAATTGGTCCCAATTTGCCACCATAATTTATTTTTCGACTCGTTTATACTACCGCACCGTTAACTCCTTAACGTCGTGATGATGTGGATGCTAGACCAAAACGATGTCGTTTTTGTGCCGCTATTTTGATACCAAATTGCCCAAAACGGCATCGTTTTGCTAGAGGAAAATATGAAAAATCATGCACTCAATCGGATTTAAACCTGAAACTTTTAGAATCTAAGGTAACCTCTTAACCACTAAGCCAACTTAACTGTAACACTCGGGGTTTAGGGGTTAGGTGAAAATAATATTTTAATATTATTTGGGCTCGGTTTTATAATTAAAATAATCTTTTAAGTTCCGGGTTTCAAAAATAAATATTTGAAAGTGGTCCAAATTGAAGGAATTGCAAAGTGGAGAGTTTTTAAAGAACAAAGAAGATAGCCATTCATTAATGACCTTTTTGTAATTAGCCCAACTTTTGATTTTAAATCTCATTTCCTATCAAATAGTCACTATTCACTCTTTTCTTCATCCAACTTAACGTGAAATAGAGCTCTCTCCTCTCCACCACTATTCCATCAAAAAGCTCCTTCATTTCAACTCATTTTTTAAAGGTAACATCGTTTTTGACTTCTCCTCAACTCCCTCTCTTCAAAAGTACCATTAGTTTTTATTTCCATTGAAGTTTTGAAAATGGGGATTTCAAAAGATTTGATTAAAAATGATGCCTTTGTGTTGCTAAACCTAATATTTTGATTTAATATGGTTAGTTATGAGGTTTAGGAGTTAAATGGTTCACCATATATGAATTTCTCTTGATTTTGAGCAATTCTCGAATTTGGGTATAAATGGGGTTTTTGGAGGGTTTTGGGTGAGTTTTGGGGGTTGTTCTAGGTGGGAATTGATAGCCCAATGGTGGTACTACGGTTAGAGGTCGATTTGGGATCATTTGTGGGTGTCAAAGTTGTTGGAAACATGGATTTTGGAAGAGGTTTTGGGGCTGCCCGAGTTTGGTTAAAAGTGGGATTGTTCATGGCTTAGAACATTGTAAATTGTATTTGAATTGTGTTCCGGGTTGATATTTTGATGATTGGGCTGATTTGAGGTTATTTGAATTGTGATTGAGGTTGTTTAGAAGCGAAAACTTGTGTTGGTGAAGCATCGAGAGGAAATCCGGAAACGTGAGGGTGGTTGCTTGCTTGGCTTGGAGCTTGGAAGCTTAGGTGAGTGGTTAAATGTTTAAAGTGGTTTTTAAATGGTTGGTTTGAGCATGTGGACTAGGTCGGGCTTGGTAGACCCACCTAGAGTTAGGATTAGGGTGGTAGCCTAATCCTAAACTTGATCTAGAGCCATTGGATGAACTTGTATTTGGATGTTTATGTCTCGTATGACTTGTGATATGATTGATTTATGTATAATGTGATATACATGTGAGATGAGGCATGGTTTGTGATGCTTATGACATGCATGGAAATGGTTCATGATTGTGATCATGGTGAGTACGTGCTAAGCATGGAATTGATTGAAATGAATAATGTGGAATGAGTTAAATGTTGGCACTAGTATGCTTGAGTACAAATGATCGATCATTAGGATGTTAGTGTGCACACATGAGTCTAAATTCGCGCGTGGCCTTGGTGGCGTTGAGTCACCAAGGAGGAGTACGGGTTCGCCCGAAAATTGTATTTATATATAGCCGATGATGAGTGGAATCCCATCGACGGGGCGTGAGGATGAGTGGAATCCCCTCCGCGAGACCGGTGATGAGTGTAATCCCACCGTGAGGTAAAGTGATTGTTAGATGTGAGTTCCAACGGGTTTATCCGCGTATTCGGGTCATAGCTAGGTGCCAATATTGATTGATATGTGTATCAATGCGTTGTGAAATGTGATCTTTATTTGGATGTTTATATGTGATTACATGTGTTGTGAAATAGAGCTTTATGAGCATGGCATTTAATTGGATATTGTTCATGCATCTCTATCTTTTGGCTCTTGGGGATCCTTGGTAATTATGTATTTTACCTTGGCTAAGATCGTGTTTGGACCCTGCATTGTCGAGGTTTGTTTTTAAACAGCTTCCCTCACTAAGCTTATTGCTTACACTCTCTCTCTTTGTTCGACAATGCAGATCCTTAGTTCGTGGGTTGGTAGGAGCAAGAATGGGGCCTCCAAGTGTGCTTGTGGTGCTTGTTTGGCTACCAAGTATGAACTTTTAAATTAAGATGTAATGGTCGAGCAATGGGACATGTAATCGTGTTATGATGTTTTTGGGTCATGTTGTTATGGCTGTTGTTTAGGAGCATGTTAGACTCCTCGTATGTGCTTGTTAAATTAGCTTTTGGGATGTATGTCTTGCTTGTAACCATGTTAGTAATATGCTACCTAAAATTGCCTAAGTGTTGGACATGTTGAAGCTATCACCTTTTATGATATGCATGGATGTATGGCTTTGTGAAGTTGTGCCTTAGGGTTTAATCTTGTTATGATGATGTTCAAGCATGCTTATATGATGGTTTGCCTTAGGATCGTTGTTAGTATGTTGTTGGAGGTTTTGGTGGTGTTTTTGGGGCACTCTTGTGCCTTAAAACAACTAAAATCAGTCTGCAGACAGAGGACGTTTCGAAACGGGTTACCCTGTTTCGATATTGTCCCTTTTGTTTTGGCCGAGCGTTTCGAAACGGGTAGGAGCCGTTTCGGTACACTTTCGTTACTGGAATTTTGAGAAATTGGCGAGATGAAGGTGTTCCGAAACGGGTCTATGGTGTTTCGAAACGGTCAAAATCTCGTTGACCACGAGAAGTTGACCAGAGAGGGTGTTTCGGAACGGTTGACCCCGTTCCGATATGGCATCCTCGGGTAGGCTTAGAAATGTTGACCAAGTCAAGGCATTTCGATACACCTTGAGGGTGTTTCGAAACGGCCTGTTAAATTACATAAAAATGGGTTGTTTTGCTTAGATTGTTCGAGTTATGGTTTTGCGAATGCTTGTCTTCTGTTGCTGTGATCACATAGGAATTAAGTGTGCATTTAGAGAAGAGTAAATTAAAAAGAAATTTTCTAGGTCGTTAACCGAGGAGGAACCTTAACGGGTTTCGCTTCGGTTTTCCCCGTGTGGCCCACTCGGACCGGTCGAGCGTCCGGACCGGGACGAGGGTGTTACACTAACATCTACATTTTGTTTCCAGCACAAAATAATATATATTCCAAACTGCAGTTTATCATATAAATAACATTACTCTATATAGATAATATAAATATATTATAAATAATATGAAATATATAAATAGATATATTATTATAAAAACTAAAAGACTAATTTTCAAAGCCCAAAATTTTCACAAAAAAACCCAAAATCCAACAAAACCTTAAACCCTAACCATAAACTATAAACCTTAAACCCTAAAACTTTATTCATAAACAAATAATATAAAAATATATAAACAAATAATATATTATTATAAAAACTAAAAAATAATTTAAAAATATCTAAAATTTCAAAAATTTACAAAAAAACCCCAAAAGCTCACAAAAATCCTAAAGCTTAAACCTCAAATCCATCCATTTTGGCTGCTAATGGGTTTATGATTTTAGGGTTTAGGATTTATGATTTAGGGTATATAGGTAAGAATTTAATGTTTTAGATTTTGGGGTTTTTTTTGTAAATTTTGAAAATTTTGGGGGGGTTTTGTGAAAATTTGTTTTTTAGTTTTTATAATAATATATTATTTATTTATATATTTAATATTATTGATAATTTTTTATTTAATATAAATATTTTATTTATTAGTTATACATATTAATATATTATCATATGTATATTAATATTATTTTATAATATATTTTTATTATTTATATAGAGTAATAATATTTATATAATAAAATAAATTGAATTAATCTCAACTGCAGTTTAGAATATATATTAGTTGTGCTAGAAACAAATTAGACATATTAAGTTGGTTTAGTGGTTAGGAGGTTGCCTTTGATTCTAAAGGTTTGATGTTCAAATCTCATTGAGTGCATAATTTTTCATATTTTTAAATAGCAAAACGACGTTGTTTTGAGCAATTTAGTATCAAAATAGCCGCACCAAAGCGATGTCATTTTGGTCTAGCGTCCAAGTCATCACGACGCTAAGGAGTTAACGGCGCGGTGGTATAAACGAATCGAAAAATAAAATTTGGTGACAAATTTAGACCAATTAAAAATTTGGTGATAAAAACGAGTCACCCTCAATAGCTTGGTGGTACCTGACATAGTTTACCCTAATTAATATGATTGTACTTCTATTTGTATTTTTTTTATTTATATATAATATTTAAATAAACAACTTAATGTTCTATTTTAGGCTTAAACCCATGTTTTTATAAGATTTATGAATAACTTCTTTATCACAGACCAATAATCATTGTTAAAACATTTTACAGTATATATATATTTTACATAATTTTCACAAACGTCATAGGCGTAATATATATATATGAAAATTATGTAATATATATATATATATATATCATGTGAGTCATCGGTCAAATTATTATTTCTAAGAAGTTGAAGCTTTAAAAGTGAGTCACGAGTCAATTAAGTTGAAGGCTAGACTATATTAATGCAGAAAGATTAGGTCGCTATATATAATAAGGGTTTATTCGAATATTATATATAAATTTGTATTGGATTCAAATATATTATGTTATTTTATAGTTTTATAATACATTGCTGGAAAGATTGTACTTTTGTAATTTGTTCATCGAAAGAAAATTCTTTGCCTCTTTTCAATATTATTTATGCACTAACATTAAAAAATTAAGCCCTAAACTCTAATCTTAAATTTTAGGGTTAACTACTGAAATAGTCACTTATGTTTCCCCTAATACAGAGTTGGTCACCGATTTTGAAAAATGACTAATAAGGTCACTTACGTTTTCGGGGCGTAAACTTTTGGTCACTCAGCCATTTGTTGTCGTTAAACATTGACGGCTTCCTGACCTAGTAGCGAAAAATAAGGGTAAACTACTGCAATGGCCACTAAAGTTTATCCCATATACATTTCTGCTCTCCAATTTTAAAAAATAAACATTATGGTCACTAGTGAAAATGTTTCTTTATAATTTCACCCTTGAAATTTTAAAAATTCATTTTTCAACGCTAAAACTTTACAATCAATTAGTACAATAATATTATAAAGGCTTAAATGAAAAATAGGTGCCCAAAGTACACCCTTTTTAAATTTTAGGTGCCCAAATTGCTCCTATTTAATAACTAAACTTTTAAATTGCTCATATTTTTTCACTCTGGATTATTTTATTATTATTATTATATGACATGTCATTTTTATTATTGTTAAATTAAAAATAATTTAAAAATAAAATAAAATCATTATAATTATTATTAAATTTAAAATATTTAAAAAAATATTACTTCTTAGAATAATTTAGGTGTCTAAAGTATTTTTTTGTAAAAATAGGTGCCCAAAGTTTTCATAGTTACAATTTTAGGTGTCTGGTTGTTAAATGGGTGTTAAAAAATTATCAACCAATCGGTTCTTGACACGTATCATTAAGTTTATTTTTTTAAAAAAATTTTTTAATGTAAAATACTCAGATTTTTCAAATTTTTATATAATCTCAAAATTTTACAAGCTTCACAAAATAGTCCCTAAATTCTTAAAAATTCTCAAACTTTCACCGTCGATTGTCGCCGCTTCAGCCGCCGATCGCCGTCGCTGACCACACCCACTTAGTCGCCGGACCAAGGCGATCATTTCCCCTAACACGGCGTCGCCAGAAATGCCCAACGGCGTGCAGCCAAACGTCAAACACCCATTTAGGGACTGTTTTAGGTGTACGTCGTTGGGCATTTCCGGCGACGTCGTGTTAAGGGAAATGGTTGCCTTGGTCTGGCGACAAAGTGAGTGTGGTCAGCGACGGCGACCGGCGGCAGTGTGATAAGGTTTTTTTTTTCTAGGAAACCTTGAGGTGTCCTACATTTTCAGAAAATCAATTAAAAATGGGAACTTCTTTTGAAAATTTCAAGTTTCGGAAAAACCTTAAAATTTTTTGGAGTCGCCACCGGCCACTGAGGTAGGCCGGACACCATAAAACTAAACCAGAGATTCGTTTGAAAGGGTTCGGGAGTTGGTTACGTGTGGGGAAGGGTTAGCACCCCTATCACGCCCGGTGATCGGTACCAAAATAATTGTTGCTTTTAATTGATGGAAATTGTTTAAAATTTAAAATTAATTTAATTAGGGGTTCATAATTGAAAATTGAACTTTAATCGTACGATATAGTTAGGAAAATAAACAAAGCCCATTATTAAAAAAATAAACACGGGTTAACACCCCGGACAAAATTAGTGATTACAGCTGCCCCCTTTGCTTATACTTGTGGAATAAGAACAAAGCAAATGCCATAAGCACTAATTTTGTCTAACTTCCATGTTTAAATTCTGAATCACCATGCACTTGAACTACTGGCGGTTCGGAAGTTGGTACGGGAAAATGTAACGGTCGAAAAGGCTTGAAGTTGTCCTTCTCATTTCGACATTCTTCAACCCTTCGAGGTCTGAACAAATAGACAGTTGGTGAAAAATAAAAGCTCCATTCTCAAAGTGCCCGAACAGATAGGCGGATTCCATTCTCCTCATGCTCGAATGGATATGTGGGTTTCCATTCTCAAAATGCTCGAATGGATAGGCGAGATCCATTCTCCTCATGCCTGAACGGATAGGTGGGTTCTGAAATATAAGAGTTCCATTATCCTCATGCCTAAACAGATGGGCGGGTTTCCATTTTCAAAATGCTCGAACGGATAGGCGAATTTCATTCTCAAAGTGGCTAAACGGATAGGCGGGTTCCATTCTCCTCATGCCTGAACGAATAGGAAAGTTTCCATTCTCAAAATGCCCGAATGGATAGGCGGGTTTCTTTTACTAGAAAAGCTTTAGTACACCTGTCAAAATAGGCAAAAATGATTTGATGATGTGGGTTAGCATGCCCCTAACCTATGGATGCTAAACTACAAATGATGCATGAAATATGACATCAAAATTGCTCGAACGCTTTCGTCTTTCAGATCGGTCACTCTTGACCCTCTTCTTGTTTCCTTTTTTTTCTCAATCTCTTTAGGCTTTCTCATCCTTGCCAAATCTTCATCCCCGGTCTCTTCTTGCAAGATAACTGTTGGTTTTCACTAGTTAGAACACTTCTTGTAGTGCTCATTCTCGTAACATTTCCCCCTATTCAACCTTGGTGCTCAACCATTCTATTCGTCATGACTCCTCACAATGACCTTTCTCTCTTCTCAACATCAGGGGGAAAGCACATGCCCCCAAGTCCCTGAACGTTTTTTGAAGTTCATTATGGTCCATTTTTCATTTTCTGAAGCAATCAAAACATTTCAACAGAAACTCGCTTCAAGTCTCACCTTGGCCACTGACAAGCTATCATTTGCATTCATGACCTTGCATTCTAAACCTTATCCCTAAAGCAATGAAATGAATATTTTTTGTGTCCACTAAAAAAATTTAGATTACATCTTCTAATTTCAAAATGAGATGCATTTTCGAAAACTAGACTTTCCTTTCAAATTATGGATATATCAAGCTAAATTAAATACCCCGAATATCAAGTGCACGAATGACACTAATATGGCTTACCAAGGATTGCCGCAAGCATCATGTGTCTAGGAGACCTCGAAAGCTGAGCTGATGTCTGAAGATGTAAAATACCCTCCGAGTTATTGTCGTTTTTAAATCAATTAGAATTATCATATGTAGGCTTCGCCTTTATCCTTATTGATTTGTCTCATTTCTTTATGGTTTTAGGGAAATCAACTCATCACATTCCTTTGGCTCGAAATAAATGATGGAGCAAACAACAAAACCCCGAGCTACTCGACATTGTCATGATTCGAAAATATTACCATCACTCACGAAGCAAAAGTTTTTGATTTGAATGGTGCACAACAACCTTATTGGTCTTTTTGCTACAACGGAGTGCCCCAAAAATTCCATATTTGTATCCAAAAATGCCTATTACCAGGCTTTGAACATTAGAGTGCTTTTGTTATGCTTTTATTGTTCTCGACTTTTTCCTCCTTTTTTTCTTTTCTCTTTTTTTCTTTTTCTTCTTTCTTCTTCACCTTTTTATTCTTTTTCCCTCTCTTTTTCAGTACGGAAGATTTCTGGTTATTCTCCTGAATGCTTTAATGCCATGTGTATTTAGTAAATGACCAAATTAAATTGGAGTGTAAGTCACATATTCATCATCTTCACAGCTTTCGATTTCCACTAGACAAAGGTTGCTCGAAATCAACCTTTGGGTCAAGGTCAATATCCCTTGTACAATTAATATATGGGGACTCAATGGACAAATATATATACACAAAATGAGGAGATAATTGAAACAAAAAACACAGTGCATCCTTTCATTGAAATTTAAACATGCAGTCTTAGACCCTTACAAAAAGATCTTTGCTACCTTCGGGAAAAAGGTAGCAAAGTTGATTTCACACATTACTTCAAGAAAAAGATTAAAATGCAATAAAATGAAAACAAGCAAACTTGGATGCACTAGAATCCTTGACCACCGCTAGACCGACCACTCATCATAACCCTTAAGCTTCCTCAAGGAACTCAATCTTCTTATTGTCAATCAATTCTTGAACCAACTGCTTAAATTCTAGACAACTCTGAATCTCATGCCCCGCAGTCTGATGGTGCCCATAGAATGATTCATGGCCATCATATACTCGCTTCGTACCACTTTCAATTAAGCATACCATGCACATCTGTTCGTACACCCAACTCAGAGGGGGACTTGATTTCCGACACTTCCATCCTTACTTTCTTCGCATATACCTCCTCGAGGGCATTCACGCCTCATCCTCCATGGTTTCGAAGTGGATTGGCCGCCACATTGGGTCCCTCTAATTCGATGACCCCGGTGTTGATCATATTTTGCATGAGCTTCTTGAACGATGTGCAATTTTCTATCGTGTGCCCCAATACTCCACCGTAGTACTCGCAATGTGCTTTCTCGTCATACCATGGAGGGTAAGGTGGCTGGAAGGGAGTAACATGATATGGATGAACCATATCAGCCTCGTATAGGTGTTTGTACACCTCTTTGTATGGCATGGGTAGAGGGGCGAATGACATCTTCTCTTGTTCCTTCTTGGGAGCCTTATTATCTCTTCTGTTTGAGCTTTGCGCATTCTCGATTACGGCTTGAGGCGGTGAGATTGTAAGGTGCTTAGGAGCCTCGTAGGTACTGGTGTTGTTCACCTCATGATCTTTCTTCCTAAATTGCTTCCGAGCATTTTCTCCTCCATCGATTGTACCACTCTTGATAGTTGCCTCGATACGTTCACTGGTCATAACCATATCTGAGAAATTACTGATAGGGTTGCTTATCATGCGGTCATAGAGGGTTCCCTTCAAAGTATCAAAAAACATAGGGGAGATCTCATTCTCGCGAAGTGGGGGTTGGACCTGTGCCGCCCCATCCCGCTAACGTTGGGCGTATTCACGAAGGCTCTCATTGTGCCTTTGCTCCAAACCTTGTAGCATGAGTCGTTTGTGACCATATCAATTATGTGCTTATACTGATCTCTGAAAGCCTTGGCCAAATATTTCCATGACCTAATCTGAGCACGAGTTAACTGATTATACCACCTCACCGCGGGCCCTGCTAAGCTGTCTTGAAAGAAGTGAATTAGCAACCTCTCGTTGTCGATAAAACCCGTCATTTTACTACAGAATATGGCTATGTGGGCAGTAGGGCAAGTTGTCACGTCAAACTTATCAAACTTCAGCGTCATGATCTTGAGCAGAACTACCAAGTCTGGAACCAAACTAAGATCTCTAGCATTCATCCCATATGACCCTTCTTCTTCCTCCTTTGTTCAAAATTTCTCTTCGAGGTCCTTCTGTGTCTCTTCTAGTTGCTTTGAGAACTCCGCCTTGACCTTGTTCAAATTCTCAATCTCATCCAAATCTGGGACACTATCCCTGACATTTTACACATGGTTAAAGACCAGACCTGATGGAGCATGTGTAGAGGCGCCCGCCTGATGCGATGTTGTCACGTCTCCTTAAGTAGTCGCTCCTTGCAAGGGCTTAGGGGTATCGGTGACAAAACCATGGGAATATGAGGGGTCTCCCCTCTTGACTAGGGTTTCCAACAACACCTTTTCCTCTTAGATTGGCTTGTAGCAACTGAGATATCGCTTTCATCATATCTTGTTGGGACTTGATGATGGTGTCCCTCAATTCTTACTGAGCTCGCTCCAACTGACCCCTTAAATCGGCTTCCAACTTAGCAAAACTCTTCTCCATTTTCTTCCTTTGATGGCGAGTAAAGTGTGGATGCAGAATCTTTGGTAGTCAAAATACTATCATGGCCCCAAACAATTAATTTGACGAGTTTTATGATTTAATGCATGCAATGTGTCGTATGCATGACAGAAACATATGATTAAAGGAAATCAATTTAAAAACACAATCGAATGCAAAGAAGTGTTGATTCGATGAACATCCTCATTAAACAAATTTTCATAACGAAGATCAAGTCTTACTACAACGAGATAAGAAAATAAATACATAGGGTACAATTTCAATAAGTTTGCATGTCCCTTCTTTCTAAATTAGCGCGCTTCGGGAACTTCATTTCTATGGACTCTTTTCTCCCGTTATGAAAGTTTTCAACTTTAGATTGTTCTCGAATCAACACTTCGTATGAACATGCCATGAATATGCAAAAATAATCAAACAAAACAAGACAGAAAGGCAAAGGGATTAGTAACAAAAATAATGTGTACTGAATAAAAAAACAAATAAATAACAACGCTAAGACCTAGCAACATGCATTCTAGCTTGCTACGGTTATCCGTATGGCTCTAATGGGGTGGGCTTATGAAGTTCTCACACATGTGGGTTCGGTTCTAACAAAGGGTACTCGAACCTATCTTATCACTTACTAAGGTAACAAGAACCCCAATTCTAGCCCATTACAAGCTTGCAAATTGGTTTCGGTTCGTGAGAAAGCACGACCTAGTGATGTGGAGGGCTACTCACGTGTCAAAGGCGTGGATTCTAGAAGTGAATTACCGACCCGTTGAGGGATGCTCACGTGGGTATGGGCGTTTCTCTCCCACTTAAGGGACGAAGCTCGGGTATAGAGCTTAGTGATCATGATGCAACACATGTCGGTGATTCCTTTGAAATTAAATGAAGAATTAATTCGAACGCCACCAATTATCAAAGCTCGTATAATTTAAGTCATATTTTCAAAGAAGAACCGCCTCATCAAAATCAAATTAAATTTCAAAAATTTCCATCATTAAAAGCAATATTTGTTTTTTTTGTTTTGGCTTAACTCTCTTTTTGTTTTGTAAAAAAAAAAAATTAGTCCTCAGCGGAGTCGCCATGCTGTGATAAGGTTTTTTTCTAGGAAACCTTGAGGTGTCCCACATTTTCAGAAAATCAATTAAAAAGGGGAACTTCTTTTGAAAATTTCAAGTTTCGGAAAAACCTTAAAAATCTTTAAAGTCGCCACCGACCACTGAGGTAGGCCGGACACCATAAAAACTAAACCAGAGATTCGTTTGAAAGGGTTCGAGAGGGTTACGTGTGGGGAAGGGTTAACACCCCCATCATGCCCGGAGATCGGTACCAAAATAATTGTTGCTTTTAATTGATGGAAATTGTTTACAATTTAAAATGAATTTAATTAGGGTTCTTAATTGAAAATTGAACTTTAATCGTACGATATAGTTAGGAAAATAAACAAAGCCCATTATTTAAAAAATAAAAACGGGTTAACACCTCAGACAAAATTAGTGATTACAGGCAGAAGTGGCGACAATCGACATCGGAAGTTTGGGAATTTTTAGGGACTTAGGACTGTTTTGTGAAGCTTATAAAAATTTGAGATTTTATAAAAATTTGAAAAATCTTAGTATTTTCCATTAAAAAATTTTAAAAGAAAAATAAAATTAATGACACGTGTCAAGCACCGATTGGTTGACAATTTTTTAACACCCGTTTAACAGTCGGGCACCTAAAATTGTAACTATCGAAACTTTGGGCAGCAATTTTTACAAAAAAATACTTTAGACACCTAAGTTATTTTAAGAAGTAATATTTTTTAAATATTCCATTAAAAATTTTTAAAAGAAAAATAATATTTTTAAATATTTTAAATTTATTAATAATAAAAATGGTTTTATTTTATTTTTAAATTATTTTTGATTTAACAATAATAAAAATGACATGTCATGTTATAATAATAATAAAATAATTTAGAGTGAAAAAATAGGAGCAATTTGGGCACTTAAAATTTAAAAAATGGTATACTTTGGGCATCTAGTTTTCATTTAAGCCTTTATAATATTATTGTACTGATTGATCGTAAAGTTTTAGGGTTGAAAAATGAATTTCTAAATATTCAAGGGTAAAATTATAAAGAAACATTTTCAGTAGTGACCATAATGTTTATTTTTTTTAAATTTGGGAGCAGAAATGTGCATGAGATAAACTTTATTGGCAATTGCAGTAGTTTACCCTTATTTTTTCGCTACTAGGACAACAAGTCGTCAATGATTAACGGCAACAAACGTCTGAGTGACCAAAAGTTTACACCCCGAAAATGTAAGTGACATTACTGGTGCTCACCAAACTATCACCCTTTTCTTGTTTTGGTCCCCCAACTAATTTTTTCGTCAAAATCATCCTTCTTTAGATACCTTTCCTGTTTTGACCCCTCTCCGTTAAAAAAAATTAACGGAATCCCTAACATGGAATTTTTTTATATCTTTATTTTCCAAATCACCATTATCTTTCCTCGTCAACATATTATGTATAATATTTTTTTATTTCAATCGACCAACCAGGAGATGACACATCAAACCAAGGACCCCTTGCATAAGGGGACCAATGCTTAACCATTGAGCTAGGCTTGAGATTTGATTAAATTTTAATCAAACAAATATTTAAGTTATACACCCTCGGCCTCATAAATAAGAAAAATTGCCTATATGATGATTTGAACCAGGAACACATTGCACCAAAAGCAATAGGTTCAACCTCTAAGCTATATATCCTCAAATTTTGTTTAATTTAAAATGTATTATCACCTCAAAATTAAATCTAATTACTACTAAAATCAATCTAAAATTATTTTTTCAATTCGTTTGGGAATAAAAAACTAATTATTTATTTTTATAAAAGTGTATTAGATCATTCTAAAAATTAATTAAATGTAAAATAATTTGTTCATATACATGTCAACGAATTAAATGTTATTTAAAAAATCATATTTTATCTTAAATAAATATTATAAAATTAATTTTTATAATTTTTAATATTAATTTTATAAAATAAATAAATTATTATTTATTTCAAAATAAAGTGAAAAATAATTCTAGTTTGATCTTCAATTTTAATTACATTTCAAGCTAAATTTTTTTTTAAAAATTAAAATAATAATTTTAAATCTAAATAGTTATTTTTAAATAATTTAAAATTTTTATAATGATCTAATACATTTTAAAAATATTAACTAGTTAATTTTTTTATTCCAAAAGAATTGGAAAAATAATTTTAGTAGTATTTTAATTTTTTAGGTGATAATAAATCTTAAATTAAATATTAGATTTTGTGGATACATAATAAATTCTTAACCTAGTGTAGTGGATAAGAATAAAACTTTCAGTTAAAAGTGTTCTTGGTTCAAACCTCCATAAATGTGGTTTTGTTTATTTTTTAGGTTGAGAGAGTATAACTCAAATATTTGTTTGGTTAAAATTTAACCAAATTTCAAGCTTAACTTAATGGTTAAGTATTAGACTCTTTATTCAAGTGATCTCTGGTGTAATTCCTCCCACATGCACAAATGAGAAAGATTTTTTTCTCTTTCTTTGAAATTTGTAGGTGACACATGTCAACTTTTGGTTGGTCAATTGAAATAATAAAAAAATATTTTATAATATGTTGATGAGGAAAGAGAATGCTAAAGCAAAATATGTAGGCGAATCGACTCATCAAGTTCCCATTGAAATAGGATCCACACAAGGAAAAGAACTTTCCATTCGTTGGTTATTAGGGGCATCTTGAAAGCGTTCGGGTCGAAATATGGCTTTAAAATTAAGTTTCGAATTAGTGGATGCTGCCAAAGGGAGTGGCGATGTCATACGCAAAAAAGGAAGAGACTGATAGAATGGCAGAGGCAAATAAAGCTTTTGTACATTTTCGTTAATCTATGAACAAGATCGATATAGACACATAAATTCATGAATCCATACATCTCAATCGGAAAAGAATCAATAGAAAAAGAAAGAATCGAAAGTGATCGATATATTTCTCGAAACATACGAAAAGGAAACGAAAGAGCGATTCTGTTAATTTTTTAACGGAAAGGGACCAAAACATGAAAGGTATCTAACAGGAGGGACAATTTTGACAAAAAAATTAGTTGAGGGACCAAAACAGGAAAATGATGATAGTTTGGTGACCACAATTAATCTCCATTAATAATTAATACTTTAAGGAACTACTATTCAAAAAATACTTTAAGGAAATATATATATATATATATATATATATATGAAAAATGCTAAGAATAAAAAATTCAAATCATAAATAAGTACTGGTAAAATATTAGAGAAACACTTCGGAGTGAAAATTAGGTTTTGAAATGATAATTTAATTAAAATATCCTTTTTAAAATGTTTAAAATAAAAATATACATAATTAACCATAAGTAACTAATTGTATAATTAAAATATCCTTTTTAAAATGTTTAAAATAAAAATAAAAATATACATAATTAAAGTTTCTGATGCCCATGATTCTTCATCACCAGTTGAAGCTCAAAATATTTCGGCTAGCTCTGTTCAACAAGGCAGCCGGCAATTATGAATATCATAAGCTGGAACGTCTGTGGATTGGGGAAGCCACGGGCGGTGAGCCGCCTCAGGAACTCACTGAGGGGTAATCATCCCCAGTTTCTATTTCTGATAGAAACGAAACTTAGTGCGAGGAGGATGGAAAGAGTTCGCCACAAGTGTGGCTTTCGATTTGGTATTGATGTTGCTGCTATTGGGTCAAGGGGAGGACTCTCTTTTGGTTGGAAACCAGAATCGAATGTTCATCTAAGAAGTTATTCTAACAACCACATTGATGTTGAAATCCATGACGATGACAATGGCCCCTAGAGAATTACAGGTTTCTATGGGAACTCAGTTGAGCAATCACGGCAAGAATCATGGGATCTTCTACGCCATCTTGCAACAGACCAATCCTTACCTTGGATTGTAGTTGGTGACTTCAATGAGATTTTATACTCATTCGAGAAAAAAAGGGGCAGACAAAGGTCCACTCGTAATATGGCAATGTTCAGGGAGACCCTTGTTGAATGTGACTTGACAGATTTGGGGTTTAAGGGTGCCTGGTACACATGGGAACATGGTAGATTGGAGGCAAACAACATAAGAGAACGTTTAGACAGGGCGGTGGCTAATCCAAGCTGGTGGGAAAGATTTCCACAATTTTCAGTTACTCACATGCCACACACAATTTCAGATCATTGTCCTCTAAGAATTGAGCTTATTTCAAGTAATGATCAAACTCGAAGAAGTATGGGAAATGGTTTTCGCTTCGAAGCAAGTTGGGTCATGGAGGATGGCATTGAGGACATAATTACTCAAGCCTGGGGTAATAGTAGCCGATCGATGCCCTTGAAGTTAGCAGACTTGGGTGAACAACTACAACGATGGAGCAAGGATAAGAAATTATACACTGCTCGAAGAAAGAAAAGATTACAGAAGAGGTTGAATGAACTGTTTCCACTGGATCCTGATGATGAACATCTAGCTGATTTGACTGAAGTCAAGCTGGGATTGAACCTTGAAGCTGATAAAGAAGAAGTTTTCTGGGAACAAAGAGCAAGATCAAACTGGTTACACCATGGTGACAGTAATACTTCTTTCTTCCACAACTATGCAACCTATAGGAAAAAAAAGACAACAATTAAAGGTATGTATAATAGGCATGGTGATTTGGATTACTGAGGATGATAATCTTCTACATATAGCCACTGACTATTTCCAGGAGTTATTTCAATCTTCAAATCCAACCAACGAAAGAGTCATCTTTGAGAACGTTGCCACTCGAATTACACATGCAATGAACAGTAAATTGCTTGCACCTTTTTCTCCAGAAGAAGTATGGGAAGCTGTAAAACAAATGCCACCATTGAAAGCATCAGGGATGGATGGTTTTCCGGCGTTATTCTTCCAGAAATATTGGCACGTTGTAGGCAAAGACATAACAGACTACTGCCTATCAATCCTCAATGACAACGCAAGCTTGGCAGACATAAATGTAACGCAGATTGTGCTGGTACCAAAGATCAAAAACCCTAACAATATGACACAATTTAGGCCAATTAGCCTCTGTAACGTGTTGTACAAGATAGTGGCGAAAGCTTTGGCAATTCGATTTGCTCGAGTGCTTGATGACTGTATTGATCAGGCACAAGGGGCTTTCATTCCAGGAAGGAACATCTCGGATAATGTCATTATAGGATATGAAATCCTTCATTTGATGAAACAGAAAAGAGGTGGTTCCAATGGATCTTTTGCATTGAAAGCTGATCTAAGCAAAGCATATGATCGTATGGAGTGGATATTCCTAGAGGGAATGATGTTACAGCTTGGATTTGATGCTCGATGGGTGGAACGTGTAATGTAGTGTGTGAGGAGTGTCTCCTATGCAGTAACTCTAAATGGCAGGTTGGGAGTTAGCTTTAATCCCAGTCGAGGCATAAGACAGGGTTGCCCGCTTAGTCCCTACCTATTTCTGATTTGTGCTGAGGGGTTATCCACCTTACTGAATGATGCCAATGAATCAGGATTGATCAAAGGAGCAAGAATTGGAAGACAAAGACTCGAGGTAGGTCATCTCCTGTTCACGGATGATAGCATGCTGTTTAGTGAAGCCACTATGTTGGGAGCGTCAAATTTAAAAGAAACACTCATTACCTTTGGAAACATATCGGGGCAAAGAGTCAACTTTGACAAGTCTCTCATCTACTTTAGTGCAAATGTAAGAGCCTCCATTAAAGATCAAATAGGAGAAATACTTGGAGTTAGGGTATCATCCAATCCAGAAAAATATCTGGGACTCCCCACGATAGTAGGAAGGAATAAACGTGAAGCATTTGGGTATTACTTTGACAGATACAACCACAAGACTGATAATTGGAGCATTCGATTCCTCTCTATGGGAGGAAAGGAGGTGCTGATTAGAAGTGTGCTTCAAGCAATACCAACATAGGCAATGCAATGTTTCTTACTGCCCAACTCACTATGCGCAACAATGGAAATGCACATGACAAAATTCTGGTGGAGACACAATGGAATGAAGAATGGCATCCACTGGTGCTCGTGGGAACATCTAACACGATCAAAGGAGGTTGGAGGGCTTGGCTTCAAAAAGATGTCACAATTCAACATTGCGATGTTAGCTAAGCAATGTTGGAAATTAATAACCAAGCCACAGTCTCTTGTTGCTAGGGTGTTGAAAGCTCGACATTACCCTAACACTGATTTCCTCAGCGCAAACTTATGCTCCAATCCATCCTATGTATGGCGAAGTATATGGACTGCTAGAGGGTTGATTGAAAAAGGAATTGGTTGGAGAATTGGCACGGGACAATCGATAAATGTTTGGAATGATCCTTGGCTTCCAGGTAAGGGTGAAGGATTTGTCAGGGACCAGCATATAAACATCAGATACACCAAGGTAGCAGACCTCATTGATGCAAGCAATATGACATGGAACACTGAAGCACTTCAAGAACTCTTCGATCCGGATCAGGTTGATCGTATTGCTGAGATTCCACTTTCGAGATCAAGATATCCAGATACTCGTATTTGGAGAATGGATAATACTGGAGAATATTCAGTGAAAAATGGCTATCGTTATTAAGAAACGCTGACCCTACTCCACTGGTTGCAACAGGGATTAGCCAATTTTCTCTAAACTATAGGATGTAAATGTACCAGCAAAAATGAAGATCCATATGTGGAGGGTTGCAAACAATTTTCTTCCAACTTTGGCCAACCTAAGAGCACGCAGGATAGAGGTAACAAACATATGCCCGATCTGCCAGCAAACTGAAGAAAATATTGAACATGTAATGCGGGAATGCTATTTTGTGAAACAATTGCTTGAAGGTTATGGTTTAAGCATTCAGAGTTATCCCCATGATGTCAGCTGGATAAATTGGTTAGCTTCAATGTTCTCAATGTTACAAGCAAAACAAAGAGTGTTGGTGTTCATATCATATTGGACAGTATGGTACACAAGGAACAAGGTATTGCATGAGAATTGTATGCCATCTCTATATGAAGCACGTGCTTTTGTTGATGCAAAATTGCGCGATTGTGAATTATCTGATCCAATAGAGTCTACTAAAAATGGGAGAATACCTGCTACTTGGCAAGCCCCCAAAGACAACTACGTTAAAGTTAACTTTGATGCAGCCCTGGTGCATAATACAAGGGAATCCTTCTCAGGTATAGTCTGCAGGGACAACGAGGGGTTTGTGTTGGCTGCTGGTATACTGAAAAATTGTAATGTGGGAGATGCTTTTGTGGCGGAAGCATTAGCCTGCCAGCAAGCAGTCCAGTTGGCTAGGGAGACAGGTTTTCTAAACATAATTGTGGAAGGCGACTCACTCACTGTGATAAAAAAGCTGAGATCATCAAACAAGGACAGCTCAATTATTGGACCAATTATACATGATATCAAAGAGGCTGCAAAACTATTTCCTTCTATTTCTTTCAATCATATTAAGCGTGAAGCAAACAAAGTGGCTCACGCATTAGCAAAAGAGGGAAGACAAGTCCAATGCCCCATGATTTGGATTGAAGAAGCGCCAGAGAGAGTATTGGAGATAGCTGAATCGGAACGACCCACACAACTTTGAGATAGCTGCGTTTCTTTCTTGGTCCTCTATTACATGAAGCCTCTAGCCAGCAAACTTGAATTCTGGTTTCCAATCATCACAGGCTTAGTCGACAAAAACTCATTAGCATTCGTTAGATGCAGTCGACTCCTTTCTAGATTAGTAGTTCTGGTTTTAGTATGTGTTAAGGTTGGGTTCTTATTGTAAATATTTGATATGTATCAACTCAATCTTATGTTTCAAATAAAACCAGCACTTTCTAAAAAAAGCTAATTGTATAATTTAATAGTTGTGGTTAGAATTTAGGATTTATAGGTTAAAACTCAAATCCCTAATTATATTACCCTAAAAATTAAACCTTACCCCAAAATCCTAAATTCTAAACATAAACCATATATTTAAACCTACAAACCCTAAACCCTAAAATTAAGACGTTATGAAACTTTTCGTTTTCACCGCCAGTACATGAGATATTTTCCCATATATAGTAATAGGATCCCAAAAATGTATAAAAAGATCATAACCCATATATATACAACTCTTATTTTATAGTATATCATGAATTATATTTCAAAAAAAATGGAATAATCTTAAGATGATTATAAAGTAGTATATGTTCTTATTTTTCTTAATCTTTTGATAACGAATACATATTTTATAGACAAAATTTCTTAAACACGAGTCTCATAAAATAATAAAAAAAATAAAAAATTTAAGGAGCAATGAATGGTAATTTATAATACGTTTTTTTTAATATTGTACAAATGCTTTAACTATGATGAACATTGTTTTTATTATAACTTTTAAATAGTCATAATAGCTAATACTCCTATTTCATTATATTTTTAAAATAAAGTTGGTTTATATTTATTACATGATATATATATATATATATATATATATATATATTGTATGGTATCACAGGGTTAATCGACACCAACTCAGTTAGAAATTATTAAATTAATCATGCTTTTAATTATAATTAATATTATTATACTGCTATTTTTTCTATTTTAATTCTATATAATATTTAAATAAACAACTAAAAATCCATTTTTGAGCTTAAACACACGTTTTATAAGATTTATGTATAAATTCTTTACCACTCCAACAATAATCATCGTTAAAAGAAATTTATAGAATATAATTCTTTTTACATATTTTTTTCACCCACATCATACGCGCAATAAAATCTAGTATGTTATTAAAAACAACATATATAGGTAGAGATGTATATGGTTAACTAAAATATTATAACGGTTAACTGTAAGTTATGTTTCTTAGTGAAATTAGAAGATAATGTGTTCTAATTACCCTAAGGATAGGACATACGGTTAACCGTTGTAGTATTTTGGTTAACCGTAATATATGTATATATAATCATGTGAGAGATCAGTCAAATTATTATTATTTCTATGAAGTTGAAGCTTTAAAAGGATTAGAAGTACTCTACCCCTTTTCGTGCCCCTATTTACGCTACCACACTAAATATTAAGTTTAGAGTTTAAAGTTTACGGTTTAAGGTTAGGATTTGTGGTTATGGTTTAGAAAATTTAAGGTATTGTGTATTTTTAGGGTGTATGGTTTTTTAAGATTTAAAATTTAGCGTTAAGGCTTGAAAT
Source organism: Hibiscus tridactylites (assembly GCA_958450335.1). NCBI lineage: Eukaryota > Viridiplantae > Streptophyta > Magnoliopsida > Malvales > Malvaceae > Hibiscus > Hibiscus tridactylites. The sequence goes on from OY288279.1 coordinate 75,088,812, forward strand.
TTAATTTTTTAGTATTTTTTAGCGTTGGGCATAAAAAGAAACACCAAAAAGAGAATGAGGGTTTTTATCCCTTTTAAAGTGAGTCACGAGTCAATTAAGATGGCAGTAAACTTAGTCTGTAAAGTGTTTTTGGTGTGGCTATACGAACATTAGCTTTGGGAGATGTCTAATACTATGAATTATATAAGACTATATATTTTATCCCTATTTGCTCTATGCTCCTTGGTTAAGGCTGGCATGTACAGCCCTGGTTCTTTTAGACTATGTTAATACAGAAAGATTAGGTCGCTAGGGTTTATACGAATATTATATATAATTTTGTATTCGATACAAATATATTATGTTATTTTATAGTTTTCTAACATTGTTGGAACGATTGTACTTTTGTAATTTGTTCCATTATACGTTGGAAAAATATACCAAACACAAATCAAAGTTTTCTAAATTTACCCTTCCTCCTGGTCCTACCTTAGCTTAATTAGCAAAAAGTGTCATTCAAATATTGGAGAAATACTTTGGAGTGAAAATTAGGTTTTTAAATGATAATTTAATTAAGATATCCTTTTTAAAATGTTTAAAATAAAAAATATACATATTTAACCATAATCATTTTTATATATTGACTACTTCAAATTCGAGAGTAATGTATAAATGATCAGTAAGGAACGGTTAGTTGCATTGAAAAAAAACAAAACAAAACAAAGGAAGATAAATGTTTCTAAATATTTGTGTTATTGAATAGATCCAACAACTATTTGAGCTAGTTGTAATTAAAGGAACATGTGTAGAATAGTAGTGCTTTCGGCTACTCCTGTTTATGTAATTAATTTAGTCTAAGGTAGTTCTAACAACTGATCCAGAATCTCAATAGAAAGGCTGTTTATGATTATTGAAGCATAGGTCAGCATGACAGCATGGATACTGAATTTGACCGCTTTTAGTTAAATTTGTTCAAGAGACGACTTATCTACTCATTTTCATAAGTTTGATTTATGTTCAACCGAATTATATCGCTTTTAGTTAGATTTGTTTAAGAGATGAAGTCCCACCAAATATGTAACTGTTCAGTTATGTATTAGTTAATTTCAACGTGTGATTGTGAGAACTCAGTTATGTATTAGTTTGAAGGCCTCATACACCTAAGGGGTGTAAACGAGCCGAGTCGAGCTCGACTCAACTCATTAAGAATTTGACTCGAGTTCGAGCTTGAGTAGTTTTTATCAAGTCTGAATAATTTGAGCTCGACTCGGCTCGTTAAGAACTTGAACGAGCCGAATTTGAGCTTGAGTCGAGTTCAATCGAGTCGAGTGTTGACCGAGCTTTGACCGAGTCGAACTCGAGTAGCTCGTGATTTGTATCGCCTTATTTAAATCCCCATATAGGAAGAAAACTTTGATACACAGGTTGTGTAAACTAAATTACACAAGCTTATTAATTTTAGGGTTTAGAGGGTTAGTTTAGGGTTTAGAGGTTTAGGTTCTTGTGTTTAGAATTTAAGATCTAGATTTTAGAGTTTATGACTTATGTTTTAGGGTTTTAGGTTTAGGAATTTAGATTTTAAAAATAAAAAATTTTAGTATATTATATTTTCGAGTAGCTCGCAAGCTTTTCGAGTCGGGTATCGAGTAGTTCGACTCGACTCGTTAAGAACTCGAGCCGAGTTCGAGCTTGAGTCAAGTTCAATCAAGTCGAGTGTTGACCAAGTCAAACTCGAGTAGCTTGCGATTTGTCTCGTCTCATTTACATCCCTATACTCTTATACCTATATTTTTTTCATTTATTAGTTATCATTGTAAAATTTGTTCATAAAAAAATCACTGTAAAATAATTGGATTGAAAATTAAATTAAACAGATTTTATTTCGACCGGATAGTTAAGTTTAATTAGGACTGGAATTTTTTTATTTTAATATTAAGGGTTTTTTTTTACAATGGAAAGAAACAAGTTATTTAAGATCGAATTTATAATTTGATGTCAATCAAAATTAAAATAATATTATCTATTAGTATATTATAAGCTTAGTTGACAATATTAAATATTAATTATAATAAACTATAAGGTTGGTCCAATTATTAAAATTGTAAATTAAATAAATGAAACCAAGTGTTCAATAGTCTTATTATCATTGTAATGTATTTAATAAAGAAAAATCTTAAAAACAATTCAATATCGAATTAATCTTGTTGATGCCAGTTTTGCTCGACACTAGACAAGGAGATGGAGACAGCGGCTGAAGGAAGGACTGGAGTGAGGATGGGTGATTCACCTGTGGTGGGACAAGCGGAGAGCCACAGAAGTCGTGGTGGATTGTAGAAGTATGCGGTTCACCCTTGGTTGACTTGGGATCGAGAGCAGCAAACATTGTAAGGTGGGTAGTCGGAATCATGTGTGAGGGAGAAAGGGAGTGATCGATGTAGAATGGTGTAGAGCCACCTCCCCATTTCTTCGGTATAGAGGTATTTATATCCCATTGGAGCTGTAGATGGAGTGATGTTTGGTGACACTGCGCCAAACCTAATGATATCTATTGATGGGTTGACAGGTGATAGCGAGGCTTTCAGGCTTCAAGCTCATTCGTACTTGATGGTTGTCTTGTCTCGGCGCAGCGGTCTTCAGAGCTTATGTGTCCGGAGGTGTGGAAGACATCCGAAAGAGGAGCTCCATGCTCCGTGATGCTTGGAGCGTGGCACAGAATTGAGACTTGGTGGTTCATCCATCGTGGGATAGGCAAAGAGCCACGGGGGATTTCCGGAGGCATTTGGCAGAGGTACAACACCAGTCCCCCCTTAGTCGAAGGAACGCCATAAAGTGGCGTGATCTGAGACCTTGTTGATCCATCAGCTTCAGAATAGGGGTATGCCGGAGCGGGGTTATTTAGTTGTTTTCCTTTTATTGAAGATTTTAACATTTTTGTGGGGATTTGTCGGATAACATTTCGAAGGCATTAGTTTGAAGGTCTATGGCAGTTTACCCTTTTAGGTTTGGGCGAAGTGAATGAATGACTCAACTCTACGTAAGCATCGGAGGATCGAACGAATGACTCAACCCTAGGACAATCATTAGGGGAGTGAATGAATGACTCGACTCTGGGAAAGCATCGGAGGACTATCGTTTCAAGCCCCTAGAAGGTAAGGCGTAAACGGGCAGAGGCTTCTCACTTTTTTAGAAACAAGCACTGACGAGTGGTGTCATTTTCGTGCTTTCAGAATATCAGTCCTAAGTAGCGGGGATGAATGTATTGTATGTTGTTTGCTTGCGTTTGCATCTCACTTCAGGAGATGGATGCATTTTTGCGAGCTTACGACGCTGAGCTATGCTTCTTTTGAGGATCTTCATGCAAGCCTTGGGAGTTATCTTAACTTTTCGAATCTAACGATTGTATGTTGGGAGAAGGTTAGTTCAACGCTTTTAGATACATATATATACATAAATATGAATTGAGTGGGGGTGGTTCGACGCTCTAGGAGAAATAAACATGATATGGGCATGGCTTTATCTTGACGCCCCTGAAGGGGTATAATATTATGTAGGTAGAGGCTTGCTCGACTCCTTCGAAGGAATATAACATCACATGGGTGGATCCTTGCTCGACGCCCTTGGGGAAACATAATATGATATGGGCAAATCTTTGTTCGACGATGTCGGAGAATCAAACATCATATGGGAAGAGCCTTGCTCGACGACCTCAGAGAAAAAAATATCATATGGGCAGAACTTTTGTCGACGCCCTTGGAGAAGCAAATTTTATAGTCAATCGTCTCCTTGCCCTTTGTAGAATCAATTATAAATAGGGGCGGAGGCATCTCAAACCCTTTGAGAGTCAATTGCATTTTTGGGTTGAGGCATCTCTTCGCTTTTATAGAATTATTCCCTTGGAGAATCAATCAATAAGCTGGGTAAATGAGCTGAGGTATCACCGTGAACTTAAGAGTTTAACTCGTACGTGGAGGACATCTCATACCTTTGAAGAATCAGTCACATTTTCTTGGTTGAGGCATCTCTTCGCTCTTGTAGAATCGTGCCCTTGGAAAAATGGTCGATAAGTTGGGCAAATGAGCGGAGGCATCTCAACGTCCTTGTAAAAGCACAGTGCCAACGACACTGAATGGATGGAGGTATTACTATTCTCGTAGAAATAGACGTTCATCAAGTTGATCATTTCAAGATATTGTTGAATCTTTTGTAGAATCTATCGCAATTTGGAGATATTTTTAGAAATACACGAATTTTGACGGTGTTGTAGAATCAGTCGAGAGTTCAGAGCATTATTGGAGCGGGCGAAGGCATCGTAGAGATCGGATGAGAGTTGTAAGTATCGAATGAGTACACACATTCACCCGTTTATTATACATTTATCAGTAACAGTGGCCATTTTGACATTTAAAGTAGTTCAAATACTTGTCCAAGACATACCAAGTTTCCGGGGTGCTTTATGCATTAATGGGCTAACCCATGTAACTTATAATTTTTTTTAGAGGAGATCCATTGTAGAAGAATATTGGTGGATAGATCATTTGTAGGAGAGTTATTTCTCGAGAATTTATTGTTGCGTAAATTTCGATTTTATTACTTGGAAAAAAGAGGACCCTATGTGCTTTCTTTAGTCATGCACACAAAGACAACTAGAAAGCAGAGGTTACCCTATAACTTATGTGTTTTACATTTTACATTCGATGACATCCATTTCTGGGCCATACAGGCTCAAAAATACCTAGGATACCGCATCCCTTACTTCTACACCTAAGGATCTACAGGGGAGGAAGGGGATCTTCAGTTTGGGGCCGGTCACTACTTCTTCTAATGATGCTTCCCTATTTTGACTCTAGGGACGCCTTTCATGGGGCTGACTCTCTTTCTCTATCATTGCCTCATATACCTATAGCACGGGTAAACGTGTGCTAGGTGTCGCTGCTTGCTTCTTCTGCGACCATGTCTGGAGGTCAACTATGAGGAGTCGGCCGAGAGGCATAGCTTCTTTAATCTAGCTTCTCCCTCCTGGTTTGGGTGGTCCCGAACTTTAATCGGACGGCGAGCTCTCACTAGTGCCCAGCTTATCGTCGTCACCATGCTTGGTGAGGAGTTGTCGTCATGTCGGTTCCACAGTGCTGGTCATGGATGTTTGTAGGGAAAGATTGCTATCCCATTTTCTTCCTTTTCATCGTCATCACTGTTACATGTAAGGGTCAACGTTGGCAAAAATGTCATCCAAGGGTGGGATAATTGTCGTGACTGATTTTTTTTTTCGGTCGGAAGGATCTCTACGCTCACCGCACCAATTGTTGATATTGATTTTGGGCGACACTAGACAAGGAGATAGAAACGGAGGTCGAAGGAAGAAGTAGGAGCGATGATGGGTGGTTCACCTGTCGTGGGACAGGCGGAGAGCCACATAAGATGTTGGTGGACTGTAGAAGTGGGTGGTTCACCCCTGGTTGATTTGGGGTTGAGAGCCGCTAACAGTGTAGAGTGGGTGGTCGGAATCATGTGTGAGGGAGAGAGTGAGTTATCGGTGTAGAATGGTGTAAAGTACTCCCTTTGTCTTCGGTCTTGGGGGTAATTATATCCCCTTGGAGCTGTAGATGGAGTGATGTTTCTTGATACTTGAAGCATGGCACAGAGATGAGACTTGGTGGTTCACGCATAGTGAAACGAGCAGAGAGCCACAGAAAATTTTCGAAGGTGTTTGGTGGAGATACAACAAATCTATTTTAACCCGAAAAGTTTAACATTCATTATAATTTTATGTATGTTATATGCCATCATTTTCCAATTTGTCCAGCTCCATTTTTTTATTCATGATTTTAAGACCCCATGTGGGCGACATTATGTACTGAAATAAATGTACATTTGCAGCAATGTTAGATAGAAATGAATCAATAAAATTGTGAAAAATAGAAAATAAAGGAAAAACATGGTCATTTTTAAAGCTAACATTGCACCCTAATTAAAAACTTTTAATAAACCATCTAATCTTTTTTACTTACAAATTGGTTACTAACTTCTAATTTTCATAAATGAACACTTGATATATGATTTTTATTTAGGATAAATATCAAAAGTATAGTTAAATTTTGATTGATTATAATGTGACATACTAACTGAGAAATTATATCATGAGTGATTCTCACCACGTCATTCATGAGATCAACCAATAGAAACCACCCACTTCATCTTTATTTCCCATGCCATTAATCTAATAATAGAATAACTTTCAAAAAAACAATTTTTAAAATGACATGGAAAATTTTAGTGAAGATTTACTGGTTGAAAAAAATGACATGAAAAAATCATGATGAAGTGAGTGGTTTATATTGGTTGGTCCCATGGATAACATGGTAGGAATCACCCATGATATAATTTTTCCATATTAACCCTAATGTGTATTTTTTTCTACAAAATATCTGACATTGAACAATTGTGAAATTATGATTTTAATTTAATTCATCAACATTATTATCAATGTGAATAATTATATTAGCCATTTTAAAATAAGTGATTTAATTTTTAAATTTGAATCAACTTCAAATTTTCGTTAATATTTTTAAATCAAATTTAAGTTCACATATCATATTACAAAATCCATCAAAGTTGATGTATAATTTTGATATTTTTTTTTCTTTTTAATAGTAGGAAATTGGGCAGAGATATATCCCTGAATAAGAGAATATCGATGTCACTAATCATTAGAATATTAATTCTTCTAACATAAACAATATTTCTTTGTAATATTTATTTGAGTATAAAGGAAAATTTTTATTGAAATTTTAAAAAAATATTTGATAAAATTTAAAATATTTTAATATTAAAAGGAGGAGGGGCTGCTTTTGTCAATTGGAGGTGTGGCCACAGTTTCAGTAGATATTATTTCCCAAGACTTTCCATCACAGCCTGGATCCATCATCCTTTCATTTAATGGGAAAATAACGGTTAATTCAATTGTTTCTTCCATATTATAAATATCATTAGGTTTTTCGATGGAGAATTTTCATGAGAGAGATGGCATGTCCTGGTATGTTCCATGTGTTCTGTCTATGAAATCATATATACATAGTTGCAACCACGTCTGTAATTGTAACAGTATGAACATAGTAGACACTTGTATGTATCTTATCAGTATATTTTGTTTCAAACTTATTCAGATTTGTAAGTTACACAAGATAATTTGTGGGATATGATTTGTAATTTATTTAATAAAGAATCTTTTTTAGTATAAAAAAAAACTCGAAATTCGTTCACTTCTCGTTTTCAGTAAGGACTTTTTATTGGTATCGTATTTGTAATAAAGCTTAAACACTAAATAATAAAAATAATAATAAAAATAATAATAATAATAATAATAATAATAATATTTTGACGAAATCTACTAATTGGCTGTTTGATCATTGAAAGCGATTGCAGCACGCTATTGAAGTGGGTAGCCAATCCTTACTCTTGTCCCTCGATGTTAAGGGGTTTAATCATGGAAATTGTGGATCTAGGTGCGAAATGGAACTGCATTTTCAGGAAAGTTAGCAGAATTCAGAATATGGAGGCTGATGGTCTGGCAAAGATTGGTATTGGATAGAGGTTGGGTACTGTTTGAGTTTTCAGGGATCTAGTACTCCTGTAGCCATTGTAAGGGATTTTGCTTGAAATGTTTGTTCCTTCCTGTTAAGGAACGAAAGTGTGTATGGTTTGATAAGTTTAATAAAATTTATACTGTGACACTCTTTTCCTCCTTCCGCTATCGATTATATGTCCTTAGGACTTTTGATCGATATGAAGGGGGTTTTTAACGAGGTCACCAATTCCTATAAAAAAAAAAACTATAGAAAATGTTTGATTCCAATTTTATCAGTGCATAGACAAGAATCATCGTGCGTTTGAATTCTTGTGTTGTGAATGAAACAAATTAAGTTGGAAGAGTTTTTCTTGTAATGGACTTCTATACTACTTGACCTGGATTAGTCTGTCAATGAGTTGAATACAAAAAATTATAAATTTTTTAAAAGGAACTTCTAATAAAATATTTTATTAAAATTTAACGGTTTTTAAAAAGTATATTTTTTATAATTGAAAAATACGAAGTTCGAACTCTGAATGTGCATGTGATAAGCGGGGATGGCCCGAGTGTCAAGCAAGTGAATTTTAGTAGTGGCGTCGGGCCCGCTAATAGATGGAATCCAAAACTTGAACAATCCATCTTTAATGGATTGAGATTATAAGAGGTACCCATCTAGGTTTTGGAGACCCAATCATTTCAAGATAACATCAATGACAACCGAGAACATTGCTTTGGGTCAAAAGAAGTAAGCGAATTAGGGTCCACTCATCAATACGTCGGTAGTGGTATAGGCTTAAGGGTTGGTCTGGATAAGCTTAATTGGTGGATGACCTTTGCTAGAAGTAATAACAAAGGTAAAGGTGTGGTAAGGAAGGGCAAGAGTAAGAAAGAAAGGTAAAACTCTCCAGCCATGCATGGTTTCTTTCATGACCATTTCCATTTTGTCGAAGTTGGGCAAGTCTATGCGGTCGTTAACCCTTTCAAACGGCCAGAACGAAAAGGAGGCTGAGGCGACCTTCATTATCGGGAGCAGACTAGGAGTGGATTCGATGCACCCAATGATGTGGCCAAAAGTAGGTTCTTAGAGTTGGAAGATACACACGAGCGTTGAAAGGGGATATTTCCCGTTATCCTTCACAAGTGTTTGTTGTTATCCTTTAATTTATGAATAATTTATGTTTACTTACTTGGAATGTCAGAGGCCTCGGTCGAGCTGAGAAAATTAGGACGGTTCAATGGGTGTTGAAAAATAGTAAGGCTCGTATGGTGTTTATCCAAGAGACCAAGGTGCATACGTTGAAGTTGTGGCTACTTAACAGATTATGGCATGCTAGGTTTGGTAATCTGGTCTTCTCTCCATCTGAAAGTGCTTCTGCTAGCCTGATCACCATTTGGGATTCAAACTTTTTTGATTTGAAAGCAAGACCATTCACAACATGTTCATTCTTCTTATTGGAACCATTCGAGAGAAACAATTTAAGTGTGGACTTCTAAATGTCTATGCATTGAATGATCTAGGGGAAAGGAGGGCCTTTTTTGAGTACATCAATGGGCTAATCGAGACTATTCAAGTGTTTGTTTTAGTTAGAGGTGATTTCAATTCATTAAAATCGAACGATGAAAATGGTGGGGCAATCAAACTCGTTAGCAATTAACGTTTTTGTCGAATTTATTCAGAATAATAGGTTGGTCGATCTTCCAACGTATGGTGGCTCTTTCACTTGGGTTAGTGTAAACCCCTCGACCCGGCCTAGCCGCCAGACCGCATCGAACGGGTTACACGGGGAAAACTGAAGCAAAACCTATTAAGGCTCCACTTCGATTAGAAACCCTAAAAAATTTCTTTAAAAGTTATCTTGTCTAAATGCTATATTTAAATCCTATGTGAGGAGATACACAACGGAAAAACAACCACGGATTCAAAACAAGCATACATGCAATGAGATAACCCTTTTTAGTGTTTTACTACAGGTCGTATCGATAGCCAAAGGCCCGTATCGATACGCCTGCATTGGTCAAACTCCCTAAAGTCAAACTCAAGAAACCGTATCGATACCTTCAAGGCTGGTATCGATACGCCCTTAACGGTCCAGTTCCCATAGTCAACTTCAAAGACCGTACCGATACACTTAAGGCTCGTACCGATACGCCAATTTCTCGTCAAAATCTCATATTTCTAGAGAGCATTATGGGTATCGGTACGCCTTGCCCAAAACAAGAGACTGCATTGATACCACCCTTGAGCGTATCGATACTCCCTGCCCAGCAAGACATGTTTTAGCAGCTAAAAGCACAAGAGGTCCAACACAAAACGCATTTAGCAAGCAATTAAGCAACATACAATCACACATAAAACACAAGGCATCCATGGATACACATATAAAGCAAGATAAACACTTAACGAAGCAACATCCAACACGATAAGATCTATAAAGGGAGCATGCATGTTTATCATTCACCAACAAAGCTAACAACTAAACTAAAGAATAATTCAACATAGCAAGAGGGATTACAAGCCAAACACAACCTAACAAACTTGTCTAAAGCAAGAGACATGCCAACAACTCGTCAAAACAAAAGGTCATATCCCATTGCTTTATACTAATTATTGAAGTCTAAACCATACTTGAGCAAACCAAACTCCCTTGGATTCTCCCTTGTTCCCCAAGCTGCTCCGAAGGTCTAAGGGTCTGCATTGTTGGAAAAGGGAGCGTAAGGGTTCAAGCTTAGTGAGTGGTGCTCAAAACGGTAGCTACAATAATGCTGCTTTTAAAACAAAATTTTCTTGAAAACCAAAACCACATCCAAATCATTTCCACATGCTTGAACACCTAACTACATGCATTTGCCATCACGTGCATTTACCGAATGCAACCACAAGCCATAAGCTTACCACATGCTCATTCTCATAACGTAAGTAAAGCAACCAACCACATATTTAAGCATAAATAGAAGAAATCAAACAACATGCTTAACATGAGAATTTAGAGCACCATGGGTATATTGACATTCATCGCTTTTACTCGAATATATGAACAGTTTCTCAAACCCACTAGACACTTCTGGTGGGATCTCACATCACCGTACTCACTCGTCTAGTAAAAATATATCTTCTGGTGAAATCTCACATCACCGTACTCCTCCTTAGTGGAATCTAACATCACTAAGGTCACGCACGACTTTTACCTCGAGTGCACTCTAATCCTATTGACTGATCAATAATATCCGGTAACAACTCAACACGTGCCAATATACTCATTTCACAACCACAAGCATTACCGATGCTTGAACCATTTCCCATGACCAAACTTCCATGCAAGACATATACTCACAATATAAATATAAATACAAGTCATTAATCCCAACAAGTATAACAATGCAAACTAACATATAACAACATGACATGTTCAACATGCATCAAGAAACCATAAAACGCGATTTAATTGCGTGAAACCTTTAAAACTTACTCTTGAGCTTGGATTTGCTTTTCAAGCTCAATCCAATCTCCCAAAACATTTCCATAACCACGTTAAAGCTTTTAAAATCGATCCACTCACCAGCCAACACACAAACGTTATCCAAAAATGTCGATTCAAGCCTCCGAACCACCCGAATTCATGTCCATGAAGCCCAAATCCGTTTTCCTCTGCTTTAGGCAACCCAAAACAGAACAATAGGATGCTAATATACCCACAAACATATCAACAACTTAGAACTCAACATACTTGCAACAAAACACATTGATTCGAGCCCAAATTTCACCCAAAACATAATCAATTCAGCCCCAAACTACATGCAGAAAAACCCAACGAATTTATCATCAAAATATATCTTTTGACATCCCAAAAAATCAACCCAAACCTACCAAACCATCAGCTGTCATTTAGACCCAAAACCCATCCAAAAACTCAAGATTTCCAACTCCCAAATTTACCCACAATACCCATTTCGAGTTTCCCATAACAACCCATCATTTCCATGTTATTTTAGCAATAAAACAAAGTTAAAACACACCTAAATCCAACCACAACCAAAACCAACGAAAAACCCATAAACTCCTTTCCATTTCAAACCAAACTTTAAAATCAAAACAAGTTTAAACCATGGGTTTTTGCAAAAAATCTTAGTATCTACAACTCAAGGAAGATAAAACCAAGTTAAACAAGTTAAAGAATCAATTACCTTGAAGAAATCGCTTGGATTGAAAGTTAGGAGCAATGGAATAGTGAAATGAGGTTTTTTTAGGGGGGTTTAACGTGAAAAGGGAAATTTTGGAGAAGATGATAGCTTTTTCAAAAACCTTTTCTTTATTTCTTTTATTTCAAAATTCCCATTTTTCCCTTTTATAAAAACCAAGGTCATCCATTTAAAATAGCTTCAAAATTAACCTAACCCGAAACGGTTTAACCAACATGATTATCTCCTGGCCCTAGACTCGTGACGTTATAGTTAGAGGGGGATCAAGATTAACGACAAGCATATTGGATAGATTTTTGGTTTCTCCAGCATTCTTGTCTACTTCTCTGAGGATGAATCAGAGTACTCTTCCGAGAAGCCTATCTGATCACAACCCAGTGTTGTTGAAAGAAGAAAGTTTTAGGGGGGAGCTAAGCCCTTCAAGTTCTTTTCCCATTGGCCAGACAATCAAGAGTTTAGTACTATGATCAACAATTATGCCAAGAATAACCAGGGCATTGGTGTTGTTAACCTGTTGCGGTTAATTAAGTCGGATATCAACTCATGGGTCAAGGAATTTAATGCCAACGAGGGAGAATCAATCAGTGAAATTGAAGAAAAGATCTTTAGGTTAAAAAATTCGCTTTTGAGTACGAATAAAGATGAGGCAGTCCTTTTGGACATTTCTCAGCTGAAAACTTCACTGTGGGCCAAGTACATAACGAAAGAAAGAGAGCAAATCCAAAAATCCCAGCTGAAATGGTTCAAAGAGGGAGAAAAAATACCAAGTTTTTAACACCCCAATTTTGGGCTTAGAAGTTTTGGGTTTGGACCGAGCCGGTCGGGTTGCGGTTCGAATATAAAAGGGTGACTTTAGGAAAGCCTAGTTCGGGTTGCATTAAAAACATGGAAAAATGTCTTAAAATCCTCTTTTATTATATATAAAAGGATGGTGAAATCAATTTTACAAAATGAGGTTTGGAAGAGTGACATTTTGGGTTAGTGACTAAAATGTAATTTTTGAAAACTGGGTGACTGTTTTAAAAAGGTTTGAAACTTTGAATTCTTAAGGAGCTTTTTACCCAAAGGATTTTCTCCAGATATTTCTGAATATTAATCAATTTAATTAATGGTTTTTAATTAAGTGCAAAAGGAGGGAAAAGATATTTTGGCATTTTAACTAACTTTTCTCTAAATTTCCATTTTCTTTTCTCTCAACTTTTCTCTCAACCCAAACACATTTCTCCAGCAAAATTTCCTCTGATTTTGACAACTAAAGATGAGATTTCAATCCTCATTTGATCTCTAATCATTTCTTCAACAAAGCCTTAGCATTTGCTTATTGGTTTTTCAAGAATCTTGGTTCCAAAAAGAGAGAAACTCAAGTTTAGAGGTATGAACGTCCTTCTCCTCTAAATTCTCAGTTCTTTACTGAAATTCCCAAGTTCTCAATCCTTGATTTGTGTTTTATAAAAGGTTTTACAATTGTGTTCTTGATCTTGGCTTTAAAATGCAAGATTTGCTTTAATTTTGATGAAATTCGTATGATCTGATTAGGCATTGTTTTGAGATGTCATTTTGATGTAAAATGGATGTTTAATTGATGAGAAATTAAGGTTTTATCAATGCAATCCCGAATAGGTTAATTTTCCTAAGTTTTGCTTGAGTTTTTGGTTGTTTTTGGGATGATCTTGATGATCTGCTATAGCTGGAGGTATAAGGACGTGTTTAGATCCTTTTTGGATGTTAATTGAGGTTTAAGTATGTTTGGAATTGATGGATCTTGGCTGGGTAGTGTTGTGGAGTTGTTTGGATGTGTTTTCGGTTGTGTTTGGTAGCCGAAAATGGAGTGTGGATGAGAGCAGCGAGTTTAGGTGCTTTCATTGAAGATATTAATGCATGATGATGCATTAATCCTCTGCTTTGATGTGTTTAAAACAGGGGAGAAATCTTCGGATCTTTGTGGTGGTGATCCGGAAGCTTGATCGGTGTTTCGGCAAGTTGCGAAACGGAATCGGTGAGTGGATTTTGGTTTTTGGCTTTGAAACCAATGTTTTGAAGGTTTGGGAGCTTAGTTTAAGTCTAAACAACTTTGCTAAGTTCAAGAGTAAGTTTTCGGGAAAACTCTTTTGTTAATGAACCATGAGTTGGTTGAATGCAACGTGTTTGGTTTGCATGTTTTAAATTCTGTTTTGAAAGCATATTTTAGCATGTTTATTTGCTGATTTTATAAGCCATGCGTTGAAGGATGCTCAAGGTAAGAGATCCTTGTTTTGAACATTTGATAAAATGTGGTTTTGTTGCATAATGGTGCATGATGATTAATGGCTTTGTTAAATGCTTTAAAACAGTGGATTATTGTTGTTAAAAGATGCATATTGGCAAGTGTTGTCTTGAGAATGGTTAAGAACACTATGGTGGTTAAAAGACCATGGTTGGTTCTTGTACTAAGGTCACAAAGGTGGTTAAAAGTCCTTGTGTGAGCCTTGTGTATTGTAAGGTCACAAAGGTGGTTAAAAGTCCTTGTGTGGACCTTGTGTATTTTAAGAACACCATGGTGGTTAAAAGTCCATGGGTGATTCTTGTGTTAAGGTCACAAAGGTGGTTAAAAGTCCTTGTGTGGACCTTGTGTATTTTAAGAACACCATGGTGGTTAAAAGTCCATGGGTGATTCTTGTGCTAAGGACACAATGGTGGTTAAAAGTCCATGTGTGGTCCTTGTGAATTGTAAGATCACAATGGTGGTTAAAAGTCTATGTGTGGATCTTGTGTTGATTATATTTTGAGATGGAAAAAAGATTATGATTATCACTTGTGGCCAATATGACATGTTAATAATTTGAAGCATGAAATGCTTGTTTTAAATGCTTATGTGCATGTATAAATGTTGTTTTGAACTAAGGTTTTTAAAGGTGTTTTATAAATGCATTATTGAGTTGTTTTAAATGAGCATTCCTCACTAAGCTATTTGCTTACGCTCTCTCTTTTCGTAAACCAATAATGCAGAGCATTAAAGTGCTTGAAGGGGCAGCAAGAGGTCAAGAATCCAAGTGAAGAACTAAGCTCATGTATGGTGAATGTTTTCTTACCACTATTAGCTTTTGGGCATTTGGCAATGGGGAACCTATGTTGTTGTTTTTGGGAGATGATTTGGACTCCCTAGGTTGGTTTTATGTTGTTGTTTATGATGGAACACGTATTTGGCCTTTGTGAAGTTGGTTTGGTATTATGGTACTTGAATGGTTTTCTACATAAGATGCATGCCTTTAGAATTGGGGATTTGCTTAATTGATGCCATGTTTGAGAATGGTTGATGCTATTATGTTCCTTGTGCATGTAATGACTTGCTGGTATAATTTGGTTGCCTTTGGAGCATGTTTGATGGGTCAATTGTATGATAAACCAGCAAAGTTTCTGCAATCTGGGCAAGCCGTATCGGAACGGGTGCTACTGTTTCGGAACGGGGGCCTAAAATGGCCTAGGCATTTCGAAACAGGAGAAACCGTTTCGGAACGAAAATGCTACTGCCAAGCCCTGTATCGAAACGTTTTTCGGAACGGTCCCGCGTTTCGGAACAGGACCTCCCTGTTTCGGAACACCCGACCGTTGGGCACTGAAATTGTTGGTTAAATGTTTTGAAATCTTTGCGTTTTGGTCCTGAATCTTGTTTATGCAATTGAATGAGTTCGAGATGTCCGTGTGAGTTGAAATTTGGTAGAGAAGCATGAAACATGACTAATTTCATAATTGTAACACAAAAATGGGTTAAATCCTTATGATTTTTCCAGAATTTACATTTTGGTCCCTAAATTCATGTTTCATGCAATCAAGTCCCTGAATGTTTCCGAATGCGCTGATCTTTGAGTATGCTATTTGTATGATCATATCTAGGGTTAATGTGCATTTAGTCAAGATTAAAAAGGAAAAAAGGGTCGTTAATCAAGGTTGACTTTCGAGTTGACTTTGGTTTTCCCCGTGTAAACTTCTTAATTCGGTTCAACCGTCTGGGCCGGGTTAAGGGGGTTACATTTGGTGGTATCAGAGCTGAGTTCTCGAGTAATTGGGAACTGATGAATGAGTGTTAAGTGTTTGAATGCTTTGTATGCTTGTTGAGTGAAAGCATGTTGTGTGAGATGTAAGCATGTTACAATTGTGGTGTATGATGTGGTGAAAGCATGTTAGGGGGACCCATTGCCAAATCAAAGCTAATGTAATGATTTGTTTTTAAGTGGAAATGAGCTTGAGTACTTGGATTGCTTACCTTGCTGGGCCTGACTTTGTTAATTTGCATTGTGATTGCATTGTTAGTGAATGAAACCTCGTAGAGAAACGAGGATTAATACGCGAGCTATGGCTCAAAATGAGAATGAGGAGAATGTGGAAAATGTGGTGGATTTACCTCCTCCGCCTGGTGGTGGTGGTGCTGAGGGTGAAGGAGCTGCAGCTGGTGCTGGTGCTGGGGGCGCTGGACCTGAAGCTGGTCAGGGGCAAGCTATTCCTGACATGACAATGCTGGTACAAGCCATTGCTGGAGCTTTTCGAGCAGCGGTAGCTGGAGCTCAAGGAGCTGGGCATCAGGGAGATGCTGGAGTTAGACTACCTTTGGAACGTTTGCGCAGTCTGAGAGGGACTGAGTTCAGGGGTTTGTCTGCTGAAGGCTCGGAGTCTTGGTTGGAAAGTACCAAGAGAATCTTGGGTCAAATGAATTGCACTGATGTGCAGAAACTGGGATGTGTGGTATCATTGTTGCAAGATGATGCGTACACGTGGTGGACAACCACTATCTCTGGGATGGCGGATGCCGATGTGACTTGGACGTTCTTTCAGAACGCGTTCAAGAGGAGATATCTGGGTGTGAGGTACCTAGATGAAAAGAAGAGGGAATTCATGTCTCTTACCCAAGGGAGCATGTCTGTGGCTGAGTACGAGGTTCAGTTTGTCCGACTCAGTCAGTACGCACCTGAGCTTGTCCCGGATGAGCGGGAGAGGTGTGAAAGGTTCCGTTATGGTTTGGTGACGGAAGTAAAGACGTATATGCTAGCTGCTGAGTATAATGATTTTGATGTGCTGGTTGGCCGAGCAAAGGACATTGAGATGAACTTGGGTTTATCTTCTAAAAATGCTAGTTCTGGTACTGGTAAGCGAGTTGTTGAGTATAGTTCCGGTGGTGGACGGAACAAGAGGGGACGTGATCAGAGGTATTAGTCTTCAGCTAAGCGAGGTGGTGGTGCGCCTGCTCAGGGAGGCAAGGCAAGAGCTGATCCGAACGCATGTTGGACATGTGGATCGCGTGGCCATATGAAGCGTGATTGTCCTCGAGCTGTGAGGAAGGTGCAAGCTCCTGTTGTGGCGGCTGGTAATTCGTGCTGGAACTGTGGATCTACGGATCACATGATGAGGGAGTGTCCTATGTTGGCTGGTGGCCAAGGGCGTGCTCTTGTAGCTGTTGCACCACAGAGAGGTCGTGGGCGCGGCCGTGGTAACTTCCAGCGTAGGGAGGATGGTGGACGTAATGTGGCCCATGTTGTAGCTGTTCAGCCTGAGGGTAGCGGCCAGGCTAGAGTGTATGCTCAGAGGGAGGGGAGGAATGACACGGATGTGATCGCAGGTACTTTTACTTTGCAATCCTTGTCATTACTTTCCTTGATTGATTCTGGATCTACACTCTCATACATATTGCGTGAGCATGCTGAATTGCTTGGTTTGCCTGTTGAGTCTTTGGATGTTGGTATGCGTGTCACTAATTCTTTTGGTGAGACTGTTGTGACTCGAAAGCTTTATAGAAGATGTCCTTTGGTTGTGCAAGATCATGTTTTTCCTGTTGATCTTATGGAGTTGCCTTTCTATGGTTTTGATGTAATCCTCGGTATTGATTGGCTTGTTGAGCATCAAGCTGTAGTGGATTATGAGAATAAGCGAGTTTCATTGAAGCTTGCGGATGATTATGACGTAGTTGTGGTTGGTGAGAATGTGAAGTTTCTTGCCAATGTGGTGTCTACATTGGAGGCGAGCCGGATGCTGAGGCAAGGTTGTGAAGCTTACCTAGCTTTTGTGATGAATCCTAGTTCTAAGGAGTTGCGTGTGCAAGATATCAGGACTGTGCGAGAGTTCCCTGGTGTGTTTCCTGAGGAGTTGCCTGGATTGCCTCCTAATCGCGAAGTGGAGTTTGGGATTGAGCTGTATGAGAACACAACTCCAGTGTCCATTACCCCTTATAGAATGGCACCTAAAGAGTTGAAGGAGCTGAAGACGCAATTGTAGGAGTTGCTTGATCGTGGTTTCATTCGGCCGAGTGTGTCACCTTGGGGTGCACCGGTCTTGTTTGTGAAGAAGAAGGATGGCACTATGAGATTGTGCATTGATTATCGTCAGCTTAACAAGTTGACTATCAAGAATCGGTATCCATTGCCGAGAATTGATGATCTTTTTGATCAATTTCGGGGAGCAGTTGTGTTCTCTAAGATTGACTTGAGGTCAGGATATTACCAGTTGAAGGTGAAGGATGTGGATGTGCCAAAGACAGCTTCTAGGACGAGGTATGGGCATTATGAGTTCCTTGTGATGCCGTTTGGTTTAACAAATGCTCCTGCAGCTTTCATGGACATGATGAATCGTGTATTTCATGAATACCTGGATAAGTTTGTTGTGGTGTTCATTGATGATATCCTCGTGTACTCGCGTACTGAGGAGGAGCATGAAGAGCATTTGAGAATTGTGTTGCAAGCTTTGTTGGAGAATCAGCTTTATGCCAAGCTGAGCAAGTGTGAGTTCTGGCTTAGGGAAGTGGTGTTTCTTGGTCATGTGGTTTCTACTGAAGGGATTCATGTTGATCCTCAGAAGATTGAGGCGGTGATGAATTGGAAGGTTCCTAAGTCTGTTCATGAAGTCCGTAGTTTCCTTGGTTTGGCGGGATACTACCGGAGGTTTGTGGATGGGTTTTCAAAGATTGTTGCACCTTTGACGAAGTTGTTGCAGAAGGATGTTAAGTATGAGTGGACGGAAGCGAGACAGCAGGCTTTTGAGAAGCTTAAGGCAGCTTTCACGCAAGCTCCTATCTTGGTTCAACCTGAATCAGGGAAAGAGTTTGTGGTGTATAGTGTTGCGTCCTATGTTGGGTTGGGATGTGTGTTGATGCAAGAGGGTAAGGTGGTGGCTTATGCATCACGACAGTTGAAGGTGCATGAGCGCAATTATCCTACGCATGACATTGAGTTGGCTGTAGTGGTTTTTGCTTTGAAGATCTGTAGACATTATTTGTATGGTGAGAAGTGTACTGTGTACACGGATCACAAGAGTCTGAACTATCTGATGTCTCAGAAGGAGTTGAATCTTAGGTAGAGACGTTGGTTGGAGTTGCTAAAGGATTATGATTTGACGATTGAGTATCACCCAGGTAAAGCTAATGTTGTAGCGGATGCCTTGAGTAGAAAGGTAGATGTTGAGTTGAGGGCTATGTTTGCCAGTTTGAGTATTTCGCGTGATGGTGGTCTTGTGGCTGAGTTGCAAGTGGAACCATCTTTGGTTCAGTTGATTAAGAAGAAGCAGTTGTCGGATGATTCCTTGGTACCACATGTTCAGGATATTGCGGAGGATAGGCCTTCGGATTTCTGTTTTAATGATGATGGAGTGTTGTGTTTTGGGAGTCGGATAGTAGTGCCCAATGATGCTGAGTTGAGGCGTGCTATTCTGACTGAAGGTCATAGTAGTCCTTTTGCTATGCATCCTGGTAGTACTAAGATGTATCGTGATCTTCGTGATGAGTACTATTGGGTGGGTTTAAAGAAAGATGTTGCTGAGTTTGTGAGCAAGTGCATGGTGTGTCAGCGAGTTAAGGCTGAGCATCAGTTTCCTTCAGGATTGTTGCAACCGTTGAAGATTCCAGAATGGAAGTGGGAAAGGATTACCATGGATTTTGTATCTGGTTTGCCTTTGTCGCCATCGAAGAAGAATTCGGTGTGGGTGATTGTGGATCGCTTGACGAAGTGTGCGCATTTCTTGCCTGTGCATACTACGTACTCTTTGGATAAGCTTGCGGAGTTGCACATTGTTGAGATTGTGCGCCTGCATGGTGTGCCTAAGTCGATTGTGTCGGATAGGGATCCGAGGATTACATCGCGTTTCTGGCAGTGTTTGCATCAGACTTTGGGTACACGGTTGAATTTCAGTACATCTTATCATCCTCAGTCGGATGGTCAGTCCGAGCGTGTTATTCAGGTTTTGAAGGATATGTTGAGGTGCTGCGTGATTGAGTTTCAGGGCCCTTGGGAGAAACATTTGCCTTTTGTGGAGTTTGCCTATAATAATAGTTATCAGGCAAGTATTCAAATGACACCTTATGAGGCTTTGTACGGGAGGAAGTGTAGGACTCCTCTGTGTTGGGCTGAAACGGGTCAGAAGTTGGTTTCGATGCCAGCTTTGTTGAAAGGAACCACCAAGAAGGTGAGCTCATTTGTGAGCGCTTGAAGGCAGCTTCTGATCGGCAAAAGTCTTACGCGGATCTGAAGCGTAAGGAGATTGAGTATGCGGTGGGTGACCGTGTGTTTTTGAAGGTTTCGCCTTGGAAAAAGGTGATGAGGTTTGGCTGAAAGGGTAAGCTTGATCGGTGTTTCGGCAAGTTCCGAAACGGAATCGATGAGTGGATTTTGGTTTTTCGGCTTTGAAACCAATGTTTTGAAGGTTTGGGAGCTTAGTTTAAGTCTAAACAACTTTGCTAAGTTCAAGAGTAAGTTTTCGGGAAAACTCTTTTGTTAATGAACCATGAGTTGGTTGAATGCAACGTGTTTGGTTTGCATGTTTTAAATTTTGTTTTGAAAGCATATTTTAGCATGTTTATTTGTTGATTTTATAAGCCATGTGTTGAAGGATGCTCAAGGTAAGAGATCCTTGTTTTGAACATTTGATAAAATGTGGTTTCGTTGCATAATGGTGCAAGATGATTAATGGCTTTGTTAAATGCTTTAAAACAGTGGATTATTGTTGTTAAAAGATGCATATTGACAAGTGTTGTCTTGAGAATGGTTAAGAACACTATGGTGGTTAAAAGTCCATGGTTGGTTCTTGTACTAAGGTCACAAAGGTGGTTAAAAGTCCTTGTGTGAGCCTTGTGTATTGTAAGGTCACAAAGGTGGTTAAAAGTCCTTGTGTGGACCTTGTGTATTTTAAGAACACCATGGTGGTTAAAAGTCCATGGGCGATTCTTGTGTTAAGGTCACAAAGGTGGTTAAAAGTCCTTGTGTGGACCTTGTGTATTTTAAGAACACCATGGTGGTTAAAAGTCCATGGGTGATTCTTGTGCTAAGGACACAATGGTGGTTAAAAGTCCATGTGTGGTCCTTGTGAATTGTAAGATCACAATGGTGGTTAAAAGTCCATGTGTGGATCTTGTGTTGATTATATTTTGAGATGGAAAAAAGATTATGATTATCACTTGTGGCCAATATGACATGTTAATAATTTGAAGCATGAAATGCTTGTTTTAAATGCTTATGTGCATGTATAAATGTTGTTTTGAACTAAGGTTTTTAAAGGTGTTTTATAAATGCATTATTGAGTTGTTTTAAATGAGCATTCCTCACTAAGCTATTTGCTTACGCTCTCTCTTTTCTTAAACCAATAATGCAGAGCATTAAAGTGCTTGAAGGGGCAGTAAGAGGTCAAGAATCCAAGTGAAGAACTAAGCTCATGTATGGTGAATGTTTTCTTACCACTATTAGCTTTTGGGCATTTGGCAATGGGGAACCTATGTTGTTGTTTTTGGGAGATGATTTGGACTCCCTAGGTTGGTTTTATGTTCTTGTTGATGATGGAACACGTATTTGGCCTTTGTGAAGTTGGTTTGGTATTATAGTGCTTGAATGGTTTTCTACATAAGATGCATGCCTTTAGAATTGGGGATTTGCTTAATTGATGCCATGTTTGAGAATGGTTGATGCTATTATGTTCCTTGTGCATGTAATGACTTGCTGGTATAATTTGGTTGCCTTTGGAGCATGTTTGATGGGTCAATTGTATGATAAACAAAAAAAGTTTCCGCAATCTGGGAAGGCCGTATCGGAACGGGTGCTACTGTTTCGGAACGGGGGCCTGAAATGGCCTAGGCGTTTCGAAACGGGAGGAACCGTTCCGGAACGAAAATGCTACTGCCAAGCCCTATATCGAAACGTGTTTCGGAACGGTCCCGCGTTTCGGAACAGGAATTCCCTGTTTCGGAACACCCGACCGTTGGGCACTGAAATTGTTGGTTAAATGTTTTGAAATCTTTGCGTTTTGGTCCTGAATCTTTTTTATGCAATTGAATGAGTTCGAGATGTCCGTGTGAGTTGAAATTTGGCAGAGAAGCATGAAACATGACTAAAATATGCTTTCAAAACAAAATTTAAAACATGCAAACCAAACACGTTGCATTCAACCAACTCATGGTTCATTAACAAAAGAGTTTTCCCGAAAACTTACTCTTGAACTTAGCAAAGTTGTTTAGACTTAAACTAAGCTCCCAAACCTTCAAAACATTGGTTTCAAAGCCGAAAACCAAAATCCACTCACCGATTCCGTTTCGCAACTTGCCGAAACACCGATCAAGCTTCCGGATCACCACCACAAAGATCCGAAGATGTCTCCCCTGTTTTAAACACATCAAAGCAAAGGATTAATGCATCATCATGCATTAATATCTTCAATGAAAGCACCTAAACTCGCTGCTCTCATCCACACTCCATTTTCGGCTACCAAACACAACCGAAAACACATCCAAACAACTTCACAACACTACCCAGCCAAGATCCATCAATTCCAAACATACTTAAACCTCAATTAACATCCAAAAAGGATCTAAACACGTCCTTATACCTCCAGCTATAGCAGATCATCAAGATCATCCCAAAAACAAACCAAAAACTCAAGCAAAACTTAGGAAAATTAACCTATTCGGGATTGCATTGATAAAACCTTAATTTCTCATCAATTAAACATCCATTTTACATCAAAATGACATCTCAAAACAATGCCCAATCAGATCATACGAATTTCATCAAAATTAAAGCAAATCTTGCATTTTAAAGCCAAGATCAAGAACACAATTGTAAAACCTTTTATAAAACACAAATCAAGGATTGAGAACTTGGGAATTTCAGTAAAGAACTGAGAATTTAGAGGAGAATGACGTTCATACATCTAAACTTGAGTTTCTCCCTTTTTGGAACCAAGATTCTTGAAAAACCAATAAGCAAATGCTAAGGTTTTGTTGAAGAAATGATTAGAGATCAAATGAGGATTGAAATCTCATCTTTAGTTGTCAAAATCAGAGGAAATTTTGCTGGAGAAATGTGTTTGGGTTGAGAGAAAAGTTGAGAGAAAAGAAAATGGAAATTTAGAGAAAAGTTAGTTAAAATGCCAAAATATTTTTTCCCTCCTTTTGCACTTAATTAAAAACCATTAATTAAATTGATTAATATTCAGAAAAATCTGGAGAAACTCCTTTGGGTAAATAGCTCCTTAAAGATTCAAAGTTTCAATCCTTTTTAAAACAGTCACCCAATTTTCAAAAATTACATTTTAGTCACTAACCCAAAATGTCACTCTTCCAAACCTCATTTTGTAAAATTGATTTCACCATCCTTTTATATATAATAAAAGAGGATTTTAAGACATTTTTCCATGTTTTTAATGCAACCCGAACTAGGCTTTCCTAAATTCACCCTTTTATATTAGAACCGCAACCCGATCGACCCGGTCCAAACCCAAAACTTCTAAGCCCAAAATTGGGGTGTTACAACTCTCCCCCCCTTAAGAAATTTCGTCCTCGAAATTTACCTGAAGGAAAGAGGTACGGAAACTGCTTCAGCATGTCATCCTTCCGTTCCCACGTGGCTTCTTCAACACCACGATGCTTCCACAACACCTTTACCAACTCAATGGTCTTGCCTCGAAGAACTTTACTATCCGAATCAAGAATCTTCACCGGTTCCTCATCATAGGTCAAATCCGGATTCAATTCCACTTCTTCCACAGGCATCACATGTGAAGGATCCGATCTATACTTCTGAAGCATAGAAACATGAAACACATCATGAATCTTTTCCAACTCTTGAGGTAACCTCAACTTGTACGCAACAGGACCCACACGCTCAACCACCTCGTATGGTCCAATGTACCTAGGGCTCAACTTACCCTTTCGGCCAAACCTCATCACCTTTTTCCAAGGCGAAACCTTCAAAAACACACAGTCACCCACCGCATACTCAATCTCCTTACGCTTCAGATCCGCGTAAGACTTTTGCCGATCAGAAGCTGCCTTCAAGCGCTCACAAATGAGCTTCACCTTCTCGGTGGTTCCTTTCAACAAAGCTGGCATCGAAACCAACTTCTGACCCGTTTCAGCCCAACACAGAGGAGTCCTACACTTCCTCTCGTACAAAGCCTCATAAGGTGCCATTTGAATACTTGCCTGATAACTATTATTATAGGCAAACTCCACCAAAGGCAAATGTTTCTCCCAAGAGCCCTGAAACTCAATCACGCAGCACCTCAACATATCCTCCAAAACCTGAATAACACGCTCGGACTGACCATCCGACTGAGGATGATAAGATGTACTGAAATTCAACCGTGTACCCAAAGCCTGATGCAAACACTGCCAAAAACGCGATGTAAACCTCGGATCCCTATCCGACACAATCGACTTAGGCACACCATGCAGCCGCACAATCTCAGCAATGTACAACTTCGCAAGCTTATCCAAAGAGTACGTAGTATGCACAGGCAAGAAATGCGCACACTTCGTCAAGCGATCCACAATCACCCACACCGAATTCTTCTTCGATGGCGACAAAGGCAAACCAGATACAAAATCCATGGTAATCCTTTCCCACTTCCATTATGGAATCTTCAACGGTTGCAACAATCCTGAAGGAAACTGATGCTCATCCTTAACTCGGTGACACACCATGCACTTGCTCACAAACTCAGCAACATCTTTCTTTAAACCCACCCAATAGTACTCATCACGAAGATCACGATACATCTTAGTACTACCAGGATGCATAGCAAAAGGACTACTATGACCTTCAGTCAGAATAGCACGCCTCAACTCAGCATCATTGGGCACTACTATCCGACACCCAAAACACAATACTCCATCATCATTAAAACAGAAATCCGAAGGCCTATCCTCCGCAATATCCTGAACATGCGGTACCAAGGAATCATCCGACAACTGCTTCTCCTTAATCAACTGAACCAAAGATGGTTTCACTTGCAACTCAGCCACAAGACCACCATCACGCGAAATACTCAAACTGGCAAACATAGCCCTCAACTCAACAGCTACCTTTCTACTCAAGGCATCCGCTACAACATTAGCTTTACCCGGGTGATACTCAATCGTCAAATCATAATCCTTGAGCAACTCCAACCAACGTCTCTGCCTAAGATTCAACTCCATGAAACATGACTAATTTCATAATGGTAACACAAAAATGGGTTAAGTCCTTATGATTTCCAGAATTTATATTTTGGTCCCTAAATTCATGTTTCGTGCAATTAAGTCCCTGAATGTTTCCGAATGCGCTGACTTTGAGTATGATGTTTGTATGATCATATCTAGGGTTAATGTGCATTTAGTCAAGATTAAAAAGAAAAAAAGGGTCGTTAATCAAGGTTGACTTTCGAGTTGACTTTGGTTTTCCCCGTGTAAACTTCTTAATTCGGTTCAACCGTCTGGGCCGGGTTAAGGGGGTTACAAAGTTTTTCCACACCTTCTCTTCGATGAGGAATAGGACTAATCACATATAGTGCATATGAGTATGAAATTTCTCTATTTCTGATTCTAAAGACATTTCCAAAGCTTTTGAAAATCACTTTAGACAAGCTTACAATGAAGTCCCGACCATTCCAGTGAAGTCTTTTGGTGATGAGTTTTAGAAGTTGAGTGCGAGCTCTGTCAGTGCTTTGGAGGTTCCTTTTTCAGTCGAGGAATTCTAGTCGGCAATCAATTATGTCGATGGATCGCACGCTCCCGGTCCAAATGGTTTCAATTTGAATTTTTTTATCAAAATATTTTGGTCTGTTTAAAGAGGTGAAGTGATGAATTTTTTTCATAGTTTTTATGAAGGCAATTTGATAGGCGAATCAATTAATCATTCTTTCGTTACCTTGATTCCAAAAATTGTATCTTTAGAAAATATTGAAGACTTCGGGCTCATAAGTTTGGTGGGAAACTTGTACAATATCCTTTCGAGGGTGCTATCTAGAAGAATAGTGGGTTGTATAAAGAAGGTTGTGTGGAGACTCAATTTACTTTTATAGTTGGCAGAAAGATCACCGATTGCGCCCTTATAGCTAACGAGACAATTCATTTCTTGAGACAGAATAATCGTGAAGCTCTAATGTTTAAAGCTGGTTTAAAAAAGGTCTACAATAATGTAAACTGGTCCTTCATTTACCTTATTTTGAAGAAAATGGGTTTTGGACATAAGTGGCGCAAGTGGATTCACATGCGCATTTCGATAGTTTCCATATTTTTTCCTTATTAACGGGGTTCCTTCCAACAGATTTCTTATCAAGAGGGTTCTACGTCAGGGTTGCCTACTCTCACCATTATTGTTTAACTTAGTTGGTGAAGCACTCAGTGTGCTCATACGCAAGGTAGTAGACATCGGAGTAGTGTAAGGAGTTGAAGTGGGTTCGGACAGTCTCACAGTGTCACACCTCTAGTTTGTGAACGATCTCGTCTTATTCCTTGAGGCAAGTGAAGCTAATGTCCGATATATCATGAGAATTCTTAAGAGTGTTTGAAGTAGCTTCGGGGCTGAAATTAAACCTGGAGAAGACTAAATTGTTTGGTATAAATATGGAGACGTCTACATTCGGGAGTTGGGCTGAAGCGATTAAGTGTGGCGTCGATTATTTTCCAACCTACAATATAGGTCTTCTCCTTGGACATTTGCGCAACTCGATAGCCATTTGGAAGCTAATAGTTGACAAATTCCAATCAAGACTTGAATAGAAATGAATTCTATTGTCTTTTGGAGGGCGTCTGACACTTGTGAGATCTGTTATGTCTAATCTTATGTGCTATTTTATGTCATTATTTTAAATGCCGACGAAGATTACTTCCAAATTAAACAAAATGATCGCGAGATTCATATGGGGCTCGACTGATAAGCGACACATTCACTGGGTAAATGGGAGATTATGTGCAAGCCAAAAGAATATAGTGGATTAGGTTTCTTTGACACAAGAATTCGAAACCGATCCCTTTTAAAAATGGATCTAGAGGTATAGTAGTGGATCCGAAGAAATATTACCCGACCTCTAGGTGACATAAATGACTATTTTATAAGTATACCGAGGTTTATCTTGGGTCATGGAAGGTCAATTGAGTTCTGGGGCGGGTAATTTAGCTTTAAAAGTGGTGTTCCCTAGAATTTAGGCTATTGCTATCAAAAAAGAGAAAGGTTTGCAACTTCGGTATGGAGGTGAATGGCGTTTGGGAATGGAATATAGCGCTTTGGTGAGAATTGTTTGATTGGAAGGTAGAGGTTTGCAAGGGATTGGTAAATACATTAACCATTGCCTCGAGAAATAATGAATGCTCAGACAACTTAAGGTGGTGTGGATCGACAATAGAACATTATGGTTCTATGTTGTTTTGTGTAACTACTTTAGTAGATGAGGTGACTACAGACGCACTATGAAAATGGTTTGGTCGAGTCTCGTTCCACCTAAGGTGGAGTTCTTTTTGTTGAAAAGCTTTACAATGAAAACTCCCAATTCGATCAGAGCTTTCTAGGCGCAGAATTTTTCATTTAGACTCGGCGATGTGTGCACCATATGAGAAAGAATTAGAAACCATGAACCATCTTATATGCCAATGT
The DNA here is from genome assembly GCA_958450335.1 of Hibiscus tridactylites. Lineage (NCBI taxonomy): Eukaryota > Viridiplantae > Streptophyta > Magnoliopsida > Malvales > Malvaceae > Hibiscus > Hibiscus tridactylites. The sequence goes on from OY288279.1 coordinate 75,116,403, forward strand.
GATCAAGTATGGCTAGTCTGGAAGGCGTGTTGTAGTTTCTGGAATATTCACTTTGTCGTGCCTGGGTGCCTAAAGACATTTTTCACAATGTGGGAAGATATACTAATTAAACCATTTTTAAAACCCTTATGGTGTTAAGACTTCTTTGGTATAATATGGTTCATTTGGTTACATCACAATGAGGTAATTGTAAGAATTATAGAAATATATGGATTGTTTCCATCCCTTCAGTTAAGGGATTCTGTAAATATTCTTTTTATTACAATCCCTTATTTTAAGGGATCATATCTCTTAGGATTAGTATCTTTCTTATCTTAGAGTTTCCTAAATTAGAGACATAATTTGTATATATAAAGATGTAATTTCTCCTATTGAAATAATAAGAAAATACAGAGAATTACTCTAATTTCTACATGGTATTAGATTAGGTTATGGTTTCTTTCCAACCTAGACCATGTCCGAGACTTCTTCTCATACATCTATTTCTCCCACTCCGGAGATCACTTCAAATCTAGAAAAAAAAATGGTTCTGATGCTCAATCAGATTCGTCTAGTCTGACTATCACCTGACATCAATTGAATGGCATCAATGTTCTTGAATTGTCTCAATCGTTTAAGATTTTTCTCCTGGGCGGAGAAAGATTGGGCTACGTTACTGATGAAATCCAGAAGCATGATGTGACTGCCACTAGTTTTGCTAAGTGGATGTGTGACAATGGTCAAGTTATGACTTGGCTCCTTAATTCCATGACCCCTAGTATAAGCAGAAACTTTCTTCTTTACACCACAACCGCTGAAATCTGGAGTGTAGTTCGTGAAACCTACTCAAGCACTGATAACATTGCCAAATTGTATCATGTTGAACATTAGGCAGCCACCCTTAAGCAGGGAACCATGCCCGTCACTCTATACTAAAACACCCTAACCGGTCTTTGGCAATAATTAGATTTGTATGCACAACATGATTGGGCAAATCCAAGAGATGCTGTCATTTATCAGCAAATTGTCACTTAGCGAAGGCTTTTTCAATTTCTCCAAAGCTTAAACAAGGACCTGGACAAGGTTCGCAGCAGGGTCTTGCCTAATTCTCCTCTTCTCTCCCTTCGAGAGGCTTTCTCTGTTGTCAAGAAGGAAGAAAGCCAAAGGTGTGTGATGCTTCCTGATGAACTATATTCCCCTCATGAAGGATCTATCTTACTCACCCATCAATCATCTCCCTCTTCCAAACGGGGGAGACCTTGGTGTGATCAATGCAAAACGCTCGGCCACTCCAAGGAGAAGTGTTGGAAGCTTCATGGTAAGCCTCAGGACTGGAAGTTCGAGAAAATCAGGCCTCGTTGCTGCCACATTTGTCACTAGCTTCACCAAAGAACAAATTGTTGATCTTCAAAAACTTGTTTGAAAAGTTTCAGGGGCCTTGTGAGGGTAATTTGGTCATGAAAGAACTAGAAGGTAACCCTTCTTCTACAAAATTTTTCTCCTTCCAGTTGACTCCTAATTGGATCCTCGATTCTGGTGTTACGGATCATATGACTGGTAACAAGGCTTTGTTTCGCAATTTTTTCCAAATCGTTGGTCAAGATGTCAAAACGGCTGATGGTTCTTTGTACAAAATAGAAGGACATGGCACTGTTGTTCTCAATGAACATATTGCACTTAAAAATGTTCTCTTTGTACCAAATCTGGCGTGCGATCTTATTTCTGTTAATAAACTCTCCAAAGATTTTCACCACTCCACAATTTTTAATGATCTTGATTGTACTTTGCAGTCACTAAACTCAAAGAAGATGATTGGTAAGGCCAGCTTGCAGAATGGTCTCTACATCCTCCCTTCCTCTCCTAAAACCGAGATCTCAAAAACTTTCATTGCTTTAGGAAAAGTTGATATTGTTATACTATGGCACTTTCGTTTAGGTCATCCTAGTTTCCAATACCTTGCAAAATTGTTTCATGCTCCATTCATTAATAAAAGGCCAAGTTCTTTTTCTTGCAAAGTTTGCTCTCTTGCCAAACATACTAAATCGTCTTATTTTCCTTCTACATACAAGCCTTCTCACCCTTTTGCTTTGATCCACAGTGATATTTGTGCCCTTCTCTAGTGAAGAATGCTGATAATTGTAAGTGGTTTATCACTTTTATTGATGATCAAAGTAGGATAACTTGGACTTATTTGCTGAAAGATAAATCTGAAACTGCTGGTGTTTTTGTGAAATTTTATATCATGGTTCTCACTCAATTTGGGTCTAAAATCTAGCTCTTTAAATATGATAATAGAAGTGAATTTTTTGCTAGGTCTTTGGGTGATTTTTTCAGAGAAATGGGTATAGTTCAGCTTAGTTCCTGTGTTAGAACCCCACAACAAAACGACATTGCCGAAAGAAAAAATAGGCACCTTCTTGAAGTTACTCGTTCTCTTCTATTTACCAATATTTTTGGGGGAAGCCTTATTAACTGCCACATATTTAATCAACCGAATGCCTAGTAAGGTTTTACAATTTCAAACACATTAGTCTATATTTTAGCAGCACTTTCCCCATTTTAAGCATATTTCCTCCATTCTGCCACTTAAACTCTTTGGTTGCACTGTTTTTATCCAAAATATTGCTCCTAATAAGTCCAAGTTAGATCATACGTCTTTAAAATGTGTACTGGTTGGGTATTATTCACTTAAGAAGGGATATAAATGATATCACTCTCCTTATAAACGATTTTTTACCACTATGGATATAACTTTTTATGAGCAGGATCCCTATTTCACTCATGCTAAAATTTAATGGGAAGACATGGAGTGATTTTCAGCCACATTAGGTATCCCCTCCTAATCTTCATTCTCAACCTTCAAAATTGCCACCATTTTCGCCTTTATCTGCAGATTTGTCACTTATAACTACTCACATTGATTCTCCTGTAATACCTATCACTAATTCACCCACACATTCTTTAAACACCCTTTCTGAAAATACACCTACTCCCATTGAAAGTCTTCCAAAAACAACACCACCCAAATAGCTTTGTGTCTACACAAGAAAAAGAAAACATATCCCTGAGGCTGTTTTGCAATCTGATTCTTGCCAAGAATTGGATTTGGGTCCAGCTGCCGAAATGGAAGAAGAAATCAGTAAGTCCACTACTCTAGATGACTTCCCTATTACTATTAGAAAATGGGTTATATTGTGCACCAAGCATCCTATTGAAAAATTTGTTGATTATAATTCATTGATGTCTTCTTTTCAAGCATTTACAACAACCTTGGATAAAGAACAAGTTCCCACAAGCATAGCTGAAGCTCTAAAGGATCCAAAATGGAGAAGGGCTGTTGAAGAGAAAATTTGTGCAATTGAGAAAAATGCTACTCGGACCGTTACAAACCTTCCTCAAGGAAAAAAGGTTGTTGGCTGTAAATGGATCTTTACTGTAAAGTATAACTCCAATGGCAGTATTCAACGATAAAAAAAGTTAGTCTAGTGGCCAGAGGCTTTACGCAAAAATATGGGATAAATTTCATAGAAACTTTTGCACCTGTGGAAAAGCTTAACACTATTCGAGTACTCCTAAGTTTGGTTGCAAATTGCGATCGGCAATTACACCAACTTGATGTAAAAAACGTATTTCTAAGTGGCAAGCTAGAGGAAGAAGTCTATATGAAATTTTCACCTAGCAAGTTTGTTGAAGGTAGCAACAAGGTTTGCAAGCTTAACAAGTCTCTATACGGGTTAAAACAATCACCCAGAGCTTGGTTCGAAAGGTTCACTAAAGTCATTCTTAAAACCGGCTACAAGCAATCCCTTGTCGATCATACTCTTTTCATCAAGGTGACTTCTACAAATAAGAAAGTTATCCCAATTGTGTACGTGGATGACATAATTCTTGCTGGAGATGATGAAGAAGAGATTGGAAATTTGAAGTTGTTAAACATGGAATTTGAAACCATGGACTTGGGAAAGCTAAGATATTTCCTAAGAATGGAGGTGGCAAGATTAAAAGAAGGACTTGTGATCAACCAAAGAAAATATGTACTTTATTTACTTAAAGAAACTGGTTTTCTTAGTTGTAAGCCAGCTGATACACCAATGGAGGCAAATGTTGCGTGTAAATAGCGCTACACAATTGTGCAAGTATACACGCCGCAAGTAATAAAGTGATATGAGTATCGAGTATCATCTTCACATGGATTGGTTTGGGCCACTTTACTTAAGTTATCGCACTGTAAAAGTAAAAACACAATTGATAGTGATGAGATGAGTTGAATTAATCAAATAAAAATAAAAGAGCAAGTAAATAAAGAGATTTGAAGTCAAATGAGATAGAGTAGGCCAGGTTATGTTGTGTCGTATTATGGAAACCAATTGGAAAAGTCTCAGTTCTGTATGCAATCGAACACCGAAATGCCTCGGCAGTGGCTGACGCAACTGCCACGAAAGAGAAGAATTAAGTAATTGCATCGGCAACCCCTTGCCGTGCGGCAGTGAACAATGTCAAGGTTCGACAAAGCGTCCTTCAGTGGCTCCTCCTTATCCCGAAGTCGAAACTGTGCTGATGTGCAGGCCTTGAAAATACCCTCCAGCGTGAACTAAGGATGAACACCAACCAATCGTACGCTTCTTTTAGTCCTTGAAACTTGAACTTATCCCTAAGCTGAGTTAGTTTTCACCGTTTGGATGAACACCATGCTTATTCGTTTCGTGAGTCTAACTCTCCCGATATTAGACAAATATATGCAATCACAATATCCTCCCTCGATTCAATTACAATAAAAGATAAACACCAAGAATAAGCAAACCTTGAACTAGAATTGCATAAACAAAACTTAAACAAATCCAAGCATTTTCTCACAACCACAAACCAAAAATACCCAAGCCAAACAAGTTAGTTCATGGCGGGGTTCAAAAGATATACAAAGAATAATCCCTAAACATGAATCTAATCGAAACAAAGAGAAAGAAGAAGATATCGAACAACCCCCTTTGAATCTCTCTCAATCGAACATACTTTTACTTGGTGGCAAAGCCTTGTATTTATAGGAGATGGCTAGGTCAAAGTCTTTCTTGAGGAGGAAGTTAAGTTAGAACTAAATATATTAAAGAAAAGATCTTCTTTTAAGTATTAAATCATCCATCCTTAAAAACCTCCTATTTTCGTGGAATCCACTCTTGACCGTCCTTCGACGTTTTCATGTTCTTCCCATAGTCCGATCCTCATGCCAAGTTCATAGAAAAATCTAGCTTTTCATGCTCTTCAAATCACATACCACTTTGCATATTTTCTCCCTTGTCAACTATGTCTGGTCATTGCCGCGGCAGTAGTGGCTTGGCTATTGCCTCGGCGGCAGTGGCTTGGCTATTGCCTCGACGATTAACCTGCATGCACAAAAAAATCCTCCAGCAGTGCTCTGTCCCATGGTTCAGCTTTATTCAGAAGAAACTGCCTTCCATAGCTAGCTTGATCTAGACCGTCAAGTGATGATTCTGCTCCGCTCCTCTCTTTCTTTCACTGCTGCGGTAGTGTTTGCCCGAGCAGTGAGTGACAAAATCTGCATTCGCACCAAACATGCACATAAGTAGCATCTTTTTCATTAGATAAACCAAACCTAATGATCAAGCATAATAAAGAGGGGATCACTGTGATTGATGCATGCAGGGCTACAATGTGATTCGAACGGGTGTAGATTTAGCAATAATTGTCATAGAAAAAAGGGTGAAATGGTAGTACTTTTACACACTTAAGACACCCAAACTTGAACTATTGCTTGTCCTTAAGAAATGCAACTAGTAGAAAACGTAATTACTCGCCAAAGTCCTTAATCTTCATAGAGATTGCTTCAACTCGCCTTTTTCCTCATGACCTAGCACTTAAAAATACATGATTAAATTTTTTGGATGACAAGAGGAGTTACTCAGAATCAAACAATGATGCTTGTGAGTGTGTGCATGCTTTGTGAACAAGATGATTATCCGGGTTCTAAGTAAACACTTAAGCATTAACCTACTTAACTTGGGTAAATTTTTTTTAAAGCAATCTAACTGACTAGAGCCAATTTTGGGCATCTCTAGTGATTAGCCTAGAGCCGGTTTCAGGCACCTCTAGGGCTTCCTTAAGCTAGAGCCGGTGTTAGGCACCTCTAACTTCTTACCCAAAATTTTCTTTCTAAGTAAGTTTATGTCCTAAGTGTCCTAGAATTCCTTTAATCATACAAGTCACAAAAGTGTAGTTTCATTTTCAGCCCCCAGAGTATGATTGTAGGTGTTTCCTAATAGTCATCCTAACCTTTAAAGATTATTTTGAAGTGCGAAGGTAGTTTTAATCACTAGAAGAGTTTTACAAGTCTAGGCAATTCTAAGTTAAATAAAAAAATTTGGCAAGTATTACTCATTTAAAGAAACTACATTGCTTTTAGATAATGAACTGCCGCGACAGAAGTTGCCTCGACAGTGAGCTACACCCCCCCAAACTCAAGACAAGCATTGCCCTCAATGCATCAATACATATAACAAAATATAAAGGCAAAAATAAAAGTCAAGAGAAGAAAGAAAAATTAGAATTCCGGGGACTTGGAGGAGTCCTCACCATCATCGGGAATTATGAACTTTCTCTTGGTCATCGTCTTGATCCGTTTGCTTCTGTGTGGTGGTTGTTGGGGCATCGTCAGTCTTAGTTGCCCGGGCATCCTCATTGTGTGTTTTCGTGGCAGTAGGCATTGCCGAGGCAGTAGGCGTTGCTGAGGCATCAAGAGTTGTCGAGGCAGTAGGCGTTGTCGAGGCATCAGGAGTTGTCGAGGCAGTTTTTTGTGTAGTGGATTTTTCTAGTTTATGAGGTTGTGATTCTCGATGTGGAAAAGAAAAGAAAACCTGAAAACTAAAAATACTGAAGACAAAAAGATTTTAAAAAAAATCTCCTAAAACTTCTAAAAATTAAAAACGGAAAATTAAAAAAATCTTAGAAATATCATTTTCAAGCGTCTTCTAAGGTTACTGTATATCTGAGAAAGCTTGAGAAGGACCGGTTCCGATACTTCTTATAGTCCATTCGCACCCTCCATCGAGTGAAAATATTGCCCAAAAAGAGTTGGGCTAATGTGCTCGCAACTACTTCCATTTGCGTTACCATGGTGGAGGTGTCTTTCTTTCTTGTTCCCTTGTAGTCCATGTATACCGTCCACCTTGCTACTATTCCCGATGGCACGAATATATTAATAGGAAAATTATATCAACACCCAACGATTTACTTACCTCATTCTCGGCGAAATCTGTCATAGTTGGATGTAGCCTTCGTTGTCGTGGCAATTGATGTTCAAGCCAATTTTCGTGGCAATCAGTTGCCAAAATTCGTTGTAAGTCAAGAGAAAAACCAATTTCCTGAAAGCTTTATGAATCCAACCATCATTTTCTTGAGGTCTTTCAAATATCTCCATCAGTAGAGATCTCGATGGCTCAAAATCCACCAGCGTTGGTTCCTCAAATACCTGCAATGGAAGAGGTGGTTTTTTAAAGAATTCAAAAGGTTTGGTTATTACCTGCTTATATTCCATTAACAAAGTATTTTCATCTTTTTGCTCTTGTATGTGGTCGTGCGATTGCCATGGCGAAGATGGATGTGGGAACGGTGGTGGAAGTTGAGTATCCTTGATCCGTTCTTTGCATGATAATTTGATTTGAGGTATTGAATCAAGACTTTCAGAGGCCTTCTTGTATTCCAGGGTATCTTTTTCGGGCATTGGCGAGGCATGTGTTATTATCATGGCATGTGTCATTGTCGTGGAATGTGGTATTGTTGTGGTATTCTCAGTACTTTTCTCAACCTCACTAAGTGTTGTTGCGGCATTGCTCTATTCAGGCTCCTCAATCTTTGTCGGGGCAAATTGTTGCATAGGCTCATCATGTGTTGGGCAGTCTTTCTCATTGGCATCCTTTCGACTTGGAGGTTCTAGTTGTTCCACACACGTCGGGGAGCTCTCTTTGCATTGCTCCTTGTCCTCTTGCCTTGGGACTTCAGTATCTCTAGGAATGTATTGTTGGTGCATGTTATCCATGGCATATTTGGATTTCCTTAATCGATTTTCTGATTCTCTCACGAGTACACCCATCATGGCTATACACTCATCCATGGAATTTAATAGCACTTGACGAGGACTACATTGCCATGACATATCTGTTGCTGGGGCACTTTGCTGCTGATAAGGACTACATTGCCAAGGCATGTCTGTTGCTGCGACATCTGTTGCTGCGGAAAAAATTGTTATGGTAAAAAAAATTGAGCTTTTTGTACATACCATGAAAGATTTTGCTGTTGATTCCATCTATGATTCTCCATATAGTCACGTGCACCGAAAAGGTGGGGGCAATTTTCAAACGCATGATGTTCCCCACACATGACACAAGAGTTTTCCACGGTATAGGTTCTTTGGGATTTTCTCAGTTGATTCTTATCTTCCAACATCAACTCTCGAATAGATTTACTTTTATTTCTCCACATGTTGATGTCCCTTAACTTGTAGCACACCTGATTTTTTTTAATAAAACAAACAAAAAGAAAAGTTAGTAAAACTAATAAGTAAAAATACAATAACAAAAACAACTAACACCAATTGTCAATCCCCAGCAACGATGCCAAAAACTTGTTGCATGTAAATAGTGCTACGGATATGTGCAAGTATACACGTCGCAAGTAATAAAGTGATATGAGTATCGAGTATCGTCTCCACAGGGATTGGTTAGGGCCACTTTGCTTAAGTTATCGCACTGTAAAAGTAAAAACACAATTGATAGTGATGAGATAAGTTGAATTAATCAAATAAAAATAAAATAGCAAGTAAATAAAGAGATTTGAAGTCGAATGAGCTAGAATAGGCCAAGTTATGTTGCGTCATACTGTGGAAACCAATTGGAACAGTCTCGGTTCTGTATGCAATCGAACACCGAACTGTCTCGGTAGTGGCTAACGTTGCTGCCGTGGCAGAGAGGAATTAAGTAACTGCCTCGGCAACCCCTTGCTCGGGCGGCAATGAACAACGTCAAGGTTTGGCAAAGCATCCTTTAATGGCTCCTCCTTATTTCTAAGTCGAAACTGTGCTGATGTGCAAGCCTTGATAATACCTCCTAGTGTGAACCAAGGATGAACTATAATCAATCTTATGCTTGTTTTAGCCATTGAAACTCAAACTTATCCCTAAGCTGAGTTAGTTTTCACCGTTTGGGCGAACATCATGCTTATTCGTTTCATGAGTGTAACTCTCCCAATATTAGACAAATATATGCAGTATCCTCTCCCAATTCAATTGCAAGTAAAAGATAAACACCAAGAATAAGCAAACCTTGAACTAAAATTGCATAAACAAAACTTAAACAAATCAAAGCGTTTTCTCACAAACACAAACCCAAAATAACCCAAGCCAAACAAGTTAGTTCATGGCGGGGTTCAAAATATATACAAAGAATAATCCCTTTAAATCTCTCTCAATCGAACATGCTTGTACTTGGTGGCTAAGCCTTGTATTTATAGGAGATGGCTTGCTCAAAGTCTTTCTTGAAGAGGAAGTTAAGTTAGAATTAAATATATTAAAAGAAATGATCTTCTTTTAAGTATTAAATAATCTTTCCTTAAAAACCTCCTATTTGCGTAGGATCCTCTCTTGACCTTCCTTCGGTGTTTTCATGCTCTTCCCGTAGTCCGATCCTCATGCAAAGTTCATAGAATACCCCAGCTTTTCATGCTCTTCAAATCGCATACCACTTTGTATATTTTCTCCCTTGTCAACTTTGTCCTGTCATTACCATGGCGGCAGTGGCTTGGCTATTACCTCAACGGCAGTGGCTTGGCTATTGCCTTGACGATTAACCTGCATGTACCAAAAAAGCCTCCAGCAGCATGGTTCAGCTTCCTTCAGTAGAAACTGTCTTCCATAGCTAGGTTGATCTGGACCGTCGAGTGATGATTTTGCTTCGCTCCTCTCTTTCCTTCACTGTCGCGGTAGTGAGTGACAAAATCTGCATTTGCACCAAATACGCACATAAGTAGAATCTTTTTCATTAGATAAACCAAACATAATGATCAAGCATAATAAAGATGAGATCACTGTGATTGATGCATGGAGGGCTACAATGTGATTCGAATGGGTGTAGATTTAGCAATAATTGTCATAGAAAAAGGATGAAATAATAGTACTTTTATACACTTAACAAAGAAGACGAGTCCTTAGTAGACAGAGAGAAATTTCAAAGATTAGTTGGGAAACTAATTTACTTATCCTTAACGAGGCCATATATAGCCTTTCCCGTAAATGTGATAAGTCAACACATGACTAATCCCACTGAAGAGCATATAGCATCAACGAATAGAATTCTCAAGTACTTGAAGAAAACTCCAGGACACGACTTAATGTTTAAGAAGACACAAGACAAAACTGTTAAGATTTTTACAGACTCTAGTTGGGCTGGAGATCTCACTGAAAGAAGATCCACTAGTGGCTACTACACTTTTGTTGGGCAGTTTTTCTCATTGGCATCCTCTCTACTTGGAGGTTCGCGTTGTTCCTGACACATCTGGGAGCTCTCTTCGCATTGCTCCTTTTCCTCTTGCCTTGGGACTTCAGTATCCCTAAGAATGTATTGTTGGTGCATGTTATCCATGGCATATGTGGATATCCTCAATCAATCTTCTTCTTTTCTCACGAGTTCATCCATGCTGACTATACACGCATCCATGGAATTTAATAGCTCTTGAAGAGGACTACATTGCCATTATATATCTGTTGTCGTGACACTTTGCTGCTGATAAGGACTACATTGCCAAGGCATGTATGTTGCTGCGGCAAAATTTTGGTAAATTTGTTTTTAGCTTTTTGATCATACCATGAGGGATTTTGTTGCTGGCTCCATCTATGGTCCTCCATGTAGTCATATGCACCGAAAAGGTGAGGGCAATTTTCAAGCACATGATGTTTTCTACACATAGCACAAGAGTCTTTTACGGGATAAGCTTTTCTTGGTTGATTCCTATATTCCAACATCAACTCTCGAATAGTTTTACTTTTATTTCCTCACATGTTGATGTCCCTTAATTTGTAGCGCACCTGAATTTTTTTATAAACAAACAAAAAGAAAAGTTAGTAAAACTAATAATAAATGCAATAACAAAAACAACTAACACCAATGGACAATCTCCGGCAACGGCGCCAAAAACTTGTTGCGTGTAATAAGTGCTACACAATTGTACAAGTATACATGTCGCAAGTAATAAAATGATATGAGTATCGAGTATCATCTCCACGTGAATTGGTTTGGGCCACTTTGCTTAAGTTACTGCACTGTGAAAGTAAAAAAACACTAATATGTGATAAGAAAAGTTTGAGGAGTGATAGTAGATTAGACCGTCTCGGTGATTGAGTACAAAAACAACTCAATTGCTTGGACAGAAGCAACTATCGTAATGCTAGGGCATTGAGTTAAGGCATTGCCGCCAGGGCAATGAAGAAAACAGGCCAATGCCTCGGCAATGAGTATGGTTGATTCTCGGGCAATGAGTTAAGGCAATGCCACCAGGGCAATGTGGAACTGCGATTACTGCCTTGGCAACGAACAACAACCTTCAAGGTTTGGCGAATAGTTCTTCAATGGTTCCTCCTTATCCCTAAGTCGAAACTATAGTTGATTGTGCAAGCCTTGATAATACCTCCCATCGTGAACTAAGGGTGGACAAAAATCGATCTTGCGCTCCTTTTAGCTGTTGAAATCTGCAACTTATCCATAAGCCAAATTAGTCTTCACCATCGATTAAATTGAATAAAGACCATGCTCATTCGTTTCGTGAATCTAACTCTCCCAATATTATATAAATAGATAGTTAACGAGATCCTCTCCCAATTCACTCGCAAACAAGATTAAAAACCAAGAATGAACAAACCTTGAATTTAAATTGCAAACTCAAAAAACCTAAACAAATCTAATCGTTCTCAAAACCAAAAACTCAAAATAACCCAAGCCAATTCACATCAATTCATGACTTGGAGTCAAAAGATATACAAAGAATAATCCCCAAACATGAATCAAATAGAAGCAAATAAGAAGAAAAAGATGTCGAACATCCCCCTCTGAATATCTCTCAATCGAAATCCCTTGTATTTGGTGGCTAAGCCTCGTATTTATAGGAGATGGCTAGGTCAAAGTCTTTCTTGAGGAGGAAGTTAAGTTAGAATTAAATACATTAAAAGAAAAGATCTTCTTTTAAGTATTAAATCATCCTTCCTTAAAAACCTCCTATTTGCATGGAATCCTCTCTGGACCTTCCTTCGGCGTTTTCATACTCTTCCCGTAGTCCGATTCTCATGTAAAGTACGTAGAAAAATCCAACTTTTCATGCTCTTCAAATCGCATACCACATTGCATATTTTCTCCCTTGTCAAATTTGTCTGGTCATTGCTGCAGCGATAGTAACTTGGCTATTGCCTTGACGGCAATGGCTTGGCTATTGCCTCGACGGTAGTGGCTTGGTTATTGTCTCGGGAATTAACCTGCATGCACCAAAACTGCCTTTAGCTGTATCTTTTTCCACCAAAACTAATCAAAACATGAACTCAAGCATAACTATGAAGGAAACAATGCAAACATGCATGGATGACTAAAAGTACAATTAATATGAGCCTAAATCTAGAAATAATATGAGTAAAAAGGGTAATAAAAATAGTACTTTAGAACACTTAATAAGTGCTGAAGTTGAATTTAGAGCACTAGCGTTGGGAATATGCGAAGGTATTTGGCTACTTAAATTACTAAAACAACTTAACACTAATCAAGAGGACCACTTTGAAGTTTTGTGTGATAATCAATCTGCCATTCAGATTGCCAAGAACCCAGTTCAACATGACCGAACAAAGCATGTTGAGATTGATAGACATTTTATTGCTGACCAAGTCAACAAAAAGATAGCCACTCTTTCATACATTCCTTCAGATGGACAGATTGCAGACATTCTTACTAAGCCTTTGCCAAAGCCTGTTTTCAATAAATTCATATTCAAGTTGGGATTATACAATGTATATTCTCCAGCTTGAGGGGGTGTAAGATTTATAAAAATATATAGACTATTTCCATCCCTACAGTTAAGGGATTCTGTAAAATATTCTTTTTATTACAATCCCTTATTTTAAGGGATCATATCTCCTAGGATTAGTATCTTTTCTATCTTAGAGTTTCCTAAATTAGAGACATTGTTTGTATATATAAAGATGTAATATATCCTATTGAAATAGTAAGAAAATACAGAGAATTACTCTGATTTCTACAGTAATTTTCAATGACAAACAATGTGATTTTGACCGTCTTATTGAATTGTCTTTGTTGAGGATTGGGTTTTTGTACAAGGGCAGATAGCCTGAATCATTTGTCTCAATTAACGATTTTATGAGATATCTCCATATGGCGACCATATCTCCAAAGGTAGTAAGCAGGCCCTTACTTGGTGCATGGACATCACTTGGACTGGGTTGGCTAAAATTTAATGTCGACGCGGCAGTGCGGGGAAGTTTTGGTGCTGCTGGGATGGGTGGTGTCCTTCGAGACCACAATGGTTTTGTTTTGCTTCGTTGGGGATGTCGGATCCCACTGGCGCAGAGCTCGTAGCAATATTGGAAGCATGCTTGGTGTTGGGGCACTCTAGCTGGTCTAAATCTCACAAGTTGATAATTGAATCAGACAGTCAATTGGATTAAAAACCCAAGATTTTCCCCGATAAACTTTGTGCTGATTGTCTCGAGATGTAATGCGATGTGTGTTGAACATGATTGGAAGGTGTGTTTTGTGTTTAGAGAAACTAATTGCATTGCTCATTGTTTGGCGCAAGAGAGGCTAGGGAGCTCTCGGCTGCACATATGGCCAATGGAGAATGGAGGAGTTTCGAACTGATGTAATGAATTTTTAGAGCCAACTTGGAGGGGTTGAGTGAGACTACTGATGAAATATGACGTGTCTTGTGGTCTTGTGGTGTTTAGAGCTCAATTGATTCGGTGTGGCAGTCCTCACAGAATCCTGCACTGCTGCTGGTTAAGCTTGTGTCCTTTTTCATGTTGGATTATGGTTGTAATGGCATTGTTTTCGCACACTTTTTTCTTCCATTTAGATTTAGGAAAGTTTTTTTAGCAAAGCCCGTATTAATGTTTTATCTTCGTGCGATTTCCGTAATAAAATCATACTACTCTTCCTTTTCATAAAAAAAAGTCATGAACAAATAAATATTTTAATGATGTTTTTTACTATTATAAAACATGAACTCAACAAATGGGTCTTAGTGGAAAAGTGGATGATGTTGAGACCGAGTTCAAATCACTTTGTCTACAAGGTGTTTGTGCTTTGACAAAAAGTTAAAAATGTGTATGAACAAATATTATCTTACAAAATTATAAAAACTTAAAAAAAATTTAATTCAGTTGTTGGTAAATACATAGAATTTATCAAAAAAAATCACGTACAATTATATATTGAATTTACCCTAGCGGCATGAGTTTCTCGTTTCCTCCTATTTCTTCGGCGGCTGACGACATTCAGGCGGCTGCGTTTTACAACGATTCTAGCGGTCAGCCACCGGGGATGGTGGTTCACGTGGCTGTCCCAGCGGCTTTGGAGCGGCATGGATCTCCGATTGATTTGGAGTCCCAACCGGTATTAAAGAAGAGTCGAGACAACGTCGAGAAAGTGCATGGGACTGACGTTGATATGGTAGGGGAGAACCATGTGCAGCCGACGGTAGCAGGGCCGGGTGCTGCTCCGGGCGAGGAGAGCAGCTCACAGCAGTCCTATGCGGCGATGGTGGCGGCGTCTCTGGTGAACGGGGGTGGTGCAAATATTGATAGGGCAGAAGAAAATTTTGAAGTTTTGGATACGGACGTGGTGATCGATCGGAGTGGTTTGTTCCCTCGAATTTCCTTCTCAGAAAAGGTGCATGCACGTATTGATGAGAGTATGCGTTTGACCATTATCGTCAGACCTCTAGGTCGAGCAATAGGGTTTAAGACGTTGGTGAATAGGGTTCATGCGATTTGGAAGACAGAGAAAAATTTTCAGGTTATCGATCTGGATAACAATTATTTTCTGGTGAAGTTTGAATCCATTGATGATTATACGAAGGTTCTTACTGGTGGTCCATGGACCCTATTTGGTTGTTACCTGACGGTACAGTCGTGGTGCAGGAACTTTTCTACTGCGGAAAAAGCATCCGTCTCAGGTGGTGGTGTGGATTCGTCTGCCGGGTTTGCCGTACAGATATTACACGAAAGCTTTGTTTCGTCGTATCGCGGAGGTAATTGGTCGTGTAATCAAAATCGATTATAGTACAGCCCTGGGTGAAAGAGGTAGGTTTGCAAGGCTTGCTGTAGTTGTTGACCTGAATAAGCCATTGTTATCTTGTACCGGGATTTATGGGTTCATTCAGAAGCTTGAGTATGAGGGGCTTCATTTGATCTGTTTTAAGTGCGGTAAATATGGACATTCTATGGAACTTTGTGTGGATGATCAGCCGGAGAATGCTGCCGATGGGATATTGCAATCAAATAAGGCTAGCACGGATGTGCAATCTAAAGTTGAGGTTTCGAAAGAAGATTTATTCGGACCTTGGATGGTAGTGGAACGGACTCGTCGAAGGCCGTCTCAAGTGGCTAGTAGTAAACTAAGTGGGGATCGTGCTGTTGATTGTAGATCTTGCTTTGGATTCTTACAGGAGGTGCGAGACGAAGAGGATATGACGGCTCATGGAACTTTATCGGGTGATGGAATAGGGGGGATGCTCAGCGTCCGACTAGGGAAGGGAAGGATCATGGCCGTGGTGCTAGAGGTCCAAGCAAGGATGCGGGTAATGCAGGTCAAAAATCCTCGAAGGGTTTCGCGTCTGGTGCAGGTTTGAAGGGTGCTGCCAGGAGTCCGTTGGTTAGCAGCGGAGTGGGAAGTGTAGGTCCGAAAACATCATCGAAACCTGCTGGGGCCAATGCTAGTGCGGAAGCTCGACAAATCACAGTGAAAACTAGCGGTGTGGACAAAGGTAAGAGGGCTGCTGTTGTCGATGAGGAGGCTCGGTCATCGGTTGATAACCGACAGGAGATGTCGCAGGGGGTTGATGGACAGGTTCAGGCGGTGCGCGTAGGGAACCAATCGGTGGTTGTAGTTCCATCGGTTATGGGCATTGAAACACAAGCCAGTTCACATTCGACTGAGATAGCATCGGGTGCTCATAGGGCTATCGTTATCAAGGAAGGAAGGAATGATTTCAAATCAACTTCGCGACTTCGGCATGGAATGGCTTTGGGTAAGGATGGGGGTGTGCTCTCCGCCATAAAAAAGAAGAATTTGAAAGTGTCGAAGAAGTCTGAGACACGCATTCCACCTCGTCCTGTGTTGACGGAATGGGTTTCGTCTTTGTCTACGAAGCTCGAAAATTTACAAGATACGGGGCAAGCACTTGAAACGAATGCGGATGAGTGTGCGCCGGATGGAGATATGAATACAGATAAGATGGCGAGCATGTAGGGGATGATGGGAAGGAGAATCTCCGGCCTTCTCAGTAAGTGTTTCTTACTATTGCCTTTTTCTTCTCCTATGTTAATGGATATTATGTTCTGGAATACGCAAGGCGCTGGAACTGCGGAGTTCCGACGCCATTTTCGAAATTTCATACGTTCTAATAATCCGCGGATAGTTGCTCTGTTTGAGCCGCGAGTGAGTTATAGTGAGGCTGATAGGGTTATTGGGGGCTTTGGTTTTCCGAATTCTTTTCGTGTCGAGGCGCGAGGTTTCAGTGGTGGTGTGTGGATCTTGTGGCGAGATGATTTGGAGGTTGATATTCTTACTGTCTTCAATCAGTTTGTGCATGGCAAGGCCCGTGAGGTGAATTCTGAAACTTGGATTTATTTTACAGCTGTTTATGCTAGTCCTAATACATGTATCAGACGTCATTTGTGGGACAAGTTATATTAGCTTAGCCCTGGGGTTGATGTTCCATGGGTTTTAGGGGTGATTTTAATGTGATTCTTCGTAAAGAAGAACGATGTGGTGGATCGAGTGAGGTTTTGGGCACTAGTTCGCTTTTTCAGGACTTTATTGATGTTACAGAGTTAACTAAACTTGATTACAAAGATGATGCTTTTACTTGGTGTCGTGGTAGCTTATATCAGCGTTTGGATCGGTGCTTGGCGAATTATGCTTGGTTGGTGAAATATCCGCTGTCGGTTGTAGTTCATCTTGATAGGGTTGGTAGTGACCACTGCCCGTTACTTCTTAAACCAACAGGTGTGTTGGGAATTGATTTAGCGAAGCCGTTCCGTTTCATGGCAGCGTGGCAGGATCATCCAGATTTCCGGGGTTTTCTTGAATCCGTTTGGGATGAATCTTCCTCAGTTATGAGTAATGCGCAGAAGTTTCAATAAGCTGCTAAACAGTGGAATGTTAATGTTTTTGGCCATATTGGAAAAAAGAAGAAACGCATTTTGTCAAGGCTAAGGGGTATTGAAAAATCACTTCAACGTGCACAGTCGGGTTTTTTGATTGATTTGAGGAATCAGCTGTGGGATGAACTTGACGTCATTCTTGAGCAGGAGGAATCATTATGGTTTCAGAAGTCACGTAGCCAATGGGTTTTAGCGGGTGACAAGAATACTCGGTATTTCCATGCCTCCACTATGGCACGTCGCCGCGCTAATATGATTGTCGGTTTGAAAGCGACCAACGGTTTTTGGAACACAGATCAGGAAGTTCTCAAAGATGAGGCAATTGCCTTCTACCGACAGCTTTTTTCCGCCGATCCTAATTGCCATGGACAGCGTTTTGCTCGTGGATTATTTCCTCGGCTGCGTGAGGATGCGAAGAGGGCACTTGGCGCGAGCGTTACGGATATGGAAATTCAAACTGCTATTTTTTATATGGATCCGTGGAAGGCTCCGGGTATTGATGGGTTACATGTAGCCTTTTATCAGCATAATTGGGATATTGTGCGTGACAGCGTTTGCCGTTATATTAGGAATATTTTCGCAGGGGAACCGTTTTCGATGGAAATTAATAGAACTATCATGGTTCTTATTCCGAAGGTTGCTTCGCCTGAAACTATGAGTCAATTCAAACCTATCAGCCTTTGCACGGTAATTTATAAAACTATTACGAAAGTTATGGTTAACCGAATCAAGCCTTTCCTATCAGATTGGGTGTCGGAAAGCCAGACCAGCTTTGTGCCTGTGCGAGCTATCACTGATAACATTATCATAGCACAGGAGATTGTTCATTCTATGAATCAGAAATCAGGAAAACGTGGATGGATGTCGTTGAAGATTGACTTAGAAAAAGCCTATGACAGATTGGAGTGGAGTTTCATTGACGATACCTTGCGTGATGTCGGATTCCCGGATAACTTGCGCGATTTGATTATCAGATGTGTCTCTAGTGTTTCAACTCAGATCAGCTGGAATGGATCGTTGACTGATTCCTTCTCGCCGGCACGGGGCATCCGTCAAGGTGATCCTATTTCCCCATATTTATTTGTTCTATGCATGGAAAGACTTAGTCAGGCGATCAATCAGAAAGTGATATCCGGACAATGGAAAGGCTTTTGTACTTCTAAACGTAGCCCGGTGATCTCGCATTTGATGTTTGCTGATGATATGGTTCTCTTTGCGGAAGCTTCTGTGGAACAGTTAGATGTGATTCGGGAAACTTTAGTGGATTTTTGTCGGGCCTCAGGACTCAAGGTAAACGTTCAGAAGTCGAGTATCTTCTTTTCAAAGAATGTGTCGGGTGAGCTTTGGCAAGAGTTGAGTGCTTTGGTGGGTTTTTCGGAAGTTACTGGTCTTGGGCGATATTTAGGTGTTCCGATGTTACATCGACGGGTTACTAGAGCGACGTATTCCTACTTAGTTCAGAAGGTGCGAGATAGGCTATCAGGATGGAAAGCTAAATATCTGTCTTTTGCGGGGCGAGTTACTCTTGCGAAGGCGGTTCTATCGGCAATCCCTTATTATGTGATGCAATCGACTAAGATCCCTATTGGATTTTGTGAGGAGATTGAGAAACTGATACGCAACTTTATTTGGGGAAGTAATGCGGATAGGAAAGGGGATCACCTAGTTAATTGGAATGAGTTATGCTTACCTACTGGTTCTAGCGGTTTAGGCTTTAAAAGTCTACGGGACCAAAACGATGCATTCCTTCTGAAAGTTGGATTCAACCTGATAGCGGAGCGGGGACAGTTATGGGTACGTTTCTTGCGTGCTAAATACAAATGTGTTGAGATTATTCCGGCCTCTATTGTTCGAAACAATTGTTCATATTTATGGAGGGGTATTTCGGCTATTTGGAATGATGTGCGAGATGGAGTTGTTTGGCGGGTTGGAGATGGCGAGAGTATCGACTTTTGGCGCGATCACTGGGTTCGTGGAATTGGACCTCTTGAAGCGGTGGTATCGGATCAGGCTTTTGTTCCGAACAATTTTACTCCTATCAAGGATTTGTGTATTAGCGACGGACAGTGGGACATCGATCAGATTCAACATTGTTTTGCGGGAGATGCGTTGGATCAAATTATGGCTATTAGGGCTCCAAGTGGTAATTTGGTGATGGACTCGCCGGGGTGGAAATGGTCGGATAATTTGGCCTTTTCGGTAAAATCAGCGTATGATAAAATCCGTTCACATAGTAATGAGCCTCGGGGTAACATTTGGCATGTATTACAACGATTCCAAGGGCCGCAAAGGATAAAAATATTTCTTTGGTTGGTATGTAAGGGAAGGGTGTTGACTAATAGCGAACGAGTCCGACGAAATTTAACGGAGTCGGCTGCTTGCCTTTCATGTGGTGCGTGTGTAGAAGACATAGACCATATTGTGCGCCAATGTTTGGTTGCGAAGGCAGTATGGCGTTTGATGGTGCCGGAGTCGCAGTGGGGCAGCTTCTTCAGCGGTTCGGTAGCTGAGTGGGTGTTGGCAAACCTACAGCGAGGTGCAGCTGCATGGGGTGGACATGATCGGTGGGATGTGTTGTTTGCAGCTGTTTTGTGGCAGCTATGGCTTGCACGGAACAACGTTGTATTTCACAATGAGGCGCGGGGGGTTACGGAAGTCGTATTGCGCAGCAAGGGGCTGGTCCGTGATGTATCCCGGGCGTTACTGAGTGCACGGACTCTGCAGGGACAGCGGATGGCTGTTCAACAATAGCAGCGTCGTTGGTTACCGCCGGAGGGGTCTAGCTGGAAGCTAAACGTCGATGGGGCATGTGACTTTGGGTCTGGTTCGGCGTCGTGCGGAGGTGTGCTCAGGGATGCAATGGGCACATGGGGTGGTGGATTCTCGAAATATATAGGCCGATGCCGTCCGATTGATGCGAAACTTTGGGCGATCCATGAAGGGTTAATTTATGCTCTCGCACATGATATTGAAGATGTTGTGGTCGAATCTGATTGCTTGGAGGTTATACGTGATTTGAATAAGGTTAAAGATGGACGAATGATGTCCTCCTTGATGAGTGCAACTCGCGCCTTGGTTTCTCGATTCCGGGTATGTAAGTTTTTTCATGTATGTCGTGAGGCTAACCATGTTGCCGATGCTTTGGCAAAATTGGGGCCTTGGCGAGGGTATGAGGTTAATTCATTTAGCTCCCCGCCGGATGCGGTTTTAAGATTATTGCATGAGGACTTACCCATGTCAGGTTGATTTCTGTTTAGTTTAATCGCACATTGTAATGTTATGGTGGGTACTCTTTTCCTCCATCTAGGCTAGGGAGGTTTTTAACGAGGCTCGCCATAGCATATCCCCTTTATTAATAAAAAAATATTATCTTACAAACACCTTAAAATTATTAAAAAAACTATTATAAAACATACATATTAATATTTTAATAATGACATGCAATGCTACTATTCAATAATAAATTGTAATATAATTAATACTATTTATTATTTCAATAAAAATATTGAACGGAAAGTTTTATTCAATATAACACAAATTTGAAAGAAAAATAACAATAATCTTATTCTAAATTATTCTAAAAATGGACAATTTAAGCTGCAACAATTTCATTAGATTTTCTCTTGCACCAAGGTAAAATTTTAAAAATTGTTCAAACTTTAATTTTAAATCAAAACGTTGTGTGCCAAACATTGTCTATGTAACAAAATTTAAAAAATATATAGTATAGCAATAATCTTATTTTAAATTAATTGATTGATTATTCTGAAAATTAGACATTTTAAGCTGCAACAATTTCATCAGATTTTCTCTTGTACCAGCTACCTTGCTATATTAAGAGTTCAAGTAATCACTCTCAAGTTATAGAATTTTGATGGGATTAAATCATTTGCCACGGAAACATTGAGCATATACTATTTAGAGTGATAATGACCATACACGTGGAGGATAAGTGACTCATTCATGATGCAAATAAATCAATTAATTTGAGGCCCGAGGGGGACCATATAATACTTTTTTCTCTTATTCTAAGCTTTTGATATGCAAAATAATTTTATTCTATGAAATTATAATAAATTATATATCATCAAATATCAGCCCCACTTCTGTTCTTCAACATGCAAGAGACCAAAATTGATCAAACATTGAGCATGTGAGTTATTACTATTGTAATCATTGTGTTCTTAGTTATATGGGAATGAATATTCAATTTGAACATAAGAATATTAATTTTTTTTCATGAACATTAAGTTTCGATTTTGAAATTTATTGAATATTATCTTTATAAAATGATAACGCGAACTATTGAGTTGTTCCCGACATCATTTTATTTTGTCACCTATATGTTTGATGCACAAATTGATAATTAGACAAGAGTTAAGCACTAAAATGATTATGTTGGTGACCTAATTGGAAAGAGATTATTAATGATTTATTTTTGCTTTTGCGTTGTAGATGAACCTAATTGACTGCAGTCTCAGCTTGTTTTTTGTGCTGGATGGTCAAAATATTGAATGAACCTAATGAGCTTAGGGAAATTCATTTTTCTTCTTTGGGTAAATAATAATTTAAAAGTATAATGTTTGTTTGATTTATATTAATTGCCCAATGTCCTTTTTAGCAGTTGCAAGTCATTTGATCTGGAAAGCTTTGACAACAATATAATTTGGAGCATGATTTTTTTGAGAAAACCAAGTAGCTTTCAAACAAAACGGCAATGAAAGAGATAAGGATTAGTGTTTTAGATGTATACACGTTCAGTCAATTTTCCTTAAATTGATGTTAGATTGAGTGTAATAATTCTATTATTTGTATCGGATTTGTGTGTTTTTATTATAGTCGTATTTAAGTTAGGATTATTATTCCACACACAGGTGTGGTGTAAATTTTTATTTTTATAAGTACCTTAATTTTAGGTTTTAAGAGTTTAAGTGTAGTAGTTTTAAATTTAAAATTTAGTGCCTTAATTTTGTGATTTTTTGAACTCACAGTCTATGCATAAAATCCTCAACATATATCATAATATAATTTTTAACTCCATTTATCATTCTAAAATTCTTCTAAACGTTTATAAACACGTCCCACATTGTAACAAATATTTTCATCCACCTCATGGCACATATAATATAAATAAAATGATATTTCAAATTTTTTGAGTCGAGCCATTTGAGTTTCTGTTCAAATTTAATTGTAAAAATTATAATGTTAAGGTATTAATTAGTTCAAATTTAAACAGTTTTCAATATTCATATACGATACACATATTTATTTCTTCATATTTTTTTATATGTGATACATATTAGGCAAAATTGAGAGACTCGACTCTAATTTGAAAATTGATCCATTAATTACCAAACATTTCGAGTTATTTGAATTTCTATTTTAGCTCAAACTTTATATGAGACTTTTTTCGAGTTGAGTTTATGAAATTACGAGTTGAGTCAAGACAAGTAAAATATTTTTGTATCGACTCGAGTTGAGTTTTTTTTCACTCCTAGTGCATAGTAGACATGCATGTAAGGTCTCAAATCCATCACATACCCACTATATATCCGCGGCGGGTATGACTTTTGACATCCACGTCCACTTCCTAACCACAAAACTCATAGCCATACCCACCCTAATTAGAGTGAATGTGGTGCAGAATCCGTAAAATTATACATGTCTACCCATCCTACCAATGTGACTCGTCATCTTTGCATAGCTTGATGGTAACTGGTAAGTGCAATGGAGGTGTGGGACATGTTTTTTAAACCAAACTTTGCTAAATTTAATTTCCTCTCATCACTTCTGCACCTTTATTTTTCAGGGGAAGGTAGATTCTTTAAATATCAAACTCGAAAGTAATATCAATTGAAATCTTGGAACAAGTCTTTCATTACTCTGCATGTGATTCAATCGATTCCTTTTTACTAAATAATAGATTTAAGAAGTGATGGTAATCGGTCTTTTATCACTTAGTTCATGGGTAATTTAAAACTAAACAAATTGAATTCTAACATCCTCTAATTTTTATATTTTTAAATATATTTTAAGTCTTTATTAATTTCAAAATAAAAATATATATTTTTAACTTTTTAAATTAATGACTTAATAAAAATATAATTACGTTTAAGTGTATCAGTACGGGTTTTGGCTACTGGAAAATCATTGTAGTTGAAACCCTAAAGGGTATCGATACAGTACCATACAATATCGATACAGTTACACTTAAATCATGGTTTTGACTACTTTAAATACACCTTAAATCTTTCCAAAGCCTTGTAAAACCCTTAAACATATTTTTAAGTTGTTTTTGATTAAAAACATATTTTAAATTCTTTTCAATTTAGTCCAAAACATTTTTCAATTATTATATCAAAACACGTAATTCTACAATCTCCCCCTTTTTGGTATAATAAAACCAACTTGAAATTTTTTTTGAGATCCTCCTTCTAATTATTTAAAAAAAAATTGAATAAAATAGTTAAAATTTGAATGAAATTAAAGCTCCCCTTATTCCTTATTCTCTTGAAAAATTAATTTTTCAAACTATTTCTCCCTTTTTTGTTATATCAAAAAGAATTTAAAAGGACATTAGGCTCAAAATAACTTATGAGGTAAAAACAAATTGACACAATTAAAATTTTAGTTTTAAAATTGGCTCCCCATTACTCAAAGCATCGAACAATATTAGTTCAACTTATATGATAATCTAGTTGAAATAAAAAAATAAATCAAATTAAACAAATAAAACAACTAGATTTTACCACACTTGAACTTAAGGGAGGATGTGAAGCCTTCATTCTTCAAGTGTTCTTCTTTGTGTGCATGGACCTCCCCCTCAAATTTGGACTTGTTGATCACTCTCCATCACACCTAAGCAAGACAGTCAAGTAATTTTCAGTATCCAAATGCTTTGGATCCATAGACATTAGTTACACATAATTTTGTCCCCTTAAGAATCCATTTTCTAATTTCATCCTTTTTAGTTGAAGTACTTAGTCCTTTTGGGACACAAATACTTCTAAAAACTTTTCCATTCAAAAATCTAGGGGCACTAGATTATCTAACATAAAATTTTGATTTTCCTAAATTGTTTTTCTTTTGAAGTTCATTGAAAATCAAATCTTTTTCCTTCTTAAGATCATCAAGTTCTTTTTGATGATCTTTTTCCATCGTCTGAAGCAAATTTTATAAATTTAAAACTTTAAGTTCAAAATCTTTAAGTTTTGCTACAAACTCTAGATTTGTTTTGGAAAGCAAATCATTTTCCTTTTTCAATTTTGAAACTAACTTTTTGTTCTTTGAAAATGATGTCTTAAATTCTAAAAGCAAATCATCATATGCATCTTATAACTCATCAAATGTATATGAATTTGAAATAGATGAGTTAGAAGTTACCTCCCCCTCATTTAGGGTCATGAAGCATAAGTGGGTTACATCATCATTAGTGGAGTCTTCATCACTTCATGTCACCATATATGCTTTCTTTGAAGATGATACCTTTTTGTTGGACTTGTGGAAATCCTTCATCTTCTTCTTTAATTCATACTTGGATTTATTCATCTCGCTCTTCATGAATCGGGTGAATTTCTTGAAGAGATAGGTCATCTTTTCATCTTCGCTTTCCTCCTCACTTAGTTCTACATTATGGCATGTGGAGGATTTGAGAGCAACGGCACTCGCGTTGATGTCTAGCTCCATGACCTTCTTCTTTCCCATCTTTCTTATCCCTTCCTTCTCCTTCTCTTCTTCTTTGTCTTTCTTCATGATTTGGTGAGTGAGAAGTGACCTCATGAGTTCATCAAGCTTTAATGTCTTGAGATTTTTGGCTTTAATGATGGTGGTCTTTTTCGAGTCTCATGACTCGGGAAGAGAGTAGATAAGCTTTCGGACAAGCTTTTATTCCGGAATGACTTCTCCATAGCCTTTTAGTCCATTGGTGATGGTGGAGAATCGAATGAGCATCTTCTCAATGTCCTCTTCCGGATCCATCTTGAAGATATCATACTCATGGTTGGGGAGGCCGATCTTGGTCTCATTTACTTCCTTTTTTCCCTTGTATGTAACTTCAAGCTTGCCCCATACTTCCTTAACACTCTCACAAGAAGACATCTTCTCATAGATGTTGAGGCTAAGTGCACAAAAGATGAAGTGCAAAGCTTTGCAATTTAGTTTCATCTTCTTGCGGTCGTCGGTGCTCCATTCTGCCTTGCTTCTTTGTGGTACGAACGGACCATCCTCAATAATGTTCCAAAGCTTGTAGTCTTTAGATTTGACAAAGAACATCATTCTCGTCTTCCAATAAGCATAGTTGGTCCCGTCGAAGAATGGTGGTTTGCCGATGGATTACGTCATTGAACTGATTGTTTGAAATGTTGTTCGAGCTTGCCTGATCACCTCAATAGGATGTTAATCCTCTTCAATTGAGTCAAGCTCTAACATCAATTGTTGAGCTCAATGGTCACAACCGAGGTGCTTGCCAAGTGGTGGATAAGGTTTGATTTTTGGGTATTTATGTGGAAGCTAAAAGATGAGAATTGAACACAATGATTTAGAGTGGTTCGACTTTCTAACCCAAAGCCTACATCCACTACCTTAGCTTCCTACTAAGGATTTCAACCAAATTCACTAAGAATTCCGTCCCCTTTTCTTAGATTAGGAGAAAACCGTTACAACGATCAACCTCTCTACTCAAAACTTGATCAAACACTCTCTTACAAGGTAAATTCTAAGAAAACTTTAAATCCCTCTAATAGGTATATGTTTGCATTTCTAAGCACTCACCCAGAACCTATACACTTGAGCAAATTTGAAAATTAAGCTCACAAGTATTGTCTATACAAGAAATATACAAATTAGCTCTAAAGACAATATTTCATCATAATGTTGTTACAATTGAAGCATTAACCATCTCATGATACTTGGAGGTCCCTTTTATACTCCTAATTGAGTTTGTAGCCATTAAAGACCGTTGGGGCCTTTATTTCCCACCATAAATGCAGTTCTACAGCTTTGCGTATCGATACTCCTTAAACCGTATTGATACGGTCCAGATAAGGAAGTAACCGTTGAGCACTTCAGCTGGTGCATATCGATACGCATAGTAAGCGTATCGATACAGTCCAGCAATTTAAAAGACTGTTGGGAGAATGACCGTTGGGGGTAGTTGGGCGTATCGGTACGCGAACTAGCCGTTCGCTATTTTAAAGCACATCGTATCGATATGACAAAGCGTATCAGTATGGGTTTTGACTACTAGAAAATCATTGTAGTTGAAACCCTAAAGGATATCGATACGGTACCATACAATATCGATACAGTCACACTTAAATCATGATTTTGACTACTTTAAATACACTTTAAATCATTTCAAAGCCTTGTAAAACCCTTAAACATATTTTCAAGTTGTTTTTGACTAAAAAGATATATTAAATTCTTTTCATTTTAGTCCAAAATATTTTTCAATTATTATATCAAAAAACTTAGTTCTACCGTTTGAATGGAGCGAAGAGAATGAGTAGGAGATTTATTAGAGAAGACAGAATCTTGAGAAATCATATAATTACAGCAAGTTGAGTCAAAGAACTAGAAAATCATTGTAGTTGAAACCCTAAAGGATATCGATACGGTACCATACAATATCGATACAATTACACTTAAATCATGATTTTGACTACTTTAAATACACTTTAAATCATTTCAAAGCCTTGTAAAACCCTTAAAAACATTTTCAAGTTGTTTTTGACTAAAAAGATATATTAAATTCTTTTCATTTTAGTCCAAAACATTTTTCAATTATTATATCAAAACACTTAGTTCTACCGTTTGAATGGTGCGAAGAGAATGAGTAGGAGATTTATTAGAGAAGACAGAATCTTGAGAAATCATATAATTACAGCAAGTTGAGTCAAAGAACTAGAAAATCATTGTAGTTGAAACCCTAAAGGATATCGATACAGTACCATACAGTATCGATACAATTACACTTAAATCATGATTTTGACTACTTTAAATACACTTTAAATCATTTCAAAGCCTTGTAAAACCCTTAAACATATTTTCAAGTTGTTTTTGACTAAAAAGATATATTAAATTCTTTTCATTTTAGTCCAAAACATTTTTCAATTATTATATCAAAACACTTAGTTCTACCGTTTGAATGGAGCGAAGTGAATGAGTAGGAGATTTATTAGAGAAGACAGAATCTTGAGAAATCATATAATTACAGCAAGTTGAGTCAAAGAACTAGAAAATCATTGTAGTTGAAACCCTAAAGGATATCGATACGGTACCATACAATATCGATACAGTCACACTTAAATCATGATTTTGACTACTTTAAATACACTTTAAATCATTTCAAAGCCTTGTAAAACCCTTAAACATATTTTCAAGTTGTTTTTGACTAAAAAGATATATTAAATTCTTTTCATTTTAGTCCAAAATATTTTTCAATTATTATATCAAAACACTTAGTTCTACCGTTTGAATGGAGCGAAGAGAATGAGTAGGAGATTTATTAGAGAAGACAGAATCTTGAGAAATCATATAATTACAGCAAGTTGAGTCAAAGAACTAGAAAATCATTGTAGTTGAAACCCTAAAGGATATCGATACGGTACCATACAATATCGATACAGTTACACTTAAATCATGATTTTGACTACTTTAAATACACTTTAAATCATTTCAAAGCCTTGTAAAACCTTTAAACATATTTTCAAGTTGTTTTTGACTAAAAAGATATATTAAATTCTTTTCATTTTAGTCCAAAATATTTTTCAATTATTAGATCAAAACACTTAGTTCTACCGTTTGAATGGAGCGAAGAGAATGAGTAGGAGATTTATTAGAGAAGACAGAATCTTGAGAAATCATATAATTACAACAAGTTGAGTCAAAGAACTAGAAAATCATTTAGTTGAAACCCTAAAGGATATCGATACGGTACCATACAATATCGATACAATTACACTTAAATCATGATTTTGACTACTTTAAATACACTTTAAATCATTTCAAAGCCTTGTAAAACCCTTAAACACATTTTCAAGTTGTTTTTGACTAAAAAGATATATTAAATTCTTTTCATTTTAGTCCAAAACATTTTTCAATTATTATATCAAAACACTTAGTTCTACCGTTTGAATGGAGCGAAGAGAATGAGTAGGAGATTTATTAGAGAAGACAAAATCTTGAGAAATCATATAATTACAGCAAGTTGAGTCAAAGAACTAGAAAATCATTGTAGTTGAAACCCTAAAGGATATCGATACGGTACCATACAATATCGATACAATTACACTTAAATCATGATTTTGACTACTTTAAATACACTTTAAATCATTTTAAAGCCTTGTAAAACCCTTAAAAATATTTTCAAGTTGTTTTTGACTAAAAAGATATATTAAAATCTTTTCATTTTAGTCCAAAACACTTTTCAATTATTATATCAAAACACTTAGTTCTACCGTTTGAATGGTGCGAAGAGAATGAGTAGGAGATTTATTAGAGAAGTCAGAATCTTGAGAAATCATATAATTACAGCAAGTTGAGTCAAAGAACTAGAAAATCATTGTAGTTGAAACCCTAAAGGATATCGATACGGTACCATATAGTATCGATACAATTACACTTAAATCATGATTTTGACTACTTTAAATACACTTTAAATCATTTCAAAGCCTTGTAAAACCCTTAAACATATTTTCAAGTTGTTTTTGACTAAAAAGATATATTAAATTCTTTTCATTTTAGTCCAAAACATTTTTCAATTATTATATCAAAACACTTAGTTCTACCGTTTGAATGGAGCGAAGTGAATGAGTAGGAGATTTATTAGAGAAGACAGAATCTTGAGAAATCATATAATTACAGCAAGTTGAGTCAAATAACTAGAAAATCATTGTAGTTGAAACCCTAAAGGATATCGATACGGTACCATACAATATCGATACAGTTACACTTAAATCATGATTTTGACTACTTTAAATACACTTTAAATCATTTCAAAGCCTTGTAAAACCCTTAAACATATTTTCAAGTTGTTTCTGACTAAAAAGATATATTAAATTCTTTTCATTTTAGTCCAAAATATTTTTCAATTATTATATCAAACCACTTAGTTCTACCGTTTGAATGGAGCGAAGAGAATGAGTAGGAGATTTATTAGAGAAGACAGAATCTTGAGAAATCATATAATTACAGCAAGTTGAGTCAAAGAACTAGAAAATCATTGTAGTTGAAACCTTAAAGGATATCGATACGGTACCATACAATATCGATACAGTTACACTTAAATCATGATTTTGACTACTTTAAATACACTTTAAATCATTTCAAAGCTTTGTAAAACCCTTAAACATATTTTCAAGTTGTTTTTGACTAAAAAGATATATTAAATTCTTTTCATTTTAGTCCAAAATATTTTTCAATTATTATATCAAAACACTTAGTTCTACCGTTTGAATGGAGCGAAGAGAATGAGTAGGAGATTTATTAGAGAAGACAGAATCTTGAGAAATCATATAATTACAGCAAGTTGAGTCAAAGAACTAGAAAATCATTGTAGTTGAAACCCTAAAGGATATCGATACGGTACCATACAATATCGATACAATTACACTTAAATCATGGTTTTGACTACTTTAAATACACTTTAAATCATTTCAAAGCCTTGTAAAACCCTTAAACATATTTTCAAGTTGTTTTTGACTAAAAAGATATATTAAATTCTTTTCATTTTAGTCCATAACATTTTTCAATTATTATATCAAAACACTTAGTTCTACCGTTTGAATGGAGCGAAGAGAATGAGTAGGAGATTTATTAGAGAAGACAGAATCTTGAGAAATCATATAATTACAGCAAGTTGAGTCAAAGAACTAGAAAATCATTGTAGTTGAAACCCTAAAGGATATCGATACGATACCATACAATATCGATACAATTACACTTAAATCATGATTTTGACTACTTTAAATACACTTTAAATCATTTCAAAGCATTGTAAAACCCTTAAACATATTTTCAAGTTGTTTTTGACTAAAAAGATATATTAAATTCTTTTCATTTTAGTCCAAAACATTTTTCAATTATTATATCAAAACACTTAGTTCTATCGTTTGAATGGAGCGAAGAGAATGAGTAGGAGATTTATTAGAGAAGACAGAATCTTGAGAAATCATATAATTACAGCAAGTTGAGTCAAAGAACTAGAAAATCATTGTAGTTGAAACCCTAAAGGATATCGATACGGTACCATAAAGTATCGATACAATTACACTTAAATCATGATTTTGACTACTTTAAATACACTTTAAATCATTTCAAAGCCTTGTAAAACCCTTAAACATATTTTCAAGTTGTTTTTGACTAAAAAGATATATTAAATTCTTTTCATTTTGGTTCAAAACATTTTTCAATTATTATATCAAAACACTTAGTTCTACCGTTTGAATGGAGCGAAGAGAATGAGTAGGACATTTATTAGAGAAGACAGAATCTTGAGAAATCATATAATTACAGCAAGTTGAGTCAAAGAACTAGAAAATCATTGTAGTTGAAACCCTAAAGGATATCGATACGGTACCATACAATATCGATACAATTACACTTAAATCTTGATTTTGACTACTTTAAATACACTTTAAATCATTTCAAAGCCTTGTAAAACCCTTAAACATATTTTCAAGTTGTTTTTGATTAAAAAGATATATTAAATTCTTTTCATTTTAGTTCAAAACATTTTTTCAATTATTATATCAAAACACTTAGTTCTACCGTTTGAATGGAGCGAAGAGAATGAGTAGGAGATTTATTAGAGAAGACAGAATCTTGAGAAATCATATAATTACAGCAAGTTGAGTCAAAGAACTAGAAAATCATTGTAGTTGAAACCCTAAAGGATATCGATACGGTACCATACAATATCGATACAGTTACACTTAAATCATGATTTTGACTACTTTAAATACACTTTAAATCATTTCAAAGCCTTGTAAAACCCTTAAACATATTTTCAAGTTGTTTTTGACTAAAAAGATATATTAAATTCTTTTCATTTTAGTCCAAAATATTTTTCAATTATTATATCAAAACACTTAGTTCTACCGTTTGAATGGAGCGAAGAGAATGAGTAGGAGATTTATTAGAGAAGACAGAATCTTGAGAAATCATATAATTACAACAAGTTGAGTCAAAGAACTAGAAAATCATTGTAGTTGAAACCCTAAAGGATATCGATACGGTACCATACAATATCGATACAATTACACTTAAATCATGATTTTGACTACTTTAAATACACTTTAAATCATTTCAAAGCCTTGTAAAACCCTTAAACATATTTTCAAGTTGTTCATTTAATTGAATTTTTAATATATAAAAATAATTTAATTGAATTTTTAAAAATAATTATTAATTGTATGATGGGTCCTTAAAATTTTAAATCTTTATTAATTAATTTAATGGTGTTCATCGGTGTTCATCATTAGTGGTGTTCATCGGTGTTCGTCGCACGTGGTAGACTCATCCTTTAATAATAGAATAACTTTCAAAAAAATCAGTTTTTAAAATGACATGGAAAAACTTTAGTGAAGATTCATTGGTTGGAAAAAATGACATGGAAAAATCATGGTGAAGTGGGTGGTTTCCATTAGTTGGTCTCATGGATAACATGGTAGTAATTACCCATAATATAATTTTTCCAAGTATATCTTATACATAAATTTAGCCTATAAATTAGCCATAGCTTTTGTATTTAGATTTATTCTCTTTGATTGTATCTCCTATTTTGGCTAGGCTGCTTTATATATATATATATATATATATATATATATATATATATATATATTAATTTTAAATTATATCATGAGTCATTTTCACCACGTCATCTATAGAACCAACTAATAAAAATCATTCATCTCATTATTTCTTTCATGTCATATTTTTACTAAGGAAAATTCTACAACGTACGACGAACACCGATGAACACCACTAATGATGAACATTGATGAACACCATTAAATTAATTAATAAAAATTTAAAATTTCAAGGACCATCAAATAATTAATAATTACTTTAAAAATTCAATTAAATTATTTTTTATAAATATTAAAATTTTATTTTTTTTAATAAGAGTAAACTATATATTTAGTACCTCACCTATTTCTGTATTTCTATTCAACCCTTATTATTTAAATATTATTTCAATTTGACCCTATTTTTTATAAAAAAAATTAATTTAACCTTTAACCCTTAACTTAAAACCCTAAACTATTAAACTTTTAAACTCTTAAACCTATACCCTAATCAAATTGAGAGAAACGAGCCTACGACGACCCCACTCCGCCTCATTTAAGCTAATGTGTGTGTTCAATCTTCACTCAAAAACTTGAAAAAACTGGATCGGCTCTCAGCAACAAAGCAATTGGCCTTCTCTTTATTCCTATATTATTAAATATGACATTTATTATTATTTGATTTCTAAGATTCGAGATTCACAAGAATTAAATATTGACAGGTAAATAATACCATAAAACGATAATAAAATAAAGACATCCATTCAATTGTGGTTTGTTTCTATTAGTTTTAAAAAAAATTATATACTGAAAATACGTTTTTTTAATCTAAACTCAAGAATTATAAATTAATTAAGGCGGAGAGTGAGAGCTACAAAAATGGCTTGTTACTGCTTGCTGCTGTATTAAGCCAACATCAAGGAAGATCCAATGGCAGTACAATAAGAAAAAGAGAGAAAACTCAAAAAATCACAAATTATTACAATTATTTATTGTTTCTTAAGATACAGAGCGGAAGCGGGGCCTAAGAAACATTGCATATCTTAAAACCCTAAACTATTTTTTAACTTTCAAAGTTATACCTTTTCCAAATTTGTTTAGGGTATAGGTTTAAGGTTTAATAGTTTAGGATTTTAGATTGAGGGTTAAGGGTTAAATTATTTTTTATAAAAAAATAGGGTCAAATTGTAATAATATTTAAATAATGAGGGTTCAATAGAAATACGAAAATAGGTGAGGTACTAAATATATAGTTTACCCTTATTAAAAAAATAAAATTTTAATATATATAAAAAATAATTTAATTGAATTTTTTAAAGTAATTATTAATTATTTGATGTGTCCTTGAAATTTTAAATTTTTATTAATTAATTTAATAGTGTTCATCAATGTTCATCATTAGTGGTGTTCATCGGTGTTCGTCGCACGTGATAGACTCATCCTTTTACTAATTGAATCTTCACTCATATTTACTATAAATCAATTTTAAAAACAATTTTTACCAAGTGAAGATTCACTTGATAAAAACATGACAAGAAAAAATAATGAAATAAGTAATTTTTATTGGTTGGTCCTATGAATGACGGGAATGACCCATAATATAATTTTTCACTTGGAAAAATTATATTATGGGTAATTACCACCATGTTATCCATGAGACCAACTAATGGAAACCACCCACTTCACCATGATTTTTCCATGTCATTTTTTCCAACCAATGAATCTTCACTAAAGTTTTTCCATGTCATTTTAAAAACTGATTTTTTGAAAGTTATTCTATTATTAAAGGATGAGTCTATCACGTGCGACGAACACCGATGAACACCACTAATGATGAACACTGATGAACACCATTAAATTAATTAATAAAGATTTAAAATTTTAAGGACCCATCATACAATTAATAATTATTTTTAAAAATTCAATTAAATTATTTTTATATATTAAAATTTTATTTTTTTAATAAGGATAAACTATATATTTAGTACCTCACATATTTCTATATTTCTATATTTCTATTGAACCCTCATTATTTAAATATTATTTCAATTTGACTCTATTCTTTATAAAAAAATAATTTAACCCTTAAGCCTCAACCTAAAACCCTAAACTATTAAACCTTAAACCCTTAAACTCTTAAACATATATCTTAAACCATATACCATTAAAAATAATTTCACCATCATTGATTAAATTCAATTCAATTTAATGAATTGTTGAATTATACTAAAAAATTCAATTAAATTATTTTTTACATATATCAAAATTAATTAAACCTGAACTTATTATAATTAACATTATCATCTTATTTGAGACGAATAGATCATCACAATTAATCACAATAATCGATAAATTAAATCGATAATCGATGAATTAAATCGATGCTTTCAAACTACCGTGGAGAAGCAAGATTAATAAAGCAGTGCTTCATTACCATACAAGTAGCGAGGAGAACCAAGACTTTAGGCTTCTCAAACTACTGTTTTACTCCAGAGGTGCTGTTTCTCTCGGGATGGTGCTCGAGTTTATATATAGAGACTAGAGAGTGCTTCATTAGCGACTTGTCTGTTGGGCAGAGGACTAACTTTTGTACGGAGTCATATTAGAGAGTCCTTTTCACTGTTTAATTGTGATTAATTGTGATGTCCTCTTCATCTCATAAAACGATAATGTTAATTCTAAGAGATTTGAGTTTAATTAATTTTGGTATATGTAAAAAATAATTTAATTAAATTTTTTAGCAGAATTCAACAATTCATTGAATTGAATTGAATCGATGATGGTGAAATTATTTTTAATGGTATATGATTTAGGGTATATGTTTAAGAGTTTAAAGGTTTAAGGTTTAATAGTTTAGGGTTTTAGGTTGAGGGTTAAGTGTTAAATTATTTTTTATAAAGAATAGAGTCAAATTGAAATAATATTTAAATAATGAGCGTTCAATAGAAATATGGAAATATGTGAGGTACTAAATATATAGTTTACTCTTATTAAAAAATAAAAATTTAATATATAAAAATAATTAAATTAAAATTTTAAAAATAATTATTAATTGTATGATGAGTCCTTAAAATTTTAAATCTTTATTAATTAATTTAATAGTGTTCATCGGTGTTCATCATTAGTGGTGTTCATCGGTGTTCGTCGCACGTTGTAGAATTTTCCATTATTAAATTAATGACATAGAAAAAATTGATGAAGTGGGTGGTTTCTAGTGGTTGGTCCCATAAATGACGTGGTGGGAATCACCCATGATATAATTTCTCGATATACTTGATTGATACGTTAACAATCATAAAGTCCTAACACAAAACGTTCTAAAGATTATTTGTAGCTCAAATTGTTTTATTATAGTAAGAAATAGGAAAATTCTACAACGGGCGACGAACATTGATGAACACCACTAACGATGAACACTGATGAACACCATTATTTTTTAAAAAAAAATTAAAAATCACATGGACTAAAATTGTAATTAAAATTTATTTTAAAAAAATTAAAATTAGATTTAATAAAATAATTATATTTCTTTATTATATTAAAAATTGATAATTTTGAATCAAATATAACCAAATATCATAAACCCAGTATCCCGACCCTTTCAATTGCTAATGCCGGCGTCGCCTGTTCTCGCCGTGATCAGCCTTGTTTCGCCGGTGTTCATCCAGTCGCTCCGCCGCCCGTCGGCCGCCGTTCTTGTGCATCGTTTCAGCATCGTTTCAGGTTAGTTTTCCGCCCCTTTATTGTCCCGTCGATCTTGGTCGGCCATCGCAGCCGTCGCCGGCTATTCCTGGCGTTCATCCGGCATCCGCGAACTGAGCTCGCCGAACCGAATCCCATCGCCGACAACCCCAAATCCCAATCCAAAAACCTTAATTTTTATTTTCCCCAATTTCATGAGAGATAATTATTGTATGATTATTTGGTTATTTTTACGAAGAAAGATTTGTTTGTGGATGTTAGTGCGGATGCTATTGTACATTAATATCAAAAATATAAGAACTCATTCTGAACAATTGTAGTTTTTCTTACTAGTAATTTGTAAATTTGAATTTCACGACTTTTGAATGTAGCTTCTGATTATTTTTTATTCTTGGCTTACATGTGATTGTAGTTATTTTTTATTCTTGGCTTAATAGGTATGCTGCTGCACATAAGTTGGAGGATGCGATTGGGGTGTTCAATAAGAGGAAAGAATTCGAAATCGAGGATGATTTGGTTGCATTTCAAGTTCTTTTAATGTGTTTATGTAGGTATAAGCACGTAGAAACTGCAAAAACTTTGTATCAATGGAAGAGGAGATACTTCGGCTATGATTTAAAGACAATGAATATTGTTCTCAGCGGATGGTGCGTGTTGGGGAATGTACACGAAGCTAAAAGGTTTTGGAAGGACATAATCGAGTCAAAATATAAACCAGATTTGTTTACCTATGAAACATTTATTAAGGCGTTAACGAATAAGGAGAAACTTGGTACCGCGATGGAATTGTTTCGGGGAATGTGGGAGAAAGGGTGTAATCCTGATGTGGTGATTTGTAATTGTGTCATCGATGTTCTATGCTTCAAGAAGATGATTCTTGAGGCTTTGAAAGTGTTTAGTGAGATGAAAGAGCGTGGTTGTGCCCCAAATGTCGCAACTTACAACTCGCTTATCAAGCACCTAGGCAAGATTGGGAGGATGGAAAAGGTTTATGAAATCGTGGATGAGATGGAAGAGAAGGAAGGGTGTTCACCAGACAATGTAACTTTCAATTACTTGCTCAGGTTTTCGAAGAAATCGGAGGAGGTTCCTGGTATTTTTGAGAGGATGGAGAGAAACGGTTGCAATATGTGCTGTGATACATACAATTTGGTCTTAAGGCTGTACATGAAATGGGATCATGAAGAAAGAATTAGACATACTTGGGATGAGATCGAGAAGAGTGAATTGGGACCAAACAGGAGATCTTACACAGTTATGATTCATTGGTTGCATCGCAAGGGAAGGGTTGAAGATGCTTTGAGCTATTATAATGAGATGACATCTAAAGGAATGGTGCCAAAACCAAGGACTGAGATTTTGGTGAATGTCATGAAAAGCAAGTTGAATGCGCAAGAAGGTGAAAAACACAAGGAGGGTCAAGGGATAAATGGCAAATCACCGAGGCTTAGGTCCAAAAGATTAAAAAGGACCAAAGCTGGGTAATGCTTTATGCTTCCTCTAAAATTGTAACATAGTTTTAGTGTTGTGCCAATCCTAGATGCTATACATACAAATAGCAGTTGGGGTTCACTACTTAAGAAAAATAGAAGACTTGGGAACATGGTTCCTCTTCTAGGCTGCATCTGCAGCTGGAGCAGGGCCCCTCTGATGGAATCAACTGCTTCCACAACTTCTTTGCCGTTATACATACAATGGCTTATCGTTTCTGGCTCCTTAATGCAAATCGTGCGATTTGCAAGTTTCATCATTCTTCAAATGCCTTCTCGAACATTTCGCATTTGTGAGTTATCTCGGATACGTTGAGGTACTCTTATCTTCCAGATGAATGAGCAATCAAAGTTTGTAGCATCATGCACCTCCCCCCGCATTTATTGATCCTCTTTTCATTCCCCTTAACCAAATATGGGAGTTGATCAGGACAAAATCCAAAGTAACTAAAAGATGATCGGAATTATATTAAACTATTTTTTAATCAATAAACATAAGCAAAGTTTAATCACCTGGACTTTAGCGCAATCATCAACTCTGACGACCATTGAATAGAGTTCATTTCACCCTTCAAAATTAAAAAAACTAATATTTCAAGACAAAAACGTTACAAAACAGAACAAACATTATCAAAAGCATCGAGGTACCCCTCCAATCAAAAGTCGTGAAATTCAAATTTACTAGTAAGAAAAACTACAATTGTTCAGAACGAGTTCTTATATTTTTTATATTAACGTACAATAGCATCCGCACTAACATCCACAAACAAATCTTTCTCCGTAAAAATAACCAAACAATCATACAGTAATTATCTCTCATGAAATTGGGGAAAATAAAAATTAAGGTTTTTGGATTGGGATTTGGGGTCGTCGGCGATGGGATTCGGTTCGGCGAGCTCAGTTCGCGAATGCCGGATGAACGCCGGGAATAGCCGGCGACGGCTGCGATGGCCGACCAAGATTGACGGGACAATAAAGGGGCGGAAAACTAATCTGGAACGATGTTGAAACGATGCACAAGGACGGCGGCCGACGGACGACAGAGCGACTGGATGAACGCCGGCGAAACAAGGCTGATCACGGCGAGAACATGCGACGCCGGCAGTAGCAATTGAAAGGGTCGGGATACTGGGTTTATGATATTTGGTTATATTTGATTCAAAATTATCAATTTTTAATATAATAAAGAAATATAATTATTTTATTAAATTTAATTTATTTTTTTAAAATAAATTTTAATTACAATTTTAGTCCATGTGATTTTTAGTTTTTTTAAAAAAAATTAATGGTGTTCATCGATGTTCATCGTTAGTGGTGTTCATCAATGTTCGTCGCACGTGGTAGACTCATCCTAAGAAATATCACAAGTCCTCGCACAAAAGTTTAAGATTAATTGTCGGTCAATTTTTTAAAAATAATTTTACAACGTGCGACGAACGCCGATGAACACCACTAATGATGAACATCGATAAACACTATTAAATTAATTAATAAAGATTTAAAATTTTAAGGACCCATAATACAATTAAGAATTATTTTTAAAATTGAATTTAATTATTTTTTATATATATTAAAATTTTATTTTTTAATAAGGGTAAACTATATATTTAATACCTCGCCTATTTTCGTATTTCTATTGAACCCTCATTATTTAAATATTATTTTAATTTGACCCTATTCTTTATAAAAAATAATTTAACCCTTAACCA
This sequence comes from Hibiscus tridactylites, assembly GCA_958450335.1. Classification (NCBI taxonomy): domain Eukaryota; kingdom Viridiplantae; phylum Streptophyta; class Magnoliopsida; order Malvales; family Malvaceae; genus Hibiscus; species Hibiscus tridactylites. The sequence continues at coordinate 75,155,509 of OY288279.1, forward strand.
TCAACCTAAAACCCTAAACTATTAAAACTTAAACCCTTAAACTCTTAAATTTATACCCTAAACCATATACCATTAGAAATAATTTCACCATCATCGATTCAATTCAATTCAATGAATTGTTGAATTCTCCTAAAAAATTCAATTAAAGTATTTTTAATGACCGAATGCTGAGCATCAATTATTTCCATTAGCTAATCCGAAACAAACCCAACACAAAAAATATTGAAGTGATTTCTTGTGCAAAGATTTCGAGTTGTGTTCATCGGTTGGAAAAATCATGTTCATCATTAGTGGTGTTCATCGGTGTTCGTCGCACGTGGTAGACTCATCTTTTTTTTATTATGATATTTGTACTATGGGTAAATTGTAAATTTAGTACATATATTTTAGTTAAATGTTTTTTAATATTTATACTTTTCAAATTTTAAAATTATAATCATGATTAGAAAAAGAACATAGACAATGCGTCTAAATTGCAAGATTTAAAATGAAAAAATCAAAGAATAATAATTAAATCTACAACATGCGTATAATATGGAGACTAATAAAAAAATTGACTTAACAAATTTAACAATTATTATTTTTCAGACATTTAAAATTGAAAATGTACCTAAACTAAAAAATGACCAAATTAGAGAACATGGACTAAATCCACAAATTGCACATAGTACAGTGAGTAATAGAAGAATTTAACCTTATTTGTATGAAGATAAACATATATGAACATTTTTCATGTATAAAGAAACTTTTAACAATAATTTTAGGATAGGTATTTGATACAATGCAGTGAATTTTTTTATTTCACGAGTGAAATTAATTATTAGTTATATATTGTATTTATTTTTAAAACATTAATTAAGAATACATAAGGGTTTCTTAACTCGTGAGAAAACGACTATCAATATATTAAATAATTATTTGTATTTATTATTTAAAAAATTAATGAGATGTCATTCATTATCATTAAATAAAATCATATATTAATGATGTGTTAATTACAAACCTAAATAAGTCAATTTTGTAAGTGGTTTGATATCTTGATAAGCTTAATTAGGCTCTGTTGAAGGGTTTGAAAATAATAAATGGTGGGTTTGAATGATGCCCCTACATGACTTGCTTTCCTTACGACTTACATGGAAACCCTTTCCTTACGACTTAAATGGTGGGTTTGAAAATAATAAATGGTGATTCTATTCATGTCCTAATATTAAAAATTTAAACTTTAAGTCTCAATTTTAAATTTTAAATTTTAAACTTTAAAAATTAAAGGCGTTTAAAAATATATGTTTCGATCGATCTGATTCGATTATTCATTGATCTGATTTTTATTTTTCGGATCGGATATGTGTCACAATATATCAAGTTTCAGATGGTCCGAAAAACTGAAATTCTGAAAATTTAAATTTTTATAGATATAAATCTTGTTATATTTAGTAATTTAATGTTTGTTATATCCGTAAATTCCAAAAAATAAAAATTTTCATAGATGTTAATCTTGTTATATTTGACAATTTGTTAATTTTGTATTCAAAATTTCATAGATACGACCGTCAAATTCGGAAAAAAATAGTTAAATCAAATTATATATTCGGATAACCGGATATCCAAATATCTGATCTGAGTATCTGATATCTGAATATTCGAATATCTGAATTTTTCGGATCGAATATGGATCGCTATTTTACCGATCCAAAATTTCAGATATCTGAATTTTTAGAACGGATCTGATTCGATTCGATATCTAAAAATGAACGCCCCTACTAAAACTAAACCCTATACAATATACCCTATATTTTAATCTTAAATTTTAAACCTAATTTTTTTTATGTAGAATAGAAATAGAGAAGGGGAAAAAATAATGTTATTTGATCTATGCCTCATTCTCTTCAACTCCTGCCACCTTCTCACCACTGCAATCCCAATGTTTGCATCTTTGCTAAACTCCCAGTATGGTCTAAATGCATACTTTATGAAAATTTATCTCGGTAATACTCTCAATGCAATTATAACACGCAAAAATAATATAAAGTTGTAAAGGAAAAATAATAACACTGGATTTGCAATTAAGTTTTGATGAGTAAATTGAGGAATTACTTCTATATAATGTTATTATATTTAATGTTATGATGTGACCTGAAACTACTAGCAATAAAGTCTATCATAAATACATCTCTTTATTTATTTATTTTTGTCTCTCTCTCTATATATTCTAAAATAACACAAAGGAAATGAATTTTGAAGGTAAAATAATGTTGAATATATCTTTCATTTGATTATTTCCTACAACACCCTCCATTGTTGATGATGATCAGCTTAAGATACAAAGATAAAAATAGAAAAGTTAAACTGAAAGCATCATTGAATTGAACTCAAACACATGTTAAAACCCTATCAACTTTTAACAGTAGCTACCGGTGTACATTTTTATGTTTCTGAAGAAGTGAATTGAAGTCGGGAAAAGTATATCATCTGATGGCATTTTTTTTGCAATGTTTTTGAGATATAATTAATGGCCTCTTTTGACTGAAGCCGATGAAGCATTGATTGTTTCAGAACATCGGTGAATCCGACGGGGAAGAATTCACCAAATCAAGGATGCTGTTCCAGTAGTTCTTGTTGTCTGCACTGTTTCCATCGGATTCTTTGCCACTGTCTGATAAACTGGGGTCGGAGGAATCGTTGAGGAGGAGGTTAATGAATCCATCTTCCATTGCCAAATTTGTTGAACTTCCCCCAAGGCCTTTCCATTCTTGTTCACCTTCTTGTTTGATGATTCCGGTCTCGGATGAAGCCGATGCAGTGCCGGCAAACTCGGTCATCAGCATCGAGCTCGGTACGATCCCGTTTTCCGAGGAAGTGAGTGTTGATTTAGGTGAGTCAAGGTCACCGAATCCAACATTGTTAACACTATTCCAAGCTGTCTTATTCACAAGCTGAGCAGCCGAAGCTGAAGATGAAGAAGCAAAGGCTGTTGTTGCTGGATGAGTGAGGCGGTGTTGAAACGAACGTAGCTTTGATTCTCGAACCAATCTAGCTTCGGCTTCAAGCCTAGCACTTTCCCACTGAGCCATATGACTAAGGTTTGCTGCATTCTTGGACTGATGAGAATCGGTACCGGAGAGTAAAGCATCGGATTTGGGCTTGTGAGTGATGGGATCGATCCCCATTTTGGCTAGCCTCTTCTTAAGATGAGTGTTCCAGTAGTTCTTTATCTCATTATCTGTTCTCTTTGGCAAGTGAGTCGCTATAGCAGACCACCTAAAACACAAAACCTAGAAAACATCAACTTCCAAACAAACCAAATCAAACCACCGATCACATAGACAAGAAAATGACAGGAAATTTCTCTAGTCGATTTTAACGAAGATAATAAAAAAAACGATTTCATAGGTGATAGACAGCAGTTCAACGTCTGAGTAAGTGACTTATGTGCAGCCATTATATATAAACATATATACAACTGAATACAAGAAGATTTCGAGCCTAATTTTCAGAACCAAATATGGAAAACTAGGTCGGAAATTTGAGAAACAGACAAAACTGTGGGTCTTGAAGATTTTTGGACCTGTTCCCTAAAAGGGCATGGAGCTGAATGATGGTTTGTTCTTCTTGCAGACTAAACTTTCCTCTCTTAATATCAGGTCTGAGATAATTAGTCCATCTAAGCCTGCAGCTCTTCCCGCATCGTTGAAGACCTAAAACAAAGAAGTAAAAAGAACCAAAATTTGAGAATGGAAGTAGCCTTTTAGTACTACCATAAGTAACCAAGAAAACTATAAGAGCTAGGGTTTAGTCACCAGCTTTAGCAGGCAAAGCACGCCAGCTTCCATGGCCATGTTCTTCAATGTAAGCTAAGAGCTTCTGGTCTTCTTCCGGCGTCCATGGTCCTTTCTTCAACCCCACTTTGTCACAGCAAGGTGATCTCCCCATTGGGTATACAATATAGTGAAATTAAATGATCAAACAAAGAATAAAAGCTTATTGTTGAAGAAACTTTGAGCTTGTAAATGAAGAGATGGGAAGAGAAGGAAGGTATCCCAAAATTAATGGGGAGAGGAGTCAGAGTATATGCTCAAGTAACATTGAACTGAGGAATTTAAAACCCAAGTTTAGTTCACTACCATTACTTCACTATGTAGGGTTTGATTTACTTTATTCATAGGGCAACCCAAAAGTTGTCCCATATGTGTGTGGCCAAAATCGAGATTTTGAAGGATTTCTTTGGGTCCTCACAATTAACCAAGGCCGAAGGGGTAGTAAATGGTATGGGGTCAGATCTAAAATTTCAAGCCCCTCTCTCTCTCTCTCTAAATTTCTCACCGCATACATTACTCATGATGATGAGAGTTGGGGACATCTCCTTTCCCATTTTTGACCCTCATTTGAAGATGTATTAATTAGCTACTAAAGCTGAATTTCAAATAATAAAGTGTTGTTGTTTTTTCAATTGTTTCAGCTGTTTTTAATTTTTTTATTTAATTACCGGTATTTGACTGGTTAACCTACTAATTCGGATCGAGTTTTGCATAGGTTCAATCTTCAATCTAATTGTCTTCATTCACAACATCAATATTAATCAAACTTTTAATTTTGTTTAAAGGACCTAATGTCTCGTCATGTTAGACGAATTGATAATTTCATTGATAATTTGGCAAAAATGCTAAATATACTTTAAAAAAAGTATTACTAAAATATTAGTAGCAATTGATTTGAATATCGATAATACATTTAAAATTAACTTCTTCAAATATTCTATATTAAATTTTTTTCATGGATCAACTTCTAATAAGGTCTTTTACTAAGCCTTATTACGAAATCTTCTAAATAATAATAATAATAATAATAATAATAAGGCTTAAAGGTTAAAGGTTAAATTGGCCATCAACGAAAAATTAAAAAATTAATTAATCCCTTATAAAAAAATTCATCTAATTTAGCCTTCAAAATTCAAATTACACCCAACTTAGCCCTTCTGTTATGTTGACCGTCAATGTCCTCTAACGGTCAAAGATAGAAGGACACGTGGCACGCTCTGAATATGTCATATCATCAAAATTAATTTTAAAAAAATCTAAAAAATCAACAAAATTATAAAAAAACATAAAAATTGTAAAAAATATAAAAATATATAATTAATTTAATGTTTTTATTATCTTCCTTTATTTCTTGTAAAAACATAAAATAATATTTTATTCTAAAAAAACTCAAAGTGCCATTTCTTTCTTAAAAACCTCATAAATCCCTAAATCAAGCATTAGATCTGATTCAAAAATTGGGTATTTTAAAATTTTTGAGAATTTTGGGATTTGGGGAATGTAAGGTTAGGTCTTGGGAATGTAGTATGGCAAATTTAAATTGATTTGAGAATTTGTAATTGTAGGGTTAGGGTTTAGGGTTAGTGTTGAGATGTGAGGGGCTCGATTCGATCAACCATTCTTGCTCGCTAAGTGTGGAGAAGTTGGATAATTGGGTGTTTTAGTGGGAGGTGAAAATTTGGCAATTTGACACAAGGATTTATAGTGGTTCAACCTTCTAACCAAGGTCTACATCCACTACCTTAGCTCCCCACTAAGGATTTCCAAACAAATTCACTAAGAATTTCATCCCCTTTTCTCGGCTTAGGAGGAAACCGTTACAACGATCAAGCTTTCTACCCAAAGCTTGATCAAACACTCTCTTACAAGAGAAAAACTTAGCAAACTAGAAATCCCTCTAATAGGTATATGTTTGCAATACTAAGCACTCACCCAAAACCTAAACACTTGAGCAAATTTAACAATGTTTAGCTCACAAGTGTTGTCTAAGCAAGAAATAAACAATTTAAGCTCTAGACAAATTTTGACATCATAATGTTGTAACAATTGAAGCATTAACTTGTTCTTGATGCTTGGAGGTCCCTTTTACACTCCCAATTGAGTTTGTGGCCGTTACTAGCCGTTGGGATTGAATTGGAGCCGTTGGAGCCTTTATTTCCCACCATAAATGCAGTTATGCAGCTTGGCGTATCGATACCCTCTCAACCCGTATCGATACGGTCTCGAAGAGGAATTAGTCGTTGTGCTCTTCAACTGATGTGTATCGATATGCTTGCCTAGCGTATCGGTACGGTCCTGCAAATTCAAATGATCGTTGGGGTAGTTAGGCGTATCGGTACGCGATACAACCGTATCGGTACGCGACTAGCCGTTGGGCTATTTCAAAGCACACCGTATCGATACGGCTAAGCGTATCGGTACAGGTTTTGGCCACTGGAAAATCTGATAGTTTGAAACCCTAAGGCGTATCGGTACGGTCCTATACCGTAACGGTACAGTACAGGTAAGTAAAAAGCTTGGTTTTGACTACTTTAAATGTACTTTTAAATCATTCCAAGGCCTTGTAAAACCCTTGAACATATTTTCAAGTTGTTTTTTTACTAAAAACACATTTTAAATTCTTTGCAATTTAGTCCAAAACATTTTTCAAATATTATATCAAAACTTAGTTCTACAATCTCCCCCTTTTTGATATAATAAAACCAACTTGAAAATTTGTTTGGGATTCTCTCTCCCCTTTATATTTTAAAAATTAAATATGAGATTTAAGATAAAAAAAATTAAGCTCCCCTTTATTCATTTGAAAATTCAATTTTCAAACCATTTCTCCCCCTTTTTGTTATATCAAAAAGAATTTAAAATTGACATTTAGCTCAAAATAACATATGAGGCAAAAAAATATTTGACCCACTTAAAATTTTGGTTTAAAATTGGCTCCCCCTTACTCAAAGCATCATTAGAATGTTAGTTCAATATATATGATTATCTAGTTGACATAAATGAAAATAAATCAAATAAAAACAAAAAGCAACTAGATTTTACCACACTTGAACTCAAGGGAGGATGTGAAGCTGTTGAGTGGATCGCAAGATCGAAATTGATCAAGAGGGGGGTGAATTGGAAATTTAAAGGTTTGTGGTGGAAATTGGCAAATTAAAAATTGATGAACAAGAGATTTAGAGTGGTTCAAGTTCCAAATGAACTCTACATCCACTACCTTAGCTTCACTAAGGATTTGCAACAATTCCACTAAATCGTTCTTCCCCTTTTCTAGGACAAGGAGGCAACCCTTTACAATTTCGGTTGATTTTTCTACCCAAGAATCAACTCAACCCTCACACAAGAGAACAAAGAAATTTGTAGGCTAATAAGGTATCTCTCAATACAAATGATAGCCCCAATACAAGCACTCAACCCAATTTGACAAAATATGAATGAAGATTACAAATTGGGATTTTACACAAAGTGGGATTTTTGCACAATTGCTTGAATTTGATGTTTGGATGTTTGCTTTAGGATCAATAGTTGTTGATGATGCTTTTGGATGTCTCTTTTATACCTTCTCATTGATTTCTAGCCGTTTGGGTGGTTGGGAACATAAATGGAGCCGTTGGAACCCTCTCTTGCCACCATAAATGCAGTCTGCACCAACCCGTTTCGGAACACGGGGTACCTGTTTCGGAACGGACTAAAATAGAAAGAGCCGTTGGGGTGCATTTAAGAGCCCGTTCCAAAACGCCTTAGGGCCGTTTCGGAACGATTTTGCCACTGTCAAGGGTCGTTTCGGAACGGTCTTACCCGTTTCGAAACGCCTTAACGACTTTTAGAAAACCAGTTAAAACACATAACGGTCATATTTTTTAAATTCAACTTAAGACCTGTTTCGAAACGATATGAATCCGTTTCGAAACGAAATTGCTACTGTCAAGGGTCGTTTTGGAACGGCCATGATCCGTTTCGAAACACCCCTTTTATATTTAAAAAATCAGCATATATTTGAACCGTTGTAGTCTTTTTAAATCAAATATGAAGAACAGTTTCGAAACGAGTGATACCGTTTCGAAACGAGGTAAAGTGTTTCGATACACGTTTCGGAACGGTGGTCGACAGTGATGAAAACGTTTCGAAACGCCTCAGGGCCGTTTCGAAACAGGTGCTTGAAAATCACTGTTTTGGCTTGAAACACTTAGAAAAATATTTGAAAGACTTGTTTTTAACTTGGGCATAATCTTAAAATTATATGGGGATATTTTGAGGACTTAAAATTCGTTTTGACATTTTCAATTTAGTCCTTAGGTTTTTAGTTATATCAAAATTAAAATATTTGTTTCACAATCTCCCCTTTTTGATATAACAAAACCAAAGTTAGAATTTTTGAGAATTTTGAAAGTTTTGAAAATATTCTAACTCCCCCTTAATTTAAGATAGGTTTTTAAAGTTAAAAGAAATTTTTGATTTGAAATCCAAGTTGTAAACCTTTAAAAACCTTTTAAAATTTAAAACGAATTTTAGTTTTTAGTGTGGCTCTTAAATTTCTTCTCCCCCTTTTTGTTAGATCAAAAAAACCAATAAAAGCTCATAGAGAAGATAAAGGATTAGTACCAATAAGCAATAATAAGCAACCATAATATTAATTCATAATCAAAATATCCAAAACATAAATCAATCATTAAGTTCAACATAAAATCCCAAATAAAAAAGGCCATAAGCATAGGTTCTTAAAACATGAGAAAACATAAAGATGCAATCTTAATCCTAAAATGCATAGATAATATGATATGATATGATATGGAGTTCCTAAGCCTCGTCATCATCATCCGAAGTATCATCATCGCTCTTGGCTTGAGAATGGTGAAACTTCGTCCATTGCCCATAGAGCGTAGAGAAGGATAGGTCCAAGTTGGAATGAGAAGTCTCAAGAGTAAGAAGGTGATCCTCGACATTCTTCAAACGATTGTCCATGGCCGAAAAACGATTGTCCATGGCCGAAAATCCCGAAGCAATGCTAGTGTCCAAAGCATTGAACCGCTCGGTAATGAGAGCCGTGAGGGCGTCATTATTTGCAACTTGAACTTGCGGTGGAGGAGCAACGGGAGGAGGAACCGCTTCTCTATCAACTCTTTCCCAAACACCATTCACATATGTGAACCCGGACTTGCGAAGGGATGACTCACCAATTGTGGTCTTGCGAGGTTCCGGAGAGTCGTAGGTACAATCAATACCAAGATCATTGAAGAGGTAACTTAAGACAATACCATAGGTGAACGACTTCAACTCATTTGTGTCAATAAGCTTAATATTATTGACTATCTCGGCAAAAATTATCTTAGGCACATTTGGGCGCTCACCCTTACGGAAACACTCTAGCCAAAAATGATCGGTTTGACGGATGTGGGAGTATTTACCTCCGGAAGGTCGAATGAACCAAGAAACCATCAAGTGAAGAACTCGATCGTGCACATCCAAATGAAGTGCCTTACCGGTGAAAGTGCCAAAGTGGCGTTCATCCTCAAGACCCTCATCATTAAGTTTAAGAGCAGACTCCAAAAGAGCAACATTAACAACAAACTTTTTGCCCAATAAGGATGATTCAATTCGTATAATCTCGGTTTTGGTCTCATCATAAATAAAACGAGCATTAGAGTAAAAGATGAGTACCATGTTTTTGTAGAGAACATCCGGAATGCTCAAGAAATACATGAGATTCCACTCATCCAAACGAGCGAGATAACGGAAAAGGAATCACTCGGAATTGAGGAACTCAAGATCAATGACACGTTCTTTACGAACCGCGAAATCCTTGACAAAAGAGAAGCGAGCACGCACGTCCGGAGTTTTAAGGGATTTCTGAAAAAGCATAGTGAGATTCGGACGAATGCTCGAATCACCGGATTGAACGGCTTTGCGCTTCTTGTTAGCTTGATCCGCCATCTAAAAACATTAAACAAGTGTTTTAAAATTAAGTGTATGCATTGATATTTAAAATCAATCCAATAATAAATCCCACTTAGGTTTTTGAAAACAAAATTAAAATAAAAAAAATAGTTTAAAAAAAATACGACTGAAAAAATTTTATATTCGAATAAAAAAATTTGAGTTTTTGAAATTTTTTTACAAGATATGGAAAACCCACAAAGAAAAACATATAATTTATACAAAAATAAAATTTTCTAACCTAAGATTCGAACAAAAATTGAAAGAAAAAGAAAAATAGAAAAATTACCTTAGTTTGGGATGTTGGATGATTTGATTAAAATCCTTGCACAAGATTGATGAAACTTGCTTAGACTTGAGTTGTAGAGTAAAACCCCTCACAATTTTGTGAAAATCAAAGAGTTTGAGAGGGTATTTATAGAGAGGGAGGCGGTTTAGGGTTTTAAGAGTTTGATATAAAGTTAACTTTATCATTAAAAGCCCTAATTTAAAGCAGTCCGCGATGCCGTTTTGGAACGGTCAAGACCGTTTCGGAACGGGCGGCTAGGGTTTTGACCATTTTAAGACCATAAGCTGACCGTTTCGATACGGTATTGACTGTATCGAAACTCTTTTGACCCGTATCGGAACACGTTCTGATACACCCCTTGGCAGTAGCAAAAACGTTTCGGAACGCTTTAGAGGCGTTTCGAAACGCCCTTCTCTCAGAACAGGATTTAAGGTATCCGTATCGAAACAGGGTCACCCGTTTTGATACACCTGGGCCTGGAAGTGCAGAAAAGGCTCTAAAAGTGCAGAAAAATTAAGTTTTAGGAGGCCTAACATGAATAAATGTTATGAATGAGCGGGCAAAACATATTTAGGCATAAACATACTCCCCCTAACTATAGGCATGGAAGAAATTGGGAGTCTAAGCATACAAACATGGCATTTCACAAGATCAAGCATATTTAAGCACAAAATAGGTCCAAAAAGGTCAAGATAGGCTAGCTAGACCTAACTCTCTCCTAAGGGACCAAAAACGCTCTTTGTCTAAGGGTTTTGTAAATATGTTTGCTAATTGATTCAAGGTGTCTACATACTCTATAACCACATCTTCCTTAAGGACATGATCTCTAATGAAATGATGCCTTATTTCTATATGTTTGGTTCTAGAGTGTTGGATGGGATTTTTTGTTAAACAAATAGCACTAGTGTTGTCACATTTTAGGGGTATGGTTTCAACTTTAATTCCATAATCTAAGAGTTGTTGCTTCATCCAAAGGACTTGAGCACAACAACTCCCTAAGGATATGTACTCGGCTTCGGTGGTAGATAAGGCTACACTATTTTGTTTCTTAGAGAACCAAGATATGAGCATACTACCTAAGAATTGGCAAGTTCCCGAAGTACTTTTCCTATCAATTTTGCAACCCCCATAATCCGCATTCGAGTAAGCATGAAGGTTGAAGGTAGAGTCTCTAGGATACCAAAGGCCTAAACAAGGAGTGTCTCTAAGGTATCTAAAGATTCTCTTAACGGCTATAAGGTGAGACTCTCTAGGACTAGCTTGAAACCTAGCACACAAGCAAACACTAAACAAGATATCCGGTCTACTTGCGGTAAGGTAAAGCAAAGATCCAATCATAGAACGATAAAGCTTAGAGTCAACACACTTACCTCCTTCACCTTTGTCAAGCTTTGTAGATGAGCTCATAGGAGTGGCTTGAGGCTTTGCATTCTCCAAGCCAAACTTCTTGAGCATATCCTTTATGTATTTTGCTTGGTTGATGAAGGTGCCATCCTTCTTTTGCTTGATTTGGAGTCCCAAAAAGAATGAGAGCTCCCCCATCATGCTCATCTCAAATTCACCTTGCATTAACTTAGCAAACTCTTGACAATGACATTCATTAGTAGAACCAAAAATAATATCATCAACATAAATTTGAACTACTAAGATGTCATTTTTATACATTTTTATAAAGAGTGTAGTGTCCACCTTACCTTTTTCAAACCCTTTTTCAATCAAAAACTTTGAAAGCCTTTCATACCAAGCTCTAGGAGCTTGTTTTAAACCATAAAGAGCTTTGGTAAGTTTGAAAACATGATTTGGAAATTTTGAATTTTCAAAACCCGGTGGTTGTTCCACATACACTTCTTCATTTATAAAACCATTTAAAAATGCGCTTTTAACATCCATTTGAAAAAGCTTGAAATTATGATAACATGCATATGCAAGCAACATCCTAATGGCTTCCATTCTAGCTACGGGTGCATAGGTTTCATCAAAATCTATTCCCTCTTCTTGAGTGCAACCTTGTGCTACAAGTCTAGCTTTATTTCTCACAATGTTACCACTCTCATCTAATTTATTCCTAAAGACCCATTTAGTTCCTATTGTAGATTGATTACTAGGCCTATCAACTAATGTCCATACATTACTGACAAGTCGTCGTTTAACCGGTCAAAATGAATAAATTAATTAACCTCTTTCAACAATAAATAAAATAAAGAAATTAAGTAGTATAAGGAAAGAGGGTTGATCCATAGGGAGATTAGTCGAAATTCTTGACTTAAATTTTGTCGGATTTGAATTCCCAAGAATATCTGCAAAACAAGGAAATAAAAGGGGGGTGATCTGATATTGAGTGAAGTAATAAGATAAAATGCAAGAATTAAAAATAATAGTAGGAAAAAAACCAAATATGAAAATTAGCCTCGAGCTAGCCTTGTCAATTCCTTCGATCATTGAAATAGATTTTTACTCCGGGGATCATGTCGGTTACAGTCTGCGAGGCCCAACCCGTCGCAACTTGCTTCTCTCTCGAGTAACCAATCCTCCCAAGACTATCTTCGAAGGTTGATTCTTAAACAAATTAGCCACGTCTATCGCCGTTAAAGTGTTTAGTTTTGAAAGCAGGAAAAGCCCGACTCAGAAATTGTCTTAAAAAGAGTCGCTTCTGATTTTATCTTTCCTTAGCGGACCGCCGCTAAGAGTGTTCACAGGAAGTCGAAATTGCCACAGGCCGATCCTTCCTCCCAACTATGTCTTTAAACGATTCCATATCAACGAGCTCTTTTTGATTTGAAAAACAATTAAAAACTTTAGTAAGGCCGATTGCCAAACTATCTAAACAGAAAGATAAAAATGTATTCCCGGAGGAATTTAGGCAATGTTCAATTCTCACGATTAGAATTGATTTGGCTAACTCTTGGCTCAAGAAATTTAGTTAAGCATGATATTGATTATCATGCTTAACTTGGTTTTGGAAAAATAATTAAATAACATAAAATAAATGAAACAAGAAAATAAAGAAAAAGAACTTGAATTAAAACTAAAAATGTTTACAAAGATAAAAACTAAAATGATTGATGATCTAAGCCTTTACCAAGGGTGGTATTTATAGGCTTAGATTTACAAAGATAAAGTGATGAAATAATTTAAAATAATAAACAAAAGATAAAACAATTCAAAATGTTTTAAAATTCAAATACAGGAATCTAATCGGATAAGCTGATAACATCTTCCAGAACGTTCCAGAAGCTTCTAGAAATCGCCACGTCATTGCCACGTCACTACCACGTCAGACGCGTCGTGCCCGGTGTCGTGCCCATGATGCCAGTCATGACAGGATTATAATAAAAACTGCAGAAATGTCCCATTTTCATTGCTATTTCCAAAATTGGGTTCCTGCACAAAATATAACAAAAACAACATGTATTAAGCAGCAAGAAGTCCCAATAGCTAGAAAAATAACAAATGAAATATGTCATATTTGAGAACTCATCAAATTCCCCCTCACTTGTCTCATACTTGTCCTCAAGTATGTCCGAAAAAGATATTAACCAAGAATGCATTCTTCAACCATCACAAGTATCAAGCATAATTATAAGAGTTCAAGTGCAAAAGAAATACCATGAAAGAGACACAAATCAAACCAAGTGGATATAAGCAAAGAATAGTCTTTCATTCTTTCAATCGTCTATCAAGTAGTAATCAAACCCTAACCTAGTCTTAATCCTCACCAAGGTACACTCAAGAGCACTCAAAGTGTTTAAAGGTAAATGTGAAGCAAAAGCACTCTAAGTCATGCATGAACAAAGGTTTCCATAGGCTTGTAACAAGTTCAATTCTCCACTACTTTATTAGAACCGAGGTGCAAAAATCATTAGGTCTTTTATTCAAGGTGTAATGTGGGTTTAGAAAAGGGATAGAAAGATGGGAAGAGAAACAAAAGAGGATGATCAATGCAAGATATTTCAAACATTCAGCAGTGAAGACATTAAAAATGAGCTAAAAATGGGCAAGCAAACACACATTTTTTCTCTTTTTTTCTTTTTTTCTTCTTTTCGAAACTGTTTTTTTTTTTCTTCTTTTTTCTCTCGAAGCAATTGCTTCTTTTATTCTGTTTTTTTCTTCTTCTTTTTTTTTGAAAAATTCTGCCCTTTTATTCGAATTGCAGCCCTTTTTTGTCTAGCAATACAATTTCTAGCATTTGATCAATCAAAAAGTTTGGTTGAGGGTTAAGCCAAAAAATGGGATATAAGGTTTCAAGAGGGTTCACTAAGCGAAAGGTAAGTTTTAATGAAAGAGAGAAAATCCTAATGCCTAAATCATCTTAAAGCACCTCATTCTAGTGTAGTCTAAAATCGTATACAAGCCACAAGTTCTAGATTCCTAAATTCAAGATGGCACTCTCAAGCAAGGAAAAACGAGCATAAAAAAAAATAAGATGCATGCTCAAGGCTCAAATTCTCACAAAATTAGGCTAAGTTGATTAAGCTAGGTGAGAAATCCAATTATCACAATCAAGGCAAATTGAAAAGAGATGTCAAACTATAAAAAATGTCAACATTCAAATATTCCTATGCACTATAATAATTATAACATGCTGGATATAATGCAATGGCAAGGAAAATATTTTCTCAAAGTTAAACCAAAATCAAGCATATATCAGATAAGCATGGCAAGTGGTTTGCTACCCTCCCCCTCACTTAAATGAATTGCCCCAATTCATAAAAATTAAAGAAATAAAGAGAAAATAAGGGCAAAAGATACTCCCCGTGAATGTAGAGTGAGTCGATGGGAATGGTGCACTATGAGTGGCTCGGATCAGCGGCGACAGAGGGCTTTGAATGGACTGCCAGATGTGCGAAAGAGGATGCAGTGAAGGGTGGTTCAGCATTTTTGTTGGGCACCCGTCGAATGGTTGTTGGTCGTCGGTCATCACGCTAGGGAGGAGGAATCTCGTTCGAGGGATTGGGGGCTTGCCATCGTCGACCATCGCGGCGTGGAGAAGGTGCGGAAGTCAGTTCGGAATCGCTGCTGATCGCCATAAATCGTGGCGATGCAAGACGCCACCGATGACCAACGGCGGTTCTTGGGGAAGCCGGCGAGCCTGCTGTCGCGTGCGGGGCATGGTGGATTGCGGCTGAGAGAATCGGCTGGTGAGTTATC
The DNA here is from genome assembly GCA_958450335.1 of Hibiscus tridactylites. NCBI lineage: Eukaryota > Viridiplantae > Streptophyta > Magnoliopsida > Malvales > Malvaceae > Hibiscus > Hibiscus tridactylites. The sequence continues at coordinate 75,170,695 of OY288279.1, forward strand.
TAGGGTTTGGTAGTTTGCGGGAATGAAAGAAAGGGAGAGGGAAAAAAAGGAAAATCGGGGTGATATGCCAAGGGGAAAGGGGATGGGCTAAGATGCGCCGGCTTCTTTGGGCTATGCTAATGTGCACTGTTTAATGAAACGGTGCACTCCAATGCTTAGGGTCGAAATGTGTTGCTGTGAAGGGTTAGAAGCGTGGCTTGGCTTGCTGTGCGAAAATGAATCCTGCAAATGAAAAAGAAAATTTATTAAGGCAACGAAAGAAAATGAAAAATAAAGAAGCATAAATTAAATAAAAAAAAGGAAGTAAAAATTGACGAAAAATAAATCAATGGGTTGCCTCCCATTTAGCGCTTTGTTTAACGTCGTTTAGCTCGACGACCTTTGCTAAATTTTCGGCTCTTCAAAATAAAGGTCTTCAAATAATCGATAATGTCCATCGCTCGTCGTTTTAACGTCTTCCTTCATCTTTCTTTTTGTGCCCAAAACAACAACTAAGCTTCTACCTCCTTCCCAAGACGACAACTTACTCAAGATGATGTTTGGCAAAGTTTGGTTGTCGCCTAAAAATATATAATCAAACCATTCCAACCTTGGCTTTGGTTCCTGCAAAATTGATGGAAAATGTTTAGTTCGAATTGGAATTAATCGAAAATCAGAAAGGGAAGAAAGATTTGAAATGATTTCGCCTTTGTTTTTATCGTCGAGATCTGCGAATTCCCTACAAAATTCATAACGCAAATTAGTTTCGATCAAATCATCAGCTAACGGATCTATAATATCAATGAAATTTAAACTTGCGACCGAATCAAGATACTTCATAGCTTTATACATATCAAATTTAACTACTTCCCCATCAAATTCCATAGTTAAGATGCCGTCGCGGACATCAATCTTTGTATGCGCAGTTGATAGGAAAGGTCGGCCAAGCAAGATTTCGGATCCGTTATTGCTGCGATCATTTTCCATGTCAATTATATAAAAATCAGCATGAAAAATAAGATTTTTTACCTGTACCAACACGTTTTCTAGTACTCCCTCGGGGTAGATAACTGAATGATCAGCTAGTTGAACCGTCGCTCGCGTTTCTTTCAATGGTTCAGTCGAAATTTTGTTGTAAACGCTTAACGGCATGACGTTGATAGATGCGCCTAAATCGCACATCGCCCTTTTTATCCCAACATTCCCAATTTTACAAGGAATCGCAAACATACCTTGATCCTTGTACTTTGGCGGCAATGGTCTTTGAAGAATAGCCGAAACGTTCTCACCAAGGTTAACTCTTTCATTTCCGGATAGTCGCCTTCGGTTTGTGCATAGATCTTTCAAAAATTTTGCGTACTTAGGGACCTTCCGAATAACATCCAAAAGTGGAATGTTGATTTCCACTTTTTTGAATACATCCAAAATTTCCTTTTCTTCCTTCTTTTTATCTCATTTCGCCAATCTACCTGGAAAAGGAGGAACAGGTTCGTAAGTGGAAACAGAAATATTGGATTTAGAGTTACCTGCAGTGGGTGGAGACTTTTCGTTCTGGTCCTTCGAAGAGCTGCCTTGCTTGTCGGATTTTTGCTCGGTTTGCTTGAGCGGTTCAGGCGTTATCACAGTTCCACTACGCAGAGTGATTGCACTAACGTTTCCCCTTGGGTTGGTTTCGGTTTGGGATGGTAACTTTCCATGGGATTCTATGCGGTTAACGGCTTGAGCTAGTTGGCTTATTTGTTTGTCGATTTGTTGGAGGTGGGATTGTGTTTGGGTTTGGAATTTTTCCTGCGAAACTGCCAATCTCTCAACAATAGACTCAAGCGAGGATTTTTGGGGTGCTTGGTTTTGGTAGGGAGGTTGTTGCCTAGGTTGGTAATTCGGGTTCTGATTACCGTAGCTCAAGTTTGGGTGATCTCTCCAACCAGGATTGTATGTATTGTTATGTGGGTTATAAGGTCTTTGAGGAGGTCCGGGAAAGTTGTGTATGGCGTTAACTTGGGCACTAGACGTATCTCGCAATAATGGGCATAAGTCGGTTGCGTGATCTGACATAGTGCATATTCCGCATACCTTAGCAGCTTTTATCTCCCCTGAAACAAGAGAATACACAATATTAGTCAAATTATCAATTTTATTCTCCAATGAAATTGTACTTACTGCGTGAACCCGTCGACTGGGTTCACTTGTAGAACCAAATTGCTGCGAGTTTGCAGCCATTGTGGAGATTAATGTTCTCGCTGCAGTAGGAGTCATGTTAACGAGCGCGCCACCGCTTGCTGCATCTACCATCTTTTTGTCCATTGGTAACATTCCTTCGTATAGGTATTGAAGGAGTGTTTGTTCGGATAAGCCATGTTGCGAACAGCTTGCGCACAGCTTCTTGAACCTTTCCCAATAATCATATAGGGATTCATCGTGCATTTGTTGGATACTCAATATGCTTCGCCTAAGTTCAGTCGCTTTTGCTGCAGGGAAATACCTGTCAAGGCAAACACGAGAAAGATCAGCCCATGTATTAATAGAATTCGGAGGTAAATAAAATAACCACTCTTTAGCCGTTCCGGCTAAGGAAAAAGGAAAAGCCCTTAGTTTTATATGATCCTCTGAAACTCCTTGCGGTTTCATGCTGCTGCACACCATGTGAAATTCGGCAAGGTGTTTATGTGGGCTTTCAGTAGGGAGGCCATTAAAGGTGGGTAATAGGTGAATTAGGCCCGTTTTGAGTTGGAAAGGGGTACCGCTGTGAGGAAAGGCGATACAGAGTGGTTGCTGCACAGTAGGGGCTGCGTTCAGCTCTCGAATCGTTTGTTCCGCCATCGATTCTGGTTCTTGTGTAGGTTCTTCGATTGGTGTTGTTTCGGAAGTAGATTCTTGTTCGGATTGTCGTGTGCTTTGTTGCTTCTTTCGTCGAAGTGTTTCGCCGTGAGTTCTACGAGCGCTTGCTTCAATTTCCGAGTTATATGGAGCTAAAGTACCCGGATTCTTCCTGGTCATAAAATAAAACAAAAATCACTCAAAAATTGCCCAAAATAAATCTCCCCGGCAACGGCGCCAATTTTGACAAGTCGTCGTTTAACCGGTCAAAATGAATAAATTAATTAACCTCTTTCAACAATAAATAAAATAAAGAAATTAAGTAGTATAAGGAAAGAGGGTCTATCCACAGGGAGATTAGTCGAAATTCTTGACTTAAATTTTGTCGGATTTGAATTCCCAAGAATATCTGCAAAACAAGGAAATAAAAGGGGGTGATCTGATATTGAGTGAAGTAATAAGATAAAATGCAAGAATTAAAAATAATAGTAGGAAAAAAACCAAATATGAAAATTAGCCTCGAGCTAGCCTTGTCAATTCCTTCGATCATTGAAATAGATTTTTACTCCGGGGATCATGTCGGTTACAGTCTGCGAGGCCCAACCCGTCGCAACTTGCTTCTCTCTCGAGTAACCAATCCTTCCAAGACTATCTTCGAAGGTTGATTCTTAAACAAATTAGCCACGTCTATCGCCGTTAAAGTGTTTAGTTTTGAAAGCAGGAAAAGCCCGACTCAGAAATTGTCTTAAAAAGAATCGCTTCTGATTTTATCTTTCCTTAGCGGACCGCCGCTAAGAGTGTTCACAGGAAGTCGAAATTGCCACAGGCCGATCCTTCCTCCCAACTATGTCTTTAAACGATTCCATATCAACGAGCTCTTTTTGATTTGAAAAACGATTAAAAACTTTAGTAAGGCCGATTGCCAAACTATCTAAACAGAAAGATAAAAATGTATTCCCGGAGGAATTTAGGCAATGTTCAATTCTCACGATTAGAATTGATTTGGCTAACTCTTGGCTCAAGAAATTTAGTTAAGCATGATATTGATTATCATGCTTAACTTGGTTTTGGAAAAATAATTAAATAACATAAAATAAATGAAACAAGAAAATAAAGAAAAAGAACTTGAATTAAAACTAAAAATGTTTACAAAGATAAAAACTAAAATGATTGATGATCTAAGCCTTTACCAAGGGTGGTATTTATAGGCTTAGATTTACAAAGATAAAGTGATGAAATAATTTAAAATAATAAACAAAAGATAAAACAATTCAAAATGTTTTAAAATTCAAATACAGGAATCTAATCGGATAAGCTGATAACATCTTCCAGAACGTTCCAGAAGCTTCTAGAAGTCGCCACGTCATTGCCACGTCAGACGCGTCGTGCCCGGTGTCGTGCCCATGATGCCAGTCATGACAGGATTATAAGAAAAACTGCAGAAATGTCCCATTTTCATTGCTATTTCCAGAATTGGGTTCCTGCACAAAATATAACAAAAACAACATGTATTAAGCAGCAAGAAGTCCCAATAGCTAGAAAATAACAAATGAAATATGTCATATTTGAGAACTCATCAATTACTTCTCTCAAATTGATTTAACTCTTCTTGCATAGCCATAATCCAAAAGTCATCTTTCAATGCTTCTTTTATATTTTTAGGCTCTATGCATGAGATAAATGCAACATGGTTCATTAATCTAAGAGAAGAACGAGTGGTTACCCCCTTGGATGGATCACCCAAGATTTCACCATCTTTGACATAGTTCAACTCCCTTGGGTAGCTCACTTCCTTTTCCTCAATAGCCAAGTCCTTCAAGGCTTCAAGAGGTGGTTCTTGTGTGTCTTCTTCTTTTGTTGGAATCTCATCCTCCTTTGAAGTTTGACCTCCATCAAAAGCATTTATGATCCCTACATCATCATCATCAACACAAGAATCCTTCCTAGGAAGGAGGTTATCATCGAATACAACATGAATAGATTCTTCTACTACTAAAGTTCTTTTGTTAAATACTCGATAGGCTTTAGAGGTTAAAGAGTAACCTATAAAAATGGCTTCATCACTTTTTGCATCAAATTTACCTAAGTTGTCTTTTCCATTATTTAAAACAAAACACTTGCACCCAAAAGGGTGGAAATAGCTAATGTTAGGCTTTTTAGATTTTAAAATCTCATAAGGTGTTTTCTTTAAAATTGGCCTAATCATTACTCGATTTACAATATAACAAGCGGTGTTTGTGGCTTCCGCCCAAAAATATTTAGGTAAATTGTTTTCACAAAGCATAGTTCTAGCCATTTCTTGTAAAGTTCTATTTTTCCTCTCAACTACCCCATTTTGTTGAGGAGTTCGAGGAGCCGAAAAATTATGGCTAATACCATTTTCATTCAAAAATTCTTCAAACCCTAAATTTTGAAACTCGGTTCCATGATCACTTCTAATATGTGAAATTCTAAGTTCAAGATCATTTTGGGTTAGTTTTGAAAATGTGATGAATTTTTCCAAAGCCTCATCTTTAGTACTTAAAAAGAGAACCCAAGTAAATCTAGAAAAATCATCAACTAGCACAAAAGCATAAGACTTACCACCCAAGCTCATAGTCCTAATTGGCCCAAATAAATCCATGTGGATTAGTTGTAAGCATCTACTAGTAGAAACATCATTAATGGATTTAAAGGAAGACCTATGTTGTTTACCTTTTGAGCATGCATCACAAATTTTATCATTTGAGAACTTTATTTTGGGTAAACCTCTAACTAGATTTAGAGAGACTAGTTTTTCTAAAACACTTATGCTAGCATGTCCTAGCTTCCTATGCCACAACCATGCATCATTTTCATTTTGAGCAACTAAACATGCATGAGATGTATGTATGTCATCTAAATGCACCATGTATATGTTTCCTATGCGATAACCAATGAGCATAATATTATTAGATTTAATGTCTACAATTTTGCATCCATTTTTATCAAATAAAACATTAAATCCTTTATCACACAATTGACTTATGCTCAATAAATTGTGTTTAAGACCATCGACATATAAGACATTTTCAATAAGAATGGTAGAGTGATTACCTATGGAGCCAATACCTTTAATGTGGCCTTTGGAGTTGTCACCAAATGTTACTACTCCTCCACTTTTCGGCTTTAGATCCATGAATCGACTCTTGTCTCCGGTCATGTGTCTCGAGCATCCACTATCAAGGTACCATGAGTTTTGACTTTGTGCCTTGGCCTTGTAGCAATGCTCCCCCTACAAACAAAGATATTAAACTTTGGTTTTTGGTACCCAAATCATTTTGGGTCCATGAGTGTTAGCTCCCAAAACCTTGGTTCCCTTAGGAATCCAAGATGACATAGCAATAATATTATTAGATTTTACAAGTTCCTTAGGAACCCATACACTTCTAATTCTTTTAGCTCTACTATGTCTAGGGTGGCTACCTTGTTTGTAGTAATTAGTCTTTTTCTTAGGTTGGTGTGTTCTAGAGGATTCTCCTACTTCATGCTTGACACTACCAACATTTTTTAAAGACTTTTTGAGCTCATTTAGCTCACCCAACACCTTTTGGTGTTCACTATTACATTGAGACAAAAGATTGTTAAGATCAACATTTTCATCTTGAAAAAATTTAAGTTCATCTTTTAACCCTAAAATCTTTTTCTCAAATTTAGAATTAGCTTGAGTAAGTGAGTCATTTTTCTCATTTAGTTCTTGAATAATCTTTTTATTCCTAATGACCGACTCCTTATACTTCTCAACTAATTCATCATATACCTCTTGTAACTCATCATATGCATCATTTAATTCTTTATATGAAAAATCTAAAGTAGATGAGTTAGAGGTTACCATGGAGGAATCTTCCTCAAGTGCCATGAGGCAAAGGTTAGCCACTTCTTGTTCGTCATCCTTCGATGACTCCTCATCACTCCAAGTAGCAAGTTTGGCTTTGAGCTTTTTCCTCTTCTCAAAGCCCTTCTTCTTGAGTTGAGGGCACTCCGAACGTATGTGGCCGGGTTGTTTGCACTCAAAGCAAATGATTGGATCCTTTCCATCTTCCTTGTTCTTGCTTTTGAAGTCCATCTTCCTTTGAATTTTTCTTCCCCGGTTGAACCTCATGAAGCGTGAGAATCGTTTGGCTATCATAGCCAATTCTTCAAGTTCATCCTCCTCACAAGATGAGCTCTCATCATGTTGTGAAGCTTTAGCCTTGAGAACTATACCCATCTTCTTCTTCTTCTCAACCTCAATCTTCTCTACTCTTTTCTCTTCTTTCTTTTTCTCATCTTCCCTTCCTTGCTTCATGATTTCATGAGTAAGGAGAGAACCCACAAGCTCATCAAGCTTCAAAGTCTTCAAATTCTTTGCTTCGATGATAGCGGTTCTCTTCCCATCCCAAGACTCGGGAAGTGAATAGAGTAGCTTCCGGACAAGCTTGTCTTCCGGTATGATCTCTCCATAGCCCTTTAGACCATTGACAATCGTGGAGAATCGATCAAACATCTTTGACACCGTCTCATCGGGGTCCATCTTGAAATTTTCATAACTAAGATTGAGAATTCCAATCTTAGTTTCTTTAACATCATTGGTGCCTTCATAGGTGGTCTCAAGAGTGTCCCACACTTCCTTGGCACTTTCAATTGATGAGACCTTTGAGTAGATGTCCGGACCGAAAGCACAAAATAGCATGTGGAGAGCTTTATCATTGACTTGAATCTTTTTCCTCTCCTCTTCACTCATTTCGGCTTTCTTCTTCAACACCATCTTGCCTTCACCGTCTTGCTTCAATGGAATGTATGGCCCATCCTCAATGACATCCCACACAAGATAGTCACTAGACTTGATGAATAGACGCATTTTATTCTTCCAAAAAGAATAGTTGTCACCATTGAAGAAAGGAGGCTTTGTGGTCGATTGTGACTCGTACATGCCGGAACCGGAGGTTGAAGCCATCTCTTGATATGTTGATGATCACACTCTTCCAAGGATCTCCTCTTGTGGTTGTTAATCCTCAAAGAGTTAAGCTCTGATACCAATTGTTGAGTGGATCGCAAGATCGAAATTGATCAAGAGGGGGAGTGAATTGGAAATTTAAAGGTTTGTGGTGGAAATTGGCAAATTAAAAATTGATGAACAAGAGATTTAGAGTGGTTCAAGTTCCAAATGAACTCTACATCCACTACCTTAGCTTCACTAAGGATTTGCAACAATTCCACTAAATCGTTCTTCCCCTTTTCTAGGACAAGGAGGCAACCCTTTACAATTTCGGTTGATTTTTCTACCCAAAAATCAACCCAACCCTCACACAAGAGAACAAAGAAATTTGTAGGCTAATAAGGTATCTCTCAATACAAATGATAGCCCCAATACAAGCACTCAACCCAATTCGACAAAATATGAATGAAGATTACAAATTGGGATTTTACACAAAGTGGGATTTTTGCACAATTGCTTGAATTTGATGTTTGGATGTTTGCTTTAGGATCAATAGTTGTTGCTGATGCTTTTGGATGTCTCTTTTATACCTTCTCATTGATTTCTAGCCATTTGGGTGGTTGGGAACATAAATGGAGCCGTTGGAACCCTCTCTTGCCACCATAAATGCAGTCTGCACCAACCCGTTTCGGAACACGGGGTACCTGTTTCGGAACGGACTAAAATAGAAAGAGCCGTTGGGGTGCATTTAAGAGCCCGTTCCGAAACGCCTTAGGGCCGTTTCGGAACGATTTTGCCACTGTCAAGGGTCGTTTCGGAACGGTCTTAGCCCGTTTCGAAACGCCTTAACGACTTTCAGAAAATCAGTTAAAAACACATAACGGTCATATTTTTTAAATTCAACTTAAGACCTGTTTCGAAACAATATGAATCCGTTTCGAAACGAAATTGCTACTGTCAAGGGTCGTTTCGGAACGGCCATGATCCGTTTCGAAACACCCCTTTTATATTTAAAAAATCGGCATATATTTGAACCGTTGTAGTCTTTTTAAATCAAATATGAAGAACAGTTTCGAAACGAGTGATACCGTTTCGAAACGAGGTAAAGTGTTTCGATACACGTTTCGGAACGGTGGTCGACAGTGATGAAAACATTTCGAAACGCCTCAGGGCCGTTTCGAAACAGGTGCTTGAAAATCACTGTTTTGGCTTGAAACACTTAGAAAAATATTTGAAAGATTTGTTTTTAACTTGGGCATAATCTTAAAATTATATGGGGATATTTTGAGGACTTAAAATTCGTTTTGACATTTTCAATTTAGTCCTTAGGTTTTTAGTTATATCAAAATTAAAATATTTGTTTCACAGAAGCCTTCCTTCTTCAAGTGTTCTAAACCGGACCGATCTCATTTACGGTTCGAATATAAAAGGAGGTTTTAGGGAAAGCCTAGTTCGGGATGTTTTAAAAATATAGAAAAATATCTAAAAATCCTCATTTAATATATATATATATATATATATAAGAGAATGGTGAAATCAATTTTACAAAATTAGGTTTGGAAATACTACATTTCGGTATAGTGACCAAAATGTGATTTTTGCAAAAGTTTAGTAGTGACTGTTTTGTAAAGGATTGAAACTTTGAATCTTTAAGGAGCTAATTTACCCAAAATGTTTTTCTCCAGATTTTTCCTTAATTTGGGTGATTTGATTAATGCTTTAATTAAATAAAAAGAAAAGGGAAACTACTTTTTGGATTTTCATAACTACATTTTCCTAATTTTCTCTCATTACTTTTTCTCTCAAAATCCCATCATCCTAAAACTTTTTCTCCAAAAATTTCACATAGATTTTCACTTCAATTGATGAGATTTCCATCATCTATTGGTTCCTAATCAATCTTGCATCAAATCCTTTTGATTTCCACATTGAATTTTCATGGAATTTGGCCCAAATCAAGGAGAAATCATCATTTAGAGGTAAGGATGTTCTTCTCCTCTAAATACTCAGTTCTTTACTGAAATTCACAAGTTGTCAATCCTTTATTAAAGTTTTATAAATGGATTTAATGTTAGAAACTTGATTTTGGCTTAAAACTCAAGATTTGGAAGAGATCTTGAAGATTTTCGTTGTAATCGATTGGGCTCTATTTTGAGATGATTCTTTAATGTATTTTGGATGTCTAATGATGTTAGAAATGAAGTTTTATCAATCTAATCCCGAATAGGTTGTATTTCTTAAGTTTTTGCTTGTGAAAATGGTGGTTTTTGAGGTGTTCTTGGTGTTCTGTTATAGATGGAGGTATAGGGACGAGTTTAGGTTTATTTTGGATGTTAATTGATGTTTAGAAATGGTTAGAAGTGATGGATCTTGGCTGGGTTAAGTTTGGGAAGAGTTTGAAGGTGTTTTCGGTTGTGTTTGGTAGCCGAAGTGTTGGTTTTGGGTAGAGCAGCGAGTTTAGGAGTGTTGGATGAAGATTTCAATGCATGATGATGCATTAATCCTCTACTTTGATGTGTTTAAAACAGGGGAGACATCTTCGGATACTTTTAGAGTTGATCCGGAAGCTTAATTGGCGTTTCGGCAAGCAAGCGAAACGAAATTGGTTAGTAGAGTTGGTTTCCAGCTTTGGAACAATTATTTGGAGGTTTTGGGAGCTTAGTTTAAGTCTAAACAACTTAGCTAAGCTCAAGAGTAAGTTTTCGGAAAAACTCTCTCGGATGTGCTAGATTGTGGTTTGATGCATTGGTTATGTAATGCATGTTTGATTACTATTTTGAAAGCATGATTAATGCTGGTTTTGAAAGCCTTATATTGAGGGATACTCAAGGTAAGAGATCCTTGGTTTGACATGTTAATAATATGGTTTGATGCATAGTGATGCATGATGTTAAGTGTCTTTGATTAATGCTTTAAAACAGTGAATTGTTTATGGTAATTGATGTATATTGGCAAGTGATGTAATGGTTTTAAAGTATTTGAATCGGATATAGTTAGCCGACTATAGGATTTGGTGCACCGTAAGTAAAGTCGCCTTGGATGTTGAGGGGTTGTGATTGTACCGTAAACTCCATCCAAGTACCCTAACGATTGAGGAAGATCACAACGGTGGTTGTAAAGTCCGTGTGTGGATCTTGTGTTATGTGTCCCTTACTCTCGTTAGTGAAATTATACAACTACCGGTGAGTGGTGTTGAGGGGTTGTGATTGTACCGTTATACTCCCCCATGGGTGTCACATCAATGGAGGGATTGCTCTTGAGTGTGAACCTTGTGTAGTCCGGTAGTGTGTATGAAGCGCGTGGGACAACGCTTGTAATCCGCGTATCCGATTGTGTTTTGTGTTGAAATAGTTATGAACTATCACTTGAAAGCCAATATATTGTATTTGAATGTAACGAAGCATGAGATTCTTGAAAAGGATGCTTGGTAGCATGAGAAAGAGAAGTGCATGTGGTTTAAAAGCTTTGTTAAAGTGTTTTCTAAAAATGCATTATTGTAATGGTTTTGTTTAGAGCATGCCTCACTAAGCATTTGTGCTTACGCTCTCTCTTACCAATAATGCAGATAATTGAGGTGCTTTGGGCATCAAGGAAACTAAGTACATCCAAGGGAATCCAAGCTCACGTATGGTGATGTTTTCATACACTATTAGTTTTGATAAATTGGCAATGGGAACCTAAGATTTGTTTTGGGATATGTGTTGAACTCTCTAGGTTGTGGCATGTTGCCTTTGTTGGTTTGAGGTTGTAAATGGCCTTTAATGCTTGATTTGAAGTTTGTTTGCCTATTTGGTTTTGGATAATAGCAAGCATGCCTCTAGACATGTGAAATTTCATGTTTGATGCTATGAATGTGTTTAGGAGTTCTAAACATGCACCTTATATGTTTGATGACTGGTTGGTATGTTTGGGAAGTCATTTGGATGAGTTTGAATGGATTTATGAATGAAAAACCAGCAAAATCTGCAGTTTCTGGGCAAACCGTATCGAAACACTCTCTGGCGTTTCGAGACGGGGGCCTGTAATGGCCTTCGTGTTTCGAAACGGTTGGAGGCTGTTTCGAAACGTTTTGGCTACTGGAGAGCCGTGTTTCGGAACTAGTATCGAAACGGAAGAGTGATGCCCCGCATTTTGATACGGATGTTAAGTGTTTCGAAACATATGACCGTTGGGCACTGATTTGAATGGTGCTGAAGTTTGCAAGCTTTACATTTTAGTTCCGAAAATTGAGTTTGCAATTGTGTGAGTTTGAGATGTCCAATTAAGGTGAAAATTGACAGGGAAGCATGTAATAAGACTAATTTCATATTGGTAACTTTAAAATCAGTTATGATCTTCTAATTTATAGAAATTACATTTTGGTCCCTATTCTTGTAATAAGTGCAATTGAGTCCCTGTTTGTTATCCGATCGCTGTGACTTTTTCAAATAAGTTTTGTGGGAACTCATTTAGGGTTAATGTGCATCTAGACAAGTTTAAAAAGAAAAAAAAGTTGTGAATCAAGGTTGACTTTCGGGTTGACTTTGGTTTTCCCCGTGTAATCTCCGTAGTTTGGGTCAACCGTCTAAGCCGGGCTAAGGGGGTTACAGTGTGCATGGAGCTCCCCCTTAATTTTTGACTTGTTGATCACTCTCCATCACACCTAGCATAAGACAATCAAGTAATTTTTGGTATCCAAATTGCTTTGGATCTATAGACATTAGTAGCACAAAATTTAGTCCCCTTAGGAATCCATTTTTCAATTTCATCCTTTTTAGTTGAAGTGGTTAGTCTTTTTGGGACCCAAACACTTCTAAAACATTTTCCATTCACAAATCTAGGGGTACTAGATTGTCTTACATAAAAATTTGACTTTCCAAAATTATTTTTCTTTTCAAGTTCATTGGAAATCAAATCCTTTTCTTTTTGAACTTTAAGAAGCAAATTTTGTAAATCAAAACATTTTTGTTCAAAATCTTTCAATTTTGCTTCAAGTTCAAGATTTTTTTTGGAAAGCAAATCATTTTCAATTTTTATTTTTGAAATCAACTTTTTGTTCTTGGAAAATGATGCCTTGAATTCCAAAAGCAAATCATCATAGGCATCTTGTAACTCATCAAATGTATAAGACTTTGAAATAGATGAGTTAGAAGTTACCTCCCTTTCATTGAGGGCCATCAATCATAAGTGACCAACTTCATCATTGGTGGAGTCTTCATCACTCCATGTGGCCACATATGCTTGTTTTGAAGATGATCCATTCTTTTTGGATTTGTGGGAGTCCTTCATCTTCTTCATCGATTCATGCTTGGATTTATCCATTTTGCTCTTCATGATCCGGACAAATTTGTTGAAGAGATAGGCCATCTCTTCATCTTCAATTTCCTCCTCACTTGAATCTACATGATGGCATGTGGAGGATTTGAGAGATACGACACTTGCATTGATGCCTAGCTCCATGATCTTCTTCTTCCCCATCGCTCTAATCTCTTTCTTCTTCTTCTCTTCTTCTTTGTTTTTCTTCATTATTTGATGAGTGAAAAGTGACCCCATGAGTTCATCAAGCTTCAAGGTTTTGAGATTCTTGGCTTCGATGATGGCGGTCCTCTTTGAGTCCTGTGACTCGAGAAGGGAGTAGATGAGCTTTCGGACAAGCTTCTCTTCCAGGATGGCTTCTCCATAACCTTTAAGTCCATTTGTGATAGTGGAGAACCTATCAAATATCTTCTCGATGTTTTCTTCCGGATCCATCTTGAAGTTCTAATACTCTAAGGTAAGGAGCCCAATCTTGGTCTCCTTGACTTCATCGGTTCCCTCGTATACGACTTCAAGCTTGTCTCATACCTCATTGACACTCTCATAAGAAGACATCTTCTCATAGATGGTTGGGCCAAATGCACAAAAGAGCATGTGCAAGGCTTTGCAATTTAGCTTTATCTTCTTGCGATCGTCGGCACTCCATTCCACTTTGCTTCCTTGAGGCACAAACGAACCATCTTCAACTATATCCCATAGTTTGTAGTCTCTTGACTTCAAGAAGAATTTCATCTTTGTCTTCCAATGGGCACAGTGATTTCCATCGAAGAAATGCGGTTTATCAATTGATTGTGCCATTGAGCCGGTTGAGTAAAATGTTGATCGAGCTTGCCGGATCTTCTCAATAGGATGTGATTCCCCTTCGATTGAGTCAAGCTCTGATACCAATTGTTGAGATGTGAGGGGCTCGATTCGATTAACCGTTCTTGCTCGCCAAGTGTGGAGAAGTTGGATAATTGGGTGTTTTAGTGGGAGGTGAAAATTTGGCAATTTGACACAAGGATTTATAGTGGTTCAACCTTCTAACCAAGGTCTACATCCACTACCTTAGCTCCCCACTAAGGATTTCCAAAGAAATTCACTAAGAATTTCGTCCCTTTTTCTCGGCTTAGGAGGAAACCGTTACAACGATCAAGCTTTATACCCAAAGCTTGATCAAACACTCTCTTACAAGAGAAAGACTTAGCAAACTAGAAATCCCTCTAATAGGTATATGTTTGCAATACTAAGCACTCACCCAAAACCTAAACACTTGAGCAAATTTAACAATGTTTAGCTCACAAGTGTTGTTTAAGCAAGAAATAAACAATTTAAGCTCTAGACAAATTTTGATATTATAATGTTGTAACAATTGAAGCATTAACTTGTTCTTGATGCTTGGAGGTCCCTTTTATACTCCCAATTGAGTTTGTGGCCGTTACTAGCCGTTGGGATTGAATTGGAGCCGTTGGAGCCTTTATTTCCCACCATAAATGCAGTTCTGTAGCTTGGCGTATCGATACCCTCTCAACCCGTATCGATACGGCCTCGAAGAAGAATTAGCCGTTGTGCTCTTCAGCTGATGCGTATCGATACGCTTGCCTAGTGTATCGGTACAGTCCTGCAAATTCAAATGACCGTTGGGGTAGTTAGGCGTATCGGTACGCGATACAACCGTATCGGTACGCGACTAGTCGTTGGGCTATTTCAAAGCACGCCGTATCGATACGGCTAAGCGTATCGGTACGGGTTTTGGCCACTGGAAAATCCGGTAGTTTGAAACCCTAAGGCGTATCGGTACGGTCCTATATCGTATCGGTACGGGTAAGTAAAAAGCTTGATTTTGACTACTTTAAATGTACTTTTAAATCATTCCAAGGCCTTGTAAAACCCTTAAACATATTTTCAAGTTGTTTTTGACTAAAAACACATTTTAAATTCTTTGCAATTTAGTCCAAAACATTTTTCAAATATTATATCAAAACTTAGTTCTACAGTTAGGGATTTGAATTTTGGGCAATTTGAATTTTTTTTAAACTTTGGGGTTTTATAATTAAGATTATTTTAAAAAAAAATATACAATTTTTAAATATTATTTCATTATAAATATATATAAATTTTTCATAATTATTACAATTTTTAATATTTTTCGATTTTTTGTAAAAAAATATTTTTTTTATAATTTTATACATGATTTTAATTTTTTACACATTTAATATATTTATATTTTTCTTGAATTTTAAATAATTTTTTATATATATTTTTAATTTTTTTATAACTTTAAATATTTTTTCAATTTTTCAAGTTTTTTTTTTCAATTTTAAATATATTATTTAATAATTTTAAGTATTTTTTAAAAAATTTAAATGATATTTACGGGTTTGATGACGTGGCACGTCCAAAATGTTCCACGTGTCACTGTCAAATTGGCCTTAAATCGATCGCAAATTGAATTTTGAGGCTTAATTAAGCGCAATTTGAATTTTGAGAGCTCAATCGAGTGAAAATTTTTCATAAGGACTTAATTAGTTTTTTTTTTCGTTGAAGGCCAATTTGGCATAATAATAATGATGATAATGAAATAAAAAATAAGTACCCAAAGTATATATTTTTTAACTTTAGGTGCTTAAAGTTTACACCATTGTAATTTTAGGTGCATGATCGTTAAGGCGTGTTAAAAAAATTTGTTAACCAATCAATGCTTGACACGTGATATTAATTTATTTTTTTTAATTTTTTAAGAAATAAACCTAAAAATTTTAATTTTTCATAAAATAAAAAAAAAATCAACTTTTACAAAATAGTGCACAAATCGTTAAATTTTCTTAAGCCAATTCAAATTGCCACCGTTTTCGCTGCCGATCGTTGTCCTTGCACACACTCTTTTGATCGCCGGATCTAGGCGATCATTTCGCGATACCAACTCTAAAATTATAAACATTTCTATTAAATTCTTTGAATTATGAATTGTAATCATTTGATATATTTTTCGACAATGCTCTTAACGGTATGTTAAATGATGCCTTGGAATGTGATGCGATAATTGACGTGAAAAACAATGACGTATGAGAAATTTAATTAGATGATTAATTATTTTTTTTATTATTATATAAGGATTTTTTTAGATTTGGAAATTATAGAATATTTTTAAAAAATATTCAAAAACTATAAAGACCATTAAATAATCACATAAAATTATTAAAAAAAACTAAAAGTTTGTAAAATCATCAAAATAAAATTATAGAAATTATTGAAAATATAGAATTTAAAATTCAAATTATATATTCTTAAAATTATCGACAAATTGACCAACGGGGTTGGTCCAAGTAGTAAGTAGCTTGACATCGCTTAAGCAGGTCTCGAGTTCGAGGTGTTGTGTATGTAAAAAATCCACGTTGTGAGATTCACTTATCAAAATCAGGTGTGCGACGCGGGTCGATCTAGATTAATCAAAGCGAAACCTTAAAAATTGAAAGGACAACAAAAAAAATTATTGGCAAATTGAAATAGAGGCCTAAATAGAAATAATAAAGATAATGTGGTCCCGTGGTGATATTTAATCCTTTTGAAGTCAAAAAAAAAAAAAAAAAACTCATGCAAATAAAGATGTTCGTACTCGAGTATGCTATAGAAAATAACCTTATTTCTTTTTACTGGGACTGTTCCTTGGTATCTGAGCTCAATAATTTCTTAATTATCTACATTCATTAATTGCTTCTATTTATTATATGCTATTTCCAGGCGTTATTAATTTTTGGATTAATATCCTATACACTGACGGTGGAAAGTTTTTATTTCCACAAGCGCCTCAATTATAGGGTTTAGGGTTAGTGTTTAGGGTTTAGAGTTTAGGGGTTTTAGTGTAAACGTTTAGAATTTAGGGTTCATGTTTAGAATTTAGGATTTAGGGTTAGAATTTGGGGTTTAGGGTTAGGGTTTAGTTTTAGGGTAATATGGGTGGGGATTTAGGTTTTAACCTATAAACCCTAAATTTTAACCTTAAACCCAAAATTTTATCTACAATCCCTAAATTCAAAACTACTACACTTATACCCCTAAATTTTAAACCCTAAACGAAGTCCCTAACCCCTAAAACTAAGGCGCTTGTGTAAAAAAGTTTCCACAAGCGCTTGTGTATAGAACAATTACCCTTAATTTTTTCCATTTTTAATATGTTGAAACTTATTGTACTATTTTAAAATTGGCAAAATGACAAAAGATGCCCCCAACGTTTGTATGTTTTGTCATTTACCCCTCTATTCTTTTTTTGGGTCCAAATATGCCCCCAACGTTTTTTTGTTTTGTCATTTGGCCCCCTATTCTTTCTTTTGGTCCAAATATGCCCCCAACGTTTCATTCGTAGTCCAAATATGCCCTCAACGTTTCAATTTGGTCCAAATATGCCCCTGTTAGATGGAAACTGTCAGTTAACTGACGTTCAACAACTAATGTTGACTGGACTTGCCACGTATTAAGATCTGCTGATGCCACGTCAAAAAAAAATTTATAAGTCGTTGATCGTCAGTTGATTGACAGTTTACATTCAACAGGGGCATATTTGGACTATGAATGAAACGTTGGGGGCATATTTGAACCAAAAGAAAGAATAGGGGGCCAAATAACAAAACAAGCAAACGTTGGGAGTATATTTGGACCAAAAAAAAGAATAGGGGGCCAAATAACAAAACTTGCAAACGTTAGGGGCATCTTTTATCATTTTGCCTTTAAAATTTGAGAGTTTGCCATATGCTTTAATTTTAGTCCGTATTCTCTATTTCAAGTTGTTTTAAAATGCTAAATGTAGGGGACTCAAGAGTTATATAATTTTTTTTATTGAGAGGGAAAAATATTGGTCTTGTTTGATAAAGAGCGGTTTGGACAAAAATTAGAAGTTTTAGGCATAATTAGAGGTTTGACCAGTCAAATCAGCTAATGTTGTTGTTTGATGAACAGCGGATTGAAAGAGTAGATTTGGGTGAAACTGTTAATTTTGAAAAAGCTCATAATACGAGCTTTTTGAGATTAGAGGTTTGATATTAGAGTTGTAAAGACTCTTTTACCCTTAGCAGTTACCAAAAATCTCCAAATAACCTAAATGTTCTCACCCTATTTATAAGTTAATCCTATTTATTTTTTCTTTTTATTATCACATATTTATATGTGTATTTAAATTTATTAATTAAATTATATTAAAATAATTATAAAATAATAAATTAATATATAAATCATTCGAATATGTTTAAAAAAATTATATTAAAAATAATTTTTATAAATCTAATTAATATTAATTAGATACAAAATATTGATAACTAATAAACTATTCAAACAAGTATTAAATACAATCATGTCCTTGTATGTCATTTTGTTTGCTTAAATAATATAACAGCTATCAACTATCAGTTAATTTTACCAAACACTATTATACATTCAGCTAATACAATCCGCTAGTCAAGTCAACTAATACAATCAACTATCAGCTAATGTAACACGCTATCAACTATTCGCTAATTGCAAAACATGGTCATTACATTTTGAAAATAAAACGTCAAGAAAGACAAGCCCACATGAACCATCAAAGAAAGTCCTACAAATGAAGACTTAAGCTTGTTTCGATTAAAGGAAGCTCATAGAAGGGCAAGCCTACCCATCATCAAAGCAAGCCCAAATGGTTGAATGACCTCATTGTCATAGAGGCCATGTCCTTACTCCTCAATATAGTTGCATGTTTATACATTAAAATTTGTAGCACCTATTCAAGAGTTGGGGAATCAACTTGCAAGGAAAATTTGGATTGAAGGTCACTCAACAACAACTAAGATCTTTACTAACTAGAGGCGGCGCCTCTCGAGTGAAATCGAACATTTAATCAATCGTCGAATCTTTTTCTTTCTCAGCTCGCAATCTCTTATTGCCTACTATTTTGGATAAAATTGTATGAAGCTACCCTCAAACCTATACAAAATGCGATCATATAAGTATTTTTGGTCATTCAACCTATTTTATCTTTTGTAGTGATAAAGTAGTAATTAACAATAAAATTTGATAGAAGTTAAGGGAGGAACCAAATTTTTAATAAAAATAGTGTAGGGATTAAATTTTAAAAAAATATAGGATTCTTTTAATTTTAAAATAGTGCAAGCCCTGACAAACTTTAATAATTTTATTATTTTATCTAATTACTTTTTTATTTTATTTTTTTTTTGAAAAAAAAAACGAACCTCATATTTCATGCATTGACGGTGAAAGTTAAAAGTAAGTGTCTGAGTTGTAGGGTTTAGAGTTTTTGTTTAAGGTTTAGAATTTAGGAGTTGACATTAGAATTTAGGCTTTATGATTTAGATGTTAGGGTAATATGTTAGAAATTTAAGTTTCAACTTATAAACCCCAAATTCTAACCATAACTCTTAAATTCTCGACACCTGAACTATAAATCATGAACCTTAGATTAAATTTTTAAACCCTAAATCTAAAGTACCTTTTTATGATATAATTACCCTTAAAAAACATCTTCGCAACCGGGATAAAGCAAAGCTCAACCCAAACAAACAAAAAAGGAAGAGTGCCAATAATATATCATAAAATAGAAAAATAAAAGTTTACATTACGCCAAACCAAAGAAGCTTACGTCATAACCAATAAGTGTTGGGTGCATTGATAAAGCACATTGCATTCTCAAGAAAAAAATGTAAGTTCAGACCTTGAAGATGACAATGTTAGGAGGGATAGCCTTACACTATAAACATGAATCGTAAGACGAACATACATATAATCAATAAAAAAAGCTTACATCATAAACACAGCAGCCAAAATAAAAGCATATTGCAGCAAATCAGATAGATCAGAGGAATACGGCGAGGACAAACGTGAAACTATAAAAATATACAATGGAAATGTCAAAAGCAAAGGGAGTTGCCCTTTCTGGATTCACCTTAGATCAAATTCTCTGAAAATAATTTCATTAATAAATCTAGGTATACTTCCGTAAATATAATCATTGTTCTTAATAATTTGACATGTATAGATCTTGAAAATTTTCAGCCATGATTAGAGATAAAATTCGTCTGATCCTTTTCAGGGCCCCTACTTATGCCTCAGCACTAAAAAAATACTACAAAATTAAATTTCAAGCTCTAATCTTAAATTCTAAATCCTACCCACTATACCCTAAAAAATATTACCTACTCTAAATTCTCTAAACTCTAACCACAACCCCTAACCCTAACCTAAAAACCTAAACTTAATTTTGAGTAAAAACATATGTAAGAACACTGAAAAAAGCAGAAGATTTCCATCCCACACGAGTACCCTTCGTTTATAGATGATGATCCGAATCCCCATTTGAATCAAGCAACGTGGGAAGACGCGTGGCCATCAGATAGAGAATCTCTCTCCTCGGAACATTGCGATGAGTCATGATATTTGATCTAAGGAGTTGGAATTTGGAGCCTTCAGATCGCATGAAATGGCAGTCCATCCCAATGTGCCGTCTTATGCTGAAATAACGTTGACGCGAACTCAATTAGGGATGTAAAAACAGGTAATCGGTCAAGTTTCAGGTCGGGTTCTGTCAGGTCGGGTAAAATCGGATACATGTCATTTCAGGTAAAAAAAATTGACTCGACTCGGGTCGGGTGCGGGTCCATTTCAGGTCGGGTCCATTCCAGGTCGGGTCCATTTCAAACCGGGTCCATTTCAGGTCGGGTCCATTTCAGGTCGGGTCCATTTCAGGTCGGGTTAGAACGGGTCGGGTCCATAGCAGATAATTGGCAGGTTAATTCGGGTTCGGATACATTTCAGGTCGGGTCCATTTCAGTTCGGGTTCATTTCAGGTCGGGTTCGTTTCAGGTCGGGTCCGTTTCAGGTCGGGTCCGTTTCAGGTCGGGTCTATTTCAGGTCGGGTTCATTTCAGGTCGGGTTCATTTCAGGTCGGGTGCATTTCAGGTCGGGTAATTTCAGGTCGGGTAGCTTCAGGTCGGGTAATTCAGGTCGGGGTATTTTTGGGATTGAAATTCGTATTCAGTTTGAGTTCGGTCGTGCAACCATATAAGTAGTTGATAGACTTTAGGTTGACCTTCGTCAATCGTCATTAATTTTGAGTTAATTATTTAAAGTCATAACAAATTATAATTATAAAACATTAGAGTAATTAAAAAAATAATCAAAATGGGTCGATTTGGACAGAAAATGGGTCAATTTGGATTACAAATAAAATTTCAGAGATTATAATGAACATAAATATCAAATTAAAATTATAAAACATTAGACAAATTAAAAAAAACAAGGAAAATGGGTATTTTGGAATAAAAATAAAGTTTTAGGGACTATAATGAACAAAAATATCAAATTAAAAGTATAAAAATTAGAGTAATGAAAAAAAACAATAAGTATATGTCAATTTATAATAAAAATAAAGTTTAGGGATTAGGGTTTTGTGTTGAGCGTTCATGCATTAATATGTACACACGTATATACTTAATTACTTATATACAATATGGTTGGGTTTGAGTGTTTATGGGTTAGGGTTTGAGGTTTAGGGTTTAGGGTTAACGGTTAACGGTTTAGGATTTGAGGTTCATGTATTAATATGTACACATGTACATACTTACATACATTAGGGGTTGTGTTGTAGTGTATGTAGGTTAGGGTTTAGGGTTTAGTGTTCAAGGTTTAGGGTTTAGGGTTAGGGTTTAGGGTTTAAGGTTTATTATTATGTACATATGTACATACTTACATACATTAGGGGTTGTGTTGTAGTGTATATAGTTTATGGTTTAGGGTTTATGGTTTAGGGTGTAGGGGTTAGGGTTTCAGATTTAGGATTTAGAGTTTATGCATTAATATGTACAAATGTACATACTTACATACATTAGGGGTTGTGTTTTAGTGTATGTAGTTCAGGGTTCAGGGTTTAGGGTTTAGGGTTTAGAGTTTATGCATTAATATGTACAAATGTACATACTTACATACATTAGGGGTTGTGTTTTAGTGTATGTAGTTTAGGGTTTAGGGTTTAGGGTTTAAGGTTAAATGTTTATGGTTTAGGGTTCAAAACCCTAATGATAACCCTATACCCTAAACCTTAAACCCTAAATTGAAACACATAAAACCAAAACCCTAAGTCACATGTTATCGTAACATTAAACCCTAAGCACTATACCCTAGACCCTAACACTAAACCCTAAACCTTACAAAACTAATCTCTCGAACTAACCTTAGTTCATTATACTAACATAAACCCTAAATGCATAAATACTTACATACTTTAGGGCTTAAGGTTTAGGGTAAAGATCTAAGGGTTTAGTGTTTAATGCTTAGGGTTTAGGGTTTAGGGCTTAGGGTTTAGGTTCAAAACCCTAATGATAACCCTATACCCTAAACCTTAAACCCTAAATTGAAACTCATAAAATCAAAACCCTATGTCACATGTTATCATAACATTAAACCCTAAGCACTATACCCTAGACCCTAACACTAAACCCTAAACCTTACAAACTAATCACTACTAAACCCTAAACTAATCCTATTACCCTAAACACTCTATTTGATACATTTACCCCTAAAACCTAAACATGAACCCCCTAAATCTTACAATCACTACTCACTGATAATTAATGTGCAAGCTTAATCCACAACTCCTTAAACTAATCACATAACCCCAAACACTCCATTTGACACATTTATCCATATACCCCAAACACAAATCCCTAAATCTTACTGCTAATATTTACTTATAATTAGAGTGGAAGATTAATTCATTAATCTCAACCCCTAAATCTTACAATCACTATTCACTAATAATTTAAAGTTATAACGAGTTAAATTGAAACCTAAAGCTTAAAATTAGGACCTAAACGTAAAGTACAAAAGCATAGGAAGACTATAGCAATAATTTTTCCTAAACTGAAAAAATGACGGGCACTTTCCCACCAAATCCAAATTGCGCGCTGCTTCAATTAAGAAGATTTTTTTGCTCCTCTAAATTATTTTTTCACCCATCAAACGCTTTAGCCCTAAAATGCTTTCCTTTTTTTCTTCCCTCCGACGGCTAACCAAATCCATACACTTCGAATCGCTTTTGCCCTTATCTTCCCCATCTTCGCTTTTGCCCTTCTTTTCCCCATCTTCGAAATATGGGTGAGGTTTCGGTGAGCGAGACTGAGAAGGAGAACGGTGAGTTTGGGTTCAAGTTTGAAGGGAATGGTAATAATAAGAGGTTGAGTTCTGCGAGTTTTGTTTCTGGGGAAACTGTGAATTGGGGAAGCTTTTTGCCTACAATGACGTTGAGGGTTTTGTCGGTCGAAGCTGATGATTCCACTCGGCAGATTGTCGCTGCTCTTCTCAAGAAGTGCAATTACAACGGTTAGTTTCCGTTTTTCAGCTCTGATGGGTACTTATTTGTTCTATTGCTTGAGTTTTTATTATGAAAATCATGTTTTTTCATATGCAGTAATGTGAATTTGATCAAATTGGTACTTCTGGTTTTCGATTTCTTCGTATCGAATTTGAGCTAGCAGAAGCTTTTAGAGCCATGGTTTCAGCTTACTTCCTGGCTGAAATAGTTTATATGAATAAGCATGCCTTGTTTTGTCCATGAATTTGGTTAATTGTTGGTGAAATTTCATTTGGAGTTAAGATCCACATGCTCAATTTCATTTCATATTTTGCAAAATTAGGTCGGAATCGGATGCGTTCGACACGAGTATGTTTAATTTTTTCTAGGTGCCACTAGGGCCTTGTTCCATCCTAATACATGTTGATTTCAGCTCCATCACACTAGTTTTGTGATAATATTGATTCGAGTCCACTTCAGGATATCTACTTTAAGATGGTGATTCAAGCTGTTACCCTCAAAATGATTTTTTCACTATCAATTTCCAATCCTATTTTTGTTCCCACACAGTGTAAGATAGTCTCCAACGGTATGCTTCTCTCTATTTCTTTTTACCAATCAAACTTTGACTTCTCTTTCTTTAATATTTTGATTTTCTTTCTCATGATTAATCTCTCCTTTTTTGGCTTAATTTTCAGCTGAAACTAACAATTTCACCTGTTATCCTTATTTATTGTCAATTTTTATTATTTCAAATCAGGTGTAGATATTAGGTCAACTAAGGTTTGCGAGCTTGGATTGTTGAATTATAAAGCAAAGCATGTGTTTTTTTATGCCGATATGATTATTACTGGACCTCAGTGTTCAAGGTAAATATTATCTTATCTAAGTCACTACTTCTCTCTTTTTTTTTAATAATTTTGGGAAATATAGGGGTTCCTTAATTGTGGTACATCATATGCAGTTTCATATTGATTATTTTCCTAAGATATATTGATTGGTAGTAATTTCCAATGTTTTTAACAGTATAGGTTCATGTTTTGTAATTTCCAATGTTTTTAACAGTATAGCTTCTCTCTCTTTTTGTTTTTATCTTCCTATAATCTAATGCAATTAGCAATTCCGAGTGTGTTATTGATGATTATTTTTTATTGATTCGAAGATACTGAATCTTAGATACTCGTCAATAGGCCCCCCAGAAAGATTATAGCTGAAAAATGGAACATGGCATAAAGGATATTGCCAAGAATGTGTAAGCATTTCACTTGATCAGAATTTTTTTAATAAATTTGTTTGTTCCTTGTTTTAGCACTAATGATATTCGACATGGAGTGTCATATTGTTTTACTGGTGGATTAGAATTCAATTTCCTTGCCCTAATTTTTATAACATATTTATTATATGCTTGTTATTTATGGGGGTGTTGAAGAAAGTAAAAGATAGTTGTTGTATGCTTGTTATTTACGGGGAAAAGAACACAGAAATTTGGTAGCAGGACTGACTTTCCGCAAGCTATTTTGTTTCTGTTATTTCTAGTGAATGCTTGCTTAGTATTTATGAAACTTATTTTTGTTGTTCCATTAAAAATAAAACACTTATTCTTGCCACCTCAAAAGCTTCATTGTTTTCCTTGATTACAGGTTTTTGTGTGGTTAGAAGAAAATGAAAAGCTCCGGTGCTGATAAAATTTCGTTAGATACTGCAATGTGGAAGATTATGAGGCCTCAATAGAAATAAAAATTAAAACATTGGACTGGCAGACTTATACTTTGAGGGTGGATAAACAGGTACACTATCAGTTTATTTTGTCATGTTCGGTTCACCAATTGCGGTACTTCTAAAACTCCTCCTTGGAGAGGCGGCCCAGCTGGTCCCAAGGTATTAATCTCTTTTCATTTCAACATTCTTTTGATCTCCAATCTTTGATTTTTGTTTTTGTTTTTTATCTTTTAATTCGATTATTTGCAGTCATTGTGCAATGCATGCGAGATCCGAAGCAAGACGAAGAAGAGAACAATCATAGGGTTAAAGAAAGGAGAAGAGAAGAAATCAAAGAAAATCCCTAAAAGTTTAGGGGATAATGTGAAGCATAGATTGTATTGAACTCTTTTTTTAAGTGTTGGTAGCATTTAGATGAGATAGCTCGAAGAAGAATTATCTGGTAGCAAAGTGCTTTTAGCTTTGCTATAAGATCTTAGAGCTAATTGTATTACAAACTTGTATTTTGTGACATTCATTTTGTAAAATTATAAGTGTAAACTTTTATCTTGTATTTTTTTACATTCTGTATTGATAATTTTTTAAGTAATCAAGTATTCATAATCTGGAATTCTAGTTATTTTTATTTTATATCTGTTAATTTTTTACTTAAGTTGTAGACTTACAATTTTTTTATAATTTCTAAATTTACTTAATCATTTTTCAATTATAAATGTTATACATAAGTTATAATTTCACTAAGTTTTACAAACTTGAAGAATCTGTTAAGTGTTAACTGTTAAGTATAAAAAAATAAAATTGTAGACTTGTAAATTTTTGAACTACAAATGCTATACATATGTTATAACTTTAGTAAATTTTATGAACTACAAATGCATATACAACTTTAGTAAGTTTACAATTTTATTCAAGTTAATGAATAAACTTTAAAATTAAAAACAACTCTTCATTTAATTTTTTATTTTCATAAATTATCAATTACTTATTCTTTTTTCAAACTTTAGTACTTAATATATCAATATATATAAGTGTATATGTATATACATTATATATGTATATGGTATATCAACTTTTATAAATTTTTTAATTCATCATGTCATAGGTTTCGGGTTAATTTCAGCTCAGGTCAAGAACAGGTCGGGTCACTTAACAGGTCGGGTTTAAACCAGGTCGGGTCCATTTCAGTCGGGTCCATTTCAGGTCGGGTCCATTTCAAGTCGGGTCCATTTTCAGGTCGGGTCCATTTCAGGTCGGGTCCATTTCAGGTCGGGTAAAATCGGATATCGGGTCAATTCAGTCGGGTAATTTCGGTTATTTTCCAGGTTGGCTTCGGGTTCTTTTCAGTCGGACGCAGGTCGGGTTTCAGGTCCAAATTAACAGGTCCAATTCGGGTTCGGGTCGTTTTCAGTCGGACGCAGATCGGGTTCGGTTGTTACAGTAACAGGTCAAATTCGGGTTCGGATCAACAACAGTCGGTTGCAGATCGGGTTCGGGTCAACAAAAACTCGGGTCAAATCAGGTTCTGACTCGCGCAGGTTTCAGTCAGGTTACCAGGTTCTGACTTGTTTTTACATCCCTAAACTCAATAATAATCAGCAAGCGTGCCCTATATTTTTACGGGTAAATTATATTGAAGGTCATTTAATTATTAGTGAAGTTACAAACCAGTGATTTATTATTCAAAATTTATAATTGAATCACTCAATTAAAGTTTACAATTGGGTCATTTTTTCTTTACAATATAAACGGATATCTAATAAGACTTGGTATAATAATAATTTTAGTCATCAAAACAATTTAAAGTATATATATATATATGTATATATCAATTTAGTCAATTTTCTTCTTCAAAATCGCGTGTATACCTTCTTTAACAGTAGAATGCTTCATTCAGAATCATTAATTAATCTAATAAATAAATTAATAATAATAATAATAATAATAATAATAATAATAATAATAATAATAATAATAGAAAAATATACATGTTTATAATTAATTGAAAATATCTAGTTTGATATAACTCATGTTACCAAGGGTACCGAAGTAGGAATGATGAAGAAAAAAACAATTTGGGAGATGAAGAATGATTGAATTGATATATTTTTTAAGTATAAAGGATTAAATTTATTGAATTATTTTAAATTATGACTAAATTGATAGAATATATAAGTTTCAAGGACTAAAAGTATCATCATACCAAGCCTTGTTAGATATTCATTTATATTTTAATGGAGGAGTGACCCGATCGTAACTGAAGTTTAATTGAGAGACCCGATCGTAACTAAACTTTAACTGAGTGACCCAATCGTAACTAAACTTTAACTGAGTGACCCGATCGTAAGATTTCATAAAATTGAGTGACATGTTAACTTCACTAATAATTGAGT
This sequence comes from Hibiscus tridactylites, assembly GCA_958450335.1. Classification (NCBI taxonomy): domain Eukaryota; kingdom Viridiplantae; phylum Streptophyta; class Magnoliopsida; order Malvales; family Malvaceae; genus Hibiscus; species Hibiscus tridactylites. The sequence continues at coordinate 75,198,140 of OY288279.1, forward strand.
TGCCTTCAATGTAATTTATCCTATTTTGAAAGACTATAGTGATTTGTTGGTGGGGTCCGTTGGTGCAATTGCAACGGTAGGCTTGTCTGAATTGGGCTCAGGAGGAGATGGTTCCAAACGAATTTGTAGGCTGCAAGAGAAGGCCGAATCTGCTCCTAGCAAAGCTTTAAGCCCCAGTAATGGGGCCACCAAATCCTACCCGACTAACAAATGCATTGTTGTTTCCAAAAACAAGTAGCGTGTTATATCCAATATATTTTCTTACGTCCTCCGCTATTATTTCACATTCAGATCATGAATGTTTAGATTTACTAACTCGAATTGAAAGGTGATATAAAATCAGTTTATTTTCGACATCATATCCATAACTAATACATACATCATAGTTAGAAGCACAAACTCTGTATCGAGGTCACGGTCGATATCGTCACTTTCGTCAATAGTGTCACTATCATTAATATTGATATCATCAACAAGAAAACCTTTTAAATTTGTTATCAAGAACTTGTTCAAAAATACTATAATGAAAGGAAAATATGAGTGGTGTTATGTTCAGAATTAAAGCATTTTTAATTTTGTTTAATTTTGGTTTAAATAGCATTTTAATGCTATTGAATAAATTGACATTTTTGCCCTCACTTGTTAGCCTATAAATAGCGAGCAAGTCTTCTCATTTGAGATATCTCAAGCAAATATTTGCTTTGAAACACTATCCTTTTTATTAGTGTTTCTATGACTTTTTGAGTTCAAATTATGAGTTTTGAGAGAAGAGTAGTACCGCCAGAGTCCACCCCATCTTTTAGGTGTACGAAATTTAGAGAGTCGTGCTAATCTCAGGGGTTGTTCGTCCATTGTAGCGATTACACACATTGTAGAGCGTTGAGATGTTCTCTAAATATGAGCGCAAGTGCACACTCTTGTCAAGTTGTAATATAAAAGATATCGTCTCCCACGAGGATTGGACAGCTAACTCAAATGTAAATTCCTACACAAGAATAATTAAAAGCACAAGTAAATTTTAGTTTGTAAAAGAAGAAAAAGTAAATAAACACAAGCAATTGATAGAAGAGATTAGATTGATGGAATGGGCCAGACTTTGCTGCCTCGGCAGAAGATGGCAGATTGGTGCTTCGACGCTTTCGCTGCCTCGGCAGGTGGAACAGACGATTGGCTCGACGACAAACTCGACAGACCTTTAAGGCTCGACAGAATGCTTCTATAATGATTCAACTTATGTCTAAGTCAGAATATTGTTGTTGCCCACTACAGATGATACCTGTCGGCGTGAATCTTGCAACGAACAACAACCTTTGGTTCGTCCTCTTTTAGCCACCTTAAACCCAAACATATGTCTAGGCTGGATTGATCAACACTTGGTATTGGTGAGATCATGCTTACTTCTTTCGTGAGTTTGACTCTCTCGATGCCAAACAAATGGATTGCCCACAATCGATCTTTTGAACTCAATTGAAAACAATGAAGAACATGAAATAAGCAAACCTTGACTTTATTGCAAAAACAAACTTAAACCTAAACAACTATTCTCACAACTACTTTACAACATAACCCAAACCCTGGCGGGAAGAAAAACACAAGAGAAACCTAAGCTATGCCGACTATGAGTTGTCTAAAATACAAAGTATGATCGGATATATATAGGGCATTGACCTAGGTTAAGTCCTTGCTGGAGTAAAAGTCTTTCTCATGGTAAAGTAGCTTTTGCATTGAATGCATCCTTTAAATTCCGACTTCTTTGACTTGAAATTGGACTCTTTGTGCCACAAGTAAGCTTAAGCCGCCTTGGATAATTTCCTCTTGGGCGGCTCTGTCCGCTGTTTCTGACATCAGGAAATTGCGTGGATGGGCTCATTGGACTCAGAAAATTATGCTCTTCCAATCGCACTCCAATTCACCAAATCTTTCGGTTGCTGCCCTGGGCGACAGATATGGCGACGACAGCTACTCGGCATCATCTCTCTTTGTGTTGAACTGCTTCAGTACAGCTCCTTGGCTTGCTGCCTCAGCATCAGCTCCTCAGCTTTCTCCTCCTCCTGGCAGCTTCTAGCATTTGCAACTAAAACTAAACTAAAACAATATATTTTCTTACCAAATCAAAGATATTCAATAAAAACAAGGCAAAGTAAGGAATACTGCAAATAATGCATGCATGCACCTAAATATGCCTAAAATGCACTTAAGAATAGCAATAATATAAGATGGAATACATACAAAATATAAGACTTATGAGCACTTTACACACCCCCAAACTTGAACTATTGGTTGTCCTCAAGCAATGCAATCCTAAACATACTTTCCCTTGTATTAATAAAAAGAAGAACATGTTTTAAACTTGATTTAGCACCTCAAGGCCGTGACACCTAAAATTAGATTAGTGAAAGGAGAATAGCATGAATTACCTCAAAATTAAACTATCTGAAGAATATTCTAAGTAAACAAAGATGTTGTCATGGTAATATAAGGTTACTGCCGAGGCAGCACAATTAAGCACAATTTATAATCATGGCAATAAGGGCTTCAGCTCATCACAACTACTCTTTAGGTCTAAAATTAAGATAGGAGCAAACTACAAAACCCTGAACCCATTGAGTAGAGTCATCTCGTGAAGACTTTCATTCACTCATGCTAATTTGTCTGTCACTTCAAAAAATTTCAGATTCAAGGACTTTGATAGTAGCGGAGTGTCCTTGCACATGATTCTTCCTAGAGCCTATTTCGGGCACCTCTAGGGAAAAACAATATATATATATATATATATTCCTTTTCTGCCGTGGCAGTGCTTTTCTTTTTTTTTTCTATTTGTTGCCTGTCGTGGCAGCTTCCTGCAACCATGTTAGAATTTTACAAATAATTCAAGCAGACAATGTTTATCAGAAATTCAATCAAATTCAGCAAGTAACAATAGTGTTTTTAATTTTTGGCATTCATAGAAAAATTCTAAGTTTTCTTCATGCTTTCCCCAAAATTAAGTTCTTTTATTATAGTGCAAAAAATTTAAGATCGGCTATCCTATCATAGGCACAAGTTCTAACAAAAATTTTCTTTTGATTAATTTTAGAGGCAAGTACATTATGCAACTAGATGGTCTAATTATGCCTAAACAATTATGAGTGCTAACCCCCCAAACTTGAGAAGGGCATTGCCCTCAATGCACAAAAATAAAATAAAAGAAACTGAAAAAAAGTAAACATGAGACAGAGAAAAGAAAACTTAGATTTAGTTGTTGTCAGAATGTGGATGAGTTATCTGTTATGCCATTAATTGTGGGTTGTGGCAGCTGGCTGAGCAGTGTTGTCCTCCGTTATACGCGGCGGCTTGATTTTAGGGTCTATATCTGAATAGATAGTTGTGAGACGGGAATAAATAGTAATAACGCATCTAAAAAATAAAGTCTAGTCCTAAGTAATTAAAATCTACTCCTAAATTGATAAGACAATAAAGATGTGGAAAGATAAAAATTATGTTACAGTGGGGTGGGCATCCTCTAGAGCGAATACTTCCTATTATCGTGGGACAACATCTCTTGCATAATGCTTTAACCGCTGCCCATTAACTTTGAATTATGCCCCTCCGTTCATTGGATTTACTGACACGACACCATGTGGGGAGGTGTGGACTACTTCGAACGGTCCTGACCATCTGGACTTTAATTTCCCGGGAAACAGCTTTAGGCGGGAGTTGAACATCAACACTTTCTGCCCGGGCAGGAACTGCCTTGTTGGATCTTGCAGTCGTGCCACCTTTTGACTTTTTCTTTGTACAACTTGGCATTCTCGTATGCTTTCCGTCTGAATTCCTCTATTTCGGTCAGATCTAGCAATCTCTTTTTGCCAGCCTGCTTCCAATCCATGTTTATCGCCTTGACTGCCCAATACGCCTTGTGTTCTATTTCAACTGAGAGGTGGCAGGCCTTGCCGTATACTAGTTGATAAGGGGACATTCCGAGTGGCGTTTTGTAAGTTGTTCGATATGCCCAAAGGGCATCGTCTAACTTCAGCGACCAATCTTTCCTATTTGGGTTGACAACTTTTTCCAAGATGGTTTTAACTTCTCTGTTTGTAATCTCTGTCTGCCCATTTGTTTGCGGATGGTATGCCACAACAATCTTGTGTGTGACACCCACTTTTTGAAGTGCCTTGGTAATTAACTTGTTGTCAAAATGGGTGCCCTCGTCACTAATGATGGCTCTTGGGATCCCAAACCTCGTGAATATTTTCTTATGTAGGAATCTATGGACGGTCTTCGCATCATTGTGAGGGGTGGCAATGGCTTCTACCCACTTGGAGACATAATCAACTGCTAGGAGGATGTACATGTTGCCACAAGAAGATGAGAATGGTCCCATAAAATCAATCCCCCAAACATCGAATAATTCCACCTCCAGGATGGTTTGCAAGGGCATTTCGTTCTTTCTCGAAATGTTTCATGTTCTTTGGCATCTGTCGCACTGTTTTTAGAAGGCTTGGGCATCTTTATGCAGTGTTGGCTAGAAAAAAACCCGATTGTAGGACTTTTGTTGTCGTGCGCTGTCCTCCAAAATGACCTCCATATGGTGCTGCATGGCACTGAGATAGTGTGGCTTTTTGTTCATCCTTAGGGACACACCGTCTAATAACCTGATCTGCACAATGTTTAAACAAGAAAGGCTCGTCCCAAAAATAATGCTTAGCATCATATTGGAATCGTTTCTTTCCTTGGTAGTTAAGGTCATAAGGTAAAACCCCAGTTACCATGTAATTGTTGTTCATCAAGGAATGCATCCTGGATTTTTTGTTGGGTGTCTTTCCTTGTTCATTCTCAAGCCAAGATAAATGGCCCGCTACTTGATTTTCTGTGCCCTTTCTGTCTCGGATTTCAAGGTCAAACTCTTGCAACAGAAGGATCCAACGGATTAGGCGAGGTTTGGCATCCTTATTTGCGAACATGTACTTTAAGGCTGAATGATCCGTGTGGACGATCACTTTTGTTCAAATTAGATAGGGCCAGAACTTATAGAAGGTGAACACTACTGCCAATAGTTCCTTCTCTGTGGTGGTGTAGTTGGTCTGGGTAGGATTTAGCGTCTTGCTGGCATAGTAGATGACATGGAAGATTTTGTCCCTACGTTGTCCGAGGGCGGCACCGACGATAGTATCACTAGCATCGCACATTAACTCATATGGCTGGCTCCAATCAGGGGGAACTACCACAGATGCTGTCACGAGCTTCTCTTTGAGGGTTTTGAATGCTTCCAGGCATGCCTTGTCAAAGTTGAATGGTTTATCATGTGTGTCCTAGAAAACTTCGAATGCCCTTGACAGAGGTCGGCGGCGGCAAGTTGGCGATGACTTTGATCTTAGCCTTATCTACTTCTATTCCGTGTGTCGAGATTTTATGCCCTAAGACTATGTCTTCATCGACCATGAAGTGACATTTTTCCCAATTGAGTACTAGGTCTGTGCCCTCGCATCTGGTAAGTACTTTTTCGAGGTTTTCGAGACAACTATCGAAGCTGCTGCCGAAGACAGAGAAGTCATCCATAAATATCTCTATGAAGTCCTATCATGTCGGAGAAAATGGCAATCATGCAATGCTGGAATGTTGCAGGGGCGTTGCATAATCCGAACGACATTTTTCGGAAGGTGTAGATGCCATATAGGCATGTGAATGTTGTCTTGTCCTGGTCTTCTGGTGCAATGGCAATCTGGTTATAACCTGAATATCCATCCAAGAAACAATAGAAAGGTTTTCCAGCAAGGCGATCAAGCATTTGATCAATAAAAGGTAGAGGAAAGTGATCTTTTTTAGTTGCTTTATTTAACTTGCGACAATCCATGCATATTCTCCAACCGGTTACTGTCCGAGTTGGAATTAACTCATTATTATAATTGCTTACCACAATTATACCACCTTTTTTGGTACATATTGTACTGGGCTTACCCATTTGCTGTCGGATATAGGATATATGGTATCGGCATCTAACCATTTGATTATCTTCTTTTTGACAACTTCTCTCATGGCATCGTTTAATCTCCTCTGGGCATCGACAACTGGCTTTTGATCCTCTTCAAGCTGGATTTTGTGCATGCAGATTGCTGAGCTTACCCCTTTTATATCTACAATGGTCCAGCCCATTGCCTTCTTGTGCTGTCGCAACAGCGCTATCAATTTTTGTTCATGTGTAGGCTGTAACTTGGAGGAAATTATTACGGGCAGTGTGTCATTGGGTCCAAAATAAGCATACTTAAGTTGCGCAGGTAAGGTTTTTAATTCAAGAGTAGGGGGTTGTTCAATAGATGGTTTGAACATTTTGCCACCCTTTTCTGTATAATTCAAAGGTTCAAAATACTTACTTGGCTTGTTTGCTATCCAGTACGCCTCATCTTGCTTCTCTAGTTCTTGTTCTGTCTATTCACTGTATCGTTTATCTTCTGAGCAAGTATCTAAATGGTTGCCGAGACAATTGTCGAGGTTGCTGCCTCGGCAGTCGTACTACAAGCAGGGTCTGTTGGCTTCGAAATTGAATTATGAGATGGCCTCCATTAGCTGGCATTCTTCCGGATCATCAACTTGCCTCATGGTTTGGAAAACGTTCAACTTTACTTGCTGATCATTGACCCTCATTGTAAGTTCACCTTTTTCAACATCGATCAGCGTCCGACCCGTAGCTAGGAATGATCGCCCTAGGATTATTGGTGCCCTTTCGTCTGCCTCACAATCTAGTACCAGGAAGTCGACAGGGAAAATGAATGTGTCCACCTTTACCAGGATGTATTCAATTTTCCTTCTGGTTGCATATAAGTTTTGTCGGCTAGCTGCAGCATTATTATCATTTGGTGGGCGTCTCCTATCCCCAATTTTTGGATAACAGACTTGGGCATTAGGTTGATACTTGCCCTTAAGTCACATAGGGCTCTTACAGAATGGCTGCTGCCTATTTTACAAGTAATTATGAAGATGCCCAGATATTTCTGTTTGGGCGGCGCCTTATTGTGTATGTAACCCCCTCGCCCCGGTCTGGTCGGCTGACCGGTTCGAGTAGGCTACACAGGGAAAACCGATGTGAAACCCGTTAAGGTCCCACCTCGGTTAGCAACCCTAGAAAATTTCTTTTAACTAACTATTGTCTAAAAGCGTATTATTACCTAAGTGATCACGACAACGGAAAACATCAAGAAAGAAACACACTCGAACCCACCCCAACATGTTAAACGGTCTATTTTAAAGTTACAGAGCAGGCCGTATCGATACACCTGTCAAAGGTATCGATACGCCTTGACCAAGTCATCTGCCTTCAGCCAACTCAAGAAGAGCGTATCGATACTGCCCTTGGGCGTATCGATACACCCTTCTCGGTCAACATCTCGCGGTTAACGAGACAAACCCGTACCGATACGCTTAGAGCTCGTATCGATATGCCAAAGTCTCACCAAAATCTCATATTTCCAGTGAGCTTTGGGCGTATCGGTACACCCCCGCGTATCGATACACCAAGCCAAAACTGAGTCCTGAAGGGCAACGCCGTATCGATACGGCCCTTAGGCGTATTGATACGCCCTGCACTGCAAGTCTCCAAATTTCAGAAAAAGGCCCTCAATCACGACATTAGATGCATTTTAAGACTCCCCTATCCACATTCAAGCATTCATACAACATTGCACGACCAAGAACTAGCATATAGAGCAATTTAGATGAACAACAAGGCATATACACATGGCATTCGCATAAAGGATAGATATTGCATATAAAGGCATGCTTAAAAGCTAAAAAAGCCAAATGGCACATGTCTTCACATATAAGGTTTACATGCTCAACTAAAAGCAACATAAACATCCATGACATGACCTCTTATCACAAGCATTCAACAAGACATATCATGGTTTACAAATCCAAGCATAACATGAGCAACAATCAACATTAATGAGTCATACAACGCTCATACAAACACATAGCAGCCCCATTGCTAAACTACTACTTTATTTACTAAACCATACTTGAGCAACTACAAAGCTTGGAATGCCCCTTCGACTTGCTCCTTGCTAACTCCACGCTACTGATCTGCATTGTCGAAAATGAGAGCGTAAGCTAGAAGCTTAGTGAGGATGCTCTAAAACCAAAACAACGACAATGCAGGGTTCAAGTATATAATCCTTACATCACACACATCATGCATAGACATCAATATAGCAATCTAGTTTGCAACACAAGAGACAATAATATGTCATCTTATTTCATATTAAGCTCAACAAGATAAATCAAATATCTCAACATCATAACCACAAGAGCAAGTACATTGGCCACTATTAGTTTACTCGGATATGCAGATTACTCTCAACAACAACATTACCTCGATGGGATTACACTCATCACCGGACCTTGCATGGATGGGATTCCACTCATCATCACATGCCCTACGGATGGGATTTCACTCATCATCACGTATAAATATAAACAATTTCCGGTGGAATATTACATCAACGTACTCCTCCTTGATGACTTAACGCTACCAAGGCCACTCGCGAATTTGACTCAACCGTGTGCACACTAATCCTAATGATCGATCATTTATACCCGGTAAGTTAACTAGTGCCAATTACTTTTAAACCACATCACAACAATCATCATTTATACCACACATCCATCATCACACACATCAATGTATATTCATACATAGTCAAATAATGCTTTACAAGAATAGAATAGGCATAAACATTTAAAGCTATCTATTGCGACTAAAAAAATTTCAGAAAATACATAGGTACCTCGGTGTCGCTCGGACGAACCGGGTTTTTTGATGGTTTTCGAAAATTTAGTCGAATTTGTAAAAAAGGAGGAGTCGCCACCGGCCATTTAAAAATGGTAGACCGAACACCGAAAACTAAACCAGAGATTTTTTTTTTCTAAAAAATGGGTTCGAGAGCCGGTTACACGCGGGGAAGGATGAGCACCCCCGTCGTGCCCGAAAATCGGTACCAAGAACATTACCGCTTAATTAATATTAAATTTTGCGAATTAAAGTGACAAATCGTATCGAAATTTGGTTATACGGACGAGTGGATTTTAAAAGCCTTATTATTCGAGAAGGAACGTCCGAACCACCACCACTACAGCTGGTACTGGCCTCGTTCGCTCCCGAATAAAAAGGCATTCGCATTGCAATTTATAATTCGGATGCAACTCATAAATTTAAAAGCGAAACAAATAAATTGCATGATTAAATAAAAAGGCACGTTACGATACGAATGATACGAGTGATATATATAAGAAACGTAATAAAATTATGTAATGTAAAAAAACATATCACATGTTGAACAAAGTATGACAAAGATATGTAATCATATATTATACCATATACCATATGTTGTATATATTATTAGCACACAAATATCATATTAATTGAAATTAAGGAAACACAATTATGAAGTAAAATAAAGATGCATGAAATGACAGGGGCTTATAAAGGATTAGACCATAAAAACAAACTGGTAAATCACGAAAATAAGGACCAAAATCAAAGGACGCTGAAATTGGTGGGGATTGAAATGGCTATTAAGCCATAAGGAAATCTGATTTGAACCAAACGATGGCAAGATTAAAAACTTTCAAAAACATCGAGGGACCTTATGCGTGATTTCAAAATAGCGGAATGGCCTGAAAGATAATGCAAAAACGCGAGGGACTACAGAAGAATTAAACCTTTTTTAAAAGATTAAAACTTTATAAAAAGCCCTTAAAACACATTATGCCCCCTTTTGCCATTTTGAACTCAGACCGAAAAAAAGCTCTTCTCCCCCTTGAACAGATCTGAAACCCTCGCCGGTCACCGCAAACCTGACGCCGGCAGGAACCAAAAAATCCCCATTTTTTGAAAACCCCGAAACAGATCCCCAAAAAACCCTTTTTTAAAACAAAATCACGAACCAAAAAACAAAACCGCTTCCTTTAGATCCGAAAGATCACAGCCCCTTCGGAGTGTTTATGGCGGTTCACCGTTCGTGGCTTCCGAACGAAAGCCGGACGGCTTGTTACCGGTGAAGAACCGAAGGGACGCGAACGACAAAGGCCGCAAAGGTAAAACTTCTCTGAAACCCTAACACCACTGTTCTTTTTTGGTTTTTTTGTTTTGTTGCATGCAATGAAAGAGTAGAAGAATACCTTAGAAGGTTTTTTCTATTGATTTCTCTCTGTAAAAATTTCGATCTCTCTTACAATGTTTTTTTTGGTTCGGATTTATATCCGAAATATTACATTTGAATATGAGAAAAGAGAAAAGAGAACGGTTGACTTTGTGCTCGATTTATTGTTTTTTGTTTTTTTCTCTGTGATTCTGATCTCTGATGCTTTTGGTTGATTTTTGTGTTTTGTTTCGTTTCGGTTTTGGGTGTCTGACTTGCTGCATTTTTTCTGTCGTTTGTTGGTCTTGGCCGAAACGGGGAGAGGCGTGGTGGTGGCAGAGGGCTTGAAGCGGCAGAAGGCTCTGGTGCGTTCGAGATAGGGGCGGCACGCGCGCGTGGGCGATTGAAACGCCGCGCGTGGTGGAGCGCGGAGAGGAAGACTGTTTCTGGAATCCTCCATGGCTCAATCTGAGTCGTTCGATGACCTCCTCGATCCAACGGTCTGAGATGCGCGGTGCCGAGTCTTGGAGAGGGCTCGCTAGGGTTTCTCGATCTGGGGAGATCTGGACCGTTGATTACGAGTCAGATCTAATGGCTGGGGTTGTACGGCGTGAGGGCTTCACCAAGCTCCTTTAGGGTTTTCCTGTGCGGGTGCGATCTGGATCGTCAGATCTTGGAAGATCTGACGGCTATGGATGAGGGCAGCGGCTGCACAAGAAACAAATGTGTTAGGGTTTTTTTTTTTATCATTAGGGCTTGTATTATTTTGGGCCTACGGGCTGTTGTATTACTTTGGACTTGTATTTTATTCAATCCAAATATAATGAACTATTTATTTATATAATTTGGGCTCTTTATGTCTTATGTTTTATTTTTAATATAATACTGTCCAATAATAATAATAAACGTGAGTAATAATAATAATACTAATAATAATGAACAATGACAAATATGTAATAATGATAGTAGAAATAATAATACCATAATAATAATAATAGAGATAACACACAACAATAGTAAAGATAATAATAACAGCAAACAATAATATGTTAGTAATGTTTAGGGGTTTTCAAATGAGAGTTAATAATAGTAATATTTATTTATATACATACATGTGCATATTTGTTTTTTCTCTTTTTCTCATTTTTTAATTTTTTAATTTTTTTAAATACCTAACAGCCCAATAAGCCTAAGATAAACACAAACTAAAGGGGTTTGAGGTCCGGACAAAATTAGTGATTACAGTTGCCCCTCTTTGCTTATACTTGTGGAACAAGAATAAAGCAAAGACCATAAGCACTAATTTTGTCCTACTTCCCTGTTGGACGGTTTACTTCCAACGCAGCCACACGATTCCAAGTAATTCCTCTTCCCAAATCCTTTCGATCGTGGATTCTCCCTTAGATGCCCCGAACAGATAGACAGAGAGTTTTTTCAGATTTTTTCTTTTTTTTTTCTTTCAGATTTCCATTCTCCAAGTGTCCGAACGGATAGGCGGGTTTCAAATACATTTGTCTTCCCTTTTTGTAAGAACAAGCTAGTCATCCAAACAACTTTGCCTTCCCTTCGCGGTCTAAAAGCAAACTGGTCATAACTAACTCTGTCCAACTTCTTTGTTGGACGATTTTCTCTCCCGGAGCTGCAACACGCTAGACCGAGTATTTTCTCTCTGAAGCTTTGAGAATATGAGTTCTCTCTCCATAGAAGTCATTTCCTTGGCATATTCCTCGAGTGGCAGTTCTTCCTATATAGAACTCTCGTCCTCGTATTTTTGAAATCAAAGATCTACAAGTCCTCTCTCTGTAGGACCCTCCGCTTTCGAGATCTTGAAGCCTTATGATTCTGAGTTCTTTCTCCACAGAACTCCTCTTCCTTAGCGTACCCTTCGAGTAGTAGTTCCTTCTCTATTGAACTCCTATCTGAAATCAAGTATTTACAAGTCCCCTCTCCGTAGGACCCTCCGCTTTCGAGATCCTGAAGTCGTACGAGTTCCTCCTTTATAGAGCTTGTTAGGACCCTTTCTCTGCAGGATCCTTTATCTTGAAATCTGTTGGTAAGCTTGAAAGCTTTCATTTGAAACCCTTGAGTGGCGAATATGAAGACTTCGCCTGACATTCTAGAGCGGCGGCTTGAAAGGCTTCGCCTGAAATCCTTTTAGTTCTTGCTTTATCGTTTTGTCTTCGTCCCGATAGGTATTCAAGTTGTCTTTCAAAAATCTGTGTAAATGGATAAAATTAAGAAATTTTGATCTTTTTAAGAAAAATATCCTTTAGGAAGGATATAGTTTTGAGGAAAAACATCTTTTTAAAAGGGATAAAGTTGAGAAATTTTGACTTTTAAGAAAAATATCCTTTGAGAAGGATAAAATTGGGAAATTGAGTTTTGAGGAAAACATCCTTTTGGAAGGATAAAATTGAGAAATTAAGTTTTGAGGAAAACGACCTTTTAGAAGGATAAAAATTGAGAAATCGAGTTTTGAGGAAAACGGCCTTTTGGAAGGATAAAAAATTGAGAATTTTGAGTTTTGAGAAAAACGACCTTTTGGAAGGATAAAAATTGAGAAATTTGAGTTTTAAGAAAAACATCCTTTTGGAAGGATAAAAATTGAGAAATTTGAGTTTTGAGAAAAACGACCTTTTGGAAGGATAAAAATTGAGAAATTTGAGTTTTGAGAAAAAACGACCTTTTGGAAGGATAAAATCAAATTTTAAGAAAACTATCTGGAAGATTAAAATCGGGGGTTGGAAGGATTTTAGAAATCCGAATTACGCAAGTCGAAGGACTCTTGATTCTTGTGAGATCCGTTTCTCCTCTCATGAAGCTGTAGATCAATTCTTTTACCGATCTTCAAATGTCTGTTTAAAGAAAACCAAAAGGATATGATGATATGATTTAGCATGCTCCTAGCATGAGTGATATCTAGCTATCGATGATGCATGAGCATATTTCAGGATGTAAAGATGCATGTGTTCATGAGAATGCAAAGGTGCATGGACTTAGTTTGTCTTCATTTCTTAGGGTTAGTGGTCGTTTGTCTTGGGACCACAACCATTCATCAATCTTGTGTCTTTGACAAAACTGGCCCATATACTTCTGTCCCTCGTTCTTCGTTCTAATATTCGAGTCGAGTGACCTCGGTCGCATTTTAAATCTTTTCTGACCTTGTGCTATCTTTTATACACTTCAGTTTGAACCTCTCTTAGTGAAAATCTTAGCTCCTCCGCGGACAAAGGTGCCCCATTATGGCAATTTAGCCTCACCGACTCTCCACCTTGCGTCGTGCCCCTCAACCTTTGGGCCTTGCTGATGCATTTATCGCCGAAGTAATACAGAGAGATCTCTTGGTTTAAAAAGTACCAGTTTATGGATTGTCATTCTAATGAAGAATGCCCTTTTTGATTACCATACAGAACCTTGAAGTCAAAATTCTAATTAAAAGAAAAAATAGAATAGGATGCCCCGGATATCAAATGCAAGAGCGTCTTAGATCCTACTTTCTGATGATCAGCTTGAGTCAATGGAGACTCTGAATGTTGTGGCGATATGCGAAGTTGTGAAACCCTTTCCAAATCGCTCGGTTCATCCTCATGATTATGGTATTTGCTTAATTGGCTCGATTACTATTCCTTCTAGTTCTCATAATGTTTCTCCGTATGCTTTCAAAAAAAAATTATCCCATTGAACAGAAAATGTCACTCCAAGAATTTTAAATGTAAGCATGTGCTTCTGATTACAATTAGTATTGTGTCAGTGTCCTCAAGGATTCACATTCGAGACTTATTCGGTTTGCTCATTCATTTCTTTTTTTTCTTAGGGGAATTCAAATCGTCACGGTCCTTTGTCTTGAGGATACTGATGGAGCATACAACAATACCCCGAGTTACTCGGCATAGTCACGACTTGAAAATATTACCATCACTCATGAAGCGAAGGGTTTCGGGTTTCAGTGGAGTGCCCCAAGAATTCTACACTCGTATCCGAAAATGCCTATTACCAGGTTTCGAACATTGGAGTGCTTTTTGGTTAATGCCTATTACCAAGCTCTGAAATTTTATTTTGTTTTGAAACAATATATATATTTTCTTTCATTTCTCTTTTCTTTTTATTTATTTATTTATTTGTACATTCGAGTAACTCTACTTGGGCTTTCTTAGGAGATTCCCTTATCATCGAACATCATCGAAGGAAAAGTAATCTTGCTTCTCTCGCTTTACCGACCTGAGCGGACGGAGCGGGACATCATACTTCATCGTTTTCACAACATTCGATTGATCTATTTGAGTAGAATCAATGCCACATCATGCATATGATATTCGAGGAACTACGGAGGTATGGAGAGATATATGCATATACATGATTTCAAGGTCATTGTACGTTAAAAAAGAAGTGCATTTCATTAGAACGTCAAATTGTAAACATAACAAGTGCCCTTGAAAAAAATCATTGCTATCTTCGGGCAAAGGATAGCAACGTTTGTTCCATGCATTACTTCGAGAGAAAAATGCAACATACAAGACTCCTAAAGATGGTCGGGCATTAGCACACCCCAAAAGTCACAATCCTGATATTTCCTTTCAGAATGTCAAGTGATCGTTCTCGATCAGAGCCTGCACCTTGTTTTTTAGTGCCCCACAATTCTCCGTGGTGTGGCCCGTGCTTCCCACATGGTAGTCACATACGACATTGACATCATAGCCTTTAGGATAGGGAGGATCCTTTGGTTTGGACTGAACCGGAGTTAGAAGCTTCTTCTCAATAAGCATTGGGAGCAAATAGGTGTACGACATAGGAATTGGATGAAGGTCCTTTTGAGGCTTTGCAGACCGGGATGCTTGATTATGGTAGCGGCCAGAAGACTGATTTGTTCGAGTGAGAACCCACCATGTGAACTTGGGACCCATGCCCCTTGTGGGTGGTTGTGCCATAGGGATCTACTATCTTCCCTTTCTTGATGGCGTCCTCGATACGTTCTCCCGTCAAGACCATGTCCGCAAAGCTGCTGGAGGGATTGCTTATCAAGCGATTGTACAAGACTCCTTTCAGAGTGTCAACAAACAAAGGAATGATTTCACCTTCCGAAAGTGGGGGCTGCACCTGAGCTGCTACGTCTCGTCAACGCCGGGCATACTCATGGATACTCTCACCGTGCTTTTGTTCCATCCCTTGTAGCATGAGCCGATTCGGAGTCATATCAGTTACATGCTTGTATTGACCCATGAAAGCCTTCGAAAGATCGCTCCATGACTTGATGTCGACTCGTCCAAGTTGAGTATACCAACGGGTTGCGGAACCAGTTAAACTGTCTTGAAAGCAGTGGATAAGTAGCTTCTCGTCTTTTATAAAAGCCGCCATCTTTCGGCAATACATGGTGATGTGAGCTGAAGGACAAGTAGTCCTGTCGTACTTATCAAAGTCGGGGGCTTTGAATTTCGGAGGTAAAACTAGATCCGCTACAAGGCTCAAATCACTAGCATCGTTCCCTTGCTTGTCCACTCCTTGCAAGTCCTTGAACTTTTCCTCTAAGAGACGAAACCTCTCTTCGTACTTCTTTTCCATATCAGCCCTAATCTTTTCTTCTGCCTCATTCAACACGTTTAGATCCGGTACTTCAACCTCGAGATCTTCTTCTAACCCAACAGGTTGGTCCAAGTGACGGCTAGCCGGTGCCCCCATAGGACGATTAGCGGGCGTTCCCTCAAGGTTGATATGCACTCTCTTCCCGGTGGTCGGCGCTCCTAGTTGGATATGCGTTGTACTCTCTCCTACTCCCCTCTCATTCGAATTGCCTCATGATCCTCCTTCTTTACTGAACTTCTTCTCAAGCAGTTTGGTCATCTGAGCGATGATGGTGGTTTGTGATTGCGCAATCTGATCCTTAATGTTTTGCTCGATTCCATCCAATCGGCTCTCGAGGTCCTTCTGACCTTGTTCAACCCTGGCCATCCTTTCTTCCATTGCTCGTGACTGAGAACGGGTATCGTACGAACGCGGAATGGTTGTAGATTGGAAACTTCACCACTGTAATAATATTTTTTTTAATATTAATTCGTTATTTAGTTGGTCAATGCATGTCATGATGTATGAACATATGATGCAATGAAATATGTACACATGTGTATGCGGATGAAATGTGTTGGCTCTATAGGTGATTCCCCTTAGGTCGACTATCATTCGAACGTGAAGGAGGTTCCTTGTTACGAGACAGTCATAGCAAAGTCTTACAAATATGCTTCCGCTTGTGATCCAAAGATGTTGATCCGATAGACGGTTCGAAATTTTGCGGCTCGGGATGTTTGGAGTAGATCCGATCTCGCTTGACTTCCTCGGGATGGAGAAGAGATGTGACTTCTTCGGTGGTGGGCATTAAATGACCTGACACTGTGCTTTCGCTCGGTAAACTGCCCCTTTATCCGTTCTGTCCGATGTCAGACTTGCTAATTGACATTATCCTTTCTAGCAACCTCCCGTCCATAATGATAGCCCCAAAAATGGGTAGAACCACCTTGACTCATGAAATGCATGCACGAAAAGTAGATGCAAAAAGTCATAAAAGAAATGTGTTAGTGCCGGATAAACGCGGTCAACATATGATAAAAGAAATAAGGCAAGCATGAAGGCAAGCAACCCTATTTATCCCGTCTAATAAACCTAGGTTGTCCGCATGGCTCTAACAGGGGTGGGCATTCTAGTTCTCTAAATGCAATTTTGGTTCTAGGAGGTACTCGAATTGTCCTCGCTGTCCCCTTCTAAGGGTAGCAAGGCCCCCGGTCATCACCCATTATAGGCTCCTCTCAACCGAGTTCAATTTGAGGGGACCCTTTAGCTATATCTGCACGGAGAAACGATATTCCCACGAAGATATAGGGTATTCGAGCCCCGAAGGTACTTGTTAGGCCTACACAAAGGAACAATATCCCCACGAAAGCACTAGCGTTTCCCCCCCCCCCCCACTTAAACGAACGGGTTTAAATGCCAATTTTAAATGCGTTTAAAATAAACTCGCACTTATAAACAAATATCGATCGACTCGGTCACTTTAATTCGCAACTTCCAATATTAATTGAGCGGTAAAGTTTTTTTTGGCTTGACTCTCTTTTTGTTTTTGAAAACAAAAATTTTTCCCCAGCGGAGTCGCCATCTGTTGCGACTAAAAAAATTTCAGAAAATACATAGGTACCTCGGTGTCGCTCAGACGAACCGGGTTTTTTGATGGTTTTCGAAAATTTAGTCGAATTTGTAAAAAAGGAGGAGTCGCCACCGGCCATTTAAAAATGGTAGACCGAACACCGAAAACTAAACCAGAGATTTTTTTCTAAAAAATGGGTTCGGGAGCCGGTTACACACGGGGAAGGATGAGCACCCCCGTCGTGCCCGAAAATCGGTACCAAGAACATCACCGCTTAATTAATATTAAATTTTGCGAATTAAAGTGACAAATCGTATCGAAATTTGGTTATACGGACGAGTGGATTTTAAAAGCCTTAATATTCGAGAAGGAACGTCCGAACCACCACCACTACAGCTGGTACTGGCCTCGTTCGCTCCCGAATAAAAAGGCATTCGCATTGCAATTTATAATTCGGATGCAACTCATAAATTTAAAAGCGAAACAAATAAATTGCATGATTAAATAAAAAGGCACGTTACAATACGAATGATACGAGTGATATATATAAGAAACGTAATAAAATTATGTAATGTAAAAAAAACATATCACATGTTGAACAAAGTATGAAAAAGATATGTAATCATATATTATACCATATACCATATGTTGTATATATTATTAGCACAAAAATATCATATTAATTGAAATTAAGGAAACACAATTATGAAGTAAAATAAAGATGCATGAAATGATAGGGGCTTATAAAGGATTAGACCATAAAAACAAACTGGTAAATCACGAAAATAAGGACCAAAATCAAAGGACGCTGAAATTGGTGGGGATCGAAATGGCTATTAAGCCATAAGGAAATCTGATTTGAACCAAACGATGGCAAGATTAAAAACTTTCAAAAACATCGAGGGACCTTATGCGTGATTTCAAAAAAGCGGAATGGCCTGAAAGATAATGCAAAAACGCGGGGGGACTAAAGAAGAATTAAACCTTTTTTAAAAGATTAAAACTTTATAAAAAGCCCTTAAAACACATTATGCCCCCTTTTGCCATTTTGAACTCAGACCGAAAAAAAGCTCTTCTCCCCCTTGAACAGATCTGAAACCCTCGCCGGTCACCGAAAACCTGACGCCGGCGGGAACCAAAAAATCCCCATTTTTTGAAAACCCCGAAACAGATCCCCAAAAAACCCTTTTTTTTAAACAAAATCACGAACCCAAAAACAAAACCGCTTCCTTTAGATCCGAAAGATCACAGCCCCTTCGGAGTGTTTATGGCGGTTCACCGTTCGTGGCTTCCGAACGAAAGCCGGACGGCTTGTTACTGGTGAAGAACCGAAGGGACGCGAACGACAAAGACCGCAAAGGTAAAACTTCTCTGAAACCCTAACACAACTGTTCTTTTTTGGTTTTTTTTGTTGTGTTGCATGCAATGAAAGAGTAGAAGAATACCTTAGAAGGTTTTTTCTATTGATTTCTCTCTGTAAAAATTTCGATCTCTCTTACAATGTTTTTTTTGTTCGGATTTATATCCAAAATATTACATTTGAATATGAGAAAAGAGAAAAGAAAACGGTTGACTTTGTGCTTGATTTATTGTTTTTTGTTTTTTTCTCTGTGATTCTGATCTCTGATGCTTCTGGTTGATTTTTGTGCTTTGTTTCGTTCCGGTTTTGGGTGTCTGACTTGCTGCATTTTTTCTGTCGTTTGTTGGTCTTGGCCGAAACGGGGAGAGGCGTGGTGGTGGCAGAGGGCCTGAAGCGGCAGAAGGCTCTGGTGCGTTTGGGACAGGGGCGGCACGCGCACGTGGGCGATCGAAACGCCGCGCGTGGTGGAGCGTGGAGAGGAAGACTGTTTCTGGAATCCTCCATGGCTCAATCTGAGTCGTTCGATGACCTCCTCGATCCAACAGTCTGATATGTGCGGCGCCGAGTCTTGGAGAGGGCTCGCTAGGATTTATCGATCTGGGGAGATCTGGACCGTTGATTACGAGTCAGATCGAATGGCTGGGGTTGTGCGGCGCGAGGGCTTCACCAAGCTCCTTTAGGGTTTTCCTGTGCGGGTGCGATCTGGATCGTCAGATCTTGGAAGATCTGACGGCTATGGATGAGGGCAGCGGCTGCACAAGAAACAAATGTGTTAGGGTTTTTTTATCATTAGGGCTTGTATTATTTTGGGCCTACGGGCTGTTGTATTACTTTGGACTTGTATTTTATTCAATCCAAATATAATGGACTGTTTATTTATATAATTTGGGCTCTTTATATCTTACGTTTTATTTTTAATATAATACAATCCAATAATAATAATAAACGTGAGTAATAATAATAATACTAATAATAATGAACAATGACAAATATGTAATAATGATAGTAGAAATAATAATACCATAATAATAATAATAGAGATAACACACAACAATAGTAAAGATAATAATAACAACAAACAATAATATGTTAGTAATGTTTAGGGGTTTTCAAATGAGAGTTAATAATAGTAATATTTATTTATATACATACATGTGCATATTTGTTTTTTCTCTTTTTCTCTTTTTTTATTTTTTTAAATACCTAACAGCCCAATAAGCCCAAGATAAACACAAACTAAAGGGGTTCGAGGTCCGGACAAAATTAGTGATTACACTATCAACACACGAGAAGTTAAACTACCAATTTAACTTTTATCTAGGAATGACCTACCAAGCACATCCCTAAACCTCATCTACACACACTTGAACCATTTTAATCAAATATGAAAGTTTCACTCACCACCCTTCCTTAGCAAACCAAAAAAAGCTAGCCAAGCCTCCACAATTCCCGGATTCGATCCTGATCCTTCTCCGATGTTTCCTCTTGCTTCTAACCAAACAAAAGACAAGTATTACTCAACCAAATCAATGCTAAACTCAGCCATCAACTCAACCCACAATCACAAGCCAAACTTCACAATTTCAAACCCAAACTAACCACAAAACTCACATTTTCGTACTCCCCAAATACCCAGCTGAAATCCACCATTTCCAACACCCAAATGACATCCAAAGGCTTCCAAAACACCTTCCTAACAACCCTATACCATCAGCCCTTCATCCCAACACAAAAACACACCAAAAATTCAAGTTTTGACACTTTGAAAAATGCCCCCAAGACCCACTTCGGGATTTTCCCCAAAATCCTTCCATTTTAAGATATTAGATGTATTTAAGTGAGATTAACTCAAAACCTAACTCAACAAACAAAAAACAAGTGGAAACCCCATTAAAAATCCATACTTTCATCAAATTTGAAAAACTTGAAAAACACAAACGGTGATGGTTTTGAAATCTAAAACCATGGAAATGATTGGGATGATGAGGAGAGTTCAAAAATGAGATTACCTTCAAAGGAGCTCTTAAAACTATGGAGAAAAGGAATGGAATAGTAGATTGGGGTTTTGGGGAGGGTTTTCACGTAATGTTGCAAAAAGGGGAGGAAAATGACTTTCTTTTTTTTCTTTTTGTTTCAAAAGTTGTCTTCCTTTATTTCAAGTTATTTACAAAAATGCCATTGCCTTAATTTTAATCTTATTTAAATCAAAACCCAACTTTAATTAAATTAAATCGGTTTTGACGACTCGAACCCAACACTCATACCAAACTCCCAACCCCAAATCACGGGTGTTACAACTCTCCCCTATTTAAGGAATTTCGTCCCCGAAATTACCTGACTGAAAGAGATAAGGAAACTGCCTTTCCATATCCTCCTTCCTCTCCCAAGTGGCCTCGTCCACCCCTCGACGTTGCCACCGCACTTTTACTAACTCGATCGATTTACCCCGCAACACCTTGTTGTCAGAAGCTAAGATCTCAACTGGTTCTTCTTCATAAGTCAAATCCAGATTCGCTTCAATCTCTTCTACATGCATAACATGTGATGGATCTGACCTATACTTATGGAGCATCGAAACATGAAACACATCGTGTATCTTCTCTAGCACGGATGGCAAACGCAACTGTTAAGATATTGGACCAACCCTCTTCACAATCTCATACGGTCCTATGTACCTCAGACTCAACTTCCCTTTTTCTGCCAAATCTCATTACTTTCTTCCACGGAGACACTTTTAGGAACACCTTCTCACCCACTGAAAACTCAACTTCCTTCCTCTTCAAGTCGGCATAGGACTTGTGCCTATCCAAAGCAGCCTTCAAGCGATCGCAAATCAATTTCACTTTATCGGTTGTCCCCTTAAGCAAATCTGGCATAGGCAACAACTTCTGTCCCACTTCGGCCCAACAAACTAGAGTTCTACACTTTCTACCATACAAGGCCTCATACGGAGCCATCTGAATGCTCGACTGAAAACTATTATTGTAAGCAAACTCAACTAGAGGCAAGTGCTTCTCCCACGTACCCTGAAAATCAAAGATGCAACAACGCAACATATCCTCTAGAATCTGTATAACTCTCTCTGACTGACCATCTGACTAAGGATGATAAGACGTACTGAAATTCAAACGCGTACCCAAAGATGTATGCAGACTCTCCCAAAATCGAGCTGTAAACCTCGGATCTCTATCAGACACAATAGAATTCGGCACACCATGAAGTCTAACAATCTCACCAATGTACAGATTGGCCAATCTATCTAATGTATAAGTCGTATTGACTGCTAAGAAGTGAGCACACTTTGTGAAACGATCTACTATAACCCAAACTGAGTTCTTCTTCGTAGGAGTTAAAGGCAAACCCGAAACAAAATCCATGATGATATTCTCCCATTTCCATTCTGGAATTCTCAACGGTTGCAACAAACTTGAGGGAACCTAATGTTCCGCCTTCACTCTCTGACATACCATACATTTACTCACGAAGTCGGCTACGTCTCTTTTCAAACCAACCCAAAAGTACTCATTCTTCAAATCTCGGTACATCTTCGTACTTCCAGGATGCATAGCAAACGGACTACTGTGCACTTCAGTCAAGATCGTACGTCTCAAGTCACTGTCTTCCGGTACAACTATCCTATTTTTGAAACACAAGACCCTATCTGTGCTGAAACTGTAGTCTGAAGGTCTACCTTCGGCTATGTCTTGCACGTGAGGTGCCAAAGATTTATCTAGGAGCTGTTTCTCCCTAATCAACTGACCTAGAGTAGGTCTAACCTGAAGCTCGGCCACCAAGCCACCATCCCCGGACAAGCTCAATCTAGCAAACATGGCTCTCAAATCTATAGCTACCTTTCTACTCAAAGCAACATCCACCACATTGGCCTTACCCATATGGAACTCAATCGTAAGATCATAGTCCTTTAGCAACTCTAACCACCTACGCTGTCTGAGATTCAATTCTCGTTGAGTCATGATATACTTCAAACTCTTGTGATCTGTGTACACTGTGCACTTCTCACCGTACAAGTAATGCCTCCAAATCTTTAGAGCAAACACAACTGCAGCTAACTCTATGTCGTGGGTCGGATAGTTACGCTCGTGAGTCTTCAACTGTCTTAAGGCATAAGCCACTACTCTCTTGTCTTGCATGAGAACACAACCTAGGCCTACATAGGAAGCATCATTGTAAACTACATACTCCTTCCCAGACTCTGGCTGAATCAAGATCGGTGCTTGGGTCAAAGCTTCTTTCAACTTTTCAAAGGCTCGCTGTCTTGCATCTGACCACTCAAACTAAACACTCTTCTGAAGTAACTGCGTCAATGGAGCGGCTAACTTCGAGAAACCCTCTACGAACCTTCTATAGTATCCAGCTAAGCCTAGAAAGCTACGAACCTCTGTTACTGACTTCGGTTGCTTCCACTCAACAATGGCCTCTATTTTCTTCGGATCAACTCTAATCCCATCGGCTGACACTACGTGCCCTAGGAAGACTACCTCTCAGATCCAAAACTCACACTTGCTCAACTTCGCATACAACTGATTATCTAACAAAGTCTTCAAAACTAATCTCAAGTGTCGGTCGTGGTCTTCCTCGGTACGTGAATACACCAAGATGTCATCTATGAAGATAACTACAAACTGATCTAGGTACCGGTGGAAAATCCTATTCATCATATCCATGAAAGCAGCTGGCGCGTTAGTCAACCCAAAAGGCATGACTAAAAACTCATAGTGACCATACCTAGTTCTAAAGGTCGTCTTTGGTACATCAACCTCTCTTACCTTCAATTGGTAGTAACCGGATCTCAAGTCGATCTTCGAAAAGACTGATGCCCCTCTCAACTGGTCAAACAAATCATCAATTCTCAGCAACGGATATTTGTTCTTCACCGTTAACTGATTCAACTGTCTGTAATCTATACACATTCTCATGCTTCCATCTTTCTTCTTTACAAGAAAAACTGGAGCACCCCAAGGTGAAGAACTCGGTCGAATGAAGCCTCTATCTGTCAACTCTTGCAACTGAGTCTTCAACTCTTTCAGTTTTTTCAGTGCCATGCAATACGGAGCAATCGAAACATGAGCCGAATCTGAATAAGTCTCTATAGCAAACTCTACCTCTCTATCAGGTGGTAAACCCGGCAACTCTTCCGGAAACACACTAGGAAAGTAACACACTATCCAGATGCCTTGTGGTCTAACCTCACTCATGTTTGGATTCATCACATAGGCCAAATACGCTTCGAAATCCATCTCAACTAACCTCTTAGCCTCTATAACTGAAACTACATTTGATAATAACTTCACGTTCTCACCTACCACCACTATCTCATAATCATCCGCGAGTCTTAAAGAAATCCTCTTAGTCTCAAAGTCTATCCTAGCTCTATGCTCAGTGAGCCAGTCCATACCCAGAATCACATCAAAGCCATAAAATGGTAGCTCCATCATATCCATTGGAAACACATGCCCCTGAACCATAAGCGGACATCTTCTGTACATTCTTCTAACTGCAACCGTATCCCCAAAGGAACTAGTAACACTAACTCCTACCTCTAATATTTCACAAGGCAATTTCAACAACTTTGCACGCTCACTCGGTATATAAGAATGTATAGACCGGAGTTAATCAAAGAAAGCAAACCCAAAGACTGTATCGAGAAGTTACATGCAATCACATCTGTGTCATGCTGATCCCCACGCTGAGCATAAACTCTGGCCTGGCCTCCGCCCTCTGGCTAGACTGCAAATACATGCGCTATGTTCCTCTGGCCATCATTTCTCGGCTGGAAGTTACCTCTACCGCGCCCGCAGCCTCTCTGAAAGTCATTGGCTCTAGTAGGATCCTGAACTGGTGCCTGCCCCACCTGATGTAGACAGTCACACCTAATATGATCCCTAGCTCCACAGCTCCAACACGAGTGAAAATTCCCTCAACACTCACTGGTGTGATTCCTCCAGCAACTAGCACACGTGGGCAACCGTCCACTAGCCCTCTAGCCCTGATGGCCCTTACTGTGGTTACCTCCACCACGTCTATGGTCATAGTGATGTTTGTTGTCCTGATGCCTCTTGGCATCACCTCTGTCAAAGTCACTAAATCTCTTCCCAGAACTAGAACCACCGGATCGTTTGGTCAAGCCAAACTGTGCTCTGAGTCCTTGGCCCTCGTGACCAAGACATCAAAATCTGTGTAGTCAGAAGCTAAAGTGTACCTCTTAATCTCTTCATTCAATCCATAGCGGAAACGGTTACAACGTTCCACTTCAGTAGGAACAAGCTCAGATGCATACTGACTCAACCTGACAAATCTGATCTCATAGTTTGTCACAGTCATACTCCCCTGAAGCAAAGCCATAAATTCCCTCTTCTTCTCATCGAGATATCGAGGACCCAGATATTTCTTACGGAAAGCTGACTCAAAAAACTCCCAAGTGATCTCAGCCTCTTCCATACTCGTAGTGATGGTGACCCAGCAAGTGTAGGCATCACCCTGAAGCAAAGATTCAACACACCCTAACTTGCGTCCCTCGGTACATCCCATATGTGACAAAATACAGACGGTCTTCTCTAACCACATCTCAAACCTCTCCGATGTAGATCCTCTAAACTCTTCACCTCCCAAACTACAGAGTCTCTCTAAAGGTAAACCAGTACCCTCTCTCTGGGGTTGTGCCGCTGCCTGACCCCTAGCCACTGCAGCCTGAAAAGCCCCAGTTATCGCCTGAACTAAGGGAGCTAAATCTATTCCGGCTGGTCCTTGGCCAACTTGAGGTTCTACGTCCTCGGCTCCCGCCTCGCCTCCCTCTTGATGAGAAGGAGGTGGAGGAGGTTGAGGAGCCTGCGCCCCACCAATTTGCTCAACTCCTGGAGCTTGTGCATGTAGTTCCGGTTGAACCATCCTAGGCCTCCCTCGTGGTCTCATATCACAGCTAGCAAGATAACAACTACAACAAACAAACATATAAGGATTAAGTTAGCAAAGGCAAGGGTCCAACTGTGCTCAAGTATTTTCCTTTACAAAACTTTTTCAAATTAAGTAGTAGTACCAATGGGAACTCGACACTACACCAAACACGACAATCATGCTTCCAAACACCATATGAGCGATCAAACAACAAGAATACATGACATAACATACACCGAGACATAACAATTACTTAACACTTCAAGCTTACCTCACTTACATGCCTGAGGTCTCGGTAACCTCAGGCTCTGATACGAACAAATGTAACCCCCTTGCCCCGGTCTGGTCGGTTGACCGGTTCGAGTAGGCTACACGGGGAAAACCGATGTAAAACCCATTAAGGTACCACCTCGGTTAGCAACCCTAGAAAATTTCTTTTAATTAACTCTTGTCTAAAGGCATATTATTACCTAAGTGATCACGACAACGGAAAACATCAAGAAAGAAACACATCCGAACCCACCCCAACATGTTAAACGATCCATTTTAAAGTTACAGAGCAGGCCGTATCGATACACCTGTCAAAGGTATCGATATGCCTTGACCAAGTCAATTGCCTTCAGCCAACTCAAGAAGACCGTATCGATACTACCCTTGGGCATATCGATACACCCTTCTCGGTCAACATCTCGCGGTCAACGAGACAAACTCGTACCGATACACTTAGAGCCCGTATCGATACGCCAAAGTCTCACCAAAATCTCATATTTTCAGTGAGCTTTGGGCGTATCGGTACACCCCCGCGTATCGATACACCAAGCCAAAACTGAGTCTTGAAGGGCAAGGCCGTATCGATACGGCCCTTAGGCGTATCGATGCGCTCTGCACTGCAAGTCTCCAAATTTCAGCAAAAGGCCCTCAATCACGACTCTAGATGCATTTTAAGACTCCCCTATCCACATTCAAGCATTCATACAACATTGCACGACCAAGAACTAGCATATAGAGCAATTTAGATGAACAACAAGGCATATACACATGGCATTCGCATAAAGGATAGATATTGCATATAAAGACATGCTTAAAAGCTCAAAAAGCCAAATGGCACATGTCTTCACATATAAGGTTTACATGCTCAACCAAAAGCAACATAAACATCCATGGCATGACCTCTTATCACAAGCATTCAACAAGACATATCACGGTTTAAAAATCCAAGCATAACATGAACAACAATCAACATTTATGAGTCATACAACCCTCACACAAACACATAACAGCCCCATTGCTAAACTACTACTTTATTTACTAAACCATACTTGAGCAACTACAAAGCTTGGAATGCCCCTTCGCCTTGCTCCTTGCTAACTCCACACTACTGATCTGCATTGTCGAAAATGAGAGCGTAAGCTAGAAGCTTAGTGAGGATGCTCTAAAACCAAAACAACGACAATGCAGGGTTCAAGTATATAATCCTTACATCACACACATCATGCATAGGCATCAATATAGCAATCTAGTTTGCAACACAAGAAACAATAATATGGCATCTTACTTCATATTAAGCTCAACAAGATAAAGCAAATATCTCAACATCATAACCACAAGAGCAAGTACATTGGCCACTATTAGTTTACTCGGATATGCGGATTACTCTCAACAATAACATTACCTCGGTGGGATTACACTCATCACCGGACCTTGCATGGATGGGATTCCACTCATCATCACATGCCCTACGGATGAGATTTCACTCATCATCACGTATAAATATAAACAATTTCTGGTGGAATATTACATCACCGTACTCCTCCTTGATGACTTAACGCTACCAAGGCCACGCGCGAATTTGACTCAACCGTGTGCACACTAATCCTAATGATCGATCATTTATACCCGGTAAGTTAACTAGTGCCAATTACTTTTAAACCACATCACAACAATCATCATTTATACCACACATCCATCATCACACACATCAATGTATATTCATACATAGTCAAATCATGCTTTACAAGAATAGAATAGGCATAAACATTTAAAGCTATCAACACACAAGAAGTTAAACTACCAATTTAACTTCTATCTAGGAATAGCCTACCAAGCACATCCCTAAAACTCATCTACACACACTTGAACCATTTTAATCAAATATGAAAGTTTCACTCACCACCCTTCCTTAGCAAACCAAACAAAGCTAGTCAAGCCTCCACAATTTCCGGATTCGATCCCGATCCTTCTCCGATGTTTCCTCTTGCTTCTAACCAAAAAAAAGACAAGTATTACTCAACCAAATCAATGCTAAACTCATCCACCAACTCAACCCACAATCACAAGCCAAACTTCACAATTTCAAACCCAAACTAACCACAAAACTCACATTTTCGTACTCCCCAAATACCCAGCTGAAATCCACCTTTTCCAACACCCAAATGACATCTAAAGGCTTCCAAAACACCTTCCTAACAACCCTATACCATCAGCCCTTCATCCCAACACAAAAACACACCAAAAATTCAAGTTTTGACACTTTGAAAAATGCTTCCAAGACCCACTTCGGGATTTTTCCCAAAATCCTTCAATTTTAAGATATTAGGTGTATTTGAGTGAGATTAACTCAAAACCTAACTCAAAAAACCAAAAACAAGTGGAAACCCCATTAAAAATCCATACTTTCATCAAATTTGAAAAACTTGAAAAACACAAATGGTGATGGTTTTGAAATCTAAAACCATGGAAATGATTGGGATGATGAGGAGAGTTTAAAAATGAGATTACCTTCAAAGGAGCTCTTGAATCTATGGAGAAAAGGAATGGAATAGTAGATTGAGGTTTTAGGGAGGGTTTTCACGTTATTTTTCAAAAAGGGGAGGAAGATGACTTTCTTTTTTTTCTTTTTGTTTCAAAAGTTGTCTTCCTATATTTCAAGTTATTTACAAAAATGCCATTGCCTTAATTTTAATATTGTTTAAATCAAAACCCAACTCTAATTAAATTAAATCGGCTTGACGACTCAAACCCAACACTCATACCAAACTCCCAACCCCAAATCACGGGTGTTACAGTGTAGCATTGCCATGCATCCCTATGTTACTGCCACTGTCTCAAATTCACTGTTTCTTGTTCTTTTGGATACCATATCCTTTAGGAACTTAGCATATCTGGGCATCTGTTCGATCAATTCCACTAATGGAAGATTGATCTTTACTTGCTTTAGAACATCCCGGAATTCCCTAAACTGCATGTCATGCTTCTGTTTTTTCAATCGTTGTGAGAATAGTGGTGGAGGTTTAGTATATTCGATTTTTTCTTGAACATAAGCTTATTCTGGGGGGCAATAATTGGTTAAGATTATGTCTGGTCATCTACAATGTCGTTTGTCGGCCCTGTATTTGTTTCTGTGCCACCCTTCTCAAAAGCTGCCGCGACGTGGTTTCTGGCGGCATGAACTGGATCGGTATGTGATGTTTCTCTCGCAGCAAGATTTGACGGCTCTTGTAATGTTATCCTACTCCTGGTTGTTATAACCTTGCATTGCTCTTGGGGTTTTCCCTTCGTGGTTTCAGTACAACTAGGTAATCCACCCATTGGCCTAGTGTTAACAATCTGGGCAAACCTTCCAAACTGAGTCTCCAGATTCTTTATTGTTGCCTCATGATTGTTCATCCATATTTCAGTCATGTCCATGAAAGACTCAGTCTTGTCAATAAATTTATTAGTATGAACAATAAAATCATTAGTGCGAGATATAAAAATATATAAAGTAGATTCGAATGAATTATTATTCGTATTCTATTGCTGCTGAGGCGGCTGTTGTGACAGGTTCTGCTGATATCCTCCTGGTTGCTGGGTTGGATTTGCAGTCGTGTTGGGGTTACTCCAGGAGAAATTTGGATGGTTTTTCCAGCCTGGATTGTATATTTTGGTGTGGGTCTGTTGTTCCTCTCATAAGTCCCCATAAAGTTGGCAGATTCACTGCATTTAGAGGAATCGTGGTTGCCCCCACACTCATCACAAAATGGCTCCACAACCTTGGCCTATATGTTTTCTAGTGGATTTGGCCATATTCATTACTAGCTATGTCAGTTTATCTAGGCGGGCATTGACAGATTCAGTGGCCTCTACTTCATTCACAACAATTGGCCGCCTTATGCCACCTTGGCGGGCTGTAGGGAACTTGTAATCATTCTTTGCAATTCTTTTCAGAATATGTAGTGCCTCCTCTGGTGGTCTATCTATGATGATTCCATTTTCTAAGGTGTCGAGCATCATTCGTGTTAGTTGATTTACTCCATTGTAGAACATCGACACTTGAGTCCAGGATGGGAAACCGTGAAGCGGGAAGTCGTTTAACATCTGTCGGTATCGCTTCTAAGCTTCATACCTTGGTTCGTCATCCCCTTGGAGGAAGGCAGTGATCTCATTTCCTAATCTGTCAGTCACGTTTGAAGGACTGAAACGATCTAGGAAGTCCTTACACAACTCCGTCCAAGTATTGAATGATCCTGCCGGTTGGTTGTTCAACCATTGTTTTGCCCTATCCCTCAGTGAATAGGGAAATAATCTCAGCTTAAGCACATCTTGATGGACTCCATGTATCTTGAAAGCTTTGCAAATGTCTAGGAATCCCCTCAAGTGCTGTCGAGCATCTTCCATGGCAGTTCCTCCAAATTGCCTCAATGTGTTTATCATATTGAACATCACGGGCTTGAACTCAAAGTGATCAGCTTCAATTTCAGGCTCAGCCACAGTTGGATCAAATCCTCTGAAGTCGTGCTCCAAGTAATCCCTGGTGGTGCGCACATACTGTGGCTGCCTGGGAGGAATTGGAGGCTGCTGCCTAGGTGAAATTGGTGGATGTTGCCTAGGTGGCAGATCTTACTGTCTATCTCTGCCGTTGCGGGCATTGTCGGCAGGGTTGTCGTCTTGGCCGTTAACCATGGTTGTCTCTGGTTTTCCTTTTACTTTAGCTTATTCAAAGGCTTCTTTTGCTTCTTTCTTTAGTTTTCTTGCTCGTCGTTCAATTTTGTTTATGAAAACGATTTTGGTCGATGAGTTGGCTCTGGTCATGCACTAGACAAGAAAACTATAAAAATTTTATTTTTTTCGAATAAAAATAAAAACCGAAATTAAATGCAATAAAATAAAAGGTGTAGAAAAATAAAGACGAATTTACTATTACCAATCCCCGACAACAACACCAAAAACTTGTAGTGCATTGAGGTGTTCCCTAAATATGAGCACAAGTGCACACTCTTGTCAAGTTGTAATATAAAAGACATCGTCTTCCACGAGGATTGGACAACTAACTCGAATGTAAATTCCTACACAAGAATAATTAAAAGCACAACTAGATTTTAGTTTGTAAAAGAAGAAAAAGTAAATAAACACAAGTAATTGATAGAAGAGGTCAGATTGATGGAATGGGTCAGGTTATGCTGCTCTGTAGTGTGAAACTGCATTGAATAGGTTAAGTTGTATTGCATTGCCAAACTTTGCTGCCTCGACGGAAGATGGCAGATTGGTGCTTCGACGCTTTCGCTGCCTCGGCAGGTGGACAAATGATTGGCTCGGTGGCAAACTCGGTAGACCTTCAAGGCTCGACAGAATGCTTCGATAATGATTCAACTTATGTCTAATTCGGAATACTGTTGTTGCCCACTGCAGAAGATACCCGTCGGTGTGAATCTTGCAACGAACATCAACCTTTGGTTCATCCTCTTTTAGTCGCCTTAAACCCTAACCTATGTCTAGGCTGGATTGATCAACACATGATATTGATGAGATTGTGCTTACTTCTTTCGTGAGTTTGACTCTCTCGATGCCAAACAAATGGATTGCTCACAATCGATCTTTCAAACTCAATTGAAAACAATGAAGATAATTAAATAAGCAAACCTTGAATTTATTGAAAAAACAAACTTAAACCTAAACAACCGTTCTCACAACTACTTTACAACATAACCCAAACCCTAGATAATTTTGAACATAGTGGTGGCAAGAAAAACACAAGAGAAACCTAAGCTATGCTGACTATGAGTTGTCTAAAATACAAAGTATGATCGAGTATATATAGGGCATTGGAGTAGGTTAAGTCCTCCTTGAAGTAGAAGTTTTCCTCATGGTAAAGTAGCTTTTGCATTGAATGCATCCTTTAAATTCTGACTTCTTTGACTTGAAATTGGACTCCTTGTGCCACAAGTAAGCTTAAGCCGCCTTGGATAATTTCCTCTTGGGCAACTCTGTTCGTTGTTTCCGGCATCAGGAAATTGCGTGGATGACTCATTGGACTCAGAAAATTATGCTATTCCAATCGCACACCAATTCACCAAATCTTCAGGTTGCTGCCCTGGGCGACAGATATGGCGGCGAAAGCTACTCGGCAGCATCTCTCTATGTGTTGAACTGCTTCAGTACAGCTCCTTGGCTTGCTACCTCAGCATCAGCTCCTCAGCTTTCTCCTCCTCCTGACAGCTTCTATCCTCTGCAACTAAAACTAAACTAAAATAATATCTTTTCTTACCAAATCAAAGATACTCAATAAAAATAAGGCAAAGCAAAGAATATTGCAAATAATGCATGCATGCACCTAAATATGCCTAAAATGCACTTAGAATAGCAATAATATGAGATGAAATGCATACAAAATCTAGAACTTATGAGCACTTTACACACATCGGGGCAAATTCGCTTCTATGACGAATAATGTGCATGCATAGGTGAGCATTATTGCTCTTAATAAATTTATAGCATAGATTTTGGGTTGTCTTAGTGAGAAAGACTTGATGAATTTTGTCGATTCTGGATGAATATCTACTCTCAATAAGTTCATAACCCAGTATTGAGTGAGTGGTCATATTGCAAAGGACTAGATGAACTTGCCGCTAGAAAGGATGTGTTTTTTTAACTCTTAATGAATTCAATCCCAAGAGTTTTGGATGATCCTGTTTGAGAAGGACTTATTGAATTCACCGGTTAAAGAGGTTGAATATTTATTCTTAATGATTTCTTATCCCAGAGTTTGGGTGGTTCATTTAATATGAACTTGAAGAAATTCACCTTGTTTTGTGAGGTTGAGTTGTTGTAAAAGCTCTTAATTAATTCATAGTCCAGTTTCGGGTGGTTTATGTTGAGATAAACCTGATGAAATAACCTACGTAAGTGAGAAGGACAAGACACCTTCTATGAAAAACGTTGGGTCATTTCTCTAGTACACTTACTAGAATCCTAAGGAAAGAGGACTATATATATATATATATATATACTTTGTAGACACATCGAGGATTTTGGTGGATGAAGGGGTTAGTTGTGTGTTATGAGTTCACCCTAATCTTAGAAAGTTCATTCACTTATCTAAAGGAAGAATTACTCATCATCACTATGTACTAGTTCCAAATATGTTCACTAGTGCTTAAGCAACTAATCTCGCTATTACTCTTCTCGTGTTTAAACTACAAAGCTCTCATTTTTACGAAAGAATTCTTTTGCATTAGTGGGGGGATGTTGTTAATGCTCAAAATTAAAGCATTTTTAATTTTGTTTAATTTTGGTTTAAATAGAATTTTAATGCTATTGAATAAATTGACATTTTCCCCTTACTATTTAGATTATAAATAGTGGGCAAGTCTTCTCATTTGAGATATCCCAAGAAAATATTTGCTTTGAAACACTATCCTTCTTATTAGTGTTTCTATGACTTTTTAAGTTCTAATTATGAGTTTTGAGAGAAGAGTAGTACCACCAGAGTCCACTTCATCTTTCAGGTGTACGGAATTTGAAAAGTCGTGCTAACCTCAGAGGGTTGTTCGTCCATTGTAGCGATTACACACATCACGGTGAATTCGCTTCTAAGGCAGTGGTTAATACCACGACACTGTTGATCGATTATTTGCTTATCTATTTAATTATTTTTCAATAAGTGCTAACGCCTCGTTTTGCAACACTATATTCTCCAACAATGAGTTTATCGCTAGGTATTTGACCAAATAGGATCGTTTGGTTCCTATAGAACATATCACTAAAATACCTATAAAGGGAGATAGGGCTAAGCGAGCGAAAAGGGTTTTTCATGAGACAAAAAATGAAAACTATTAACTCCACACAAAGTTTGTGAATAAGTGATTATCCGATAATGAGTAAGGATAGATGCCTTTTTGCTAAACAAAATGTATTGAACTCATAATTCTTTAAATACTTTTTATGAATGTCAACTAAGTATCATAAGTAAATTGATCCCTATTGTTCAATCTTTCGATAACTAGAGTTATTCTTTGATAAATGATCATTATGAGACAGACTTAATAGAATTTGATCAATCCTTTTTTCAATCGTTAGGGTGGAGAACTGGACCAAGAATTATTTCTTTATCTTAATCGAATCATTGTTCGTGACCCAAGATTTATTTATCGTCAATCCAATCACCACTCACGTTTTTTTCTTTTTCTTATCAATGAATAGATATTTTTACTTGTGTGACTTAGATGTCTCATATTTCTCAAAAAAATGATTCGATTGATGGGATTTAGTATGATATTTCTCCCACACATTGAGTCACTCGACTAACAGCCCTTCGTCAGCACCCCCTAACCAAATTCAAAGAAAACACTAGTCAAAAAATACTCTGAAGTGGGAAATACCAAGGCCTTCCAGAGTAACTTCACCAAAAGGGCATGACACCCTCGATAGGACAGACGTCGAATCAGTCTGATCCACTAAAGCTATTCAGTCGTATTCATTATATCCTACAAGCCATAAACCTAACAAGTCCGTCAGACCCCCCTTAATATACCCATAAGGTAAGACCAATGTTTGGCCCAAGTAAAATAAGTCAATCTTCATACTAGGGTTAAGTAAAAAAATCATTCCCTTCTTGTTATCTTCATCGACCTTACCCACTACCGACCACGACTCACCATCCCACACCAGAGAGGGTGAACCACCTAAAACGTCGACAACCACCACCGTCTCACTTTCACCATCAACAATTGTTGTAAGAGTGGATAACTTTCCTCCAAAATGAAACAATGACAATAAAATTCCAAAACAATGCTCTCATGCATCGCTTTCACCATGATTCCCCAATCAATGACGAATGAACATTTAATGACTTATGAGTCAAATGGTAGCTCTCGTATGTACAACCTCGAACCTTGTAAAAATGACAATCACGACGACAATAGACAGTCGAAAAAAAGGCACGAATATGCAGGCACCTCATCAGGGTCGTTCCTAGGCATGGGCAGGAAGGGTGCCCGCCTAGTGCCCATTTTCAATATTCGATATTAAGGTATAATTTTTTAATATTTATTATTTGAAGTTTAGTCTTAAATTTTAATTTTTCTAATATTTATTATAAGGGTCCAACTTTTTACAAATATTGTTATTGGGGGATTAATTTTTTAACACTTTGTAGCGACTAATTAATTAAAATTGAGTTTCCCTCTTTTTATTGAATAATTATGATTTTGGAGAATTTCTGAAAAAATACTAGTTTTAACATAAAATTGGGGAGAAGCCACCGGTCACTTGGATAAGGTAGACCGAACACCAAAATAACTAGAGAAAATAAAAAATTTGAGTTAGCGAGTCGATTACATGTGAGGAAGGGTTCACACCCCCACCATGCCCAAAATTAGTACCTAGCGGTTCGAATCATATTTTTCCAAAAACATTAAAATTCGGTCTAATTTAACTATTAATCCCCAAATACATATATGTATGACCATATTATTTGAATATATACAACCTCACAATTTACAGTACCTAAAGGAGATAACGCTCGAAGACTCGGGACGACACTACCATTAGGATACTGAAATCTTGAAGACTATATCTAAATGCCTCAAGATATATGTATGCATAAACGATTAAAATATGATAACAAAATAAATATGGTAAAAAATAGAGCATATATATATATATATAATGAAACAAATCAAACAAATATAAACATAAAAGGCACAAAACATGAGCAATAGATCGAATAAATAATTAAATATATGAACTGGAATTCGAGGAAATGAAGGAACAAGGACCAAAAAAAGAATTACGCCACTAATCTCGGACCAAAATAACAAAATAAGGACGAAATTAAAAGATTTGGAAAATTTCCAGGGACCGCGGCGGTGATTAGAATAGGGTTGAGGTCTTTAAATGAGCAAATAGAAGAATTTTAAAAATAGCCATAAAACCCAAATTCCATAAACATATTTTGTTTTCTTCATGGTCCTAAAAAAGCGATCAAAAACCATCCTTCAAAAGCTTTGAACCTAAAAACGCATTCACCCTTTTTACTCCCAACTTTCAGATCAAAACCGGAAAAACCACAAGACCACAACTTGTGTTCTTGGTGAACACCAAGAACACATGAACATGAAACCCATACACCTCTGCCAAACCCAGATACATGAGGGGTTTCGCTACATTGACCACCACAACCCGTCGTCGGGTATCGGCGAACCCAAAATCAAACCCCAAAATGGCTAACTTAAAGGTTATAAGAATTCATGTTCTATGGAGCTAAAAATTGTCTTTTGCTAAAAGACACTAAGTAAAGAACCTAGTAAGATTACTTGTAACATAAGATACTTTCTTAATTTTTAAGCATAAGATACGTAAGTTGCCTGAGCAATGGAAGACCTTGAACAATTTAGCATGGTATAGAGGTATATATTTAAGGGGCTACGGTCCATGAGCTACGGCTTGGAGGACACCCCATTTATGTGTGATATTTTGGCGACAATAGGAGGTAACGAGGGAGATGATACGGAGATTGGCGACAGTTTGATTGGATAGTTGAGAAGTTAGAATTGCTTTGTTTTTTGGGCTATGTATAACTTGGACCAATATGGTCAACCTCATGCCAATGCTATTCATGTCCAAATGTGATCCAAGACAAACGTTCTAAAAGTTACAAACTCAGATACTAAGTTTTAAAAAGGAAACTCAAATAAGTCAAGCTTTGATAAGCTCTCTGATAAGATTTAAAAAGAATTTCGAAAACTTTGATGAGTCTTACGATAAGGCCTGGTAAATACTACGATAGGGTTTAACAAGATTTCTATAAGAATACAAACTCCAATAAGCCTATAATAAATAAAGTCTTGATAAGATTAAGATTAAATCATAAGAATTAATGGATAACTTGTGCTTGAATGATTTGGGTATTTCATTCATTATCATTGGCATTTTAGCTTTGTTATTTTAATGTCAATACCTCACTTAAGCTTAATGCATTCTTTTTCATGCATTTTCAGGATTAAATTGGTTTACTTGACTCGATTGTGGTAGGAGGTTGCAAGTCACATAACAAAGTCTTAGTGTAAAGACTATTCTTTATTTTCAAACTCTCATAATGGTGGCATTATGTTTAAAAGTGCATATAAGATGTTTGATAGGTCTTGTGGTGATGATTACGAGTATTCAATGTTAGAATTGAACTTGAATGGATAACAATGATATCAATTAACTTGCTTCAATGAATACAGAGGGTTGCATGACTATATATACACAAAAGAAGGATCAAGAGTATAGCCATTCAGTTACAAATGATAGTTGTAATAACTTAACAAACCCTAACAACCTACTCAATGTCTGCTAACAATATTGTTTAACATTGGCCTTGCTTTCTCATCTCTGGAAAACTTCTTGTTCTGCAACCACCGATAGCTTGTCCCTGAAGCCTTCAAATTTTCCAACTGCAAGAGGCTTGGTGAATACATCCGCGATTTGACTGTCTACTAGAATGTGATTGACCTGGAATTCATTGGCCGCAACTTTCTCTCGCACAAAGTGAAGGTCTAGCTCAATATGCTTGGTTTTAGCATGCAGAATGGTGTTAGCAGCCATTGCCATCGTACTTGTATTATCACACCAAATCTTTGGTGTTTCAGAGTTGTCAACGGCCATTTCCTGTTAGATAGCCTTGATCTATGTGAGCTCAACTGTAGTGTCAGCAAGACTTCGATACTCGGCCTCGGCAATTGACCTAGAAACTGCCCGCTGCTTCTTAGACCCCCAACTTAGCAAGTGATTTCCATGGAAGACGCAGAAACCTGAGATAGATCTTCGATCATCAAGGTCTCCACCCCAGTCAGCATCAAGAACGCTGAAATTGCCATCTTGGCCCGAGTTTGAGTAGGAAACCATAGCCCAAACTCAGTTGTTCCACGAAGGTATCTCAACACCCTTTTGACTGCTAGCCAGTGATTGGTAGTAGGACGTTGTAGATATTGAGCAGTCTTGTTCACTGCGTAGGATATGTCAGGCCTCGTGTGGGTGATGTATTGCAGTGCACCAACCACACTGCGATACAGCTGGGCATCAACAAGAGCTTCTCCATCATCTTTGCTCAGTTTTGTTGAGGGTGACATGGGAGTGGATGCTGCGTTAGAATCCTTAATGTGGACTTTATTAAGAAGTTCAGCAACAAATTTCTTTTGGCTAAGAAACAAGCCTTTCTCAGATCGACAAGCCTCAATCCCCAAGAAAAAATGAAGTTTCCCTAGGTCCTTGAGGGAAAATTTAAGATGCAGCTCACGTATAATATGATCAATTTGTTGCTGAGAGCTCCCAGTGATGAGGATGTCGTCCACATATACCATCAGATATGTGACACATGAGCCATTTCGCAAAATGAAGAGTGAAGAGTCTGCTTTCGAGCCAACAAACCCTAGTTGACATAGAAAATCATGCAGCTTGAGATACCAATTCCTCTGGGCCTATCTAAGGCCATATAGAGCCTTGTTCAGCTTGCAAACAAGAGTTTTTCCATCCTTGTAATGTTGCTCAAAGCCAGGAGCTTGCAGCATGTATACATCCTCAATCAAGTCACCCTTGAGGAATGCGTTGTTGACATCCACCTGCCGAATCTGCCATTGACACGAAACTGCTACAGACAAAAGGATATTGACTGTGGAAAAACGAACAATCGGACTAAACGTATCCATGAAATCGAATCCTGGAATCTGGGAATAGCCCTTAGCCACCAACCGAGCTTTCAACCTGTCCACCGAACCATCAACTTTAAGTTTTACGCGAAACAACCATTTACATCCAATGGCCTTTCTTCTAGTGGGCAATTCGACTATTTCCCATGTATCATTGCCAATAAGAGCCTCATACTCTGCAAGGACTGCATCTTTCCACCCTGAGTCAGCTAGAGCTTCATGCACATTATCCGAAACTTTCATGAGTTGAGCAGCATAGACTTTAAGTTTGACTATTCCATTTTTGCGTCTAGTAATCATGGAATGTGTGTTACCTGATTGAGGAATGTTGGTATTGATAGAAGCACGAGAGACATCAGCCATAGTAGATTCAAGAGGAGTTTTTTTCTCAACAACACATGTACTGGGAGATGTGCGTTCAGCATGAACTGATTCCATAGGAGAAGTGTCAGCAGTTTGCTCAACAACAGGAGTTGTTGTGTCTTCAACTATAGGATTTGCAGCCACTATGTCACAAGGAGCTGAACACAGAGGAGTAGCAGATACTGGAGACATGTGGGGTGTGTCAGAGGAAGAGGAAGATGAATTTTCTTGCTGAACTATAGGAGGAACTGTCAAGTCTGGGATAGGGACCACAGGGAATGTGCTAGATTGATGATCAACAGAGGATGTGGGATTGAAACCATGCTTGGAAATGTCAAAAAGAAATGTACCTTCTTCAAAAACCATACTTCTTGAGATGAACACTCTACCAGACTTGTCCATACATTGATACCCTCGATGAGAGGGAGAGTAGCCAAGGAAAGTACATGGCTGAGATCGAAAATCCATTTTATGCATGTTGAAAGGTCTGGGATGCGGATAACATAGACAACCAAAGACCTTGAGCAATGAGTAATCCATTTTATGGCTCTGATACCATGTTAGAATTGAACTTGAATGGATAACAATGATATCAATTAACTTGCTTCAATGAATACAAAGGGTTGCATGACTATATATACACAGAAGAAGGATCGAGAGTATAGCCATGCAGTTACAAATGATAGTTTTAACAACTTAACAAACCCTAACAACCTACTCAATGTCTGCTAACAATATTGTTTAACATTCAAGTTTGAGTTCTAAAAGTGTAAATAAGGTCTTAATGTGCAGGGTGGGTGAACGTTGATTTGCTAGCTTTGGACAATGCTTGATGATTAGATTAATGTTT
The DNA here is from genome assembly GCA_958450335.1 of Hibiscus tridactylites. Lineage (NCBI taxonomy): Eukaryota > Viridiplantae > Streptophyta > Magnoliopsida > Malvales > Malvaceae > Hibiscus > Hibiscus tridactylites. Next base: position 75,237,810 of record OY288279.1, read on the forward strand.
ACGAATAATTGGCTTGTATATGTCTTTGAAAGGAATCTATCTTGTTATTAAAAAGTCTATCATGCTTTTGAGTTTATTGATGGATGTTGTAATAAAGGAAAATAAAAAAGAATAGATAGGCAGATTTTAGTGAATGGGCAGTGCAGTAAAACAGAATTGAATATACATAAAAATAGTACATTTTTAATAATAAAATGAAGTGCAATTTTGTGTAATTGAAAGTTAATACTGATTTGTAATAAATGAAATCAATATGCAGTATAGATTAATATGAAGTGTTGTTGTTATTTAAATGTAGTAATACAGTTTATATGATATGCAATAAAATAAGTATAATAATGCAGATTTGTGCAGTCTTCAATATGCTAAATGAATGCAGTTTGTGAATCAATGAAAACGCAATTCTAAAAAGGCTAAACTAATGTAGCTTTATATGGCTTATAGTGGAGATTAGTAAAATTTTGAAACGGTATTAAAATGATAACAAAGATGATTGATTTAAGTTAATGTATGAGTTTTATGGGTTTCATGCTCGAGCACGCAACATGAAATTCTTTCAAGTGTTTGTATGGGTTCTCGTTCTCAAGTCCCCTAAAAGTTGGAAGAATATGAATTAATCTAGGCTTGAGTTCGAATGGTACTTATAGATCTTGGTAATCGATGCAAAAAGATTGTTGCTCAATATCTGGTAGGGCCAGCTCACGTAAAGTTTTCTCAGCCATTGCGCCGTCTTCTTAATTTCAAGATCGAACACAATATTTTTATTTGCACAAGAAGAACGAAGCATAAAAGTAAAAAATAAAAATAATAAAATAAAATAAAATAAAATAAAGAAAAGTGAACTTAGCTTCTTGACACCACTCTCCGACAATGGCGTCAATTTTTAATGGGTGGTGAATTCGTCAAAAATAATACTTACTTGTTCTTTGGATTTGTAGTAGCGGCAAGTAGGGTCGATCCCACAGAGAGCGGTTAAGAAATTAAATTCACAAGTAAATTGATTTAAGTAAAGGGGGAGTTTGTGTTTGAATTGAAGAAAGCAATTGAAGTAAGGAAGAATTCAATATAAATTGAACTCTAGTCAAGGTAGAACTTTTTTTTTGACAAAATATCGGGTGGGTGTATTATTATTCAGCAAAACAGAAAAAAAAACCTACAAATAAAGCCAGGGCACCATAAATGCACCCCTACCAAACGTCAGAAAAATAAACAACGAGTAAACAAATAAATCACACCTGGCAGAAATAAAAACTGAGGAAAAGGAAACGACACCCAAACCCAAAAGAAACCCCCCATCTTCACAAAACGAAGGATCCAAACCCAGCAAAACGGTTCGGCGAGAGGGAGAAGGGGCAAGATTCGCAGAGACCAAAAGCCCCAAGAAATTGTGATCGAAGCCACAGACTCACGGTGGATCACTACACCGACGATCCGCTGCAACCAGAGAGATTGTATTTGCCGGCACCTCCTCGATCCAGAAAATCTCTGTCTGAGCACCGGTTGTCGCCCGAGCCACCTCATCCCCGACTTTATTACCGAAACGGTGAACAAAACTGAACTCACAATCAACCAGGCGTCGGGCACGATTTTTCACATCCCAGGTAAGGGCACTTATTTCTGATAGATCAGATTTGGGGTCTTGAAGATTTCTAATGGTTGCTAACGAATCCCCTTCTAAAATTACCTTTCTGAGTCCAAGGTCTTCAACGAGTTCAATGGCGTGCTTAGCCGCATAAGCCTCTGCCAAAAAACAGTTTGGGACATTTGAGACCCTACGGCAGCATGCACTCAGAACCTCTCCTTCTTCGTCACGAACGACTACACCCGAGTGGGAGACATGGGAGGAAGTCGAGAAACAAGCGTCCAAATTTGCTTTTACCCACCCCGCACCAGGGGGAGCCCAACGAGACTCATTTCGCCCAAGTGAATCGTAACCCCGCTGTGCCATGGCCTCTAACTCCAAACAGAATGATTTAACAAAAGGTAACTGTAGCTTTCTTAGATTGGGTAATACCCTCATGTAATTTCTTATTTCTTGCAAACCAAATTGCCCAGATAGTTATTAAAATTTCTTTATGCTTTGTATGGGGAATGCTTTCGAACACCCAAAACAGCCAGTCAAAAAAGTTTACTAGGTTAGAGGGCAACGTCCACACATAGCCAAGCTCCTGCCAAACCAATTTTGCAGGCGGGCAGTCTCTAATAATATGGATCCCTGTCTCACTATGAGACGGGCGGTTAGGGCACTTGGCGTCTGAAACAACTCTCTTCGTTCGTAGATTTTCTCTGGACGGGATATAATTCATCACAAATCACCATACCTGGATCTTAACTTTATCCGGACAAGATATCGCCCATAGGTGCTTGAAAAACTTCTTTATAGACGCATCTGTTGCTGCGTTCTGTACTAGGATCTTGTAGCCACTACGAACAGTGTATGCCCCCGTATGTTCAGCAGACCAAACTGACACGTCTTGTTGAGGGAAAGTTGAGAGAGGAATTCCCAAAATTAAACTTACCTCCGACTCTAAGAATATGGCTCGTACATAGTCTACCTTCCAGGAATGTGTATCCTCATCTATTAGGTCTTTCACCCGAGTCACCTCAGCTCTAAACGGTGACTCTATCAGCCTTGGGGGAGAAACCGGTAACCAATAGCTGTTCCAGACGTTTATGGATACCCCAGTGCCCACCTTCCACTTCATACCCTGTAGTAACAGGCCTTTCGCACTCCAGACACTGCGCTAGATGAGAGGTGGGCTTGAGCCCAAGGACGAACCCAAGAAATCCGTAGAACGAAAATACTTAGCCTTCAGGACCCTACTCACCAAACTAGTTTGATTTGAAAATAGCCTCCACCCCTGTTTCGCCAGAAGGGCTATGTTAAATTTTGACAAGTCCCGGAAGCCCAGACCACTATCCTCTTTTAAAACACATAATTGCTCCCAAGTACACCAATGAATACCCCTTCTTTGCTGAGATCTTTGCCACCAGAAACGAGCCATAAGAGCTTGTAATTCCTTGCAAATCTTCTTCGGAAGCAGAAATACACTCATAGCAAACAAAGGTATAGCTTGTAAAACACTCTTAATAAAAACCATCTTACCTCCCTGAGAAAGAGGACGAATACACCACCCAGCCATTCTAGAAATAGTTTTATCTTTTAGGCCTGCAAAAGCTTGGGCCCTATTACGGCCCACCATCAGCGATAGACCCAGATACTTCTCAATACTACTTGTCTGCCCAACACCGAAAATAGACTTTACTCTTTGTTGGTCTATCTCATCAGAGTTTGTACTGAAAAAGAGCCCCGACTTGTCAAGATTTATCAACTGGCCCGAGCACATGGAATAAACCTCTAGTAATTCCTTAACTCTACTCGCATCTTCTTCATTAGCCGTTCCAAATAACAAGCTATCATCCGCAAAAAATAGATGAGTTAGAGAAGGAGCGTATCTATTAATTCGAACCCCTTTAAGCCGACGGTCAATAAGAGCTTTATGTAATAACGACGAAAGGCCCTCCGCACACATTAAATAAAGATAGGGGCTTAGGGGATCACCTTGTCGTAAACCTCGAGAAGGTCTGAACTGGGCACCCACTCTGCCATTTAGAATTACTGCATAGGAAACTAACGAGACACACCGGAAAACATTACTGACCCATTGATCACAAAAGCCCATACGTAGCATAACGTTCTTCACGAAACTCCATTCCACCCTATCGTAGGCCTTACTCATGTCTAACTTTAAGGCAAAGAATCCCTCCTTTCCCACTCGCTTTTGCTTAAAAGAGTGGAGTGTTTCGTAAGCAACAATTATGTTGTTTGTTATCAAACGGCCCGGAACAAACGCGCTTTGTGTTTCATCGATACACACCGGCAAAACCGACTGAAGACGATTAACTAGCACCTTTGCTACCAACTTGTAAATTACATTACACAGGCTAATGGGCCTATAATGTGCCATACTACTTGGGTTTGAAATTTTCGGAACTAGCACAATATTTGTAAGGTTTACCTCTTCCATCGGGCTAACACCGTTCAACAAGTCTAGGCAAAAGGAGGCCACATCAGGGCCAACAATATGCCAAAACTTCTGATAGAAAATAGCCCCAAGTCCATCATCACTTGCTACCTTTAATGGGTTCATAGATTTCAAAGCTAACACCAATTCCTTGGACGAAAAGGCTTTGCACAACTCACTGTTCATAGCTTCAGTGACACATGGAGAGATGCTACTCAAAATACTGGAAGGGTCCGCCACCCCCTGGGAAGTAAATAAGAAGGTAAAATAATCCCTAGCCATATTCTCCATTTCCTCCATAGTATCCTGGCAAACACCATCAGTATCCAAGAGTGATTTGATTTTGTTTTTACGCTTTCTTTGTGTAGCCACTCGATGGAAAAACGCCGTATTGCGGTCACCGTTTCTCAGCCAGTTACTACGGGCACGTTGCTCCTAGTCAAGGTAAAACTTAGAATATTAAATCAAGAATTTAGATCATTGACCCACAAAAGATAAATCAACATCAATCTTAAATAACTTGGTTTTAGGTTAGATAAATACCACCAAATAACTCTATCTCTTCTAAATTAGATAATCAATTAAATATCATTAAAAGATTAACTCTCATTATTAAGATTAAATTTCTAGATACCACTAAAGAATTAAAATCTATCAAATAGCATTAATGATCTCAAGAGACACAAATCGCATATTCTTCCTAAGCACGAACTTGTTAACTTATTAAGAAACATTAATTCATACCTTTAGAAATCGAACCCAAATTTCTTTACCACTTGTATCAAATACCCTTGAATTGGTTGTAGCATATATTTAACCAAACATACTGTGAAACCGATATTTTAATTTTGATATAACTAAAGAACCTAAGAACTAAATTAAAAATGTGAAAACGAATTTTTAGGTCCTCAAACATCCCTATATGATTTAAAGTATATGCCTAAGTTAAAAACTAAGTTTTCCAAATATTTTCTAAGTGTTCTTAAAGCCAAAACAGTGATTTTCGAGTCACCGTTTCGAAACGGCCTAAGGCATTTCAGAACAGTTTTGAAACTGTGAACATGTGTTTCGAAACGGGTATCAAAACGATTTCAACATTGCTAACTTGTGTTTCGAAACAAGTATCGAAACGGCTTTAGAACATAGAGAAACCGTATCGAAACGACATTCAGTGTTTCGAAACGGTTCTTCATTTAATTTGAAAAATATGATCGTTGCAAGTTTTTAACTTATTTTTAACAAACCGTTAAAGCCGTATCGAAACGATTTCAAGTCGTTTCGATACGACCCTTGACAGTGGCAAAAGTATTTCAAAACAAGTTTCGAAACGGCTCTTAGTGTATCGAAACATGTCAGACCGTTTCGATACGGGCTCTTTAATGCACCCCAACGACTCTTTCTATTTTGGTCTGTTTTGAAACAGGGTTGGGCGTTTCAAAACTGTTGGTTGCAGACTGTATTTATGGTTGTGAGATAACACCCCCAATTGCTCTATTGATGAATGCAACAACCACAACGGCTAGAAATCAATAAGAAGGTATAAAAGGGACCTCTAAAAGCTCCAGCAACAACTATTGATCCTAAAGCAAACATCCAAACATCAAATCCAAGCATTTGTGCCTAAATCCCATTATTGTATAGAAACCCCAATTGTATTTTTCATTCTTATCATTTCAATTGGGTTGAGTGCTTGTAATTGGGCTACAATTTGTATTGAGAGATACTTTCTTAGCCAACAAATTCTTTGTTTTATTTGTGTGAGAATTGGGTTAAATTTTGGGTAGAAAATTTAACCGAAAATTGTAAGGGTTACCTCCTTAGCCTAGAAAAGGGGAAGAGCAATTAGTGGAATTGTTGCAAGTCCTTAGTAAAGGTAAGGTAGTGGATGTAGAGTTCATTTGGAACTTGAACCACTCTAAAATTCCTTGTCTATCCTTTTAATTTGCAATTTCCACCACCTAGACCTTTAAAAATCCAATTCACCCCCCTCTTGGTTCATTTCGACCATTCGATCCACTCAACACATACACATGAAGATGAAGCACAAAAGATATGAAAATACTTGAATAAAGATGAAGATAATTTGGGAACAAGAAATATCACTAAAAGCTTGAATTAATATCCTTGTAACTACACTTGACTAGAAAAATAGGGAGTTAGTCACTCATGGTGGTCAGCGGTAACACAAGAAGAAGGAGAGGGTTTCGGCTAACTTGGTATTTCCCTCCTCCTTATGATCTCTATTTATAGGGAAAAACAAGGAGAATACATTACATTAAACTCAATAACCCTAGACTAGTTTAATTGCATTATATGTAGAAGTCCACTTTTAGTATGATTACTTTTTCTCCAAGTCAAAAAGTTTGTCTTGTAGCGTGGCCACGCCTTATTCCGTGAATGCTTCTGATTTTGCGTAAGGGATTTTCCAAAAAAAAAACATCAAAAATGTGCTAAAACTCGTCTTTTATGTATAAAACGTCGTTAAGGCCCAAAAATACCTGCAAAACCTAATAAGAACCGAATTAAGGGCTTTAAGATAGATTAATGTGCTAAAACATAGAATTTATGTAGAAATATATGTTTTGATATAATAATTGAAAAATGTTTTGGACTTAATTGAAAAGAATTTTAAATATTCTCTAAGTCAAAAACAACTTGAAAATAAGTTTGAGGATGTTTAAAAAGGTTTTGACAATGTTTGAAACGTTTTTAAGTAGCCAAGCCAGTGCTTTTAATGCACCCATTTCGATACAGGAATAATCTGTATCGATACATTTTGAAACTTCCAGAACCCGTTTCGATACATGGCTTACCTGTTTCGATACGGATAGGTGTGCTTTCGATACGCCTACGTGGCATACATCCCAACGGCTAAAACCCCTAACGACTATTTGAATTGCATGTTGTTTCGATACGACACTAGGCGTTTCGATACAGGTGTTCTGATACGGCCCAAAGTGTTTCAATACGGCACACTGCATCAGAATCCAACGGCTAGTTCTGAAGAATGGCGTTTTGATACAGCTACGCGTGTATGGAAACAAACATCACCAGAACTGCATTTAAGGTAGGAAATAAACTCTCCAGCGGCTCCAATTTAATCCCAACAGTCCACAACGTCTACAAACTCAATTGAGAGTATAAAAGGAACCTCCAAGCATCAAGGAAACACTAATGCTTCAATTGTCAACAACATTATGATGAAGAAATTGTCATAGAGCTTAAATTGTATATTTCTAGTATAGAAAACACTTGTGAGCCAAAATTGTCAAATTTTCTCAAGTGTTTAGGATTGGGTGAGTGAGCTTAAGAGTGAAAACTATCTACCTAGTGAGGGGTTTCAAGTTTGCTCAAATTTCTCTTGTAAAGAGGGTTTACTCAAGCTTTAGGTTAGAATGCTTTGAGTGTGTAAAGGTTGCCTCCTTAGCCTAGAAAAAAGGAAGAAATTCAAGAGTGAATTTGGTGAAATCCTTGGGGGAAGCTAAGGTAGTGGATGTAGGTGCTTGTTAGAAGGTCGAACCACTATAAATCCTTGTATTCGTTGTCCAATTTTTACCTCCCATAAAATCGCCTAAAATCCAACTTCTCCACCACTTGGCTAGCTAAATCGATTGAAGGAAATCGAGCCTATCAAGCCTAACAATTGGTATCAGAGCGAGGCTCAATCGAATGGGATTAACATCCTATTGAGGTGATCCGGGAAGCTCAATACAAGAATTCAATCAACCGGTCAAATGGCGCAATCTATCAACAAGCCACCATTCTTCGACGGGCAACTAGGCTCATTAGAAGATTAGAATGAAGTTCTTCATCAAATCCAAAGACTACACGATTTGGGATATTGTTGAAGAGGGTTCTTATGTGCCACAAAAAGTAAAGGCGAAATGGAATGCGGATGATCGGATTTGCAAGAAGAAGGAGCTTAATTGCAAGGCTTTGCACATCCCCTTTTGTGCTTTTAGCCCCCAATATCTATGAGAAGATATCCTCTTGCGAAGATGCCAAGGAAGTACGGGACAAGCTTAAAGTCACATACGAAGGAACCAACAAAGTAAAGGAGACCAAGACCGATCTTCTCAACCTCAAGTATGCAAACTTCAAGATGGAACCGGATGAAGACATCACGAAGATGTTTGATAGATTCTCCACCATCACAAATGAGCTCAAAGGTTATGAAGAAATCATTCTGGAAGATAAGCTTGTCCGAAAGCTTCTCTATACTCTTCCCAAGTCATGGGACTCAAAGAAGATCTCCATCTTCGAAGCCAAGAATCTCAAGACTTTAAAGCTTGATGAACTCATAGGATCTCTTCTCACTCGTGAAATTATAAAGAAAGTAAAAAGAAGAGGAGAAGAAGAAGGAAGAGATAAAGATGGGGAAGAATAAAATCATGGATTTTGGCATCAACACTAATGTCATTGCTCTCAAGTCCTCCAAGTGCAACCATGTTGAATCAAGTGAGAAGGAAAGTGAAGAAGAAGAGATGGTTTATCTCTTTAAGAAATTTGCTCGATTCATGAAGAGCAAAATGAATGAATCCAAGCATGAATCGAGGAAGAAAGAGAAGGCAAGCTCTTCGAGCCATAAGAAGAAGGTATATATGGCTACTTGGAGTGATGAAGACTCCACGGACAATGAACAAGCCAACCTTTTCCTTATGGTCATCGAAGAAGATTCAAGGGTAACTTCTAATTCATCTACCTCATGTTCATATTATTTTGATGAATTACAAGATGCCTATGATGATTTGGTTTTAAAGTTTAAAAATCACATTTTGAAAAACAAGAAAGTTGTTTCAAATTTAAAAATTCAAAATGATTTAATTTCTAAAATCAAAATTGAACTTGAAGCAAAACTCAATAAGTTTGAGCAAAAATGTGTTGATTTACAAAATTTTCTTCATAAAGTTTAAGAGGAAAAAGATTTGATTTCCAATGAGCTTGAAAAGAAAAATAGTTTTGGAAAATCAAACTTTTATGTTAGACAATCTAGTCCCCCTAGATTTGTAAATGGAAAATGTTTTAGAAGTGTTTGGGTCCCAAAAAGACTAATCACTTCAACTAAAAAGGATGAAATTGAAAAATGGATTCCTAAGGGGACTACATTTTGTGCCACTAACGTCTATGGATCCAAAGCAATTTGGATACCAAAAATTATTTGATTGTCTTATGTTTAGGTGTGATGGAGGGTGATCAACAAGTCCAAATTTGAGGGGAGCTCCATACACATAAGGACAAACACTTGAAGAAAGAAAGCTTCACATCCTCCCTTGAAGTTCAAGTGTTGGTAAAATTTCTAGTTGTCTTTTGTCTTTAATTAGATTATTTTTCTTTACAACTAGATTATCATATTGTTGGACTAACAATATTTGATGCTTTAAGTAAGGAGCAAAATTTAAAACCAAAAGTTTTTAATTGTGTCAAAAAAAAATTAACCTACTATGTTATTTTGAGCTTAATATCTTTTAAATTCTTTTTGATATAACAAAAAGGGGGAGAAATGGGTTGAAAATTTGATTTTTCAAGAGATTAAGGGGAAACTTTAATTTCATTCAATTTTTAAAATCTCTTATTCAAAATTTTAAAATACTAAGGGGGAGAATCTCAAACAATTTTTCAAGTTGGTTTTATAATATCAAAAGGAGGGAGATTGTAGAAATATATGTTTTGATATAATAATTGAAAAATGTTTTGGACTTAATTGAAAAGAATTTTAAATATTCTCTAAGTCAAAAACAACTTGAAAATAAGTTTGAGAATATTTAAAAAGGTTTTAGCAATGTTTGAAACGTTTTTAAGTAGCCAAACCAGTGATTTTAATGCACACGTTTCGATATAGGCATAATATGTATCGATACGTTTTGAAACTGCCAAAACTCGTTTCGATACAGGGCTTACCTGTTTTGATACGGATAGGTGTGGTTTCGAAACACCCTTTGGTGTTTCGATACGCCTACGTGGCATACATCCCAACGGCTATTTCCCAAGGGCTATTTGAATTGCAAGATGTTTCGATACGACACTAGGCGTTTCGATACGGACCAAAGTGTTTTGATATGGCACACTTCATTAGACTCCAACCGCTAGTTCTGAAGAAGGGCGTTTCAATACATCTACGCGTGCATCGAAACAGACATCACCAGAATTGCATTTATGGTGGGAAATAAAGTCTCCAACGGCTCTAATTTAATCCCAACGGTCCCCAACGGCTATAAATTGAATTGGAGTATAAAAGGGACCTCCAAAAATCAAGAAAAGACTAATGCTTCAATTGTCAACAACATTATGATGATTAAATTGTCTTAGAGCTTAAATTGTATATTTCTAGTATAGACAACAGTTGTGAGCCAAAATTGTCAAATTTGCTCAAGTGTTTAGGATTGGGTGAGTGAGCTTAAGAGTGCAAACTATCTACCTAGTGAGGGATTTCAAGTTTGCTCAAATTTTTTTTGTAAAGAGGGTTTACTCAAGCTTTAGGTTAGAAAGCTTTGAGTGTGTAAATGTTGCCTTCTTAGCCTAGAAAAGGGGAAGAAATTCAAGAGTGAATTTGGTGAAATCCGTAGTGGGAAGCTAAGGTAGTGGATGTAGGTGCTTGTTAGAAGGTCGAACCACTATAAATCCTTGTATCCATTGTCCAATTTTCACCTCCCACAAAATCACCCAAAATTCAACTTCTCCACCACTTGGCTAGCTAAATCGGTTGAAAGAAATCGAGCGTATCAAGCCTAACAATTTAATACATGAAAAATATGCAAATTAATGACTTATCATCTAACCATCAGTCTTTGGGTGGTAGGTTGTGCTAAAATGAGGAGTAATACCTAGTTTTTACCAATTCCTTCCAAAAGATGCTAGTAAATACTCTATCTCAATCAGAAATGACAATTTTAAGAGTGCCATGGAGTTTGTAGATCTGGTCTAGGTAGATCTTAGCAATGTCACTAGTAGTGAAGGGATGAGAAAGAGTGAAAAAGTTCCCATACTTTGTGTACTTATCCACTACCACCAGTATACAATTAAATCCAGTGGATAAGGGGAGACCCTCAACAAAGTCCGTAGAAATTGTCTCTCAAGCCTGTGTAGGAATTGGTAGAGGCTGCAACAATCCAGGCTTAGGAAAATCTTCATCCTTGACACGCTGGCAAATATCACACTGTTGGATATAAGCCTTAACCTGATATTTCATCCTTGTCCAATAAAAATAGAGTTTCATTATATGGTATGTAGCGTGTATGCCAAAATGCCCTTCAAAAAGGGAGTCATGTAGTTGAAACAAAATTTGTTGCCTCAAAGAACTTGTTGTGCCAATATAAACCCTTTTCTTGTATTTGAGAATACCTTGATAAAAGACCAGACTTGATTTGTAGTGTTTTAGACTAACAAGAAGGTGATCTCTTCCTTTGCAAAATTATCACCTATGTAACTGTTTTCAACTTCTGTATCCCAGAAAGGAACTATTGTAGTGGAAGTCATCTGGAATAAGGAAGGGTCTTGTCTTGATAAGGCATCAGCAACAACATTATGCTTGCCCTTTTTGTATTGAATGACATAGTCCAAACTCAGAAGTTTTGTGAGCCTTTTTTTTCTTTATTATTGTAAACAATTTTTCTCTAAGAGATGCTTGAGTGCTTCATGGTAAGTTTTAATAACGAATTAGTCGCCCTCCAAATAGTGTCTCCATTTAGTAACATCCATGAGAATGGTTATGTACTCTTTTTCATACACTGACAAATATGTATGCCCAAGACTCAGAGTTTTGCTCAAATATGCAATGGGTCTACCATCTTGTGACAAAACAGCTCCCACTCCCCTTGCACTTGCATCTGTCTCTAAAAAGTTTTCTTGCTAAAATCTAGTAGGGCTAACACTGGTGCCTTACATATCCTTCAATTCTTCAAAAAGTCAGTTTTGCTTCTTGACTCCAACTAAAATTATCATTTTTATCATATTGGTTAAAAGCCTACAGATGCTTCTGTAATTCTTAATAAATCTCATGTAGTAACCAGTGAGTCCCAAGAATCCCATCAAAGCTTTTAGTGTCTTTGAAAAAGGCCATGTCTTAATTGCTTCAATTTTAGACTGGTCAATAGCAACTCCTTGAAAAGAAATAGAGTGTCCCAAGTATTCCGCTTGTTCTTGTCCAAAGAAGCACTTGTTTCTTTTGGCAAACAAACTATTAGCTATCAAGATTTGTAGAACTGACTTCAAGTGATGACAATGTGTATATACATCTTTGCTATAAACAAGTCTGTCATCACAAAAATCTAGCACAAACGTTCTCAAATATGGTTCAAACATCTCATTCATAAGGACTTGAAAGGTTGTTGGAGCATTTGCCAGTCCAAATGACATGACTTTGAACTCAAAGCGATCATGATGTGTCCTGAAAGCATTTTTGTAGACATCTTCTTCCTTAACTCTTATTTGTCAATAACCAGGCCTAAGATCAATCTTGAAGAAAAACTTGGCCCCTGTCAATTCATCTAACAAGTCTTCCACAACAGAGATAAAAAATTATTTTTAAAAGTCATGGAATTTAACTGCTTGTAATTAACACATAATCTTCCTATAACATCCTTCTTTTTAACCAGCAAACAAGGAGAAGCAAAGGAGATTTTAGTGGTTCTGATGATAGAAGCTGCTAACATTTCATATATCTATTTTTTCACCTCTGTCTTTTGGTAGCGTGGAAACCTATAAGGTCTCAAATTTACAGGTTGGGTGCCATCTTTCAATGTTATGGCATGGTCATGCGGATTTTGTGGTGACATCCCTTGAGGGGTTTTGAATACATCTGCATACTCTTCTAGTATAGGCTCCAACTCAGCCTTTACTCCTGTAATTTCTTCGAGCTTAATAAGCAAATTTCTCCCATGCACTCTGCATCTTTCTCCACCATTTTCTGAAAATTTTCCCCAATTATCATCTTAAAGCTGGATTGTTTCATTCCTCCATTCAAAACTATCTTATCTTCATCTCTCTGAAAACTTAATATCATTTGGTTAAAATCCAAACTGATAGAGCCATGTCATTGCCCCCCATAAGTAACACTCTAAAATCATGCTCAAATTGGTAACCTTGCATTTTTCACTGTAATTGTCTTTATTTAGCAGTGCTATACAATTTTTTCCATTTGCTATTGTAATCACAAGAGGGTTGGTAGAAATTACTTCAGTGCCTTCTTTGGCCCATCCTGAATTGATAAAACTGTGGGTACTACCTTTATCCACCAAAATGTTTAGAGGTATGCCTTGATAGTTCCCTGGATTCTCAGAGTGCTATGTCCAACACTACCAACGAGTGTATTAATGGAGATTTTTAGTTCTTCACTTCTCTTTTTCATGCATTCTTCTAGAACTGCTTTATATTATACTTTTTCTTTCAATTCAGTTGGCTTTTCTTTCTCTTTTATAGAATTGAGTTGTTTAACTTTGCATTGGTGTTCAGGAAGAGAAAATTTTTCCTCACATTTAAAGCACATATTATGGGATCTCCTATACTCTAGTAGTACCTTTCATAGTCATTAATAATAGTAACATTCATAGAAATTTTACCTGAATTTCTAGTCTGGGAAGGACCAGGTGGTAGCAATGTAGCACTGTCAGGACTGAGCTCATCAACTTTTCTACTGAGTACTTTTATGAGTTTTGTCCCAATCACCTTTCTGTTTGTCCCACCATTTTAGAGTCTCTTTCTCATCATCCCACTTTTGAAGTCTGTTTTGTATGTTTGTCATATGTGTTTGCATTGCTGCTAAATCCACATTATCAGCTATTTCACTTTCTTCTTTGATTTTCTCAGTTTTACAAGGGATCAGTATTCAGTAACCAGGCTCTTGGCTCTTCATACCAAATTGTCACAACTCAAAATGAAGATAAAGAACGAGGATTTCAGAAGCAAAAGAATAAGGTTGAAAAAAAGGATTTTTTATTAATTCAAGGATCAGTAAATATATTGATTCAATAACATTACAATTATTTAATGACAAGTGTCAAGCTATCCGTTCTTCATGCTAACACTATGATTCCTCCAAGTCATAGAATACGTGTTCCCCAAGCTGAATTAAAGGACGAGCTATTGAGTCCTTCTTGGGCTTTTACTTCATTTCCAATCCAAGATGAGTTTGACTGAACGGTGCCTTTTCCTTATTTTTGAATTAATCCTCATTTTTACACCAACGTACTTCACTTCTTTCCCAATTCTCCAGATTTCTCTTCCATCGTGACAAGATCATGATTTCTTTTCTTTTTTGTCAAATTGTTATTTTGGACCTTGAGATATTAATTTCAAATCAAATATACGATTGGAGTTTGTAGTTTAATCGATGTGTGCATTTGAGTTTCGAGTGATTTGCTCCAAATCAAATAACTTTCCACCAAATCTAAAAAAAAAAGATCCACATAATAATTCCAAAGTTATACCTCAAGAACATGCATGCGCTGGACATCTATTGTCAAAACCATTCATTAGAACAGGAAATGATGAGCTATATAATCCAAACCCAATAAAACTCAGGGACTAACCAAAATCCTTAAATACTCCAGAATATCCAACCATTCAAGAATGCAGCTGCTGTTGAATCTAACAGTCTACATCCCCCTATACCTGAAGAAATAAACGGCCAAAAATGAAAAATAGAACATGACCAGCAAATAAACTAATAATATTAATTAAAAATAATTTAAATTATCTATATAAAAAACTCTAATTTGAGCACAAATACAATTCAGACTCATAAAAATATCGACATACCTCTTCCATGGGTGCAGCTTCTTCATTCTTTTCTTCATCCATATTATCAGCTTCAACGGTGGACTCGTTCTGAGTATCAGAATCCTTTTTTTCATCTCCCCCTTTAGCAACATCGGTATCAAAACCGGGAATTTTCAAATCTGCAGGAAGCTGACCTGTCTTTAATGCCTGCTTAACCAAAGAAGCATCCAGAATGTAGAAGTTAGAATTAAGAAAAACAAAATCTAAATGACACTTGTCTTTAAAAGCCACTCGTGCAATTAAGCAACCACCTTTTCAAGTCTTGCAACCTCTTCCAAAGTCTGAGAATTCACAATGGCAGCCTGCATATCAAATAAATCTAAACAAGATCAGAATTTGGCCCTAAGGATGCACTACAAAAGATGTACAAGTCATTTACAAATATGACATGTGAACAATGACCATTTATGCAGTTCAAGCCACAAATAAAACAAAATTGCAAGCTTTAGACAAATTAAAAAGTAGTGCACAAGGAAAATAATTTTGCATTTTAAACATGAATGCTCAACCATTCCAAAAAGTACCCCTCATTTAGATGCATTCTTACTGGACATGTATGTTTCCTTCCTATTAATGTTGCTGGTTAGATGGGTTTGCAAGAGAGGGTGGGTGCCACAAGCCATATTCTTAAAA
Organism: Hibiscus tridactylites; assembly: GCA_958450335.1. NCBI lineage: Eukaryota > Viridiplantae > Streptophyta > Magnoliopsida > Malvales > Malvaceae > Hibiscus > Hibiscus tridactylites. Next base: position 75,253,241 of record OY288279.1, read on the forward strand.
TATATGTAAAATATTAAGCTCACATTGACTGCCAGAGGGTGTGTCTACTTGAAGTGTTTCTATTAGGCAATAACTCATCAGGCATCTTCTTGCTCAACACTTTTGGGGCTGTCCTTTTTGACTTAGACCACAAATATAAGTAACATGGAAACTAAAGAGCGTGAATAAAAATACATTACTTAACATGTTCACACTTCACAGTGTCTATTAACAAGGTAATTTTACATGTTCATGCATACAAATCAGCAGTCACATTCACCAACAACCATTACGAGCATGACTGAGTCTGAAACTGATACAATCTACTAGCAATAGAAAACATAGGTAAAGAGTACTGAAGAGTTTGTGTAATTAAATTGGCAACTTTTTAAAACCCTTCCAAATCTTTGCTAATACAAATAAAACTCAAGAAAATTATAAAACCCTCAATGAAAAAAAAGCAATTAGGCCTTAAGCATAACTATGAAGCTTTCCATGAATTGCTTTGAAGTAAGGAAGATTACCTGATCCTATGTTTGCTTAGAAGTAAAGGAGGAAAGGAAAAGGGAAGAGAGGGGGTAGTGGAATCTCTCCCATGTTTGTAGAACATTCAATTTTATGGAAGGGAATTGAAGGGTGTGCATGACACATTGAAAACCATCATATTTTTAAAACCCTTCTCACCGTTGCTAAAAGTTTTAGATGGTAAAGACAAATTTATTCTTATGTTAATAACATTTTGGCCTATATCATGGAAAAATAAATGATAATGCTTTCATTTCCACCCATTACCCAGACAAGGTAAATAGACGAGCCTTTCTTCCCTTTGACACTTCCTTCCTAAGCAATAACACAAGGGATATCTTACCCTCTGCTTTCTCCTAGAGTTACATCCTTTCATTTTCCCTCTGTAGCTCCGAGACTCAAGATTATGATATGTAATTTATAGAACCACATACAATTACATTTGGTCATAAGAGGAAAACTTCACATACTTCTGTTTTCACGCATAGCCTTGCCTGGTATAACCTAAGCTTCCAGCATATTTCTCAAACATGATTCAGTTTAATAATTTTCTAATTCATATTAGTTTCATAAACTGACCTCACTCTTTGTAAAGTAATCATGTTAAATGGGATTTCAAATACAAGGTTAAGTCTTTCGTCATTCATTTCTATGGCATAATAGGGCTGCTTTTACATTTTCATGCTCAACTCCTTAGGGAGGTAAGAAGCTGAACAATAAAACAGGTTATACTTGGGACAACAAAGAATACAAGGATACCGAATTTTTATATTTCTCAGCAAACAAAACAAGGGAACAAAACCTGCAATCTTCAAAGATCTCTTAATCCAAATTCACTCTTAATGACTTTTGGTAGCTTAAGTCATAAAAATTCAATTCCCATTTCCCAACTAAGCCTGTTATAGGCTTCAAACTGCCTAACAAGTTTTCCAAGACATTCTGGGGTATTTTAGTACAACTTTTTAGTTTTGACCCTTTAATGACTGATTGATAGCCCTCAACTATAGGGTACTTTTTAGTTGGGTCACCCGAGTATAAAATGTTACAAATTGGTTACTCGAGTTATCAAAGTTACAAAATGATCACTGGCCGTTAATTTTTTATGGAAAGCTGACCTTGCAGTTAATAACATTGGCATAATAACAAATTCAGTCCTTAACCTGTACACATTATAATTTGATCCTAATTCCAAAATTTTAGCTTTCAACATTTAATATCATACCAATTTAATCCCTGCTATAACCCATTTCCTATTTCTTCTTGAAATTCACATATTTTGGGCTGGTAAGGAGACTTCTGGCACACAAGACAGTACTCATGGCCCATCCATTTCAGCTATTAATGTTGCTCAAGTAATATAACTTGACAATTGCAGATTTTTTGCAACATATGCTTCATGCGCTTATTTTCTTTTTTCTGCTCCTTATACATCTATTTTCTTTAACTTCATACGGACTGTTGGTGGGATACCGCCTAAAGAGAAGAAACGGACAGCTTTGATTGTTGTTATTACAATTTCTGTTGTGGGAGCCTTGCCACTTATGTATATGATCATTTACAGATAGAGCAAAGGAAATGATGAGGTGAAGGAAGAGTGGATGGGCCGTGGAGCAAAGCAAAGGGGCAATACAGGTGGCAAATGATGGTGTGGAGGAAGATGGTGGAGGAGAGAACAAAGAGAAAATGGGTTATAGCAAGTCCCTAATAAAGTATGCATAAGTCAAACACACCAAGAAAAATAATCGATACGAAAACTAAAAACTATCAACATTATATTATTATCTAAGTTTCAAACTAGCATTACGAAGAAAAGGCAATACCTTGATAGCTATAATTTGCTCAGGTGTGGGGGCAACCACTTTTGGCGTTTGTTCTTCCTCTGCAATTTCTGAAACATTTGGAACCTCTTTTGGTGCAACTGACTTTGTAGATTCCTTCTTTATTTCCTCTTCAACTTCTTTAGATGCAAAGAGATTTTCAGCTTCTAGTCTCTCCTATGAGAAACGAAACATAATTATGAGAAATTAATCCACACGAAAAGTTACACTTATATGAGGAATATAAACTACGGAAAACTAGAACATTTAGACCCACTCGCTTTCTTCCCCACCTACCCAAAGATGCAGAAAATTGCTTAAGCAACATCAAATTGACAATTCAATCCTACAGCAAAGCGTTTCTGTGTAGAATAAGTTAAAGATGAGCAATATTAAATCATTAGGTTTAAATAAAAAAGGCATTCGGCTAAAAGAGAATTTTTATTTTCAACAAAAAGCCGAATTTAAGATATATTTTCCTAGTCATGAGTGCACCTTATGCCCACGCCCCAATCGTCCTCCCGGAGGAATATGTGCTTCTAAAAGATCTTTTATACTGTGACCAATTCCAAAGTTAGTTCTATACATATGACCAGCAACGAGAAAAAGAAATGCAATAGCTAAATGATGGTGTGCAATATCAGTCAGCCATAAACTTTGCGTTTGTGGATGGAATCCCCCGAGAAGGGTTAGAATGGCAGTTCCTGATCCTTGGGAGGTACCAAATAAATGACTACTTGAATCGGGGTTTTGAGCATAAAGATTCCACTGCCTGAAAAAAATGGGCCTAACCCTTGGGGATGCGGTAATACATCTAAGAAATTATTCCATCGAACATATTCCCCCCGGGATCCAGGAATAGCGACATGGACTAAGTGCCCTGTCCAAGCCAAGGAACTTACTCCGAATAGTCCTGACAAATATAACTCCATCGACAATATAACTCCGAATCAGTAAAAAAGAACAGCATTTCATGAACCTACACTCGCTGCTGCAAAAATATGCACATATAATAAAACAATGTAAAATATGTTTAAATTTATAAAGCTAAAGGCTCAATTAGGCAATTTCTGTCAGAAAGAATGAATACAGGTATGTAGCCAGATGTTTCACGATTAACCACAGCAATTTTCACATATCTAAACATGATAGACAACAGAAAAAGCATAACAAAACAAGTAAAAAATTGTTTAAAAAGACAAAGTAATAGTGTAGCATATCCAATCACCTTAGCCTTCACTTTCTTGAAATCCAGAACACGAAGTGATTTGAGTTTGTGAATCACATATAACCTATAATTAGGTTTTTTTGTAATATTGTTATCCAACAGGCTAAGGAACTGCAACTTAGGAAGTGATGCAAGAGGGTCAATCTCCACTAAGTTCACCAGTCGATTATTCGTGAGAACCAACGTATGTAATTTAGGCAAGAACTCTGCGGGACAAGCGAAATGTGAACTTCATAAGAGTATTCCACCCAACACCATTTAAAAAGGAAAAGGCCACATGCTACAGTACCAGGAAATCCAAGTGTTGGTTCAAAGCCTACCTCCGATATTGGGATTGATACGCGTTACTCGGTTGTTGTTTATAAGTAAGGTACCCAAGCGTTTAAGATAAGGGAAGTTTTCCAGCTTCACTATCTCATTATCAGACAAATCTATTGTATCAAATTGGTCCTATCAAAATGAACAAATGTAACCAAAAAAACCCCACAAGTAAATCAAAAGGCAATGAATGCGCTAGAAGTGGCCACAGGCAAAGCAATGCAAACCTCGGTAGCACCCACGTTCTCTATTACAGCAATTTTATTACCTGAAACGGGAAAATGGAAAAGAGATTAAGTTCTAGAGAAAGGGAAGCTTGAGAACATTACTATTAGGGTTAGGGTTGGAGCGGAAGAAAGGAGAAGCAGAACCTCGAAGATCCAATTCTCGCTCTTTAAGGGGATTGAAGAAGTGAGGACACTTCCATATCAAGTCGGCCGTGAGTTTCACCATACCTAACTTCTTTTTTTCTCTTTTCTCGTCTGCTAAAACCCTAAACCACCGCCGCCGTCTTGCAGTAAATGAGTGAGCGGCAAGTCGACTACTCCGCTTCTTTGCGCCTTCACTCGACTCCTACTAAATGAATAAAAGATGGATTTCGTTTGCAAATTTTCTTCTTTTTTGGTTTCCGTTTTCAATTTCCTTCACAGGCTTTTAAAGAGGGGTTAAACGACAATCATTTGTAGCAAGTAAAATAATTTGGTTAATGGAATATTGGATTATATTTGGAATAAAATTTTTAAAATTAATTTGTTTGGTAGAGAAAAGAAAATTAGAAATATGTAAAATTAAAGTGATGGAAGAATGGAAATTTTTTTTATTGGTGTGATTGGTTGAAAGAATGAAAAATTTAAAGGAAAATAATTTTATTTGGTACAATGAAAAATTCGAGGGAAGAAAATTGAGTTTTGAAAAATTATAATTTATTTTTATTTTTTATTTTTATATTGAATCAAATATTTTTTCGTTTCAAATTTATTTTAATAATTTTATATTTATATTGAATCGAGTTCTTTCATTTTCTTAATAATTTTAATTCAATTATATATATTATATTAAAAATCAATAAAAATGTGAAAAAATCATTTTAAAGAATTTTTTTAATATAATTAATATATAATCATTGAATTATGATATTCAATAAAAAAGTAAAACTTATTAATAAAATTAAAGAACTAGGATCAATATTATATATATGACATTATGAAAATAAATGTAAAAAAGAAAAAATATTTGATTCAATTTAAAAATATAAAAATTATAAGTCTATTTTCATTTAAATCTTGATTTAACTTACTTTAAATATATTAAAAATGTTTTCATTTCTAATTAATTATTTGAATTGATTCAATAGTTTGTGTGTTTTTACACATGTAAAGTTATCTAAGTTTGAGTCACTCTAGGAGTGGGAATTGCGTGGGAAATATCTGAAAACCATGGGGATCTTAACCGATAGGGATGAGCAATAACCGAAACCTTCACCACGGGGACAAAGACGGAGAAAATTGTTGAATTGATCAAATGATGGCTAAACACCAAGATGGGGTGAATTGGTGGAATAAAAATTGAAGGGTGCAAATAGATAATTTAAAAATGAAGACAATGCGATTTTAGAGTGGTTCAAGCTTCAAACAAGCTTTACATCTACTACCTCAGCACCCTACCTAGGATTTCAACAATTCAGTAACTTGAATTCGTCCCCTTTTCTCGACTTAAGAGGAAACCTTACAAATAGGTCAATCTTTCTACCCAAGGATTGACCTAAATCACTGTTTACAAAAAAAAAAGATAGGCAAACTTTGTATGTACCTCTCAAAGGCTAATTATTTACCCAATTACACATAAACACTCTTCAAACTCTAAAAAGATTTACAATAAAAAATTCCAAATGAGTTGGGTACAAGAATTTGACTCTAAAGGCACAATAGTTTAGAATAAATGCTTTGATGTTGCTTGATGGTTCAATAATAATTGTTGTAGCTTTAGAGGCTTGTTTTTATACTCTTGCATTGATTTCTAGCCGTTTGGGTGGTTGAGGTCATTAATCTAGCCGTTGGGCTGCATTTTCCCGCAATAAATGCTCCTCAATTGCATACCATATCGGTACCTTTTGTGATAGTATCGGTACTTGTCTCAAAGAAGAAAGAGCCGTTGTGACTGAAAAACAAAGTGTATCGATACGCGAGAAGGGCGTATCAGTACGATCGTAAGGGGCGTATCGATACGAAATGCCGTATCGATACGATTTTTGCTCACTAAAATCCTTATTTGTGTTTTGATAATAAAACGTATCGGTACGCTCCCTTTTGCGTATCGATACGGTCCAACGACCATTTAAAATTTAGGATTCCAATAACTGACAAGCCAACGTTCGAATAATAAATGTGAAGATTTTGCAATGGTCAGCATATCGTATTGATACGATGACATACCCTATCGGTACGCTATAGCATTAAAATGATTTTTTTTTAAAAACCGTATCGATACTATCTCGATGAGTATCAATACGCTATAGCTTAAGTCTTACCCAAATGAATATCGTATCGATACGGGGTTAAACCGTATCGGTACGCTATGGTCGATTAAAATTCCAGTGTTGAAAATCCGTATCGATACGCTATAGGGTATCGATACGCCTGGGCATTTTGTTGAAGTTTGGCTTGAAAAAACTTGAAAATACTTAGAGAATTTGAACCATTTTAATATGTTTTGACTTGAAAGAGTACTAGTTCAAAAAGGCTTGTCAATAAGTGAGTTTTTGAAATGCTTAAAAAATTTATTATTTTTGCAATTAAGTCCCTAAAGTTATTTGTTATATCAAAATCAATTTTGGTTTTACAAAAGTTTTATCACCGAAGCTCAAATGGGGATGGGAACGAAGATTGTTATATCCGAACCGTGGGAATAACCGAACCGTAACCGTGTAAATAACTGTGGGGATCCCCAAAAAATATCCACAAGGATCCCTGATATTTTACAAAAAAAATTAAAACATATAAAATTAACTCTTATTTACATGTATACATATCTATCTTATTATCAATATATTTGTGCCTTTTGTTTAAACCTTATTAAGTTTGAATGACCTCTCTAGTAATTTACCATTTTTTGTTAATTATATAATCTATTTATCTCTCTAGTTATGTCGTTCATTTTACACAAAAACCTTGTTCCCCTTCAGCCATATGTTTAACTATATTAAGTATGTTAGGATTTTTGTTTTGATATAATAATTGAAAAATAGTTTTGGACTAAATTGAAAATATTTTAGAAATGGTTTTACGTCCAAACAACTTGAAAATATGTTTGATGGTTTTTATAAGGCCTTAGAAAGGCTTAAACATGTTTTCAAATAGATAAACTTGAGTTTTCTTTAGTACCGTACTGATATGGTCTCAATCGTATCGATGCCTTTTAGGGTTTCAGCTACAATCTTTTTCCAGTAGCCAAAACTCGTACCGGTACAGGCTAAGTCGTACCGATACGAAGAGGGCCGTGTCGATACACCCTGATGCGTACTGATACCCTATGTTTTGAGTTCCCCAACGGCTATTTTCCCTAACAGGTCATACCGATACGCTATGTAGCATACCGATACCTGAAGGCAGTTCAGAACTCAACGTCTAGTTTCCAAGAAGGGCGTACCGATACCCTACTGCCCAGAACTGCATTTATTGCAGGAAATAAAGCTACCAACGGCTCCAATTCATCCCCAACGGCTAGAATCACATTTGAGAAGATAAAAAGACCCTTCAAGCACTTGGAACAACTAATGATCCTCAAGTCAACAATCTATTGATTAAGAAATGTCTTAGTACTCAAGTTTCATACTTTTGTATAGACAGATACTGTGAGCTTAATTGTCAATGTATGCTCAAGTGTATTAGGATTGGGCGAGAGCTTTAGAGTGCAAACATATACCTTTGTAGAGGAATTTTAGTTTGCTTTGAATTTACTCTTGTAAAGAGTGTTCCCAAAACTTTGGGTAGAAACTTTGGATGCTAGACTTGGGTAATAAGTCTAGGTTGTAAAGATTGTTGAAGAACTAAGTGTTTTGATATAATAATTGAAAAATGTTTTGGACAAATTTGAAAAGAATTTAAAACATGTTCTTTAGTCCAAACAACTTGAAAATAAGTCTGAGGTATTTAAAAAGGTTTTTGACAAAGTTTGGAATGCTTTAAAGTAGTCAAACCTAGCTTTTCAGCACTACCGTACCGATACGGTATACCCCGTATCGATACTTTTTTACTCAAGATTTGATTCTGCCAAAACTCATACCAATACAAACTTGCTCGTATCGATACAGATAGGGATCGTACCGATACGCCTTTTAAGCGTACCGATCCCTGTTTTAACAACCCTCAACGGCTATTTCCCAACGGTCTTTTAAAGTACAGACCGAACCAATACGCTTCCTAGCGTATCGATACACATAGGCTGGCAAGAGCCCAACGGCTAGTTCTGAAGAAGGGCGTATCGATACGCCTCCTCGAGTACAGATATAGAAGGCTGCAGAACTGCATTTATGGTGGGAAATAAAATCTCCAACGGCTCCAATTCAACTCTAACTGCTAATAACGGCTACAAACTCAATTAGGAGTATAAAAGGGATCTCCAAGCATTAAGAGAAGGCTAATGCTTCAATTGTCAACAACACTATGATTAAGATTTTTTCTTAGAGCTTAATTGTCCATTTTCTTGTATAGACAACATTAGTGAGCTAAACATTGTTAAATTTGCTCAAGTGTTTAGGTTTTGGGTGAAAGCTAAATAGTGCAAACAAACACCTATTAGAGGGATTTCAAGTTTGCTTAGAATTTCTCTTGTAAAGAGGGTTTACTTAAGCTTTGGGTAGAAAGCTTTGAGGGTTGTAAAGGTTACCTCCTAATCCTAGAAAAGGGGACAAAATTCTTAGTGAATTTGGTTGAAATCCTTAGTGGGGAGCTAAGGTAGTAGATGTAGGTGCTTGTTAGAAGGTCGAACCACTATAAATCCTTGTGTCCAATTCCAATCTTTTAGCTTCCACTTTAACACCAAAAAATTCAATCTTCTCCGAACTTGGCAAACACATCGGTTGAAGGAAATTGAGCATCCTAAAACCCAACAGTTGTCTCCCAAGCCTTGAAAAGGGGAAGAATTCTTAGTGAATTGGTTTAAATCCTTAGTGGGGAAATTAAGGTAGCGGAGTAGGCTTTGGTTAGAAAGTTGAACCACTCTAAATCATATGTCAAAATTTTCTATCTTTTTGCTTCCACCACCATCAGCCAAGAAATCACTTCTCCACCACTTGACAAGCAAATCAGTTGAGGATATCGAGCTTCACGGGGTATATGACATGTAAATTGAAATCGACAATATATTTTAGTTAATAAAATAGTAAATTTTGTTTAACCGTTAGGGGTGAGGATTCTTTGAAAAATGTGGGGATCCGATGGCTATGGAGATGGGGACGAAAAATTCACCGAAGCATACAATAGGAATTACCCAAAACTGTACCCGCAAGTATTGAAGACGAAGTTTGGAATGCAAAACCGTCCCTGAAGCGACCGATTCCCACCTCTAGTCACCTCTCAGCCATTTTTATTTCTTTTTTCCATAGCATTTAATGTGTTATAAGATATATATATATATATAAGAGTACAATCAATAAACCAAAACAATATTTTGTAAAATTTCGAGATCACGATCCTTTTACTATTGAGAGATTCTAGGGTGAAACCTTTAATTTAAGGCTAATTTAAGGATGACCGGTTCTTCATGTTATAAGTTTGTACATAATTTATTACGAGGTTTGTACATAATTGATTACAGAAATGTAATAAAAACGGTATATACATAAAACATTACAACAAAGAATATATATATACCGAGATTATTATAGAGAGTACATAGTTTCTTACAACTATTATAATAAAAACGGTAGGTACCTAATTTATCACAGCTTGTACGTAATTTGTTACACAATTTGTAAAGAAAACGGTGTGTACCAAAATCATTACATGAAATCACCAAAACCAAAAGTACCTCAACCAAGGGTAAAAAACTATGTACATACATAGTTTGTTACATGAAAACCTAATTTGTTAGAAAAAGTATGAGAAATTAAGTATGTACTTAATTTATTACACATTATATGTAATTTGTTACAGAATTTGTAAGGAAAACGGTACGTACCAAAATCATTATGTGAGATCACCAAAACCAAAAGTACCCCAATGTTGCGCGATCTTGCAATACTATAAATGATACGCAAATGGTGCAAGTATACACGTCGAACGAGTAATAAAGTGATGAGTGAGTATCATCCCCACGAGGATTTGGAGGTATTCACGGTTGTTGTAATAATAAGGATTGAACTTTTTGCAGATGACAATGCTATAGTAAAGGAAATGGTGTAAAATAACGCTGAAGCAAAACAGTGCAGAGAAAGATGAGATAACAATATGATAGACAGGTCCCCTTTCGTATGCGAAACTCACTACGGAATGATTGGCTGGGAATGATGGACAACCTAACTCAAGCTTCTTAACGATACTAAGGCTCTTCAGCTATCTTCTATGCTAGGCGAGATTTGCTAAGAATGCTCCTAAACTATCTATAGCAATGAAATTGGGAGTCAGAAATTCTACAACCATACCTCTCGGCGTAAACTCTTAACACCCCTACCCTTCACAAACTATCCTTTTTAGCCCTTGAAACCTATCACTTATCTCTAAGGTAGGTTAGAGTCCACCTCTCAACAGTCACTTCATTGCTTATAAGGGTTCTAAGGCTAGCTCTCTCGATTACTAACCCCAACATACACTTAAAGAACGACCAACTCTCGAAGGCGCTTAAGGTAGGGCCTATCTCTCAAAACACTTACAACCCTAAGCTCTTACAACTTTAAGGAAATGAGAAATGCATAAGCAAAGCATAGAATCATGATAAACACTGAAAAATCTATAGCATACATTAAAAAGTACTCAAAATAAAATCATCCATCAAACCCAAGCCACCTAAAATAGTTCGTGGCTGGGCAATATCATCCAACCAAAACCAACCTTCTGAGCAATTCCCGGCACATGCTTTCTCTCTTGACTCCTTTTCTGCGCACCACCACAACCAAAACCAACCTTCCGCGCAGTACCCCTCAAGATGAACCAATAACCAGCAAAGATAAAGATGCACCTAGAAGAATAAAATGCAACCTAAATGCAGTCTAAATGCTATGGTATGAACTCAAGAACAGACAAATGCTATGGCAAAAAGGTATGAAAACAAGGATATTTATGCAGTTATCACACCCCAAAACTTAAGCTATTTCTTATCCTCAAGCAATGAATAGAACATAACAAAAGACCTACTATGGCAAAGATTTAACCTAGAGGGTTGCTATGGCAATATTTCAGTCCTCAGAAATAACTTAGGCAAATAAATAAATATACACAACCAGACATGAGATTCTTAAGAACCTTCCTTAGGATTAAGCTGTGTGAGTGTGTACGTGGCTGCCTTCCTCCTATACATAAGCTAGTGAGACAAATTTTCAAGGAAGCTCCCTAGTTATACCCTATTTATGTTCTCTAGTTCCTTTCCAATTTTTAGACTCCCACAGATATAGGTTTACTGCTACGAAGGGTGTCAGCTCATCACAACTACCGTCTTTAACTCTAGATGAGCATGGAGCAAACCTCTCACCCCTGAGCTAGTAGGTAGAGTCATCCCGTGACAACTTTCATTCACCCATAGGCTATAGCAAAGCTTTATTTTTCTCCTTGTTTTGTTTTTTAACACTGAAAAAGCTATAGCAAAGCGGAGTGTCCTTCTACAGATATGTCGTAGCATTTATTCGTTTGTTTTAGCACAAGGTCATCTAGTTTTTCTTTTAAGTTCTCTAGAGTTTACATATCAGAGTTTACTAGGGTTCTTCCTAAAAAAAATTCTAACAAACTTACATATAGAAAGAGAGCAGCTGTGTAACAAAATTTTTAACAACTGGATCCTAAAGTCAGTTCTACAGATCTCAACTAGTTGTGTTTTTTCTAACTTAGTTCAGGCCTTAGAGATTTCATCGTCAGACATCATAAATACATTCATAGGCTGTCTCTAGACTTAACAAAATGACATAGTAAAAATTTTGTTCTATCCTATAATGCATATGCTAAAGCAAAATATTAACTATGAACACTAACACCCCCAAACTTGAGAAATGCAGTGTCCGTAATGCCTAGACTAATCTACACTATATGCCATAAAAAATGAAAAATTAAAAAGAAAAAGTTAGTTACCTCCTAGGTGCGGAGGCTAGGTGGTGCTACTGGTGTTGTCAATTGATGTCTCAGAAGAGTAGTGGTGTGGGTCTACCACATCGTCCACACTCTCTGATGAGACCGATTGAGCACTAGACGAGGGCCTAACATGTCCAACAGTATGTTTGATGCGAGTTTTCAGTCTGGATGCTGTAGCATCCTCAGATTGTATTGGTGTTGGCTCAGTTGCTTCTGTTGTAGCAGTTTCCTTCTGAGGGGTTTCCTCAGGATCACTCGGTACGTTCTTTGGCTCAAAAGTGGGTTTTTTGGTCGTGATGGTTTAGGATTAGTTGCCTTTCTGGTGCGTTTCCTTTTCTTGGCCTGAGAGGCTGCTGGGTTGGTTTCTTCTGCAGTGGGTGGAACAGAAGGAGTTTCTTTCTCTGGCTGGGCAGTTGGAGTTGCTGGTGCTTTCTTTCTTGGAGTCTTTTTCTTGGCAGCAGGTGGGACGGAGCTAGGGTCATTGGGAGACATTGTGCTTGTTGTAGCAGTGGTGGGGGCTTGTAGTAACTCCATAGAAAATACTCGAAAAGAGACGTTATGGTCCGATAGGAGTTTGCTTAAGTAGGATGCTATGGCACTATCGCGGTGTTGGGCATATTTGAAGTACGCTCGCTAGTGTGCCTTCATTAGGCTGAGCTCAGAGCTCTGTTCTTTTTTTGTTTCCACCAATGCTTCCACTCGTGCTGCAGCAAAACTTTTAGCTCCTCTCCCCACTGCTTGCTGAGGCATGTCTTCATTAAATCCTAGGAGTTCCGTAACGAGGGCTGGAGTCAAACCTGTCTTTTCTAAAAGAGTTGTATCTACAAGATCATCTATGAAGACGTCTTTCCTTTTACACAAGGCGGTGATCAGGTTAGGAAAAACAAGGGGACTACGGGGCTGTTTCAAACAAGCATATACCTCATCCACCATTATCTTTCCTACGTCAATTTGTCTACCATGTATTATCGAATGAATGAGAAAAAGTCGAGAGATGTGGATGGTAGCAGTGTGTAGTGTAGACATAAGCTTATGTCTCACAAAGTGTAGTCTAGGTTTAGCATCCTTTTTAGTCACTAAGTACTTAATGGCTGAATGATCGGTATGAACTATGACCTTAGTGCCTATCAAGTATGACCTAAACTTATCGAAGGAAAATACTACAACAAGCAGTTCTTTCTCAGTAGTGGTTTAATTGATTTGTGCATCATTCAAAATGCGACTAGCATAATAAATAACATGAAAGGGTTTACCTCGGCGTTGTCCAAGTGCTGCACCGACAACGTAGTCACTTGCATCACACATCAGCTCAAACGGCTCGTTCCAATCAGGTGGGATGACAACTGGTGCTGAGATAAGATTCTCCTTCAGTTCTTGAAATGCGCTATGGCAATCTTTGTCAAACACAAATGGTTGATTTTGCTGTAGCAAATTGCATAGCGGCTTTGAGATCTTGGAAAAATCCTTGATGAATCTCTGATAGAAGCCAACATGCCCTAGAAAGCTTCTTACTCCCTTGACAGTAGTGAGGGGAGGTAGTTTTTCAATGACCTTGACCTTTGCTTTGTCAACTTCTATCCCTTGCTTCGAAATCTTGTGGCCGAAGATCGTTCCTTCCATTACCATGAAATGGCATTTTTCCCAATTGAGTACCAAATCCGCTTCCTCACACCTCTTTAGGACCTTGGCAAGATTTCCCAAGCATGTGTCGAAGTTATCTCCGGAGACCGAGAAGTCATCCATGAAAATTTCTGAAAAATCCTCGACCATGTTTGAAAAGATAGCCAACATACATCTTTGAAAAGTTGCTGGAGCATTGCAGAGACCAAAGGGCATTCTCCGAAAAGCATAAGTTCCATAAGGGCATGTGAAAGTCGTCTTCTCTTGGTCTTCAGGTGCTATAGCAATCTGATTGTATCCAGAATATGCATCGAGGAAGTAGTAGAATGCCTTGCCCGCTAGTTGATCCAACATCTGATCAATGAACGGGAAGGGAAAATGGTCCTTCTTGGTCGCCTTGTTGAGCTTCCTATAGTCCATGCAAATCCTCCACCATGTGACAGTTCTAGTAGGCAATAGCTCATTCTCCTCGTTGCTTACCACGGTCACACCTCTCTTCTTCGGTACACATTACACCGAGCTGACCCATGAGCTATCGGATATCGGGTAGTTTACTCTAGCATCCAACCACTTGATTATCTCTTTCATCACTACTTTGGGGCTCTACTGAATTGTTGTGACAATCTTCAAGCAAAATTTTGTGCATACATATAGCAGGGCTTATACCCTTCAAATCAGCCATAGTCCACCCTATTGTTTTTTTATGCCGTAACAACATATTTACCAAACTAGTTTCTTGCTTAGGTGTTAGACTAGATGAAATTATCACAGGAAAAGTTTCATTGCCCCCTAAATAAACATATTTAAGATGTGATGGAAAATGTTTCAGTTCTAAATAAGGTGCATGCTCAAGGGAAGGTTTAGAAGGTACAAATTCTGAAAAATCAAGAGGTTCAAAGTGCGTACCTGGTCTAGCCTCGAGTCGACTAGACTGCTCCAGTTCCCTTGAGAGCTCTTCTTGGTCTGAATCATCATCTTTGCAGAGTGCTTCAAACTCTTCCATTTGCATCTCATTGCTACAGCAAAACTCATCAATCATATTATGTGCTGTAGCAAATACATATTGGCATACTCCTGGATTGTCTGCATACTTGAGGGTGTCATTAATATTGATCGTGACCGTCTGATCAGCCACTCACATCGTGAATTCACCCTTCTCACAATCGATCAAAGCTCGCCCTGTGGCTAAAAATGACCTACCCAAGATAATGGGTGTGTTGCTGTCAGCTTCACAGTCGAGGATTAAGAAGTCGACTGGAAAGATAAATCTGTCCACTTTTACCACAACATCTTCAACTCTTCCTTTGGGCGAACATGAGAATGATATGCTAGCTGTAGCACAACCTTGGTGGGTTGTGCCTCTCGAATTCCCAGTTTCAGAAAAATTGACTTGGGCATTAAGTTAAAACTTGATCCCAAATCACAAAGAGCTTTTCCAACAAACTTGTCGCTAATAGAACATGGGATAGCAAAACTACCTGGGTCCTTCCTCTTAGGTGGAAGCTTGCTCCACATAGAGTAGCATTCTTCTGCTATAGCGACAGTCTCTTGCTTCTCGACCTTCCTATTTTTTTGACTATATCCTTGAGGAACTTGGCATATGTTGGCATCTGATCAATGGCCTCCAGAAATAGGACATTGATATGTAGTTTGTCCAGGATATCCACAAATTTCTAGAACTGAAGGTCTTCCTTCCGCTTCTTGAATCGTTGAGGAAAAGGAGGTGTGGGTCTAACTTCATTTGTCTGAATTGGTGGAGTTACATCTTTTGTTGTAGCAAAAGCATGCTCCTCCTATGGTGTTTCTTTTTCTACGACGTTCTCACCCTTCTCTTCAACTGGAGGATCTTGTAAGTTATCTTCTTCTTGAGGCAAGTTGACCTGAGAGTCCCTCCTTCTCTCTTTCCCCAAACTTGTCTTCCTTGCTAACTTCCTTGCCACTCTTTAATGTGAGTGCGCTGCATTGTTCCTTGCTATGGTGCTTAGTGGCTTCAGTGTCACTAGGCAGACTTCCTTGTGGTCGCACATGCAAGGTTTGAGCTATCTGACCAACTTATGTTTCTAAGGCTCGGAGAGAGGAACTATGGCTTTGCAATAAGGCTCATTGATTTTTAATGTTTGTTGCATGATCCTGTAGCAAAACTTTCGTGGTTCCCATGAAATCTTTTGTCATAGCCATAAATTCTTTGAATGTAGTCTCCAACGAACTGTTTGATGAAGATGCTGCTCCCTCGTGACCTTTCCATGGCATCATCTGGTTAGAAGATGGTACTTCGATCAGATTTTGCTGTGGTGCTGACTGAGCAGGATTACTGTGCCCTTGATTACCCCAACTGAAATTTGGATTCTGACGCCATCCTGGGTTGTAGGTATTGTAGTATGGATTGTTGTTGCGGTTAGAATTCCCCACATAGTTGGTTGACTCTTGATTGTCAGAGCATTCTCTCAAATGGTGATTGACATCGCATCTGAGACATGAGGTTGTGGATTTCACTTCCTTGACTTTGTTGGGACGTTGGAGGTTCTTTAGCATAATTGTGATAGCAGCTAACTGGGTGGCTATCGAGTCATCAACTTCACTATCTCGAGCTACTTGGGTTCTCCTCCTCGTTCCAAGCCTTGTGGTCAGAAACTGGTAATCATTGTTGGCTACCCTATCGAGAATGTCAAATGCTTCCTCCGGTGATTTGTCTAACAAGGTCCCATTTGCTGAAGCATCTACCATCATCCTTGTAGGAGCATTTACCCCATTATAGAACATAACCACTTGGGTCCAATCATGAAAACCATGATTTTTTCACTTCCTCAATAATCCCTTGAATCGATCCCAACATTCATACATGGATTCGTCATCAGCTTGGCGAAAAGAAGCTATATCATTTCTAAACTGAGTGTTCCTATTTGGTTGATTATATCGTAGCAGAAAACTTTTGCATAGATCTGTCCAAGTCTCAATTGATCCAGCCGGCACTCCACTGAGCCATGCTCTAGCACGACCACGTAAAGAATATGGAAACAATTTAAGCTTCAGCACATCCTCGTGCACTCTTTGTTGTCTGAATGAGTCATAAATTTCCAAGAAAGCACGAGTATGTTGTCTTACATCATCGTGAGGCATACCTCCAAACTAACCAATAGTGTTCAACATGTTGAACAAAACAGGTTTAAGCTCGAACTAGGCTGCCTGAATTTCCGGAGCTACTATTCTGGGATAGAGATCGTCCAAGATAGAAGTTAAATGATCCCTAATAGCTCGAGGTCGAGCTGCTTCTCCCTGGCCATTTGCCATAGCATCTCTGTTACCTTGAGGTGGTGGTATTTCTCCGTTCATGTTTCTAGTCTCTTGTCGTCGAACACGTCTCCTAAGTCTCAAGAAATGCTCGATCTCAAAAATAGGTGATTGCAGGGGTCCTCTAGGTCGCCTTCTGGTCATACACTAGCAAGACACCTGAAAAGAAAAACGAAAAACCTAAAATAAATATGTACAAAAACAAAAAGAACAAGCGATAAAAAATAAAAACCGTAAACAACCAATTGCCAATCCCTGGAAACGGCGCCAAAAACTTGTTGCGCGATCTTGCATTACTATAAATGATACGCAAATGGTGCAAGTATACACGTCGAACGAGTAATAAAGTGATGAGTGAGTATCATCTCCACAGGGATTGGAGGTATTCACAGTTGCTGTAATAATAAGGAGTGAACTATTTGCAGATGAAAATGCTATAGTAAAGGAAATGGTGTAAAATAATGCTGAAGCAAAACAGTGCAGAGAAAGATGAGATAACAATATGATAGACATGTCCCCTTTCGTATGCGAAACTCACTACGGAATGACTGGCTGGGAATGATGGACAACCTAACTCAAGCTTCTTAACGATACTAAGGTCTTCAGCTATCTTCTATGCTAGGCAGGATTTGCTAAGAATGCTCATAAACTATCTATAGCAAGGAATCTGGGAGTCAGAAATGCTACAACCATACCACTCGGCGTAAACTCTTAACACTCCCCTACCCTTCACAAACTATCCTTTTTAGCCTTGAAACCTATCACTTATCTCTAAGGTAGGTTAGAGTCCACCTCTCAACAGTCAGTCCATTACTTATGAGGGTTCTAAGGCTACCTCTCTCGATTACTAACCCCAACATACACTTAAAGAACGACCAACTCTCGAAGGCGCTTAAGGTAGGGCCTATCTCTCAAAGCACCTATAACCTTAAGCTCTTACAACTTTAAGGAAATGAGAAATGCATAAGCAAAGCATAGAATCATGATAAACACTGAAAAAACTATAGCATGCATTAAAAAGTACTCAAAATAAAATCATCCATCAAACCCAAGCCACCTAAAACAGATCGTGGCTGGGCAATATCATCCAACGTATTATTGTGATAACATCACCAAATATAAAGATATGACAAGAAATTGCTATAGCAATAGAAAGAAAGGTGAACTCCCTCTCCGCCATGGATTGCCTGACTGTCTTAGGCTCACCGCCTCTCTCGAGGCCAGTGAGGCCACTCCCTTGAGCTTCAACGATGGAGGACACCAAACTGGAGAAGATGAAGGTGAAAACTTCTCTCTCCTTTTCTCTTTCTTCCGCCTATCTTTTTGCAACACAATATCACCCACGCCTTTCTCCAAGCTTCTCTCCCCTTTATATAGTGGAGGCTTCTAGGGTTTGGTGCCCTAAAGATGCCTTGATAATCCCAAGGAATATCAACCGACAAGGTCTACCCCAAGGGGACAAGGAGGACAATCTGCAGGTGGGTATCGGCTGCTGCACATGTCAAATCGTCCTTTACTGCGTTTTCACGTGCTTCTGCAGCTCACGTGCTGGCCAATATCCACTTCCATCATGCTATAGCAATTCTCGACATGGGCTTTCTCTCTTGACTCCTTTCCTGCGCACCACCACAACCAAAACCAACCTTCCGAGCAGTACCCCTCAAGATAGACCAATAACCAGCAAAGATAAAGATGCACCCAGAAGAAGAAAATGCAACCTAAATGCAGTCTAAATGCTATGGTATGAACTCAAGAACAGACAAATGCTATAGCAAAAAGGTATGAAAACAAGGATATTTATGCAGTTATCACCCAACCAAGGGTAACAAACTATGTACATACATATTTTATTACATGAAAACCTAATTTATTACAAAAAGAATGAGAAATTAAGTATGTGCTTAATTTATTACACGTTGTACGTAATTGTTTACACAATTTGTAAGAAAAACGGTACGTACTGAAATCATTAATGAGATCTCCAAAACCAAAAGTACCCCAACCAAGGGTAACAAACTACGTACATATATATTTTATTACATGAAAACCTAATTTTTTACAAAAAGTATAAGAAAATGAGTATGTACTTAATTTATTACACGTTGTCCGTTATTTGTTACACAATTTGTAAGGAAAGCAGTATGTACCAAAATCATTACATGAGATCACCAAAACCAAAAGTACCTCAAACAAGGGTAAAAAAACTATGTACATACATAGTTTATTACATAAAAACCTAATTTGTTACAAAAAGTATGAGAAATTGAGTATGTACATAATTTATTAAACACTGTACGTAATTTATTACACAATTTGTAAGAAAAATGGTATGTACCGAAATCATTACATGAGATCACCAAAACCAAAAGTACCTCAAACAAGGGTAATAAACTATGTACATACATAGTTTATTACATAAAAACCTACTTTGTTACAAAAAGTATGAGAAATTGAGTATGTACGTAATTTATTAAACGTTATACGAAATTTGTTAAACAATTTGTAAGAAAACGGTACGTACCGAAATCATTACATGAGATCACCAAATCCAAAAGTACCCAACCAAGGGTAACAAACTATGTACATACATATTTTATTACATGAAAACCTAATTTGTCACAAAAAAGTATGAGAAATTAAGTATGTACTTAATTTATTATAGTTGTACGTAATTATTTACAAAATTAGTAACAAAAACAGTATGTACCTGTAGAACTAAGTGTTTTGATATAATAATTGAAAAATGTTTTGGACTAAATTGAAAAGAATTTAAAATATGTTTTTAGTAAAAAACCACTTAAAAATGTATTTAAGGGTTTTGCAAGGCTTTGGAATGATTTAAAGTGCATTTAAAGTAGTCAAAACCCTGTTTTAAGTGTAACTATATCGATATTGTAGGGCACCGTATCGATACCCTTTAGGGTTTTAACTATAGTGTTTTTTTCAGTAGCCAAAACCCGTACCGATATGCTTAGCCGTTTCGATACGGTGTGGTTTAAAATAGCCCGACGGCTAGTTCGCATACCGATACGGTTGTATCGCGTACCGATACCCTCAACTACCCCTAACGGTTGATTTCCCAATGGTCTTTTAAATTGCAGGACCGTACTGATACGCTTACTAGACGTATCGATACGCACCAGCTGCACGCACTCAACGACTATTTCTTTATCGGGACCGTATCGATACGATTTCAAGGGTATCGATACGCCAAGTTGCAGAACGTTGTAATGGTTTCCTCCTAGTCCGATACGATTTCTTTATCGGTTATTTCTTTAAACTTCTCTTGTGAGA
Source organism: Hibiscus tridactylites (assembly GCA_958450335.1). Lineage (NCBI taxonomy): Eukaryota > Viridiplantae > Streptophyta > Magnoliopsida > Malvales > Malvaceae > Hibiscus > Hibiscus tridactylites. Next base: position 75,273,583 of record OY288279.1, read on the forward strand.
GAGTGCTTGATCAAGCTTTGGGTAGAAAGCTTGATCGTTGTAACGGTTTCCTCCTAATCCGAGAAAAGGGGACAAAATTATTAGTGAATTTGGTTGAAATCCTTAGTGGGGAGCTAAGGTAGTGGATATAGGTGCTTGTTACAAGGCCGAACCACTATAATTTCTTGTGTCTATTGTCTATTTTTATCCTTCCACAAAATCACCGAAATATCCAATCTTCTCCACACTTGGCTAGCTAGAACGGTTGAAAGAAATCGAACACATAAAGTTCAACAATTGGTATGAGAGCTTGGCTCAATTGAAGAGGATTAATATCCTATTGAAGTGATCCGACAAGCTTGAACAACATTTAAAACAACCGGTTCAATGGCGCAATCCATCGACAAGCCACCCTTCTTCGACGGGACCAACTATTCTTATTGGAAGACGAGAATGATGTTCTTTGTCAAATCCAAAGACTACAAGCTTTGGGACATTACTGATGATGACCCGTTCGTACCAAAAAAAGGCAAGGCGGATTGGAGTGCCGACGATCGCAATAAGATGGAACTAAATTGCAAGGCTTTACAATTCATCTTTTGTGCACTTAGCCTCAACATATACAATAAGATGTCATCTTGTTAGAGTGCCAAGGAAGTATGGGAAAAGCTTGAAGTCACATACGAGGGAACAAACGAAGTAAAGGATACCAAGATCGGCCTCCTCAACCACGAGTATGAGAACTTCAAGATGGATCCGGAAGAGGACATTGAGAAGATGTTTCATCGATTCACCACCATCACCAATGGACTAAAAGGCTATGGATAAGACAGTCCAGAGAAAAAAGTTTGTCCAAAAGCTTATCTACTCCCTTCCCGAGTCATGGGACTCAAAAAGTACTGTCATCATCGAAGCCAAAAATCTCAAGACCTTGAAGCTTGATAAACTCATTGGGTCACTTCTCACTCACCAAATCATGAAGAAAGACAAAGAACAAGAGAAGAAGAATGAAGTGATCAGAAAGATGGGAAAGAAGAAGATCATGGAGTTAGGCATCAACGCGAGTGTCGTAGCTCTCAATTCCTCCACATGCCATCATGTAGAACTAAGTGGGGAGGAAAGTGAAGATGAAGAGATGACCTATCTCTTCAAGAAATTCACTCGATTCATGAAGAGCGAGATGGATAAATCCAAGCATGAATCGAAGAAGAAGATGAAGGAATCCCACAAGTCCAACAAAAAATGATCATCTTCAAAGAAAGCATATGTGGCGATATGGAGTGATGAAGACTCCACCGATGATGAGGTAGCCCACTTATGCTTCATGGCCCTTAATGAGGGGGAGGTAACTTCTAACTCATCTAGTTCAAATTTATATTCTTTTGATGAATTACAAGAAGCCTATGATGAATTGGTTTATGAATTCAAGGCTTCTTTTTCGAAAAACAAGAAATTGATTTCAAAGTTAAAAACCGAAAATGATTTGCTTTCTAAAACCAATTTAGAGTTTGAAGAAAAAATCAAAGATTTTGAGCTTAAAGTTGTAGACTTACAAAATTTGCTTCAAACGATTGAAAAAGATCATCAAAAGGAGATTGATGATCTTAAGAAAGAAAAAGATTTGATTGCCAAAGAGCTTGAAAAGAAAAATAGTTTTGGAAAAACAATTTTTTATCAAAGAGAATCTAGTGCCCCTAAATTCTTAAATGGAAAATGTTTTAGAAGTGTTTGGGTTCCAAAAGAATTAATCACTTCAACAAAAAGGGATGAAATTGAAAAATGGATTCCTAAGGGGACTAAACTATGTGCAACTAATGTCTATGGATCCAAAGTAATTTGGATACCAAAAATTACTTGTTTGTCTTGGTTAGGTGTGATGGAGAGTGATCAACAAGTCTAAATTTGAGGGGGAGCTCCATGCACACAAGGAAAACACTTGAAGAAGGAAGGCTTCACATCTTCCCTTGAGATTCAAGTGTGGTAAAATCTAGTTGTTTTATTTGTTTAATTTGATTTATTTTTATTTCAACTAGATTATCATATTGTTGGGACTAACATTGTTTGATGCTTTGAGTAAGGGAGAACCAATTTTAAAACCAAAAGTTTTTAATTGTGTCGAATTTTTTAAACCTCCTAAGTTATTTTTTAGCCTAATATCTTTTTAAATTCTTTTTGATATAACAAAATGGGGGAGAAATGGTGTGAAAAATTGATTTCTCAAGTTTTTCAAGAGAATAAGGGGGATCTTTAATATCATTCAAATATTAAATCTCTTATTCAAATTTCTAAAATACAAAGGGGAGAGAATCCCAAACAATTTTTTCAAGTTGGTTTTATTATATCAAAAAGGGGGGATTGTTGAACTAAGTGTTTTGATATAATAATTGAAAAATGTTTTGGACTAAATTGAAAAGAATTTAAAATATGTTTTTAGTCAAAAACAACTTAAAAATGTGTTTAAGGGTTTTGCAAGGCTTTGGAATGATTTAAAGTGCATTTAAAGTAGTCAAAACCATGTTTTAAGTATAACCGTATCGATACTATAGGGCATCGTATCGATACCCTTTAGGGTTTTATCTATAATGTTTTTCCAGTTGCCAAAACCCGTACTGATATGCTTAGTCGTATCGATACGATGTGATTTAAAATAGCCCAACGGCTAGTCCGCGTACCGATACGGTTGTATCGCGTACCAATATGCCCAACTACCCCAAACCGTTATTTTCCCAACGATCTTTTAAATTGTAGGACTGTACTGATACGCTTACTAGGCGTATCGATACGCACCAGCTGCAGGTACTCAACTGCTATTTCTTTATCGATACTGTATTGATACGATTTCAAGGGTATCGATATGCCAAGCTGTAGAACTGTATTTATGGTGAGAAATAAAGGTTCTAACGGCTCTAATTCAACCCCAAAGGTCCTCAACAGCTACAAACTCAATTAGGTGTATAAAAGAGACCTCCAAGCATCAAGAGATGGTTAATTCGTCAATTGTCAACAACATTATGATGTCAAATTGTCTTTAGAGCTTTATTGTACATTTCTTGTATAGACAACTCTAGTGAGCTAAACATTGTCAAATTCGCTCAAGTGTTTAGGTTTTGGGTGAGGGCTAAATTGTGCAAACAAATACACATTAGAGGGATTTCAAGTTTTCTTTGAATTTCTCTTGTGAGAGAATGCTTGATCAAGCTTTGGATAGAAAGCTTGATCGTTGTAACGGTTTCCTCCTAATTCGAGAAAAGGGGACGAAATTCTTAGTGAATTTTGTTGAAATCCTTAGTGGGGAGCTAAGGTAGTGGATATAGGTGCTTGTTAGAAAGCCGAACTACTATAAATCCTTATGTCTATTGTCTATTTTTCTCCTCCCACAAAATCACCCAAGTATCCAATCTTCTCCACACTTGGCTAGCTAGAACGGTTGAAGGAAATCGAGCACATAAAGTTCAACAATTGGAATGAGAGCTTGGCTCAATTGAAGAGGATTAACATCCTATTGAAGTGATCCAGCAAGCTCGAACAACATTTCAAACAACCGGTTCAATGACGCAATTCATCGACAAGCCACCCTTTTTCGACGGGACCAACTATGCTTATTGGAAGGTGAGAATGATGTTCTTTGTCAAATCCAAAGACTACAATCTTTGGGACATTATTGAGGATGACCCGTTTGTACAACAAAAAAGCAAGGCGGATTGGAGTATCGACGACCGCAAGAAGATGGAACTAAATTGCAAGGCTTTACATTTCATCTTTTGTGCACCTAGCCTCAACATCTATGAGAAGATTTCTTCTTGTAAGAGTGCCAAGGAAGTATGGGACAACTTGAAGTCACATACGAGGGAACAAACGAAGTAAAGGAGACCAAGATCGGCCTTCTCAACCACCAGTATGAGAACTTCAAGATGGATCCGAAAAAGGACATTGAGAAGATGTTTCATTGATTCTCCACCATCACCAATGGACTAAAAGGCTATGAAAAAGTCATTTCAGAAGAAAAGCTTATCTGAAAGCTTATCTACTCCCTTCCCGAGTCATAGGACTCGAAAAAGACTGTCATCATCGAAGCCAAAAATCTCAAGACCTTGAATCTTGATGAACTCATGGGGTCACTTGTCACTCACAAAATCATGAAGAAAGACAAAGAAGAAGAGAAGAAGAAGGAAGAGATAAGAAAGATGAGGAAGAAAAAGATCTTGGAGCTAGGCATCAACACGAGTGTCGTTGCTCTCAATTCCTTCACATGCTATCATGTAGAACTAAGTGGGGAGGAAAGCGAAGATCAAGAGATGGCCTATCTCTTCAAGAAATTCACTCGGTTCATGAAGAGAGAGACGGATAAATCCAAGCATGAATTGAAGAAGAAGATGAAGGAATCCCACAAGTTCAACAAAAACGGATCATCTTCAAAGAAAGCATATGTGGCGACATGGAGTGATGAAGACTCCACCGATGATGAGGTAGCCTACTTATGCTTCATGGCCCTCAATGAGGGGGAGGTAACTTCTAACTCATCTAGTTCAAATTCATATTCTTTCGATGAGTTACAAGAAGCCTATGATGAATTGGTTTTTGAATTCAAGACTTCATTTTTGAAAAACAAGAAATTGATTTCAAAGTTAAAAACCGAAAATGATTTCCTTCTAAAACCAATTTAGAGATTGAAGCAAAAATCAAAGATTTTGAGCTTAATGTTTTAGGCTTACAAAATTTGCTTCAAATGATTGAAAAAGATCATCAAAAGGAGATTGATGATCTTAAGAAAGAAAAAGATTTGATTTCCAAGGAGCTTGAAAAGAAAAATAGTTTTAGAAAATCAAATTTTTATCAAAGACAATCTAGTGCCCCTATATTCTTAAATGGAAAATGTTTTAGAAGTGTTTGAGTTCCAAAAGAACTAATCACTTCAACAAAAAGAGATGAAATTGACAAATAGATTCCTAAGGGGACTAAACTATGTGCAACTAACGTCTATAGATCCAAAGCAATTTGGATACCAAAAATTACTTGATTGTCTTGTTTAGGTGTGGTGAAGAGTGATCAACAAGTCCAAATTTGAGGGGGAGCTCCATGCACACAAGGAAAACACTTGAAGAAGGAAGGCTTCACATCCTTTCTTAAGATTCAAGTGTGGTAAAATCTAGTTGTTTTATTTGTTTAATTTAATTTATTTTTATTTCAACTAGATTATCATATTGTTGGGATTAACATTGTTTGATGCTTTGAGTAAGGGGAGCCAATTTTAAAACCAAAAGTTTTTAATTGTGTCAAATTTTATAAACCTCCTAAGTTATTTTTGAGCCTAATGTCTTTTTAAATTCTTTTTGATATAACAAAAATGGGGAGAAATGGTTTAAAAATTGTTTTTTCAAGTTTTCAAGAGAATAAGGGGGAACTTTAATCTCATTCAAAATTTAAATCTCTTATTCAAAATCTTAAAATACAAAGGGGAGAGAATCCCAAATAATTTTTCAAGTTGGTTTTATTATATCAAAAGGGGGGAGATTGTAGAACTAAGTGTTTTGATATAATAATTGAAAAATGTTTTGGACTAAATTGAAAAGAATTTAAAATATGTTTTTAGTCAAAAACAACTTAAAAATGTTTTTAAGGGTTTTGCAAGGCTTTGGAATGATTTAAAGTGCATTTAAAGTAGTCAAAACCATGTTTTAAGTGTAATTGTATCGATACTGTAGGGCACCGGATCGATACCCTTTAGGGTTTTATCTACAATGTTTTTCCAGTAGCCAAAACCCGTACCGACACACTTAGCCGTTTCAATACGGTGTGGTTTAAAATAGCCCAACGGCTAGTTCGCGTACCGATACGGTTGTATCACGTACCGATATGCCCAACTACCCCTAACAATTATTTTCCCAACGGTCTTTTAAATTGTAAGACCGTACCGATACGCTTACTAGGCGTATCGATATGCACCAGCTGCAGGCACTGAACGGTTATTTCTTTATTGGGACCGTATCGATACGATTTCAAGGGTATCGATACGCCAAGCTGTAGAACTACATTTATGGTAGGGAAATAAAGGCTCCAGTGGCTCTAATTCAACCCCAACGGTCCTCAATGGCTACAAACTCAATTAAAAGTATAAAAGGGACCACCAAGCATCAAGAGATGGTTAATGCTTCAATTGTCAACAACATTATGATGTCAAATTGTCTTTAGAGCTTTATTGTACATTTCTTATATAGACAACACTATTGAGCTAAACATTGTCAAATTTGCTCAAGTGTTTAGATTTTGGGCGAGAGCTAAATTGTGCAAACAAATACCTATTAGAGGGATTTCAAGTTTGCTTTGAATTTCTCTTGTGAGAGAGTGATTAATCAAGCTTTGGGTAGAAAGCTTGATCATTGTAACGGTTTCCTCGTAATCCGATAAAAAGGGGGGAAATTCTTAGTGAATTTTGTTGAAATCCTTAGTGTGGAGCTAAGGTAGTGGATGTAGATGCTTGTTAGAAGGCCAAACCACTATAAATCCTTGTAACTATTGTTTATTTTATCCTCCCATAAAATCACCCAAATATCCAATCTTCTCCACACTTGGATAGCTAGAACGGTTGAAGGAAAACGAGCACATAAAGTTCAACAGTATCGAAATCATTACATGAGATAACCAAAACCAAAAGTACCCCAACCAAGGGTAACAAACTGATACAAGGTTGTTGATGGTGAAAACAACATTCCTCGTTCATTCACGGATCTAGGATAATAGCAAGCACTTCTCTGCAATAGAAACAAACATGCTGTCGTAATTAGATATTAAAAGTAAGTAAAAAGAAAGAAAAATCAGAATTGAGAGAGAAGAAGGTTGCCGAAAGTTTAAGTATAGTTTGAAGGTTGAAGATGAATTTCTTCAAGCATTCAACAATGGCAACAACACTCTTGGGACTTGACATGATGAACTCGAAATAACTTGTATAATCTGTTATGCAAACCCGAATCGAATCTGTTCTTCGTAGTCGGAAAAAGATGAACAAACTCCAATGAAGAACTCGAACAATCTCTTGAATGAACTCGAACCTTATCTTGAATTTGTTCGAATACGGACTTGGACCCTTCAATTATCGAAGAATTGAGAACCCGAAGTATCAAATAAAAAGGTCTAGAAAGAACCAAATTTGAGAGAAAATCTCACAAAATAATTTATTCATCAAAGAGTCTAACCTTTTACAAAGTATGTCTCGGCCAAATAAATAATACAATTACAAAGGGGTAGTTTGCTGAGTTCAAATATGTGAAAATGGGCGGCATTTGGGATAATTCACATTTAACATGTGATAAAAACCAAATGTGAATTTTCAAACATTTGTTCTCATCTTTGCCGCACATGTTAGTTTATGAAATTTAAATTCCATTTGATGCAATGTAGATAAGGCATGTGATGGAATTTGTGGGCGGCAATGGATAAAAACCAAATGTGAATTTTCAAACATTTGTTCTCATCTTTGCCGCACATGTTAGTTTATGAAATTTAAATTCAAAGTGTAAACTACTTGTCTTCATCCATTTGTGCCGCTCATTGTGAGAAAGAATCAAATGACTCTCGGTTGCATGTGCTACCCTTTGTGAGACCTACGTGCATGGTTCGGCTGATTCCTAAAGCATGAACATACGTATAAGTTGGCTGCACACATATAAAAAAACATTATTAGAAATTACATGCATTCACTACCAAATTTCACGCACACACATATAGAAACAAACATTATTCCAAACATATATATCATATTATATACATATTTAAATATACCTAATAAGTAATATAACCTAAACATGTCACATATCAATATGCAACACATTAAAAGGCTTACTATCTAAGGCACATACATTATCAAATGATTCTGAAATGTTAGCACAAGTAAGAAAAAGAGCTTCCCTGAAACGTTGCGCCCGAGATTGCGTAATTGGTCCTAACAGTAAGACCTCCGGATCAACATCAAATGCTAGTGAATATGTGCTCACATCATCCCCCCTTCTTGAAAACGATTTGTCCTCAAATCTGTCGAATCACCATAAGGGGTTAAGTCAGAAACATTAAATGTGGCACATACATTTTATTCTCCGGGTATATCTAACTTGTAGGCATTGTCATTCACTTTCTCCAACACCTGAAAAGGACCATTTCCTCGCGGTAACAGCTTGGACCGCCTTTGGGCCGGAAATCGTTCCTTTCAGAAATAAACTCAAACCCAATCACCAACATCGAAGGTGACTCGCTTCCTTCCTTTGTTTGCTTGCTTTTCGTACTGCTGAGTCCTTCGTTCAAGGTTCTCCTTCACCTGTTGATGCAACTTCTTTACGTATTCTGCTTTCGCTTGACCGTCCCTGTTCGTCACCTGTTCCCGTGGCAAAGGCAACACATCTAGAGGTGTAATAGGATTAAAACCATAAACAACCTCAAAAGGGGACATTTTAGTAGCAGAATGTACAACATGATTATAAGCAAACTCAACATGTGGCAAACAATCTTCCCAAGTCCTAATATTTTTTTAATGATGGAACGAAGTAAAGTAGATAAAACCCTGTTAACAACCTCAGTTTGTCCATCAGTCTGGGGATGGCAAGTACTAGAAAACGTGAGTTTCGTACCTAATTTGCTCCAAAGAGTTCTCCAGAAGTGACTCAAAAACTTCACATCCCTGTCAGAAACAATCGACCTAGGAATACCATGTAAACGTACAACATCCCTAAAGAATAAGTTAGCCACATTAACAACATCATCAGTTTTATGGCATGTAATGAAATGTGCCATCTTAGAGAACCTATCAACCACAACAAATATACTATCTCTACCTGTCCTAGTTCGAGGCAATCCCAATACAAAATCCATAGAAATATCAGTCCAAGGGGAATCGGGAATAGGTAAAGGTAAGTACATACCATGTGGTGAAACCTTCGATTTCGCTTTCCTACAAGTTACACAACGTTCACAATACCTTCCAACATCTCTGCGCATCTTTGGCCAAAACAAATGTTCCTTCAAGGTATGTAATGTCTTGGTGACTCCAAAATGACCCATCAATCCACCTTCGTGCGCCTCACAGATCTGTATGTCACGCATCGAACCCTGTGGAATGCATATCATGTTTTCTTTGAAAAGATAACCATCATGCCTGTAGAATTTTCCATCTGCACCATTCTCACAAGCATTATGTTTATCTCTAAAATCGGGATCATCAGGGTATAACTTACGAATGTATGCAAACCCAATCAAATGTGAATCAAGATAACTCAAAAGTGCATACCTACGTGATAATGCATCAGCAACGACATTATCTTTCCCCTTTTTGTATCGAATGACATAAGGAAAAGATTCTAAGAATTCAACCCATTTAGCATGTCATTTATTTAATTTATGCTGGCCTGTGATATATCGCAAAGCCTCATGTTCAGTGTGGATCACAAACTCCTTAGGCGACAAGTAATGCTGCCACGTCTCCAAAGCCCGAATCAGTGCACACATCTCTTTATCATAAACTGGATAGTTCAAGGTAGCACCACTCAGTTTCTCGCTAAAATAAGCAACGAGCCTCTTTTCCTGTATCAAAACAGCACCTATACCAATTCCAGAAGCATCACATTCAATTTCAAACGTTTTATCAAAATCAGGTAATGCTGACACAGGTGCTCGAGTCAAACAATCTTTAATTTTCAAAAAGGCATGCTCTTGTTCCTTACCCCAAAGAAGCTAGAATTCTTCTTAATAATACGAGTTAAGGGGGCAGTAATAGAACTGAAGTTAGGAACAAACCGTCGATAAAAACTCGCTAAACCATGAAATGATCTAACCTAAGTAATCGATGTCGGTTGTGGCCATTCCTGAATTGCCTTTATCTTCTCAGGATCAACTTCAATTCCTTGAGAACTAACAATGTAACCAAAAAATGTGAGTTTTTCTGTACAAAATACACACTTCTCCATGTTACCAAACAATCTTTCTTCTCACAAAACATGCAAAACAGCTCGCAAATGTTCTACGTGATCCTGTAAAGACTTGTTATAAACCAAGATATCATCAAAGTATACAACACAAAATTTACCAATGAAAGATCGCAGAACATGGTTCATCAATCGCATAAAAGTACTAGGTGCGTTGGTTAATCCAAATGGCATCACTAACCATTCATACAAACCTAGCTTCGTCTTGAAGGTTGTCTTCCACTCATCGCCTTCTCTCATGCGAATCTGATGATAACCACTTCTCAAATCAATTTTGGAGAAGATGACGGCTCCACAAAGCTCGTCCAACATGTCATCAAGTCTCGGAATGAGATGACGATACTTAATTGTAATCTGATTCACAGCTCTACAATCTATGCACATCCTCCAAGATCCATCTTTCTTCGGCACTAACAGCACCGGAACAGCACACAGACTCAAACTTTCTCGAATGTAACCCTTGCTCATCAACTCTGTAACTTGCCTTTGTAGCTCTTTCGTTTCTTCAGGGTTAGTTCGATAAGCTGGTCAGTTTGGAATAGTAGCACCTGGAATGAAATCAATCTGGTGCTCAATGCCATGAAGAGGTGGCAATCCTTTCGGTGTTTCTTCTGGAAACACGTTCTCAAATTCCTGCAAAAGGGACACAATCGATGCAGGCAAATTAGTAGGAAACTCAACCAATAAACAATAATCTTTAAACATTAAAATAAACAAATATTGGTGAGAGGAAAGACATTTCCTGATTTCTCAACTGCATGCATAAACGTTCATCTTTTTCTTCTCCTTTGCAGCTTCCTTACTCTTTTTCAAGCTTGCTTGATCTTCATTTACTTGACTCGGTGTCAAAGGAGCCAAATTAATCTTCTTACCTGCATGCATAAAAGAGTATCGGTTTGTAAAATCATCATGCATTACCTTCTTGTCATATTGCCAAGGGCGTCCCAAAAGAAGGTGAGTAGCATCCATCGTCACAACATCACAAAGGACCTCGTCCTTGTAGTTTCCAATTGAAAACGATACAACAACTTGTCTCGTCACTTTGAGTTCTCCACCGTCATTTAACCACTGCAATTTGTACGGATGTGGATGCTTCGTCGTCTTTAGACCTAGCCTGTGAACCATCACCGAACTAGCAACATTAGTACAACTACCACTATCAATAATCACAACACATACCTTGTCTTGCAACTTGCATCATGTGTGAAAGATATTCTCACGCTGTAGATCATCCTGTACCTGTTGCACATCCAGACTTCGTTTAATAACCATTAATTCCACCACTTTACCAGTTTCCGGAACCTCTAAGTCAGTCTCGCCTTCCTCTTCGTTAGGGACATCATGCACTTCCTCCTCGGAATCTGATTCAATCTCTCCATCATCTCGCATTAGCATAACCCTCCGGTTAGGACATTGACTAGCAACATGTCCTCTTCCAAGACACTTGAAACACTGGGTATCTCGTGATCGTTCTTTTACCACCACTTGCTGTTTGTCACGCCCATTATCAGCAACGTGAGGCTTTGGTGTGCTGGATTCGCCTTGCTCTCGAATCCGAAGTGGCGTTTGCGGTGCTTGTTTCCTGGAATTGTTAGGAGTATATAATGGATTAGAAAAAGATTTAAAGGAAGGGTTACCTTGATTTGAAGACTTCTTGCGCTACTGTCGTTCAATCTTTATTGCCATCTGCACCATGTCATCAACCTCGACATAATGTTGTAACTCAACATCGTTGGCAATCTCGGTGTTCAACCCTGCTAGAAAACGTGCCATGGTAGCTTCTTGATCTTCCTCGATATTCGCACGCATCATAGCCATTTCCATATCCTTGAAATAATCCTCAACGCTCTTATTTCCTTGTTTCAAATTTTGCAACTTTTGAAACAAATCACGTGATAGTGAATAGGAACAAACCTTTTACGCATTAGTCGCTTCATCTCGATCCATGTTGCAACTGGGTCATCACCAGTACGTCTACGGCTAAGCAGTAACTGGTCCCACCATATCAAGGCATAATCAACAAACTCTGTTGCTGCTAATCGAACCTTCTTTTGTTCCGAGTAATTATAACACTCGAAAATGTGCTCCACTTTGCTTTCCCAAGCCAAGTATGCATCAGGATCTGAGCGTCCCTGAAAAGAAGGAATAGCAATCTTAATGTTAGTCAAATTATTGTCTACCTGTTGCACACGTCCTTGTCTAGGAATATGCTGCCTCGGTGACCGTTTGTCTTCAATTTCGTTCAAAACATCATTAACAGAGTTGGATCCTTCGTCAAACATATCAATCCTCGACTGTAATGGCTCTAAGGCGGTAGCCACTACTCGTTGCATCATTCTCTCTAAGGCTTGCATTTGAGGAACCGGTGGATCCTGGTCAACCGTGTGATCACCGGAACCTGCCATAATTAACAATAAAAACAAACAAAAGAAAACAATATTATAGGTTAGTAAAATAAACAAAAAAAAAGACCTCACAGCACACACAATCAAAGTCTCGCAGATGTCACTCCAAAGAACATTGCAGTCAAAAATTAACACTCAGCGCTCGTGTTTAACTCGGGAGAAAACTTGAATGGCTCTTTTTGTCTCCCTTTCTGATCTCACACGCTTAGTTTGCCTTTTCCCTCAATCTCTCGTACTTAGTTCTTTAAAGGAACTAATTCTGACGTTTCAGATTCTGCAAGTGTTTTCAAATTGCAAGGAAAACAACGGGTGACGGGAAAATATTGTTAGAACAAAGATAAGGATTAGGAATTGAAGAAACAACAATGAAAGTTTGAGAAGTTGGGGCTGAAAAGAAAAGAAAACAACAAAATGAAATGAAAGAAAAGATGTTAAAAGAACAAGAATTTAGCAACTTATGCAGTAGAAATGCTTACCACCAAACTATCTCCGGAACAAACAAGAAACGTTGATTTCGGGTGATTACAAAGCATTTCAAGGTAAGATAACACATCCTTCAACATATCAAAGATTTCAACACTGCTGTTTTTCATTCTACACAATTCAACACTCTTTTTTCTTATTTCCGATTTTTTTAATTCGATTTTTTTTACTTTTTTGGGTGGTCAAACGTTGACTTTGACTTCTGGAATTTCTAGAATTTCGAAACTGAATTTTTTTATTATTTTTTTACCGTTTTTATATATGTAGTGCAGAAAACGCTAAAATTCAACTTAGGCTCTGATACCATATGATACAAGATTGTTGATGGTGAAAACAACATTCCTCGTTCATTCACGGATCTAGGATAATAGCAAGCACTTCTCTGTAATAGAAACAAACATGGTGTCGTAATTAGATATTAAAAGTAAGTAAAAAGAAAGAAAAATCAGAATTGAGAGAGAAGAAGGTTGTCGAAAGTTTAAGTATGGTTTGAAGGTTGAAGATGAATTTCTTCAAGCATTCAATAATGGCAGCTACACTCTTGGGACTTGACAAGATGAACTCGAAAGAACCTGCATAATCTGTTGTGCAAACCCGAATCGAATCTGTTCTTCGTAGTCGGAAAAAGATGAACAAACTCCAAGAAAGAACTCGAACAATCTGTTGAACGAACCCGAACCTTATCTTGAATTTGTTCGAATACGGACTTAGACCCTTCAATTATCAAACAATTGAGAACCCAAAGTATCAAAGAAAAAGTTCTAAAAAGAACCAAATTTGAGAGAAAATCTCACAAAATAATTTATTCATCAAAGAGTCTAACCTTTTACAAAGTATGTCTCGGCCAAATAAATAATACAATTAAAAAGGGGTAGTTTGCTGAGTTCAAATATGTGAAAATGGGCGGCATTTGGGATAATTCACATTTAACATGTGATAAAATCCAAATGTGAATTTTCAAATATTTGTTCTTGTTGAGTTGTGTGGGGCTCGATTCGTTCAACCGATATGGCTCACCAAGTGGTGGAGAGGTGGATTTTTGGGTGGAAGGGTTGTGGAAGCTAAAAAGATAATTGACACAATGAAGTATATTGTTCAACCTTCTAACCAAGGTCTACATCCACTACCTTAGCTCCCCACTAAGGATTTCCAATCAATCCACTATTGATTCGTCCCCTTTTCTAGGCTTAGGAGGTAACCCTTATACACAATCAAGCTTTCTACCCAAAGCCTTGATTGAAACCATCTCTTACAAAGAGAAACAATAAGCAAACTTAAATCCCTCTAATAGGTATATGTTTGCACAATTTAGCACTCACCTAAAACCTAAAACACTTTAGCAATTTTGGCAATTTTGGCTCACTAGTGTTTGTCTATACAATAAATGACAATTTAAGCTCTAAGACAATCTTTGATCATTTGTTGTTTGACAATATGAGCATTAGCCTTTACTTGATGCTTGGAGGTCCCTTTTATACTCCTTGATTAGTTTGTAGTCGTTACTAGCCGTTGGGATTGAGTTGGAGCCGTTGAGGACTTTAATTCCCACCATAAATGTAGTTATGCAGCTCTCCGTTTTGAAACAGCCGTGCCCGTTTCGAAACACCCTTTAAGTAGAAAGAGTCGTTGCAGTCTGACAAGGCACCCGTTTCGGAACGCCCCTGGCCGTTTAGGAACACATATCAAAACGCTTAGACCCGTATTGAAACGCTCTGCATTTAAATGTTAGTTGGGAAATAGCCGTTGGGGTTTATGACTGTTGTGGTCCATGCCACGTAGGCGTATCGAAACGGCATAGCATGTTTCGAAACGCTGGGCAAAATCCTCATCCAGGGAAAGCCCGTTTCGATACTCGTACCGAAACATTTTTGCTATTAGAATCCCCTGTTTCGAAACACCTAGGGCGTTTCGAAACGCCTGGACGGTTTTGTGAAGTTTGGCTTTGAAAAACTTGTAAAACCCTTTTAAAAACTTCCCTAAACATAATTTCAAGTTGTTTGGACTTTGGAAATGTTTTAAATACTTTTTAAATCAGTCCAAAACATTGTTCAATTATTATATCAAAACATTAGTTCTACAATCTCCCCCTTTTCGATATAATAAAACTTACTTGAAAAATTGTTTCAGATTCTCCCCCTTTAACTTTAAAAATGTGAATAAGAGATTGAAGATATGAAATCAAATAAAACTCCCCCTTATTCATTTGAAAATTCAATTTTTCAAATCATTTCTCCCCCTTTTTGTTATATCAAAAAGAATTTAAAACATTAAGTTCAAAATAACAATAGAGGAAAAAATTGACAAAAATAAGAATTTGGTTTTAAAATGGCCCCCCTTACTCAAAGCATCAATGAAATGTTAGTCCAACATTTATGATCATCTAGTTGAATTAAGTAAAAATTAAAACAATTAAATGCAAAAGCAACTAGATATTACAACACTTGAACTCAAGGTAGGATGTGAAGCCTTCCTTCTTCAAGTGTTCTTCCTTGTGTGCATGGAGCTCCCCCTCAATGTTTGACTTGTTGAACATCTCCATCACACCTAGCAAAAGACAATCAAGTAATTTTTGTTATCCAAATTGCTTTGGATCCATGAACATTAGTAGAACAAATTTTAGTCCCCTTAGGAATCCATTTTTCAATGTCATCATTTTTAATTGAAGTGATTAGTCCTTTTGGGACCCAAACACATCTAAAACATTTTCCTTTTACAAATCTAAGGGCACTAGATTGTCTTGCATAAAAATTTGATTTTCCAAAATTGTTTTTCTTTTCAAGCTCTTTGGAAATCAAATCCTTTTCTTCTTGAACTTTTTGAAGCAAATTTTGTAAATCAAAACATTTTAATTCAAACTCTTCGAGTTTTGCTTCAAGTTCAAGTTTGGTTTTAGAAATCAAATCATTTTGAATTTTTAACTTTGAAATCAATTTATTGTTTTTCAAAATGTGATTTTTAAACTCTAAAACCAAATCATCATAGGCATCTTGTAATTCATCAAAAGAGTAAGAACATGAAGTAGATGAATTAGAAGTTACCCTTGAATCTTCTTCGATGGCCATAAGGCAAAGGTTGGCTTGTTCATCGTCGGTGGAGTCCTCATCACTCCATGTAGCCACATGTGCCTTCTTCTTATGGCTTGAAGTGCTTGCCCTCTCCTTTTTCTTGGAATCTCGTTCAAGCTCCCTCAAAGCTTTCTTCATGAACGGGGCACACTTCTTGAAGAGATGAACTATCTCTTCTTCTTTATCCTCCTCTTCACTTGAGTAGACATGATGACAAGTGGAGGATTTGAGAGCCATGACACTTGCATTGATGCCAAGCCCTTTGATTTTCTTCTCTCCTATAGCTCTAATTTCTTCCCTCTTCTTCTCATCTTCTTTATTCTTCTTCATGATTTGATGAGTAAGGAGTGACCCCATGAGTTCATCAAGCTTCAAGGTCTTCAGATTCTTGGCTTCGATGATGGCAGTCCTCTTTGAGTCCCATGACTCGGGAAGTGAGTAGCTGAGCTTTCGAACAAGCTTTTCCTCTGGGATAGCTTCTCCATAGCCTTTGAGACCATTGGTGATAGTGGAGAACCTATCAAACATCTTCTCGATGTTCTCTTCCGGATCCATTTTGAAGTTCTCATACTCTAAGGTTAGAAGCCCAATCTTGGTCTCCTTGACTTCATCGGTCCCCTCGTATGTGACTTCAAGCTTGTCCCATACCTCCTTGGCACTCTCACAAGAAGACATCTTCGCATAGATGGTTGGGCCAAAAGCACAAAACAAGATGTGCAAGGCTTTGCAATTAAGCTCCATCTTCTTGCGATCGTCGGCACTCCACTCCGTTTTGCTTCTTTGAGGCACGAACGGACCATCTTCAACTATATCCCATAGCTTGTAATCTCTTGATTTGATGAAAAACTTCATCTTTGTCTTCGAATGGGCATAGTGGGTTCCGTCAAAAAAAGGTGGTTTGTCGATGGATTGCGCCATTTGAGCCAGTTGATGAAATGATGATCGAGCTTGCCGGATCTTCTCAATAGGATGTGAATCCTCTTCGATTGAGCCAAGCTCTAATACCAATTGTTGAGTTGTGTGGGGCTCGATTCGTTCAACCGATATGGCTCACGAAGTGGTGGAGAGGGGGATTTTTTGGTGGAAGGGTTGTGGAAGCTAAAAAGATAATTGACACAAAGAATTATAGTGGTTCAACCTTCTAACCAAGGTCTACATCCACTACCTTAGCTCCCCACTAAGGTTTTCCAATCAATCCACTATTGATTCGTCCCCTTTTCTAGGCTTAGGAGGTAACCCTTATACACAATCAAGCTTTCTACCCAAAGCCTTGATTGAAACCCTCTCTTACAAAGAGAAACAATAAGCAAACTTAAATTCCTCTAATAGGTATTTGTTTGCACAATTTAGCACTCACCCAAAACCTAAAACACTTGAGCAAATTTGACAATTTTGGCTCACTAGTGTTTGTCTATACAATAAATGACAATTTAAGCTCTAAGACAATCTTTGATCATTTGTTGTTTGACAATATGAGCATTAGCCTTTACTTGATGCTTGGAGGTCCCTTTTATACTCCTTGATGAATTTGTAGCCGTTACTAGCCGTTGAGATTGAATTGGAGCCGTTGAGGACTTTAATTCCCACCATAAATGCAGTTCTGCAGCTCTCCGTTTTGAAACAGCCGTGCCCGTTTCGAAACACCCTTTAAGTAGAAAGAGCCGTTGCAGTGTGACAAGGCACCCGTTTCGGAACGCCCCTGGCCATTTCGGAACACGCATCGAAACGCTTAGACCCGTATCGAAACGCCCTGCATTTAAATGCTAGTTGGGAAATAGCTGTTGGGGTTTATGACCGTTGTGGTCCTTGCCACGTAGGCGTATCGAAACGGAATAGCCTGTTTCGAAATGCTGGGCAAAATCCTCATCCAGGGAAATCCCGTTTCGATACTCGTATCGAAACGTTTTTGCTACTGGAATCCCCTGTTTCGAAACACTTTAGGGCGTTTCGAAACGCCTGGACGGTTTTGTGAAGTTTGGCTTTGAAAAACTTGTAAAACCCTTTTAAAAACTTCCCTAAACATAATTTCAAGTTTTTTGGACTTTGGAAATGTTTTAAATACTTTTTAAATCAGTCCAAAACAATTTTCAATTATTATATCAAAACATTAGTTCTACAGTTCTCATCTTTGCCGCACATGTTATGAAATTTAAATTTCTTTTGCTGCAATGTAGATAAGCCATGTGATGGAATTTGTGGGCGACAATGGATATTGAGCACATGCAAAATGTGCTTTGCTGTTTGAAATTCGAAGTGTAAACTACTTGACTTCATCCATTTTTGCCGCTCATTGTGAGAAAGAATCAAATGACTCTCGGTTGCATGTGCTACCCTTTGTGAGACCCACATGCATGGTTCGACTGATTCCTAAAGCATGAACATACATATAAGTGGGCTGCACACATATAAAAAAACATTATTAGAAATTACATGCATTCATTACCAAATTTCACGCACACACACATATAGAAACAAACATTATTCCAAACATATATATCATATTATATACATATGTAAATATACCTAATAAGTAATATAACCTAAACATGTCACATATCAATATGCAACACATTAAAAGGCTTACTATCTAAGGCACAGACATTATCAAATGATTCTGAAATGTTAGCACAAGTAAGGAAAAGAGCTTCTCTGAAACGTTGCGCCCGAGATCGCGTAATTGGTCCTAACGGTAAGACCTCCGGATCAGCATCAAGCGCTGGTGAATATGTGCTCACATCATAAACTATGTACTTAATTTATTACACGTTGTACGTTATTTGTTACACAATTTGTAAGGAAAACGGTACGTACCGAAATCATTACATGAGATCACCAAAACCAAAAGTACCTCAATCAAGGGTAAGAAATTGTGTACATACATAGTTTATTACATAAAAACCTAATTTGTTACAAAATGTATGAGAAATTGAGTATTTACACAATTTATTAAACGTTATACGTAATTTGTTACACAATTCATAAGAAAAACAGTATGTACCAAAATCATTACATGAGATCACCAAAACTAAAAGTACCTCAACCAAGGGTAAGAAATTATGTATATACATAGTTTGTTACATGAAAACCTAATTTGTTGCAAAAAGTATGAGAAATTAAGTACGTACTTAATTTCTTACACGTTGTACCTAATTTGTTATAGAATTTGTAAGGCAAACGATATGTATCGAAATCATTACATGAGATTACAAAAACCAAAAGTACCCGAACCAAGGGTAACAAACTATGTACATACATATTTTATTACATGAGAACCTAATTTGTTACAAAAGTATGGGAAATTAAGTATGTACTTAATTTATTACATGGTGTACGTAATTGTTTGCACAATTTGTAAGAAAAACAGTACGTACCGAAATCATTACATGAGATCACCAAAACCAAAAGTATCCCAACCAAGGGTAACAAACTATGTGCATATATATTTTATTACATGAAAACCTAATTATGTACCATTGTTTCATCTTCCTCAAAACCAATGCAAAATTTAGCATCAATTTTATGCAAACATTTCTTCATGTACATCATGTTTGTAGCCAAACCCGAAACCTGCTCAACCACGTTCTTTGAATCCTTCTTAAGTGTCTCTAAAGTGTCTTTAATTTTATTTTGTTTCTTTTCACCAGCTTGGAGAGTCCATTTGATTTCAATAAGTTCTGAAATTTCCTTCTCCAGCACCTCCATAATAATATCATTAGAACCAGTCCTCCTGCCACTATATTCCCCTTCACCGCAATCATCATCATCCAACCCAAGTTCGTGCAAAATTAGTCATTATTCATTTAATGTCATTCCTTTCCAATATATAATACAAAAGTTAATAACCTACTTACTCTAACTTTTATAGCAGGAAACAATCTTGCCTACTTCCTTCTTCTCCCAAGTATGCATCCGACCAACACGGTCACCAGCAGCATAGCCCTGGCTCGGAATTCCACTCCAATAATCAAAGAACCTCACCTACATGTCATATTACTTACAATATTATTATCATAACAAAACTTACATAAATTACGTTCTACTTCAATGAAACATCCTTTTAAAAAAAGATTACCTCTAAGATAGCAATGTATCCAGTCAAAGACTTACATGCACGATCTTTAAATTTGTGTAGCCCATCAATTAATCTTGCATACGCAAATTGACACCAATTTAGTTTTTTCTTCAACCCAGCTGAACATAGTAACTTCATATGCTCTAAGGAAGCCACGATGTTCGCGTTTAGACATAAGAAAACACCAACAATGTAAAATGAGACTCGAGCCTTCAATTCACCCCCTCAAAGTGACCACTAAGTATCTCCCCCTCAAAGTGACCACTAAGTATCCCCCCTCAAGTTACTGATATTTTACATTCGTATTGATCTTGTACTTTAGCGCAAGTTCTTTTCCATCATATTTCCTCAATACGTCTTCAACGTTAACACCTTCATTCTTCAACCCCAATACAACCTCGACATCTTCTATTATTAATGTAATTTTGTTTCCATTATATTCCATCATTGACCTCTCCAAATCAAATTTTGCTACTAACTCGCGACACAACTCGCGATGAATTCCTCTACTTTTCATTCCAAGCAAAGGGTTAAAGCCTAATTCCCCAACAACACCGTCAATATTCCTTCTGTTCATCTCTTTAAACAATATAAACACCTTCTTCATGCTACATCTTGATGCCATCTCCTACGGCATATAATATAACAATAATTGCTTCAATGAGATGCATAAATGTTTTATGTGCCAATTTTTTTAATACTAAACACTTTCTCTAACTACAAAAATACACTTACGCTTACTGATAACTGCATGAATATCCTTGTTTTCATACCTTTTTGCTATAGCATTTACATGTTCTTGAGCTCATACCATAGCATTTAGACTACATTTTCTTCTTCTGGGTGCATCTTTATCTTTGCTGGTTTTAGTCCATGTTGAGGGGTACTACTCAGAAGGTTGGTTTTGGGTTTGATGATGCGCAGGAAAGGAGTCAAGAGAGAAAGCTGGCACCGAGAATTGCCATAGCATAGTAAAAGTGGATATCGGCCAACACGTGAGAAGCACGTGAGCTCCAAAAGCACGTGAATATGCAAAAAAGGACAACCTGACATGTGCAGCAGCCGGTACCCACCTGCAGACTTTCCTCCTTGTCCCCTCGTGGTAGAGCTTGTTGGTGGATATTCCTTGGGATTATCAAGGAATCTTTAGGGCACAAAATCCTAGAAGCCTCCATTATATAAAGAGGGAGAGAAGCTTGGAAAAGTGTTTGAGAGAGAGAAGTGTTCATCTTCATCTTCTCCACTTGGTGTCCTTCATCGTTGAAGCTCCAAAGAGTGACCTCGCTGGCCTCGAGAGAGGCGGTGGGCCTAAGACAGTCGGGCAGTCCATGGCGGAGAGAGAGTTCACATTTCTTTCTGTCTCTTTATCAATTCATTTTCATATCTTTATCTTTGGTGATGTTATCGCAATGATACGTTGGATGATATTGCCCAGCCACAAACTGTTTTAGGTGGCTTGGGTTTGATGGATGATTTTATTTTAATTACTTTTTAATGCATGATATAGCTTTTCCAGTGTTTATCATGTTCTATGCTTTGCTTATGCGTTTTATTTCCTTAAAGTTGTAAGAGCCCTCGAGAGTTGGTCGTTCTTTAAGTGTTTGTTGAGGTTAGTGATCGAGAGATCTATCCTTAGAACCCCTATAAGCAATAGAGTGGCTGTCGAGAGGTAGACTCTAACCTACCTTAGAGATAAGTGATAGGTTTCAAGGGATAAAAAAGATAGTTCGTGAAGGGTAGGTGAGTGTTAAGAGTTTACGTCGAGAGGTATTGTTGTAGCATTTCTGACTCCCAGCTTCATTGCTAGAGATAGTTTAGGAACACTTTTAACAAATCCCGCCTAGTATAGAAGATAGCTGAAGAGCCTTAGTATCATTAAGAGGCTTAGGTTAGGTTGTCCATCATTCCCAGCCAGTCATTCCGTAGTGAGTTTTGCATACGAAAGGGGACATGTTCATCATATTGTTATCTCATCTTTCTTTGCACTGTTTTGCTACAACATTATTTTACACCATCTTTTTTATTATAGCATTGTCATCTGTAAAAAGTTCAATCAATATTGTTACAACAAACCATGAATACCTCAAATCCTTGTGGAGACGATACTTACTCAGTCACTTTATTACTCGTTCAACGTGTATACTTGTACCATATTTGTGTATCATTCATAGTACACTACACGCAAGCAACAAGTTTTTGGCGCCGTTGCCGGGGATTGGCAATTGGTTGTTTACGGTTTTTGTTTATATCGCTTGTTCTTTTTGTTTTTGTACATATTTATCTAGGATTTTTCATTTTTTCTTTTCAGGTGTCCTGCTAGTGCATGACCAGAAGACGACCTAGAGGACCCCCGCAATCACCTATTTCTAAAATCAAACATTTCTTGCGACTTAAGAGACGTGTTCGGAGAGACGAGACCAAAAACATGAACGAAGAGGTACCACAACCTCAAGGTAACAAAAATGCTATGGCAAATGGCCAGGGAGAACAAGCTTGACCTTGGGCCATTAGAGATCGTTTGACTCATATCTTGGAAGATCTCTATCATGAAATAGTAGCTCCAGAAATTCAGGCAGCCCAGTTCGAGCTTAAACTTGTTATGTTCAACATGTTGAACACTGTTGGTCAATTTGGAGGTATGCCTCACGAAGATGCAAGACAACATATTTGTGCTTTCTTGGAAGTTTGTGACTCGTTCAAGCAGCAAGGAGTGCATGAGGATGTGCTAAAGCTTAAACTGTTTCCATATTCTTTATGTGATCGTGCTAGAGCATAGCTAAGTGGAGTGCCAGCTAGATCAATGGAGACTTGGACAGATCTATGCAAAAGTTTTCTGCTACGGTATAATCCACCCAATAGAAACACTCAGCTGAGAAATGATATTTCTTATTTTCGTCAAGTTGATGATGAATCCATGTACGAGTGTTGGGATCGATTCAAGGAATTATTGAGGAAGTGCACAAATCATGGTTTTCATGATTGGACCCAAGTAGTTATGTTCTATAATGAAGTGAATGCTCATACAAGGATGATGTTAGATGCTTCAGTAAATGGGACCTTATTAGACAAATCACTGGAGGGAGCATTCGACATTCTTGATAGAGTAGCCAACAATGACTATCAGTTTCCGACCACAAGGCTTGGAACGGGGAGAAGAACCCAAGTAGTTCGAGAGAGTGAAGCTGATGAATTGGTAGCCACCCAGTTAGCTGTTATCACCAATATGCTAAAGAACCTTCAACGTTCCAACGAAGTCAAGAAAGTGAAGTCCGCAACCTCATGTCTCAGACGCGATGGCAATCACCATTTGAGCGAATGCCCTGACAATCAAGAGTCAGCCAACTATGTGGGGAATTATAACCGCGACAACAATCCATACTCTAATACCTACAACCCAGGATGACGTCAGCATCCGAATTTCAGTTGGGGTAATAAAGGGCACAACAATTCTGCACAGCCAGCGCCACAACAAAATCTGATCGAAGCACCACCTTCTAATCAGATGACACCATGGCAAGGTCACATGGGAGCAGCATCTTCATCAAACAGTTTGCTGGAGACTACATTCAAAAAATTTATGGCTATGACAAAAGATTTCATGGGAACCACGAAAGTTTTACCACAGGATCATGCAGCAAACATTAAGAATCAATGAGCCTTATTGCAAAGCCATAGTTCTTCTCTCAGAGCCTTAGAAATACAAGTTGGCCAGATAGCTCAAACCTTGAATGCGCGACCTCAAGGAAATCTGCCTAGTGACACTGAAGCCACTAAGCACCATAGCAAGGAGCAATGCAGCGCACTCACATTAAGGAGTGGAAAGGAAATTAGCAAGAAAGACAAGTTTGGGGGAAAAGAGAAGGAGGAATCTCAACCCAACTTGCCTCACGAAGAAGATAACTCACAAGATCCTCTAGTTGAAGAGAAGGATGAGGAGGAAGTCATAGCAAAAGAAACACCGAAGGAGGAGCCTACTTTTTCTACAGCAAAAGATGCAACTCCACCAGTCCAGATAAATGAAGTTAGACCCCCACCTCCTTTTCCTCAACGACTCAAGAAGCAGAAAGAATACCTTTAATTCCAGAAATTCGTGGATATCCTAGACAAATTACATATCAATGTCCCATTTCTTGAGGCCATTGATCAAATGCCAACATATGCCAAGTTCCTTAAGGATATAGTTACAAAAAAAAAGAAGGTCGAGAAGCAAGAAACTGTCGCTATAGCAGAAGAATGCTATTCTATGTGGAGCAAGATGCCACCTAAGAGGAAAGAACCATGTAGTTTGTTGGAAGAGCACTTTGCGATTTGGGATCAAGTGTTAACTTGATGCCTAAGTCGATTTTTCTGAAACTGGGAATACAAGAGGCACAACCCACCAAGGTTGTGCTGCAACTAGCATATCACTCTCATGTTCGCCCAGAAGGAAGAATTGAAGATGTCGTGGTAAAAGTGGGCCGATTTATTTTTCCAGTCGACTTCTTAATCCTCGACTGTGAAGCTGACAGCAACACACCCATTATCTTGGGAAGGCCATTTTTAGCCATCGAGCGAGCTTTAATCGATTGTGAGAAGGGTGAATTCACGATGCAGTGGCTGATCATACAGTCATGATCAATATTCATGACACCCTCAAGTATGTAGACGATCCGGGAGTATGCCAATATATAGATGCTACATCACATATAGTGATTGATGAGTTTTGTTGTAGCAATGAAATACAAATGGAAGTGTTTAAAGCACTCTGCAAAGATGATGATTCAGACCTAGAAGAACTCTCAAGGGAACTGGAGCAGTCTAGTCGACTCGATGCTAGACCAAGTACGCACTTTGAACCTCTTGATTTTTCAGAATTTATACCTCCTAAGCCTTCCCTTGATAACGCACCTATTTTAGAACTGAAACCTTTGCCATCACATATTAAATATGTTTACTTATGGAGCAATGAAACTTTGCCTATGATAATCTCATCTAGTCTCACAACTAAGCAAGAAACTAGTTTATTAAATATGTTGTTACAACATAAAAATACGCTAGGGTGGACTATGGTTGATTTGAAGGGTATAAGCCTTGTTATATGTATGCACAAAATTTTGCTTCATGATTGTCATAGCAATTCTATTGAGCCCCAGAGAAGATTAAACCCAATCATGAAGAATGTGGTGATGAAAGAGATAATCAAGTGGCTTGATGGTGGAGTAATCTACCTGATATTTGATAGCTCATGAGTCAGCCCGGTGCAATGTGTACTGAAAAAGGGAGGCGTGATCGTGGTAAGCAATGAGAAGAATAAGCTATTGCCTACTAGAACCGTCACGGGGTGGAGGATTTGCATAGACTATAGGAAGCTCAACAAGGCAACCAAGAAGGACCATTCCCCCTCCTATTCATTAATCAAATGTTAAATCGACTAGCGGGCAAGGCATTATACTGCTTCCTCGATGCGTATTCTGGGTACAATCAGATTGCTATAGCACCCGAAGACCAAGAGAAGACGACTTTCACATGCCCTTATAGAACTTATGCTTTCCGGAGAATGCCCTTTGGTCTCTGCAATTCCCCATCAATTTTTCAAAGATGTATGTTGGCTATTTTTTCAGACATGGTCGAGGATTTCTTAGAAATTGTCATGGATGACTTCTCGGTCTCCGGAGATGACTTCGACACATGTTACGGCAATCTCGCCAAGGTTCTAAAGAGGTGTGAGGAAGCTGGCTTGGTGCTCAATTGGGAAAAATGCCATTTCATGGTAACAGAAGGAACGGTCTTAGGCCACAAGATCTCAAAGCAAGGGATATAAGTTGACAAAGCAAAGGTCGAGGTCATTGAAAAACTACCTCCCCCTACTACTGTCAAGGGAGTAAGAAGCTTCCTAGGGCATGCTGGCTTCTATCGGAGATTCATCAAGGACTTTTTGAAGATCTCAAAGCCGCTACGCAATTTGCTACAGCAAAATCAACCATTTGTGTTTGACAAAGATTGCCATAGCGCATTTCAAGAACTGAAAGAGAAGCTTATCTTAGCACCGATTGTCATTCCACCTGATTAGAACGAGCCATTTGAGCTAATGTGTGATGCAGGTGACTACGCTGTCGGTGCAGCATTTGGACAACACCGAGGTAAACTCTTTCATGTTATTTATTATGCTAGTCGCACTTTGAATGATGCACAAATCAATTACACCACTACTGAGAAAGAATTTCTTGTTGTTGTATTTGCCTTTGATAAGTTTAGGTCATACTTGATAGGCACTAAGGTAATAGTTCATACCGATCATTCATCCATTAAGTACTTGTTGACTAAAAAGGATGCTAAGCTTAGACTTATTAGATGGATACTCTTGCTACATGAATTTGATTTAGAAGTTAGAGATAAGAAAGGATGTGAGAACCATGTAGTTGATCATCTATCTAGGCTAGAAAATGCTATCGCACAAGGTAGTGAATCTGAAATTAAGGAGGATTTCCCTGATGAGAAATTGTTGTTTGCTACAGCAATTCCGTAGTATGTTGATATTGTTAATTATCTTGTTAGTGGTATTTTACCTCCTAATTTATCTAGCCAGGGACTCAATAAATTCAGACATGATGCAAGATTCTACTATTGGGATGAACCCTACTTGTTTAAACAATGTCCTGATCAGATCATAAGGAGATGTGTTCCAGAGGAAGAATACCATAGCATTTTGTACCATTGTCATTCATCACCGTGTGGAGGGCATTTTGGTGGTGCTAGAACTGCTGCAAAAATTCTTCAAGCAGGATTCTATTGGCCTACACTTTTCAAGGATGCACACGAGTTCTACAAGACTTGTGATAGATGCCAAAGAACGGGGAACATCTCCAAGCGGAATGAAATGCCACTGCAAAATATTCTGGAGGTTGAAATCTTTGACGTGTAGGTAATTGAATTCATGGGCCCGTTTCCTGCATCATATGGAGATCTATATATTTTGGTAGCAGTCGACTATGTGTCAAAATGGGTGGAAGTTGTTGCCACCCCGAGGAACAACTCCAAGACGGTTATGAAGTTCCTTCACAAGAATATCTTCACGAGGTTTGGAGCACCCCAAGCCATCATCAGTGATGAAGGAACTCACTTTGACAATAAGCTTATTGCTAAAGCATTACATCGATATGGAGTCAGGCACAAGATTGCTACAACATATCATCCGCAGATGAACGTATAGGTCGAAGTTTCCAACCGTGAAATCAAGCAAATCTTGGAGAAGGTGGTCAACCCTAAGAGAAAAGACTGGTCCCCCAAGTTGGATGAAGCATTATGGGCGTATAGAACAACCTACAAGACGCCTTTGGGCATGTCACCTTTCAAGCTCGTGTTTGGAAAGGAATGCCATCTACCCGTTGAGCTTGAGCACAAGGCTTATTGGGCAATCAAGAAACTCAACATGGATGCCCAACTAGCTGGTGAAAGAAGGTTGCTAGAGCTTAATGAGCTGGAAGAATTTAGAGCCCAAGCATATGAGAATGCTCACATTTACAAAGAGAAAACCAAGAAGTGGCATGACAAACATATTTTGCCAAGGCATTTCTCAAAAGGTCAACAAGTGCTTCTCTACAATTCCAGGCTAAAGCTTTTCCTTGGAAAGCTGAAATCAAGGTGGTCAGGATCATTCATCATACACAAGGTGTACCCTCAGGCGCGGTTGATATCAAGAAGATGGACGATGGTGAAGTCTTCAAAGTCAATGGCCAACGCCTGAAGGTGTACAGTGGAGCCCCTATTCTCAGAGACAAGTGACACCTGGATCTACAAGATCCTTGAAAGTTTGCCTCTCTGAACTTTATCCTTTATGCTATAGCATGTTTATAAATAATGCTTTTCTTTTTAGTTTAGTTTTTGTGTTATCCTTGTCTTTATTTTCTTATCTTTTCACGCGACCTTCATGCAAGCTTTCTCTTTCATAGTACCATGCCAGGTACAGAGGCAGGAGAGCATGGCCGTATACAGGGTTGGTAGCAAAAAGGCAAAGGACATGGAGTTTTGTTTTTATCTACTTTAGGGAGTGCAAAAAAAGAGAAAAAATAGAGGTTTTATCCAAAAAGTAGGGGAGGATGAATTAAAAAAGAGTGAGAGAGAGAACAAAAAGTGAGAGAGAATGTTCACCCAATTAATGTGGTAAAACCTTAGCCACAAAAACCTACTTATTCTCTCTCCATTCGTCACCCATCACATTAACTCCTAGCATTTTCTCTCTCCCTTAAAGCCGATACACGTCCCCATCACTCCCCTCTTCCATTTAATTTGTCTGTTTCCCCACACCTTTTTCAACTTCCCACAATTTCTCATCATCACCAGTCCCTTCAACTTCTTCATCTTCTTCAACACTCAACCTTTTCTTCTTCCCTTTCATCTTTTCTATTTCTCCCAAAACACCAAAAAGCCTTCATCACATTGCCTTCACATATTCACTCCTCCCTACTTTCACAAAAACCTTCATGGCTCGTTGCAAGAATGCACCTGAAATTTCCGACCGTCCTATGAAACCCCCAGTCCTGGAAATCAACAAGTTTGTTGATGACGCAGTAAAGAAACGGTTGAAGAAACTAAAAGATAGAAACGTCCTTCCGGAGTTAGGGTTCAAATACCCTAAGGAGATGGAGGACCAGTTTGACCAAGCAATCATGGACATCATTGGCAGGCATCAATGGAAATCATTCGGTGCCCACCCTGAGGAAATCTGCACTTCACTAGTAAAGGAGTTCTACGCCCATCTCACAAGTCCTACTCAGTCCACTGTCCATGTGCGAGGCGAGAAGATCAAGTTCACCGCTGCAGCAATCAACAAGTACTACAGGCTAAAGCAAACTATGGAACATCACACCACATTTGGGATTACTATGGACGCGCAAACACAGCGGGAGGTGTTAGAGGACATTTGTTTCGAAGGAACATTGCTTGACAACAACAGATCAGTAGAGAGAGGCCGCCTCAAGCCAAAGGCTAAGGTATGGAATCACTTTGTACGACACAAGATTATGCCCACACTGCCACTGTCCATATCTCTAGGCTATTTCTTCTCCACTCTATATTGTGTGGTAGGCATATTGATATAGGAAAAATTATTGTGGATGAAGTTTATGCTTGTTTGCAAAGTCCTCGTAGTCCTCTAGTGTTTCCTAACCTGATAATCGTCCTGTGTAAGAGAAAGGACGTCTTTGTAGACGATCTTGTGGATGCAAAAATTTCAGGAAAAACAAGTCTCACACCAGCCCTAGTCACTGAGCTCAGAGGATTCAACGAGGATGTTCCTCAGCAGACGGTGTAGGAGGGTGCTAAAAGTTTTGCTGCAGCAAAGGTAGCTGCATTGGTGGCCACTACAAAAGAATAGAGCGCTGAGCTCAACCTGATGAAGGCACATCAACGGGCGTACTTCAAGTATGCCTACAATCGTGATGGTGCTATAGCATCTTGCTTCAACAAAATTCTCCCGGACCAGAAAGTGTCATTCCCTCTATTTCCCCTGGAGTTATTGCAAGCCCCCACCACTGCCACAGCAAGCCCAGTACCTCCCAGTCAAAGCGAAGTTGACCCTAGCTCAGTACCACCCCATGCTAAGAAGAAGACCACAAGAAAGAAGACGCTTGTGACTCCTACTGCCCAACCAGAAAAGGAAACTCCCTTGGTTCTACATCTTGTCGAAGAAACCGCCCATGCGCCCACCCCGACCAAGAAAAGAAAATGCACCATGAAGGCAACCAATCCTGCACCGTCAATACCGGATAACCCACTTCATGAGCCGGACCTTGTACCGAGTGATCATGAGGACCCCCTCAAAAGGAGACAACCCCAGCACCTACGCCTGAGCCGACACCAGCACAAACAGAGGATGCTACAGCATCCAGACCAAAGACACGCATCAAACATACCGTTGGTCGTGTCCGATCTTCACCCAGTGCTCATCCAGTCTCCTCTGAGAGTGTGGACGATGTCGCGAATCCCCACTACTACTCGTCTGAAACTTCCGTGGACAACACCAGCAACACCACATAGCCTCTGCACCCAAGAGGTAACTTTCTTTCTTTCTTTTCATTTATTTTATTTTTTCCTCATTTTTCATTGCATATAGTATAGATTAGCTCATGCATTGAGGACACTGCATCCCTTAAGTTTGGGGGTGTTGGTGATCATAGTTAGTATTTTGCTTTAGCATATGCCTAGTAGGAAAGAACAAAATTTTTATTATGGCATTCTATTTAGTCTAGAGAAAACCTATGAATATATCTATGATGTCTAAGGACAAAATCTTAAAGGCTAAAATTAGTTTAGAAAAAACACAATTAGTTGAGATCTGTAGAACTGACCTTATGATCTAGTTGTAAAAAAAAAGTTTACACAGCTGCTATCTTTCTATAAGTAAGTTCGTTAGAAAAAAATTTCAGGAATAACCCTAGTAAACTCTGATATGTAAACTCTAGAGAACTTAAGAAAAAAAATTAGATGTCCCTGTGCTAAAACAAATGAATAAATGCTACGGCATATCTGTAGAAGGACACTCTGCTTTGCTATAGCATAGAATAAAAAATAATAATAATAAATAAAGTTTTGTTATAACATATGAGTGAATGAAAGTTGCCATGGGATGACTCTACCTACTAGCTCGAGGGTGAGAGGTTTGCTCCCTGCTCATCTAGAGCTAAGGACGGTAGGTGTGATGAGCTGACACCTTTCGTAGCAGAAAACCTATATCTTTGGGAGTCTGAAAAGTAGAACAGAGCTAGAGAATATGGTTAGGGTATAACTAGGGAGCTTCCTTGAAAATTTGTCTTACTAGCTTAACTATAAGAGGAAGGCAGCCACGCACACAGCTTAGTCCTATAGAATGTTCTTAAGGATCTCACTTCTAGTTGTTTATATTTTAACTGCCTATGTCATTTCTGAGGACTGAGATCTTGCCATAGCAATTCTCTAGGGTAAATCTTTGCCATAGTATTTCTTTTGTTCTGTTCTACTCATTGTTTGAGGACAAGAAACAGCTTAAGTTTGGGGATGTGATAATTGCATGAATATCCTTGTTTTCATACCTTTTTGCTATAGCATTTACATGTTCTTGAGCCCATAACATAGTATTTAGACTGCATTTAGGCTGCATTTTCTTCTTCTGGGTGCATCTTTATCTTTGCTGGTTATTAGTCCATGTTGAGGGGTACTGCTCGGAAGGTTGGTTTTGGGTTTGATGATGCGCAGGAAAGGAGTCAAGAGAGAAAGCTGGCGTCGGGAATTGTCATAGCATAGTGGAAGTGGATATCGGCCAACACGTGAGAAGCACGTGAGCTGCAGAAGCACGTGAATATGCAGAAAAGGACAACCTAACATGTGCAGCAGCCAGTACCCACCTGCAGACTGTCCTCTTTGTCCCCTCGTGGCAGAGCTTGTCGGTGGATATTCCTTGGGATTATCAAGGAATCTTTAGGGCACAAAACCCTAGAAGCCTCCACTATATAAAGAGGGAGAGAAGCTTGGAAAAGTGTGCGAGAGAGAGGCGGAAGAGAGATAAGAGAGAAAGTTGCAAAGAGAGAGAAGTGTTCATCTTCATCTTCTCCACTTGGTATCCTCCATCGTTGAAGCTCCAAGGAGTGGCCTCGCCGGCCTCGAGAGAGGCGATGGGCCTAAGACAGTCGGTCAGTCCATGGCGGAGAGGAAGTTCACCTTTCTTTATGCCGCTTTAGCAATTCCTTTTCATATATTTATCTTTGGTGATATTATCACAATGATACGTTGGATGATATTGCCCAGTCACGAACTGTTTTAGGTGGCTTGGGTTTGATGGATGATTTTATTTTAAGTACTTTTTAATGCATGTTATAGTTTTTTCAGTGTTTATCATGTTATATGCTTTGCTTATGCGTTTTATTTCCTTAAAGTTGTAAGAGCCCTCGAGAGTTGGCTGTTTTTTAAGTGTTTGTTGAGGTTAGTAATCGAGAGAGCTAGCCTTAGAACCCCCATAAGCAATAGAGTGGTTGTCGAGAGGCAGAATGTAACCTACCTTAGAGATAAGTGATAGGTTTCAAGGGCTAAAAAGGATAGCTCGTGAAGGGTAGGTGAGTGTTAAGAGTTTACGCCGAGAGGTATTGCTATAACATTTCTGACTCACAGCTTATTGGCTAGAGATAGTTTAGGAACACTTTTAGCAAATCCCGCCTAGCATAGAAGATAGCTGAAGAGCCTTAGTATCGTTAAGAGGCTTAGGTTAGGTTGTCTATCATTCCCAGCCAGTCATTCCGTAGTGAGTTTCGCATACGAAAGGGGACATGTTCATCATATTGTTATCTCATCTTTCTTTGCACTGTTTTGCTACAACATTATTTTACACCATCTCTTTTACTATAGCATTGTCATCTGCAAAAAGTTTAATCAATATTGTTACAACAAACCGTGAATACCTACAATCCCTGTGGAGACGATACTCACTCACTGACTTTATTACTCGTTCGACGTGTATACTTGCACCATATTTGCGTATCATTTATAGTACACTACACACAAGCAACACTTACCTTGTTAACTTATGTCTTCACTTTCTCTTTTGCTATCCATTCCATATAGGCCTGCTTCTATTCCACTTGCATATTAAAGTAGGGCTTCTTTTTTACATTATACTTTTTTGCCCATTTCAATCCTAATGCTTTTCTCACCTGTATCACTCCCCCAAATATTGTTAATTTTTTTAATAAGTACACTTTACAAGCCAATACAGAACACATAATAGCATTTCAAATTTCTCACTTATCATATTGGTCATTTTCTTCCTTCCTCCTTTTAGACCTTTACATTCACTTATACTATAAATACATCATTAAAAAGTTATGAGTATACAATACATTTTGCTAACCAAGTAACACTTTTAAGAATGCTCTATTGATTAAGTTTTAACTTACTAGAAGTTAAAATATGCACACAATGATTTATGTGCCTCATCGTCCTCAACCATGTCATCATTTATCCCGACTATGTCACCTTTGATAGGTGCATCCATTACCAACTATTTCTATCTAAAATAAACGTGACATTAACTTTTATTAATTGGATAAATACTCAACATTATATAGTAATACACCAAAACAAATTCAATTTCCTTACTACTTCAATCAATTAAAGACAATTGTTCCTAACAACTTCCAAACAAACAATAAACAATTCATGTAAACCAAATAATAAATGAAGGAAAGAGGAAACGAATCAAGGAAACAATGATGAAAACACAAACAAAACAAGAGAGAATATGACAATCCATATGAACCGCAAGCTTAAAATTAAATCAAATCTAAGCAATAGGGTGATCACCTAAATTATCTAGACACGTCGATATACTAAACCCACAAGTATGCATCAATTCAAATAACAAATATCCACTTGATCCCAACACATTCAAAATTATACTTATTTCATCGTTGTTATGTTGATTTTATCATAACAACAATATGTGTGATCTACTATGTAACCATTCAACTAAAACATAAAAGTCTTTTAACAAATACGTAAAGTTTGTTCAAACATCATACATTCTACTATTATTCAAAATAAGCTTATATAAACTTACATGTTTATTTCATAACAAGTAAACACTCTAATATCTTAATTCACATAATATAAACATAACTCATTACTGATTTTTTAAAGACAAAATGACAAAAGATGCCCCCAACGTTTACATGTTTTTTCATTTAGCCCCATATTCTTTTTTTGGTCCAAATATGCCCCAATGTTTGGTTGTTTTGTCATTTGGCCCCCTATTCTTTCTTTTGGTCCAAATATGCCCCAACGTTTCATTCATAGTCCAAATATGCCCCTGTTGGATGTAAACTGTCAATCAACTGACGGTCAACATCTTATAAAAAAATTTAGACGTGGCATCAGCAGATCTTAATACGTGGCAAGTCCAGTCAGCATCAGTTGTTGAATGTCAGTTGACTGACAGTTTCCATTTAACGGGGGCATATTTGGACCAAATTGAAACGTAAGGGATATATTTGGACTACGAATGAAACGTTGGGGGCATATTTAGACCATAAGAAAGAATAGGGGGCCAAATGACAAAACTAGCAAACGTTGGGGCATATTTAAACCCAAAAAAAAAAAAAGAATAGGGGGCCAAATGACAAAACATGCAAACGTTGGGGGCATTTTTTTGTCATTTTGCCTTTTTTTTAAATACTAAGACATATTTCATAAGTTAGAGAGGGATCTTATATAAACATATATACTAACATATACATGTTCAAACATTCCATACAATTTACAAGAAGCTCAAAACAGTCCTAATTCACATATATACTTATATATACATATTCAAAATTCAGAAAAATGTGTGTACACCTTTTTTTCATGTTGACTAAACTCAAGAACATAAGTAAAGCATAATAAACAGCCTATTCTCGTCCTACTTCATCACTTAGAACATGTGCAAAACATTAACTAATATATCAAATTCACAAAAATTTCTTATCTACCTTTAACCAAAACTAACACTTGATAAAACTCCAAAAAACTTAATATTTTCATATTTCCAAAAATCACTTACAACTTCCCTGGCAGTAATGATGTAGTAACAAGAATTTTTTTCCCTGACAGTGAAAATCACAGTCGAAACCGTAAGCGGAGAGACTAAAATCTATTTGTGAGCAATATTAACATTTGCAAAACTCCATCAACTATTCGGTTAAGTTACAAGCTTAAGAATGTAGCACCATATTTAATTTTCTACTTCAAATATCTAAACAACAAAAAACAAGCCATAATTTCACACTTTTAAAAATTATACGAACAAAAATCTTACCTTCGAATACCGTTCTTATATCTTGCTTCTTTCAAAATATCTTTCTCAAAAACTACCCAAAATCCTCTTTGTTCTTCCGTCATCGCTTCTTCTTTCGATGCTTCCAATTTTTCACCGAATAAAACATGCAAGGATTATGTTTTCTCGCTTCTTCTTCTTTCGAACCTTCTCAAAAACTACCCTAAATCCTTTTTTTTCTTCCTCAACCGCTTCTTCTTGTTTCTAAGTTTTCAGATAATAAAATAGTTTCTGTTTTCTCGCTCACCTTCGCCATTTAGCCTTTTTTTACTCCATTTTTACCCTAATTGGTTCACCGGATAACTCTTCTTTTATAAAATTAAATTAAACAATTTTTATTAAATCATTTAGATTCAAGAGTTTAAAATAAATGGTCTCATATTAGCCTTATATTAATGGGTTTTCCTTTAGACAAACCCTTTACTATTAAAATACAACTTATGGGGTTAAATTTTCATAAAAAAACGGGAAATCGACGTGGTGGTGATAATTATCCGAATGGCGGCTTTGGCGTGTAAAACTATTATTTTTTTTATCAAATAAAATATTACATTCTCTCATTAAAATTCGAATTTAAACAAAATGAGACATTCTTAAACACCAATTAGTACATCTCTAAAACTCATTTATTAAGCAGGGTCAAGATCAAGAACTTAGAACGGTACTAAAAACTAAAAAGTCCCATCCACTGTCCCACTCCGCTGCTCGCCGATTGTCAACTTCCACTCCGCTTCGCCACTAAATCTGCAAAAAAATGGGCTTTTCATCAATTATATCTCGGATTGCCATCTCCAGGAAGCTGCTTCCCTCAAACTCCACAAATCGTTCCCTCTCATTGTTATCCTCTCGTTTGTTTACGAATCACGTTGATAACAGCCCCAACAAGGTAGAGAGCAGCAGTCTACCGTCATCTTCGGCTGCTTATCATGTCAGCTCCGGTGGGTATATGCGGGGGACCGTCTTCTGGGAACCCGATAGACCCCTCACCATTGAAGAATTCCACATGCCTCGTCCCAAAGCTGGAGAAATTCTCATCAAAACCAAGGGTATGGTTTCTTCCTTTTTTATGGTTTTATTTCAAAAGAAAGAAAACCCCAAGATTTGAAATGGATCGAATTCCATTGGGTTTTCGTTTCTCAGTTTGGGTCCTTTTTGTTGCAGCCTGTGGAGTTTGCCACTCTGATCTTCATGTTATAAAAGGCGAAATTCCGTTTTCTAGTCCTTGTGTTATTGGCCACGAGATTACTGGGGAAGTTGTTGAACATGGGCCTCTCACCGACCGCAAAATCACTGAAAAGTTGGTTACTTTCTTTTTCATTCATTCATATTTACCTGTTACAGTTGATTTTGGTGGAGATGATAGAGATTGGAAGCCACCTTGACTTTTAATATTCATTTTGGTGTTGTTCTCAGATATCCAATTGGAGCTCAAGTGGTAGGAGCTTTTATAATGCCTTGTGGTAACTGTTCCTTCTGTTCTAAGGTACCGTGCTTTGAGATGCTATGCTTGAATTTTAATTCTGGTATCATGACTGCTAACTTCTTATCATTTTATTATTTCTGGGAGATAGGGCCATGATGATTTATGTGAAGATTTCTTTGCCTATAATCGAGCGAAGGGGACACTTTATGATGGTGAAACACGGCTTTTCCTCCGCAACAGTGGTACTTTTTCTATTAAATTTACTCTATTATGATGATGATGATGCTTCTTTCTTTATATGAAAGCATGACTACCTTTATGTTTGTTTGTGTGCATCTCAAATGCCCTTCTAACCGCTGTGTGTCAATCATCTTAAACATCTGTTTACCCTTTTGATGTAACTTTATCTGCATAGTGTTGGCATCATTGTTGGATTAATGAAGTTTTGCTATTTGTGTAGGAAAACCTGTATACATGTATAGCATGGGAGGCCTTGCTGAATACTGTGTCATTCCGGCGCATGGTTTGTGCGTTTTGCCAAAATCATTGCCATACACCGAGTCTGCAATTTTAGGATGTGCTGTATTTACTGCTTATGGTGCCATGAGGCATGCAGCTGAGGTCTGTCCTGGGGATTCTGTTGCTGTGATTGGAATTGGAGGGGTTGGTTCAAGGTACTTGCATATTAAAGTGATTCTGAAACAAGATAATTGGTTTGACTTGTCAATTTGAAAAAGCCAGTGCATTTGTCCTCAATGTACAATGGGTAAAAGGCACCTAGGAGTCCTAAAGAAAAGCATAAATGATAGACCAACTGTTAATATTGTGACTCAGTCAGTTGCTGAAATTTGAAGAAATTAAGAAAAAATGGAATCTTCAAGTGTCAGTCCTGGCAAATGTTCTAAACCTGAACAAGCAGCATCCAGACCACAGTAACATAACAAACATTAACCAATAATGACTGTTTAAGCCATATAATGTTCAAAACTAATAAGCCCAAAATAGTTTAGTTGTTTGTCTTCCCTTTTTTGTTATATGCATTGTTTGCTCTACATATTGATTTGGATTTAGTTTATTTGTTCATTCCAGGGTTCCTTAATTTTAGGGTTTTACCAATGAACCTACCCTGTGAATTCTGATGGAGTTTAATATCACCTGTTGGACCGTATGATGTTAGTATCACTAATGAAAACTATGAACTAGACCTTTTTCAAGATATGCAGTTCTCTTTCATGTTGTGCCACTGTACAATGTTCACAGAAATGTCCTACAGTAAGCTCAGTGAAAACGAGGTCTTTTCTTTTATAGTCTGAGGACTTGACTTCTTTGGTCATCCTTGCCTCTTAAACATGTTCTCATAACTCATAAGGGCATTTCCACATTTTTTTAATTGCGTGTCTAAACCAACTTAAATATGTTTCGTTCATTTGTCTTCATTATCTGCAAGCCCCAACAATTGTAAGGGTAAATGTTAATGTTTTAAATCTAAGCTCCCAACTTTGAATCTAAGTGCATTTTTTGGTATTTTTTACAGTAACTTTTCATTATGAACTTTGACAGATTGGAAAAAAAAACTGACGTATAAATGACAAGAACTTTGCTTCAGTTGTTTGCAGATAGCAAGGGCATTCGGTGCCTCTGAAGTTATTGCTGTGGATATTCAGAAGGATAAACTACAGAAAGCTAAGACTTTGGGTGCCACTCATACAGTAAATGCAATAGAAGAAGATGCGGTTGAACGGGTTAAAGTATGTACAAGGTCCATGGTTCTTTAGCATATAGATACTGACTTGTGGTAGCTGAAATAACATTGCATTTTAATATCACTCTGAGCACACCTTCAGTATGCACGTTTTTTTTTAAATCTTAATACACTTACATGTGATCTCGATTGGGGATATCCAAGATTTGGATGGAAATTTTATTAAGAAATTTAGAATATGGGATCAATTTGGCTGTGGCCTTTGCTAATTGTTTTTGTTATTCATAAAAGGTTGCTAAAAGTCAAAAGTAAATTGTATAAAGCAAAACCATAAATTGATTTAAAATGCAGTAAATGTAATACATCCAAATAGTTTGTTCCAAAAAGCTATCTGAAATTTTGATTGATGAAAAAAAATTATCATTTGCTTTGCATCTAAATGCTTTTCTTGGCTTCCAGAAGGAGAAACCAAGTAGCAAAAGCAATAACCAAAAACAATCTAGTTTTGCTTAGGTGTACACTTGGGAGTGTTAGGTACATTGTTCAAATTGCCTCACCTTTTTGAATTTATTCATTTGTATCAAGAACAGAAAGAAAAAAAAAACGAACACGGGCTTCAAACTTCAATATGTTTACTTGTCAGCTTTAGTTTTTGTGAGCTTAATTTTATGCTCTCTTTTAAAGGGTATGATGTAGATTATGACAATGTGAGATACTGAGATTTGAGGCATGGTTTGGGGTTTAGCATTTCATTTAGTTTTGTTTATGTAGGATATTGAGATTTGAGACATGACTATTGAGGTTTAGATTTTGAAATAAAATATAGTGAAATCAGAGGATCTTTTGTGGAGTGTTTTGACTATTTCGAAAGTGCTTGTTTGAAATTAGTTGATTCTAAATTAGCTTTTTAATGTTGTTTTTATTTTTTATTTTTAAATATTTTTACTTAAAGGCATTTATTGCATGTTTTGAGTAGGAAATTACTGGAGGATTAGGTGTTGACATTGCTGTGGAAGCCTTGGGGAAACCTCAAACGTTTTTGCAGTGTTTACAAAGTGTAAGAGATGGTGGAAAAGCAGTGATGATAGGACTTGCAAAAGCTGGTGCTGTAGGTGAGGTGGACATCAATCGTCTTGTTCGTCGAAAGGTAAAACATCTTTTACTTCTCACATGAGTTCATTTACAGCTCTCAGGTTAACCCAACTTCTCTAGACTCACTAAT
Source organism: Hibiscus tridactylites (assembly GCA_958450335.1). Lineage (NCBI taxonomy): Eukaryota > Viridiplantae > Streptophyta > Magnoliopsida > Malvales > Malvaceae > Hibiscus > Hibiscus tridactylites. Next base: position 75,312,714 of record OY288279.1, read on the forward strand.
TAATTATAATTACTGGCTACATATTCAATATTTAGTTACTTTTCTGAATTATTACTCGAAACCTGTATAATCTATAGCTGCAATCTATAGATGATCTACTAGTCTATAAATCTATAAAAGTACAAAGAAGGTGGATGCAACCATCCTTCCAATCCAGCATATGTAAATTTTCGCATCCCACATGTAATTCAGGTCTTCCTTCAAGCTAATGTCAGAAGCAATTAGATATCCCTCTAGAATCTCTGAAATCCCTCTACCTTAATCTTCCTAAAAAACAACACTGGGGCTATAAATCAATGCATAACTCTTCAAAACCCTCATCTGACATATCTGATGCCTAGTACTTCACATAGCCCTTCTGCTACCGTAGCCACCAGGTAAAACCAAAAAGCCACACGAAGCAGATTTTCCTTTTTTCCTCTTAAAGTGCATTTATCAACCACTCTTCAAATACTTGCAAGTCACCATACTTGGTTTATCCGAAAACCATATCCTAGCTGCATACCATAACCTAAACACAACAAACCCCTATATAACAGACAAGTCATAGCTGGGAAAACTCTTAAATATCCTATTCAAATGCCGATTTTTCAGCCAAATCAATGCACAGTATTAGAACTCCAACTGAAGGAAACGAAAAGAATTACTAGAAGTGGCAAAGTCTAACCGAACCTGAAAACCTGCTCAAACTTTCCCAGAACAGAACCCGGCTAACTGAATTGACTTTTAAGTCAACAACCTGAAATGGAAAGTTATTTGAACTCGACATGACCTGAGCTCGATACGACCCGTAATTGGATTTATCCAAATCTAAAACTATCAGAATTCAATCTCCATGGCCAAGAATCTGAAAGTTTGAGCTCTAATATAATTCAAATGTGCTAGGCTCCCAGTCTATGCATTTTGCCATGTCTAGCTACATTTCCACGTGCCATTGGTGCTATATTGGCACAAATATGTAGTCAACTTTTATGTTCTGTTTCCTTCTCTTAAGGTTTTAACTATAATTTCATGCTCAATTGGATGCAATTCATCCTTTAAATTAGGGGGTTTTATTAGTTCTAGTAAGTGATGCTATTTCAGTTATTAGGAGGCTGGATTGGCGTTCTTTTTATAATTTTGGTACATTAGATTTAGATCATTGAGGTTATGCCAAATTTTGATTGATATTTTCAATTATTGGTTGTGTCTATTTGCTTTACATCATATGCACCATGTACAATGTTGCACTTTTGCAGAAATAAGATAAACTAACGTGATTGAAGATCAGTAGTTTTGGTTTGAACAGTTCAATGTTATGTTTCCTGGATTTCATTTTTCAATTTCGGTAGTGAACAATGACTAGAGAACTTTTTAAAATTACTACGTTACATAAAATTTACAACTTCATTTGATGCATTAAAAAACATAGTCATGAATAAAATTAATCATTGCATTCGATATAAAATTACTAGTATAAATAGTAGCACACTTTAACTAACTTTAAAGAGTGTCTCGAGGACCGTCGCCAACAAAACTCCTTAGATATAACCATGGTTGGCACTTATTCAGTAATGGGTTGGAGCAGGTGAAAGTGATTGGTTCGTACGGAGCGAGGGCAAGGCAGGATCTGCCAAAGTTGGTTAAGCTAGCTGAAACAGGAATCTTCAATCTGAACAGTGCTGTTTCTCAGAAATACACATTTGAAGAAGGAAATAAAGCATTTGAGGATCTTAACCAGGGAAGAATTGTGAGCCGAGGTGTAGTTGAGATGAGCTAAGTTACTTTTCCTTTTTTATCAATAAAACTTTGATCCAACACAAGGAAAAGCTTTCAAGTTCAGCAGATCAAAGGGGCGCTTGTATTGGTCACATTTCCTATTGTGTATGTTGTAATATTTTATCAAAAGATTTGTCAACTGTTCAAGACTATTTAAAATGTTCAGCTTTTATTTTCAGGAGAAAAGAAGTTGAGTTGGATTAACAGTGCAATTTTTTTGTAGTAAATAAAACAAGAGAAAATTTTCTATGCAATGGCGGCGGAAAACTTGTTTTTCACAAGCACCTAGTTTTTAGGGTTTAGTGTTAGGATTTTACTGTTTGTGTTATGTTTTAAGGTTTGGGAGTATATTTTATGGTTTAATGTTTATAGTTTAGGGTTTAGAAGGGGTTAAGGTTTAAGGTACTTAAAAGGGACATATAGTAGCTTTAGTAGTCCACTTGTGAAAAAAACTGGCGGTGCATCAAATATTTACCCATAAAACAAATGCTATCCTGAGCAATTCTATTTGCTTTCGTCATATTCAAACGGGATAGTTGTATCAATTTTCAAACTATGGGTTAAATTTCCCATTGAGTTCTCAAACCTACTAAAAATATTGTTTTTAGTTAATTGCAGTTTGGGCAAATTTTAAGTTAGAATAATTTTTTTTTCTATTGTCCGACAGGAATGGAAAGGAAAAGATAATTTGATCTTTATTTGTTTGAAATATGGTTTAGTTGGGCAAAATATTAGACCAATTGTTGTGGAGTTAGACCTGTGAGTCCCATTGGAGTAGCAGAGGGCAGAGGGAATTATATGGCAAGCTCCTCAGTCTGGTTGGTTTTTGTATGAGGCCATAACATGATAGACCTTTTGTTTTACACTTCAAAGTTTTATTCGATGCACTAAAATGTACAATTTTGTAACATTCGAATATTTATCGGAGAAAAGCGAATAACATAACCACCAAATAGGCCAAGACTTGGCAGTGAAACAACAAGACTCCATGAAACGAGATTTAATTTGACAAATATTCAACTAATACAGATTAAAATCAGAACCAGACCAAGAGCTTATGGCCCAGGGCTGGCCCCACAAAGGCAAGAGCTTATGGCCCAAGGATATTAACCTCAAATCACCCAGCAGAGAACCACGTTGGCAAAACCATATACGGCCATGAAGCTCAGTTCACTGCCCATTTATTCTTCACAATGCTAGGATGACCAAGCCCAACTAGTGTTTAGCCAAACTAGGACTGCCGGTGTGCCCCCTTGGTTTGGTACCCGACTCGCACCGGGTTCAGAGGTGGAGCGGTCTTGTTACTTGTTAGTGTTACACCAACAAAATGGAGCCTACTTCACCTTTCTAACAATACCTCGAAAAAATTTTGTTAGTAAATCCAATATCATCTATATTGCATACACATATTTCTTGGTGTAACACCAACAAAATAGTCTACTTCACCTTTCCGACAATAGTTTTTTTGTTCCAAACTTTTAATAATCATATATGTTATACATATATATTTCTTCATATTTTTCACAAAATTTGTTTTATTATTTAGTAAATTATAAATAATTTAAAATTATATAATATATTTATAATATTATTTTTAAAAAAATTTAATAAAAAAACATTGATGGAATAAACAAGTCAAAAATTGATGATTTCTTTTTTTACAAAAAGTTACTATTAGACAACTAAATTTTAATAAAACTTAAATTATAAAATAAGACTTATTCTAATTTTTAAAAATATTATTTTCTCAATTCTTTTCAAGTAAATTGAGTTTTACTAACCCTCCTTTTATTATGAAGCATTGCCGTTATTTGGAGTTATGAACGGTTGGGACATGATATTATTGATTTTTTCATGTCATTTTTTCCGACCAATAAATCTTCACTAAAATTTTTCCATGTCATTTTAAAATTTAATTTTTAGAAATTATTCTATTACTAAATTAATGACATAAAAAAAATATGAAATGGGTGATTTTTAGTGGTTGGTCCATGGATGACATGGGTCCCATGGATGACGTGGTGGAAATCACCCATGATATAATTTCTCATACACAGAGATAACTAAAAATGAAAGTTATAAAATAAATAAAAGGGATTTAGTTTAAAATTTAAAGTCTATGATTTAAAGTTTAAGGATTAAAATAGGAAAGATTGTGTAAATTCTATATAAAAAGTTGTCAAAATAAAATACCAAAATGAAAAAGTGATGAACTAAACGCGAGAAGCACATAAAAAAGATGGTTATATCATCTGATTCTGAATACCGCATACCTTTGTACTGGATACCAAGATAATAACACCAATGTGCATACAATATAAAATCTACCATGCTTACAGTTTCAATGGTTTCATACCAAGGGATGCTCGAATCCTGTTGGCTTCCGCAATCTCTGGATCTGGGTGGTCCGTTCCATCATCCTTCTTTTCCTTCTTTCCCTTCTTCTTCTTCGACTCTTCTGGAGGATTGCCATCCTCTGCTTCACGCCTTCTAGGACTCATGCTGCTGCGAGCATGTCTCTTCCGGTCCCTACTCCTACTACGACTCCTTGAATGGCTCCTTCGTCTGCCACGATCCCTGTCTCGCCTATCACGCTCCCTACCTTCCCTCTCTCTATCTCGATCCCTCTCATAGCCATACTCCTTTTCCTCTCTCAGACGATATCGATCCCTATCCCTATCCCTGTCCCTGTCCCTATCTCTATCCCTGTCACGGCCACGTCCCCTTTCTCTATCATAGTCTCTATCTCTGTCATAATCCCGATCCCTGTGGAAAGGGAAAGAAACAACATTATACATATTTTAGTGTTTTCAATTTCAAATTGAGGCTTGCAAAGACAAATCGATAACAAATGTGTCAAAGAAAAAATTGTATGAACCCATCATAACTTGAACATTTGATGCAAGTTGTACAAAGCTTCATTAAAGATTACAATCAGAAGTGACCAACCATCCGAGATTCAAAAGTGTCGAGTATGTCACAAGATAACCTTTAAAAAATTGTTCCAAGTCTCTTAATGTTACCTTACAAAATGCAATAAACATCATTCATAAACTAAAATATGACAGTGTAAATGCAAGCCAAATTAATGCTAAATTGTGTGATCTATCATACTTCTCGCTGCACACTGTCAGTGCAGAGAAACCTGGCAAGACCACATAAAATTTTGTATAGGAAGCTTTTCAACCCATCTACGGCTTTAAATGCCATAGGGGAAACACAACATTGGAACAATTATGCCTACGCAAATAGGAACCATATTCATCCAACAGCTTCCACTCACGACCCAATTTTTCTTTTATTGATGTGGTAAAATGGTTAAAGTAAGCAGAGCAAGTTTGCCTGTCTGCTGTTTACAAAGCTAAAAGGCTGCAAAACGATAACCGGGAAAAAGCAGTTTACAACTGAAATGATGCTATCCAAAGTAGCCCCAAGTAGTTGCATGTTAATGTTCATTCCTGGAACAAATACTAAATCTCCCATTATGTTTTATTAGCCCCAAGTACGTGCACAGTTAGTTGTTTGTTCATCATCTTGAGAAAAGCTCTAACGATCTCATATTCTTTTATTGTTTTATCCTCAAAAGTTCTGGAAAACAAATATGTACAAGCAAAAACACTTGAGGGAAGGTACCTGTGTCTATGACTGTCACGTCTATAATCCCTTTCTCGTTCTCTTGCAGGGCTTCTCCCTCGGTAATAATCCTGCTAAAAAGATAGTAAAGTATCAGAAGAGTGAAGCTACATCATCTATCAATGAAAATAATACTACTCTACAAACCTTTTCATGAGCCACCTCCTCTTCTAAACCATCTTGCTCGTTCTCATCCTTCTCTTCCTCTTCCTCGAAATCATCTTCCAGCACACTTTTTCGTGCATCCAGTGCACCGAGCGATTCAAGAGTCCACCTGTTGAAACATACATAACAAACTTAATCTTCAAAGAGAGTGACATATTACAAACACAAATATGGCCACTAAGCTCTCTTACATATACAATTCCCATAGCATAGAGATTCGAATTCGATAATGTTAATCAAATAACCAAAGAAATTAAAAAAAAAAAAAAAAAAAAACTAGCCATGAGAAAGAAAAAGTAAACCTTACCTTTTTTTAATACGCGGTAGAGCAATATCACAAGAATAATCTGTAGTGAGAAGTTCATCAATCACCTCATCAACATGAGTCAAGATGAAATCTGATACATTAAAGATAACCCAAAATGACACCAATCAATAAACCCATTTAAGCAATTGATACAGAATAAAATTGAAAAGAAAAATTAAGTTAAAATAAGTACAGAAAAAGAAAGAACTTACTTCCATCAGGTGATTTTCGCCTTACTTTCCGATAATCGTTGTACAAAGGCTCTAAATAACGATAAATGTCAGTATCGATCCCCGTGAGACGCAAGTAAAAAGCTCCCAGAACTCTTACATATCTGAAATTATTTCCCCATAATATTTAGTGAAATTGAAACAAGCGAAAGGGGAAAAAAGAAAATAGAACGTTTTTTAGAAACTAACTTGTAATCGTCGTTTTTGATGAATTCAACTACTATATCCTTTTCGGGTTGGATTTGGAGCATTTTCATGACGAGGCACATGAAGGGAGTGGGCTTTCGATTGCCGCCGAAGGTTCCGCCGATGTGGTCCAGCTCCATTGCCTTGTCAACCAGCGTCTCCGCCGTCAGCCCGAAACACTGCTCCTTCCAGTAGGTATTCTGGTAGATCTTCGACCGTACAATCTTCTCTACAAGGTTTTGGGGGTTCGTTCCCCTTATGCTCTTGGCGGCCGGGTCCGTACGGTTCGCCATGGGTCGCTGTGAATAAGCGGATCCTTTTAGATTGGACAAAAACCTAGCTTAGAAAGAAAATAAGGGAAACGAACATTCTCGCGTCTAACAATAACAGGGAAGCCGGTGATATAAAAAAAGAAGTGGGGGTGAAATTGATACAAATTTGAAATCCGCTAGAGATTAACCCGGTTCTTAGTTGATTTGGATTTTATTGAATTTATATATTTTTGCTGAACTTTGGAAAATATTCAATTTCCACACCCTAAAGTTATTGTAATTTAAAATTTCATCCATTCACTTATATGATCAAGTTGACCATTAAATCTAATAATTTTTTATGGCTTAATAGCCAAATATGTGACTAAATTATATCACTTTTGGTGCCTAAACTATTTTCCCTCTAAATATGTGCTTAAAATTTTATTTAGATTATTTTAGATGTTTGGCTATTAAAAAAATCGTTAGCTAATTAAAATATGACACATGATATATTTTAATTTTTTTAATTGGTTTTTAAATAAAATTCATTTTTTAAAAAAATAATAATAATTTTAAATATTTACAAAATAGTCTTAAATTCCTAACTCAAAATCTAAAATTTTCAAATTATCATCATTGTCGTCGTAGACTGCCTCGCCGAAGATCACCACTACCGTCGTCGAACCACCACAACTATTTCTCTCAATCACCCATCATCGGTAACCGACAATAAGTGTGGTGACCGACTTCATTTTTGCGAGTTTGGCTTCATTCAACATTAGGAAGCCGATCGACATGCCTATCGTCAGTTATCGACGATGGATGATTGGGAGAATGGTCCTGGTGGTCTGATGGCGGATATGGTAGGCGACATCATGATCATTGGTGGCGAAATCAGCTAGGGAAGTTAAAGATTTCAAATTTGGGGTCATTTTGTGAGTTTTGGGAAATTTAGAGGTTTTTTAAATTCAGTTAAAAATAAATTAAATTTTAAAAAAAATAAAACAAAAAAATATTTTTAAAAAATAACTATAGTTAACGGTTAGATACCTAAATATAACTGAAATGAAACTTTAGACACTTATTTAGAACAAAAAATAGTTTAGGTACCTATTTGGATATTAAACCTGTAAAATCAATGTTTGATTTTTTTTATATAACAAATAATCTAAGGACCAAATTGCAAAGTAAATAATTTTTTAAGTACTAAAAAGATTCACATTTGATAAGTAAATTTTAGACTTAAAATGTTTTAAAGTCAAAACTTAAACGCTATAAAATTTTCTAAGTGTTTCAAAGCCAAAATACTCAAAATCTCCCAGGCATTTCAAAACACCACAAGGTGTTTCGATACGGATTGATTTTAGGAGCTTATAAAAAAATTTCGTTTCGATACGAAATACCCTGTTTGAGACTAGGGTCTCGAAACGGGCTTGCCCGTTTCGATACAGCCTTTATCTGGGCTTTTGTTTTTTAAATGTCGTTTCGAAACGGCTCATAACCGTTTAGATACATGGGTTAAGTATTTTCAAAATTGAGCATTAAAAGAACTAGTCGTTACTTGTAAGGTGCTGGGTAGTGGATGTAGAGCTTGTTCGAAGCTTGAACCACTTTAAATTGCATTGTCTTCATCTTTTAAATTTCCTACTTGCACCCTTCAATTTTTATTCTACCGATTCACCCCCTCTTGTTGTTTAGCCATTGTTTGATCAACTCAACAATTGGTATCAGAGCCACACTCATTGGAAGGACTAACATCCTCTTGAGTAGATCTTGAAAGAGTTTGATCAATCGCACTTCAATCAACATCGTGCTATGACATTCACCTCCGGCCAAAACCTCTACGAGTCTCTATCTATCACCAAACCACCATTCTTCAATAGGGATAACTATCCCTATTGGAAGAACCAGATGCGGCTATTCATCAAATCAAATGACTACATGGTTTGGGACGTGGTAGAAAACGGTCATTCTTTTCTGATGAAGAGAGACGGTGAAGGAAGGCTTGTTCCGAAGACCAAATATGAAATGACCGATGAAGATAGAAGACGTTTGCAAGTCAACGACAAAGCCTTGTATATGATATTTTGTGCTATCGGTCCCGATATATACTCAAAGGTGTCTTCAATCGAAAGTGCCAAAGAATTGTTTGACACTCTAGAGACTACATATGAAGGAACAAGTGACGTCAAAGAGACAAAGATCGGGTTGCTCAATTTGAGTTATGAAAACTTAAAAACGGAAGCCGACAAAAGTGTCTCCAAGATGTTTGATCAGTTCTCGATCATCATCAACGAACTAAAGGGCTTCGGTGAAGTTATTCCCGAAGAAAAGCTAGTCTAGAAGCTACTATACTCTCTTCCGGAGTCTTGGGATGGCAAGAGGACGACCATCATCGAAGCTCGAGATTTAAAGACTCTCAAGCTAGACTCCCTTGTTGGATCTCTACTCACCCATGAGATCATGAAGCAAGGGAGAGAAGAAGAGAAGAAGAAAGAAGAGAAGAAGGTAGAGAAGAAAGAGGTTGAAAAGAAGACGTTAGGAATCACACTCAAAGCTTCATACATCGAAAGCGATTCTAGTGAGGAGGAGGACGAAGAGATGGCCATGTTGGCCAAACAATTCAATCGATTCATGAAGTCCAATCGAGGAAGAAAATTCAATAGAAAATGGGACTTCAAGAATAGAGGAAAAGAGGAAGAAAAGGACCAACTCAATTGTTATGAGTGCAAGAAGCCTAGTCATATCCGAACTGATTGCCCTCAATTGAGGAAGAAGAGCTTTGGGAAGAAGAACAAGCTCAAATCTCAAATGGCAACTTGGAGTGACGAGGAGTCATCCGAGGAAGAGGAGGAAGTGGCCAGTCTTTGCATCATGACCTTTGAGGAGGATCATATGGTAAACTCTAACTCATCTCTTACTTATGATGAATTATATGATGAATATGATGAGTTACAAAATGTTTACGACGAATTGGTTGAAAAATACAAGGAGTCCATTTTGAAAAATAAGAAAATCATTTCTGATTCAAAACTTCAAAATGAATCTTTTTCTAAAACCAATTATGAATTGGAAAAGAAGGTTTTATACTTGGTAAATCTTTCTAATGAACTTAAAAAGAAAAAAAACATAGACCAAGAAAAACTTCTTTCCGATTTCTAAGATTATCACACAAAGGAAGTGGATAATCTCAAAAATTCTCTTACTATTGGGAAACATGCTCTTGAAAAGGGAAAATCTTCAAAAACCCGATATGTTAAGAGAAAATCATTTTACCCCAAACAAAGATGTTTTCAAAAGCAATCTAAAGTTAAAAGAATTAGGAGTGTATGGGTTCCTAAGGAACTCATTGTTTCTAATAATGTAAATGCAATTGCTTCTTGGATTCCTAAGGGGACCGAGCTTTTGGGAGCTAACTCTCATGGACCCAAATCATTTTGGGTACCAAAAATCAAAGATTAATCTCTTTGTTTGTAGGGGGGTCAATGCTTCAAGGTGAAAGCTTCAAGTAAAAACACGTGGTACCTTGATAATGGTTACTCGAGGCACATGATCGGAGACAAGAGTATACTTTTGGAGCTTAAACCAAAAAGTGGAGGAATTGTGACATTTGGTGACAACTCCAAAAGCCACGTTGAAGGCATAGGCTTCGTTGATAATCTCTCATCTACATTTATTGAAAATGTTTTATATGTAAATGGTCTAAAACATAATCTATTGAGCATTAGTCAACTTTGTGACAAAGGTTCTGATTTTCATTTTGATAAAAATGGGTGTAAAATTGTGAACATTAAAAAAAATAATACTCATTGGTCATCGCATAGGAAACATTTATATGGTGTATTTAGATGACATACATTCATCTCATGAATGTTTAGTTGCATATGATGAGAATGATGCATGGTTGTGGCATAGGAAACTAGGGCATGCTAGCATAAGTGTTTTAGAAAAATTGGTTTTCCAAAATCTAGTTATATGTTTACCCAAATTAAAAAATTTCATTAGATATAAAAATGTGATGCTTGTGCTAAGGGTATACAAAAGAGAACCTCATTTAAACCCATTAATGATATTTCGACTAGTAGAGTGTTACAATTAATCCACATGGATTTATTTGGGCCTATTAGAACTATGAGCTTGGGTGGTAAGTCATATGTATTTGTATTGGTAGATGACTTTTCTAGATACACTTGGTTTCTATTATTAAGTAGTAAGGATGATGCTTTAGAAAATTTCATCACATTTACAAAAATTACCCAAAATGATATTGATATTAAAATCTCACATATTATAAGTGATCATGAAACCAAGTTTCAAAATATGAGTTTTGAAGATTGTATAAATATATGTTTTGATATAATAATTGAAAAATGTTTTAGACTAAATTAAAAAGAATTTAAAATATTCTCTAAGTTAAAAACAACTTGAAAATAAGTTTGAGGATGTTTAAAAAGGTTTTGGAAATGTTTGAAACGTTTTTTTAAGTAGCCAAACCAGTGCTTTTAATGTACCTGTTTCGATACAAACATAATCTGTATTGATATGTTTTGAAACTGCCAAAACCTATTTCGATACGAGGCTTACATGTTTCGATATAGATATGTGTTGTTTCGAAACACCCTTTGGTGTTTCGATACGCCTACGTGGCAAACACCCTAACGGTCAAAACCCCCAACAACTATTTCCCAACGGTCTTTTGAATTGCTAGCGTTTCGATACGGGACTAGGCGTTTCGGAACGGGCATTTCGATACAGCCTATGGTGTTTCAAAATGGGATATTGAATCAGACTCCAACAGCTAGTTCTGAATAAGGGCGTTTCGATACAGCTACCCGTGTATCAAAACAGACATCACTAGAGCTGCACTTATGGTGGGAAATAAAGTCTCCAACAGCTCCAATTCAATCCAACGGTCCTCAATGGCTACAAACTTAATTGGGAGTATAAAAGGGACCTCCAAGCATCAAGGGAAGACTAATGCTTCAATTGTCAACTACTATATGATGAGAAAATTGTCTTAGAGCTTTAATTGTTATTTCTTTGTATAAACAACACTTGTGAGCCAAAATTGTCAGATTTGCTCAAGTGTTTAGGTTTGGGTGAGTGATAAAGAGTGCAAACATCAACCTTGTAAGAGGGAATTTAGTTTGCTTTTTATTCATCTCTTGTAAAGAGGGTTTGATCAAGATTTGGGATTAGAAAGCTTTGATCGTTGTAAGGGTTTCCTTCTAAGCCTAGAAAAAGAGACAAATCAATTAGTGAATTGATTGGGAAATCCTTAGTGGGAGCTAAGGTAGTGGATGTATGTGCTTGTTCGAAGGCCGAACCACTATAAATTCATCGTGTCATACATTTTTTGCTTCCACAAATCAATCACCCAAAAATCCAAATTCTCCACAACTTGGCTATCTAAATTAGTTGAAAGAAATCGAGCCTATCAAGCCTAACAATCGGTATCAGAGCGAGGCTCAATCGAAGGGGATTAACATCCTATTGAGGTAATCTGGGAAGCTTGATATATCAATTCAATCAACCGGTCAAATGACGCAATCCATCGACAAGCCATCATTCTTTGACGGAACCAACTATGCTTATTAGAAGACAAGAATGATGTTCTTCATCAAAGCCAAATATTACAAGCTTTGGGACATAGTTGAGGGTGGTTCGTTCGTGCCATAATGAAGCAAGGCGGAATGGAATGCAGATGATCGCAAGAAGATGGAGCTAAATTGCAAGGCTTTGCACATTCTCTTTTGTGCATTTAGCCCCAACATCTATGAGAAGATTACTTCTTGTGAAGATGCCAAAGAAGTTTGGGACAAGCTTGAATTCACATACGAGGGAACCAACAAAGTAAAAGAGACCAAGATCGGTCTTCTCAACTTAGAGTATGAGAACTTCAAGATGGACCCGGATGAAGACATCAAGAGGATGTTTGACCGATTCTCCACAATCGTCAATCAACTCAAAGGTTTTGAAGAGGAGATTTCAGAAGACAAAATCGTTCAGAAGGTGATCTATTCACTTCCTAATTCATGCGATTCAAAGAAGACGACCATCATTGAAGCCAAAGACTTGAAGAAGCTCAAGCTTGATGAGCTAATCAGATCTCTTCTTACCCATGAGATGATGTCTCTACCTTGAAGAAAGAGAAGGAGAAAAAGATCAAGAAGCAAGACATTGATATCAATGCCATTGCTCTCAAATCTTCCAAGTGCAACCATGTTGATACAAGCGAGGAGGAGGATGAAGAAGAATAGATAGTTCATCTCTTCAAGAAGTGTGCCCCATTCATGAAGAAAACAATGAAAGAATTCGAATGTGAATCAATGAAGAAGAAGAGAGAAAGCACTTCAAGCCATAAGAAGAAGACATATGTGGCTACATGGAATGATGAAGACTCCACCGGCGATGAACAAGCCAACCTTTGCCTTATGACCATCGAAGGAGATTCAAGGGTAACTTCTAATTCATCTACCTCATGTTCATATTCTTTTGATGAATTACAAGATGTCTATGATGATTTAGTTTTAGAGTTTAAAAATTACATTTTGAAAAATAAGAAAGTTGTTTCAAATTTGAAAATTTAAAATGATTTGATTTCTAAAACCAAAATTGAACTTGAACTAAAACTCAATGAGTTTGAGCAAAAATGTGTTGATTTACAAAATTTGCTTCATAAAGTTCAAGAAGAAGAAAATTTGATTTCCAAAGAACTAGAAAAGAAAACGGATTTTGGAAAATCAGTTTTTTTTTATCAAAGACAATCTAGTGCCCTTAGATTTTTGAATGGAAAAGTTTTTAGAAGTATTTGGGTCCCAAAAGGACTAAGTACTTCAACTAAAAAGGATGAAATTGAAAAATGGATTCCTAAGGGGACTAAATTTTGTGCCATTAACGTTTATGGATCAAAAGCAATTCGAATACCAAAAATTACTTGATTGTCTTATGTTAGGTGTGAATGAGAATGATCCACAAGTTCAAATTTCAGGGGGAGCTTCATACACACAAGAAAGAACACTTGAGGAAGGAAGGCTTTACATCCTCCCTTGAAGTTCAAGTGTTGGTAAAATTTCTAGTTGTTTTTGTTTTTAATTAGATTATTTTTCTTTACAACTAGATTATCATATTGTTGGACTAACATTGCTTGATGCTTTAAGTAAGGGGAGCCAATTTTAAAACCAAAATTCTTATTAGCGTCAACATTTTCCTCCTATGTTATTTTGTGCTTAATGTCATTTAAATTCTTTTTGATATAACAAAAAAGGGGAGAAATGGTTTTAAAAATTGATTTTTTTCAGGAGAATAAGGGGGAGCTTTAATTTCATTTAAATCTTATTATAATTTTTAAATTACAAAGGGGGGGAATCCCAAACAATTTTTCAAGGTGGTTTTATTATATCAAAAAGGGGAAGATTGTAGAAATATATGTTTTGATATAATCATTGAAAAATGTTTTGGACTAAATTGAAAAGAATTTAAAATATTCTCTAAGTCAAAAACAACTTGAAAATAAGTTTGAGGATGTTTAAAAAAGGTTTTGAAATGTTTGAAACGTTTTTTAAGTAGCCAAACCAGTGCTTTTAATGTACTCGTTTCGATACAAGCATAATCTATATCGATATGTTTTGAAACTGTCAAAACCTATTTCGATACGGCGCTTACCTATTTCGATACACCCTTTGGTGTTTCGATACGCCTACGTGGCAGACACCTCAACGGCTATTTCCCAACAGTCTTTTGAATTGTAGGCGTTTCGATACGGGACCACGCGTTTCGGAACGAGCGTTTCGATATAGCCTATGGTGTTTCAAAACGGGATACTGAATCATACTCCAACGGCTAGTTTTGAAGAAGGGCGTTTTGATACAGCTATCTGTGTATCGAAACAAACATCACCAAAACTGCATTTATGGTGGGAAATAAAGTCTCCAACGGCTCCAATTCAATCCCAACGGTCCTCAACGACTACAAACTTAATTGGGAGTATAAAAGGGACCTCCAAGCATCAAGGGAAGACTAATGCTTCAATTGTCAACAACTATATGATTAGAAAATTGTCTTAGGGCTTTAATTGTTAATTCTTTGTATAGACAACACTTGTGAGCCAAAATTGTCAAATCTGCTCAAGTGTTTAGGTTTGGGTGAGTGCTAAAGAATGCAAACATCAACATTGTAAGAGGGAATTTAGTTTCATTTTTATTCATATCTTGTAAAGAGGTTTTGATCAAGCTGTGGGATTAGAAAGCTTTGATCATTGTAAGGATTTCCTCCTAAGCCTAGAAAAAAGGGACGAATCAATTAGTGAATTGATTGAGAAATCCTTAGTGGGAGCTAAGGTAGTGGAAGTAGATGATTTTTGGATATTGGTTATGCAAGAGGAACTTAATAAATTTGAGAGAAGTAAAATATGGACATTAGTTGATAGGCCTAGTAATCAATCTACTATAGGAACTAAATGAGTATTTAGAAACAAATTAGATGGGAGTGGTAACATAGTGAGAAACAAAGCTAAGCTTGTTGCTCAAGGTTACACACAAGAAGAGTGAATTGATTTTGATGAAACATATTCACCCGTAGCTAGAATTGAAGCTATTAGGATGCTTCTTTGTAACACACCCTTTCTGGTCTAGTCGAGAACCGGGTCAAAAGATTCTATCGATAATCAATACAATAATCGGTGCGATAAAATTTCATTTTAATCTTAACATGTACATCAACAACATTTAATAACACAATACTTCGATGTATATAAGTCTAATTAATCCACATGAATCAATAATTAATCAATTAAGACTACATATTAGCTATTATAAGTTTTAGGGACCAAACTGTAAAATTGATAAATTAGGGGTCCTTCGGTGCAATTGGTTATACTACAATGAAATTCATCGCAATATTAACATACCTGTGAAATTTCATACAATTTGGAGTATATTAGCTAAATCAATTTAATCCTTCAAGATTCAATGATTAAATTGTGAACATTGCAGTCTGTTTAATATGCCTTTAACTAACTTAACTAACCCCGTATCGAAACACCCTAGTGCTGTTTCGAAATGAGTGAACAATGGTCAACCTTTGTTGACTTTACCCCTTAGACTGTATCGATACGGACACACCAATATCAGTACGGGTTGACTTTACCTTTATGACTGTATCGATATAGAAACACCAATATCGATACGGATTGACTCCCTTTGACTTTGACCTTTGACTCGTATCGATACGCTATGAACTTGTATCGAAATGATCGATTCTATTGACAAAATTTTTCGAAACGACCATATTCTGTTCCGATACGCCCTTCTCTTTATGTTCAATTATGCAAACCCGTATCGATACGCCATGACACGTATCGATACGACCTGATCTGTAATGACATATTTTTTCTAGTTTTTATTTGATTTGACTTGCCGGACAATGTCCAAATGCAATGAAACTTTACACACGACATTTTAATGGTATAAACTACTAGCATGCCAAATTTCATGATCATACGAATATGTTTCCTATGTTTTTACCTTTATGAGCCAAGTGTGTACTTTTTAAACACTTAAAGCCAAACAAAAAGTCCATTTAGGGCCATCAACCATATTAAAACATAAGCATAGAAAAAAACATATCAAAATGTGCATAAATGACTAGTTCAACTACATTCTCACCTTCCTAGGAGTTCATAAGTCAAAACACACTACTTTAGGGCTTGTAGTGAATTGTCTTGCCTTGACAATCCGATCCTTCTACGCTCGATCTTTCAACCTGAAATGCATGAGATGAGACACGTTACACATACATTGCCTAGTGAGGTAGTCATAAACAATATGAACATCAATGTAACAAGTATCTATACACATACTCTCATACTTGTAATTATCCATACTATGCATAAATAAACAATGTTTAACATATTTATTCCATCATTAACCCTTAGATTGAATCAAGATAGTGAATACGCGAATTCCTACGCCTCGCCAAATCAATGAATGGTCTAGTCCCTCTACCTCGCCAATATGAAAAATATCAATACACATCCCTCCGCCTCGCCAAATCAATATAGGTCGTTGTCTTAGGACCGTAGTCTACCCGTACACTGAGCTAATGAATTCTGTGGCATGCCAATTGTATCCAATGTCTATTCAAATCCAAGGTTTCAATGTTCATATCCATATCCAATATTCAATGTGGAATTCCAATGACCAATGATTTCAATAATATCAATAATAACATATCTCATAATCAATGTTCCATGGTTCAATGTCAATATCATGTCCGATAATTTCTTTACAATGTTTCAATGACAAAAACTATATCAATGGCAATACTCAATGACATTACCAATAGCTATGTCCAATATTCAATAACAAACTTACCGTCACTTACCAAAGTGTTCGTTTAATGATCCGATGCAACTTCCTCAATGGTAATGTTAACTAAATGATCGAAGATGACAATAAAAGATTCAGGATGGCTTTTCACCTAATCCCGAGACTCCGACTACACTCACCTTGACAATCTGAAGCTTTTAAGGCTCTCGGATGATAATCCCCTTGTTCCTAGCTTTGGATGGAGATGATGGATATGCTCTTTATCAACTTCTTGAGCTAGGAAATCAATAGAGAGATTGTTAGGATCGATATTTTGATATCAAAATCAATATAACAATATCAAAATCGATAACTGATCTCAATATAGATGGCAACGAGGAGATATCCATGGATGGTCAAAACCCTAGCTAAGGATTAAACTCAATACATCCATGGAATCCAATAACCGATTGAGGAATATAGCTTACTCGATCGATAGCAACGATTCAATATCAGTAAAACGAAGAAAAAGTGAAGCTCAAAATTTTCTCCAATGGAGGTGTGTGCTTCAAGGAAGAAGATGATGAATATAGAGGTGTTTGCTTAGGAATTCTCGGGTAAGTCTCTCAATTCCTTATTCCTTTGTTTTACATATAATTTAGGCTATTTAGCTTTCCTTCAATTTAAGGAAAGCTCTCAGACCATCCCACGTAGACAAGATTTAATCAAGGAGGGGCTAATCGCAAGATTAGTCCCTCAACTCACACCATATTATGGTTTTGCTGCCCAACTTGCATTTTCTTCAATTTAGTCACTATATAGGTTTCAATATTATTCGATAAAGTCCAATGAAAACAATTTAGCTCAATTAGAGCATGATATCAATAATTAGCTAGCCAATTCTATATTTAGACTTTATCAATACGTAATTTCCGATCATCAAAACTCAATTCCGAGTAGACCGGATTTTGGGGTGTTACAACTCTCCCCCCTTAAGAAAAATTCGTCCTCAAATTTTTTACCTGGACCGAAGAGATGTGGATACTGTTGTTTCATGGTCTCTTCTGGCTCCCATGTGGCTTCTTCAATGGTGTGGCTCCTCCAAACCACTTTAACCAATGGTATAATTTTGTTGCGAAGCCTCTTAACTTCTCTTGCAAGAATTTGAACCGGTTCCTCCTCGTATGATAGATTTGGTCGAAGTTCTACATATTCAGGTTCCACAATGTGCCAAGGATCAGAACGATACTTCCGAAGCATCGATACATGAAAAACATCGTGGATTTTACTCAATTTAGAGGGCAACAATAGTCGATATGCTATGAGGCCAACTCTTTCAATAACTTCAAAGGGTCCAATGAATCAGGGACTCAATTTTCCCTTCTTTCCAAACCTTAAAACTTTCTTCCACGGTGATACTTTGAGGAAGGCCTTTTCACCAACTTCGTACTCGATATCTCTTCTTTTGAGACCAACATAAGCCTTTTGTCAATCAAAGGCAGCTTTTAAACAATCATGAATAATGGCGACCCGCTCTTTAGTCTCTCGAAGCAAGCCATGGCCTAAAATTTTGCCCTCGCCAAACACCGACCAACACAATGGAGTTCTACATCGCCTACCATACAATGCCTCATACGGGGCCATTTGGATTGATGCTTGATAACTATTATTGTAGGCAAATTCGAAAAGGGGTAGAGATTTCTCCCAAGTTCCACCAAAGTCAATAATGCATGCTCGAAGCATGTCTTCCAAGATCTGTATAGAAAGGTTCAATAACAATGCAAATTTCTAAGGTGTCAATGAACAAGTTTTTCGATGGTTTACCTGGATTACCCTTTCTGACTGGCCGTCAGATTGAGGGTGAAAGGATGTGCTAAGATTAACTCTGGTGCCCAGAGCTCCTTGTAAAGTTCTCTAAAACCGAGATGCAAATCGGGGATCTCGATCGGAGATAATGGACTTAGGTACTCCGTGGAGTCGGATTACTTCCTTGATATATAAGTCAGCTAATTTAGGGAGACCGTAGTCCATTCTAACCGGTATAAAATGTGCTGACTTCGTAAAGGATCTACAATGACCCATATAACATCATGCTTCACAGGAGTTAACGGTAGACCACTAATAAAATCCATAGTGATCTTTTCCCATTTCCATTTTGGTGGATCGATAGGTTGCAATAATCCGGTAGGAGCACAATGTTATGCCTTAACACGTTGGCACGTGAGGCATTTGGAAATGAAATCAACTATGGCCTGCTTCATGCCCGACCACCAATAAAGTTCTCCTAGGTCATTATACATCTTTACAGACCCAAGATGAACAGAAAAAGAACTCGAGTGAGCTTCAGACAGAATATTGGTGTGAAGAGATTCATCATTAGGTATACAGACTCGGTCATGAAAACACAAGAGTCCTTCAGAATTAATTCAGAAGTCGGAGTTGTCCGATAACTTAGAGACAATGGATTGAAGCTCAGGATCTTGCTATTGCAAATCCTTGATTCGTGAAACGATGGTAGACTGAACTTGATGTTCAGCTATAAGGCAACGATGCTTCTGAAGTCGGAAATAAGCGTTAATTGCTCGAGGGGCTACAATATAGCAATTTTACAATAAGTATGACTCCAAATTTATTGTCAATGCTTACCAGGCAGAGGTTTGCGACTCAGTGCATCAGCTACAACGTTGGCTTTGCCCGGGTGGTAATCAATAACAAGATCGTACTCTTTAAGGAGTTCCATCCACCTCTGTTGCCGAAGGTTAAACTCTTTTTGAGTCAATAGATACTTAAGGCTCTTATGATCGGTGAAGAGATAACATTTTCCTCTGTAGAGGTAATGTCTCCAGATTTTCAATGCAAAGACAAATGCTGCTAATTCAAGGTTGTGGGTGGGGTAATTCATCTCGTGTGGCTTAAGTTGTTACAAAGCATAAGTGACAACTTTGCCTTCTTCCATCAATACACATCCTAACCTGAGATTCGATGCATCACTGTAAATCGTGTAGTCCTTTCTAGACTTGGGTTGGGTTAGGACATGTGCATGGGTCAATACTTGTTTCAACTTTTCGAAACTTTGTTGTTGAACCTTAGTCCACAAAAGGAGCTTCTTTCCTCAATAACTTAGTTAAAGAAGCAGCTATCATAGAAAACCCTTTCACAAATCTTCGACAATAGCCATCAAGCCCAAGAAAGCTTCTGACTTCACCAATGTTCTTCGGTGGATGCCATTTTACAATAGCTTGGATTTTCTTCAGGTCCACTTGAATACCCGAAGCCGACACGATATGTCCCAGAAAAACAACTTCGGTGAGCCAAAACTCACACTTAAAGAACTTCACGTACAACTGCTTCTCTCTCAAAGTCTGAAGCACCATACGGAGATGATCTCGGTGCTCCGCTTCATTTTTGGAATAGATCAATATGTTGTCTATAAACACCACTACGAATTTGTCGAGATAAGGTCGAAAAACCCGGTTAATCAAATCTATAAAGGCTGCTGGTGCATTGGTTAACCCAAGGGCATCACCAAGAATTCGTAGTGTCCATATCTTGTACGGAAGGCAGTCTTTGGTACATCACACTCCTTGACTCTCATTTGATAATAGCCGACCTTAAATCGATCTTGGAAAACACAGAGGCATCTTTTAGTTGCTCGAACATGTCGTCTATTCTAGGCAATGGATATTTATTCTTGATGGTTACTTTATTCAATTGTCAGTAGTCAATTCACAATCGCATAGAACTATCTTTCTTCTTAACAAAGAGAACCAGAGCTCCCCAGGGCGAAGAGTTCGGTTGAATGAAACCTTTGTTCAATAAGTCTTGAATATGAGCCTTTAATTCCTTTAATTCCACAACTACTATGCGATATGGTGAAATGGAAACTAAAGCAGTCCCAAGTTGCACCTTGATGTCAAACTCCACTTCACGGGTTGGGGGCAATCCCGGAAGTTCATCAGGAAAGACATCAGAAAATTCACACACAATGCCAATATCTCGTAGTTGTGCTTCCCCTTTGGTTTCCAGTGTCAAAGTATACAATGATGAATTATTCGCATTCATCAATACAACACTTTTCTTACCCAAACCTCGAAGATACAATTTTCTCTTACAACAATCTACCCATGCTTGATACCCACTAAGCCAACCTAAACCTAGGATGACATCGAATTCATGGATCGGTAAAGCCAGAAAATTGGTCGGGAAAAGAATCCCTTGGATCATTAAGGGGCAGTTCTTGCATACTACCCTTACGTTGACACAATCTCCTAGGGGATTGGTTACAGAAATTCTCGATGCTATTGGTTCGGAAAACATATTATACTTCTTAACTACAATGGTACTTATAAAAGAATGAGTAGAACCAGGGTCAATCAATGCATATAAAGAATGTGAATATAGCTCAATGGTACCTGCAATGACATCAGGTTCATCCTCTTCTTCTCTGCTCCTCACATGATACATTTGGGTAGGAGCTTTTGAATCTTGCTTACCAAAGGGTTTCCTTGGACCACTCGATCGCCTAAAAGTTCCCGATGATCCTTGCTTCGATCCTTTACCTCGAAAGGATTGAGAAGGAGAAGCAGCAGTAGTCAGTGTGACAACAGATTTGGTTGCATTCAAAGGGCAATCACGGATAAAGTGACCCTGCTCAACACAATAGTAATAGGCTCCAGTCTACTTACGACATTGACCCGTTAGATGCCTATTCTGATAATAATTGCAAAGTGGGTGCTGATTGCCTCGATTTGAACCTCCAATGCTATCAATGGACATTGCTTTAGCAAAAGACTGCGTCACACACTGAGGTCTCTCAATGTTTCCAGAACGGGAGGGCTGTGGATAGATATTCTGTTTAGGGCCTTGATATCTCCCTTTCTTGTTCCATCTCGAAGGCCGAGAATCATCCCTGAACCTCTTCTCAGACTTTTTAAACCCACCAGCTCGTTGAGCTTTCTATTCAGCTTTAGTGGCCTTGACTCGATTCACAAGGTCTTGAAAATCAGATATGATTAGTACGGTAAACATAGGGCGTAGTTCATCATTGAGCCATGCGATGAATATCCGACACTTTTCTTCCTCCTTCTTAATGTACACAGCACCGTATCTACAATACTTGCAGAAATCATGTATGTACTGTTTAATCGGTCGTCCACCCTGTTTGTGGTGAAAAAAGATGCTTCGTCTTTCAGCAAGGTAAAATTCACTGATATACTTCTTGCGGAATTCTCTAAGAAAGAACTCCCAGGTCACCGTGTCTTCAGAAACTGTCAAAATGGTAGTTTCCCACCAATGGAGTGCCTCATTGGCCATCAATGCGATGGTACACTCAAGCTTGTGCTCGTCCGAGCACTGAAGTTGTTTATTCAAAATCCGCAAGGTGTTGTCCAACCAATATTCGGCAACTTCAGGGTTACCGTCATCTTACCAGTAAAAGTATAAGCTCGATACTGTGAGAGCTTATCAATATGTACTCGAGTGTATTGAACGACATGGGCGATAGGTTGCACAATTTGTTCGGACCTCATAGCAGTCATAAACTGCCTGAACATGTCGGCCACGTTCTTGTAACATTCAGCTTGAGCGGTAGGTGCTGCAGGCTCGGTACCCTGAACAGGAGGGTCCTGCAGTTGCAGTGGGTTCTAAGGATTTCCTCCTCTAATATCATCGCCATGCATCGAGGAGCTGGTAGCAAGCTCGTTTATGTGAGCTTCTTTAGTCTCAGACATATCTATATGAAAGATCGGATTAGTCGACAAATCACAACATACACAATATATAACTCCTATGTGGCAAAGTAACACAATAACAATGCAATAAGCTTCGGTTTAGTCCTAGATTCGACTAAACTCTAGCTCTGATACCATAAATTTAACACCCCCTTCCCGATCTGGTAGAGAACCGGGTCGGAAGGCGCTATCGATGATCAATACAGTAATCGGTGCGAAAAAATTTCATTTTAATCTTAACATTTACATCAACAACATTCAATAACACAATACTTCAATGTATATAGGTCTAATTAATTTGCACGAATCAATAATTAATCAATTAGGACTACATATTAGCTATTACAAGTTTTAGAGACCAAACTGTAAATTTGATAAATTAGGGGTTCTTCGATGCAATTGGTTATACTACAATAAAATTCATCACAATATTAACATACCAATGAAATTTCATACAATTTGGAGTCCATTAGCTCAATCAATTTAATCCATCAAGATTCAGTGACTAAACTATGAACATTTCAGTATGTTTAATATGCCTTTAACTAACTTAACTAACCCCATATCGAAACACCCTAGGGTTGTTTCGAAACGAGTGAACAATGGTCAACCTTTGTTGACTTTACCCTTTAGACCGTATTGATACGGACACACCAGTATCGGTACGGGTTGACTTTACCTTTCTGTCCGTATCGATACAGAAACACCAGTATCGATACGGATTGACTCCCTTTGACTTTAACCTTTGACCCGTATCGATACACTATGAACTCGTATCGAAACGATCGATTCCAATGACAAAATGTTTCAAAACGACCATATTCTGTTCCGATACGCCCTTGTTGCATTCGTGCAATAACTATAAATGATACACAAATGGTGCAAGTATACACGTTGAATGAGTAATAAAGTGATGAGTGAGTATCGTCTCCACAAGGATTGAAGGTGAACATAGTTTCAGTATCCTAGTTCTCTCACTATGCTCGGTGGGATTTACTTAGGTTGCTCCTAAACTATCTCTAGTAAGAAAGTTGGGAGACTAAAATGCTACAACAATGCCTCTCGATGTAAACTCTAAACACTATATTCTCCTAATCTCTATCCCTCTTAGCCGTTTAAACACATCACTTATCTCTAAGGCAGGTTTGAGTCATTCCTTTTGGTGGTTACTCCATTGTTTATGAAGATCTAAGGCTAGTTCTTTCGATCACTCCCCCTAGCTAATGCTAAAGCAATGACCTTCTCCCGAAAGTTGTCACACACTACTCTAACTGTCACTATTGGCTAGGACTTACTCTCTCAATCACTAACCTCAACTGTACCCAGGGAACGGCCATCACTCGAAGGCATCATAAGGAATGGCATGTCTCTCGAGGCACTTACATCCCTAATCTCTTACAACCCTGGGTTTTTCCTAAAGAAAGGCCAACTCTCGAAGGCACTTAAGGTAGGGCCTATATCTCAAAGCACTGACAACCCTAAGCTCTTACAAGTTTAAGGAAATTAAGCATATCATAAACAAAGAAAAGATCAAGAGAGAACATTAAACATCAACATGAGATTAAGAAAATAAAAAGAGTATCATCCGGCAAAGCCCATGCCATCTAAAACAGTTCATGGCTGGGAAATAATCAAACGTATCATTCTCATACAACCCTCCGGATAAATAAATGTTATAGCAAAAAGGAAAGATAAACTCCCAGTTCGCCAGTGGACTGCCATGACCGCCTTAGGCTCACCACCTCAGAAGAGGATGGTGAGGCCAAGCCTCAAGCTCCCCGATGAAGGACACCAAAGCTGACCAACGATGAAGTGATCCTCCCCTATGTTGTGCTTTCTCTTGCACACTTTTCTATCTCCTCCTCTCTTCTTTTCTCCTTGAAGAGATGAAGCCTTTATATAGTGGGGGGAGGTCTTCTAGGGTTTTGGTGCCTTGGTATCTCATTGGGGATCCCAACGAATATCCTCCGACAAGCTCTGTCCACTAGGGGACAAAAGGACGGTCTGCAGATAGAGTGCGGCTGCTGCATAAAGCTGTCTGATAGTGTCAGGCGTCATTTCCTGCACTTCACGTGCTTGTACTTTCGTGCGCTAGCTAGCCTTCTTTCTCTCCCTTGCTATAACATTTTGTTCCTTGTTTCTTCCCTCGCATTCTACTCTGTCATCCTGCACACAATCAGCCAAAACTACCTTTCACGCAGCACTAACTCCACATGAGCAATAAATTGAAAAGCACCCATAATATACTAAAAATGCAGCCTATATGCAATGTAATGCACTTGAAAACAAGAAATTGCTATAGCAAAGAGGCATAAATATATAGGTAATAGCATAGCTATCAGCCCTGCTCTTTATGTTCAATTATGCAAACCTGTATCGATACGCCATGACCCGTATTGATACGACCTGACTTGTAATGACATATTTTTTCTAGTTTTTATTCGATTTGACTTGCCAAACGGTGTCCAAATGCAATGGAACTTTACACACGACATTTCAATGGTATAAACTACTAGCATGCCAAATTTCATGATCATACGAATACGTTTCCTATGTTTTTACCTTTATGAGTCAAGTATGTACTTTTTAAACACTTAAAGCCAAACAAAAAGTCCATTTAGGGCCATAAACCATATTAAAACATAAGCATAGCACAAACATATCAAAATGGGCATAAACGACTAGCTCAACTACTTTCCCACCTTCCCAGGAGTTCATAAGTCAAAACACATTACTTTAGGGCTTGTAGTGACTTGTCTTGACTTGACAATTCGATCCTTCTACGCTCGATCTTTCAACCTGAAATGCATGAGATGAGACACGTTACACATACATTGCCTAGTGAGGTAGTCATAAACAATATGAACATCAATGTAACAAGTATCTATATACATGCTCTCATGCTTGTAATTATCCATACTATGCATAAATAAACAATGTTTAACATATTTATTCCATCATTAACCCTTGGATTGAATCAAGATAGTGGATACGAGAATTCCTACGCCTCGCCAAATCAATGAATGGTCTAGTCCCTCCGCCTCGCCAATATGACCAATATCAATACACATCCTTCCGCCTCGCCAAATCAATATAGGTCGTAGCCTTAGGACCGTAGTCTACCCGTACACTGAACTCATGAATTCTATGGCATGCCAATTGTATCCAATGTCTATTCAAATCCAAGGTTTTAATGTTCATATCCATATCCAATATTCAATGAGGAATTCCAATGACCAATGATTTCAATAATATCAATAATAACATATCTCATAATCAATGTTTCATGGTTCAATGTCAATATCAATGTCCGATAATTTCTTTGCAATGTTTCAATGACAATAACTATATGAATGATAATACTCAATGACAATACCAATAGTTATGTCCAATATTCAACAACAAATTTACTGTCACTTGCCAAAATGTTCGTTTAATGATCCGATGCAACTTGCTCAATGGTAATGTTAACTAAATGATCGAAGACGACAATAAAAGATTTGGGAAGGCTTTTTGCCTAATCCCGAGACTCCGACTACACTCACCTTGACAATCCGAAGCTTTCAAGGCTCTCGGATGATAATCCCCTTGTTCCTAGCTTTGGATGGAGACGATGGATGCTCTTTATCAACTTCTTGAGCCATGAAATCAATAGGGAGATTGTTAGGATCGATATTTTGATGTCAAAATCGATAATCGATCTCAATATAGATGGAAACGAGGAGATATTCATGGATGTTCAAAACTCTAGCTTAGGATTAAACTCAATACATCCATGGAATCCAATAACCGATTGAGGAATATAGCTTACTCGATCGATAGCAACGATTCGATATCAATAAAACAAAGAAAAAGTGAAGCTCAAAGCTTTCTTCAATGGAGGTGTGTGCGTCAAGGAAGAAGATGATGAAGATAGAGGTGTTTGCTTAGAAATTCTCGGGTAAGTCTCTCAATTCCTTATTCTTTTGTTTTACATATAATTTAGGCTATTTAGCTTTCCTTCAACTGAAGGAAAGCTCTCAGACCATCCCACGTAGACAAGATTTAATCAAGGAGGGGCTAATCGCAAGATTAGTCCCTCAACTCATACCATACTATGGTTTTGCTCCCCGACTTGCATTTTCTTCAATTTGGTCACTATATAGGTTTCAATATTATTCGATAAGTCCAATGACAACAATTTATCTCAATTAGAGCATGATATCAATAATTAGCTAGCCAATTCTATATTTAGACTTTATCAATACGTAATTTCCGATCACCGAAACTTAATTCCGACTAGACCGGATTTTGGGGTGTTACATTCTTGCATTTGCATGCTATCATGATTTCAAGCTTTTTCAAATGGATGTGAAAAGTGATTTTCTAAATGATTTTCTAAATGAAGAAGTGTATGTTGAACAACCACCAGGTATAAAAGCAATGAGAAGATATAAAAGCAAGCCTGAAAAGCATTAGCAACAACTATTGAACCTAAAAGCAACATTCAAGCAATCGAATCCAAACCTTTCAGCAACAACTATTGTACCCAACTCATTTGGAATTTTTCATTGTAAATCTTTTTAGAGCTTGGGGAGTGTTTATTTGTAATTGGGTAAACAATTATCCTTTGAGAGGTACTTTTAAAGTTTGCCTATCTTTCTCTTGTAAAAGTGTTCTTGGGTCAATCTTTGGGTAGAAAGATTGACCGCTTTGTAAGGTTTCCTCCTAAGCCGAGAAAAGAGGATGAATTCAAGTTAGTGAATTGTTGAAATCCTCAGTATGGTGTTGAGGTAGTGGATGTAGAGCTTGTTCGTAGCTTGAACCACTCTAAATCACGTTGTCTTCTTCTTTTAAATTTTCTACTTGCACCCTTCAATTTTTATTCTTCCAATTCAGCCCCTCTTGGTGTTTAGCCATTGTTTGATCAACTCAACAAAATCTTTTTTATTAACTGGTGTTATGTCTCATATCCTAATATTTCTAGAAAATTTTATTTTATTTAAAATTTTAATAATTATTAAAAAATATTTTTTTTGAAAAAAAGTTATAAATGTCATGCCGAAAAACAATAGCGTTTCACGTGATAATAATATCAGAAGAAAAAAATATTAAGATTTAATGGTCAAATTTAGTTATCGGTTCGATTTTTTAATTGATTCAATTTCTCGAGTACAAGGACTCAATTGGTGCAAAATAAGTTTAGGGGGGCAATTAAATTTTTTTATAAGTTCAGGGGTTTAAGACATCCTTAAGCCGATATTTTTTTTGATAATCTTAATGTAGATTAATCGCGTTTACAATCGATTCAGTCAGTTTTTTTAATCAATCTAAGTTAGCCAAATACAATATATTAAAATATATCGAATTTCATTCTCTAAATCGACATAATAAATCGAATTAAATTCGATCGACTCAATCAATTAACCAACTTATTTTAAATATATATTTTTAAAATATTTAATTAACCTAGCGGACTTAATCAACATAATTTATTATATATTATAAATATTGACACAATATCGATAATATAAGAACAATATTGACACCATAATAAAAAATGCAGTATTTTGCTGGGTTGTTTTCTTCAAAATGCTTCCTAACATCCCCAGAAGAGATCTAAATGCAATGTAACTATCATGATCATTTCATAATCATCAAATATGAACTAATTGACATGAATCAACTTGCTTCATAGTTAAGGGACGGTTGTTATTTTTAGAGATTACAGGTTCGAGCACCAGCAGCTGCAGCAAGGTGATTGAACATGCATTGTCAAATGGTTGGTGATTGAGCATGCATTGTCAAATGGTTGAAAGTATATTCAGAATAGATACTACTTGTAATCACCTTAACTTTAAAAAAAAAATATGAACTATTGAAAGTCAGTTGACCAAATTGCTCATCTTTGTTCCCTCATATTCTCTTAGTATATATATATATATATAAAGCTAAATTTTGTATATCTTGTTTCAAAAGTCATTTTATACAACAACATAGCACTGAACATGTCAAAATGCCATTTTTCTTACAAGTCATAAACATACATACATCATTAAATCATTCCATACCTCGAAGGACCTTGTTTTGACTACATTCTTTAAACTCTAATTACACAACATTTTCACAACGAACGAATGTCTTTTACATATGGCATAGTGTTTTCTATTCTACATATTATCGGAGTATATTGTCACAGGATTAAAATTTGATTAACTTAACCGTATAGCTTTAATCGACGATCTTAAATTGAATATTAATGTTTTTGGTTAACATGAAGACTTCTAACCTATTATTTTAGAGATTATTGAAAAGTATACTATAAAATTAAATGCACTTGTATTTTGGTATATAATAATATTTTGTGACTTTTAAATTCATATGGCGTCTATTCTACGCTCCCAACACTTCAGTCATGCTCCATTTGCATTTCCACCGAGCTCCTTTACTTCAATTTTTTTACTCTTAACTGCCGCATCAAATTTCGACCGAGTTTTACCATGTCAGATATTTTGTCCTTCACGTGCTTTTGTTCCTTGTTTCATCACATTGTTCTTGAAACTAGCAGTTAAAAGGCCCATCGAAAGCACAAAGTTCAAAATGCTTAAAACTCAAAATAATGAACCTGAGCAATATATTTTCATGTTGTTCCGAGCTGAACCTCTTGGTTAACTTGCATATGAAGCAATATGGGAACACTGAGGTTTATTTTTTTCCCCTGTACTCTAAGCATTAAGCAACCATACCTCCTATTCTCTGTTATTTACTAATTTTATTTAATTGAATATTACCAAGACTTGAATATCTTAGATTCTAACTTAGAAAAATATAGTACTAGAAAATCTAATATATAATACCAAACGTTAAATTGATTGCTCCAGCTATTCCCAGTTTCCCACTCATGCTATGCCTTGTTTTCTTCTTCCGATATTCAAGTTGTTTCACTTGGACACAAGACAACTCTAGCATTCAAAACTCTGTTTAGAAATGACATTAGTATTTGATCTATTCCATTGACAAAAACCGAAACACAGATAGATTTGACCTTGCTACAAACAACTAACACAATGGATTAGCAATCCAACGCTTCATTCCAAAACATACAACAAACTAGGGTAAAATCCTACAGAGACACCACTTTGATTTTTACGGCCTACCCTTCAAATTTTTCAAATAACAGTACGATTTCAATTCTCAATCACCTGCAATCCATAGTTTAGTGCTAATGTTTTAGGTCCTATAGTTCAGAACATCGATATCTTTAGCAATGAAACAACAGTTATTGGCTATTGAACGATCTTAAAGCCATAAAGGCAAGACTATTATCACAACAGTTGGATGAATTGCATTGCTTACTGGATTTGAAATTCTCCACTTGCATGAACTTCCTTGACCCGCTTATCGTATTCATCTTCTTCATCATCTTCTTTCACTTCATCATCGATGTCTTCCTCTTCATCCTCGTCTTGGCCCCAGCCAAAGCCCTTGACAGCCACCGATGCTGGTGGTGGGCTTCTCGCCTCTTCCACAATTTTCATTATCTCATCCACACTTTGAAGAGAGAATGTAGGGTTATCACTTCGGTAATAAGCGGCTTGTGCTGTGTCCGTTAGCTCTCTCGGCAAGTTCTTCAAAAACCAAGGATGGTTTTTTATTTCCTTAAGAGTGATCCTCTGAAAGAAAAAGGAAAAGGCAAAGAGTTAACATCTGAGATTTCAATAATGAACCTCCAAATATCAGATCCATTAAACATGCAATCAGCATCACAAATCCAGGCTGCTATGATGCTACTACTGCTAATAAAGCATTCAGTCAGCATCACAAATACCTTCAATATTTAGTAATATAACAGAGGTGAAAAACAGGATATTGCGATCACAGGTAATAAAACGAATAAAGCCAACATCATTTTTATGCAACTAGAAGATCATCAGCTGCATATCAATTAGATTTTTTACCTAAACCAATTGTCTTGAAGTTGGGTTTCTGTGCTAATAATTATAAAAAAATATTGCATGTGCATCACAATGCTTAATATGGTAGACAATGGAGCAAGGTTAAAAGAACGAAATAGATCAAAAGATGCCGACAGGAAAACATTTTGAAAGTTTGGCATTTAGGTGACAATTCCAACATATAACTTTGGCAATCTATTCTTCCTCCAAGAGTTCTAGTTATTCCAATACCATGCAGTAGGTTTCTTTTTTTCCCTTTCTTCTCCCATCGGAAATAAAAGTTTTCGTCAATTGAGGATTAGAAACGAGAGGGCTACTAGCTTACCGATATTGTCTGCTAGATGCTTGTAAGGTTTTAGACAAAGTCAGTTAGCAACTTAGCATATAGCAAAAGCATGGATGTGGTGCAATTGCAGTGCTTGACCAATTAACTTAAAATGATACATACCCTGGATGGATGTGCAACAAATATGCGTGAGAGTAGGTTCCTGCAATCTTGAGAAATATGAACATAGTCTGGAATTTTGTACTGAACAGCCATTATTCTCTGCCCAAAAATGATAACAAGGAAAAATACTATCATAAGGAATGGCAATTATCTTCATTAATAATAAAAAAACACGAAGAAGATGCAGACTTGCATTTACCTGAATTGTTTTCCGAAAATTCCTAGGGTCCTGTTGATCTTCAAAAGGGTATGCTCCCACTAGCATTACATAAAGGGTAACTCCACAGGACCATACATCTGCCAACTACACAAGAAAAGACATGACTTAAGGTCAACAATACTTTTTATATGTTGCTAATATGATTTTATTAGATTTTGAAATATAGAATAAATACAACAAATTAATGGAAAACGTTGTAAGGGCCAGGGGTGGACTACTTTGAATAACCAAAATTCCTTGAAGTACAAAATAATAGAGCACTTGAAGTTAGGTTATTCATAAACTTGGTGACTTTGCAATATAAGTGGAAGCAATATTGCTTAAGCATTTTATGGATTTCAAAATCTTCAGACTAGCTCTTTGTGGTTACAGGTTAGGCATCAAAGTCAAAAGTGGCAGACCAGATCCAAGTCATGTCATTAGATTGTTCAATAAATTATAAAATTCTCAGCTGGAGATCTGGATATATTTCAAAGTGGTGATTCCTTTTGTTTTAAACAGTTCGAATAATACCTTTCCATCATACTCTCGTCGCGAAAGAACTTCTGGTGCTATATATGCTGGAGTTCCAACTGTTGATTTGGGTCTTGAATGCAAGAGAGATGACTACAACAAGTGTTAGGAAAACAAATCAATGAGCAGAAAATCATAAAGCAACTTACAAGTAGCATAGACGAGATTTAGCTATTCCCAAACCTTAGAGTAACCGAAATCGCAGATTTTCAAGCGTGGTGCAGGACTTCCATCTAAAAGAGTATTTTCTAACTTCAAATCTCTATGGCATATTTGCTGCAAACAAGGAAATAAATATAGATTTAGTTGTTGCATTTTCCATGCACAAAGAAACACCATGGTCTGACTTTTTGAGCTTAAATTACCATAGAGTGACAGTAATTGACACCTGAGATCAACTGCTGAAAGAAATATCTAGCCTGAAGATATAGAGAAGAAATACAACAATTAAGCAATAAAATAAATTTGTGAATGAATAGAGTAAAATGGGGCAATAACAGAAACAAAAAGAAGGACCTCATCTTCACTGAATCTACCAGCACTGCAAATCCGTTCAAAGAGCTCGCCACCAGCAGCATACTCCATCACAATTGCTAAATGGGTTGGCGTCAAAACCACCTAAAACATTCATACCCCATCAAAAATAGAAGCACAACAAGTTAAGAAAAAAAATGAAGCAAGAGATGAGACTTGCCTCCTTGAACCGGATTATATTAGGGTGTCTAAGAGATCTGTGATTGATAATCTCTCTGGCCACATTCTCGTCTATCTGCAAACCAAAAAAAAACCCACCCACACAATTAAGCTTTGAACCAATCCGGTTTTGCATCTTTGGGTTCATAAATGATGGAGAAATGAAAGAAAGAAACCTTGTGACCTCTCTCGATATATTTCATAGCAACGAGCTCCTTGGTCTCCTTGTGTCTGAGGAGTCGAGCAACCCCAAAGTTCCCGGCTCCCAAATCTTTGACCACCTCATATCTCTCCATTTGACCTCACAGTCTAGACTCTAGATACAGAAACAGAGACAAAATATTAGTTGATTTGATGGGGAAATTGAAAAGGCTAGTGTTTTTGTTTACGAATGGTTACTACAATACCGGTATCGTGAGAAGAGATTCAAATCTCTAATGAACAACAGGCTCCTACTCCCATACATATATATTTTGAAGAGATAACTGAGAGCACGTGGAGGAGAGAGTTAATGATTTGGATTCCCCTTTTTCTTTTTTACTCGATTAATTTAAATATTTTTGACTCCATGGAATGCACACTACTAATTTAAAAACATCGTAATATAATAATGGGGGAGTGTGATGGGGGTGGCAAAAGAGACAAGTGCAGCTTGAATCCAATCACTGCCTCTTCAATTGAGAACTCATAAGTGTGAATTGCATTATTTTATTGTTTGAATTATGAAAATCCAGGAATTGGGTATGGGGATGAGTGGGAATGGGATCTCTCATAACGCCGAGATATTAGAGGCTGTGGATCTAGACAGTAGACATCCCACACCTTCTTCCCAACTGGACTCCATTGGATACCGCTTTCCTAAGTAAAGCCTTTTTTTTTTGGTTCAAACTTTCCTAAGTAAAGCCTAATAAATATTAATTCATGCATGTTAATTTGGGTGCCGACAAAATATGGACCCCTCCAATTCAGTCCTTGTAACTATATTAATTTAAAGAAATTTTACAAGTGGACTCAGTAGAAAATTGAATGAAGTTCGTCTTAGGAGATTTATATTTTTTTAAAGTTAGAAATTTATTAAAAGGGTTAAAATAGTCATTAGCAATAACCTCAATAAAAAAACCTCTTTAAACTTAAATAAAAGAAAAAGAGTGTACCTTGCTAATAGAATAAAGTCCGGTGATTATTTCCCCGTTACACCAATCAAACGGAAACATAGATCTCATCGATCGTACAGGGCACCCTCGAGTAACAATCCGCTTGATGAGCAACTTTTGCGATCACAAAACATCATCTGAAACTACCTACAAAGCTCACAACAGTCTATAACCCATTAACAGAGAGCACTCAATATCCAGCACACTAAGTACATAGGCATCAAAAGTCTGTTGTCATGAAAATGCATTAAAGCCGTGAAGGAGTAGCACTACTGAAGAGGGGCTATCCACAAATAGGGTGTACATCTGCCAATTCCCAACTTAGCTAATCTATCTGCCGAATAATTAGCTGTCCTAGAAACAGCTCTGATGGACCACGAGAGACCCCTGCATATCTCCAAACATTCCATAATTAACGGTTTAAAGACTTTGGGAACTAAACTCGGCCTTAAGATCCAATCCACCAACATGTTGCAGTCTGTTTCTAGTATGACATTGTAGTTCAGTGACCATCTTGTTTTACTGAATAAAAGACAAGCCTCTTTTATTGAGAGCAACTCAACCGATGTGGCATCAACTTCGCCCAGTGATTTCGCAAAGACCATCAACGATCTATTTTCAGAATTTCTCAATAAACCCCCAATACCAGCTATGCCAAAACCTTCTATTACAGTTCCGTCTGTGTTGAACTTCAGCGTACCTAGCGGAGGACATTCCCACTCACAGTTGATATAAGAACTATGATTTGTAAATTTGATTTTCAGCAATTTCAAACACATGACTATATCGTTTATAGAGTTAAAGAATGACGACCATTTTGTTAAGTTTGATAGGCTCGATTTCCTTCAACCGTTATGGATAGCCAAGTGGTGGAGAAGTTTGATTATTGGGTGATTGAAGTGTGGAAGCTAAAAGATAAAAAGACACCATAATTTAGAGTGGTTCGACCTTCTAACAAGCACCTACATCCACTACCTTAGCTTCCCACTAAAGATTTCACAACCAATTCACTAATTGATTTGTTCCCTTTTCTATGATTAGGAGGAAATCCTTACAACCATCAAAGCTTTCAAGCCTAAAGCTTGATCAAACCCTCTCTACAAGAGTTAAAGATAAGCAAACTAAAATCCTTCTTACAAGGTTGATGTTTGCACACTAAAGCACTCACCCAAACCTAAACACTTAAGCAAATTTGATAATTTAAGCTCACAAGTGTTATCTATACAATGAATGAACAATTTAAGCCTTAAAAACAATTAGACATCATATAGTTGTTGACAAATGAAGCATTAGTCTTCCCTTGATGCTTAGATGTCCCTTTTATACTCCCAATTGAGTTTATAGCCGTTGAGGACCATTGAGATTGATTTGGAGCCGTTTGAGCCTTTATTTTCCCCATTAAATGTTGTTCTGGAGTTGTCCGTATCGGAACACACGAGCCCGTATCGAAACGACCTTCTTCAGAACTAGCCGTTGAAGCATGATGCAGCAAGCCGTATCGAAACGGTTACAAACTATTTCGGTACGAGTGACAGTTGAGCTGCATTTAAAAGACCGTTGGGAAAATATGACCGTTGGGGAGGTTTTGGCCGTTAGCCGTATCGAAACATACAAGGGTATTTTGAAACAACACTACATCGTATCGAAACAGGCACGCCCTGTTTCGGTACACATTTTGGCAGTTTTAAATCGTATCGATACAGATTGGCCCTGTATCGTGTTGCGACTAAAAAAATCCAAAGATACATAGTTACCTCTGTTTCGCTCGGAGGAACCGGGTTTAAATTAGTTTTTGAAAATTTAATCGTGTTAAAAAGAAGGGAGCCGTCACCATCCATTTTAAAATGGTAGACCGGACACCGAAAACTAAACTAGAGATTCTTTCTAAAAAATGAGTTCGGGAGTCGGTTACACGCGGGGAAGGATGAGCACCCCCGTCGTGCCCTAAAATTTGTACCAAAACTATTACCGCTTAGTTAATATTAATTTTGCGAATTAAAGTGACGAATCGTATCTAAATTTGGTTATATGGGTGAGTAAATTTTAAAAGCCTTAATATTCGAGAAGAACATCCGAACCACCACCACTACGACTGATACTGGCCTCGTTCGATCCCGAATAAAATGCATTCACATTGCAATTTATAATTTGAGATGCAACCTATCATGGTATATGGCCAAAAACATATCGAGAATAAATAAAAGAGACATAGGACAATGTGGATAAGTCCACAAGAACATATAAAATAAATAAAGCGTAGGAAAACAAGTGTCTAATTATGACATTTAAATGCATGATCAAATATATATAAGTTACGAAAATAAAAGGCCGACACAAATAAAACGATGCGATCACAAATATACAAGTAAACATATAATGATAACTAACATCGTAGTAGTCTATAAAGCTACTATATACACTTAACACACGAAACGTTCATACATATATAACTAGATAAACAAGTTAGATAATGAACATACATTCATAAAACCAAATATATATATGGATAAATATCCTATACACAGGCGGTGGAAACTGAAAGTTTCCACAAGCGCCTTAGTTTTAGGGTATAGGGTGTTAGTTTAGGGTATAGGGTTTAGGGGTTTAGGTGTAGGGGTTTAGAATTTAGGGATAGTTGTTTCAATTTAAAGTTTAGGGTTATAATTTAGGGTTTATAGGTTAAAACCTAAATCCTCACTATATTACACTAAAAACTAAACCCTAACCTATAAACCCTAAATTATAACCCTAAACTTTAAATTGAAACAACTATCCCTAAATTCTAAACCCCTACACTTAAACCCCTAAGCCATATACCCTAAACTAACACCCTATACCCTAAAACTAAGGCGCTTGTGGAAACTTTCAGTTTCCACCGCCAGTGTATAGGATATTAATCCTATATATATATATACATATTGCTACGTAAATACATGAAGAACTTAGACAATGTAAATTTATGTACATATATTAAAAAGACAAATGATACGCATATATAAATATATGGTTACGTAAGAAAACGAAAAGGAAAACATGTAATGTACGTGCATTACCATATTCAAAATACCGACGTCAAAGCATAACTCCCCGTGATAGAAACTGAAATTTAATCTTGCATAAATCAACATGGGTTGATTAAAAATTTTATCACTGATTTGGGAGGGCGAAATTAAATAGAAACGGAAAATCATGGACCCAATAGGCAATTTACCGGTTTAAAAAAAGATTGAAAGATTCTGAAAACATGTAAGGACCATAATTGTAATTTAAAAACGTGAAAACCCCCGTTCGAGAAATGTTCACGCACGGAGGGGCATATGCGTGATTAACCCAAACTTAAAAAGTTAAAATAATATAAAAGGAACCCCTGAGCCTATTTTCACCTCTTTTAGCCATTTCTCGTTTTGAGATCAGAAATCCCTCTCCCTTTTCTACTCACCCAATTATGGTTTGACAATCGAAAAGGGAAGGCTTTTCCGGCCCTAGAAACCACCTCGGTCATGGCGACTGGAGAAACCAAAACCCTAAAAAAAACTTTTCCTTATTGTTTTTTTAAAAGAAACGACTTGAAAATCCCCTTATTTATCGCAAAAGAAACCAAAGGGATTTCCCTTTACTTTGAAAAACTATGGTCGAAACTATTCTTTTATAAAGAAAAAACTTAGCTTTCTCACCGATTCACCATGAACGATCTCCGGAGAGACCGAAAAGTTTGTCACCGACGAAGGAAAACGAAACGACGCAAGGAAGACAACTCGAAAAAGGTATAAAAAAAAACAGAAAACCCCCTTTCTTTGTGTATATTTTTTTTCTATGTTTGCATGCATATGATGGAGATGCGAAGAGATACCTCTGAAGGCTTTTTTTATTGCTTTCGGGTGAAAATCCCAATTTTTTCTTTGTTTACAATCTCTCTCTGCTCACTGGT
This sequence comes from Hibiscus tridactylites, assembly GCA_958450335.1. Taxonomy (NCBI): domain Eukaryota; kingdom Viridiplantae; phylum Streptophyta; class Magnoliopsida; order Malvales; family Malvaceae; genus Hibiscus; species Hibiscus tridactylites. The sequence goes on from OY288279.1 coordinate 75,350,173, forward strand.
TTTTTTCTCCTCTCGTTGCTCACTGATATCTCTCTCTTTTATGCTTGTTTTTGGTTTCCCCTCTAACCGAAAAAAAGCCCCTTTTGCAAAGTAAATAATCTTGTCATTTTATCTCTAATGTCTTCCTCTCGTTGACTTTTTTGTATTTGTTTGTTTTCTGTTTTGGGTATCTGACGGACTACGTTTTTTTTGTCTTTGCCGGACTTGCCTGATCGGGCGCGGCGTGTCGGTTGCAAGAGATGGTCGCGGCAAACGCATGCTCGTGGCAAGCGAAAAGTCAGAGGGCTCAGGCGCATGGGCGCGTTGGGCGACAAAACCGTCGTGTGTGGGTAGCAGAGGAGACGAGCGTATGGAGCGTGGGGATCTAGAAGCTTCGTCATCTCGATCTGGAACCGTTAGATCGACTCGATCTAACAGGCGACATTGTGCGGCGCGAGAGTAAGGGTGACACCCTTCTTAGGGTTTTGTCCTGAGGTTGTATCTGTACCGTTAGATTATGTCTCGATCTGACGGTGGTGAGAGTTTGCGGCGCGAGGCAAAGATGGGGCTCCCCTAAGGTTTTTCTTGAGATTCAATCTAGACCGTTAGATCTGCTGAGATCTGACAGCTGGGGCTTGTGGCGGCTGCAGAAAAAGACATCAAGCAATTAGGGTTTTAGTTTGATTAGTGTTGGGCTTTTTATTGGGCTGATTGCAATTATTAGATATTCTTTTGGGTTTTGTATGTAATGGAATTTTATTTTTTAATCAATGTCTGTTTTGGGTTTTTATTTATTTACTTATGTTTTATTTCAATAATAATAACAATAACCAATACCAATAATAATAATATAATAATAATAATAATAATAAAAAGAAAAGCATACTAATTATAATAGTAATAATAATATACGAATAATTATATTAACACAATAATAATAAAAAGATAATAGTGGTAAATAGTAACAACAACAACAACAACAACAACAACAACAACAACAACAACAACAACAACAACAACAATAATAATAATAATAATAATAATAATAATAATAATGTTTAATAAATACTAGTAATAATAAAAATAATGCTATATAATAATAATGAATGATAGTCATGATGATGATAATATTTATAATAGTAATAATACTACAATAATACTAAAAGAGTAATAATAATATAAGGTAATAGTAGTAGTAATACTTATATATACATATGTGTATATTTTTCTCTTTTTCTTTTCTTCCTTTTTTATTTTTTATTTATTTTTTAGACTTAAATTTCATAACAGCCCAATGTAAGCCCTATATCATCACAAACTTAAAGGGGTCTAATTTTCGGACAAAATTAGTGATTACAGCTGCCACTCTTTGCTTATACTTGTGGAACAAGAATAAAGCAAAGACCATAAGCACTAATTTTGTCCTACTTCCTTGTTGGACGGTTCGTTTCCCGAAGCAGCCACGCGATTCCAAGTAATTCCTCTTCCCAAAGCCTTCCGATCATGAACTTTCCCCTCAGATGCCCCGAACAGGTAGACATAGAGGTTTTTTTGGGGAAGATTTCCATTCTTCAAGTGCCGGAACGGATTGATGTGTTCTATTCCCCAAATGCCCGAATAGTTGAGCAGATTCTGAATATCTTTGTCTTCCCTTTTCGTAAAAACAAGTTGGTCATCCAAACAACCCTGCCTTCCCTTTCATGGTTTAAAGGCAACCTGTCCATTTCGCGGTAAGAAAGCAAGCTAAAACTCCAAATACTTTTGCCTCCCTTTCACGGCCAAAAGGAGAACTTGGGCGTCCAAGTGGATTTGCTTTCCCTTCACGGTCGTAAAGCAAACTGGTCATAACTAGATCTGTCCAACCTTCATGTTGGACGTTTTACTCTCCCGGAGCTGCAACGCGCTAGACCGAGTAATTTTCTCTCTGAAGCTTTAAGAATATGAGTTCTCTCTCTATAGAACTCATTTCCTTGGCGTATTCTTCGAGTGGCAGTTCTTTCTATACGAGACTCCCCTCTTCTCATATTTGAAGTCAAGGATCCAAAAGTCTTCTCTCTATAGGACCCTCCGCTTTCGAGTACATGTGAAAAAGATGAAATGCTATGATGTCATGAATTAGCATGCTCCTAACCTAGGGATGCCTAACTACTCGTGATGCATGACTGAGGTTTCCAAGTTATTTAAACATATTAATTCTATCGACTTTGTGTCCTTTGGTGCTACCTCTTGCATTGATTGCACCTCTTCTCGGCTCTACCAGACCCTCGTTCTTCTTCTTCTCATCTTGATCCATTTCTGGAATTGTCTGCCTCAAAGTGACCATTCAGGTTTTCACTTTGAACCCTTCTTTTTTTCTTTCTTCCTCGTTTTTTGTTGTTGTTTTTTTATTTTTTCTTTTTCTTCTTTTTTTCTCTTTTATTCCCCCCATTTTTACTGACTTTTGATTGCCTGAATAGATAGGCAGATTTACATTCTCAAAGTGCTTGAACGGATAGGCGGGTTCTATTCTCCAAATGCCTGAATAGATGAGCAGATTTCATATGTCTTTCCCTCGAGCTTTGAGTATCTGCCTCTTTTGCTCTAAAATCTTTTGGCTTTGAGTTTCTTCCTCATTTGCCATGAGTTTGTGATCCGAAACGTCCCTTCTGAATTTCGCTTCGTTGCCCCGAAGTGCCTTTTGGGTTTTCGCCTTGGCTTCTCTTCTTTTTCTTCTCTATCTTCCTTTTTTTCTTAGGCAGGTCTTCATCGCCTTTTGTCGAGTTGATTTCAGATCATATTTACTGTCTCATCTTGGTGCGCGGCGCACACGGTCCTTCTCGAGACATTTCTTCCGAAAAGAAGCATAGATCTCGAGGTTAACTTCTGTTCCTTGATTCTCAATGTTAAATTTTCTTCCATCATGTTCTATTTTGACCTTAACAACACTTCTTAGCGAAGGTTGACTTCACAACTTGACATTTCACCGAAGGCGGTCTTGACATTTCAACTGGTGGTATTCTTCGTCTAGTAGCAATGTTTGAACCTCTGAGGGTGCCACTCTGGGTACTGATGGCTTTACCTCGAGCAACGATCAGTCCGCTTGTTCATTCACATATAGGAGACTTATGCAAGTGATTGAGTAAAAATAATTTTATTATGTAAATATACGTTTTAAAGAATCACGTCGAGTGAAAATCAAGTTTGGGGTCTTTGAAAAAAGGTCGACTCGAGTGACATTTTCCGAATGTTGTGGGGATGCACATATGAAATCTTTCTTGGGCTAGTAGGCTTCCGAGAGGAGCGACTCCCATTCCTAGTTTCTACCCAACATAAAGGTGGCTCTCTTTAACTCACTAACTCACCATGCCCCATCCTTCTCTCTTTTCTGATCTCAATCATGCATTAGAAGTGTGGCAATCCTTGATGAAAGGTTAACCCCGATAGGCAGGATGTGTTCTGAAGACAAATTCATCCTTCCGTGTATGGTCCAAATGGTCTTTTATGGCTTGTAATGTAGGCTAAGGCTCACGGCTACGAAAGAAAGGGTAAATAGGCTCAAACAAGTGTTTAAGGGTGGTGAAACCAAGGATCAATTTTTCCAATCCCAATTATGCTCAGATGAAATGTTATTTTTTCTCTTATTTATTTGGATCGCTATAGACTGCCCCTTTTTTTTCCCTTTTTTTCTTTTTTGTGTTGGGATTTTCACCCTAGAGTTCATTTCCTCTCATCAAATGTAGTTTCAGATCAAATTGCGCCTTTGAATTGTACTAATGCATATCTCCATTTAAAGGCGGTCAATCTTTCACGGTCCTTCTAGATAGAGATTCAGATGGCTAGGGAATTCTTTTATCCATTTTCTTTATCTGCTTCTCTCTCTTTACAAAATTGCACTTTTCACTTTAGTGCTTTCACTTTTGACTTTTTCCACTTTTATGTTGGCAACTTTCGACTTGATTTGGGTAGCTCTTTGAGCACCAACTTTTCTTTCTTCGTTTCCTTTTGATGTTTTTCTTGGTAAAACTAGATCAAGTATTCCACGTATCCACCCTTCTTTATTGCATTTTAATTCACAAGGCATCGTCTTCATCGCATAATCAGAATCCAATGTCAATTACTTGTTCGTAAGCTTCTACCTCATTTTCCCTCGGTGTAGGGGTGGTCTTTGGTTTGGGTTCGATCATAAGAAAAAAGTTTAATAGGCTAAAACGGGGACAAAAATGGGTATATATATTTTTTATTTTTCTTTCTATGTGAATGGAATTGAAGGAATGACAAATGTCCTCCCATACACAGATATCAAAATTAGTCTTAAGGTGGTAAAAGTTTTAGGGTTATCACTTCATTCAAGAACCTTAGACAACAATGCCCGAGAGGCAAATTCACTCGATGGGAGTGGCCCATTATTCCTGAACACTCGTTGTCATCCCTCCCTTGGCCTAAGTAGAATAGCTAGTGCTTCCATTTGTATCATTCTCACAACATTCAGTTTTTTCAAAGTATTAAGGTTATTTTTGCAAAAATATATACATGTATACGTATGTTTTTAATAGGAAAACAATAAGGTTGTAACCATAAAAAAAAAGAAATGTCTAACAGAAATTAAAGAATATAAAATGCTTGCAAAAGTCTCCTTCATTGAAAATAGAACAAACGAACATCACAAAGCCCTTACAAGAGATGCTAGCTATCATGGGCCAACAATACAAATTTAAACATGCGCCTCAACGAGGAAAAGATCTGACAACAAAAGGTAAAACAAACACGATGCATGGAGACATAAAATCCTAAACTACGTTGAAGATCAACGTCTTCCAAAAGTTGCCTTTCCAAAAGATTACCCCACTTTAACCCATCTTCAGACCTAAACCGCGTGGTAGACTCGAGAGTACGTCTGCAGAGGGGTGAGTTTTTCCTTCCCTTGGCCTTTTACGAGCTTCGAGGGTCTTCAGTCGTGTCCCGAGGCTTCGAAACTGTGGCACTCTTGGCGGTCTCCACCCGTCCTTGCTGCTTTCGGTCCCATTCTTCATCTAGGATTTTCCGTAGCGAATCCTCGATCTTGTCTAGATCCAACTCAATAGGGCATTCAGAATGGTAGTAGTGTACCTCATATTGGCCGATGGCGGCCTGGTCTTCTTCAGATAAGACCTCCTCCATCACAATATCTAAATCCTCGTCCGCACTTTCTTTGGGCTGGGGGGCTTTGCCTTTCTTGGTCAGGGTGGCGATCATAACCTTCAACTCATCAAATTGTTCCTTGGTTTCATTTTGAAACTTCTTCATGCATGCGATTGTTTCCTTCTAGTTCCACACCAACTGTTGGTGGAACTATTCGAGCTCATCCATTCTCCTCACCAGGTTGTTCATATTCCCAAAGCGGTATTGGCTGGAAACTGTCATTTTGTCCATTTTCTCTCTCTTTTCTCTGACATGAGTGTTTTCCTCAATTAGTAATGATGCGATGAAATGCCTTAAGCAAGTTTTAATGATGGATGTATTATAGACTCGAATCAACATATGCATGCTCATGAGATGGGTGCATGGTTGACAATTTTAATGCTGCATTGAAATGATATATGAAACAAATGCTACAAATGTATGCAAGTCAAAGGTGTTGGTCATATAGGTGATTCCCCTCATGTAAACTTTCATTTGGACATAAAGGAGGTTCCTCGTCGTAAGACGGTCATAGCAAACTCTTACGGGTACTCTTCTTGCCTCTGAATCACGTTCAAGGAAGTGAAAACTTCGGCTACAATTGCTGGGGCCGGGTTTGCTTTCTTCTCTAGAAATTCTAGGACACCTAACACTGTCGGTACCAAGTCTTAGAGGTATTCTAAAAAACAAACTATCTCCTCGAATTTGAATTAATCTCTTGACCTAATCCATGCCCTTTCCGGTCGCCACGCTCTTTCCGGCCGCCTCTTTGCACTTGGTCGGGGAGTTTTGTAACTTTGGATGTTCGGGGTAGATCCGATCTTACTTGACTTCCTCGGGATGGAGAAGGGTTGTGCATTTTCAATGGTGGGCATTAGATCTTCTATAACCTAACACTATGTGTTTGCTCGGTAAACTCGTCCCCTTGACCCTTCTAATTCAACTTTGACCGATGCCAGACTTGCTATTGACAACATCTTTTTGTGCAACCTCTCGTCCATAATGATAGCCCTTGAATTGGGCAAAACCACCTCGACTCAACACCTTTGTGTCATGAAATGCATGCAAGAAGATCATAAGAAAAATTGTTAGCATCGGTTAAACACAATTAACAAATTACACAAGCAAGCAATCCTATTTATGTTGTCTAATAAACCTAGGTTGTCCACATGGCTCTAAAAGGGGTGGGCATTCTAAGTTCGCTACATGCAGTTTTGGTCCTAAGAGATACTCGAATTGTCCTCGTTGTCCCCTACTAAGGGTAGCAAGGCCCCCGGTCATCACCAATTATAGGCTCCTCTCAACCGAGTTCAATTCAAGGGGACCCTTTAGCTATATCCGTACGGAGGAACGGTATTCTAATGAAGATATAGGGTATTCGAGCTCCAAAGGTACTTGCTAGGCCCGTACGGAGGAACGATATCCTCGCGAAAGCACTAGCGTTTTCCCCCACTTAGACAAACATGTTTAAATACCAATTTTAAATGCGTTTAAAATAAACTCGCACTTATAAACAAATATCGATCGATTCGGTCACTTTAATTCGAAACTTTTAATATTAATTAAGCAGTAAAGTTTTTTTTGGCTCAACCCTCTTTTTTGTTTTTGAAAACAAAAATTTGTCCCCAGCGGAGTCGCCATCTGTTGCGACTAAAAATATCCAAAGATATAAAGTTACCTCGGTGTCGCTCGGAGGAACCGGGTTTTAATTAGCTTTTGAAAATTTAATCGTGTTAAAAAGGAGGGAGTCGCCACCGGCCATTTAAAAATGGTAGACCAGACACTGAAAACTAAACCAAAGATTATTTCTAAAAAAATGGGTTCGGGAGTCGGTTACACGCGGGGAAGGATGAGCACCCCCATCGTGCCCTAAAATTGGTACCAAAACCATTACCACTTAGTTAATATTAAATTTTGCGAATTAAAGTGATGAATCGTATCTAAATTTGGTTATATGGGTGAGTAAATTTTAAAAGCCTTAATATTCGAGAAGGAACGTCCGAACCACCACCACTACGACTGGTACTGGCCTCGTTCGATCCCGAATAAAAGGCATTCGCATTGCAATTTATAATTCGAGATGCAATCTATCATGGTATATGGCCAGAAACATATGGAGAATAAATAAAAGAGACATGGGACAATGTGGATAAGTCCACAAGAACATATAAAATAAATAAAGCATAGGAAAACAAGTGTCTAATTATGACATTTAAATGCATGATCAAATATATATAGGTTACGAAAAATAAAAGGCCGACACAAATAAAACGACTCGATCACAAATATACATGTAAACATATAATGATAACTAACATCGTAGTAGTCTATAAAGCTACTATATACACTTAACACACGAAACGTTCATACATATATAACTAGGTAAACAAGTTAGATAATGAACATACATTCATAAAACCAAATATATATATATTGCTACGTAAATACATGAAGAACTTAGACAATGTAAATTTGTGTACATATATTAAAAAGACAAATGATACACATATATAAACATATGGTTACGCAAGAAAACGAAAAGGAAAACATGTAATGTACGTGCATTGTTACCATATTCAAAATACCGACGTCAAAGCATAACTAACCGTGATAGAAACTGAAATTTAATCTTGCATAAATCAACAGGGGCAGATTAAAAATTTTATCACTGATTTGGGAGGGCGAAATTAAACAGAAACGGAAAATCAAGGACCCAATAGGCAATTTACCCGTTTAAAAAAAGATTGAAATATTATGAAAAACATGTAAGGACCAAAAGTGTAATTTAAAAACATGAAAACCCTTGTTCGAGAAATGTTCACGCACGGAGGGGCATGTGCGTGATTAACCCAAACTTAAAAAGTTTAAACAATATAAAAGGAACCCCTGAGCCTATTTTCACCTCTTTTGGCCATTTCTCGTTTTGAGATAAAAAATCTTTCTCCCTTTTCTACTCACCCGATTAGGGTTTGACAATCGGAAAGGGAAGGCTTTTCCGGCGCTAGAAACCACCTCGGTCATCACTACCGGCGACCAGAGAAACCAAAACCCTAAAAAAAACTTTTCCTTGTTGTTTTTTTTTAAAAAAAGAAACGACTTGAAAACCCCTTTCTTTATCGCGAAAACGGAACCAAATGGATATCCCTTTACTTTGAAAAACTATGGTCGAAACCATTCTTTTACAAAGAAAAAAAACCTAGCTTTCTCACCGATTCACCATGAACGATCTCCGGAGAGACCGAAAAGTTTGTCACCAACGAAGGAAAGTGAAACGACGCGAGGAAGGCAACTTGAGAAAGATAAAAAAAAAACAGAAAACCCCCTATCTTTGTGTATATTTTTTTTATGTTTGCATGCATATGATGGAGATGCGAGGAGATACCTCTGAATGATTTTTTTATTGCTTTCGGGTGAAAATTCCTATTTTTTCTTTGTTTACAATCTCTCTCTGCTCACTGTTTTTTTTCTCTCGATGCTCACTGGTATCTCTCTCTCTCTTTTGCTTGTTTTTGGTTTCCTCTCTAACCGAAAAAAGCCCCTTTTGCAAAGTAAATAATCTTGTCTTTTTTTCTCTGATGTCTTCCTCTCGTTGACTTTTTTTGTGTTTGTTTGTTTGATGTTTGGGTATCTGACGGACTGCGTTTTTTTCTTGGCCGAACTTTCCAGATCGGGAGAGGCGTGTCGGTTGCAGGAGATGGTCGTGGCAGACGCGTGCTCGTGGCAGGCGAAAAGTCAGAGGGCTCAGGCGCGTTGGGCGACAGAACCGTCGCGCGTGGGTAGCAGAGGAGACGGGTGCGCGGAGCGTGGGGATCTAGATGCTTCGTCATCTCGATCTGGGACCGTTAGATCGACTCGATCTAACGGTCGACGTTGTGCGAAGCGGGAGTAAGGGTGACACCCTCCTTAGGGTTTTGTCCTGAGGTTGCATCTAGACCGTCAGATCGCGTCTCGATTTGACGGTGGTGGGAGTTTTCAGCGCGAGGCAAAGATAGGGCTCCCTAGGGTTTTTCTTGAGATTCAATCTGGACCGTCAGATCTCAGCAGATCTGACGACTGGGGCTTGTGGCGGCTACAGAAAAAGACATCAAGCAATTAGGGTTTTAGTTTGATTAGTGTTGGACTTTTTATTGGGCTGATTTTAATTATTAGATATTCTTTTGGGTTTTGTATGTAATGGACTTTTATTTTTTAATCAATGTTTGCTTTGGGTTTTTATTTATTTATTTACTTATGTTTTATTTTAATAATAATAACAATAATAATAATGATAATAATAATAAATAACATTCATAATAACAATGAATAATAATAATAGTAGTAATAAAAATAAATGCATACTAATTATAATAGTAATAATAATTAATAATAGTAATAATAATATACAAATATTTATACTAACACAATAATAATAAAAGGATAATACTGGTAAATATTAATAATCAATATAATAACAGTAATAATAATAATAATAAAAATAATAACGATGTTTAATAAATAATAGTAATAATAAAAATAATGTTATATAATAATAATGAATGATAGTCATGATGATGATAATATTTATATAGTAATAATACTACAATAATATGAAAAGAGTAATAATAATATAAGGTAATAGTAGTAGTAATACTTATATATACATTTGTTTATATTTTTCTTTTTTCTTTTTCTTTTTTCTTTTCTTCCTTTTTTTTTCTTTTTTTTTCTTTTTTTATTTTTTTAGACTTAAATTACATAACAACCCAATGTAAGCCCTATATCATCACAAACTTAAAGGGGTTAAATGTCCGGACAAAATTAGTGATTACATATCAAAACGAGTACGTTAAAGACACTGGTTTAGCTACTTAAAAACGTTTCAAACATTGTCAAAACCTTTTGAAACATCCTCAAACATAATTTCAAGTTGTTTGATCTTAAAAGTATTTTTGAAATCTTTTCAATTTAGTCCAAAACTATTTTTCAGATGCTATGTGACTTGGCCTCACCTATAGAGTGTATGTTCCCGATGCTGTGTGACACGGGCCTCACTCCAGAGTTTGTTGTTGTTGTTGTTGTTGTTGTTGTTGTTGTTGATATGTATGCTTTTTCCTAGATGATCTGATGAGATCTCGGGTATAGTTGGGCCTTGTAAGCCATGTATGATGATTGTTATGATGTTAGCATGTGTTTAGGTGACTAGTGGCAGCGTCACATGTTTATTTATCTCTCCTTATTTCTCGTACTAGCTTGCATGTTTATGTTTATGATTAGCATGAAGTATAGTAGAATAGATGTATACCACTGAGCTTTGTAAGCTCGACGCTCGGAATCGTTGTTTTCGTGCGTAGGTTGATCGTTGGATTGCGGGATCAAGAAGCATTATCAGTATGGGATTCCAACAAGCGATGATGACGAGAGTACAACACTTGTATTTAGTGACATGTGTATTCATTGTACTTTACGTGGTCAAGTTTGTAACTCTTATTTTAAAATTGTATTGATCAAGTTGTATGTTTAAACGTTTTAAATTAAATTGAAACTCCTTTGTAACGATTTAATCACTTGTCTATATTTTCAACTATTGGATTTAAATGTTTTTGGAAAATATTTTATCTGGGCTAAATCAAGTTGAGAAATTTTATGGTAAGAGTTTGAGCTTAAGGCCCAAATGTGACATCCGGGTCTAAGGTGTTACAGATGTAAATGGAAAAATAAACAAAATATTTTAAATTAATTTTCTTTAGATACTCTTTTTTTACCAACGTAGTAGAGAATTGTTACTCGGTTAATTTGGTAGTTAGTATATAATAAATAGTTGTCGAACATACAAAAAGATGTGAGTTGATTGCGTTTAAATGTTCAATATTTTTTTTAGCATGCGAGGACGGCTTGGTGGTCAGAGCACGCTCACCTGTTCTACTCCCTTCCCTTTAGGTCTCAGGTTCAAGACTCCTCATGAGCGTTACTTTCACCTAGATTTTCCCCCCTTTAGGCCGATGTAGAATAGGATTGTGATTCAGGAGGGTGACGTTGATATTTAGTCAAACACCTGCTACACATCGTTATAATTATTATTGTGTTCTCTTCCATTTTTTTTCTTTTCATCTGGTTAGTTTTTATTTTTGTATATTTGAGTTTTATTTTGATTTGGTTTAATAAGTCTTTTTATTTTGGGTAAACTATTTCATTGACCACTATACTATTGGAAAAGTTATGATTTGACCACATTACTTTTCTTTCGAAGCAATTAAATCACCAACTATTTAAATAGTATAAATGTGACCACCAGCCGTTAAAAATAAGTATAATTACATATTTGGTCCCTTATATTTAAAAAATATATCAATTTGGTCATAATTTTAATCTAATAAAATAAATTAATTATTTAATTAGGTTGTCACCATCTTATTGGATGATTCTAATTATTTTTATTTAATTTGATTAATTAATTTTTCCCTCTAATCAGGTGATGACACATGTCACCTAATTGGAGAAGGAAAAAAAGAATCAATGATAATGCCACTAGGATATATGTTTTAAATACTTGTTAATGCCTGAAAAATGGAAACAAAAGAAAATGGCCTTGGGTGGATTCGAACCAATGCCCTTGGATTAAAAGTGAAGTATGCTTACCCCTAGGCCAATCATATTTTTAAGGTATAAGGCAAAACATTTAATATATGTCTTAAACAATTGTTAATGCCCAGAAAAATAAAAGGAAAGAAAATATGGTTTTAAGAAAATCGAATATAAAATATTTAACCGAATATAATTTTGATTTATTTAATTAAATTTTAATTTATTTAATTGGGTTAAATATTTTATGTTTGATTTAACCCAATATTTAAATCACATGTTCTTTCCTTTTATTTTTTCGGAAAAATATGTTTTAAATAAATAAAAATTATATTGGGTTAAATATTTAACCCAATTAAATAAATCAAAATTACATTGAGTTAAATATTTTATGTTCGATTTTCCTAAAACTACATTTTCTTTCCTTTTATTTTTCTGGGCATTAACAATTATTTAAGACATATATTAAATATTGTACCTCATATCTTAAAAATATGTTTGACCTAGTGACAAGTACGCTTTACTTTTACTCCAAGGGCACTACTTCGAATCCACCCAAGGCTATTTTTCTTGTTTCTTTTTTTCCGGGCATTAACAAGTATTTAAAACATATATTAAATGTTGTAACTTATATTACAAAAATGTGTTTGATCTAGTGACAAGCACACTTGACCATCACCCTTAAGTGTAAGGGTGTGAGTTCAATTCTTGTTGGGGCATTTTCATTACTTTCATTTTTCCTTCTCCAATCAGGTGACACGTGTCATCATCTGATTGGAGGGGGTTGATTAAAATTAGGACCAAATTGATAGATTTTTTTAAATATAGGGGACCTGATGTGCAATTATACCAATTTTATTTAATAGCCTCGTCAATTTTTCTGTTATTTTTAATGGTCGGCGGTCACATTGATACCATTTAAATAGTTCGGTGGTTTAATTGCTTCGAAAAAATAATGTGGTCAAATCGCAACTTTTTCAATAGTATGGTGGTCAATGAAGTAGTTTACCATTTTATTTTTTAATGAAAAATGGTGGATGTTTTTTATGCTCGTATAGCAAGTTTTCTCTGCTCTTATAGCACGCTTTTCTCTTCTCTTGTAACATGCTAATCTCTTTTTTAGAGTTGGATTTGGCATTGCATCTACAATTGGCGGTATTTGATTATATTGTTGATCTACCCCTGGTTTAGACTATCATACTAGTTCTCTAGTAGGATAGGCGTTTGTAATCACCAAAGACAGTTCGTAGTTGAGTAGTGGTAAAACTAGTTTTGTCAACGTTCTATACTTGTTATATGCATTTTTGTTTTAGTGATGATAGTTTTTATCTTGGGTAAAGTTCACAAATGGTCACTAAACTTTGTTAAAAAAAACAAAACGGTAACCAAACTTTCAAATGTTACAAAATGACAATTAAACTTTATGTTTTGTAACAAAATGGTAACTCAGCCGTTAAGTACTTAATGTGGCTATTATAAACTGTGTATAATAGCACATTTAATCCTCTATATTTACACATTCAATTAATTTAGTCTTAATTAAAAAATCACTAAATGTAACTCTTATTATTTACACATTCTTTCAATTTGGTCCTTAAAGCAAAATTCTAAAGTTGTTACACATTCTAAACTGTGTATAAAGGTTATGGTTGTGCAATGCTAGAAACTCACCAAAGTTCGATTGAAACAAAAAAACATAAAAAAATGATTTCGAGAGGTGAGAGGGTATGTTATTTGAATAAGGTAGATATCGGGAGATGGGGAATAACGGTTGCAACAAATGGAAACTTCAGAAACAGCTTAACATAACATTAGGGTTATACAACCTACAACTTTGGGTAAATTGGAACATATGGGTTTCTAGGTTAACCCGTTTTTCATAATAGCCCACCAAAACTTGATTTATCACAATAAGGTCACTAAAATATGGTTTAAGCCCAATTGATCCTTAAATTCAAATTAGGTTTTGAATCAGAAATTCCCAAATTCTAGGGTTACTAAATTAGGGAATTAAAAATTTAGGTTTTTTTATTTATGGGAAATTTTAGGGTGTTACAAATGCCAATGACAAAGACCTCTCATGGTTAACTGACTCTGATCGGCGATCAAACCTCGCACTCTGACTTACCGTTCCTCTACTAGATCCTCCATAACCTCAGTTCCTTCTCAAAAATGATTGGGTGTTATTACCATAGAATTTCTGGGTCCTCCCACCTGACCCCCCTTTCCCACTAGACTGACCAAGCCGTGTACCCCTTACTTGCTCTAGTGCCTTAGCACTCGTGGGCAACTCATAAAATGTTGTCGGTGGATCAATAGTCAGATACATTTGGATCTCCTTCCTCAGTCCACGTCTGAACCTCTTACATCTCAACTTTTCGATCGCAACCAACTTAGGGGCAAACCTGCTCAACTATAGAAACTTTGCTCGTACTCAAACACCGATCGATTTCCTTGCACCAGATGAGTGAACCGATCCCTTAAACTGTCAATATGGGCTTCACAATTGTGCTTATGTTGGAACTCCTCAAGGAAGTCTTCCCAAGTGTGTTAGTTGGGACGACATCCCAACTCTACAGTCTTCCACCATGCTCGTGCATTCCCCTTCAGTAGAGAAGTGACACAAGCTAACTTGTCCTCTGATCCCAAACCCATCTGTCTCAAAATCCATTGCGTATCTCACAGCCAATGATCTTCCTAAACCGGACCATCTTGCCTCGAGCCAAGGAAGTCTTTTGCCACATACCGACGAAGCCTCTCTACTGGTGTCTCACGGGGAGTAGTCGAGGGCATAAGGATGAAACTCGCGATATGGTGAACGACACGGTGCAAGTGGGTGAAATACTCGACCCTTCCTTCTCTCTCGTTCCCAGACTCCTCCTTACTGTCAGGAACATACTCATCATCATAGTCCTCCTCGTGAAAACCCCAACTCTCATCGCGTCCATACATTCCTCAAGGCATTATGGACTTTTTGTACCAGGTAAAGAAGCAAGGTTACATCATCAAATTTTAGCTTAAACCAAGTACGACTTCGACTTATGGGCATGTACTCGCTAGAAACCTATTTACCACTCTAGACTACCCTGAGGATTTCCTAGAATCGGCTGAACCTAGGCTTTGATACCACTAAATGTAACACCATCTACCCGGATGTCACATTTGGGCCTCAAGCCCAACCCATTACCTTAAAATTTCGACCTACTTTAGCCCAAATCATATCCATTTCCATAAAACCCGTTGAGTTCAAAAATAGTTAAATCAAAATAAGTATTTTAAAACATTTAAATAGGAGTTCCAAGTTAAAACAAGTATTTAAAACATTTAACTTATACAACATAAATCCAAAATGAGAGTTAAAAAATAAAACAAAAGGTCCTACGAATACATATGCCATTACATCTAAGAATTGTACTCTAACAAAGTTGATGCTGAAATCCTACTTTCGATGGTGCTCCTCTGAAGCAACGGTCAACCTACAGACCTAAGAACAGAAACAACGATTCTGAACGCTGAGCTAACGAAGTTAAGTGGATACATTTCCACTCAACCATGCTTCATGCAAATCATAAACAAGAGCACACAACAATATATGATATCACGACATATAATACAATGGTGTTATTATAACCGCCTAAACACATAGCATTCAACAAGTACATATACTCAGAATGCATCATATGTACAACCAAAAACTTGGAATGAGTCTCGGTGTCACGTAGCTTCAGGATCATACACTCGGGGTGAGACCTGGTACCACATAGCCTCGGATCAAGTACCTATACTCAGAATCTCTCATCGAGTATGTTGAGTTTTGAGGTGCTCGATTACTTCAACTGATCTTGCTCACCAAGTGGTGGGGAGGTGGAATTTTGGGTGGATGTGGTGTGGAAGCTAAAATATAAATGACACAATGATTTTAGAGTGGTTCAACCTTCTAACCAAGGTCTACATCCACTACCTTAGCTTCCCACTAGGGATTTCCAATCAACCCACTATTGATTCGTCCCCTTTTCTAGGCTTATGAGGAAACCCTTATACACCGATCAAGCTTTCTACCCAAAGCCTTGATCAAACCCTCTTTACAAAGAGAAAAGATAAGAAAACTTAAATCCCTCTAATATGTGATTGTTTTCACAAATAAGCTCTCACCCAAAACCTAAAACACTTGCGCAAATTTGACAATTTTGGCTCACTATTGTTTGTCTATACAAGGAATTTACAATTTAAGTACAACGACACTTTTTGATCATTTGTTGATTGACAATTGAAGCATTAACCATATCTTGATGCTTGGAGGTCCCTTTTATACTCCTTAATGAGTTTGTAGCCGTTACTAGCCGTTGGGGTTGAATTGGAGCCGTTGAGGACTTTATTTCCCACCATAAATGCAGTTCTGCTACTACCCGTATCGAAACGCTCGAACCCGTTTCGATATGCTCTTCAAGTAGAAAGAGTCGTTGCAGTCTGATGAGCATCCATATCGAAACGCTAGGCACCGTATCGAAATGCTCTGTATTTAAATGTTAGTTGGAAAATAGCCGTTGGGGTTTATGACCGTTGTGGTCGATGCCACGTAGGCGTATCGAAACGGCATAGCCCGTATCAAAACGCTGGGCAAAAACCTCATCCATAAAAGACCCGTTTCGATACCCATATCGAAACGTTTGGACACTGGAAGACACCGTATCGAAACGCCTAAGGGTGTTTCGATACACATGGATGATTTTGTTAAGTTTGGCTTTGAAAACATGTAAAAACCTTTAAAAACATCCCCTAAACATAGTTTCAAGTTATTTGAACTTTGGAAATAGTTTTTAATTCTTTTTAAATCAGTCCAAAACATTTTTCAATTATTATATCAAAACATTAGTTCTACAGAGTATCAAAAAATGAGGTCCGGAGTCACATAGCAACGAATCACTCATTCAAGCCACTTACCATGGTGTTGAAACACTCTCACTGGGTATCCGGATCCTATCAATCAAAGGTGACTCACTATCTAGGTTTCCATTTCAACACATAGAAAAGACACGGCTAGCATACATCACACAACATTACTCAATCCACCAAGGATTCCTATGGTTGCTATTACTACAAGCCACCCAAGGTCTTCCCAAGTTATTATACATTATGCTCATGTATGAGGGTTAAAATCCCAGTTTCTTAATTTTACCATTCATTTTATCACATTAGAACCCCATCGGGACATAGCCCTCGAATTATCAGCCCCCCAAATACAAAAAGTAATTTCTAGGCATATTGCCCAGTTGGAACCGATACCCACTTAAGATTATCGATACGCCTCTCTGGGTACGGATACTCACCTTATTCGTACTCAACTCACATGCTGAAGGGTTTAACCAAACACCTCGTACCGGTATACGGGGGCCGTGTACCGATACCCTATCGGTACTAATACACCCCCAATCGCACCAGTACACCTTTTCGCTACAGAAATTTTGAGTAAAGCATGGGGTATCGATACACCCTTCAAATTTCGCTTGAGTTCCTCAATCAATACACTGGTACCGATATTAGTTCATCTCGTATCGGTACACACGCCTAGAATTCAAATTCTAAAGCTCGTAAATCATCCCCGACACCCCAAATCTCATGGATAAACCCCAAATTGAACCTACAAGTTATGAAAGGTAGTTTAAGTGGTTCCCTACCATTTTACACATTTTTAACACCAAATTCAAATTTAACCATTAAAGGGGTCTCAAGCACTCAATCAACTAAAACATAAAACCAAGCAACAAGCTGTAACACCCGGGTTTAGGGGTCGGGTGAAAATAATATTTAAATAATATTTTTGAGTCTCGATTTTCTAATTAAAAATAATAATATACTATTTGGACCTCGTGATTTCAAAGAAAACGTTTTTGTGTGAGACTAAATTGAATTGTTTTACATCTTCCATGGAAATTGTGAAAAGTGGGATTTGCCATCTCATTAATGGCAAATCCGTAAATAGTGAGACTTCTTTTAAAACCCTTTTTAATTAAAAGATGACATTGTCTTCTTCCTTCACCCATTTGCATTTCAAACGACCAAAGAAGCTCTCATTCCTCTTTCACTATTCCATTTCATCCCATCTCCATTTCAGCTCGGTTTTGAAAGGTAATTACGTTTTCGACTTGTCCTTAACTTCCTCTCTTCAAAAGTACAAGTAGTTTTCATTTTCATCTATGTTTTGGAATTTGAGTTTTTACAGGATTTGAATAAAAATGGTAGCTTTATTGTGTTTAACTTAAATTTTTGATTTAATAGTGTTAGATATGATGTTTGTGAACCAAATGGTCCAACATATATGATTTTTACATGGTTTTGCAAACATTCCCGGATTTGGGTTTCCAAGGGGTTTTTGAAGGGTTTTAGAGTGGTTTTGGGGTTGTTTTAGGTTGGAATTTGTGGGCTGAGGTTAGTACTATAGTTGGGGGTTGTTTTGGAATCATTTGAAGGTATTAAAAGTGTTGAAAACATGAGTTTTGGTTGAGGTTTATGGCCTGCTCGAGTTTGGTAATTTTGGGGGTTGTCCATGACTTGAATTGTTGTGTTTGATGTTTGAATGGTATTCCGGGTTAGCTACTTTGATGTTTGAGATGATTTGAGGTTGTTTGGATTGTGTTGAGGTTGTTTAGAGGCAAGAGCTTTGTTGCGTGTAAAATAGTCTATCGCAATGGTAGTGCAAGTATACACGACACAAGTAGTAAAGTGATACGAAGTATCGGATATCGTCTCCACAGGGATTAGGCTAATAGCTTCACCTTAATTCACTGCACGAAAGTAAAGAAAATATTTGAGAAAGTTGTCACGAGAATAATAAAGTAAACGTAAATAAAAGAGTAGAGATATCAAGATAGAGAGAATGGGCTGGTATTGAATTGCTCAGTAGTGCAGGTATTGCTAAGTCTCGGAACTCTAGTTCTGTCGTCGTCCCTGTCGCGGCAGCACCTGTCGCGGCAGCAGTCTGTTGCTTGTCGCGGTAGCGAACAATCAACTCAGCACTTCAAGTTTGGCAAGAATCCCAGATGTGCCTTGGCCTATCCCTAGGTCCAAGTCTGTCGATGATCACGTCTTTGATGATACCTCCCGGCGTGAATCGAATGATGAACACCGATGTCGATGAATTCTTCTTTAGCCATAACCTCGTCCTATCCCTAGGTCCGAGATAGTTCAACTATAAGCTAGAGAACTTGCTCATATTTCTTTCGTATACTTAACTCTCCTGATGCTAAGTAAATAGATAACCTCACAATGCTCTCCCGATGCTCTTGCAAGATATTAATAACCAAAATAAGAGAACTTGAAGTTTATTTTATTGAACTGAAAATTCCTAAAACAAAACAACCCTTGCAACTACTTTACAAATCAACCCGTGGCCCTAGGGGAATTTAGAACATGTTGTGGGAAGAAAAACGACTAGAGTTTTGGGAAGGAAGCTAGGGTAATCGGTTATGCCCTCCTAGGTCAAAATATATGCCCTTATATAAGCTTTGGGCTCAAGTTATCTAAAATAGCAAGAATACAACTTTAAATGAAAGTATGATTCTAATAAAGACTAAATCTTCAAGGAATCTACTTTCCAGCCGTCATCTTTCTTGCTTGGGATTTTCTCTCCTTGAACTTTGGGCTTGACATTCCTTTTGATCTGGGGCTTGGAAAAATATGAGGTTTTCACACGACAGACGGGCTGAATTTTCTCTATCTGTCAAGGTCCACTTTGCTTCTTCTCCTCAAAACTGCTGTCGTCCTTTGCTATCACGGCGGCAACCATGGCAGCATCGTCCTCCTTGACTGCTTGTCCAGTTCCAGCTCTTCTACTTCACTGCCCAGCGTCTGCCCATCCCGTCTGCTACGGCAGCAACCTGCAAAAACAACTATTTTTAGTAGAAATTGTGCCTTTTAATATATTTGTGATGTTTTGCTGTAAACTAACCTAAATGCAATGAATAATGCTTGAATGCAGCAAAAATATGGGTTAAATATGGTGTAAATAATAGAACTTTTACACACTCAACACACCCCCAAACTCAAGTTTTTGCTTGCCCTCAAGCAACTAAGACTCAAAAGAAAAATGAAATATTTTTGTTTTGGCTTTCAAACAATGAACTTTCCCTTACCCGTCGTTCGTTCCCTGTGACGGCAGCAACCAGTCAGATAATTTAGGATCTGTCCGGAGTCTCACTATAGTTCTCGTGTAGTGTGTGCATGCTTGTGAACAGTTATATGCCAAGACTCTCTTAGTTTCACTAGAATATTCAACTCTTAACTCGAATTTTTATGCCAAAGTTTATCTTTTGAAGGCACTTTTTCATGCTCCTTTGATTTTTTTGTTTTGACTCGATTTCTCTATTTTTTTAGCTAAAGTTTCACTAGAGCCAGTTTTGGGCACCTCTAGTTAACTTCCTAGAGCCAGTTTCGGGCACCTCTAGGGCTGTTGAGTCTCTTTTGCTAAACTTCTTTCCTAGAGCCAGTGTTAGGCACCTCTAGGGGCTATTCAAGTGCTAAGCTTCCTATTCTAGTTTGGCTAAAAGAAGTCTAAGCAGTATAACAGTCACAATGGTGTTTAAGTTTTCAGAACTATAGAAGGCTCTAAACTTCTCCTAAAAACTATCCTAAAGTCACTGCCACGTCAGAGCTGTCACGACAGGTAAGTTCAGTTCATAGTTTTCAGCCAAAGTTTTCAATATTTTCATCTTTTTTTAAGACAAAAATAAACTAAGTAAAGACACAGATTTTAAACTAAGATGTACTCCATTAATGGAGGGTTGCCACCCCCAAGCTTGAAGGTTGCATTGCCCTCAATGCAAATGACAATTAAAAACAAAATAAGGCAGTACATCACAAAATATATAGTAGGCAGCAGAATATAAGGTAAGAAACTTAAATTTAATCGCTGTCTTCGCTGCTGCTGCTGCTGAGGCGGATCTGGCGGCGGGCTCTGGCCTTCGGGGCTGGCTGGGGCACGAGGGAGGCGGATGTGTTCTTGGCCTTGGCCTCCCGTGGTGGCTGGACTCTGGTTGGGGAGATGTGGGGTGGTTGCTCCATAACCTGAACTTCCGAGCTGCTGCTGCTGCTCTCCCCGCTGCTGCTGTCACTGCTGCTGCTGGCCTTTGGCAATTTATTCTTATCAGCCATCCGCTTTTGTCTCTTCACGGGGGTGAATTCCTTTCCCATATTTCTCTTGATTGAGGGTTCAGTATCACTGGCAGACCAAACTAAAGAGGAGGAGAACCCATCAACAAAAGCATATAGATCCTCTGATGCCATCGGACGTTTTGTCCCTCGGGCAGATGGCTCGGCATGGGTGCTGCCTGCTGCTGTTGGGGCAGGCGATGGTGTTGAGGCAGCAGAAGGCGTGCGTGGGGTGGCAGCAGGTGTAGGGGTATGGGCAGGGGTGGTGACAGTAAAGTAATGGGCAGGAAAAGTAGGGAAGGAAGCATCAGGAAAATTTAAAGAACTATGTATAAATGTTACCGTGGAAGCAGCAAAGTCCCTGATGAAAGCCATTAACCTCAGCTGACGTTCCTCCAGTTTCTGAATGGCAGCTAATATCTGGGCGGAGGAGTCTGTCGAGGCAGCTGCTGCGGCAGCTGGTTCAGTGTGCTGCTGCTCTGTCGTTTCAGCTGTGGCGGCAGCGGGGTCGAATGACGACAGAGGTATGGCGGCAGTCAGCTCCATAAGGCTGAGAATGTTCTTTTCAGTCCACCCCTTCCTTCGACTATCATATCAGTGCGCACCTCGGGGACATTATGGCCGCGACATAGTGAAGTAATAAGGTATGGCAGGTAGAGGGGACCCATCAGTCTATGCGCACACTCTAGAATACTTTCTCGAATAAAGCTGCCCACATTAATGGGCCGTTCATGCAGAATAAAGTGTATCAACGCTAACCTTGGTTGATCGACGGTGGTGTTGTGGGATGATGGCATGATCCTCTTTTTTATGAAGGCATTCCACAACTTTGCCTCCGGCAGCAACTGGGTCCTTCTCACAGTCCTTGGATTCTTTCTGCTGGTGTTCCATTGAGTCCCAGCATTGGTCAACTCTGCCATGACAGCGTCGTAGGCAGAACTGTCGAGTGTATTCAGAAATTGCTGATGGGCATCGTCATTGACACCGATGTAGAAGCCATAGAGGCTATTAATGTGTTCTGCTTCAAATGGCACCTCCTTCCCTCGAATGAACATTGCTGTCGCCGTTTTGCTGTTGATGGTAGCATAGAACTCTCGGACCAGCGTAACATTCATTTCCTCCGGCTGCTCCGCAAAGGTCTGCCATTGTAAAGCTCTAATCTTCCGGGCTATGAATGGTTTGAGGCCCAGATTCTCCTCCGTTGGTGCATAGATGAAGCCTCTCTCCTCCCACATGTCTCTGCTAGCAAAGGAATGTGGGGGAGTTGCTGTCGGTGAGGAAGTGGAGGCAGCATTGCGTTGGGTTTTCCTAGAAGACATATTTGTGCAAGGGTTGTGAAAAATACAAAGAAAGCAAATGAAAACTAAAGAGGGAGAGCAAGTAAGAAAGGCAAAAGTGAGTGAAAATGAAACGGGGTTATATAGAGAAAAATTTGCTGCCCGTTGAAGCTGTAACGACATGCGCGAATAACGAGGCCAGCTGTTGTACGTTGGCGTGTCTGACGCGTCTAACATACGTTTCCGCGTCTGTGACGTGTTTCCGCGTCTGTCGTGACAGTGTGATGACATCCTGTATTTTCCGCGTCTATCGCGGCAGCTGTAACGACAGGCTTCAATATTTGGGCTTTGTTGGGCTGATGGATGGATGGTGGGCTGAGTTCACTTCTCATGTTCTTCTTGACTCCTTTATTTCCTAAAAACAATAAACATAAAAACATTATTCAAAATAAAATAAACCTTATTTCCTAATAAATAATAATAATAAAATAAATAATTAAAATTTAGGTTAACTTAGGGATGCCAGGTGGGGCATCTCCTAAGGTAACCACTTCCTGCATTCTTGGGGCTTCAGTCCCCTGATAATGCTTGAGGCGCTGTCCGTTGACTTTGAATTGGTGCCCGTCTTTTAATGATCGGATTGTGATGGCACCATGGGGAAAAACCTGTACGACTTGGAACGGGCCAGACCATCTAGATTTTAGCTTCCCTGGGAAGAGTTTCAGTCTAGAATTGAATAACAATACAAGCTGCCCTGGGCAGAACTGTCGTGGCAGCAACTTCTTGTCATGCCACTTCTTGGTTTTGTCCTTGTAGATTCTTGCATTGTCGTAGGCCATTGTCCGGATTTCTTCAATTTCGTTCAAATCTAACAGCCTTTTCTGCCCTGCCTTGTCCAAATCCATATTCACTGCCTTGATTGCCCAATATGCTCTGTGCTCTATCTCGATAGGTAGATGACATGTTTTCCCATAAATCAATCGGTATGAAGACATTCCCAATGGAGTTTTAAAAGCTGTCATATATGCCCATAACGCATCATTAAGGAGTAAAGACCAGTCTTTCCTAGTTGGCTTAACCATTTTCTCAAGAATGTTCTTAACTTCCCTATTAGATATTTCAGCTTGTCCATTGGTCTGTGGGTGATATGTTGTCGCGATCCGATGCTTGACACCATATTTCTTCAAGGTAGCAGCAATAACCCTGTTGTCGAAATGTCTCCTTTCATCACTGATAATCGCCTTAGGGATGTCGAACCTAGAAAAGATGTTTTTGTGTAAAAACCTTTGGACTGTTTTGGCATCATTCTTTTGAGTGGCGATAGCTTCAACCCACTTAGAGACATAATCTACTGCCAGGAGGATGTATAGATTCCCACATGAAGATGGAAAGGGTCCCATAAAATCTATCCCCCAAACGTCGAAAATCTCGACTTCTAGAATGTTCTGCAGCGGCATATCGTTTCTCCTTGAGATCTTTCCTGTCCTTTGGCACCTGTCACAGCTCTTGTAGAAGATTTGTGCATCTTTGTAAAGTGACGTCCAATAAAACCCTGACTGCAGCACCTTGGCAGCAGTTTTGTTGCCTCCTAAGTGACCTCCATACTGTGAAGCATGGCAGTGATGAAGTATGTCTTCTTGCTCTTCTTGTGGTACACACCTCATTATAACATGATCTGCACAAATTTTGAAAAGAAGAGGTTCGTCCCAACAATAATGCTTAACATCATTTTGGAACCTCTTCCTGGCTTGATAATTAAGATCAGAAGGAATTATTCCGCTAACTACGAAATTAACGAAATCTGCATACCAGGGGAGTTCAGAAGACTTACCTGCCGCCATGGCTGTCGCGGCAGTGATTGCGGCAGCAAAGAGCTGCTCATCTAGGAAGGTCTCCAGTATGTTTGTCTCATCTGTTGGTAGACTCTATCCCTTCTCCAACCTTGACAAGTGATCTGCCACCTAATTTTCTGTCCCTTTTTGTCCTTTATTTCAAGGTCGATTTCTTGCAATAGCAGGATCCACCGTATCAATCGAGGTTTTGCATCCTTTTTTGCAAACAGATACTTCAGGGCAGAATGGTTTGTGTGCACTATTACCTTCGTTCCAAGTATGTAAGAACGAAACTTGTCAATGGAGAACACCACAGCTAATAACTCCTTTTCTGTGGTGGTGTAGTTCACTTGGGCGTCATTCAATGTCTTGCTGGCATAATATATGACATGAAATAACTTGTCTCTCCGCTGCCCAAGTGTTGCCCTGACATCATAGTCAATAGCATCACACATAATCTCAAATGGCTGTGTCCAGTCTGGTGGCTGTACTATTGGGGCTGTTACCAGTTTTTCCTTCAGAACCTTGAATGCTTCAGTACATTCATCATTAAAGTCAAAGGGTCGGTTCTGCTCCAGAAGATGGCATAGGGGCTTGGTGATTTTTGAGAAATTTGCAATGAATCTCCGATAAAAACCAGCATGTCCCAAGAAACTTCTAATACCCTTGACTGTGGTCGGCGGCGGCAGCTTTTCGATCACTTCTATCTTGGCCCTGTCGACTTCTATGCCACGACAGCTAATCTTATGGCCAAGGACTATCCCTTCATCCACCATAAAGTGGCATTTTTCCCAATTTAAGACCAGGTTTGCTTTTTCACATCTTTCAAGTACCTTTTGTAGATTGCCTAGGTAGCTCTCAAAATCGTCCCCAAAGACTGAAAAATCATCCATAAATATTTCAAGGAAGTCCTCCACCAAATCGGAGAATATGGCCATCATGCACCTTTGGAAGGTGGCGGGTGCATTGCATAGTTCAAAAGGCATCCTCCTAAAAGCATATGTTCCGTAGGGGCATGTGAAAGTCGTCTTTTCTTGATCTTTCGGTGCGATAGCTATTTGATTATAACCTGAATAACCATCAAGAAAACAATAGTAAGGTTTACCCGCTAATCTATCAAGCATTTGATCAATAAAGGGTAAAGGAAAGTGGTCCTTTCGGGTAGCTTTGTTAAGCTTCCGATAGTCCATAAAAACCCTCCAACCGGTCACAGTCCTGGTTGGGATTAATTCATTGTTTTCGTTAGTCACCACTGTCATTCCTCCTTTCTTTGGAACGCATTGCACCGGGCTCACCCATTTACTGTCGGAGATGGCGTAAATAATATCAGCATCTAACCATTTGATTATCTCTTTACGCACCACCTCTTTCATTGCATGGTTTAGCCGCCTTTGAGCATCTATAGTCGGCTTATGATCTTCCTCTAAAAGGATTTTGTGCATGCATAACGCCGGACTAATGCCTTGAATATCGGCTATCGTCCATCCAATTGCCTTTTTGTGCTGCTGCAGCATCCCTATTAACTGTTG
Organism: Hibiscus tridactylites; assembly: GCA_958450335.1. Classification (NCBI taxonomy): domain Eukaryota; kingdom Viridiplantae; phylum Streptophyta; class Magnoliopsida; order Malvales; family Malvaceae; genus Hibiscus; species Hibiscus tridactylites. The sequence goes on from OY288279.1 coordinate 75,375,628, forward strand.
TTCCTGTTCCTGCATCAACTTGGAAGAGATGATTACGGGCAACGTATCATTTGAACCAAGAAAAACATATTTAAGCTGCCCTGGCAGGGGCTTCAATTCTAAAACATGGGGCTCAACAGTAGATGACTTTTGGATTGCATGGTTATCCGAAGTATAATTTAAAGGTTCGAATAACTTACATGGACGATCGCCTATCCAGTGTACCTCCTTCTGATCTTCAGTATCAGATGTATCGGATTCTGAGGAGTTGCTGTCGTCAATGCTGTCGTGACAGTCTTGTAAGTGGCTACCGAGGCAGTGACCAATTCTGATGTCGTGACAGCTTGACCTGATGCAGGGTTGATCAAGGGTAACTTCAGTGATAACCTTACATTCCTCGTCTGCATCAACATGCTTCATAGCTTGGAGAACATTCAACTTAATCTCTTGATCGTTTACTCGCATGGCGAGTTCTCCTTTTTCCATATCAATCAGTGATCTTCCCGTGGCTAAGAAGGGTCCGCCCGAGGATGATTGGTGCGTTTTCATCTGCTTCACAATCTAAAACAAGAAAGTCAGCATGAAATATAAATTTATCCACTCTTACCAGAATATCTTCGATTTTTCCTTCCGGATGAATGTAAGAGCGGTCTGCCAGCTGCAGAATTACTGTCGTGGGTCGCGCTTTTCCCATACCTAATTTCTGAAAAACTGATTTTGGCATTAAATTAATACTAGCACCAAGATCACAAAGTGCCTTACCCACATATTTATCTCCGATTACACAAGGTATGATGAAGCTCCCCGGATCCTTCTTTTTCTGGGGTGGCTGCCTATGAAGAATACTCATGCATCCTTCTGTCATCTTTAACGTTTCAAATTCCGCAAGTTTAAATTTCTTTGACATGACATCCTTGAGAAATTTTGCATAACCGGGCATCTCCCTAACAGCATCCAACAGCGGAATGTTAATATGAACCTGCTTAAAGATATCATAAATCTTTTTGAGCTAAGATTCTTGCTTTGCTTGCTGTAACCGTTGAGGAAAAGGAGGTGGGGGGCGATAATCAACAATACGTCCTTCCCACTGCATACGAATCTGAGGAGGTTTGGGTTCATCATTTGTCTCCTCTGTCGCTGCTGCTGTCGTAACAGGTTTATCGGCAGTAGTCTGTTTATTACCTGTCGGGGCAGCTTCCTCGGCAGGTCTATCCAAGGCTGGTTTCCTTACTGTTTCAGCTTCCTTTTCCGGCCCTGGTAATTTCTTCCCACTCCTAGTAGTAATAGCCTTACATTGCTCATGTGTGGGCTGCCTAGCATTTTCAGTATTACTAGGAAATCCTCCAGTCTGCCTTGGCTTGATATGTTTGGAAACCTGACCCATTTGTGTCTCCAAAGATTTCAGAGTAGCTTCATGATTCGTCATCCACATCTCTGTTTTATTCATGAAAGTCTCTGTTTTCTTGACAAACTGATTCATATTCTCAATATAAGTACCTGTCTGAGACATAAAAGTGGCCAGAGTCTGTTCCAGTATACTGTTTGTGGCAGCTGGTGGCTGTTGTTGCTGCTGTGGCGGCTGCAGTTGTTGTCGAGTCAACAATCTAGGTCCTCTCTGATTCTGATTACTGTGTGCTTGAGGATTCAGGGTATTATTAGGATTACTCCAAGAAAACTTGGGATCCTTTCTCCAGTTGGGATTATAGTTGTTGGAGTTGTAATTCGGCTTGTAGTTTCCAACATACTTTCCCTCTTCTAACTGAATAGGACACTCATCCGAACTATGATTTCCCTCACAAATTTCACATACCTCCTCAACAGCAAATCCATGTTGTGCATCATCCTTCAAAAGCTTTTTCATTGCCTTAGTAAGGAATGCCACCTGTGATTTCATAGTGCTGTCAGCCTCATAATCCTTAACAGCTAGTACTCGTTTACCTCCTCTTCTTGCTGTCGGGAACTGCTCTTCATTCTTAGCCAGATTTTTCAATACTAGCATTGCCTCGTCCGGGTCTTTATCCAATAATAGGCCGTTTGCTGCTGAGTCAATTCGAATACGAGTTTGTAAGTTGGCAGCATTATAAAACTTAGTTACCTGATTCCAGACGGGGAATCCATGCATTGGGCAGTTCCGTAGAAGAGTAGTAAATCTATCCCAGGCCTCGTGCATCGACTCGTCATCTTCCTGTTGAAAAGTAGCAATTTCAATACGTAATCGCTCAGATAAATGTGAAGAATTAAAACGAGATAGAAATTCACGAGACAAATCTGCTCAAGTTCTAATTGAACCCGTCGTAAGTTTATTCCACCAAGTTTTTGCTCTGTCCCTCAATGAATGGGGAAATAACCGAAGCCTCAGTATCTCCGGATTAACTCCTGGCAGTCTAAACGAACCACAGATCTCCTGGAACGTTTTTAGATGTTCCCTAGCATCCTCTGTAACAGCACCACTGAATTGACCGGCATTGTTGATCATGCTAAACATAACATGTTTTAGCTCGAAGTTGTCAACGTCTATGTCCGGCAGCGTGGTTTCCAATTCTACATGATCGTTCAACATGTAGTCACGACAGGACCGTTGTCCGGCAGCGGTAGCAGCATCGACGACAGGCTGTCTACCCTCTCCATCTCCAACAGGAGGGTCATCTCCTCGGTGTGCCATCGTCTCTAACTGTTCCTCAAGGTACTCGTTCCTGGCTAGTAAGTGACAAAGTTGTTTCTTGAGATTGAATGATCGTTCGATTTCTGGATCTAATGGATACTCAAGATCTTTACCTCATTTCGATCTGCGCATAAACAAGAAACCTTGTGAAAAGCAAGAGTTGAATGCACCAAAGAAAAACAAAAAAATAAAAATAAAAATAAAAACAAAAAGTGCAGTAAAAGAAAAGGTAGAGTTATGTTGCCAATCCCCGGCAACGGCGCCAAAAACTTGTTGCGTGTAAAATAGTCTATCGCAATGGTAGTGCAAGTATACACGACGCAAGTAGTAAAGTGATACGAAGTATCGCATATCGTCTCCATAGGGATTGGGCTAATAGCTTCACCTTAATTCACTGCACGAAAGTAAAGAAAATATTTGAGAAAGTTGTCACGAGAATAATAAAGTAAACGCAAATAAAAGAGTAGAGATATCAAGATAGAGAGAATGGGCTGGTATTGAATTGCTCAGTAGTGCAGGTATTGTTAAGTCTCGGAACTCCAGTTCTGTCGTCGTCCCTGTTGCGACAGCACCTGTCACGGCAGCAGTCTGTTGCTTGTCGCGGTAGCGAACAATCAACTCAGCACTTCAAGTTTGGCAAGAATCCCAGCAGTCCAAGTCTGTCGATGATCACGTCTTTGATGATACCTCCCGGCATAAATCGAAGGATGAACACCGATGTCGATGAATTCTTCTTTAGCCACTTAACCTCGTCCTATCCTTAGGTCCGAGATAGTTCAACTATAAGCTAGAGAACTTGCTCTTATTTCTTTCGTATACTTAACTCTCCCGATGCTAAGTAAATAGATAACCTCACAATGCTCTCCCGATGCTCTTGCAAGATATTAATAACCAAAATAAGAGAACTTGAAGTTTATTTTATTGAACTGAAATTCCTAAAACAAAACAACCCTTGCAACTACTTTACAAATCAACCCGTGGCCCTAGGGGGAATTTAGAACATGTTGTGGGAAGAAAAACGACTAGAGTTTTGGGAAGGAAGCTAGGGTAATCGGTTATGCCCTCCTAGGTCAAAATATATGCCTTTATATAAGCTTTGGGCTCAAGTTATCTAAAATAGCAAGAATACAACTTTAAATGAAAGTATGATTCTAATAAAGACTAAATCTTCAAGGAATCTACTTTCCAGCCATCATCTTTCTTGCTTGGGATTTTCTCTCCTTGAACTTTGGGCTTGACATTCCTTTTGATCTGGGGCTTGGAAAAATATGAGGTTTTCACACGACAGACGGGCTGAATTTTCTCTATCTGTCGAGGTCCACTTTGCTTCTTCTCCTCAAAACTGCTGTCGTCATTTGCTGTCACGGCAGCAACCATGGCAGCATCGTCCTCCCTGACTGCTTGTCCAGTTCCAGCTCTTCTGCTTCACCGCCCAGCATCTGCCCATCCCGTCTGCTACGACAGCAACATGCAAAAACAACTATTTTTAGTAGAAACTGTGCCTTTTAATATATTTGTGATGTTTTGCTGTAAACTAACCTAAATGCAATGAATAATGCTTGAATGCAGCAGAAATATGGGTTAAATAGGGTGTAAATAATAGAACTTTTACACACTCAACAAGCTTGTGTTGGTGAAGCATCGAGAGTGAATCCGAAAGCTTGAAGGTGTTGCTTGCTTAGTAGTTGAGCTTGGAAGTGAAGGTGAGTGGTTAATGTTTTCTAAGTGTTTTCTAAGTGTTTGGTTCAAGCATATGGACTAGGTTGGGCTTGGTAGACCCACCTAGAGTTAGGATTGGGGTGGTAGCCTAATCCTAAGCTTTAATTAGAGACATTGGTTGAACTTTTAATTTATGCTTATGCCTCGTGATGATTTGTGATATGATGATTATGTATAATGTGTTATACATGTATGTTGAGGCATGGTTGTGATGCATTGTTATATGCATGAGATATGGGCATGATGCTAATCATGGTGAGTACGTGCTAAGCACAGAATTGGTTGTAATTGATATTGTGGATTGTGTTAGTATTGGCACTAGTATGCTTGGGTACAAATGATCGATCATTAGGATGTTAGTGTGCACACGAGAGTTAAATGCGTGCGTGGTCTTGATGATGGTAGTCATCAAGATGGAGTACGGGTTCGCTCGGAAATTCTTCTTTATATTGTGATAGTTGTGACAAGGTTTTTTTCAAAACTTCCCCACTACTTTGAAAAATATTCAATTTGATTTAAAAAGGGGGAAATTTTGAAAACAATTCAGGTTTTAGGAAAAAACCTTTAAAAAATCTTTTTTTCTCGGTTGGAGTCACCACCGGCCACTGAGGTAGGCCAGACACCGTAAGAAAACAAAACCAGAGATTCTTTTGGAAGGGTTCGGGAGTTGGTTACGTGTGGGGAAGGGTTAGCACCCCCATCACGCCCGGAAATCGGTACCAAAACAATAGTTGCCTTTAATTGACAGAAATTATCTGAATTTAAAAAAACTTTAATTAGGGGTTCTTGATTGAAAATCGAACTTTAATCGTACGAGCTTTTTCAAATTGGTGGTATCGAATTAATTAAACATTTAATTAAAAAGGATGACGGTACACCGGACCAAAGACTAAACCGACATCATATAAGACTGACCGCCGTGTTAGTCTAGGGTTCGAATCCCGTACGTCACCTTTATGCATGATGCAAGCAATTAAAGGATGGTGCTATGGTCTTGTTCGTTTTAATTACGAATTTACCTTTAAACGATTCGAATTAATCCAAATATTTGCGAGACATCCAATAAGCTAGGCATGTCGACCCGAATACGCGAATTAATAGGTATCTCCGTTTTAGAATTAAAATTAATTAATATGCGAATTTACACATTAAGGGTCACATGTAATGTAATGACATATTAGAATGCTTGTCACAAATATATATTCGAACAAAAGAAGGCAAAGCATGCACATACTAACATAAACATTATGCATAAAGAAGCATATATTCGATATGTAAAAAAACATGGATAACAAAACATAATGTGCAAAATGAAATGCAATGTAGATAAATAAAATGCAAACTGGAAGGGACTGTAAATGTAAATAAACCATTTAACAAAACTAATTAAAACGCGGGAGGGGACCAAAATAAAAGAAGACGAAAAGCCACAGGGACCGGAATGGGAATTAACCCATCCGAACGCCAATCGAAATGAAAATGGTGACAGAATTGAAAAACCTTTAAAAAGAAGAGGGACCTGGGATGGGGTTTCCACACGCGAAAGCCCTCCCCGCGTAATTAATGTGGCACGGGAGGGCTCAAACGCGATTAAACCAAAATTTAAACAAAAACAATAATATAAATACATACTTAAAAAATTAATTCGGCCCTTTTTTCCATTTGAAAACCCTAAATCGGGAGAGCTCCCCCCTTTTGCTCTGTAAAATCCGGCGCCGCAAAGGGGTTCCGGTCGCCGTTGCCGGCGCCGGAACCCCAAAAAAAAACTTTTCTTTTTCTTTCCGAAACCAAAACAAGTCCATAAACTTTTTCCTTCTCGAACCAAAACCAAAAATCGAAAGGCTTTTTACTGTTTATATTTTTAAACCCAAAAAAACCGAATCGTAAAAGAAAACCAAAAAACTTTACCCCTTTTGCGTCACCGGCTCACCATGCATGGCTTCCGAGGGAGCCAAAAGGCTTGTCGCCGGCAACGGGAAACGGAGAAGAAGAAAGATCGACGAAGGTAAGACCTTAACCCCTTCTTTTTATTTTTTGCGATTCAAAACTGAAAATGACAAGAGATTATACCTCTAAAACTTTCTTGCTTGTATTGATTGAAACAAATGCTTCGGTTACAACCTCTCTGGAATTTTTCGAATGGAAAACCGCCTAATGCTCTCTCTAAAAAAACTCTTCTGAAAAAATCCTCTCTTGAATGCTCTCTGTAATTTCTGAATCCTCCTATTACAACTTTTTCTCTCTAAAAAAATCCCCCTTTACAATGCTTGCTCTCGGGTTTAAATAGCCCCGAAAATCGTATTTTTTTCTTTTTCTAAATGCATGTAATTGCTGAAAATTGCTGGTTGATTTGTACGATTTGATTGCCTCTGTGATTTTCTGATTTCCGTTGCATTTCCGCGTTTTCGGCCTCTGACGTTTTTGTTTGTTTGTGTTGCATGTGACTAGAGGTGGCAAACGGGTCAATCGGTTCGTGTTCGGTTCGGGTCATTTCGGTTTCGGTTATTTCGGGTCTGATATTTTCGGTTCAGATTCGGTTTCGGTTTCGGTTCGGTTTCGGTTCGGTGTTAGTTCGGGTCTATTGTGTTTCGGGTCATTTCGGGTCGGTTGATTTCGGTTCGGTTATTTTTGGTTCGGTTAATTTCGGTTCGGTTGATTTCGGTTCGGTTATTTTCGGTTCAATGAGAAATCAGTCGTTTTTAATCAAATTTTTAGGTTTTTTAGATTTTTACACCCTATATATGACTTTATAAAGTCAATATATTTGACATTTTAGTGATTTGTGCGGTTGTTCCTATTTTATCTTTCTTTATTTCTATTAATCGAGTCCATTCGGTTCGGGTCTATTCGGTTCGGGTCCATTCGGTTCGGGTCTATTCGGTCTGGGTCCATTCGGTTCGGGTCCATTCGGTTCAACTAAATTCGGTTCAGTTTCGGTTCGGTTTATTTCGGGTTTCGGATCAAATTTCGGGTTGATTTTTGGTTTCGGTTCGGGTCTGGATTCGGGTAATTCGGTTCGGTTTTCGGTTCTCGGGTCAAGTTTGCCAGGTCTACATGTGACTGCTCGAGACGTGGCCGGAGGGGGACCAGAGGACGACGTGGGGTGATCCGGATCGTCGGAAGGATTCGAAAAGGCTCGGTTGTGATGCACGCGCGCGTGTGGGAGTCGGATCGCCTCGCGTGGGCTGCTGGGGAGTCGCGCGTGCGGCGCGTTGAAGTTCTGGAGGCTTCCGAGCTTCTATCCCAGCCGTTGATCTTGATCCAGATCTGACGGTAGACGTGTGGCGGCACTAGTATTGTTGGGGCCTCAGCTAGGGTTTCTTGCGTCAGACGCCATCTGGGCCGTCGGATCTCCGCTCCAGATCTAACGGTTATGGCTTGGCGGCTGCAAAGACAATGGGCATATTAGATTAGGGTTTCATCTTAGGGCTTATTTTTGGGCCAAAACAGGCCTTGTATATTTATTTATTTTTGGGTTGGTAATATGTAATGGACTTTGAAATAAATAAACTGTGGGCTTTATTTATTTAATATGTTGGGCTTTTATTTAATTTTTTTGTTTTTTCAGATTTAATAATAATAATAATAACAATAATAATAAATATAATAATAATAGTAACGGTAGATAATAATATTTATGATAGTAACATGAATAATAATGATAATAAGCATAATAAGATAACGAATATAGTGATTTATAATAATAATGATAATATGCGATAAAAATAATACATAGTAAGGATGGGTAAAGGTGATAGAATAATGACACTAATAATAATAATATATGGTGTATAATAGGTATATAATATTAGTATATATATATATATACTTTTTTTTGTTTTTTTTTGTTTTTTTATTAGTTCTTATTATTAAAGCCCATTACTAAAAGGAAAAGAAAACGGGTTTAACACCCCGGACAAAATTAGTGATTACAGTTGCCCCCCTTTGCTTATACTTGTAGCACAAGGATAAAGCAAAGACCATAAGTACAAATTTTGTCCGACTTCCCTGTTTGGATTCCGAGTCACCAAGGACTTGAACTACTGGCGGTTCGGAAGTCGGTACGGGAAAATGCAACGGTCGCGGAGGCTTGAAGCTGTTTTTCTCATTTCAACACTCTTCAACCCTTCGAGGCCCGATCAAACGGATAATTAGCAGAAGCTCCATTCTCCAAGTGCCCGAACGGATAGGCAGGTTCTATTCTCCGAAAGCCCGAACAGATAGGCGAGTTCCATTCTCCGAGAGCCTGAACGTATACGCGGGTTCCATTCTCCAAGAGCCTGAACGTATAGGCAGGTTCCATTCTCCAAGAGCCTGAACGAATAGGCGGGTTCCATTCTCCAAGAGCCTGAACGGATAGGCGGGTTCCATTCTCCAAGAGCCTGAACGGATAGGCGGGTTCCATTCTCCAAGAGCCTGATCGGATAGGTGGGTTCCATTCTCCAAAAGCCTGATCGGATAGGCGGGTTCCATTCTCCAAGAGCCTGAATAGATAGGCTGGTTCCATTCTCCAAGAGCCTGATCAGATAGGCGGGTTCCATTCTCCAAGAGCCTGATCGGATAGGCGGGTTCCATTCTCCAAGAGCCTGAATAGATAAGCTGATTCTATTCTATAAGAGCGTGATCGGATAGGCGGGTTCTATTCTCCAAGAGCCTAATCGGATAGGCGGGTTCTATTCTCCAAGAGCCTAAATAGATAGGCTGGTTCCATTCTCCAAGAGCCTGATCGGATAGGCGGGTTCCATTCTCCAAGAGCCTGATCGGATAGGCGGGTTCTATTCTCCAAGAGCCTGAATAGATAGGCTGGTTCCATTCTCTAAGAGCCTGAACGGATAGGCGGGTTCCATTCTCCAAGAGCCTGATCGGATAGGCGGGTTCCATTCTATAAGAGCCTGGTCGGATAGGCAGGTTCCATTCTCCAAGAGCCTGATCGGATAGGCGGGTTCTATTCTCCAAGAGCCTGAATAGATAGGATGGTTCCCTTTTACGGGGAAAGCTTTAAAATACCTGTCGAAAGCAGGTAAAAATGATATGATGATGTGAGTTAGCATGCCCCCTAATCCTAGGGATGTCTAACTACAAATGATGTATGAATTATGGCATCAAAATGCTCGGATGCCCTCACTTTTCAGATTGGTCAATCTCGACCTTCTTCTTCTTCTTCTTCTTCTTAATCTCTTTTGGCTTTCTCATCTTTGCCAAATCTTAATCTTTCGGTCTCTCCTCGAAAGATGACTGCTGACTTCCACTGGTCAGACTAGATATAACACTTCTCGTGGCTTGTTCTCAAAATATTGCCCCCTATTCAAACTGGGTGCTCAACCTTTCTCTTCGTCTCAATGCGACGATTTTTTCTCTTCTCTCAACAATAGGGGAAGCACATGCCCCCAAGTCCCTGAACTTCTTCTGGAGTTCACTTTCTGAAGTGCTTGAACACTTTCACTCTTTGGACTGGTCCATATTGACCTTCTTTCTCATCTCTGCCAGATCTCAATATTTTGGTCTCTTCTCGAAAGATGACTGCTGACTTCCACTGGTCAGACTGGACATAACACTTCTCGTAGTGCTTGCCGTCAAAATATTGCCCCCTTCTCAAACTAGGTGCTCAACTACTCTTCGTCTTTACTCAACGCGATGATTTTTTTCTCTTCTCAACAATAGGGCAAGCACATGCCCCCAAGCCCCTGAACTTTTCTCTTGATTTCATCAAGGTCCATTTCTCATCTTTTGAAGCAATCGAAATATTTCGACAAAAATTTGCTTCAAGTCCCTAAAATGTAGTATGTAGGAGCTTATTAAAATCTTCACCATAGGCACTGACAAGCTGTCATTTGTATTCATGACATTGCATTCTAAACTTTATCCCGAAGCAATGGGGAAAAAATTATTGTGTTCACAAAAGATTCAGATTGCATCTTCTAATCTCAATATGAGATGCATTTTTTTAAAACAAAAATTTCTCTTTCAAATCATGGGTATATCAAGCTGGATTAAATACCCTGAATATTAAGCGCACGAATGACACTGTTATGGCTTACCAATGATTGCCTCAAGCATCATGTGTCTAGGAGACCTCGAAGGCTGAGCTGATGTTGAAAATATGACATACTCTCCAAGTTATTTCGGCTTTTTAATCAATTAGATTTATCTTCAATAGGCTTCGCCTTTATCATTTCTTTATAATTTTGGGGAAGTCAACTCATCACATTAATTTGGCTCGAAATAAATGATGGAGCAAACAACAAAACCCCGAGCTACTCGGCATTGTCATGATTTGAAAATATTACCATCACTCATGTAGCTAAAGTGAATGGTGCATAGCAACCTTATTGGTCTTTTTCTACAGCGGAGTGCCCCAAAAATTCCACACTCATATCCGAAGATGCCTATTACCAGGCTTCGAACATTGGAGTGCTTTTGTTACGCTTTCAGTATTCTCTCTCTTTCGTCTCTTTTCCTTTATTTTCTTTTTCTCTTTTTTTTCTTTTTCTTCTCTTTTTTTTCCTTTTTTTCCTTTTTCTTTTATTCATTTTCTTTTATTCTTTTTTTCTCTTTCTTCTCTTTCTTCTTCTTTTAGCACGGAAGGTTTCCGGTTATTCTCCCGAAGGCCATAATTCTATGTGTACTTATTTAGATGACCAAATTAACTTGGAGTGTAAGCCACATATTCATCACCTTCAAAGCTTTCGATTTCCACTAGGCAAAGGCGGCTCGAAGTCAACCTTTGGGGTCAAAGTCAATGTCCCTTGTGCAATTAATATACGGGGACTCAATACACAAAATGAAAAGGCAATTGAAACATAAGGCATCCTTTCATTGAAACAAAAAAGTGCAGTCTGAGGCCCTTACAAAAAGATCTTTGCTACCTTCGGGCAAAGGGTAGCAAACTGGATTCCACACATCACTTCAAGGGAAAAAAAAACTAGAATGCAATGAAATGAAAGCAAACAAACTTGGATGCATTAAAACTCTTAAATACTACTGAGTTGACCATCCATTCCACCCTTCAAACTTCTTCGAGGAACTCAACCTCCTGATTGTCCATCAATTTCTGAACCAACTGCTTAAATTCTGGACGAATCTGAATCTCGTACCCCACAGTCTGATGGTACTCACAAAAGGATTCATGGCCATCATATGCCCCATTTGGACCCTTCTCGAAGTCGGCTTCTAACTTAGCAAAACTTTCCTTCATTTGCCTTCTTTGATGGCGAGTAAAGTGTAGGTATGGAATCTTCGTAGTCACGAATGCTGTCATGATCTTGAACAAATAATTCCAAGACTTAATGATGTAATGCATGAAATGTGTATGCATAACTAAAACAAATGATTGAAGGAAACACATTAAAAAACACAAAATCGAATGCAAAGAAATGTTGATTCGACGAACATCCTCATTAAACAACTTTCCATAACGGAGATCAAATCTCGTTACAACGAGGTAAGAAAATAGATACACATGGTACGATTTTTTTCTTTTTTTTCTTGTCCATTTCCTTCAAATTAAGGTCCCGAAAACTCCGTTGCTATGGACTCTTTCTCCCATTGTGAAAGTTTTCAACTTTAGACTGTTCTCGAATCAACACCTCGTATGAGAATGCGATGAGTATGCAAAAAATAAGCAAAACAAGACAAGAAGGCAACTGGATTAGTATCAACAATAATGAATGCTTGAACACAATAAACCAAGAAAACACCAAAGCATGTTAACAAAGCAAGACCTATTAGCATGAATTCTAATTCTACGGTTATCCGCATGGCTCTAACCGGGGTAGGCTTCTTAAATTCTCACTCATGTGGTTCGGTTCTAACAAGGGTACCCGAACCTATCTTATCACCTACTAAGGTGACAAAAGCCCCAATTTTGGCCCATTACAAGCTTGCGAATTGGTTTCGATTCGAGGGAAAGCACAACCTAGTGACGTGGAGGGCTGCTCACATGTCAAAGGCGTGGATTCCGGAAGTGAATTACCGACCCGTGGAGGGAGACTCACGTGGGTATGGGCGTTTCACTCCCACTTAAGGGACGAAGCTCGAGTATAGAGCTTAATGCGTGATGCAACACATGTCGGTGATTCCTTTGAAATTAAATGAAAAAATTAATTCAAGACCACCAATCATCAAAGCTCGTGTACTTAAAGTCTTATTTTCAAAGAAGAACCGCTCGCTAAAGTCAAATTATATTTCAAAAATTTCCATCATTAAAAGCAACAATTATTTCTTTGGCCTAACTCTCTTTTTGTTTTGAAAAACAAAATTTCTCCCCAGTGGAGTCGCCATACTGTGACAAGGTTTTTTCACAACTTCCCCACTACTTTGAAAAATATTCATTTTGATTTAAAAAGGGGGAAATTTTGAAAACAATTCAGGTTTTAGGAAAAAACCTTTAAAAAATCTTTTTTTCTCAGTTGGAGTCGCCACCGGCCACTTAGGTAGGCCAAACACCGTAAGAAAACAAAACCAGAGATTCTTTTGGAAGGGTTCGGGAGTTGGTTACGTGTTGGGAAGGGTTAGCACCCCCATCACGCCCGGAAATCGGTACCAAAACAATTGTTGCCTTTAATTGACGGAAATTATCTGAATTTAAAAAAACTTTAATTAGGGGTTCTTGATTGAAAATCGAACTTTAATCGTACGAGCTTTTTCAAATTGGTGGTATCGAATTAATTAAACAATTAATTAAAAAGGATGACGGTACACCGGACCAAAGACTAAACCGACATCATATAAGACTGACGGCCGTGTTAGTATAGGGTTCGAATCTCGTACGTCACCTTTATGCATGATGCAAGCAATTAAAGGATGATGCTATGGTCTTGTTCGTTTTAATTACGAATTTACCTTTAAACGATTCGAATTAATCCAAATATTCGCGGGACATCCAATAAGCTAGGCATGTCGACCCGAATACGCGGATTAATAGGTATCTCCGTTTTAGAATTAAAATTAATTAATATGCGAATTTAAACATTAAGGGTCACATGTAATGTAATGACATATTAGAATGCATGTCACAAATATATATTCGAACAAAAGAAGGCAAAGCATGCACATACTAACATAAACAATATGCATAAAGAAGCATATATTCGATATGTAAAAAAACATGGATAACAAAACATAATGTGCAAAATGAAATGCAATGTAGATAAATAAAATGCAAACTGGAAGGGATTATAAATGTAAATAAACCATTTAACAAAACTAATTAAAACGCGGGAGGGGACCAAAATAAAAGAAGACGAAAAGCCACAGGGACCGGAATGGGAATTAACCCATCCGAACGCCAATCGAAATGAAAATGGTGACGGAATTGAAAAACCTTTAAAAAGAAGAGGGACTTGGGATGGGGTTTCCACACGCAGAAGCCCTCCTCGCGTAATTAATGTGACACGGGAGGGCTCAAACGCGATTAAACCAAAATTTAAACAAAAACAATAATATAAATACATACTTAAAAAATTAATTCGGCCCTTTTTTCCATTTGAAAACCCTAAATCGGGAGAGCCCCCCCCTTTTGCTCTGTAAAATCCGGCGCCGCAAAGGGGTTCCGGTCGCCGTTGCCGGTGCCGGAACCCCAAAAAAAACTTTTCTTTTTCTTTCCGAAACCAAAACAAGTCCAGAAACTTTTTCCTTCTCGAACCAAAACCAAAAATCGAAAGGCTTTTTACTGTTTATATTTTAAAACCCAAAAAAACCGAATCGTAAAAGAAAACCAAAAAACTTTACTCCTTTCGCGTCACCGGCTCACCATGCATGGCTTCCGAGGGAGCCAGAAGGCATGTCGCCGGCAACGGGAAACGGAGAAGAAGAAATATCGAAGAAGGTAAGACCTTAACCAATTCTTTTTATTTTTTGCGATTCGAAACTGAAAAATGACAAGAGATTATACCTATGAAACTTTCTTGCTTGTATTGATTGAAACAAATGCTTCGGTTACAACCTCTCTGGAATTTTCCGAATGGAAAACCCCCTAATGCTCTCTCTAAAAAAACTCTTCTGAAAAAATCCTCTCTTGAATGCTCTCTGTAATTTCCGAATCCTCATATTACAACTTTTTCTCTCTAAAAAAATCCCCCTTTACAATGCTTGCTCTCGGGTTTAAATAGCCCCGAAAATTGTATTTTTTCTTTTTCTAAATGCATGTAATTGCTGGAAATTGCTGGTTGATTTGTACAATTTGATTGCCTCTGTGATTTTCTGATTTCCGTTGCATTTCCGCGTTTTCGGCCTCTGACGTTTTTGTTTGTTTGTGTTGCATGTGACTGCTCGAGACGTGGCCGGAGGGGGACCAGAGGACGACATGGGGTGATCCGGATCGTCGGAAGGATTCGAAAAGGCTCGGTTGTGATGCATGCGCGCGTGTGGGAGTCGGATCGCCACGCGTAGGCTGCTGGGGAGTCGCGCGTGCGGCGCGTGCGGCGCTAGTGTTGTTGGGGCCTCAGCTAGGGTTTCTTGCGTCAGACGCCATCTGGGCCGTTGGATCTCCCCTCCAAATCTAACTGTTATGGCTTGGCGGCTGCAAAGACAAGGGGCATATTAGATTAGGGTTTCATCTTAGGGCTTATTTTTTGGCCAAAACATGCCTTGTATATTTATTTATTTTTGGGTTTTGATAATATATAATGGACTTTGAAATAAATAAACTGTGGGCTTTATTTATTTAATATGTTGGGCTTTTATTTAATTTTTTGTTTTTTCAGATTTAATAATAATAATAATAATAACAATAATAATAAATATAATAATAATAGTAACGGTAGATAATAATATTTATGATAGTAACATGAATAATAATGATAATAAGCATAATAAGATAACGAATATAGTGATTTATAATAATAATGATAATATGCGATAAAAATAATACATAGTAAGGATGGGTAAAGGTGATAGAATAAATGACACTAATAATAATAATATTTGGTGTATAATAGGTATATAATATTAGTATATATATACTTTTTTTGTTTTTTTTTTGTTTTTTTATTAGTTCTTATTATTAAAGCCCATTACTAAAAGGAAAAGAAAACGGGTTTAACACCCCGGACAAAATTAGTGATTACAATAGTCGGTGATGAGTGTAATCCCATCGACGAGGCGTGAGGATGAGTGGAATCCCCTCCGCGAGACCGGTGATGAGTGTAATCCCACCGTGAGGTAAAGTGGTTGTTGGATGTGAGTTCCAACGTGTTTATCCGCGTATTCGAGTTATAGCTAGGTGCCAATATGAATTGATATTTGTATCAATGTGATTCTCTTATGGATGGATATATGTGCTTACATATGATGTGGATTTGAGCTTGTTGAGCATGATATACTATTGAGTAATTGTTCATGCATCATGTGCATTATGGCTCTCGAGAATCGAAAGTAAGAACATGCATTTACCTTGGTTGAGATCGTGCTTGGACCCTGCATTGTCGATGTTTGTTTTTAAAGAGCTTACCCTCACTAAGCTTTATGCTTACGCTCTCTTTTTGTAACGCCCCGGTTTTGGGCTCAGAAGTTTTGGGCGTTGACCGGTTCGGTCAAAGTGCTGATCGAATATATAAGAGTGAATTTAGGAAAGCCTAGTTCGGGTTGCATTAAAAATATGGAAAAATGTTCTAAAATCATCTTTTAATATATATAAGTGAACTGTGAAATAAATTTTGGAAAATGAGGTTCGGAAGGTTGACATTTTGGCTAGTGACCAAAATGTAATTTTTGAAAGTTCGGTGACAGTTTTATAAAGGATTGAAACTTTGAATCTTTAAGGAGCTATTATTCCAAAAAGAGTTTCTCCAGATTTTTCTAAGATATTTTGAGGTATTATTCTGATTTTTAAACATAAAGAAAGAGGAGGAAAAGCCATTTTGACTATTTCATAACTAACTTTCCATTTTCTCTCAATTTTCCTTTCCTCTCATTTTCTCTCAACCCAAACACATTTCTCCAGATTTTCTCTTCTGATTTTGTTGCCTAAATCTCTCATTTTAACTCTCTTTTGATTCCTAATCATCTCTACAACAAAACCTCTCAATTTGCAAGTTGTTTCATCAAGCTTTTTGGTTCTAAAAAGGAGAAATTCAAGTTTGGAGGTAAGAACGTCCTTCTCCTCTAAACTATCAGTTCTTTACTGAAATTCCTAAGTTCTCAATCCTTGATTTGTGATTTGTTAAAGGCATTTCAATTGAAATCTTGATTTTTGGCTTAAAATACAAGATTTTGTGATTTTGGTGGAATTTTCGTGTGATCTGTTTGGGCAGTGTTTTGAAGTGTCAAATTGATGTTAAATGAATGCTAAATTGATTAGAAGTTGAGGTTTAATTAATGCAATCCCGGATAGGTTGAATTTCCTAAGTTTGGCTTGAGTTTTTGGTTGTTTTTGGAGTGTTTTTGGTGATCTGTTATACCTGGAGGTATAAGAACGTGTTTTTGATCATTTTGGATGTTAATTGATGTTTAAAAATGGTTAGAAGTGATGGATCTTGGCTGGGTTAAGTTTTGGAAGTGTTTGGAGGTGATTTCGGTTGTGTTTGGTAGCCGAAATGTTGATTTTGTGATGAGAAACGAGTTTGGTTGTGTTGCTGCTGTTCTTAATGCATAATGATGCATTAATCCTCTGTTGTTATGTGCTTGAAACAGGGGAGTTTGATCCGCGAGCTTTAGAGGTGGTGCGGAAGGTCTCGGATGCTTGGAAGGCTTGTGGGCTAGCCTTGTTTTGTGTATCGGTGAGTGAAGTTGGGTTTTCAGCTTTTAAACCAAGGTTTGAAGGTGAAAAGTGGATGTGGTTGATCACTTGAAAGCCAATATGATGTTCTTGATTATAAAGAAGCATGTAATGCTTGAAATGATGCATAATTGCATGAGAAGCATGAGATGCTTGAAAAGATGCATGGTTGCATGGAATGTGTTTAATGTTTGTGAATGCATGTTACTTGTTAAGTTGAACAAGTGTTGATTATCATTTGGTAAATGATGCATGTGTGCATGAAATCTCTTAAATGCATTGGAGTCTTGTAAGACTTGTTTTTAAAGGCATGTAATGACGATGTTGTGGTTCACATATTTTGCCTTGGTATAATGCATGTGTTGGATTACTTGGGTAAATGGTTTTAAAGGGTTTCTTGCTTGGAATGTTTTCAAGTATAAGAAAGGTATGTTGTGAAATGGAAGTGTTTTCCAAGATTTTGAATTTAACTTTGCATATGGTGTTTATGCATGGAATGGTTAAATGGTTGAAATCGCAATTTGTTCTTTGAAAAGGTTTTCTTAGCTTGCTAAGCTAAGGGTTGGTTTTCATGTATGTGCAATGAATGGTTTAAGCATGATGTTAAAAGGGGGTTTTCAAACTTTGTTTGGTAAACAAATCGAGTTGCTTTTCAAAGAGGTTTTATGACTCGCTGCATTGATGGTGTTTTGGTTTTGAGCATTCCTCACTAAGCATTATGTGCTTACGCTCCTTTTTGTCCATCAATGCAGATACTTGAAGTTTGGACAGCGAGAAGCAAGGGATTCAAGGGGGACTCCACTTGAGATGTATGTCTCGGTTAATAGCTATAGTTAATAAAGGCAATGGGGTAGAATCTCTCGGATTGATGTTTATGTGTTCGTATATGTTCGGACAAGTATGGTTTTATGTTGTTGATGTTGTTGGAACATGTTTTGGCTTTTATGGGATTGAATTGGAAGTATGATGTTTAAATGGTTGCTTGTGTAGGAAGCATATCCTTTGAATTGGGGCTTTTCATGTATGATGTTATTTTGATGAATTGTTGATGCAAGTATGTCTCATATATGTTGAATTGCATGTTGGTAAAGTTTGGTGGCTTTTGGAGCATGTTTGAATGATCAATTGTGTGTTTGAGTAAGCAAAATGCTGCAATCTGTGTAGGGTGTTTCGGAACAGTTGACACCGTTTCGGAACGAGTGCCCTGCATAAACCCAGGCGTCCGAAACGGGTGACACCGTTCCGAAACGGTTTGGCTACTGCCAGTCCCTCGTTGCGGTACGTGTTGCGGAACGGCCCCGCGTTTCGAAACGGGCTCTGCCTGTTTCGGAACGGGTGACCGTTGGGGGCTGACATTGGCAGTTAAATGTTTTGAAAAGTTTGCATTTTGGTCCTGAAACTTGTTTGTGCAATTGTATGAGTTTGGGATGTCCGTTTGAGCTGAAATTTGGCAGAGAAACATGAAACCTGATTAATTTTAAGTTGGTAACTTAAAATCTGGTTAAGTCCTTAAAGTTTTCAGAATTTACAATTTGGTCCCTAAAGTTGTAAATTGTTCAATTGAGTCCCTGTTTGATCTCTGATGTTTGTGATCTTTGAGCATGATGTTTGTGTGATCACAGTTAGGGCTAATGTGCATCTAGACAAGATTAAAAAGAAAAAAAGGGTCGTTAATCAAGGTTGACTTTCGGGTTGACTTTGGTTTTCCCCGTGTGACTTTCTTAATTCGGGTCAATCGTCTAGACCGGGTTAAGGGGGTTACATTTGGTGGTATCAGAGCTGAGTTGCGAATGCTTGGGGAAAACGGTAAGTTGTTGTGATATGTGTTGATGTTTACCTTGTTGTGCGGTTGAATTTTGGTTGAAACACGTGTTTCTGAGCAAGTTAATGATGTTTGTAAGCATGCTTTATGGTTATGAATCTTGGTTGAGCTTATGTAGAATTGTGCAAATGTTGAGAGCTGGTTTTATGCATGATAAAAGTGCTATGAGTATGTTATGTTGATAATATGCTGTTGCAAGTGGATGCTGTTTGGTGTAAGCATGATCGAATATGTTGTTTGATATGCTTGATGTTGTGATATCCATGTTGTGATGACTGTTATGTCATGTAAAGGGGAAGATTCGGGATACCCATTGCCTTATTATTATAGCTATTGTGTATTTTGGAGTTGGAGTTTGAATCCTTGCTTAAAGCTGGTCTAACTGGTTTGTTTGTTTTGTTGTGAATGTTTGTTGTTGTTAGTAGTATGGCAAAGTCGATGAAAGAATGGCAGTTGGGTGAGATGGTTGCTGCCTTGGGGCAGGTTGTTAAGGCATGGAATTCACCCTTTTATAGAGGTGTTTCGTCTCAGTCTTCTGTGCCTGGAGTTGAGGTGGTAAGGCAAGGGAAAGAAGCTGGTTCTGTGGTGAAGAGTTCATCACCTGTTGTTCAGGAGGTGTTGGGAACATCTCAGGCTGTGGTAACGGTAAAGTCAGTGGATGTGCTGGCTGTGGGATGTGTGGGTTTGCCGAAGCAGCGTTTGTTGGATTTGGGTGCTGTGGAGTATCATGGTTCTACACCGGGAATGTTTGAGGCCTGGTTGGCCAGTGTGATTCTGATCTTGGATCAGGAAGGCTGTGATTATGCCTGTAAGTTGGGGAGTGTTGTTTCTCTGATGTTGGAGGATGCGTGTGCCTGGTGGACATCTGTGGCGGTGGCGTCACATATCCATGATATTGACTGGGATTTCTTTGTATCTGCATTTTATGGAAGGTATCTTGGAAAGAAGTTTCCAAGGGTTAAGCAATGTGACGGTAGTGCTGTTATGGAGCAAGTGTTGCTTGAGCAAGGAGTGGAAGTTCAGCTACCTGTGTGTGATCGTTGTGAAAGGCGCCATGTTGGAGGTTGTTGGGGCGCGGGTGCTTGTTGGAATTGTGGTTCCAAAGTGCATGTGAAGCGTGATTGTCCTCTTGGGGTGAAGTCAGCTTCAGTGATAGCCAAAGGATCTCTGAAAGTTCGTGGGCGCGGCCGAGGCAAGGTTCAGAGGTGGCAGAAAGAGCAGAAGTTTGTGAAGGATTTGGAAAATGAGAATTGCTGGAAATGTGGGTCTGCTGGTCACATGAGGTGTGATTGTTTGATGTTGGCTCGGAATAGCCAAGGTTCTTTACCGCAAGGAGTTGATGGTGACCCTAGTGTGCTAGCTGGTGCTGCAGTGGTGTGGCAGGAGGATGATGATGCTGCGAGGAAGAGAGCTCGTCTGATGGAGCTTCAGGGAGGTGTTGTATTTTCAGGTAACCTTGTTAAGTAATCTTTGCTCTAGTTACCTTGGTTTGGTTTCTATTGGTTTTTCCTTGCGTGGTAGGTTTAGTCTTGTTGCTGGCGTGTTTGGGGTAATGGTAGTTGTTTGGGAACATCTTGGGTGTGAAGAAGGCTTAGTGGGAATCTTGTGGTTAATGGATGTTGGTGTGATGGAGTTAGATAAGTTAGGAGTGAGTTGGGAGGTTGTTTTAGACGGATTTTGAGGATGTTATTGAAGGGTGTGAACTGGCATTCATGCACAGTTAAAATCATTGTTATACGCTATATTATATATGTGTTGGTCCATGCATACATGTGGCATGACATTAGAGGTTTTGCATACATGTACATCAGGCATGATAGGGCATGTTGGTGATCATGCATACGACGTTCACACTCGCTAGTAACTAATCGAATCTGTTAGTATGGTGGTTGGGTTAGGTTGGATGATGGGTTTTTAGAGGTTGTTTTGGCGCTGAGTGAGAGTTAGAAGTAATATTAAGCTAGTTGCTAGAATAGCGAGGGTGGTATAGCATGTTGGTGTAAGGATAGTGCTTGATGCTTAAAGAGTTTAGTGGTTGGGTGGTGAGGAGTACCGGTTGAAGTAGAATCGGTTAAGTGGTGTGAATAGTTAAAAGGAAGTGGTAGTTCCTTGGTGCTAGTGGTGTTGCAGTTTTGTGGTTGTGTTTCCAAGTGCTGAGGTAGCTTAGCATTTAAGTTGTTGTGGAAGGGTTGTGTTGGTAAGTGTTGGTTCTTAGCAACCTTTGAGGAGTTGAGGAGTTGTTATGTATGGCTAGGTTGAGCGATGTTCTGGTGAGGCAAGTGTTGTGGTCAAGCTTGTGGTGGTTAAGCAATGAAAGATCTAAGGCCAGTGTTGTTTGAAAAGATTCTTGTGAGAAGTGGTTGGCTGGTTGTGAGTATGTGAACTTCTTTTGAAGTCAGTTGGTGGTGTGTGGGACAGCTAGCGGAGTCAAGTTGGGGTGGTGATGTAAATTTTGGATTGTGGGTGAGTAGTTCTGGTGAGTCGTTATGGTAATGATAGCGGCAGATGTGAAGGATTGTCAGCTTTTGTTGAGGAGTTTGGGTAAGCAGTTGATGTTTAAGAATTGTTGCTTGTTGGGAAAATCCTTGGAAGAGGTTTGGGAGTTGTAAGAGTTTTAGAAGCAGAGAAGTTTGCATAGTGGCTGAATTGGATTGGTTCGTGTCATTGTGTAAACAAGTCTTGGGAGTTGTATGTTGAGGTGTTGTGTGCTGTAAAAGTTGAAGTTTTCAGGTTGATGTTGGGGCTGTGTACAGTTTGGAAAAGTGAAAGGTTAAGTTGTGGTTATCTTTGTGTGTTCTGGAATTTTGTGAACAGCATGTGGTGGTGTTGGGTTCGGTGGAGTTTTTGTGTGGAATGTGTCCAGTGGTGGTTGAGGCTTTTGTGTTATCTTGTGTGTTGCTTTGAGAAGGTTGTGGTTCCCTTTTCGCCAGTTGAAATTTCGAGGACGAAATTTCCTAAGGGGGGGAGAGTTGTAACGCCCCGGTTTTGGGCTCAGAAGTTTTGGGCGTTGACCGGTTCGGTCAAAGTGTTGATCGAATATATAAGAGTGAATTTAGGAAAGCCTAGTTCGGGTTGCATTAAAAATATGGAAAAATGTTCTAAAATCATCTTTTAATATATATAAGTGAACTGTGAAATCAATTTTGGAAAATGAGGTTCGGAAGGTTGACATTTTGGCTAGTGACCAAAATGTAATTTTTGAAAGTTCGGTGACAGTTTTATAAAGGATTGAAACTTTGAATCTTTAAGGAGCTATTATTCCAAAAAGAGTTTCTCCAGATTTTTCTAAGATATTTTGAGGTATTATTCTGATTTTTAAACATAAAGAAAGAGGAGGGAAAGCCATTTTGACTATTTCATAACTAACTTTCCATTTTCTCTCAATTTTCCTTTCCTCTCATTTTCTCTCAACCCAAACACATTTCTCCAGATTTTCTCTTCTGATTTTGTTGCCTAAATCTCTCATTTTAACTCTCTTTTGATTCCTAATCATCTCTACAACAAAACCTCTCAATTTGCAAGTTGTTTCATCAAGCTTTTAGGTTCTAAAAAGGAGAAATTCAAGTTTGGAGGTAAGAACGTCCTTCTCCTCTAAACTATCAGTTCTTTACTGAAATTCCTAAGTTCTCAATCCTTGATTTGTGATTTGTTGAAGGCTTTTCAATTGAAATCTTGATTTTTGGCTTAAAATGCAAGATTTGGTGATTTTGGTGGAATTTTCGTGTGATCTGTTTGGGCAGTGTTTTGAAGTGTCAAATTGATGTTAAATTAATGCTAAATTGATTAGAAGTTGAGGTTTAATTAATGCAATCCCGGATAGGTTGAATTTCCTAAGTTTGGCTTGAGTTTTTGGTTGTTTTTGGAGTGTTTTTGGTGATCTGTTATACCTGGAGGTATAAGGACGTGTTTTTGATCATTTTGGATGTTAATTGATGTTTAAAAATGGTTAGAAGTGATGGATCTTGGCTGGGTTAAGTTTTGGAAGTGTTTGGAGGTGATTTCGGTTGTGTTTGGTAGCCGAAATGTTGATTTTGTGATGAGCAGCGAGTTTGGTTGTGTTGCTGTTGTTCTTAATGCATAATGATGCATTAATCCTCTGTTGTTATGTGCTTGAAACAGGGGAGTTTGATCCGCGAGCTTTAGAGGTGGTGCGGAAGGTCTCGGATGCTTGGAAGGCTTGTTGGCTAGCCTTGTTTTGTGTATCGGTGAGTGAAGTTGGGTTTTCATCTTTTAAACCAAGGTTTGAAGGTTTTAGGAGCTTAGTTTAAGTCTAAACAACTTTGCTAAGCTCAAGAGTAAGTAAATGGATTTCTTTCTTGGTTTGTGTTATGAATTGGCTTTTTAGGCAATTGTGGTTGATGTTTGAAATGCAAGGGTTTTGCATGATTTAAATTCTGTTTTGAAAGCATATTTTAGCATGGTTTAATGCTAGTTTTGAAAGCCATTTGTGAAGGATGCTCAAGGTAAGAGATCCTTGGTTTTATACATTGAAAATGTGGTTTTGATGCATGGTGTTGCATGATGTTTAATGGCTATGTGTAATGCTTTAAAACAGTGAATTAATGATGGTAATTGATGGTTTTTGCATTATGGTTATGCATGTGAATCATTGGACTAATGTGGTAAGGTGGTTATATTGGCAAGTGATGTAAGTGGTTCTTGGTTCTTTGATCGGATATAGTTAGCCGGCTATAGGATTGGGTGCACCGTGAATAAAGTCGCCTTGGAGGTGGAGTGGTTAAGAGTGAACCGGTAAACTCCCTTCAAGTATCCTAACGAGATGGTTAAGGTCATAATGGAGGTTGAATGCCCATTCGAGGACCTTGGTTAAGCAAAGGTTATATGGTGGTTAAAAGTCCATATATGGGAACCTTGTGCTTGTTGAGATCACAATGGCGGAGTTAAGTCCATGTGTGGATCTTGTGTGGGGTGTCCCGGATCTCGTTAGTGATGTTATACAACTACCAATCGGTGAATGCAAAGGTTGTATGGTGTTTAAAAGTCCATACATGGGAACCTTGTGCATGTCAAGGTTGTATGGTGTTTGAAAGTCCATACATGGGAACCTTGGGAGAAGTCAAGGTTGTATGGTGTTTAAAAGTCCATACATGGGAACCTTGGGAAAAGTGGAGGTTGTATGGTGTTTGAAAGTCCATACATGGGAACCTCGGGAAAGCTACGGTTGTATGGTGTTTAAAAGTCCATACATGGGAACCTTAGGATGGTGAGGTCAAATGGTGTTTAAAAGTCCATTGGAGACCTTGGATTGGTAGTGTGTATGAAGCGTGGGGGACAACGCTTGTGATCCGCGTATCCGATTGGATGTTGAGTTGAAAAGTGGATGTGGTTGATCACTTGAAAGCCAATATGATGTTCTTGATTATAAAGAAGCATGT
This sequence comes from Hibiscus tridactylites, assembly GCA_958450335.1. Classification (NCBI taxonomy): domain Eukaryota; kingdom Viridiplantae; phylum Streptophyta; class Magnoliopsida; order Malvales; family Malvaceae; genus Hibiscus; species Hibiscus tridactylites. Next base: position 75,399,921 of record OY288279.1, read on the forward strand.
AATGCTTGAAATGATGCATAATTGCATGAGAAGCATGAGATGCTTGAAAAGATGCATGGTTGCATGGAATGTGTTTAATGCTTGTGAATGCATGTTACTTGTTAAGTTGAACAAGTGTTGATTATCATTTGGTAAATGATGCATGTGTGCATGAAATCTCTTAAATGCATTGGAGTCTTGTAAGACTTGTTTTTAAAGGCATGTAATGATGATGTTGTGGTTCACATATTTTGCCTTGGTATAATGCATGTGTTGGATTACTTGGGTAAATGGTTTTAAAGGGTTTCTTGCTTGGAATGTTTTCAAGTATAAGAAAGGTATGTTGTGAAATGGAAGTGTTTTCCAAGATTTTGAATTTAACTTTGCATATGGTGTTTATGCATGGAATGGTTAAATGGTTGAAATCGCAATTTGTTCTTTGAAAAGGTTTTCTTAGCTTGCTAAGCTAAGGGTTGGTTTTCATGTATGTGCAATGAATGGTTTAAGCATGATGTTAAAAGGGGGTTTTCAAACTTTGTTTGGTAAACAAATCGAGTTGCTTTTCAAAGAGGTTTTATGACTCGCTGCATTGATGGTGTTTTTGTTTTGAGCATTCCTCACTAAGCATTATGTTCTTACGCTCCTTTTTGTCCATCAATGCAGATACTTGAAGTTTGGACAGCGAGAAGCAAGGGATTCAAGGGGGACTCCACTTGAGATGTATGTCTCGGTTAATAGCTATAGTTAATAAAGGCAATGGGGTAGAATATCTCGGATTGATGTTTATGTGTTCGTATATGTTCGGACAAGTATGGTTTTATGTTGTTGATGTTGTTGGAACATGTTTTGGATTTTATGGGATTGAATTGGAAGTATGATGTTTAAATGGTTGCTTGTGTAGGAAGCATATCCTTTGAATTGGGGCTTTTCATGTATGATGTTATTTTGATGAATTGTTGATGCAAGTATGTCTCATATATGTTGAATTGCATGTTGGTAAAGTTTGGTGGCTTTTGGAGCATGTTTGAATGATCAATTGTGTGTTTGAGTAAGCAAAATGCTGCAATCTGTGTAGGGTGTTTCGGAACAGTTGACACCGTTTCGGAACGAGTGCCCTGCATAAACCCAGGCGTCCGAAACGGGTGACACCGTTCCGAAACGGTTTGGCTACTGCCAGTCCCCCGTTGCGGTACGTGTTGCGGAACGGCCCCGCGTTTCGAAACGGGCTCTGCCTGTTTCGGAACGGGTGACCGTTGGGGGCTGACATTGGCAGTTAAATGTTTTGAAAAGTTTGCATTTTGGTCCTGAAACTTGTTTGTGCAATTGTATGAGTTTGGGATGTCCGTTTGAGCTGAAATTTGGCAGAGAAGCATGAAACCTGATTAATTTTAAGTTGGTAACTTAAAATCTGGTTAAGTCCTTAAAGTTTTCAGAATTTACAATTTGGTCTCTAAAGTTGTAAATTGTTCAATTGAGTCCCTGTTTGATCTCTGATGTTTGTGATCTTTGAGCATGATGTTTGTGTGATCACAGTTAGGGCTAATGTGCATCTAGACAAGATTAAAAAGAAAAAAAAGGGTCGTTAATCAAGGTTGACTTTGGTTTTCCCCGTGTGACTTTCTTAATTCGGGTCAATCGTCTAGACCGGGTTAAGGGGGTTACACTTTTGTTCGACAATGCAGATCCTTAGTTCGTGGGTTGCTAGCGCAAGAGGAGGGCCTCCAAGTGTGGTTGTTGGCTTTGAGTTTATCAAGTATGAGTTTTAATGTTATGGACATGTAATAGTTAAGCAATGGGATTTGTGCTATTGTTGGTTTTTTAGGAGCATGTTTAGACTCATTATGTTGTTTTTGTGTGGCCTGTTGATGCCATGTTTGGATTGTAAAACCATGTCTTATTTGCTTACCATGTTTGTTGGCCATGTGCCTTTTGAGGATGCCTAAGTGTATGATTGTTGAAGCATGAAACCTTAAGTGCTTGTATGTCATCTTTTGATCAAATGCATGAATTCCTTGGTTGAATGTTGTTAGTCCATGTTGGGTGCCTCGTATGACTAGATTTTGGTTAATAGATGTTGTATGAATGCTTGGATGTATGATTAGGGAAGTCTCAAGGTGCATTTAGAGTTGGGTTTCTAGTCATTTTGCTGCAATTTGGTGTCTTGTAGTGCAGGGCGTATCGGTACGCCTAAGGGCCGTATCGATACGGTCCTACACTCTGGGACACAGAATTGGCTAGGGGTACCGATACTCGGGGGTGTATCGATACGCCCAGAGCTCACTGGAATTTTGAGATTTTCAGGAGACTTTGGCGTATCGGTACGGGTCTTTGGCGTATCGGTACGGTTTTATCTCGTTGACCACGAGATGTTGACCGAGAAGGGCGTATCGATACGCTCAAGGGCTGTATCGATACGGTCTTCCTGTGTTGACTGAAGGGGTTGACTTTGGTCAAGGCGTATCGATACCCTTGACATGTGTATCAGTACGGCCTGCTTAATTATGGAAAACGAGCTGTTTTAAAAGTGGTGTCTTGAATGGTCGTTTTTATATTGCTTGTGTTTCCGCTGACATGTTTCACATAGGACATAATAATGCATTTAGACAAGTTAAATTAAAGGGAATTTTATAGGGTTGCTAACCGAGGGGGGACCTTAACGGGTTTCGCTTCGATTTTCCCAGTGTAGCCCACTCGGATCGGTCAAGCGTCCGGATCGGGATGAGGGGGTTACACAAGCAATCTAATTTATGATGCGTATGAAGACATAGGAGTTAGTAGTGTACTAACCTTGATGATAACACTAGGAAAGAAGTCCCAAGTCAAGCCCTCAAGATTTCTTCTTCCCAAGCTCCTTGAAAGAATTTCCCACTTCTTTAACTACAAGAAAATGTTGTAAGATGAGTTACAACATTGTTGGGAGATTAAAAGAAACTAAATGCATGATTCTACAATAAGAAATGGAGTCAACACCCTCATTCCTATTCTTCTTTAACCCTCACCAAAAACTTACCTTTCACCAAACTTGACGATTCTTACCTCAAAATATAGATCTTTAAATGTAGATTCCAACACCCTTGACTTGAAATTCGAAAATCCAACTCAAAACTACAAAGTTTCAACCTTTGCTTAAGTGTGGGAGTTGAGAAATAGGGGATGGCTAAGGGAAGAAGACAAGGGGGAACAATGGTGATATCACCATCCCTTTTTCTGCAGAGGAAATTAAAAGCCTCATCTCCCTTCTTCAAAAGTGAGGTAAATTACCTCTTTACATAGCATTCATCTTCCAATCTCAAGACCAAACCCAAGACTCGAGCCCAAAAAGCAAAAAAAAAAACAAGCCCATAAAGGCTCTCGTGAGCATCCAAAAGCCCAAACTCCTGACCCGAACGCAAAGCTTATGTTTCGGGTTAAACCGACCCACAGATTCTGAAATCCGGGCCGTTACAATATATACCCTTTTGAATCCAGTGCACTTAGCAAAATCAATTTTTTTTTCAATTCTAGAACATGTCTCACATTACCAAGTGTTTGAACAATTCCATCGAACATTTTAATCTTGATTGTGCCAATATCTACGACCTTACAAAAAATAATTATTCCCTAATAAAATACTTGTACACACGACTTCATACGATGGCAAACTAGTCCCGATTAGAACTAATATAAAAATTACTATTAGAGTCAAAAAAATCCATTCTTCACATACTATAGAATGTCTATGGAAGCAACTAGTAATTATACTTATCAAGTATATTGTTTTTTTGTTCCAAACTCCTTTGTCCACTTCTTTCACCGTCCACTATTTTTATAGGAACCTCATGTTATCCCAGTCTATTGCTGGGCTTTTGCTACCCAGTTCGAGACAGCCCACTATCTTTATAACACCTCTCTTGTTACTTCCTACTGGTTTTAAATTTCTTGATTTATTCTCTAACCCTACTAATTATCACGTGATTCACATTATACTTCAACAAGATAATCATAAAAAAAACTTAAACATGCATGTTCATCCATGCACGACAGAAAATTAATTAAAAAGGTGAATATTGAACTAAATCAATATATACATGTGAGGAAGGTGACGCATATTAGAGACATCTATATACACAAGTGTGCATATTGTCACAGAGCTAGATTGCTTGCGGGTGGTGACAATATTATATTAGTTGAAAGCACATTCCCTTCCGTAGTATAAAGGCATCAAATGATTATTTACACAATTACTTTGAAGTGAGTAATTATGGAAGGACTCAGATTCAAGGAAGCTCGGCAACCACACACAATCCCTTACTTGCTTCAATGTCTGTGTCTGCGACAATCTCTGCCCCATGCACGATATCTCTACCTGCCATGCATCACAATCAATCCATTACAGAATGTTCGAAACAAAACCCTATTTCCCCGTCTTATTTTGCATGTACATGAATATTATATAGTGTTTACGGGTTAGTATAGTGTAGAGTTTATGTGTTTAAGCAGTAAGATTTATAATTTAAATTTTATGGTGGGAACTCAAGGTTTAGAACTTAGAGTTAAAGAATTTAAATGATAGCTTTTAGAGTGAAATCAAACATGTTTCCAATTTTTTTTTTCAACTGTCAGTGGATAAATAGTATATTCTTTATATATACACGTTATTTTTATATATTTAATATGCATGCAATAGAATAAGATGGAAGGGATGGAAAAGATATACAATCCCTAAAATCTCATCAACGTCTCTTCCCTCTTGAGATATACAAACATAACTTTAGGTATTTTCTGTGTAGTTGGAAATCGTCTACCTCCTAACAATGCCTCCATTTATACTTTCACAATAAAATTAGATGTTTAGAGTTTAAAGTTTAGGATTAGGGTTAGAGTATAGAGAATTTAAAGTAGGGTGTAGAGTTTAAAATTTTAGAATTTAAGGTTAAAATTTTTAATTTAATTTTTAAATATTTTTTAACAAAAAAGCATAAATAGAGACATGATTGGCCTATTTTTGCTGTGTGTTGTGTGAAATTAAATATTTTTTACGAGTTGGAGTTTGAAAATGATTAAAACACGAAGAAACGATCAAAGTGGTGTGTCAGAAATAGGGAGTGCGTTGATGAGGAAATCGAAAGGCCTATATCCATACATACGCAAAAACCCTGACTGATGGAAATCCAAAAGGCAAAAGAGTTAAGAATCTGCCATGTGATTTGCTATTATTACCATATACTACATTATTACCTGCTTCAAACATGACCCACGTATATAGAGAAATGGAAAACAAAACAAAAAAAGCTTTGTCACTTCAACCAAACAACAATCATTTTCATGCATGCCATGCCATGTTCATTTCTTTTCGATTGTTGTCGGAACAAAATAATACTCCTATTAGAAAATTCAGCAATAAATAAATAACAAAGATGTATTGATTAATTACCTCAGCTTCGTTGGGGAGACCAAGCTTTCTAACCAGGTACTTTTTAACCATGAAAATCGTCACGTTCTCGTCCCTTATATTTGTTTCCATTTGATATTTTTTTAATAAAAAGAATGGAGAAAGAAAACAAAAACCCAAAAGGAAAAGCAACGTCAGATTTTTTTCCTGAACACCATCATTAGCTAGTTGAAAGATAGGCAAAAAAAAAGAGAAAAACACACACACACGACAGTGATACGATCAACTATATATATGTAATGCTAAAATGCACCCCACTTACTTCACTCTAATGTACGCCTTTGGTATTTGAGGCAGCGCTTCCCCGTTCCTGCCATATGGTACAATAGGTATTAATTAGGTAATGACAACAACATTACAAACCCTACCTACTTGTTATATATTCACAATTATTAACAAAAACAAATATCAATGGAATCATCATGGAATTGTTCAAGGATTGTTTTCTTTCTATTTCTGTCCATTGCATTACTCAAAAAATATGTGTTATTTGCGTCTAGAAACCAACTCACTAGCTATCAAAATGGTTGGTCTAAATGATAAGCAATTTAGTATTGTTTAAGCATGTTTCGAACTCAAAATTCTGTATATGGAAAAAATTTCTATTAGGTGATTTACCCACAAAATCATAGTGTACTACGCTAGTCGATCCGAATTAATCAAGATAAAACTCTGACAAACTGGGAGTGCACAAGAAAAAAAAAACTACTCACTACCTAGATAAAGTGAATTAATGTGTGTAGGGGATGTGAAAGCAATGGAAATTGGTAGTACAGTACTGAAAAATCTGAGAAAATGTATTAAAATGGATAAAAGAGAATAAAAAGAGAGGTTAATGATGTATTGATTGAGAGAGCGTGCGGTGTGTATTAATGATGGTAAGATTGAAAAAAAATAGCTCTCACCGGTTGGTGTAGGACTGTAGGGTGAACCACAAGCCAGAGTGGGGTCTGGTTCTCGTGGAGTAATCATGGGAATTATTGGGAACCGGCCTTCCCCAGTCGTTCAAGCAACCCGAAGAAGCATTATTCATATGGCACGGCCACCACCAAGCCATATCATCGTACTCATCATTATCATCGCCGTCACCGTAATCATCATCCTCTCCGTGGTCCATTCCTAGACCTAAACCTAGCTCCAACCCTTTACTGCTACCAGTACAACCGGGTGGTTTCTTGTGCTTGGCTTTGAGATGTGAAGAAGCAGCCGACGCTGAAACTGGGAACGGAACGGCAATTCTAGGGTTATTTTGATGGTGTGGTTCGTCTTGTTGTTTCTTTGGTGCAATGCTAAACCCTAACCCTAGCTCGAGCCATTGGTTGTCTTCTGAAGATGGGCAGTTGAGATTTTCTTTAGTGGTTCTCTCAGAATGCCAGAGCGAGGCCATCAGCACAAGCCAGTTCTTGAGGATGTGTTTAGCAGCAGAAGTTAGAAAGAGATAGGATTTAGTCCTTTTAGGGAACGGTAAACTTGCCTGCTGGTTCAAACCTAAACCCACACACTCTCCATATCCTGCCTAAAAATCAACCCACATCTCTCCTGATTTTTTTTATAAACATATCCAATAAAAAATGATAATTGTTCCATGCATAAGTACTTGTGGAAATTTTATTTACACAAATGCTTTAATTTTAAGGTTTATGGACTTTATTTAGAATTTAGGGTTTAGAGATCTAAGCGTAATAGTTTTGAATTTAGTGATTTTATGGAATTTTGGGTTTATGGTTAAAATTTAAATCTGGAATTTTGGGTTTAGGGTTAAAATCTAAATCTCTAACCATATTAACCTAAATCCTGAATTCTAACTATAAACCCTTAATTCTAAACACATACTCTAAAATCCCTAAACTCTAAACCCCTAAATTAAAACCCTAAACCTAAAAATAAGACATTTGTGAAAACAAACAGTTGTCACCTCTTGTGTATGAGATAATAAACCATAAACCTTAAAATTAAGGCACTTGTGGAAACAGAAAAATTTCACCGTCTGTGTATGGGATAATAATTCATAAGCCCTAAAATTAAAATGCTTGTGAAAACAAAAAGTTTCTACCATGATATTTTTTTTATAAACATATCCAATAAAAAATAGCTATTGTAATCAAATTGATGTATTATAATTATTTTAGTAATTTCAGAAAGAAAAAAATATTTTGTTAGTGATATATTTTACCGTTAAAACAAATTAGATGTATTTTAAGGTAAAGTACACAGACGATCACTAAACTTTATAAAAAAATTAAAATGATAATCAAACTTTCAAAAATCACAAAATGACAATTAAAATTTATGTTTTATAACAAAATGATAACTAGACGTTAAAACCCGTTAAGTGGCATTTATAAATTTTGGTATAATAACACATTTAGTCCTTTATATTTATACATTCAATCAATTTAGTCCTAATTCGAAACAATTCACTAAATGTACTCATCTTTATTTACGCATTCATTCAATTTGGTCCTTAAAGCAAAATTCCAAAGTATGGTAACATAATAAATAATTACAATTAATTTTTTATAGGAACTTGAAAACTCGACTCGAATCGTAAAAATTTCAAATAAAGTTTGAGTTGTAAAATATTACGCATCAACTCGAATAACTCAAAACTTTTTGACCCAACTCGATCGAACGCTCACCTCTATCTTAAGATATGACGCGTCAACTCGAATAACTCGAAATATTCAAATATTTTAAATCATTTTTCTTTTAAATTGAAAATTTTTTAAAATAGAATATTTAATATCTTCATATTTAAATCACATCAATTATTTAATAACAACTTTAAATATTCGATTTAATTTTAAAATATTTGGTTTAAAAGAAAAAAATTGATTTAAAATATTCAAATATTTTAAATCATTTTTTTCTTTTAAATCACATCGAATATTTAATTACTACTTTAAGTATTCAATTTAATTTAAAAATATTCGATTTACAAGAAAAATTGATTTAAAATATGCGAATATTTAAAGTAGTTATTAAATATTCGATGTGATTTAAATATGAAAATATTAAATATTCTATTTAAAAATATTCAATTTAAAAGAAAAAATAATTTAAAATATTTGAATATTTCGAGTTATTCGAGTTGACGCGTCAAATCTTAAGATAAAGATGAGCGTTCAATCGAATCGATTAAAAAAATTTCGAGTTATTCGAGTTGACGCGTCATATTTTACAACTCAAACTTTATTTGAAATTTTTTCGAGTCGAGTCGAGTTTTCAATTTCCTATAAAATTTTAATTTTTTATCATGTTACCATACTTTGGAATTTTGGTTTAAGGACCAAATTGAAAGAATAGATAAATAACGATGGCTAAATTTAGTGAATTGTTTCGAATTATGACTAAATTGATTGAATGTATAAATATAAAGGACTAAATTTATACCAAATTTTATAACAGTCACCTAACAGATTTAATGTCTAGTTACCATTTTGTTATAAAACGTAAAGTTTAATTGTCATTTTGTGATTTTTGAAAATTTGGCTATTATTTTATTTTTTTTTATCAAAGTTCAGTGACTGTCTGTGTACTTTACCCTATATTTTATTTTGAGAATCAATAGTATATGTTAAAGGATTATTAAGTTTTGTGTGTAGTAATTTGATAATTTTCAGATTAGATTGTGTTCATTAACAAGTTGGATATAAATGACATGTAATGATGATTCATTATATGGAATATAAATATTTGATCAGGAAGTTTAAGACCTTATATTCAATTTTCACATTCATATTATTTACACATATTATTTCGAAGCTAAATGAAATATTAAATAAAAATTTATATTTTCTTCATTCACAATATTTAAAATTAAAGATAATAACAGTTCAAAGCAAAATTATAATAAAACTTGTTGAGTGATTCCACTAGAAAAGAGAGTGTTTTTATCTGGAAAAGTAACGACAAAAGAATTTAGTATGCTAGTATTTTATGTCTTTTTTAGCTTAAATATTAGACAAATAAGACATTTGTCTCTCTCGCTATTTTTTGATTTAAAGGCGTAATAGATTCTCCCCTCATAATGTTTGATCTTAACTCAATTTCTGCCAAGTAGGAGTGTGAAAAAATATGATCCGATTCGTTTATCCGTTGATCCAACATGAAAACTTCCATATCCGATCCGTTTTTATTTTTAGGATAATCGGATTGGATATCTAAAAAATTCCGATCGAATACAGATAGTTATTTCACATTCGGATCGAATATCCGAAAATCTAAAAATTCAATTTTTTGTGTATATGAATTTTGTTATATTTGATATTTTCCTAGTTATATATGAAAAAATAATTTTTTTATGGATACAAATCATTTTATATTTAATAATTTGTTGCTTGTTATATTCGAAAATCTAAAATTTTCATGAAAAAGATTGTCGAATTCAAAAATTACTTAAATCTAATCATAAGATTGTATATTTAGATATCCAAACATTCAGTCTGAAAAAAACAAATCCGAAATTCGTAAATCGCGTATCCGAAATTTGAAATGTACACCCTTACTTCCTAGGAGAATTGGGTTCGAGCGATTTATTTATACGGTGCATGTGCATTTCTAAAGAAGTGAGTAAAAATCATATACGGTACCATATAATCACATTAAAATATTAAAAAGTAATATAATAAATTGGTATTTTTTTATCTGTCAACCCTGTAGGCAATGATGATCTATGATGTGGATGGATGGGTTGGTGATATGTTGTGTTAACACTCACACGGGGAAATTAACCTTTTTTTAGGGGAGAATGGATCGCTCTTTTACGAGCCCTCCATTCTCATGTGTCAAGTCCAACAGTTAAAGGAGGAGGAGATTTTTGGCAAAGCCTGGGCTTGCTGGTTTAGCCTTGAGTGCGAAATCCTAGCCCTTGCATCGTTCATTTCCACGACCGACCCTACACATCAACTTTGTCCCCTATAAATTACCAGCGGAGATGTTAACACTTAAGGTACGATTTAAAAAATTAAGGGGCTTTGTACAATTTTATAATTTGAGGCTCTTAACTTATAATATAAAATATGTATAAATTTTTTTTAATTGTTAATGCCTAAACGATCAGACACTAGACAACGAAGGTGGAGAAGAGGACCAATATGGGTGGAGGTGGTTTTAGGCGGTACATTCCTTGTAGATTTGGGGCGGAGAGTTGCAGTCAATACGGTGGTCAGAGCTGGAGAGAAAAAGAAAGGATGAGAAAAGAGAAAGGGTGTTATTCCCCTGGTCGTGCTATGTGTCCAACTTGTCTTCTCTCTTTGATTGTATGAGTATTTATAGCCCTTGATACTATTGATGATTGGACGACGTCAGGCCTAGTGATAGCCTATGGACGAGTTGGAATAGATAGACCCAACTTCTAAGTACTAGGCTCTATAGTCCGATCACGTGATTCAATGGTGTAGCATCTGATAGTGTATGTTCCCAAGACCGTGTGGTCCTCCAATTCTACCATATCTGTATGACACTTGTCTGATCACGTGAGTTCGATCATAGAGGTGCTGAAGGTCATTTCCTAGTGTGGAGGTACCATGTATGACACTTGTCCCCCTTAGTTAGGAAAATACCATACAGTGGTACAAGATGAAGCGTCTAAAAAAAGTTATCCTTGTGACTGTTAGAATGCCCTTTTATTTGAATTATTGCTTGTTTTTAAGCTTGTTTAGTTGCATATATAATTATTGTGCATGCATATTTTGGAGTTTATGCATGAGCCTTAAAATTTTATCAATAGATGATTTTATGGGGGAATGATAGGTTTTTGGTGGCTATTTTGTAGGTTTTTCAAAGAACCATACAAAGGTGGTATGTTGTAGTGGCATTTCAAGGAAAAGGAAAGAGTAATCTAACTTTGTTGAAGCATTATTTGGATGCTAAATGACAAATCTGGGAAAAAGGTGTATGTGCGCTCACTTAAAAAAGGGATTCAAAGGACTGTCACACTCTACACGTAAAAGGAATAATTCCAAAAGGACAAAAAGTGTGAGGGCATCAAACCCTAGAAGCCTCACCTATATAAAGAATAAGGAAGACACTTTTTCGAGGAGCCAAAATTGGAGAGAAAAATAACTCTTCTTTTTCCACCTTTGGCAGGCAGCCATTGTTGAGTGCAAGGAAGTTGTGGAGCAGACATTGCACTCAAAAGAGGCTGGAAAGCTACAACAAAGCTTGCAGACAACACAAGAGCTTCCTTAGTTTAAGATTTCCCTTCGTGTAAATCATCTTATTAACTGAAATGTTATTTGAATACTTTGATATAGATGTTATTTGCCCAACCATGAACTGATTTTATTTGGCTTGAGTTTATCTTGGATAATTATGATTTTATTAGTATGAATGTTTTAGCATTTTCATGCAATTTGTGTTCTGTTATTCCTTTTTATGCTTAGGATTTTAAGAGTGCTCGGAAGAGGCCTTAGCCTTATTTGTTGCCTAATATTAGAAGATTTAGGTTTAGAACTTGAATGAACAATGAGATTTTGCTAGGAAGTTTGATCTTAACTCACCACTAGGAGTAAGGTAGAGTTTCAATGGCTAAAAAGAGTATGATTTCATGGGTAAACGCTTGCTAGGGTTGAGAAAGGAATGAGATGCTTTAACATGCCTTTATCTAGTCTCTCGAGCTAGGAGTATTCAAGAGGTATTGTAGTAGCTTTGCCAAGAAACATAGTTGCAACTTTATGTTAAGTGTTTCATATTGATGGCCATATGATTCTCGTGATAAACCCAACATGCATTTCATCCGAATTATCGTATTCATTGGAGTTTTGTTTGTTGATCTCTTAAATATCAGTTCAATTTACTTTTACCGCAACATTTATTTTATAGTCTTCACAACCACTATCATTTCACCACTTATTATCTATATCTATTTGGTGCAATCACTTTGAGTTTATCACTCCAATCCCTGAGAAAACGATACTTATTCTCATCATTTTACGAATTGCGCGATGAGTACATTTGCTTTATTTGCGTATGTGTCACTCTGTTATGAATGCCAAATCAAAATGCGGATAAAGAGTCATTTTGGGGTGGCTTATTATCCAGCTATAAAAACTCTCTAGAGTTAAGACAATTTTACTTTTTAACTTCGATCCAACTTCAAACTCTCAAATTATTCTTTTATTCCTATGTAAACCACTATTCTCTTAACACTTCTCGTAGGCTCACCGGAAAGAATGGTGAACGGAAGTAAGACCCTAGAGAAAAAGATCGCTGCAAACCATTTTTAGTTGGTTGTTGGGACTTGTTCGAAGCTAAGACTGACAAGAATCAAGAGAAAGAGTTGTTGCGATGTCGTGGCATGTGGTGGAAGAATTATGAATTCAGTTTCGAAATACCCAACGGGACCTATTGCGTGAGTGATTGCCATATTTCTGATGAGGGCCGGTCGTGGTTCTATCAGCCATTGTACTGCTTGGAGGCAGGGTTCCACCTTCCGTTACACCCTTTCATAGCTAATATGTTGTGCGAGTATAAGATTACTTTGGACCAACTGAGTCGTGGTAGCTTCTGATTGGTTATTTCCTCGTGTGAGAAGAAAAGAAGTGGAAGGTATCTGTCACTTTTCTAAAGAATCACTTTACCTTGAACGGGGTTGGTCTAAAGACTTGTGATAATCTATTCAGCTTCTCGTCGAAGTAGGGCAAATGAGTCTACATCAAGTAGTCCATCAAAGGGTGGACTAGCAAGATGAAATTGGGGCCTAACTGCACCAAGTACATCAAGGTGAATAGGAAGCTTTCTAGGGCTTTAACTTCCCACTACAGTGGATGAAACCCGGCAAGACCAAAAAACCTATATCAACATGTTGTCAAAACTAGATGCAACTAAGGTTGAGGTACAATCAAAAGTGGACTGGTTGGATGTTCCAGAAGTAATCACGCTCCGGAATACCTTTAAATATTGCCTCAGGGGAGACAACCCCAAATGGGCTAAAGCAAAGGGATATGCCTTCTTGGCAAGAATCTCCTCTAGATGTGGCTGACAATCGGTCAATTTGGCCCTATAGAGCTAAAGATGACCTGGCCAAGATATTTCTTGGCAAAGCCACTCAGGATCTGAACATCTTGGTGTCTTATTGTGTCTATCCTCAAAGACCTTAGATGTCCATCAGAGTAAAAAAAATAAGCCTTCAAGGGATTACAGACCATCTCCCGATGTCTCTAAGACTATATCTCTCATTAAAGAGTTGGGTGGAGACTATAGTTCCAAAGATAATGTGGTAGATTTGAAGCATTCTCTTAGCAAAGATGTGAGTGACGTTGGTAAGAGTGGCGTTGATGTTGTTGATAATGTCTGTGAGGGTGACTTTCGTGAGTGTGGTCCAGAGAATACAACTAGGACATCTAATGTTTCCTCGATTCCGAGTACAAGTAATTATTTCTCCCATATCTTAGAGGATAAACGAAAAGATCATCCTCTCTTGTAGGTATTGTCTGATTCATCTTCTTCATTAGAGAGTTGGAGGTGAAATTGTTCGGGGAAGGTGTAACTTCTTTTTTGAGATCGGGAGGATAGAATTACTTGTCTTTTATAGTGTTGACTACAACCCTTCATCTGTCAGAGCCTTCACGGAGGCTAGAAATGACCACAGATCATGCAACATTGAAGGAAATGCTTTCAACGAAGACTACTTCACCACCTTCGCCGAAATTGGAGGGACGTATCCAAAGTAGGAATCAAACGTCCGAGTGACATCTTTCTTGAGGCAAGAAGAAAAAAGAGAGCATGTTGGTCTTTTCAAAGGGAAGGTGAAAAGGACCTATGCGAGGGAATGACCTATTACTGTCGTTGTAGAGACGTCTTCCTCGAAGCTAGTTGATGCGTGAAATATAGTATGCACAATTAGAGCAAGTATACCCGTCGCACAATTAATATAAAGATGAGTATCGAGTATCTTATCCACCGGGAAAGAGTGATAAACTAAAAGTAATCGTACAAGAAGAATAATGAATTATAAGGCATGGTAATAAAAACTATAAACTAATGTTGTAGTGAAGAAAAGTAAATTGAAGCGATTATTGAAGAATAATAGACTGATGATGACTCACAAATGTTTCTAATATGAATGGGTAGCTCGGTTTATTGCTAAGTACAATGCTAAATATTATCTGAATGCTATAGCGTGAAACAACACTTATCTACTCGACATAGTTTTTGTATAAACTCCTAAACTATGTCTAGCTAGAAGTTGATAAAAGAATGATATGGCGATACATGTCCGCGTTAACAGTTACAATCTTATTATCTATTTAAGTTTTGTTACCTCTTCAAAAGTACTGATATTTATGCCTATTTTACAGTATCTTTGCTTGTCTTTGAGCACATTTAGATGTATTTAGTTGTTAATTTCATGCATTTGCATAAGGAGTTTTTAATCTGGCTATGCCCTTATTAAGGGTGGTTTATTGCCATGATTGCAGGCACAATAGAGCAGAATAGCGCATGAGGGGAACGATGAGAATGCCAGTAGCTGTTGGCAGCGAAGGATAAAAAATTGTCGAAGCACCGATTGGCAAAGAAGAGATGTTTGATGCCAGGTCGAGTGGATGGTGAACCAATGATGACATCATCCCTAGGATTCAAACGAGGGATAAGATGAGAACATCCCTTATCCTCGAGCGTTCAAATTTAAATTCAAAGCTTATCCTAGGTCATCCCCGTTGCCAAATTAAAGGAACTCAAGGAAACACTTTAGAGGGGATCGACAATCAGATTTAGAAGGTTGCACCAAGGAGACGTGGTTCGACCAAGCTTGACCGAGAGCCTGGATTTTGAAGGACTGCATCGAGAGACCCCCTTCTCACCCATTCTCTTCGTTTAAGTTATTTTTATTTTTATTTAAGATGATGATGTTGAGATACGATTATGGTTTTTAGTTGGAAACCCTCACCATGAACTAATTTAATAGTTGGTGATGGATGGTTGCGCTGAACGCTATTTACTATGTTTAGCTCTTAATAATTGGAAATGCGATGGCATTATTTCTTCTATCTGGCATGATCTTAACTGTTTTCACAAATATGATGCCAAGCGAGAGCTAGTTTTGTTAGCTTATTGAACCTTAATATCTTAACCGACTTAGGGAAAAACAAACAAATGCTAGATACTAAGGTGAGATGCTTCAAGAGAAGATATTTAAGTAGATGAACTTACTTCGGGAGTGAAATCTACCCATTAGAAGCAAAATATTGGGACTTAATCAAATTAATTTATGAAAAAGCTGTTTTATCGAGATATAAAAGTCTTTGCATAGTTAATTCAACGCATTGCCATCGAAATAGGTAATGCTACTTTATAATCTACTCGGCAAACAATGTCAAGACATGATTTATTAAAAGTTGGTAGGCACTAATAGCATGAAAACCAGGCATCCCTTTCCAACACTCATCAAACATTTTAAAACTCTCATTGCCAACGATGTTGTCTTTTATTTCATTCTTTTCAACTTGCTTTCAAAACCAACTTCAAAACAAACAAACTTATATTTGACAAGTAAAACGAGTAAGCAATTAAACTCTTGACCAATCAATGTGGGATTGATAACTCAGCTTACTGTTGTATTACTTGGAAGACCGTGTATACTTACACACAAAAGACTCTTTCTTGGCATTTTTTATTCATTACCAACACATTTTCACCCCTTTTGCCAAGCTCTCCCATGAGTCCAACAAGTTTTTGGCGCCCTTACCGATGATTGCAACGAAGTTTTATTGTTTTTGTTTTATTTTAATGATCTATTTTGTTTGGTGTATGACCAGGAACCGCCCTACGGACTATCAGCCATTTGACCTTGAAATTGAACGAACCCGTAGTAGACCATGCCATAGAAAGACAAATACGAGTGTTGCGTGTAAAAGAGTCTATCGCAATTGTAGTGCAAGTGTACACGACGCAAGTAGTAAAGTGATACGAAGTATCGGATATCGTCTCCACAGGGATTGGGCTAAAGACTTCACCTAATTTCACTGCACGAAGTAGAGGAAATATTTTAGAAAGTTGTCACGAATAATAAGGTAAAAACGTAAATAAAAGGATTGAGAAATCAAGATAGAGAGAATAGGCCGGTATTGAATTGCTCGGTAGTGCAGGTATTGAATTGCTTAGGATCTCCAGTTCTGTCGTCGCTCCCGTCGCCGACAGCACCTGTCGCGACGTCTGTCCGATGGCTGTCGCGGGCAGCAGACACACCAACTCCGTACTTCAAGTTTGGCAAGAATCCCAGATCTGCCTTGCCCTATCCCTAGGCACAAGTCTGTCGATGATCACGTCTTTGATGATACCTCCCGGCGTGCATCGAAGGATGAACACCGATGTGTATGAATTCTTCTTTAGCCACTTAACCTCGCCCTATCCCTAGGCACGAGATGGTTCAACTATAAACTAGAGAACGCGCTCTTATCTCTTTCGTATACTTAACTCTCCCGATGCTAAGTAAATGGATAACCTCACAATGCTCTCCCGATGCTCTTGCAAGATATTAAAACCAAGATAAAAGAACTTGAAGTTTATTTTATTGAACTTGAAAAATCCTAAAACAAAGCAACCCTTGCAACTACTTTACAAAACAACCCGTGGCCCTAGGGGAATTTAGAACATGTCGGTGACGGGTGGACGGCAGGGTTTTTGGTTTTGGTTGTGGGTTATCGGTTATGCCTCTAGGTTAAATCTATGCCCTTATATAAGCTTTGGGCTCAAGTTATCTAAGGTAACAAGGATTACAACTTTAATTAAAAGTAAGATTCTAATAAAGACTAAATCTCTAAAGTCTCCTACTTTCCAGCCGCATCCTAGCTTTTAGGAATTTCCTCTCCTTGAGCTTTGGCTTGACATATCTTTTGATCCGGGGCTTGGAAAAATATTTGGCTTTCACACGACAGACGAGCAGATTTTTCTCTATCTATCGAGGTCCACTTGACTTTTCCTCTTCATAAATCTGCTGTCACCTTGCTGTCGTGACAGGTCCATGACAGGTTCGTCTTCTTCGGCTGCTTGTCCAGTTCAGCTTTCTTGCTTATCTGCCCTGCGCCTGCCTTCATCGTCAACCATGGCAGCTACCTGCAAAATACACCATCTTTTAGTAGAATCCGTGCCTTTTATATAATTGTGATGTTTTATTGAAAACTATCCTAAATGCAATGCAATGATGCTTGAATGCAGCAGAAATATGGGTGAAAAAGGGTGTAAATAATAGAACTTTTACACACTCAACACACCCCCAAACTCAAGTCTTTGCTTGCCCTCAAGCAATTTAAGAAAAATGAAATTTTTGTGTTGGCCTTCAAACAGTGAATTGTCCCTTACCCGTCGCTCAATCTCTATGGCGGCAGCAACCTGTCGGAAAGATTAGGATCTGTCCGGAATCTCTCTAAAGCTCTCGTGCAGTGTGTGCATGCTTGTGAACAGTTATATGCTAAGACTCTCTTAGTTTCACTAGAATATTCAACTCCTTAACTCGAATTTTTATGCCAAAGTTTACTTTCTTGAAGACACATTTTCATGTTTCTTTTCTATTTTTCAAGCTAAGTTTTCTAGAGCCAGTTTCGGGCACCTCTAGTTTACTAGAGCCGGTTTCGGGCACCTCTAGTTAGCTTCCTAGAGCCGGTTTCGGGCACCTCTAGGTTTAAATTTCTTTTGCTAAACTTCTTTCCTAGAGCCAGTGTTAGGCACCTCTAGGGGCTATTCAAGTTCTAAGCATCCTATTCTAATTTGGCTAAAAGAAATCTAAGCAATATAACAGTCACAAAGTGTTTAAGTTTTCAGAACTATAGAAAGGCTCTAAACTTTTCCTTAACCTGTCCTAAAGATGCTGCCACGACAGAGCCGTCATGACAGGTAAGTTAACTTCACAGTTTTAAGCCAACAGTTTTATATTTTCTGATTTTTTTTGAGAGAAATTAAATGAAAATTAAGACACAACAATTAATTAAAAGATGTGCATAAGACTCCATTAATGATGGAGGGTTGCCACCCCCAAACTCGAGGGTTGCATTGCCCCCAATGCAAAATGACATGCAAAATAAAATAAAGAAAAAAAAAGTACATCACAAAATATAAAGGCAGGCAGCAGTAAAGGAAAAAAAAAACTTAAATTTTTATTCGCTGTCCTCGCTGTTGCTGCTGACGCGGATCTGATGGCGGCGTCTACGCTGTGGAGGTGGCTGGGCAGGTTCCGGAGCAGGTTGATCAGCAGGTTCATCAGCCGGTTGGGGGACAGGTTCGTCGGCAGGTTGAAGGGCAAGTGGCTCCACTAGCCTGATGTCGGAACTGCTGCCGCTGTCCCATGAGCTGCTGGTTGTGATGGCTTTGGACAGCCTTCTCTTGTTTGCCACATGCTTAATACGTTTGACTCGCGTGAAGTCGCTCTCCAAATTCTTCCGGACAAGAGGGCTGTCATCAGTGGCAGCTCGCTTGGTTCCTCGAGGGGAGGTGTCTGCCGGTGGGCTGCCGGCTGCCGTCGGGGCAGGGGATGGTGTGGAAGTGGTAGATTGTGTATGGGGAGAGACAGGTGGTGTGGGAGTGGGGGAGGGGATATTGAAATAATGGGCGGGGAAGGTGGGGAAGATGACATCCGAAAAATTCAAAGTATTAGTGATGAAGTTTACCGTTGCATTTGAGAAGTCACGGATGAAAGTCATCAAACCCATCTGGCGCTCCTCTACCCTCAGGATGGCAGCAAGGATGTGGGCGTTCTGATCTGCCGGAGCGGTGTTGGTGGCAGCTTCTGGGGCAGGTTCGGTGGCAGGTTCATCATCGGACTCAGCAGGAGGGGCGTTTGGATCGAAGGCGTTGAGGGGCGATACGACTATGACCTCCATGAGGTTGGAGATGTTGTTGTCTGTCCATCCGCTGCCCGTCTTGATTTTGTCTGAGGGCTCCTCCGGTACGGCAGCGCAGCAGCAGAGGGTGGTGATGGTGAACGGCAGGCAGAGTCGTGAGTCCGAGCGGAAGGCACAATCGAGGATGCTGTCCCGCATGTACCTGCCCACATTGATGGGCCTGTCGTGCATAATGGAGTGGATAAGGGCCAGCCGCTGTCGGTTGACTGTTGTATGGTGGGACGAGGGCAGGATACGCTTTTTGATGAAAGCGTTCCATAGTTTTGCCTCAGGGAGTAGCTGCCCCCTGTTTACAGAGTGGGGGTTCTTCTTGCTGGTGGTCCATGTTGTCCCAGCCTCTGTCAGCTCCATCATGACAGCATCATGGGCAGCAGCGTCGAGGGAGTCCCAAAATTGTTGGTGAGCATCATCATTGGGGCCAAAGAAGAGGCCGAACACATGGTTGATGCTGCTGGCGCTGAAGGGAACTGTCACTCCTCGGACGGTGACAGATGTCGCCGTTTTGCTTTCGATGGCCGTATAAAATTCCCGGACCAAAGTATCATTAAGCTCTGCCGGCTGCTCGGCAAAGTCCTCCCATAGTTGTGCCGTTATGGCCTTCATAATGAACGGCCGGAGTCCAAAATGAGGTGCATCTCTGTTGTAAATGAAGCCACGCTCCTCCCATAGCTCCTTTTTGGTGAATGGCGATGCTGCTGCTGAAGAAGAAGCGGCAGCAGTGTTTTGACGGGTTTGTCGTGATGACATTTTGGTTGCAAGGGCTGAAAAAGAGAAAATAGATAAAACTAGAGGAGAATAACAAGAGAGAAAAATCAGAAGTGATGAAAAATGAAAATGGGAAGGGGTTTATATAGCTGTTGGGTATCTGCCCATTTAATGCCGCAACGGCAGGCGGGAATAACGGGGCGGCAGATTGAATGTAGCGTGTCTGACGCGTCTGACACGCATTTATTTGTCTGCTGTGCGTCTGCCGCACGCTTCTGCGTCTACAGCGTCAGCCTGTTGACAGCCTGTCAAGTCCGTCTGCGCCGACAGCTGAAATGACAGGTTATCATAAATGGGCTTTATTGGGCTGGCGGATGGGCGGTGGTCTTGGGCCACTTCTTCTTTCTCACTTGACTCCTTTATTTCCTAAAAACTGAAATTATAAAAAACAAAACCTTATTTGAATAAAATAAATCTAGTTCCTAATAAATAATATTAATAATAAAATAGAAATAAAAATAAAACTTAGGTTAAATTAGGGGTGCCTTGTGGGGCATCTCCTAAAGTAACCACTTCCTGAATTCCTGGGGCTTCAGTCCTCTGATAGTGCTTGAGACGTTGTCCATTGACTTTGAATTGGTGTCCGTCCTTTAATGATTGAATTGTGATGGCACCATGGGGAAAAACTTGAACCACTTGGAACGGGCCAGACCATCTAGATTTGAAATTCCCTGGAAAGAGTTTCAACCTAGAATTAAACAACAACACAAGCTGCCCTGGGCAGAACTGTCGTGGCAGCAACTTCTTGTCATGCCACTTCTTAGTCTTTTCCTTGTAAATCCTTGCATTGTCGTAGGCCATTGTCCGTATTTCATCGATCTCATTCAAATCTAACAGCCTTTTCGGGCTTGCCTTGTCCAAGTCCATGTTTACTGCCTTGATTGCCCAATATGCCTTGTGCTCTATCTCGACAGGCAAGTGACAGGTTTTCCCATAAATCAAACGGTATGGAGACATGCCCAATGGAGTCTTGAAAGCTGTCATGTATGCCCATAATGCATCATTCAGAAGCAAAGACCAATCTTTCCTAGTTGGTTTAACCATTTTTTCAAGAATGTTCTTCACTTCCCTATTGGATATCTCAGCCTGTCCATTGGTCTGTGGGTGGTATGCTGTCGCGATCCTGTGCTTGACACCATATTTTCTCAAGGCGGCAGCAATTACCCTGTTGTCAAAATGTCTCCCTTCATCACTGATAATCGCCCTAGGAATGCCAAATCTAGAAAAGATGTTTTTGTGCAAAAACTTTTGGACTGTTTTGGCATCATTCTTTTGAGTTGCGCTTGCTTCTACCCACTTGGAGACATAATCCACTGCTAGGAGGATGTAAAGATTTCCACACGAAGATGGAAAAGGTCCCATAAAATCAATCCCCCAAACATCGAAGATCTCGACTTCCAAAATATTTTGCAGTGGCATCTCGTTTCTCCTCGAGATGTTACCTGTCCGCTGGCACCTGTCACAGTTCTTGTAAAATTCCTGTGCGTCCTTATACAGTGTCGGCCAGTAGAACCCTGACTGCAGCACCTTGGCAGCAGTTTTATTGCCTCCTAAGTGTCCTCCATATTGTGAAGCATGACAATGATGGAGAATGTCTTCTTGTTCTTCTTGTGGTACACATCTCCTTATAACCTGATCTGCACATATTTTGAAAAGAAGAGGTTCGTCCCAATAATAATGTTTAACATCATTTTGGAACCTCTTCCTGGCTTGATAAGTAAGATCAGAAGGTAATATTCCGCTAACAATAAAATTAACGAAATCAGCATACCAGGGAAGGTTAGAAGACTTACCTGCCGCCATTGCTGTCGCGACAGCGATTGCGGCAGCAAAGAGCTGCTCATCTGGGAAGGTCTCCAGTATGTGTGTATCATCAATGGGTAGACTCTGTCCCGTCTCCAATCTTGACAAGTGGTCTGCCACCTGATTTTCTGTCCCCTTTTTTTCTTTGATCTCAAGGTCGAATTCTTGTAGTAGCAAGATCCACCGTATCAATCTAGGCTTGGCATCCTTCTTTGCAAACAAGTACTTAAGGGCAGAATGGTCGGTGTGCACTATTACCTTCGTCCCAAGTATATAAGAACGAAACTTGTCGATGGAGAACACCACAGCTAACAGCTCCTTTTCTGTGGTGGTATAGTTTACTTGGGCATCATTTAATGTTTTGCTGGCATAATATATGACATGAAACAGCCTGTCCTTGCGCTGCCCAAGTGCTGCCCCGACAGCATAGTCACTAGCGTCACACATAATCTCAAACGGCTGTGTCCAGTCTGGTGGCTGTACTATGGGGGCTGTCACTAGTTTTTCCTTCAGAACCTTGAATGCTTCAGTACATTCTTCATTAAAGTCAAAGGGTCGGTTCTGCTCTAAGAGATGACATAGGGGTTTCGTGATTTTTGAGAAATTGGCAATGAATCTCCTATAAAAACCAGCATGCCCTAGAAAACTTCTAATGCCCTTGACTGTTGTTGGCGGCGGCAGCTTCTCTATGACTTCAATCTTTGCCCTGTCGACTTCTATACCACGGCAGCTAATCTTATGGCCTAGGACTATCCCTTCATCCACCATAAAGTGGCATTTTTCCCAATTTAAAACCAAGTTTGCTTTTTCGCATCTTTCGAGCACCTTTTGTAAATTGCCCAGACAACTCTCAAAATCGTCTCCAAAGACAGAAAAATCATCCATAAAAATTTCTAGGAAGTCCTCTACCATGTCCGAGAATATAGCCATCATGCACCTTTGGAAGGTGGCAGGTGCGTTACAGAGTCCAAACGACATCCTCCTAAATGCGTATGTACCGTAGGGGCATGTGAAAGTCGTTTTCTCTTGATCCTCTGGTGCAATAGAAATTTGGTTGTAACCTGAGTAACCATCAAGAAAACAATAGTAAGGTTTACCCGCTAATCTGTCAAGCATTTGATCAATAAAGGGTAAAGGAAAGTGGTCCTTTCGGGTAGCTTTGTTAAGCTTCCGATAGTCCATACAAACCCTCCAACCGGTCACAGTCCTGGTTGGGATTAACTCGTTGTTTTCGTTGGTTATCACGGTCATGCCTCCTTTCTTGGGAACACATTGCACCGGGCTTACCCATTTGCTGTCGGAGATGGCGTAAATAATACCTGCATCTAACCATTTAATTATTTCTTTACGCACTACCTCCTTCATCGCAAGGTTTAACTGCCTTTGGGCATCAATAGTCGGCTTATGATCTTCCTCTAGGAGGATTTTGTGCATACAGATTGTCGGACTAATGCCCTGAATGTCTGCTATCGTCCATCCTATCGCCCTTTTATGCTGCTTTAACATGTCGATCAGCTGTCGTTCCTGTTCCTGCGGCAGCTTAGCAGAGATGATTACAGGCAGTGTGTCATCACAACCAAGATAAGCATATTTAAGCTGCCCTGGCAGGGGCTTAAGTTCTAAGACAGGTGGTTCAACAGTAGAGGGCTTTTGGATTAAATGGTTATCCGAAGTGTAATTCAAAGGTTCGAATAACTTACCTGGACGATGGTCTAACCAATTTACCTCCTCATGACCTTCAGTATCAGATGTATCGGATTTAGAGGAATCACTGTCGTCGATGCTGTCGTCATCGCTGTCGTCGTCACTGTCGTGACAGGTTTGTAGGTGGCTGTCGCAGCAGTGACCAAATTTTATATCTCGGCAGCCCGACTTGATGCAGGGTTGATCAAAGGTCACCTCAATGATGGCCTTGCATTCCTCATCCACATCAGCATGTTTCATTGCTCGGAGAACATTCAACTTAATTTCTTGATCGTTCACGCGCATGGTGAGTTCTCCTTTCTCCACATCAATCAATGATCTTCCCGTGGCTAAGAAGGGTCGCCCTAGGATGACTGGTGCATTCTCATCTGCCTCACAATCTAAAATAAGAAAGTCAGCAGGAAAAATAAGTTTATCCACTCTTACCAAAATATCTTCAATTTTCCCTCGGGGTGAACGTAAGAGCGGTCGGCTAGCTGTAGGGTAACTGTCGTGGGCTGCGCCTTGCCAATACCTAGTTTCTGAAAAACAGATTTGAGCATTAGACTAACACTAGCACCAAGATCACATAATGCCTTACCCACAAATCTGTCGCCGATTACGCAAGGTATGATGAAGCTCCCCGGATCCTTCTTTTTCTGGGGCGGCTGCCTATGAAGAATACTCATGCAACCTTCTTGCATCCTTACCGTTTCAAATTCCCCAAGTTTAGATTTTTTTGACATAACATCCTTGAGAAATTTAGCATAACCGGGCATCTCCCTAACAACATCTAACAACGGAATATTAATATGAACCTGTTTAAAAATGTCATAAATCTTTTTAAGTTGAGATTCATGCTTAGCTTGCTGTATCCGTTGAGGAAAAGGTGGTGGAGGACGATAATCAGCAATGCGTCCTTCCCACTGCATGCGAATCTGAGGACGATAATCTTCTTTTTTTCTCCTCTGTCGCTTCTGCTGTCGTGACAGGCTCATCGACAGCAGTCTGTTTGTCACCTGTCGGGGCAGCTTCCTCGGCAGGTGTATCCAAGGCAGGTTCCTTTTCTGTTTCAGCTTCTTTTTCCGGCCCTGGTAGCTTTTTCCCACTCCTAGTAGTAATCGCCTTACATTGCTCATGTGGGGGTGGTCTAGCATTTTCAGTATTGCTAGGGAAACCTCCATTCTGCCTCGGTTTAATATGCTGCGACACCTGACCCATTTGTGTCTCTAGAGATTTCAAGGTAGCCTCATGGTTTGTCATTCTCATCTTAGTTTCATCTATAAAATTTTCCGTCTTCTTGACAAACTGATTTATATTCTCCATATATGTACCAGTCTGAGACATAAAAGTGGCCAGAGTCTGTTCCAATACACTACTCGTGGCAGGTGGTGGCTGCTGTTGCTGCTGCGGCGGCAGGTTCTGCGGCTGCAGTTGCTGTCGCGTCAACAATCTAGGACCCCCTGATTCTGATGATGTGCTTGTGGATTCAGGGCATTGTTAGGGTTACTCCAGGAAAATTTGGGATCTTTCCTCCAATTAGGGTTGTAGTTGTTGGAATTGTAGTTTGGCTTGTAATTTCCAACATATTTTCCCTCTTCTATATTTATCTGTCCCAGGCCTCGTGCATCGGCTCGTCGTCTTCCTGTTGAAAAGTAGCAATTTCGTTACGTAATCGCTCAGATAAATGTGAAGGATTAAAACGAGATAAAAATTCACGAGTTAGATCTGCCCAAGTCATAATAGAACCCGCTGTAAGTTTATTCCACCAAGTTTTAGCTCCGTCCCTCAATGAATGGGGAAATAACCGAAGCCTCAGTATCTCCGGACTAACTCCTGGCAGTCTAAACGAACCACAGATCTCCTGGAACGTTTTGAGATGCTCCCTAGCATCTTCTGTCGCAGAACCACTAAACTGTCCGGCGTTGTTGATCATACTAAACATGACAAGTTTAAGCTCGAAGTTGTCAACATCAATATCCGGCAGCGTAGTCTCCAGCTCTACATGGTCATTTAGCATGTAGTCACGACATGACCGTCGTCCATCTGCCCTCGGCGGGTCGCCGACAGGCGGTATGTCTCCTCCAGCAGGCTGGTTACGGGCCATCTCCTCTAGCTGTTCTTCAAGGTATTCGTTCCTGTCTAAAAGGTGGCGAATTTGTTTCTTGAGATTGAATGATCATTCGATTTCTGGATCTAACTTATACTCAGGATCTTCGCCTCTTTTCGATCTGCGCATAAACAAGAGAGCCTCGTGAAAAGCAAGAGTTGAAAACAAAAAATAAAAATTAAAGAGAAACTAAAAATAAAAACGAAAACAAAAATAAAAATAAAAGTGCAATAAAAGAAAGATGTAGTTATGTTGCCAATCCCCGGCAACGGCGCCAAAAACTTGTTGCGTGTAAAAGAGTCTATCGCAATTGTAGTGCAAGTGTACACGACGCAAGTAGTAAAGTGATACGAAGTATCGGATATCGTCTCCACAGGGATTGGGCTAAAGACTTCACCTAATTTCACTGCACGAAGTAGAGGAAATATTTTAGAAAGTTGTCACGAATAATAAGGTAAAAACGTAAATAAAAGGATTGAGAAATCAAGATAGAGAGAATAGGCCGGTATTGAATTGCTCGGTAGTGCAGGTATTGAATTGCTTAGGATCTCCAGTTCTGTCGTCGCTCCCGTCGCCGACAGCACCTGTCGCGACGTCTGTCCGATGGCTGTCACGGGCAGCAGACACACCAACTCCGTACTTCAAGTTTGGCAAGAATCCCAGATCTGCCTTGCCCTATCCCTAGGCACAAGTCTGTCGATGATCACGTCTTTGATGATACCTCCCGGCGTGAATCGAAGGATGAACACCGATGTGTATGAATTCTTCTTTAGCCACTTAACCTCGCCCTATCCCTAGGCACGAGATGGTTCAACTATAAACTAGAGAACGCGCTCTTATCTCTTTCGTATACTTAACTCTCCCGATGCTAAGTAAATGGATAACCTCACAATGCTCTCCCGATGCTCTTGCAAGATATTAAAACCAAGATAAAAGAACTTGAAGTTTATTTTATTGAACTTGAAAAATCCTAAAACAAAGCAACCCTTGCAACTACTTTACAAAACAACCCGTGGCCCTAGGGGAATTTAGAACATGTCGGTGACGGGTGGACGGCAGGGTTTTTGGTTTTGGTTGTGGGTTATCGGTTATGCCTCTAGGTTAAATCTATGCCCTTATATAAGCTTTGGGCTCAAGTTATCTAAGGTAACAAGGATTACAACTTTAATTAAAAGTAAGATTCTAATAAAGACTAAATCTCTAAAGTCTCCTACTTTCCAGCCGCATCCTAGCTTTTAGGAATTTCCTCTCCTTGAGCTTTGGCTTGACATATCTTTTGATCCGGGGCTTGGAAAAATATTTGGCTTTCACACGACAGACGAGCAGATTTTTCTCTATCTATCGAGGTCCACTTGACTTTTCCTCTTCATAAATCTGCTGTCACCTTGCTGTCGTGACAGGTCCATGACAGGTTCGTCTTCTTCGGCTGCTTGTCCAGTTCAGCTTTCTTGCTTATCTGCCCTGCGCCTGCCTTCATCGTCAACCATGGCAGCTACCTGCAAAATACACTATCTTTTAGTAGAATCCGTGCCTTTTATATAATTGTGATGTTTTATTGAAAACTATCCTAAATGCAATGCAATGATGCTTGAATGCAGCAGAAAT
Organism: Hibiscus tridactylites; assembly: GCA_958450335.1. Taxonomy (NCBI): domain Eukaryota; kingdom Viridiplantae; phylum Streptophyta; class Magnoliopsida; order Malvales; family Malvaceae; genus Hibiscus; species Hibiscus tridactylites. The sequence goes on from OY288279.1 coordinate 75,427,135, forward strand.
ATGGGTTAAAAAGGGTGTAAATAATAGAACTTTTACACACTCAACAACGAGAACTCTTGGCACCAAACATTGATAACCTGATGCCAAGAGTGATTGGGGCCAAGGTAAATGCATCAAATTTTGAACTTAAGGCGGTAACGATTCGAACTCTTTTGAATGTAGGCCAATTTGATGGAGCACTTACTGGAGACCAAAGGCAACACTTGAAGCAATTCATGGAGATTTGACAACTATTTCAGCATCCTAGAGTATCAGAGGATATTGTAAAGCTAAAATTATTCACTTTTTCCTTGAGAGATAGAGCTAAGACTTGGCTCAATTCTTTGCCACTTGGTTCAGTCACCTAATGAAGGACCTATGCCAGAAGTTTCTGACGTGTTTCAAGCCGGCAACACTCACTGCCAAGCTACGTTGTGAGATTATTACATTCAGGCAGGTTGAGGATGAAACCTTATATGATTCTTGGGAAAGATTTAAAGATCTGTTGGAAAGGTGTCTAATGCATGGATTTCCAAATTGGACCCAAATACAAACTTTCTACAACAAATTAAATGCACAAACGAGGATTGTTGTTGATGCTTCGATAGTCGGTTCATTGCTTGGCAAGAACTATACGGAGGCTGTGGATATCCTTGAGAGAATTTCAGTTAATGATTTCGACTACCCCGTTGCCAGGTTACGTACCATAAATAAAACCAGTGGGAAATTGAAGGTTGATGAACTAACATCCATCCATGATGAGATTTCGAACCTCACTAGTATGGTGAGAACATTGCAAAAGAACAATGAGGCTCAAGAAATGAAAGCATTAGAACCATTCTGCACCATTTGTGGAGAGAGCCACCATGTGGATGATTGCCCCGCCAACCCTGAGTCAATAAATTATATTGGCAACATAAATCACTATTTTAATCCTAACTCAAATACTTATAATGCAGGATGGAGGCAGAACCCGAACCTAGCTAGGGGAAATCAAGGACCCTGTAACCCCCTTAACCCAGCCCAGACGGTTGAACCGAATTAAGAAGTTCACACGGGGAAAACCAAAGTCAACCCGAAAGTCAACCTTGATTAACGACCTTTTTTTTTCTTTTTAATCTTGTCTAAATGCAACTAAACCCTAGATATATTCATACAATCAGCATACTCAAAGACCAGCGCATTCGGAAAACATTCAGGGACTTAATTGAACGAAACATGAATTTAGGGACCAAATTGTAAATTCTGAAAATTATAGGGACTTAACCCAATTAAAAGTTACCAATATGAAATTAATCATCTTTCATGCTTCTATGCCAAATTTCAGCTCAAACGGACATCTCAAACTCATTCAATTGCAATAACAAGGTTCGGGACTAAAACGCAAACATTTCAAAACATATAACCATCAAATTCAGAGCCCAACGGTCGAGTGTTCCGAAACAGAGAGGACCTGTTCCGAAACGCGGTACCGTTCCGAAACGGGTTCCGAAACAAGGCTTGGCAGTAGCATTTCCGTTCCGGAACGGTTCCTCCCGTTTCGCAGCGCCTAGGCCATTTCAGGCCCCTGTTCCGAAACGGTAGCACCCGTTCCGATACGGCCTGCCCAGATTGCAGAAAATCAGCTGGTTTAACACTCAATTGACCCATCAAACATGCTCCAAAAGCCACCAAATTATACCAGCAAGTCATTCGACATTCAAGGAACATAATTGCATCAACCATACACAAACATGGCATCAATTAAACAAATCCCCAATTCTATAGGCATGCATCCTACTTAGAAAACCACTCAAGCATCAATATACCAAAACCACCTCACAAAGGCCAATTACATGTTCCAACATCAATAACATCATAGAACCAACTTAGGGAGTCCAAAACATCTCCCAAAACAACAACATAGGTTCCCCATTGCCAAATGCCCAAAAGCTAATAGTGTTAGAAAACATTCACCATACATGAGCTTAAACCTTCACTTGGATTCTTGGCTCCTTGCTGTCCTTATAAGCACTTCAATGCTCTGCATTATTGGTTTAAGAAAAGAGAGAGCGTAAGCCAATAGTTTAGTGAGGAATGCTCATTTAAAACAACTCAACAATGCATTTGTAAAACACCTTTATAAACCTTAATTGAAAACATCATTTCTACATGCACTTTAGCATTTAAAACAAGCATTTCATGCTTCAAGTTTATAATATCATGTCATATTGGCCACAAGTGATACATTCAATACAAGAATCATCCATGGACTTTTAACCACCATGATGTTCTTCAATTCCCAAGGACCACACACGGACTTTTAACCACCTTTGTGTCCTTAACAAGAATCACCCATGGACTTTTAACCACCATGGTGTTCTTAAATACACAAGGCTCACATAAGGACTTTTAACCACCTTTGTGACCTTAACCAAGAACCAACCATGGACTTTTAACCACCATGTTGTTCTTAAAATATACAAGATTCACACAAGGACTTTTAACCACCTTTGTGATCTTAACCAAGAACCAACCATGGACTTTTAACCACCATGTTGTTCTTAAAATATACAAGATTCACACAAGGACTTTTAACCACCTTTGTGATCTTAACCAAGAACCAACCATGGACTTTTAACCACCATGTTGTTCTTAACACAAGAACCATCTATGGACTTTTAACCACCATAGTGTTCTTAGCCATTCTCAAATCATCACTTGCCAATATACAACATTTAACAACAATATTCCACTGTTTTAAAGCATTTAACAAAGCCATAATCATCATGCATCGTTAAGTATCAAAACCACATTTAACAATGTTCAAAAACAAGGATCCCTTACCTTGAGCATCCTTCAACACATGGCTTATAAAATCAGCAAATAATCATGCTAAAATATGCTTTCAAAACAGAATTTAAAACATGCAAACAAATCACATTGCACTCAACCAACTCATGGTTCATCATCAAGAGAGTTTTTCCGAAAACTTACTCTTGAGCTTAGCAAAGTTGTTTAGACTTAAACTAAGCTCCCAAACCTTCAAAACATTGGTTTTAAAGCTGAAAACCAAAATCCACTCACCGATTCCGTTTCGCCACTTGCCGAAACACCAATCAAGCTACCGGATCACCACCACAAGGATCCAAAGATGACTCCCATGTTTTAAACACATCAAAGCAGAGGATTAATGCATCATCATGCATTAATATCTTCAATGAAAGCACCTAAACTCGCTGCTCTCATCCATACTCCATTTTCGGCTACCAAACACAACCGAAAACACATCCAAACAACTCCACAACACTACCCAGCCAAGATCCATCAATTCTAAACATCCTTAAACATCAATTAACATCCAAAAAGGATCTAACCACGTCCTTATACCTCCAGCTATAACAGATCATCAAGATCACTCCAAAACAACCAAAAACTCAAGCCAAAACTTAGGAAATTTAACCTATCCGGGATTGCATTGATTAAACCTCAATTTCTCATCAATTACACATCCATTTTACATCAAAATGACATCTCAAAACAATGCCCAATCAGATCATACGAATTTCATCAAATTAAAAGCAAATCTTGCATTTTAAAGCCAAGATCAAGAACACAATTGTAAAACCTTTAATAAAACATAAATCAAGGATTGAGAACTTGGGAATTTCAGTAAAGAACTGAGAATTTAGAGGAGAAGGACGTTCATACCTCTAAACTTGAGTTTCTCCCTTTTTGGAACCAAATTCTTTAAAATCCAAATAGCAAATGCTAAGGTTTTGTTGAAGAGATGAATAGAGATCAAAAGAGGATTGAAATCTCATATTTGGATGCCAAAATCAGAGGGAAAATGTGTTGGAGAATGTGTTTGGTTTGAGAGAAAAGATGAGAGAAAAGGAAAATGGGAATTTGGAAAAGTTAGTTGAAAATGCCAAAAATATCTTTCCCTCCCTTTTACTTTTATTTTAAACCATTAATTAATCCTTTAATATTTAAGAAAAATCTGGAGAAACTCCTATTGGGTAAATAGCTCCTTAAAGATTCAAAGTTTCAATCCCTTTTAAAATAGTCACACAGTTTTCAAAAATTACATTTTGGTCACTAACCCAAAATGTCACCCTTCCAAACCTCATTTTGCAAAATTGACTTCACCATTCTCTTATATATAATAAAAGAGGATTTTAAGACATTTTCCATATTTTAATGCAACCCGAACTAGGCCTTCCTAAATTCACTCTTTTATAATCGAACCGCCACCCGACCGGCCCGGTCCAAACCCAAAACTTCTAAGCCCAAAATTGGGGCGTTACAACTCTCCCCCCCCCTTAAGAAATTTTGTCCTCGAAATTTACCTGAAGGAAAGAGGTACGGAAACTGCTTCAGCATGTCATCCTTCCGTTCCCACGTGGCTTCTTCAACACCACGATGCTTCCACAACACCTTTACCAGCTCAATGTTCTTGCCTCGAAGAACTTTACTATCCGAATCCAGAATCTTCACCGGTTCCTCATCATAGGTCAAATCCGGATTCAATTCCACTTCTTCCACATGCATCACATGTGAAGGATCCGATCTATACTTCCGAAGCATAGAAACATGAAACACATCATGAATCTTTTCCAACTCTTGAGGTAACCTCAACTTGTACGCAACAGGACCCACACGCTCAACCACCTCATATGGTCCAATGTACCTAGGGCTCAACTTACCCTTTCGACCAAACCTCATCACCTTTTTCCAAGGCGAAACCGTCAAAAACACACGGTCACCCACCGCATACTCAATCTCCTTACGCTTCAAATCCGCGTAAGACTTTTGTCGATCAGAAGCTGCTTTCAAACGCTCACAAATGAGCTTCACCTTCTTGGTGGTTCCTTTCAACAAAGCCGGCATCGAAACCAACTTCTGACCCGTTTCAGCCCAACAAAGAGGAGTCGTACACTTCCTCTCGTACAAAGCTTCATAAGGTGCCATTTGAATACTTGCCTGATAACTATTATTATAGGCAAACTCCACCAAAGGCAAATGTTTCTCCAAAGAGCCCTAGAACTCAATCACGCAACACCTCAACATATCCTCCAAAACCTGGATAACACGCTCGGACTGACCATCCAACTGAGGATGATAAGATGTACTGAAATTCAACCGTGTACCCAAAGCTTGATGCAAACACTGCAAAAAACGCGATGTAAACCTCGGATCCCTATCCGACACAATCGACTTAGGCACGCCATGCAGCCGCACAATCTCAGCAATGTACAGCTCCGCAAGCTTATCCAAAGAGTACGTAGTATGCACAGGCAAGAAATGTGCACACTTCGTCAGGCGATCCACAATCACCCACACCGAATTCTTCTTCGATGGTGACAAAGGTAAACCAGACACAAAATCCATGGTAATCCTTTCCCACTTCCATTCAGGAATTCTCAAGAGTTGCAACAACCCTGAAGGAAACTGATGCTCAGCCTTAACCCGCTGACACACCATGCACTTGCTGACAAACTCAACAACATCCTTCTTTAAACCCACCCAATAGTACTCATCACGAAGATCACGATACATCTTAGTACTACCAGGGTGCATAGCAAAAGGACTACTATGACCTTCAGTCAGAATAGCACGCCTCAACTCAGCATCATTGGGCACTACTATCCGACTCCCAAAACATAACACTCCATCATCATTAAAACAAAAATCCAAAGGCCTACCCTTCGCGATATCCTGTACATGAGGTACCAAGGAATCATCCAACAACTGCTTTTCCTTAATCAACTGAACCAAAGATGGTTTCACTTGCAACTCAGCCACAAGACCACCATCACGCGAAATACTCAAACTAGCAAACATAGCCCTCAACTCAACATCTACCTTCCTACTCAAGGCATCCGCTACAACATTAGCTTTTCCAGGGTGATACTCAATCGTCAAATCATAATCCTTGAGCAACTCCACCCAACTTCGCTGCCTAAGATTCAACTCCTTCTGAGACATCAGATACTTCAAACTCTTGTGATCAGTGTACACAGTACACTTCTCACCATACATATAATGTCTCCAGATCTTCAAAGCAAAAACCACCGCAGCCAACTCAATATCATGCGTAGGATAATTGCGCTCATGCACCTTCAACTGCCGTGATGCATAAGCCACCACCTTACCCTCTTGCATCAACACACATCCTAAACCAACATAGGACGCATCGCTATACACCACAAACTCTTTCCCTGATTCAGGCTGAACCAAGATCGGAGCTTGCGTCAAAGCTGCCTTAAGCTTCTCAAAAGCCTGCTGCCTCGCCTCCGTCCACTCATACTTAACATCTTTTTGCAACAACTTCGTCAAAGGTGCAACAATCTTTGAAAAACCATCCACGAACCTCCGGTAGTATCCCGCCAAACCAAGGAAACTACGGACCTCATGAACAGACTTAGGAACTTTCCAATTCATCACTGCCTCAATCTTCTGAGGATCAACACGAATCCCTTCAGCAGAAACCACATGACCAAGAAATACCATTTCACTTAACCAGAACTCACACTTGCTCAGCTTAGCATAAAGTTGATTCTTCAACAAAGCTTGCAACACAATCCTCAAATGCTCTTCATGCTCCTCCTCAGTACGCGAGTACACGAGGATATCATCAATGAACACCACAACAAACTTATCCAAGTATTCATGAAATACTCGGTTCATCATGTCCATGAAAGCTGCATGAGCATTTGTCAAACCAAACGGCATCACAAGGAACTCATAATGCCAATACCTCGTCCTGAAAGCTGTCTTAGGCACATCCACATCCTTCACCTTCAACTGGTAATACCCTGACCTTAAGTCAATCTTAGAGAACACAGTTGCTCCCCGAAATTGATCAAAAAGATCATCAATTCTCGGCAATGGATACCGATTTTTAATAGTCAACTTGTTCAGCTGACGATAATCAATGCACATCCTCATAGTGCCATCCTTCTTCTTCACAAACAAGACCGGTGCACCCCAAGGTGACACACTCGGCCGAATGAAACCACGATCAAGCAACTCTTGCAATTGCGTCTTCAGCTCCTTCAACTCCTTCAACTCCTTAGGTGCCATTCTATAAGGGGTAATGGACACTGGAGTTGTGTTCTCATACAGCTCAATCCCAAACTCCACTTCGCGATTAGGAGGTAATCCAAGCAACTCCTCAGAAAACACACCAGGAAACTCTCGCACAATCCTGATATCTTGCACACGCAACTCCTTAGAGCTAGGATTCATCACAAAAGCAAGATAAGCTTCACATCCTTGCCTCATCATCCGGCTCGCTTCCAATGTAGACACCACATTGGCAAGAAACTTCACATTCTCACCAACCACAACAACCTCATAATCATCCGCAAGCTTCAACGAAACTCGCTTATTTTCACAATCCACTACAACACGATGCTCAACAAGCCAATCCATACCAAGGATTACATCAAAACCATAGAAAGGCAATTCCATAAGATCAACAGGAAAAACATGATATTGAACAATCAAAGGACATCTTCTATAAAGCTTTCGAGTCACAACAGTCTCACCAAAAGAACTAGTGACACGCATACCAACATCCAAAGACTCAACAGGCAAACCAAGCAATTCATCATGCTCACGCAATATGTATGAGTGCGTAGATCCAGAATCAATCAAGGAAAGTAATGACAAGGATTGCAAAGTAAAAGTACCTGCGATCACATCCGTGTCATTCCTCCCCTCCCGCTGAGCATACACCCTAGTCTGGCCACCACCCTCAGGCTGAACAGCTACAACATGAGCTACATTCCGACCACCTTCCTCTCTCCGCTGAAAATTACCACGGCCGCGCCCACGACCTCTCTGTGGTGCAATAACAACAGGAGCACGCACTTGGCCACCAGCCAACATAGGACACTCTCTCCTCAAGTGATCTGTAGATCCACAGTTCCAGCATGAATTACCAGCCGCCACAACAGGAGCTTGCACCTCCCTCACAGCTCGAGGACAATCACGTTTCATATGACCACGCGATCCACATGTCCAACATGCGCTCGGATCAACTTTAGCCTTGCCTCCCTGAGCAAGCACACCACCACCTCGCTTAGCTGAGGACTGATACTTCTGATCACGTCCCTTCTTGTTCCGCCCACCACCGGAACTATAATCAGCAGCTCGCTTACCAGCACTTGACCCAGCACTTCTAGAAGATAAACCCAAGTTCATCTCAATGTCCTTTGCTCGGCCAACCAGCACATCAAAATCATTATACTCAGAAGCCAGCATATACGTCTTTACATCCGTCACCAAACCATAACGGAACCTTTCACACCTTTCCCGCTCATCCGGAACAAGCTCAGGTGCGTATTGACTGAGTCGGACAAATTGAACTTCGTATTCAGCCACTGTCATGCTCCCTTGGGTAAGAGACATGAATTCCCTTTTCTTTTCATCTAGGTACCTCACACCCAGATACCTTCTCTTGAATGCGTTCTGGATGAACGTCCAAGTTACATCAGCTTCCGCCATCCCAGAGATAGTGGTTGTCCACCAAGTATACGTATCATCCTGCAGCAAGGATACTACACAGCCCAGCTTCTGCACACCAGTGCAACTCATTTGACCCAAGATTCTCTTGGTACTTTCCAACCAAGCCTCAGAACCTTCAACAGACAAACCCCTGAACTCAGTCCCTCCCAGACTGCGCAAACGCTCCAAGGGTAGTCTAACTCCAGCATCTCCCTGATGCCCAGCTCCTTGAGCTCCAGCTACCACTGCTCGAAAAGCACCAGCAATAGCTTGAACCAACATTGTCATGTCAGGAACAGCTTGCCCCTGACCAGCTTCAGGTCCAGCACCCTCAGCACCTGCACCAGCTGCAGCTCCATCACCCCCAGCACCACCACCACCAGGCGGAGGAGGTAAATCCACCACATTCTCAGCGTTCTCTTCATTTTCATTTTGAGCCATAGCTCGCGTATTAACTCTCAACTCTCTACGAGGTGCCATTCACTAACAATGCAATCACAATGCAAATAAACAAAATCAGGCCCAGCAAGGTAAGCAATCCAAGTACTCAAGCTCATTTCCACTTAAAAACAAATCATTACATTAGCTTTGATTTGGCAATGGGTACCCTCAACATGCTTCATCACAGCATACAACACAATTGTAACATATTTACAATTCGCACATCATGCTTTCACTCAACAAGCATACAAAGCATACATACTTTAATCACCCACATAATCATTCCCAATTACTCGAGAACTCAGCTCTGATACCACCAAATGTAACCCCCTTAACCCGGCCCAGACGGTTGAACCGAATTAAGAAGTTCACACGGGGAAAACCAAAGTCAACCCGAAAGTCAACCTTGATTAACGACCCTCTTTTTTTTTCTTTTTAATCTTTTCTAAATGCAACTTAACCCTAGATATATTCATACAATCAGCATACTCAAAGACCAGCGCATTCGGAAAACATTCAGGGACTTAATTGAACGAAACATGAATTTAGGGACCAAATTGTAAATTCTGAAAATTATAGGGACTTAACCCAATTAAAAGTTACCAATATGAAATTAATCATCTTTCATGCTTCTATGCCAAATTTCAGCTCAAACGGACATCTCAAACTCATTCAATTGCAATAACAAGGTTCAGGACTAAAATGCAAACATTTCAAAACATATAACCATCAAATTCAGAGCCCAACGGTCGAGTGTTCCGAAACAGAGAGGACCTGTTCCGAAACGCGGGACCATTCCAAAACGGGTTCCGAAACAAGGCTTGGCAGTAGCATTTTCGTTCCGGAACGGTTCCTCCCGTTTCGCAACGCCTAGGCCATTTCAGGCCCCTATTCCGAAACGGTAGCACCCGTTCCGATACGGCCTGCCCAGATTACAGAAAATCAGTTGGTTTAACACTCAATTGACCCATCAAACATGCTCCAAAAGCCACCAAATTATACCAGCAAGTCATTCGACATTCAAGGAACATAATTGCATCAACCATACACAAACATGGCATCAATTAAACAAATCACCAATTCTATAGGCATGCATCCTACTTAGAAAACCACTCAAGCATCAATATACCAAAACCACCTCACAAAGGCCAATTACATGTTCCAACATCAATAACATCATAGAACTAACTTAGGGAGTCCAAAACATCTCCCAAAACAACAACATAGGTCCCCCGTTGCCAAATGCCCAAAAGCTAATAGTGTTATAAAACATTCACCATACATGAGCTTAAACCTTCACTTGGATTCTTGGCTCCTTGCTGTCCTTATAAGCACTTCAATGCTCTGCATTATTGGTTTAAGAAAAGAGAGAGCGTAAGCCAATAGCTTAGTGAGGAATGCTCATTTAAAACAACTCAACAATGTATTTGTAAAACACCTTTATAAACCTTAATTGAAAACATCATTTCTACATGCACTTTAGCATTTAAAACAAGCATTTCATGCTTCAAGTTTATAACATCATGTCATATTGGCCACAAGTGATACATTCAATACAAGAATCATCCATGGAGTTTTAACCACCATGATGTTCTTCAATTCCCAAGGACCACACAAGGACTTTTAACCACCTTTGTGTCCTTAACAAGAATCACCCATGGACTTTTAACCACCATGGTGTTCTTAAATACACAAGGCTCACATAAGGACTTTTAACCACCTTTGTGACCTTAACCAAGAACCAACCATGGATTTTTAACCACCATGTTGTTCTTAAAATATACAAGATTCACACAAGGACTTTTAACCACCTTTGTGATCTTAACCAAGAACCAACCATGGACTTTTAACCACCATGTTGTTATTAAAATATACAAGATTCACACAAGGACTTTTAACCACCTTTGTGATCTTAACCAAGAACCAACCATGGACTTTTAACCACCATGTTGTTCTTAACACAAGAACCATCTATGGACTTTTAACCACCATAGTGTTCTTAGCCATTCTCAAATCATCACTTGCCAATATACAACATTTAACAACAATATTCCACTGTTTTAAAGCATTTAACAAAGCCATAATCATCATGCATCGTTAAGTATCAAAACCACATTTAACAATGTTCAAAAACAAGGATCCCTTACCTTGAGCATCCTTCAACACATGGCTTATAAAATCAGCAAATAATCATGCTAAAATATGCTTTCAAAACAGAATTTAAAACATGCAAACAAATCACATTGCACTCAACCAACTCATGGTTCATCATCAAGAGAGTTTTTCCGAAAACTTACTCTTGAGCTTAGCAAAGTTGTTTAGACTTAAACTAAGCTCCCAAACCTTCAAAACATTGGTTTCAAAGCTGAAAACCAAAATCCACTCACCGATTCCGTTTCGCCACTTGCCGAAACACCAATCAAGCTACCGGATCACCACCACAAGGATCCAAAGATGACTCCCCTGTTTTAAACACATCAAAGCAGAGGATTAATGCATCATCATGCATTAATATCTTCAATGAAAGCACCTAAACTCCCTGCTCTCATCCATACTCCATTTTCGGCTACCAAACACAACCGAAAACACATCCAAACAACTCCACAACACTACCCAGCCAAGATCCATCAATTCTAAACATCCTTAAACATCAATTAACATCCAAAAAGGATCTAACCACGTCCTTATACCTCCATCTATAACAGATCATCAAGATCACTCCAAAACAACCAAAAACTCAAGCCAAAACTTAGGAAATTTAACCTATCCGGGATTGCATTGATTAAACCTCAATTTCTCATCAATTACACATCCATTTTACATCAAAATGACATCTCAAAACAATGCCCAATCATATCATACGAATTTCATCAAATTAAAAGCAAATCTTGCATTTTAAAGCCAAGATCAAGAACACAATTGTAAAACCTTTAATAAAACATAAATCAAGGATTGAGAACTTGGGAATTTCAGTAAAGAACTGAGAATTTAGAGGAGAAGGACGTTCATACCTCTAAACTTGAGTTTCTCCCTTTTTGGAACCAAATTCTTGAAAATCCAAATAGCAAATGCTAAGGTTTTGTTGAAGAGATGATTAGAGATCAAAAGAGGATTGAAATCTCATATTTGGATGCCAAAATCAGAGGGAAAATGTGCTGGAGAATGTGTTTGGTTTGAGAGAAAAGATGAGAGAAAAGGAAAATGGGAATTTGGAAAAGTTAGTTGAAAATGCCAAAAATATCTTTCCCTCCCTTTTACTTTTATTTTAAACCATTAATTAATCCTTTAATATTTAAGAAAAATCTGGAGAAACTCCTATTGGGTAAATAGCTCCTTAAAGATTCAAAGTTTCAATCCCCTTTAAAACAGTCACACAGTTTTCAAAAATTACATTTTGGTCACTAACCCAAAATGTCACCCTTCCAAACCTCATTTTGCAAAATTGACTTCACCATTCTCTTATATATAATAAAAGAGGATTTTAAGACATTTTTCCATATTTTTAATGCAACCCGAACTAGGCTTTCCTAAATTCACTCTTTTATAATCGAACCGCCACCCGACCGGCCCGGTCCAAACCCAAAACTTCTAAGCCCAAAATTGGGGCGTTACAGATCCAACCAATACAATGCCCAACCACAGAACAACAATCCCCAATGCCAATATAATGCCCAACGTTAGAAAAATGCCATGCCAGAAGTCAATCAGAATGCTGTGCAGCGGGCACAAAATAATTTCCATGCAGGGAAAAGGAACAACCGGGGGACTTTGACAGAATACATGGAGAGGAATGATGCCACTACCCAAAGTTTGGTAGCTTCGATACAAAACTTGGAGATCCAGATTGGGCATATTGACAATGCACTCAACAACCGACCCTAGGGAGCTTTTCCAAGTGACACAGAAGACGCTAGGTCGAGGAACAATAAACAATCCAAAGCTATAACTCTTTGGAGCGGTAAGCAGTGCGAGGCTGAGACATCCAACAACCAACTAGTTCATCATCAAAAGGAAGAGAAGAGACTGATAGATGTACCACAAGATTCGGAGAACAAAGAAGAAGATGGAAATATTGCCAGCCATCATACTAATGTCAATAATAAGACTAACCAAACAACAATCTGATGCCATCAAACTGTTGGCAAATCTAGTAGAACCGACATATGTTTATCCACCTCCACCCTTTTTGCAAAGGTTATAGAAGCATAAGCATGGTCATCAATTTAAGCGTTTCTTGGAAGTGCTAAAACAATTGCAGATCAATATACCATTAGTGGAAGCACTCGAGTAGATGCCCATATAACGCCTCGGTTTTGGGCTTAGCGGTTTATGGGTTAATTAGACAGCCTGGTGGACCAGGTTAGAGATTCGAGCCGGGTTTGGGATTGGATATTTTTATGCGAGATAGAAATATGGAAAATGGTTAAAAATCCTTATTTAATATGTCAATGATTTTGGTGAAATCAATTTTGGAAAAATGAGTTTTGGAAATTTGACATTCTGGGACGAGTGACCAGAACATGAAAGTGAAAAATTGTTTTAGAGACTGTTTTGTAAAAGGGTCAAAACTTTGAATCTTTAAGGAGCTAATATACCTAAGTGTTTTATCATATTTTCTCTCAATTGAGTTAGTTTTAAATGTTTTAATTAAATGATTAAAAGGAATTAATTAAAGGAAGGTAGTTATTTTCACAAAAAACCAATTTGGCTTGATTTTCTATTCTCCAAACTTTTCTCACAAAGTCTTTTCATCCAAATATTTATTTTCCAACAAAGACTTGAGGTAGTTGTCTTGTTTTCTTAAATTAAAGATTCCTAATAGATTTTCTAACTTGTTTCTACAAAATCTCATTGATTTCCTTTGTTTTTTAAGATGTATAATCATCCAATTGAGAGGGATTTCAATCATTAAAGGCGAGGTTCGTTCTTCTCCTTTAATGAATGGTTCTTTACTGAAATTCCCAAGTTCTTGATCCTTTATATATGTTTTCTAATTGGTTTTGATGATTTAATTGTGGAAATTTGGTTTAATTGGTGAAATTTATTGAGATTCGTTTTGTATCTGTTTTATTGAATTCTTGACCAGATTAGAACATGATTATGATGTCTTATAATGTTAATGAGTTGATTTTAACATTGGTATCCCAAAACTAGTTGAATCTCTAATTATCTAGGTTTCTAGTGATGAGTTCTTGAGGAGTTGTGGTGGTTTTATGTAAGTTGGAGGTATAAGGTTTTTATTGGATGAATTTTGGATGTTATTTGATGTAGATTAGTTGTTAGATTTGAGAGTTTATGGATGGGCTTTGTTTAGCTTGAGTTTGAGGTTGGTTTCGGTTGTTTCGGATGGGTGTTTGGTAGCATTTAGCAAGACAATGTTGATGATTGATATTGCTGGGTTAATGAATGCATTGTGATGCATTGTTCCTCTATTTTTGTATGATTAAAACGGGGGAGGTTGATTCTATAGCTATCGGTGAAGCTTTGGAGGCTTCAGACGCTTGAATTCCCGTCAGCGAATTGAAGTTTCGCGTGTCGGTGAGCTTTTACGAAGTATAAGTGTATTTTCTCTTAGTCGAGCTTTTACGAAGTGATTTATGCACTTGGTTTTGATTTCGTGATACCTACTGTTTATGCATGATTTAAAGTATGAAATATATTGTTTTTAATCATGAAATGATGATGGATGCACGTGGTAAGTGATCCATGTAAGTATGTATTTTATACATGTGTTTAAAGCATGGTTTTTGCTTTGAGAAAATGGTTTTGTGTTGATGCATATGAAAATAGTGAGGTATGTGGTTATAATGAATTATATTTGCAAGTGATGTGGTTTAAAAATGTTATCAGATATACTTGGTCAGCCATAGTATTGAGTGTACTATAAATAAGTCACCTTGGATGTTGAGGGGTTGGTGTCTCGTAACTCCATCCAAGTACCCTAACGGTCGAGGGGTTGGTGTCCCATAAGCTTTCGTTAGTGGATTAAGCATCTAACCAATGATTGGGGTTGGTGTCTCCGTGGGTTGTAATTGTACTCGGTTGTTAATGTACCACAATTGTGATTGTATCGCTATTCCGATTGAGATTTCTTGAAGTGTTGTGTGAACACTTGTTGAATCCGTGTATTTGATGAACTATTTTAGAAATAAAACTTGGTTAATGATCACTTGTAAGCCATTATAATTGTCGATGTATCATGTAAAGGTTTATGTTGTATAATGTGGGTTATACATGTTACTCTTTAAGCTTTGCATATGATTTGTTATGCTTGAGAAGGCTTAATTTGAGGTTTAGCAATGAGACTTGTTGTTTAACTATGATACATGATGCATAAGGTTTAATATGCTGATTTTGGAAAAGTTTAAGTGCATGGTTTTCAAGGCGTGATATTTTGCAATAGGATTGAAATAATGATTTTAATGGTTTTGAGAAATTGGTTTTAAATTGCATTGATGGTGTTTTGTTTTGAGCAGTCCTCACTAAGCCTAGTGTGCTTACGCTCTCTTTGTCCATCAATGCAGAGAATTAAAAGAGTGGAGGCAGCAAGTGAGCAAGGAGGATCCAAGGGCTTCGTTCTTTGAAAGTATGGTTTCAAACTAGACTTTTAGTAATAAAGGCAATGAGGTTCATTGTTGATTTGGGAGTGTGTTTGTTAAACTCCATGTTTGAGCAAGTTTATATTGTTGTTTTGAAGTTGTAAATGGCCTTTATATGTTGGTTTTGCTTGGGATTAATGTTTTGGATGTTGGATGGTTTATTTTCTAAGAAACATGCCTCTAGATTTCCTTTGAAGCATGATGTTGTTTCTTGATGATAATTTTTTGTTGGATTGGCATGATTTGGTCTCTAATATGTTTGTGTTTATGTTTAAGGCATGTTGGTATTAGTTTGAAAGCTTAAAAGCATGAAAAACAAACAAATTGGGACATTTCAGGCCCAGGTGTAATATACGAGTAGAGGTGTATCGATATGAGTAAGTGTATTTTGGGTAGGTGTATCGATACATGTAGAGGTGTATCGATACATGTAAGTCTATTTTGGCAAGGTGTATTGATATGAGTAGAGGTGTATCGATACGGTTTTGAGCTACTGTAATTTTGGAAAAATGGTTTGTAACTCGCGTATCGATACGCCTAGGGACTGTATCGATACTCCCCCGCGTACCTATACACATTGGAGCCGTACCTATATGCATGATAGTTAAGTTGGTTATTTTTGTTAATAAAGGTTTTAAATTCTTCTGTTTTGGTCCTTGATTGTTATACATGCAATTAAATGAGCTCGAATGGTCGTTTAGAGCTGAAATTTGAAATGGAAGTATGGAACTTGATTAATTAAGGATTGGTAACTTAAAATTTGGCTAAGTCTTTATAATTTTCCAGATTTGTAATTTGGTCCCTTATGTTCGTGATTGCAATTGTATGCCCTATTGATGTCTGATTGGAGTGAGACTTGAACCGTTGCTAGCATGTGCACCACAAATTAATAAATTGTATCTAGATAACATAAATGAAAAAAATGGATGTAATTCAAACAATCTTTTCACGAGTTTTCTTTAGCAAACTCAATGTAGCTCGTTCAGTTCGGTCGGGCCTCTAGGTCGGGTCGAGGGAGTTACATTTCTTGGTATCATAGCTAGGTTTGCGATAATTGGGAGGTAAGTTTGTGACTGTTTATTGTTTTTGTTGATTGATTAAACCAACTTTTTGATAAATTGGAATGTTGATACTGGTTGAATGTTGTTAATTGTTATGCACAATGATTGTTATATATATGTTGATTATCATATGCCATGTGGTTTTTTTTTGGGAAACCATTACCTTATTACTATAGTCTGAAATGTTTTGATTTATAATGGAAGTCTTGGATCCTTGCTTGAAACTGACATGATTGTTTTGTTGAAATTATCATTCCTTAGATATTTTAACACGATGGGACCGAGGAGAGAGTTGAGATCTGGTACGATTGCTGTTGTCGGAGGGCAGGGAAATCAGAAGAATGAAATAACTCTTGGAGGTTTGCCACCTCCTCCACCTAATCCACCTGAGCATGTGGAGCAAGTACCCTCTACGCCAACTAGGCAAGTGTTGGGTGATTTGATGCTTTTAGTCTAGGCGATGACTGGAGTGTTCAAAGCTACTGTTGCTTGAGTGCAAGTACCGATGCCTGCTGTTGGACAAACGGGTTTGCCGTTGGAGCATTTGCATAATCTTGGAGGAGTTGAGTTTCGAGGGTTGGAACTTGTAGCATTCGAGGAGTGGATGGCTAGCACGAATCGAATTTTGGACCAAATGGGGTGCAATGATTCCCGTAAGTTGGTTTGCGATATATCCTTGTTGCAAGGAGACGCCTATAACTTCTGGACTACTATGATCGTGAGCATGGAACCCGATGATGTGACTTGGGATTTCTTTCGAGTTGCCTTTAAGAAGAAGTATCTAGGAGTTAGGTACTTGGATGAAAGGAAGCGCGAGTTTATGGCTCTTGTGCAAGGTAGTATGACTGTGGATGAGTACGAGGTACAATTTGTTCGATTGAGCTAGTATGCTCTTGAGTTAGTGCCAGATGAGAGGCATCATTGTGATTGATTCCATTACAGATTGGTACAATATGTTAAGACTTTTATGTTGGCTTCTGATTATACTGATTTCGAAGTGTTGGTTGTTGCGTGTAAAAGAGTCTATCGCAATAGAGTGCAAGTGTACACGACGCAAGTAGTAAAGTGATACACGAAGTATCGTATGTCGAATCCATAGGGACTAGAAATAGCTTTATCCTTGGATTGATGCACAAAAGAGAAAGAAAAGAGTTTAATTGTTTGTAGGGAAATATTGAAGAATGCTGAAGATAAAATATTAAAAGATTCAGGGTAAAAAAATAGGCTGATATTGATTTGCTCAGTAGTGCATGTGTTGCACTGTATAGGACTTCCTGTTCTGCCGTCGTTCCTGTTGCAACAGCACCTACGGCGACATCAGTCTCTTGTTGTCGCAGCAGCGATCACACAACTCTATACTTCAAGCTTGGCAAGAATCCCTGCTGTGACATGTCCTATCCTTAGGTCAAAGTCTGTAACCCCCTTAACCCGGCCTAGATGGTTGACCCGAATTAAGAAAGTCACACGGGGAAAATCAAAGTCAACCTGAAAGTCAACCTTGATTAACGACCCTTTTTTTTCTTTTTAATCTTGTCTAGATGCACATTAATCCTAATTGTGATCACACAAACATCATACTCAAAGATCACAAACATCAGAGATCAAACAGGGACCCAATTGAACAAATTACAACTTTAGGGACCAAATTGTAATTTCTGATAATTAAAAGGACTTAACCCAAATTAAAGTTACCATCTTGAAATTAATCAAGTTTCATGCTTCTCTGTGAAATTTCAGCTCAAAAGGACTTCCCAAGCTCACACAATAGAACAAACAAGATTTAGGACCAAAACGCAAACAATTCAAAACACATAACTGCCAATGCCAGCCCCTAACGGTCGGACGTTCCGAAACGGACCGACCCCGTTCCGATACACGGGCCATTCCAAAACCGTTCGACACCGTTCCGAAACACGGCCTTGGCAGAGACCAAACCGTTTCGAAACGGTGCACATCGTTTCGGACGCCTGGGTTCGTGTAAGGCACCCGTTCCGAAACGGTGCATACTGTTCCGAAACGCCTACACAGTTTGCAGCAAACAAGCATACCAAATCATGCAATTGCTCATTCAAACATGCTCCAAATGACACCAAACTTTACCAGCATGCAATTAAACATATTTAAGACTTGTAGGAACCAACAAATCAACAATTCAACATCATATGCAAAAAGCCCCAATTCTATAGGCATGCTTCCTACACAAGCTAGCTATTCAAACTCCAAACTTCCAAAACAAGCATATAAGGTTCCAATCCAAAAACCAGCATTTAAAACAACATTCAACATACTTAGGGAGTCTCAAACACCTCCCAAAATATACACATTGGTCCCCCCATTGCCAAAACACACAAAAGCTAATTGTTTAACAAAACCTTCCATACTTTGAGCTTCACTTGAACTTGATTGCTTGCCCTTTCTTGCTGCCCTCAAAGTACTCTAATGCTCTGCATTATTGAATTAAGAAAACGTAGAGAGCGTAAGCAAAAGCTTAGTGAGGCATGCTCATTAAAAACAATTCAATAATGCAATTAAAACCATTTATAAGCCATGCTTAAAATCAATCCTTGCACATGCTCAAAAGCATACTTAAAACAAGCAATCCCATGCTTCAACATAATCATTAAAACAAGCATCTCATGCTTCATAATATACTTAACATGTCATATTGGCTCAAGTGATACATTTCATTTATTAAAACAAGTTCAACAACTTTCCCAAGGACTTTTAAACACCTTGGCCCCAAGGACTTTTAAACACCTTGGCCATGGACTTTTAAACACCATGAATAAGGACCACACAAGGACTTTTAACCACCTTTGTGTCCAATGCTTGAATCACCCCAAGGACTTTTAAACACCTTGGCCCCAAGGACTTTTAAACACCTTGGCCCCATGGACTTTTAAACACCATGGAATGGATCACCTAAGGACTTTTAACCACCTTAGTGTCCGCAACAAGACTCATCCAAGGACTTTTAACCACCTTGATGATCTTAAGTAACAAGGCTCACTCAAGGACTTTTAACCACCTTAGTGACCTTAATCTTTTCAAAACTTCACTTGCCAATATACATCATTATCATCATTTAATCCACTGTTTTAAAGCATTAAACCAAGCCATTTTCATCATGCATTTCAAAGCATCAAACCACATCATTTCAATGTATAAAAACAAGGAACTCCTACCTAGAGTTACCTTCAACATATGGCTTATATCATCAGCAAAATCCATGCTAAAACATGCTTTCAAAACAGTAATTAAAAACATGCAAATCATCATTTTGCAACACATCAAGTCATGGCCACCACTAGAGAGAAAATCCGAAAACTTACACTTGAGCTTAGCAAAGTTGTTTAGACTTAAACTAAGCTCCCAAAACCTTCAAACCTTGGTTTTAAAGCTGAAAATCCAATTTCCACAATTGCACTCACCAATTTCCAATTTGCTTCAAGCCAAAGCACCAAAACAAGCTTCCGGATCAACCAATCTTGGATCCAAAGATGCCTCCCTTGTTTCAACACATCAAAGCAGAGGATTAATGCATCATCATGCATTAATTGCTTCAATGAAAGCACCTAAACTCGCTGCTCTCATCCAACCTCCATTTTCGGCCACCAAACACAACCGAAAATGCATCCAAACCACTTCTAAACAAAGCCCAGCCATAAACCAGCAAAACCTCACTTCCATTAACATCATATAACATCTAAAAACAACCTATTAACAACCTTATACCTCCAGCAACATCAGATCACCAAGATCACCTCAAAAACTACCTTAAAACACAAGCTAAACTTAGGAAACTCAACCTATCCGGGATTGCATCAATCAAGATTCAATTCCACATCATTTTAGAGATCATTTAACATCAAAAACATCTCTTAAAACACAGATTACTCAGATCTAACGAAAATCATCAAAAATCATCAAAATCTTGCATAATAAGCCAAGATCCATAAATCAACTTAAAAGCCTTCAATTAAACATCAATTTAGGATTGAAAACTTAGGAATTTCAGTAAAGAACTGATAGTTTAGAGGAGAAGGACGTTCTTACCTCCAAACTTGTATTTCTCCACTTTTTGCAATCAAAATGCTTGTTGAAACTTGTAGCAATTGAAGAGGTTTTGAAGATACAATGATTTGGAATCAAATGAGAGTTGAAAGGAGGAATTTAGGTGAGAAAATCAGAAACAAATCTCTGGAAATGTAGTGTTTGGTTTGAGAGAAAATGAGAGAAAGAAAATGGGAAGTTAGTTGAGAAAATTGCCAAAATGAGTTTTCCCTCCTTTTTGTTATCTTTAAAATCAGAAAATAGCTTATAAAACCTTAGAAAAATCTGGAGAAATCACCTTTGGATTAATAGCTCCTTAAAGATTCAAAGTTCCAATCCTTTATAAAATAGCCACCAAACTTGCGAAAATTACATTTTGGTCACTAGCCAAAATGTCACACTTCCAAAACTCATTTTCCAAAATTGATTTCACAGTTCACTTAATTATATTAAAAGATGATTTTAGAACATTTTTCCATATTTTTAATGCAACCCGAACTAGGCTTTCCTAATTTAACCCCTTAAGATTCGAACAGCACTTTGACCAACCGGTCAACGCCCAAAACTCCTAAGCCCAAAACCGGGGCGTTACAACTCTCCCCCCCTTAAGAAATTTCGTCCTCGAAATTTACCTGAAGGAAAGAGATAAGGAAACTGCTTCAGCATGTCTTCCTTCCGCTCCCACGTGGCTTCCTCAACACCTCGATGCTTCCACAGCACCTTCACCAACTCAATGGTCTTGCCACGAAGAACCTTGCAATCCGAATCCAGAACCTTCACCGGTTCCTCATCATAGGTCAAATCCGGATTCAAAACCACATCCTCCACAGGCATCACATGCGAAGGATCAGATCTATACTTCCGGAGCATAGAAACATGGAACACATCATGAATCTTCTCCAACTCCTGAGGTAACCTCAACCGATATGCAACAGGACCCACACGCTCAACCACCTCATATGGTCCAATGTACCGAGGGCTCAACTTACCCTTCCGGCCAAACCTCATCACCTTCTTCCAAGGCGAAACCTTCAAGAACACACGGTCACCCACCGCATACTCTATCTCCTTACGCTTCAAATCCGCGTAAGACTTTTGCCGATCAGAGGTAGCCTTCAACCTCTCACAAATGAGCTTCACCTTCTCGGTGGTCCCTTTCAACAAAGCAGGCATCGAAACCAACTTTTGACCAGTTTCAGCCCAACAAAGAGGAGTCCTACACTTCCTCCCATACAGAGCCTCATAAGGTGCCATCTGTATACTCGCCTGATAATTATTGTTATAAGCGAACTCAACCAAGGGTAGATGCTTCTCCCAAGAACCTTGGAACTCAATCACGCAGCATCTCAACATATCCTCCAAAATCTGAATAACCCGCTCAGACTGACCATCCGACTGAGGATGATAGGATGTACTGAAATGCAACCTTGTACCCAGAGCTTGATGCAAACACTGCCAGAAACGCGATGTGAACCTCGGATCCCTATCCGACACAATCGACTTAGGCACACCATGCAACCTCACTATCTCAGCAATGTACAGCTCTGCCAGCTTATCCAAAGAAAACGTAGTATGCACAGGCAAGAAATGCGCACACTTCGTCAAGCGATCCACAATCACCCAAACAGAATTCTTCTTTGATGGAGACAAAGGCAAACCAGATACAAAATCCATGGTAACCCTCTCCCACTTCCATTCAGGGATTTTCAACGGTTGCAACAAACCAGAAGGAACCTGATGTTCAGCCTTAACTCGCTGACACACCAAACACTTGCTCACAAACTCTGCAACATCCTTCTTCAAACCTACCCAATAGTACTCATCACGAAGATCACGATACATCCTAGTACTACCAGGGTGCATAGCAAAAGGACTACTATGACCTTCAGTCAGAATAGCACGCCTCAACTCAGCATCAGCAGGCACTACTATTCGACTACCAAAACACAACACACCATCCTCCTTAAAGCAGAAATCCGAAGGTCTACCCTCCGCGATATCCTGAACATGAGACACCAAGGAATCATCCAGCAACTGCTTTTCCTTGATCAACTGAACCAAAGATGGTTTCACTTGCAACTCAGCAACAAGACCACCATCTCGCGATATGCTCAAGCTAGCAAACATCGCCCTCAGCTCAACAGCTACCTTCCTACTCAAAGCATCCGCAACAACATTAGCTTTACCAGGATGATACTCAATCGTCAGATCATAATCCTTGAGCAACTCCAACCAACGTCGCTGCCTGAGATTCAACTCCTTCTGAGACATCAGATACCTCAAACTCTTGTGATCCGTGTACACAGTACACTTCTCACCATACAGATAATGTCTCCAGATCTTCAGAGCAAAAACCACTGCAGCCAGCTCAATATCATGCGTAGGATAGTTGCGCTCATGCACCTTCAACTGCCGCGACGCATAAGCCACAACCTTACCCTCTTGCATCAGCACACACCCCAAACCAACATAGGATGCATCACTATAGACCACAAACTCTTTCCCTGATTCAGGCTGAATCAAGATAGGTGCTTGAGTCAAAGCCGCCTTCAGCTTCTCAAAAGCCTGCTGTCTCGCTTCCGTCCACTCATACTTAACATCCTTTTGCAACAGCTTCGTCAAAGGAGCAGCAATTTTGGAAAAACCATCCACAAACCTCCGGTAGTATCCCGCCAAACCAAGGAAACTACGGACCTCATGAACAGACTTAGGAACTTTCCAGTTCATCACTGCTTCAATCTTCTGAGGATCAACACGAATCCCCTCAGCTGAGACCACATGCCCAAGAAACACCACCTCCTTAAGCCAAAACTCACACTTGCTCAGCTTAGCATAAAGCTGATTCTCCAACAAGGCTTGCAGCACAATCCTCAAATGCTCTTCGTGCTCCTCCTCAGTACGCGAGTACACGAGGATATCATCAATGAACACCACAACGAACTTGTCCAGGTATTCATGAAAAACACGATTCATCATGTCCATGAAAGCAGCAGGAGCATTTGTCAAACCAAACGGCATCACAAGGAACTCATAATGCCCATACCTTGTCCTGAAAGCTGTCTTAGGCACATCCACATCCTTCACCTTCAACTGATAATACCCTGACCTCAAGTCAATCTTAGAGAACACAGCAGCTCCCCTAAATTGATCAAAGAGATCATCAATCCTCGGCAAAGGATACCGATTCTTGATAGTCAACTTGTTCAGCTGACGGTAATCAATGCACATCCTCATAGTGCCATCTTTCTTCTTCACAAACAAGACAGGAGCACCCCAAGGCGACACACTCGGCCGGATGAAACCACGATCAAGCAGCTCTTGCAACTGCGTCTTCAGCTCCTTCAGCTCCTTAGGTGCCATTCTATAGGGAGTAATGGACACAGGAGTTGTATTCTCATACAGCTCAATTCCAAACTCCACCTCGCGGTTAGGAGGTAAACCAGGCAACTCTTCAGGAAAAACACCAGGAAACTCCTTCACAACCTTGATATCTTGCACCCTCAACTCCTTAGAGCTAGGATTCATCACAAAAGCTAGGTAAGCTTCGCAACCTTGCCTCAGCATCCTACTCGCCTCCAAGGTAGACACCACATTAGCAAGAAACTTCACATTCTCGCCAACAACAACAACTTCATAAGATCAACATGAAAGACATGTTCTTGAACAACCAAGGGACACCTTCTATAAAGCTTTCGAGTCACAACAGTTTCACCAAAAGAACTAGTGACACGAACACCAACATCCAAAGACTCAACAGGCAAACCAAGCAATTCAGCATGCTCACGCAAAATGTATGAATGCGTAGATCCAGAATCAATCAAAGAAAGCAATGACAAGGATTGCAAAGTAAAGGTACCTGCAATCACATCAGCATCATTCCTTCCCTCGCGCTGAGCATACACCCTCGCTTGGCCTCCACCCTCAGGCTGAATAGCCACAACATGAGCTACTCCGCGGCCACCTTCCTCTCTCCTCTGAAAATTACCACGGCCGCGCCCACGACCTCTCTGCTGTGCAGCTACAACAGGAGCACGATCTTGGCCACCAGCCAACCTCGGACAATCTCGCCTCAGATGATCAACAGAACCACAGTTCCAACATCCATTACCAGCAGCCACAACAGGAGCTTGCACCTCCCTCACAGCACGAGGACAGTCACGCTTCATGTGACCACGCGAACCGCAGATCCAACAAGCACTTGGTTCAGCTCTAGCAAAACCTCCTCTAGCAGGTGCACCACCACCTCTCTTGGCTGAGGACTGATACTTCTGATCACGTCCCCTCTTGTTCTGTCCACCTCCGGAACTATACTCAGCAGCTCTCTTGCCAGAATTCGCTCCAGCACCTTTCGCAGCTAAACCCAAGTTCATCTCAATGTCCTTGGATCGACTAACCAACACATCAAAATCATTGTACTCAGCAGCCAACATGTAGGTCTTAACCTCCGTCACCAAGCCATAACGGAACCTTTCGCACCTCTCTCGCTCATCAGGTATCAGCTCCGGTGCATACTGACTAAGGCGTACAAACTGCACTTCGTACTCAGCTACACTCATGCTCCCTTGGGTAAGAGACATGAATTCACGCTTCTTCTCATCCAGATATCTCACTCCAAGATATCTCCTCTTGAACGCATTCTGAAAGAATGTCCAAGTAACATCAGCTTCAGCCATCCCAGCTATGGTGGTCGTCCACCACGTATATGCATCGCCTGCAGCAAGGACACAACACAGCCCAAATTTTGCACATCCGTGCAGCTCATCTGACCCAAGATACGCTTGGTACTCTCCAGCCAAGCTTCCGAACTCTCAGCAGACATACCTCTGAACTCAGTCCTTCCAAGACTGCGCAGACGCTTCAAAGGTAATCTGGCTCCAGCATCTCCCTGATGCCCAGCTCCTTGAGCTCCAGCTACTGCTGCTCGAAAAGCACC
The DNA here is from genome assembly GCA_958450335.1 of Hibiscus tridactylites. Lineage (NCBI taxonomy): Eukaryota > Viridiplantae > Streptophyta > Magnoliopsida > Malvales > Malvaceae > Hibiscus > Hibiscus tridactylites. The sequence continues at coordinate 75,452,697 of OY288279.1, forward strand.
CGCAATAGCTTGTACCAGCATAGACATATCAGGCATAGCTTGCCCCTGACCAACCTCTGGTCCAGCAGCTCCAGCACCAGCTGCAGCTTCAGCTCGCTCACCTCCAGCACCACCACCTGGCGGAGGAGGGGGTAACACAGCACTACCCGTATTCTCTTCATTCTCATTCTCGTTAGGAGCCGTAGCTCGCACACTACCTCGTAACTCTCTACGTGGTGCCATACTTTTACCATGCAATCACAATGCAAAAATAAAACAAGTCAGGCCCAGCAAGATAAGCAATCCAAGTATTCAAGCTCAATTTCATTCAAAATCAACTTCATTTCATTAGCTTTTGTTTGGCAATGGGTACCCTCAACATGCAACATCATAGCATACATCTCAATTGCATCAACAACTCAAGCCACTGAACATGCTTTCAAACAACAAGCATACAAGTCAAACATACTTCAATCATGCATACATTCATTCCCAATTACTCGCAAACTCAGCTCTGATACCACCAAATGTAACCCCCTTAACCCGGCCTAGACGGTTGACCCGAATTAAGAAAGTCACACGGGGAAAATCAAAGTCAACCCGAAAGTCAACCTTGATTAACGACCCTTTTTTTTCTTTTTAATCTTGTCTAGATGCACATTAATCCTAATTGTGATCACACAAACATCATACTCAAAGATCACAAACATCAGAGATCAAACAGGGACCCAATTGAACAAATTACAACTTTAGGGACCAAATTGTAATTTCTGATAATTAAAAGGACTTAACCCAAATTAAAGTTACCATCTTGAAATTAATCAGGTTTCATGCTTCTCTGTGAAATTTCAGCTCAAAAGGACTTCCCAAGCTCACACAATTGAACAAACAAGATTCAGGACCAAAACGCAAACAATTCAAAACACATAACTGCCAATGCCAGCCCCTAACGGTCGGACGTTCCGAAACGGACCGACCCCGTTCCGATACACGGGCCGTTCCGAAACCGTTCGACACCGTTCCGAAACACGGCCTTGGCAGAGACCAAACCGTTTCGAAACGGTGCACACCGTTTCGGACGCCTGGGTTCGTGTAAGGCACCCGTTCCGAAACGGTGCATACTGTTCCGAAACGCCTGCACAGATTGCAGCAAACAAGCATACCAAATCATGCAATTGCTCATTCAAACATGCTCCAAATGACACCAAACTTTACCAGCATGCAATTAAACATATTTAAGACTTGTAGGAACCAACAAATCAACAATTCAACATCATATGCAAAAAGCCCCAATTCTATAGGCATGCTTCCTACACAAGCTAGCTATTCAAACTCCAAACTTCCAAAACAAGCATATAAGGTTCCAATCCAAAAACCAGCATTTAAAACAACATTCAACATACTTAGGGAGTCTCAAACACCTCCCAAAATATACACATTGGTCCCCCCATTGCCAAAACACACAAAAGCTAATTGTTTAACAAAACCTTCCATACTTTGAGCTTCACTTGAACTTGATTGCTTGCCCTTTCTTGCTGCCCTCAAAGTACTCTAATGCTCTGCATTATTGAATTAAGAAAACGTAGAGAGCGTAAGCAAAAGCTTAGTGAGGCATGCTCATTAAAAACAATTCAATAATGCAATTAAAACCATTTATAAGCCATGCTTAAAATCAATCCTTGCACATGCTCAAAAGCATACTTAAAACAAGCAATCCCATGCTTCAACATAATCATTAAAACAAGCATCTCATGCTTCATAATATACTTAACATGTCATATTGGCTCAAGTGATACATTTCATTTATTAAAACAAGTTCAACAACTTTCCCAAGGACTTTTAAACACCTTGGCCCCAAGGACTTTTAAACACCGTGGCCATGGACTTTTAAACACCATGAATAAGGACCACACAAGGACTTTTAACCACCTTTGTGTCCAATGCTTGAATCACCCCAAGGACTTTTAAACACCTTGGCCCCAAGGACTTTTAAACACCTTGGCCCCATGGACTTTTAAACACCATGGAATGGATCACCTAAGGACTTTTAACCACCTTAGTGTCCGCAACAAGACTCATCCAAGGACTTTTAACCACCTTGATGATCTTAAGTAACAAGGCTCACTCAAGGACTTTTAACCACCTTAGTGACCTTAATCTTTTCAAAACTTCACTTGCCAATATACATCATTATCATCATTTAATCCACTGTTTTAAAGCATTAAACCAAGCCATTTTCATCATGCATTTCAAAGCATCAAACCACATCATTTCAATGTATAAAAACAAGGAACTCCTACCTAGAGTTACCTTCAACATATGGCTTATATCATCAGCAAAATCCATGCTAAAACATGCTTTCAAAACAGTAATTAAAAACATGCAAATCATCATTTTGCAACACATCAAGTCATGGCCACCACTAGAGAGAAAATCCGAAAACTTACACTTGAGCTTAGCAAAGTTGTTTAGACTTAAACTAAGCTCCCAAAACCTTCAAACCTTGGTTTTAAAGCTGAAAATCCAATTTCCACAATTGCACTCACCAATTTCCAATTTGCTTCAAGCCAAAGCACCAAAACAAGCTTCCGGATCAACCAATCTTGGATCCAAAGATGCCTCCCTTGTTTCAACACATCAAAGCAGAGGATTAATGCATCATCATGCATTAATTGCTTCAATGAAAGCACCTAAACTCGCTGCTCTCATCCAACCTCCATTTTCGGCCACCAAACACAACCGAAAATGCATCCAAACCACTTCTAAACAAAGCCCAGCCATAAACCAGCAAAACCTCACTTCCATTAACATCATATAACATCTAAAAACAACCTATTAACAACCTTATACCTCCAGCAACATCAGATCACCAAGATCACCTCAAAAACTACCTTAAAACACAAGCTAAACTTAGGAAACTCAACCTATCCGGGATTGCATCAATCAAGATTCAATTCCACATCATTTTAGAGATCATTTAACATCAAAAACATCTCTTAAAACACAGATTACTCAGATCTAACGAAAATCATCAAAAATCATCAAAATCTTGCATAATAAGCCAAGATCCATAAATCAACTTAAAAGCCTTCAATTAAACATCAATTTAGGATTGAAAACTTAGGAATTTCAGTAAAGAACTGATAGTTTAGAGGAGAAGGACGTTCTTACCTCCAAACTTGTATTTCTCCACTTTTTGCAATCAAAATGCTTGTTGAAACTTGTAGCAATTGAAGAGGTTTTGAAGATACAATGATTTGGAATCAAATGAGAGTTGAAAGGAGGAATTTAGGTGAGAAAATCAGAAACAAATCTCTGGAAATGTAGTGTTTGGTTTGAGAGAAAATGAGAGAAAGAAAATGGGAAGTTAGTTGAGAAAATTGCCAAAATGAGTTTTCCCTCCTTTTTGTTATCTTTAAAATCAGAAAATAGCTTATAAAACCTTAGAAAAATCTGGAGAAATCACCTTTGGATTAATAGCTCCTTAAAGATTCAAAGTTCCAATCCTTTATAAAATAGCCACCAAACTTTCGAAAATTACATTTTGGTCACTAGCCAAAATGTCACACTTCCAAAACTCATTTTCCAAAATTGATTTCACAGTTCACTTAATTATATTAAAAGATGATTTTAGAACATTTTTCCATATTTTTAATGCAACCCGAACTAGGCTTTCCTAATTTAACCCCTTAAGATTCGAACAGCACTTTGACCAACCGGTCAACGCCCAAAACTCCTAAGCCCAAAACCGGGGCGTTACTTGAAGTTTATTTTATTGAACAGAAAAGATCCTAAAACAGTACAATCCTTGCAACTACTTTACAGAATCAACCCTTAGCCCTAGGGGAAGTTTAGAACATGATGAGAAGGGGAAAACGACTAGGGTTTTGGAGAAGACGGCTAGAGAATGAGATGTCCTTTCCTAGGTCGAATTACATGCCTTTATATAGGCCTTGGGTTCAAGTTTTCTAATATGGCAAGAATACAAGTTTAAACTAAAGTACAACTCTATTAAAGACTAAATCTTCAGAGTAGATGCCTTTAATTCGTCCTCTTTTCTTGCTTAGGGTTTCTTCCTTGAACTTTGAGCTTGGCCTTCATACTGATCTAGGGCTCAGAAAAATATAGGAGTGGCCCACGACACACCGACTTAATTTCCTCTATCTGTCGAGCTCCACTTCACTTTTCCCTTCACCATTGATGTCGTCATTGGCTGCCACGGCAGCGTCTTCCTTCTCGACTCAATCTTGTGGTCCAGCTTTGCTTCTTCACTACCCCGAGTATGCTACAGCAGCTACCTGCAAAAGTAACCAAAATCAGTAGCAACTGTGCCATTTTATATGATTGTGATGTATATGTGAAACTGTACCTAAATGCAATGAATTATGCTTGAATGCAGCAGAAATATGGGTTAAATAAGGGGTAAATTATAGAACTTTTACTCACTCAACACCCCCAAACTCAAGTTCTTGCTTGCCCTCAAGCAAATATTACCTAAAATGAAATATTTTTTTTTTGTTTTGGCTTAAATCAGTGAACCCTACATTACCTACCACTTATATTCTATCAAGAGCAATACCTTGTCGGGTATTTCTGGATTCATTCGGAACCATGCTATAATTCTTGTGTAGTGTGTGTAGGTTTTGTGAACAACTATGAATCTAGACTACCTTAGTATATCAAAATAGTTATGCTTACAAACTTGAGGTTATGCCAATTCAATTTTTTTTTCTGGAGGCAATTCTTAGGCTCCTTTAGTTTTTTCTAACTTAGCTAAAAAAATCTCCTAAAATAAGTGCAAGGCAGTTTTGCATGAAAATGAGTCTGAATAATTTTCTTTCTTTTATTGTTTTCCTAGAGCCAGTGATAGGCACCTCTAGGGGCAGTTTCAAGTGGGTAAACATTACTATTCAAGTGTACTAAAGTAATCTAGAAAGCATAAGAGTCACAAAGAGTGTTGTACATATTAGAATCATAGCAAGGCTCTAAGCAGATCCTAAAATTTCCTAAAGGCACTGTCACGACAGCATATGTCGCGGCAGGTAAGTTCAGTTCAAACACTTAAGCCAAATGTTTTGTTGTTTTTTAAGAAAAAATAAACTAAACACTTAGACACAATTTTTAAACATAGTAGACACTTCATTACTGGAGGGATGCCACCCCAAACTCAAGGGTTGCATTACCCTCAATGCATGATGACAGAGATGAAAAAAATAAAAAAATACATCATAGTAATAATAAAACAGCAGAACAACAAAAATAAGATAGGAACTTAATTTCAGGTGTTGTCTTCGCTGCTGTTGGTACTGATCTGTAGCTGCCGGCGGGCAGTGACCTTCATTGTTGGTACCGGAAGAGTGCTCGAAGAGGCGGAGGCAGTCTTCTTCTTAGCTTCCTTTGGGGGCTGGATACGAGTGGGTGAGATCTAGGGTGGCCTTTCTAGCACTTGTGCCTCTTCAGATGAGCTGCTGCTGCCACTGCTGCTGCTGCTGGCAGACTTGCCTTCACCAGTGTTGGGCTTCTGTCTTTTCATCGCAGTGAACTCCTTTGAAAGGTTTCTTTTGACATAGGGCTCCCCATCATATTTCTGCCAGATGGAGGAGGAAGAGAACCCGATGATAAAATCATCAAGTTCGGGCAGCAGCTCCTTTCGTTTCTCTCCTCTGCAGAGGCAGTGGCGGTGTGGCTGCCGCCTTCAGCTGTCGCGGCCGGGGTTGGAGTGGATGTAGCAGAGGGTGTTTTTGGTGTGGCAGCAGGAGTAGGGGTATGAGCAGGTGTAGGGGCAACAAAGTAATGCTTTGGGAAAGCAGGAAATTGTACATTTGCAAAATTTAAATTGTTTTGAATAAAATGTACCGTTGCTGCTGTGAAGTCTCTGATGAAACTCATCAGACCAAGCTACCGTTACTGCTGTGAAGTTTCTTTTGAATAAATTGTTTTGAATAAAATCTTCGGGGATTTCTGGAACGTTGTGGCCGCAACAGATCTCGATATTGAGGTACGGGAAGAAAAGGGGTCCCGATGGTCGAAGGGCACACTCCAAAATTCCCTCTCGTATATACCGGCTGGCATTTATGGGTCTCTCATTTAAAATGGAATGAACGAGAGCTAACATGGGTCGGTCGACCGTGTTGGTATGGGAAGAAGGCATTATCCTCTTCTTTACGAAGTGGTTCCAAAGTTTGGCATCCGTAGTGAGTTGAGTGCGTTTCACCATCCACCGATGCTTGGGATTAGTATTCCACTCTGTCCCCTCTTCAGTTACCTCTGCCATGACAGCATCGTAGTCTGCCGGCGATAGACTTTCCACGAACCTCTTGTGTATGTTCTCCCTTTTGCTAACGTAGATTCCGTAGAGGGTATTGATGTATTCTGGCTCGAAAGTAACTTCCTTACCTCGCACTGTCACGGTTTTCTTATCCTTGCCATCAACAGTAGCGTAGAATTCTCGAACCAACGTGACATTCATCTCCTCTTGCTGGGCAGCAAACATCTACCATTTGAGGGCTTTGATCTTTCGAGCTATGAACGATTCGAGCCCGAAACCTTCCGTGCATTTGGTGTAAAGGAACCCTCTCTCTTCCCACATCTCCCTCTTTTGGAAGGAGTTGTAGTATCTATCGACAGAGTCGGTGGTGGCAAAGCGATTAGGGAGTCAGTCGTGGCTGGGTGTGTCAGCTGCTGCGGTAGAGTTGGAGGCAGCACTTCGTATTGTTTGTCTGGTACTCATAGTTGCAAGGATGTGGAAAATGAAAGAAATTTGAGATCTAGAGAGAAAGCAAGTTGAGAGAGTAAAAGTGAGGTGAAAAATGAATAGTAAAATGGGGTTTATATAGATGGATGGTTTGCTGCCCGTTGGAGCAGTAACGATAGGCGTGAATAACGGGGCCAACTGTTACGCGGTTTCCGAAGCGTCTGTCGCGCGTTTCCGTGTCTGCTGCGCGTCTGTTACCCATTTGCGTGTCTGCCACGACAGCGTGGTGACAGACTGTCTTTTCCGCATCTGTCGCGATAGCTATTAATAGGCTATGACGACAGACTCCTCCTTTGGGCTTTTTGGGCAGCTGGTGAGATGGTGGGCTGGTTCACTTCTTCTCCTCTCCTTGTTTCCCTTATTTCCTAAAAATAATTAAAATAAGAACTTAGTTCTTAAAAATAAAATAATTGTAATTTCCTAATAAATAAAATACATAAATAATAAAATATTAATAAAAATAAAATTAAGTTAAATTAGGGATTCCTTGAGGGGCATCTCCTAATGTAACCACTGCCTGCATCCTTGAGGCTTCAGTCCCCCGATAATACTTTAGTCTCTGTCAGTTGACTTTAAATTGGTGTCCGTCTTTTAAGGATTTGATCGTGATGGTACCATGGGGAAAAACTTGCACAACTTGGAATGGGCCGGACCATCTAGATTTCAGCTTCCCTGGGAAAAGTTTCAACCTAGAGTTAAAAAACAACACAAGCTGCCCTGGGCAGAACTGTCATGGCAGCAACTTCTTGTCATGCCACCTCTTGGTCTTGTCCTTGTAAATTCTTGCGTTGTCGTAGGCCATTGCTCGAATTTCTTCAATTTCATTCAAGTCAAGTAACCTCTTTTGTCCTTCCTTGTCTAAGTCCATGTTCACTACTTTGATAGCCCAGTAAGCTCTGTGCTCTATCTCAACAGGTAAATGACATGTTTTTCTATATATCAGCCGATAGGGTGACATTCCCAATGGTGTCTTGAATGATGTTCTATAGGCCCAGAGTGCATCATTGAGGTGTAAGGACCAGTCCTTTCGAGTAGGTTTAACCATCTTTTCAAGAATGTTCTTTACCTCCTTGTTGGATATTTCGGCTTGTCCATTGGTTTGAGGGTGATATGTTGTTGCAATGTGGTGCGTTACGCCGTATTTACTTAAGGCAACAACAATTACCCTGTTGTCGAAATGTCTCCCTTCATCACTGATGATCGCCTTAGGTATGCCAAATCTGGAAAAAATGTTTTTGTGCAGAAATCTCTGAACAGTCTTGGCATCGTTTTTCTGTGTGGTGATCGCTTCGACCCATTTGGATACATAGTCCACTGCCAGTAGGATATATAGATTCCCACATGATGTTGGGAATGGTCCCATGAAATCAATCCCACATACATCGAAGATTTCGACTTCTAAAATGTTTTGCAGTGGCATCTCATGTCTCCTTGAGATGTTTCCAGTCCGTTGGCATTTTTCACAGCTTTTGTAGAATGCTTGGGCATCCTTGAAAAGTGAGGGCCAATAAAAACCAGATTGCAAAACCTTGGCAGCAGTTTTGTTTCCACCTAAGTGTCCTCCATATGGTGAAGCATAGCTTCCTGCTCATCATGTGGTACACATCTTCTGATAACTTGATCTGCACAATGTTTGAAAAGAACAAGTTCGTTCCAATAATAATGTTTAACATCATTTTGGAACCTCTTCCTTGCTTGGTAATTCAGTTCAGGAGGTAATATTCCGCTAACTATGTAATTAACGAAATCAGCATATCAAGGAAGTTCAGAAAACTTACCTGCCGCCATGGCTGTCGCGGCAGTACTTGTGGCAGCAAACAACTGCTCGTCAGGGAAGGTCTCTAGTATGTGTGTCTTGTCTGTTGGAAAACTCTTTCTCCTCTCTAATCTTGACAAGTGGTCTACAACTTGGTTTTCTGTCCCCTCCCTTTTTATCCTTGATTTCAATGTCGAACTCTTGCAGCAACAGAATCCAACGTATCAGTCTAGGTTTTGCATCTTTTTTAGCAAACAAATACTTCAGTACAGAGTGGTCTGTGTGGACCACCACCTTTGTTCCAAGTATGTATGAACGGAACTTGTCAATCGAAAACACCACTGCTAATAGTTCCTTTTCTGTTGTGGTGTAGTTCACTTGGGCATCGTTTAGTGTTTTGCTGGCGTAATAAATTACGTGGAATAGCTTGTCCTTCCTCTGCCCAAGTGCTGCCCTTACAGCGTAATCATTGGCATCACACATAATTTCAAATGGTAAACTCCAGTCTGGTGGCTGTACGATTGGGGCTGTTACCAGCTTCTCTTTCAGGATTATGAATGCCTCAGTACATTCAGTATTGAAGTCAAAGGGACGATTCTGTTCCAGTAGGTGGCATAATGGCTTGGTAATCTTCGAAAAATTTGCAATAAACCTTCGATAAAATCAAGCATGCCCTAAGAAACTCCGAATTCCCTTGACTGTTGTGGGTGGCGGCAGCTTTTCAATCACTTCTATTTTTGCTCTGTTGACTTCTATGTCGTGACAGCTTACCTTGTGGCCTAGGACTATCCCCTCATCCACCATTCACACTTTAATACCAAGTCCGCTTTCTCGCATCTTTCGAGTACCTTCTGTAGGTTGCTTAAACGACCTTCAAAACTGTATCCAAAGACAGAAAAATTGCCCATAAATATTTCCAGGAAGTCTTCCACCATGTCAGAGAATATCGCCATCATACACCTCTGGAATGTTGCTGGTACATTGCAGAGTCCAAATGACATTCTCCGAAAAGATAAGTGTTGTATGGGCAAGTGAAAGTCATTTTCTCTTGATCCTCTGGTGCTATAGCTATATGGTTATAACCTCAGTAACAATCAAGAAAACAATAATAAGGTTTTCCTGCTAATCTATCAAGCATTTGATCAATAAAAGGTAAGGGAAAATGGTCTTTCCGGGTAGCTTTGTTAAGATTCCGGTAATCCATACAAACCCTCCAACCGGTCACAGTCCTGGTTGGTATTAATTCGTTATCTTCATTGGTCACCACGATTATTCCTCCCTTCTTAGGAACACACTGCACCGGGCTCACCCACTTACTATCCGAGATGGCATAAATTATCCCAGCGCCAAGCCATTTGATAATTTCTTTTCGAACCACTTCTCGCATAGCGTCATTTAAGCGTCTCTGAGCATCAATGGTCGGCTTATGATCATCCTCTAGGAGAATTTTGTGCATGCATAGTGCCGGACTGATGCCTTGGATATCAGCTATCGTCCATCCAATACCCTTTTTATGCTGCTGCAACATCCCTATCAGCTGCTGTTCTTGTTCCCGTATTAGCTTGGAAGAGATGATTACGGGCAACGTATCATTTAATCCAAGGAAAACATATTTGAGCTGCCCTGGTAGGGGCTTAAGGTCTAAAACAGGTGGTTCTACAATTGAGGGCTTTTGGATGATGTGTTCATTCGAGGTATAGTTTAAGGGCTCGAATAACTTACCTGGACGATTGCCTATCCAGTTTACCTCCTCTTGACCTTCAGTGTCAGATATGTCAAAATCTGAGGAGCTGCTGTCGTCGTTGCTGTCGTGACAGTCTTCTAGATGGCTGTTGTGGCAGAGACCAAATTTAATGTCATGGCAGCTCGACCTGATGCAGGGTTGATCTAGGGTTACTTCAGTGATAGCCTTGCATTCTTCTTCTGCATCAGCATGTTTGATTGCCTCGAGAACATTTAGCTTGATCCCTTGATCATTCACTCTCATGGTAAGCTCTCTCTTCTCTACATCAATCAGTGATCTGCCTGTGGCTAGGAAGGGTCACCCCAAGATGATTGGTGCATTCTCATCTGCTTCACAATCTAAAACAAGAAAGTTAGCAGGAAAGATAAACTTATCCACTCTTACCAGAATATCTTCGATCTGCCCTTCTGGTTGTACGTAAGAGCGGTCTGCCAGCTGCAACATAACAGTCGTGGGCCATGCTCGTCCAATACCTAATTCCTAAAACACATATTTTGGCATTAAATTAATACTAGCACCTAGATCACAAAGTGCCTTACCCACGAATTTATCACCAATTATGCACAGTATGATGAAGCTCTAGGATCCTTCTTTTTCTGGGGTGGATGCCTGTGCAAGATAGTCATGCATCCTTCTGTCATTTTAACCGTCTCAAATTCCCCACGTCTGGATCTTTTTGACATAGCATCCTTGAGAAATTTCGCATAACCGAGCATCTTCTTGATGGCCTCTAACATCAGAATATTGATGTGAACCTGCTTAAAATATCATAGATCTTTTTGAGCTGGTACTCCTGTTTCTGCTTCTGTAACCGCTGTAGAAAAGGAGGTAGAGGACGGTAATCTTCAAATTGTCCTTCACATGGTATTCAGATTTGAGGAGGCTTAGGTTCTTCACCCTTCTTGTCTTTCTCCTCTGTCCCTTTTGTTGTTGTGACAGGTGTAGCAGCAGCAGGTTGTTTATCGTCTGCCGGGGCAGTGTTCGCGGCAGATGATTCTAGGGCTAGTTCCTTAACTGGTACGACTTTCTTCTCTGGCCCTGGCAGTTGTTTCTCACTCCTTGTTGTAATGGCTTTGCACTGCTCATGTGTGGGTTGTCTAGCGACCTCAGTATCGCTAGGGAATTCTCCGTTCTGCCTTGGCTTAATATGCCGGGAAACCTGACCCATTTGTGTCTCCAGTGATTTCAGTGTAGCTTCATGGTTAGTCATTCTCATCTATGTTTTATCCATGAATGACTCAGTCTTTTTAACGAAGTGATCCATGTTTGCCATGTAAGCTCCTGTCTGTGACATGAATGTGGCCAAAGTCTGCTCCAGTATACAAGGTGCGGCTGCCGGCTGCTGTTGCGGTTGTTGCCGTGTTAGAATTCTGAGTGCCCCCTGGTTTTGAGTGTTCTGCACTTTAGGATTCAGTGCGTTGTTTGGGTTACTCCAGGAGAACTTGGGGTCTTTCCTCTAGTTGGGATTGTAATTGTTGGAGTCGTAGTTTCTCAGTTTGTTATAGTTTCCAACATACATCCCTTCCTCTAGCTGTAGTGGGTAGTCTTCTGAGCTATGATTCCTACTGCAAGTTTCACATACCTCTTCTGCTGAGTAGAGAGGTTTTGAATCTTTCTCTAGCAAGTTTTCTACTACCTTTGTGAGGTACGCAACCTGTGTCTTTAGGGAATTGTCGGCTTCATAATCCCTTACAGCTAGCACTCGTTTACCTCTCCTCACTGTGGGAAATTGCTCTTCATTCTTTGCCAAAATTTTCAATACTACCATGGCTTCATCTGGATCTTTGTCCAACAACAGTCCATTTGCTGTTGAATCTATTCTCATACGGGTATGTGTGTTGGCAGCATTGTAAAATTTGATGACTTGATTCCAAATAGGGAATCCGTGCATCGGGTAATTCCTCGGAAGAGTGGTAAACCTGTCCCATGCCTCGTGCATTGGCTCGTCATCTTCCTGTTGAAAAGTAGCAATTTCATTACGTAATCGCTCATATAAATGGGAAGGATTAAAACGAGATAAAAATTCACAAGTTAGATCCGCCCAAGTTCGTATTGAACTCGGTGTTAGTTTGTTGCACCAAGTTTTCGCTCTGTCCCTCAATGAATGAGGAAATAACCGAAGCCTCAGTATCTCCGGATTTACTCCTGGTAATCTAAACGATCCACAGATTTCTTGGAATGTTTTTAGATGTTCTCTGTCATCCTCTGTAGCAGCACCACTAAATTGGCCAGCGAAATTGATCATGCTGAACATCACAGGTTTCAGCTCGAAATTTTCAGCTTCCACGTCTGGCAAGGTGGTCTCCAGTTCCACATGATCATTGATCATGTAATCACGGCATGACCGTCGTGTGGCCACGGCAGCGGCGGGCTGTCCGTTTCCTTCATCCCCGATAGGATCTTCAGGATCTTCGGGATTCCCTTGGTTGTTCCTCCTGTTATGCATAGCTTCTAAATGTTCCTCAAGATAATTGTTTCTGGCTATTAAAAGACGGACTATGTTCATGAGATTGCACGAGCGTTCGATTTCAGGATCTAGTTGATACTCAGGTTCTTTGCCTCGTCTCGATCTGCGCATAAGCAAACGAAAAACCTTGTGAACAACACAGGGTGAACAATCCCAACAAGAACAGAAAATTAAAAAGAAAATACAGTAAAAGTAGGGTAAAGATATGTTGCCAGTCCCCGGCACAGACGCCAAAAACTTGTTGCGTGTAAAAGAGTCCATCGTAATAGAGTGCAACTGTACACGACGCAAGTAGTAAAGTGATACACAAAGTATCAGATGTCGAATCCACAGGGACTTGAAATAGCTTTATCCTTGAATTGCTACACAAAAGAGAAAGAAGAGAGTTTAATTGTTTGTAGGGAAATATTGAAGAATACTGAAGATAAAATATTAAAAGATTCAGGGTAAAGAAATAGGTCAGTATTGATTTGCTCAGTAGTGCAGGTGTTGTATTGTATAGGACTTTCTGTTCTGCCGCCGTTCCTGTCGCGATAGCACCTGCGGCGGCAACAGTCTGTTGTTGTCGCGGCAACGATCACACAACTCTATACTTCAAGCTTGGTAAGAATCCCTGATGTGACCTGTCATATCCCTAGGTCCAAGTCTGTCAATGAACACATCTTAGATGATACCTTCCGGGGTGAATCGAAGGATGAACACCGATGTTGTTGAATTCTTCCTTAGCCACTTAACCTCGTCTTATCCCTAGGTCCAAGATAGTTCAACCATAAACTGAAGAACCCGTACTTATTCCTTTCGTATACTTAACTCTCTCGATATTAAGTAAATGAATAATCTCACAATGCTCTCCCGATACTCTTGCAAGATGTTGAAAACCAGAATAAGCAAACTTGAAGTTTATTTTATTGAACAGAAAAAATCCTAAAACAGTACAATCCTTGCAACTACTTTACAGAATCAACCCTTATCCCTAGGAGAAGTTTAGAACATGATGATAAGCAGAAAACGACTAGGGTTTTGGGGAAGACGACTAGAGAATGAGATGTTCTTTCCTAGGTCAAATTACATGCCTTTATATAGGCCATGGGTTCAAGTTTTCTAATATGGCAAGAATACAAGTTTAAACTAAAGTACAACTCTATTAAAGACTAAATCTTTAGAGTAGATGCCTTTAATTCGTCCTCTTTTCTTGCTTGGGGTTTCTTCCTTGAACTTTGGGCTTGGCCTTCATTCTGATATAGGGATCAGAAAAATATAGGAGTGGCCTACGATAGACCGGCTTAATTTCCTCTATCTGTCTAGCTCCACTTCACTTTTTCCCTTCACCATTGCTGTCGTCATTGGCTGCCACGGTAGCATCTTCCTTCTCGACTCACTCCTGTGTTCCAGCTAGGGGTGTAAATGAACAGAGCGTTCGACGAACTGTTCGTGAACCGTTCGTATAATGTTCTTTTATGTTCGTTTATTAAGCTAAACAAACGAGTATGAACAAAAATTTTATGTTTGTTTAATAAATGAACGAACACGAACATAAGTGTGTTCGGCTCGTTTATGTTCACGAACAAACTCGTTTATGTTCGTTTAGAAGTTCGTTTATGTTCGTTTAAAAGCTCGTTTATGTTCGTTTATAAACCTAAGTTCAAAGTATATAAACCATATTATAACCCCTACCACCATTTTCCCTAATTTCTAATATTTGTAGCCGCACCCCTCTCCCAAATCCCTCTAAAAATAAACATTCCTCACCTTTTATTTCGGTTAACCTCCGACCACCTACCTTTCAGTTCTCTCTTGCGCCACTGTTTGCCGCCACCCTCTTCGTATCAGATCTACTCTTCACCGCAACAATGGCAATTAGGTTCTAACTGTTGGATTAGCTTCTTCAAAGGTAAGAGCATGCGAAACACTTCTTAAACCCAATATCATTGTCGCTGTAAATGTAATGTGAAGCCCTAAGAAACACTCAAAAGCTAAGATTCTAACTGTTGGATTAGCTTCTTCAAAGGTAATCTCTTTTTCCATCTCTATTTACAGTAATTGATGATTTCTTTCTGGGTTTCGTTTGATAGCTCAATCGTTCTTTTAGTTTAACCATTGTTGGAACTTGGGTTTTCCTTCGTTTTCTAATCTAAAACTGCTACTTCAAAATATTTGTTGAAAACTGTGATTGTAATTATAGTCAGTTACTGAAAGTAGAATTTTATGAAAGAGCAAAGCACTGTAAATTTAGACCAAGGAAAATCATAGCCCCCTGGTCGTGTAACATTAGTGTGAATTCAAAATTCATATGGCCTCTTCCATTTTGAGCATACCATTGAGTTGATTCTGTATCATGAACTACGAATAAAAATCTTCATTTACCGTGATTCCGATGCTAACTCGTTTGCTTCCGCATTGAATTATGTGATTGAAAATTGTGTTGTTTGTGTGTATGAATTTTCATTTGCAGAAAACCAAAATTTCACCTTCCTATACTTTTTTGGTTGTTGGAAAAATTGAAAATTTCCAAGAATCCTACTCTCTATTATTTCCTCAAGCTCCTCAGAAGAAACACCACATAATAGCATCTAGTTAAAAAGGAAAAGGTGTGGTTCATAACTCGAAAATAGCCGTAAACTCTTCTCCGCTTTTCAGAATTTTTTAAAAGGTTTCTTTTCAAACGAAGTTTTGATCCATTTGGTAACCTTTCCATGGAGGTTGTGACTTCTTAGAAGGAGAGAGCAAGGGAAGAGGTGAACCGTAAAGTTATAAACAAGCCTGCATTGTAGCCTTTGTGAATCTTCGCTATGCATTAGACTTGGTCAGCAATAACGTTTGGTATCTAGATTGATGTTATGCTAATTAGTTTAATTGTGTTTTGCAGCTATGGGAACCCGAGGAGTTATCAGAGATAAGTGGTCTATGAGGGTTCTTGGGTCTGTGCTATGGGAAGTGCAATCGATATGCATTATTTACCTTCAACTCGGCGCATATTGCCTCACATAAGTTACCCCAAGATTATAAACTTTATCTTATTTTGTGGCTCATGCTTGTAGTTTCACTGTGATTTCTTGTGTAGGCCTGTATAAGGTTGCTGTAGAAAGACAACAGTAGAACAGGGACCGAATGATGGCTGAAAGTTTGAAGGCCATGGAATCCGAAGGTGGTGGTGAGTAAGCTTTGAATGTTGGCATCCTTAGATCCTTGTTTATTACTCCTTAAAGTTTCAATTAGACCGATGAACGATGTTCTACATGGAATGTGAGAGAGGTGATTTATCGTTCCAGTTTTAAGTCCCTTCTAATAGCTTCTTAATATATAGTGCTTGGATATTTTTCATCAAAACAACTCATATTGTAGTTTTCTCCCATCATCTTCTGACAGAAACTGTATTTCAACTTGTGGAATCAACTGCCATTATTTAACTTCTGAGCAAGAAGCTCCCATTTGCAGAGGTATGTCCCTACTGTTTGAAACAGGATCGAAAGCAAACTCTTAAACAAATCGATGTGTTCTTAAGCACAAAACTGGCTATTAATGCATTCTTTATTTATCTTGCTAAGAAAAGCTATTCCGGACATTGAAAGAATTATATTGCATGTGTTTTATACCTATGTATAATGTTGGATGTTTGTTATGGATTTTTCATTTGATTTCTTTTGGCAAATTGTGAATGATGATTGTGATATTTACACCCCTAAGAAAAACGGAGGAGGCTAGGAGCAGAAGCCTAAGGAACAAAGACCCAAGCAAATGAAAAGAAGTCGATTATGATAGAGTAACATGTATTCTGGGATGAAAATGCTCATGGATGTTTCTTTTTGTGTATGTGTGTGGATGTTTTAGGATGAAAATATTAGTGAATGTTACTAAATGACCATGTCCTAATTTGACTTTTTTTAAACTTTTATTTTGTTGTTGTGGTAGGTTATATAAGTTAATGATGTAAAGTTTATGTTGGTTTTATTTTATTTAATTTTTGTTTGTTCGTTTAGTTAAATTTTAGAAATTATAAACGAACATGTTCGTGAACGCTAAACGGACATGTTCATGAACACTAAACGGACATGTTCACGAACGCTAAACGAACAAATTGACGAACATGTTCGCGAACGTTAAACGAACACGTTCGCGAACGTTAAACGAACCGAGCCCAAACGCACCAAAATATAAACGAACCGAGCTCGAACATGCTATTAAAAACTTAAACGAACACGAACCGAGTTCGAACACCTTTAAAAATAAATAAACGAACACGGACATACCCTTGTTCATTCAAGCTCGGTTCGTTTACACCCCTAGTTCCAGCTTTGCTTCTTCACTGCCCTGAGTCTGCTATGTCAGCTACCTGCAAAAGTAACCAAAATCAGTAGCAACTGTGCCATTTCATATGATTGTGATGTATATGTGAAACTGTACCTAAATGCAATGAATTATGCTTGAATGCAGTAGAAATATGGGTTAAATAAGGGGTAAAGTATAGAACTTTTACTCACTCAACATTGGTTCCACGGGAAAAGAATATTGAGCAGAACTTAGGTTTATCTTCTTGTGTGGGAGGTTTTGGGTCTGGTAAGAGAGTTGTGGACTCTAGCTATGGTGGTGGTTAGTATAAGAGGCAACGTGACAAGAAGTATCATTATGATGCGAGGTGTGGTAGAGGTATTGCTGGGTGTGGATCGCAGGGCCAGGGTGCTCATACTCGACTGACTTTTAACACCTGTTGGGTGTGTGGATCACGTGAGCATTTGAGGCGAGACTGTTCGCGTTTGGCTCACGAGGGACAAGCTTCTGCTGCTATTGTGGCTAACTCTTGTTGGAGTTGTGGATCGACTGACCATTTGAGACGTGATTTTCCGTTGTTGGCTGGTGGAGGTCATACTAGGGCACAAATTGTTGCACCATAGAGAGGCCATGATTGCGGTTATGGTAACTTCCAGCGTATGAAGGATGGTCGGAGGACTGTGGCTCTTGTAGTGGCGGTTCAACCTGAGGGTGGTGGTCCTGTAAGGGAGTACGCACATTGTGAGGGACACAATGTTACCGATGTGATTGCAGGTACATTCACTTTGCAATCGTTGTCATTGTTATCTTTGATTGATTCTGGTTCTACGAATTCATTATTTTGCATGAGCATGGACATTTTCTTGATATTCCGTTTGACGTGTTAAATGTGGGAATGCGAGTAACTAGTTCTTTTGGCGAAACGATTGTTACAAGAATGTTCTATAAGAGATGTCCTTTGACTGTCCAAGGTCATGTGTTTGCGGTTGATTTAATGGAGTTGTCGTTTCATGGTTTTGATGTAATCCTGGGTATGGATTGATTGTTGGAACATAGGGTTGTGGTTGATTTTGAAACCAAGTGAGTTACCCTAAAACTTGCTGATGATTACGAAGTGGTAATCGTGGGTGAGAATGTTAAATTCTTTTCCAACGTTATTTTACCTCTAGAAGATAGTCGTTTGATGGAATCGGGCTGTGAGGCTTTCTTGGCCTATGTTATGAATCCGAGATTGAAGGAAGTGCGTGTTCAGGATATACGTAAGGTATGTGAGTTTTCGAGTGTTTTTCTAGAGGAATTGACTAGTTTGCCGCCAAATAGAGAGGCTGAGTTTGGCATTGAGTTGTATGAAATACAGCTCCGGTGTCTATTGCTCCCTATCGCTTGGCTCCGAAAGAGTTGAAGAAGTTGAAGATGCAACTTCAGGAGTTACTTGATTGAGGGTTTATTAGGCCTAACGTTTCGCCTTGGGGTGCCCCGGTGTTGTTTGTGAAAAAGAAAGATGGCAAGATGCGAATGTGCATCGAATATCGCAACTGAACAAGTTGACAATTAAGAATAAGTATCCTTTGCCAAGGATTGATGATGTGTTCGATTAGTTTTGATGTTCTTCGATGTTTTCTAAGATTGATTTGAGGCCTTGGTATTATCAGTTGAAAATAAAGGATGTGGATGTGTCTAAGACTTCTTTTCGTACGAGGTATGGGCATTATGAATTCTTGGTAATGCCATTTGGTTATAAAAATGCACCCGTTGCATTCATGGATATGATTAATCGAGTATTCCATTAGTTTTTAGATCAGTTTGTGGATGTGTTTATTGATGATATCCTTGTGTACTCTCATACCGAGGAGGATCATGATAGATATTTTCGAATTGTGCTTCAAGCTTTGTTGGGTAATCAGTTGTACCTTAAGTTGAGAAAATATGAGTTTTGGCTTAGAGAAGTTGTTTTTCTCGAACATGTTGTCTTAGTCGAAGGAATTCGGGTTGATCCACATAAGATTGAGGCAGTGATGGGTTGGAAATCACCTAAATACATTTCGAAAGTTCATAGTTTTCTTGGGCTGGTTGGTTACTATCGTAGATTTGTGGATGATTTTTCATGGATTGTTGCTCTGTTGACCAAGTTGTTGCAAAAGAATGTTCGTTATGAGTGGACAGAGGATAGACAACGAGCTTTCGAGAAGTTGAAGAAAGCTTTGACGCAAGCTCTTATCTTGATTCAACCTAAATCGAGTAGGAAATCACCTAAATGTGTTGATGCAAGAAGGAAAAGTTTTGGCTTATACATCTAGGCAATTGAAGGTGCACAAGCGCAATTATCTCACCCATGATCTTGAGCTTGCCGCAGTTGTGTTTGCCTTAAAGATTTGGAGGCATTATATTTATGGTGAGAAGTGCATTGTGTATACGAATCACAAGAGTTTGAAATAGTTGATGACACAAAAGGATTTTAATCTTACACAACATAGATGGTTGGAGCTGCTTAGGGACTACGATTTGACGATTGAGTATCACCCGAGTAAGGCTAATGTTTTGGTTGATGCCTTGAGTAGGAAGGTTGTGGTGGAGTTAAGAGCAATGCTTGCACGGTTGAGTGTGACATACGATGGTGGTCTTTTGGCCTAGTTACAAGTAAATCCATCTTTGTCACAGTTGATAAAGGATAAAAAACCTTATGACGAGGAGTTGGTGCCGCATGTTAAGGATATTATGGATTTGAATCCGACGAATTTTCATTTTAATAATGATGGAGTGTTATGTTTAAAAGATCATATAGTAGTGCCTAATGATAATGAATTGAGGCGCACTATTTTGAATGAGGCGCATAGTAGTCCTTTTGCTATACATTCCGGTAGTACTAAGATGTATCGAGGCTTGAAAGAAGAGTACTATTGGGTGGTCTAAAGAAAGATGTGGTTGATTTTGTTGCTAAGTGCATGGTGTGTCAGCGTGTTAAGGCTGAACATCAGTTTCCTTCCGGGTTGTTGCAACCGTTGAGGATACCAAAATGGAAATGGGAGAGAATTACAATGGATTTTGTGTTTCGGATGTCGTTAACACAAACTAAGAAGGATTCCATTTGGGTGATTGTTGATCGGTTTACGAAGTGTGCATATTTTGTGCTTGTGCATACGATGTATACTTTGGATAAGTTGGTGAATTTGTATATCCCTGAGATTGTACGTTTTCACGGAGTGCCCAAGTCTATAGTTTCGAATAGAGATCTATAGTTTACATCGAGGTTTTGGGAGTGTCAACATCGAACTTTGGGTACACTGTTGAATTTAAGCATTTCGTGTCATCCTCGGTCGGATGGTCAGTCTGAACATGTGATCCAGGTCGTGGAAGATATGTTGAGATGTTGTGTCATTGAGTTCCAAGGAACATGGGAGAAACAATTGCCTTTGGTGGAGTTTGCGTATAATAATAGTTCCAAGCTAGTATACATATGACATCATATGGGGCTTTGTATGGTAGGAGGTGTCGTACACTTTTGTGTTGGGCTGAGGTTGGGGAAAAGCATGTTTCCTTGCCTGATGTGTTTAAAAGAACAAAAATGAGAAAGTGAAGCTTATTTGTAATCGTCTAAAAGCTGCTTCAGATCGCCAGAAATCCTACGCGGATTTGAAGCATAGGGAGATTGAGTATGTGATTGGTGACCGTGTGTTTTTGAAAGTGTCGTCTTGGAAGAAGGTGATGAGGTTTGGACGTAAGGGTAAGCTTATTTCGAGGTTTATTGGACCATATGAGGTTGTGGAGTGTGTTGGTCCAATGGCTTATCGGTTGAGGTTGCCTCCTGAGTTGGAGAAAATTCATTATGTGTTTCATGTGTCGATGTTGCAGAGGTATAGGTCGGATTCATCGCATGTTATGCCAATGGAGGATATTGAGTTACGACCGGATTTATCTTATGATGATAAACCTGTTGAGATTCTTGAATTTAGTAGCAAAGTTACGACCGGATTTATCTCATGTTCCGCAATGAGTGTATCACTTCATTTGCAAGTAACACAGCATCCATAATTTTCCGGTCTCGAACAAAAGTCGACTGTATATCACTAATAAGCTCACCCAACACACGTTGCAAACACCCAACCAACACCTTAGCCAAGACTTTATACACTGAGTTTAAAAGGCTCATAGGCCGATAATCCACTAAAACTCGTGGCACATCCTTCTTAGGTAACAACACTAAGAATGAAGCATTCAAACCCCTCAGCAATTTCCCTGAAACATAAAACTGATTCATAAAACTAAGATCATCCACATACAAAAAATCCAAACACTTCTTAAAAAAGTCAAAACTAAACCCATCCGGAATCGGTGACTTCGACCAGCACCTCACGCTCGTCGATAGATTTTAAATCCCCCGACACTGACCAATCAGCTAGTCGAGGAACTACTGCAAAATGCTTTCGAAACTCTACACCACATAACCCCAAAGGCTACAAGAATTCGACTCCCAACGACCATTGATAACTAGTCCCGAGATACAATTTATATCTGCACAAAACTTTGTAACACAGTGGAAAAATGTCGTGTTGCGATCACCCAACCGCAACCACTACACCCAAGCCTTTTGCCTTCACACCGCTTCTTGCGCCTAATAGCCCGCGACAATGCCTGCATCCAAGCACGTCATTGTACCAACACATCCTCAGACACCGTCCCTGAGGCCACGACTTCATTAACTCCATCAATATCAAGCTGTAAACATCTAACATTCTCTAACACATTGTCTCGACCAATTCCTTCCTCTGACAACCACAACTATTCATGTGCAAAATATCTAACATTCTCTGCACAATTTAACCAGTAATTTAGAAATCAGAAAGGCCTAGGGTCCCCATCACTATTATCATAATAAGAAGTAAATGAGAATGATTCGAAATTAAATGCGATAAACATATCTGCTGGATTTTCTGAAAGCGATCCAACCATTATGGCGAAACTAAGATTTAATCAATCCAACTACAATGATTGCCGGAACCAAACCACATGAAACGTTTCCAACATAATGGCACGTCAACCAACCCAGCTTCGTTGATAAAAGCACCAAACTCCTTCATTCCTAAAGGCCATGTGCTACAACCCATTCTTTTTGATACCCGTCGAATTGCGTCAAAATCTCTAGCAACGTACCAAGGCACATCATCGGCCAACACATGCGCAACAATGTCACTCCACAAAGACCTCTTCTCTTCAACCGCACATGGCGCATACACTGCTATAATGTCACAATCAAAATTGTAATGCACCCAACACCCTTTGAAAAGCACAAAACTACAAAAGGACAAGGTTGCATCCACACGAAATCGCGACACCTCCTCAATAGCAAGAATTCCTCATGAAGCACCTACCGATGCCGCAAAAGCAAATCCGCAATCATCCGTAAACCAAACCTTTCTCGCGAAACCAACAGACACCTCCTCAAATTTAGTCTCTTGTGTCAAAGCCAATTTACAATGTTGCTTACGTAGAACGTCCCACACCCTTCTTCTTTTTGTAGCACTTCTAAGCCCGCAGACGTTCCAAGTAATAATCCTCATTGATGCAAGGATTTTCCTCGGTCGCCAATCACTTGGGAAATGTCCTGAATAATGTCCTCCCCCCCCCAATACTCTCTACCCCCACCAACTGACCCAACTAAATAGTTGCCTCCGCTTCCCTTGTAATAGCTTGTTTCCGCGACAAGAAATCATAATTCGATAAGGATTTGTTTGCAAAATCCACCTCCTTCATCGGAACCTTACGAGGCTTACCCCGTTGGTTTTTACTTTGCGCAACATCCACCAAACGATGTGTCTTAGGAGAAAGCAAACTCTCCACCAAAGCGTTCGCTGATCGCACCTTGCACCCAACACCCTTTGAAATTATAACTTCAGTTGCAACACCACGACACAATTTAATTTTTTGATTCAAACCGATCAAATAAGGTGTGATCACAACTAAATCATTAGTTACTGGATAATTTGAAATTAAATTCACTTCAACCAAATCCTTATCCCCTAAAAAATTTGATCCTAGTCCAACTTCCACAAGTTCCTTTCTATTGGGAGACTTCAAACCTAACTCAAACTCTCTCACTGTCCCAACCTCACCTTCCAGTTGCGTCGATCCCAATTATACCACTCGCCGCAACCCCTCCTCAAAATGGCAACCTGCCTCCTCAAAGCCATTACTTACTACCGGGAATACTCTCCCTAACAACCCGACCATGTCATCCGGCACCACTCCTTCACACGGCACAAAATCCTCAAGCACAGGCTGCGACGGCCCCTTGATACCCTCCAGAGTTCATTCAATTTCCATACCAGTTGTTAACCATCCACCTCATCTTGTTTCTCTTGTGACCAAACCTGCTCGTGCATCTCGACCCCAATTTCCCCCTGCTTACGCTCCCCCTGATTCATAGTATCACAACTATCCTCCTCCTCCTCACAATCACACACAATATCCTGAGCATGTATAACTTCAACTTCATTGAACCAAACTAAGCTCGCCCTTTCCTCGCAAACAATTTCGGCCATTTCATTGACTCAATCCAATTTATCAGTCATAGTTAATATCTGAGCTCTTTCAAAAGATTTTGGTTCCTCTGTACCTTCATCCATACGCACAAATGTACCCCAACCATTCGCCACATTCCGAAAAGATTCAACTGACCATAAATGAATCGACATCCCTACAATTGAGAGCCAAACACTAGTAATCACTACAACATTCGGGTGACCAAGAAACTACCCGAGCAAACCATTGATCAAGACCCCTATTAGATAAAATAGCCTACCAATCTACATCATTAGTGAACATGAGGAAGAACATTGTCCCAGATATACACATCATAGAACAATTGGGAAAATTCTCCTTATGCAACGCCGATAATAACACCTCCCCACTCATAGGCCTATGGCACCAAGCCACCGCACACGTCCTCACCACCTCCACATTTTCCATATCCAGGACTACACAAAATTGTTAGTACTTTCTGGCTTCATATTGTGCGTATTAGATGTCACAATTTTAGTACAAGTATACACGTCACCAACTTATAGTATAAAAGATATCGTCTCCACAGGGATTGGTGCTACTTCCACAAATTATCGTCTTGCACTGTAGAAAATTAAAAACACGGGTAATGGTTTGGTTTAGATAACAACTACAATAAAGAAAGTAAGTAAACTAAGAGATTGAGTAGATATGATGATAGAGCAGGCTGGATTATGTTGCGTCGTAGTGTGGAAGATGAATAATTCTGTCTTGGTTTTGAATGCAATCATCAACTTGATTGCCTCAGTAATGGGCAATAGAATTTCCTCGGTAGTGGGTAAAGCTTATGTCGTGGTAAGGAACACAGCTACTGCTTGGGCAATTGAGCGACAACCTTCAAGCTTCGGCAAAGCATTCTTCAATGGCTCCTCCTTATCATTAAGTTGAAACTCTATTGATATGCATGCCTTGATAATACCTCCTAGCGTGAACCAAGGGTGAACACCAACTAATCTTACGCGTCTCTTAGTCGTTGAAACTCGTACTTATCCCTAAGTCGAGTTAGTCTTCACCGATTGGGATGAAAAACATGCTTATTCATTCCGTGAGTCTAACTCTCCCGATATTAGACAAATAGATGCAATCGCAATATCCTCTCCCGATTCAATTGCAAGAAAAGTAAAACACCAAGAATAAGCGAACCTTGAACTTAAATTGCATTAACAAAAACCTAAACAAATTACAATCGTCTTCCCACAAATACTAAACAAAATAATCCTAGCCTAAGAAAGAATTAGAATATAATGGCGGTCACAAGCACCCTACTAAACCCCTAAGTCTCTCGATCTTCTCGATATCTTTATGGTGGCGGATGGGTCTTGGCTTTATAGGGCATGGCCTTGCCGAGTCCTTCTTAGAGTAGGAGGATAAGTTGGAGTTGAATATAACTTCATAAAATAGACGAATCTCTTTTAATTCATTATTTTATTCCTTCTTATCAGTTTTCTATCTTTGACCTTCCTTTGGCTTTTTCATATCCTTCCTCTGCTCCGATCTTCATTCAAAGTGTCTTTAAAAATTCAGCATTTTATGCTCTTCAAGTCGCATACCACTTTGCATATTTTCTCCCTTGTTGGTACTTGTCCGGGCATTGCCTCGGCAATGGCTTGGTCTTTGCCTCGTCAACGGTCTGTCAGTCTCTTCCTACTCAACATGGCTCGTTCTTGGTTCAGTTTTGCTTGGTAAGGCTTGTCGTCAAAGGATGGCCTAGTTTGGATCGTCGGATAATGGTTTTGCAACTTTTCTTCCCTTCCTTCAATGTCGCGACAATGCTTTCCTGGGTAATAAAATCTGCACATGCACAAAACACACACCAAAGCAATATCTTTTCCACCAAATATAATTGAATAGAGATGATCAAGCATGACAATGTTAAGAACAGTAAATTGTGTATGTATGATAAGTAATACATCTAAAATAAGATTAAGTCTAAGAATAATTGAGTCATAAAGGGTCCTAAAATGAATACTTTTATAAACTTAACACACCCCGAAACATGAACTATTGCTTGTCCTCAAGAAGTGCAAAACTAACAGTCAATTTCCAAAGGTTTAATCTTAATGAAATCATCTCTCGGTCTTACCTTTTCTTCTCTTCTCTAAACCGTGAATATGAATGTGATTTGCCTTCAATTCTTCAGATGTCAAGGATTTCCTTGGAATCAAACTATAAGACTTGTGAGTGTGTACGTGATTGTGAACAAGATGATTTTTCCGGTTCTAAGTAAGCACTTAAACAATTAACCTACTTTCCTTGGGTTTTTTTATCTAATCGACTAGAGCCAATTTCGGGACCTCTAGTATTTCTTTTTTCTTAAGCTAGAGCCAGTTTTAGGCACCTCTAACTTTTTACCCAAAATTTGTTTTTCTAAGTAAGTAAATGTCCTAAGTGTCCTAGAACTCCTTCAATCATTCAAGTCACAAAAGTGTGCTTTATTGTTTTAAGCCTTATAGTGTGATTCTATGTATTTTCCATGGACATACTAAAATTGAAAGCTAACTAGCAAAAATTTTAAGGCTACGGTAAAGAGAGAGACATCTATTGCCGAGGCAACAATTTCATTGAATTAATTTCCAAGGCAATTGATAGGCATGCATTTTCTATAGATATGACAAAAAAGAATTTACTAAATACTTCCCCCTCCCCCAAACTCAAGAGAGCATTGCCCTCAATGCATGCTCATACACAAAATCTAAAATAAAAGGCAAGAGAGGAATAAAAAAATTTACAACGATGGGGACATGGATGAGTCATCATCATCATCTTAGGTCACCTTCTCTTCATCGTCACTATCTAGGCAAATTTCTTCGATGGAAGAGGCCTTGCGTTTCTTGGGGGATGGAACCGGAACGGTCTTGGCTTGAGGAGGAATTGACTCGTCTGAGTTGGAGAAGTCAGACCACGTCTCAATTTGGGTTGACTCTATAGCAGGTGCATTGCCCTTGCCTGCTGTCGCGGCAGAGGCAGCTGTGATTGCTGAGGCAATGTTTTCATGTGTTGACGAGGTAGTGGTTGTCTTCATTGTCGAGGTAGTGTCTTTAGGTGTTGCCACGACAGAGGCTCTTGGTGTTGTCGAGGTAAGGATGTCAGCGGGGAAGGCTAGGAATTGCACCGTGTTCTCTAGGAACTTCACTAGGATCACTTGAATGATGGAGTTGTTGAAGTCCCTTGTGTATTGCATGAACATTCGTTTTTGTTTGTCCATCGCGTCTAGTTTCTGTGCAAGGTATTGGAGGGTGGTTGCCGCGGCATTGTGCTGTGGAGTGGTTGGGGAATTGCCCGAGGAGATTGTCGCGGCAATGCCTCGTACTAGTGTGGAATCTTGCTCGGCTTCCGTGATTTGCATTATCTTATAGTACTGGGCCTTTGTCCATCCCTTTCTTGTTGGTGTGAGCTCGTCTGTCGGGTCGGTTGGGACACTCTTTTGCTTGCACAAGTCAATGCTGAGGCTTGGGAAGTAGAATCATCCTTTATCTTTTTGGCTACACATAAATATCTCATTGCATATAATGGATCCAACATTAATAATTCTATTATGCAATATAGAGTGAATGGGTGCAAGCCTTGGTTTGTCGACGGTGGTGTTGTGCGAAGTGGGCATTAAACATCTCTTAACGAAGGTGTTCCAAAGTTTGGCCTCGGGTTGAAGCCTTCGACGGTTTACCATTCCTTTATGTGCTCCTTCGTTCCATGTTGTCCTTGATATGCACAACTCTTTCATTATGTCCTCGTAGTCATTTGTCGTGAGCTTTTCGACATATTCTTTGTGCTTATCCTTTGTGATATGCATGATGTAGTACAAGTTGATGGAATCGACATCTACATGTATTGCTTGGCCTCGAACATGCACATAGAGGTTTTTGGGATTTGGAGAGTGTGTATAAAATTCCTATACCCATGTTACGTTGGCTGACTCTGGTTGGTGGCAAAGGATTTGCCACTTTTGATGTTTAATCTTATTGAAGATGAAGGGCTCCAAACTGAAATCAGTATGTGATAAAGAGTATTGGAAGCCTTGCTCTTCCCATACTTGTCGGCCGACAAACTTTGTGTTGAACCTCCCTTCGACTTCCGGCAGGGCAAACCTTTTGAAAGTCGGTTCCTCCATAGTTTGAGAGTGCTCTCCACTTCCTATTTTTAAGGCCATTTGATATATTTGTGAGATATTGCAATTAAAGAAAATAAAAGCAAAGCAAAGTGAAAAACAAAATTGGAGTTAAGTAGGGAGAAGATGAGTTTGATGGTGGAGTGTTGAGAGGTTGGAGGTTTAAATAAATGAGGGGTGGTGTAACGGTCAGAAGCATTGAATGACAATGCTTGCGTGCACGACAAGAGTTGCTTGTGGGTAGGCTTGCAACGATCATGTTGCGGCAATTAAGACGGGCTTCCAACGGCCATGTGTGGGTGGCAATGAAGGGCAGTTTTCCAAGTTTCCAACAGTCATATTTTGGTGTTGTCGTGTTTTTGGTTTTGGATTGGGCTTGACGTTGGCCCATCTTCTTCACATCCTTGAACTCCTTCCTAAAAAGTGCATTATTTAAAAAACTGTTATCCTAAAAAATTAAGTAAAAATAAAAACTAAATTTAAAGAAAAAAAATTAAGATACTAAAGGGGTGCATGAGAATGCATCTCTTAAAGTAATCACTTCCTTGTCCTTCATGACATGGGTGCCAGTGTAGTGCTTCAATCTTTGTCCATTAACTTTAAATTCATGCCTGTCTTTTCTGGACTTGATTGTTACAGCACCATGGGGGAATGCTTTGACAACTTCGAAAGGTCCAGACCATCTCGATCGTAGTTTCCCTGGGAATAGATTCAATCGAGAATTGAAGAGGAGGACTAATTGCCCGGGCAAGAATTGTCGCGGCAATAGCTTCTTGTCATGCCATCGCTTAGTTTTATCCTTGTAGATTCTTGCATTGTCATAGGATAAGGCACGAAACTCCTCTATCTCATTAAGGTCCATTAGTCGTTTTTGTCCAGCACTCTCCCAATCCATGTTCACAGTTTTGATTGTCTAATATGCCTTGTGCTCGATCTCCACTGGTAGATGGCATGCTTTACCATACACAAGCCGAAAGAGTGACATGCCCAATGGTATTTTGAAGGTTTTCCTGTAGGCCCAAAGTGCATCATCAAGTCGAAGAGACCAATCCTTGCGTGAGGGTTTGACTACCTTCTCAAGGATATTCTTCAACTCTTTGTTCGAGATTTCGGTCTGTCCATTGGTTTGTGGATGGTATGTCGTTGCAATTTTATGTGTCACTCCAAATTTCTGCAATGCTATGGTAATGAGTTTTTTTGTCTAAGTGCTTTCCTTCGTCGCTTATGATTACCCTTGGCATTCCAAATCGTGTGAAAATATTTTTCTATAGGAATCTTTGCACGGTTTTGGAGTCATTGTTTGGTGTTGCAATTGCCTCTACCCATTTGGACATGCAATCAACGACAAGTAAGATGTAGAGATTCCCACATGAAGATGGGGAGGCCCCCATGGAATCAATTCCCAAAACGTCGAACAGCTCGACTTCAAGGATGTTCTGCAAGGGCATCTCGTTTCGTCTTGAAATATTTCCAGTCTGTTCACAATGGTCGCATTGCTTGTAGAAAGCTTGGGCGTCCTTGTAGAGAGTCGGCCATTATAATCCAGATTGTAAAACCTTGGCTGTCGTGCGTGTCCCTCCAAAATGTCCTTCATAGGGTGAAGAACGACATTGTTGGAGCACATCTTGGTCTTCTTCTTCTGGGACACACCTTCTGATTACCTGATCTGCACATTATTTAAACAAAAGAGGCTCGTCCCAAAAATCATGCTTAGCATCATGTCGGAACCGCTTCTTTCCTTGATGATTAAGGTTATAAGGTAAAATACCACTGACTAGGAAATTTAAAGATCATCATACCAAGGTGTCGATGAAAGTGTTGTGTTAGTTGCTGAATTTATTGCCGAGGCATTGTTGTCGATAATTGTCGAGGAAGTGCCCATCGTGGTTGCCGAGGTAGTGCCTGTCTGGGTTGCCGAAGTAGTGTCTGTCTGGGTTGCCGAGGCAATGAGCAATTGTTTGTCTGGGAATGCATCTTGGATTTCTATGGGAGTGGTCTCATTCTCTTCTTGTTCCAGTAGGGATAAATGGTTGTCAACATGATTTTCTGTACCTTTCTTGTCCTTAATTTCAATGTCAAACTCTTGTAAAAGTAAGATCCAACAAATTAAACGAGGTTTGACATCTTTCTTGGAAAGAGGTACTTAATTGCGAATGGTCAGTATGAACAATTACCTTGGTTCCGATCAAGTATGAACAAAATTTATCAAATGCGAACAATACGGCTAGTAACTCTTTCTCGGTGGTGGTGTAGTTCATTTGTGCTTCATTCAGAGTTTTATTGGCGTAGTAGATCACATAAAAGATCTTACATGTTCGTTGACCTAGGACTGCTCCTACTGCAAAGTCACTTACATCACACATCAATTCAAAGGGCAATGTCCAATCTGGTGGAACCACTATTGGTGCGGCTACAAGTTTCTATTTCAGGGTCTCGAATGCCTTTATGCATGAGTCATCGAAATACAAGGCTCTATCCAGTTCAAGCAAGTTACACAAAGGTTTAGTGATTTTAGAAAAAAATTCAATAAATCTCCTATAAAAACATGCGTGACCCAAGAAGCTTTGAATTCCTTTGACTGATGTTGGTGGGGGTAGTTTTTCGATCACTTCAATTTTTACTTTGTCAACTTCAATGCCTTTGGATGATATTTTGTGGCCGAGAACTATGCCTTCGTCCACCATAAAGTGACACTTCTCTCAATTTAGAACTAAGTCAGATTCCTCGTATCGTTCAAGCACTCTCTCCAAATTGTCGAGGCAATTGTCAAAATCATCTCCAAATACCGAGAAATCGTTCATGAAGATTTCCAGGAAATCTTCTACCATGTCAGAGAAAATTGCCATCATGCATCGTTGGAAGGTTTTCGGGGCATTGCATAGTCCGAAAGGTATCCTTCGAAAGGCATAAGTGTCGTACGGGCAAGTGAAGGTGGTATTTTCTTGATCTTCTGGTGATATGGCAATTTACTTATACCCTAAATAACCATTAAGAAAACAATAAAAGGGTTTACCTGCAAGATGATCAAGCATTTGATTGATAAAGGGTAAAGGAAAATGATCTTTCCTAGTAGCATTGCTTAATTTACGCTAGTCCATGCAAACCCTCCAACCGGTCACAGTCCTGGTTGGGATTAGTTCATTATTTTCATTGCTTACCACTGTCATACCTCCATTTTTCGGTACATATTCTACCGAACTTACCCATGTACTGTCAGAGATAGGGTAGATGATATTGGCATCGAACCATTTGATGATTTCTTTCTTTACCACCACTTTTATGACTCGATTAAGCCTTCTTTGTGCCTCAATGGTTGGTTTATGATCGTCCTCCAAAAGGATTTTATGCATAGAAATCGCTGGGCTAATTCCTTTCAAATTGGCAATTGTCCACCCTATTGCTTTTTTGTGTAGCTTCAACATGCCGATCAATCTTTGTTCCTATTCAGGTTGCAACTTAGAAGAGATGATTACGAGCAATGTGTTATTGGTTCCCATCTAAACATATTTTAATTGCCCTGACAACGGTTTTAATTCAAGAATAGGTGGTTGCTCGATGGAGGGTTTGTCGATTTTTCTTTCCTCTCCTAAGTAATCTAAAGGTTCAAAATAATTACCAAATGACTAGCTATCCGGTTGGCTACTTCCTTCTCATCATTATATTCTTCAGGATCAAGGCAGTTGTCAATGTAGTTGTCGAGGCAGTCGTCACAAACATTGCGGGGGTAATTTTTATGATTATTGTCGAGGTAATTTTCACAGCTATTGCTGAGGCAGTTGTTGAGGCAGTCTATATCCATGTCGAACTCAGTTATGGCCTGGATGACTTGGCATTCTTCTGGATCATTGTGTTTCTTAAGGGCGTGAAACACGTTCAACTTAATTTGCTGATCATTCACCCTTATTGTGAGTTGTCCTCTCCCAGCGTTGATCAAGGTTCTTCACGTAGCTAGGAATGGCCTCTCAAGGATAATAGGTGCGAACTTATTTTCTTCACAATCTAAAACAATAAAGACAGCAGGGAAAATAAACTTATCAACTCTTGCCAGGATATCTTTAATTTTTCCCTCTGGATGAACATAGGATCTGTCAGCAAGCTACAACATCACTGTAGTGGGTCTCTCCATCCCTATACCCAATCCTTGGAAGACTAATTTTGGCATAAGGTTTATGCTTGCTCCAAGATTGCATAGTGTCTTCCCAACATAGTGATTTCCAATCGCACATGGTATGGTGAAACTATCGGGATCTTTCTACTTAGGTGGCATTCGGTTGTGCAGCATGGCCATACATCCTTCCGTCACAACAACGATCTCAAATTCCTATATTCTTGTTCTCTTAGAGACAATGTCTTTAAGGAACTTGGTGTAGTTCGACATTTGCTCTATTGCTTCTACCAAAGGCAAGTTTATGTGGACTTGTTTCAAGATGTCAAGGAACTTCTTGAATTGGTATTCTTGTTTATGCCTTTTCAACCTTCGCGGGAACGGTGGTGGAAGTCGAATGTCTTCAATTCGTTCCTTGCATGGGAATTTGATTTGAGGCATTGAATCAAGACCTTTAGATGCCTTATTATTTTCCGCAGTGTCTGTGTCAGGCATTGCCGAGGCAATGTTACTGGGCATTGCAGAGGCAATCTGCTCCTCTGATTCTATTTTCTCTGTTTCTTGAGCTCGTGGTTCCTTGAGTTGTTTACCACTTCGTGTAGTGATTTCATTACGTAACTTATCAGTTAAATTTGTAGGATTAAATCAAGTAAGGAAATCACGACATAAATCATTCTAGGATTCTATAGATCCGGCTGGAATGCTATTTAACCAGGTTTTTACCCTATCCCTAAGTGAATAGGGAAACAATTTCAGCCTCAAAATATCCTCATGGAGTCCTTGTATTTTGAATGAATTGCAAATTTCCAAGAAGGATTTGAGGTGTTGTCTAGCATCTTCGGTTGCTGAGCCGCCAAATTGACCCATAGTATTGATCATGTTGAACATACGAGCTTTGACTCAAAGTGGGCAGCTTCAATTGTAGGTTTGACAACTCCTGGATTCAGTCCATTGAGATCTTCTTCTAAGTAATCTCGGACGGTTAGGTTTCTTGCTTTAGCATATTGAGGTGGTTGAATCTCTCTGTCTCCTGCCGCGACATTCTGATTGTCGTCGGCATTGTTATTGTAGGCTACATTTGCGATTGCTTCTTTCAGTTTTTGTTTGAGTTTTTGGTAGGTGCCTTCAATCTCCGGATCAAGGGGATAGTCTAGGCCTGTTGGATTTGCCCTGGTCATACACCAATGCAAAACCAAATTTTGTTAATTCCTTGTGAGACTGAATAATAAGAAGTAAAAATAAAAAGTGCAAGAAAATAAAAACGAAGTCGCTATTGCCAATGCCCAACAACGGCGCCAAAAACTTATTGTGCGTATTAAATGTCACTATTTTAGTGCAAGTATACACGTCGCCAAGTTATAGTATAAAAGATATTGTCTTCACAGGGATTGGTGCTACTTCCAGAAATTATCGTCTATCACTGTAGAAAATTAAAAAACACAGGTAATGGTTTGGTTGAGATAACAACTAAAATAAAAAGAGAACGTAAACTAAGATATTGAGTCGATATGATGATAGAGCAGGCCAGACTATGTTGCGTCGTAGTGTGGAAATTGAATGTATCTGTCTTGGTTTTGAATGCAATCGTCAACTTGATTGCCTCGGCAGTGGGCAAAACTATTGTCGCGGCAAGGAACACAACTACTGTCTGGGCAATTGAGCGACAACCTTCAAGATTCAGCAAAGCGTTCTTCAATGGCTCATCCTTATCCCTAAGTCAAAACTCTATTGATGTGCAGGCCTAGATAATAACTCCCAACGTGAACCAAGGGTGAACACCAACCAATGTTACGCTTCTCTTAGCCGTTGAAACTCATACTTATCCCTAAATTGAGTTAGTCTTCAGCTATTGGGATGAAAACTATGCTTATTCATTTCGTGAGTCTAACTCTCTCGATATTAGACAAATATATGCAACCACAATATCCTCTCCCGATTCAATTGCAAGAAAAGTAAAACACCAAGAATAAGCAAACCTTGAACTTAAATTGTATTAACAAAACCCTAAACAAATTAAAATCGTCTTCTCACAACTACTAAACAAAATAATCATAGCCTAAGAAAGAATTAAAACTTAATGGCGGTCACAAGCACTCTACTAAACCCCTAAGTCTCTCGATCTTCTCAATGTCTTGATGGTGGCGGATGGGTCTTGGCTTTATAGGGTATGGCCTTGCCGAGTCCTTCTTGGAGTAGGAGGATAAGTTGGAGTTGAATATAATTTCATAATTCATCTCTTTTAATTCATTATTTTAGTCCTCATTATCGATTTTCTATCTTTGACCTTCCTTTGGCTTTTTCATGGCCTTCCTCTGCTCCAATCTTCATGCAAAGTGTCTCTAAAAATTCGGTATTTTATGTTCTTCAAGTCACATACCACTTTGCATATTTTCTCCCTTGTCGGTACTTTTCTGGACATTGCCTCAGCAATGACTTGGTCTTTTCCTCGGCAATGGTCTGCCAGTCTCTTCCTGGTCGACAAGGCTCGTTCTTGGTCCAGTGTTTCTTGGTAAGGCTTGTCGACAAAAGATGGCCTAGTCTGGATCATTGGATGATGGTTCTGCACCTTTTCTTCCCCTTCCTTCACTGTCGCGGCAATGCTTGCCTGGGCAGTGGGTAATAAAATTTGCACATGCACAAAACACACACCAAAGCAGTATCTTTTCCACCATATATAATCGAATAGAGATGATCAAGCATGGCAATGTTAAGAACAGTAAATTATGTATGTATGATTAGTAATGCATCTAAAATAAGCTTAATTATAATAATAATTGAGTCATAAAGGGTCCTAAAATGAATACTTTTATACACCTAACACTTCCCAACCCATTTGACTCTTCCCTGATTGCACCACATCATCTAATGTCTTCTTTCGCATATCCTTCTTAGTTTTATCCACCGCAACCCTCGCCCGATGCTAGAATGATTCTCTTCCACCCTGCTGAGCCATTGACACAAACACACGAGCCCCATAAAGCCACAAGCGCGTCGGCACGATGTGTCATCCTTAAAAAACCAAAGCGTACACCATCACGGGATCTCTTTGTCGGGATAAACACATCCAACACCTCACCATGATGATCAAAGCACTGCCAAACCCCTTTCCAATGGAGGCGATTGGAGAGATTCCTTACAAGTAGAGTCTGCACCCGTCGTTGATTGCCCTCGCTCTGTGATCCCGACATTTTCCTCATAAAAGCCTTGAAAATTTATTAAAAAAATACTACCAGGAGATTCAAAAACTATTTAGTTGCTATGAATATTTATCTATGTGGATGTCTATCATGATTAGAACTTTATCTAAGGAGTTTGATTTATTTATTATTAGGAATATTATCTCTATTAATTAGAGTTTAATGTATTATGTACTTCTTATGCCTATAAATAGACGATTCATTGAAGGCATTGTACATACAAGTATATATTTGAGAATAATACAAATCTCCCTCTTTCTCTCATCTCTTTATTCTTTTATACTTGTTCGTTGTTCTTCATTATTTTGTTCACAACACGTTATCAGCACGACTCGCTCAAGAGCAATAAGTTCTTTGCATCGAGGATCATATTCATCAACCATGATTTTTCATTCGAGATCTAGACGGTAAAAGATAGAATTTTTATTTAGGTCAATTCACCACAATTTCATTTAAATATTTTTTTATGTTAGTCGATTGTTTTTTTAATTATGATATGTGAATACTTTCATGCCATGAATTATTTATTTTGATCGATAATATGTTGGTACATTTTTTTATATAAATAAATCATGACTACTCGTAATCCCTTATATATGCACGATTAGATGGCTTCAATAAATGCTAAACAAATTGAAGAAAGTGAGGAACTGGTTCTGGTATTCATGTTTGACAACATCTTTAATAATGATATTATAATATTATTGGTAATATTGTTAGTTACATATGTTAATTTGATAGATTTTTGTTGATAAAGTTACACCGTAATAAGGTTTCTCTTTGTTAGTTAATTTATTCTTTTTCTCAAAACATGTTTGTTTGGTGTACTATGCTCGAATATTTTTGAAACCAATTAAATTTTTTTTATCTAGTTCTTCATTGTTATATTTACATCGTATTATAATTAAAGACTAATATGTATTTACCAATGATTATTGATATTTTAACCGTGTTTTGAGTTTTTGCATGATATAATGACTTCGAAAGAGACATGACACTATGAGAAGCTGTCTTGGTCATTTGCTACGTCTCAAGAGGAAAATCAATATCGGTAAATTCTGATTTTATTTTATTTTCCTTTAAATTATAATGTGTGATAAATCATGGTGAATTTCAATCTATAAAAATATTGTTATAAAGTCTATATTTGCTCGAAAGCAATATTTCTTCGTCGAAAAACTCGACCATAGACTTCTCCCAATTTCAAGTTACGAAAATTCGTCTTGATCCAAAAAGTTTTATGGGAGGCATTCCCTGAAGTGAATGCAAAGCATGATGTTTATTCCATGCGATTATCAATGATGGAGCATTCCCTAAAGTGAATGCAAGCATGATGTTTATTCCATGCGATTATTGGAACTGTTTCATTCCCTGAAGTGAATACAAACATGGTAAATCATTATTCAATTAGAGACATAATTTCGATATAATCCAAGTATATTGGCTGGACATCCCGTTCTGCGAGGCTACTGGTCTTAAAGGAGATTTTTAAATGACCTTGTGGACATGTTTAACAATGTCGCGTACGAGGATTAAATATTTATTTTCTGTGATAAGGATATGTGAAAAAGGTTTCAAAGGCCAATTGGCTCTACTCCATTCCCTGAAGTGAATGTGAGATTATATTATGGAAGGAATAAAAACCACATTAGAAGTTGTGGTCGTGGTCGAGACTATGAATATAGACATGAAAAATATGACCATTTTAAGAATACTTCTACCCACCGGTAGTGAGGTTATAAGGATGACAAGAGTGATAAAGATCATTCTATTGAAGTAAAACTCTTCTTATTACCAATGTGATGCTATAAACCATTGGTCTCGTACGTGTTGTACGTTGAAAAATTAAGAATCATTGAATGATAAAGGAAAGAAAATAGAAGCAAATTTTGTTTGCGAAACATGAAGAAGATGATACTGGTCCAACTTTATTTGGATATTGTTGGTCCAACTCTTTTGGACGTTGTTGATTTTCTTATAACCCTCGAAAGGAATAAATCGTCTTCTAATTATTCTCATAACTTTGAATAGAATTATTTATTTATTTTTATTTATTTTACTTTACGTTTATTTATTTTACACACATTAATTATTTACGTTTTATATTTATATTTATATTTATATTTGTATATTATGATATTTATTTATTTTGTTTAACATGATTACTTGTCAAATACAATCTATGGTGACGATTTATGCTCAACATAAGCATAAGATATATTTTCCCATTTAAATGCAAGGGAATAATATGATTACTATATCTCAAAGTACTGAAAATATTGATGCTCTAGAAGAGCAATAAATTCTTGAGAGAAAGCACATTATGAAAAGTGCAGAATTGCGAATATTGCAATAATTACCACTAATGGTAATAATATCGTCACCACTATAAGTGGAAATTTTACGAGAGCAATATGAGTTCGCAAACTATCCCTTTGGGAATTATAGATAACATATGTTATCAATTGGTATTTGAAATAAGCCAATATGGATATAAGTTTTGGTAGCCAAAAAGTCAGTTGAAAGCTCTAGAAGAGCTATATATTGCTACCAAAAGATAATTTCAATTGAAAGCTCTGAAAGACCTAAATATATTCCTATTTAAAGGAACAATTTTGATGGTCGTACTAGACATGTACGAGTGAGATTGAATTACATTTATGGTAAACAAGGAGTTTACAAATTCAGAGATACACACACACACACACACACACACACACACACACATATATATATATATAGTTGGCATGATCGGTTAGACCATCCTGATCAATAATGGTGCAAAAATTATTGAGATTTACATGCACATGTATTAAAAGAACCTGTAGTTCTTGTGGTGCTTATTCTCAAAGGAATGTATTAAATTCCACTTATTAAATAACGTGAAGTTCTTGTGTTACTTAAAGGAATTGATTAAATTCCACTTATTAAAAGAACCTGAAGTTCTTGTGTTGTTTGTTCTCAAAGGATATAGAGGATCCCACTTATCAAAAGAATTAGAACTTAAAGTTCTTGTACTGAAGTTGAGACTGTATGTCTTGCATATCTGAACGAAATATGGGCCCATATATCCACAAATGTGGAAAGTTTTATATGATTTTAGTAGATGCATCTACATTGTTTTATCGACTTACAACCAGAAGTTTGTGAGATTGATTCTA
This sequence comes from Hibiscus tridactylites, assembly GCA_958450335.1. Lineage (NCBI taxonomy): Eukaryota > Viridiplantae > Streptophyta > Magnoliopsida > Malvales > Malvaceae > Hibiscus > Hibiscus tridactylites. The sequence goes on from OY288279.1 coordinate 75,490,786, forward strand.
AAAAGATTCATATTATGCAATTAGACTATTCGTCTTGAAAAGCTAGTGGGTTTATATTTTTGGCTATATCGGTTGTTACAAAGCCTATTGATTATGAAAAATACGATTTAGCAAATTTTTAATTGGATGCCTCCTATTTAATAGCTAAACTTTGAGAACAAAACATCTATTATTTATATGGTATTTCCATATAGCAACACTTATACGCATCAAGCCAACGAGTTATAATAAACTCCCCATTATGATTTGACTTTTGGTTAGAAGTCATATTTCCCATTTTAGAATTTTTGAATGTGTGATGTATTGTTGAATTGCTCCACCATAACATACAAAATGGGCAAGTAAAAAGGGTTGAAAATATATATTGAGTACGAGTCTCCTTTTATGTTTAAATTCTAAACATTAATTGGAGAATCATTTATTAGATGATTTTTCTCAACATCAAGGGAGAGAATAATCAGCTGGATAAAGAAGGAAATGAATTATCATTATTTAAATCCTCGAATATGAACTAAAAGTTCATAAGATAATTCATGTTATTTCATGTCAACTGTCAGACATATTTACTGACCCAGTGAGAGTAATTAAGTCTCAATACCAGCTGAAATGCTCTAAGTTTAAATTATATGTTAGAGCAAGTGGATGTAAATCATGCTTGAAGCATGATAGTTGAAATGGTTCCAATGATCGAAATTCTCGTAAATAGAAAGTAATATGAGATGGTCATATATTGGAGGCGAGTGCTCCTGAAGAGACCCAAGACATAACAAATAATAAAACTCTAGAAGAGTTTCAGGTACCTGAAATAAAGATTGAAATCTTGAAGATATCTCGATGAGTTATGTCATTACGAGAATGGAACTAGAAAATTAGAAAGTTGTCGATAACGATTTTACAAACAATTTTACATAAAATATTTCTATAGAAGTAAAGAAAAAAATGGAGGATCTTGTATAAAATCTATCCAGAAGTATAGATATTGAATTGGTCTATGTTGAAAGACGCTTTGAACTTCTAAAATAGAAGTATTTGAACCAGCAGTCCAAACACCTAAAGGTGTAATGCAAGTGAGGCACAAATAAGTAGTCGTAAATACGACTTGAACTATGATTTATGAAAAGTTTTAATTACTTCATGGTGGATGCAATTACTTTGGCAGTTATGAAAAATTTTGCATGCGTCTAATTATTTCTGGATTCATATTTATCCTTGAAGGATTTAAAATGCTAGAAGCATTTGAAAATTTCCGAGGAAATTTATTTAGACATGTCTCATGAATATTTTGGCGCATTTGGTATAATCGCCTTAGTGAATACTAATTGAGGAAATACTATAAGAATGATCATATTTCCTTATGTATTTTATAAAGGAGTTTGGATCAAGATTCATTATATCATTAGCACTCCTGAAGAATTTTAAATTGAAAACTCGTGAAGAGTTTTCAAAGTATTTAATGAAAGTATTTGAGAAAAAGAATCTTGAGATGTGGTTTTGTCTCGACCTAAAGATCGAGCTCTTAAATATGTGTTTTTGTCTATGAATGGACATAAGTTGAAAGAATCTTAAGGAAGATTCAATATGAATTGTTGGATGTGAATAAAGATAATTATATCTTTTCTTGGTTTTGAAGCACCATATATTAGTTGGTCAATCAATATCCATGGATATACAAAGATCATTACGTTTAGATCTTCAAACATTCGTTGATGCCTCCTCAAATGTCGTAGAAATAATTGTTATGCACGAGGCAAGCCAAAAATGTGTTTGGCTAAGGCCATTGACCCAACATATCCAAAAGATATGTTGATTTACTTTTACAATATATGATAAAAGCTACCTTGTGTGAAGATAATGCAAGTTGTATATCTCAGTTTGAAAGTGGATACATCATGGAACATATTACTCCAAAGTTTCATCCCTCACGATATTTAGAAAAATAATATTCAAGATTGAATTATGAAGATTCAAAGATCTTCTGTGATATTTTCATTAGGGTGTAAATACGCGTTGCACTCTTTTTCCCTTAACCAAGGTTTTGTCCCAATGGGTTTTCCTGGTAAGGTTTTTAATGAGTCAACATGTTATGCGTATTAAAGATGTGTGTACTCTTTTTCCTTCCCTAATGAAATTTTTTTCCCACTGGGTTTTTATCTTAGTAAGGTTTTAACGAGGGCACATTATCTTCATAGACATCCAAGGGGAGTGTTATAAATATTTATCTATGTGGATGTCTATCATGATTAGAACTTTATCTAAGGAGTTTGATTTATTTATTATTAGGAATATTAGCTCTATTAATTAGAGTTTAATGTATTATGTACTTCTTATGCCTATAAATAGATGATTCATTGAAGGCATTGTACATACAAGTCTATATTTGAGAATAATACAAATCTCCCTCTTTCTCTCATCTCTTTATTCTTTTATATTTGTTCGTTGTTCTTCATTATTTTGTTCACAACATTAGTTACATTATGGGAACATGTGATAAATTTATATTTTCAGTTGTTGAAATTAAAAAATTTAGTATTAATTCATGATGATAATCCTTAAAAAGTAAATTAAACATATGATATTTTAAAGTATTTTTAAGATTTTATATAAATATAAGTATACATTTTAATATTTTAATCGTTCGAAATATATTTTTTATTTATAAAAAAAATATTTATATTTATATTTATATTTTTGCATTATCTATACATTTATTTATTGTAATAATTTTTACTTCATGTCTTGATTGTTCAATACTTATTTTTTTAACTTATGTAATTATGCCTTATTTAATAACTCAAAGTAGCAATTTAACTCAAAAAAGAAGGATATGACTGCAATGTATCTGTTTTATCAAGGATATTTTTATCCTAAATGCAAGAAATTGTCAAATACCAAAGAAAAAGAAAGGTATAGAATTCTCAACATAAACCCAAAAAATGCTAATTATGGCAATGTAGTATTACCCATGATGGAAAATTATATCATGTGTCCTTCCTACCGCGTCATCCATGGCACAAACCAATAAAATGCATTTATTTAATTAAAATTTCCCATCTCATCTTTTTACCAATTGAATCTTTACTCATAGTTACTGTAAATCAAATTTAAAAATAATTTTTACGAAGTGAAGATTCACTTGGTTAAATATAAGATAAAAAATTAATGAAATGAATGCATTTTATTGGTTGGTCTCATGGATGACGTGGTGGGAAGGACTCGTGATATAATTTCTACCTTGATGGGAATCTTTCCAATTAGTGGCGGAATTTGGTGGTAGAGTTTGGGGTGGCAACTTTAAACTTTAAAAAATAGCGGTTTAATTAAAAAATTTCAAAAATTTTGAAGGCTTAAATTTATTTTTTTTCAAAAAAAAATGGGGTTTAACTAGAATTTTTGAAAATTTGAGAGGTTTAACGAGAACTTTTAAGAATTATGGGAGGGGTTTAATTAAAAATATCATAATTTTCAAAACTTAATCTGAATTTCTAAAAATTTTGTAGGGACTAAATTAAAATTTTTAAAAATTGTAAAGGTCAAAACTATAGCTTTACAAATTTTAAGAGGGGCCGTGGCCCCACCCATCTCCATTGTGTTACGCCACTGCTTCCAATCTAAATGTGGGTATGAGATTCTCCTGGAAAAAAATTCTCTTTGGTAATCTTCTTTTCCGTGATCCAAACACATCTTTAGTTTAAAACACTAAACAACAACACAATAATTGCAAACTAATGTAAATTATATATTTTTATTTTTTTTACATACAATTTGATATAATACATATATTATTTATGTCCCAAATTACTTATAAATCAAAAGACATTGAACATTTAAGCATTACTCAATTCCATGTCATATGTATATTGTACCAATGACATGTTAATCAAACTAAACTTAATCTGCCGCTTATTAGTTTAACCTGTATAAAATATAAAACATATTTTTCAGTTATAAATTCTACCGCGACACAACGTGAAAGGCATGCCATCTTAACTTCCGAGAGAATCGTGATTTCAATGTTTGGGTTCAGATTCCACAACTAATAATTTCTTCAATTTTTTTAATACAGTTATAGCCAACATTTGTCGTAATATATTATTGGCTTTAATAATTGTTTGTTTGTTTAAACAAAGTTTCCAATATAGACATTGTAAAATTCATCGTCTCTAAAAATGTTGTTATGGTGTGGGCTATTTTTGGAAAAATAATGTAAAAAATAAAAAAAAAATGGGAAAATAGTGTAGTTGAGAAAGTATTTAGCAAATAGGGTGTTTTATGTGGCAGCCGACACCAACGACTTTGGTTCTTTCTTTTGCATTTTTATATTAAATTGTAAAAAAAAAAAAACTAAAATTACAGGGATTGATGTAAAGTTTTAAAAATTGAATAGTTAATTTAGATAAAGTGGTACAATGAAATGAAAATTTTCTTATAGTTTTAGTTAAAACATTGAGAGATCATGCATTGTGACGGAGATTATGATTGAAGTGATTTTCTAATTTATGTATTTTTTTCGTGATTTATGCGTTGACAAGGAAGCTAAGACTCCTCGTCGTCGGTTTTGGTACGTTCCTTTTTATATAAAAAAAAACTATTTTTTGCAAAATATATATAATTATTTATAAGAATTTGATACGTGCAATAATTTCACTGTAAAGATTTTAAAAGTTTTATCCTATAATTTTAATTTATTTTCAATTTAATCCATCTGACAAACAAAAATTGCACTCAAATCAAACTCACTTACAGTTGACACTGATTCCAACCTCGTCTTCCACAAGTTATGAAATAACGAAGTTCAGGATTTAGAAGGGAAATTATAAGGAAAGGCGGACTAATATACGGCTAAGAAACGGCGTTATCGGAAAAATTATAAAATAGGTAACAAATGCGGTAAAGTGTTACCGGATATGTTGACATAATATAATATATCTGGTAGAAAACATGAAGAAATATTAAAAAAAATTGGTAATTGGAAAACTTAAGTTATCGGTAGGTATCGATACAAACATAACAAAATCGGTAAAATTATTTATTTTGTTGATAAGAGTATCAACATATTAGGTAGCGCCTATTATGTTATTAAAATTTAAGCCGACGGGGCTTTGGAAATCCGACGATAACAAAATAGGTAAATTACTTATTTTGTTGATAAGAGTATCAACATATTAGGTAACGCCTATTATGTTATTAAAGTTTAAGCTCACGGGGCCTTGGAAATCCGACGATAACAAAATAGGTAAATTACTTATTTTGTTGATAAGAGTATCAACATATTAGGTAGCGTCTATTATGTTATTAAATTTTAAGCTGATGTGGCCTTAGAAATCCGACGGTAACAAAATAGGTAAATTACTTATTTTGTTGATACTTTTGAGTAAATTACTTATTTTGTTGATACTTTCGAAAGTATCTATACTTTTTTAAAAGTATCGATACTTTTTTTAAAAAACAATGTAATCGGTTGCAATGTGGCTCGAAAGTATCGATACTTTTATGCAACCGGTTACAATGCTTTTTAAAAAAATATAGATACTTTCGAGCCACATTGCAACCGGTTACATTACTTTTTAAAAAAGTATCGATACCTTTAAAAAAGTATAGATACTTTTGAAAGTATCAACAAAATAAGTAATTTACTCAAAAGTATCAACAAAATAAGTAATTTACCAATTTTGTTATCGTCGGATTTCCAAGGCCCCATCAGCTAAACTTTAATAACATAATAGGCGCTACCTAATATGTTGATAATATTATCAACAAAATAAGTAATTTACCTATTTTGCGCTTTTAACCGGTCACTTATTTAACCGGTCACGACGTATATTAGTCGTATATTAACCACCTCACACCAGAACTTCCCAGATTTAGAATGACTGGCTAAATTGGTTGAATATTCCCTTTTGGAAATTTTTTGAAAAATACCCCCCCTTTGAAATCATTTAGAAAAATACTCTCCCATTTGGTAAACATAGGAACGACTCGCGTTTTAGTAAGCGCCAATTCAGAACTCGCGTTCCGCCCGACGCGCGTTCCGTATGATGTGACAGGTCTTATCCGTTGGAGTCTTTTAAATATTCAATTAAAGGAACTCGTGCCTAACAGGACACGAGTTCGCTGGGATATTAAGATGAAACAACGCAAATTTATCGCTCGATCTGAATAAAAGTTGTGTTTGGTTCAACGCGAGTTTCGTATATTTCTGTTGTTAAAACAAGCTTCGATAGGCATGTTGTAGGTGAAATTACGGGGTGTTGGGGGATAGTAATTTGTATTTTTGAAGTTGCACGTCATAGTACTAAAACATCTCTTGAAAATGGTGTAAAGATCGACGTGTATAAGGCATCCTAAAGTGTGTATAAATTGTGTTAAAAACGCTATCTAAGCATGTTTATTTTTGCATGAAGAACAAGCAATCATGGATCCACATGCATGTTTGAATGGAATTTGTGGTATGTTGGGGGATATTTTTGTTGTTGTTTAAGTTTGAAGTCGTAGATGAAACATATGTTTGCAATGTTGCTAAAATTAAAGTGTATATGACATCCTAAAAGGTGTAGAAACCATGTTAAAAATGCTATCTAAGCATGTTTTCCCATGAGGAACAAGCAAACATGGGTGCATAGTCATGTTTAAGTTGATTTTGTGGTATATTGAGGGATATTTTTTGTTGTTGTTTAATTTTGACGTCGTAGTAGTAAAGCATATGTTTACAATGGTGCTAAAATTAGCGCGTATATGACATCCTAAAGGGTGTAGAAATCACATTAAATATGTTATCTCAGCATGTTTTTCCATGAGGAACAAGCAAACATGGGTGGATAGGCATGTTTAAGTTGATTTAGTGGTATGTTGGGGATATTTTTTGTTGTTGTTTAAGTTTGACGTCATAGTAGTGAATCGTGTGTTTACAATGGTACTAAAATTGGAGCGTATATGACATCCTAAAGGGCGTAGAAATCGCCTTATAAATGCTATCTAAGTATGTTTTTCCATGAAGAACAAGCAAACATGGGTGGATAGGCATGTTTAAGTTGATTTTGTGGTATGTTGGGGATTTTTGTTGTTGTTTAAGTTTTACGTCGTAGTAGTGAAGCATATGTTTACAATGATTCTAAAATTGGCGTGTATATGGCATCCTAAAGGGTGTAGAAATCGCGTTAAAATGCTATCTACTATCTAAGCATGTTTTTCCCCATGAAGAACAAGCAAACGTGGGTGGATATGCATGTTTAAGTTTATTTTTTATGATCCCCATCAGTACGAACAATACTATAAACATGTAAATTTTACCCTTAAACATGCTAATAGAGAAGCTTATAAAAGAATATAAACAAGCAGTATACAAGCATAGCATACATTGTACAAACATAAAAGATTCTCAACTTGTTTTGCTCTCTTAGTCTCATTCTTAGTCAAGTTGTACAATTGTACCCGTAAACAGTTAATTCTCTTCTTCAAGCCTAGACTGGTATTTGAGGTTGATATTGGCACATATGAGACATTGTAACCTGTCACTTGTACCCTAAACAGCCGATTATCAGTGGGTCTTTTTTACGAAGTCTTTGTTAACATACCCTCGGCTTACTTCCAGGGCTGAGTATTCCAGAAAGTTTAAAACCTTGGGGTATGCATCTTTCGAAATCTTTGTTAAAATACGCCTTAATAGCCGATGCTCTTCGTCAAGCTCATAGGCGTATTTGATGTTGATGTTCTACCCCCTACAAATTCTATGACGAAGTGGGCAGATAAACAAGCTTCACGGATTTCGTGTGCCCACAAAGACGTCCAATTCTACCCATTGATCGTGTACTACGACAATGGTAGGAGCTTTGACTCCAGTTAAATGCACTTCAAAAAGGCCCAGCATTTTCGAATATTGTGATTTTTCATTCCTCGTGAACAAAAACATCGAAAACTCATCTCACTAGAACCGGTAACCCACCAAAAGTACGTACTCATCATATAAATGCAACTACAGATACCAACAAACCACAATATCCGAGAAATTTCTTTGCAAAAGAATTTTCTAGATACGTGGTTTGTTGCTATTAGTAGCTACAATACAATGGAAAACCTAAAGCACTACAACACAGTTGATTTTTTTTTGTTCGAATCTGCCCATTGCTCAGATAGGGAATTCAGTCGTTTATATACCATGGAACTCACGTTTGGCCAAACGCGAATACGGCCCAGGATTCCTGACGTGTCAGTCGAACTCGCATTTGGCAAGCCCGTATCGGTATGGGTTTTGGCAGAATCAAATCTGGAGTAAAAAGTTATCGATACGGGGTATACAGTATCGGTACGATAGTGCTGAAAAGCCAGGTTTGAGTATTTTAAGACGTTTAAAACTTTTCCAAAAACCATTTTAAACACCTCAAACTTATTTTCAAGTTGTTTGGACTTAAAGACATGTTTTAAATTCTTTTCAAATTTGTCCATAACATTTTTCAATTATTATATCAAAACACTTAGTTCTTCAATCTCCCCTTTTTTTATATAATAAAACCAGCTTGAAAAATTATTTGGGATTCTCCCCTTTAAGTTTAAAAATTTGAATAAGAGATGAAATATAGAGAAGAAATTAAAGCTCCCCCTTATTCATTTGAAAAACATAATTTTTCAAACCAATTACCAATTGGTTGATTTTTAGCACGCTCGAATCATTCACCGAAACCGTCAAGGAGGGTTGTAAATGTTTGGTGGTTGAATTGGCTAAAATTGAAATAAAGGTAGACAAGTGACACAATGATTTTAAAGTGGTTCGACCTTCTAACAAGCACCTACATCCACTACCTTAGTACACCGCTAAGGATTTCCCAATTCACTCAACAATGAATTCATCCCATTTTCCCAGTTTAGGAGGAAACTGCTACAACCCTATCTTTTGGACTTGGCTAAGATAGAACCAACTCTTGTTTTTTTCCCAAGACTAAACTAGAACCTCTCCTTTTACAATGGATTTGTTTGGTAAACTAAATACCTCACAAGGTGGGTGTTTACACAAATTTACGCTCACAAGAGTACAAAGGATTTACAATTAAGCACTCTCTAAAGACTATGTACAAGAGAATAGTAAAATAAAGATTTAGACTCTATTTCTCTTGATCATCTTGCTTGGATGTAGTCTCTAACAATCTTCATGTGTTCCAGCCTTCAATTTATAGTCCCAAATGAGTTTGTAAACGTTACTAGCCGTTGGGGATGTTTTGGAGCCGTTGGGACCTTTAGTTCGCACATTAATTGCAGTTCTGGTGCCTACTGTATCGGTACACGGGTACCCGTATCAATACGCCCTTCTTCAGAACTAGCCGTTGGGCTCTTTCTAGCCTATGCGTATCGATACACTAGGGAGCGTATCGGTATGGTCTGCACTTTAAAAGACCGTTGGGAAATAGCCGTTAGGGGTTGTTAAAGCAGGGATCAGTACGCTTTAAAGGTGTATTGGTACGACCCCTGTCCGTATCGATACGAGAAAGCTTGTATCGGTACGAGTTTTGGCAGAATCAAATCTGGAGTAAAAAGGTATTGATACGGGGTATACTATATTGGTACGGTAGTGCTAAAAAGCCATGTTTGAGTATTTTAAGACGTTTAAAACTTTGCCAAAAACCTTTTTAAACACCTCAAACTTATTTTCAAGTTATTTGGACTTAAAGACAAGTTTTAAATTCTTTTCAAATTTGTCCATAACATTTTTCAATTATTATATCAAAACACTTAGTTCTTCAGCATCAACCACCTGGGTTCGAACAACATGGAGAATTTAGTGAAAAGTTGGTTTGCAAGCTAAAAAGGGCCCTCTATGGCCTCAAACAAGCTCTCAGGGCCTAGTTTGATACCTTGAGAAGTCATCTTATAGAAAGTTTGGGGTTCATAACATCTAAAGCAGACTCTTCCCTATTTATTCGAAACACTAGTTCATCATATCTTCTTCTCATGGTGTACGTAGATGACATCAATATCACTGGTAGTTGTCTTGATGAGGTTCAACACTTGGTAGGAGATATTCAAAAAGTCTTCTCCCTCAAAAATTTGGGTGAACCAGGCCTGTTTCTGGGTATGGGTTTTATTTCTTGTGAAGAAGAACTCAAATTGAGTCAGAAACGTTATGTTACTGATTTATTGGTTAAAAGAATATGATAGGTGCTAGACCTACCCCAACACTAATGGTTATTGCATCCAAAGCCAAGGCTGGTGATGATCAAAGCTTTGAAGATGACTATCTCTATAGAAGTATTGTTGGGGGTTGCAATATGTCTGCTTCACCAGACCTGACATTTCTTATGTTGTTAATAAGGCCAGTCAGCATATGGATGCTCCTACAGTTGCTCATTGGAGAGCTTTGAAGAGAATCCTGCGATACCTTGTTGGAACACTAGACTATGATCTATTTTTCAAGTCGTCTTCAACCCCTTTGAGTGTTACATGTTATAATGATGTTGATTGGGCCTTCTCCCTTGAAGACATGCGTTCTAGGACAGGGTATTGTATATTTCTTGGTTTGAATCCTTTTGCATGATGTTCCAAGAAGCAACCAGTAGTCTCTCGCTCATCCTCTGAGGTTGTGTATCGAAGTGTTGCTAACATTGTGTCTGAATTGGTTTGGATCCTTTAGTTGCTTCAAGAAATTGGTGTGAAATTACGTGAGAAACCTGTGGTATGGTGTGATAATTCGTCTATGGTATCTATGACTATCAACCCCACACATCATGCTCGTATTAAGCTTGTGGAGATTGACCTTCACTTTGTCCGTGAGAAGGTTAAGGCTGGCCATTTAGTTGTGAATTTTCTTCTATCCTTGGAGAAAATTGTTGATATCCTTATAAAACCTATATCTCTTGCGATGGTTGCTCATATGCGAAGCAGGTTAGGTGTGGTGCTGCTCCCAAATGCGAAAGGAAGAGAACAAGCGAGGAGAATAATAGAGTAATATATACTTAACTAATTCTGATATGAATTTAGTTGGGTCCATTAGATTTATAGGTTGTTAGTCAGTGGGTTGTTATGGTTTGGGCCTCTATATAAAGCCCACGTGTGCTGTAATTTACAATTCAAGTTAAATGAAAGATTTGTTTCAGATTAATCCCCTTTTAGTTTCTAATTTTGTTCTTATTCTTCCTTTTCTTCTAGCCTTAGTTCTATAATCCTAACATTGTCTTGGGGTAATATGAACATCCTAATTGCTAGGTCAATTAAAACAACTTGTTATTAAATAGCATAGTCATTCTCATTATTTAAGGTTGGTTTTTGAGTTTGGAAACGATTCTTTCATTAAAATATGCCATCTTAAATTAAACTCATCAAGTGATTCAAGTGAAAAAAAAAAGAAAAAAAATATTGTTATTCTTAGCCCTTAGGAAATTCATATTCAAACAACTTATTTGCACAACATGTTTACTTTATTAAAGGACAAAAAATAATAAACAAATACTACTTAAAACCCCATATTAAATCAATTTCATTAAGTTCATATGAAATCATGTATATTTCTTATTCTTATTATATTAAAACAAAATAAACATATTGCATTAATATGTTGAGGCAACTCTCCCCTCCCATTAATTATGCGGGCGCCCCTATTGCCCATGCCCAGAGACGGCTCTGAGTGTCACTTGGCGGCCTACTTGGACCACCACCTCGACACCTAGTGATTCTTGAGCAGCCACGTTGCCATGGATTAGCAGGAACCTGGAGAAGACGACGGTTGAAGCTAAGATTGGAGACTCCTCCGTCAAGAGGCGTCGCAGCCGCATCCACTCGGATCACCTCCTCCACAACAACCATGCTGATTAATGCCAAGCAAATTAGCCAAGTCCTCATGCTAGAGACACCCATGATATATCTTTGGTTTTGATTATTAGGGTTACTTCAATATCAGCTTTTTATAGGGTTTTGAAGGAGACCCTATTTTGAAAACTGGCTTAAACTACGTTATACTACTTTGGTTTTTTTTAAATAAAAAATTGTGTAAAAAATATGAAAAAAAACAATTCATGTTATTAATAATTTAAATTTTATTAAAATTTTCATTATTTTCATTTTATTGTTATGTACGTTTCACATGTATGAACTTTATATTCTGTTACTATTCACTCTCTTCTTCACTTCAATTAATAACACCCTAATAAAATTTGTTCTTTATTACTTTAAATGTTTCAATGCATTAAATTTTTTATTTATTTTCAATTTAAACCATGTATGTTATTAATGATTTTTATTTTTATTGAGTTTTTATTTATTTTGAATTTTCTATATATAATTTATTATTTTGCATGTTCTTCATGTATTTTTTATTTTTAATTTAAAGAATTCATTTTATTAACAGTTTTATTAATTTTAACTTTTTTCTACTTTATTGTTTTACATGTTCCTTGTGTATCAAATTTTTTATTTACTTTCAATCTAAACAATTTGTGTTATTAATAATTTTAAATTTTATTGAATTTTTAGTTTTAATTTCATCTACTTTATTGTTTTGCAAGTTTCTCATGTATTAAATTTGAACTATGTATTAAGGAGCTGCTCGCTAGAGATTGGGATGTTTCTGTTTCTCATGTGTCTCGACAGGCGAATATAATTGCAGACAAACTTGTTAGCTTGACCCGTGGCCCTCCTTTAAGGGAGTTCACTTTCTCGTCCCCTCCCGCTTTGGTTGATCATCTTTTGATTTTAGATCAATCCTTGAGTTGACTGGTTTGGTTGTTTCGTGTTTTGTTTGCGCTTGAGTGCTAGTTGTCTATGTATTTCTCTCTTTATATATCACCATATGTACTTTTTTTCTTCATTTATGTTAGGAAGGTTTTTAACGAGGCATGTAGTGATATTTTTTCTTTCAGTCAAAAAAATTGAACTATGTTACTACTATTTTCTCTCTTATATATTTCAATTAATAATTTCCTATTAAAATTTGTGTTTTCTCCTCCCATTATCTTACCCCATTTTTCAGTTATTTCATTTTTATCCTTTCACATATTTTTGCCTTTTTTTTCATTCTTTCATTTTGATCATACTTTTACGAAATCTGACAATTGTATTATCACATAGTCAAAGGCATAGTCTGTAGGGCATACTTTTAGAAAGCGCGACTAATGCGACACACCTTTGCTCTAGTTATCAAAAGAGAATATTATTTCTATAAATAATTTTAATTTTTTTTACTAATATGATGGGATATTTTAAAATTTTAAAACTACAATAAGTTGGATGAATATGTAACATCGCTTAAAAATGTAACGTCACATTTTAAAATTATGTTACATAGTTTATTAACTCCTAATAAATTTAATATTTTTCAACCCATTAAAAATGTTCATTTTACTAATGATATTTATTCTTATTTTAAAAGTATAGAGATCAAAATGTTTGGGGTAAAGTGCATTTGTTTTCATTGGACTAATTTATAATTACATGATTTCTTAAAGAATTACAAGCAGGGACAGAGGTACTCACAATTCACATAATGGGAGGGGCTGTTGCCCTCAACAAGAGTGCAATTCTTACGTTCTCTCCCCGAAGAGGTGAATGAGTTGTGTTGAAGTATAGTTTATCTTCGCTCACTACAAGAAAATGTATTTGTAGTGACATTGAAAATAGTCACAAAAAGTGTTAAATTTAGTCACTGAAATTTACAGTGACTATTTTTCTGAGTCGTCACCTGTCGTCACTAATAACTCCGTCACTATTATATTAGTGACAATTTTCATGTATTTCGTCACAATAGTTATGTTTTTTATGACCACACTATTTGACACAAATGATTATTAATAGTGACTAAAATTTAGACACTAATGTTATTCTTACTAGTGACAAACATTCTATCACAAATACATATTTAAATAGTGTCTAAAATATGTCGTCACTGTCAATAATTAAAAATTAATTATATTTTTAGTTCTAACCATTTTATTTAGGGTTTAAACTAATCACTAATTGCCTCTGAAATTTAATGGAGCTTTTGCATTTTAGTCCGCAAACTTTTAAGTTTTCATTAGATCACTGAAATTTAATTATAGATGATGTAGCATATTCAAATATCAATTTTTAGTAAATAAATGCAATGCATGGCTTCAAGAATGATCGAACCTGGAACTTTTAGGGCGAGAGTGCAATACTTATCCACTAGGCTAGGCAAGAAATTTTATACTATTTTGAAAGAAAAATAATATTTAGGTTTAATTGTAATTGAAATTAATTTTATTTATTTTAAAAATATTTTTTAATTATAACACATTATTATAATAATAATTTACCTAATTTTTCTATTGTTTCTTATACGAAGTACGTATGTTGAAGAAACCATTTAGATTTTTTTTCTGTAGAAAAAACTAATCAAAATGGAATATATCTGTTAAAATTTTCAAAAAAATTCTATCATATATTATGCTAAAATCACATAGTAGTCTTTGTACTCTAATTTGGTCACTTTAAATTTCTAGACTTCTTAAATTTTGAATTTTTATCCTAACATGAATGGCCGTATTTAAATATGTTAAGTAAATTTTTCTTTTTAGCTAATTTGTTATACATAAGTTGCTTACTTAATTTTTTTCTTTAATTTCATCATTTTTAGTCCTTGTAATTTAGTCATATTGCCGGTGTCTCGTTAAGATTAGGATTAAAATTTTAAAATTTGAAAAATATAGGGACTAAAGTTAATCAAAAATAGATTGACTAAAACAACAATTTACACATAGTATAGACTATAGAAATATTTTACCTTTTGACAAACTAGTTTATGATAACTTTACTTTTTATAATTATAAAAATAAATTTATCATTGTGACAATGTTTAATTTGTCATTACTTTTATTTTTTTTATTTGTGACAAAATTTATTACAACAAAAAGTAAAACTTTAAGTGACAAGTAATTTCATTGTAACAACAAATATCAAATAATAGTGATCATTTCACATATCGTCACTATCATGTGTCAAAGTTTTAGTGACAATGAACTTTGTGTCACTCTTGTATACTTATAGTGAGAATTCATTTGTGAAAAATGCAATCGTCACAATTGCTACTGTTACAGTGACCAAATAAAATTATGTCACAATTATTTATACTAATTGTGTCGCACAAAAAAATTGTCACAAAAAGTTAATATTTGTGACAAAATTATTCCGAGTCACTATCAAATTGTCACTAAAAACCTATATTCTTGTGGTGGTGGCTAGTAATATCCATATTGATAAAATATTTTTGAAATGAGGAATGATAACACCTGTAACCCTTCTGTGATGGAAAATATCCAATAAACACACTTTTATAGCTCATGAGTCGAATTTTCTACCTCTAGCTCCTTGCATGGACAAAACAAACACCTTTGGAGGACAATATATTCTCGTTTTCCAAAACAAAGGTTATGAGAGACTCAAGTTTCCCATGGCTATGCCCTGATTAATCTAGACTAATCCATGTCGTACACCTAGTTTTGGTAGGTGAGTCCCCTAGCAGGGGTTTTCTGCATACATAAGGTCTCGAGCTCAAAACCTGCTTAAGCGATATCAACTGCTTAAACGATATCAAGTTCGAGAACGACATTCTATTAATAAAATATACAACTGCAAGAATTGCATCTACCCAATAAGATTTTAAAAGATTCATTGTCAACATAAGAGAACAAGCTACCTCCAATAGATGCTTATTTTTCTTTCAACTGCTCCATTTGTGAACTAGTAGCTAGACATGTGTTTTGATGGATGATTCCGTGAGACTCCAAATAAGCTTCAAAATTGTACTCGGTCATTATCAGTTGAAAACAAAATCAACTTTACACTTTAGGGTTTTGGTAATAGCACTACGATAAAAGGCTGGCAAGAAATATAGGAACATGAAGTTCACGACAGAGTGATATTAAGCCTTGAGCTTACTTTCCAAATTAAGGTTCTGAGTCCAAGTTCCCTTGGTTACATTCTATATTTCTTTTATTTTTCTATCAATAAAAACATTTTATTATTATAAATTAATATTAGACTAAATTATAAATATTAAAAAATAGAGATCGATTTTGAATTAAATAAAAAATACAGGGATTAAATTGACCGGAAATTTTCTAACAAACATTAAAAAATGAAACAATTGAGATAAACATTTTAAAGGTAAATGCACATAAAGATAAAAAAAAACAAATAGTGGACAACGGGCAAAAGAAGTATAGTTTACTGGGCAAATTGAAATTGTACTTTGCGTATATAATTAGGATTATTATTTACCGCTTGTGAGAAAAACAAAATCAAATAATGGTATATCAAATAATAATTTATATCATAACCACTAGTAAATAGGGATGAAAATCCTCAATCCTTTTAGCATGCCCTTACACTAAAATTAGGGTTTAAAGCTAGGGTATAACTACGAAAAAATGTATGTGTACCGATGCTTAATTATACTGGCGAATATATATTATTTGTCGGTATAAATAAAAATTATACTGAAAAAATGAAAAATCATCAGTATAAATGTAATTTATATCGAAAAATTTTAGAAGTTGTCGGTATAAATATAGTTTTTACCCACTGAAGTTGTATCCGTCGGTATAGACAAAATATCTCTAATCCGGATACCTAACTACCCGTACCCGGTTTGTGTTTATAACACGACCTCACCTCACCCCTATCCCAAAACCCAACAAATTGAAATCCCTAATGGCTAATTCCATTATCAGAAATATAATTTCTGACCTCAGATCATATACTTACTTGCTCCTTGTCAACTTCACCGGAAAATCGATTCCGTTTGATATTTGACCTCCCTGTCAACTTCTTCTATTCCTGTCGCTTACTTGCTCCTTTAACTTCACACTTCGCGCCCCTCTTAATTTCTGAAAAATCTTTTTCAAAAAATCTTAATGACACCGACGACAGGGACGAAAATAGTTGTAACCCCGTATGCATACCTATGTGTTACACCTAAGTTACAGAGGATCATCATAACATATATAACACATATATTCAAACTTTCATAAAAACCAGACATGTCTCAAGATGCAACCCGAGTAAAAAACTTGTTGAGAAAATATATTATCCAGTCGAAAGTATAGAATTGCATAACTCGCTATGGAGCGATCAAGATAATGATTGGTAAAAACATTTCGATTCTAAAATTTTGTAACGATGATACACACATACCATCGAATCAACTATCAAGCATATAGTCTAAAACCGTTTCAGAGTTTGAGTTACAAAATGATGACATCATGGCCAATTAGTAAAGTATATCATAACAAAATATAGGCTCATGTCACCCAAAATAGACAGTATGGTGGATAAGAACATTACAACAAAAGTATAGTAAGAATGTGTCGATCCTCCAAGTGCCAAGTCCACGGGTAGCCTATCTAAAAGTATCTGAAAGGGGAAAGTTTGGGGGTGAGAGCTAGGAAGCTCAGTGTGTTCCAATAAGTGCATATAAATAAGTGTTCATATACTCATACACAATTCAGATATATGATTCATCAATTTAGTTCAAAGTATCAAGACAATCAAAGTTTCATTGAAACCTAGCTACCCTCCAACCGAACTCCAAAATGCAATTCCCCTTGAACTGCATACAAAAGGTCTTACCCTAGGCCTGAGGCGTAGGAGCCTACCTAAGGGAATGTCTAAGGTCCATAAAGACTTACCCTATGCTTAACAGAAGGGTTTACCAGCTTGATTAGGGTTGTACATGCAGACACTTCAAAACGTATCCCCAAAGTATACCTCCAAGTAGTACAATTTGTTCGATATACATAAGAATCAACATTCATATGATAGACATATGTTTAATTACATCAACCAGAAATCAGATATTTCAATTCTAGATCAGACATGAGGCATACTATCAGATATAACACAACTGTGTTCTCAAACAACAATCATGCTTTCAACGAAATAGTCATGCTTTCATAAGAAACATAATCATGCTTAAACAGAAAGGTAGTTATTTGAACTATTTCAAAAATTATCTCATGGTTCATACATGTTCATATTTATGTTCAAATAAGTGTATTCAAGAATTCAAGCAAAACAGAAATGTAGCACACACGGAACACACCTCAATGAGCTAGTTAGGAGGGTCTAACGGATACTGGTCTCACCATGCTCTGCCACTAAGCTAGATCTTAGATCACAAGTTTACGGCAAAATAAGTAATTACTACATGGATTAAGTTCTAACTTGGATTTCATTCACAAAGTCTATAAAGTCTTACTAGTAACCACGGGAGCGCGATAGAGAGTGGGTCGGGAGGAACTGGGCTGAGCAGACGATCGGTCAGGGGAGTCCTGAGTACCTTCAGACAACAAGGATTTACATCAGTTCGTTATTTAATACAATCACTTGTTAAAATATTAATGATCTAATGCATGTTCAAGATTAAGGTCAGATTTGGAAGTCTTCGGGTTAGAATTTCGCAAAACGGGCTTCAAAAACAAACTTAGGACGTCGAAATACATAAAACGAGAGTTTTTAGAAAAATTGACTTCTTAGTCACGGTCAAAGTCAACGCTGACATCAGCAGTCAACTGGTAAGGGTCAACTGAGTCGACTCGGGCTGACTCGGACGAGTTGACTCAGCTGACTCGGACGAGTTGACCCGGCTGACTCGGACGAGTTGACCCGGCTGACTCTGTAACCCCCTTAACCCGGCCTAGACGGTTGACCCGAATTAAGAAGTTTACACGGGGAAAACCAAAGTCAACCCGAAAGTCAACCTTGATTAACGACCCTTTTTTTTCTTTTTAATCTTATCTAAATGCACATTAACCCTAGATATGTTCATACAATCAGCATACTCAAAGATCAGCGCATTCGGAAAACATTTAGAGACTCGATTGCACAAAACATGAATTTAGGGACCAAAACGTAAATTCTGGAAATTATAAGGACTTAACCAGCTTTTGAGTTACCATTATGAAATTAGTCATGTTTCATGCTTCTCTGCCAAAGTTCAACTCAAAAGGACATCTCAAACTCATTCAATTGCATATACAAGGTTCAGGACTAAAGCGCAAAGGTTTCAAAACATTTAACCAACAATTTCAGTGCCCAACGGTCGAGTGTTTCGGAACAGGGATGATCCGTTCCGAAACGCGGGACCGTTCCGAAACACGTTTCGATACAGGGCTCGATAGTAGCGTTTTCGTTCCGGAACGGTTCCTCCCGTTTCGAAACGCCTAGGCCATTTCAGGCCCCCGTTCCGAAACGGTAGCACCCGTTCTGATACGGTCTGCCCAGATTTGCAGAATTTTGCTGGTTTAACACACAATTGACTCATCAAACATGCTCCAAAGGCAACCAAAACATACCAGCAAGACATTATATGCATAAGGAACATATTAGCATCAACCATACTCAAACATGGCATCAATTAAGTAAATCCCCAATTCTATAGGCATGCATCCTATTTAGAAAACCATTCAAGCATAATAATACCAAACCAACTTCACAAAGGCCAAATACATGATCCATCATCAACAACAACATAAAACCAACTTAGGGAGTCCGAAACATCTCCCAAATCAACAACATAGGTTCCCCATTGCCAAATGCCCAAAAGCTAATAGTGGTAAGAAAACGTTCACCATACATGAGCTTAGTTCTTCACTTGGATTCTTGACCTCTTTCTGCCCCTTTAAGCACTTTAATGCTCTGCATTATTGGTTTAAGAAAACAGAGAGCGTAAGCAAATAGTTTAGTGAGGAATGCTCATTAAAAACAACTCAATAATGCATTTATAAAACACCTTTATAAACCTTAGTTCAAAACAACATTTATACATGCACATAAGCATTTAAAACAAGCATTTCATGCTTCAAATTATTAACATGTCATATTGGCCACAAGTGATAATCATAATTTTTTCATTTCAAAATACGATCAACATAAGATCCACACATGGACTTTTAACCACCATTGTGATCTTACAATTCACAAGGACCACACATGGACTTTTAACCACCATTGTGTCCTTAGCACAAGAATCACCCATGGACTTTTAACCACCATGGTGTTCTTAAAATACACAAGGTCCACACAAGGACTTTTAACCACCTTTGTGACCTTAACACAAGAATCACCCATGGACTTTTAACCACCATGGTATTCTTAAAATCCACAAGGTCCACACAAGGACTTTTAACCACCTTTGTGACCTTACAATACACAAGGCTCACACAAGGACTTTTAACCACCTTTGTGACCTTAGCACAAGAACCAACCATGGACTTTTAACCACCATGTTGTTCTTAACACAAGAACCACCTATGGACTTTTAACCACCATAGTGTTCTTAACCATTCTCAAGACTTCACTTGCCAATATACATCATTTAACAACAATATTCCACTGTTTTAAAGCATTTAACAAAGTCATTAATCATCATGCACCATTATGCATCAAAACCACATTTTATCAAATGTTCAAAACAAGGATCTCTTACCTTGAGCATCCTTCAACACATGGCTTATAAAATCAGCAAATAAACATGTTAAAATATGCTTTCAAAACAGAATTTAAAACATGCAAACAATCACATCGCATTCAACCAATTCATGGTTCATCAACAAGAGAGTTTTTCCGAAAACTTACTCTTGAGCTTAGCAAAGTTGTTTAGACTTAAACTAAGCTCCCAAACCTTCAAAACATTGGTTTCAAAGCTGAAAACCAAACTTCACTCACCGATTCCGTTTCGCAACTTGCCGAAACACCGATCAAGCTTCTGGATCACCACCACAAAGATCCGAAGATGTCTCCCCTGTTTTAAACATATCAAAGTAGAGGATTAATGCATCATCATGCATTAATATCTTCAATGAAAGCACCTAAACTCGCTGCTCTCATCCACACTCCATTTTCGGCTACCAAACACAACCGAAAACACATCCAAACAACTCCACAACACTACCCAGCCAAGATCCATCAATTCCAAACATTCTTAAACCTCAATTAAAATCCAAAAAGAATCTAACCACGTCGCTATAACAGATCATCCAGATCACTCCAAAAACAACCAAAAACTCAAGCAAAACTTAGGAAATTTAACCTATCCGAGATTGCATTGATTAAACCTCAATTTCTCATCAATTATACATTCATTTTACATCAAAATGACATCTCAAAAACAGTGCCCAGAAAAGTTGAGAGAAAAGAAAATGGAAAATTTGGGAAAAGTTAGTTAAAATGCCAAAAATATCTTTCCCTCCCTTTTACCTTTATTTTAAAACCATTAATTAATTGATAAATGTTCAGAAAAATCTGGAGAAACTCTTATTGGGTAAATAGATCCTTAAAGATTCAAAGTTTCAATCCTTTTTAAAACAGTTTACCCAGTTTTCAAAAATTACATTTTGGTCACTAACCCAAAATGTCACACTTCCAAACCTCATTTTGTAAAATTGATTTCACCATTCTCTTATATATAATAAAAGAGGATTTTAAGACATTTTCCATATTTTAAATGCAACCCGAACTAGGCTTTCCTAAAAATCACCTTTTTATATTCGAACCGCAACCCGACCGGCCTGGTCCAAACCCAAAACTTCTAAGCCCAAAATTGGGGTGTTACAGACTCGGACGAGTTGACTCGGCTGACTCGGACGAGTTGACTCGGTTGACTCGGATGAGTTGACTCGGCTAACTCAAGCGAGTTGACTCGGTTAAGGTTGATCGAGTCGGGTTGGGTTACCGAGTCGATTTTTGGGCTTTATCCTAAATAGGCTTGGACAAAAAGGGCCGATTCACTCACCAAATTAATCCGGTCACCGAACAGCCACCAGAAAAGTCACCGGAGACGCGAATGACAACATTTTGGTCAGAAACAATTTGGAAAGGACCACCCAAAACAATTTGTTACAAAATCTAACCGTAAACACGTCGAAAATGCACTAGATCTTACGCAAAGTGCAACGATGTAGCCGGAAACACGTAACTCCGACGAGGGGCGTAACGGCGGCAAAACAGAGGCTGACAACTTGGATTTTGGTCAGACCGACGTATGGAACAAATATCCAACAACTGTTGCTCGGACGAACGTCGAGGTCGGCCGGATATTACAGAAATCCGAAGGGGAAGGGGGATTTGGTTCGACAAACCTTCAAGCCACAGTTTGCGGCTAACGGTTGTACTTCCTCGCTAGTGGTGGCCAAGGGCTGGACCAGGGTGAGGCGGCGTTTCGAAACGCGGGGGCGATGACTCCCACGGCGCGGCAGCAAGAGAGGATGACAGTGGTTAGACGGGGGTTGGTAGGAGCGTTTCGGAGAAGGTTCTGGAAAGGGAGAACCATGCATTCAATTTTGGGTAGTTGGAGGGGCAAATCAGACTATTAATTATTGGGTAAACTACATAAATGACCATCATACTATTGGAAAAGTCGCGATTTAACCACCTTACTTTTTTTCGAAGCAATTAAACCATCACACTATTAAATTGGGTGCAATTTGACCACTAGCCATTATAGGTTAACGGCAGGGTGACGTGGCAGTTAAAAAAATAGGGGTATAAGTACTCATTTGGTTCTTATTATTTACACATTCTTTCAATTTAGTCCTAATTTTAATTTAATAAAATAAATTAATTATTTAATTAGGTAGTGACACGTGTTACTACCTTATTGGAGGGATTTAATTATTTATATTTGATTAAATAAATTTATTTTCATCCTCCAATCAGGTGGTGACACATGTCACCACCTAATTAAAGGAAGAAAAATAGAGAAAACAACAAATGCACTCAATAAGTGTCGAACCCATATCTCCCATCAACAAAGAGTGTTGGCTTACCACCACACCAAGTGCTATATTATGATCCAATTCCTGCAATATATTATATGAACTTATTTGTTGTTAATGGCAGGAAAAAAGAAATAAATCTGGATTAAAGGGACTCGAACATGACACACTCGAGACATATAAAACTATTTTCTAGTATGGTGTAGGGGTGACAAATACGTTGATCAATGCATGAAAGGTTTTCGATAAATTGTATGCTAAAGAAGCATATGACATCATGCATGTGTTAACAACAAGTTTCCAGTACAGTGTATACATGTCGGTGTCTAGCAACCTAAGGTAATCATATTTATCTCCAGCTTTAACAATGAGTTTTACATCATATTTTATCATCATTGGGCTTGATTTGATAAAAATAAATGAAACAGGTACCAAATAATTGCCGGAGCTATTGAACGACGAATACTGGAGCCCTTACTGCACCGCCACAAGCTCATTCTGAGTGCAATCTGCTTTGCCGTTCAAACTAGGAACACTTTCTTGGGATACTTGATGTAAGATACGACATCACTTTTAAATATATTCTGGTTTTTGATCTTGAGAACTTGTAACAAGTGCTTAAATTATGTTAACAGTGGCTGGATTATGCACGATGGGTTGGAGTTCAAAGGACAAGGGAATAAGTGAAGTACATGTAGAGGCGCAGTAATGGCGAGAGTTTTCTCAATGGAGAGGGTTTCCGTTTTTCATTTCCAATGCAAGTCAGTTTTTAGTTCCTTTTTATGCCCGAGCTTGTTGAAGTTGGAACTTTTTTCCTTGGTTTTTCTCCGACTATGTTTTGATATAAGTTAAAGTGTAATTCATAATTCTTTAGGTTCTCGCATTTGCATTGTTTTATATGTCATGAATGTGTCATGTTTGAGTCCCTTTAATCTAGATTTATTTTTTTTCTTGTCATTAACAACAAATAAGTACATATAATATATTGCAGGAATTGAATCATAATATAGGACTTGGCGTGGTGGTAAGCTAATGCTCTTTATTGTTGGGAGATATGGGTTTGACTCCCTTTGAGTGCATTTGTTATTTTCTCTATTTTCTTCCTTTAATTAGGTGGTGAACGTGTCACCACCTAATTAGAGGATGAAAATAAATTTATTTAATTAAATATAAATAATTTAATTCCTCCAATAAGGCAGTGACACATGTCACTACATAATTAAATAATTAATTTATTTTAATAAATTAAAATTAGGATTAAATTAAAAGAATGTGTAAATTATAAGGACCAAATGTGTAATTATACCCCTATTTTTTAAACTGCCATGTCACCTTGTCGTTAACCTCTGATGGCTAGTGTTCAAATTGGACCCAATTTAATAGTATGATGGTTTAATTGCTTCGAAAAAAGTAAGGTAGTCAAATCGCGAGTTTTCCAATAGTATGGTGGTCATTTATATAGTTTACCCTTAATTATTCTTGGTAAGCAACAAATTATGGTTCAAAAGGAAACAAAAGAACCTCAAACACTAAGAGCTATTTAGCTCAGATGGCTGGGTCAGGGCTTGGCTACTCGAACCCACAACCAACAATTCTCATCCCTCCTTTTTTGTGGGTGTTACAACTCTCCCTCCCTAAAAGAAATTTCATCCTCGAAATTACTTGAATCAAACAGATGTGGAAACTGTTCTTTCATGGATCCTTCGATCTCCCAAGTAGCCTCTGCAAGGCTACGATTGCTCCACAAAACTTCAACCATTGGAATATGTCTATTCCTTAGAACTTTCTCATCAAAATCTAGAATTTGTATCGTTTCTTCTTCATAAGACAAGTCTGACCTCAACTCCACATCCTGAACCTGGATACCATGACTTGGATCAGGATGATATTATCGTAGCATGGATACGTGAAAGACATTATTGATACGACTGAGCTGAGGAGGTAACTCAAACTAATAGGCAACTAGCCCCAACTCTCTTCACGATACGATACGGCCCAATGAATCTCGGACTCAGCTTTCCTTTGCGCCCAAATCTTAGAACCTTCTTCCATGGAGATATTTTCAGAAAACTTGATCGCCAACCTCAAATTCAATATCCTTCCTCCTTCGATTTGCATAAGATTGTTGCCTGTCGAATGCCTCCTTTAGACGGTCGCGAATCAGTCTAATGGTCTTTTCGGTCTCTTGAACCAACTCTGGACCCAAGGTCTTCTTATCATACAACTTAGTTCAACAGATAGGAGTTCGGCACTTGCGACCATACAAAGCTTCATAAGGTGCCATGCGAATATTAACATGATAGCTATTATTATAAGCAAACTCAGCCAAGGGCAAGAAATCTTCCCAACTACCGCTGAAGTCGATCACACATCCCCTCAACATATCTTCTAGAATCTGGATTACCCTCTCAAACTGACCATCGGTCTATGGATGGAAGGATGTACTGAAATTCAAACGTGTACCCAAAGCATTATGCAAGGCTGACCAGAAATGAGAAGTAAACCTCGGATCTCGATCAAATATGATAGATAAGGGTACACCATGTAATCTGACGATCTCTGATATATAAAGCCTAGCCAGCTTCTCTAGAGAATAAGTAACTCAAACAGGAATGAAGTGGACTGACTTGGTGAGACGGTCCACAATCACCCAGACATAATCCTTTTTAGAAGGAGTCAACGGTAACCCAGTGACAAAGTCAATCGTGATGCGCTCCCATTTCCACTCGGAATATTGATGGGCTGCAATAAATTAGAAGGATGTTGTTGTTCTGCTTTGACTTGCTGACAAGTCATACACTTCGATACATAATCTGATATATCCTTCTTCATACCCTCCCAATGGTACCTTTGCTTCAAGTTTTGGTACATCTTGTCTCCACCAGGATACATAACACAAGGGCTGCTATGAGCCTCACTAAGTATGGCTCGCTTCAGGTCGGCATCATCGGGGACACAATAACGACCCTTGAAGCACATAACGCTATCCTGATCGAAGGCCTAAACAAGTGTGGATCCCTACTCAACTTGTTGTATGACTAGAAGTAAGGAACTGTCTAAGAGTTGTTTGGCCTTAATCTCTTCAGCCAAAGTTGTTTTAACTTGCAATTCTGTTAGTAAACTGTCATCGCTATAAATGCTCATCTTGGAAACCAGAGATCTAAGGTCGGATATGGCTTTACGACTTAAGGCATCATCAACAACATTGGCTTTTCCCGGGTGGTGCTCAATCTCACAATCATAGTCTTTTAGAAGCTCAACCCAATGATGTTGCCTCATATTTAAATCCTTATGGGTGAGGATATACTTCAAGCTCTTGTGGTCAGTAAAGATATAGCACTTCTCTCCGCAGAGGTAGTGCCTCCAGATCTTCAGAGCAAAGACCACCGCAGCTAACTTGAGGTCATGGGTCGGATAGTTACACTCATGTGGTTGTAACTAACGTGATGCATAAGTGATAACCTTCCCATCCTGCATCAGTACACAACCAAGCCCGGAGTGTGAAGCATCACTATACACTGAGAAGTTCTTCCCAGACTCGGGTTGTGTAAGAACTGGGGGCTTTAGTCAAAGCTGCCTTCAATTTCTCAAAACTAGCTTGCTGGGAATCAGACCAAACAAAAGGAACATTCTTCCTCAATAGCTTTGTCATTGGGGTGGCAATGATGGAGAAACCCTCGACAAAGTGTCGGTAGTATCTTGCTAAATCAAAAAAGCTACGGATCTCAGAGACGTTCTTAGGTTGTTTCCAATTGGTGATGGCCTCGATCTTACTTGGATCAACCTGGATGCCTCGAGCAGATACAACATGTCCAGAAATGTCACTTCTTTGAGCCAAAATTCACACTTGCCCAGCTTAGCATACAAACGATGCTCTCTCAAGGTTTGTAGAACAATCCTCAAATGCTCATCATGCTCTGCCTCTATACGAGAATAGACCAAGATGTCATCTATGAACACCACAAAAAACTGATCTATATAGGGTCGAAACAAACGGTTCATCATGTTCATAAAAGCAGCTGGTTCATTGGTAAGACCAAAAGGCATCACTAGAAACTTGTAATGCTCGTATCTGGTACGAATGGCCGTCTTAGCAACATCAGAACCTTTTATCTTCAACTGATAATACCCAAATCGAACAAGTCATCAATCCTGGGTAACGAGTATTTGTTTTTCATGGTCAACTTGTTCAACTTCCGGTAATCAATGCATAACCGAAGTGATCCACCCTTCATCTTAACAAAGAGAACTTGGGCTCCCCAAGGAGAAGAGCTGGGTCGAATAAAACCTCGGTTAAGCAACTCTTGCAACTGAACCTTTAGCTTTTTAAGTTCTTTAGGAGCCATACGGTACGGATTCATAGATACAAGCCCATACCCTGGATAAGTCTCGATTTCAAACTCAACATCCTTGTCTGGTTGTAAACCGGGTAACTCTTCTGGAAAGACATCAAGAAACTCGCTAATAGTGCGAATTTTCTCAATCTTGGATAGAGAGCCCTTCAAGTTAAAAAACAAGCAATGAAGTTTCCATATCCTTTCTGGATCATTCTATCGGCAGTCAGAGCAGATACCACATTGGACAAGTAACCTCGACGTTCTTCGACTAAGATCACTGATCGACAATCTGAAGTCTTCAAGGTAGCCCTTTTTGACTCACAATCCAGACTAACATGATGCTCTGTCAACCAATCCATACCCAGAATCAGATCGAACTCCTCCAATGGAAGTTCCATGAGATCAAATAGGAAGATTTCCCCTTGAACCTCAAGAGGACACCATCTAAACACCTTATCCACACTCACAGACTGACCCACTGGGCTCATGACTGTAACAACAATCTATGTGGCTTCTATGGGAATCTGAAGGTCTCGGGATACTGATCTTGAAATATATGAGTGGGTGGAACCATTGTCGAGCAATGCAAAGTATGGAGAAGAATGAATGGTAAAAGTACCTACAATGAAATCAGTCTCATCTCTTTCATCCCGACGTCTGGTAGCATACACAAGTGATGCCTGCCTAGCCTCAGATAAATTCGGTCCTCCACTCAAATATGATCGAGCTCTGGTGTCAGTCCTGGCAGCAGATGCAGAAGATCTACTCTGACTATGACCCCTAGCTGGAGTTTGAACATAAGCGTGTGAACGTGCAGGAGTCTGAGGGGATGCTCGATGAGAAGATGGTGGAACAGAGAAACCTTTCAAAAAGTGATCTCTAGCCCTTGATGTCATTTGCCACAATGCTCACAAAAATGTGGCTTAGAGAAACCTAATGAACCACCTCGACTAGCTGCCGAGGGCTGAGGGGCTGGAGGCCTAGAACTGGTGTCACTTCTCGGAGGTGTAGTAGTGCGAGCCTTCTTACTTGTCTGTGCTGAAAACTCAGTGCTAGAAGGCCTCCTAGATCGGTCTCGATCTACTTTGTCGCTCTCTGCGACCATCAACTCAATCTCTTTTAAATATTTTACCAACTCGACCACCTTATCAAAATCCTTATCAAGGTAGCCGATAACTTTACTCATAACTCATGACGGAGACCGAGTGCAAACTTGAGGCAATTTTTTTTCAATGGGCACCAAACCGGATCCAAACCTCAAAAGGTCTAAGGACCTCGTCTCACACTCAGATACAATCATCTCTCCCTGTGTCAGAGTTCTGAACTACTCTTGCACCTGTCTCATATAACGCTCTCCGATGAAGCGACTCTTGAAGCGTTCTTTGAAGAAATCCCATGCCAGGCGAGTAGCATGGACACTGCTCAGAACAGACTCCCACCAGGTGTGGGCATTCCCATAAAGCTGTGAGATAGCTCCCAAATATTTTTTGGACGGCTCAAGACCCAACGAATCCATGCGTCTCTCAAGATCGTGAAGCTACTTTTCTCCCTCAATCGGGGTTCCACCAGTAGGGCCATCAAAAGTCTTAGCCAGGTTAGTGATTAGGGTCTGAGAGATAGAAACTTTAGGCAAAACTCCCGCAGCTCTAATTGCACCATAAATCAACTGTAAGAACTGCCTGCTATAAGGCCTCATCAAACACTATCATGGATGGCTCAGTACGGAGTGTAGGTGCTCCTCTAATCGAAGTCGTCATATTGATACAAAAAGTAGGCAGTGGATCAACTGGAGCTGTAGGACCTCTAGGGGTAGGAGGATCTATAGGGGCTGAGGGATCATTAGCCACGTCCTCAATCGGGTCAGAGAATCTAGAAGCTTGACCTCTCCCACGGGATGGTCGACGACCACATCAAGTACTCATCAGTTGGTCTCGACACTGCAAAAAGAAGAACCTAAGGTCAGAACTTGCACTGGAATATCAGACACAGTTAAACATATAAAACTTGGTGACATGACATTTTTCTAAAAATATATAAATATTTAAAACGTTTTATAAAACATAGTATTTAGGACTCACTCACAGTCCGAGGTTTATAAAACCAAAGGCTCTTATACCAATAAAATGTAACCCCTTGTACCTACCAATGTGTTACACCTAAGTTATAGAGGATCATCATAACATATATAACACATATATTCAAACTTTCATGAAAACTAGACATGTCTCAAGATGTAACCCGAGTAGAAAACCTGTTGGGAAAATAAATTATCCAGTCGGAAGTATATAATGGCATAACTCGCTATGGAGCGATCAAGATAATAATAGGTAAAAACATATCTATTTTAAAGTCTCGTAACGATGATACACACATAACATCGAATCAATTATCAAGTATATAGTCTAAAACCATTTCAGAGTTTGAGTTCCAAAATGATGCCATCATGGCCAATTAGTAAAGTATACCATAAAAAAATATAGGTTCGTGTCACCCAAAATAGACAGTATGGTCGATAAGAACATTACAACAAAAGTATAGTAAGAATATGTCAATCCCCCAAGTGCCAAGTCCACAGGTAGCCTATCCAAAAGTATCTGAAAGGGGAAAGTTTGGGGTGTGAACTAGGAAACTCACTGTGTTCCAATAAGTGCATATAAAATATGTGTTCATATACTCATACACAATTCAGATATACGATTCATCAATTCAATTCAAAGTATCAAGACAATCAAAGTTTCATTGAAACCTAGCTACCCTCCAACCGAACTCCAAAATGCAATTCCCCATGAACTACATACAGAAGGTCTTACCCTAGGCCTGAGACGTAGGAGCCTACCTAAGGGAATGCCTTAGGTCCAAAAAGACCTACCCTAGGCTCGTGGGCGTAGGAGCTTAACTGAAGGGTTTACCAGCTGGATCAAGGCTGTATCTATAGACACTTCAAAACATATCCCCAAAGTATACCTCCCAAGAAGTACAATTTGTTCGATATACATAAGCATCAGAATTCAGATGGCAGACATATGTTTAATTATATTAACCATAAATCAGATATTTCAATTCTAGATCAGACGTGGGGCATACTATCAGATATAACACGACTATGTTTTCAAACAACAATCATGCTTTCAACAGAATAGTCACGCTTTCATTAGAAACATAATCATGCTTAAACAGAAAGGTAGTCATGTCCTCAGTTAAAAAATTATCCCATAGTTCATACATGTTCATATTTATGTTCAAATAAGTGCATTCAAGAGTTCAAGCAAAATAGAAATGTAGCACACACGAAACACATCTCAATGAGCTAGTCAAAAGGGTCTAACGGACACTGGTCTCGCCACGCTCTGCCACTAAGCTAGATCCTAGATCACAATTTACAACATAATATGTTACTACATGGATTAAGTTCTAACTTGGATTTCATTCTTAAAGTCTATAAGGTCGTACTAGTAACCACGGGAGCGTGAGGAAGAGTGGGTCGGGAGGAACTAGGCTGAGCAGATGATCAGTTAGGGGAGTATTGAGTACCTTCAGACAACAAGGATTTACATCAGTCTGTTATTCAATACAATCACTTGTTAAAATGTTAATGATCTAATGCATGTCCAAGAAAAAGGTCAAATTTGGAGGTTTTCAGGTTAGAATTTTGTGAAATGGGCTTAAAAAACGGACTCGGGACATCAAAAAATATAGAACGAGAGTTTTCAGAAAAATTGACTTTTTGGTCAACGATCAAAGTCAACGATGACATCAGCAGGTCAAAGGTCAACGAGGTCAGAGTCAACGCTGACGTCAGCAAGTCAATGCTAACTTCAACAAGTCAAGACTGACGTTAATAATCAATTGGTAAGGGTCAACTGAGTTGACTAGGGCTGACTCGGATGAGTTGACTTGGCTAACTAAGACGAGTTGACTCTGCTGACTCGGACGAGTTAACTCGGGTTGACTCAGTTCGGGTTCGGTTTGATAGAGTCAGTTTTTGGTTGATCGGGTCGGGTTTTGGGCTTTATCCTAAATGGGCTTGGATAAAAAGGGCCGGGTCACTCACCCAATTAATCCGGTCACCGAACGGTCGCTGGGAAAGTCACCGGAGACGCGAATGACCACATTTTGGTCAGAAATAAGTTAGAAAGGACCACCCAAAACAATCCGTTACAAAATCTAACCGAAAACACGTCGAAATGAACTAGATCTTATCCAAAGTGCAACGATGTATCTAGAAACACGTAACTCCGACGAGGGGCATAACGGCGGCAAAACAGAGGCTGACAACTTGGGTTTTGGTCGGACTGATGTGTGGAGCAAATATATGACGACCGTTGCTCGGACGGACGTCGAGGTTGGCTGGATATCGTAGAAATTTGAAGAGGATTTGGTTTGATAGACCTTCAAGCCACAGTTTGCGGCTAACGGTTGTGCTTCCTCGCGAGTGGTGGCCAAGGGCTGGACCAGGGTGAGGCGGCGATTCGAAACGTAGGGCGGTGACTCCAACGGCGCGACAGTGAGGGAGGACGATGGTGGTTAGAGAGGGGTTGGTAGGAGTGTAGGTTCTGAAAGTGGAGA
Organism: Hibiscus tridactylites; assembly: GCA_958450335.1. Classification (NCBI taxonomy): domain Eukaryota; kingdom Viridiplantae; phylum Streptophyta; class Magnoliopsida; order Malvales; family Malvaceae; genus Hibiscus; species Hibiscus tridactylites. The sequence continues at coordinate 75,522,395 of OY288279.1, forward strand.
ACCATGCATTCAATTTTTTGTAGGTGGAGGGGAAAATTAGGCTATTAATTATTCTTGGTATGCAACAAATTATGGTTCAAAGGAAACTGAGGAACCTCAAACATAAAGAGATATTTAGCTTAGATGGTTGGGTTAGGGCTTGGTTACCATAAGGTTGTGGGTTCGATTCCCACAATCAACAATTCTCTTCCTCACTTATTTCTTTTAAATTTGCTTTCTTTATATTTCTCTGAAAAATTTACATATGTATTGAAGCTATGGGTTTTTTCATTTCCCCGTTTTGTTTGATTATAGGTAAAATTAAGCATTGCTGGTAAGGATATTGCAAAAGAGGAAGAGTTTTTTTTTCTCGTCAAATAGTATATTTTATTATAGAAAAATCCATAGTTGTATGCCTCGTTAAATACCTCCCCAAACCTATTGTAGGAAAAGAGTACATACAACTTGGGAAAGATACAACTGAAAATACGGAACAGTCACCAACAAACACAAAGCAATCAAAACAACAAGACTCAAAATAGGTCAAGCTCATAACATGTTCTTTTTCTCACGCCTTACGCCACAATCAAACACAAGGAAAAAACAAAAGAAACTCGTCCACCAAATCATAATCCACACACACCTGCAGTTTCCAGCCTGACCATACCACCATACTTTGAATAAGGTTGAACCGGTGCATCCCTTCCTATGCCAAGCAATCCTCCACATTATTCTAGTGTCTTGGTGTGTAACCAAACTCAACCGACCTAATCCTTCGAAGCAGACCATCAAAATCAACCAAGATATGCTAACAACGCCATGGTCTTTGCGCCTAAGAAACGTTCAAAGGAAACTCAAAATAAACCAAACATGCAGTGATAGTACCCGCGCAACATCACCAGCATAGCCAAGCAAAAAATCTCCCATACAACCAAAGAACCTCAAATCATACAGAAACCCTCCAAACAAACAAAACACAACAGCCCTGAAAGCGGAAAATAAAAAGCACACAAGTCAAACGACCAAACTCGAGCAGCAAAACTCCCGTCCATGCACAAGAAAACAAAAACCAAGAGACACCAGAAGCTTGCACCCAAACAACCAAACATGCACACGTAAACAAGCATCCGCTCTGCACGCAGCAAAAAACGAAACAAGCCCTTGAAGACAAATCACCAAACCTACCATCTTCCTCATCACAAGCTCGGACTCTCTAAATCCAACTATTACTGTCTCTCTAATTCCAATCTCACAAGCTCAGACTCGACTTCTTCTTCATCACCTAAAAACTTGACCCTCAACTTTTTACCCAACTTGAAGAGATAAAAACTTGAAAACTCAGAATAGTGGAGTTGTTGTTACAAGTAAGACGTGGAGCTATGCAACTACAAGAGACAAGCAACCAGTCGAAGGAGAAGTTAACTATTATGGGACTTTGAAAGATATCGTTGAATTGAATTATTCAGGTCAATTTAAAGTTGTATTGTTTAAATGTGATTGGGTTGATATCAATAGAGGTTGCAAGAAAGATAAATTTGGTTTCACGCTTGTGAATTTCTCGCATTTGGCGCACAAAGGGAACAATTTAATTGATGATCCATTTGTGTTAGCATCACAAGTTAAGAAAGTTTACTTTGTTAAGGATGAAAGACAACCCGGTTGGCAAATCGTCAAACATGCTAAGCTTAGAGATGTGTTCGATATGGGTGATGCGTCATGCTTTAACAAAGATGAGGAACTTGAACAATTGATTTCAGATGATTCTACCGACACTGGTGTCTCAAGTTGGATCAGAAATGATGGAGCTAATGGATTGGATGTCACTCCTGATATGGAAAATGAAAATATAGAGGAATACCCAATTAATGAAGAAAATGGAGAAGACATGTTTTAGAGTTATATGTCATCTTTTGTACATGTTTTATTGTAGTCATGGGTTAATGGATTGGATGTTATTTTTTATTGATCCTTTCTACAATTACAATATGAGAACTTAGTAATTGAATGTGTTACTTTATTGTTAATTTTTTTATAAATTTAATTTAAGTAAGAAATATGATCTAAAATTGGTACTTTTGTGTTATTTAATACTAGATTAAGTAAGTGAATGCGGTACTTTATTGTTAGTTTTTTCCTGCAATTGCGATATAAGTTTTTAATACTAAATTTGCTGACAATAAGATGTTGCTACAATATAAGTTTACTCATATTTTATATTAAATTTTGCAGGAGTTTGAACAATATGACGAAACGAAAACGTCTTAACATTGTTTCAACAATCAGAAACTCTGAATCCCGTGCTCAAAGTGAAGAACAACGAGCCACATCTGCGCAGCATCAAGAGCAATCTCAAGTACAACAATCACAACAATCTGAAGAAGTTCAAGGAGTAGTTGGACAACAATCCCGTGAAGAACAATCACAACCTTCATCAGGTATGATATTTTCACCTCAAATCAACGGTTCAAATACAATTATTTGTTTGAGTTTCATTTGTACTTACTCATATTCATGTAGAGGACATTAATCATAAGAAAGTTCGAGGAGCAACACTTATGCCAGATATTTGGGAGCTGCCAGAGGGACAACGCGTTAATGTCAAAATTAACAATTTATATCAACCTGTGGGTGAAGAATCGACTTGCTTATGTCGCTTTATTAGAACGATGGTACGAAAGGCTGAGTTTGCGCCAATTAGTTATTTGAATTGGCATGAGATGCCGAACAATAAGAAGGAAGAAATGTGGTCCACGATTGAGGTATGTGCACTAATTAAATATTGCATTGTTTAACATGAGATAGAGGATTGTTATGTATATGTGAAAGGTGAACTAAAATGACTTTTTAAAAATTTTGGATTATATATACAAGTTCATGTTTTGTTTAGGCTAAACTACTAATATAGCCCTTGATGTTTACTTATGTTAAATGAGTCCCAGTATATGTGTGGTATCAACAATGTACTCCTAATGATAGAATCTTTAGTGATGATATTGTAAGGAAGGTCTATCACATATCCCAAATATGAACCGTAAATGAATACACGAAAGATATTTAAAAAAATATTTCTTATTCCAAGAGAGAATAGGTAATTTTAAGAGTTTTATTTAGGTATACATGAAAGAATTTAATGTTTATTTGGATACCAATTAAATCTCGAGGGCTTATTTAGTTATAAATCAAATAACTTATTTGAATACAACTAAAATATAAAAAAAAAAACTTATCTAAATTGTTACACCTCCGAAATCTGGTAGCTCTGGAATAGCAACTGCGAAAGAAAGCAAACATTGTCCTCCGAAAAACTCTTTGGAGGACACGTCTCATCAGTTGAACTCGACTAAAAACCTGATGTCATTTTATGATATGACCCAATAAGAATCTTTGGCCTAGCTATACTGATATTTAATGAATACTTTGGCTTCAGTATAGTCATCACAAGTGTAATTCCTAAAATTGGCATAGGGCACCACCTAATGCTATCTAATATTTTGTGGGTATATAAAAGGAGGCGACAAACTATTCTGATCAAGTCAACAATTACTTTAAGAGCATTTTTGAGTAACCTTTCTTACTCCTCTCTTCATTAATGACATGTTTTGTATATGTGAGTATATGTGAGTATACTAAGATGTGAGTATACTAAAAACCTCTCTTCATTTTTGAGTCAACAAACTATTCTGATCAATTCAATTAATATTTTTAGGCTGCCCTGTTTTGTATATGTGAGTATCTAAGTGGACTGTTTTCATGGTTTCTAAGATGCGTAAGGATTGAATTGTTAAGTTTAAAGCTGTCCCATATATATATGCATGAATTTTGGGTTTGTTCTTGCTTATGAAATTGTTAAGGGACTGTTTTGAGTATTTATAGGTATGAAGGACTGTTACTTTTTGTATTTGTGAGCATCTTGCTTGTTTACCTTTGGATAATAAAACACTAACTTTATCTAAATAATAATTATTCTTGGATTGTGATACCTCTTATTTTGTTAATGCAGTTAAAATTTCAATTTCAACTATTTGATTCGGAGGAAGGCGTTGATGAAGCCACGTTAAAGCATGTTAAGAAATGGGTTCTCTCAGATATGAATACCAAAGGGAGGCAGTGGAAAAATGAATTAAAATCTCAAATATTTGATGAGAACCAAACTGTAGAGCAGATCGTCGAAAATTGCAAGGATCCACGAGTGAATTTGGACCAATTGAAGACACTTGTTGAATATTGGTTGTCCTCAAAGGCGATGGTAAAATACTACAGTTTTATAATTTCTATAACTTTAATATTTAAACTTTTGTTAACATTTTTTACCTATAATTCGAATAGGAACAAAGTGCCACAAATAGATCAAATAGGTCAAAGCTAAGTGAACCACATTGCACAGGAACAAGATCTTTCCCTAGGATTGTTGAAGATTTGGTGCGTATAATTTTCTTTATTATTATCATTGATTTGAAAATTTGTTTCTAATATCTCTCGATGTTTTCTTAATGTCAGACTGCAGAATCTAATGGAATCCTACCAACACGAGCTGATGTCTATGTTCGATCTCGTACACGCAAAGATGGAAGCATCGTGAATTCTAGGGCCGCAGTTGTTGTGGTAATTTATTATTATTATTAAGTTTTGTATATGTGTTCAATATAAATATAATATAGTTATTATATTATATGTTTAACTTGCTTATATTTTTAGGAACGCATTCAAGAGAAGAGAAATGAAAGCTCGTCTTCTGAGAATTTATCACAAACTTCATGGTCAAATGATGTGTTTGCTCAAGTTAAGGGACCGAAAAGAAGAGGACGTGTTCGTTGTGTAGGGGCGGTTCACACCCGTTCTTCTCAAGAATCTGGACCTTCACAATCAGTTCAAAATACTGAAGAAGTGGAAGGGTTGAAATCTAAGGTTGCGAAATTAGAAAAACTTTTTGAAACTTGTTTTCTACCCTACTTTCAACAACAGCGTCCAGATCTACATGTGCCCGATATGGATGCTTTGCTTCGTATGGTTGATACAGAGGTATTCAAAATATTTTTCTTTCTTATTACTCCATTCATTTTTCACTTAAATTCATTATTTTAATTACTTTTAATAGGCAACACCTGATGCTGGTAGTGCTTCAGCACCAGTCAATTGTATCAGTCCATCCTTGCCTTCAACAAATCAACAAAATACAAGTGGAAATGATGCTGGTGGACAATAGAGGGTGACTGTACTAGACTCGTAGGTACTTGTTTGCATATTACTTTTGTTTGTACTAAACTCGTGGGAACTAAACTCGTAGGTACTTGTTTGCATATTACTTTTGTTTATACTAAACTCGTAGGTACTTGTTTTATTGATTATGTATTACATACTATTTTTATTCGAACATTAAATCTAATATTTTCCCTTTAAAATGAAATTATTTTTGTTATAGTAGTTTTAGTAATTTTAATATTTAAAATAAAAAATTAAATAAAAAAATGGAATATATTAATAATTATTTAATATTTAAAAAAACAAAAAATACCAATTAAACCTATACCGACGGACAAAACTGTCAGTAAAAGATAACCGGTAGGAGCTATACCGACGGACAAACCGTCATTATAGACAACAGCTATACCAACGGACACAACCGTTGGTATAGATCTATAACCCTATACCGACGGACAAACCGTCATTATAGATAACAGCTATACCAACGGACACAACCGTTGGTATAGATCTATAGCCTATACCGACGGACAGACCGTCATTATAGAGAACACCTATACCGACGGACGAAATCGTCGGTATAGGTATTCTGAGCCTATACCGACGGACCGAATGCGTCGGAATATATACCCTAATATGTCGAGGTAGTCCACACCTATACCTACGGCTCTGTCCGTCGGTATAGCTTCAGAATACCTATACCGACGGTTTTGTCCGTCGGTATAACTTTATACCGACAAGCGTATTACCGACGGCGTTTTGTCTGTCGGAATTTCCCTTTTTGTCCGTCGGTATAGGTGTTCAGGGTATATACCAACGGATATTTGGTGTTATACCGACAAATTTCTGTCCGTCGGTATATGTCACTTTTTTTGTAGTGTTAATAGTCTCTTACCAAACAGGCAGGACTTTTAGATTCCAAAGTTTACCAAATTCAATGTCTAAACCTTCCACATCTTTATTAACCAACAAACCAGAAAACTTTTTAACTGAAAACTGCCATGCTTTCTCATGAATCCACACAATCCTATTTGAAAGGGAAGAATTTAACTTTACCTCCTGCACTTGCATCCTCAAAACGTCCAGCTTGTTTAGATCTTAAACCACTTAACAATCAAAAATCTATATTGTTCCACATATAAGAAACATCAAACTAAATTAAAAAACACAAGTGAAGTGTACTTTACATGTCCTGCATTTTTGCTCTGACAAAGTCCTCAAGTATCTCTTCTTCATTACCAATGAATTGGATCCCGAATTATTTTTCCTAATTCCATAGCTTTCTTCGCCGTTAAGATTCTTTGGTTTTGAACTATATCGGATACAGAGGGAGAGTGCCTTGAAAAATCGAAAGATGATTTTTCTTACCCAATTTCTTTTTCTTCTTAATAGCACTATCTCTCTTTCTCTTATCCTTGATCGGGAGAACTTCATTCTGCAAATCAAATAATGAATCATATTTCTTCTTTCCTCTAAACTTAACAAGCTCTGGAAAGAAAGATTCTTCATGTTGAGTGTGTAAAAGTTCTATTATTTACACCCTTTTTAACCCATAGTTCTGCTGCATTCAAGCATCATTGCATTGCATTTAGGTTAGTTTTCAATAAAACATCACAATTATATAAAAGGCACGGATTCTACTAAAAGATGGTGTATTTTGCAGGTAGCTGCCATGGTTGACGATGAAGGTAGGCGCAGGGCAGATAAGCAAGAAAGCTGAACTGGACAAGCAGCTGAAGAAGACGAACCTGTCATGGACCTGTCACGACAGCAAGGTGACAGCAGATTTATGAAGAGGAAAAGTCAAGTGGACCTCGATAGATAGAGAAAAATCTGCTCGTCTGTCGTGTGAAAGCCAAATATTTTTCCAAGCCCCGGATCAAAAGATATGTCAAGCCAAAGCTCAAGGAGAGGAAATTCCTAAAAGCTAGGATGCGGCTGGAAAGTAGGAGACTTTAGAGATTTAGTCTTTATTAGAATCTTACTTTTAATTAAAGTTGTAATCCTTGTTACCTTAGATAACTTGAGCCCAAAGCTTATATAAGGGCATAGATTTAACCTAGAGGCATAATTGATAACCCACAACCAAAACCAAAAACCCTGCCGTCCACCCGTCACCGACATGTTCTAAATTCCCCTAGGGCCACGGGTTGTTTTGTAAAGTAGTTGCAAGGGTTGCTTTGTTTTAGGATTTTTCAAGTTCAATAAAATAAACTTCAAGTTCTTTTATCTTGGTTTTAATATCTTGCAAGAGCATCGAGAGAGCATTGTGAGGTTATCCATTTACTTAGCATCGGGAGAGTTAAGTATACGAAAGAGATAAGAGCGCGTTCTCTAGTTTATAGTTGAACCATCTCGTGCCTAGGGATAGGGCGAGGTTAAGTGGCTAAAGAAGAATTCATACACATCGGTGTTCATCCTTCGATTCACGCCGGGAGGTATCATCAAAGACGTGATCATCGACAGACTTGTGCCTAGGGATAGGGCAAGGCAGATATGGGATTCTTGCCAAACTTGAAGTACGGAGTTGGTGTGTCTACTGCCCGCGACAGCCATCGGACAGACGTCGCGACAGGTGCTGTCGGCGACGGGAGCGATGACAGAACTGGAGATCCTAAGCAATTCAATACCTGCACTACCGATCAATTCAATACCGGCCTATTCTCTCTATCTTGATTTCTCAATCCTTTTATTTACGTTTTTACCTTATTATTCGTGACAACTCTCTAAAACATTTCCTCTACTTCGTGCAGTGAAATTAGGTGAAGTCTTTAGTCCAATCCCTGTGGAGACGATATCCGATACTTCGTATCACTTTACTACTTGCGTCGTGTACACTTGCACTACAATTGCGATAGACTCTTTTACACGCAACAAGTTTTTGGCGTCGTTGCCGGGGATTGGCAACATAACTACATCTTTCTTTTATTGCACTTTTTGCTTTTATTTTTATTTTTGTTTTCGTTTTTAGTTTTTCTTTAATTTTTATTTTGTGTTTTCAACTCTTGCTTTTCACAAGGTTCTCTTGTTTATGCGCAGATCGAAAAAAGGCGAAGATCCTGAGTATAAGTTAGATCCGGAAATCGAACGATCATTCAATCTCAAGAAACAGATTCGCCACCTTTTAGACAGGAACGAATACCTTGAAGAACAGCTAGAGCAGATGGCCCGTAACCAGCCTGCTGGAGGAGACATACCGCCTATCGGCGACCCGCCGAGGGCAGATGGACGACGGTCATGTCGTGACTACATGCTGAATGACCATGTAGAGCTTGAGACTACGCTGCCGGATATTGATGTTGACAACTTCGAGCTTAAACCTGTCATGTTTAGTATGATCAACAACGCTGGACAGTTTAGTGGTTCTGCGACAGAAGATGCTAGGGAGCATCTCAAAACGTTCCAGGAGATCTGTGGTTCGTTTAGACTGCCAGGAGTTAGTCCGGAGATACTGAGGCTTCGGTTATTTCCCCATTCATTGAGGGACAGAGCTAAAACTTGGTGGAATAAACTTACACCGGGTTCTATTATGACTTGGGCAGATCTAACTCGTGAATTTTTATCTCGTTTTAATCCTTCGCATTTATCTGAGCGATTACGTAACGAAATTGCTACTTTTCAACAGGAAGATGACGAGCCGATGCACGAGGCCTGGGACAGATTTACTACTCTCCTGCGGAACTGCTCAATGCATGGATTCCCTGTCTGGAATCAGGTAACAAAATTTTATAATGCTGCTAACTTACAAACTCGCATTCGCATTGATTCTGCAGCAAATGGACTATTATTGGATAAAGATCCAGACGAGGCATTGCAAGTTCTGAAAAATCTAGCCAAGAATGAGGAACAGTTTCCGACAGCTAGAAGAGGGGGTAAACGGGTACTTGCTGTCAAGGACTATGAGGCCGACAACACTATGAAATCACAGGTAGCATTCCTCACTAAAGCCATGAAACACTTATTGAATGAAGAGGACTTACGAGGGTTTGCTGTCGAGGAAGTCTGTGCTACTTGTGAGGGAAATCATAGTAGGGATGAGTGCCCTATAAATATAGAAGAGGGAAAATATGTTGGAAATTACAAGCCAAACTACAATTCCAACAACTGCAACCCTAATTGGAGGAAAGATCCCAAATTTTCCTGGAGTAACCCTAACAATGCCCTGAATTCGCAAGCATATAATCAGAATCAGGGGGGTCCTAGATTGTTGACGCGACAGCAACTGCAGCCGCAGAACCTGCCGCAGAACCTGCCGCCTCAGCAACAACAGCAGCCACCACCTGCCACGAGTAGTGTATTGGAGCAGACTCTGGCCACCTTTATGTCTCAGACTGGCACGTATATGGATAATATTAATCAGTTTGTCAAGAAGACGGAAAATTTTATGGATGAAACTAAGATGAGAATGACGAACCATGAAGCTACCTTGAAATCTCTAGAGACACAAATGGGCCAGGTGTCGCAGCATATTAAGCCAAGGCAGAACGGAGGATTCCCTAGTAATACTGAAAATGCTAGACCACCCCCACATGAGCAATGTAAGGCGATTACTACTAGGAGTGGGAAAAAGTTACCAGGGCCGGGAAAAGAAGCTGAAACAGAGAAGGAACCTGCCTTGGATACACCTGTCGAGGAAGCTGCCCCGACAGGTGACAAACAGACTGCTGCCGATGAGCCTGTCACGACAGCAGAAGCGATAGAGGAGAAAAAAGAAGATTATCGTCCTCAGATTCGCATGCAGTGGGAAGGACGCATTGCTGATTATCGTCCTCCACCACCTTTTCCTCAACGGATACAACAAGCTAAGCATGAATCTCAACTTAAAAAGATTTATGACATTTTTAAACAGGTTCATATTAATATTCCGTTGTTAGATGCTGTTAGGGAGATGCCCGGTTATGCTAAATTTCTCAAGGATGTTATGTCAAAAAAATCTAAACTTGGGGAATTTGAAACGGTAAGGATGCAAGAAGGTTGCATGAGTATTCTTCATAGGCAGCCGCCCCAGAAAAAGAAGGATCCGGGGAGCTTCATCATACCTTGCGTAATCGGCGACAGATTTGTGGGTAAGGCATTATGTGATCTTGGTGCTAGTGTTAATCTAATGCCCAAATCTGTTTTTCAGAAACTAGGTATTGGCAAGGCGCGGCCCACGACAGTTACCCTACAGCTAGCCGACCGCTCTTACGTTCACCCCGAGGGAAAAATTGAAGATATTTTGGTAAGAGTGGATAAACTTATTTTTCCTGCTGACTTTCTTATTTTAGACTGTGAGGCAGATGAGAACGCACCAGTCATCCTAGGGCGACCCTTCTTAGCCACGGGAAGATCATTGATTGATGTGGAGAAAGGAGAACTCACCATGCGCGTGAACGATCAAGAAATTAAGTTGAATGTTCTCCAAGCAATGAAACATGCTGATGTGGATGAGGAATGCAAGGCCATCATTGAGGTGACCTTTGATCAACCCTGCATCAGGTCGGGCTGCCGAGATATAAAATTTGGTCACTGCTGCGACAGCCACCTACAAACCTGTCACGACAGTGACGACGACAGCGATGACGACAGCATCGACGACAGTGATTCCTCTGAATCCGATACATCTGATACTGAAGGTCATGAGGAGGTAAACTGGTTAGACCATCGTCCAGGTAAGTTATTCGAACCTTTGAATTACACTTCGGATAACCATTTAATCCAAAAGCCCTCTACTGTTGAACCACCTGTCTTAGAACTTAAGCCCCTGCCAGGGCAGCTTAAATATGCTTATCTTGGTTGTGATGACACATTGCCTGTAATCATCTCTGCTAAGCTGCCGCAGGAACAGGAACGACAGCTGATCGACATGTTAAAGCAGCATAAAAGGGCGATAGGATGGACGATAGCAGACATTCAGGGCATTAGTCCAGCAATCTGTATGCACAAAATCCTCCTAGAGGAAGATCATAAGCTGACTATTGATGCCCAAAGGCGGTTAAACCTTGCGATGAAGGAGGTAGTGCGTAAAGAAATAATTAAATGGTTAGATGCAGGTATTATTTATGCCATCTCCAACAGCAAATGGGTAAGCCCGGTGCAATGTGTTCCCAAGAAAGGAGGCATGACCGTGATAACCAACGAAAACAACGAGTTAATCCCAACCAGGACTGTGACCGGTTGGAGGGTTTGTATGGACTATCGGAAGCTTAACAAAGCTACCCGAAAGGACCACTTTCCTTTACCCTTTATTGATCAAATGCCTGACAGATTAGCGGGTAAACCTTACTATTGTTTTCTTGATGGTTACTCAGGTTACAACCAAATTGCTATTGCACCAGAGGATCAAGAGAAAACGACTTTCACATGCCCCTACGGTACATACGCATTTAGGAGGATGCCGTTTGGACTCTGTAACGCACCTGCCACCTTCCAAAGGTGCATAATGGCTATATTCTCGGACATGGTAGAGGACTTCCTAGAAATTTTTTATGGATGATTTTTCTGTCTTTGGAGACGATTTTGAGAGTTGTCTGGGCAATTTACAAAAGGTGCTCGAAAGATGCGAAAAAGCAAACTTGGTTTTAAATTGGGAAAAATGCCACTTTTTGGTGGATGAAGGGATAGTCCTAGGCCATAAGATTAGCTGCCGTGGTATAGAAGTCGACAGGGCAAAGATTGAAGTCATAGAGAAGCTGTCGCCGCCAACAACAGTCAAGGGCATTAGAAGTTTTCTAGGGCATGCTGGTTTTTATAGGAGATTCATTGCCAATTTCTCAAAAATCACGAAACCCCTATGTCATCTCTTAGAGCAGAACCGACCCTTTGACTTTAATGAAGAATGTACTGAAGCATTCAAGGTTCTGAAGGAAAAGCTAGTGACAGCCCCCATAGTACAGCCACCAGACTGGACACAGCCGTTTGAGATTATGTGTGACGCTAGTGACTATGCTGTCGGGGCAGCACTTGGGCAGCGCAAGGACAGGCTGTTTCATGTCATATATTATGCCAGCAAAACATTAAATGATGCCCAAGTAAACTATACCACCACAGAAAAGGAGCTGTTAGATGTGGTGTTCTCCATCGACAAGTTTCGTTCTTATATACTTGGGACGAAGGTAATAGTGCACACCGACCATTCTGCCCTTAAGTACTTGTTTGCAAAGAAGGATGCAAAGCCTAGATTGATACGGTGGATCTTGCTACTACAAGAATTCGACCTTGAGATCAAAGACAAAAAGGGGACAGAAAATCAGGTGGCAGACCACTTGTCAAGATTGGAGACGGGACAGAGTCTACCCATTGATGATACACACATACTGGAGACCTTCCCAGATGAGCAGCTCTTTGCTGCCGCAATCGCTGTCGCGACAGCAATGGCGGCAGGTAAGTCTTCTAACCTTCCCTGGTATGCTGATTTCGTTAATTTTATTGTTAGCGGAATATTACCTTCTGATCTTACTTATCAAGCCAGGAAGAGGTTCCAAAATGATGTTAAACATTATTATTGGGACGAACCTCTTCTTTTCAAAATATGCGCAGATCAGGTTATAAGGAGATGTGTACCACAAGAAGAACAAGAAGACATTCTCCATCACTGTCATGCTTCACAATATGGAGGACACTTAGGAGGCAATAAAACTGCTGCCAAGGTGCTGTAGTCAGGGTTCTACTGGCCGACCCTGTATAAGGACACACAGGAATTTTACAAGAACTGTGACAGGTGCCAGCGGACAGGTAACATCTCGAGGAGAAACGAGATGCCACTGCAAAATATTTTGGAAGTCGAGATCTTCGATGTTTGGGGGATTGATTTTATGGGACCTTTTCCATCTTCGTGTGGAAATCTTTACATCCTCCTAGCAGTGGATTATGTCTCCAAGTGGGTAGAAGCAATCGCAACTCAAAAGAATGATGCCAAAACGTTCCAAAAGTTTTTGCACAAAAACATCTTTTCTAGATTTGGCATTCCTAGGGCGATTATCAGTGATGAATGGAGACATTTTGACAACAGGGTAATTGCTGCCGCCTTGAGAAAATATGGTGTCAAGCACAGGATCGCGACAGCATACCACCCACAGACCAATGGACAGGCTGAGATATCCAATAGGGAAGTGAAGAACATTCTTGAAAAAATGGTTAAACCAACTAGGAAAGATTGGTCTTTGCTTCTGAATGATGCATTATGGGCATATAGGACAGCTTTCAAGACTCCATTGGGCATGTCTCCATACCGTTTGATTTATGGGAAAACCTGTCACTTGCCTGTCGAGATAGAGCACAAGGCATATTGGGCAATCAAGGCAGTAAACATGGACTTGGACAAGGCAGGACAGAAAAGGCTGTTAGATTTGAATGAGATCGATGAAATACGGACAATGGCCTACGACAATGCAAGGATTTACAAGGAAAAGACTAAGAAGTGGCATGACAAGAAGTTGCTGCCACGACAGTTCTGCCCAGGGCAGCTTGTGTTGTTGTTTAATTCTAGGTTGAAACTCTTTCCAGAGAAGCTCAAATCTAGATGGTCTGGCCCGTTCCAAGTGGTTCAAGTTTTTCCCCATGGTGCCATCACAATTCAATCATTAAAGGACGGGCACCAATTCAAAGTCAATGGACAACGTCTCAAGCTCTATCAGGGGACTGAAGCCCCAGGAATTCAGGAAGTGGTTACTTTAGGAGATGCCCCACAAGGCACCCCTAATTTAACCTAAGTTTTATTTTTATTTCTATTTTATTATTAATATTATTTATTAGGAATTAGATTTATTTTATTCAAATAAGGTTTTGTTTTTTATAATTTCAGTTTTTAGGAAATAAAGGAGTCAAGTGAGAAAGAAGAAGTGGCCCAAGACCACCGCCCATCCGCCAGCCCAATAAAGCCCATTTATGATAACATGTCGTTTCAGCTGCCGGCGCAGACGGAATTGACAGGCTGTCAACAGGCTGACGCTGCAGACGCAGAAGCGTGCGGCAGACGCACAGCAGACGAATAAATGCGTGTCAGACGCGTCAGACACGCTACATTCAATCTGCCGCCCCGTTATTCCCGCCTGCCGTTGCGGCATTAAATGGGCAGATACCCAACAGCTATATAAACCCTTTCCCATTTTCATTTTTCATCACTTCTGATTTTTCTCTCTTGTTATTCTCCTCTAGTTTTATCTATTTTCTCTTTTTCAGCCCTTGCAACCAAAATGTCATCACGACAAACCCGTCAAAACACTGCTGCCGCTTCTTCTTCAGCAGCAGCATCGCCATTCACCAAAAAGGAGCTATGGGAGGAGCGTGGCTTCATTTACAACAGAGATGCACCTCATTTTGGACTCCGGCCGTTCATTATGAAGGCCATAACGACACAACTATGGGAGGACTTTGCCGAGCAGCCGGCAGAGCTTAATGATACTTTGGTCCGGAAATTTTATGCGGCCATCGAAAGCAAAACGGCGACATCTGTCACCGTCCGAGGAGTGACAGTTCCCTTCAGCGCCAGCAGCATCAACCATGTGTTCGGCCTCTTCTTTGGCCCCAATGATGATGCTCACCAACAATTTTGGGACTCCCTCGACGCTGCTGCCCATGATGTTGTCATGATGGAGCTGACAGAGGCTGGGACAACATGGACCACCAGCAAGAAGAACCCCCACTCTGTAAACAGGGGGCAGCTACTCCCTGAGGCAAAACTATGGAACGCTTTCATCAAAAAGCGTATCCTGCCCTCGTCTCACCATACAACAGTCAACCGACAGCGGCTGGCCCTTATCCACTCCATTATGCACGACATGCCCATCAATGTGGGCAGGTACATGCGGGACAGCATCCTCGATTGTGCCTTCCGCTCGGACTCACGACTCTGCCTGCCGTTCACCATCACCGCCCTCTGCCGCTGCGCTGCCGTACCGGAGGAGCCCTCAGACAAAATCAAGACGGGCAGCGGATGGACAGACAACAACATCTCCAGCCTCATGGAGGTCATAGTCGTATCGCCCCTCAACGCCTTCGATCCAAACGCCCCTCCTGCTGAGTCCGATGATGAACCTGCCACCGAACTTGCCCCAGAAGCTGCCACCAACACCGCTCCGGTAGATGAGAACGCCCACATCCTTGCTGCCATCCTGCGGGTAGAGGAGCGTCAGATGGGTTTGATGACTTTCATCCGTGACTTCTCAAATGCAACGGTAAACTTCATCACTAATACTTTGAATTTTTCGGATGTCATCTTCCCCACCTTCCCCGCCCATTATTTCAATATCCTCTCCCCCACTCCCACACCACCTGTCTCTCCCCATACACAATCTGCCACTTCCACACCATCCCCTGCCCCGACGACAGCCGGCAGCCCACCGGCAGACACCTCCCCTCGAGGAACCAAGCGAGCTGCCACTGATGACAGCCCTCTTGTCCGGAGGAATTTGGAGAGCGACTTCACGCGAGTCAAACGTATTAAGCACGTGGAAAACAAGAGAAGGCTGTCCAAAGCCATCACAACCAGCAGCTCATGGGACAGCGGCAGCAGTTCCGACATCAGGCTAGTGGAGCCACCTGCCCTTCAACCTGCCGACGAACCTGTCCCCCAACCGGCTGATGAACCTGCTGATCAACCTGCTCCGGAACCTGCCCAGCCACCTCCACAGCGTAGACGCCGCCATCAGATCCGCGTCAGCAGCAGCAACGAGGACAGCGAATAAAAATTTAAGTGTTTTTTTTTTTATTTTTCCTTTACTGCTGCCTGCCTTTATATTTTGTGATGTACTTTTTTTTTCTTTTTTTTTATTTTGCATGTCATCTTGCATTGGGGGCAATGCAACCCTCGAGTTTGGGGGTGGCAACCCTCCATCATTAATGGAGTCTTATGCACATCTTTTAATTAATTGTTGTGTCTTAATTTTCATTTAATTTCTCTAAAAAAATCAGAAAATATAAAACTGCTGGCTTAAAACTGTGAAGTTAACTTACCTGTCATGACGGCTCTGTCGTGGCAGCATCTTTAGGACAGGTTAAGGAAAAGTTTAGAGCCTTTCTATAGTTCTGAAAACTTAAACACTTTTGTGATTGTTATATTGCTTAGATTTCTTTTAGCCAAATTAGAATAGGATGCTTAGAACTTGAATAGCCCCTAGAGGTGCCTAACACTGGCTCTAGGAAAGAAGTTTAGCAAAAGAAATTTAAACCTAGAGGTGCCCGAAACCGGCTCTAGGAAGCTAACTAGAGGTGCCCGAAACCGGCTCTAGTAAACTAGAGGTGCCCGAAACTGGCTCTAGAAAACTTAGCTTGAAAAATAGAAAAGAAACATGAAAATGTGTCTTCAAGAAAGTAAACTTTGGCATAAAAATTCGAGTTAAGGAGTTGAATATTCTAGTGAAACTAAGAGAGTCTTAGCATATAACTGTTCACAAGCATGCACACACTGCACAAGAGCTTTAGGGAGATTCCGGACAGATCCTAATCTTTCCGACAGGTTGCTGCCGCCATAGAGATTGAGCGACGGGTAAGGGACAGTTCACTGTTTGAAGGCCAACACAAAAATTTCATTTTTCTTTTAGGTTTAAATTGCTTGAGGGCAAGCAAAGACTTGAGTTTGGGGGTGTGTTGAGTGTGTAAAAGTTCTATTATTTACACCCTTTTTAACCCATAGTTCTGCTGCATTCAAGCATCATTGCATTGCATTTAGGTTAGTTTTCAATAAAACATCACAATTATATAAAAGGCACGGATTCTACTAAAAGATGGTGTATTTTGCAGGTAGCTGCCATGGTTGACGATGAAGGCAGGCGCAGGGCAGATAAGCAAGAAAGCTGAACTGGACAAGCAGCCGAAGAAGACGAACCTGTCATGGACCTGTCACGACAGCAAGGTGACAGCAGATTTATGAAGAGGAAAAGTCAAGTGGACCTCGATAGATAGAGAAAAATCTGCTCGTCTATCGTGTGAAAGCCAAATATTTTTCCAAGCCCCAGATCAAAAGATATGTCAAGCCAAAGCTCAAGGAGAGGAAATTCCTAAAAGCTAGGATGCGGCTGGAAAGTAGGAGACTTTAGAGATTTAGTCTTTATTAGAATCTTACTTTTAATTAAAGTTGTAATCCTTGTTACCTTAGATAACTTGAGCCCAAAGCTTATATAAGGGCATAGATTTAACCTAGAGGCATAACCGATAACCCACAACTAAAACCAAAAACCCTGCCGTCCACCCGTCACCGACATGTTCTAAATTCCTCTAGGGCCACGGGTTGTTTTGTAAAGTAGTTGCAAGGGTTGCTTTGTTTTAGGATTTTTCAAGTTCAATAAAATAAACTTAAAGTTCTTTTATCTTGGTTTTAATATCTTGCAAGAGCATCGGGAGAGCATTGTGAGGTTATCCATTTACTTAGTATCGGGAGAGTTAAGTATACGAAAGAGATAAGAGCGCGTTCTCTAGTTTATAGTTGAACCATCTTGTGCCTAGGGATAGGGCGAGGTTAAGTGGCTAAAGAAGAATTCATACACATCGGTGTGCATCCTTCGATTCACGCCGGGAGGTATCATCAAAGACGTGATCATCGACAGACTTGTGCCTAGGGATAGGGCAAGGCAGATCTGGGATTCTTGCCAAACTTGAAGTACGGAGTTGGTGTGTCTGCTGCCCGCGACAGCCATCGGACAGACGTCGCGACAGGTGCTGTCGGCGACGGGAGCGACGACAGAACTGGAGATCCTAAGCAATTCAATACCTGCACTACCGAGCAATTCAATACCGGCCTATTCTCTCTATCTTGATTTCTCAATCCTTTTATTTACGTTTTTACCTTATTATTCGTGACAACTTTCTAAAATATTTCCTCTACTTCGTGCAGTGAAATTAGGTGAAGTCTTTAGCCCAATCCCTGTGGAGACGATATCCGATACTTTGTATCACTTTACTACTTGCGTCGTGTACACTTGCACTACAATTGCGATAGACTCTTTTACACGCAACACTTCCTCAGACTCAACACAACGATTACATTTAGCCACTTCAACTTTCAAGGAAGTCAGATTGTTCAATAAATCCACACTATTGGCCCAAGAAAGACCCTTTCGACCTCTGTTAAAATATGAGGCTCCAAGCATTATAATGGCTCCTTCATATGTGCAACTTGAGTCGTAGCAAAAGCACCAAGGCATTAGGTATCTATCACAGATTGCAAAAGGTCACCAAGGATATCCCCTTTTTAATTTCATGGGAATTTAAAAGCACGTGAAAATTTTCAAAAGCAGATTCTCCACCAGCCTTTTAAAAACTATCAAGATTAGTTGCTATGTTTCCCTACGTGGAATCATTGAACCTGCCAACCCCATTCATTAGCTCCACCTCGGGACACAAAACATCAGGTACCAAGGCTTTAGCTTTCTCACACCCTGAAGCTTCAATAGCCTCCACCCTTTGAACTTCTTACGCTTCTGATACAGGAAAATTATTAGCCTCCTTATCATTAATTTTGTTGGGTAGATCTTCGAAGCGATAACTAAACACCTCGTCCTTTGAGCTGGCTGGCGACCCTCCATCTGTCTAGCATCGATCGTCTTCAAAAGCTTCCGTTAACGTCTTGGCGTTCAAATTTTCACCGTTCAGAGATATAGAGGCAAAGATGGGAATGTCTGCCGTAGAGCATACCCCCAAGAGAACTCGAGCATAATTCAAACGACTTCTGGAAGTTGTATCTTCATCTATCTTGATAACTTTACCCCATTTGCTAGCTATGGCCTTGATCACTGAAGTATGCCATGCAGCTAATGGGATACCTTTAATGTTAACCTAAACCCTCAATTTTTTCATTGATACGAAGTTATCGACGATATCCAAATCAGCAAACCAAGAATGCAAAACTGATTCCTTTAGGTCCCAAAATATTTGAACTTGCTCGACTTCTTGAAACTGTATGATAACTTAGAGACCAGACCAAACACTAACTTACACCTTGAATCCATCAGAATGCAACGATTGTTGGACAAAATTTGCATTACACATGCCGTTAATTTGGCCTACAAAACTATTTTTTAGCCATTCCGATTTTGTTGGGGAGAAGGGGAGTTGGATCGATATATCTGACTTACTTTTTGAAGCATGAGTCTGAGTATCTATCTGAGCTGAAATGCCGGCAAGCAAGGTGTCTTTGAAAGTTTTTCCTGGTTTGACTTTTGAAGATCTAAAGTTTTTGGACGGCGTGAGATACTTCATATAGTTCTCCCCGACCACGTGTTGCTTCAGATTCTTCTTTGCATGAAAAACTTTAATATAGTAACCATCCATTTTTCTATTGTTGCCTTGTACCACCGTATTTGAAGCCTCTTCCCATGAACTAAATCTGACAAATGCAAAAGTATGTTGGCTCTTGATTCTCCTAATATTGTTGTAGGTTATGTAGACATTAGTCACCCTCCCATACAAAGAAAACGCTTCCATTAGAGTTGATCGATGGATTCTCTTGCATACGAAGTTGACAAAGACTAAAAACTCTCTTTCTTTAGGTTTCTTTGGCGACTGTTCCTTCTTCTCCCTAGCTCCAAAACAACGATCAACCTCATAGCTCTGAATCACCATTTTTCCCCAGCGTGTCTTTACCTGGATGCTTTCATTGCGACGGGATTCTTACAAAGACTTCGAAGTTTTGAGTATTTCATGATCCGAGGTCACGCAGTGATATTGTAAAGGAGGAAGAGTTTTTATCTGTCTCTCACTCTCTCATCTCGACTGGTCAGACAGGATATTCTGCCCCTCTCTCTATCATCGCTCTCTGCCCAAAGGTTAGTCCCTTTCTTTCAATTTTGGTAAAGCCGACGGGTTGAAGATTTTCAATTACTTCATGTTTGTTTTGCATTCATGTTTATTTGGATATGTTTTTCTTGGTTCTGTGTGAAATATAATTTCTTCTTCAAATTGAAAACCGGCAAATATCTGTATTTTATCAGCTATTGCCAAACCATCCATAGAAATCAACTATGAAGCACAATTTATGCTCGTCCCCCGTACCTGATACGTTTCTGGGACGGAAACGGTGTGGATACGGTAAGGGGACGTACCAGATTAATGGGGTAGTCTGAAAGTTAATCGGGTATGTCAGGAAACTTTCAGGGACATTTTGGGGACGGCTTTTCTGTTATACGAGCGTACCCAAAGTGTTAAAATCCCAACCATAATTACCAAGAATGCGCCGACCGACGAATCGAGACGATTGCTATAGTTTTGAGAAAGGAAGAAGAAGAAGAAGAAACATAAAAAAGAAGATGATACAGTAGAAAAGAGAAGAAGAGTCGGTGGAATAAAGCTAACTGTCAATAGGGCTTTAAAAATGACACGTTTCAGCTTTTATTTATCCATTTATTTTTGTTGGCCTTATTTTATTTATCCATTTATACTCTTTTATTTTGGGTACCAACTATCAACGCAAGAAAAAGGGTTCTTTGAATTTTTAGGCCAAATAGAAGTAAATATTTAAAATATAAAAGGATGTTGAAAAATATTTGAGGATATAGGTCATTTTTTTATAATATACGGGAATCTCGCCACCTGCACATGGCGAGGTTTGTGAAAAAAATATTAAAAAAAAATTAGACCTTGCCACCTACACATGGCGAGGTTTGAGAAAAAAAAATTAAAAAATTAGACCTCGTCACCTGCATATGGCAAGGTCCCATCGTGTACTGTAAAAAATTGTCTATATTCCTAAATATTCTTCCACATCCCCTACATTTTAAATATTTATTTTTATTTAGATTATTCTCCAAATTTCTCGCATGAAAAAGCCTTTATCTAAATTACTATGTGTAGGGATAATTGTTTTAATTTAAGATTTAGGGTTATAATTTAGAGTTTATAGGTTAAAACTTAAATTCTTACCATAATACCCTAAAAATTAAACCCTAAATTATAACCCTAAACCTTAAATTAAAACAATTATACCTAAATTCTAAACCCTTATACTTAAACACCAAAACCCTATACCCTAAACTAACTCCCTATACCATAAAACTTTAAATGGAAAATCAACATTGTTTAAAAATAAAACAAATGTATGGGCATTCTTTTTTTAAGGCTTAATTTCATGGAGAAAATTAGGTGTTCAGCTCTTGAGCAATCTAAAGTTTATAAAAAACTTAAAAAAATTAAAATTTACAAATTAACCTCAAAAATGTAAAGAAATCACAAAATTATTATATTTTAATCCAAGTAAACCACCTCAACCAATGAGTATATGATGTTGAACTTCATTTTAATTCAAGAGAATAATTAGATTTTCTAATTTACTATGTATTTTAATGAATGTTTTATGATTATATATACAAATATATTAGAATTTATTTTATATTTGCCCTACTACTGTTGTATCCTTGCCTTGTAATTTGAGAAATTGCCATTTTTCGTCTTTATTACCGTCCTTGTTTCCGTATCAGTGCAACATAGGAAATCAAGTTGCGCAACATTTTTTTTTTTGTTGTTTTTTCCATTCATTCGTTTCAATTGAGCAGCTAATGATATTAATTAAATTTGTATTTTGTCTGATTTAATCAAGTTACAAATGAACAGCTTATTCTCAGGGGCTCTAACAAATTCGATTCCTTTATTTGGATCATCCTTCTTTTCTTTGTTTTTTCAACAGCTTTTGACCCCCAGCTGCAGCCAGGCAAGTTTCCTTGGCGCTCTTCATTCATTCATTTTATTATTAATTCATCTGCGGTTTTCTTTTTCTTTTTAATTTCTGCAAAATTCCGGGCTTTCCTTTTCCACCATGAGTTTGTTTTACTATCCTTGTTCCATCTTTCATTTTGGGGTTTACTTGACTATTGAAGATCATACTGAAAAAGAAAAATGTTTTAGCTTTATATTTGGAAACTTGGGATTCTTAAGGTTCTTGCTTCATGTCTGGGTCTTTTATTCTTCACTTTATCAATTAGTATTTCCTTTTGTTGGGATTTTTGCATTGGTAATTCCCTTCTCTGTCAAGTTTTTCTTTGTGCTAATACTACATTCTTAAATGCTTTTATTTCCAGAATATTTCTAAAATAAGTTGGTGGACACGATACATTTCATGGAAATTCCTAGTTGTGAAGGATACTTTCTTTCGTGTTGAAGAAGGTGCACTCTTTGGAACTCAAGTGTGATAAGTTAACTAAGATCAATCATCCACGGTTTCGACGGCCAATTTCATCATTTGCTTTGCAGTTACTTCCTCTGTTAGCCTCTGCCCTTGAATTTGGTTCAGCTGATGCCTCTACTTTGACTGCACTGTTAAAAATGGGTTCTTGGCTTTCACCTGAAGAGTTTAGTCTGATTCTATTTTTTTTTTCGGTTTACTTTAGACATATGTGTTGAGTTGTATGAGGCTCGATTCGTTTAACCGATGTTGCTCACCAAGTGGTGGAGAAGTGGATTTTTGGGTGGAAAAGTTGAGGAAGCTAAATTGAAATGTGACACAATGATTTATAGTGGTTCAACCTTCTAACCAAGTTCTACATCCACTACCTTAGCTCCCCACTAAGGATTTCTCAATCAATCCACTATTGATTCGTCCCCTTTTCTAGGCTTAGGAGGTAACCCTTATACACAATCAAGCTTTCTACCTAAAGCCTTGATTGAAACCCTCTCTTACAAAGAGAAACAAGAAGCAAACTTAAAATCCTCTAATAGGTGTTTGTTTGCATAATTAAGCACTCACCCAAAACCTAAAACACTTGAGCAAATTTGACAATTTAGGCTCACTAGTGTTTGTCTATACAATAAATGACAATTTAAGCTCTAAGACAATTCTTGATCATTTGATGTTTGACAATATGAGCATTAGCTTTTACTTGATGCTTGGAGGTCCCTTTTATACTCTCAATTGAGTTTTTAGTCGTTGGGATCAAATTGGAGCCGTTGAGGACTTTAATTCCCACCATAAATGCAGTTCTGCAGCTCCCCGTTTCGAAACGCTCGAACCCATTTCGAAACGCTCTTTAAGTAGAAAGAGTCGTTGCAGTCAGTCAGGGCACCCATTTCAGAACACCCCCTGACCGTTTCGGAAAACGTATCGAAACGCTTTAGACCCGTATCGAAACGTCCTGCATTTAAATGTTAGTTGGGAAATAGCCGTTGGGGTTTATGACCGTTGTGGTCAATGCCACGTAGGCGTATCATAACGGCATAGCCCGTTTCGAAACGCTGGGCAAAATCCTCATCCAAGGAAAGCCCGTTTTGATACTCGTATCGAAACGTTTTTGCTACTGTAATCCCATGTTTTGAAACACCTTAGGGCGTTTCGAAACGTCTGGACGGTTTTGTTTAGTTTGGCTTTGAAAAACATGTAAAACCCTTTTAAAAACTTCCCTAAACATAATTTCAAGTTGTTTGGACTTTGGAAATGTTTTAAATACTTTTTAAATCAGTCCAAAACATTTTTCAATTATTATATCAAAACATTAGTTCTACAATCTCCCTTTTTGATATAATAAAACTCACTTGAAAAATTGTTTGTGATTATCCCCCTTTAACTTTAAAAATGTGAGTAAGAGATTGAAGATATGAAATCAAATAAAGCTCCCCCTTATTCATTTGAAAAATTCAATTTTTCAAACTATTTCTCTCCTTTTTGTTATATTAAAAAGAATTTAAAACATTAAGTTCAAAATAACAATAGAGGTAAAACTTGACAAAAATAAGATAAAAATAAAACAAATTTAAATCAAAACAACTAGAAATTTTACCAACACTTGAACCTAAAGGAGGATGTGAAGCCTTCATTCTTCAAGTGTTCTTCCTTGCGTGCATGGAGCCCCCCTCAATGTTTGACTTGTTAAACATCTCCATCACACCTATCAAAAGACAATCAAGTAATTTTTGGTATCCAAATTGCTTTGGATTCATGAACATTAGTGGCACAAATTTTAGTCCCCTTAGGAATCCATTTTTCAATGTCATCCTTTTTAATTGAAGTGGTTAGTCCTTTTGGGACCTAAACGCTTCTAAAACATTTTCCTTTAATAAATCTAGGGGCACTAGATTGTCTAACATAAAAATTTGATTTCCAAAATTATTTTTCTTTTCAAGCTCTTTGGAAATCAAATCATTTTCTTCTTGAACTTTTTGAAGCAAATTTTTTAAATCAAAACATTTTAATTCAAACTCTTCGAGTTTTGCTTCAAGTTCAAGTTTGGTTTTAGAAATCAAATCATTTTGAATTTTTTACTTTGAAATCAATTTATTGTTTTTCAAAATGTGGCTTTTAAAATCTAAAACCAAATCGTTATATGTATCTTGTAATTCATCAAAAGAGTAAGAAAATGAAGTAGATGAATTAGAAGTTACACTTGAATCTTCTTCGATGGCCATAAGACAAAGGTTGGCTTGTTCATCGTCGGTGGAGTCCTCATCACTCCAAGTAGCCACATGTGTCTTCTTCTTATGGCTTGAAGTACTTGTCCTCTCCTTTCTCTTAGGTTCTCGTTCAAGCTCTCTCAAGGCTTTCTTCATGAACAGGGCACACTTCTTGAAGAGATTAACTATCTCTTCATCTTCATCCTCCTCTTCACTTAAGTAGACATGATGACAAGTGGAGGATTTGAGAGTCATGGCACTTGCATTGATGCCAAGCTCTTTTATTTTCTTCTCTCTCATAGCTCTAATTTCTTCCCTCTTCTTCTCATCCTCTTTGTTCTTCTTCATGATTTGATGAGTAAGGAGTGACCCCATGAGTTCATCAAGCTTCAAGGTCTTTAAATTTTTGGCTTCGATGATGGTGGTCTTCTTTGAGTCCCAAGACTCGAGAAGTGAGTAGATGAGCTTTCGAACAAGCTTTTCTTCCGGGATGGCTTCTCCATAGCCTTTGAGACCATTGGTGATAGTGGAGAACCTATCAAACATCTTCTTGATGTTCTCTTCCGGATCCATTTTGAAGTTCTCATACTCTAAGGTTAGGAGCCCAATCTTGGTCTCCTTGACTTCATCGGTCCCCTCGTATGTGACTTCAAGCTTGTCACATACCTCCTTGGCACTCTCACAAGAAGACATCTTCTCATAGATGGTTGGGCCAAATGTACAAAACAAGATGTGCAAGGCTTTGCAATTAAGCTTCATCTTCTTGCGATCGTCGGCACTCCACTCCGCTTTACTTCGTTGAGGCACGAACGAACCATCTTCAACTATGTCCCAAAGCTTATAATATTTTGATTTGATGAAGAACTTCATCTTTGTCTTCCAATGGGAATAGTGGGTTCCGTCGAAGAAAGGCGGTTTGTCGATGGATTGTGCCATTTGAGCCGGTTGATGAAATAGTGATCGAGCTTGCCGGATCTTCTCAATAGGATGTGAATCCTCTTCGATTGAGCCAAGCTCTGATACCAATTGTTGAGTTGTATGGGGCTCGATTCGTTCAACCGATGCTGCTCACCAAGTGGTGGAGAGGTGGATTTTTGGGTGGAAGGGTTTAGGATGCTAAATTGAAATGTGACACAATGATTTATAGTGGTTCAATCTTCTAACCATGGTCTACATCCACTACCTTAGCTCCCCACTAAGGATTTCTCAATCAATCCACTATTGATTCGCCCCCTTTTCTAGGCTTATGAGGTAACCCTTATACACAATCAAGCTTTCTACCCAAAGCCTTGATTGAAACCCTCTCTTACAAAGAGAAACAAGAAGCAAACTTAAAATCCTCTAATAGGTGTTTGTTTGCACAATTAAGCACTCACCCAAAACCTAAAACACTTGAGTAAATTTGACAATTTAGGCTCACTAGTGTTTGTCTATACAATAAATGACATTTTAAGCTCTAAGACAATTCTTGATCATTTGATGTGTGACAATATGAGTATTAGCCTTTACTTGATGCTTGGAGGTCCGTTTTATACTCCCAATTGAGTTTTTAGTCGTTGGGATCAAATTGGAGCCGTTGAGGACTTTAATTCTCACCATAAATGCAGTTCTGTAGCTCCCCGTTTCGAAACGCTCGAACCCGTTTCGAAACGCTCTTTAAGTAGAAAGAGTCATTGCAGTCTGTCAGGGCACCCGTTTAGGAACACCCCCTGGCCGTTTTGGAACACGTATCGAAACGCTTTAGACCCGTATCGAAACGTCCTGCATTTAAATGTTAGTTGGGAAATAGCCGTTGGGATTTATGACCGTTGTGGTCAATGTCACGTAGACATATCTAAACGACATAGCCCGTTTCGAAACGCTGGGCAAAATCCTCATCCAAGGAAAGCCCGTTTTGATACTCGTATCGAAACGTTTTTGCTACTGGAATCCCCTGTTTCGAAACATAGTAGGGCGTTTCGAAACGCATGAACGGTTTTGTGAAGTTTGGCTTTGAAAAACATGTAAAACCCTTTTAAAAGTTGTTTGGACTTTGGAAATGTTTTAAATACTTTTTAAATTACTCCAAAACATTTTTCAATTATTATATCAAAACATTAGTTCTACAATATGATTTTATGTTTGTTTTTATTATGTACGTTAATAGGAAAGACAAATATTTACTTGCACATTTTTTGTGCTTGTAATAGACTTGTACATGTTTTAGTGAGTATATATTACAATTTTTTTATTCGAGTATCAAACAATATTTTTCCCTTTAAAAAATAAACATTTTTGTTATAATTTTATCTAACATTACAATAGTATTAATAATTAGAAAAATTGGGATGCAAGCTTCTCTCCAAGCTTATGATATCCTCTCTCTCGTTTCCTTTACCCGTCTTCCCTATCAAGGCAAGTTGAGTTTGGCCTGAGTGTTGTGTGCTTCTGTGGCTTGGAGGTGGTTTAAGCCTCTGCAGAGTTGGTGTATTTCTGCTTTGTTTGCTCCTTTTCTTCTCTTCCTGGTAACCCTACCTTTTCGTGGTGCCTTGTTTTCTTAAGTCCCTGTCACATTTATTTCTTCTCAAAATCATGGAGACATTACCTCTTATATCTTCTTTAAGTGTTGGTGTGGTGGATAACGGTTATCCCAACCACCAAACTAACCATAATTTCTATAACCAAGACTTCCTAGACGATCTTGTGTTAAATGAAGATAGTGAAGTCAACTTCACTCTAAAGAATCATGCTCTTATTGGAAAACTTTTGTCTCCCAACCCATTCAAAGTTCTAACCCTGTCAGCTATCTTACGAAAAGCTTGGGAAGTCGAAGATTTAGAATGCTATGAGCTTGGTCGTAACGTCTTCTTATTTATGTTCAAGACTGTAGAGGATCGACACCGAATCCTTGGTGCGAAGCCTTGGTCTGTCCAGGATTCCCTACTGGTGCTTAAAGAGTGGCAACCTGATAAAGCTTTAGAGGAGCTGGACTTCTCTATCGAAGAGTTCTAGGTCCAAGTTGAAAATCTCCCTATTGGTTTGATGACAGCAGACAATGTGAAACGAATAGGCAAGCTTTTCCTCGTGTTCTATGGATCCTCTTTAGAAGATGGCACCTCGTCCCAATGGCAAGGCTCAGTGAGCATTAGGGTAGCTATCAGAGTCGAAGATCCGCTCAAAACAGGTTTCATAATCAACCGCAAGAAGGACAAACCATTGGAGATATTATTCAAGTATGAGGATTTACCAAAATTCTGTTTCCGGTGCGGGAGGATCGGACACATTGAGAGGGATTGTAGAAGCGACATTTCGATGTTCAAGTTAGTTGGGAAGTATGGTCCCTAGCTCAGAGCATCCCATGGTTGCAAACCAAGATTACCTCACACCAAAACCCTGCATTAGGTAAGCTCTTATGAGCCAAACTCTAGCACTAAGGACAAGAAAATGAAACTCCCAATGCAGGCTCAGTCTAAGGAAAATCTCGGGTTTAAGATTACCTCGACTAAGGTTGCCTCAGCTGTCAATTCCCAACCAAGAGAAGTCAACTTGCCTTTCCCTCTTTTGGAGCCTGTGACAGCTAATAACCCTGGCAGCTCGAAGGTAGGAGGTGTAACCCCCTCGTCCCAGTCTAGCCGACAGATCGGTCCGAACGGGTTACACGGGGAAAATCGAAGTGAAACCCGTTAAGGTCCCACTCCGATTAGCAACCCTAATTTTTTTCTTTATCATTTCTAGATGCCTTTATTAAATTGTATGTGATAGGACACGCAACGAACATACACGGATGCAAGACACCCAAGACATGCAAATTAACAACCCATTTTATCTTTTATAACATGCAGTATCGATATGCTAGATGACCGTATCGATACGCCTGGACCTGGTCAACGCCCTAAAGTCAACTCAGGGAGACCGTATCGGTACACTACAAGACCGTACCGATACGCCCTCAACAGTCAACTTCTCTCGGTTAAACTACAAGGACTGTATCGATACCCTTAGGACCCGTACCGATACGCCAAAATCTCGTCAATTTCTCAGATTTCCTGAGAGGTTTTGGTGTATCGATACACCCTCGTATATCGGTACGCTCTGCCCAAAATGAGCCCCAAAGGCAAAGACCGTATCTATAGAACCCTTGGGCGTACCGATATGCCTTGTACTGCAAGTCTCATTTTGGCAGCTAAAAACACAAGGACCCGACTCTAGATGCATTTATCGACTCGACTAGCGACATACCAACTTACATACTTCACTAAGAAACTATAGATAAGCACATGGAGCGGTTTAAGCATACAACGAAGCAACGAACACCCATTTGAGCATACATAGAGGAAGCTAGCAAACAAACAAAATGGTTAAAGGCCATAACAAACATACTCCCAAACCACAAGAAACATGAAACATCAAATATACACATAATCTAGAGGCATTTCACCCTACTTCAAGCATGATCCAACACTTAACATACATTCAAGACCATCCATTCAAAAGAACATACATCCAAGGCTAACCAAAGCTAAGTATACAATGCTACTTAACCAACAATCAAGCCAACCAACACAAGATAAGCATTTAGATAGGAACTTGCATACAAGAATGCATACTACACCACTTCATTCAAAGAAAACAAACACCTACCTAAACATTGCATAACAAGGGTCACATGCCCTTGAAAAAAACACTTAAACATTCAAGGCAAGCAAAAGACATATGTTGAGTGTGTAAAAGTTCTATTATTTACCCCCTATTTAACCCATATTTCTGCTGCATTCAAGCATAATTCATTGCATTTAGGTTAGTTTACAGTTAGACATCACAAATATATTACAAGGCACAGTTTCAACTGAAATTGGATACTTTTGCAGGTTGCTGCTGTAGCAGATGAAGAGGTAGGCGCTGGGCAGTGAAGCAGAAGAGCTGGAACTGGACAAGCAGTCAAGGAGGACGATGCTACCATGGTTGTCGCCGAGACAGCAGAGGACAACAGTAGCTTTGAGGAGAAGAAGCAAAGTGGACCTCGACAGATAGAGAAAATTCAGCCCGTCTATCGTGGAAAACCAGTATATTTTTCTAAGCCCTAGATCAGAAGGAATGCCAAGCCCAAGGTTCATGGAGAGAAAATCCCAAGCAAGAAGGAGGACGATTTAAAGTTAGATTCTCTGAAGATTTAGTCTTTATTAGAGTTCTACTTTAATTTAAAGTTGTATTCTTGCTATTTTAGAAAACTTGGACCCAAAGCCTATATAAGGGCATGTATTTCGACCTAGGGAGAACATCACGCATTCTCTTGCTTTCTTCCCAAAACCCTAGCCGTTTTCATCCTCTCATCATGTTCTAAATTCCCCTTAGGGCCACAGGTTGTTTTGTAAAGTAGTTGCAAGGGTTGCTTTTGTTTTAGGAATTTTCAGTTCAATAAAATAAACTTCAAGTTCTCTTATTCTGGTTATTAACATCTTGCAAGAGCATCGGGAGAGCATTGTGAGGTTATCTATTTACTTAATATCGGGAGAGTTAAGTATACGAAAGGAATAAGTGCGAGTTCTCTAGTTTATAGTTGAACTATCTCGGACCTAGGGATAGGACGAGGTTAAGTGGCTAAAGAAGAATTCAACAACATCGGTGTTCATCCTTCGATTCACGCCGGGAGGTATCATCAAAGACGTGATCATCGACAGACTTGGACCTAGGGATAGGCCAAGGCACAACAGTGATTCTTGCCAAACTTGAAGTACGGAGTTGAGTGTTCGCTACCGCGACAAGCAACAGACTGCCGCCGCGACAGGTGCTACCGCGACGGGGACGACGACAGAACTGATTTTCCCAGACTTAACAATACATGCACTACTGAGCAATTCAATACCAGCCCATTCTCTCTATCTTGATTTCTCTACTCTTTTATTTAAGTTTTCTTTATTATTCTCGTGACAAACATCTTAAATAATTTCTTTACTTTCGTGCAGTAATTAAAGGTGAAGCTATTAGCCCAGTCCCTGTGGAGACGATATCTGATACTTCCGTATCACTTTACTACTTGTGTCGTGTACACTTGCACTACAATTGCGATAGACACTTTTACACGCAAAAAGTTTTTGGCGCCGTTGCCGGGGACTGTCAACATAACTCTACCTTTTCTTTTACTGCACTTTTCTTTTCTTTTTTTCTGTTTTAATTTGGTGTCCTCAACTTTTGCTTTTCACAAGGTTTCTTGTTTATGCGAAGATCGAGACGAGGAGAAGAACCTGAGTATCCATTAGATCCAGAAATCAAACGTTCGTTCAATCTTAAGAACCGACCTCGTCACGTACTAGCCAAGAACGAGCACCTTGAGGAACAGTTAGAGATGATGCAAAACCAAGGGAACCCCCAGGTTGATAATCCTGCCAAAGATGGAGAGATTATACCTTCTGTCGGCAACCCGTCTGCCGCTGCCGCACGACGGTCCTGTCGTGAATACATGCTGAACGATCATGTAGAACTAGAAACCACGCTGCCGGATATAGATGTTGACAACTTCGAGCTGAAACCTGTTATGTTTACCATGATCAACAACGCTGGTCAATTTAGTGGTGCTACTACAGAGGATGCAAGGGAGCATCTAAAAACGTTCTAGGAAATCTGTGGTTCGTTTAGACTACCAGGAGTTAATCCGGAACTGCCCAATGCATGGATTCCCCGTTTAGAACCAGGTAACCAAGTTTTTTAATGCTGGGAATTTACAAACTCGTATTCAAATTAATTCAGCAGCAAACAGATTACTACTTGACAAAGACCCAGATGAGGCTATGCAAGTATTGAAAAATCTGGCTAAAAATGAGGAGCAGTTTCCGACAGCAAGAAGAGGGGGTAAACGGCTCCTAGTTGTTAAGGATTATAAGGCCGACAGCACGATGAAATCACAAGTGGCATACCTTACTAAGGCAATGAAAAAGCTTTTGAACGATGATTCACAGCCGATATTTGCTGTTGAAGAGGTATGTGAAATTTGTGAAGGAAATCATAGCTCGGATGAATGTCCCATACAGTTAGAAGAGGGAAAGTATGTTGGAAACTACAACAAGCAGAATTATAACTCCAACAACTACAATCCCAGCTGGAGAAAGGATCCCAAGTTCTCTTGGAGCAATCCTAATAATGCCCTGAATCCTTAAGCACACAATAATCAGAATCAGGGAAGACCTAGATTGCTGACTCGACAGCACTTGCAGCCGCAGCAGCAGCAGCAACAGCCACCAGCTGCCACAAACAGTATACTAGAACAGACTCTGGCTACGTTTATGTCTCAGACAGGAACTTACATTGAGAACATGAATCAATTTGTCAAGAAGACAAAGACATTCATGGATAAAACAGAGATGCGGATGACAAATCATGAAGCTACTCTGAAATCTTTAGAGACATAGATGAGTCAGGTTTCCCAGCATATCAACCTCAGGCAGACTGGCGGATTTCCTAGCAATACTGAAAATGCTATGCAGCCCACACATGATCAGTGTAAAGCCATTATTACTATGAGTGGGAAGAAACTACCAGGGCCAGAGAAGGAAGCTGAAACAGTGAAGAAACCAGCCTTGGACAGACCTGCCGAGGAAGCTGCCCCGACAGGTAACAAACAACATGCTGCCAATGAGCCTATCACGACAGCAGAAGCGACAAAGGAGAAAGATGATGAACCCAAACCTCCTCAGATTCGTATGCAGTGGGAAGGACGTATTGCTGATTATCGTCCCCCACCTTCTTTTCCTCAACGGTTACATCAATTGAAGCAAGAATCACAACTTAAAAAGATTTATGATAGTTTTAAGCAGGTTCATATCAACATCCCGCTATTAGATGTCGTTAGGGAGATGCCCGGTTATGCCAAATTTCTCAAGGATGTCATGTCAAAGAAATCTAGACTTGGGGAATTTGAAACGGTTAAGGTGACAGAAGGATGCATGAGTATTTTTCACAAGAAACCACCCCAGAAAAAAAGGATCCGGGGAGCTTCATCATACCTTGTGTAATCGAAGATAAATATGTGGGTAAGGCACTTTGTGATCTTGGTGCTAGTATCAATTTAATGCCAAAATCTGTTTTTCAGAAATTAGGTATTGGAAAAGCTCGACCCACAATAGTAATTCTGCAGCTGGCAGACCGCTCTTACGTCAATCTGGACGAAAAAATCGAAGATATTCTGGTAAGAGTGGATAAATTAAATTTTCTTGCTGACTTTCTTGTTTTAGATTGTGAAGTAGAACTCACCATAAGAGTGAACGATCAAGAGATAAAGTTAAATATTCTCCAAGCTATGAAGCATGCTGATGCGGGAGAAGAATGCAAGGTTATCACTGAAGTTACCCTTGACCAACCCTGCATCAGGTCGGGCTGTCACGACATCAAAATTGGTCATTGCCTCGGTAGCCACTTAGAAGATTGTCACGACAGCACCGACGACAGCAACTCCTTAGAATCTGATACATCTGATACTGAAGATCAGGAGGAGGTAAACTGGATAGGCGATCGTCCGGGTAAGTTATTCGAGCCTTTAAATTATACCTCGGATAACCATGCAATTCAAAAGCCATCAACTGTTGAGCCCCCTGTTTTAGAACTTAAGCCCCTGCCAGGGCAGCTAAAACATGCTTTTCTTGGTTTAAATGATACATTGCCTGTAATTATCTCTTCCAAGTTGATGTAGGAACAGGAACAGCAGTTAATAGGGATGTTGCAGCAGCATAAAAAAACTATTGGATGGACGATAGCCGATATTCAAGGCATTAGTCCGGCATTATGTATGCATAAAATCCTTCTCGAGGATGATCATAAGTCGACTATAGATGCTCAAAGGCGGCTAAACCATGCGATGAAAGAGGTGGTGCGAAAAGAGATAATCAAATGGCTTGATGTTGGAATAATCTACGCCATCTCGGACAACAAATGGGTGAGCCCGGTACAGTGTGTTCCCAAGAAAGGAGGAATGACCGTGGTAACCAACGAAAACAATGAGCTAATCCCAACCAGGAGTGTGACCGGTTGGAGGGTTTGTATGGACTATCGGAAGCTTAACAAAGCTACCCGAAAGGACCACTTTCCTTTACCCTTTATTGATCAAATGCTTGATAGACTAGCGGTTAAACCTTATTATTGTTTTCTTGATGGTTATTCAGGTTACAATCAAATAGCTATCGCACCGAAAGATCAAGAAAAGACGACGTTCACATGCCCCTACGGAACATACGCTTTTAGAAGAATGCCATTTGGACTACGCAATGCACCAGCCACCTTCCAAAGGTGCATGATGGCCATATTCTCCGATATGGTGGAGGACTTCCTAGAGATTTTATGGATGATTTTTCAGTCTTTGGAGACGACTTTGAAAGCTTCCTAGGCAACCTACAAAAGATACTCGGAAGATGTGAAAAAGCAAACTTAGTGTTGAACTGGGAAAAATGCCACTTCATGGTGGATGAAGGGATAGTCCTTGGCCATAAGATTAGCTGTCGTGGCATAGAAGTCGACAGGGCTAAGATAGAAGTGATCGAAAAGCTGCCGCTGCCCACCACAGTCAAGGGAATCAAAAGTTTCTTAGGACATGCTGGTTTTTATTGAAGGTTCATTGCGAATTTTTCAAAAAACACCAAGCCCCTATGTCATCTTCTGGAGCAGAACCGACCCTTCGACTTTAACGATGAATGTACTGAAGCATTCAAGGTTCTGAAGGAAGAGCTGGTAACAGCCCCAATAGTACAGCCACCAAACTTGACACATCTATTTGAGATCATGTGTGATGCTAGTGACTATGCTTTGGGGCAGCACTTGGGCAGCGGAGAGACAAACTTTTTCATGTCATATACTATGCCAGCAAAACTCTGAATGACGCCCAAGTAAACTACACCACCACAGAGAAAGAGTTATTAGCTGTGGTATTCTCCATTGACAAGTTTCATTCTTATATACTTGGAACGAAGGTAATAGTGTAGATAGACCACTCTGCATTGAAGTATCTGTTCGCAAAAAAAGGATGCAACGCCTCGATTGATACGTTGGATCCTTCTATTGTAAGAATTCGATCTTGAAATTAAGGACAAAAAAGGGACAGAAAATCAAGTGGCAGATCACTTGTCAAGGTTGGAGAAGGGAAAAAGTCTACCGATAGATGAGACAAACATATTGGAGACCTTCCCAGATGAGCAGCTCTTTGCTGCCGCAGTCACTGTCGCGACAGCCATGGCGGCAGGTAAGTCTTCTGAACTCCCCTGGTATGATGATTTCGTTAATTTCTTAGTTAGCGGAATAATACCTCATGACCTTAATTATCAAGCCAGGAAGAGGTTCCAAAATGATGTTAAACATTATTATTGGGACGAACCTCTTCTTTTCAAAATCTGTGCAGATCAGGTTATAAGGAGATGTGTACCACAGGAGGAGCAAGAAGACATACTTCATCACTGCCATGCTTCACAGTATGGAGGACACTTAGGAGGCAACAAAACTGCTGCCAAGGTGCTGCAGTCAGGGTTTTATTGGCCGTCACTGTATAAAGATGTGCAAATCTTCTACAAGAGTTGTGACAAGTGCCAACGGACAGGAAACATCTCAAGGAGACACGAGATGCCGCTGCAGAATATTCTTGAAGTCGAGATCTTCGACGTTTGGGGGATTGATTTTATGGGACCATTCCCATCTTCATGTGGGAATCTATACATCCTCCTGGCAGTAGACTATGTATCTAAGTGGGTTGAAGCTATCGCCACACAAAAGAATGATGCCAAGATAGTTCAAAGGTTTTTACACAAAAACATCTTTTCTAGGTTTGGCATACCTAAGGCGATCATCAGTGATGAAGGGAGACATTTCGACAACAGGGTTATTGCCGATGCCTTGAAGAAGTATGGTGTCAAGCATCGGATCGCAACAGCGTATCACCCTCAAACTAATGGACAAGCTGAAATATCCAACAGGGAAGTTAAGAACATTCTTGAGAAGATGGTTAAGCCAACTAGGAAAGATTGCTCTTTACTCCTTAATGATGCATTATGGGCTTATAGGACAGCTTTTAAAACTCTATTGGAATGTCTCCATACCGATTGATTTATGGGAAAACATGTCATCTACCTGTCGAGATAGAGCACAGAGCATACTGGGCAATCAAGGCAGTGAATATGGACTTGGACAAGGCAGGGTAGAAAAGGCTATTGGATCTGAACGAAATTGAAGAAATCCGGACAATGGCCTATGACAATGCAAGAATCTACAAGGATAAAACTAAGAAGTGGCATGACAAGAAGTTGCTGCCACAACAGTTCTGCCCCGGGCAGCTTGTATTGCTATTCAATTCAAGATTGAAACTCTTCCCAGGGAAGCTAAAATCTAGATGGTCTGGCCCGTTCCAAGTCGTACAGGTTTTTCCCCATGGTGCCATCACAATCCGATCATTAAAAGACGGGCACCAATTCAAAGTCAACGAACATCGCTTAAAGCATTATCAGGGGACTGAAGCCCCAAGAATGCAGGAAGTGGTTACCTTAGGAGATGCCCCACCTGGCATTCCTAATTTAACCTAATTTTTATTTTTATTTTTAGTTTTATTATTACTTATTATTAGGAAATAAGATTTATTTTATTTAATGTTTTTATTTTTCTATTTTTAGGAAATAAAGGAGTCAAGAAGAACAAGAGAAGTGAACTCAGCCCACCATCCATCCACCAGCCCAACAAAGCCCAAATTTTGGAGCCTGTCGTTACAGCTGCCGTGACAGACGCGGAAAATACAGGCTGTCAACACGCTGTCACGATAGACACGAAAACGCGTGACAGACGCGTCAGACACGCTAACGCGTAACAGCTGGCCCCGTTATTCGCGCCTGCCGTTACAGCTCCAACGGGCAGCAAATCCCTCTCTATATAAACCCCGTTTCATTTTTCATTTTCACTCACTTCTACTCTTCTTACTTGCTTCTTCTAGAATTTTTGCTTTCATTTTCAACCCTTGCAACAATGTCTTCCAGGAAAACCCGTAAGAATGCTGCTTCCAGCTCCACACCGACAGCAACCACCCCACGATCATTTCAAATTAGAGATATGTTGGAAGAGAGGGGATTCATTTACACGTCAAAGGAGGAAAATTTGGGCATAAAGCCGTTCATAGCCCGGAAAATTCGAGCTCTACATTGGTAGATCTTTGCCGAACAGCCTAAGGGGATGAACGTCTCATTGGTACGAGAATTCTACACTGCCATTAACAGCAGAACGGCGACAGCGGTAGTCGTACGAGGAAAGGAAGTGTCGTTCGAAGCTTAATATATTAACACACTATACAGATTCTACGTCGACAGCAACGACGACGCTCACCAACAGTTCCTCAACACCCTCGACCCTGTTGCCTATGATGTTGTCATGGCAGAGCTGACATACGAAGGAACTCAGTGGAATACCAGCCGCAAGAACCCATGGATGGTAAAGAGGACTCAACTACTGCCGGAGGCTAAATTATGGAATGCTTTTATCAAAAAGCGTATCATGCCATCGTCACACAATA
Organism: Hibiscus tridactylites; assembly: GCA_958450335.1. Lineage (NCBI taxonomy): Eukaryota > Viridiplantae > Streptophyta > Magnoliopsida > Malvales > Malvaceae > Hibiscus > Hibiscus tridactylites. The sequence goes on from OY288279.1 coordinate 75,559,356, forward strand.
CCACGGTCGACCAACCCAGGTTAGCCTTAATTCACTCCATTTTACATGAAAGGCACATTAACGTGGGCAGCTATATCTGTGATAGTATCTTGGAGTGCGCACACCGACCGACGGGTCCGCTTTACCTCCCATACCTCATCACATCCCTCTGTCGTGGCCATGGCGTACCTGAAGTGACCACTAACCTTCGAGTCCAAGGGAAGGGATGGATTGAAAAGAACATACTTAGCCTCATTGAGCTGACTACTGCCACTCCTCTTTCATCATTTAATCCAGCTGCCACAACAGCAGACATGACAGAGCAGCCGGAGACTGAACCTGCTGCCACACCAGCCAGGCAGCAACGAGCAGCAGCCGCCCCCACTGACTCCTCATCCCAGATCTTATCTGCTATCCAGAAGATGGAGGAACGACAGCTCGGTCTAATGAGCTTCATCAGGGAATTTACTGCATGTACGGTATATTTTATCCAAAACTCTTTAAATTTCCCTGATGTTGTATTCCCCACCTTCCCTGCACATTATTTTACTATACCTACCCCTGCCCACACTCCAACACCTGCTGCCACACCACGGACACCCTCTGCTGCATCAACACCATCACCTACCCCGACAGCCGCTAGCAGCAACCGTGCTGAGACGTCTTCTCGTGGAATGAAACGCGGAATGCCCTCAGAAGAGCTTGACGCCTTCATTGCTGGTTTCTCTTTTTCCTCCGTTTGGGTCGCAAGCGACAATGAACCCTCTGTTAAGAGGAATCTCTCAAAGGAGTTTACACCGGTCAAAAGGCAGAAGAGAATGGCAGACAAAAACAATATGACAAGAGCCAGTAGCAGCAGCGACAGCAGTGGGGAGGACAGCAATAGCAGCTCAGAAGTCCAGGTTGTGGAGAAACCCCCTCATATCTCCCCAACCAAGATTCAACCATTGAGGGAGGCCAAAACAAAGAACACATCTGCCTCCCCCATCCGCCAGCCAGCTCTGAAAGCTCGTGCCCGCCGCCAGATCAGAGTCAGCAGCAGCAGTGACAACAACGCTTGAAAATTTGAGTTTCTTAACTTATTTTTCTGTCTGCTTATATATTTTGTGATGTACTGTTTTTATTTTTTATCTTGTCATTTGCATTGAGGGCAATGCAACCCTCGAGTTTGGGGGTGGCATCCCTCCATTTATGAAGTCTATATTAGTTTTAAAATTGCGTCTTTACTTAGTTTATTTTAAGTTCAAAAAAATGAAAATATGAAAATTTTGGCTTAAGTCTGTGAACTGAACTTACCTGCCGTGACAGCTCTGTCGTGACAGTGCCTTTAGGATAGTTTTAGGAGAAGTTTAGAGCCTTTCTATAGTTCTGAAAACTCAAACACTATTTGTGACTGTTATACTGCTTAGAACTCCTTTAGTCAACTATAATAGGAAGCTTAGCACTTGTATAGCCCCAAGAGGTGCCTAACACTGGCTCTAGGAAAGAAGTTTAGCAAAAGAGACTCAATAGCCCTAGAGGTGCCCGAAACTGGCTCTAGGAAGTTAGCTAGAGGTGCCTAAAACTGGCTCTAGTGAAACTTTAGCTTAAAAAATTGTGAAGTCGAGTCAAAACAAAAAAAAATCAAAGGAGCATAAGAAATGCCTTAAAAAAAATAAACTTTGGCATAAAAATTCGAGTTAAGGGCTGAAATATTCTAGTGAAACTAAGAGAGTCTTGGCATATAATTGTTCACAAGCATGCACACACGGCACGAGGACTATAGTGAGACTCCGGACAGACCCTAAATTATCCGACAGGGTGCTGCCGCCACAGGGAACGAATGAAGGGTAAAGGAAAGTTCACTGTTTTAAGCCAAAACAAAAATATTTCATTTTTCTTTTAGGTCTTAGTTGCTTGAGGGCAAGCAAAAACTTGAGTTTGGGGGTGTGTTGAGTGTGTAAAAGTTCTATTATTTACCCCCTATTTAAACCATATTTCTGCTGCATTCAAGCATAACTCATTGCATTTAGGTTAGTTTACAGTTAGACATCACAAATATATTAAAAGGCACAGTTTCTACTGAAATTGGCTACTTTTGCAGGTTCTGCTGTAGCAGATGAAGAGGTAGGCGCTGGGCAGTGAAGCAGAAGAGCTAGAACTGGACAAGCAGTCAAGGAGGACGATGCTACCATGGTTGCCGCCGTGACAGCAGAGGACGACAGCAGCTTTGAGGAGAAGAAGCAAAGTAGACCTCGACAGATAGAGAAAATTAAGCCCGTCTGTCGTGGAAAACCAGTATATTTTTCTAAGCCCTAGATCAGAAGGAATGCCAAACCGAAGGTTCAAGGAGAGAGAATCCCAAGCAAGAAGGAGGACGATTTAAAGTTAGATTCTCTGAAGATTTAGTCTTTATTAGAGTTGTACTTTAATTTAAAGTTGTATTCTTGCTATTTTAGAAAACTTGGACCCAAAGCCTATATAAGGGCATGTATTTCGACCTAGGGAGAACATCACGCATTCTCTAGCTTTCTTCCCAAAACCCTAGCCGTTTTCATCCTCTCATCATGTTCTAAATTCCCCTTAGGGCCACGGGTTGTTTTGTAAAGTAGTTGCAAGGGTTGCTTTTGTTTTAGGGATTTTCAGTTCAATAAAATAAACTTTAAGTTCTCCTATTCTGGTTATTAACATCTTGCAAGAGCATCGGGAGAGCATTGTGAGGTTATCTATTTACTTAATATCGGGAGAGTTAAGTATACGAAAGGAATAAGTGTGAGTTCTCTAGTTTATAGTTGAACTATCTCGGACCTAGGGATAGGACGAGGTTAAGTGGCTAAAGAAGAATTCAACAACATCGGTGTTCATCCTTCGATTCACGCCGGGAGGTATCATCAAAGACGTGATCATCGACAGACTTGGACCTAGGGATAGGCCAAGGCACAGCAGGGATTCTTGCCAAACTTGAAGTACGGAGTTGAGTGTTCGCTGCCGCGACAAGCAACAAACTGCCGCCGCAACAGGTGCTGTCGCGACGGGGACGACGACAGAACTGATTTTCCCAGACTTAACAATACCTGCACTACTGAGCAATTCAATACCAGCCCATTCTCTCTATCTTGATTTCTCTACTCTTTTATTTAAGTTTTCTTTATTATTCTTGTGACAAACATCTTAAATATTTTCTTTACTTTCGTGCAGTAATTAAAGGTGAAGCTATTAGCCCAGTCCCTATGGAGACGATATCCGATACTTCCGTATCACTTTACTACTTGCGTCGTGTACACTTGCACTACAATTGCGATAGACACTTTTACACGCAACAACATACATTTATATCCTTCCAACACATGCCAAAATATCAAACCATCAAACATGATATATATAAGGCAATAAAACATGCTTAACAAAACCATTTAGCCAAAAGAAACATATGTTCACCTAAGCAATGCACCATCAAGGCTTACATGCCTTCAACAAAAACATAAGCATTCATAAGACATGGTTAGAAACCTTCAAATACAAAACACTTAGGCATCAACATAAACACATGGCTTACAAACATCAGCACAAAAGCATAGGCATCTCAAAGAAAATGATTTACAAATCCATCAACACAAAGTATTAGCAACATAAAGCCAACACAAATGAGTCTAGATACACGCTCCTAAAACATGTAGCATTTCCCATTGCTAAACTACTACATTATTTACCAAACCATACTTGAGCAACTACCACACGCTTAGACGCCCTTTCCTTGCACATTGCTAACTCCCCGCTAATAATCTGCATTGTCGAAAAAGGAGAGCGTAAGCATAAAGCTTAGTGAGCGCAGCTCTAAAAACACATCAACAATGCAGTTTTCAAAACATAAATCTTAGTTGAAAAGCAAACAATTTTAAAGAAGGATGTAATAAAACACAAACATCAACAATACATGGTATGCACATGCCTAACCAAAACACGGTGGGACCACACATCACTGTTCGACTAGTAGTTTTCTGATAGGACCACACATCACCGTACTCTTATACTAGTCACTACTGGTGGGACCACACATCACTGTAATCTTCGACTAGTTACTACCGGTGGGACCACACATCACCGTAGCAACGACAACCATCACGTGAGGTTCGACACCAACAACGACTACACAACAACATTAAACATAGAGTAAAAGCAATCCACAATATCACGATAATTGTTCATACACCAACACTTAACAAACAAGGTAAAATTAGTAAACTTACACTTGGGTTTAGGTTAGCCCTCAAGGCTCCACCCAAACCCCCAAGAACCCATTTCGAAATCAATTCAAGTTTCAAAACATTTCCACTCACTATTCGCACACCAATGCAAACCACAAAGTCGTTTCAAGCTTTCGAACTTTTCGGGACCACGTCTGAACCACCCAAGGCCAAATCCGTTGTTTCTAACCAATCAAAAACAATGTATTAACCTCTTAAACAACCACAAATTTACTGTTATACATCAGCTCACAATCCCACAATATTTTCTCAACAATTCAAAGCCAAAATCTTCCCAAATATTCTCATTTTCGTACTCCAGCAAAACCCAGCCATTACCTCTCAATTTAAACACTTGAATCACTCCAAATCATCACCTAAAGGCTGTACAACCATCAACCCTTCATTTACCCACATAAACACCTTCAAAACTCTTATTTTCCACTCCTAAAAATCACCTACAACAGTAGTTTCGGGAATCCAATCAAACCAACACTGTCACCACTCAAAAATCATCAAATAACATCTAAAAACACCTATCCAATGTCCATATACCTCCAGCTCTCTTTTCACCACAAAATCAAGCCAAAAACTCACTTATTTCACTTCTAAAATCCACCCCTAAGACTAGTTTCGGGTATACTATAATTAAGCAACCTTTTTAACATGTTATGACTTCAAAATAAACTTTAAAAACACCCTAAAACACTGTTCTAAAAGACTCATACGGGATTTCACTCCAAATCCCCACTTTTCATAAATCTTGAAATTTCAAGGTTGAGAATGAATGGGTTTTGTAAATACAACTTTAATTTAAGTTAAATTTAAGTAAAACAAAGGAAAAGAAAAAGAGGATTTACCTTCAAAGGTCTTCAATGGAGGAAAGGATATGAAAAAGAGGGAATAGGGTTTTTGGAAGAAGATGAGTGATTTTGAAAATCAAAACCCTCTTAAAATTCCATTAATGGCACAATCGTAAATAATGAGAACTTTTATAAAAATCAGCTCTTTAATTTAAATTTAACCAGAAACTAATCATAGATCAACAACGATAACTCCCAGGCCCTGAACCGAGGCGTTACAGGAGGAACCAAAATTAGCAATGTTATGGATTGCCCAACAGAAAAAAAATCTTGGATTTGTCCTGGGTTCATCGTGCTATCTCATTCATAGTAATGAAGCAACATAAACAACTCATCATTCCAACTGGGGAAACCTGCTTGCAGTTGGATTCGACAAAATGGAAGTCTCAACCTGCAAAAAAAAAGGAAACATTTAGAAGAGAATGAAGAGTCCTTTAGCCAAGCAAAACGAAGGGAGATTTGGGAAAAATCTCAAATGAGATAGTCCAACTTGCCCCAAATAACTGGTGCATCACAGAGTCGGGATGGGCTGCAAATGATGATCTTATTAAAGCTGCTTTATTCCTAACATCTCCTATTAACTCGTCCTCTATCATTAGGGATATTGAAGGGAGGAAGAGGGGAAAAACCTTTGGTTCTCAAAGGTTGACTCTTATTAGAAAGGCAGCCCGTCGCAAGTTCTCGATGGAGTGCTCAAGGATGATGGTCGATGAGGTTGGATTAATTGAATTGGGCATTGATCCCATTGGTAAAAAAAAATTACAAAGGTTCCCTTCATGTGCATCGATGACAATTTCTCCATAACTGAAGAAATTCAAGTGAGTGATGATGAAGACGGGCCAAAGAAATTGACTCCAGGCTCTCCTCTTCCCTATCATACTAAGACATTCCCGGAACCGAATGACTCTTTTGAGGGTCATCCGAAAGAACTATGAGGTCTTTATCGAATCTCGTCTGCGATAGGAAGGGTCCTAGACGAGCTATCCACTTAATTCCTTCCCTTCAGTTCTTTTGGACCTCTAGAATGACCAGTGATCCAAGGCTCTCTACAGTGCAGTCTGTGTGGTATGTTTCTTTTAGTTTCTTCCCCTTCAAGCTTGGTTAGATGGAGCAAGGTTCCTTGTGTCGGCCGGTTAGCTTGTTGGAGTTTTCTGTTGTTGCTTGCCTTGATAAGGACCAACCTTTATTGGATGGAAGCCTGCCTTTGGATATAGCTCTCAAGCATCTTCGATGGAGTCTAAACAATAGTTGGTGGTGGTGGACTGGTTTTGTTCCTTGCATTTGGAATCTGGCAAGTCTTGTGTTGAAAACGCCAACCACAGAGTTTTCGATGGTCGCGTCGGTGTCTAAGTCTGCTTTCATGCTTTGTTGCTTTGTCACGTTTTTTGTTTTTTCAGTTGTGCCCCGATGTTGGAGTTGGGCTTCGTTTAAGGTTTCTGCATTGTTGCGGCCTTTGTTTGCCTTTTCTACCGTTGCCTCTACGCGGGTTTTTGATGGAAAGTTCAACTTTCCTCTTTTAGGGTGTTTGTTAAGGCAGTTGCCTCTTTTTGGTATTTTAATGAAGTTCTCTTTGATAAAAAACAATAGTATTAATAATTTTAATATTTAAAACAAAAATTAATATTAAATAAAAAATAATAATATTATTAATAATTATTAATATTTAAAATAAAAAATAAATGTCAATTAAACATATACCGACAAACATGATACATATAACAATGGAGACAACCGTCGGTAAAAGGTTGAATCAATTACGACCAATGTTCCATCAGTAAAAACCTGTTATTATATATTTACCATATATGTCGGCAGAAGACGTTTGTCGGAATAGATACGCTAATTTATCATAGTAGGTTATACATATACTTACAAATTTTTCTGTCAGTATAAGGTCTCAATATCTATTGTGACGGTTGTGTCCGTCGCTATAGATATATATCGACTAGCGTATTACCGACGACTGTTTGTCTGTCGAAATATCACTTTTGTTTGTCGGTAAAAGATTTTGGACCATATACCGACAGATTTTAGGTGTTTAACCGACGGTTTTTTTTGTCAGTATATGTCATTTTTTGTAGTGTACATAAATTTAGGGTAGAGTATTTTTTTGGTGTAGGGTTTAAAATTTCAAATTAATTGTAAACGATACTTTTGTTGTAGCAATCAAACAATGACAATAAATTATGTCAAACAATAGATTAATCTTTGGACTAAAATATTGCTCACATAAAATATCTTATAATTGTCACACTTTTATCGCCACAATTGTCGCTTTAATTATGCCAAATATTAACTTTTTGAGCCAATTTAATAAACGCATGAATTACAAAATCCCAAAATTATTTTAATATTTTAAATAAAAATAATCTACACAAAAGCAGTCACTTTGGTGACATTATGTTTCAATTAATCCATTAAAATATTAGATATCGGAAGCCAAAATATGAATTTAATTGTTTCAAAATATTTGTCTTAATTTTATCTTTCAATCAAATTAAAAGATAACCAAAATAATAATAAGTTTGAATAAAGGTAAACCTCATATCAAGATACCAGACTCCATTAATATTTCATCTTTGGATAAAACATTAACTTGCAAGTGATATCTTAGTACAGTAATCAAACATTGATAATAAGAACATGTAAAACATAAATCTTTCTTTGGTCCGATTTATTGCTCACATATAAAACTGAATAATTATCACATGTTTATTACCACATTTGCACGTGTAATAATATAAATTACTAACCTTTCTTTGGACCAATTAATACTAACATGATCAAACTTACATGCACAAAACCTTTTATATTTTAAATTAAAATAATTTTTACAATAGAGGTCACTTTAGTGACTTAATGCTTCAATTAATCTATCTCAAAATATATAATATAAATATACTGATATCCAAATTTAAAATTTTGTAAGAGTCAAAACTGAAATTTCTGATAACATTTAAGTTTCCGAAATAACCCAAAATAAGGTTGTCTAGATGTGGCTATAAGAAATCGAAAAACATAAATCTTTAATTGTTTCTTAAAAAAAATAAACCTTAAACATGCATTTACCAAAATCAAAGTCGAATTCAATACATTCAATCTTTAACTAAAAGCAAAAATCAGAAGTATCAAATAAATAAATTATTCATACAGTGATCACATAAAAATTTAATATATATATATATATATATCCGATTAATCTACTTTTTAGATAACTAAACTTTACTTTTACTTTCATTTACGTCACAAACTTTTAATTTAATCAAGTTACATCATTTAACTTTTATAATTTCTAAATGGAGTCATTTATATTGACAACGTTAAATAATTATAATGTAAAAAATTGAAATCGACACTTGTATTTAATATATCTTTCACATATCATCATCAAATAATATTTAATTAATAAGTTTATTTTTTCTGTAATAATTTTCTAAAACATTTCATTTAAATGGATTCAAAGAACATATCTGAATTTCCTATAAATCATAACATAAAAAAATTAAAATGCAAATCAAACATTATGTATTGATGATATGTGAAAATATGTCAAATAAAAATATAAATTTCAGTTTTTTACTTTAAAATTATTTAATGTTGTCGATATAAATGACTTCATTTATAAAAAATAAAAATTGGATGATGTAATTTGATTAAATTAAAAGTATATGATATAAATGAAAGTAGGTGTTAAGTTTGGTGATCTAAAATGTAAATTACCCATACATATCCATAATAATCTAACTATCAAAGTTGAAATGTCATATTCTAATTGAAAAGCCAAAACCAAAATATGCATAACTTTAAAGAAGATACATTTTGATTATATATTCGAAATCAAACATGTAATTGATTCACATAAATTTATATTATCTCAAAAAAATGGCGATGGTGCAAAACCCTAACCTGATTTACTATTAATTAAGTGTTTAATGGATCGATTACATACCTTTTTCCTAAAACACACACAAAGAAACATGAACCCAGAATAACACTAATACACAACAATTATCTATAGCACTAATTAAAAATATACATAATTAACGACAATTCAAAGAATTGTAACATCTCATATCGCATTGGAGTTTAGTGTTAATATTCAAAATTCAATTGTTAAATTAAAGAGCAGTTGATTTATTGTTAGGAAGTTAAAGTTTGTTAGAGTTAGTTCATAGTTGTTGAATAGTTAGTTAATTGGTTTTTGAGCTGTATATAAACCAGAGTTAAACTTTGTAATTACCATCTTTGTATAGTGAAAATACAAGTGAAATATTCTTCATCTTTTGGGTTTTACTTTGTTAACATGGTATCAGACGTCCAGTTCTGATTTTTGGGCCTTTCTTTGGGTTTTACGGGTCTTTCATTTTCTTTCTTTCTTTCACATTTCAGTAATTCCGAAATCCCTAATTTTCTCTCAAAATCCCCAAAATTGTTTCGGCCATGCCTCCGGCTGAGGAATCTGTTACGCTTGATTTTAGCCATCCTTTGTTTCTTAATCCTTCCGATACACCGGGAATGGTTTTGATTTCGCATCAATTAACTGGGATTGACAATTACACCATTTGGAGTCGGTCTCTTCGCATCGCCTTACTTGCGAAGAACAAGTTAGGGTTTATCGATGATGATTTTCGCCGCGAAAGCTATTCTCAGCCGTCTCTTCAGAAGCAATGGGATCGTTGTAACGCGGTGGTGCTTTCATGGCTTATCAATTCTGTGAGCAAGGAGCTCTCTGCTGGGATTGTTTTTGCCTCCAGCGCCGCTGTGGTTTGGGCAGATCTGAAAGAACGCTTCAACAAGGTTGATGGTTCTCGGATTTTTTTCCTCCATCGTGAGATTGCTACCCTAACGCAAGGTGACTCATCTGTTTCTTCTTACTTTACCAAGCTTAAGCTCTTATGGGATGAGTATCTTGCGTTGGTTCCATTTTCTTCTTGTACCTGTGATTCGTCTGCTCTCAATTCGAAGCATGTCTCCCAACAACATCTCTTCAAGTTTCTGATGGGCCTCAATGATACTTTTGCTGCGTCTCGAAGTCAGATCTTGTTAATGCAGCCGTTACCTTCTGTCAACAATGCATACTCTATGATTGTGCAAGAGGAATCACACCGTCTCCATCTCTCTGGTATTGTTCCTTCTCTGGATTCCTCTGTTTTTTACTCTAATGCTGGGCCTAGGAAGAAATTTTTTGGGACATGTGATCACTGTAAGGTGAAAGGGCATAAGAAGGAAAATTGCTATAGGCTTATTGGTTTCCCTTCTGACTTTAAGTTTAACAAGAAACGATCTCAAGTTGCTCTAGCTGTTGGTAGTAGTTCTCCTGGTTCGACTGAGTTTCCTGAAGTTCCTGTTACTTCTGGTATTGTCTCCTCTCCACCTGTGTTCACTCCGGAGCAATACACTCAGCTTCTTGGGCTCTTAAATCAATCCTCTATTTCCAGTTCCTCTGTGAACTTGGCAGGTATTAATTCTCTTCATCCTCCTTTTACTCATTTGCAATGGATCTTGGACACTGGGGCAACTGACCACATATTATCATATTTCAATTCCTTGATTGATCCTTTGCCATGTGCTTCTCTTTCTCATTTTGTTAATCTCCCTAATGGTAAATCATCTCTTGTTACTCATACTGGTTCAATTTTCTTGCCAAATGGCCTTCGGTTAACTAATGTTCTTTTTGTTCCTCACTTTCATCATAATTTGATTTATGTTTCTCAGTTAACCAAGGATCTTCACTGTGCTGTTCTTTTTTATCCTGATTTCTGTTTTTTCCAGGATCTTTACAGTGGCATGATGAAGGGGATTGGTAAGAAAGTTAGAGGTCTTTACATTTTGCATCCATCAAAATTCATTTCTGGTTCAACCAGTAAGTCTGCTTGTTTGTCTTCAGATTTTAATTTTGTTTCATCTTCTATTAATGCTTGTAATTCTGTTGATATTAATAAAACTACTCTTTGGCATGCTCGTTTGGGGCATGTCCCTTGTTCTCAGTTAACTAAATTGCCTATGTTCCCTCATATTGTAGATAGTTCTTGTTTATCTTCTTGCACTATTTGTCCTTTAGCTAGGCAAGCTAGACTTCTTTTTAGTTTAAGTACTTCTCGTTCTGACATTCCTTTTCATTTAATTCATGTAGATGTTTGGGGTCCATATAGGATTGCTACTCATAGTGGTCATAGGTTTTTTCTCACAATAGTAGATGACCATTCTAGGATGTCTTGGGTGTATTTACTGAAATCTAAGGGTGATGCCTTCCTTTACATCAAAAAATTCATTCTTATGGTGCAAACTCAGTTTTCTATCTCTGTCAAGATAATTAGGAGTGATAATGGTTGTGAATTTTTTAATTCCTCTTCTACCAATTTTTTTGATTCCCTGGGAATAATTCATCAAAGTTCCTGTGTTCACACTCCTCAGCAAAATGGGATTGTTGAGAGGAAACACAGGCATTTGCTTCAAGTTGCTAGGGCTTTAAAATTCCATTCTCAAGTTCCCTTAAAGTTCTGGGGTGAGTGTGTCTTAGCTGCTTCTTATATCATCAATAGACTTCCCTCTTCTGTGCTTTCTTAGAAAACTCTTTTTGAATTGTTGTTTCACAAGCCCCCTTCCTATGAACATTTTAAAATCTTTGGTTGCTTGTGCTTTGCAACTAATCTCACCCCTTCTGACAAATTTACTCCTAGAGCTTTTCCCTGTGTTTTTCTTGGCTATGCACCTACTAAAAAGGGATACATTCTTTTTAATCTTCATTCCAAACAATTTCTTGTTAGTAGAGATGTTAAATTTTTTGAAACTCAATTTCCTTTTCATTCTTCTTCTCCTTTTTTCCCCACTGTTTCTTCCTTTTTTCCTTCACACTCTATTCACATTCCTGATTCTGAATTTCTTTTTTTGTCTTCTGATGAAACAGTTTCTGACCCTGTTTCAGTTATTCCTGAACCAACTTCAACTTCTCATGAACCTTCTTCACCTTCTCCTGAAACAACTTCATTACATCCTGAACCAATTTCCTTACATCCTGAACCAACTTCATTACATCCTGAACCAACTTCCTTACATCCTGAACCAACTTCATTACATCTTGCACCAACTTCAACATCTCCTGAACCAACTTCATTGCATTCTGATCCTTCACCATCTGTTTCTGCACCATCTTCAACATTAGTTTTTGATCCTTCTTTTTTGGTAAATGCACCCTCAGTTCCTTCTAGTTCTGTTGTAGGTCCTCGTAGGTCTACTAGAATCTCTAAGCCTCATGTTTGGATGGATAGTTTTACCAATTCTTGCCAATCTTCTTCATCACCAGGTTTGTTTCATTCTTTTTTGTCTTATTCACATTTACCTTCATCTACTCAACTTTTCTTGGCTTCTGTTTCTGATTCTTCTGAGCCTCATTCTTATTCTGAGGCTTCAAAAAATCCTCTTTGGATTCAAGCCATGGAAGAAGAGTTACAAGCCTTGAAATCTAATAATACTTGGTCCATTGTTCCATTGCCACCGGGAAAAGTTGCCATTGGGTGTAAGTGGGTGTTTCGAATTAAGTACAAGGCTAATGGTGAAGTTGAAAGATACAAAGCTCGCCTTGTTGCTAAAGGTTTCAATCAAAAGGAGGGAATTGACTTTGTTGAAACATTCTCACCTGTGGTCAAAATGGTTACCATTAGAACTATTTTGGCTCTTGCTTCTTCCTTCCATTGGCCATTGTATCAGATGGATGTATATAATGCATTTCTTCAAGGAGATCTTCATGAGGAGGTCTACATGTGTTTACTTGAAGGTTTTTGCAGCCAGGGGGAGAATGCAGTGTGTAGACTGCAAAAATCTTTGTATGGGCTCAAACAAGCCTCGAGACAATGGAATCTGAAATTAACTGAGGCTCTTGTGTCATCTGGTTTTATCCAAAGCAAGCATGATTACTTGTAAAGCAGCAACAAAGTAAGATAGTTCTGCTTTTGATTTATGTTGATGATTTGTTGATAACTGGAAATGATGAGGGGTTAATCACTGAACTGAAGCAGATTTTGAATCTAAACTTCAAAATGAAAGATTTGGGCCAGCTCAAATATTTCTTGGGCATTGAAGTTTTAAGATCAGAGAAGGGTATCTTGTTGAATCAGAGGAAGTATGCTTTGGAATTAATCAAGGATACTGGTTTGGAACAAGCTAAGTGTGTTTTGACACCTTTAGAGCAAAATTTCAAGCTAACAACAGTGGAATTTGATCAGGATTTGCAGCCTGATTTGGAGGATAGTCCACTTGAAGATAGAACAGTTTATCAAAGATTAATTGGGAGGTTGATCTACTTAACTTACACAAGACCTGACATCACTTATGCTGTGAACACATTGAGTCAGTTTATGCATCAACCTAAAAGGTCCCATTTGGATGCAGCTTTGAGAATAGTTAAATACATCAAAAGAGAACCAGGTGCAGGGATATTGTTGAATTCTTCACTGGATTGTAAAATCACAACTTACTGTGATTCGGACTGGGCTTCTTGTCCAGTAACAAGGAAGTCAATTTCAGGATTTTGTGTCAAGATTGGTGGATCACTTATATCCTGGAAATCAAAGAAACAGAATGTTGTTGCAAGATCTTCAGTATAAGCTAAGTACAGAGCAATGGCAACAGTAACTTCAGAGGTCATTTGGTTGCAAGGACTTTTGGAGGAGCTTGGAATGAAACGTTCTGAACCAGCTAAAGTTTACTGTGATAGTAAAGCAGCACTTCAAATTGCAGCTAATCCAGTGTTTCATGAAAGAACGAAACACATTGAAATTGACTGCCACTTCATACAAGAAAAAATTCAGCAGGGCTTGATACAAACTGAATACATTTCAACACATGAACAACAAGCTGATGTGATGACAAAAGCTGTGGGAAGTCAACAGCATTACCACCTGATTTCCAAGTTGGGATTAAAGAATGTTTTTAGCAAGGCCCAACTTGAGGGGGGTGTTAAATTAAAGAGCAGTTGATTTATTGTTAGGAAGTTAAAGTTTGTTAGAGTTAGTTCATAGTTGTTGAATAGTTAGTTAATTGGTTGTTGAATAGTTAGTTAATTGGTTTTTGAGCTGTATACAAACCAACTTGCCTCAGTGGTTAAGGGATCTGTTATTGTTCCTAAAGGTCACGGGTTCGAGCACCAACAATTGTAGCATGGTAATTGAGCTATATTTAGAATAGATACAACTTGTAATCATCCTAGCTTTCAAAAAATAATGATAATAATATATTGAATAAACTGAATGTAAAAGCGTACCTGAATATATTTGGTCACTTGATTTTGTGTCCTGCTTTATAATAGCATGGAGTTGGAAACGGTGAAGAAATACTTGGAGAATGGTCTCGAGGGCGATGGCATACTTCTCTGATTCTTTGAAAACTTCGTCATGCAAGGTCTGGAACTCCTCGTCGAGTCGATCGAACAGGGTCAAGTGCCGACTACTTTTCTCCATGAAAATCCCAGTTAACTTGTTTGCTTTGGAAAATTAACTGATATGGGGTTTGGTTTATTTTGTGTTACGGGGGAAAAGAACCCAATAAACGTGTTGCACGGTGGAGCCACTGCATCACTGGTTGGATCTGTGATTGTACACACTTATGGACTTCCGCGTACTTGGTATCTGTGGAGATTATCGTCTGCCCGTCTCTTATTTGGATACAGCTTTCAATGATGTACGCTAGCTTTCTTTTATGTTCATCGTCATTTAATTCGACTGTATCTATATATCAATTTCATAATGTGGTTGTCGGTGATGCGATCCAGGAGGGGAAAGAGATGGTGGGCAGGGCATTGCGTATCAGGAAGACGGTCGCAGTCGTGAATATGGAATTTTGCAGGAAGAGAACCGCCAGAAATTTTGCACAGGCTCTCGTCATACCAAGTACCTCCCTCCCCAAAGTAAAATGTAGAATGAAATAATACTCGCACATGATCCTAATAAGAAAGACCTTTCCTTTGGTTTGTGGCTTGCTGATTTGGTTCTGTTAGAATTTGATCAACTGAGATCCACACAACTTGAATATGTTTTACTACGTTGAACTATATTTGCCTTAGGTTAGTACTCTCTTCCCTTCTGTTGTGCACACGACAAACGAAAAAAAATCAAATAAGGAAGAACACAAGAAATTTAACAAGGTTCAGCAGTGCGCTTACGTCCTCGGGGAGCAAGAGCGGTTGTTTGCTTTTATTCAATCAATGGTCCTTAGGTTAAAAATAACATCTATTTATAGACCCGGTACAATTACAAAGATACCTCGTACCGTACTGCGGGAGTGAACACTTAATCCGAGCCCACTGAAAACTCGAGTACTCCTTTGATGGACATGTAACACCCGTGTTTTGGGCCTAGGAGTTAACCGGGTTTTTAGTTCGAGCCAAATGAAACTTAATTAAAATATTTCAACTTCAGATAATGACCAAATTGAGTTTTAAGGAAAGGGGAGGGACCAATGTTGCAATTTTACAAAAAACTTTTAAAAAGCTAGACCACTTTAACAAAAAAATTGTCTTCCCTCTTTCCTATCTCCTTTTCACGTTAAAACCCCATCTTCTCTTTTCAAACTCTCCCAAAAGTTTGGTTACTATTCCATTTGATTGCTACTTCGATTCAAGGTGTTTTGCAAAGGTAATTGTGTTTTCTAACTCTCCTCTTCAACCTCTATCTAACCATGGTCTTGGATTTCAAAAACATTGGGTTTTGAAAATTAGGATTCTTATGAAATTTGGGGTTTTTGATGGGGCTTTTCAAATTGTTTTGTTAAATTATGTTGGGGGTTTGTTTAAGCATGATGAAATACACCATATACTTTAATTTGGTTGAATTTTGATAAAAATTCGTAGTAAGGTCTTAGGGCTAGATTTAAGGTTGTAAAACTTAGGTTTTTGGGAGGTTTAATGTTGTAAATGAGGGGCTGATGGTCTACCTAGGTAAGGAGGGTGTTTTGGGATGCTTTGGAAGCCATTTGGGTGTTTGGAAGTGGGTTTTTCAGCAAAGGTTTTGGGAAGCACGAAAATTGAGTTTTGGGAGATTTTGTGATTTGGGGAATTTGTGAAATTTGGTTTATGGTTGTGAAGTGAATTGATAGTTGAGCTTTAGCATTGAATTGTGGTGTAATAAGTGTGTTTTGCTTGGCTAGAAGCAAGGGGAAACGTTGAAGGAGCTTTGGGACCGAATCCGGGTGCGTAGGAGGATTGTTCGATTTGCTAAGGAAGGGCGGTGAGTGGTTTCAACTTGTTTTTGAAGTTTGGTTCGAGTGTGTGTGTGTGGGTGAAGTGTGCTTGGTAAGCCACTTCTAGTTGATTCAAGTTGATAGCTTAGCCTTTGATATCCATGTGCTCTTGTGCTTACTAGCTATACTCTTGATTTGTGGTTAATTGATACTTGTATGTATATCATGATGAGTTGATATGTGATGAGCATGTATTGTGGTGGATGATGTTTATAAATGATGTGGCTATGATAATTGGCACTAAAAATTACCGATTGTAAATGATCGATCATTAGGATAGTGTGCACACAAATTGAGTCAAAACGTACGTGGCCTTGATGGCGTTAAGTCATCAAGGAGGAGTACGGTGATGTAGCATTCCACCGGAAGCTTTTATTATATTTCTACGGGATGATGAGTGGAATCCCATCCGTAGGGCATGTGGCGATGAGTGGAATCCCGCACATGCAAGGTCCGGTGATGAGTGGAATCCCACCAAGGTAAAGTGTTGTCAAAGTTTATATCCGCACAATCGGGGTAATTAAAGTGGCCAATTAAACTTAAATCATGTATTGTGATATGTGATGGTGATATATGATGGTGTTATATTTGATGCTACATGATGATGATATATGAGATTTGAACTTGTTAGGATTGAGAGACCATATATGCCACTTGAGAGACTAGCTAAGTCTACTTAATATTATGCCTATGTTTGATGTGTGTAGACTAGGATTAACATGCTTGGACCCTGCATTGTTGTTGTTTTTCGTTTTAGAGCACCCTCACTAAGCTTATAGCTTACGCTCTCAATGTTCAACAATGCAGATCATTAGTGTGGTGTTAGCTCGAGGCAAGGCAAGAAGGGCTTCCAAGTTTGTAGCTTAAGTATGGTTATCGATTTTGTAATAGTTAGCAATGTGGCAAGAGTCTTTGTATGAGCTTGTATGACTCATTTGAATGATGATGTTGTTGAGTTTGATTATGGTTTGTAAGCATGCTATACTTTGATGAATGTTGGTGTGTATGATGGTATGCTCTAGGATGCTTTAGGTTGTCTTATGCTGGGTGCAAACCTCTTTTGAATGACTTGTGGCTTATGATCCTTTAGAGCCTTTGTGTATGCTTAATATTGCCTATATTGCTCCTTGATTTGAATGCTATGTATGAAAGCTTAAATCCATGTTTGAATGACACCCATGGCTTAAATATGTGTGCTTGCATGTTGGTGTACGCTTAGGTGAGTCGAGAAATGCATTTAGGGTCGTGTTGGGGTCGTTTTAGTTGAGTTTGAGGAGTTGCAGTGCAGGGGGTATCGATACCCCTGGTTAGGGTATCGATACTCTCTTGCCCAAATGCCTCAGATTTTGCCTAGGGTATCGATACCCTTAGGGTATCGATACCGTCCAAAGTTTCTGTAATTTGGATTTGGGAGTTAGATTGGAGCGTATCGATACATTGGCCCGAGTATCGATACGGGTCTAATCTGTTGACCAAGGATGGTTGACCGAGGAAGAGGGTATCGATACCCCTGGTAAGGGTATCGATACGGTCTTCTCGTGTTGACTTCCTGGGTTGACCTAGAAGGGGGGTATCGATACCCCTGTCAAGGGTATCGATATTGCCTGCCATATAAGCTTAAAATTGCATGTTTTCGCATGGCTGTGTTTCGAATGTGTTTTCCTTTGAACGTTTTCCGTTGTTGTGAATCACATAGGACCTAATATTCATCTAGGCAAGATATAAAAAAAATAGGGTTGCTAACCGAGGGGGAATCCTTTGGGTTTCGCTTCGGTTTTCCCCGTGTAGCTCACTCGGACCGGTCATCCGGCCAGACCGGGACGAGGGGGTTACAGGACAGATGCTCTCGCTCCGCAAAGCCTAAAGAACAATTGATGAAGTACCTAATGAGGTGAGGGTAAGCCTCTTTATATAGCCCCCTACATCCAAGTCCTAGTTAAAGTAGCCAACATCTTTCATTTTACAATATATGAGTCATACTTAACAAATTTTCACTTTGGCGAATATCATGCCCCTTAAGAAATAAATGTAGAGTCTCTCACACATCAAAGTGGGTTGGGCTACCATGCTTCTCTAGCATTTGCAAACATTCAACAAGTCCAAACAATGCTTGAACTTGTCTGTAGTAACATACTTGGTCGACATATCAGTTGGATTGTCTGCAGTATGTACCTTTTGTAACAATATTTCATCAGATGTAATTTACTCTCTAATCTTGTGAAACCTCACATCAATATATTTAGTTCTAGCATGATACACCTAATTCTTAACCAAATGAATAGCACTTTGGCTATCACAATGCAACTGAACTCTACCTTTTCGAATACCCAATTTCTTCACTAGCCTGATAAGCCATAAGGCTTCTTTTGCGGCTTCAGCTACTGTCATGTACTTAGCTTCAGTTGTTGATAATGTCACAATAGACTGAACATTTGACTTCCAACATATAGGCCCTCCACCAAAGGTGAAAATATACCCAGTTGTAGACCTTCTATAATTCAAATCACCTGCATAGTCTGAATCCACATATCAAACAATCAAAGGATCACGTCGCTGACTGCCTAAAACAATTCCATGTCCCACGGTACCCTTTAAATACCTGAAAATCCACTTGACTGCTTCCCAATGTGATCTTCTTGTTTTAGACATGTACTTACAGACTTGACCAACAACATGGGCTAAATCATGACGAGTACATACCATCGCATACATCAGGCAGCCGACAACACTGGCATAAGGGACCTTTTCCATCTCTTCAATTTTCTTGTTTGTCTTCGGGCACTGTTCTGTAGAAAGCTTAAAGTGATTTGCCAATGGAGTGTTCATGGGCTTTGCTTTGCTCATCCCAAACCCGTCTAACACTTTTTCAACATAGCCTTACTGAGATAACCACAGTTTCATTGAGCCTCTATCTCTGTGAATCTTCATTCCAAGAATTTTCTTTGCAGCTCCTAAGTCTTTCATATCAAATTCCTTACTTAATAAAACTTTCAAACCGACAACATCATGTATATACTTTGCAGCCAACAACATATCATCAACATACAGGAGCAGAAAAATAAAAGAACCATCATTAAGGCTTTTAACATAGCCACAACAATCATACTCACATCGCTTGTAGCCAATCTGAATCATGTAGGAGTCGAATCGCTTGTACCATTGTCGTGGAGACTACTTCAACCAGTACAAGGATTTCTTTAACCTGTAAATCAGATGTTCATCTCCGGATTGAATGAACCATTCTGGCTGTTGCATATAAATCTGCTCCTCTAGATAACCATGCAAAAAAGCAATTTTAACATCCATCTGCTCTAAATGCAAATTCAAACTAGCTACAAGTGCAAGAACTGCCCTGATTGAAGTATGTCTAACCACAGGAGAAAAAATTTCATCATAATCAACTCTTTTTTGTTGTGAAAAACCCTTTGCTACCAATCGAGTCTTGAACTTTCCCCCTTCTTTTTTGATACTGTTGGTTTCCTTTTATACACTCATTTGCAACCTATAACCTTCTTTCCCTCAAGAAGCCTAACTAGCTCTCACGTATGATTTTTCTGCAAAGATTCAATCTCCTCAATCATTGCAGCCATCCATTTGCTTTTCTTTGGACTAGAGATAACCCCTTGAAAAGTATTTGGATCTTCACTAGTAATGTGAAGTGCAAAAGACATCATATCTTCAGAACCCAATCTGCATGGAGCCTTTACATTGGAGCGTCTCTCTCTATCTCTGGCTAAATTATAATTCTACAACGAAATTGTATTAGAGTCACCAAAAGTTGAATTCAAACTTTCATCTTTCTCAGATGTTACTTCTTTCTCAACTGTTCTAGGATATTGTTCAAAATCCACCAACACATTGTCTCAGTTCTACTGCAACATGAATTACTCGTCAAAAATTGCATCTCTATTAAATTGTTTTCCTTGCAACTGGATCCCAAAACTATATCCTTTGACACCTTTCTTGTAGCCTAGAAAGATGAACTTCTTCGATTTTGCATCAAATTTTGATCTCTCATCACCAGGTACATGCACATAAGCAGGACAACCAAAAATCTGTAAGTGTGAAAAATCAACTACATTGCATGTCCATACCTCTTCTGCAACTTTTCCACCCAAAGATGCTCGTGGTGACCTGTTGATGAGATAGCATGCCATACTCACAGCCTCTGCCCATAATTTTTTAGGAAGCCCTGCATTTAGTCTCAAGCACCGAGCCCGCTCAGCTAATGACATGTTTATCCTTTTAGCAACACCATTTTGTTATGACGTCTTTCGCACTGAAAAATGTCTCTGAATCCCATACTCCCCACAAAACTTCAGAAACTGTGAATCTGTGTATTCTATGTCATTATCATACCTTAAATACTTGATCTTTCTACCCGTTTAGTTCTCCACCTCAGCTTTCTACACCTTGAATTTGGAAAAGACTTCAAATTTCTGTTTCAATAAATACACTCAAACTTTCTAAGAAAAATCGTCAATAAAAGTAACAAAATACATAGATCCACCCAATGATGATTCTCTAGTAGTCCCCTATACATCAAAATGCACATAATCAAGAATCCCTTCAATTTTGTGCTTTCTAGTCGTGAAACTGATTTTAGTTTGTTTACTAAGAACACAAACTTCACAAAAATTGAGCTTGCAATTTTTGACACCATGCAACAAATTTATTTTATGCAATTCAACCATTTTACGTTCACTAAGATGACTAAGACGCATATGCCACAATTTTGTATTATCATCACATGACTCAACAGAATGAGCTCCACCTACAACTGTACTCCCTAACAGTTTATAGATATTCCCTGCAATTATCTTTCCTTTCATCACAGTCAATGCACCTTTAACAATCCTAATGGTTTCTCTATCCTTATCAGCTTTAGGAATTAAACCATTCTTATACAAAGTGCCCAAAGAAATTAGATTTTTTTTTCAAATCTGGTATATGCCTAACATCACACAATGTTCTAACAGTACCATCATACATCTTAATTTTGACTTCACCAATACCGACAATATTGCAACATCTATCATCACCTAAATAGACGAAACCAAAATTAATAGACAGATAGGTAGAAAACCACTCCATGTTAGGCGTTATATGATAATAGCATCCTAAATCAAGAATCCAAGCATTTGTGAACTGAGTTGTTGAAATAGAAAGCATATCACCATCATTACAATATGAATTCTCATTCTGCACCACATTCACAGTTTTGGATAATGCATCATGTTTATCACCTGACTCCTTTTTTCCACTTTAAACAGTCTCGCTTCATATGTCCTGGATCTTTGCACTTGTAGCAATGAAACGTCTTCTTGCCTCTAGACTTTGATCTAGAATTCCGTCTTCCAGAACCCTTCTTCTTTGACTTCCTTCCACGCTCGAGATTACCCTTAACATATAAACCATCACCGTGAGAGCTTTCGCATATATTCTGCCTTCGTTGGTTGTAGGCCAACAAGGCTGCAGTAATCTCTTCAACTTTGATTGTTTCTTTCCCATATGTAAGAGTGGTCACCATGTGTTCATAAGAAGAAGACAATGAACACAACATAATCATTGCTTTGTCTTCATATTCAATCTTCACATCAAGTTGAGTCAAATCGCTGATTATTTGATTGAAGATATTCACGTGATGCGCCAAATCTTGACCTTCCTGCATCTTCAGCCTATACAACTTCTGCTTTAGATACAATTTATTTGTCAAAGACTTGGACATAAATTGACTTTCCAACTTGCTCCATATCTCTCTTGGAGATGTCAGATCCATAACGTGATACATAATTTCGTCTGCCAAACATAATCGTATGGTTCCAGCCGCTCATTGATGCAGTTCCTCCCAACCATCTTCCTCCATCAACGTTGGTTTTGTAGATCGTAAAGCCTTTAAAATCCCTTTGTTGCGCTAACAGATCTTTTACCCTCGTCTGCCACAATCCGAAGTTACCTTCACCATTGAACTTGACCACTTCGAATTTCGCATCGGACATAGCCATCGCAACTAGGCTCTCTAATACCAGTTGTTGTGCACACGACAAACGAAAAAGAAAATCAAACAAGCAAGAACACGAGATTTAACGAGGTTCAGCAGTGTGCTTACGTATTCGGGGAGCAAGAGTGGTTGTTTTCTTTTTTTGAATCAATGGTCCTTAGGTTACAAATAACACATATATTTATAGACCTGATAAAATTACAAAGATACCTCGTACTGTACTACGGGGGTTTCGCCAAATATTTAAAAAAATATTTTCTTTAAAAAATAATTATATATATATATATATATATTTAATAAATAAAATATCCTCAAATATTCAAATATTTCAAAAATAGTCCCCAAATCCCTAAACTCCCAAATTCAACCACCCCCGTCGACGTTGGCCACATTTCCGGCGATGAAACAAAACGCCCTCCTCATGCTGAACGAGCCACACACCATTCGTCGTTCGTTTTATCGCCATTCATCGTGAATCGTTCAAATGAACCATTCGACGATTTTGCCTTCATACAGCGTTTTGCACAATGTCGGTCAATTTCTGACGATAGAATGGTGGGGCAAATGACCGTGATGGTCCGGCGACCGCTGTGGTGGGCGGCGGCGTGGCAATCGGCGGCAGAATCGGCTCAAATCGAGATTTGGGTTTAAGGGAGTTAGAGATTTTGAAATTTGGGGGCTATTTTGTGAAATCTGAAAAGTTTAAAGATTTTTTTTAAAATAATTATTTTTTTTATTTTAAAAAAAATAATTATTTTTAACTAATCAGATGATGTCACGTCAGCAAGTGCCATGTGACATCATCTAATTGGTTAAAAATAATTATTTCAAAAAATTAATAAAAAATATGATGTCACATCAACAAAGTGCCACGTGGCACTGCCACATCATCCCTCCATGCCACACTTGCATGACACGTCAACCTCAAATGGTTAACGCATGTTGACTAACGGTTTCCATCCACTAAGGGTGAAAGTTGAATGAAAATAAAACGTCGGGTGCTTGTTTGCAGCAAAATAAAAAAATAGGTGATGAATTGACCAAATGGTGAAACGTTGGGGGCTATTTTTGACCTTATGCCAAAAATAATTGACATTTTCACCCACCTGAACAAGGACAAGTTGTCATCGAAGCTCAAATAAAGATGGGGACGGAGAGTGTCATATTCGAACAGTGAAGATAATCGAACTGTACCCTATAAATTCCCGAAAAATACCCATAGGGATCCCGATATTATACAATTTTTTTAAAAATATATATATATGCTCATTTACCTTTGTACCCCTAATACATGTCTTATAAAAAACCCTATAAGTTAAAAAAACATAGACTATATTATCATCACTTTAACTTTATCTCAAACCCAACTTAACCACTCTCAAATTTCACAACCATATTGTCGTATGTTTACTTCTTTTTCAATTTTTCTCCTTTGATTCTTTTCTCTTTTTAAGTAAATAATGTGTTTCTTTCCCTTTATTTTTTTATTAGTAGAATGATCCTTTTATTGTCGATGACAACTCCATTACCTCAAGGCTAATTTCAATGCCCTGATATGCTCTTGAATGAACTCTTAAACTTTTTACTTCTAGCATTACTAGAGCCTTTTTGCCTCCTCTCGCTCATGTTAAGTTATTTATTATAATTTTGGAATAGTTTGTTTATGGTTAAAAAATTAATTTTAATGATTTAATGTTAATATTTATTTTAATATATTAAGATTTGTTTATTTTGTTCGGGATGAGGATTAGTCGAAATACGAGTATCTGTAAAGGATGAATATAAAAACAAAACCCCAAAACATTAAATGAAAATTTCTCAAAATTATACCCACAAATATTGAAGATGGAGTAAAAATGTAAAACTGTCTCCGTCCCACCATATTGCCATCCCTAACCAAGACAACACACATGTATACGCCTTATCTGTTCAAGAATAAAGAATGAGCTGGTAGTATGATGAGTTGGCAACTGAAGATGTTAAGATTGTTGCAACAAACTTTTGGAGGGAACTCTTAAGTTTTGTAGATCTAATCTTTTAGAAGAAGTGCTATATCAAAGGTTATCTGTCATCAGTGACCCCTAAAATAGTTTACTCTTACTCGAAGTAATTAAATGGTGCACACACTTAATGTTGCTTCAAATTGAATCCAAAATTAGTGTTCCACAGTTTTCAATCAAGTTCAACAATTTGATTTCTTAATAAAAATAATAATTTATTAGTATTAGATTGATAACCAAACCGATCTATAAAATGAATGTTGTTTGCTTTTATTAATTAATAATTAAAAAAGGAATTAAATAGGACAATCATAAACACAAACACACTTGTAAGTAGGTTGAGCAGGTGTTCCTCCCGTCTCAACACATTGCCCACCCATGGATTGGTGCTTTTGGTAACACATATTCTTACAATCACTAAGCACACAATTACTTGGATCCAACACCTCTTGACATCTTCCTCCTTCGGTCTGAGGTACCATTGAAATAACTGCAAAATCAAACATTCAAATTAATTTCAAGATTTTTTTATTTAAAAAAAGATTCAAAAGTCGAATTTAACTCTTTGAATATGGTTGATATATCTATTGATCGTTAGAAAAAATCATATCCGGCGAATCTAATTAGAATTTGTTCAACATATCCGCTGGTGTATAGGATATAAATCTTTAAAGGTAAACTACAGTACTACACGGGTGATCACCAAACTATATATGTTTTTTTCTTCCTATTTTAGTCACCAAAATATGCGTAAGCTGTTATCAAAAGTAGATCCAGCTCTGTGACCAGGATCATGAGTTTTATTTTGACAGAGAGAAATCCAAGAGGCATTCTCACTTGAGATCCTTAGGTATCCATCATTGCTTCTATCTAATAGATCAGGTCGATGCAGATTGTGAACGATATTGTCACAAACCGACAACCACCACCAAGATGTCTAGCTTTAAGTACCAAGAAGTTGTTGCATGAAACCAACCTAACTCAATTTTCACCCGACGGAGTTCAAGCTGAGAATTTCCATGACTAGCTATCCAATCCACAATTTTATAAATTATATTATGAATATTATTCATAAAAAATATATATTTACAAAATTATATTATAAAATATTAGGAAAACTACACCACATACCACTCAATTATGTCCATTGACTCGAAAATGCTACCGAACTTTAAAAAGTACAAATCTAATACTAAACTTTAATTTGTGACTCGAAAATACCACTCAGTCGTTAGTTCTTAACATCCCCGTTAAGTCAAAACAATGTCGTTTTGCTAGAGGAAAAATATTAAAATCATGCACTTAGAGGGGTTTGATCCCAGAACCTTAAAAAAGGGCCAAGCTTTAACCACTAACCAACATGATATTATATAATATTTTACCACAAATATTATATATCTAAAACTACTTAAGATTAATTCAAATTATTTTATGAAATAAATAATACTATAAATAATATTAATATACATAATATAAATATTTTATTTGTGTGTATATATATATATCAATATATATAAATAAAAGTGTATTGTTTTTATTTCTATATAATATTTACAATATAAATTTATTATTTTTAGAAAAATCCTAAAAAATTATAAAAATAATATATTTATATTATGGTTTGAGGTTTAGGATTTGTGGTTTTTTATATATTAATTATAATATAAACATATTATTTTTATGAATATTTTTGGTTTTTTAAATAAAATATTTATACAAATAATATATAAAATATAAAAATAATATATTTTTATTGATATATATGTGTATATAATATATTTATATTAATATTATTTATAGTATTATTCTTTTCATAAAATAATTTGGTTGAACCAGATGGATAAGTTTATATAATTTAAATAAAATTTTATTGTTTTTATATTTTTTTATGTATTTTTTATAATATAAATATATTATTTTTTAAAATCCAAAATATTCATAAAATTAATATATAAAAAACCCTTAAATCCTAAATCCTAAATTTTAAGGTTTAGGGTTTAAGTGCGAGGGTTAGGGGTTTGTTGGTTAATAGTTTAGGGTTTAGGGATTTTTTATATATTATTTTTATGAATTTTTTTAAATAATATATTTATATTATTATTAATAATAAAATTATATATGTTTTTATTTATATTTATTGATATATATATTTATACACAAATAATATATTTAAATTTTTTATATATGAATATTATTAATAGTATTATTTGTTTCATAAAGTAATTTGAATTAATCTTAGGTAGTTTGAGATATATAATATTTGTGGTAAAACATTATATAATATCATATTGGTTCAATAGTTAAGGCTTAACCCTTGTATTTGAAGGTCCTGGTTCAAAACCATCTAACGGTTGAGTCGTGCTTTTAGAGTCACAAACTAAAGTCCAGTGTTAGATTTGCACTTTTTAAAAGTTCGGTGACCTTTTCGAGTCAATGACCATAATTGAGTGGTATGTTGTGTAGTTTACCCTAAATATTAATTATAAAAATTATATATTCATAAATATTATAAAAATATATCATTAAGTAAATAAATTAATCTCAACTGTAATCTAACACACACGCACACACAAATTATTATGTTGGCTCAATGGTTAGGCATTTAGCCTTCTTACTTAAAGATCCACGTTCAGGTCCCTTAGAGAGCATTTGATGTTTTTTCTCAAGTTTCTAAATTAAAATGACGTCGTTTTGGATTTTTTGGGCATCAAAATACTCGCACCAAAACAAAATCGTTTTAATGTGACTTCCACGTCAGTAGTCGCCAACCACGTCATCACGTCGTTATCGAATTAATAGTCTAGTGGTATGATTAAACCTAAAGCATAAGTTTACTGTCAAAATTCACGCAATTGAAAGTTTGGTGATATAAATGACACAACATCTATAATTCAGTGATATCTAATGTAGTGTATCGTAAAATAATATTAGCTTATAAAAGTTCCTAAAATTTTGACAAAAAATCTTCAAATTATCTTACTTACGAGAATTTATTAGATATCCCTTCTCACCACCTAAGTTATAAAGTCTAATCAATTAAATTATGGCTTATACAATAAGTGGATGTTGTAAATTTAGGTTATAATTTAGTAATTATCTAGGTGGGATGACATCTTAACTAAAATCTTATTTAAAATTTCAAGATAACTAAAATCTTATTTAAAATTTCAAGATTAGATCTTTATAATTTTTTTTACAAAGACTACCTACTTCTATTTAGAGGGGGAGGAGGAGACTCTAGGAGAAAAAAATACTCCTGATAAGTCTTAAACCAGGGACTTAAGGGGAAGTGAAATGGAGCGGTGAGCAGCTCTGACAAACCGTCCATGAACGGTTTCGTTTAGATAATTAAGATGAATCATTTTGATTCTAACTTATAAGGTCTAAAATTAAATAAAATTAATTTTATGTTTCAAATCATTATCTTTTTTATAATAAAGTCAAATAACATCATTTTTATGCCATATCTAAATAGCTTAACCGTCAAATAAGTGCTTAAACTATATATTTTTTCTAGTTAGGCGCTTGAACTATTTTTTGGGGTCAAATATGTGCCTAACATTTCATTCCGTAACTTAAATAAATTTTTCCCATCAACCGAATTATCCAATTATATATAGAAACATGGATTTTTTTTAATTTTCTTTATTTTTGTTTAAAAAATCATAAATCTTTTCATTTTTTCTTAAAAACACCCAAAATTTCTAAAACCCTAAAATAACCCAATATCCATAAATCTCTCCCTTTAATCGTCGGTTCAACCACCACCAGCTACCCTTTTGTTCCTCAGATCCCCACAACGGTTGATTGGTGATGATAAGGGGTTTGAGATTAGGGATTTAAGATTTTCGACATTGAGAATTTTGGAAATTTAAAGATTTATAACGGTGCCAAAGGGTGGCCAATCAATGGGCTTCGACGATGGAGGGGGTGTGTGAGTGGTGGCCGATGATGGCTAAACATTGGGAATTTAGGGATTTAGGAAGTATGAGAATTAGGGATTTGTTGATATTTTTTAAGTATATTCAAATTTTGGGGATTTTAAGAAGAAATAATTTTTTTGATATTTTAAATAAAAATTAAATGAAAAGTAATAAAAATGTCACACGTCTCATTTTGTTGGATAACGAATTTTTTTTAACGGCTGTGATGGAAAAATCTTATTTCAGTTACATAATGAAAATTTGGGAACCTATTTGGCCAAAAAAAATAGTTTATGCACTTAACTGGAAAAATAGTATAATTTGAAAACTTATTTGACGAATAAACCTATCTAGATAAAAATAATTCTTTTAAAATTCCTAAATAAAACAAATTACGTCTTATCATTTTTTGGATGATTGTGAATTTTTTACCCAAAGTAAGCAGAATTCTGCTACATAACAACATCTATACCTCTTAGATCACCAAAAAAATCCTGTAAAATTTATGTTTGATTTTGATTTAACATATTATTTAAGGGCCTATTAGTAAAAGTAAATAAATTTTTGAGTACTCAAAAGTCTCACTCAAAGTCAAAACTTAAACCCCAAAAAATTTCTAAGTGTTTCAAGCCAAAATTTACAAAATTGTTCAGGTGTATCGATACGCTTTATAGCATTTCGATACGGATTTTAGCTACTAGAATTTAAATTGAACACATCGTTTTATACGGCTTACCCCGTTTCGATACGGTGTTGCGATACGGCATTGTCCGTTTTTATACGGCCTTCAAACTGTATTTTATACAAATGAGTTTTGGTACAGGTCTTAGGCGTACCAATCCTTAGTTTTGGCACGACACGTCAGCGTACCGATACGAGGTTTTAAGATTTTTGAATTCTTTGCAATAAATTTTTCGACCGTTGAGTGTCAGTTAAAGCTTCAAGTTTCAGTTATATTGTACCGATACGAGTAACATCTGTTTCGATATGTCGTTATAAAAACAAACTTTTCGTATCAGTACACCCTTGAAACATACCGAAATCTTTCTCTCAAAACTTTTTCTTCAAAGTCCAGTGAGAAAAAATCGTATCGACACGACCTAGCCGTTTTGGTATGACCCCGATTTTACATTAAGGTCGTTTCGATACGCCTTTCTGCGTATCGATACGCCCCTGCATTTATTCTTACAACGGCTAGTTTATGTCTTACAGGGACCGATACTGGGCTCCCGTGTACCGATACGCTCTGCACCAGAAGTGCATTTACTGCGGGAAAAATGGTCTCCAACGGCTTTATTTATGTTCTCAGCTACCCAAACAGTTAGAAATCAATGAGGAGATATAAAAGCAAGTCTCAAAAGCTACAACAACAATTATTCATCAAGCGAGAAGCATTTAAGGAAAAATCCAACCTTATTGAGCTTTTTAGAGTCAAACCCTTGTACCCAACTTGTGATTTTTGGAAACACACCCCGACTGGAACGTTCTCGGTGGCAAAGTTGTCAAGCTTAATGGCAACTTTTGGTTTGGAAGGGGAAGCCGAATGGGATAGTGTAGGAATTTGGTCGTTGTTAACGCCGCCGAAGGTACAGTGCTTTGTGTGGTTTGCACTCCTTGAACGATTACCCGCTTTATGCTTGTTGCGGGACCGTGGGATGCAACTAGAGGTGCGTGATTTCTCTTGTCGATGGTGTGGGGAGGGGGAGGATGAGGCGAATCATATTTTGTTTCAATGCTCGTGGATGTGGCATGTGTGGTCATTGTTTTTTGCTTGGTGGAAGGTGGAGGTGGTTCGGCCGGCGTCGGTAGTGGCATTTGTGCATATGGTCCTTGATGGTTTTTTTCGAGGGATGGTTAGACAATGGTGAATGTCGAGCTGTGCAGCGGCATTGTGGTCAATGTGGCTCGCACGCAACGACTTGTTGTTCAATGGTAAGAGGGTTTCGCCGTCGGATTTATTCTTTACAATTAAATTGCGAGCATTCTCTTGGGTGAATGTGCTGGACCACAATGCGATGCTTGTGGAATCGATGTGGTGGGATTGTCCTTGGTGGTGTGAGATTAGGGGACATGTCAACGGCCCTCGGGTGGGAGTGACATGGGTGCCACCATTGGTTAATATGGTCAAGCTTAATGTTGATGGTTCGGCTAGAGGAAAACCGGGACTAGCGGGTTGTGGTGGGGTTTTACGCGATGCAGGGGGTAAGGTGTTGGCGATGTTCGCAGGTCCTTTGGGGATACTTGATTCGAACGAGGCTGAACTTCATGTGATATGCTATGCTCTTGAGGCATTTCGTGGATCGCAATGGCGTGCATGGTCTTGCGTAATTAAATCTGATTCTTTAGTAGCTCTTTCTTGGGTTTTAAATATTGAGAATAGACCATGGAAATATAATTGGCTATTTCGGAGGATTGATAGTGCATGTTGTGAGTTGTGTTGCACGTTTCAACATGCGAATCGTGAAGCTAATGGTATTGCGGATAAGCTAGCTAAGGGGGGTGTCGATCGGCGGGATTGGTTGCGTGTGGGATTCTAGTCGACTGCCGGGGGGCAGTACGTGTGGACCGGCACTTGTGCAGGGGGGTCGACTGTAAGGCCTTGCACCTGGGAGTGGGGGCGGTGCAGCCGGTGGGGGTGCGTGTGAGTGAAGCTGGGTGCGGGTGCTGTAATCGGGAGGGTAGGTGTGTTGTTTGATTTTTCTTTTATTTTCGAGGGAGGGGTGAACATTACCTGTTTTCGAGTTTGGTTCCGTGTTCAACTTGGGTACTCTTTTTCTCCATTTAGGCGTAGGGAGGTTTTTAATGAGGCCTGAGTTTGGACATTTTTGTATGATTTTTTCTTCAATAAAATCATACGATTGAGCAAAAAAAAAACTTGTGATTTTTTTTCATTGTAATATTTTATTTCAAGTTTGGGGAGAGTTCACTTGTAATTGGGCAACATATAAGCCTATTTGAGAGGTCAATTTAAGTTTGCCAATTATCCTTTGTAAAAGATTGATCTTAACCAAGTTTTAGGTAAAAAGCTTGATTGTCTTGTAACGGTTTCCTTCTAAGCCTAGAAAAGGGGACGAATTCAGTAGTGAATTTTTTGAAAATCCTTAGTGGGAGCTAAGATAGTAAATGTAGAACTTGTTAGAAGCTTGAACCACTATAAATCTCTTGTCCATCATTTTTATCTTTCCTACTTGCTCCCTTAAATTTTTTAATTGGCAATTCACCCTCCTCTTGGTCATTTGGATTCGATTGATCATCTCAACAGATCGTGAAACTCCCCTGTACATTCGACCATTCTATTCAAACCAAATAAAGTATATGCAAGCAGACCATGTAAGTTTAGGAACAAAAGTCAGCAGAGTCTTGCCCTTAAACATGTTTGCTGCCCAAATTACCTCCTGGTCCCAAGCTAGTATCACCTTGTTTAGGCCACATATTCCCAACACCATAGTCCAAAGTCTATAAAAGAATATGTAAAACCAGAATTAATTTTGATATAACAATATATTTTCAAGGACTTAATTACAAAATAAATAAATTTTTAAATACTCAAAGAATCACAAAATATAAGGAATCTAACTTTAAGTGTTTCTAAATCAAAAGCCAAGTATTCGAAATATTTTCTAAGTATTTTCGAACTAAAATTTTCAAGTTTTGTCCAGGCGTACCGATACGGTCACATTCGTATCGATACAATTTTTGGCTATTGGAAAACGAGTTATGCAAAATAAGAAAAGTGCACACATACGCTTTTTTCTGTATCAATAAGACTTTTAGACTCGAAGTATAAATTTCACAAAAAGGTTCCGGTATGCTACTTGCAGTATCGATACGCCATTCAAACTTGGAAATTAAAAATTGCATATCGTATCGATACGCTCTTTTTCATACCGATACGAGTTGGTAAGATTTGATAAATCTTGGCATTTAATTTTTTTGATTGTTGCCTTGTCACTTTATTGGAATCAAACACTTTGAAAAATAGATAATTGTACCGATACGCTCAACGACCGTGCCGATACACTTTTTGGTATACCACTTCTTCAGATTCCGGTGAGCAAAATCAATACCGGTACACATTATGTCATACCGATCTCTTTTGTAAAATATGATTTTCATACCAATACGCCTCATCGTGTACCGATACATTATTTGTATACAACGACTCTTTCTTCTTGTGGCAGGTACCGATACGATAGGTTGCAGAAGCGCATTTATGGTGGGAAAAAGAGAGTCTAACGGCTCTTTTGATGATGTCAACCACCCAAACGTTAGAATTCAATAAAGAGGTATAAAAGCAAGTCATAAAAGATACAACAACTATTGAACAAGTCAAGCGCAATCAAGCAAAAAATTCAATCTCTTTGAGCCTATTAGAGTCAAATTCTTGTAACCCTCTTGAGAGATTTTATTATATTCTTTCTTAATCAAGTTTGGAGTCAGAGTGAACTTGTAATTGGGCAATTATTTACCTATTGTGAGGTATTTTCTTTTTGGCCAAAACTTCTCTTGTAAAGAGTGAATCTTGATTAAGCTTTGGGTAGAAAGCTTAATCGGTTTGTAAGGTTTCCTCCTAATTCGAGAAAAGGGGAAGAATTTCTAGTAAAATTGGTTGTAAATCCTTAGTGGAAGCTAAGGTAGAGGATGTGGAGCTTGTTCTAAGCTTGAACCACTATAAATTCTCATGTCTTCAATTTTTACTTTACAACTTTGCTCCATTTCATTTTTAAAAAGTCAATTCACTCCGCTCTTGGCCATTTGTTCATCGATTGATCCACACAACAGAATTGACATTCAAAGAAGAGAAGAGGTGGAGGTGGGATTCAATAGTGTCAACACACAGGGACAAAAGACTATCAACAAATATCCCTATATGCATCAATATGTCCTTTGTAGCCAATCGCTCATAGAGAGCCATCCAACTATTACTGCATGCTTGGGGACATGCAGGGAAACCATACCAGCTTGTGCCACACAACCTTAAGGAGTTGCTCTCAAATTTTAGACCAAATAATTCCTGTTGTGAATCAGCCCAAATAAGAGGTGGTGGCAAAAATGTGTCTGATCACATTTACATATCACAAATTCTAATAAATGCTAATACAAATAAGACTTGATGTACATTCAAATTTATGTCTCCTTACTATAGTTATTGCACATTTTATTTTGCCATAATGCTTAAATTTGCCTCTAATGTTTCATAGATTTGTCACTTTAGTCGACATCATTTTTTAAAGCATGTTACCCCTTTAAAGTTTCATTTTCAAATGAAAAACCCCTTTCGTTGGACGAAACTAATGGTAAACTATTTACCTTGACTAGGCAGATACACACAAAAACAAATGTAAGTGGAGGGTTGGAGGGACAATTGCCCCCAACTTTGATGGTTTAACTACGTTTTTGGCCATTGATAGATTTTAAGTCGTTTCAATTAAGCTCTTGCCCTTCTAAAATTATTTGGTTTAGTTTATTTTTAAGACCTTATCAGTTTTAAAATTAATTAACTTAAGAATTGACTCCACAATTTTTTCTAGTTTAATTACTTTTTAAGACCTTTTGATTTTAAAATTATTGAAATTAAATCCTCACTCCTTTGATTTTTATGGTTTAATTACTTTTTAAGATATCGATCGTTCTAAAGTTAAACAACTTGCCCCTCACAATTCAATCCTGACTTCGTCCTTGGATACACATGTACTATGCTACTGAAGTGGCATGTCCATGCAAATGGCAATCGTAATACTTATGTGTTGAGATTTAGATTTTGGTATAACTTAAATGAAAAATGTTTTTGGAATTAAAATAATTTACAAAAATATTTTAAAAGTCCATTAACTTGAAAAATATATTTGAAAGAGTTTTTGACATGTTCAAATATTTTCAAAATAGCCAAAGTGTTAAAAACTAGATGTGAGTACTATTACAGATCTCCTCGTACTGATATCGAACAGCTCGTACCAGTACGTTCGTACGTGTACCGATACTCCCTTTGTTTCCCCAAGTTTTCCAAATTTCAAGTAGCCAATCTTCGTACAGATACGGCCAAGTCTGTACCGATACGCAAGGGCCCGTACCAATACTCAGTATCACGTACCGGTATGCCCTGCATTAATTGCTTGTAACGACTTTTTCTTCCTAAGTCATGTATCGATATCGAGACCCGCGTACTGATACCAAGATGCCCAGAAGTGCATTTAATGCTGGAAATTAAGTCTCTAGTGGCTCTAATCAATCCCAACGACTAGCAACGATCAAGAACTCCTTAGAGGGTTTAAAAGCAAGCTCCAATGCAGCTATGGAACAACAAGAAACATCATTGCAACATTCATGTATGGAGAAAGTATTTTGTGCTTGTAAAGTCTATTTTTTCATTAGAACACACTTGTGAGATTAATTGTTATATTTGCTCAAGTTAAGATTTTGGGTGAGAGATTAAATTTGCAAACACTTTTACCTTGTGAGGTTTTCCTTGTTTGTTAAATTTGTATTCTCTTGAAAGAGAGTATCTCAAAGATTTGAGGGTTTGTAAAAGTTATCTCCTTGAGCCTTGAAAAAGAAAAGATAAATTAGTGAATTTGTAGAAAATGCTTAGTGGGGAAGCTAAGGTAGTAGAGGTAGACTTGGTTGAGAAATCGAACCACTATAAATCCTTGTGCAAATTTTTTAAATTCCTTTTGGTTCCACCAATTCCATCACAAAGCCAATTCACTTCCTCTTGGCGTATTCGGTTGATCGTAATCGAGCCCAACAATATGGTAATTCAAAATTATTGGTTTACTTAAATGGTAAAATACACAGATTATTTGGTCAGTAAACTTTTAGTGGATTTCAATATGGTCAACAAAGTCGAAAAACTTCCATTAAAACCATTATCTTTAAGAAAAAAAAATTCATTTCATTCATTGAACCGTTAAGCGGCAGACGTGACATGGCACATTCAAATCTCAACTGATACAATTTAAAATTGATTAAATCACATGTTGAACCACTTAACTTTTTAAATTATCAAAAGTAGCACTAAACTTTCCAAATTTTGTACTTTTGACCTTAAAATTATCAAAGCTTTGCAAATTGGACCTAATTTTTTCTAGAATTCACAGTTCAACCATCACACTTCCATTTTTTCAAAAAAAAAAAAGAAACCTTAAACTTAAAAACCCTACATTTTATTCCTCAAAATCCTAAAATTTATCAATTAAACTCTATATTTCATTTTGAGCCTAATAAACTATGTGCTAAGCATGAGTTTTTGTTGGGTTTTGATGTGGTACACCCAAATCTCAAGGTGATAGAATTTAAAATTGGATAAATCATAGTTTGAGTCGCTTAAATATCTATAATTTTTAGAAGTGGACAGAACTTTCCAAATTTTATATTTTCGACCTCAAATTATCAAAACTTTGCAATTTGGTCATGATTTTGATAGAATTCACAGTTCAACTATAACTCTTCTAGTTTTTTAGAAAAGTATCCTTGGAATTCAAAAATTACGATTTAATCCTCAAATTCCTAAAATTTCTCAATTAAACCCCTAAATTTAATGTTAAGCCTAATAAGACAATCACAGTCGTGAATGTCGAATTCCGCATGAAGAGAACTACCAAAATTTTTGCTCAGGCTCGTCATACCAAGTACCTCCCCCCTAAAGTATAATGTAGAATGAAATATTACGCACACATGATCCTAATAAGAGACCTTTCCTTTGGTTTGTGGCTTGTTGATTTGGTTCTGTTAGAATTTGATTAGCTAAGATCCACAAGACTTGGAACTTGGACATGTTTTACTATATTTTCCTTAAGTTAATACTCTCGTTCCCTTCTAAGGCTTGATGCAAGATGTGATATATTAGGTTGATTTTGTTTATGTACGTTGTTTAGAAATAATAACTGCCCTTTTCACATGAGGAAAGTGGCAAAAAAGAGAGAAAAGGGAAAAA
Organism: Hibiscus tridactylites; assembly: GCA_958450335.1. NCBI lineage: Eukaryota > Viridiplantae > Streptophyta > Magnoliopsida > Malvales > Malvaceae > Hibiscus > Hibiscus tridactylites. Next base: position 75,595,510 of record OY288279.1, read on the forward strand.
TACAAGGCAAATGATTTTTAGCTTACTTGGTTGTTATGTCGTGCAACACTTGAAAGGTATGCTTTTTCGACCAAGTAAAAGGAATAAATCAATATTGATAGTTCAATAGGGGTCATAAAAACAATTATCAGTTAATCTATTTAAAATAATTAATCATCAAATTAGTTCAAGCCACGACATGATCTTTCAAACAATAAATCAATATTGTAGGACATAATTGATGTACACATTATATTGGTATTATTATAGAAAAGTAAAGTATCGAGTTACAAGAGTAAACTCTCCCCACACCATCAATAGGGGTCATAAAGACAACTCTCGATGGTGTGCCTAAGAAACAACCAATGTATTAACCCAACAATTATTGATAGTCTACACCTACACTAACATTACGTGTCTTGAACACAAACATTAACTAGGCGAGTGACGACATCAAGACCTTGTTGATGCCAAAAATATACTGGCACCGAACAAAGACATGGACAATGGTGGTTGTGGTTGTTTCGTACGGTTCACTCCTTTTTGGTTTGGGTGAAGCACCGTTGTAGATAATGGTTGGAGTATGTAACCTCTAGACCCGCCTATGCGCTACAACGGATCCTAGAAAGTTACATTAGGGTCACAAGAGCGACCCACAGTAAAAATGCACATAAAAAACATATTTCTTCAAAACACTTATTAAACTGTAAAATCAACTTCTGTTTAAAATACCGTTTCGGGAAGTTATTTAAACACATAATAGAAATTTCAGAAAGCGCTTTACAAATACTATCATAAAACAATACATGACATACATGCCCACTAACTATACAGTATCGTACTCCAAAGGCAACACCAAGACAACTCTGAACACTACTGTCAACCATTATGTCATGATATATTCTTTTAACCTGCGATGGTAAAAACAGTGTGAGCTTGAAAAAGCTCAGTAATACAGAACTACCAAAAGATGCTTTAAGCGCAAGCAGATATATGGTAGGCATAACATTTTCATGATGTTCCGCGCAGTAACGGTCTCCATTTCTATTCTACTATTTCGTGGTTACATCATACTCGAGAATAACGATATTTGTTCTTTAATCATACCTCGAGAATTTGACAGGAATTATATAGGCTGGTAACATACGAGGTAGGAATTAGAGAGTTTGGTGTCTAGTGTGTTCCAACGGTGCAACGTTAATGCATGAAATGTAACAATGCAGTAAACCTTTTTATTTAGAATACATTTGTTTCAAGTAGCCATAAAGTTCATTTTAATTCTATAATTACCCTCCAACCATACTCCAGTATATAGTTTCCCTAGTGCGGTATCATGTACAGGCATTAACCCGAGCCCATTGGGCGTGGGTACCATCCTAAGGATATACCCTAGAATACGGGCGGCCCTTGCCGAAGCATAAGAACCGAAAACGGGCGGACCTGGTCGAAGCCTAGGATCCGAAAACGGGCGGACCTGACCGAAGCTTAGGATCCGAATACGGGCGGACCTAGCCGAAGCTTAGGATCCGAATACGGGCGGACTTAGCCGAAGCTTAGGATCCGAATACTGGCGGACCTAGCCGAAGCTTAGGATCCGAATACGGGCGGACTTACCAGCTGGATCAGGGTTGAGCCGAAGGTAACTTCATTTCATGTCCCAAGTACCCTAGTGAATCAGATCATCAATAGTTCATTAATTAATGACTATATTTTTAGTAACGCGTTATCCATATATCATGTTTGTCATATCGGGTGCATAGACATATACTAGAAATATAGTACGGTCATGCTTAATTATTAAAACATGTCATGTTCATGTGAGTTCAAGTATGTCAATCATGTGCACGTGATCGGTATTATAACAAGTAAATCAGTATGCAAAAACAGTCATGTAGCACATATGGAACACACTAGGTGGAATCGTTTATTTCCTTGGAGATACTTGTCATTTACGGAAGAGAACACATTAAAGTTTTGACCTTTTGAACGGGTTTCTGAAACGAGACCCCTATTAAAAGAGGGGTTTGTACTAACAGTTCAAACTAGATATTCGAGAGATGATACATCAAGATCTTTGAGAGTTTAGGCATATCATGAGTGATTTACTCATTTAAGCCTACAAGGGCATTATAGTCATTTTATCACACAAGGGCATTTTGGTCATTTATACCAACAAGGCATAAACAGCGGATCGGAAAATTTTAGTTGCTCATCAGGTTTCCAACCAAGCATTCAGAGGTTTCCATGTCCAGATCTCTCACGATATCAGATACATTCAGAGCTATTTTGATCACTTTGGCCAATGAGGGCATTTTGGTCATTTAACTATTATAGGATACTTTATAACTTAGCCCAATCATGAGGAAATTATGGTTTACAATATTTAAGATTTCCAGAAGTTTATCGAGACTCCAAAACATTCGAACTAACATATCCCAACCTTGCATTACTAACCAACCCTTCTAATGTATCCGGCAGTATCGTATATTTGAACGGTTGCTTTTATATTTCACCACCGGACTTGCCACGGAGTAGTCAAACTTATGTTCTGCGTGGAAAAACTTCCAACCTTATTAAAACCATGAGTGATCGATATACATGATTCATGCTTCTACCCTTAGGGGTATTTCAGTCATTTTCAACTTTATTGGTATTTCTAAAATTTTATCAAAGGCAATTTATTTATTCCAGTCAATGGGGGGTATTTCAGTCATTTGAAGTTCGCGATATCCATCATTCCTGTCAATCGAACCATATATAGTATTTAAATCAGTTAAGTACCCGTGGGTATTTCAGCCATTCAAGTAATCTCGGTACCTCCAACCACATCATTCATTTCAGAACTCAAAGATTTATCTATCATTCTAGTTAATTTGCAAACCTCAATGTCTGAGGATACTTTAGTCTTTTTGGTCAATACGATCATTCCAATTAATTAACCATAACAGTATTTCCAATACATTTAGTCATTTCAGTCAATTATGCATTTCGAGTCGCTTGATTAATTCAGAGGTACGAATAACTTCTCGTAAATCTTTATTCAGAGACTCATTCCGAATTCAAGGAAACTTACAATCTCGAAGGTTCAAATCTTGTTACCATAACTTTCCAGGTTTTTCGAGGTTTTCAGATGAATCATGTTGTCTTACCATATCTAGCATAGATTTCTAGATCGCTTCCAATTCCAAGGATATTTTAGTCATTCTCATACTTTAAGGGCATTTTCGTAATTTTATATCCGAATATTTTTAACATTTGATCATTTGACACTGATAATCGGATTTGGAGATTAGCTGCCTTATTAGTTATTTATTGAACTCCAGATCCTTACATTTATTAACTTTCTCGTTCAAGCATTTTAATTTTATTCAGGTTATCATACTCAATTTCATATCCGGTTTGACTTAAGCAGAGCTAACATCACTCATCATCATATTTATGCATGCATTTATCGAATACCAACATGTTCATAAAGCATACTAGAGGTAGTAGTGTATTACCTTTAATACTTGCTACATCGGTCAACCTTGATACTTCGTTCGATCACTTTCAAATCTGAATGCGACGTCCTCAACATCTCGAATACAAGAAACTACGAATACCTTCAATCACACAAATTCCAATTTCAGTCTTTAATCACATTGCTCATAATTTATTATTAAAATACATAAGTGGACTCGAGTTCAAGGTCCAATTAAGAGGCTTTCGGGTTAGAATTTCACGAAACGGGCTTCAAAATCGGACTCAGGACGTCGAAAAACATAAAATAGGACTTTTTGGGAAAAATTGACTTTTTAGTCAAAGTCAACGCTAGCGTCAGCGGTCAAAGTCAACGATGACATCATGCCGACGTCACAGTCCAATGGTTGAATAGGTGAGTTGACTCACTGGGTTGACTCGGGCGAGTTGACTCAAACGAGTTGACTCACTGGGTTGACTCAGTCAACGGGTTGGTCGGGTCGGAATGGACGCGGGTTGGTTCGGTTTAGGCCGAGAAAGACTTGGGCTTAATAGCCGTGCTTGAACCGGTTAAGTGACTGGGCCGGTTCAAACCGGTTGGGCCAATTCAACACTTACCCCAAAAGTTCTGGTGGTCGGACGGTCGCCGGAATGGTCGCCGGAAGCCCCCAAATGCACATGTTCTACCGAAAAACATAAAGCATCAACCCACAATTCAACCCAAATCTCAAAAATACGGAAAATACGTTGGAATCACATCGATTCTTACCCAAAATGCTAAGGGACGGCCGAAGAGTGACGTAGCTCCGATGACCCACCAACCGACGACGAACGAAAGACCTGAGAGTGGGGTTTTGATCGTGACGGTGCAAGGAGCTCAGAGACGGTGACGGTGCAACGAAAAGACGATGGCAAGGGTTCGAAAACGATGGAAACTCTTAAGTTTCCGTCGAACATTTCAACCCAACTTTTACGGCAAAAGAGCCGGCAGTGCTGCGCGTGGCTGTCGGGATCGAGCTCGGGGTGGCGCTACGATTCGACCGGTGAGGGCGGTGGCGGCCACGGCACGACAAGGAGACGGAAGACGGCGCTGAAAAAAATGCCGATACTGACATAAGGTTTCGACGAACCTTTGACCCAAAACCAACGACGAACGACGGCTCTGGTGCACGAGTGGTCAACTGGGTCGTGACCAAGGCGAGACGGCGATCACCGAGGTAACGACGGTGACACTCACGGCGGCGCGATGAGCGAGGTCGGACTGAGACAAGTGAGGTGTCGAATGGGTTTCCAGACTCTCTAGAAGCTCATCTCTTCGATTCCAACAATGAAATAAATGGGGTAGGTGGATACTGATGGGTTTTCAATTATTTCATCTAATATAACTCATCCAGCACAACACAAAAAGGAGTCATGGCATTTTCTAAAAGAAAATGACCTTGGCTCAATTGGCTAAGGTTTGGGTTCACCAATTGATGGGTTAAGGGTTCGAAACCCCTTAACAACAATTTTACTCTTTCTTCCTTTTTTTTAACCATAAAAACTTGGGGTGTTACAACTCTCCCCCCTAAAGAATATTTCATCCTTGAAATTTACCAGAGTCAGAAAAGGTGTAGAATTTACTCTTTAATCTATTTTTTTCACAGAAGCTTATCCATCAAGCATGCTCGTTTCTTGGGACTCTCAGATGGCCACAGATCAATTTGGTGAAGTCATCCGTCACTCATATTGTCCTGGGACCCAAGGTCATCCCATTGTATAACTCGGTCCAACTAATATGAATACAATATTTGAACCCATACAAAACTTTATGTGGTGTAAAACGAATACTTGTCTCATAACTTTTATCACAATTGGTCTCAGTTAGGGATAAGAAACATCCCCAATAACCACATATATCAATCATACAAGCCATAAGTATGCCTCCTCGAATATGTATAACTCTTCTAGGTTTACCCTCAGTTTACGGATGAATAACCATGTATGCAGTTCATATTAGTACTCTTGCATCTCACAGAGCCTTCCAAAATCGCAATGTAAACACCAGATTTACCACCGGGACTGGTATACTATATTATGATACATCATGTCACATTTTCGTAGAAATATCTTTCTCTTTGCCAAAACAACCATAATCAAAGCCTTGAACAATTATCGATTACCTTCAACGTAATACTCGGAAAACTTTTACCTTCGTATAAAAAAGTAACCACATTGTCCACACTTTCGCCACTTTCATAGATACATCTCTTTTAAATTCATATTACTTTTATCAAATTTCCATCGGAATATTCTCACACATACTAAGTATCACCGAATAGCCTTACATGAAATCTTATGACAACCATCTCACATAAACAACTATTTATTCTCAATCTTACCAGATCTTTAATTCCATATGCATAAATCACCTCGGGTTATTATCCAGATTCAAAATCCACCAATTTAATCCAAACGACAAACGAACGCTATAATTATTTCTTGCCAATACAGATCGAGCTTTGGGAGGCAGATCGCTTAGATACATTTATTTCAGAAAAGGGGTTTGACATTGAAGTTTCGGCTCGTAGGAGTACAGTTATGACCTAGGGGCATGCAGAGACCAAACACCCTATAACAGACGATCGGTCGATCTACCTAGAATGACGCAACTCTAAGCTCTGATACCACTAAATGTAACCCCTAGACCCGCCTATGCGCTACAACGGATCCTAGAAAGTTACATTAGGGTCACAAGAGCGACCCACAGTAAAAATGCACATAAAAAACATATTTCTTCAAAACACTTATTAAACTGTAAAATCAACTTCTATTTAAAATACCGTTTCGGGAAGTTATTTAAACACATAACAGAAATTTCAGAAAGCGCTTTACAAATACTATCATAAAACAATACATGACATACATGCCCACTAACTATACAATACCGTACTCCAAAGGCAACTCCAAGACAACTCTGAACACTGCTGTCAACCATTATGCCATGATATATTCTTTTAACATGCGATGGTAAAAACAATGTGAGCTTGAAAAAGCTCAGTAATATAGAACTACCAAAAGATGCTTTAAGCTCAAGCAGATATATGGTAGACATAACATTTTCATGATGTTTCGCGCAGTAACGGTCTCCATTTCTGTTCTACTATTTCGTGGTTACATCATACTCGAGAATAACGATATTTTTTCTTTAATCAGACCTCGAGAATTTGACGGGAATTATATAGGCTGGTAACGTACGAGGTAGGAATCAAAGAGTTTGGTGTCTAGTGTGTTCCAACGGTGCAACATTAATGCATGAAATGTAACAATGCAGTAAACCTTTTTATTTAAAATTCATTTGTTTCAAGTAGCCATAAAGTTCATTTTAATTCTATAATTACCCTCCAACCATATTCCAATATATAGTTTCCCTAGTGCGGTATCATGTACATGCATTAACCCGAGCCCATTGGGCGTGGGTACCATCCTAAGGATATACCCTAGAATACGGGCGGCCCTTGCCGAAGTATAGAAACCAAAAACGGGCGGACCTAGTCGAAGCTTAGGATCCAAAAACGGGCAGACCTAGCCGAAGCTGAGGATCCGAATACGGGCGGACCTAGCCGAAGCTTAGGATCCGAATACGGACGGACCTAGCCGAAGCTTAGGATTCGAATACGGGCGGACCTAGCCGAAGCTTAGGATCCAAATACGGGCGGACTTACCAACTGGATCAAGGCTGAGCCGAAGATAACTTCATTTCATGTCCCAAGTACCCTAGTGAATTAGATCATCAATAGTTCATTAATTAATAACTATTTTTTTAGTAACGCATTATCCATATAGCATGTTTGTCATATCGGGTGCATAGGCATATACTAGAAATATAGTACGGTCATGCTTAATTATTAAAACATGTCATGTCCATGTGAGTTTAAGTATGTCAATCATGTGCACGTGATCGGTATTATAACATGTAAATCAGTATACAAAAACAGTCGTGTAGCACACATGGAACACACTAGGTGGAATCGTTTATTTCCTTGGAGATACTTGTCATTTACGAAAGAGAACACATTAAACTTTTGACCATTTGAACGGGTTTCTGAAACGAGACCCCTATTAAAATAGGGGTTTGTACTAACGGCTCAAACTAGATATTCAAGAGATGATACATCAAGATCTTTGAGAGTTTAGGCATATCATGAGTGATTTACTCATTTAAGCCAACAAGGGCATTATAGTCATTTTATCACACAAGGGCATTTTGGTAATTTATACCAACAAGGCATAAACAGCGGCTCGGAAAATTTTAGTTGCTCATCAGGTTTCCAACCAAGCATTTAGAGGTTTCCATGTCCAGATCTCTCACGGTATCAGATACATTTAGGGCTATTTTGATCACTTTGGCCAATGAGGGCATTTTGGTCATTTAACTATTATATGGGACTTTGTAACTTAGACCAATCATGAGGAAATTATGATTTACAATATTTAAGATTTCCAGAAGTTTATCGAGCCTCCAAAACCATTCAAACTAACATATCCCAACCTTGCATTACTAACCAACCCTTCTAATGTATACGGTTGTATCGTATATTTGAACGGTTGCTTTTATATTTCACCACCGGACTTGCCGCTGAGTAGTCAAACTTATGTTATGCGCGGAAAAACTTCCAATCTTATTAATACCATGAGTGATCGATATAGATGATTCATGCTTCAACCCTTAGGGGCATTTCAGTCATTTTCAACTTTATTGGTATTTCTAAAATTTTATCAAAGGCAATTTATTTATTCCAGTCAATGGGGGTATTTCAGTCATTTGAAGTTCGCGATATCCATCATTCTTGTCAATCGAACCATATATAGTATTTAAATCAATTAAGTACTCGTGGGTATTTCAGCCATTCAAGTAATCTCGGTACCTCTAACCACATCATTCATTTAAGAACTCAAAGATTTATCTATCATTCAAGTTAATTTGCAAACCTCGATGTCTGAGGATACTTTAGTCTTTTGGTCAATACGATCATTCCAATTAATTAATCATAACAGTATTTCCAATACAGTTAGTCATTTCAGTCAATTCCGCATTTCGAGCCGCTTGATTAATTCAACGGTACGAATAACTTCTCGTAAATCTTTATTCAGAGACTCATTCCGAATTCAAGGAAACTTACAATCTCGAAGGTTCAAATCTTGTTACCATAACTTTCCAGGTTTTTCGAGGTTTTCAGATGAATCATGTTGTCTTACCATATCTAGCATAGATTTCTAGATCGCTTCCAATTCCAAGGATATTTTAGTCATTCTCATACTTTAAGGGCATTTTCGTAATTTTATATCCGAATATTTTTAACATTTGATCATTTGACACTGATAATCGGATTTGGAGATTAGCTACCTTATTAGTTATTTATTGAACTCCAGATCCTTACATTTATTAACTTTCTCGTTCAATAATTTTAATTTTACCAGGTTATCATACTCAATTTCATATCCGGTTTCACTTAAGCAGAGCTAACATCACTTCTCATCATATTTATGCTTGCATTTACCGAATACCAACATGTTCATAAAGCATACTAGAGGTAGTAGTGTATTACCTTTAATACTTACTACATCGGTCAACCCTGATACTTCGTTCGATCACTTTCAAATCCGAATGCGACGTCCTCAACATCTCGAATACAAGAAACTGCGAATACCTTCAATCACACAAATTCCAATTTTAGTCTTTAATCACATTGCTCATAATTGATTATTAAAATACATAAGAGGACTCGAGTTCAAGGTCCAATTCAGAGGCTTTCGGGTTAAAATTTCACGAAACGGGCTTCAAAATCGGACTCAGGACGTCGAAAAATATAAAATAGGACTTTTCGGGAAAAATTGACTTTTTGGTCAAAGTCAACGCTGACGTCACGGTCCAATGGTTGACTAGGTGAGTTGACTCACTGGGTTGACTCGAGCGAGTTGACTCAGTCAACGGGTCGGTCGGGTCGGAATGGACGTAGGTTGGTTCGGTTTGGGCCTAGAAGAACTTGGGCTTAACAGTCGGGCTTGAACCGGTTAAGTGACTGGCCGATTCAAACTGGTTGGGCCAATTCAACACTTACCCCAAAAGTTCTGGTGGCCGGACGGTCACCGGAATGGTCGCCGAAAGCCCCCAAATGCACCTGTTCTACCGGAAAACATAAAGCATCCACCCACAATTCAACCCAAATCTCAAAAATACCGAAAATACGTTGGAATCACATCAATTCTTCCCCAAAATGCTAAGGGACGGCCGGAGAGTGACGTAGCTCCGATGACCCACCAACCGGCGACGAATGAAAGACTTGAGAGTGGGGTATTGATCGTGACGGTGCAAGGAGCTCAGGGACGGTGACAGTGCAACGAAAAGACGACGACAAGGGTTCGAAAACGGTGGAAACTCTTAAGTTTCCGTCGAACTTTTCAACCCAACTTTTACGGCAAAAAGGCCGGCGGTGCTGCGCGTGGCTGTCGGGATCGAGCTCAGGGTGGCGCTACGATTCGACCGGTGAGGGCGCTGGCGGCCACGGCACGACAAGGAGACGGCAGACGGCGCTGAAAAAAAATGTTGATACTGACATAAGGTTTCGACGAACCTTTGACCCAAAACCAACGACGAACGGCGGCTCTGATGCGCGAGTGGTCAACTGGGTCGTGACCTAGGCGAGACGGCGATCACCAAGGTAACGGCGGTGACACTCACGGCGGCGCGATGAGTGAGGTCGGATGGAGACAAGTGAGGTGTCGAATGGGTTTCCGGACTCTCTAGAAGTTCATCTCTTCGATTCCAACAATGAAATAAATAGGGTAGGTGGATACTGATGGGTTTTCAATTATTTCATCCAATATAACTCATCTAGCACAACACAAAAATGAGTCATGGCATTTTCTAAAAGAAAATGACCTTGGCTCAATTGGCTAAGGTTTGGGTTCACCAATTGATGGGTTAAGGGTTTGAAACCCCTTAACAACACTTTTACTTTTTCTTCCTTTTTTAACCATAAAAGCTTGGGGTGTTACAAAGTAAGTGAGAGATGAACTAGAGAAACAAATGCTAGAGACATTAGATGAAGTGTGTGAGTGGCTGTGTATCAGGTTGAAGATGTCCTTGTCGGTCTATTTAGGGGTATTTAATGGAGAAGCTTGATACCCTTTATTAAAAAGTGTAGTTAATGCCTATTGACCTGCTAACTTGGCTGACAGGTCTGTGTGTCAGGCGATAGACTTGATTAATGAGGTAGATAGACTTGACATTGGTCTTATCTAGTTATGAATGAGTCGGTGGGAGTATGAGGCAATCTCTGAGTGATTTTCATGACGTGACTCTGAATGCAGAGAGGTTTCAGAGTTTAAAGTCGAGCGAAGAGTATCTTCTAGGTTTTTAGAGGTGAGGCTTCTGGAAGGTCTTCCTAGCATAGGGTTTGAGTGGTGGAGAATAATGGGTATAACAAACCCAAATACATAAATTTGTAAAAAAAAAATTGAGAGAAAATTGTTACCATATATGTAGAATTAGATTTGGAGGGTATGCTTCGATATCAACATTAATAGAATGCATAAGTTTCAGAGAATATAATCGTTATTATACCAATCCCTTGTTTTAATTTTAATGACATAATGACTTGTTTGTAACAAAAATTTAATTGAGTAACATGTTTGTTCATAAACCTATAATTGAGTGACTAAATTGTCACTTTTAGAAGAAGAGTGACATATTTGTTACTAAACATATAACGAAGTGACCTCTAGTATATTTTTCCCAAGATCGATGGAGGGACCTTTGTAGCAGCAAGAGAAAACGACACTAAAGCTGAAAATGACGATTAAGAGAAAAATCGATGGATTTCTATGTTTATTAGGTGTTTATGATGATCAAGAAAAGTCAAAAGGAGTAAAAGTCTGGTAAAATAAAATCCCTTACTTTTAGGGTTTTGATTCTTTTGTTATTCCAGTAGTGTAGTTACGTGAGCTATTTTCATGTTTTTGTTCAATAAAGTCAAAGTTTCCAGTTCAATAAAGATATTCTTCAGTTTTCGGATTTCAATCTTAGTTTAGCCATTTTTTTCCTAACATTTTGGTATCAAAAGCCAGGTTGAAACTGAGAGTTTTTTTAGTTGCAAACACAAGAGTTTTCTATTTGTGAGAAATGACAAGTGAAGGGGGAGCCTTTGTTCAGCCTGCCATCACACGTTTCGATGGTCATTATGACCATTGGAGTATGCTTATGGAGAATTTTTTACGGTCCAAAGAGTTTTGGTATTTGATCGAGACGGGGTTGGAGAAATCTGAAGGAGCAACTATGATAGAGACGCAACAAAAGAAGTTTGAAGAATTGAAACTTAAAGATCTTAAGGTGAAAAATTACCTTTTTTAGTCCATCGACAGAATCATTTTAGAAACTATTATGGATAAGAGTGCTTCTAAGAAGATTTGAGATTCAATGAAAAAGAAGTTTGAGGGAGTGCTAGAGTGAAGCGCTCGGTTCTTCAAGCTTTGAGAAGAGAGTTCGAGACTCTAGAGATGAAGATAGGATAAAGCATTAATGAGTTGTTTGCTCCTGTAATGACAGTCGCCAACAAGATCAGGGTGAATGGTGAACAAATAAAAGATGTTACCATTGTAGAGAAAATTTTCAGAACCTTGACAGACAAATTCAACTATGTAGTTGTCTCAATCGAAGAGTCTAAAGATATTGATGCTCTTTCCATTGAAAAGAATAGGCCTAAGGGGTACTTTTGCCCCTGAGTTCGACCCAAAAATGCAATTTCGCCCCTCGTCGAACAATGTACTCAATGTGGCCCTTCAGTCCATGAAATCGATCAAATTGGCCCGACGTTGATCGTTACTGTGCTGATGTGGCAGTTAACGGTGATGACATGGCAGTCCATGATGCTGACGTGGTGGTCAACGATGCTGACGTGGCAGTACACGTGGGATGATGACGTGGCAGTAGGGGCTGAATTGATTATTTTAACCGAATTTAAGGGCATAATTGATTTTTTTCCTGAGTTTAGAGGTATAATTAAAAGTTCGATAACTTATTTATTCTTTAAGCTAAAAAAATAAAAACTATTAATATTTAAATATTCATAAAATATTAAAAAAATAAAAACACCATAATGAATTAAATATAAATAAAAATATTAAAGTTATAAATATAAAAAATTAAAAAATATTTATAAACCATTAGAGAATCTTTCGATTGTTTCTCGTTATGCTACGCGTACTAATGTTCTTTGAACATATTTTCAATTGAGACATCCTTGTATTAAAGTATTAATAAAGCCAAAATTCTCTTTCATATTTGTACATCAAATATTAATAAGCATCAATTTGATGTAAAAAAGCAGGAAAAAATTGAATTCTATTGTTACTCTAGTACAATGTTGATTCCACTAAAAAAAATCTAACGAATAGTAATACTCAAAATGACGAAGTCGAATTTTTTCCGATAAAAGTGTTTAATTTTTTAATAATTTATAAAAAAAATTATTAAGTTTTTAGATTAAATTTTATCTTTTTTTAATTCATAATATATTTTAATTTTTTATATTATTTTTATTTTCAGTAACTTTTAGAATATTTTATTTATTTTTATTAATTTTATGAATTTTTATAAAATAAATTGAAGAATTTTGATCTTCTGTAAGAGTCTTCACTTTGTTATTTTAATTATTCTCACTTAATAAATTTATTTATCTAGTTTTAATATTTTAAAATTTTAATAATTTCATAAATTCTTATTTTTAACTTAAATATTAAATAAGTTATCGAACTTTTAATTAAAATCAATTATGCCCTCGAATGCAGTTAAAATAATCAATTCAGCCCCTCCTGCCACGTCATCATCCCACGTGTACTGCCACGTCAGCATCATGGATTGCCACGTCATCACCATTAACTGCCACATCAGCACCGTAACGGTCAACGTCGGTCAAAGGGTCAATTTGATCGATTTCAAGAACTGGAGGGCCACATTGAGTGCACTTTTCGACGAGGGGCGAAGTTGTTCAAGGTTTCGAAAAACTTAAATACTAAAGCTTCAACTTATTAAGGATTTTCCTTGAACATAGTAAAATTTACTTAACATACTCAAATTTGTTTTTGCTTTTAATCTTCATAGTTTTAAAATATTTTATTTAATTTTTAATTATTTTTATATTCTATATTAAAATAAAATTATATTTTACATGTAAACATGTGGTAGGTTAAATGTCATGTCATTTAAAATGTATTTGTCATTTAATTACCGTTAAAATTTTAACGGTTTAAGTAATATGTTAGTTAAAAATGAATAATTTGACAAAAAGACATAGGTCGGAGGCCAAATTTATCCTAAAAAAATAGATGAGAGTCAAAATGACAAAAATCATAAATATTAAAAGTTAAAATTATTTTTATGCCATAAATAGTATCTTATAATCACATCATACAATTTAAAAAAAACTTATAACAGTCGCATCATGGCTTTGCCGTGACACACTCAAATCTCAACCGATACAATTTAAATTTGGTTAAATAACATATTGAGTCACTTAACGTTTTATGATTTTCTAAAATCGAACCAAACTTTCCAAAGTTTACACTTTGACCTCTAACTATCAAAGCTTAGCAATTTGGTCCTATTTTTTCTAAAATTCACAGTACAACAACCATCACACTTCCATATTTTTCCAAAAAAGAACCCATAAAATTAAAAATCCTACACTTTAATCCTAAAATTCTTAATTTTCTCAATTAACCCCCTGAAGTTTTATTTTGAGCCTAATAAGATATGTTCTAAGGACGAGTTTTTGTTATGTTTTGACCTTGTCACACCCAAATCTCAACGTGATAGAATTAAACTGGGTAAATCATAAATTGAGTCACTTTAATTTCTAGGATTTTAGAAGTGACACAAAACTTTCCAGATTTTACACTTTTAACCTCAAATTATCGAAACTTTTTAATTTGGTCAAGATTTTGCTAGAATTTACAGTTCAACCACCAGAGTTCCATATTTTTTTAGAAAAGCACCCATGAACTTCAAAAACTTACAATTTACTTCTCAATTAAGCCCTTAAATTTCATTTTAAACCTAATAAGCTTTGTGCTAAGCATGAGTTTTTGTTATGCTTTGAAAAACATTTTATTTATACTATACTAAGACAAGAAAAAAAACATGAAAATGGACCGTAGGATAAAACTTAGGTCATTAGGAAAAATCGTAGCACCTATCCACTAAGCTAAACACGAATTTTTGTTATATTCTGACAAAACATTGTATTTAGTTTATATTGTGATAAGAAAAAAAAAACATGAATATAATCTAAGACCTCAGAGGGAGGATATGCATCGCCTAAGCACTAGGCTAAGCAAAGATTTGGGTATATTTGATAAAATTAATATTTAACATAAACTTTTACAGGTAAATTAATTTTATTTATCTTATAAAATTATATTAAGCATAACAGGCACATTTATAAAGTTATATAAAATATATTTTAAACATCAATTAGAAAATCAAGTAAAATATAATAATTTTATATGAAAATATTTACAATTTACATTTTAATAAAGTAAAACTAATAATTTATCTATCACAATCTAATCTAAATATTATTTATTTATATTATACCAAACTCAAATTTTAATATATTTAAATTATTTTATAATTCATATTTTCATAGAATAAATAAAATTAAATTTCATAATTTAATCTAAAAATAGTTAATTGTTTTATATTATATTATATTATATCAAAATCAAATATTAATATATATTTAAATTCTAAAATGTTATAATATATTTTTTAATATATTCTTATAATATTTTACAATTGAAATATATATAATTTAATAATCATATATGTTATGATTAATATATTCTTATATTTGTTATGAATGATATAGTTTTATCCCTTAGAAAAAAAATTGTATTTTTTTTTCCAATTTTTCTTGTCATGGTATAACCCAAGTCTATTATTTTTTATCAAAACATAACAAAAATTCATGCTTAGCCCAAAGCTTATTAGACTTGAAATGGAATTTGGTGCCATACTTGAGAAAAATTAGAATTTGAGGATTAAATTCTTTGTTTTTAAATTTCAAGAGTAGTTCTCTAAAAGAATCTAGAAGTGTGTTGGTTGAACTGTGATTTCTAGATAAATCAGGACCAAATTGTAAAAGTTTAGATATTCGAGGTTAAAAGTGCAATATATTTAAAAGTTTTACTGCCACTTCTGAAAATCCTAAAGCGTTTAGTGGCTCAATCTATGATTTACCCAAGTTTATATTCTATCACGTTGAGATTTGGTTGTGTCGCGTCAAACTGTTGTTAGCCATTCTAGTGACCGAATTAAATGTTTTCTTAACGACAATGACTTTAATAATAAAAAATCAATTTTAGTGATCATATTAAAAAACATTTTTACTTAAACGTAATAAATGGTGCATACACTTAGTTTTGTTTCGAACTAAATATCAAATTAGTGTTTCACATTTTTCAGTCAAATTCAATTTTTTTGGTCAATAATTTGATTTCTTAAAAAATAATTTACTAGTATTAGATAGCCAAACCGATCAAAAAAAAATCTTAGCGGCCCCTCTCTTAAAATTGTTTTAATTCTAGTCGCTTTTTTCTTTTGTTCAATTCTTTTAATCGGTGGTCGGCAATCAATATTCGTATTGGTTGTTGACCACCGATTTTATCTGTAACACCCGTGTTTTGAGCCTAGGAGTTAGCCGGGTTATAGTTCGAGTCAAATAAAATTTAATTAAAACAATCTAACTTCAAATAATGGCCTAATTGAGCTTTAATAAAAAGTTGTCATCTTCTTTATCATCCACCCTTACCCCACGTCAAACCCCTCTCCCCCATTTTCAAACTCTCCCAAAACCTTAGTTACTATTCCATTGATATTGCCATTCGATTTCAACACCAAATTAAGAGGTAAATATGTTTTCTTAACCTCCTCTTTATCCTCTACTTATCTATGGTTTTAGATTTAAAAAATATGGGGTTTTGAAAATTAGGGTTTATATTAAAGTTTGGGTTTTTAAGGGGTTTTTCAACTTGTTTTGATAAATTGAGTTGGGGTTTTAGTTAATCATGTTATAATGAGTAACATATATCAAATTGGTTGAATTTGGGTGAAAATTCGTAGCATGTTCTTGAGGTAGATTTTAAGGTAGTAAAATTTGGGTTTTTGGTGGGTTTAATGTTGAAATTGAAGGGCTGATGGTCTACCTATGTTAGGAGGGTGATTTGGGATGTTTTGGAAGTCATTTGGGTGTTTGGAATTTGAGTTTTCAGCAAGGCTTTAGGGGAGCACGAAAATTGGGATTTTAGGAGATTATGTGATTTGGGAAATTGTGGAATTTGGGTTGTGTTTGCAAAGTAAGTTGATGGTTGAGTTTAGCATTGAATTGGGAAGTAATGTATATGTTTTGTTTGGCTAGAAGCAAGAGGAAGCGCGGAAGAGTCTTTGGGACCAAATCCGGGTTCGTAGGAGGATTGTTTCGAATTGCTAAGGAAGGGCGGTGAGTGGTTTCAACTTGTTTTAAGTTTGGTTCGAGTATGTGTAGTGGGAGTGTGTGTGAAGTGTGCTTGGTAGGCCACTCATAGTTAATTCAAGTTGTTGATTTAACCATTGATATCCATGAATGCTTTTATGCTTGTTTAACTATGCTATTATGATTGTGGTTGATGGATGTAAGTTTATCTTGATATGCATCTATGAGATTGAGCATGAATGTGGTTGATGATATATATATGATATGGTTATGATAATTGGCACTAAAATAATTACCGGTTGTAAATGATCGATCATTAGGATAGTGTGCACACAAATTGAGTCAAAACGTACGTGGCCTTGATGGCGTTAAGTCATCAAGGAGGAGTACGGTGATGTAACATTCCACCGGAAGCTTTTATTACATTTCTACGGGATGATGAGTGGAATCCCATCCGTAGGGCATGTGGCGATGAGTGAAATCCCGCACATGCAAGGTCCGGTGATGAGTGTAATCCCACCGAGGTAAAGTGTTGTTGAGGTTTAAATCCGCACAATCGGGGTAATTAAAGTGGCCAATTAACTTGTTCATACATTGTGATATGTGATGATGACATATGTTGGTGATATATGGTGTTGCTATATGATGTTGATTTTGATAATTGAGCTTGGTAGGATCGAGAAACCATATATGTCACTTGAAAGACTAGCTAGGTCTACTTGATTTTATGTCTATGCTTGATGTATGTAAGACTAGGATTAACATGCTTGAACCCTGCATTGTTGATGTTTTTCGTTTTAGAGCACCCTCACTAAGCTTATAGCTTACGCTCTCTATGTTCAACAATGCAGATCATTAGCGTGGTGTTAGCTCGAGGCAAGGCAAGAAGGGCTTTCCAAGTTGTTGCTCAAGTATGGTTAATTTTGTAGTAGTTAAGCAATGTGGCAATAGGGTGTGTTTGTATGAGCCTTGTGTGACTCTTTCAAATGATGTTGTTTGGATTGATGTTTTGAATTGTAAAGCATGTAATACTATGATGAATGATGGTGTGTGATGGCATGCTTTAGGTGCTTAGGTTGCCTTGTGTATAGGTGCAAATCTCTTGTGTTGAATTGTGCCATTTGGGCTCTTGAGCTTCCATGTATGACCTTAAATGCTGAATTTATTCTTTTGTTGGAATGTCATGTTCGAATGCCTTGACTCATGTTGATTGCTACCTATGGCTCATGTATGATTGCTTAAATGTTAGTATGTGCAAGTCTTATGAGTGTTAATTCATGCCTTTGGTCCTTTTTAGGCTCTTATATATGTCTATGCATGATCTTAGTGTTTTTCATAGTTAGGGAGTCTTTAGAGTTGGGCAGTAAGTGATCCCCTGCACTAGGGTTTCGAAACCATGGGTAAGGTTTCGAAACCTTTGCAGAAATCTAGGCTTCCAGACCTTACTGTCAGCCTAAGTTTCGAAACCTTTAGGGAAGGTTTCGAAACCTTTGCAAAATCTGGGATTCCAGACCTTACTGCCAGTCTAAGTTTCGAAACCTTTTTGAGGAGGTTTCGAAACCTTTTTGGGGAGGTTTCGAAACCTTTGCTTAAGACTGCACTGTTTTGACTTGTTGGCCTTTTTAAAGAGAAAAACACATAGGAACTAAGATGCCTTTAGTCAAGATTAAAAATTGGGCTGTTTGAATGTGGTTTGGGGTTCGAATGTGACAAGATTAAAATGAAAAAATAGGGTTGCTAACCGAGGGGGAACCTTAACGGGTTTCGCTTCGGTTTTCCCCGTGTGGCCCACTCGGACCGGTCATCCGGCCAGACCGGGACGAGGGGGTTACATTATCAGTTTTTTTTTATTTCAATAAGTATCTTTGCTTCTGTAGCACGCTCTTTCTCTGTCCTAGTGATACGTTTTTTCTTCTGTCTTTGTGACATGGTTTTGTTTTATTTTTTTGGTTTGGTTCTTCTGTCTTCATGGCAGGTTTCAGCATACCCTAGCGTTCGATTGTTGTTCGCACAGAAATTCACTCGACGCTAGTTTCTGATTCATGGTGTTGTCGGTGATCACTTGAAATGTTTTATCCCCACCCGTTGATGGTTGTTTGTTGATAAAATCAGTCCTAGGTAGCGGTACCTTTTGCCTGACAGAATGGATCGCGCACCACTCCTTCCTTCTTCATGCGTCTCGTTTGGACAGAGACACGGAGATTCATGAAGCTTTTGAATTTTCGTTGGTATGCGTATTTCTATAGAAATTTTTGTTTTCATTGTTTTTGAGTTGTAAGAATTTTTTGAGTTATTTTAACTCAAATTTTCTTCTTTTTGATTGCGTTGTAATTGAATTTTTTATTGCGTTGTAATTGAATTTTTCTATGGTTTAATAAAAATTCAGTGGTTATTCAAAAAAAATAGCCAAACCGATCTATAAAATGAATGTCGTTTGTTTTATTAAATAATATTTAAAAAATGAAATTAAAGAGTACAACCATAAATGCACACACACACTTGTAAGTAGATTTTTTTTATCAGAAAATGAAGTTTATTAAGATCGGAAACAAATAAGTAAAACGTACAAAAGGGATAGACCTTGAACCTAGCAACCACAAGAAGCAAAAAGAAAAAAGAAAAAAAAAATTCTGATCAGGCACAAGACCACGCAGGGCCACATTGCAAACTGGTAAAATCTAGACGAGGCAACAACAACAAACACCATAGACAGGAACAACAGAAACGACCTAAGGACCACACAGGGCCACGCAGCAAATAAGCAAAACCCAACCGAAACACAAACTGGACCAGTTCAGTAGGACACTTCCAACGGCACGGCCGTGGAGCGTGTTTTCAAAACGACTAAACTTAGGCGATGATGGAGAAGGCCGTAACGTACATTCCATGTTCTCTTCCTGGGATGAACGACAGTAGCCGCGCCTGAGAGCTCTATCTAGAGGCAGGCTTCCAATGCAAAATTATTGGTCCTTATCAAGGCATCACCCACTGTAACCAGAGGAAAGGAAAACCTAAGCAGCAAAAAGAAATGTATTTGCAATGCTCCTCTTCATCTCCAAGCACTTTTCCCGGTTTCTTCATAAACCATTGCAGATTCAAGTTAAATCCCTTCTTCCTCAAAGTTTCAACGTTCCAGAAGAAAAATTCCATAGCAAACAGAAAGGTGAAGCAAGCAAACAGCACAAAGAGACTTCCCAAAACCGAGGAGAAAAGCGATCAAGTGAGAGAACTCGAAAATTAGTGGAGCGAGCGTGCTAAGCAGAAGACTTCGTTCCAAAAACTGGCACCACAGAGCAGGGACGTCGAAGGAAGGGAAAACAGTACCCAGAACCACAAGACTACGAGCGAGAAAGACCGAAAACCATCGTGTCGAAACTCCAAACAATATCCAACGAACCCAACACAAATCGACGGAAACATGACCCTGGCGAGGAACCGAAATCCGTTGATCCTGAACACGTGTCGACCTTCAGACAGCAAAACCAGGGTAAAGCAGAGCCAAAGCCCTCCAATAACGCTCAAAAACCTGTGCGAAAAACATTATATGGGCTCGCTGGCAAAACCGCTAGCTCTTCGATCATGGCGAACCTAAAACCAAAGAAATCTCTGAATCTAACATCTTTGAATCTAACATCTCTTGACATCTTCCTCTTTCGGTCCGAGGCAACATCAAAATAACTATAAAAATCAAAAAATCAAATTAATTTCTAGACTCCCACATAAGAAATAATTTAAGAATTCAAATCTAACTCTTCAATTGTCGGACAAAATAATATTCACCGGATCTAATTAGAACTGGATTAACCTAAAAATATTCTTTTTGTTAAGAATAAAGAAAACAAACCAGTAAATAGAAGGACAAAGATGACAACATGAGTGAAAGTAAATCTGGCCATATATTTTTTAAGGATTTTGATAAAAAAAAAAAACGTTGTATTTTTTAAAGGCAGATGCTCGAGTTAGATTTGGCCATGGAGGCTACGAGCTTCATATCCACATTGTACACAATGTAGCCACCATTTTGGTCAGAATTGGTTTCGATCCCGGTAGTCAATTTTTGGAAATTGGAATCAGTTCTGGTCAGATTAGGTCATAGATTTTAGGAGCCGATCTCGGTACTAGTAGGAATCGATATTAGTATTGAATACTCGGTCAATTGGTCTACTATTAATAAAATTTGAGCAATAGTGTAAAAAAAATTTCACATATCAATAATAATATTAAAAAACAAAGTCACAATATTTTAGGCTTGAAGGTTGAAGTCTTAAAACGAGTCATACTTATAATATTCATACATAAAGAGAAAGAATGAACTAAAAATCTTTATCTATTACAAGCAAGACCACCAAAAAATTTGATAAGGAGAATTAAAGGAGCGTCTTCAATTATTTACAACCTCTTCAACGTCACCTGGTACCTGACCAATACCAGATACCTAGTACTGGGCCCAGTCCCATTAGGTACCCACTAGATACCGGGTCTAAAAAATTAGGATCTAGTCTCAGTCCCGGTCGCAACCGAAAACTAAATTTAAGATCTAGTCCCGACCCCATTAATACCAATTTTAGATGAAAATTCACGAATCCGGAACAAAGACCGAATAACCGAGTTTTTTGTCCACCCTCTAAAATACCGCCAAAAATTGGCATAATTACCATTTGATTTTATTTTATTTAAATAGAAATAAAATCTAATTTGGTTTTTTTTTTTTTATTTCTCTCAACGTCATTCCTAAAGTTGGTTTAAAAGTTCCAATTTTGACTTTTCTTTCATGTACTTAATAATTTACTTTTAAATTCTTTATTTAAGCATGTATAATGATGATATGGAGTGTACATTAACCAAGGCTAGTGGGTCCAAGCCTTCCAAAATATTTAATTTGATATTTAATATTTTTAAAAATTTGAATTTATTCCTCCAAAAATATAAAAAATATTATATTTTAAAATTTTAAGTATTTTAATTGGAATCTCCTTCTAGAAAATTAAAAAGATTTCAATAATTCTCAGATTTTATGAAAATTTTAGTTAGACTTTTTTTGTTTAAAATTTAAATTAAACATTTAAGAAAATTAAAAATTTTATTTTAGACCACCAAAAATATAAAATCTTTAAATAAGTATCCTCAAAATTATTGTCAAAATCTGGCCTCGAAGATTATTCATAATAAATAGGGTAAACTATCTATATAACCACTTTCATCTTATTGCTTCGTCTAGGAGAAATTCCAACTCGATTCTTAATCTTAAGGTCGAAAATAGTCTTTTGTTTAAACTAGATGATATTAAATCTGTCATGGAAAAACATTTTGGCGCATGTACAATGTCTCCTCAACCATCAGTGTTGATCATCTCGATTGTAACCTCAAACAAATAAGTTCCTATTCTACTGGTAGTGTTTATAAGTTCCTCGTCAAGGTTCTCACGGGAAGACTGGTGGATTGACTTGATGGGATTATTTGTATGAGTCAGTTTACTTTTCAGGAAACAAATTTTGGATTGCTCCCTTATAGCAAACAGAGTGGTCGATGAAATAAAAAAAAAACAGGTATTTCTGGTGCAGTGCTTAAAGTAAATTCAAAAAAGCGTATGATACGGTTGAATAGTCTAGTAATGATTATAAGATAGTATCTGTTCATAAATATTCTCAACCCTTTGATATTGTGCACACACTTTGCAGACAAAATAATTTAAACCCGTGTCTACTCAAATGAATATCATCCGCTTTTTTACTAAGACACTTGTTGAGTTCACAACAATTAAAATACTAATGTGTAATGTTTCGTTTTTGTAATTAAGATAAAATCATTTTGATTCTAAAGTATAAGGTCTAAAATTAAATCATATTAATTTTATGTTTTGAACCATTATTTTTATAATCAAGTTAAATTATATCATTTTCTTGCCATACCTGAATCACAAATAATTCTTTCAAATTCCTAAATAAAAAACAATTACGTCTTAGGAAAATTCTACAACGAGCGACGAACATTGATAAACACCACTAACGATGAACACCGATGAACACCATTAAATTAATTAATAAAGATTTAAAATTCAAGGACCCATCATACAATTAATAATTATTTAAAAAAATCAATTAAATTATTTTTATATATATTAAAATTTTATTTTTTAATAAGGGTAAACTATATATTTAGTACCTCACCTATTTTTGTATTTCTATTGAACTCTCATTATTTAAATATTATTTTAATTTGACCCTATTCTTTATAAAAAAATAACTTAACCCTTAACCCTCAACCTAAAACCCTAAACTATTAAACATTAAACCCTTAAACTCTTAAACCTATACCCTAAACCATATACCAATAAAAATAACTTTACCATCATCGATTTAATTTAATTCAATAAATTGTTAAATTCTCCTAAAAAATTCAATTAAGTTATTTTTTATATTTACTACTTTTTCTCTGATTATGGATTTGTGTGTGTGTGAAGCAATGGGAGGACACTAAATGGCACTTTGGTAGAGCTAAGCTGAAACAAACTTATTACTTCTCAATGAAATTTCTTCAAGGACAAGCTTTGACTAATGCGATTGGGAATTTCGGCATTGAAAATGCTTACGCCTAGGCTTTGAAGAAGTTGGGACATGAACTCGAAGAAATTGTTGAGCAGGTAATTCGTAAATCAATTTAGTCATATTTATTTTGTTAATTACTGCTTTTTTAGATAATTTTATATCAATAATTATGTTAGGATTAACGGAAGAAACCCACTTTAGCTATTAAACGTATAACAATGCTAAGAGTAAGAGCAGGTTACCAGAAAGAAACAACTTACCAGTACTACAGATGTTAATGTCTGGTTTTCATTGAAGCCCTAAGAAAATTGTCCTTGCTGAAGGGACATAGCTCCATTTCTATACTGCTTCTCTGCCAGATCTTATATTCTTGAGCAATCATTTCATACTATTTACAGCTTTGTTTATTTACTTATTTCGTCGACGTTACTTATTTGAGGAGAATTCAACAATTCATTAAATTGAATTGAATTGAATTGATAATTGTAAAATTATTTTTAATGGTATATAGTTTAGGGTATAGATTTAAGAGTTTAAGGGTTTAAGGTTTAATAGTTTAGAGTTTTAGGTTGAGGGTTAAGTTATTTTTTATAAAGAATAGGGTCAAATTAAATAATATTTAAATAATGAGGGTTCAATAGAAATACAGAAATAGGTGAGGTACTAAATATATAGTTTACCCTTATTAAAAAAATAAAATTTTAATATATATAAAAATAATTTAATTGATTTTTTTTAAATAATTATTAATTGTATGATGAGTTCTTGAAATTTTAAATATTTATTAATTAATTTAATAGTGTTCATCGATGTTCATAATTAGTGGTGTTCATCGATGTTCGTCGCACGTGGTAGACTCATCCTTACGTCTTATCATACTTACTACTCACCAATTCTAATAAATACTAAAACAAATAAGACTCGATGTGAACCCAACAAGTGGTCCTAGTAAAAAAGAGGATGATGTTCATCCTAGGAAATTCGGGTTAAAATCCCTTTGTCTGCAAAGTGTATGTGCTTTGTCCAAAGGTTTAGATTCTATATGAACAAATATCATATTGTAATCACCTTAGGAAAATTCTAAAACGTGCGACGAACATCGATGAACACCACTAATGATGAACACCGATGAACACTATTAAATTAATTAATAAGGAATTAAAATTTCAAGGACCCATCATACAATTAATAATTATTTTAAAAATTTAATTAAATTATTCTTTATATATATTAAAATTTTATTTTTTTAATAAGGGTAAACTATATATTTAGTACCTCACTTATTTCTGTATTTCTATTAAACCCTCGTTATTTAAATATTATTTCAATTTGACCCTATTCTTTATAAAAAATAATTTAACCCTCGACCTAAAACCTCAAACTATTAAACCTTAAACCCTTAAACTCTTAAACATATACCCTAAATCATATACCATTAAAAATAATTTCACTATCATCGATTCAATTCAATTCAATGAATTGTTGAATTCTCCTAAAAAATTTAATTAAATTATTTTTTATACATATCAAAATTAATTAAACTCGAATCTCCTAGAATTAACACTGTCATTTTCCACAAAATACCGGATATATAACTCAGATCAAAATCGAAAACATGTACTCATTTGATAATGGCACTCCGGGCTGACTTCGGTCTCCGTCAAAGCAAATTGAACACCACAAAATGTCGGATATATAACTCATTAATCTTTGATGGAAGTTTGACTGACAGACTTTACCATTGATTTTCCAATAAATCCACATTAAGAACTCTTATAATATCATTGGTTTCATCTTCGAGTAGAACTACCTTTTGGACGAAAATATGATCAAAATCTGAAATTAATTTAGAATTATTACAATCCTCAAGTTAAAAACGATTTTCAGTTTTTGTTTCAAATTTTTTTCGATTTGCAGTTCTGGATATTGGAAGCTTTCTTCTTCTTCTTCTTCTTCTTCTTCTTCTTCTTCTTCTTCTTCTTCTTCTTCTTCTTCTTCTTCTTCTTCTTCTTCTTCTTCCTTAACAAAACCAGCCTACCGTTGAAACAGAGATTTGCAAGAAAATGCTCCCTATCAGTATGGGTTTTGCTTGGGAAGCAAAGAGACGGTGATATGTAAGAACACAAATTGAAGAACAAGAATTTTAATTAAGGAAGAAGATAGAACAGAGCAAAGATAAGGGAAGAAGCAGAAGAAAGGGGAAGACCATATATTTTTCATTCAATTCATCGATTCCCAAAAGCTTAGCTCAATGAGGGTTTTATCCTTCAAATACAAAACGACGTAGTTTTACTTAAACTACTATTAAAACGGTGAGTTTTACTCAAATATAAAATAGGCCCGTTACAAATCCCCCTACTCGAAATAATCCTTGTCCTCAAGGATTAAAACAAGACCCTCCTTTTACCGATGATTAGACCAAACATGTCCCCATGCTCTCTTAGCCTTGATCGAAAATGAAGTATGAACCAGCAGTAGTTCCTCATTGTCGACAATGGTTAAAAACCAAAGATCAACCAACAATACAATTTTCATGTCGATGTAGGCAAGTTTAATACCCCCGGGATCAAAAACGTCCAACTTGTAAGAATGCCTTAAATGCAAGTCAAAATGCATGCAGTGGTTCATGTCGACCAGAGCTAACAAGGCAATAACAACTTCCAAGTTGTAGTAAAGTGCAACAGAAGATGTAAAGTAGCTCGGTCCAACAGCTAAGTCTCCAATTTTACCACCACCTCTGAAGAAAGAAGTAAGGGCAAAAATAACAGCTTGCAGCATTTCATCCTCCAACTGAGTTTCGGGAAGAAAACTTACATTTTCTTCTTTTGTTGGATCCCTTTTAAATACACAAATCTGCCTTGCGACTGAGAACAAATATTGAGAGGTTCTTGAAACAACAGTGTCACTCAGCTCAATCCCTTTTAGTGTTACAAACTCGATAACAGATAGGATAACCCCTACAATTTTCCACTTGTAATAGTCGCAAAGCAAGTTTAGATGTTCAGAGCAGCACATCCTAATTTCATCACTGCAGTCATTAAACCACTCTTCACATTTTGCAAACCTTAAGTTTAACATTGGATTTGTTGAGTTCAGCAGTGGAAACTGCACTGAGTGAGGTATGCACCCAAAAATTGGTTTGAACCCAACAACGCCACAAAGTGATGCAAGCATCTGCACAGATTCTCCACTATCCATACCAAGAAACAATGAAGATTCACCATAACAGAGTCTAACTGCAGAAACAAACAACGTGCTTTTAAAGTAGCATGTGTTTCCATCATAAGGTTTACCATAATGAGTCAAAAAGCTAACATCAACAACAGGAGCATGATCAAGTTCATCATCAAATGCAATCTTAACCTGGTCTAGCATAGATTCTGTTGAGTCATCTTCAATTTTAACACCAACTTGCTCAAACGTAGGGGACATATATCTTTTCCTAAACCACTTATTCTCAATAATCTCAATCGTAGTTATCTTAATCAATGGATTAAGGTCTATAATTCTCTTGATCAATTTCTTTGCACTTGAGGGGAACCATAAAGCATAATTGAACTTGGCCGTAAATGTCTTCTTGTCTAAACCCATCAAATTGTGGTCCTCAAAAGGTATGTAGTCGACCATTAAGACAAAGAATATCATACCACATGATCCAATATCGACCTTAACACCATAATATCCTTTAGTATTGATCACCTCTAGTGTTATGCCTTCAGGAAATTTGAGCTGCACATAATGAATGGGCTGTGAAGTTTCAAGCTTCTGCAGAGAGTCACAACTGATAAAAGTATTCTGCGAGTAGTAAGAATCAACATACTCTTTTTGGGCAATAACAAAAACAATTGGAGTCCAATGAATTACCGCACAAAGTGTTTCAAGAATTTCTAAACATAATTGCTCCTCCCTAACATGCCCTGCAACTAACTGCGAAAACTGACCATGGACTACCATATTGTTGTTCCCCAACACTAAAAGCCTAAATCTATAAGGATCATTCACCTCCACAACTTCATTCATAGGCCACAATGAATCTTTATATACCATTAATAATTTATTCTCCATTAGTAGTAACCTAAACCCGTAGGGGTTCTCACTCTCAACCAAGACACTAGTAATCAACGGGAAGTTATCATTGTGAATTATGACCATACCTGCACTTCCCTGACCAGGTTGTAACGATGACTTTCTGTGATTTCTGATTTCAGTTGGAGTGATCCGATCAACCAGTTGGTTTTCTTCTCGTGATTCTGCATCAACTACGCATTGCTCGTCAACAAATTCCATGGTGGCTTCCAGCAAATCACTCATCAAATCATCACACCCATCGAAAATTGGGGCCTTGTCTTGCGACAGTTTCAACAGAGTCGTAGTCGAGTCATCCAGATCATCTGACTTCTCATCCATTGTCATAGGCAATCTGTCGAACACCTTGTCTTCGTTAGAGCCTAACAACAATGGTTTCTGTTCTGCCTCAGCGAACTCTGTCGACACTACACCTTGACCCAGTGTTGGTTCCAACAGACTGTCACTGCACTCCACCTCCGTTGAAATTTCAGTTGTCGAGACTTGTTTCAGCTCACAGTCCGTCAACACAACATCGTCATGAAGCTGAATATCCATCTGACAGCAACCGTCGTAAATGTTACGGCCCTGAAGAGAAGTCATGGCTGCGATAGCCCCATAACCTTGATATTTGATCAGAAATTGAACGTCAAACGAGTTCTGAAATGAAGTAATATTTTCCACGAACCCATACAGTGAAAAAATCTGATGTAGAGCTTCTTGAGTAATGGGAAAAATCATCTGGTGGATTGTAACAAGGAGCGTTCGATTGCTGAAAAAACCATCGAACAATGATTTTAAATCCTCACTACACTTAGACAAAAACGACTGAAAACCTTCATCCATGGCCGCGATCGATGGCTCTGATGCCTTTGTAAGAACACAAATTGAAGAACAAGAATTTTAATTAAGGAAGAAGATAGAACAGAGCAAAGATAAGGGAAGAAGCAGAAGAAAGGGGAAGACCAGATATTTTTCATTCAATTCATCGATTCCCAAAAGCTTAGCTCAATGAGGGTTTTATCCCTCAAATACAAAACGACGTAGTTTTACTTAAACTACTATTAAAACGGTGAGTTTTACTCAAATATAAAATAGGCCCGTTACATGATATTCTTGCATTACCCCCTCCTATAGTTTGTAAGATTCCGAAGTATACATAAAAAAAACCTTGTTTGTTTTATAGTTAATGGAGATGGAGAGTGAAACACACCAGTCAAAATTTAGGAGGATTTGTGTGTTTTGTGGAAGTAGCCAAGGCAAGAAGAGCAGCTATCAAGATGCTGCTATAGAGCTTGGCAGAGAATTGGTAGTTAACTAAAAGCTCTGACCTCCCCCCCCCCCCCCCCCCCCCTTTTTTAATTCCCTCCGTTTCTTGTAGTTTTCTTAACACCAAATGGAACTTGTTTTGATATTTTAGTTGTTAGAAACATGTTTTTTACTAGTATGGAGGAAATGTATTCTGCAAGAAAATCTTTTGCAAGTGCTTAAAGCCTTAAAACTTTTGTTTCGTATAGTGTTTGTAACATGTTTGTGAATTGGTTTATGGTATTTGGCATTTTTAAAACCCCTCAAGTTTTTAGCTTTCTGCAAGCATCTTTCACCAAGGTCCTTGTGGAAAGTTTCAATCATTTTTTAACTTTCTAAATGCTTATTCAAGAGGTAGAAAAGAAGGGCACTGTTCTTCTCTGGAACCCCCATTAAGTTATTAAAAGTTTGGGAATTTTAATGTACAAACAAGTAATAGTGCGTTGAATGACAAGTCCCGAATCGTCCAAATCTTCATCTTCATTATAACCCATTTTCTCCTTCTTTTGATCATCGAGCAACACCAGAAGATTGCAGCAACCGTTGGATCCACATCCGGAATCTCCCGTTCAGATTCAATCTCGATCTACTTACTAACCGTTCTGATTACCCACTTTTTGATGACTTTTGTCCTTACTTAGTGAACCATAGTTTAGTACAGAAAACCCACAACAGATCCCGTAGTTGGTACCGCACCGACCCATTGTTGCTCGAACTTATTTTCCATAGAAGAATCCTGCAATACCATTGTCTTGCAAATGATCCCGATGTTGCAAATGCCGTCTTTCTTCCTTACCCTCGTCTAATTTAATTAACTTTTTTTTTTTTTTTGAGAATTCAACTATTCATTGAATTGAATCGATGATGGTGAAATTATTTTTAGTGGTATATGGTTTAGGGTATATGTTTAAGAGTTTAAGGGATTACGGTTTAATAGTTTAGGGTTTTAGGTTGAGGGTTAAATTATTTTTTATAAAGAATAGGGTCAAATTAAAATAATATTTAAATAATAAGGGTTCAATAGAAATACAGAAATAAGTGAGGTACTAAATATATAGTTTATCCTTATTAAAAAAATAAAATTTTAATATATATATATATAATAATTTAATTAAAATTTTTAAAATAATTATTAATTGTATGATGACTCCTTAAAATTTTAAATCTTTATTAATTAATTTAATGATGTTTATCAGTGTTCATCATTAGTGGTGTTCATCAATACTCATCCAATCACCTTAATACTATTAAAAAAACTGAATGTGCATTCAAATTAACTCATTATTACAATTATTACACAATTTCTTTTGGCAAAACGCTAAAATTTAACTCTAACATTTCATAGATTTGTCACTTTAATTTATATCCTTATTTAAAGCATGTTTCCCCTTAAAGTTTCATTTCAAAACAAAAATACTATTCATAGGACGAAACTAACCGTCAACAGTTTTTGTTGATTAGGCAGATACACATGTAGGGGTGTGAAAAACTGACCCGGCCTGGTAACCTGCCTGAAACCCGATCGAATCAGAACCTGGTTTAACCTGAGAATTCAAAGACCGAACCCGACCTGCACCCGACCGAAACGAACCCGAACCCGAATTTGACCTGTAACTGTAGAAACCAAACTCGAACTGCACCCGACCGAAGTGAACCCGAACCCGAAATTGACCTGTTACTGTAGTAACCGAACCCGACCTGCACCCGACCGAAACGAACCCGAACCTGAGACTAACCTGCCAGATAACCGATTTAACCCGACCTGTTTGGACCCGACCTGAAATGAACCCGACCTGTTTTGAACCCGACCTGTTTTGAACCTGAACTGTTCTTGACCTGAACTGTTCTTGACCTGAACTGTTCTTGACCTGAACTGATATTGACCTGAACTGTTATTGACCTGAACTGTTATTGACCTGAACTGATATTGACCTGAACTGATATTGACCTGAACTGATATTAACCTGAACTAATACTATTATTTGATTTGCTAATAATGATAATTATCTGACATTTAAAGAAGTTATATTTAATGAATATAAAATAATGTCAAGTATTGAAAAATTATAGAATTAATAATAATTTCAAGTATTAATAAATTACTAACTTAACTTCAATTAAAAGATAAATTGAATTAATAATAATTTTAAGTATTAATAAATTGTATTTCTAATTAACTTGACTATTATTTTAAAATAACTTCAAAGATAAACTATTATACTTAATTAACTTAAGTGGAATGAATAACCATTATTAAATTAAAATTTTATACTTAATCAAATTAAGTTAAATGAGTAAAAATTATTAAATTAAATCTATATTCTTAATTAAAATAAGATGACTTAAATTTTTTATTATAAGAATAAATTAATGCTAAATAATTAACTTGCATTCATTTTAATTGAAGTTAAGTTAGTTATTAAATTAACTTAACTTAAGATTAAAAATAAATTTAATTAACTTGCATTCATTTTAAGTTAAGTTAGTTATTAAATTAACTTAACTTGCATTCTGATAAAGTACTTAATTACATAAGTTGAATGAATAACCGTTATGAAATAAATTTTTTATACTTAACTAAGCGAAATAAAGAATTATTAATTGCATTATATGTCTATAAATTACGATCCCTGTTTTTTTCTTCTAATTTTTAATTTCATCCAAATTTTGATTTTTATTTTAAATTAATTTTAAACATTTAAGCTTTTCAATTCCTAAACTATGATCATCATTATAAATTAATCCATAAACTTTTGAAACATTTTAATTTCATCACAAACTATCGATATATGTTAATCATGTTTTATGGTAATAAAATCATTATGTGTCATCTAACACTTATGTGTATTATGCAATATTATGTTGTGTCATAGATGATAATTAATATTGTATCACCTCCCTGGAAATCATTATTTAAAATATTTTTTGGTTTTTGTTACTACTCCATCACTTTGTTTTTTATCCTTTATACTTTTATTTAAATCCAACATCAATTATTATTTATATCACATCATATTATTACATAATATATATCGTTGTTTACATAACAATTAATAAATTTTAACGATTTTACTAACAAAGGTTATGATTACCATGTACTTATAGTATGAGGATAAAAGTAAAATTTCTAAAATTCAAAGACTAATTTGGAATGAGTCGTAAATTAGAGATATAATTGAAATATTTAAAACTTTAGTGATTAATTTAGAATAAATAGAATAAATGTCATAATTTGAAGACTTATGGTGCAATTAACTCAAAAAATAATTTTTTTACATAAAATATAAAGGACAAGACAGTCATTCCATCCAAATAATAAAAGATTAGGGATGCTTTTTTATTTTAAGTTTAACCTCGAGAAATTAAAATATACATATATATTAGAAGACTTTGAAGGGAGAAATAAAATAACATAAAAAGGGAAGAAAATCTTGCAATCCGACACCAAAATCTTTAATACAGTAAGGAAACAGCAGACTTTTTGTTGTTTTTCTTATATTAAAAAGAGGGGTCTCCCACGCCGTTTTAACTTTTCCCAACATCTTCACGCTCCTCCACTTGTGTACATCCTCCCCTCCCATCGGTGCCTCACGATTGGTTATCTCGACACATGGAAGAATCATGGTGGTTCAATGTCACTATACAAAATAGTGAAAAAAAATTGCTTCGGCTTTATAAAATGTCATTTTTATTTAAATTAGTTGACGTGAAAAATAATGTTTTTTAAATTTGAATTAATTTTCTCATTAAAAGGATATTACAGAAATTAGATAAAGTTCTTATAATTTTTTTGTAATTTAAAAATCATATTTTATCACCGTTCAAATTGATTTTTATTTCCTGAAAAACAAAACGCTGCATCAGCAATTCAGCATCAGCGACGGTGTGACACCCCCAACCCGGGTCAGGAGTTAGGGGCGTCGGACGGAACAGAAAAGGCGGACAAACGAACAAGACAATCAATTGCGGAAGCATTTTGATGACGTGATATTATTTTAAACATTATTTCATATTAATGCGCACGCGGAAAATGGGCTAACAAAAACATACACATACTTCCAATTAATCTCGTTACAAATTTTAGGGCCAATTTAAAACTTTTATTTTTATTAACATTTTACCAATGCAATTAAGCCATAATGTCAAATACTTAATCGATCAAATTACATGCTAATCGAAAACCATTACTTAAATGGTCTAGGTGAATTCGAATTAACCCCAAAATTACCAAATAATTAAACAACCGATTTCATACATCATATAATAGATTCCAAATTCATATCATGGCATTTGATTTCCTTTTCTTTCAAGGCTTACAATAAAACATAGCTTATATGCTCCTAACATGCCAAGCTATCGACTATGGACAACAAAAAGGATCGACACAACCATAGCTTGACTTACATTTTTACACAAAATAATGAGGCTAACTACTTAGATACAAAACATGATTCTAGCCTCCTAACCGAACATTACGGAGCATGCAATTTCAAGCACCATTTCAAACTTAGGTTTCGACCAAATAAAACAAAACGGATCCTGAGACAGACTTCAAAGCCACCATCTAGGAGTCTAAAAATAAGACTTAGATCGTACATATTTCGGAAATTGTGAACTTGATAACCTTGATCCAACGAAAGCTAGCTTTAGGGTCTGAGCTATCCTGCTAAGGTTGGGAAGAAGAAAACAGAGGAGTGGTAAGTACAAAAAGTACTTAGCGAGGTAATGCTAATACTAATTCGTTCTTGAGCTTAAGCGTGATCAAACATTTAGGTTACTTAGCTAGGTTTATTAGCAATTCGGTATTCACCCAACTAAGCTCACACAAAATTCATACATATGGCAGCATACATGTCATTTCAACATTCATAACACATGCTTGAACACATAGCATATCACAATAATTCACTTCATGCTTATACATGATTCGATCAATAGCATATTTCATTTCATTCATAGCATACTCCATATCATGCTTTAGCATTTGCATAAATCAAGATTTCATGCTAAACCATACATAGCATTTCCAACTTATCAAAACAAATTCACAAAATTCATCAAAGCATGTCATTCAAATGATCTCAATTTGTCATTCAAAAATCAGAATTTCTCTTTTCAATATCACATGTATTCGAGTGGGGTTATTACCCAATTTCTCATAATCGAACTTGTAAGCATTATCATGCCTCTTATCATAATCGGATCGGATCAAAGTCCACATATCATAGCATTTCGCTTCATAACATATTCGGAAGGATCAATATCCGCATGGCATAACAATTCACATCATAGCACATTCGGAAAGGATCAATGTCCACATAGCATAGCAATTCACATCATAGCATATTCGGAAAGGATCAATGTCCACATAGCATAGCAATTCACATCATAGCATATTCGGAAAGGATCAATGTCCACATAGCATAACAATTCACATCATAGCATATCATATTAAGTCACATTATTCTTTAATATGATTCCATAACACAAACATTTATTTTAACATTTTGCCCATGGTAGATTAGTCGTAACAGAAATTCGAGCCATCGGAAGGGTAACATGTAACGCATATCGGAGTGTTGCCCGCGGCAACGTCATTGATTGCACAAAGCAAAATCAAAGGTGATGCCCATAGCATCGTGTGTCTCGAACAGCAATCAAGATCACACATCTTATCAAGAGTACACAAAGTACTATCAAAGATTGCACAAAGCAATATCGGAGGGTGAGCTCAGACTCTAGGCATGCCGTTCTTATCTAGAACGTCCAAACGACCAAGGGCGGAATCTTGTTAGGTGATTAGTCCTTTAATTCATTTCATGTGTGTATTTTTCAAAATTCATAATGCATACTCATTTGTTCATAACATGGCAGCAACATCATTCATGCATAACATATGTATTTCCATGCATAGCATATTCATGTCATTGGGCAATCCACATAATCAGCATATCAATTATGATCAAAATTCATCTCATGCTTTTTCTACCATACAACATTTACATGGGCAGTCCACATTTGTACATACTCAATCAATCATCAAAATCCACATTAGCATATAACTCATGGCATTCAGCATCATGCAAAACAGTCCACAAATCGCACACGATCAATCATGTATCATAATTTGCAATCATGCACTCAAATTCCTTTATAACTTCTTCCCTTACTAAACATATTACCGGATAGCATTTAGTCCAATTTCATGCATAATAAATATAAATTACAGAATATTAAAGTGGTTCGGACACTAGTCCCAACCCTAAACAAAATTAAACTCATAAAATTACACTCACGAAAGTTACACTCACGATCCTTATGCTTGATCTCGAATTGAGATGCCTTTGCCTCTTCCTTTCGAACGATCGATCCTAGCTTCCTCCGAAGCTTCTTCGCTATTACGATCTTAACTCTCGACATTAAACAAATACACTACATTAGGAAGCAATTCAACCATACTAATTCACAATTCAAGCATGAACTTCTAATTTCGATTCTGACTTTTTCACTAAACTAGTTCGAGGACTAGTTATCGTTTTAATCATAACTTTTTAATTACTTATCCAAAATTAACATACCATATACCGTTGGAAAGGTATTAAACCTAATTTTTCAGTCACGTTAACCTCATATTTTCATCTTGTTCGGATTAATACAGTTTATTATTTCTTTATACTCAATTCGGCAATTCTGGACAGCATGCACTGCCCGACTTTAAAAATTCATATCTTTCAAATTATATATGGAAATCTAGTTCCGCTTTCTCTCAATGATTTTAGACATACTAAAGTTTATACTGTACAAATTTCAGCTCCAAAAACCCTATATTCGATTTTTAGTGAATTTCCAAAGTCACTGCTTTTACATAGAGCTTCACTGGACAGATTTCTTAATTAACACATTAGCTTGAACATACACTTAATTACATTCTTAAACTTAAATTTCTTTCATAGCATAACTTAATATCCTTTTCAAGGGTATTTTTACAGTCCATGTAAATTTCTAATTTCAACATTTAGACATGCAAAATTACTGATTTCTTCAAAACAGTCCCTATTCTTCACAAATTCGATCTTATGACCATTTTTAGTTCTAATCATCATACCATCTTCCTGCTTCATTTTTCCAGCAATCATTAAACTTTTATAACCAAATGTTCATCCCTTAACAAGTTTCTCTTAATAACCATTTTCAGATTTTTAACTCTTAACAAGTTTTCCAAAGCTCAAGATTTTATTCTTTTCTTCAAAACAGTCCCCTTTTTACTCCTTTCTTGTTTTCTTGCATAGATTCCATACTTTTCCATATTTTATCTTGTTATTACATTTAAGACTCATGCATCTTCATGTTCATATAAAACTTAGGTTTGCATGCATGTTTTTAGCTCAACCGAAAGTTTCAAAGTGTAGGAGACTTACTTTCTTTAAATCTCTTGACCACCTTAGTTACACTCTTCAATATACTAGCTTAAACCCTCTTCATGCAACCGAAAATTTCATGTATTTTGCTCTTAAACATGGCTGACTTTTGAGCTTCTCTCTTCCCCCATTCTTCCCTTTCTTCACGGCAAAGAAGAGCAGAAAAAAAAATGGGAAAAAGATGACAAGCTTTCATCATATACTTGATTTGATGGCTTGTATATTTTACTTATAAACCC
The DNA here is from genome assembly GCA_958450335.1 of Hibiscus tridactylites. Lineage (NCBI taxonomy): Eukaryota > Viridiplantae > Streptophyta > Magnoliopsida > Malvales > Malvaceae > Hibiscus > Hibiscus tridactylites. The sequence goes on from OY288279.1 coordinate 75,632,034, forward strand.
TTTTCATTTCTTCATTTACTCTTTATTTACTAGGGGCATCCCCAAGGATAAATCATCTTTTACATGCATTATTTACTATTTAATAATCTTTTAATTTAATCCCTAAATTGCCTTGTTACAAGCTTAATTAAGCTTTATCAATTTTATCCCATTTTAAGGAGTACATTGTTACGTTAATTTCCTTCGTATTCTTTTAGTTCTACATTTTAAATCTAGACTTCACTAATTCGATTTCATTGGCTTACCAATCGGCTAAACCGATTAATTTGATCTAATTCCCTTTCTATTTCGAATTGGTGCACTAATTGCCCAATTGCGGACTTTAGGGACCAATTTGTATAATTCACAAGTTCACGGGCTCAATTGCTTCTAAGAATAATTAAAAATAATTAAGTTCTACGGTGAAAACTTCTAGGACGGAAATACGGATGTTACAATTCCCTCCTCCTTAAAGAAAGAATTCACCCTCGAATTCTTACCTGAACTGAATAAATGAGGATATTGCTTTCGCATCGTATCCTCGGGTTCCCAAGTTGCTTCTGTAACGTTATGATTCTTCCAGAGAATTTTAACAAGAGGGACACTCTTGTTACGAAGCCTTTTAATTTCTCGATCGAGAATCTGAACAGGTTCCTCTTCATAGGAGAGGTCAGGATTAAGTTCAACATCTTCTGGTTCGAGAATGTGAGACGAATCAGATCGATAACGCCTTAACATAGAAACATGAAAGACATTATGAATCTTATCGAATTCAGGAGGTAGCACAAGGCGATAAGCTACAGGACCAATTCTCTCAATTACTTCAAACGGTCCAATGAAACGCGGACTAAGTTTTCCTTTCTTGCCGAAACGGAAAACCTTCTTCCACGGAGAAACTTTGAGAAATACCTTATCTCCGATCTCATATTGGATGTCCCTACGCTTCAGATCAGCGTATGACTTCTGCCTATCAAAAGCTTGTTTCAAACGGGAATGAATGATTTGAACTTGTTCTTCAGTTTCCTGCAGTAGTTGAGGTCCTAAAACCTTATTTTCTCCGAGTTCAGACCAACACAAAGGAGTTCGGCATTTTCTTCCATACAGTGCTTCAAAAGGAGCCATCTGAATAGAAGACTGATAGCTGTTATTATAAGCGAACTCGATTAACGGTAGAGATTTCTCCCAATTCTTACCGAAATCGATGATACAAGCTCTAAGCATATCTTCAAGAATTTGAATTACTTGTTCAGATTGTCCGTCACTTTGAGGATGAAATGCTGTGCTAACATTCAGCTTAGTTCCAAGAGCCTTATGTAGAGCTTTCCAGAATCGAGCTGTAAATCGAGGGTCTCGATCTGAAACAATAGAAGTTGGAACTCCGTGCAAACAGATAACTTCTCGAACATACAGTTCTGCTAAGGTCTCAAGACTATAATTCATTCGCACCGGAATGAAATGTGCTGACTTAGTGAAACGATCAACGATTACCCAGACAGCATCTCACTTTCTAGGGGAGTCAGGAAGACCAGTTACAAAATCCATCGTAATCCGTTCCCATTTCCATTGTGGAAATTCAAGAGGCTGATGTAATCTAGTAGGAGCACGATGTTCAGCTTTGACTCGCTGACAATTCAGACATCTCGACACAAAGTCGTTGATAGCTGCCTTCATTCCAGACCACCAATACAAGGGCTTGAGATCCTTGTACATCTTAACAGATCCAGGGTGGATTGAAAAAGAACTTTGATGTGCTTCTTTCAGAATTTCAGCTTGCAATTCCTTATTATTAGGAACACAAATTCGATCCTTGAAATATAGAAGACCATTTGACTTGACAGAAAAGTCAGGATTAGATTCAAGCTTAGACAAGATTCTCTGAAGTTCTGGATCAACTTGCTAGAGTTCTTTGACTCTAGAAATCAGAACAGATTGGATTTGGAGTTCGTTCAGATAATTCCGAGTTTTACATAGACGAAAATGAGCATTGATGGCCAAAGAAGCAAGGTTTGGTTTCCGACTCAGAGCATCGGCAACCACATTAGCTTTTCCAGGATGGTAGTCGATGGTCAGATCATAATCCTTGAGTAATTCCAACCACCTTCTTTGTCTAAGATTCAGATCTTTCTGAGTAAGCAAGTACTTCAGACTTTTGTGATCGGTGAATAGCTTACACTTCTCACTGTACAAGTAATGCCGCCAAATTTTCAGTGCAAAAACAATGGCTGCTAATTCAAGGTCATGAGTTGGATAGTTTAGTTCGTGAGGCTTAATTTGTCGGGAAGCGTATGTAATCACATTACCTTCCTGCATCAAGACGCATCCAAGGCCGGAATATGAAGCATCACTGTAAACAACAAATTCTTTTCTGGACTCAGGCTGAATGAGAACAGGAGCACAAGTCAAGGCTCGTTTAAGCTGATCAAAACTTCTTTGTTGCCCTTCTGACCACTTAAATGGTTCACTCTTTCTAAGCAATTTGGTTAGCGGTGCAGCAATTACCGAAAATCCTTTCACAAATCTTCGATAATATCCAGCTAAACCAAGGAAACTGCGGACCTCGCTTACATTGCTCGGAGGTCGCCACTCAAGAATTGACTGAAATTTCTTAGAGTCAACTTTGATTCCTTCAGCTGAGATAACATGTCCGAGGAAGGACACTTCTGAAAGCCAGAATTCACATTTAGTGAACTTAGCGAATAGTTGATTTTCTTGGAGTGTCTGGAGTACAATCCGAAGATGTTGAGCATGTTCCTCTCTATTACGGGAATAGACCAGAATATCATCGATGAATACGACAACAAACTTGTCAAGATGGGGCTTGAATACTCAACCAGTCTAACCCTAGTATTAGGTCAAACTCGCATTTAGGTAGAACATACAGATCACAGGGGAAAGGTACATTTCGAATAGAAACAAGGCTATTCTTACAGATCAGGTTGATTGGTAAGTCACCTCCTATAGGGTTTGAGACAATTAACCCAGTTTTAACAATTTCAGGCTTTAACTGTAACTTGTCGATCAAGTGAGAACACACAAAGGAATGAGTTGATCCTGAATCAATTAAAGTATAAACAGGAGTAAGGTTTAGTTCAACCGTACCCGCAATAACATCCGGAGACTCTTCCTCATCCTTGCCACGGATATGATAGACTCGAGCTGGAGCTCGTGATTCCTGATGTGTAGTGGCTTTCGACTGATTGTTTCTGCCTTTGCCCTGATTCCCAGACTGAGCTTGTCTAATACTCTTGTTCCGATTGGATTGCACAAGACTCGGATTAGTAGAATTTTGAGCAGGAGCTTGATCTCTCATCACTGGACAATCTCTGATATAGTGGTCACTTCCACCACAAGCAAAACATAAGTTGGCCTGCTTTCGGCACTGACCAGAATGTGGTTTCTGACAATGCGGACAAACGGCAACCCTTTCTGAATTCCCAGGGCTGTTAACAGATATGACTGGGACAGAGAGTCTACTCACAGAATGAGGCTTCGGTGTGAAGTTACTACGAGGTGCTGGATTATACGAGGAGGTACCTTCTTTGTAGCTTTTAGACTTCTTGGATTTCCAGTGAGACTTGTCATCACTCTTACGCTTCTTATCATGACGGAAACCGCTCTTCCTCTTTTCTGCGGTCCGGAACTTGGATTCCGTAGCAATGGCTCGATTTACGAGAGTTTGGAAGTCCGTGATATCCAGGGCGGTAAACATCGGACTCAGCTCATCATTCAGGCCGTCAATGAACATACGACACTTTTCTTTCTCTGACTTGATGTACTCAGAACCATACTTGCAGTACTTACAGAAATCAGCCACATACTGCTCTATTGGGCGTCCCGCTTGCTTCAGATGCAAGAAACGCTTTCTTCGATCGGCCAGGTACTGTTCACTGATGTATTTCTTCTTGAATTCGTCTACAAAGAATTTCCAGTTCACAGATTCAACTGGAGCAGTTAGTGTTGTAGTTTCCCACCAATTCAAGGCTTCGTCAGCAAGTAAGGCTACAACGCATTCGAGCTTATGCTCATCGGAGCATTGAAGTTGCTTAGTCAATATCTGAGTAGTTCTTTCTAACCAATACTCAGCTTCTTCAGGCTTTTCTTCAATGGAGCCCGCAAAAGTATAGGCTCGGTGCTGAGCGAGCTTTTCGATAGGAGCTCTGCTAGGGGCAGCAGCTACCGGAGCAGGTTGTTCATGTCTCATGTTCGTCAAGAGCTGATCGAACATTTCCTTCATGCTCAGAAGACAATCTCTTTGAACATTCTGAACAGTCGGATTGTCAGTGTTTGTCCGAGGCTGAACAGGAGATTGTTGTCGAGTGTTATCTAGTACAGGAGGGTTCTCCTTTTCCGGAGGGTTTTCTTTCATACGAACACTATCCCCTTCACTTGGGGATTCTCGAGGACTTTCATCGTCTCGAGCTAAGTGAGTCTCTTTCATTCTAATTCAGATCAAAAAAAGTTCAAGTTAGGATCAAGTCACAAGTAACAATATGTATGATCCCTAGGTGGCTTGACTCAACTAACGACGTACACAGAACACATTCAAAGTTTATAGGACCTATTACCTAAAAAGCTCTGATGCCAAAACAAATGTGACACCCCCAACCCGGGTCAGGAGTTAGGGGCGTCGGACGGAACAGAAAAGGCGGACAAACGAACAAGACAATCAATTGCGGAAGCATTTTGATGACGTGATATTATTTTAAACATTATTTCATATTAATGCGCACGCGGAAAATGGGCTAACAAAAACATACACATACTTCCAATTAATCTCGTTACAAATTTTAGGGCCAATTTAAAACTTTTATTTTTATTAACATTTTACCAATGCAATTAAGCCATAATGTCAAATACTTAATCGATCAAATTACATGCTAATCGAAAACCATTACTTAAATGGTCTAGGTGAATTCGAATTAACCCCAAAATTACCAAATAATTAAACAACCGATTTCATACATCATATAATAGATTCCAAATTCATATCATGGCATTTGATTTCCTTTTCTTTCAAGGCTTACAATAAAACATAGCTTATATGCTCCTAACATGCCAAGCTATCGACTATGGACAACAAAAAGGATCGACACAACCATAGCTTGACTTACATTTTTACACAAAATAATGAGGCTAACTACTTAGATACAAAACATGATTTAGCCTCCTAACCGAACATTACGGAGCATGCAATTTCAAGCACCATTTCAAACCTAGGTTTCGACCAAATAAAACAAAACGGATCCTGAGACAGACTTCAAAGCCACCATCTAGGAGTCTAAAAATAAGACTTAGATCGTACATATTTCGGAAATTGTGAACTTGATAACCTTGATCCAACGAAAGCTAGCTTTAGGGTCCGAGCTATCCTGCTAAGGTTGGGAAGAAGAAAACAGAGGAGTGGTAAGTACAAAAAGTACTTAGCGAGGTAATGCTAATACTAATTCGTTCTTGAGCTTAAGCGTGATCAAACATTTAGGTTACTTAGCTAGGTTTATTAGCAATTCGGTATTCACCCAACTAAGCTCACACAAAATTCATACATATGGCAGCATACATGTCATTTCAACATTCATAACACATGCTTGAACACATAACATATCACAATAATTCACTTCATGCTTATACATGATTCGATCAATAGCATATTTCATTTCATTCATAGCATACTCCATATCATGCTTTAGCATTTGCATAAATCAAGATTTCATGCTAAACCATACATAGCATTTCCAACTTATCAAAACAAATTCACAAAATTCATCAAAGCATGTCATTCGAATGATCTCAATTTGTCATTCAAAAATCAGAATTTCTCTTTTCAATATCACATGTATTCGAGTGGGGTTATTACCCAATTTCTCATAATCGAACTTGTAAGCATTCTCATGCCTCTTATCATAATCGGATCGGATCAAAGTCCACATATCATAGCATTTCGCTTCATAACATATTCGGAAGGATCAATATCCGCATGGCATAACAATTCACATCATAGCACATTCGGAAAGGATCAATGTCCACATAGCATAGCAATTCACATCATAGCATATTCGGAAAGGATCAATGTCCACATAGCATAGCAATTCACATCATAGCATATCATATTAAGTCACATTATTCTTTAATATGATTCCATAACACAAACATTTATTTTAACATTTTGCCCATGGTAGATTAGTCGTAACAGAAATTCGAGCCATCGGAAGGGTAACATGTAACGCATATCGGAGTGTTGCCCGCGGCAACGTCATTGATTGCACAAAGCAAATTCAAAGGTGATGCCCATAGCATCGTGTGTCTCAAACAGCAATCAAGATCACACATCTTATCAAGAGTACACAAAGTACTATCAAAGATTGCACAAAGCAATATCGGAGGGTGAGCTCAGACTCTAGGCATGCCGTTCTTATCTAGAACGTCCAAACGACCAAGGGCGGAATCTTGTTAGGTGATTAGTCCTTTAATTCATTTCATGTGTGTATTTTTCAAAATTCATAATGCATACTCATTTGTTCATAACATGGCAGCAACATCATTCATGCATAACATATGTATTTCCAAGCATAGCATATTCATGTCATTGGGCAGTCCACATAATCAGCATATCAATTATGATCAAAATTCATCTCATGCTTTTTCTACCATACAACATTTACATGGGCAGTCCACATTTGTACATACTCAATCAATCATCAAAATCCACATTAACATATAACTCATGGCATTCAGCATCATGCAAAACAGTCCACAAATCGCACACGATCAATCATGTATCATAATTTGCAATCATGCACTCAAATTCCTTTATAACTTCTTCCCTTACTAAACATATTACCGGATAGCATTTAGTCCAATTTCATGCATAATAAATATAAATTACAGAATATTAAAGTGGTTCGGACACTAGTCCCAACCCTAAACAAAATTAAACTCATAAAATTACACTCACGAAAGTTACACTCACGATCCTTATGCTTGATCTCGAATTGAGATGCCTTTGCCTCTTCCTTTCGAACGATCGATCCTAGCTTCCTCCGAAGCTTCTTCGCTATTACGATCTTAACTCTCGACATTAAACAAATACACTACATTAGGAAGCAATTCAACCATACTAATTCACAATTCAAGCATGAACTTCTAATTTCGATTCTGACTTTTTCACTAAACTAGTTCGAGGACTAGTTATCGTTTTAATCATAACTTTTTAATTACTTATCCAAAATTAACATACCATATACCGTTGGAAAGGTATTAAACCTAATTTTTCAGTCACGTTAACCTCATATTTCCATCTTGTTCGGATTAATACAGTTTATTATTTCTTTATACTCAATTCGGCAATTCTGGACAGCATGCACTGCCCGACTTTAAAAATTCATATCTTTCAAATTATATATGGAAATCTAGTTCCGCTTTCTCTCAATGATTTTAGACATACTAAAGTTTATACTGTACAAATTTCAGCTCCAAAAACCCTATATTCGATTTTTAGTGAATTTCCAAAGTCACTGCTTTTACATAGAGCTTCACTGGACAGATTTCTTAATTAACACATTAGCTTGAACATACACTTAATTACATTCTTAAACTTAAATTTCTTTCATAGCATAACTTAATATCCTTTTCAAGGGTATTTTTACAGTCCATGTAAATTTCTAATTTCAACATTTAGACATGCAAAATTACTGATTTCTTCAAAACAGTCCCTATTCTTCACAAATTCGATCTTATGACCATTTTTAGTTCTAATCATCATACCATCTTCCTGCTTCATTTTTCCAGCAATCATTAAACTTTTATAACCAAATGTTCATCCCTTAACAAGTTTCTCTTAATAACCATTTTCAGATTTTTAACTCTTAACAAGTTTTCCAAAGCTCAAGATTTTATTCTTTTCTTCAAAACAGTCCCCTTTTTACTCCTTTCTTGTTTTCTTGCATAGATTCCATACTTTTCCATATTTTATCTTGTTATTACATTTAAGACTCATGCATCTTCATGTTCATATAAAACTTAGGTTTGCATGCATGTTTTTAGCTCAACCGAAAGTTTCAAAGTGTAGGACACTTACTTTCTTTAAATCTCTTGACCACCTTAGTTACACTCTTCAATATACTAGCTTAAACCCTCTTCATGCAACCGAAAATTTCATGTATTTTGCTCTCAAACATGACTGACTTTTGAGCTTCTCTCTTCCCCCATTCTTCCCTTTCTTCACGGCAAAGAAGAGCAGAAAAAAAAATGGGAAAAAGATGACAAGCTTTCATCATATACTTGATTTGATGGCTTGTATATTTTACTTATAAACCCTTTTCATTTCTTCATTTACTCTTTATTTACTAGGGGCATCCCCAAGGATAAATCATCTTTTACATGCATTATTTACTATTTAATAATCTTTTAATTTAATCCCTAAATTGCCTTGTTACAAGCTTAATTAAGCTTTATCAATTTTATCCCATTTTAAGGAGTACATTGTTACGTTAATTTCCTTCGTATTCTTTTAGTTCTACATTTTAAATCTAGACTTCACTAATTCGATTTCATTGGCTTACCAATCGGCTAAACCGATTAATTTGATCTAATTCCCTTTCTATTTCGAATTGGTGCACTAATTGCCCAATTGCGGACTTTAGGGACCAATTTGTATAATTCACAAGTTCACGGGCTCAATTGCTTCTAAGAATAATTAAAAATAATTAATTTCTACGGTGAAAACTTCTAGGACGGAAATGCGGATGTTACAGACGGGATTTTATTAAAGAGGCGCATGCATTTGTGCACGCTTCGACTCGCGGTTTTATAACAAGTAAGAAAGAGAAAATATTATTATTATTGATTATTATTATTGATTTCTTTTAAGAGTGTTTTATCTGTTGGGTCAAAGTAAAGTGTTATTAAATAGCCTAACATGCACGCGAGTGATAGGGTTTAATGCTTAGGGTTTAGAATTAGACATTAGGGGTTTAAATCCTAAACCCTAATATTTAATCAATGAACCATAGTCCCTAATCCTAAACCCTAAACAATAATCACTACCCTTTAAACTATAAAACCCTAATATTTAATCTATAGCTCATAGTCCGTAATCCTAGATCGAGGGTTTAGTGGTTAGGGTTAATTACTCATGCTTTAGGGTTTAATGCTTAGGGTTTAGAATTAGACATTAGGGGTTTAAACATTAAACCCTAATATTCAATCAATGAACCATAGTCCCTAACCCTAAACCCTAAACAATAACCACTACCCTCTAAACCATAAAACCATAATATTTAATCTATAGCTCATAGTCCGTAATCCTAGATTGAGGGTTTAGTGGTTAGGGTTAATTACTTATGCTCTAGGGTTTAATGCTTAGGGTTTAGAATTAGGCATTCGAGGTTTAAACCTTAAACCCTAATATTCAATCAATGAACCATAATCCCTAGCCCTAAACCCTAAACAATAACCACTACCCTCTAAACCATAAAACCCTAATATTTAATCTATAGCTCATAGTCCGTAATCCTAGATCGATGGTTTAGTGGTTAGGGTTAATTACTTATGCTTTAGGGTTTAATGCTTAGGGTTTAGAATTAGATATTAGGGGTTTAAACCCTAAACCCTAATATTTAATCAATGAACCATAGTCCCTAATCCTAAACCCTAAACACTATACATTTAATTACAAATAATAATAATAATAATAATAATAATAATAATAATAATAATAATAATAATAAAACTAATAATAATAATAAGCATAGTAAATATATAATAATAATAATTGTATTTAAGTATATAATAAATTAATAATAATAATAATAGTAATAATAATAATAATAATAATAATAATAATAAAACTAATAATAATAATAATAATAATAATAAAAACTAATAATAATAAGCATAGTAAATATATAATAATAATAATAATTGTATTTAAGTATATAATAATAATAATAATAATAATAATAATAAACCCTAACCACTAAACCCTAAACCCTAAACGCTAAAACCTAAACGCTAAAAACAAAAACCATAATCCATCAATATATATATATTACATGTACGTATGTACGTATCATTTTATGAACAGTAAACCCTAAACCCTAAACCCTAAACCCTAAAAACCATAATCCATCAATATATATATAATACATGTAGGTATGTTTGTATTAATTTAAGATCAATAAACCCTAAACCCTAAACCATAAAAACCATAATCCATCAATATATATATAATTAATGTAGGCATGTTTGTATTAATTTAAGATCAGTAAACCCTAAACACTAAACCCTTAAACCCTAAACCTTAAACCCTAAAAACCATAATCCATCAATATATATATAATTAATGTAGATTGTAGGCATGTTTGTATTAATTTAAGATCACTAAACCCTAAACCCTAAAAACCATAATCCATCAATATATATATAATTAATGTATGCATGTTTGTATTAATTTAAGACCAGTAAACCCTAAACCCTAAACACTAAACCCTAAAAACCATAATCCATCAATATATATATATATATAATTAATGTAGTCATGTTTGTATTAATTTAAGATCAGTAAACCTTAAACACTAAACCCTAAACCCTAAACCCTAAAAACCATAATCCATCAATATATATATATATATAATTAATGTAGACATGTTTGTATTAATTTAAGATCAGTAAACCCTAAACACTAAACACTAAACCATAAACCCTAAACCCTAAAAACAATAATCCATCAATATATATATATATAATTAATGTAGGCATGTTTGTATTAATTTAAGATCAGTAAACCCTAAACCCTGAAAACCATAATCCATCAATATATATATAATTAATGTAGGTATGTTTGTATTAATTTAAGATCCCTAAACCCAAACCCCAAACCCTAAACCCTAAACCCTAAAAATAAATCCAATAGTACCAACTATATATATATATCACATATATGTAATCCCTTAACCCTAAACCCTAAACCCTAAACTGTCAAAATAAAAATCATAATCCGTCAATATATATAATACACATAACACAATAAACCATAAACCCGAAGGAACCCGACCTGAAATGAACCCGACCTGAAACGAAACCGACCTGAAATGAACCCGACCTGAAACAAAACCGACCTGAAAAGAACCCGACCTGAAACGAAACCGACCTGAAACGAACCCGACCTGAAACGAACCCGACCTGAAATGAACCCGACCTGAAACGAAACCGACCTGAAATCAGCCTGTCAATTAACCGTTTTGACCCGACCTGAAATGAACCGACCTGAAATGAACCCGACCTGAAATGAACCCGACCCGAAATGAACCCGACCTGAATTGAACCCGACCTGAAATGAACCCGACCCGAAATAAACCCGAACCCGAACCGAATCGAGTCAAAACAAAAAATGACCCGAAATGACCTGTAACCGATTTGACCCGACCTGACAGAGCCCGACCTGAAACTCAACTGTTGACCTGTTTTTACATCCCTATTAACACATGTACTATACTACGAATGTGGCATGCCCATGCAAATAGTAATCGTAATACATATGCTAACTCAAAATTACGGGTTTACTTAAATGGTAAACTACATTGGTTGATTTGTCACAAACTTTTAGGGGCTTTCAATATAGTCATCGAAATCGAAAATTTTTCATTTCAGTCACTAAACCATTAAACCACTAATAATAGCTGATGTGGCACACTCAAATCTCAATTGATACAATTCAAAATTGGTTAGATCACATATTGAGCCACTAGAATTTCTAGGATTTTCAAAAGTTGCATCAAACTTTCCAAATTTTGCACTTCTGACCTCAAATTATCAAAGCTTTGCAATTTGGTCCTAACTTTTCTAGAATTCACAGTTCAATCACCACACTTCCATATTTTTAAAAAAATAATCCTTCAACTTAAAAACCATACACTTTAGTCCTAATTAAATTTTCTTAATTAAGCCCATAAATTTCATTTTGAGCCCAATAAGCTATGTGAACATTACTGATGTTACACCTTCTCGTCAAAGATATTAATAAGAAAGGTAACATTTTCACATCCCATTACAATTTTTTACTTAACGAAATATCTAGAGGCCTATGGTTAAGTGGAGGCTGGTTTGAGTGCTCGATCTTCATCAGAGGAGATCAATGACCAATGTGTGGCAACAAGTGGACATATTCTGAATATGATTTAGGAGTTTGAGATTACTACTCGACATGGGGCTGAGATTATAGAGATTGATGAGGGGTGATTCGGAAGGTCCAGACAAGGAGGGGAATGAGATGCTATTGAGCTAGCTGGATTACAACTTGTGATTTGGAATGATAAAGGATTGTGAGAGGATAATGATAAAGAGAGCTCGAAATTTTTGATTTTGGAGGAGACAATGGTTCCTATTGATAGGAATCAAGATATGGTTGTGATAAGTGAGACTTTTACGAATGAGGATATGATTGAGGAGGCGATGATAGGTACGCAATCTTTGAATTTATTCGCGACTCTAGAGATTAATATAGATAGATCAGTTGTATCGGGGATAGCATATATGGGTTTCGAGTTAATTGGTACTATTAATGATTGGCTTTCAGAGGAGGCAAAAGCCGCGGTATTTCATTTAAACGAAGTTGCTATAAAGGTTCTTGCTATGTCGAATCTGGCTTGGAGTTTCTTAAACCTTAATGAGCGAAGGGTGGTTGCAGAATGTATGAAGAATAGATGTCGTGGTCGACCAAGTTCGCATATGAGTAAGGCATTTGCTGGTTTGATTTGCTTAGTTGGGGGCATTTTGTTCTCATACTACAACGGTGCTACGTTGCACTGTAGTTGGTGTTGTGTTTTGTCATAAAGTCTGATGTTAGTATGGCATGGTTTTGTTTGCGTGTGGTATTATTGTAGCGGGTTGCATCGAGTATTGTTGGGTGATGAGTGTGTAAATGATCTATTTTGTATGCCCTTTTTACTTGGCTTTTGCATGTTTTTAAGCTCATATAGTTTGCATTTAGGTTAGATTGTATATACTTTGCATATGTATAGGGAGTTACGCCACCATAATGTCATATATATTGGTGCTTTTTATAGGAAAGATGGTGATTTGTGGTGCATGTGCAAGATATTGGTAATTGTTGGAGGAGTGTTGGAGCAGAAGATTAACGTATCACATGGCTGAAGCTGATGAGTCATAAAGAGTTGGAGATGAATCTACCTCTGCTCACGTGGACATTCTCCTATATACGGAACATTAAAGATAGCAGGGTCTTCTTTAATGAAGCCACGAGCACTTTAGGGTTTCTAAACCTTAGTTTCACCGCCTATATAAGAGAGACTTGGACGCTACCTCAAGGAGCGTGCCATTGTAAACAATGGTCCTTGTCTGAAGCTTGAAAAGAACCACCAGGTAGAAGCTAGTGAATTTTCCTCACAACTCACACCATCGAGAGAGGTCGACAGAGTGAGGGATCTGCAATAACAGTTGGACGACACGAATATAGTTTGTCGAGGATGCTTGACTCTTTTCTTTTCCTTGCTCGATAAAATGCCAAACTTAATACTTTTTGTTATGGATGTTTTAGGCTTAGACATTAGCTAAATACTTTAGTTAGGACTATTGCTTCTCAAGATTTTATGTTTTGATTACTTTATTATAATGTTTTAGTTGTTTTCCCTTTATCTATTTTGCTCATTGTTCTTCATGCGTAGTTCTTAAAAAATAATAGAGTTGTTAGGGTTCACGAAGATATGTATTACCTTAACTTCAATATTCTTAACTTCTAGGCATCGAGAGAGTTAGAAGTTCATTAGAAAATATTGTAGAGTAGATAAAGATCTTAATTGTAACCCCCCTAGACCCGCCTATGCGTTATCACAGATCTTAAGAAGTCACATTAAGGTCACATATTGAGCGACCAACGGTAAAAATACACATAAAACATTTTTTTTCAAAACACTTATTAAACTGCAAAACAAACTTCTGTTTAACATTCACTTTCATGAAATCATTTAAACATATAACAGGATTTCAGAAAAGCGTTTTACAGACACTATCATGAAACAATAATGATATGCATGCCCACTAACTATGTCGGTACCATACTCCAAAAGCAACACCGAGAAAACTCCTAACACTGATGTCGGTCATCGAGCCATGTTAGATTTCTTTTAACCTGCGATGGTTAAAACAACGTGAGCTTCGGAAAGTTCAGTAATACAGAACTACCAATGGATGCTATAAGTGACATGTAGGTAAAGGAAAATCATAGCATTATCATGATCTTTCGGGCAACAATAGGCTCCAAAATACAATCAAACATTTCAAAGAAGCGGTATACATGAAGATGATAGGATTGTTCTTTATTCAATCATTGAATATCATACTAAGAACCTATAGACCGAAGAATGAGTCATGATATGAATTACGGTAGTTGAGTAAGGGGCTTAGTGTTTGTTCCAACAGTGCAAAGCTAACACATACGAGGTATTGGTATGGTGAACATTATTTCACGGTTATATAATATTAGCGATGAGGTTCATTTTAGATTTCCTAACTACCCTCCAACCAAACTCCGGTATACAGTTCCCCAGAACTGCTACTATAACGGGCATTAACCTAGGCCCATTGGGCGTAGGTGCCAGCCTAAGGGGATACCTTAGGTACGGTACGGTACGGTAGGAATTACCCTAGCCGAAGCATAGGAACCTGTAACGGCAAGGAATTACCAGCCTGATCAGGGCTGAACCTACGGTGACTTCATACTCTATCCCAAGTCCCCCGGTAACGGTTTAGGTAGTGATAAAAGAAATCATTAGTAGTCGGTAATGATCGATAATAACAATATTCGGTAGCAATCATTGTTAATCAGTAATAACAGTGAACATAGAGTAAACTCTAGTTTTCGATGAAACGATAACTGGCGAGCATTGAAATTTTATTTTATTTTCTTTTTCTTTTTCTTTTGTTCAGATACATAGGTATATTTCGGTTTGATAAAAGTCATATTTCGTATCAAAAGACAACTTTGGTTCAGGATGGTAGAATATTTATATGCACCTTGGAACACACTAAAAGGACCCATTTATTTCTCTAAGATACTGGATATTACACGAGGAATGAAAACTCTGAGCTTTTGACATT
Organism: Hibiscus tridactylites; assembly: GCA_958450335.1. Lineage (NCBI taxonomy): Eukaryota > Viridiplantae > Streptophyta > Magnoliopsida > Malvales > Malvaceae > Hibiscus > Hibiscus tridactylites. Next base: position 75,647,124 of record OY288279.1, read on the forward strand.
TTGAACTAATTCCGGTAACGAGGCCCCGATTAAAGGGGAATTTGTAGCCAATATCACCAACCATGCATTTAAAAAAAGTTTTATTGTGATCATTCAAGATATCAACTATATTAAGGTTGTTTTGATCATTTTGGCTAACGAGGGCATTTTAGTCATTTTACTATCATGGGCAATTTTATAATTTAGCCCAATAATGACAAAATGACGATTTGCAATATTCAAGATTTCCAACGGTTTATCAAACCTCCAAAAACTCACTCAATCTAACATATCCCAACTCTACAATACTTGCCAAACATTGAGACGTAGGCGTTCTACGTGTATCATTTCCAAAATCAACTAGATAAAATGTTTGAACGGTCGTCATCATGTTTTTCCACCGGCTCACCACTGAGCATTCAAACTTATTTTCCAAGTGAAATCTTCCAACCTTATATTAGTATCATGAGTGATGGACATATATGAGTCATGCTTCATAACACTTAAGGGCATTTCAGTCATTCAAGCTTTATTTAGATTTTTTTTTAAATTTCATCAAAGGTAAATTTTTCCCATCCCGTTCAAGAGGGTATTTCGGCCATTTTAGAGCTCGGGATAGATCCATCATTTCCATCAATCATACCAATTATATAATTTTAATAATTTATGTACTAGATAGAGTTTCAGCCATTCCAGACAAATTCATTCATTTCAAAACTTGAGGGTATAAATGTCATTTCAATTAATTGGAAGGTTTCGATGCTCGAGATACTTTAGTGATTTCGGTCATTACACTTATCCTGATCAATTCAGTCTTATAGTACCTTCAATCCTTTAGTCATTTTAGTTGTTTCACTCAATTCGATAATTGAAAGTGCTTTGATAATTTCCGAACACACGAATAATTTCTTGTGAATTTATCTTCAAGGATTAATAAGAATTCAAGGAAATCCAAGCACTTCACAATCTCGAAGGTTTAAGTCTTGTTACCGTAACTCTCCAAGTAATTTGATGTTTTCAGATAAATCGATTGTTTAAGATCTAAGATAGATTTCTAGATTGCTTTCATTATTAAGGTCATTTTAGTCATTCAGATATCTCAAGGGCATTTTGTAATTTCTCATCATAACGTTTCGGGCACTAAATCTTTTATCAAGAACATAATCTAAAATTAAAGTTCCGAGGTTGTCGCTTTATCGAGTGTTCACTAAACTTGAATTTCTTATCGGTCATTTGTTCCTTTTTCGAGTCATTCGGTCTTAACCAATTTATTATCATTGTACCGTAACTGTATGACTTATAGTAATCGACGGTAATCACATGACCAATCATACAGTTCATGCATTAATCAATTACCAACATGTTCCATAAAGCAGACAGTAGGTAGTAAAGTATTACCTTGAATCCTTGCTACATCGGTTAACCCTTGAAACGAAATTTCAATACTCTTGAACCCGAATTCGACGTCCTCAGCCATTCGTATTCAAGAAACTGCGAGTGCCTTCAGATACACAAATTCCTATTTCAGTCTTTATAACATTGCTTTTAATTGAATAAATAAAATACATAAACATGCTCGAGTTCAAAGTCCAATTCGGAGGCTTTCGGGTTAGAATTTCATGAAACGGGCTTCAAAAACGGACTCAGGACGTCGAAAAATATTAAATAGGGCTTTTCGGGAAAAAATGACTAGGACGAGTTGACTCATTAAGTTGACTCACTAAGTTGACTCAAACAAGTTGACTCACTGAGTTGACTAGGACGAGTTGACTCATTAAGTTGACTCGGACGGGTCGGGTCGGATCGATCAACGGGTCGGGTCGGTCAACGGGTCGAGTCGGGTCGCAACTGGGCTTGGGCCAATTTGTTTGGACCGGTTTGGGGGCTCAGTTCAAGGCCAGACCGAGTCTGAGCCGGTTGGTTCCACAGCCACCGTCTAGGGCGGCCGGAAATCGCCTTGGACGGCGCGTGAGGCCCACGCGCGGCCCTAAACGGTCAGAAATGAGCCCGAAAACACCCCGATCACACCATTTTCCTTATTTTCTAAACTATAGCTCGATAAATTTAAGTTTTCAGCCAGAAAACTTACCGAACAGAGAAGGGGAAGACCGGTTTCGACGTAACTCCAGAGAGGAGGGAAACGACATCAGTTCGGTGAACGGGAGCTTGGGTTTTGCTCGCCTTACGACGGGGAATCCATCAACGGTGGCAGCGCGACGAATCGGCATCAACAATGACTGAAAACAACGGAAAACAAATCTGCCTCAAACCCTCGGTTCGTCGAATGTTTAACGCTTGATTGACGGCGATTGCGACTACGGTTACGCGAGTGACCTTAGGGGTTTTGATCGGGATGTCGGGGCGGTTCGTTCGGCGGTGGCGGTCACGGTTGAGCGATGGCACCGGATCGAGGGGCAATCGATGATGGGAGGTGAGGGGAAGATGAAGAGTCGGTCTGGGTTCCTTGGGAGAGAGGATCGAATTAAATGCTAGAGTGGGGGTTGTTGGGATATTTTGGGTGTATTATTATTTTATTCAGATTACAGAGAATAAAATAAAGGTGTGTGAGTTTAACACCAAGAGTTGTTATAGTTCAAACGGTTGGGGCTTTGGTTTGGAAACCTTAAGGTTGTGGGTTCAATTCCTCTTGGCAATAAATTACTATTTTTTTACTAGGGGTGTTACATTAATGGTTTACGCAGACATGTAATGCCAGTCGCTATAGCATTGTAATAAGTATTCAAGCATATATCTTTAGCTGTGACACCCCCAACCCGGGCCGGGAGTTAAGGGCGTCGGACGGAACAGAAAAGGCGGACAAACGGAACTTAACAGACAATTGCGGAAGCATTTTGATGACGTGATATTATTTTAATCGTTATTTCATTTTAATGCGCACGCGGAAAATGGGCTAACAAAAAGCTAAACAAACTTTTAATTAATCTTGTTACAAATTTTCGGGCCAATTTAAAACTTTTATTTTTATTATCATATCACTATTACAATTAAGCCATAATGTCAAATACTTAATTAACCAATTACATGCTAAACGAAAACCTTAATTAAATGGTCTAGGTGTATTCGAATTATTCCAAAATTACCAAATATTTAAGCAACCAATTTCATACATCACAATATAGATTCCAAATTCATATCATGGCATTTGATTTCCTTTACTTAGGACTTACAAAATAACATAGCTTATATGCCCCTAAACATGTCAAGCTATCGACTATGGACAACAAAAAGGGTCGACACAACCATTAGCTTGACTTACATTTTTACCAAAAATAATGAGGCTAACTACTTAGATACAAAACATGATTCTAGCCTCCTAACCAAACATCACGGAGCATGTAGTTTCAAACACCATTTCAAACTTAAGTTTCGACTAAATAAAACAAAACGGATCCTGAGACAGACTTCAAAGCCACCATCTAGGAGTCTAAAAATAAGACTTAGATCGTACATATTTCAAAATTGCAAACTTGATAACCTTGATCCAACGTAAGCTAGCTTTAGGGTCCGAGCTATCCTGCTAAGGTTGGGAAGAAGAAAACAGAGGAGCGGTAAGTACAAAAGTACTTAGCGAGGTAATGCTAAAACTAATTCATTCTTGAGCTTAAGCGTGATCAAACATTGAGGTTACTTAGCTAGGTTTATTAGCAATTCGGTATTCACCCAACTAAGCTCACACAAAATTCATACATATGGCAACATACAAGTCATATCAACATTCGTATCACATGCTTGAACACATAGCATATCACGATAATTTATTTCATGCTTATACATGATTCGAACAATAGCATATTTCATCTCATTTTCAGCATACTCAATATCATGCTTTAGCATTTAAATAAATCAAGATTTCATGCCAAACCATACATAGCATTTTCAACTTATCAAATCAAATTCACAATTTCACCATGGCATAACATTCGAATGATCTCAATTTATCATTCAAAAATCAGAATTCATCATCTCATAATCACATACATTCGAATAGGGTTATTACCCATTTTCACATAATCGAACTTGTAAGCATTTCTTATGCTTCTTAGCATAATCGGATAGGACCAATGTCCACATATCATAGCACTTCATTTCATAGTATATTCGGAAAGGATCATTGTCCACATAGCATAGCATTTCATATCATAGCATATTCAAAAAGGATCAATGTCCACATAGCATAACATTTTGCATCATAGCATATCATATTAAGTCACATTATTCTTTATCCACTTCATAAGCTTAAATAAATTAGCAAATTTCATTCAATTCATGCACTTCTTATCACATGCTAATTCTTGTCATTTCTTTAATGTAATTTCATAACACAAACATTTAAATTAACATTTTGCTCATGGTAGAATAGTCGTAACAGAATTTCGAGCCATCGGAAGGGTAACATGTAACGCATATCGGAGTTGTGTTGCCCGCGGCAACGTCATAAATTGCACAAAGCAATATCAAAGGTGATGCCCATAGCATCGTGTGTCTCAAACAGCAATCAAGATCACACATCTTATCAAGAGTACACAAAGTACTATCAAAGATTGCACAAAGCAATATCGGAGGGTGAGCTCAGACTCTAGGCATGCCGTTCTTATCTAGAACGTCCAAACGACCAAGGGCGGGATCTTGTTAAGTGATTAGTCCATTAATTCATTTCATGGGTATTTTTCAGAATTCACATTGCATACTCATTCGCTCATAACATGGCAGCAACATCATTCATACATAACATATGCATTTTCAAGCATAACATTTTCATGTCATAGGGCAGTCCACATAATCAGCATATCAATTATGATCAAAAATTCATTTCATGCTTTTCTACCATACAATCATTTACATGGGCAGTCCACATTTGTACATACTTCATCGATCATTAAAATCCACATCAACATAGAATTCATGGCAGTTAGCATCATGCAAAACAGTCCACAAATCGCATTTGATCAAACATGTATCACAAATTGCAATCATGCACTCAAATTCCTTTATAACTTCTTCCCTTACTAAACATATTACCGAATAGCATTTAGTCCAATTTCATGCATATAAAAATATAAATTTACAGAATATTAAAGTGGTTTGGACACTAGTCCCAACCCTAAGACAAAATTAAACTCATAAAATTACACTCACGATCCTTATGCTTGATCTCGAATTGAGATGCCTTTGCTTCTTCCTTTCGAACGATCGATCCTAGCTTCCTCCGAAGCTTCTTCGCTATTACGATCTTAACTCTCAACATTAAACAAATACACTATATTAGGAAGCAATTCAACCATACTAATTCACAATTCAAACATGAACTCCTAATTTCAATTCTGACTTTTTATTAAGCTAGTTCGAGGACTAGTTATCGTTTTAATCATAACTTTTAAATTACTTATCCAAAATTAACATATCATATACCGTTGAAAAGGTATTAAACCCAATTTTTCAGTCACATTAACCTCATATTTTTATCTTATTCGGATTAATACAGTTTATTACTTATTTATACTCAATTCGGCAATTCTGGACAGCATGCACTGCCCGACTTTAAAAATTCGTATCTTTCAAATTACATACTGAAATTTAGTTCCGTTTTCTCTCAATGATTCTAGACATACTAAAGTTTATACTGTATAAATTTCAGCTTCAAATACCCTATATTCGATTTTTAGTGAATTTCCAAAGTCACTGCTTTTACATTGAACTTCACTGGGCAGATTTCTTAATTAACACTTCAATTTGAACATACTCTTAATTACATACTTAAACCTAAATTTCTTTCATAGCATGACTTATTATACTTTTCAAGGGTATTTTTACAGTCCATGTAAGTTTCTAATTTCAACATTTAGGCATGCAAAGTTACCGATTTCTTCAAAACAGTCCTTAATCTTCACAAATTCGATCTCATGACCATTTTTAGTTCTAATCATCATACCATCTTCCTACTTCATTTTTCCAGCAATCATTAAACTTTTATAACCAAATGTTCATCCCTTAACAAGTTTCTCTTAGTAACCATTTTCAGATTTTGACTCTTAACAAATTTTCCAAAGCTCAAGATTTTATTCTTTTCTTCAAAACAGTCCCCTTTTTACTCCTTTCTTGTTTTCTTGCATAGATTCCATATTTTTCCATATTTTATCTTGTTATTACATTTAAGACTCATATATCTTCATGTTCATATAAAACTTAGGTTTGCATGCATGTTTTTAGCTCAACCGAAAGTTTCAAAGTGTAGGAGACTTACTTTCTTTAATCTCTTGACAACCTTAGTTACACTCTTCAATATCCTAGCTTAAGCCCTCTTCATGCAACCGAAAATTCATGTATTTTGCTCTCAAACATGGCTGACTATTGAGCTTCCCCTTTCCCCCATTTCTCCCCTTTCTTCACGGCAAAGAAGAGCAAAAATGGGAAAAAGATGACAAGCTTTCATCATATACTTGATTTGATGGCTTGTGCAATTACCTATAAGCCCTTTTTACTTATTCATTTATTCTTAATTTGCTAGGGGCAGCCTCAAGGATAATCCATCTTTTAAATGCAATATTCACTATTTAATAATCTTTTAATTTAATCCCTAAATTGCTTTGTTACAAGCTTTATTAGGTTTTATCAATTTCGTCCAATTTTAAGGAGTACCATGTTTTTTAATTTCTTTCGTATTCTTGTAATTCCACATTTTAAATCTAGACATCCCTAATTTAATTTCATTGGTTTACCAATCGGCTAGACTAATTAATTCGAATCTAATTTCCTTTCTAATCCGAATTGGTGCACTAATTGCCCAATTGAGGACTTTAGGGACTAAATTGCATAATTCACAAATTCGCAAGCTCAATTGCTTCTAAGAATAAATAAAATAATTAAATTTTACGGCGATAAATTCTAGGACGGAAATGCGGATGTTACAATTCCCTCCTCCTTAAAGAAAGAATTCGTCCTCGAATTCTTACCTGAACTGAATAAATGAGGATATTGCTTTCGCATCGTATCCTCGGGTTCCTAAGTTGCTTCTGTAACGTTATGATTCTTCCAGAGAATTTTAACAAGAGGGACACTCTTGTTACGAAGCCTTTTAATTTCTCGATCGAGAATCTGAACAGGTTCCTCTTCATAGGAAAAGTCAGGATTAAGTTCAACTTCTTCTGGTTCGAGAATGTGAGACGGATCGGATCGATAACGCCTTAACATAGAAACATGAAAGACATTATGGATCTTATCGAATTCAGGAGGTAGTGCAAGGCGATAAGCTACAGGACCAATTCTCTCAATTACTTCGAACGGTCCAATGAAACGCGGACTGAGTTTTCCTTTCTTTCCGAAACGAAAAACTTTCTTCCACGGAGAAACTTTGAGAAATACTTTATCTCCGATCTCATATTGGATGTCCCTACGCTTCAGATCAGCGTATGACTTCTGCCTATCAAAAGCTTGTTTCAAACGAGAATGAATGATTTGAACTTGCTCTTCAGTTTCCTAAAGCAGTTGAGGTCCTAAAATTTTATTTTCTCCGAGTTCAGACCAACACTAAGGAGTTCGGCATTTTCTTCCATACAGTGCTTCAAAAGGAGCCATCTGAATAGAAGACTGATAGCTGTTATTATAAGCGAACTCGATTAACGGCAGAGATTTCTCCCAATTTTTACCTAAATCGATGATACAAGCTCTAAGCATATCTTCAAGAATTTGAATTACTCGTTCAGATTGTCCGTCACTTTGAGGATGAAATGATGTGCTAACATTCAGCTTAGTTCCAAGAGCCTTATGTAGAGCTTTCCAGAATCGAGCTGTAAATCGAGGGTCTCGATCTGAAACAATAGAAGTTGGAACTCCGTGTAAACGGATAACTTCTCGAACGTACAGTTCTGCTAAGGTCTCAAGACTATAATTCATTCGCACCAGAATGAAATGTGCTGACTTAGTGAAACGATCAACGATTACCCAGACAGCATCACACTTTCTAGGAGAGTCAGGGAGACCAGTTACAAAATCCATCGTAATCCGTTCCCATTTCCATTGCGGAAATTCAAGAGGCTGAAGTAATCCAGTAGGAGCACGATGTTCAGCTTTGACTCGCTGACAATTAAGACATCTTGATACAACGTCATTGATAGCCGATTTCATTCCAGACCACCAATACAAGGGCTTGAGATCCTTGTACATCTTAACAGATCCAGGGTGGATTGAAAAAGAACTTTGATGGGCTTCTTGCAGAATTTCAGCTTGTAATTCTTTATTATTAGGAACACAAATCCGATCTTTGAAATATAGAAGACCATTTGATTTGACAGAAAAGTCAGGATTAGATTCAAGCTTAGACAAGATTCTCTGAAGTTCCGGATCAACTTGCTGAAGTTCTTTGATTCTAGAAATCATAACAGATTGAACTTGGAGTTCGTTCAGATAATTCCGAGCTTTACATAGACAAAAATGAGCATTGATGGCCAAAGAAGCTATGAATAAACAAATCAAAGGTATTACTTGGAAAGCAAGACATTATTCGAATGGTTTAGAGAATTTTCAAGATTGAACATTTTAGATTTCAAGAATTTCGAAAGACATACCGAGGTTCGGTTTCCGACTCAGAGCATCGACAACCACGTTAGCTTTTCCAGGATGGTAATTGATGGTCAAATCATAATCCTTGAGTAATTCCAACCACCTTCTTTGTCTAAGATTCAGATCTTTCTGAGTAAGCAAGTATTTCAGACTTTTGTGATCGGTGAATAGCTTACACTTCTCACCGTACAAATAATGCCGCCAAATTTTCAGTGCAAAAACAATGGCTGCTAATTCAAGATCATGAGTTGGATAGTTTAGCTCGTGAGGCTTAAGTTGTCGAGAAGCATATGCAATCACATTACCTTCCTGCATCAAGACGCATCCAAGGCCGGAATGTGATGCATCACTGTAAACAACAAATTCTTTTCCAGACTCAGGCTGAATGAGAACAGGAGCACAAGTCAAGGCTTGTTTAAGCTGATCAAAACTTCTTTGTTGTCCTTCGGACCACTTAAATGATTCACTATTTCTAAGCAATTTGGTTAGCGGTGCAGCAATTACCGAAAATCCTTTCACAAATCTCCGATAATATCCAGCTAAACCAAGGAAACTGCGGACCTCGCTTACATTGCTCGGAGGTCGCCATTCAAGAATTGACTGAATTTTCTTAGAGTCAACTTTGATTCCTTCGGCTGAAATAACATGTCCGAGGAAAGACACTTCTGAAAGCCAGAATTCACATTTAGTGAATTTAGCGAATAGCTAATTTTTTCGGAGTGTCTGGAGTACAATCCGAAGATGTTGAGCATGTTCTTCTCTATTACGGGAATAGACCAGAATATCGTCGATGAATACGACAACAAACTTGTCAAGATGAGGCTTGAATACTATGTTCATCATATCCATTAATGCAGCAGGGCATTCGTTAACCCGAATGGCATCACCAGAAATTCGTAATGACCATAACGAGTTCTGAAAGCAGTTTTGGGTATATCTTCGTCTTTCACCCTCATCTGATAATATCCAGATCAAAGGTCAATTTTAGAGAACACACCAGCATCTTTCAGCTGATCAAACAGATCTTCAATTCGGGGCAATGGATACTTATTCTTGATAGTGACTCTGTTCAATTGCCGATAGTCAATGCAAAGTCGCATCGTTCCATCTTTCTTTTTCACAAAAAGAACAGGAGCACCCCAGGGAGAAGTGTTGGGTCGAATGAAACCCTTATCTTCTAATTCTTGAATTTGCTTCTTGAGTTCTTGCAATTCAATTGGTGCCATACGATAGGGCGTAATGGACACAGGATTAGTTCCGGGCTGAACTTCAATTTTGAACTCAACTTCTCGAATTGGAGGAAGTCCAGGGAGTTCCTCAGGAAAAACATCAACAAATTCAGATACAACAGGCATTTCTGTTAAGCCAAAATCTAATTCGTCTTGCAAGGCCATAGCAGCAAAAATAGATGTTGGTTTCCTGTCAATTAGCAGAATTGATTCTTTTCCTAATCCCCTTAAGTACAGTCTTTTATTCTGACAATCAATCCAGGCTTCATGTCTACTCAACCAGTCTAACCCTAGTATTAGGTCAAACTCACACTTAGGTAGAACATACAGATCACAGGGAAAAGGTACATTTCGAATAGAGACAAGGCTATTCTTACAAATCATGTTGATTGGTAAGTCACCTCCTATAGGGTTTGAGACAATTAACCCAGTTTTAACAAATTCAGGCTTTAACTGTAACTTGTCGATTAAGTGAGAACACACAAAAGAATGAGTTGATCCTGAATCAATTAAAGCATAAACAGGAGTAAGGTTTAGTTCAACCGTACCCGCAATAACATCCGGAGACTCTTCCTCATCTTTGCCACGGATATGATAGACTCGAGCTGGAGCTCGTGATTCCTGATGTGTGGTGGCTTTCGACTGATTGCTTCTGCCTTTGCCTTGATTCCCAGACTGAGCTTGCCTAATATTCTTGTTCCGATTGGATTGAACAAGACTCGGATTGGCAGAGTTTTGAGCTGAAGCTTTATCTCTCATCACTGGGCAATCTCTGATATAGTGGTCACTTCCGCCACAAGCAAAACATAAGTTGGCCTGCTTTCGGCACTGGCCAGAATGTGGTTTCTGACAATGCTGACAAACGGCAACCCTTTCTGAATTCCCAGGGCTGTTAACAGATATGACTGGAATAGAAAGTCTACTCACAGAATGAGGCTTCGGCGTGAAGTTACTACGAGGTGCTGGATTATACGAAGAAGTACCTTCTTTAAAGCTTCTAGACTTCTTCGATTTCCAGTGAGACTTGTCATCACTCTTACGCTTCTTATCGTGACAGTAACCGCTTTTCCTCTTTTCTGCGGTCCGAAACTTAGATTCCGTAGCAATGGCTCGATTTACGAGAGTTTGAAAGTCCGTGATATCCAGGGCGGTAAACATCGGACTCAGTTCATCATTTAGACCGTCAATGAACATACGACACTTTTCTTTTTCTGTCTTGATGTGCTCAGAACCATACTTGCAGTACTTACAGAAATCAGCCACGTACTGCTCTATTGGGCGTCCCGCTTGCTTCAGATGCAAGAAACGCTTTCTTCGATCGGCCAGGTACTGTTCACTGATGTATTTCTTCTTGAATTCGTCTACAAAGAATTTCCAGTTCACAGATTCAACTGGAGCAGTTAGTGTTGTAGTTTCCCACCAATTCAAGGCTTCATCAGCAAGTAAGGCTACAACGCATTCGAGCTTATGCTCATCGGAGCACTGAAGTTGCTTAGTCAATATCTGAGTAGTTCTTTCTAACCAATACTCAGCTTCTTCAGGCTTCTCGTCAATAGAGCCTGCAAAAGTATAGGCTCGGTGCTGAGCAAGCTTTTCAATAGGAGCTCTGCTAGGGGCAGCAGCTACCGGAGCAGGTTGTTCATGTCTCATGTTCGTCAAAAGCTTATCGAACATTTCTTTCATGCTCAGGAGACAATCTCTTTGAACATTCTGAACAGTCGGATTGTCAGTGTTCGTCCGAGGCTGAACAGGAGATTGTTGTCGAGTGTTATCAGGTACAGGAGGGTTATCCTTATCCGGAGGGTTTTCTTTCATACGAACACTATCCCCTTCACTTGAGGATTCTCGAGGACTTTCATCGTCTCGAGCTAAGTGAGTCTCTTTCATTCTAATTCAGATCAAACAAATTTCAAGTTAGGATCAAGTCACAAGTAACAATATGTATGATCCCTAGGTGGCTTGACTAAACTAATGACGCACACAGAACACATTCAAAGCCTATAGGACCTATTACCTAAAAAGCTCTGATACCAAACAAATGTGACACCCCCAACCCGGGCCGGGAGTTAAGGGCGTCGGACGAAACAGAAAAGGCGGACAAACGGAACTTAACAGACAATTGCGGAAGCATTTTGATGACGTGATATTATTTTAATCGTTATTTCATTTTAATGCGCACGCGGAAAATGGGCTAACAAAAAGCTAAACAAACTTTTAATTAATCTTGTTACAAATTTTCGGGCCAATTTAAAACTTTTATTTTTATTATCATATCACTATTACAATTAAGCCATAATGTCAAATACTTAATTAACCAATTACATGCTAAACGAAAACCTTAATTAAATGGTCTAGGTGTATTCAAATTATTCCAAAATTACCAAATATTTAAGCAACCAATTTCATACATCACAATATAGATTCCAAATTCATATCATGGCATTTGATTTCCTTTACTTAGGACTTACAAAATAACATAGCTTATATGCCCCTAAACATGTCAAGCTATCGACTATGGACAACAAAAAGGGTCGACACAACCATTAGCTTGACTTACATTTTTACACAAAATAATGAGGCTAACTACTTAGATACAAAACATGATTCTAGCCTCCTAACCAAACATCACGGAGCATGTAGTTTCAAACACCATTTCAAACTTAAGTTTCGACTAAATAAAACAAAACGGATCCTGAGACAGACTTCAAAGCCACCATCTAGGAGTCTAAAAATAAGACTTAGATCGTACATATTTCGGAATTGCGAACTTGATAACCTTGATCCAACGTAAGCTAGCTTTAGGGTCCGAGCTATCCTGCTAAGGTTGGGAAGAAGAAAACAGAGGAGCGGTAAGTACAAAAGTACTTAGCGAGGTAATGCTAAAACTAATTCATTCTTGAGCTTAAGCGTGATCAAACATTGAGGTTACTTAGCTAGGTTTATTAGCAATTCGGTATTCACCCAACTAAGCTCACACAAAATTCATACATATGGCAACATACAAGTCATATCAACATTCGTATCACATGCTTGAACACATAGCATATCACGATAATTTATTTCATGCTTATACATGATTCGAACAATAGCATATTTCATCTCATTTTCAGCATACTCAATATCATGCTTTAGCATTTAAATAAATCAAGATTTCATGCCAAACCATACATAGCATTTTCAACTTATCAAATCAAATTCACAATTTCACCATGGCATAACATTCGAATGATCTCAATTTATCATTCAAAAATCAGAATTCATCATCTCATAATCACATACATTCGAATAGGGTTATTACCCATTTTCACATAATCGAACTTGTAAGCATTTCTTATGCTTCTTAGCATAATCGGATAGGACCAATGTCCACATATCATAGCACTTCATTTCATAGCATATTCGGAAAGGATCATTGTCCACATAGCATAGCATTTCATATCATAGCATATTCAAAAAGGATCAATGTCCACATAGCATAACATTTTGCATCATAGCATATCATATTAAGTCACATTATTCTTTATCCACTTCATAAGCTTAAATAAATTAGCAAATTTCATTCAATTCATGCACTTCTTATCACATGCTAATTCTTGTCATTTCTTTAATGTAATTTCATAACACAAACATTTAAATTAACATTTTGCCCATGGTAGAATAGTCGTAACAGAATTTCGAGCCATCGGAAGGGTAACATGTAACGCATATCGGAGTTGTGTTGCCCGCGGCAACGTCATAAATTGCACAAAGCAATATCAAAGGTGATGCCCATAGCATCGTGTGTCTCAAACAGCAATCAAGATCACACATCTTATCAAGAGTACACAAAGTACTATCAAAGATTGCACAAAGCAATATCGGAGGGTGAGCTCATACTCTAGGCATGCCGTTCTTATCTAGAACGTCCAAACGACCAAGGGCGGGATCTTTTTAACTGATTAGTCCATTAATTCATTTCACGGGTATTTTTCAGAATTCACATTGCATACTCATTCGCTCATAACATGGCAGCAACATCATTCATACATAACATATGCATTTTCAAGCATAACATTTTCATGTCATAGGGCAGTCCACATAATCAGCATATCAATTATGATCAAAAATTCATTTCATGCTTTTCTACCATACAATCATTTACATGGGCAGTCCACATTTGTACATACTTCATCGATCATTAAAATCCACATCAACATAGAATTCATGGCATTTAGCATCATGCAAAACAGTCCACAAATCGCATTTGATCAAACATGTATCACAAATTGCAATCATGCACTCAAATTCCTTTATAACTTCTTCCCTTACTAAACATATTACCGAATAGCATTTAGTCCAATTTCATGCATATAAAAATATAAATTTACAGAATATTAAAGTGGTTCGGACACTAGTCCCAACCCTAAGACAAAATTAAACTCATAAAATTACACTCACGATCCTTATGCTTGATCTCGAATTGAGATGCCTTTGCTTCTTCCTTTCGAACGATCGATCCTAGCTTCCTCCGAAGCTTCTTCGCTATTACGATCTTAACTCTCAACATTAAACAAATACACTATATTAGGAAGCAATTCAACCATACTAATTCACAATTCAAACATGAACTCCTAATTTCAATTCTGACTTTTTATTAAGCTAGTTCGACGACTAGTTATCGTTTTAATCATAACTTTTTAATTACTTATCCAAAATTAACACATCATATACCGTTGGAAAGGTATTAAACCCAATTTTGCAGTCACATTAACCTCATATTTTTATCTTATTCGGATTAATACAGTTTATTACTTATTTATACTCAATTCGGCAATTCTGGACAGCATGCACTGCCCGACTTTAAAAATTCGTATTCAAATTACATACTGAAATTTAGTTCCGTTTTCTCTCAATGATTCTAGACATACTAAAGTTTATACTGTATAAATTTCAGCTTCAAATACCCTATATTCGATTTTTAGTGAATTTCTAAAGTCACTGCTTTTACATTGAACTTCACTGGGCAGATTTCTTAATTAACACTTCAATTTGAACATACTCTTAATTACATACTTAAACCTAAATTTCTTTCATAGCATGACTTATTATACTTTTCAAGGGTATTTTTACAGTCCATGTAAGTTTCTAATTTCAACATTTAGGCATGCAAAGTTACCGATTTCTTCAAAACAGTCCTTAATCTTCACAAATTCGATCTCATGACCATTTTTAGTTCTAATCATCATACCATCTTCCTACTTCATTTTTCCAGCAATCATTAAACTTTTATAACTAAATTTTCATTCCTTAACAAGTTTCTCTTAGTAACCATTTTCAGATTTTGACTCTTAACAAATTTTCCAAAGCTCAAGATTTTATTCTTTTCTTCAAAACAGTCGCCTTTTTACTCCTTTCTTGTTTTCTTGCATAGATTCCATATTTTTCCATATTTTATCTTGTTATTACATTTAAGACTCATATATCTTCATGTTCATATAAAACTTAGGTTTGCATGCATGTTTTTAGCTCAACCGAAAGTTTCAAAGTGTAGGAGACTTACTTTCTTTAATCTCTTGACAACCTTAGTTACACTCTTCAATATCCTAGCTTAAGCCCTCTTCATGCAACCGAAAATTCATGTATTTTGCTCTCAAACATGGCTGACTATTGAGCTTCCCCTTTCCCCCATTTCTCCCCTTTCTTCACGGCAAAGAAGAGCAAAAATGGGAAAAAGATGACATGCTTTCATAATATACTTGATTTGATGGCTTGTGCAATTACCTATAAGCCCTTTTTACTTATTCATTTATTCTTAATTTGCTAGGGGCAGCCTCAAGGATAATCCATCTTTTACATGCAATATTCACTATTTAATAATCTTTTAATTTAATCCCTAATTGCTTTGTTACAAGCTTTATTAGGTTTTATCAATTTCGTCCAATTTTAAGGAGTACCATGTTTTTTAATTTCTTTCGTATTCTTGTAATTCCACATTTTAAATCTAGACATCCCTAATTTAATTTCATTGGTTTACCAATCGGCTAGACTAATTAATTCGAATCTAATTTCCTTTCTAATCCGAATTGGTGCACTAATTGCCCAATTGAGGACTTTAGGGACTAAATTGCATAATTCACAAATTCACAAGCTCAATTGCTTCTAAGAATAAATAAAATAATTAAATTTTACGGCGATAAATTCTAGGACGGAAATGCGGATGTTACATTAGCAATAATCCCAATTTTCATAATTATCTGTTATTTGTCGCACCTATTCATCTTAATCATAGCTATCTTCAGTTTAATTGTTTTAGTTTTAAGTAAATCAACAACCACCATTATATGCAAACACATTCTTAAGTTCAAAAACATTGTAATTATTGATCCAAGATTGAAGTAGACAATTTGGTGTAGAATCAAAGAAATCAATTGTGAAAATCAAAAGCAAGATTAAAAGATGAATCCATAGGATTCTTAGAGATAAAATAGTAATTTGGTTGCTGAGAATTTGAGAGAAAGTAGTTACGTAAAATAACATTTTAACTAATTAAAACAAAACCATTTAAAATCATTTTATTTTATTTTATTAAATTCTTTTAAACTTTTTAAAAATAGCCAAAATTAAGGGAAAAGTCTGATAAAACAAAGTGGTTAAATAGCTCCTTAAAGATTTTAAATTTTGACCCCTTTTACGATTTAGTCATGAAAAAAGTTTTGAAAAATTTACATTTTAGTCACCAATCCAAAATGTCATTTAATCGAATTTTTTTTACCAAATTACCATCTCAATTATGTTTAACGTATTAATTAAACATTTTAGATTATTTTTACATGTTTTATTTTAGCCAAAAAACATTCATTTGCATTTATTTCCTGAAAATAATTCGAATTGACTAATCCGGTTCACCCGAACCGTCTAATCTATCTAGAGGAGGCAAAAGTCGAGGTACTTCATTTTATCGGAGCTCCTAAAAAGGTTCAAGCTATGTTGGATCTGGATTTGAGTTTTTTAAAACTTGATGAGCGAAGGGTGATCATATAATGTATGAAGAAGAGATGTCGTGGTCGACCAAGGTCGTAGAAAACTAAGGCGTTTGCTGGTTTGATTTCCTGAGTTGGGGGCACTTTGTTTTGATTACGTGTAGTATTGTTGTAGTGTATTGCATCGAGTATTGATGGGTTTGTAATTACAACTTCTGCGATGAATTGAGGTGTTGTTCTTTTTTGTTTCAGTAGCGTGTGTTGAAATTAGTTATGAGGTTGTTATGTTGTTAGCTTAGCAGTTAATTAGTTTTCTTATTAGTTAGCTAAATTGCTTTTGTATATAAATACCAGTTTGTAGATTGTAATTGGATATAATATCATAAATAAAAATCCTCTTTCAATCTCTCAACATGGTATCTAGAGCCCGGTTGGTTATTGGGTTTGTTAGCCCATTTCCCTGATCTGTTAGGGCAGTTTCTCATTTCTCATTCATTTCGTTCCTTTTCCTTTATCGTCTTTTTCCCTAAATTTCACGAGTGTTGCCATGCCGTCGTCGGAAACCACCACTACCGTCGATTTCAGTCACGCGTTATATCTCCATCCGTCCGACACTCCGGGAGCTCTTCTTGTCTCTCATCACCTCACCGGAGTCGAGAATTACAATGTATGGAGCCGGTCTATGCAGATCGCCCTCCTTGCGAAAAACAAATTAGGGCTTATTGACGGAAGCTGTCGTCGATCTAGTTTCACTTGTGCCTTGGAATCTCAGTGGGATCACTGCAATGCGATTGTTCTCTCCTGGATTCTCAACGCTGTTAGTCAAGAGTTGTCTGCCGGTGTCGTCTTTGCGTCGGGTGCGGTGCTCGTCTGGGATGATTTGAAGGAGCGTTTTGATAAAGTGGATGGTTCGCGGATTTTCTTTCTTCACAGAGAAATCACAACCCTAGTTCAAGGTGAATCCTCAATTTTGGCTTATTTTACAAAATTGAAGTTACTGTGGAGTGAATACAATGCGTTGGTACTTTTCTCAACTTGTGATTGCGAAGCGTCTCAAGAAAATCAAGATCAGCTTCTTCAGCAATGATTGTTCCAGTTTCTAATGGGATTAAACGAGACGTACTCCGCTGTTCGAAGTCAGCTTCTTCTCATGAAGCCACTGCCTACGGTGAATCAGGCTTACTCGATGCTGGTTCAAGTAGAATCAAATCGTTTTCATTTGTCTGGCATCACACCGCTGTCAGATACGACGGTGATGTATTCACAATCTGCTTCCAATTCGTCTTCTCGCCGCTGGTTTAATGGAGTTTGTGCTCACTGTGGAGTCAAAGGTCACAAGAAAGAGATGTGTTATCGTCTCGTCGGTTTTCCTTCGGATTTTCGTTTCACCAAGCGAAAGGAACCTCAGGCTGCCATGGCAACTAGTGGTGATCTCTCCGATGATGCTCCTCTACCTATGTTTGCACCTCCTGTGTCTTCTGTTGCACCGTCCGTTCCAACTTTTTCACAAGAGCAGTACAACCAGATTTTGGCCTTGCTTCAGAAGGCTCCTCCTGAGTCAGCTGTAAATGTTGCAGGTAATGGCTTCTCCTGTAAGTCAACTCATTCCTCTAGTACCTGGATCCTGGACACTGGAGCCACCGATCATGTAACTTTAGATTTTCATGGCCTAATAAATTCAATTTCATGTGCTTCGAATTCCAGATCCGTTCGCCTCCCAAATGGTAAAAATGCTCCTATAACTCACATTGGATCTGTTGCTCTCACAAATACCTTGATTCTCCATAATGTTTTATTTGTTCCTGATTTTCGTTTTAACCTCATTTCTGTTTCTCAGCTCACTTCCATTCAAAATTGTGTTGTATTCTTTTACCCTCATTTTTGTTTACTGCAGGAACTCTCCACTGGAAGGATGATGGAGATTGGTAGGATGGTTGGAAGCTTGTATCTGTTTCAGTCACCCTTTGTTGTTAGTTCATCAAGCTCAAATTTGCTTCAGGTTTCTTCACTTTCGAAATCTTTTTTTTTTTGCCTTTTTGATTCTTTTGCCTGTCAAACTACTGTTGATACTACCAAATTGTGGCATGCTCGTTTAGGGCATGCTAGTCTGAATAAAATGCACAAATTAAATGTTGCTGATAATTTGCACTTCAATATTGCTCACATTAGTGACTGTGCTGTTTGTCCTTTAGCCAAACAAACTAGGTCTTCTTTTCCTCTTAGTACTTCAACATCCTTAAAAGCCTTTGACTTAGTGCACATTGACTTATGGGGTCCATATCGTATATCTACTCATTCAGGACATCGTTTCTTCCTTACTATTGTGGATGATTACAGTCGTATGACTTGGGTTCACTTGTTAAGATTAAAATCTGATTCAGTTCTTGCTCTTAAAAAATTCTTTGCAATGATTAAAACTCAATTCTCATCCACTGTTCTTACTTTGCGAAGTGATAATGGTACAGAATTTTTTAATTCTGAATGTTCCCTTATTTTTTCCTCTCTTGGGATTGTACATCAAAGCAGTTGTGTTCATACACCCCAGCAAAATGGGGTGGCTGAACGAAAGCATAGACACCTCCTTGAGGTTGCTCGTGCACTGCGTTTTCACTCTAAAGTGCCCATCAAATTCTGGGGAGAATGTATCCAAGCTGCATGTTATTTAATTAACTTGTTGCCTTCTTCTGTTCTTCATTGGAAATCTCCCTTTGAATTTTTTTTTTGGTCATTCTCCTTCTCTTTCTCATCTTAAAGTGTTCGGATGTTTAGCTTATGCTACATCCTTAAATAATTCTGATAAATTTTCTCCTCGTGCAATTCCTTGTGTTTTCATGGGTTATTCTCAAACTCAAAAAGGTTATATTCTCTTCAATCTTGTTACCAAAAAATTTCTTGTCAGTAGGGATGTTCTCTTCCATGAACATCTTTACCCTTTTACTTTTTCTCAGGATCATACATCTTATTTTCCTGGACCTTGTTCTGTTCCAAATTCTGAGTTTTTATTTCTTGATCTTTCAACAAGTGAACCTCAGTTGCATACATCTCACCCTGAACCTACATCTCAACATGAACCTACTTCTCAACCTGAACCTACTTCTCAACCTGATCACCTTGAACCTACATCTGGTTCTTCCCCTGTTCATGAGTCTCCACCTGTTCATGTGTCTAGGCACACCATTGTTTCTCAACCTGCAAGTGTTTCTCAACCAGCACCTGTTTCTACCAGACCTTCTCGTGTGTCTAGACCTCCTGCCTGGTTACATGATTATGTTACATCCTACCATCCATCTACTGCATCTTCTTCATCCTCCAATGTTTCAGGGCAGTTTTCTATTTCCAATTATATTTCTTATCATCATTTACCTCCTCACACTCAAGTTTTTTTATCCTCCACTTCTTCTTCTATTGAACCTCATACCTATTCTGAAGCCATTAAAAATCCTTTGTGGATTCAAGCCATGAAGGAGGAAATATTGGCCTTGGAGTCTAATGCTACGTGGGAATTGGTTCCTTTGCCTCCTGGTAAGGTACCTATTGGATGCAAATGGGTATACCGTATCAAATATAAAGCTTCAGGTGACATTGAGCGTTACAAGGCTCATCTTGTAGCTAAGGGCTACACACAACGTGAAGGCATTGACTACAGTGATACCTTTTCACCTGTTGCGAAGATGGTTACTGTTAGAACTGTTCTTACTCTTGGTGCTATTTTCCACTGGCCTCTTCATCAAATGGATGTCCATAATGCATTCTTGCAAGGTTCCCTTGATGAAGAAGTCTACATGACACTTCATGAAGGCTTTTGCAGTCAGGGGGAGAAATTGGTATGCAGACTGCAAAAGTCACTGTATGGGCTCAAACAAGCCTCAAGGCAGTAGAATTTAAGGCTCTCTGAGACTCTGATAAGTGCTGGTTTTGAACAAAGCAAGCATGACTATTCTTTATTTGTTAAGAAGAGACAAGGAAAGCTGGTGGTTATACTTATTTATGTGGATGATTTGGTAATTACTGGAAATGATAATTTGATGATTGATGAACTTAAAAGTCTCTTGAATAACAGCTTCAAGATAAAGGATCTTGGAGAGTTGAAGTATTTCCTTGGGCTAGAAATCTTGAGATCTTCACAAGGTATAGTGGTTAGTCAAAGAAAGTATGCTCTTGAGCTTATTGAAAGCACATGCCTAGGAGGTGCGAAGCCAGTTGCATCACCATTAGAGCAGAATTTCAAGCTTACAACACCTGAGTTTGATGAAGGAGCTCCTTGTGCAATAACAGATGAGTTAATACAAGATAAATCAGTTTATCAACGATTAATAGGGAAGCTGATTTACTTAACATACACAAGGCCAGACATTACCTTTGCAGTTCATCATCTTAGTCAGTTCATGCAGAGCCCAAAAGAGTCTCACTTAGCAGCAGCAATGAGAGTAGTACGATATATTAAGAGGAGTCCAAGGCAGGGAATTTTCTTGAAGGCCTCTGATAACTGTAAAATAGAGGCATTTTGTGACTCGAATTGGGCTTCATGTCCAATGTCCAGAAGATCAATCACTGGTTTCTTCATTAAAATTGGAGGTTCGTTAGTATCCTGGAAATCCAAGAAACAGAGTACTATTGCAAGGTCATCTGCAGAAGCAGAGTATAGGAGTATGGCGATGACAACTGCAGAGATTATATGGTTGAAAGGGTTGCTGAGTGAATTTGAAGTAAACAACAAAGAACCAGTAACAGTGTTTTGCGACAGCAAAGCAACTATCCAAATTGCTGCAAATCCTGTGTTTCATGAACGTACGAAACACATAGAGATAGACTGCCATTTTGTAAGAGAGAAGATTCAAGAAGGTTTGCTGCAAACTGAATACATTGCTACTGGAGAGCAAATTGCAGATATGATGACCAAAGCCTTGGGAGTGCAACAACATAACTATTTACTAGGCAAGTTGGGGATTAAAAATGTGTTCAAACCTCCAACTTGAGGGGGAGTGTTGAAATTAGTTATGAGGTTGTTATGTTGTTAGCTTAGCAGTTAATTAGTTTTCTTATTAGTTAGCTAAATTGCTTTTGTATATAAATACCAGTTTGTAGATTGTAATTGGATAAAATATCATAAATAAAAATCCTCTTTCAATCTCTCAACATCGTGTTTAGTTGTGAGGAGTTGGTTTTGACCGATTGATGCGTGTTGGGCGTGTTGACATTTTCGTGTTTTATCATTGGGCGGGACCCTAGCTGTTTTGCAGTAATATTGGTTAATTTTGTAGTTTGTTGTACTCTTTTCCTTCTTCCGATAAAGATGAAGTTTTTAATGAAGTATAAAATCAATAATCTTAGGTGCGTAGTTTTGTACTGCTTCTCTATATGATTTTTAGGTGTTGCTTTGTCATTTTCTTTTTATAAAATCATATTTTGTTGATAAAAAAAAAGCTATGTGCTAAGCATGAGGTTTTTTTTTTATGTTTTGAACGTGGCACACCGAAATCTCAACGAGATATAACTTAAAATTGGTAAATCATAGATTGACTAACTTAGAATTCTAGGATTTTTCATAACTGGCACAGGACTTTTCAGATATTCTACTTTTGACCTCAAATTACCGAAACTAAAAATTTTGGTCATGATTTTGCTAGAATTCACAGTTCAACCATTAGACTTCCAGATTTTTTTAGACATGTACCCTTGAACTTCAAAACCTTACAAGAAAAAAAAGGAAACATGAAAATGGATTGGATGTTGAACTTAGGTCATTAAGAAATATTTACAATTTATATTTTAATAAAATAAATAAAATTAAGGATGAGCCTACCACGTGCGACGAACACCGATGAACACCACTAATGATGAACACCGCTGAACACCATTAAATTAATTAATAAAGATTTAAAATTTTAAGGACTCGTCATACAATTAATAATTATTTTTAAAATTTTAATTAAATTATTTTTTATATATATTAAAATTTTATTTTTTAATAAGGGTAAACTATATATTTAGTACCTCACCTATTTTCGTATTTCTATTGAACCCTCATTATTTAAATATTATTTCAATTTGACCCTATTCTTTATAAAAATAATTTAACCCTTAACCCTCAACCTAAAACCCTAAACTATTAAACCTTAAACCCTTAAACTCTTAAACATATACCCTAAATCATATACCATTAAAAATAATTTCACCATCATCGATTCAATTCAATTCAATGAATTGTTGAATTCTCCTAAAAAAATTAATTAAATTATTTTTTATATATGATAAAATTATTTTTTGGCACAACTGATGGATCAATCCAGTACAGTAACCATTCAAAACATCGAAATAATTTCACCAGTTTCCATCCCTTTGCTCCATAAAAAAATGGAGGATCTCGATGAGCAAAGGGTGTGGCTTGAATCACCATTGGTAAATTCTCAACAGAGATTTGACAAAAATGAAATCCTTGCAGAGATGAAGAAGCAGCTGATGTTAGCAGGCCCACTGTGTTTGTTAATTTCTTGATATTCGCTCTGCAGCTTATCTCGGTAATGTTTGTCGGTCATCTCGGAAACCTTGCTCTTTCCGGTGCTTGCATGGCGTCTTCATTTGCCTCAGTCACCGGTTTTAGCTTGCTGGTAAGACAGTTTGATCAATTCAGTCTTTGAATGTCGTTGTAGAATCGACGGCTTAAAAGTCGTCGATTCCGTAACAACATTCGAAGACGACAATTTCATTCGAGTTATTATAATTTTCTGCCCCTTATGACTGTTAGAAAGGAATGACAAGTGCATTGGATACATTCTGCGGTCAGTCTGGAGCAAAACAATACCACCTGCTCGGAATTCACTTGCAAGGGGCCTGGATTGTTTTGTTACTGGCTAGCATTCCCCTAGCGTTTATCTGGGCCAATGCTGCTCCCATCCTTTTGTTCTTCGGACAGGATCCACAGATATCAGCCGAAGCCGGACGGTACGCTCGGTTCATGCTGCCGAGCATTTTCAGTTTCGCGGTCCATGAGTGTCATGTCAGGTTCTTACAAACCCAAAACAATGTTGTTCCGATGATGGTTATCTCGGGATTCACAGCATTACGAGTTGAAGGGTTTAAGGTTTAGGGTGAAATAATTTCACCATATATAAGAAATAATTTAATTGAATTTTTTAGAAGAATTCAACAATTCATTGAATTGAATTGAATCGATGATGGTGAAATTATTTTTAATGGTATATGGTTTAGGGTATAGCTTTAAGAGTTTAAGGGTTTGAGGTTTAATAGTTTAGGGTTTTAGGTTGAGGGTTAATTTTTTATAAAGAATATGGTCAAATTGAAATAATATTTAAATAATGAGGGTTCTATAGAAATACGAAAATATGTGAGGTACTAAATATATAGTTTACCCTTATTAAGAAAATAAAATTTTAATATATATAAAAAATAATTTAATTGAATTTTTAAAAATAATTATTAATTGTATGATGAGTCCTTAAAATTTTAAATCTTTATTAATTAATTTAATGGTGTTCAACGGTGTTCATCATTAGTGGTGTTCATCGGTGTTCGTCGCACATTGTAGAATTTTCCTAAAATTAATCTCTATAAAAATTTAATCTAAATATTATTAATTTATATTATATCAAACTCAACTATTAAATTAATAATATTTAGATTAAATTTTTATAGAGATTAATTTTAGGAAAATTCTACAATGTGCGACGAACACCGATGAACACCACTAATGATGAACACCGTTGAACACCATTAAATTAATTAATAAAGATTTAAAATTTTAAGGACTCATCATACAATTAATAATTATTTTTAAAAATTCAATTAAATTATTTCAGAACATAATGTCCTTGTCCGGAACATAATTGAATCAGAAAATTAAAATGCGATGAGTACTATCAATTAGTTCAGTGAAATAGAGCGAAGCATGGAGCAAGGATTTTCAAGAGTTGGGAGGAGTGGAGAGGCAGGAGCAAGAAGAGCGAAGCATGGAGCAAGGATCTTCAAGAGTCCCTGGAGTGCACCTGACCGAGCCCGGAGTTATCATCCCTCCTTTCAATCAAGGAAAGGTGTCTCTGTCTTTGTAAATTTCGTTAGTAAAAGAATCCATAAAAATGCTCTTGTTGAAGCGTTTGGAGCTTTTGGAAGAGTGACGGACGCTTACATTGCGTATAACAATCCAAAAAGGTTAGAAAAGAGGTTCACGTTCGCTTTCGTTAGGTATGCTTCTATGGTGGAGGCTGAAAAGGCAGTCAAGTATGGCAACTTCAGAAGAATGGATGGTTTCACTGTTAGGGTTTTCTTGGCAAAAGAATCTTCACTGCCTAACAGTAGGCTTGCCTCGAAGAAGGTCAAATCACCCGCAGTCCCTCTAGCCAGTAAGGTTTTTTCGTTTAGAGATTCCAGAACTTATAAAGATGCTTTGTTGTCAAAATCGAAGAAGACTGTGGAGGCGAATAGCTTCATTCCGACAGAAGATCTTAGTTTTCTAAAGAAAATGAAAGTCATCTCGTGTGGTTATCAAGAAGAAGCAAAGCATTTCTCGGTCTCCATACCGAAAAATGACATGTCATGGTTGAGCTGCTGCCTAGTCGGCCAAATCAAAGGAATGTACAATGCTGAATTTGTTGAACAAACATTACGATCAGAAGGGTTTAAGGTAAAAGTTTGTACGTGGTCTGGTTTTTTCGCGGTGATCAGGTTCGAGGAAGTTGAACAAATGGATATATTTTTAGACCTTAAAGAAAGCCTCGGCCAATCTCTTTTTTCCGCCATCGAATCTCTACAAAATTTCACGGAAAAGAAACAGATGAAAGTTTGGGTGAATTTAGAAGGAGTTCCGCTTGAAGCTTGGCATAAATCAGTTTTCTCTACTTTGTGTGGGCAATGGGGTTCTTTATTAAAAATAGATGAAGATACCCTAAATAAAAACCGATTTGATTTCGCGAGGCTTCTGGTTGGTGTAAGCAGTGTTGCTGTCATCCCCCCTTTTATTCCCTTTGAGTTTAAAGGAGAAACTACTTTTATCAAGGTGTCGTCGTCGGAATATGATGACGAGCGGTGTTGGATCGACGAAGAGGAAATGAACAATCGGAACCATTATCCAGGCTTTGACTATAATGACACAGAACAACCAGCCGATTTTTCGCCAAACGTTTGTAATTCTAACTGCTCTGGGAATGATGGCCCCAATCTTCGTCCAAAGTGCCAAGTCTTGAGTAATGATAGCTTGTCGGCCACTTGTGTGGAGATAAACCCACGTGATGAAAACAACTTAGGCGGCGCCCACCCTTTAATGTTGGTGAATCCGGATAAGAATCCTGACATTTTCAAAGATAATTTAATTGAGGTTCCAATATATAAAGCCTCTGAAGAAACATCACTCTCGTCAGGCCCTAGCGGCAATCTCGAGCCCATTTTGGATAAAGAAACGGGCCTATTCTCCATCAGACCAAGATTGATCAAAGGCCTACGCAGACCACAATCGGCCCCGCCTAAATGTGGGTTTAACCTGTCCACTCACAATCTCCCCATCCTTTCACCCTCGGTGAATGCACTGGAACGCAAAAAACTCTCAACTAAAGAAATTAGGAGAATCCGAAGTGAGACCCCTGTTTTGGCAACCGAGATATTGAATAAAGACACTCAGAAATCCTTGCATGAAGCCAAAGCGTGTCTCGAGGTTTGTTCCTCCCTGGGCCTGAAATTCCAAGCTTCGGAGGAGGAGGTGGTTAGAAGACTCGAAGAAGCTTGAGGTTACAGTACAGTGGGGATTTAGTGATTTCCAGAATGGTGAGTTCTCTATTTTATAATCATGTCGCAAAGCTTATTCCTTTCTTGGAATGTCAGAGGATTGGGTAATTTCGCTAAGAAAGCTTCAGTGAGAAAATGTGTGGGAGAGGCGAAGGTTAAGGTAGTTTTTCTTCAAGAATCCAAGCTTCAGTCAGTTAATGATAATTCTATCGGTAAGATCTGCGGTTCACGCTTTAGCAACTCGTGGGTTTTTTCGCCGTCTACAGGAGCTTCAAGGGGCATTATATCAGCTTGGGATTCCAGCTTCTTTGGGTGTGAGTATTCGATTATTGAGTCTAACTTTATTTGTCTTGTCGGCAAGATTATTTCCCTTGATTTCTCCTGTGTTCTGATAAATATCTATGCTCCAAATGAAACCCAAGCTAGATTGGTGGTTTTCGATTCTCTAAGTCAAATTCTACGCAATATAAATCGGCCTATCATCTTGGGTGGAGATTTTAATACAGTGAGATCTGAGGAAGAAAAAATGGGTGCGAGTTCTAATCCTGCTGCAATGAGGGTTTTTTCAGAGTTTATCGACAATCTTCTTCTTATCGATTTACCTCTGCAAGGCAGTAAGTACACGTGGTCTAGTTTTAGAGAACGACCCTCCTTTAGTCGCCTGGATAGATTTCTCATATCGACAGAAGTTGAAGATATCTGGCCCGATTTGTCCCAATCAGTTTTAGCAAAGAAATTATCGGATCACAATCCGATTTTGCTGGAGACTTGTGCGCACAACTGGGGTCCCAAACCCTTCTGGTGGTTTGACAGTTGGTTTGAAGATAAAGATTTGTCTGAAACAATTAAGAAAACTTGCTCGCAAAATAGTGGGGAGGATATTTGCCTTATTCTCAGAAAGTGCAAGGTTGTGACCAAAAGCTGTCTGAAGGCCAGAAATGATGGAACTAAGTCTTCCACCAGAGAATTAGAGGAAAAATGTCTAGCAATTGAAAAGGTTATAGTAGATGGATCAAAGAATACCTCCTTATGCCAAGAACTGTATGAGTGCCGTCAAAAGCTTTGGCAATTATACAAGAGAGAGGAGCGTGACTGGCTCCAAAAATCCCGATTAAGATGGTTTGAGGTGGGAGATCGAAACACGAGGTATTTTCACCTTGTTGCTTCTTCTAGAAAGAGAATTAATAGCATTCTAAAACTGAGAGTTGGTGATTCGATTTTGCACAAACCTTCAGAAATTAAGAGTGCAATCGAAAATCATTTTAAGATTTCTTTTGGTGAGTCTCATACATTACCTATTGAAACTTTTGATTGTAATCTAAGGAGGCTCAGTGTTGAATCTGCGACAAGTATTGATCGCCCTTTCAGTTTGGAGGAAATTGAAAGTGCTCTGGCTTCATTAGAGAGTTCTCGGGCGCCGGGTCCCGATGGGTTCAACTTGGGATTCTTAAAAAATTTCTGGGCAGAACTTAAAGAAGACATTTTCAAAGTATTTGTAAATTTCCACAATGGTACTATGCCTGCAGCTTCGATCAACCACTCTTTCGTAGTGCTAAAACCAAAGTCTAACGCCCCAACCTCTATTGAAGATTTTCGTCCTATAAGCCTGGTGGGCAGTGTCTACAAGCTTATTTCTAAAGTCCTCGCTAGAAGATTAGGCTCAGTTATGGGGGATTTGATAGGCGAGTCTCAATTCACTTTCTGTAAAGGAAGACAGATTCTCGATTGTTCTCTCATTGCCAATGAGACAATTGATTATTGCCGAAGACACAAGATTAAGGCAGTTACTCTTAAAGCTGATTTCCGTAAGGCTTACGATACCGTGGATTGGAACTTCCTGATAATGATTTTGGGGAAGATGGGTTTTAGCAAGTCCTGGTGTGTTTGGTTGCACTATTGCATCTCTTCAGCATCTATTTCTATACTAGTGAATGGCTCTCCCACTAAGCCGTTTCGCATCCGCAGAGGTCTCAGGCAAGGTTTCCCACTATCTCCCTTGTTATTCAATCTCGTTGCAGAAGCACTAAACTCCATCTTGTCTAAAGCTGTTAACAAGGGCTACTTCAATGGCATTAAAATAGGCTCAGAACCAGTAGAGGTTTCTCACCTGCAATTTGCCGATGACCTCATTGTCTTTTGTGAAGCTAATGAATCATAGATCAGGAACGTTGTACGCATCATCAAAGGTTTTGGTTTGGCTTCGGGTCTAGCTCTAAACTTATCGAAAACCAAAATTTTGGGGATTAATTTGGAAGTTTCTACTTTGGACTCATGGGCTTCTATATTACAATGCAGTCGAGAATCTTTCCCTTGTATCTATTTGGGGCTATCGCTGGGAGCAGTAAAAAATTCAGCTTCGATATGGTCACCTATAGTGGAAAAAGTCAGAAATAAGCTTGAAGGTTGGAAAGGTAAAACACTGTCTTTTGCTGGTCGAGTAACCTTGGTAAAATCAGCCCTATCTAATCTCCCAGTCTATTTTATGTCAATTTTCCAAATCCCTGCCTCTATTTCCTCTTCCCTCTCAAGGCTAATTGCAAAATTCCTTTGGGGTTCTTTTGCCAAAAGAACTATTCACTGGGTAAGCTGGGAACAAATGTGTCTTCCGAAGGCATACGGTGGTCTGGGTTTATTTGATTTCAGGCTCAAGAATCGAGCTTTACTTAATAAGTGGTTGTGGCGTTTTGGTCTTGAAGCCGACAGTTTGTGGAGGAAAACCTTAGCTTCCAAATACAACCAAGATAAATCCTCTCTTCTACCTTCCAAACTATCTTCATACAACATGTCCTGGATTTGGAGGTCCATCACTTCCCCCCTCTCTCAACCGGAAAATTTGTTTACTAAGAACATCAGCTTTGTAATCGGTTCTGGCTGCAAGGTTAGTTTTTGGTCAGATAGGTGGGCTGGGCCATTTGAACTCAAGTTGAAATTCCCCAGAATTTTTGCCCTTTCAGTTATTAAAGTAGGCCCCGTCTCTGTTTTCGGGTCTGCTGTGGAGGGTGTATGGCACTGGAACATTCCGCTACGTCGTCCTCTTTTCGATTGGGAAAAATCTATTTGGGATGCATTCTTGCTGACGTTATCCTCTTGCAAACCTGGTTGTTTACAGCATGACTGCATCTGATGGTTACCCGCTTCTTCAGGTATGTATACCCCAAAATCCTTTTATGAATTGGATGTATCTTATTCCTCTGAGTCAGACAGATTGTGGCAAGTTTGCTGGTCTAACCTGGCCCCGCCCAAGGTTGAAGTTTTTGTGTGGAAATCGATCCTTGGTAGAATTCCTACAAAAGTTGAATTAGCTAAAAGGGGATGCCCATTCAATCAATCGAGTCTATGCATCCTTTGTAACAAGGAGCCCGAAACTGTTTCTCACCTCCTTTGCCATTGTCATTGCTCTTGGTCGATTTGGAGCAAGTGGTGCAATATGTGGAGTATCCCTTTGACTATGCCGTCAGATGTTAAAAGCTTGCTTCTCCTTTGGAATCATGCCCCTTTTTCGGCAAATTGCAAAAAAATTTGGTTAATGAGTTTCTTCAGTATAGTGTGGACAATCTGGTTGATGAGAAATGACTTGGTCTTTAAAGGAGCTAAACTGGATATTAATCAGATATTCGATTTATGCATGGCACGACTAGGATGGTGGTGCAAGGCAAAGGGACTGATTTCCGGAGCCTCAATTAACGATATAATCCTTAATCCTCTTATTATCCGTGAGGCAGTTTCAAAACCTTGCTTGGTTAATCCAACGCAATGGTCTCCTCCTCCTAAAGAATGGCTGAAATTTAATGTCGACGGTGCAGTAAAAGGTAGTTTCGGAATAGCTGGTATTGGGGGATTGTTGCGTAATTCGGATGGACATACTCTGCTTTATTTCTCGAAAAATGCTGGATCCATGGACCCCATGACAGCTGAAATTCTAGCCATCAATGAAGCGTGCAAGCTGTTTACTCAAGCAGATCGATTCTCTTCAGTCTCGCTAATCCTGGAAAGTGACAGCATCCTAGCTATCAAATGGTTGAATTTCCCACAAGAATGCCCTGCTGCGTTCAAAGGTCTCATTTCGAATTGCCTATTTTTGTTATCTTCAGTAACGTGGAAGGCAATACATGTCTCCCGCGAAAGTAATGCCAGAGCTGATTTCTTGGCCAAAAGTGGGATCTTACGCGATTCCGAGCTAGTGGTAAATCAATAGAATTTTATGTCTATGTTTGTCTTTTTGATTCGCCTGGTATTCTGGCAGTTCTGTTTCACAAGGTCGATGGTCTGTTGAATTTGAAAGTGGAGTACCTGACTTTTGTTATAACATGTTGTAGCACAAGATCGCCTACAGGGGGTGTTTTTTGCTCTTTAGTATTTGTTCAGGGTGAGCTTTTTTGGTAGTACCTGTAGGTGTGTTTTGTAGAGGACACAATGGTTTCATTCTTGAGTTAAGGGGGTCTGTTGCCGACAGTCAGGGTCAGCTTGAGTATGTACTGGTTGTTGTATTTTCACTTAACCATGCTGCGCTCTTTTTCCTTCAAATAGGTTTAGGAAGGTTTTTTAACGAGGCACATGGTTAAGTTTGGCCGATAATAAAATGCAATCTTACTTTCAAAAAAAAACTATTAATATATATTTAAATTCTAAAATTTTATAATTTATTTTATAAATGTATTAACTTAACCTTTTATTATTCATATTTTCATAAAATAAATAAAATTAATTTCATAATTTAATCTAAATATTGGTTAATTGTGTTATATCATATTATATCAAGCTCAAATATTAATGTATATTTAATTTCTATAATGTTGTAATTTATTTTATTAATATTTTAGAATTTAAATAAATATATATATGTATGTATACATAATTTAAATTCTAGAATTTAGAATTTTATTAATGTATATTTTATATTATATTATATCAAACTCCAATATTAATATTTTTCTTGTCATGGTATAACCTAAGCTTAATAGGCTTGAAATGAAATTTAATTTAGTGGCTTCACTATAACAAAACAAGTTTTTCCCGGCGTTTTTTTGTTCTATAGCAGCGTTTTTAAACGTCGCTAAAAAAATTTTATGCGCTAGGAAAATCGCCACAAGAAGCGCCGGTAAATTCTACACCGCAAAAGGTCGAGTTCTATAGTGGCATTAGAAATTCAAAACGCCTCTAGTACTCTGCCTTTGGATTCGTTTTAATTTCAAAACACCGCTAAAATATCATGTCTGTAGTGGCGTTTGTGTTTCAAAACGCCACTAATACGTTGTCTTCACTGACGTTTGTATTTTAAAATGTGTTAATATTGTATCTTTAATGGTGTTTTTATTTCAAAATCCCTTCAAAACACCGCTAAAATTAAGTATGTACAAGCTTGTGCATCAAAATAAAACTCAATGGAAATTACTTTGATGTACAAGTTTGTGTAAACTTTAGTTTACACAAGCCCTTTAATTTTAGGGTTTAGGATTTTAGGTTAGAGTTTAGGGGTTTAGTATGTAGGTTATATAATTTAAGGTTTATGGTTAGAATTTAGAGTATAAGGTTTAGGACTTAGGGCTTAGATTTTAAGTTGCTAGAGTTTGTAATTTAAATTTTAAATTTTATAAAAGGATTGTGTAAAAAATCTTACACGGCTTGTGCATCAAAATAAAACCCAGACCAAATTAGTGTTTCATAGTTGATCAAATTCAATAATTTGTCTTTAAAAAAACTAATTTACTACTATTAAATTGATTGTCAAATCGATCTATAAAATGAGTATTGTTTGCTTTTATTAATTAATAATTAAAAATAATAATTAAAGAGGACAATCATAAACACAAATACACTTGTAAGTAGGTTGAGCAGGTGTTCCTCCATTCTCAACACATTCCCCACCCATTGATTG
The DNA here is from genome assembly GCA_958450335.1 of Hibiscus tridactylites. Lineage (NCBI taxonomy): Eukaryota > Viridiplantae > Streptophyta > Magnoliopsida > Malvales > Malvaceae > Hibiscus > Hibiscus tridactylites. The sequence goes on from OY288279.1 coordinate 75,679,475, forward strand.
ATGCTTTTGGTAACACATTTTCTTACAATCGCTAAGCACACAATCATTTGGATCTAACACCTCTTGACATCTTCCGCCTTCGATCTGAGGTACAGTCGAAATAACTATAAAATCAAACAATTAAATTAATTTCTAGATTAAGAAATAATTGAAAATTTAAATTTAACTCTTATAATATGATCGATATATGAATTGATCGTTGGAAAAAAAATCTAACGGATCTAATTAGAATTAGATTGACCTAAGAATAATTTTTTTTGTTACGAATAAAGAAAACAAACATGTGGATAGAAGGATAAGGATGACAGCATGAGTGAAATTAAATTTGGCCATTTTTTTCAGTTTTTTGGTACAAAAAATGTTTTATTTTCTAAAGGAAGATGCTTGAGGGTCTGATTTGGCCTTGGAGGCTTTGAGCTTTATATTTACACTATGCATATACTCTGATAAGTATAAAATATTACCAAATTTTGGCATGTTCATTTGATTTGGTTTATTTAAATGGAAATAAAATTTAATATGGATTTTTTTATTTTTTTCCACGACATTCCTAAAATTGCTTTAAAAGTTCCTATTTTGATTTTTCTTTCCTTTACTCAATAATTTACAGAACGTTCTTTTAAATTCTTTATTTAAGCAATGTATAATGATTTTCAGGAGTGTACTAACCGGGGCTAGTGGGCCCAAGCCTCCCAAAAGTTTTTAATTTAGTTTTAAATATATTTTATAAATTTTAATTTTATTCCTCCAAAAAATAAACATATTATATTTTAAATTTTTAAATATTTTAAATAATCTCATTCGGAAAAAAATTAGATGTTTTCAATAGTTCTCAGATTTTATGAAAATTTTAGTTAGACAAAATTTTAAATTAAATCTTTCAAGAACATGGGCAGAACTAAAAATTTATAAAGAGGGATTAAAATAAAATTAAAAAATAGAAATTTTTAAAGGGGGTCAAAATGAAATTAAAAATTTTGAGGGGGTCATACTAAGATTTTACAAACTTTGAAGGGATTATAGAGGTAATTTTACATTTTTTTCTAACAAAAATCTATACTATTCCTACGAGAACCAAACCACCTTAAACCCCCCTTAATTCCGCCCATGTTCAAGAAAATTAAAAATTTTAATTAGATCACCAAAAACTTAAAATTCCTCAAAATTTATTGTCAAAATCCGGCCTTGAAGACTATTCTTAAAAATAGGGTAAATTATCTCTATATCACTTTCATCTTATTGCTTCGCCTAGGAGAAGTTCCAACTCGATTCTGAGTCTTAAGGTCGAAAATAGTCTTTTGTTTAAACTCTTGGCAGATTTTTTTGAAGCATTTACAATGCCTCCTCAACCATCACGGTTGATTGTCTTGATTGTAACCTCAAACAACTAAGTTCCTATTCTACTGGTACTATTGAGCGTGAATTCTCTCTTGAAGGATCCAAAGCCCCAGGACCATATAGTTTTAACATAGATTTTCTTAAATGCTAATAGCCTCTCCTTCAAGATGATATTCTAATTTTTTAAGGATTTCTTTCATAGGGAGCTGAAGGATAAGTCGTTGAACCATTCTTTCATTGTTCTCGTTCTAAAATCTTCTTCTCCAAAAATGGTAAATGACTTCGTACCAATTAATCTGGTTAATAGTGTTTACAAGCTCCTCGTCAAGGTTAAAAAGAAAACGTATGATACGGTTGATTGGAACTTTCTTCTTTTTATGAAGAAAATGAGTTTCTGTGACATGGTGTAATTGGATTTTGAATGTGTATATCCATTGCTTTAATTTCCATTCTGGTTAATGGCTCCCCTTTCAAATCTTTTTGTATTTTCTTTTTGCTAGACAAAAGATTTTTATTCATGAAACGCCTTAGCCGAGTATGATTGCCTCATTAAAAACCTCCCTAACTCTAGGTGGAGGAAAAGAGTAAGATTGTCCTCTCTCTTCGATTTTATTCAACATTTTTGTAAAATTACTTAGGCTTTGCTTGGTATGATGGAAGGAATTGAAGAAGGATGAAAAATTTATTAATCAAATGGTGGAGACTTATAACCACTTTCTTACTTTAAATTTTAATCATTTAGTTAACAAATTTTCCATTTTTTCACATCTTCATCCTTCATATCAAACAAAGCCTTAGTTTTTTTCTTCCCAAAGATACATCAATGGATTTCTTTCATGGCATAACTTTAGGAAAGCCACTTGATGTTACGCCCGACATCTAGGGTTCGAATCCTGTGAGATGCATCCCCTCCTCTAGGTATTAGGAGTTTGTCCTTTTTTCCTCTCATAGGTAAAAATCATTATAAGATAAATTTTTAGAATTGAAAAATCCTTAATTATTGAAAACAAGAAATACAATACATATGTGACATCGTCACTGTTTCATTTAGGTAATTAGGGTGAAATATTTTGATTATAAATTAAAAGGTCTAAAAATTAATTTAAGTTTCAGATTTATTATTATTTTTAGGGTAAATTATACTAATGACCACCGAACTATACGGTTGGTGTCGATTTGACCACTATATTTTCAATTGTGTTAAATATATCACATAACTATTTATTTAGTTCCAATGTAGCAACCTGCCGTTAAAAAAATGAAAAAGTTGACGAGACTGTTAAAATAATTGGTATAATTACAAATTTAGTCCCCATTATCTATACAATCTATCAATTTGGTCCTAATTTTAATCTAATATTAAATATATAATTATGTTAAAATAATTAAAATTTAAAAATTATTTTTTAATATTTTATGTTTGTTTTTCTTTTAAAATTTTAAAATTTGATTATTTTAATATTATTATATATATAATATTCCAAACTAAATTACAATCGAATAAGATATATATTATAGTTATTATTTCATATCAAAAATACTTATCTGGCCTAGTGGCAAAGCCATGCCACAACCCTTAAGGATTCCCAAGGCGAGTATATTGTTTGTTTTTTCTTTCTCCAATCGTATAACACATATATTATTATTATTATTGCATATTTTAAGTATATGCTTGGCTCAGTGGCAAACTTGCGCACTACTCCCCCAAGGTCCTAGGTTCGATTCCTACCAAGGGTGGTTCCTTGGTTTTCATTTTTCCTACTCCAATCAGGGTGACACGTGTTACCACTTGATTGGAGGGGAAAATTAATTAATTTAGTTAAATAAAAATAATTAAAATCTCCCAATAAGGTGGTGACACATGTCACCACCTAATTAAAATAAATAATTTTTTATTAGATTAAATTAGGATCAAATTGATAGATTGTATAGATAAAGGGGAACAAATTTGTAATTATACCAATTATTTTAACAACCCGATTAACTTTTCCGTTTTTTTAACGACAGGTGGCTACATTGGAACCAATTAAATAGTTATGTGGTATATTTAACATAATTAAAAATATAGTGGTCAAATCGACACCAACCCCATAGTTCGGTGGTCATTAGTGTAGTTTACCCAAAAGTTAATTAAGTGACTCAATCTATGATTTACCCAGTTTTATATTCGATCACGTTAAGATTTGGCACGTTGGTTGTTGTTAGTCGTTTAAAGGTCTTGTGACCGAATTGAATGTTTTCTTAACGACAATGATCTTAATAAGGTTTTTTCAATTTTAGTGACCGTATTAAAAAAAGCCTTACTTAAACACATTGAATGGTACACACTCTTAATTTTGCTTTGAACTAATTTTCAAATTGGGGTTTCACAATTTACAATCAAATTGAATGATTTGATTTTTAAAAAAAATTACTAGTATTAGATTGATAGCCAATCGATCTATAAAATGAATGTTGTTTATTTTTATTAATTAATAATTAAAAAAGGAATTAAAGAGGACAATCATAAACACAAACACACTTATAAGTAGGTTGAGCAGGTGTTCCTCCATTCTCGACACATTCCCCACCCATTGATTGATGCTTTTGGTAACACATCTTCTTACAATCGCTAAGCACACAGTCACTTGGATTTAACACCTCTTGACATCTTCCTCCTTCGGTCTGAGGTACCATCGAAATAACTGCAAAATCAAACATTCAAACTAATTTCAAGATTTTTTTATATAAGAATTGATTCAAAAAAACAAATTTAACTCTTCGAATATGACTGATATATCAATTGATCGTTGGGAAAAATCATATCCAACATATCTAATTAGAATTAGATCGATCTAAGAACATTTTTTTTCTAACAATAAAGAAAACAAACCAGTGAACAGAAGAACAAGGACGACAACATGAGTGGAAGTAAATTTGGCCATTTTTTTCAGGATCTTGTTATAAAAATGTTGTATTTTCTAAAGAAAGATGCTTGAGTGTCTGATTTGGCCTTGGAGGCTTTGAGTTTTATATTTACACTGTGCACTGCACATACTTCAGTCTCCATAAAATCTAATTTCATTTAATTTGGTTTTATTTAAATAGAAATAAAATCTAATTTGGGTCTTTTTGGTTTCTTTTCACGACATTCCTAAAATTGCTTTAAAAGTTCCTATTTTGTTTTATTTAAGAATAAAGGCATGCATAATGATAATCAGGAGTGGATTTTAACCAGGACTAGTGGGATCTAGTCTCCAAAATTTGTAAAACTTTTAGATTTAGTCTTTAACATATTTTAAAATTTAATATGACTCTTTTAAAAATGATTTTTATAATATTTTAAATTTTAAAATATATTCAATTAAATTCCCTTCTAATAAAATTAAAAAAATTCTCTATAATTTTCAAATTTATGAAAATTTTAAATTAAATTATTTTAATTATATATGGATTAATTATAAAACTGTTTTTTGTTATTCCCCTAAACTCTAATGTAAAATTAACCCCGTGGATTATCCGAAAAGTGGGAGTATTATTGAATTATGAGATAATGGCACAAATACTCCCTTCGTCAACTTTTTCGATGTGCTGTCTAAATTCTTTTTGAACGTTCAATGTGCCCCTTAATTTTCTTTCGTCTGTCTAAATCCCCACCCCCGAATCTAACATCATTAAGTGATAATGTGGTGGGACACATGGCATGTTCATGTGCTGCCACATGAAATTTTTGGTCAGAAAAGTCAATAAAGATTACTCTGAGGACATCTAAGCAATTTAACAATTTTATTTTCTGAAATAAAAAATGAGATACAGCCCGTTCATCTTCTTCTACCTTTTTTTTTTGTCTGCCCCGTTAACTAATGTGCCCTTCATTTATTGCTACATGAAGTGGAGTCTGGACGAAAGGAATCTGGTCGATGCTTTCAAGATGTAAGGTCGTTATTTGAAAACCGAGTTTTAATTTGTAAAAAAATTGTTCTAACTGCTTCTTTTAACTAAATAAAGCCTCAAACCAATGGGTAAGATGAACACAAACTAATAATTATGGCCTCGCTTCTAAACCCACTGAATATTACTACAAAATATAAACTTAAAAGGAGTAATGTAGAATAGAAGTCACTATAAACTTCACCTATTCGGCTCAAGCAAAGGTCAATATCAGAGATTTAAATAGCGTTCGCGGTCGTGTTTTCGGTCGCGCCGCGGTTGTCGCGGTTGCGGACATAACAGAGGCTATTGCGGGTGTTGCGATCGTAAATTTTTTTAAAATTTGACAACTTATTGTAAAAAATAATAATTATAATTATAAAAAATAATCTTTAATGATATTTAGAGTATTTTTTAAACAAAAATGAACATAAATTAAAATAGATAAAAAATATTTATTATAAATTATAATTGTGAGATAGGAGATTAAATTTCTTACGATTTTATCAAAGAGTTCTTTTCCACCAGCAAACTCAAAAATAATATATATATATATATATATATATATATATATATATATATATTTGTTCAACTAGTCAATACCTAAATTAAAAAAATTAATCAATGTAAATATCAACAATGAAAAATTTAAATTATAATTATAAAAAAATTTCCAACACATATTAATGGATTTAATTGAAAGAAAATAAGACTTAAAGACTCAATTGGAAGTTATAAATTTAAAGACATAATTGGAAATGGAATAAAACAAAACATCATAATTCAACTAAAAATCTGCTTTAAAAAATTAAATTGTAAGAGTACTAAAACTTTTAAGTCTCCAAAAATTCACTAAAAATGAACTCTTCTTCCTGCATTTACCCTTTTAATTTATAACATTATCTTCAACCTAATTTCTTTTTTTTTTCTGCAATTCTCCTTCCTGCCACCATCCGCGATTGATCAAAAAATGAAGAAAGCGTCTCGCTATCGTCGCGGCAGCCGTTATCTCGTTATTTCACATCCGCGACAGTTCACTATCATCGTGATTTCGTTGTCTACCGTAATTTTTTTTCGATTACAATTTCGAACGGCGGCGCGACCGCAGTTCTATAATCGTTGTCACGATTGTGCTCCGTTATTTAAAATCCTGGTCAATATCCATAAATAGGTTTCACAAAAACCATAATTTTTTTTTGTCTCTTTCCGGCATCTAAAACACTTTGTTATTTCTATGGACCCCTCAACAAACTGCAAGCCCTTCGATGAAACTAGAACCAACCTTTAGGTGGTGGGAAATATTTATCGAAACTGATCCATTATGAACTTTCTACAATCTGGAGAACATTCAGAGCCGAACTCAACTAAAGCAGTTAACGCAGCTAAATTTGAAAAAAAAAAAAACTTGATTATAAAATATGTGCTCAAACTTTGTCACTTTTACAATAAGTACATAAAATATTTTTTAGTTAAAATAGGTGCACAACGTTTCACTTATTTCAGTTTTAAAGTTAACCTATCAAAAAAATTTTATCACCCAATTATAGCTTGACACGCGGCTTTTATTATTACTTTTTTATTTTCAAATTAAAAATATCCTAAATTTTTCAAAAATTACAAAACATTCCTAAATCCCTAAAACCCCAAACCCAAGATCGGCGCCATTGTGGCCGCCGATAGTCTTGTCGGACCTCACCATCACCACCGCCGGAGTCTTCTGCCCATTTTTCCCAACCACCCACGCCGATAACCAACGGGAGGCGCGTCAATCAGACGACGAACGCGAAAGGCTCCAGCCGTTCGATGTTCGATTAGCACGCCTCTCATCGGTTATCGGTGATGGGTGGTTGGAGAAAATGTGAAGGGAAGTCCGGCAACGACGGTGGTAGGGCTTCGACAAGGTTATCAATGGCGATAATGATGCCAAATTTGGAATTTGGGGTTTGGAGTTTTAGGGATTTTGGACTCTTTTGAAGATTTTGAAAAGTTTTAGATTTTTCTAAAAAATATTTTCAATTTTTTGAAAAATTAAAATAAAATAAAATAAAAATACATGTCAAATTCTGGTTGGGTGGTGATTTTTTAACGACGTTACCTTAAAACAACAATAGAATGAAACTTTTTAGCATTTGCACTATAACATAATGCAATAGCTATTTCAGAAGAAAAAAAAACGTTACGCACCTATTGTAACTAAAAAAAATACTTTCGACACCTATTATAAAAAAAAGATAATTTGAGCACCTATTTTATAGTTAAACCTTTAAATAATAAAGTATTCTTATTTTCAAAAACATGACCATTTTGGATCAGCGATACACACCAACAAATTGAAAATACAGAAAAAAGTGAGAAGCTAGGGATTTGATATTGGATCACATAGACATCTATCGGAAATATTAAATCATTTACCTTAACGATCACATTCTCTAGGAGTCTTTCGGAGCATATGATGGATCTATCGGCGAGCTGGATTATCACTCTCGTTTCCTTCAAAGGTTCTGCACTAAGTGAATTGTAAATGGAAAGCGACATAACATTTATAGAAGCACCCAAATCACACATGGCACGTTTAATTTCTACTTAACCAATTTTACAAGGAATAACAAACATACATTGGTCCTTTAGCTTAGGTGGAAGCCTACGTTGAAAAAAAGCTGATACGTGTTCACCCAAGTTTACCTTTTTATTGTCGGTAAGTCTCCTTTTGGTTGTGCAAAGGTCTTTTAAGAATCTGGTGTATCTCGGAACTTTTCGGATTACGTGAAGGAGGGGTATTTTCATCTCCACCTTTAAAAAAAACTTTAAGTATCTCCTTTTCCTTGGCTTGTTTATCACGTTTAACCAGTCTCGAAGGAAAGGGAGGTGGCGTGGCAGAGGGAGATGGCTTGGGAGTATTTTGCGATTCATCCTTCTTTGTCCTCTAGGATCTTGCATCAACTTCTTCGTTCTCCCTCTAGGTTCTCGATTCATCTTTTTTTTTCTGGGATTCTGTGGTAACATTCTCTAGGACTGGTGGTGCGATAACAATGTCACTCTGAAGGGTGATTGCACTAACATTTTCTTGTAGGTTCACCTTAGTTTGCGACGACATCTTCCCTTTGGATTTTAAATGACTTACTGCTAACGTTAGTTGACTCATTTGTTTGTCAATTTCTTGAAAGTTTACTTCGGTCTTTAGTTGAAACTTTTCCTGGGATAACGCCAAACGTTCGACAATTGACTCCAATGATGGTTTTTGCGGTTGATATTGTTGTGGTGCAAGTGGTTGATAAGCTTGATTTGGTCTGGGATTTGGTCCATAGTTGGAGTTTGGATGGTCCTTCCACCTCGGATTATACGTGTTGGTGTGAGGGTTGTATGGAAGAACATGTTCACTTGCCTTAGTTCACTCACCTTGCTGCAGGGAAGAACTTGTTAAGAAAAAGTCGAGCCATATCAATCTAAGTATTAACCAAATTAGTCGGTAAATCAAATAGACAATCCTTATCCAAATCGGCTAAGGAAAAAGGGAAAGCACCGAGTTTAATTTGGTATTCGGATACTCCTTGAGGTTTCGTGCTTAAACAAATCATATGGAATTCCTTGAGATGTTTGTGAGGGTTTTCACTGGACAGACCATGGAAGGTCGGTAGAAGATGGGCTAGTCCTGTCTTAAGTGTAAATGGTGTTTCACCATTTGGGGATGTGATGCACAACGGTTATTCCTCCTCAGGTGTCGTGGCAAGTTCTCGAATAGTTTGGTCATTTTCCGCCATATGAATCTGCTCTACGTTGCCGTATTCAAATGTGTTTCAGCGTTAGAAAATGTTTCTAGATCTGGTTCGGATTGTAATTATCGTTGTTCTTGATATTGTCTTTTTTCTCGAAGTGTTTGTGTGTCTAGTCTTCGGGCTAATGCTTCGATCTCCGGTACAAAATCATCTAGTTCTCCCGGATTCTTCATGTTCATAAATCAAAATAAACTTTAATCAGTAACTTTGCCGAAGTTCCCGACAACAATGCCAGTTTGACACACGTTGTAAACTGGCAAAATAATTATTCTTGATTTCTAAAGAAATAATTAAATAATGTAGTAAAGAGAATAAGGGTCGATCCACAGGGACTGTGGAAATTCTGATGTAGAAGGCTTTTGGTCTTGATGTAGGCGAAAAAGGTGTAAATAAATTGGGTGATTTATCGCAAGAGTTTAATTTAAATAAAACGAAGAAATGAAAATTTAAATCTAAGAATAATAATATATTTAAGAAGATGTTCAGTTTAAGTAGTCAACCTCAAGCTTCGCTTTGACTCATTTCCAAGCGATCATTGAATAAGATTTTACTCCAAATAAATGCAGGTTACAGTCTACAAGGCCCAACACTTGTAACTTGTTTTCTCTCCGATAAACTGATAACCCAAAATTAATTTTTAAATTTCAGTTCTTTGGCTAGACTAACCCCGACTATCGCCGTTAGAATAAAACAATTTAAAATATGGAAAAACTCGATTTGAACTATGTTGTCTCAATGAGAATCAAATCCAATCTCAATATTTCTTAGCGGACCGTCGATAAGTGTGTTCATAGGAAGTCAAATATGCTACAAGCTGATCCTTACATCCAACTTTAAATCAGAACAACAATCAAACCAACGGGCCATTTTTGAATTGAAAGTGTAAAGATTTTTAAAGGAAAGACCGATTGCGAATCCAAGTTTACAGAAAAATTGAGAAAATTATCTGAATAAATTAGGTGCTTTTCAATTCTCACAATCAGAATTGAGACATCGCTTTAAGCCTTCAGCTAATTGGAAAATTAGCTAAGCATGATAGAAATCATACTTAGCACATTTTAAAGAAAGTAAATAAAAACTTAAAATAAAAACAAGTAGAAAAAGAACTTTTATAGAAATTAAAACCCCAACAACAAAGTAAAAGCTAAATACATCTTTCAAGCTTCACCCTAAAGACGTATTTATAGCTTGAGAAAACCCTAAAGATAAAGGAATATTTAAAATAAAATACATAAGATAATACTAAAAATATTCAAATAAAACCCTAAATAATAAAGTGATAATTACCAAATATTTAAAACTAATCTTAAATCCTAAGTAAATCTCATTTGTCTGTCCTTCTAGATGACGTCGACTAGATTGCCTTCTAGAAGCTACTACTGACTAGATTGCCAGAACCTCATCATGCCCCAGGTTATGCCCATATTTCCAGCCATATTCTAGAAAAAAACTGCAGAACATGCTCTTTTAATGAAATTTTCTGGAATTTGAATTTCTGTGCAAAAATCAATAAAAACAACCCAAATCATCAGTATTAAAGATTCAAGAGGGAGTAGTTATCGGTAAAATAATAAAAAAATAAAACACTCATCACTGGCAACATTGGACTTTGCTTTAAAACCAGAGTCAAAATATTGACTATATCATAAGAATGCGAGTTGGACGAGATCTTGGATTATACCACAACAAAGTCACAAGCTAAATGCCATGTCATAATTATGAACCTACAAATCGTCATGAATTTAGTCAAAAACAAAAACACAATTAATCAACTTATGTTGAACGGCGGAAATTTAGTAAAATTAAAAACCTGAAACATAAATACAAATATTAACTTTTGTTAGACGACATTAATTTAATAAACTAAAAACTCAAAACAAAAGTGCAAATGGTCTAATAAAGGGCTCAATAATGAATAGAGTACAATGTGGGTAATTCTATAAGAGAGGTGGTGCACTAAACACGCTTAAATATCATATCTTTCAAAGAATCAATCCTAAACATACACCCTCATATTGTCTTTTCAATCAACTGTTCATACTAGTCTTTGATTTTAGTAGTCAACATAAATTTAGGTGATACTAAAACTTGAATTAACAGACAAAAAGTCTAAATACTCTGACCTCATAGGGAAAATCAAAATTCCAATGTCAGTTGGCTGAGTACCTTCTTCCAATCTTCATGTTGTCTTGACGTATTTCTCAAAAGAGATTATTAGTATCACAATAACCATAGTGTTTAGCAATATATTTTAGCTATAAAGAAAAAATTCAAAAAATTAATATTTTCATTATTCAACCTGATCAAACACTAACTCGAGGAACTATCTGGTATAACACATGAGTTCAACACAACATTAAAAAAATCCACCTCGCACATCCTTCCATTTCCTGGTTGCTTCACGGGTTCCACCATAGTAATCACTTTAAACCATGATTAAACAGCCATTATATTTCACGTTGAAATGGTACAATTCATTAAAATGCATCGTGCAACTTTATTTCTCGAGAGGATAAGAATCAATGAACGTCTTGGATTAAAACTTCGAGTCTGCCTTAAATTGTTAGATAAATGAGTGCAATAATAATCCAAATATTATAGAATATCATAAGAAAAATACATAACAATAAATTAAAAATATAACCTAAAATCAAACGGAGTTGAAAAATGAGAAGAACATAGGCCAAACCTTTTTCTAATATTATACATTCATGGTTTTGAAGTCAATGCATGTCAAACAAAAATGCATTTTCATTGAAATGAAAATACGCAGACATAACATGTTCCCTTACAAAAAGATCTTTGCTACTATCGGGTAAAAATAGCAAAAATGATTCCATGGATTATGATGCAAGCTCGTCTTCGTGAAGAGGAAGAGTCGCTTGAGTTCCCGACCGAATTAAGGATGCCTCGAACAAAATAGACTTCAAATTGGAATTGTTGTATTATAATGGTGCGGAAACTAAGTTTATGTAATTGGAATCGGAAAGGATGGGCGATGATAAAAATGGCGATGGACAAAGATAGAAAACGAAAATGATGGATGATTGAAATAAGATAGAATCACGATCCGCTAACTATAAAGAGTTAGAAACCGGTGATATAATGGAACTTGACCCGCTAGTTATATAGAACTAAGAACCAAAGTTATAAAGAGATGCAAGATAGACGCCACACTTAAAAGTGATAAGTCTAAGGTAGACAAGAGATATATTTCTCAAAGAGAAACTAGACAAGATGTGAAAATGATCAAAATCTAATTACAAATGAAAATAACACCCCCTATTTATAGGCTTTACAAGATGGAAGAGGAATATATTTAAAATAGATCTAGAAAGTCCCTTTTTAATGACTATTTATACATGTTTTTAAAGCTTTTAATCTTCCAAATTCCCTTAGTAGCTGAATAGATATTTGAATCTTTAAAATGCCTTAAAGCTTTGAACCTTCCATCTTCTCTCGGTAGCCGAAAGGACTATGAAGCTTATAAGACCTTTTGGTTCTTCAAGACACTTTTTAATTTTGCCATTCATGAACGAAATTCAGCATGCATCTTTTCCATGCCATGTGAGAAGACTCTTGCACTCTTCATCTAAAGAGGAAATGAATGGAAGCACCATCCATGAGTGGATGTCCAACATTTCCCATAATGAAAATGCCCTATACCGACGGACACAAATCCGTCGGTAAAACACCAAAAATCCGTCGGTATAGGGTCTAAATATTTTTACCGACGGACAAAAAGGAAATTCCGACAGACAAAGTGCCGTCGGTAGTACGCTTGTCGGTATAAAGTTATACCGACAGACGAAACCGTTGGTATAGATATTCTAGCCCTATACCGACGGACACAACCGTAGGTATAGGTATTGGCTACCCCGACAAATTAGGGTATATATTCCGACGGATTTTATTCGTCGGTATATATTACGGCTTTTACTGACGGTATATCCGTCGGTATAGGTTCTATCTGTACTGACGGTGCGTCCGTCGGTATAGGTTCTATCCCTATCTTTACTGACGCTTGTGTCCGTCGGTATAGGTTCTATCTGTACTGACGGTGCGTCCGTCGGTATAAGTTCTATCCGTATCTTGTAAGATCTCTATAAAATATTTATACCGACAGTTATTCCGTCAGTATAAGTGTAATTGGTATTTATTTGTTTTTTTAAATATTAATAATTATTAGTACATTCCATTATTTTTATTTAATATTTTTTTTATTTTAAATATTAAAATTAATAAAACTATTAAAACAAAAATCATTTCATTTTTTAAAGAGAAAATATTCAATTTAACGTTCAAATAAAAAAGTATGTAATACATAATAAGCAAAACATGTACGTACATATTTCGAAATATATATATTTTTGAACCTATACCGAAATACTACAATGTACCAGGAAGTTAAGAATGGTGTCTTGACCCCAGTATTTGAGTACTGCTAAATCATAAGCATGTGCTGCAGATTCTTCATCATCGTAAGCACCTGAAAAAAAAAACAAGAAGTAAATTTTCCGAACTTGAGTTAAAAGAAATTAGTTCCTTAAAAAAGAAAACGTATATACCAAGATAGACTGCATTTTGAGTAATAATCCATAAACAGCAGCAGCAGCAGCAACCATGAAAATTGGAGAAAAAGAAACCATTAAACTTTCTGCTATATAACTGAATTAAGAAAAACTAAAAAAGGGTAATTGAATATACCTTGGCGTACTTTCTTGTTTCGTGATTCATTCCAGCAATTCTTGTCCCATAGATGAGCTTCATATCGACCCGTCCACCTATGCCTGCAAGCAATCCACATAATTAACACGCGACTCCATTGATTCAAACCATGAAAATTGGTGATTTCTATGACTAAAATGACTTGCCTAGTAACCCCTCGATAAATCGAGCTACGTTTTGGAGGCAAGTCTCGTGAGAAACTTCTCCTAGTTCGCTTCTTCACCTTCGTAACACCATTACCCGTAGTGCCAGTACTGATACGTACTCTCTGCATTGTTTCTCTGGTTCACCTGTGATAATTTCGCCATGGAAAGAACTTATAAAAGTCAGCACATACTTAACTTTTACAAAAGAAAAAAAATTGATGGCTCTTAATGACCAGTTTTCAGTATTGAAGTTTATACAGTAGCAACACATATTTACTAATAAAAATGTTAAATGAGGGAAGGAAATAAGTGCATCTAAGGCATTACAAACTTCAAACCAAACAATAAAACACTGCAATTGTGATCGAACCTCAAGGTCCACTGAGTTGTTAGTTCTTTGCTCCTTAAAAAATCCACTTGGTCTCAAACGTTGCCAACTAAATGGATACTAAAGAATACAACACAGAATTAAATAGCAGCCGCAACACAATAATACGGCTGCTATTTTTCAGTTACGCCGCTCTTTACTGTCAATATTTGCAGTTGATATTTGCTGCAGTTGACTCATTACGTTCTCAAGCACAATAGAAAACAATGTATCCAAAACATGTCCACTGATTGCAATTTAAATCTTACCTATTTCAAGTACATGTATATGCATAATATTTGCATATAAATCTATGATGTGGAGCCTAGTGCCAAACAGAATTGAAAGATAAATAACTAGAATCTAATGAAACAATTACAATTGACTTGAAAACTGTTATCCGGATCAGACCACAATAAATCGCACATGGGACTCTCATGAGACACTTCTTGGACACGATCAAAATTTTGTATGTTATCCAGGGTTTCATTAATGGATAGAGACAATCCATCATGAAGACAGAAAATTTCAGATTCAACCTTCAAGACAACATAAACTCAGCAGCTAAGAACCATTAATAGCAAATACAATGCATTTGCAGACAACTGATTTCAGTTATCATAAACTAAAAAATTAAAAAACTCTGTTATCATTAATAGCAAATACAATCCATCATGAAGCTTTCACTGATGAATACAGCTGCTGCTACTGTTTTTGGTAAAGGCTGCTATAAACAAAGAACAACAATGCAAAAAGTTCTGGTGTTGTACGAAAAATAATGAAAAAAGCATGCTAAGACTGATGACAGTATCTTAAGCACATGTTCACTTTTTTAGTTTTATTTTTAGTAGGTCAAGACTACATATATCCATTAGTCATGAGCTAGACAAGCACTTCATCAAAGGGCAGCAAGTGGATGACACATGGTGCTAAGTATTCAAGGTACGCCCATATTAATGTCCTAATTTCAAGTAACAACCACCTAAAAGAACTTTACAAAAGATCACTTCAAACAATATCAGACCACAAATATGAAAAATACTAACCAATGTTGTTAGTGAAAATAATCAAACAGATCTTTCAAACGTTGGCACTTCCATACCTACAGATAAAACAGAAAATGCATCTTCATAAGTAGCCAACAACGTAATAAAAGAGAAATTTACTAATACAAGGAAGTCAATGAATGACCAACTAACACAAAACTAGCATGCATCATCAAAGTAGCTCCCATATTATTACTAACAACATAATTGGTTCTGTAAAAGCAACCAACACTTTATTTTCAGAAGAAGAATCGTATCCAGTCTTCTAGCTTATAAAACTTAAGACACTCTTTAAAATTAGGTAACTGCATGCACAACAGCATATTCAAGGATGAAATTCCATTGCCTCAGCACCAACATAACACAAATTATTTTTTCTTAATTAAACAACTGGAAATGAACTGATTTAAACATCAAATTTTATGTTAGCAAAGGAAGATTTGGCAGCTATTGAAGAAAACATCATACGTACAGACTGAAGAGGGAAAGAGGGAAAGAGGGACAAACTGAAGAAAATGAGGCCACCGAAAGCGCCGGCCAAGGAAGAGTAAACGAATCGGCGGAGAGAGAGATCGATGTAGGCGTCCCATTTGGCGTTCATGTCATCGTAATTTGACGCCGTCAATTCCTTGTTCTCTTCCATTTCAAAACCTTGTTTGCAGCTGTTTCTTTGGTTCTTGTTGGTGGGATCGAGCGGCTGAGGGACGACCGACGGCGACAAGGAGAACAACGAGGAGAAGCATGAGGAGGAGGAGGAGCACGAGCAGGGGGATTTAGGGATTTTTTAACTTTCACGATTGATTTGGGGTTTTAACTTTTGGAGAAATCCTAAACCGTAGAACAATTAAATCATGGGTAAAAATTTTAATTTCTTATATCGACGACCACAAATAACCGTCGGTTTAAACTAAACCTATACCGACACACACAAAACACCGTTAGTATATGGTTTACCTATACCGACACACACAAAAAATCGTCAGTATAGTTTACCTATACTGACGGTTTCAGTACATCGTCGGTAAATATTACAGCTATATCGACGCATTTTTGTTTCCCGTCGGTATATATTACATCTATACCGACAAATTTTGTATCCGTCGGTATACATCAAAACTTTTACCGACAATATTATTTTCCGTCGGTATATAGTGTCTATAGCAACGGCTTGTGTCCGTCGGTATAACCGGGCGTCGGTATATATATAATTTTTTGTAGTGAACAATAAAATGGTCATATATCAAGCTCTTGACATCGAATGGATGTGATTCAAAGTTTGTTGGAAAGATAAGAGATAGAGAAATAAGTTTCCAGAAGACTTCAAGACCCAGATCTTTCCGAATCCCGTCTAAAAATAGAGGACAAGCTGACTGATGTTCTTGATCTTGAAATGAGGCATACATGAATAATAGTTGTTGTCCAAACTTTACATAGTGCACTTAAACACATAGGAATGTCATTCTAACTCCCCATCTCTTCACATGCCTTTTTCCATGCTTGCATTAATGTTTGGACCGACCAATTGAGCCAAGATTCCAAGCAATGCTCATGTATGAATATAATTCACACAAAACCTTCAAGTGTGTAACATATATGAAATTCTAACATAATATAAATATATGGCTAATAAGATCTCCCTACAAATCAATGTGATATCTTCAATGGTGGAGGCTCTTCCTTGGATTAAAATAGGCCTTCATAAGTCCAAACTTGCCATGACAAACTTGAATTAAGCTTGAATGAGCTTCTTGAGGCTTCTTGAAAGGTAATAGCTTGCTTCAATCAAATGGTCTCGTAAAAGTTATCGAGAACCTTGCAAGGCTGGTAGCCGTGCTCACATCAGATTACCTCATAACAAAAATTCAAAACATAGAAAATTCTTAACAAATCAACACCTACAACATGGAAAACAAGGATGTTCATTCCACATTTTTGTTCCTTTAAAATTTCAAAAGACCGCTCTCAATCAGATCTTGAATCTTGTTTTTTTAGAGCCCCACAATTCTCCGTAGTATTTCCTGAACTTCCCAAGTGATAGTCACATACAACATTAACATCATAAGATTCATGATAAGGAGGATATTTTGGCTTGGACTATACTGGGGTAAGAAGTTTTCTTTCAATGAGTGTTGGGAGCAATTCCATTTATGAAATCGGAACTGGACGAAGAATTTTCAGAGAACTTACATATCGTGAGGATGGCTTACGAGTGTGGCCTTGAGGTTGGTTGTTTGGGTGATAACCCACCATATGAACTTGAGAATCACTCCCCTTGGGTGACTGGTTATTGTGATATTTTATTTTCCCTTTCTTGATAGTTGTCAGTACTAGTTTCCCATTCATGAGCATGTCTGCGAACCTTTGGTAGCATGGTTTATCATGCGGTCATCGAAGAGTCTTTTCAAAGTCTCCTCGAACATTAGAGTAATCTCACTCTCCAACAAGGGTGGTTGAACCTGAGATGTCACGTCTCGCCATATTTGCGCATACTGACGAAAACTCTCATTGTATCTTTTTCCATACCTTGTAGCATAATCCGATTTAGGATCATGTTGGTCACATGCTTATACTGCTTAAGAAAAGCCTTTGAGAAATCCCTTTAAGCCCTCATGTCTATTCGGCTTAACTGGATATACCATCAAGCCGTAGACCCTAGTAAATTGTCTTGGAAACAATGGATAAGTAGCTTCCCATTTTCTACGTATAGTGACATTTTTCAGCAGTACATGGTCAGATGCGCCGAGGGGCAAGTTGTCCCATCATAGGGCCTGGAATTTTGGTGGAATCATCTATTGAGACACTAGACTCATATCCCCACCATAAATGTTACCTCATTGCATGGCTCTAATTATCCATACAAGCTTATCACAACGATCCTCCAATTTCTTATCTACTCTAACCCTATCTACAGCATCATTGAGATCGGGAACCTCAAAGTCTTGATTCTCCTAATGATTAATTTTGGACTCCACCGGAGCATTAGCGAAGGTCCTTCCCAAGTGTGTTTGGACTTTCCCTTTGGTGGAATCGCCTCATAGATCACCCAGGTTGAGGTAATGTTATGTCAACAACTTCAACTGCCTTTCCTTCTTTTGGGTCTCTAAATCTCAGTATAGCCATTATGTGGCTGATAGTGCTTCTTTGGGCTTATGCAATTTCGTCTTTCAGCTCTTTTTTCTATTTTGTCGAGCCTGTCATGTGCACCTTTTAGATTGATCTCCACAGTTGTCATTCTCTCTTCCATGGCCATATTCTTGGTTTGATAGCGGGTATTGTACTTCTGCGAAATTTTGCAATAAATTTGGTCTACTGCCATGGAACTTCTTGTAATTAATTTTATTACTTGTTTAATTAATGCATGATAAATATGGTGCAATGCAAATGAATGGCCATGATGAAAATGAAATGGATGCAAGACTATTGATATTTTGACGTTAAAAGTAACCCATTCTGATTGCTCCTCCCCTCCAAATGTAGCAGGACCATGTATTCCTTGACGGTGGGAGTCATGTCTTCTTCATTAAAGGAGAAGCATCGATACATCGGGCCCCAAAATTTGACAACCGTTCAGATTATTGGCTCATCTACGTCTACTCTAAGAAAAACGGTGATGTCTCAGTATTTTCTGGTGAATATGGCTCTATCTAGAGTCTCCAACCTTTCCCATAGAGTGATCAATTTTGACAGATTGTTCTGAGGCAAACCCATATGCACTTGCTTTGGCAAGTTAAAAACTGTTTCCTTCTGCACACAATCACCATACCGACGTTGAAGCTTTAGGGAATTATTTCTGACATCTTCATTCGAACGACGAGCCCTAGAGCTGGATAATGCTACTCGAAGGTTCATGATCAATGACTAACTTTTGCTTCGAAATATCAATAGGATATGATGTTATGCACACTAAATGGAAATGAAAGTTAAACAGGAAAATGGGTTAGTACATAATAATAAAACATTAAGGGAAGAAATATTACAAAAAAAGATAAATCCTAACTGCATGCATTCTAGTTCTCTATGGATTTCCATACGACTATAGTGGGGTAGGCTTCTTAGATTCTCAATCATGTGGGTTTGGGTCAAAAAGGTACTTAAATCGCCTTTACCCCTACTAAGGTGGATAAGAAAATTGATCTTGGCCCATTACAAACTTACAGATCGAACACGGTTCAAGGGATGCATTTCACTATGCTCATTTGGAGGGTTACTTACGAAAGCATATGTACTCTAGACCCCAGAAGTGATTCACTAGCCCATACAGAGGATTACTCACAAAGGCAGAGCTACTAACTTCCACTTAAATTGGATAAAGCCCGGGTAGAAGGCTTATGTCATGATGCAACAACAAGAAAATATGTTAGCACATAAATATACACACAAAATACAACCGAACTACAAAAGAAAATACCCCGTGACCAAGTAAAAGTTGTGCCCACTTAAAAAATTTCTGCAGCAAAGTCGTCAAGCTATCGCGGCCAGGACTCGACTTAAAATAACAAACATACAGAGTCGCCACTGATCTTTAAATTAGGTTGATCAGAAACCTAAGAAAACTAGAGATTTAAAATCTTGGGTTCAGGGGCAGGATTACGTATGGGGAATGATTAGCACCCCACAATGCCCAAAATGGCGATTACTTGATGACTAATATTTTCTCGTAATTTAGATGTATGCATGCATGTAATTAATATGAAAGTTCACTAAAGTCTAGATTCTCTAATATTCTTAAAAGCTCTATTTAAAATGTTTGACTAAAAAATTCTACCTAATATAAAATTATCATAAATTACTAAATTTATTATTTAAGGATAAATTATTGAAAGAGACCTAGACCTATGGCTTAAATTAAGAAACTAAAACTACATTAAGGATCTAACCTAAAGGATTTAGAATTCATCTAAGGAATAAAATAACCTAAATTCTAAACATGAATCTAAAAAAAACAAATAGAAAAAAACTAATTAAACATTATACATAGTAAATATAACGTAAATATATATAAATACATATATAGTAAATATAATATATTAAACTATGGTATGTATATTATTCTGGAGAGATATCATAAAATTGTGCCCTAATGGAAACGTGCTCTAATGGAAACCCTAGCGGAAACCCTACTCAGGCTGTTGTCCCACCGGCGGATCTGGCTCTGGTCCCGCCAACCGTCCCCCCTGATCGGCCTGAAGAGGCTGTGTCCCGCGAGGTTGTGTTTGAATTCCCTCCGCTGTTGGAGCGGCCGGGATCGCCCCATTCGTTGGAGGAGAGTCGTGCATTGAAGAAATGTAGGCATGACCATGTGAACCCTCTCTTTGAGGCTGATGGTAAGGAAGAGGGCGATTTCGTGATGGAAGACGTTGGGGATGGTGGTGCTGTGGATGATAGCACTACTGGAGATGATGGGGCGGGGTGCTCCCCGACTCGTTTGTCCTATGCAGGAGCTGTTCGTAGTTCGGATAAGAAATCTAAGGATTCAGCACCGTTACCGGGATTAGATGAGGTCGTCGTGGACGCTTCCGACGTGATTGTTGATCGTAGTGGCCCTTTTCCGTCGGTGACATTCTCGGACAAAGTTTATGAACAAATTGATCAAAGCATGAGGTGATCGGTAATTGTCCGAATGTTGGGTAGGCCTATTGGTTATCGTACCTTATTGGGGAGGATACGCACTTTGTGGCAATTACAGGTGCAGTTCCAGGTTGTGGATTTAGAGAATGAATATTATTTGGTAATTTTCGCCAAGGAAGCGGACTACGTGCATGTTTTAACGGAGGGCCCTTGGACGATATTCGGTAGTTACCTTACGGTTCAACCGTGGCATCGTAAGTTCTCAACATCAGAGAGTCATCCTTCGAAGGTGGTGGTATGGGTGAGATTGCCGAGTCTCCCTTATCGGTACTATTCCAAGGCTCTATTCCATTACATTGCCAATTTGATCGGAAAAGTTATCCGGATTGATTACAGTACTCATGCGGGGGATAGGAAGCGCTTTGCGAGGCTCGCAGTGATGGTCGACTTGAATAAGCCGTTGATTCCGTGCATCCAAGTTGATGGCGTCATGCAACATTTAGAGTATGAAGGCCTTCAAAATATATGCTTTCAATGTGGGGTGTATGGCCATGTAAAGGAGTCTTGTGGTATTCATTCGGGTGGTAATGTCCGAGCTTCATCGCCTACTTCGGATAATGCACTAGGGGCAGTACATCATGAGGTTCAGGTTCGCGATGCTGTCTATGGGCCATGGATGATAGCAGAAAAGAGAAGAGGGCATCCCCGCCGTGAGGCCATAGCTCGCAAAGGGGGTGTAACCCCCTTAGCCCGGCCTAGACGGTTGACCCGAACTACGAAGATTACACGGGGAAAACCAAAGTCAACCCGAAAGTCAACCTTGATTAACGACCCTTTTTTATTTTTAACCTTGTCTAAATGCATATTAACCCTAGGTGTACTCTTGAGATAAGCGTACTCAAAAATCACAGCAATCAGAAAACAATAAGGGACTCAATTGCACAACATACGAATTTAGGGACCAATTTGTAAATTCTGGAAATTAAAAAGACTTTACCAATTTTTAAGTTACCATTATGAAATTAGTCATGTTTCATGCTTCTCTGTCAAATTTCATCTCAAACTGACATCTAAAACTCAATCAATTGCATATACAAAATTCAGGACTAAAACGTAAAGCTTGCAAACCTCAAAACCATTCAAATCAGTGCCCAACGGTCAAGTGTTTCGAAACGGGTCTAGGCCGTTCAGAAACACCCCTTGGAAGTAGCCAAAGTGTTCCGAAACACCTCTGCCCGTTTCGAAACACCCAGACCAAAATATGCACCTGTTTCGAAACAGGCAATGGTGTTTCGAAACACCCTGCCCAGAAACAACAGAAAAGTCTGTTTTACACTCTTTCGACCCACCCAACATGTTCGTATGACCTCTATAACATGCCAACAAGTCATCAAACATTATAGGAACACATTTGCATCATCAAAGCTCAATCATGGCCTCAAATAAGAAAAACCACAAGTCTAAAGGCATGCATCCTATAATGAAAAGCAAGCAATCATCAAATCTCCAAAACAAAATACCAAATGGCCATTTACATGTTCCAAACACCATAGGCATTAAACCAAACTTAGGGAGTCCAAAACATCTCCCAAAAACACAATCTAGGTTCCCATTGCCAAATACCAAAAGCTAATAGTGTTGTGAAAATAGTCACCATACATGAGCTTAGACTTTCACATGGATCCTTGACCTCCTTGCTGCCCTTAAAGCACTTCAATGCTCTGCATTATTGGTTCAAGAAAGAGAGAGCGTAAGCACATATGCTTAGTGAGAAATGCTCTAATAAAACAACACAATAATGCACTTTGTAAAAACACCTTTTCAAGGCCTTTAATTTCAAAACATCATTTATCATGCATTTATGCATACAAACCAAACATCTCATGCTTCAATTCATCAACATGTCATATTGGCTTTCAAGTGATAATCCATAACCATTTTTCAACTTAAAACACAATCGGATACGCGGATTACAAGCGTTGTCCCATACGCTCCATACACACTACCAAACACTCAAGGTGGAGTTTACCGGTACAATCACAACCCCTCAACACCCGTGATGGAGTCTACGGTACAATTACAACCCCTCCACATCACTCATTGGTAGTTGTATAACATCACTAACGAGAACACGGGACACACAACACAAGATCCTCACATGACATTTTAACCACCATTATTATCTTAGACATCTCGTTAGTGTTCTTGGATGGAGTTTACGGTACCATTACAACCCCTCAACATCCAAGGCGACTTTATTCACGGTGCACCCAATCCTATAGCCGGCTAACTATATCCGATTCAAGTACTTTTAAACCAACACATCACTTGCCAATATACATCATTTACCATCATCAATTCACTGCTTTTAAGCATTTAACAAAGCCATTAAATAATCATGCATCACCATGCATCAAACCACATTTATCAATGTTCAAAACAAGGATCTCTTACCTTGAGCATCCTTCAACACATGGCTTACAAAACCAGCATTAAACATGCTAAAATATGCTTTCAAAACAGAATTTAAACATGCAAAATAAACACATTGCATTCAACCATCTCATGGTTCTTCAAAAAGAGAGTTTCTCCGAAAACTTACTCTTGAGCTTAGCTAAGTTGTTTAGACTTAAACTAAGCTCCCATAACCTTCAAATATTGGTTTCAAAGCTGAAAACCAAACTTCACTCACCGATTCCGTTTCGCAAGCTTGCCGAAACGCCGATCAAGCCTCCGGATCAACACCACAAGGATCCGAAGATGTCTCCCATGTTTTAAACACATCAAAGCAGAGGATTAATGCATCATCATGAATTAAAATCTTCAGCCAAAACACCTAAACTCGCTGCTCTCGTCAAAACTCACATTTCGGCTACCAAACACAACCGAAATCACATCCAAACACCTCTACAACATTACCCAGCCAAGATCCATCAATTCCAATCATTCTTAGACATCAATTAACATCCAAAAAGAACCTAATCACGTCCTTATACCTCCAGCTATAGCAGAACATCAAAATCACCCCAAAAAACACCATTAACTCAAGTAAAAACTTAGGAAAATCAACCTATCCGGGATTGCATTGATTAAACCTCAATTACACATCATTTAGACATCCAAAATACATAAAAAAACATCTCAAAACAGAGCCCAATCATTTAATACGAATTTCTTCAAAATTAAATCCAAATCTTGCATTTTAAGCCAAAATCAAGATCACAACATCAAAACCTTTAATAAAACTCAATTTAAGGATTGAGAACTTGGGAATTTCAGTAAAGAACTGAGTATTTAGAGGAGAAGGACGTTCATACCTCTAAATGTGGATTTCTCCTTGTTTAGAGCCAAAATTCTTGAAAATTCAATAAGCAAATGATGAGGATTTGGTGTAGAAATGATTAGAAATCATTTAGAGATTGAAATCTCAACTTTAGGTGTGAAAATCAAATGAAAAGTGGCTGTGGAAATGTGTTTGGCTGAGGGAAAATTGAGAGAAAATGAAATGGGAAAATTTTGGCAAAAGTTAGTTATGAAACTAAAATATCTCTTTTCCCTCTTTTCTTTTTATTTAATAACATTAAATGAGTCTTTAAAATTTAAGAAAAATCTGGAGAAACCCTCCATTGGGTAAATTAGCTCCTTAAAGATTCAAAGTTTCAATCCTTTTAAAAAAGTCACCAACTTTTCAAAAATTACATTTTAGTCACTAACTTGAAATGTCATATTTCCAAACCCCATTTTGTAAAATTGATTTCACCACTCTCTTATATATAATAAAAGAGGATTTTTAGACATTTTTCCATATTTTTAATGCATCCCGAATTAGGCTTTCCCTAAAATCACCTTTTATATTCGAATCGTAATTTAAACCGATCTGGTTCAGACCCTAAACTTCCAAGCCCAAAATTGGGGTGTTACAACTCTCCCCCCTTAAGATATTTCGTCCTCAAAATTTACCTGAAGGAAAAAGGTACGGAAACTGCTTCAACATGTCATCCATCCGTTCCCACGTGGCTTCCTCAGCACCACGATGCTTCCACAACACCTTTACCAACTCAATGGTCTTGCCTCGAAGAACTTTACTATCCGAATCCAGAATCTTCACTGGTTCCTCATCATAGGTCAAATCCGGATTCAACTCCACTTCCTCCACAGGCATCACATGAGAAGGATCCGATCTATACTTCCGAAGCATAGAAACATGAAACACATCATGAATCTTTTCTAACTCTTGCGGTAACCTCAACTTGTACGCAACAGGACCCACACGCTCAATCACCTCGTATGGTCCAATGTACCTAGGGCTCAACTTACCCTTTCGGCCAAACCTCATCACCTTTTTCCAAGGCGAAACTTTCAAAAACACACTGTCACCCACCGCATACTCAATCTCCTTACGCTTCAAATCCGCGTAAGACTTTTGCCGATCAGAAGCTGCCTTCAATCGCTCACAAATGAGCTTCACCTTCTCGGTGGTTCCCTTCAACAAAGCTAGTATCGAAACCAACTTCTGACCCGTTTCAGCCCAACAAAGAGGAGTCCTACACTTCCTCCCGTACAAAGCTTCATAAGGTGCCATTTGAATACTTGCCTGATAACTATTATTATAGGCAAACTCCACCAAAGGCAAATGTTTCTCCCAAGAACCCTGAAACTCGATCACGCAGCACCTCAACATATCCTCCAACACCTGGATAACACGCTCAGACTGTCCATCCGATTGCGGATGATAAGATGTACTGAAATTCAACCGTGTACCCAAAGCCTGATGCAAACACTGCCAGAAACGCGATGTAAATCTCGGATCTCTATCCGACACAATCGACTTTGGCACACCATTCAGCCGCACAATCTCAGCAATGTACAGCTCCGCAAGCTTATCCAAAGTGTACGTAGTATGCACAGGCAAGAAATGCGCACACTTCGTCAGACGATCCACAATCACCCACACCAAATTCTTCTTTGATGGCGACAAAGGCAAACCAGACACAAAGTCCATGGTAATCCTTTCCCACTTCCACTCAGGAATCCTCAATGGTTGCAACAACCCTGAAGGAAACTGATGCTCAGCCTTAACTCGCTGACATACCATGCACTTGCTTACAAACTCAACAACATCTTTCTTTAAACCCACCCAATAGTACTCATCACGAAGATCACAGTACATCTTAGTACTACCAGGGTGCATAGCAAAAGGACTACTATGAGCTTCAGTCAGAATAGCACACCTCAAATCAGCATCATTGGGCACTACTATCCGACTCCCAAAGCATAAAACTCCATCATCATTAAAACAGAAATCCGATGGCCTATCCTCCGCAATATCCTGAACATGTGGCACCAAGGAATCATCCAACAACTGCTTTTCCTTAATCAACTGAATCAAGGATGGTTTCACCTGCAACTCAGCCACAAGACCACCATCACGCGAAATGCTCAAACTGGCAAACATAGCCCTCAACTCAACAGCTACCTTCCTACTCAAGGCATCCGCTACAACATTAGCTTTACCCGGATGGTACTCGATCGTCAAATCGTAATCCTTAAGCAACTCCACCCAACGTCGTTGCCTAAGATTCAACTCTTTCTGAGACATCAGATACTTCAAACTCTTGTGGTCCGTGTACACAGTACACTTCTCACCATACAGGTAATGTCTCCAAATTTTCAAAGCAAAAACCACCGCAGCTAACTCAATGTCATGCGTAGGATAATTGCGCTCATGCACCTTCAACTGACGCGATGCATAAGCCACCACCTTACCCTCTTGCATCAACACACATCCCAAGCCAACGTAGGATGCATCACTATACACCACAAACTCTTTCCCTGATTCAGGTTGAACCAAGATAGGAGCTTGCGTCAAAGCTGCCTTAAGCTTCTCAAAAGCCTGATGTCTCGCTTCCGTCCACTCATACTTAACATCCTTCTGCAACAACCTCGTCAAAGGTGCAGCAATCTTTGAGAACCCATCCACGAACCTCCGATAGTACCCCGCCAAACCAAGGAAACTACGGACTTCATGAACAGACCTAGAAGGCTTCCAATTCATCACTGCCTCAATCTTTTGAGGATCAACACGAATCCCCTCAGCAGAAACCACATGACCAAGAAACACAACTTCTCTAAGCCAAAACTCACACTTGCTCAGCTTGGCATAAAGCTGATTCTCCAACAAGGCCTGTAACACAATTCTCAAATGCCCTTCATGCTCCTCCTCAGTACGAGAGTACACGAGAATATCATCAATGAACACCACAACAAATTTATCCAAGTATTCATGGAACACTCTATTCATCATGTCCATGAAAGCTGCAGGAGCATTCGTCAAACCAAACGGCATCACAAGAAACTCATAATGCCCATACCTCGTTCTGAAGGCTGTCTTTGGCACATCCACATCCTTCACCTTCAACTGATAATACCCCGACCTTAAGTCAATTTTAGAGAACACAACCGCTCCCCGAAATTGATCAAAAAGATCATCAATTCTCGGTAATGGATACCGATTCTTGACAGTCAACTTGCTAAGCTGACGGTAGTCAATGCACATTCTCATAGTGCCATCCTTTTTCTTCACAAACAAGACCGGTGCACCCCAAGGTGACACACTCGACCGAATGAAACCACGATCAAGCAACTCCTGAAGTTGCGTCTTCAGCTCTTTCAACTCTTTAGGTGCCATTCGATAAGGAGTAATGGACACTGGAGTTGTGTTTTCATACAGCTCAATTCCAAACTCCACTTCGCGATTAGGAGGCAATCCAGGCAACTCCTCCGGAAACACACCAGGAAACTCTCGCACAGTCCTGATATCTTGCACACGCAACTCCTTAGAGCTAGGATTCATCACAAAGGCGAGGTAGGCTTCACAACCTTGCCTCAGCATCCGGCTCACTTCCAATGTAGACACCACATTGGCAAGAAACTTCACATTCTCACCAACCACCACTACCTCATAATCGTCCGCAAGTTTCAATGAAACTCGCTTATTCTCAAAATCCACTACAGCTCGATGCTCAACAAGCCAATCCATACCAAGGATTACATCAAAACCATAGAAAGGCAATTCCATAAGATCAACATGAAAAACATGATCTTGCACAACCAAGGGACATCTTCTATAAAGCTTTCGCGTCACAACAGTCTCACCAAAAGAACTAGTTACACGCATACCAACATTCAAAGACTCAACAGGCAAACCAAGCAATTGAGCATGTTCACGCAATATGTATGAGTGTGTAGATCCAGAATCAATCAAGGAAAGTAATGACAAGGATTGCAAAGTGAAAGTACCTGCGATCACATCCGTGTCATTCCTCCCCTCCCTTTGAGCATACACTCTGGCCTGGCCACCACCCTCAGGCTGAACAGCTACCACATGAGCCATATTCCTTCCACCATCCTCCCTGCGCTGGAAGTTACCACGGCCGCGCCCACGGCCTCTCTGTGGTGCAACAACTCCAGGAGCACGTCCCTGACCACCACCGACCAACAGAGGACACTCCCTCTTCATGTGATCCGCCGAACCACAGTTCCAGCACGAAGTACCGGTCACCACAATAGGAGCCTGTACCTCCCTCGCTGCTCGAGGACAATCACGCCTCAGATGACCACGCGATCCACATGCCCAACATGTGTTCTGATCAGCTCTCGCCTTGTCCCCCTAAACAGGCGCACCTTGCCCTCCACCACCACGCCTAGCTGAAGACTGATACTTCCGATCACGTCCTCTCTTGTTCCGTCCGCCACCGGAACTATACTCAGCAGCTCGCTTGACCGCATTAGGACCATCACCTCTAGAAGATAAACTCAAATTCAACTCAATGTCTTTTGCTCTACCAACCAGCACATCAAAGTCAGTGTACTCAGCAGCTAACATATAGGTCTTCACTTCCGTCACCAATCCATAACGAAAACGTTCACACTTCTCCCGCTCATCAGGGATAAGCTCAAGTGCGTACTGACTGAGTCGAACAAACTGAACCTCGTACTCAGCCACTGACATGCTCCCTTGAGCAAGAGACATGAATTCCCTTTTCTTTTCATTCAGGTACCACACACCCAGATACCTCCTCTTGAACGCGTTCAGAAAGAACGTCCAAGTTACATCAGCATCCTCCATTCCGGAGATAGTGGTTGTCCACTAGGTATACGCATCGTCATGCAACAATGATATTACACAGCCCAACTTCTGCACTTCATTGCAGTTCATTTGTCCCAAAATTCTCTTGGTACTTTCCAACCAAGACTCGGAACCCTCAGCAGACAAACCCCTGAACTCAGTCCCTCCCAGACTGCGCAAGCGTTCCAGAGGTAGTCTAACATTAGCATCTCCCTGATGCCCAGCTCCATGAGCTCCAGCTACCGCCGCCTGAAAGGCTCCAGCAATAGCCTGAATCAGCACTGTCATGTCAGGAGCAGCTTGCCCCTGCCCAGCTTTAGGTCCAGCGACCCCAGCACCAGCACCAACACCGGCTCCCTCACCCCAGCACCACCACCACCAGGTGGAGGAGGTAAATCCACTACATTTTCAGCATTCTCTTCATTCTCATTTTGAGCCATAGCTCGCGTATTAATCCTCGTCTCTCTACGAGGTCCCATTCACTACACAATGCAATCACAAATACAATAAACAAAGTCAGGCTCAGCAAGGTAAGCAATCCAAGTACTCAAGCTCGTTTTCAATTAAAACAAATCATTTCATTAGCTTTGATATGGCAATGGGTCCCTCTAACATGCTTCACCACATCATACACCACAATTGCAACATACTTACTATTCATACATCATACTTTCACTTAACAAGTATACAAAGCAATCAGACACACATTACCCACATAACAATTCCCAAATACTCTAGAACTCAGCTCTGATACTACCAAATGTAACCCCCTTAGCCCGGCCTAGACGGTTGACCCGAACTACGAAGATTACACGGGGAAAACCAAAGTCAACCCGAAAGTCAACCTTGATTAACGACCCTTTTTTTTCTTTTTAACCTTGTCTAAATGCATATTAACCCTAGGTGTACTCTTGAGATAAGCGTAATCAAAAATCACAGCAATCGGAAAAAAATAAGGGACTCAATTGCACAACATACGAATTTAGGGACCAATTTGTAAATTCTAGAAATTAAAAAGACTTTACCAATTTTTAAGTTACCATTATGAAATTAGTCATGTTTCATGCTTCTCTGTCAAATTTCATCTCAAACAGACATCTAAAACTCAATCAATTGCATATACAAAAATCAGGACTAAAACGTAAAGCTTGCAAACCTCAAAACCATTCAAATCAGTGCCCAACGGTCAAGTGTTTCGAAACGGGTATAGGCCGTTTAGAAACACCCCTTGGCAGTAGCCAAAGTGTTCCGAAACACCTCTGCCCGTTTCGAAACACACATGCCAAAATATGCACCTGTTTCGAAACAGGCAAGGGTGTTTCGAAACACCCTGCCCAGAAAAAGCAGAAAAATCTGTTTTACACTCTTTCGACCCACCCAACATGTTCGTATGACCTCTATAACATGCCAACAAGTCATCAAACATTATAGGAACACATTTGCATCATCAAAGCTCAATCATGGCCTCAAATAAGAAAAACCACAAGTCTAAAGGCATGCATCCTATAATGAAAAGCAAGCAATCATCAAATCTCCAAAACAAAATACCAAATGGCCATTTACATGTTCCAAACACCATAGGCATTAAACCAAACTTAGGGAGTCCAAAACATCTCCCAAAAACACAATCTAGGTTCCCATTGCCAAATACCAAAAGCTAATAGTGTTGTGAAAATAGTCACCATACATGAGCTTAGACTTTCACTTGGATCCTTGACCTCCTTGCTGCCCTTAAAGCACTTCAATGCTCTACATTATTGGTTCAAGAAAGAGAGAGCGTAAGCACGTATGCTTAGTGAGAAATGCTCTAATAAAACAACACAATAATGCACTTTGTAAAAACACCTTTTCAAGGCCTTTAATTTCAAAACATCATTTATCATGCATTTATGCATACAAACCAAGCATCTCATGCTTCAATTCATCAACATGGCATATTGACTTTCAAGTGATAATCCATAACCATTTTTCAACTTAAAACATAATCGGATACGCGGATTACAAGCGTTGTCTCATACGCTCCATACACACTACCAAACACTCAAGGTGGAGTTTACCGGTACAATCACAACCCCTCAACACCCGTGATGGAGTCTACGGTACAATTACAACCCCTCCACATCACTCATTGGTAGTTGTATAACATCACTAACGAGAACACGGGACACACAACACAAGATCCTCACATGGCATTTTAACCACCATTATGATCTTAGATATCTCGTTAGTGTTCTTGGATAGAGTTTACGGTACCATTACAAGCCCTCAACATCCAAGGCGACTTTATTCACGGTGCACCCAATCCTATAGCCGGCTAACTATATCCGATTCAAGTACTTTTAAACCAACACATCACTTGCCAATATACATCATTTACCATCATCAATTCACTGTTTTTAAGCATTTAAGAAAGCCATTAAATAATCATGCATCACCATGCATCAAACCAAATTTATCAATGTTCAAAACAAGGATCTCTTACCTTGAGCATCCTTCAACACATGGCTTACAAAACCAGCATTAAACATGCTAAAATATGCTTTCAAAACAGAATTTAAACATGCAACACATTGCATTCAACCATCTCATGGTTCTTCAAAAAGAGAGTTTCTCCGAAAACTTACTCTTGAGCTTAGCTATGTTGTTTAGACTTAAACTAAGCTCCCATAACCTTCAAATATTGGTTTCAAAGCTGAAAACCAAACTTCACTCACCGATTCCGTTTCGCAAGCTTGCCGAAACGCCGATCAAGCCTCCGGATCAACACCACAAGAAACCGAAGATGTCTCCCATGTTTTAAACACATCAAAGCAGAGGATTAATGCATCATCATGCATTAAAATCTTCAGCCAAAACACCTAAACTCGCTGCTCTCATCAAAACTCACATTTCGGCTACCAAACACAACCGAAATCACATCCAAACACCTCTACAACATTACCCAGCCAAGATCCATCAATTCCAATCATTCTTAGACATCAATTAACATCCAAAAAGGACCTAATCATGTCCTTATACCTCCAGCTATAGCAGAACATCAAAATCACCCCAAAAAACACCATTAACTCAAGTAAAAACTTAGGAAAATCAACCTATTCGGGATTGCATTGATTAAACCTCAATTACACATCATTTAGACATCCAAAATACATCAAAAAACATCTCAAAACAGAGCCCAATCATTTAATACGAATTTCTTCAAAATTAAATCAAAATCTTGCATTTTAAGCCAAAATCAAGATCACAACATCAAAACCTTTAATAAAACTCAATTTAAGGATTGAGAACTTGGGAATTTCAGTAAAGAACTGAGTATTTAGAGGAGAAGGACGTTCATACCTCTAAATGTGGATTTCTCCTTGTTTAGAGCCAAAATTCTTGAAAATTCAATAAGCAAATGATGAGGATTTGGTGTAGAAATGATTAGAAATCATTTAGAGATTGAAATCTCAACTTTAGGTGTGAAAATCAAAGGAAAAGTGGCTGTGGAAATGTGTCTGGCTGAGGGAAAATTGAGAGAAAATGAAATGGGAAAATTTTGGCAAAAGTTAGTTATGAAACTAAAATATCTCTTTTCCCTCTTTTCTTTTTATTTAATAACATTAAATGAGTCTTTAAAATTTAAGAAAAATCTGGAGAAACCCTCCCTTGGGTAAATTTGCTCCTTAAAGATTCAAAGTTTCAATCCTTTTAAAACAGTCACCAACTTTTCAAAAATTACATTTTAGTCACTAACTTGAAATGTCATATTTCCAAACCCCATTTTATAAAATTGATTTCATCACTCTCTTATATATAATAAAAGAGGATTTTTAGATATTTTTCCATATTTTTAATGCATCCCGAATTAGGCTTTCCCTAAAATCACCTTTTATATTCGAATCGCAATTTAAACCGGTCCGGTTCAGACCCTAAACTTGCAAGCCCAAAATTGGGGTGTTATAGGGGGCAAGGATTTGGGTCCGGTTGGAGAGGGGGGCTCACGGTTCTCTGTGCTAGAGGAAGTTGGTGGAGAGGAGGGGGCTGATGCTCCAACTGTTCCGCGTACGGGTGTTGTGCTTGACGAGGGGGTTACTAGGCGGGTTGCTTCGTCGGATAAGCCTACTGAAGGTGTTGCGACACAAGGAGTTGAGGTGGGTTCGAACGCGGATAGGGTTTGTTGAGGAGCATCATTCCTCGCATGTGATTACACCTGGGGTGTCGGATAAGAGTAATGCTGGGCAAGGGCTTCAGCCGGGTGCTGTGGAGGTTGTGGCATCAGTCGCCACTATGGCTCCTGAAGTTGTGACACACAACGTGTCTCCTATGGTTGGGAAGCATGCGACAATTTCAATTCTAGAGGCAGTTAACGAGAAACAACGAGTGAGGATTTCGCAACGAGGTAGTAAAGGCTCTAAGAAACTACTTTCGGATGGCATTCGGAAAGGTTCTTCTTCTCGGAAGGGCAAGGAAAATCGAGCCCCAATAACCCGTCGTCTTTCAGATTGGATGCCGGTTTTTTCACCCGATTCTACCCCGAATGGGGGTGTTGTCATGCATGATTCTTCGCGTGATTCGGTCTCGACAGCAGGATTTAACTTGGGTCATGTTGCGCTCGATGATAGCCGCCCACTTGGTGAGTGCAGCAATAGGGATGTGGTTGTTATTCTTGAACCTGGGATCAGTAGCGTTACCGCGGATAGGGTTATTTCTCGACTGGGTTTTCCTAACTCTTTTAGGGTGGAAGCGAGAGGTCTTAGTGGTGGTGTTTGGGTGCTTTGGCAGGATTCGGTACAGGTTGACTTTCTCAGGGTTTCTAATCAATTTGTCCATGGAAGAGTTCGTAAGTCTGGTTTCTCGCGTTGGTTTTTCTTTACAGCAGTCTATGCTAGTCCGACGGTATCTGTTCGGAAACATTTGTGGTCTCTTTTGGCGGATTTAAACCCGGGTGTTGGTGAACCTTGGTTGTTGGGAGGTGATTTTAACACTATCTTACGTAGAGAGGGGCGCTTGGGTGGTTCCGCAAAGGGCAATGGCGTTTGCACGCTGTTTCGTGAGCTTATCTTTGATTTAGGTTTACTAGAAGTGGAGTATAAAGGCTCAGATTTTACCTGGAAACGTGGTGACCTTCATAAACGTTTGGATAGATGTCTTTACAATAATTCATGGGCTAGTTTGTTTCCAACAACAGTGGTTTCGCATCTTGATCGGGTTGGTTCGGACCATTGCCCGCTCTGGTTTCATGCTCAACTCTAGGAGAGTGTGGTTAGTGAGCGCCCCTTCCGTTTTATCGCGGCTTGGCAAGATCATCCCGAGTTTGATAATTTTCTGCGAAGCACTTGGGATAATGCGCTCGATGTCGCGGCTAATGTGGACAAATTTATGAACAACATTCAGAATTGGAATGTTAATGTGTTCGGGCATATCGGTAAAAAGAAGAAGGAGCTACTTGCGAGAATTAGAGGGATTGACAAAGCCCTTAGGGTGGCGCACTCAGATTTTCTTATTCAGTTAGATGCTTCGCTACGTGCTGAGTTAGACTCCATTCTTCTTCGTGAGGAGAGCCTTTGGGTGCAAAATTCTAGAGAGTAGTGGGTACGTTTCGGTGATAAGAACACAAAATATTTTCACAATTGCACCATGCATCGTCGTCGACAAAACTTTGTGCAAGCACTTAAGTTGCCCGATGGTAGGAGGTGTTCAGATCAAGGGGTTTTACAACAAATGGCAGTGGACTATTACAAGAACTTATTTGCTTCGTCGGATGGAGTTGGTGTTAACCTTGCAAATAGGGGCAGTTTTCCCACTGTTGATGATTCGTTGATTACGGGCTTGTCACGGCCAGTGCTGGATGATGAGGTGAAGGCCGTTGTCTTCGATATGGCGTCGTTGAAGGCCCCTGGGGCAGACGGTCTGCATGCGTTGTTTTATCAACGCAATTGGCACATCGTTGGTCCTTCGGTGTGTCGCTTTGTGCGCAAAGTGTTTGCTGGGAAGCCTTTCGATTCTTCTTTGAATCGTGCATTGCTTGTCTTGCTGCCAAAGGTGCGTAGCCCGGACTTGATTTCTCAATTTCGCCCAATTGGCCTTTGTTTGGTTATATATAAAAATATCACGAAGACAATTGTGAATAGGCTCAAGCCTTTGTTGCCTTGCTGGATTTCTAATAGCCAAACAGCTTTTGTCACTGGGCGTTCCATTACCGATAATATTATTATCGCCAAGGAAGTTATTCATTCCATGCGAATGAAGAAGATTAAAGTGGGTTCGATGGCTATCAAAATTAACCTCGAGAAGGCGTACGATAGGCTCGAGTGGGAGTTTATTAAGGACACCCTTGCGGAGATTGGTCTTCTGGTGGATTTTTGTAATTTAATAATGCGTTGTGTTTCGTCGGTATCCACTCAGGTTTTGTGTAATGGATCTGCCTCAACTCCTTTTGCTCCCTCTCGGGGAATTCGACAATGTGACCCTTTGTCACCGTATCTATTTGTTCTATGCATGGAGCGTTTGGCTCATTCGATTCGCGAGAAAGTCTCTTGCGGAGCATGGAAACCGATCCAGTTAGTTCGCCATGGTCCAGAAATTTCGCATTTATTCTTCGCTGATGACATGATCTTATTTAGCGAAGCCTCTGCATCACAGGTTTCAGTTATAGATGAGGTGTTACGCTGCTTTAGCGCTGCATCGGGCCAGAAAGTGAGTATTTCCAAGACTAGCATTTATTTTTCTAAAAATGTGGATCCTGTGCTTTGTGATGCTATCAGCTCCTTTTTTTGGTTTCTGTCAAGTCGCGGACCTCGGAAGATATTTGGGTGTGCCCTTGTTGCACAAGCGTGTGACCAGTGCCTCGTATCAGTTTGTGGTGCAACGTGTTCGTGATAAACTTTCAGGTTTGATGGCCAAATCTCTTTCGCTTGCAGGCATGATTACTCTTGCTAAATTGGTCTTATCGGCGATTCCCTACTATAAAATGCAGTCCACTCTTTTGCCCAAAGGCACTTGTCGAGAAATTGAAAAGCTTATACGGAATTTTATTTGGGGTAAGGATGAAGGTCGAGGGGGTGTGCATCTTGTTAATTGGAATTTCGTTTGTTCTCCTATTAATGAAGGTGGGCTTGGCTTTAGGTCGTTGGTGGTACAAAATGAAGCTTTAATGAAGCTTTCATTCAATCTTGTACGAAATTCTGATCAGCTTTGGGCGCGAGTGTTACGGTCTAAGTACAAGTGGGTTGTGGCCATACCCGATAATTTGGCTCGCCCCCGCTGCTCACAACTCTGGAAAGGAATCAGCTTAGTGTGGGATGAGGTTCGTTCGGGCCTTTTGTAGACTGTGGGTGACGGGAGCTCCGTGGATTTTTGGCGTGATGCTTGGTTGAGTGATGTCGGGGCGTTGGCTGATCATGTAGTGAATGCCACTGAACGTGCGAGCCTATCGCGCGTTAGTTTAGCTGGCATGGCAGAGGTGCAGGGTGGTTGGAAATGGCAAGCTTTTGCACACTTGCTGCCACGGGAAATTTTGTTACGCTTGGCCGCAACGATGTCACCTCAGCAGGTGGCAGCTCTTGATGGTGTGGGCTGGAAATGGTCAGCGCAACGCGTTTTTACGGTTGGTTTCGTGTATCAGGTTCGTGCAGGGGTGTGTGATGGAGCAGCGGGGCAGGTTTGGAAGTGTATTTCGCGGTTCCGAGGGCTGCAAATGGTTAAG
Source organism: Hibiscus tridactylites (assembly GCA_958450335.1). NCBI lineage: Eukaryota > Viridiplantae > Streptophyta > Magnoliopsida > Malvales > Malvaceae > Hibiscus > Hibiscus tridactylites. Next base: position 75,716,165 of record OY288279.1, read on the forward strand.
GTCTTTTTGTGGCTTCTTGGTTGCGTCAAGTTACTTACAAATGCCGAGTGTGTAAGAAGGTATATGGCTCATAGTTCTCGTTATGGCGTTTGCGACGCATCAGTGGAATCTATAGATCATTTATTTCGGTTGTGTTCTCCGGCGATGTCAATTTGGATTCGTTTGATTCTCCCTTCTAAGCTTAATGAGTTTGTCTCTATGAATATTCATGATTGGTTGCGAATCAATTTATCGACGCCGGAGTATTTTGCGCGCGAGCCGAAGGATTGGGATCTTCACTTCAGTGCGGTCCTATGGTCCATCTGGAAACACAGAAACGCTTGTGTCTTCGATGAAGCTGCTGCTGGCGAATTTGATATCTCAGCTCACAGCAGGTTTGTGTTTGAGGAGAGTGTGCGGGCGTTGGTTTTACCGTGCACGCTGTCCGCAATAGCAAGTGCTTCTTCGCACCCGACAGTGTCATGGGACAAGCCCCCTGCTGGCTGGACGAAGTTGAATTCGGATGGGGAGCGTATGGCTGCGACTGGTTTCGCCACTTGTGGTGGTGTCGGTCGGGATAGTCGTGGGGAGTGGCTCTTTGGCTATGCTAAGTCTATCGGGATATGTTCTTCGTTGGAGGAAGAACTATAGGGCGTGTTTATTGGTTTGTCGCAAGCTTGGTCTCATGGGTACCTTAAGGTTATTGTGGAAATGGATTGCAAGGAGGCGTTCTCATTGCTTCATAGGATTGCGCCGACGTCAAGTTCTATTGGTTTGGTTTCTTTCATCCGCGAACTTCTGCAGCGAGATTGAGAGGTTCTTCTTCAGCATGTGCGCAGAGAGGCGAACAAGGTTGCGGACTCGATGGCCAAGTTGGCTCCTGCTAATTCTTTATACTCCCGTTGCTTTGATTCTCCACCGATTGTGGTGTCGGGGCTGCTGTTTGCAGACCAATTTCCTTTAGTTTAATTCGGTAGCTTCCTTCTCGTTTTATCAAAAAAAAAACTATGGTATGTATATTTATTAATATATATGGTACACTATATATAATATATGCATATAAAGAAAAACACATCAATTAGTAAAAAGACTGGACATTAATAAAAAAATACCGTAATAAAATAATATATTAAAGATTATCATGTATATTAGGTGGAAAAAAAATCAATCTACATTATTATAGTTTTTTTTGAATAAAATCTACATTATTATAGTTATATATATAAGATTAATATTTAATACACTGTCAGAGTCAGGGGCGAATGTGGGCCTAGGCCTACCTAGGCCATGGCCCACCCTATGCCCAAATTATTAGTATTTTTTTTCAAAAGCTTATAATTAAAATTTTAAAAGTAAAGCATTATTTTTTTATCGTTCTTTTTTTATTATTTTCGTTCTATTGCTCTCTACGGTAAACATGAAAATTAAAATTTTTTATGCTCTTTTTTACCTTTTTAATCAGGTAGGTTTTTTAATTTTGTAATATTTTTTTTACTTTTATCTCTATTTTTTTCAATTTTGCGGGAAAATCAACTTTTGTTATTGGGTATTAGATTTGTTTTTATTATATATTTTGAAAGATAACTTCATGACCCATAAATAAATTGAATTATAAATACTTGTAAAATTCAATTTTCGCCGAGAATACTTTTAGAATTATATATATAGTAGATGATAGAATAAAAGGAGAAACAACTATTTCAAAACAAATTTTTTTTGACAAATATTACTTCTAATTCTACCTAGAGGGAAAAGGGATACTCTAGGGGAAGGAATGCTCCTACTGGGTTTTAAACCCGAGACTTAAGAAAAGGAGAATAAAGCAGGTGAGCAGCTCTAACCAACCGGCCATCAACGCTTGCTCTTAAAACAAGTTAAAAGGGAATATTATGTATAAAAAAATAAAATTGAAGTCCCGTCTAGTTATAGTTTAAATTTAGCATATAAAAACATTAATAAAAGATTAAATTTATAGTAAAATTTAAGTGAAATAAAATTAGAAGAAAGAAGTATGTTTCAAAATTTTATATGTAATCAAATAATAAACACAAAATTTTAAAAGAAAAAATTGAAGGAATTAAAATCGATAATGCACTTTAAGTTTGTCAGTGTTACTTTTTGAGAATCAAATGTGTGTGCACCTTAAAAGATAATTTTTACTTCTTAAATTTTTTTATTTAAATATGTCATTGTTTTTGAATCTGCTATTGTTGTTAGATGCTTTGATGTTGCAATTGATTTATCATTTATGTGCATATTTTTTACTCTTATAGGCTCTCTATCTTTTCATAAATAAAAAAATCCATGCGATGAAAAGAGCGGTATTGTAATTAAGAATGTTGCTTCCTTAATTTTAGACAACATCCTTCGATCTATTATGGTTCACCCAGCTCTCAAAAAAATATTATGGTTTACCCAACTTGATATTTTAGGATAGTTCATTCTTACCAAGTGCTTCAAGCTTTAGAAATGTTGATAGTTATGATTTGTTTGGTATTGTTAAAGTTGTGGAATAAAGGCTTAATTTTGTTTGAAAACTTATTTTAAAAATAAAATTTTTAGAATGTTTATCAACAATCTTTAGAGCATATGGTTTTAAGCTCTCAGTTGGCACCCTCACATCTCCCTTAGGTTGTGTATTCAATAGTCGTTAGGAGCAAATTTTTCTTCCCTCCCCTTATATAGGATTTTTTCAAAAAAAAAAAGAAAAAAATTTCTATAATGTTTTGATGGTGTGTGCTTTTGAAACATGTAATCATATTATTTATAATAAGTTATTATATTTTTAATTTAAAAATTATATATATATATATAAGATATATTAGATAAATTTTTTGTTATATTTATATTGGCACAGTCAATGATATATTGCTGGATTCGCCACTGGTCAGAGTAAAAAAAGTTTACACAAGCATGCCTATTTTCAAGCTTAAATTTAAAACCTAAAATTTTAACTTTAAACCCTAAAAATCTAACCCCAAGCCCTAAACCTCAAACCCTAAATTCTAACCATAAATCCTAAATTCTAAATCATACAACATAAACCCCTAATCTCTAAACCCTAAACTAACCTCTAAACCCCTAAATAAACCCGCTTGTGGAAACTTTATTTTCCACCGCCAATGTATAGGATATTAATCCATATATATATATATATGTGGGTTATGATCAACTTACACAGTGTAAAACTCTTTAAGTTGTACACGTTTTTTAGATCATTGGATGGGGAAATGGATGGCTGAGATTAATTCCTTACTTTTTTTACAAGTGATAATCTTCACATATTCTACTGTTAATCTCATCCATCCGTTTCACTCATCCAACAATCCAAAAAACGTGTAAATCTTAAAGAGTTTTACACTGTGTAACTGGATCCTATCCTTATATATATATATACTTAAATATATTATAGAATAAAAAATAATACAATTAATACATTACAATTGCCATCGTAAATATTAAAACACATATAGTATATACAATCATACACAAAAAGGTAAAGAACATTCATTCGAATAACAATACGTAAGCCAAAATTTAAAGGAACACACATGAAATTAAATTCAAATTTGCCTTTTGAACAACTCCTCATAAAGGGTTTTAAAAATCTACTACCTCAACCAAGATTTTGCAAGAACAATGTTTAAAAAGTAAAAGTGTTGGATGAGTTTTTACAAGTTGTAACGCTTTGGATCTTCATTATTCCAAAGCAAGAATAAACATGAAATCCTGAACAAAGAAAAGGCTAGAAAAATCTTATGTTTTTTATTTCCCTCCACAATGCTTTCTTCTTGTTGTTCTCTCTACAATGCTCTCCGTTTTGTTGTGTGTTCTTGTTGTGAAAATTACAAAAAGATTAAGCCTATTTATATGCTCCAAAAATCCTAAAAATATCAAAAACCCTAAAAGCATGATATCTTCTTCATTAATGCTAAATATTCTTGGAAAGAAAATAATGCAATTACTTGGGCATCAAACAACTTTCCTTACGATGAATATGACCCTAAATTAATTAAAACAAATAAGAGAAAGTCCCAAGTTTGAATTAAATTAATTACAAATAATCAATGAAATAATTAAAAATTTATTTTAAAATTAAATTCTCATGTTGGACTCATATCTAGTTTTGTGCATGCGCTGTCTTCAGTAAAATGAACATATCTTGGCTCCCGACGTTCGATTGAGGCGTTGCAAGATGCATTGAAAAGGTAACTGAAAGACAGTTCATAAGAAGACATCCTAGCCCAGAAATACCCGAATCCTATCAAAAATTAATCGCAAATCTGCAAAAATAAATAAAATACATTAATAATAACAATAAAATAATAGTAATATCGAAAATAAAAAAATAAAACTAAAAATGAAAATGAAATAAAATGGGTCGTATAAAAACATGTGACTGCACATAGATATTCTTAACCCTTTGACAATGCACACACACCTTGTAGACAAAACGATTGAACTCGGGTATCCTGGGATGAACATCATCCGCCTTTTCACTGAGGCCACTTGTTGGGTTCGGGATTAATATTGTTATTAATTATCTTTATTTGTTCACTTTTAAAAAATAATCAAAGTATTTTGTTCATTTTGATAGAGACTAAATTTCTTCTTGTTAGAAAATAAGCGTTAATCCACAGAATAAATAATAAGATAAAATAATATTATTTAAACGAACGGTACAAAATTAAGAACAATACAACAATATATAAATCAAACTGATTTGGAACCAAAAGAAACGTGTTGAGGCCTGCACGAACGCAGTTTCCTTAAGATAGATTTTCGGCCACTCATATGGTGCTCGAGTTCATTGGTCGTCTATCTCCCAGGATACAACAACATAAGATCAGCCACTGTTGCACTACTATGGAGATCACGAATCGACCCTTGCCTTCGCCTATCACCGGAAACCACTTGTAAAATTCACGTAGTAAAACAATAAAAATTTTCTGTGGTTTTTGTTGGTTGTAAACCTAGAAACTTTACTCCCTATTTATAGGATTTTCATGATGGTATAAGTGGAAATTTTAACCTAATGGAGCATTTAATATTGAGAATCAATTAATTCTCCTATAAAACAATTTCCAAAATTATTATTTGAATTAAAGGTAACTTCCAATATTTACCCTTTTAATTACAAGATAAAATTTGGCAAATTTATGTTTTTATTTGAGGAAAATTCATTTCAAACTTGGGTCAAAATATCTGCAAGTCCACGAAGAACCAGACCAGTTCAAACATTTGCGTTACCCACGTCGTGCACGTCTGCACATTTACGAACCAACAATTGGTTCCACATTTTCCTCAACAACATTCGAATCAATTTCTTATTTAAAGCTCCAAAATTATCAAAATTTTCCAACAATCCCCCACATGAATGAAATTGATTTAATCAAAAACATTTTGACTCGATGTGGTGATAGATTCTACGATCGATAGCTGCATAAGATAGGTAGGTGTCCACCCTTGAACCTTCCCTTGTTGACGAGTTCTCAAAAGTAACATATTTTATTTGCTATTTTTCTAGTTATTAGGACTTCTTGCTGCTTAATACATGCTGTTTTTGTTATATTCTGTGCAGGGGTCCAATTCTGGAAATATCAATAAAAAGGGGACATTTCAGCAGTTTTTATTATAATTCTGTCATGACTGGCATCGTGGGCACGACACTAGGCACGACGCGTCTGACGTGGCAATGCCGTGGCAACCTCTAGAAGATCCTGGAATATTCCGAGAGAAGATCCAATCAGATTATCAGTTTTATCCGTTTGGTTTTATTTTGAATTTTAAAAAACATTTGAATTTGAATTGTTATTTTGATTTTCTTATCTCTTATCCTTGTAATCTAAGCCTATAAACACCAACCTTTGGTGAAGGCTTAGGATCATCTCTTAGCTTTGAGTATTTTTTCTACCTTTGTAAACATTTTCTAGCTTTAATTCAAGTTCTTTTTTTTTATTTCCTTGTTCCATTTATTTTATGCTATTTAATTACTTTTCTAAAAACAAGTTAAGTATGATAATTAATATCATGTTTAGCTAAATCTTTTAAGCCAAGAACCAGCCAAGTCAATTCGATTCGTGAGAATTGAACTTTGCTTAAATTCTTTTGGGAAATCATTTTTATCTTTCTGCTTAGATAGTTTGGCAATCGGCCTTACTAAAAGTTTTTAACCGTTTTTCAGTTCAAAAAGGGCTCGTTGGTCTGAAATCGCTTAAAAACACAGTTGGGAGGAAGGATCGGTCTGTGGCAATTTCGACTTCCTATGAACACTCTTAGTGGCGGTCCGCTAAGGAAAGATAGAATCAGAAGCGATTCTTTTTAGACAATTTCTGAGTCGGTTTTTTCCTGCTTTCATTCTAAATATTTTAACGGTGATAGACGTGGTTGAATTATTTAAGAACCATCTTTCGAAGATAGACTTGGGAGGATTGGTTACTCGAGAGAGAAACAAGTTACGACGGGTTGGGCCTCGTAGACTTTAACCGACATGATCCCCAAAATAAAATTCTTTTTTAGTGATCGAAAGAATTGAAGGAGCTGGTTCAAGGCTATTTCACATACTTGTTTTTTTTTTCTTAATCTTTTTACCTCTGCATTTAAATCTTGCTATTTCATTTTCAACCAATATCAGATCACTTCCCCCCATTTTATTTACTTATTTTGCAGATATTCCTGGAAGTAATAATTAAAGCAGTCTTCAGTCAATCAGTCCAGCCAATCTCCCTGTGGATCGACCCTCTTTCCCTATATCTATTTAATTTCTTTATATTATTAGTTATTGAAAGAGGTTAATTTATTCATTTATTTTTGACCGGTTAAACGACGACTTGTCAAAATTGGCGTCGTTGCTGGGGAGATTTACTTTCGGCATTTTGACTGATTTTGTTTTATTTTTATGACCAGGAAGAACTCGGGTACTTTAGCTCCATATAACCCGAAAATCGAAGCAAGCACTCGTAGAACTCACGGCAAAACACTTCGACGAAAGAAACAACAAAGCACACGACGATCCGAACAGGAATCCACTTCCAAAACTACACCAATAGAAGAACCTACACAGGAACCATAACCGATGGCGGACCAAGCAATTCGACAATCAAATGCCGGTCCTACCGTGCAACAACCAGTCTGCATCGCTTTTCCTCAAGGCGATACTCTCTTCCAGCTCAAAACGGGATTAATCCACTTACTCCCTACTTTTAATGGCCTCCCTTCTGAAAGCCCACACAAACACCTTGCCGAATTTCATATGGTGTGCAGCAGCATGAAACCACAAGGGGTCTCAGAGGACCAAATAAAACTAAGGGCTTTTCCTTTTTCCTTAGCCAGAACGGCTAAAGAGTGGTTATTTTATTTACCTCTGAATTCAATTAATACATGGTCTGATCTTTCTCGTGTTTTTCTTGACAGATACTTCCCTGCGGAAAAGCGACAGAAATTATGCGAAACATATTGGGTATCCAACAAATGCACGATGAATCCCTATATGAATATTGAGAAAGGTTCAAGAAGCTGTGCGCAAGCTGTCCGCAACATGGCTTATCCGAGCAAACACTCCTTCAATACCTATACGAAGGAATGTTACCAATGGACAAAAAGATGGTAGATGCAGCAAGCGGTGGCGCACTCGTTAACATGACTCCTACTGCAGCGAGAACATTAATCTCCACAATGGCTGCAAATTCACAACAATTTGGTTCTGCAAGTGAACCCAGTCGACAGGTTCAAACAGTAAGCACAATTACATTAGAAAATAAGATTGATAATTTGACTAATATTGTGCATTCACTTGTTTCAGGGGAGATAGGAGCTGCTAAGGCGTGCGAGATTTGTACTATGCAAGATCACACAACCGATTTATGCCCACTGCTGCGGGATACGTCTGGTGCCCAAGTCAACGCCGTACACAATTTTCCCGGACCTCCCCAAAGGCCCTATAATCCACAAAGCAACACGTTCAACCCCGGTTGGAGAGATCATCCTAACCTTAGCTATGGTAATAGGAATCCAAATTTCCAAACTAGACAACAACCTCCCTACCAAAATCAAGCTCCCCAGAAATCTTCCCTTGAATCTATTGTTGAGAGGTTAACTGTTTCACAGGAAAAGTTCCAAACCCAAACGCAATCTCACCTTCAGGAACTAGACAAACAAGTTAGCCAATTAGCTCAAACAATAGGCGTCTAGAATCCCAAGGAAAATTGCCATCACAAACCGAAATCAACCCAATGGAAAATGTGAGCGAAATCACTTTGCGTAGCAGGACCGTGATAACACCTGAACCGCCAAAGAAGGACGAGCAAAAATCCGACGGCTCTTCGGAACACCAAAAAGAAAAATCTCCTTCCACTTCAGGTAATATCAAATCTAAAATTCCTATTTCTACTTACGAACCTGTTCCACCTTTTCCAGGAAGACTAGCAAAACGAGACAAAAAGGAGGAAGAGAAGGAAATAATGGAGGTGTTAAAAAAAGAAGGAAATTAACATTCCACTCTTGGATGTTATCAGGAAGGTCCCTAAATACGCGAAATTTTTGAAAGACCTATGTACAAACCGAAGAAGGTTGTCGGGAAACGAGAGATTCAACCTTAGCGAGAATATTTCAGCCATTTTTCAAAAGCCGTTTCCACCAAAGTACAAGGACCAAGGTATGTTTGTGATTCCCTGTAAAATTTGGAATGTTGGGATCAAAAGAGCTATGTGCGATTTGGGTGCCTCCATCAATGTCATGCCTCTAAGTGTTTATAGAAAAATCTCAAATGATCCACTGAAGGAAACTAAGGTAATAGTACAACTGGCTGATAGATCGATTATTTATCCCGAAGGGGTATTGGAAAATATTCTGGCTAAGGTAAAAATCTCATTCTCCCCGCCGATTTTTACATTATTGATATGGAGAATGATCATAGCAACAATGGATCTGAAATTTTGCTTGGACGTCCCTTTCTATCAACCGCACACACAAAAATCGATGTCCGTAATGACATTTTAACCATGGAATTCGACGGAGAGGTAGCGAAGTTTGATGTGTATAAAGCTATGAAATATCCTGATTCTGTCGCAAGCCTTAATTTTATTGATATTATAGATCATTTGGCTAATGACTTTATCGGAACTGATTTGTTTCATGATTTTTGTAGGGAATTGGAAGATCTCAACGACGAGGACTTAGTTGAAACAATCTCTACTCTTTCTTTAATTTCTGAACTTCAATTAACTCCATCACAATCTAAACCTCTTCCCTCAATTTTGCAGGCACCTCAATTAGAGTTGAAACAACTCCCACCACACTTGAAATATGCATATTTGGGCGACAAGGAAACTCTACTCGTCATCATATCAAGCGAATTGTCGTCGCAACAGGAAGAGAAGTTGATAGCTACATTGAGCATCCATAAAGAGGCGATCGGATGGACATTAGCTGATATCAAAGGCTTAAGTCCTTCCACGTGTATGCACAAAATAAAAGTGGAGGATGACGCGAAACCTATCCGAGAGGGACAACATCGATTGAACCCACCAATGATGGATGTGGTAAGACAAGAAATACAAAAATTGCTAGATGCCGATATCATCTACGCAATTTCTGACAGTAAGTGGGTTAGTCCAATTCATGTTGTACCTAAGAAAACGAGAACAACTGTTGTCGAAAATGATGAAGGGGAAAAGATCCCAAAGAGAGTTCAAAACGGATGGCGGATGTATATCGATTACAGGAAACTTAATTCTCAAACTCGAAAAGACCATTTCCCTTTACCGTTCATCGATCAAATGATCGAAAGACTTGCTGGAAAAACACATTATTGTTATCTTGACGGATTCTCTGGATTTTTTCAGGTTCCTGTAGCACCCGAAGATCAAGAAAAGACTACATTTACTTGTCCATTTGGCACCTTTGCATATAGGCGAATGCCTTTCGGGCTATGCAACGCTCCGGCCACTTTCCAGCGTTGCATGCTAAGCATTTTCTCCGACTACATCGAGCGAGGTATAAAGGTATTTATGGATGATTTTACCGTTTATGGTGATTCATTTTCTAAATGTCTCTCTAATCTTTCATATGTGCTTAACAGATGCATTGAGTATAATTTAGTGTTAAATTATGAGAAGTGTCATTTTATGGTAAGTAAAGGTTTAGTTCTCGGTCATGTGGTTTCTTCCCAAGGTATAGCCGTCGATAAGGCTAAAGTAGACGTTATTCGCTCACTTCCATACCCCACTTCGGTGAGGGAAATTCGTAGTTTTCTTGGCCATGCAGGATTCTATCGACGGTTCATAAAAGACTTCTCCAAGCTAGCACAACCGCTTTGTCGCCTATTACAAAAAGATGTGCCGTTCGATGTAGACAAAGCTTGTAGAGAGTCGTTCGATGAGCTGAAATTACGACTTATCTCCGCTCCAATTGTGCAGCCCCCGAATTGGTCGTTACCTTTCGAGATTATGTGCGATGCCTCCGATATAAGTGTAGGCGCAGTGCTTGGGCAAAGAACTAAAGATGGACCACATGTTATCGCTTATGCCTCTAGAACTCTAGATACGGCACAACGAAATTATTCGACAACAGAAAATGAGCTTTTTGCTGTCATTTTTGCATTAGATAAGTTTCGCCCTTATTTGTGAGGAACTAAAATTCTTATTTTTTCTGATCATGCAACATTGAAATACTTGATCAACAAAAAGGACGCGAAACCTCGTTTGATTAGATGGATACTCTTGTTACAAGAGTTTGACATACATATCAAAGATAAAAAGGGCAACGAGAATTTGGTGGCGGATCACCTAAGCCGCTTGGAGATATCACCGATCGAACCCCATTTGCGAGATGAATTCTCGGATGAATCCCTAATGGAAGTTAAGGTAACATTCCATTGGTTCGCCGATTTGGCGAACTTCTTAGCCACTGGTAAGGTTCCTAACAATTTGTCGCAATCCGCGGTTAAACGTATTAAAAGAGATGCTAGATATTATATATGGGATGGTCCATATTTGTGGAAATTTTGTTCTGATCAAATAATTCGTCGTTGCATAAGTAATAGCGAGGTAACATCTATACTTAAATTTTGTCATTCTTACGCTTGTGGTGGACATTTTGGCCCTAAACGAACTGCGCACAAAATCCTTGAGTGCGGTTTCTTTTGGCCTACTTTATTTAAAGATACTTACAATTTCTGCAAAACATGTGACAGATGCCAGCGGGTTGGGAATTTAAGCCATCGAAGCGAAATGCCATTAAATCCAATACATATATGTGAAGTCTTCGATGTATGGGGTCTTGACTATATGGGACCTTTTATTTCATCTTATGGAAATCTCTATATCATTTTGGCAGTAGATTATGTTTCGAAATGGGTTGAGGCAAAAGCCACCCGTGAAAATGATGCAAGAACCACGACTAATCTTTTGCGTGACTTTATTTTTTCCAGGTTCGGAACTCCAAGGGCAATCATTTGTGATAGAGGAACACACTTCGTTAATCGGAATGTCGAAGCTTTGATGAAGAAGTATGGCGTGACGCAACGCATATCAACAGCTTACCATCCACAAACAAACGGACAAGCGGAGGTTTCAAATAGGGAAATCAAATCAATCCTAGAGAAAATTGTCAAACCTAATCGAAAGGATTGGAGCTTGAAATTAGTCGATGCGTTGTGGGCATACAGAACCGCTTACAAAGGACCTATCGACATGTCACCTTACCGCCTTGTCTTCGGTAAACCTTGTCATCTTCCAGTCGAACTTGAGCATAGAGCATTTTGGGCAGTGAAAGAATGTAATATGGAGATGAATGCCGTTGGCGAGACACGGAAACTCCACATCCAAGAGCTCGAGGAAATTCGCCGAAACGCTTACGATAGCACGCAATGTTATAAAGAACAAACTAAAGCGTTTCATGAAAAGCACATTTCATTTAAATCTTTTTCAATTGGACAAAAAGTTCTCCTATTTAATTCAAAGTTGAAAATTTTTGCAAGAAAACTTAAGTCTAAGTGGAGCGGACCATTTACAGTAGTCAATACCTTCCCTCATGGAGCCGTGGAGATTGAAGATAGCTCGGGTGCACAATTTAAAGTGAATGGACATCGACTTAAACCGTTCTTCGAAAGCACACCGATCGAACAAATTGAATAAATTATCCTCGAAGAACCTAAAATCTGAGCAATGAATTGGTCAAGCTTAACGATAATAAACACAACACTAAATGGGAGGCAACCCATTGGTTTATTTTTTCTGTTAATTTTTACTCCTTTTTTCATAATTTAATTTATGCTTCATTTTTCATTTTTTTGCCTTAATAATTTTTCTTTTTTCTCCCCTGCAGGTCTTCTTTCGAATGCAGCAGAACAAGCCTAAATTCACCCAGCCAAAGTGCATCGTTTCATTAAATCGGTGCATTTTAGCACACTTAATGGGCGGTGCACTTTAGCCCAAGCCTTCCCCCTTAATCACCCGTCCGTCTTTCTCTTTTCTTCATTCCTTTTCTTTCTTTCCCGCAAAACCAAACCCTAGCCGCAAAACCATCACCCAGTCGGATTACTCAGCCCCTATGCCTCGTACAAGACAACAAGCCCGCCGGCTCCCCCAAGAACCACCGTTGGTTATCGGTGGACGACGTCATTTTACACCGCCCCAATTCATGGCGATTAGCAGCGATTCCAAACCAATCACCACACCCCCTTCTCGACGTGGTGGTCGTCAACGGCAAGCCACCACTCCGCCGGCCGAAAATCCCATCCCTTCGACTCCCACCGCTCTTCTGCCTCCTTCCCCGAACGTCAGCCGCCGTTCCTGCCTCTCCAACAGCGCCGCTGGACCAAGCACCAGCCGCCGTCCACCATCCCCACGATCTTCGTCACCGTCGTTTCACTCAATGCCCACTGTGGACTCCTCCACACACTTTCGGCAGCGTCAATCTCAAACCCAATAGAGGGACCCCACCATCCCCTCAATCTCCATGCACTCTACCGAATCGGAGCAACATCCCAAGATAAATTCAACTCCGATTTTAACCCGCCCATTACTAATGTATCACCCCTCTTTTGGTTATACAGAGGATTTTTTTGGCCGATTACGGTTTCCCCAGTTTTCCCGACGATCACCAGTCCTCTGCGAACTCTCACCACGATGAACACTTTGCCCAGCAGCAAAGCGCGTCGTCCTTTCCATCTCCTCTCAGGGGCGACACAGAAAACCCAGAACAGAATAGGCGTGGGTGTAAATACGCGGTTCCGGACGAAGAAGAACTCAAGGGCTTCCTCATTTTTCCTTCTGATCAGATTGACTAATTTCAGAATATCAGACATCGACCTTTTCGGGTTTGCAAATTCATTCCTCAGCCTACTCTTGTTAATCTTAATATCTTTGAGTCTGTCACAAATTATTTTCATGCTATCAGTTGGACTGCTTATTCTTAAATAAAATGTGGAACATTTTATGAGTTAGTTTTTGAGTTCTATTCTACTTTCTCTTTCGCTGAAACTCGTTATATTACGCCTGATTCCCCTGCTGTTATTAAATTTCGGCTATGTGGTGAAAACTTTGCTATGTCTGTGAATGGATTTAATTTGGCTATGGGTTTTGTGACTAACGTCACATACCCTGATTATCTGATAGCATTATTTGAGATTCCTACAGATTTTGATGAAAATGTAGCTTACTTTGAGCTCTCCGGACAAAGAGACATAGCCTTTGACCCTCGTTCCACCAAAGCTATTACGCTTCAGGATCTAAGGATTCGTTACGTTCATCGCTTTCTTGCCTACAATTTTTCTGGACGTAACGATGCCTCTGCTACTCTCAGTAAGACTGAACTGTTTTTCCTTTGGTGTATGCATTCGGGAAGAAAGGTAAACTTAGGATTTTGGTTAGCCCGTCGATTCAAAGTTGCAATCTGGTATAATCGCCCCTTAATCCTTGGTCCTTTAATTACTCATCTTGCATCTAGAATAGCTCGCTTTGATCTTGACAATTTTACTTACGCTTTTTCTATGGATGCTTTAGATGAGCGTTGCTTGGATTCCATGGGACTCCTTGACGGACCACCGGATGCGCCTTTCTTCAACCCACCGAGAATATTAACTCCAAGAACAAGGAGAGTTTTCACTCGCAGAAACGCACCACGCGCCCCTCAATCCCCTCATCCCCAAGAACAGCCTTCGAACGACGTTCCGAATTTCGCTGCGCACCTCCACGCACTAGAAGACAACATTTCCGAAATCCTCTCTTACCTACGTCCTGGCCGCGGCCGCGGACGTGGCCATAATCATCGTTGATCACGGGGAGTTCCCTTTACCCCTCTTTGCCTTACCTTTTTTTAATTCTTTTCTCTGATTTGGGGCAATTCATTTAAGTGAGAGGGAAGGTGCAAAAAACCACTTGTTCTATGCTTGTTTGATAATATGTTTTGATTTTGATTAAACTTTGAGATGAATTTTTTGTTCTTGCCATTACTTGCTGTCCAGCATGTTGTACTTGTTCTTGTGCTTAGGAATGATTGAATTATAGCATTTTGATAATCAAAGGATATAGGTAATCTACAGTTTGACATCTCTTTTAATTTCTCTTGATTGTTTTAATTAGATTTCTCGCCTAGCTTAATCAAACTTAGCCTAATTTTGTGAGACTTTGAGCCTTGAGCATGCATCCTATACTTTATGCTTGTTTTTCCTTGCTTGAGAGTGTCATCTTGAACTTAGGAATCTAGAACTTGTGGCTTGTATGCGATTTGAGACTACACTAAGAACGAGGTGCTTTAAAATGATTTAGGCATTAGGCTTTAACCTCTTCCATCCATTTCATTTTAATTTACCCTTTCTCATCACCTAGTGAGCCTTTGTTAGCCTTACACCCCATTCCTTTGACTTAACCATTTCAATTGATCAAATGCTAGACATAAAGGAGATACTTTTCAAATAAGGGCAGAAAATTTCCTAGAAAAAAAAGAAAATCAGAATAAAAGGAAGCAATTGCTTCGAAAAGAAGAAGAAAAAAAAGAAAAAAGAAGAAAAACAGTTTCGAAAAGAAGAAAAGAAAAAAAGAAAGAAAAAATGTGTGTTTGCTTGCCCATTTTTAGCTCCTTTTTAATGTCTTCACTGCTTAATGTTTGAAATATCTTGCATTGATCATCTTCTTTTTCCTTTTCTTTCCATCTTTCTACCCTTTTTCTAAACCCACATTACACCTTGAATAAAAGACATAATGATTTTTGCACCTCGATTCTAATAAAGTAATGGAGAATTGAACTTGTTACAAGCCTATGGAAACTTTTGTTCATGTATGACTTAGAGTGTTCTCGCTTCACTTTTACCTTATAAACACTTTGAGTGCTCTTGAGTGTATCTTGGTGAGGATTAAGACTAGGTTAAGATTTGATTAATGCGTGATAGGTAATTGGAAGAGATAAGGGCTGTTCTTTGCTTGCATCCATTTGGTTTGATTATGTTTCTTTCATGATACTCCTTTTGCGCTAGAACTCTTATGATTATGTTTGATGCTTGTGATGGCTTGAGAAATGCAATCTTTGGTTCTTGATTTTTCGGACATACTTGAGGACAAGTATGAGACAAGTGAGGGGGAATTTGATGAGTTCTCAAAAGTGACATACTTCAATTGCTATTTTTCTAGTTATTAGGACTTCTTACTGCTTAATACATAATGATTTTGTTATATTCTGTGCAGGGGTCCAATTTTGGAAATAGCAGTAAAAAGGGGGCATTTCTGTAGTTTTTATTATAATTCTGTCATGACTGGCATCGTCGGCACGACACTAGGCACGACGCGTCTGACGTGGCAGTGACGTGGCAATGACGTGGCAACCTCTAGAAGATCCTGGAATGTTCCGAGAGAAGATCCGATCAGATTATCAGTTTTATCCGTTTGGTTTTATTTTGAATTTTAAAAAACATTTGAATTTGAATTGTTATTTTGATTTTCTTATCTCTTATCCTTGTAATCTAAGCCTATAAATACCAACATTTGGTGAAGGCTTAGGATCATCTCTTAGCTTTGAGTATTTTTTTTACCTTTGTAAACATTTTCTAGCTTTAATTCAAGTTCTTTTTTTATTTCCCTGTTCCATTTATTTTATGCTATTTAATTACTTTTCTAAAAACAAGTTAAGTATGATAATTAATATCATGCTTAGCTAAATCTTTTAAGCCAAGAACCAGCCAAGTCAATTCGATTCGTGAGAATTGAACTTTGCTTAAATTCTTTTGGGAAATCATTTTTATCTTTCTGCTTAGATAGTTTGGCAATCGGCCTTACTAAAAGTTTTTAACCGTTTTTCAAATAAAAAAGGGCCCGTTAGTCTGAAATCGCTTAAAAACACAATTGGGAGGAAGGATCGGCCTGTGGCAATTTCGACTTCCTATGAACACTCTTAGCGGCGGTCCGCTAAGGAAAGATAGAATCAGAAGCGATTCTTTTTAGACAATTTTTGAGTCGGTTTTTCCTGCTTTCATTCTAAATATTTTAACGGCGATAGACGTGGTTGAATTATTTAAGAACCATCTTTCGAAGATAGACTTGGGAGGATTGGTTACTCGAGAGAGAAACAAGTTACGACGGGTTGGGCCTCGTAGACCGTAACTGACATGATCCTCGAAATAAAAATCTTTTTCAGTGATCAAAAGAATTGAAGGAGCTGGTTCGAGGCTATTTCACATACTTGTTTTTTTCTTAATCTTTTTACCTCTGCATTTAAATCTTGCTATTTCATTTTTCGACCAATATATCAGATCACTTCCTCCCATTTTATTTACTTATTTTGCATATATTACTGGAAGTAATAATTAAAGCAGTCTTCAGTCAATCAGTCCAGCCAATCTCCCTGCGGATCGACCCTCTTTCCCTATATCTATTTAATTTCTTTATATTATTATTTATTGAAAGAGGTTAATTTATTCATTTATTTTTGACCGGTTAAACGACGACTTGTCACTTGTGAAAGTATATTTAGTTTACCAGCTGACAGTAGACGTAATGTCCTTGAACTGTTATGCCGTTTGTGTAAACGATTATATACTTCACACAACTACCTCTTTGACAAGAGTATTAGTTCTCATGGGTATGTCCATATGGCCGTGGACATCACCTGGTTCTTCAAAAGTTTGAAAAAACTATGCCCAATGGTCCATTGAAGCGGCCCCACTTCACTCTCACATAGGTGACTTATGTTGCTTGACTCACAAAAGCACCACTGGTCATTAAAAGCATTGCTTAGCCTAAACCACTTTGATCACTGTTTACATCATAGGAATGGACTTGAGGATAAGAGCCCCTACAGTGACTGCACATGTCTATGCAATTAGGTTGTCCCTTTGAACCTAGATCTTGAGATCTCTAGTCAACTAGGTAGGGTTTTCCTTCACACAACTCCTTAAATTTACATGAGCTTTAGTCTCATTCCTTTTGGTTTTTTTTTTTGAACTTGATATCGACTTAACCCTTTGGTTAGTGGATCCGCTACGTTATCCTTTGATTTCAAAAAATCAATAGAGATAACTTCATTTGAGATCAGTTGTCTAACGGTATTATGTCGACGACGCATATGTCTCGACTTACCCATTATACACAAAGCTCTGTGCTCTACCAATTGTAGGCATTGGCTTTGGTCGTTCAGGAATATCCTTCAAGAAATTTCTGAAGCCATTCGATTTCTTTTCTAGACTTGTCTAGAACTACAACTTAAATTCTATTATGGATTTGATTATAACCATTTTCTTAAGGATTTTCATGACACAGTTCCTCCTCTCAACGTGAAGACATATCCACTTGTGCCTTTGATATCTTGAATATCAGATATCCAATCACATCGGAGTATCCTTCTAAATAGTAGGATCTCTGGAATAATGCAATTCATAATCTCGAGTATATCTAAGATACCTCAATACCCTCACAATTGCTCTAGTGATTTTCACTTGAATTGCTTGTGAATCTACTTGAACTGCTCACAGTAGAAACAATATTTGGTCTATTGAATCTACTTGGTCAACACTTTGGTCTTTGTTCTTGGACAAAAGTTGGCATGTATTTATTGGAGTTCTGGCTATGCCGGAAACATCCTTTCCAAACTTCTCTTGCCCACGTAGTGTGACTACGTCAATATGAGACCTTCAAGTGACCGTTTGATTTGGATGCCCAAAATCAAATATGTTAATCTCATATTTTTCATGTCAATCTTGTATTTGACAAGTCTTTGGTACGTTTACCATTTTATTGTTGCTTCCAACAATGAATATGTTATTAACATACAAACATAGAATAATATATCCAATGTTAGTAGTTTTGACATATACACATTTGTCACACTCATTTATCTTGAAGTCGTTTGTCATCATGACATTATCGAACTTCTCATGTCTTTACTTTGGTGCTTGTTTAAGTCTATACAAGGACTTCACCAATCTACATACTTTTCTCTCTTGACTTGAAACTACATAACCCTCAGGTTGTTCCATGTATATTTCTTCATCAAGATCTTCATTTAGAAAAGCTATTTTAACATCTATTCGATGTACGTCTAGATTTCGCAAAGCGACAATTGTAAGTATCATACTTATGGAGGTTATCCTTGATACATGAGAGTATGTATCGAAATAGTCAAGGCATTCGGTAACCTTTTATAACCAATATGGCCTTATACTTATCAATTGTTCCATCTGCTTTCATTTTCCGTTTGAAAATCCATTCAAAACTTAGTGGTTTAATTCACAGAGGAAGATCCACTAATTCCCCACATATGGTTTTGCATGATGGAATCAATTTCACTCTTAATGGCATCCTTCCATAAGATGACTTCAGATGAATGTATAACATCATTATACGCTTGAGATTCAACCTCTAGCGTAAAGTTTAGAAAAATGATCCAAAGATTTTTTCTACCCTTGCTCGTTTACTTCTTTATTGCTCTATTCCAAGCTCAAACCCTTGTTGATCATTTGAGTCATCTTTATCAATAATCTTCGAAGTTCGTTTCATTGAACTTTGACCAACTTCCCTAGCTTTACAAAGGAATACATTTTCAAAGAAAATGCATCCTTTGCTTCCATTATCGTATGCTTGTAAATCTCAGGGTTCTTTGATTCATACACAAGGAACGATATACATTGTTATGTTCTATATAGCCAATGAAAATACATTCCACCATTTTTAGGGATCTATTCTCAGTTGCTTTAGTAATGAGGTCATTACCTTTGCAAGACACCATCACATTTTCAAGTAGTTGTAGGAAGGTTTAATTACCTTCCATAACTTATATGGTGTCTATTCTCTCTAATTATGGTGAATCTTGTTTAAAAGGTAATTAGCTTATAGAATAGCTTCCCCCATATGTTAGGCACATTATAGTACAAACGTTACTCATATAGAGCTTCTCCCCATCTTAAACCTTTAATTAAGTTTGGGATTCAATATCATGCTCATAGAGAACAATTTTCACTATAGCTTCATCTTTACATTATTTTTGTGCTATCATCAATGAAGGTAATAAACATATTTCTTCAACCAATATGTTGCCATATCAATTGTTATGGCAATAACATTGCCCTCGTTTGGAAGTCTATAGTCCGAAGACATGTTCCCATCTTATGGCAATTGAAGCAATTTTTTTCATGAAATTTTGCTTCTTGAACACACCGTCTAATTTACGGTTTGAAGTCGTTTTTGACTTCTACTACGTTTGCTGTGATAATATTTGTCTTAGCAATATTTACCTTAGTAACATTTGAAGGTGGTAACAATATTTACCTTATCCTCTCTAATAATAGGAGGATCATCCTTCAGATATTTAACCAGATTTATCATGGTCAATTATGCAACATCTTTTGTTGCCATGTATGAAATTCTTTCCAATAAATTTCACTGATTTTTCCATTGTGTCATGTAGACACAATCCAAAACCAAGCATTATGAATCAGTTAAACGTCAGGAATTTAGTCAAAGACTAAAACCAGAAACAGAAACATAATTTCCAACTTTTGTTAGATGACGGAGATTTAGTAAACTAAACCCTAAACAAAAGTTCACACGATATTAATAGAAAGAACAATAATAAACAATGCATCAGGTAGGTAACTTATGAAAGAGAGGTGGTGCACTAGACACGCTTAAATACCAAGTCTCTCAAAGAACCAATCCTAGACATGCATTTTTAAATTTTCTTTCAATCACCGTTTATGAATTCTATTCTTGAAATCATTCCAAGCATGGATGATCAATCGAAATCACTACCTTTGATTCAACCCAATTTGGAATCTTCCATTTATGGTCCAACGACCCTCTCGATTCTTTATCCATTTTTAAACACTGTGCACTTCATAGCATGCATCAGAATAGGCTTTAAGAATTTAATTTTAACATAGAGAACCAAATTCTTCTATGCTTTGAATGGAGACCTTAGTCGGAATTTAGTAACCAATGTTATTTCCAAAATAAATTCACCGAGTTATTTCTAAAATAGAATTATACTTGAATAATAACTTTAAGTTGTTTCTCTTTCCAAAATAAATTCACAAATTTATTTCAAGGTTGAATCATTCTAGATTCTCACGAAATTAATCCAACGATTTATTTCCCTTAACAAGTTAGAATCAACACATGATTCTAGTACATAAATAAATTTGATGATTTATTTCCTTTTACACATTTAATCATATTTGATTCTTATGGAAATAAATTCAATGATTTATTTTTCTTAACAAGTTAGAATCAACGCATGATTCTAGTACATAAATAAATTTAATGATTTATTTCCTTTTACAAAAATTGAATCATACTTGATTCTTACAAAAATAAATTCAATGATTTATTTTCCTTGCAACGTTAGAATCATACAAGATTCTCTTGAAAATAAATCCAATGATTTATTTTCTTTTCTAAAATTAGAATAAACACAAGATTCTAATTTAGTAGTTTATTTCCAATATATCTTCTGTTAAACAACATATATATCAATCCAACTTAATTATGTTTAACCAACAGAAATCAACAGGAATTAATCCTTTGATTTTAATTTCATTTCTTGTTTGGAAGATTAAGTAAACCCGTTAAAACGTTAGAAATTAAATTCTTGAAACGAATTATTTACGAGATCTTTTATTTCCAAAACAAAACATGACTTCACCTGAATATCATATTTTTCTCTACAAAATTTCTCAAAAGAAAGTGTTAGTACGAAATAAAATCCACATAATTTTTAAAAATACAAAGAATCACAATTAAGCACAAAAATATGACAAAGTATAATTTATATACAAGCCATATTTAAAATGTCCACATTATAAGGTAACACTATCATAATATTATTACCAAAAATATTACCAAATTTAAAACTTTATCTTAACAATACATGCAAACATGTATTTGAAGTTTTTATTTCCATTCCAAGAAAGGTTGGCATATAAGGTTATAAAATTACCATATTTTCATATTGAATGCCATATTTATTATTTAATATTAATGTCAAAAAATTTTAAGGAAAATTTCATTATTACCTTAACAATGTCAAAAAAAGTTTAATTATGACATAAACCATACCATATTAAAAGTCAAAATTTAATATGGAATATTACCTTAATAATACCATAATTTATGGTTTTAAAAGTGTCATATTTACAAGAAAACTTATTAAGGAATATCTAAATTATCTTACTAATCGAATATCTAAATGTTCTATCTCAAGAAAACCGCTTGCATCGTGTTGAATCCGTGGTGTTAGTGATCTCAACGTTTCTTGTCTTTGGGCATTCACTGCCACGAAATTCGTTGAGATGTCTTTGAGCATTTACGGGCACCAAAAGCTTTGAAGAAAAGAAAAAATGGTCAAATGCCAAATATGCAATAATTGGCCACTTTAGTTTAAAGCCATATAAAGGTTATGAAAAAAGCACGCATGTAAATCACAAATAACAACATTAGGCTTTCTTTTTCCTCTGCGTGAAAATTTCCTCATCGTGTGAATCATTGCTTTAGATACAATAATCTGTTCGTCTTGGATTAAAACTGAGAATCTATCTTAAGATTGTTAGAAAATAAGCGTTAATCAAAGAATAAATAATAAGATAAAATAATATTATTTAAATGAACAATACAAAATTAAGAACAATACAACAATATATAAATCAAACCGATTTGGAACCAAAAGAAACATGTTGAGGCCTACACGAATGCAGTTTCCTTAAGACAGATTTTCGGCCACTCCTATGGTGCTCGAGTTCATTGGTCGTCTGTCTCCCAGGATACAACAACATAAGATCAGCCACAGTTGCACTACTATGGAGATCACGAACCGACCCTTGCCTTCGCCTATCACCGAAAACCACTTGTAAAATCCACATAGTAAAACAATAAAAATTTTCTGTGGTTTTTGTTGGTTGTAAACCTAGAAGCTTTACTCCCTATTTATAGGATTGTCATGAGGGTATAAGTAGAAATTTTGACCTAATGGAGCATTTAATATCGAGAATCAATTGATTCTCCTATAAAGCAATTTCCAAAATTATTATCTGAATTAAAGGTAACTTCAAATATTTACCCTTTTAATTACAAGATAAAATTTGGAAAATTTATGTTTTTATTTGAGGAAAATTCATTTCAAATTTGGGTCAAAATATCTGCAAGCCCACGAAGGACCAAACCAGTTCAAACATTTGTGTTACCCACGTCGTGCACGTCTGCACATTTACGAACCAACAATTGGTTCCACATTTTCCTCAACAACATTTGAATCAATTTCTTATTCAAAGCTCCAAAATTATCAATTTTTTCCAACACTTCTAACCTAATAATATAAGGATGTTGGATTAAAATCCGTAATTGTGGGCACATATGTATATTGTATGATGCTATTATAAAGTATGACACAAAATTAAATGAGGGGCAGAGTTATAAATACTTAATAATTGATTTAATAATCAACTATATAAAGAAGTAGTGGTCCGAAAGAAATATGTTACACGTTTTTCTCTCATCCCTGCCGGAGAATTTTACGTCAAGAGATAATATATCTTCTTGAAAAACCAATACCAAAGATTCGAGATTTCAACATCAAGATTATATGTTTTCAATTTAAAGATAAAATCAGGTACGCTTCCGCATCTAATATTTTATTCTTGATGATTTAGTATGATTAATTCTCGGTTAGATTTAATATTAAATTATGGTTTGGTTCTAACAAAGGACCTCCCAGATAGTTATACCTAAATAAATTAAAATAAGGCTTAATATAAAAACAAGTGCCCAAACTATAGCTTTTCTCATTTTTAGGTGCCTAAACTATTTTTGCTAAAAATAGGTGCTTAAGGTTTTAACCATTATAATTTTAGGTGTCTGGTAGTAAACTATCATTAAAAAATTTGTTAACCAATAGAAATTCGGCATGTGTCATGTTTTAATTTATAATCTCCTTTACATAATTTTCTATTTTTAATAATTTAAAAATTTTCAAAAAAATCTTGATATTCTATTTTTTTAAAATAGTCCTCAAATCCCTAAACCCAGAATCTCCACCGATACCGTCGCCGATCACCGTTGCCGACCACGCCTGTTTGGTCGCCGGACCCAATCGGCCATTTTCCCCAACGTGCTGCCAAGAACTGACGAACAGTGTGCATCCAAACATTGAATGTCGAATGTGAAATAGTCATACGATTGGAACACCGCTCACCGATTTTCGGCGGCGGCAAGTTGGGGAAAATGGCATGTTGGGTCCAGCAACCGAACGAGTGTGGTCGACAGCGAAAACGGTGAAGATTTTGGAATTTGTTATTTTTAGGGATTAATTTGAAGATTTTTGAAAATTACGGATTTTTAAAAAAAAGTTTTAAAGTTTTTTAAAAAATATTAAAAACCAATGTTCATGCCACATTCTCGTTATGATTGGGTAACGGTTTTTTTAAACAGTTGAGCACTTAAAATTATAACCGTTGAAACATTAGGCACTTAAAGTTCAAAAAGTGATATAGTTTTTGCATTTGTTTTTTATTTAAGCCTTAAAATAATAACTAAATGACCCTTTTATAATATTTTAGGTTTCGTTTGTAATGGTGGGATTTGAGAAACTTCTTCTATATGGATTGCTTCAATCTCCACGTATGCCCTGTTCTTACATGGATGCTAAAATTTAATACGTGCTCTGTTTCCTAGTTATGATTTGAATTAACATTGTTTTGACTCTTATTTTTTTTCGAAATAATTAGGTTCGATTCCTATATATGTTATACATTTCAGCATGTATATGAGATATAATTTGTCATAAACCCTGCAAATACATTAAAAAAACTTATCAGATATAACATTGGTAGCCGAGTCAAAACAAAGTAGGTATGGATGTTAAATGTCCAACCTGGGTGGGAGTATAGATCTGGAAAACCTTCGGCTTTAGTTTAGTTGTAACCAATTCTCTCTATTTTCTGAGCATTACAAACTGTTTTTGTTGTTAGGGTTTATGTTTTTTATTAAATATATATAAGCGTGTTCATCTCCTTGTTGTTACATGCTAATAGTTTTTTATTCCTTTTGAACGGAGTCCAATTCCCATCTCTTGCTATTCATTTCTCCTCGAGTACCAGAGGCGCATTTCAGGTCTGTTTTCTTTCATAAGATCATTATATTATTTTATTATTTGCATTATTTGAGCATTAAATTAACATCGAATGTGCAATGGGCTAATCGTTGCAGGTTCCTGAAAAGAGAACCGGAAACAAAGGCTTGTTTAAAGAAAGGCGACAATGGAAAAACCTGCAGGCCAAACTGCAACCACTTGTAAACCCTTGACCACATTTGTGCAAACAGATTCCAACACTTTCCAAGAGATTGTGCAGCGGTTAACAGGTCTATCGGAGAGTGATCCAACACCGGCAGCAGCCACCAAGGGTCCCGGTTTGAAAAGGCCGATTTCCAAACTCCATGAGAGAAGGCAAAACATGATGAGGCTGAAACTTGAGATAGTTAAACCCCCATTGAGCTTCAAACCTGCTACATCACCAGGACGATCGGGAAGCTCAAGTCTTCTCACAAGTCCGGTCACTCCGTCATCAATTTTCTCCAAGCTAACCTTGCTGGAAGACGGAATGTTGGAAGAATTAGCGAGAAGCGCAATATTGAACAGGGAAGAAGAAGAAAAAGCTATCAGAGAGAGACGGTTCTATCTGCATCCGTCACCGCGGTCAAGAGCAGGGAAAAGGGAACCAGAATTACTTGTTCTGTTTCCTCTTACATCTCCCAGAACAAACGACAAACCATGACTTAATGATGCATGGAAGAATCATAAAATCGACATGTTCAATAGAATTGGATTGCAGATGGAATCAGGGACGGACACAAAATTTTATGTTAGGGGGTGAACTTATAAAATTTTAAAGGGGAGAACTTATAAAACTTTAGAGCAGCGAAAATAGATTTTCAATATGAAATACATAGAAAATTCCTAAAAAAATCTAAATCATATAAAAATTTCAAGTTTTTAAGGGGCGACCGCCCCCTCTAACCCTCCTCTAGGTCCATCCCTAGATGGAATGCCAGCATGAACCATTTACCTAATCATGAAATGGTCATGAAATCTGTGGCTGCTGCTTTCAATCTCACCAGTATTCTCTTCTACCTACCATCAGAAATCGGTGGTCAACATATATGATGTCTGAACCATGAATTTATCAATATACCTTGTTGAAGAATGCACCGATTTCTCCAATGTTCTGGAGAGTGACGTGAGTGTGTATGTGCAAGTGGAGAGTGACGTGAGTAAGTGTATAAGCGAGTGTTGAGAGATACTAAGGTACGTGCTTGAATTGTAATACATTTTTTATTAATAAAATGTTTTATTTTTGTAATAGTAAATTCCTGGTTGAGCCTTAGTTTATGTATTACTTAGTGCATTTAAATGGGTTATTATATGGTCAGCTTTATCGTCTAAGTTATATGGTCGGCTCTGCCGCCTGAATAGTGGATGATTGATTTTTATCGCCTAATTGGTATATGGTCGGTATTGTCGCCTAATTTATTGTGCACTAAGAAATAAGAAGATAGAAAGGCTAACTGACTCAGGGAGTTGGTGTGATACTAGTGTTCAGTCTTAGGTCCCCCATAGAGGGTGTGTTGTGTCTGTCGGATTTACAACAATTGGTATCAGAGCGGGCAGTCTGGGACCGTTACTAGTTGAGAAAGCTTCGATAAGCATTGGACGCTTACATTGGTCGGTGTTGCATCAAGGTGCTAAGTGGAGACTCTGCCAAAATACAGTCAGAGATTGTAAAGCTATTGATTTGTGTTGAGATGTTTGTTTTTATGTAATAATTGAAAAATAGTTTTGGGCTAAATTAAAAAGATTTCAAAAATATTTTTAAGTCCAAACAACTTGAAATTATGTTTGAGGAGTTTTCAAAAGGTTTTGATAGTGTTTGAAATGTTTTAAAGTAGCCAAACCAAAGATTTTAGCTCGATCATACTGATACGCGCTTACATGTATCGATACACCTTAAGGGTTTAAGCTACAAGTTTTGATTCTGCCAAAACTTGTATCGATACAGGCATAGGTTGTATCGATACAGAGGTGAAGCGTTTCGATATGCCTTCCAGCGTTTCGATACGCATACGTGTGAAGCCTAGCGGCTATTTGAAAACCCCTCAACTATTAGTTCCCTATAACATTAAAAGAGACATGTATCGATACGGTGCAAGGCGTATCGATACGGGCGTACCGAAACAAGAAGAGGCGTTTTGATACAACATTGCTGCAATAGACTCATCAGCTAGTTTCTGAAGAAGGCCGTACTAATATGGCTACCCATGTATCAATACAGATAGCTCCATAACTGCATTTACTGCGGGAAATAAAGGTCTCGATGGCTTCAATTCAATCCCAACGGTCTCCAACGGATAGCAACTCAATTAGGAGTATAAAAAAGACCTTCAAGCATCTATGGAAGACTAATGATCCACAAGTCAACAACATTATGATTAAAATTTGTCTTAAAGGTTAATTTCTCATTCTTTGTATAGACAACACTTGTGAGCTTAAATGTAAATGTATGCTAAAGTGTATTAGGTTTTGGGTGAGAACTTTAGAGTACAAACATCAACCTTCTGAGGGATTTCTAGTTTGGTAATTTTTCTTTTGTTAGAGAGTGATCCCAAAGCTCAGTTTCTGAGCTTTGGTTGCTAGACTTGGTGAGTGAGTCTAGGTTGTAATTGTTGCCTCCTAAGCCAAGAAAAGGGGAAGAATTCTTAGTGAATTGGTTGAAATCCTTAGTGGGAGCTTAGGTAGTGGATGTAGAGCTTGTTAGAAGCTTGAACCACTATAAATCCTTTGTCCATTTTGTCTATTCTTTGCTTCCACCAAAACACCCAAAAATCAATCTTCTCCACACTTTGAGAGCAATTCGGTTGAAGGATATCAAGCCAAACATTTTGGAACCAAGCTTAGTTGACGCTGGGCGTCAGTTAGTATGGCAGACTTTGGAAGCACAAGCAACTGGATTAGGAAGCTCAATGACCAAAACTACGGTTATTGGGATACATGCATAAAGTCCTACCTGCAAGGTCAGAATTTGTGGGAAATAGTCGTCGACATCGACACAACTCCTCCACCGAGTGAGAATGTTGAAGCCTTGAGAAAATGGAAGATCAAGGCTGGGAAGGCTTTATATGTGTTAAAAATCACAATCGAGGAGGACCTATTGGAGCATACTCGTGATGACAAGACATCAAAGGCAGCTTGGGAAACTTTGGCGAAGTTATTTTCAAATGAGAATTAAGCACGCCTCCAACCCTTGAAAAATGAGCTCACGAGTATTGCACAAGGAAACTTATCTATTGGTCAGTATTTCACCAAGGTGAAATCTATTTTTCGCGAGATATCTCAACTTGCACCAAAGGAGAAGGTGAGCGAGGCTAGGATGAAGAGAATTCTCATACATGGCCTAAGACCCGAGTATAATGCATTTATTGTCGCTGTAAGAGGATGTCCTACTCAACCATCCTTAGTGGAGCTAGAGAACCCGTTGGCTAACCAGGAAGCATTAGCCAAACAAATGAGCGAAGTAGTCATAAATGATGAAGAGGAAGCACTCTTCACCATCAAGAAGAACGGTGCGCCACAAAGACAAGGCGTGGCAAAGGAAATGAGGACACAAGGAGACAAGTATCATCCGAGAGATAGAAGTAACTTTTTAGGGGGTCTCGACGTTTAAAAGAAGACTACCACCAACAATACTAGGAGAAAGATAGAAGACAAAGTGGTGAATGCTTCAATTATGGAAGGAATGGCCACTTTGCTTGAGATTGTAGATTACCCAGGAGAAAGACTTTCCAAGGAAACATGGCCACCACAAAAGAAGAGGAGAGTGATGTCGTGTTGGATGCTTCCATCAGCGAGGAAGAATGGGATGCAGAAGCTGGATTTTTTGTTGAAGAAGATTTAATAGAAGAAATGAAAGAATCATCTCTTGTAGCATCCACATACTCAAAGACGGACTACAATGATAAAGAAGAGTTCGAAGAAGACATGAAGGCGCCAACTCTAGACTACAAGGATGAAGAGTTGGAAGAAGACATGGAAAAACCATCTCTTGCAACAACCATGGAGTCAAAAATTGATTACAAGGAGGATTGGATCGTTGAATCTGGGTGCTTTAATGATGAGAGATGTTGGAGATGTTGTGATCCAACCAATTGCAAGTGCTACACTTCAAGCAATTTGGTGATCGATGAAGCTTCTTCTTGGTGGTCATCTCAAAAGATCGAGCTTCTGGAACCTCATGGCCTAGAAGAACTTTCAGAAGATAATAAAGAAGGAGAAGAGCAAGCATCATATCCAAGTGAAGAAAGAGAAAGCTCGCCCTCGAAAGATAATACTCTATGAAAGACGCTCGTATATCAACCTACATCTGAGGAGCGTTGTCCAAGCCAAGTGAAAGTCGACGACCTTTGCGAAGAAATGTTGGGAGCTCTAAATGAGGCTATTGTAGACTCTTTAGAAGATGTGTAAAATGAATGCTGGCAAAAGGTGTAAATTATATAGTTTTGGGCAAGTTATGCCAATAGTCTTTTGCGTGCAAGTATACACAGTCTACAAGTAATACAGCTTGGTGAGCTGAGTTATCGATCCCATAGAGATTGACTTGGAATTCGATTGCTTTGATGGTTTACTTGTCTTAGGAAAAAGATGACTTGTTTTGAATTTGTTTTAGAAACTAAAGAAAAGAAAGAAAAATGAAGTAAAATGGTGGCAAGGCAGGTGTTTCTAAATGAGTGATGATTCAACATGGCTCATGGCAGCCTTTATTGGAAAAATTGTCTTGGCATTGTTTGTCGAGTAGATTCAACATTAGCAAAGCCTCTCTCGATGGTCATTGCTCTAAATTGGCCAAGTAAAAACCTATATATCTCTATAGTGTATGTTTTTCTTAAACCAATTTTATTAAAAACAGATCTATACTCCGATGGGGTAGATTTCACTTTCGAAGTAAGTTCATCTACTTGAACGACTTCTATCGAAACTTCTCTCACAAGTATTCAACAACTTAATCATCGCCAACCCAAGTATGTTAAGATATTAGGAGGTAATGGGAGTACTGTGCCAGCTCTTGCTTGAAAGAGTGTTTAGGAAAAATTAGAGTATGCCAAGTAGAAAAACTTTGCCAGAAACAAAATTAATATAAAGGAACTAAGGCATAAAGCCAATATTCAATCCAAACATCCCCCACTAATTATGAAAATTAGTTCATGGTGAGGGGATTAACCAACACAACCATAATCGTTTTCCAAAAAATCATTATAAAAAATCTAAGATAGACAACTTGTGCCAATGGAATAGACAGAGGGGTCTCTCGATGCATCCCTCTATGCTAGGCTCTCAGCCAAGAAGTTGAACCACCCTTCCTCGGTGTAGCAGGCCCTCACAAACTGGTCACTCCAACACCTCACTCTGATCACTCCAATTGCTTGATCCGTTGGTCCTTATATAGGCGTGTATGGAAAAAGATGAGATAATCATTTACATTTGAATTTGAAAATGATCAAGGGATAAGAGATATAGCTCTATCCAATCATTTTGATATCTTGTCAGCTCGATGTGATAGCTTATCAGGCTAGGGCTGACGTCATCATGCCGATGTTGCCTTGGCATCCAAGCTTGGCATAACTTTGCCAACATCACTTGGTACCACCTTATTCGTTACTTTTTTAGAAGTTGATCTAGTCACGGACTTTTAGGAGCCTGATCCTTTCCTATTTTTTCGGGGTTCAATAATCTCTTGGCATGGCATCAAGTGCACTTCTCTGCCAACAAGTGCTTGGCACCGTCTGGTCCTTTTGTGCTAACAACACTTGGCATTCTTCTTGGCAATCCTAACTGTGTTGCTTTCCTGCGCCAAATCCTATGCCAAACCTGCAAAATAACCACCACAAAATAACCCTTCACCCTGGCATTGACAGAAAACTAAACTTCTAGCAACCTAATGCACTAAATGTACATGAAACAAGCAAGAGTGTTGTAAATTTTTCATTAAAAACAATACTTTTAGAGAGGTAGCACACTCCCAAATCTAAATCATTTCTTGTCCTCATGTAATGCAAG
Organism: Hibiscus tridactylites; assembly: GCA_958450335.1. NCBI lineage: Eukaryota > Viridiplantae > Streptophyta > Magnoliopsida > Malvales > Malvaceae > Hibiscus > Hibiscus tridactylites. The sequence goes on from OY288279.1 coordinate 75,746,720, forward strand.
AAAGAAAATAAAAACTGTGAAAAAGTTACCTCGAAAAAATTCTGGTTAGGATGCCAACAACTGTTGGAAAGCAGAATTTGGCTCTATTTTTGTCCTTAGTATCTCAGTGTAATTATGCCAAGAAGACAATAATTCAAGACACATCAATATAAATCTAGTCTAAGCTCATGAAGAGTGTATGATGTGTGAGTAATATGCATCAAATATCCTTTCACTACCTTAGCCAATTTTACTTCCTAAACTCAAATTCTTATTTCCATTTTCATTTTTTTCTTCTTTGCTGAGGGTCTCTGACATTATCTTAAGCTTGCTTCGTGACACTGTTTAGCGTGAGTGATAAGAGGGAGCATACCACGAATCCCCACCTTATCCAGACATCATTAGGCGTTCTCTTCTACTCATACTCTAGGGTTTGGACTTAAGAACTAAGAGGGAACAAACCATGAAGCCCTAAGTACTTAGTATCCCTAGGTAGAAGAGAGTTCATTTCATTGTGTTGGCAAAACATTGTTGCCTTATTTTCTTTTACCCTGACATTCTTTCTTCTCTTTTTTTCTTCAAAATTGAGCATAGTTTCAAACAGTCTAAGTTTGCTAGGGAACTAGATACATATCATGTGTTTAAGTGTAAATTCAATTCCCTAAACTAGAGATCAATTGCCAAGCAATCCTAATATACTACCCTATTGGCATGTCATAACAACTAAAGATTAAAATTTCCTCATTGGACAGAAACCTAGATCAAATTAAACTTTTCCTAACAAATGTTGACATCCTTCAAAATTTAATTGAGGCAAAATTTTCTTTTTTCTTTTTAATGGTCTGGTGTGCAACTATCTACATGATCTAAATGGCATATGATAACATAAATGTAAACATGAAATGCATGGCATAAACCTGAAGAAATGTTGTTGTGTGTGTGAAGTGCCCCATAATTGTGAAAGTGTACACGTATCAAGTAATAAAGTGATAAGTATTGAGTATCATCTCCACAGGGATTGATGAAACCTTCAATTTTTATCGTCTCACACTGGAATTTGGAAAGGAAATAAAAGTAAAGAACACAAGTGAATAATTGGGTTTTTGGAGTAGTCTAAATAACATAAAATAAAATAAGTTAGTAAACTAAAAAGTAGAGTAATCAAGATGAGAGAATGGGCCAAATTATATTGTGTCATAGTGTGGAACCCAATTGGACTGTTTCAGTCTTTGAATTCAATGAACACTGGATTGCCTCGGTAAAGATCAAAGTCACTGCCGCGACAACAAGTTAAGTAACTGCCTCGGCAATCTCTTGCTTGGGCAGTAATGAACAACGTTAAGGTTTGGAAAAGCGTCCTTCAGTGGCTCATTCTTATCCCTAAGTCGAAACCGTGTTGATGTGTAGGCCTTGATAATACCTCCCAGCATGAACCAAGGATGAACACCAACCAATCTTACGCTTCTTTTAATCGTTGAAACTCGCATTTATCCCTAAGCTGAGTTAGTTTTCACCGATTGGGATGAAAACCGTGCTTATCCGTTTCGTGAGTCTAACTCTCCTAATATTAGACAAATAGATAGTTAACGAGATCCTCTCCCAATTCACTTGAAAATAAGATAAAGAACCAAGAATAAGCAAACCTTGAACTAAAATTGTATTAACAAAAACTTAAACAAAATCCAATCATTTTTTTTCACAACTACTAAACAATACAATCTAAGCCCTAAGAAGAAATTAATACATAATGGTAATGGAAGCTCGCTAAAAATTCTCTCAAAAGCTCAAGTACTCGATTCTAAGATCATCTTAATGGCCGACATTGCTTCATATTTATAGAGGAGGTTTAGGTCAAGTCATTCTTGAGGAAGAAGTTAAGTTAGAATTAAACACTTTAAAAGAAAAGGTCTTCTTTTAAAGTATTATATCTTTCTACCTTAAAATCCTCCCTTTTTGTGTGGAATCATCTATTGACCTTTCTTCGGCGTTTTCACGGTCTTCTCGTAGTCTGATCTTCATGCAAAGTGCATAGAAAAATTTAGCTTTTCATGCTCTTCAAAATGCGCTCCACCTTGCATGTTTTCTCCTTTGTCGAGTATGTCAGGTCATTGCCTCGGCAGTGGCTTGGTTGCTACCTCAACAATGTCCTATCTATCTTTTCTGTTCAGCAAGTCTTTGTCTCCTAGTTCAGCTTCCTTTAGTAGAAATTGTCATCCATAGCTAGATTGATCTGGACCGTCGAGTGATGATTATGCTCCGCTCCTCTCTTTCCTTCACCGTCGCGGCAATACTTGCCCGGGAGTGAGTAACAAAATCTGCATTCGCACCAAACATGCATATAAGTAACATATTTTTTCATCAAATAAACTAAATATAAGGATCAATCATAATAAAGATGAGCTCAATGCGATTAATGCATGGAGGGCCACAATGTGGTTAAAATGGGTGTAGATTTAGAAATAATTGTCATAGAAAAATGGTGAAATAATAGTACTTTTACATACTTAACACACCCCCAAACTCGAACTATTGTTTGTCCTCAAGCAATGCGAATAGTAAAAATAATAATTACTCGCCAAAGTCCTTAATCTTCATAGAGATTGCTTCAACTCGTCTTCTTCCTCATGACCTAGCACTTGAAAATATATAATTAATTTTTTGGACACTAAAGGATTTTCTCGGAATCAAACTATGATTCTTGTGAGTGTGTGCATGCTTTGTGAACAAGATGATTATCCGAGTTCTAAGTAAACACTTTGTTGCGTGCAAAAGTGATGCGCAATTAGCGCACAAGTATACACGGTGCCAAGTTATAGTATTTAAGATATCGTCTCCATAGGGATTGTGACAGTTTTTCAGAGTTCACTTTTCTACACAAGTAAAGTAAAAAAACATATATTAGGAGTTGATTTGATTGAAGCTAAAACTAAAATAAGTAAAGTAAATTGAGAAATCAAAGTAAGAGAATGGGCCGGTATTGGATGTTTCGTAGTGTTGAGAATTGATGTATTGTCTCGGCACAATTTTTCTGATCAACTTAACAACTTTAGCCACCGCCCACAAGAATGCCTCAGTAGGCGCCTGCCTCGGCAGAGTTGTGTGAGATCGCGTGGGCAGTTAAGCCATGATTCAAGGTTCGGCAAGGCTTCCTTCTATGACTCCCTCTTCTCCCGAAGCTTGAATTACTATTGGCGAATACATCTTGGATGATACTTCCCGACGTGAATCTAAGGGCGACACCAACCGATTGTGGATCCTCTTTTAGCTGCTGAACTTCTTAACTTATCCCTAAGCTGAAGTAACTTTACCCTATGGTTGGATAAAACCGTGTTTACTCATTTCATGAGTTCAACTCTCCCGATATTGAACAAATAGATTGCCGCCCTCTTCTCTACCGATAAAGATTGCAACAATGAAGAACCAAGAGTAAACAAACCTTGAATTTTATTGCAAAACTGAAATCCTAAATGAATACAAGCAAACTCTCACAACTACTACACAACCAATCCTTAGCCCAAGGGAAGGTTTAGAACATGGTGGGTTTGGACGGCACTAGGGTTTCGACAAGGAGTTTCTCTCAAATCTCAATTGTGTTCTCTTCTTCAAGTCGATTACATATATAGGGGAGGAGCCTAGGTCTAAGTCGGTTTAGGGTAAGAATACTAGTTAGAGTATGATTACAACTCATTAAAAGATCATTAAATACTCATAGATTTCTGTTTGACTTTTCTTCAACTTGACTTGGCTTTTCTTTGTTTGCTGGGCACCAATGCACATACAAGTGGGCTCTAAAAATCGGGCTTGATGAGCTCTTTCTGTCGCATACCACTTTGCATTTTTCCATTCTTCCTTGAAGTGTTGCCTCGGCATCAAGTAGTTGACTGCCTCGGCGTGTGTATAGAATGGTGTGCAGGGGTTGGTACAACTCTACATTCTGATTCTTTGCTTCTCGATCAACTCTCCTAATGCTCTAACAGCTTCATCCTTCAGATCCTAGCTTTCTCTTCATCCGCCCTTTTTGCTGCCTCAACAGCATCTTCCTGGGCGGGTACCTACGCACAAGGAGAAAACGCACTTGAGCAGTATCATATGTATAAAGTCAACTAAATTCATCAAATAAGGCTGATTGTCTAATCTATACTATTTTGTGTATGTTACCTACTAAATGCAACCTAAACTATATTTAAGAACAACAATAATTGAGCTAAACTAGGGTGTAAATAAAGAATTTTTGTTCACTTAACACACTTAAGCATTAACCTACTTAACTTGGGTAAATATAATTTTTTATAAGCAATCTAACCGACTAGAGCCAATTTAGGGCACCTCTAGTGATTAGCCTAGAGTTAGTTTTGGGCACCTCTAGGGCTTCCTTAAGCTAGAGCCGGTGTTAGGCACCTCTAACTTCTTACCCAAAATTTTCTTTCTAAGCAAGTCTATGTCCTAAGTGTCCTAGAACTCCTTAAATCATACAAGTCACGAGAGTGTAGTTTCATTTTCAGCCCCCATAGTATGATTCTAAGTGTTTCCTAATAGTCATCCTAACCTTTAAAGTGTATTTTGAAGTGCTAAGGTAGTTTTCATCACTGTAACAATTTTGCAAGTATAGGCAATTCTAAGTCAAATTAAATAACTAGGCAAGCATTACTCATTAAAGAAAAACTACATTGATTTTGGATAATGAACAGTCGCGGTAGTAGTTAGCTCGGCAGTGACCTACACCCCCAAACTCAAGACAAGCATTGCCCTCAATGCATCAATACAAATCACAAAATATAGAGCAAAATAAAAGGCAAGAGAAGAAAGAAAAACTAGATTGTTGGGGAATCGGAGGAGTCCTCATCATCATCAGGAATTATGAACTTTTTATTGGCTGTCGTCTTGATCTGTTTGGTGGATCTCGGTGGTTGGGTATGCGTCGAAGAAGGTGGGCATTGCTGCGGATTGGCTCATCCACCGGAGCTTTGCCCTCTCTGTGTGCGGCTGCGGTAGGAGGATCAGTGAATGGCGAGGCCGAGAAGGCATGTGTTGTCGAGGTGGAGAAGGTGGGCATTGCTACGTGATGAGTTCTCAAATATGACATATTTCATTTGCTATTTTGTAGTTATTTGGTTCTACAAGTGAACCCAGCCGACGGGTTCACACAGTAAGCACAATTTCATTAGAGAATAAAATTGATAATTTGACTAATATTGTGTATTCTCTTGTTTCAGGGGAGATAAAAGCTGCTAAGGTATGTGGAATATGCACTATGTCAGATCACGCAACCGACTTATGCCCATTATTGCGAGATACGTCTAGTGCCCAAGTTAACGCCATACACAACTTTCCCGGACCTCCCCAAAGACCTTATAACCCACATAGCAATACATACAATCCCAGTTGGAGAGATCACCCAAACTTGAGCTACGGTAATCAGAACTCGAATTACCAACCTAGGCAACAACCTCCCTACCAAAACCAAGCACCCCAAAAATTCTCGCTTGAGTCTATTGTTGAGAGATTGGCAGTTTCGCAGGAAAAATTCCAAACCCAAACACAATCCCACCTCCAACAAATCGACAAACAAATAAGCCAACTAGCTCAAGTCGTTAGCCGCATAGAATCCCAGGGAAAGTTACCATCCCAAACCGAAACCAACCCAAGGGAAAACGTTAGTGCGATAACTTTGCGTAGTGGAACAGTTTTAACGCCTAAACCGCCCAAGCAAGATGAGCAAAAATCCGACGAGCAAGGCAACTCTTTGAAGGACCAGAACGAAAAGTCTCCACCCATTGCATGTAACTCTAAATTCAATATTTTTGTTTCTACTTACGAAGCTGTTCCTCCTTTTCCAGGTAGATTGGCGAAACGAGATAAAAAGGAGGAAGAGAAGGAAATTTTGGATGTATTCAAAAAAGTGGAAATCAACATTCCACTTCTTGATGTTATTCGAAAAGTGCCCAAATATGCAAGGTTCCTGAAGGACTTATGCACAAACCGAAGGCGACTGTCTGGGAATGAAAGAGTTAACCTTGGTGAGAACGTTTCGGCTATTCTTCAAAGAACATTGCCGCCAAAGTACAAGGATCAAGGTATGTTTGTGGTTCCTTGTAAAATTGGGAATGTTGGGATAAAAAGGGCGATGTGCGATTTAGGCGCATCTATCAACGTCATGCCGTTAAGCGTTTACAACAAAATTTCGACTGAACCATTGAAAGAAACGCGAGTGACGGTTCAATTAGCTGATCGATCAGTCATCTACCCCGAGGGAGTACTAGAAAACGTGTTGGTACAGGTAAAAAATCTTATTTTTCCTGCTGAGTTTTACATTATTGACATGGAAAATGATCGCAGCAATAACGGATCCGAAATCTTTCTTGGCCGACCATTCCTATCAACTGCGCATACAAAGATTGATGTCCGCGACGGTATCTTAACTATGGAATTTGATGGGGAAGTAGTTAAATTTGATATGTATAAAGCTATGAAGTATCCTGATTCGGTCGCAAGTTTAAATTTCATTGATATTATAGATCCGTTAGCTGATGATTTGATCGAGACTAATTTGTGTTATGAATTTTGTAGGGAATTCGCAGATCTCGACGATAAAAACAAAGGCGAAATCATTTCAAATCTTTCTTCCCTTTCTGATTTTCGATTAATTCCAATTCGAACTAAACATTTTCCATCAATTTTGCAGGAACCAAAGCCAAGGTTCGATTAATTCCAATTCAAAGAGCAGTGAAATGCACCATTTCATTAAACGATACACGTTAGCAAAACCTATGGTCTGCAGTGCATTTTAGCCAAACCCTTTAGCCTTTACCCTTTGACCACCCAAATATCTCCCGCATCCAATCCAAATAAAATAAACCCATTTCTTTTATTTTACTTTTTCCCTAAATCCCCCATTTCGTCTCCTTCATTTTCCCTACCTACATCACAAATTGGCACCTCTCCTTCATCTCGCCAATCCTCCACCGAATCTCACCAAGCCACCCCTAATCATCTTCTTCACTTCATCACCACCAAAAACCGCACCCCCACAAAACCGAGCCCACCCAAAACCCCAACACCTCCAATGGTCCGCACACGACACCAAGGTCGAGATGAGCCTCTGCCCACACTTTGTTCTCGAAGGATGATGATAATTCACCGCGCCGACAGCCTTCGTGGAAGTATCCAGCAATTCGGGTGTTGTCACCGCCGCTCTTCCTCGTTGCGGAACCACCCTTCACTGCACCTTCTCCGGCACCGTTCGTCAGCCACCATTCAAGGCTCTCCGCCACTGTTGGCCTGAGAAACTCCCACCGTGCTCCTCCCTCTCGTTCATCGTCTCCCTCATTACACTCTATGCCAACGGTGGACTCAATTTTATCACTCACGGGGAGTATCTTTTGCCCTTATTTTCTCTTTATTTTCTTAATTTTTATGAATTGGGGCAATTCACTTAAGTGAGGGGGAGGGTAAATTACCACTTATCTGCTTGTTTGATAATATGTTTTCATTTTGATTAAACCTTGAGATGAATTTTTTTTCTTGCCATTACTTGTTGTCCAACATGTTGTACTTGTTCTTGTGTTTAGGAATGATTGAATTGGAGCATTTTTGATAATTAAATGATATGGGTAATCTGCAGCTTGACATTCTCTTTTAATTACTCTTGATTGTGTTGATTAGATTTCTCACCTAGCTTAATCAAACTTAGCCTAATTTTGTGAGACTTTGAGCCTTGAGCATGCATTCTTCATATTATGCTCATTTCTTTTTCTTGAGAGTGTCATCCTGAATTTTAGGAATCTAGAACTTGTGGCTTGCTTACAATTCGAGACTACACTAAGAACGAGGTGCTTTAAAATGATTTAGGCATTAGGCTTTAAACCTTTTCCATCCCTTCCATTTTAGTTTACCCTTTCTCATCGCCTAGTGAGCCTTTGTTAGCCTTACACCCCATTTCCTTGGCTTAACCACTTTTTGATTGATAAAATGCTAGAATCCTTATTAGACATGAAGGAGATACTTTTCAAATAAGAGCATAATTTTTCCAGAAAAAATGATGAAAAAACAAAAAAAAACAGAATAAAAGAAGCAATTGCTTCGAAAAGAAAAACAATGAAAAAAAAAACAGTTTCGAAAAGAAGAAAAGAAGAAAAGAAGAAGAAGAAAAAAAAACATGTGTTTGCTTGCCCATCTTTAAGCTCCTAATTTGTCTTCTCTGTTATTTGTTTGAAATATCTTGCATTGATCATCTTCTTTTGTTTATTTTCTTTCCATCTTTTTACCCTTTTCTAAACCCACATTACACCTTGAATAAAAGACCTAATGATTTTTGCACCTCGATTCTAATAAGTAGTGGAGAATTGAACTTGTTACAAGCCTATGGAAACCTTTGTTCATGCATGACTTAGAGTGTTTTTGCTTCACATTTACCTTTAAACACTTTGAGTGCTCTTGAGTGTACCTTGGTGAGGATTAAGACTAGGTTAGGATTTGATTACTACTTGATAGACGATTGAAAGAATGAAAGAATGTTCTTTGCTTATATCCACTTGGTTTGATTTGTGTCTCTTTCATGGTATTTCTTTTGCACTTGAACTCTTATAATTATGCTTGATACTTGTGATGGCTTGAAGACTGCATTCTTGGTTAATATCATTTTCGGACATACATGAGGACAAGTATGAGACAAGTGAGGGGGAATTTGATGAGTTCTCAAATATGACATATTTCATTTGCTATTTTTGTAGTTATTTGGACTTCTTGATGCTTAATACATGTTGTTTTCGTTATATTTTGTGCAGGGATCCAATTATGAAAATAGTAGTGAAAATGGGGCATTTCTGCAGTTTTTATTATAATTCTGTCATGACTGGCATCATGGGCACGACACCGGGCACGACGCGTCTGATGTGGCAGTGACGTGGCAATGACGTGGCGAATTCAAGAAGCTTATGGAACGTTCTGAGAGATCTTATCAGCTTATCCGATTAGATTCATGCATTTAAATTTCAAAATGTTTGAATTGTTTTACCTTTTGTTTATTATTTTAAATTATCTCATCACTTTATCTTTGTAAATCTAAGCCTATAAATACCACCCTTGGTAAAGGCTTAGATCATCAATCATTTGAGTGTTCATCTTCTTAGCTTTGAGTTTTTTTAGCTTTTCCTTTGTAAATAGTTTTTAGCTTTAATAAAAGTTTTTTTTCTTTATTTTCTTGTTCCATTTATTTTATGTTATTTTATTACTTTTCTAAAAACAAAGTTAAGCATGATAATTAATATCATGCTTAGCTAAATTTCTTGAGCCAAGAGTTAGCCAAATCAATTCTAATCGTGAGAATTGAACATTGCCTAAATTCCTTCGGGAATACATTTTTATCTTTCTGTTTAGATAGTTTGGCAATCGGCCTTACTAAAGTTTTTAATCGTTTTTCAAATCAAAAAGAGCTCGTTGGCCTGGAATCGTTTAAAGACATAGTTGGGAGGAAGGATCGACCTGTGGCAATTTCGACTTCCTGTGAACACTCTTAGCGGCGGTCCGCTAAGGAAAGATAAAATCAGAAGCGATTCTTTTTTAAGACAATTTCTGAGTCGGGCTTTTCCTGCTTTCAAAACTAAATACTTTAACGGCGATAGACGTGGTTAATTTGTTTAAGAATCAACCTTCGAAGATAGTCTTGGGAGGATTGGTTATTCGAGAGAGAAGCAAGTTGCGACGGGTTGGGCCTCGCAAACTATAACCGACATGATACCCGGAGTAAAAATCTATTTCAATGATCGAAGGAATTGACAAGGCTAGCTCGAGGCTAATTTTCATATTTGGTTTTTCCTACTATTATTTTTAATTCTTGCATTTTATCTTATTACTTCACTCAATATCAGATCACCCCCCTTTTATTTCCTTGTTTTGCAGATATTCCTGGGAATTCAAATCCGACAAAATTTAAGTCAAGAATTTCGACTAATCTCCCTGTGGATCGACCCTCTTTCCTTATACTACTTAATTTCTTTATTTTATTTATTGTTGAAAGAGGTTAATTAATTTATTTATTTTGACCGGTTAAACGACGACTTGTCACTACGGCAGGAGAATCTGGGGCTGCCTCGGTAGTGAGGTCGGTAGGAAATGGTAGGAACGACACATTGCATTACGAGAACTTCTCAGTGAGCACTTGAGTGATTGAATGGGTGAAGTCCCTCATGAATTGCATGGACCGTCACTGCCTTCGGTCCATCTCTTCGAACTTCTAGGTGATATGCTGAAGGGTCACTGCCTCGGCAGAGGGTGCAGACGTTTCTAGGATGTTCGCTCGAAGATGTCACCGCAACAGTGCCTTGTATCGGTGTAGAGAACGGCTTGGCTTCTGTTATATGCATTATTTTGTAGTAGGTTTCGTTGTCCCATCCCCTCCTCTTTTGTGTATATTCATCGGCCGGATCGGTTGGGACCTTTTTTTGTTTGTAGAGACCGGTGATGAGCATCAAGAAGTAGAGGACACCTCTCTCTTTTAGGCTACACTGGTACATCTAATTGCAAATTATGTTACCCACATTAATAGTTCTATTGTGCAAAATGGAGTGTATAAGTCCCAACCTAGGTTTATATAATGTACTGTTATGAGAGGTCGACATTAAGCAACATTTTACAAAAGTATTCTAGAGTTTTACCTTGGGCCGAAGCCATTGGGGGTTTACCGTCCCCTTATGTGCCCCCGCATTCTATGTCGTGCCGGTAATGTAGAGCTCCTATTTGATTTCATCGTAATATGCGTCTGTGAGCTGTTCTTTGAATGCCTTATGTTTATCCTTGTACACGCGGATGCCATAATAGAGATTGATTGACTGTGGATCTATAACCCCCTAAACCCGACCCAAGGGTTATGGGCCGAATCTAGGAAGTCAGGTTGAAACCGTGACCCTCAAGTAATTACTTATTAGGTTTCCAAAAATTAATACTCAATATATTAATTTAAAACAGTGTCCTTTAATATTGAAATTTATATTTTGAAAACGCAGCCGTATAGATAAAATAATCCAAAACAAGTAGCAAAGTATCAAATTAAAAATTCCCATGCATGCCAAACAGTTTAAAAATCCCAAATAAAAATAAAAATAATCGAGTTTATGTAAAAACCCCAAATAATGAAATAATCGAAATAAAACTGAAATAAAACTGGAAACTAAGAATGTCCATACTAAAACAGTAATAAATATGATAACTGTGGTCCTCCAAGTACCGAACTCCTATGTCTGAGAATCTGAAATAGAAGCTAAGGGGGCGTCAGCTATTAAGCTTAGTGTGTCTCTAAAGTGCGAAAATCAGAGTATCTCATGTATCATACAATCACAAGTCAAATCAGTAGACAATCAAATACGCAGATATGCATGGCACGATGCACCTAACTCTATGTCATGTACCCATCTACATCACCGTCCGAAGAGTAAGGTTCCCCTAAACCACTCTCTACATCGTCACCATCCGAAGTGGAACTCAGTGCGAATGGTGGAACCACTGATCCGAAGTGGAATTCAGCCCGAAGGATGAAACAACTGAACTTCTGTCGTACATATCCCACCCGAATGATATGACATGAATGTTCCGATTTCTATCCGAATGCAACATCATTAGTCCGAAAATGCATGAGCATTTAGTCCGAAAACGCATGAGCATTTAATCTGACAATTAACTATTCAGATTTCGATGTATGATGATTAAGAGAAAGACATACAACATATCACATAGTCCATATCACAACATATCACATAGCCCAGATCACAACATATTTTACAGTCAAACATCACATAGCAACAACATATTTCACAGTCAAACATCACACAACGTCAACACATATAGTATAGCACAAGCAGAGAACACACCTCAAACAGCTAACAGCTCAACGTCGAGAGTGACGTCTCCCACGCTCAGATCTAGAAGCAGACGGAACAGGATCGACACCTACAAAGGTTCACTAAGTCAAAATTCTCTACTACTATGCCACAATCTACTAACTGAAATTTATTTAAATTCTCATACGTGCGGAACTCGAAGGTTGAGACGCAGGAGGTCGACCAGGCGGAGGAGGTGGAAGAATCTCGGTGTCCAAATCGATATTACCTAAACGCAAAAATAACTCGATTCAGAATTCTGAATATACAGTTTTCAAATTAAGCATAGAATAATTCAAAGGGTCAAAAACGGTCATTCGGGGTCGAATTAGGAAAAACGGTCTGCGAATCTGGAACCAGGACGTCGAAAAACATAGAATTGACTTTTGGCCCAAAAAGTCAATGCATACGTTATCATGGTTAATGATGACGTCATCGCTGACGTCAACTTGCATCATCATCACATCAGTAGATGACGTCACTGATGACATCATCCGACTTGGTCCAAAAGGTCTGGTTCGGTTTAGAGGGTCCAACTCGATTCAGTTTCATAATTTATGGTTCGGTTCGGTTCTCAAAATCCCCAATTTTCAATTAACAAATCCCTAACCCTAATTTCAGTTTTACAAACCCTAATCCTAAAAAAATATCCCAAATTTCGAAACCCTAATCGACTAACCCATCCCGACGGCAACCAACGACAACCCACGGCGGCCGGTCAACATGACGGCGTCGGCCAGAACTTGCCCCGAAACACGACGAGGACGCGGCTACGACGGTGTGAAGCGAGAACCAAAACGGTTTCTTACCGTTGTCACACGAACGGCGGCGCGAGAGGGTTCGAAGGTTTCGACCTCTCATGTTCCGGTAAAGACGGCAGCGATGAAAGACACTGAGGGGCGGGTTTTGATCGGACGGGGAAGGGAAACACGCCGGTGGTCACGGCTCAGCGATCGGACGACAAAAGCTCCCTCACCGAAGCTTGAACGGAAACGGGTGATCTGGTTTTGATTTCGAAAAGAACGGGAGAGGGAGAGAGGGCGACTGAACCAAGAAAAAGGCAGATGAAGAGTCTCACAAGACTAAAAGGGTTTTACCCTAAATTTTTGGGTAAATTACCCATTAAGGGTCTCTACTTCTACCCGCATCACAAAAGGGCCATCAAACTTCTATTTTAATTCAATCTAACCCTTAACTCAATTAGGTTTTGAACAAAATTGTTGAGTGTGTAAAAGTTCTATAATTTACCCCCTATTTAACCCATATTTCTACTGCATTCAAGCATAATTTATTGCATTTAGGTTAGATTTCATTTATACATCAAAAATATATTAAATGGCACAGTTTCTACTGAAATTGGTTGCTTTTGCAGGTAGCTGCTGTAGCAGATGGAGAAGCAGACGCTGGGCAGTGGAGAAGCAGAGCTGGAACTGGATGTACAGACGAGGAGGACGATGCTGCTGTTGCGTGTAAAATAGTCTATCGCAATTGTAGTGCAAGTGTACACGACGCAAGTAGTAAAGTGATACTAAGTATCGGATATCGTCTCCACAGGGATTGGGCTAATGACTTCACCTTATTTTACTGCACGAAGTAAAAGAAATATTTGAGAGTTGTCACGAAAATAATAAAGTAAAGACGTAAACAAAAGGATTGAGTTATCAAGATAGAGAGAATGGGCTGGTATTGAATTGTTCGGTAGTGCAGGTATTGGATTGCTTAGGATCTCCAGTTCTGTCGTCGCTCCCGTCGCCGACAGCACCTGTCGCGACGTCTGTCCGATGGCTGTCGCGGGCAACAGACACACCAACTCCGTACTTCAAGTTTGGCAAGAATCCCAGATCTGCCTTGCCCTATCCCTAGGCACAAGTCTGTCGATGAACACGTCTTTGATGATACCTCCCGGCGTGAATCGAAGGATGAACACCGATGTGTATGAATTCTTCCTTAGCCACTTAACCTCGCCCTATCCCTAAGCACTAGATGGTTCAACTATAAACTAGAGAACGCGCTCTTATCTCTTTCGTATACTTAACTCTCCCGATGCTAAGTAAATGGATAACCTCACAATGCTCTCCCGATGCTCTTGCAAGATATTAAAACCAAGATAAAAGAACTTGAAGTTTATTTTATTGAACTTGAAAAATCCTAAAACAAAGCAACCCTTGCAACTACTTTACAAAACAACCCGTGGCCCTAGGGGGAATTTAGAACATGTCGGTGACGGGTGGACGGCAGGGTTTTGGTTTCGGTTCTGGGATATCGGTTATGCTCCTAGGTTAAATCTATGCCCTTATATAAGCTTTGGGCTCAAGTTATCTAAGGTAACAAGGATTACAACTTTAATTAAAAGTAAGATTCTAATAAAGACTAAATCTCTAAAGTCTCCTACTTTCCAGCCGCATCCTAGCTTTTAGGAATTTCCTCTCCTTGAGCTTTGGCTTGACATATCTTTTGATCCGAGGCTTGGAAAAATATTTGGCTTTCACACGACAGACGAGCAGATTTTTCTCTATCTATCGAGGTCCACTTGACTTTTCCTCTTCATAAGTCTGCCGTCACCATGCTGTCACGACAGGTTCGTCTTCTTCAGCTGCTTGTCCAGTTCAGCTTTCTTGCTTATCTGCCCTGCGCCTGCCTTCATCGTCAACCATGGCAGCTACCTGCAAAATACGCCATCTTTTAGTAGAATCTGTGCCTTTTATATAATTGTGATGTTTTACTGAAAACTAACCTAAATGCAATGCAATGATACTTGAATGCAGCAGAAATATGGGTTAAAAAGGGTGTAAATAATAGAACTTTTACACACTCAACACACCCCCAAACTCAAGTTTTTGCTTGTCCTCAAGCAATCAAGACTTAAAAGAAAAATGAAAATTTTTGTGTTGGCCTTCAAACATTGAACTGTCCCTTACCTGTCGCTCATTCTCTATGGCAGCAGCATCCTGTCGGAAAGATTAGGATCTGTCCGAAATCTCCCTATAGCTCTCGTGCAGTGTGTGCATGCTTGTGAAAAGTTATATGCTAAGACCCTCTTAGTTTCACTAGAATATTCAACTCCTTAACTCGAATTTTTATGCCAAAGTTTATTTTTTAGAAGGCACATATTCATGCTTCTTTTTCTTCTATTTTTCAAGCTAAATTTTTACTAGAGCCAGTTTTGGGCACCTCTAGTTAGCTTCCTAGAGCCGGTTTCGGGCACCTCTAGGTTTTTGTTTTTTTCTTTTTTTGCTAAACTTCTTTCCTAGAGCCAGTGTTAGGTACCTCTAGGGGCTATTCAAGTTCTAAGCATCCTATTCTAG
This sequence comes from Hibiscus tridactylites, assembly GCA_958450335.1. Taxonomy (NCBI): domain Eukaryota; kingdom Viridiplantae; phylum Streptophyta; class Magnoliopsida; order Malvales; family Malvaceae; genus Hibiscus; species Hibiscus tridactylites. Next base: position 75,761,874 of record OY288279.1, read on the forward strand.
TTTGGCTAAAAGAAATCTAAGCAATATAACAGTCACAAAAGTGTTTAAGTTTTTCAGAACTATAGAAAGGCTCTAAACTTTTCCTTAACCTGTCCTAAAGATGCTGTCACGACAGAGCCGTCATGACAGGTAAGTTAACTCCACAGTTTTAAACCAACAGTTTTAAATTTTCTGTTTTTTTTAAAAGAACTTAGATAAATAATAAGACACAATAATTAATCAAAAGATGTGCTAAAGACTCCATTAGAATGGAGGGTTGCCACCCCCAAACTCGAGGGTTGCATTTCCCTCAATGCAAAATGACACAAAAAATAAAGAAAAACAAGATAAATAAAAGTACATCACAAAATATAAAAACAGGCAGCAGTAAGAGGAAAATAAAGACTTAAATTTTCACTCGCTGTCCTCGCTGCTGCTGCTGACGCGGATCTGATGGCGGCGTCTGCGTTGTGGAGGGGGCTGGGCAGGTTCCGGGGTAGGTTGATCAGCAGGTTCATCGGCCGGTGGAGAGGTAGGTGCATCGGCAGGTTGAAGAGCAGGAGGCTCCAATAGCCGGACATCGGAACTGCTACCGCTGTCCCATGAGCTGCTGGTGGAAGTGGCTTTGGGCAGCCTTTTCTTGTCTGCCACATGCTTAATTCTTTTCACCCTCGTAAAGTCCTTCTCCAAATTCCTCCGGAGAAGAGGGCTGTCATCCGTGGCCGGTCGTTTGGTTCCTCGAGGGGATGTGTCTGCCGGTGGGCTGCCTTCTGCCGTCGGGGCAGGGGTTGGTGTGGAAGCGGCAGAATGCATGTGGGGAGAGACAGGTGGTGTGGGTGTGGGGGAGGGGATATGGAAATAATGGTCGGGGAAGGTGGGGAAAATGACATCCGAAAAATGTAAAGTATTGGTAATAAAGTTTACCGTAGCATTTGAGAAGTCGCGGATAAAAGTCATCAACCCCATCTGGCGCTCCTCTGCTCTTAGGATGGCAGCAAGGATGTGGGTAGACTGATCTGTCGGAGCAGTGTCGGTGGCAGCTTCTGGGGCAGGTTCGGTGGCAGGTTCATCATCGGAATCAGCAGGAGGGGCATTTGGGTCGAAGGCGTTGAGGGGTGACACGACTATGACCTCCATGAGGCTGGAGATGTTGTTGTCCGTCCAGCCGCCGCCCGTCTTGATTTTGTCGGAGGGTTCCTCTGGTACGGCAGCACAGCGGCAGAGGGCGGTGATAGTGAACGGCAGGTAGAGTCTTGAATCTGAACGGAAGGCACAATCGATGATGCTGTCCCTCATGTATCTGCCCACATTGATGGGCCTGTCATGCATGATAGAGTGGATGAGGGCCAGCCGCTGTCGGTTGACTGTCGTGTGGTGGGACGAGGGCAGGATACGCTTTTTGATGAAAGCGTTCCATAGTTTTGCTTCAGGGAGTAGCTGCGCCCTATTGACGGAGTTGGGGTTCTTCTTGCTGGTGGTCCATGTCGTCTCAGCCTCTGTCAGTTCCATCATGACAGCATCATGGGCAGCAGCGTCGAGGGTGTCCCAAAATTGTTGGTGAGCATCATCATTGGGGCCAAAGAAGAGGCCGAATGTGTGGTTGATGCTGTTGGCGGTGAAGGGTACTGCCACTCCTCGGACGGTGACAGATGTCGCCGTTTTGCTGTCTATGGCCTCATAAAATTCTCGGACCAGAGTATCATTAAGCTCCGCCGGCTGCTCGGCAAAGTCCTCCCATAGTTGTGCCGTTATGGCCTTCATAATGAACGGCCGGAGTCCCATATGGGGGGCATCTCTGTTGTAAATGAAGCCACGCTCCTCCCATAGTTCCTTGTTGGCGAAGGGGGATGCTGCTGCGGAAGAAGAGGCGGCAGTAGCATTACGACGGGTTTGTCTCGACGACATTTTGGTTGCAAGGGCTGTGTAAAAGAAAGAAAACAGATAAAACTAGAGGAGAAGGCAAGAGAGAAAAAATCAGAAGTGATGAAAATGAAAGGGAGAACGGGGTTATATAGCTGTTGGGGATCTGCCCATTTAATGCCACAACGTCAGGCGGGAATAACGGGGCAGCAGATTGGATATAGCGTGTCTGACGCGTCTGACACGCATTTATGCGTCTGCTGTGCGTCTGTCGCACGCTTCTGCGTCTGCAATGTCAGCCTGTTGACAGCCTGTCAAGTCCGTCTGCGCCGGCAGCCGAAACGACAGGTTATCATAAATGGGCTTTATTGGGCTGGTGGATGGGCGGTGGGCTTGGGCCACTTCTTCTTTCTCACTTGACTCCTTTATTTCCTAAAAACTGAAATTATAAAAACAAAACATTATTCGAATAAAAATAAATCTAATTCCTAATAAATAATATTAATAATAAAATAAAAATAAAAATAAAAATTAGGTTAAATTAGGGATGCCTTGTGGGGCATCACCTAAAGTAACCACTTCCTGTATTCCTGGGGCTTCAGTCCCCTGATAGTGCTTGAGGCGTTGTCCATTGACTTTGAATTGGTGCCCGTCCTTTAGTGATTGAATTGTAATGGCACCATGGGGAAAAACTTGAACTACTTGGAACGGGCCAGACCATCTAGATTTGAGCTTCCCTGGAAAGAGTTTCAATCTAGAATTAAACAACAACACAAGCTGCCCTGGGCAGAACTGTCGTGGCAGCAACTTCTTGTCATGCCACTTCTTAGTCTTTTCCTTGTAAATCCTTGCATTGTCGTAGGCCATTGTCCATATTTCATCGATCTCATTCAAATCTAACAGCCTTTTCTGGCCTGCCTTGTCCAAGTCCATGTTTACTGCCTTGATTGCCCAATATGCTTTGTGCTCGATCTCGACAGGCAAGTGATAGGTTTTCCCATAGATTAGTCGAAAGGGAGACATGCCCAATGGAGTCTTAAAAGCTGTCCTGTATGCCCATAATGCATCATTCAGAAGCAAAGACCAATCTTTCCTAGTTGGTTTAACCATTTTTTCAAGAATGTTCTTCACTTCCCTATTGGATATCTCAGCCTGTCCATTGGTCTGTGGGTGGTATGCTGTCGCGATCCTGTGCTTGACACCATATTTCCGCAAGGCAGCAGCAATTACCCTGTTGTCAAAGTGTCTCCCTTCATCACTGTTAATTGCCCTAGGGATGCCAAATCTAGAAAAGATGTTTTTGTGCAAAAACTTTTGGACTGTTTTGGCATCATTCTTTTGAGTTGCGATTGCTTCTACCCACTTGGAGACATAATCCACTACTAGGAGGATGTAAAGATTTCCACACGAAGATGGAAAAGGTCCCATAAAATCAATCCCCCAAACGTCGAAGATCTCGACTTCCAAAATATTTTGCAGTGGCATCTCGTTTCTCCTCGAGATGTTACCTGTCCGCTGGCACTTGTCACAGTTCTTGTAAAATTCCTGTGCGTCCTTATACAATGTCGGCCAGTAGAACCCTAACTGCAGCACCTTGGCAGCAGTTTTATTGCCTCCTAAGTGTCCTCCATATTGTGAAGCATGACAGTGATGGAGAATGTCTTCTTGTTCTTCTTGTGGTACACATCTCCTTATAACCTGATCTGCGCACATTTTGAAAAGAAGAGGTTCGTCCCAATAATAATGTTTAACATCATTTTGAAACCTCTTCCTGGCTTGATAAGTAAGATCAGAAGGTAATATTCCGCTAACAATAAAATTAACGAAATCAGCATACTAGGGAAGGTTAGAAGACTTACCTGCCGCCATGGCTGTCGCGACAGCTATTGCGGCAGCAAAGAGCTGCTCATCTGGGAAGGTCTCCAGTATGTGTGTATCATCAATGGGTAGACTCTGTCCCGTCTCCAATCTTGACAAGTGGTCTGCCACCTGATTTTCTGTCCCCTTTTTGTCTTTGATCTCAAGGTCGAACTCTTGTAATAGCAAGATCCACCGTATCAATCTCGGCTTGGCATCCTTCTTTGCAAACAAGTACTTGAGGGCAGAATGGTCGGTGTGCACTATTACTTTCGTCCCAAGTATATAGGAACGAAACTTGTCGATGGAAAACACCACAACTAACAGCTCCTTTTCTGTGGTGGTATAGTTCACTTGGGCATCATTCAATGTTTTGCTGGCATAATATATAACATGAAACAGCCTGTCTCTGCGCTGCCCAAGTGCTGCCCCGACAGCATAGTCACTGGCATCAGACATGATCTCAAACGGTTGTGTCCAGTCTGGTGGTTGTACTATGGGGGCTGTCACTAACTTTTCCTTCAGAACCTTGAATGCTTCAGTACATTCCTCATTAAAGTCAAAGGGTCGGTTCTGCTCTAGAAGATGGCATAGCGGTTTGGTGATTTTCGAGAAATTTGCAATGAATCTCCTATAAAAACCAGCATGCCCTAAAAAACTCCTAATGCCCTTGACAGTGGTTGGCGGCGGCAGCTTCTCAATGACCTCTATTTTTGCCCTGTCGACTTCTATCCCACGGCAGCTAATTTTATGGCCTAGAACTATCCCTTCATCTACCATAAAATAACATTTTTCCCAATTAAGAACAAGATTAGCTTTTTTACATCTTTCAAGTACCTTTTGAAGGTTGCCGAGGCAGCTCTCAAAATCGTCTCCAAAGACGGAAAAATCATCCATGAAGATCTCAAGGAAGTCTTCTACCATGTCGGAGAATATAGCCATCATGCATCTTTGGAAGGTGGCAGGTGCGTTGCAGAGGCCGAACGGCATCCTCCTAAATGCGTATGTTCCGTAGGGGCATGTGAAAGTCGTTTTCTCTTGATCCTCCGGTGCAATAGCAATTTGGTTATAACCTGAGTAACCATCAAGAAAACAATAGTAAGGTTTACCTGCTAATCTATCAAGCATTTGATCAATAAAGGGTAAAGGAAAGTGGTCCTTTCGGGTAGCTTTGTTAAGCTTCCGATAGTCCATACAAACCCTCCAACCGGTCACAGTCCTGGTTGGGATTAACTCGTTGTTTTCGTTGGTTATCACGGTCATGCCTCCTTTCTTGGGAACACATTGCACCGGGCTTACCCATTTGCTGTCGGAGATGGCGTAAATAATACCAGCATCTAACCATTTAATTATTTCTTTACGCACTACCTCCTTCATCGCAAGGTTTAACCGCCTTTGGGCATCAATAGTCGGCTTATGATCTTCCTCTAGTAGGATTTTGTGCATACAGATTGCCGGACTAATGCCATGAATGTCTGCTATCGTCCATCCTATCGCCTTTTTATTCTGCCTCAACATGTCGATCAGCTGTCGTTCCTGTTCCTGCGGCAGCTTAGCAGAGATGATTACGGGCAGTGTATCATCACAACCAAGATAAGCATATTTAAGCTGCCCTGGCAGGGGCTTAAGTTCTAAGACAGGTGGTTCAACAGTAGAGGGCTTTTGGATTAAATGGTTATCCGAAGTGTAATTCAAGGGTTCGAATAACTTACCTGGACGATGGTCTAACCAGTTTACCTCCTCATGACCTTCAGTATCAGATGTATCGGATTCAGAGGAGTTGATGTCGTCGATGCTGTCGTCATCGCTGTCGTCGTCACTGTCGTGATAGGCGTTTAAATGGCTGTCGCAGCAGTGACCAAATTTTATATCACGGCAGCCCGACCTGATGCAGGGGTAATCAAAGGTCACCTCTATGATGGCTTTGCATTCCTCGTCCACATCGGCATGTTTCATTGCTTGGAGAACATTTAACTTAATCTCTTGATCGTTCATGCGCATGGTGAGTTCTCCTTTCTCCACATCAATCAATGATCTTCCCGTGGCTAAGAAGGGTCGCCCTAGGATGACTGGTGCGTTCTCGTCTGCCTCACAATCTAAAATAAGAAAGTCAGCAGGAAAAATAAGCTTATCCACTCTTACCAAAATATCTTCAATTTTTCCCTCGGGGTGAACGTAAGAGCGGTCGGCTAGCTGTAGGGTAACTGTCGTGGGCCGCGCCTTGCCAATACCTAATTTTTGAAAAACAGATTTGGGCATTAGATTAACACTAGCACCAAGATCACAAAGTGCCTTACCCACAAATTTATCGCCGATTACGCAAGGTATGAGGAAGCTCCCCGGATCCTTCTTTTTCTGGGGTGGCTGCCGATGAAGAATACTCATGCAACCTTCTTGCATCCTTACCGTTTCAAATTCCCCAAGTTTAGATTTTTTAGACATGACATCCTTGAGAAATTTAGCATAACCGGGCATCTCCCTAACAGCATCTAACAACGGAATGTTAATATGAACCTGTTTAAAAATATCATAAATTTTTTTGAGTTGAGATTCATGCTTAGCTTGTTGTATCCGTTGAGGGAAGGGTGGTGGGGGTCGATAATCAGCAATGCGTCCTTCCCACTGCATGCGAATCTGAGGACGATAATCATTTTTTTTCTCCTCTGTCGCTTCTGCTGTCGTGACAGGATCATCGGCAGCAGTCTGTTTATCACCTGTCGGGGCAGCTTCCTCGGCAGGTTTATCCAAGGAAGGTTCCTTTTCTGTTTCAGCTTCTTTTTCCGGCCCTGGTAGCTTTTTCCCACTCCTAGTAGTAATCGCCTTACATTGCTCATGTGGGGGTGGTCTAGAATTTTCAGTATTGCTAGGGAAACCTCCATTCTGCCTCGGTTTAATATGCTGCGACACCTGACCCATTTGTGTCTCTAGAGATTTCAAGGTAGCCTCATGGTTTGTCATTCTCATCTTAGTTTCATCTATAAAATTTTCCGTCTTCTTGACAAACTGATTTATATTCTCCATATATGTACCAGTCTGAGACATAAAAGTGGCCAGAGTCTGTTCCAATACACTACTCGTGGCAGGTGGTGGCTGCTGTTGCTGCTGCGGCGGCAGGTTCTGCGGCAGGTTCTGCGGCTGCAGTTGCTGTCGCGTCAACAATCTAGGACCCCCCTGATTCTGATGATGTGCTTGTGGATTCAGGGCATTGTTAGGGTTACTCCAGGAAAATTTGGGATCTTTCCTCCAATTAGGGTTGTAGTTGTTGGAATTGTAGTTTGGCTTGTAATTTCCAACATATTTTCCCTCTTCTATATTTATCGGGCACTCTTCACTACTATGATTTCCTTCACAAGTAGCACAAATTTCCTCGACAGCAAATCCTCGTAAGTCCTCTTCATTCAATAAGTGTTTCATGGCTTTAGTGGGGAATGCTACCTGAGATTTCATAGTGCTGTCGGCCTCATAGTCCTTGACAGCAAGTACCCGTTTACTCCCTCTTCTAGCTGTCGGAAACTGCTCCTCATTCTTGGCTAGATTTTTCAGAACTTGCAATGCCTCATCCGGATCTTTATCCAATAATAGTCCATTTGCTGCATAATCAATGCGAATGCGAGTTTGTAAGTTAGCAGCATTATAAAATTTAGTTACCTGATTCCAGACAGGGAATCCATGCATTGGGCAGTTCTGAAGAAGAGTAGTAAATCTGTCCCAGGCCTCGTGCATCGGCTCGTCATCTTCCTGTTGAAAAGTAGCAATTTCGTTACGTAATCGCTCAGATAAATGCGAAGGATTAAAACGAGATAAAAATTCACGAGTTAGATCTGCCCAAGTCATAATAGAACCCGGTGTAAGTTTATTCCACCAAGTTTTAGCTCTGTCCCTCAATGAATGGGGGAATAACCGAAGCCTCAGTATCTCCGGACTAACTCCTGGCAGCCTAAACGAACCACAGATCTCCTGGAACGTTTTGAGATGCTCCCTAGCATCTTCTGTCGCAGAACCACTAAACTGCCCGGCGTTGTTGATCATACTAAACATGACAGGCTTAAGCTCGAAGTTGTCAACATCAATATCCGGCAGCGTGGTCTCCAGCTCTACATGATCGTTCAGCATGTAGTCACGACATGATCGTCGTCTATCTGCCCCCGGCGGGTCGCCGACAGGCGGTATGTCTCCTCCAGCAGGCTGGTTACAGGCCATCTGCTCTAGCTGTTCTTCAAGGTATTCGTTCCTGTCTAAAAGGTGGCGAATCTGTTTCTTGAGATTGAATGATCGTTCAATTTCCGGATCTAACTTATACTCAGGATCTTCGCCTCTTTTCGATCTGCGCATAAACAAGAGAACCTCGTGAAAAGCAAGAGTTGAAAGCAAAAAATAAAAATTAAAGAAAAACTAAAAATACGAAAACAAAAATAAAAGCAAAAGGTGCAATAAAAGAAAGATGTAGTTATGTTGCCAATCCCCGGCAACGGTACCAAAAACTTGTTGCGTGTAAAATAGTCTATAGCAATTGTAGTGCAAGTGTACACGACGCAAGTAGTAAAGTGATACTAAGTATCGGATATCGTCTCCACAGGGATTGGGCTAATGACTTCACCTTATTTTACTGCACGAAGTAAAAGAAATATTTGAGAGTTGTCACGAAAGTAATAAAGTAAAGACGTAAACAAAAGGATTGAGTTATCAAGATAGAGAGAATGGGCTGGTATTGAATTGTTCGGTAGTGCAGGTATTGGATTGCTTAGGATCTCCAGTTCTGTCGTCGCTCCCGTCGCCGACAGCACCTGTCGCGACGTCTGTCCGATGGCTGTCGCGGGCAGCAGACACACCAACTCCGTACTTCAAGTTTGGCAAGAATCCCAGATCTGCCTTGCCCTATCCCTAGTCACAAGTCTGTCGATGAACACGTCTTTGATGATACCTCCCGGCGTGAATCGAAGGATGAACACCGATGTGTATGAATTCTTCCTTAGCCACTTAACCTCGCCCTATCCCTAAGCACGAGATGGTTCAACTATAAACTAGAGAACGCGCTCTTATCTCTTTCGTATACTTAACTCTCCCGATGCTAAGTAAATGGATAACCTCACAATGCTCTCCCGATGCTCTTGCAAGATATTAAAACCAAGATAAAAGAACTTGAAGTTTATTTTATTGAACTTGAAAAATCCTAAAACAAAGCAACCCTTGCAACTACTTTACAAAACAACCCGTGGCCCTAGGGGGAATTTAGAACATGTCGGTGACGGGTGGACGGAAGGGTTTTGGTTTCGGTTCTGGGATATCGGTTATGCTCCTAGGTTAAATCTATGCCCTTATATAAGCTTTGGGCTCAAGTTATCTAAGGTAACAAGGATTACAACTTTAATTAAAAGTAAGATTCTAATAAAGACTAAATCTCTAAAGTCTCCTACTTTCCAGCCGCATCCTAGCTTTTAGGAATTTCCTCTCCTTGAGCTTTGGCTTGACATATCTTTTGATCCGGGGCTTGGAAAAATATTTGGCTTTCACACGACAGACGAGCAGATTTTTCTCTATCTATCGAGGTCCACTTGACTTTTCCTCTTCATAAGTCTGCCGTCACCATGCTGTCACGACAGGTCCATGACAGGTTCGTCTTCTTCAGCTGCTTGTCCAGTTCAGCTTTCCTGCTTATCTGCCCTGTGCCTGCCTTCATCGTCAACCATGGCAGCTACCTGCAAAATACGCCATCTTTTAGTAGAATCTGTGCCTTTTATATAATTGTGATGTTTTACTGAAAACTAACCTAAATGCAATGCAATGATGCTTGAATGCAGCAGAAATATGGGTTAAAAAGGGTGTAAATAATAGAACTTTTACACACTCAACAGCTGCCAAGGCCGCTGTCGTGGCAGCCAAGGACGACAGCAGTGGTGAGAAGAAGAAGCAAAGTGGGCCTCGACAGAAAGAGAAAATTAAGCCGGTCTGTCGTGGTGCACCCTTATATTTTTCCAAGCCCTAGATCAAAATGAAGGCCAAGCCCAAGGTTCAAGGAAGAAACTCCAAGCAAGAAGGAAGGACGAATTAAAGATATATTCTCTGAAGATTTAGTCTTTAATAGAGTTGTACTTTAGTTTAAACTTGTATTCTTGCCATATTAGAAAACTTGAACCCAAGGTCTATATAAAGGCATGTAATTCGACCTAGGGAAGGATATCTTCATCTCTAGCCTTCTTCCCAAAACCCTAGCCCCCTTCTCGTCATGTTCTAAACTTTCCCTAGGGCCACGGGTTGATTTGTAAAATAGTTGCAAGGATTGCATTTGTTTTATGAATTTTTCTGTTCAATAAAATAGACTTCAAGTTTGCTTATTCTTGTTTTCAACATCTTGCAAGAGTATCGGGAGAGCATTGTGAGATTATCTATTTACTTAATATCGGGAGAGTTAAGTATACGAAAGGAATAAGTGCGGTTTCTCCAGTTTATGGTTGAACTTTCTCGGACCTAGGGATAGGACGAGGTTAAGTGGCTAAGGAAGAATTCAACAACATCGGTGTTCATCCTTCGATTCACACCGGGAGGTATCATCAAAGTCGTGTTCATCGACAGACTTGGACCTAAGGATAGGCCAAGGCACAGCAGGGATTCTTGCCAAGCTTGAAAGTACAGAGTTGTGTGATCACTGCCGCGACTAACAACAGACCGCTGCCGCGACAGGTGCTGCCGCGACAGGGACGACGACAGAACAGGTATTCCTAGACTTTGCAACACCTACACCAATGAGCAATTCAATACTGGCCCATTCTCTCTATCTTGATTTCTTTAATCTTAAATTCCAGTTCTCTTTATTATTTTCGTGACAACAATTTAGACTATTCTTTTTCCTCTCGTGCAGTAATCCAATGTGAAGCTATTAGCCCAGTCCCTGTAGAGACGATATCCGATACTTCCGTATCACTTTACTACTTGCGTCGTGTACACTTGCACTACATTGCGATAGACACTTTTACACGCAACAAGTTTTTGGCGTCGTTGTCGGGGACCGGCAACATATCTTTACCCTATATTTTACTGCATTTCCTTTATTTTTCTGTTTTTACTTGGATTGTTCAACTTATACCTTTCACAAGGTCTTTTGTTTGCGTATGCGCAGATCTCAACGAGAAAAAAAACCTGAGCACCAGTTAGATCCTGAAATCGAACGAACGTACAATCTCAGAAAAAGAGTTTGTTACCTCGTTGAAAGAAACGAATACCTGGAGGAACAATTTGAAGCAATGGTGAACGAAAGACGTGAAGAAAGAAGGAACAACCAAGAGAATCCTCATGATGCTGACAATCCTGTCAGAAACGGAGGGAACAGTCAACCTACCGATCCTCCTATCGCTGCCGCACGCCGGTCATGCCGAGACTACATGCTCAATGATCATGTAGAACTAGAAACAACCCTGCCAGATGTAGAAGTTGATGATTTTGAGCTAAAACCTGTTATGTTTAGCATGATTAACAACGCTGGCCAATTTAGTGGTGCTGCTACAGAGGATGCTAGGGAGCATATGAAAACATTCCAGGAAATCTATGGTTCGTTTAGACTACTAGGATTTAATCCGGAGATACTGAGGCTTCGGTTATTTCCTCATTCATTGAGGGACAGGGCGAAAATTTGTTGGAATAAACTAACGCTGGGTTCAATACGAACTTGGGCAGATTTAACTCGTGAATTTTTGTCTCGTTTTAATCTTTCACACTTATCTGAGCGATTACGTAACGAAATTGCTACTTTTCAACAGGAAGATGACGAGCCAATGCACGAAGCCTGGGACAAATTTACCACTCTTCTAAGGAACAGTCCGATGCATGGATTCCCCGTTTGGAACCAGGTAACTAAATTCTATAATGCTGCCAATTTACAAACTCGTATGAGAATTGATTCAGCAGCAAATGGATTACTGTTGGACAAAGATCCAGAAGATGCAATGGTAGTATTGAAAAATCTGGCGAAGAATGAGGAACAGTTTCCGACAGCAAGAAGAGGGGGTAAACGAGTTCTAGCTGTAAAAGAGTATGAGGCCGATAGTTCTTTAAAATCACAGGTGGCATATCTCACTAAGGCAATGAAAAAGCTATTGAAAGAAGATTCACAGCCAGCCTACTCTACTGAAGAGGTATGCGAGACTTGCGATGGGAACCACAGTTCGGAAGATTGTCCGCTACAGTTAGAAGAAGGGATGTATGTTGGGAATTACAATAAACAGAACTATAATTCCAACAACTACAATCCCAATTGGAGAAAGGATCCCAAGTTCTCTTGGAGCAATCCTAATAATGCCCTGAATCCTCAAGCACAGAATACTCAGAATCAGGGGGCCTAGATTATTGACTCGGCAGCAACCGCAACAGCAACAACAACAACCACCAGTTGCCACGACTAGTATACTAGAACATACCCTGGCTACGTTTATGTCTCAAATAGGAACTTATATTGAGAACATGAATCATTTTGTCAAGAAGACAAAAACATTCATGGATAAAACAGAGATGCGGATGACCAATCATGAAGCTACTCTGAAATCATTGGAGACACAAATGGGGCAGGTTTCCCAGTATATTAAACCGAGGCAGAATGGAGGATTTCCAAGCGATACTGAAAACGCTAGACAACCTACACATGAGCAGTGTAAAGCCATCACTACTAGGAGTGGGAAGAAATTACCAGGGCCAGAGAAGGAAGCTGAATCAGTTAAGGAACCAGCCTTGGAGTCACCTGCCGAGAATGTTGCCCTGGCAGACGACAAGTAGCCTGCTGCCGTTGAACCTGTAACGACAGCAGAAGGGACAAAGGAGAAAGATGAAGAACCTAAACATTCTCAGATCTGAATGCAGTGGGAAGGACGTATTGCTTACTATCGTCCTCCACCTCCTTTTCTTTAGCGGTTACAAAATTTGAAACAAGAATCCCAGCTTAAGAAAATTTATGATATTTTTAAGCATGTCCATATCAATATGACGTTGTTCGATGCTATAAAGGAGATGCCTGGTTATGCCAAATTTCTCAAGGATGCCATGTCGAAGAAATACAGACTTGGGGAATTTGAAACGGTTAAGATGACAGAAGGATGCATGAGTATTCTGCACAAGCATCCATCCCAGAAGAATAAGGATCCTGGGAGCTTCATCGTACCATGCATAATCGGAGACAAATTTGTGGGTAAGGCACTTTGTCATCTTGGTGCTAGTATAAATTTAATGCCCAAATCAATTTTTCAGAAATTAGGTATTGGAAAAGCTCGGCCCACAACAATAGTACTGCAGCTGGCAGACCGCTCTTACGTTCATCTAGAAGGAAAAATTGAAGATATTCTGGTAAGGGTGGATAAATTTATTTTCCCTGCTGACTTTCTTGTCTTAGATTGTGAAGCAGATGAAAACGCACCAATCATCCTGGGGCGGCCCTTCTTAGCCACAGGAAGATCACTGATTGATGTGGAAAAAGGAGAACTCACTATGAGAGTAAACGATCAAGAGATCAAATTGAACGTTCTCCATGGAATAAAACATGCTGATGCAGAAGAAGAATGCAAGGCTATCACTGAAGTTACCCTTGACCAACCCTGCATCAGGTCGGGCTGCCATGACATCAAAATTGGCCACTGCCCCAGCAGCTATTTAGAAGACTGTCACGACAGCACCGGCGACAGCAGCTCCTCAGAATCTGATACAACTGATACTGAAGATCAAGAGGAGGTAAATTGGTTAGGCAATCGTCTAGGTAAGTTGTTCGAGCCCTTAAACTATACCTCGGATGACCATATAGTCCAAAAGCCATCAACTGTAGAGCCCCCTGTTCTAGATCTTAAGCCCTGCCAAGGCAGCTAAAATATGTTTTCCTTGGTTTAAATGATATGTTGCCCGTAATCATCTCTTCCAAGTTGATGCAGGAACAGGAGCAGCAGCTGATAGGGATGCTGCAGCAGCACAAAAAGGCTATTGGATGGACGATAGCTGATATCCAAGGCATCAGTCCGGCACTATGCATGCATAAAATCATCTTAGAGGATGAACATAAGCCGACCATTGATGCACATAGACGTCTGAACGATGCTATGCGAGAGATGGTTCATAAAGAGATCATAAAATGGCTAGATGCTAGAATAATCTATGCCATCTCGGATAGCAAGTGGGTGAGCCCGGTGCAGTGCGTTCCCAAGAAAGGAGGAATAACCGTGGTAACCAACGAAGAAAATGAGCTAATCCCAACCAGGACTGTGACTGGTTGGAGGGTTTGTATGGACTACCGGAAGCTTAACAAAGCTACTCGGAAGGACCACTTGCCTTTGCCTTTTATTGATCAAATGCTTGATAGATTAGCGGGTAAGCCTTACTATTGTTTTCTTGATTGTTACTCAGGTTATAATCAAATAGCCATCGCACCGGAAGATCAAGAAAAGACAACGTTCACATGCCCATACGATACTTATGCTTTTCGGAGGATGCCATTTGGACTTTGTAATGCACCAGCTACCTTTCAAAGGTGCATGATGGCAATATTCTCTGATATGGTGGAAGACTTCCTAGAGATATTCATGGATGATTTTTTCGTCTTTGGAGACAATTTTGAAAGCTACATAGGCAACCTACAGAAAGTGCTCGAGAGATGTAAAAAATCAAACTTGGTATTGAACTGGGAAAAGTTTCCCTTCATGGTGGATGAAGGGATAGTCCTTGGCCATAAAATAAGCTGCCGCGACATAGAAGTCGACAGAGCTAAGATCGAGGTAATCGAAAAGATGTCGCCACCCACCACAGTCAAGTGAATCAGAAGTTTCTTAGGGCATGCTGGTTTTTATCGGATGTTTATCACAAACTTTTCGAAGATCACCAAACCCTTATGCCATCTTCTGGAGCAGAACCGTCCCTTCAACTTCAACACTGAATGTACTGAGGCATTCAAGGTTCTGAAAGAAAAGCTTGTAACAACCCTAATAGTACAGGCACCAAATTGGAAGCTGCCATTCGAGATTATGTGTGATGCTAGTGACTATGCTGTCGGGGCAGCACTTGGGCAGAGAAAAGACAAGCTCTTTCATGTCATATACTATGCCAGCAAAACACTGAACGACGCCCAAGTAAACTACACCACCACAAAGAAGGAATTGTTAGCTGTGGTGTTCTCTATTGACAAGTTACGTTCTTATATACTTGGAATGAAGGTCATAGTCCACACAGACCACTCTGCATTGAAGTATATGTACACCAAAAAGGATGCAAAGCCTAGACTAATACGTTGGATTCTGCTACTGCAAGAGTTCGACCTTGAAATCAAGGACAAAAGGGGGACAGAGAATCAAGTTGCAGATCACTTGTCAAGGTTAGAGAAGGGAAAGAGTCGACCGGCAGACGATGCACACATACTGGAGACCTTCCCTGATGAGCAGTTGTTCGCTGCCACAAGCACTGCCGCGACAACCATAGCGGCAGGTAAGTTTTCTGAACTCCCCTGGTATGCTGATTTCGTTAATTTTTTAGTTAGCGGAATAAGTCCTCCTGACCTTAATTATCAAGCTAGGAAGAGGTTCCAAAATGATGTTAAGCATTATTATTGGGACGAACCTCTTCTTTTCAAAATTTGTGCAGATCATGTTATCAGGAGATGTGTACCACATGATGAACATGAAGCTATACTACATCACTGTCATGCTTCACAGTATGGAGGGCCCTTAGGAGGTAACAAAACTGCTGCCAAGGTTTTGCAGTCGGGATTTTACTGGCTGTCACTATTCAAGGATGCCCAAACATTCTACAAAAACTGTGACAAGTGTCAACGGACTGGAAACATCTCAAGGAGACATGAGATGCCGCTGCAAAATATTCTTGAAGTCGAGATCTTCGACGTTTGGGGGATAGATTTTATGGGACCATTCCCAACTTCATGTGGGAACTTATATATCCTCTTGGCAGTGGACTATGTGTCCAAATGGGTTGAAGCGATCGCTACTCAGAAAAACGATGCCAAGACGGTTCAGAGGTTTTTGCATAACATTTTTTCCAGATTCGGCATCCCCAAGGCGATCATCAGTGATGAAGGGAGGCATTTCGACAATAGGGTTATAGTTGCTGCCTTGAAAAAGTATGGTGTCAAACATCCGATAGCAACAACATACCACCCTCAAACCAATGGACAGGCTGAAATATCAAACAGAGAGGTTAAGAACATTCTTGAAAAGATGGTTAAGCCAACTAGGAAGGACTGGTCTCTACACCTCAATGATGCATTATGGTCCTACAGAACATCGTTCAAAGCTCCATTGGGAATGTCACCCTATCGGCTGATTTATGGGAAAACATGCCATTTACCTGTTGAGATTGAGCACAGACCATACTGGGCCATCAAGGTAGTTAATATGGACTTGGAAAAAGAAGGACAGAAAAGGCTACTTGATCTGAACGAAATTGAAGAGATTCAAACAATGGCCTATGACAACGCAAGAATCTACAAAGACAAGACCAAGAAGTGGCATGACAAGAAATTGCTGCCACGACAGTTCTGCCAAGGGCAGCTTGTGTTGTTGTTCAATTCTAGGTTAAAACTCTTCCCAGGGAAGCTGAAATCTAGGTGGTCTGGCCCATTCCAAGTGGTGCAGGTTTTTCCCCACGGTGCCATAACAATCAAATCTCTAAAAGACGAGCACCAATTCAAAGTCAATGGACAAAGATTGAAGCATTATCAGGGGACTGAAGCCCCAAGAATGTAGGAAGTGGTTACTTTAGGAGATGCCCCACCTGGCATCCCTAATTTAACCTAATTTTATTTTTATTTATTTATATATTATATATTAGAATTATTTTATTTTTAGGAAATAAAGTTTTTATTTTTATTATTTTCAGGAAATAAATGAGACAATGAGAAAAGGAGAAGTGAATTAAGCCCACCATCTTTCCATAAGCCCAAAAAGCCCAACTTTAGAGCCTGCCGTTACAGCTGTCGCGACAGACGCGAAAAATATAGCCTGTAAACACGCTGTCGCGACAGACACGGAAACGCGTAACAGACGCGCAGCAGACACGGAAACGCGTGACAGACGTGTTAGAAACTGCGTAACAGCTGGCCCCGTTATTCGCGCCTGCCGTTACAGCTCCAACGGGCAGCAAACTCTCCCTCTATATAAACTCCATTTTACTATTCATTTTTCACTCACTTCTACTCCTTCTACTTGTTTCCTCTAGAATTTTTACTTGCTTTCATTTTCTTCCACAGTCCTTGCAACATGACTTCTAGAAACACCCGTCGAAGCTCTGCCTCAGGATCTGCCTCGGCAGCATCCACTCCAAGCTCCTTCCAGATCCGTGATATGTGGGAGGAGAGGGGTTTCATCTACACGTCCAAAACGGGGAACCTGGGGCTGCAGCCGTTCATAGCCAGAAAAATCAGAGCTCTAAAGTGGCAGATATTCGCGGAGCAGCCAGAAGAGATGAACGTGACTCTTGTCCGGGAATTTTATGCTGCCATCAGCAGCAGAAACGCGACAACAGTCATTGTCCGAGGGTTTAGGGTTTAGGGTTTAGTGTTTAGGGTTAGGGTCATAAAAAAGATTGATCTTCACTCGTTTGATGGTTTGTTAGCTGATGTAATCAGAACTATGTAGCAGAGCTATCTGCCTGATAGTTTGGTTCGCTCATCACTCATTTTCATCCCGTAAAGCGTCTCGTTTGGCTAGAAACAAGGACATTCATGAAGGTTTATGGGTTTTGATGGTATGTTAATCTCAATGGAAGTGTTTGCTTTTCTTTGCACCTTTATATGAGATTTTTACTATACAAGTCCCCTTTTTTTCTATCTTTTTGATGCATCGTATTTGTAATATCTTTCATGGTGTTTAATAAAATCTAGATGTCATTGTTAAAAAAAGGGTAAACTATACTAATGACCACCGAACTATGGGGTTGGTGCCGATTTGACCACTATATTTTTAATTGTGTTAAATATACCACATAACTATTTAATTGGTTCCTATGTAGCCACTTGCCGTTAAAAAAAAAACGTAAAATAATTGGTATAATTACACATTTAGTCCCCTTTATTTATACAATCATTCAATTTAGTCCTAATTTTAATATAATAAAATAAATAATTTAACCCTTAACTTAAAACCCTAGAATATTAAACTTTAAACCCTTAAACTATTAAACATATACATTAAACTGTATACTATTAAAAATAATTTAACCATCATCTATGGATAAGTCGGCGATCAATGAAATAAGACCGATTGAACTTAGCAGGAATCTGATAACATCTTCTTGCGTTAACCAACAGAATTCATGGCCTTTGTGCTTTAATCTCTTGTTGCTCAGCTTTGTTTTGATTGGTAACACAAGGTTTTGAGCTTCATCCAGCATAAGATCAATAGCTTCCAACAAGCTGAAAACAGAAATCGAAAACACAACATTTATGATTAATCACTTTAAATTCAAGCATAAGCATGGATTTCAGTCTGACAACAAACTCAAACTTCTATCCTGATATCTAAAGAAAAAAAAACCCAGAAATTATGTGTACCTGCAAGACGGTTCCACATGCAAAACAAGGTCAAGAATCTTAGGAAAAAGTGCAGAAATAGGATGGTTCAAAGCAACAGAAGGTGACACCAAATTTTCATCTCTGCAAAGAAAACAGATCACACCCACGATGCAAATTTTGCATACACACTGACAATCATCATCATCATGGAAACCATTCGCTGTTTTAAAGCAAGGACTGGTTTTGGGGTTATGGTCACATGTGATATATATCAAAGATTGTATGTTATAGCACAAAAAAGTGTTTGGCATAGTGGCAAGCACTTGCCCTTGCAGTCCAAGGGTCTAGGTTCAATTCCCTTTAGAAGCAATTTCCATGTTAATATTTTTTCACCTCCAATTGGGTGTGACACGTATCACCACCTGATTGGAGGTAGAAAATTAATTAATTAAATAAAATAAAAAATTAAAGACTTCCAATAAGGTGGTGACATCTTATTGAATAATTAATTTATTTTATTAGATTAAAATTAGGACTAAATTGATATGTTGTATAAATATAGAGGACCAAATGTGTAATTATACCAATTTGTTTTTAACTGCCACATCATCTTTCCATTAGGATTTAACGGCAGGTGGCTACATTGGAACCAATTAAATAGTTATGTGGTATATTTAACACAATTGAAAATATAGTGGTCAAATCGACACCAACCCCATAGTTCGGTGATCATTAGTATATTTTACCCTTTAAAAAAGATAATTTGAAGTTTAAGGTCTTCTTTGGTAAACATCATTTTTTATCTAGAATTGGAGGATTGAACAAATTTTAGATGTTTGACCAGCCAAATCTATTAATTTGAATGTTTGGTAAACAGATGATTGTAACAACATATTGAGATAAATCATCTCAAATTGAAAAAAGTTATTAAGAGGAGCTTGTTGAGTTTAGATGATTTGACATAAGAGCTGTAAATACTCTTTTATTCTTAGCAATTACAAAAAGTCTCCAAGCAACCTAAATTTAACCTTTAGTATTCTAATTTGAAACAAAAAAAAACAATTACATTTTCTATTGTTGTTTAATATAATAATTTTGTATGTTCAATATTTTGTTTGATCAATTTGTTCCACATATTTTATGAGCTAGCCTATGTATTATTTTGCATCTAATTTAATAATAGGGTATAATGAAAAAAATAACATATTAATAAGTTGACATATTTGTTGTTACTAACTAATTCACATGGCTATATTTGTAAACTAATACTTTTTTATTTATATTGTACTTAGTTTATATTATGATAAGAAATAAGAAGAAGAAAAACACA
Organism: Hibiscus tridactylites; assembly: GCA_958450335.1. NCBI lineage: Eukaryota > Viridiplantae > Streptophyta > Magnoliopsida > Malvales > Malvaceae > Hibiscus > Hibiscus tridactylites. The sequence goes on from OY288279.1 coordinate 75,781,379, forward strand.
TGAAAGGTTTAACCTAAGACCTTATGGAGAGGGTATGCATCGCCTAACCACTAGGTTAAGCAAGGATTTGGATATGTTTGATAAAACTAATATTATATTAATAATAACATATATATTTGTAAAATAATATAAAAGTATATTTTTAACATCAATGGTAAAATCAACAAAAATATTTTAATTTTATAAAAAAATATTTACAATTTATATTTTAATAAAATAAATAAAATTAATTTATCGATCACAATCTAATCTGAATATTATTTATATATATTATATCAAAATCAAATATTATTCTCATAAAATAATAAAATTAATCACATCATTTAATCTAAATTTTAGTAGTTAATTATTTTATATTATATTATATCAAACTCAAATATTAATAAATATTTAAATTCTAAAATGTTATAAGTTATTTTATTACTATATTCTTATAATATTTTAGAATTTAAATATATATAATTTTATAAATATATATGTTATGATTAATATATTCTTATAAATGTTATGATCGATATAATTTTATCCCTTAGAAAACATTTTTGTATTTTTTTTTCTAATTTTTATTGTCATGGTATAACCTAAGTATATTGAATCCCTATGGTTGATGGCTTTCCTCGCCATATCCTAGTAATGCCATTTGGGTTAACTAATCTTAAATTAGTGTTCCACAGTTTTCAATCAAGTTCAATAATTCGATTTTTGAATAAAAAATAATAATTTACTAGTATCTTTTTATCGGCAATAATTTACTAGTATTAGATTAATGGCCAAATCGATCTATAAAATGAATGTTGATTGCTTTTATTAATTAATAATTAAAAAAGGAATTAAAGAGGACAATCATAAACACAAACACACTTGTAAGTAGGTTGAGCAGGTGTTCCTCCCTTCTCAACACATTGCCCACCCATGGATTGGTGCTTTTGGTAACACATATTCTTACAATCGCTAAGCACACAATTACTTGGATCTAACACCTCTTGGCATCTTCCTCCTTCAATCCGAGGTGCCATTGAAATAGCTGCAAAATCAAAACAATCAAATTAATTTCTAAACTCTCATATAAAAAACAATTCATAATTCAAATTTAATTCTTCGAATATGGCTGATATATCTATTAATAGTTGGACAAAACCATATCCTACTGATATAATTATAATTGAATCAACCTAAGAATATTTTTAACACGAATAAAGAAAACAAACCAGTGAAAAGAAGGACAAAGATGACAGCATGAGTAAGAGTAAATTTGGCCATTTTTTTCAAGATTTTGATGAAAATTTTGCCTTGTTTGATTTGGCCTCGGAGGCTTTGTGTTTTATATTTACACTGTGCACATACTCCGATCTCCATGCATGTACCAATTGAATTAAAATATAAAAAGATGTTAATGAGCCATATAAGGAATATAAAATATTACCAAAATTGGATTAATTATCATCTGATGTGGTTTTACTTAAATAGAAATAAAATTCAATTTGGATCTTTTGATTTCTTCCCACGACATTCCTAAAATTGCTTTAAAAGTTTCTATTTTGATTTTTTTCTTTTACTCAAAAATTTGTTGAACGTGCTTTTAAATTTTTTATTGACATAATGTCAAAAAACACCCCTAACGTTTTATTAAATAGTCGTTTTGGCTTATTTTTGGAGCACTTTTACCTTCAATGTTTCATTTTAAGTCAAAATAATTTCTCAATGGATGAAAATCATTAGTTTAACCAACGGTAAACACCTTGAAATGACATGGCAATCCTACATGGCTCATACATTGAATGATTAAGGCGTGAGCTATCCCTAATAAAGGTTTGAGTTTGTTCTCTCTCAAGGTCAAATTGCGAAATCTTTGTAAATGTGGCATTGTTAAAATAATGTATGATGTCGTGTAGCATTTTCACGCCACATAAAGGTGTTTACAGTTAGTGAACTAGCGATTTCTATCCATTGAGGGGTCATTTTGACTCAAAATAAAACGTTGAGGGTCAAAGTGCTCTAAAAAAATAATAGGGGCCAAATTAATTATTCAGTCAAATCTTGGAGGCATTTTTTGGCATTATGCCTTCCTTATTTAAGCCATGTAACCCAGGTTAGTGGGGTCCTAGCCTCCCAAAATTTTCAAATTTAATCTTTAACATTTTTAAAATTTTAGTTTGACCCCTTTAAAAAATAAGGTTTTTATTATATTTTAAATATCTTTTAATTGAATCCCCTTCTAAAAATATTTAAAAGCTCTCATTAATTCTCAAATTTATGAAAATAATTTTTTCAAAATTTTAAATTAAAAATAAGTCCACCAAACTTTGTTGCCAAAATCCTCTCTTGAAGATTATTCTAAAACAAATCTATTTTCCATACTAAATAAAAAATAGGGTAAGCTATCTCTATAGCTTCTTAACTATATGAGTAATACTATTTTGACCACAGAATTATAAATTGTCGATCTTATCGCTTAATTATTTCAATAGTATTAATCAAGTTATTATCCGTTAAAGATTAACAGACATGCTGACATGATAGTTAAGGACATTTGTATAATTGTGTGATAAATAATTTGGTTAGTTTTGATGTTAAAAGGCTTTGACCTTTATATGTACACAGTACACATACTCCAGTCTCCATGCATGTACCGATTGAATTACGATTTAGAAATATGTTATTGTGCCATATAAGAATTAAGAACTATAAAATGTTACCAAAAATTGACATAATTATCGTTTCATTTGGTTTTATTTAAATAGAAATAAAATCCAATTTGTGTCTTTTTTATTTCTTTCCATGACAATCCTAAAATTCTTTTATAAGTTTCCTATTTTGATTTTCTTTCGTTCACTCAAAAATTTGTCGAAGCGTACTTTTAAATTCTTTTTTAATCCATGATCATGATGATTTTCAAAAATTCTATATTTTCATAATAAAGATAAAATAGGGTAAACTAAATTAGATAGCATTAAACTATAGGCATTGGATCGTTTATACTATCGAACTTATAATTGTGTCAATTTTGACAATAAATTTATATTTTCGATTCAATTATAGCTTTCTATGCCCCCAAACGTCCAAAACTACATCGTTTTGATGAAAAAAATAGAAAAAAAAAAACACCAAATACTCTCCAAGGGACTCGAACATAGGTCTTTTAAGTAAAAAGGCTAAATACTAAACCATTTAACAAACATAATAATTTATAATGATTTGAACAAACTAATATATATATATATATGTTAGATTACAGTTAAGAATAAATTTATTTATTTAATGATATATCTTTATAATATTTATAATAGGATAAATATTCTATACACAGGCGGTGGAAACTGAAAGTTTTCACAAGCGCCTTAGTTTTAGGGTATATGGAGTTAGTTTAGGTATAGGGTTTAGGGGTTTAAGTGTAGAGGGTTAGAATTTAAGTATAGTTGTTTCAATTTAAGATTTAGGGTTATAATTTAGGGTTTATAGGTTAAAACCTAAATCCTCACCATATTACCCTAAAAACTAAACCATAACCTATAAACCCTAAATTATAACCCTAAACCTTAAATTGAAACAACTATCTCTAAATTCTAAACCCCTAAACCATATACCGTAAACTAATTCCCTATACCCTAAAACTAAGGCGCTTGTGGAAAGTTTTAGTTTCCACCGCCCGTGTATAGGAAATTAATCATTTATAATATAAATTTATAAAGTGCAACACATATATATTATAACTATTATGGAAATTGCCTTACCAAAACAAATGTTAATATTAAGGGTAGGATTATTATCCTATACACTAGCGGTGGAAACTGAAAGTTTTCACAAGCGTCTTAGTTTTAGGGTTTAAGGTCTTAGCTTAGGGTGTAGGATTTAGGGGTTTAGAATTTAGGGATAATGGTAAAAATTTAGAGTATAGGGTTATAATTCAAGGTTTATAAGTTAAAACCTAAATCATAATCATATTATCCTAAAAACAAAACCTCAACCTTTAAACCCTAAATTCTAAACCTAAACCCTAAATTCTAAACCCCTATACCTAAACCTTGAACTCTACACACCAAACTAAGACCCTAAACCCTAAAACTAAGACGATTATATAAACTTTTGGTTTCTACCGCTAGTGTATAAAATATAAATCTTTAAAGGTAAACTACATTGTTGATTACTGAACTATATATAATTTTTTTTCCTATTTTAGTCGCCAAAATATGCGTAAGCTTTTATCAAAAATAGATCCAGCTATGTGACCAGGATCCTGAGTTTTATTTTGACAGAGAGAAATCCAAGAGGCATTGTCACTTGAGATCCTTAGGTATCCATCATTGCTTCTATCTAATAGATCAGGTCGATGCAGATTGTGAACGATATGGTCACAAACCGACAACCACCACCAAGATGTCTAGCTTTAAGTACCAAGAAGTTGTTGCATGAAACCAACCACACTCAATTTTCACCCGACGGAGTTCAAGCTGAGAATTTCCATAACTAGCTATCCAATCACAATTTTATAAATTATATTATGAATATTATTCATAAAAAGTATATATTTACAAAATTATATTATATATATTAGGGTAAAATACACCACATACCACTCAACTATGTCTATTGACTCGAAAATGCCACCGAACATTAAAAAAGTGCAAATATAGTACTGAACTTTAATTTGTGACTCGAAAATACCACTCAGTCGTTAATTCTTAAAGGGGTTTGATCCCATAACCTTCAAAAAGAAAGGCTAAGCCTTAACCACTAACCAACATGATATTATAAAATATTTTACCACAAATTTTATATATCTCAAACTACCTAAGATTAATTCAAATTATTTTATGAAATAAATAATACTATAAATAATATTAATATATATAATATAAAATATATTATTTGTATATATATAAAAATAAAAATGTATTGTTTTTATTTTTATATAATATTTACAATATAAATATATTATTTTAAAAAACCTAAAAATTTATAAAATTAATATATTTATATTATGATTTGAGGTTTAGGCTTTATGGTTTTTTATATATTATTTATAATATAAATATATTATTTTTAGGAATATTTTTGGTTTTTTAAAACAATATGTTTATGGTTTGAGGTTTAGGGTATTATGGTTTTTTATATATTAATTATAATATAAACATATTGTTTTTATGAATATTTTTTGTTTTTTTTAAATAAAAGATTTATATTACAAATAATATATAAAAATAATATATTTTTATTGATAGATATATGTAAATAATGTATTTTATATTATTTATATATTAATATCATTTATAGTATTGTTTTTTTTTCATAAAATAATTTGGTTGAACCAAATGGATAAGTTTATATAATTTAAATAAAAATATATTATTTTATATTTTTATATATTATTTTTAAAAAACCCAAAATATTAATAAAATTAATATATATAAAACCTTGAATCCTAAATTTTAAGGTTTAGCGTTTAAGTGCAAGGCATAAGGGTTTGTGGGTTAATAGTTTAGGGTTTAGGGATTTTTATATATTATTTTTATGAATATTTTTTGTTTTATGAAACAATATATTTATATTATTAATAATATATAAAATTATATATGTTTTATTTATATTTATTGATATATATATATATATAACTAATATATTTAAATTATTTATATATGAATATTATTTATAGTATTATTTATTTCATAAAATAATTTGAATTAATTTTAGGTAGTTTGAGATATATATAATATTTGTTGTAAAATATTATATAATATCATATTGGTTTAGTAGTTAAAGCTTAGCCCTTGTATTTGAAGGTCTTGGGTTCAAAACCCTTTAAGAGTATAGTTTTTAATATTTTTTCCTCTAGCAAAAGGACGTTGTTTTGGGCTAAATTAGGCTTCAAAACAGTCGCACCAAAACAATGTCGTTTTGACTTAACGAGGACGTTAAGAGTTAACGATTGAGTCGTATTTTTAGAGTCAATCTATTCGGAATATATCACTCGTTAAATTACTACTAGAAAATAGAGAAAGATGCAATATGCTTACATGTCACCTTTTCCCTTTTTTAATGAACTGTAGCAATAATTTGAAACAAACACCCAGCTTTCATCTATCAAATTAGTATGGACATGATAAAAGGAAAATAAAGTATTCCAAAAATATGTAAGGTTATTATGCAAGCGAGGACAAACATCTAGCTTTACATCCCACTTTTAAATAATTATTTTTCATTCCCTAAACATTAATGGCTCTAAATAAAAGGAAACAAAAGAATAAAGATGTGACATTATGTTTGGACCATATCCTAAATAGTTCACATAACTATTTCAGAGCTTTTCCCAATATTTCCATTCAATATATATGATACTTGTATCACAACTCATAAACTTGTAATGTATTAATGCACCTCATACCACAACTCAAAATAAAAGAATGTATTAATGCACCTCATACCACAACTCAGAAACTTGTAATGTAAGAAGCTATAGAATTCCAACTTGTAGCACTTATTCCCACAATTTATTTCAATAATAAATTTGGATGCATGCTTAAAACGATACCAGTTCCTGGATCATTGCTATCAAGATTCAACCAGTGAGAGTTCCAAAACACACTATATGAAATTGTAGAAGTTAGAAACTTTGTAATTAGTTAGATGGTAGTTACATTAGTTTCTTTTCTGTTAGTTGGTTATTTTAGCATAGCTTTTCTACAGTGCATGTATATATAAGGACCTTTATAATCTTATTTTATACAAGTTGAATATACGTAAGGCACTATTCAACATGGTATCATTCGCTTGGGTTTTTTCCTGATCCATTGGGCTTTCTTTGGGCTCTTTTTTTCTCATCCTCATTTCTATCTTCTTCTCTCAGTCTCTATTCTGCTCGTAACTGTTTCCCCCCTTTTCTTTGGGTTTTTTTGCTCCTGCGTCATGCCTCCGGCGGAAACCACCGTCGATTTCAATCATGTTCTCTATCTTCACCCCTCTGACACGCCGAGTACTCTTTTGGTTTCGCATCAACTCACAGGGATTGACACTTACAATCTCTAGAGTCGTTCAATGCGTCTTGCCCTTTTGGCTAAAAACAAATTAGGTTTTGTTGACTGCGATTGCAAAGGGAAGAGTTTTGATGAGTCGCTTCGGTCGCAATGGGATCGTTGTAACGCGCTTGTGCTATCCTGGATTCTCAATTCCGTTTCCAAGGAGTTATCAGCTGGGATTGTTTTTGCCTCTGATGCAACTCTCGTTTGGAAGGATCTCCGTTAAAGATTTGATAAGGTTGACGGCTCCCGAATTTTTTTCCTCCATCGTGAAATTGCAACCTCGCTTCAAGGTGATCTCTCAGTTTCTTCTTATTTTACACGTCTGAAGTTGCTTTGGGACGAATACAATGTTCTTGTACTGTTTTCCTCTTGTGAGTGTGATGCCTCTCGTGACAATCTGAATATTCTCTTGCAACAAAAATTGTTTCAATTTCTAATGGGCTTGAACGAATTTTTCTCTGCTGTTCGGAGTCAAATTTTACTGATGAAGCCACTTCCCTCTATGAATCAAGCATATTCGATGATTCTTCAGGAAGAATCACAGAGGCTGCAGCTTAGTGGCATTTCTCCGCTCTCTAATTCGTCTGTGATGTTTTCTTCTGGTGGTTCAAACTCTCGCTGGCGTTTCAATGGCTATTGTGACCATTGTAAAATCAAAGGTCATCGCAAGGATCAATGTTATCGACTAGTTGGATTTCCCTCTAATTTCAAGTTCACAAAGAAGAAGGAGGTTCAAGCTGTCATGATCACTGATTTTGATTCTTGTGTGGTTCCTGCTTCTTTCCCTGCCGTTGCTCTTGGTGATACGCTATCTCATGCTGTTGCACCTCCCGTGTTCACTTAGACAAAGTACCAACAAATCCTGGATCTTCTTCACAAGGCATCTTCTTCCGATGCTTCGGTTCATTTGGCATCTTGGATCTTGGACACATGAGCCACAGATCATATATGTTCTGATTTCCATCGTTTGATTAATCATGTTTCATGATGAAGCCACTTTCCTCTGTGAATCAAGCATATTCGATGATTCTTCAGGAAGAATCACAGAGGCTGCAACTCAGTGGCATTTCTCCGCTCTCTGATTCGTCTGTGATGTTTGCTTCTGGTGGTTCAAACTCTCGCTGGCGTTTCAATGGCTATTGTGACCATTGTAAAATCAAAGGTCATCGCAAGGATCAATGTTATCGACTAGTTGGATTTCCCTCTGATTTCAAGTTTACAAAGAAGAAGGAGGTTCAAGCTGTCATGATCACTGATTTTGATTCTTGTGTGGTTCCTACTTCTTTGCCTGCCGTTGCTCTTGCTGATACGCTATCTCATGCTGTTGCACCTCCTGTGTTCAGTTAGACAAAGTACCAACAAATCCTGGATCTTCTTCACAAGGCATATTCTTCCGATGCTTCAGTTCATTTGGCAGGTATATTTTCCTCTAATGACTCTGTTCATTCATCTTGGATCTTGGATGTAGGAGCCACAGATCATATATGTTCTGCTTTCCATCGTTTGATTAATCATGTTTCCTGTGAATCCTCTAATAGATTTGTTTGTCTTCCAAATGGCCAACGTGCACTCATCACTCACATTGGTTCTATCTCTCTTTTTCATGGTTGTCTTGTTCATAATGTTTTTTTTTGTTCCTGGTTTTAAACACAATCTTTTATCCATTTCTCTACTGACCAAAACTCTTCACTGTGTTATTCTTTTTTATCCTGATTTTTGCTTACTTCAGGATCTCTCCAATGGACGGATTCAGAGGATTGGTAAATTAGTGGGAAGCCTTTACATGTTTGTTTCACCTAGCAAGTTTATTGGTTTGTCTTCTGTTTTACCCATTTCTTCATTGTAACCTTCTTGTAATCATGCTTATGTTTGTGTGCTTTCTTTTAATAATACTAATCTTTGGTATGCCCGTTTGGGTCATGCTGGTTACTCTAAAATGTCTAAACTTTCTTTGCCGCATCCTTTGCATACTGATAATGTGCATCATTGTTCCATATGCCCCTTAGCAAAACAACCCAGATTGCCTTTTTCCCTCCAGTTCATCTAGATCTTCTTCCTCTTTTGAACTTTTTCATTAAGATTTGTGGGGACCTTATAGGGTTTCTACTCATCAGGGTCAGAGATTTTTTCTTACAATAGTTGATGATCACACAAGAATGACATGGGTGTACCTGTTGAGACTGAAATCTGACACTCTTCTTTATCTAAAGCAGTTCCTTACTTTTATTTTACTCATTTTTCTGCTGTAGTAAAAACCATTCGTAGTGACAATGGTACTGAGTTTTTTAACTCAGCATGTACTGATTTTTTCACTTCTCAAGGTATTGTTCATGAAAGTAGTTGTGTCTCTACACCCCAACAAAATGGTGTGGTTGAGCGTAAGCACAAACATTTACTTGAAGTTGCTCGAGCCTTATTTTTTCATTCTAAGGTTCCTTTGAAGTTTTGGGGTGAGTGTGTTAAAACAACCTGTTATTTGATCAATAGATTGCCTTCCTCTGTTCTTCAATGGTCTTCCCCTTTTGAAATTCTTCATAAACATAAGCCTAATCTTTCTCACCTTCGAGTCTTTGGTTGTTTGTGCTATGCCATTATTCCTAATCATTCTGATAAGTTTTCTCCAAAAGCAATTCCCTCTGTTTTCATGGGCTACTCTTCCGTCCAAAAAGGTTACATTCTTTTCAATTTACAGTCTAAATCTTTTTTTGTCAATAGAGATGTAATTTTTCATGAATCAATTTTTCCATTTAAATTTCCTCAAGAGTCTTCTTCAAGTTTTTTTCATGTTTCTTCTTCCAATGATTCTGATTTTCTCATTATTCAGCCTGCTTCTACTCCTTCAGTTTCAACAGGTTTGCCCACACATTCTTCACAATCACCTACATCACCTACTGCATCACAACCCTCTTCACAACCCTCTTCACAACCTTCTTCACAACCTGAAATTTATGTTCCTTTTGCCCCTGAGCTTAGAAGGTCTACTAGGCTACCTAAACAACCAGAATGGTTAAAGGATTTTATCTTCATTTGTCAATCCTCTTCTTCCAGTCCATATCCTATCTCTCATAATATTTCTTATTCACATTTGCCTTCTGCAACTCAATCTTTTCTTTCTTCTACTTCTATTCTCGTTGAACCAAAATCATATTCTGAAGCTATACAAGATCCATTGTGGATTCATGCCATGAAAGAGGAAATTCATGCTTTGGAAAGTAATCATACTTGGTCTTTAGTTCCCTTACCTCGAGGCAAGACTCCCATTGGTTGCAAATGGGTCTTTCGGATTAAGTTTCAAGCTTCTGGTGCTGTTGAAAGATATAAGGACCGTTTGGTTGCCAAAGGGTATAGTCAAAAGGAGGGCATTGATTACAGTGAAACTTTCTCTCCTGTGGCTAAGCTTGTTACTGTTCGAACACTTTTGGTTGTTGCTGCTGCATTTAATTGGCCTCTTTATCAAATGGACGTCTATAATGCATTTCTTCAAGGAGACTTACTTGAGGAAGTCTACATGGAGCTGCCTCCTGGTGTTTGCAGTCCGGGGGAATTATGTTTGTAGACTGCAAAAATCAATATATGGTCTGAAGCAAGCTTCAAGACAGTGGAATCTGAAGTTAACAAAGGCTCTATTGGCTGCTGGTTATCAACAGAGTAAATCAGACTATTCTATGTTTACAAGGAGGCATGATGATCAAATTGTGGCTATGTTGATCTATGTTGATGATTTACTGATTACTGGTAACAGTAATGATCTGATTACAGAATTGAAAAACATCTTGAATCAAAATTTCAAGATGAAAAACTTAGGAGCTTTGAAGTTCTTTCTTGGTTTTGAAGTTCTAAGGTCAAAAGAGGGCATATTGTTGAATTAGATGAAATATGCATTGGAATTAATTGAGGATTCGGGTTTAGGGGGAGCAAAATCAGCCTCAACTCCTCTTGATCAGAATATAAAGTTAACATCAGTAGAGTTTGATGAAGGACAACAAAATGTTGTTTTGGATTCTGAACTACAAGACATCATAGTATATCAAAGAATGATTGGAAGATTGATATACTTAACACATACGAGACCATATATTGTGTATGTTTTCCAATATCTTAGTCAGTTCATGCAACAACCGAAAAGGTCTCATTTTGAAGTTGCCTTAAGAGTTATCAGATATGTGAAGAAAGATCCAGGTCAAGGGCTATTGTTAAAGGCTTCAACTAATTTGCAACTTTCAGCCTATTGTGATTCTGACTGGGCTTCATGGCCTATGTCAAGGAAGTTTGTCACTAGTTATTATGTTAAACTAGGTGCATCCTTGATTTCCTGGAAATCAAAGAAGCATAATACTATTGCAAGATCTTCTACAAAGGCTGAGTACAGGAGTATGGCTGTAGTGACAGCTAAAATAGTTTGGTTGACTGGTTTGTTGCAAGAAATGGGAATACTGGATGCAAAACTAGTGCATTTGTTTTGTGATAACAAGGCTGCATTACAAATGGCTGGGAATCCAATGTTTCATGAGCGAACAAAACACATAGAGATCGATTGTCATTTTGTTCGAGAAAAAATTCAACAAGGATTGATCAAGACAGAGTACATTCCTTCTACTGAGCAGCTTGCGGATATTTTAACCAAAGCACTGAGTGTCCAACAACATCAACATCTACTGAGCAAGTTAGGGGTTAAAAATATTTTTCAACCTCCAACTTGAGGGGGAGTGTAGAAGTTAGAAACTTTGTAATTAGTTAGATGGTAGTTACATTAGTTTCTTTTCTGTTAGTTGGTTATTTCAGCATATCTTTTCTACAGTGCATGTATATATAAGGACCTTTGTAATCTTATTTTATACAAGTTGAATATACGAAAGGCACTATTCAACAGAAATCCAGCTAACCATTATGCATGCATCCACATCTTACTTACAGTATCATATATATATATATATATATATATATATATATATATATATATATATATATATATATATATATATATATATATATATATATATATATAAGAAACCGATAATTATTAGTTATTTATGATTGATAGTATTCAATTAGCATATGCTTTTAGTTAATAATTTCCATTCCAATTCATGATAAGGAAACGTGGAATCATGATAGATGCAACAAAACCACATACCAATTCATGCAACGACGGCGAAGAGCAACGACAACGACGAGCAGGATCGTTTAGGGATTTGAGCATGATAGATTTGGGGATTTTTTACGTTTCCACGCGTCTAGGACGGTCGATGGCGAGGAGTGACGGCGACCAGCGGCAAGAGATGAGCGACGACGACGACCAACAAACCGATTAGGGATTTCAGCATGATATTTGGGGATTTTCACGTTTGCATGCGTCTGGGGGTGAGGGATATTAAATCAAACCCTATGGCGGCGTTTATAAAAAACGCTACTAGCACAAACCTACTGTGGCGTTTATAATTCAAAACGCCGGTAATACATGACCTATTGTGGCATTTAAAGAAAAAGCGCTGCTAAAAACATAAACCATGGCGGCATTTATAAAAAAACGCCACTAACAGAAACCTATTGCGGCGTTTGCAAGTAAAAACACAACTACTTGTCACTCTACCGCAGGGTTTTATTTAGAAACGCCGCGAAGTTTACCTTTTTGTGGCGTTTCTCCATCAAACGCCGTAATAAGTGAAATATTGGTGGCGTTTGTGTCAAAAACGCTGTGAAAACCGCTACCATATAACAAATCTGGTGTAGTGCGCTAACGTAGCATGTTTGTATGGCATTGGGAGATGACATTGCGATGCCACGTGGTACTTTGTTGACATGGCATTTTTAAAATTTTAAAAAAATAATTAATTATTTTTAAAGAAAATATATATTTTTAAATATTTTCTTTAAAAACAATTATATATATATTTAATAAATAAAATATCCTCAAATTTTCAAATATTTCAAAAATAGTCCCCAAATCCCTAAACACCCAAATTCAGCCACTCCCGTCGGCGTTGGCCACGTTTTCGGTGACGAAACGAAGCGCCCTCCCCTCGTTGAACGAGCCACACACCGTTCGTCGTTCGTTTTATTGCCATTCTTCGCGAATCGTTCAATTGAACTATTCCACAATTTCGCCTTCATTCGGCGTTTCACACGGCGTCGGTCGATTTTCGATGACGGATTGGTGGGGTAAATGACCGTGATGGTCCGACGACCGATGTGGTGGGCGGTGACGTGGCAATCCGCGACGGAATCGGCTCAAATCGAGATTTGGGTTTGGGGAGTTAAGGATTTTGAATTTTGGGGGCTATTTTGTGAAATCTAGAAAGTTTAGAAATTTTTAAAAAAAATAATTTTATTAAATTTTTTTTAAAAAATAATTATTTTTAACGAATCAGATGATGCCACGTGGCGTCATCTAATTGGTTAAAAATAATTATTTTTAAAAAATTAATAAAAAATGTGATGCCACATCAGCAAAGTGCCATGTGGCACTGTCACGTCATCCCTCTATGCCACACTTGCGTGCCACATCAGCCTCAAATGGTCAACGCCTGTTGACTAATAGTTTCCATCCACTGAGGGTGAAAGTTGAATGAAAATCAAACGTTGGGTGCTTGTTTGCGCCAAAAAAACGTATAGGTGGTGAATTGACCAAATGGTGAAACATTGGAGGCTATTTTTGACCTTATGCCAAAAATAATTGACATTTTCACCCACATGAACAGGGACAAGTTGTCATCGAAGCTCAAATAAAGATGGGGACGGAGAGTGTCATATTCGAACAGTGAGGATAACCGAACCGTACCCTATAAATCCCCGAAAAATGTCCGTAAGGATCCCGATATTATACAATTGTTTTAAATATATATATATATATATATATATATATATATATATATATACTCATTTACCTTTGTACCCCTAATATACATGTCTTATAAAAAAAACCCTCTAAGTTAAAAAAACATAAACTATATTATTATCACTTTAACTTTATCTCAAACTCAACCTAGCCACTCTCAAATTTCACAACCGCATTATTGCATGTTTACTTTTTTTTTTTTAATTTTTCTCCTTCTCTGATTCGTTTCTCTTTTTAAGTAAATCATGTGCTTCTTTCCCTTTATTTTTTTATTAGTAGAATGATCCTTTTATGGTCAATGACAACTCCATTACCTCAAGGCTGATCTCAAAGCCCTGATATGCTCTTAAAATGAACTCTTGAACTTTTTACTTCTAACATTACTAGAGCTTTTTTGTCTCCTCTTGCTCATGTTAAGTTATTTATTATAATTTTGGAATTGTTTGTTTATAGTTGGAAAAAATAATTTTAGGAATTTAATATTAGGTATTTGTTTTAATGTATTAAGATTTGTTTATTTTGTTTGGAGATGAGGATTAGTTGAAACACGAGTATCTGTAAAGGAAGGGTACAAAAACAAAACCTAAAACATTTAATGAAAAATTCTCAAAATTACAGCACAAATGTTGGGATGGAGTAATAACGTAAAATCGTCTCCGTCCCACTATGATGCCACCCCTAACCAAGACAACACACATGTATACGCCTTATCAGTTCAAGAATAAAGAATGAGCTGATAGTATGATGAGTGGGCAACTGAAGAGGTTGCGATTGGTGCAACAAACTTTTAGAGGGAACTCTTAAATTTTGTAGATCAAATCTTTTAGAAGAAGTGCTATATCAAAGGTTATCTGTCATCAGTGACCCCTAAAGTAGTTTACTCTTACTCGAACTAATTAAATGGTGCACACACTTAATGTTGCTTCAAATTGAATCCCAAATTAGTGTTCCACAGTTTTCAATCAAGTTCAACAATTTGATTTCTTAATAAAAATAATAATTTATTAGTATTAGATTAATGGCCAAACCGATCTATAAAATGAATGTTGATTGCTTTTATTAATTAATAATTAAAAAAGGAATTAAAGAGGACAATCATAAACACAAACACACTTGTAAGTAGGTTGAGCAGGTGTTCCTCCCTTCTCAACACATTGCCCACCCATGGATTGGTGCTTTTGGTAACACATATTCTTACAATCGCTAAGCACACAATTACTTGGATCTAACACCTCTTGGCATCTTCCTCCTTCAATCCGAGGTGCCATTGAAATAGCTGCAAAATCAAAACAATCAAATTAATTTCTAAACTCTCATATAAAAAACAATTCATAATTCAAATTTAATTCTTCGAATATGGCTGATATATCTATTAATAGTTGGACAAAACCATATCCTACTGATATAATTATAATTGAATCAACCTAAGAATATTTTTAACACGAATAAAGAAAACAAACCAGTGAAAAGAAGGACAAAGATGACAGCATGAGTAAGAGTAAATTTGGCCATTTTTTTCAAGATTTTGATGAAAATTTTGCCTTGTTTGATTTGGCCTCGGAGGCTTTGAGTTTTATATTTACACTGTGCACATACTCCGATCTCCATGCATGTACCAATTGAATTAAAATATAGAAAGATGTTAATGAGCCATATAAGGAATATAAAATATTACCAAAATTGGATTAATTATCATCTGATGTGGTTTTACTTAAATAGAAGTAAAATTCAATTTGGATCTTTTGATTTCTTCCCACGACATTCCTAAAATTGCTTTAAAAGTTTCTATTTTGATTTTTTTCTTTTACTCAAAAATTTGTTGAACGTGCTTTTAAATTTTTTATTGATATAATGTCAAAAAACACCTCTAACGTTTTATTAAATAGTCGTTTTGGCTTATTTTTGAGCACTTAGACCTTCAATGTTTCATTTTAAGTCAAAATAATTTCTCAATGGATGAAAATCATTAGTTTAACCAACGGTAAACACCTTGAAATGACATGGCAATCCTACATGGCTCATACATTAAATGATTAAGGCGTGAGCTATCCCTAATAATGGTTTGAGTTTGTTCTCTCTCAAGGTCAAATTGCAAAATCTTTATAAATGTGGCATTGTTAAAATAATGTATGATGTCGTGTAGCATTTTCACGCCATATAAAGGTGTTTACAGTTAGTGAACTAGCGATTTCTATCCATTGAGGGGTCATTTTGACTCAAAATGAAACGTTGATGGTCAAAGTGCTCTAAAAAAATAATAGGGGCCAAAATAAGTATTCAGTCCAATCTTGGAGGCATTTTTTTTGGCATTATGCCTTCCTTATTTAAGCCATGTAACCCAGGCTAGTGGGGTCCTAACCTCCCAAAATTTTTAAATTTAGTCTTTAATATTTTTAAAATTTTAGTTTGACCCCAAGGTTTTTATTATATTTTAAATATCTTTTAATTGAATCCCCTTCTAAAAAAATTTAAAAGTTCTTATTAATTCTCAAATTTTATGAAAATTTTAGTTAGATTTTTTTTGAAAATTTTAAATTAAACCCTTCAAAAAAATTATAAATTTTAATTTAGATCTCCAAAAAATTAATTTTTTAAAATAAGTCCCACCAAACTTTGTTGCCAAAATCCTCCCTTGAAGATTATTCTAAAACAAATCTATTTTCCATACTAAATAAAAAATAGGGTAAGCTATCTCTATAGCCTCTTAACTATATGAGTAATACTATTTTGACCACCAAATTATAAATTGTCAATCTTATCACTTAATTATTTAAATAGTATTAATCAAGTCATTATTCATTAAAGATTAACATACATGCTGACATGATACTTAAGGACATTTGTATAATTCTATGACAAATAATTTGGTTAGTTTTGATGTTAAAAGGCTTAAAGTCTGATTTTCTTCAATCTTGACAGTGATTGATTGTTAAATTTGAAATTTCTTATTTCTCTTTTTCGATGACATTGAGTAGTGAGAGTTTTGAATTTAGATGTTTCAAATAATTTTTCCCTCGACTTCTTTAGTTGAAAATGTTAAAGATGAAGAAAGAGATGAAGACATTTCGCAAATTTGAACAATGAAATATTTTTGCTTATTTGGTATAAAATTATGGGTGTGGACCATAGATGATGTGGTTGGAAGAGTTCATGGGATAATTTTTCGTGTCAACCAGAGAGTAAAATTTTACATTACAGTCAAGTAATTATGTTTGATTAATGTATCTATTTTTTAACCTTGAAACGATATTGAGTTTTATTGATTTAATGGAAGGTATAACCTTAGCAATGCAACCAATCAAAGAAAGAATTTTGGGACCAATCAAAGAGAGAATTTTGGGACCATGCCCACCAAAAACTCAAACATAAAATAAAAGAAAAAGAAAACCTAAAAGTGCAATAACAGTCGAAGCATTCTTTTGAATCTGACGTCCACCATCCACAGTAACCCAATAATCGTTAACAGTACCCCTTTCTCTTTATCCAACTAGACGATGAAGGAGTGTTGAGCAAACCAAAACAAAGTTATAGGCTGCTTCGCAAAATAGACCTAAATACATAACAAACAACCCCAAAAGCAAACTAACCACTGAAAGACCACCAAAAATCGCAAATTAGATGCAAGCGATGTGAGAATCTTTGCATGATCGCAAATTTACCATAGATGTAGACGAACAACGTGCCACAATGCAAAGGTAACGTGTCATAAGAGCAAAGTAAAACATCCTTTAAGAGGAGAGTTAAAACGTGCTACAAAGGCAAAGAAACATGCGCAAAATATGCAAAAAGAAAGAAGTCAAACAAAAGATATTTCTATTAAAAATTATAATAAAAATAAAGAAAAACAACAAACCAAAGCTGGATATGAGAAAACAATTATAAAAATAAATATCGACAGTAGGCGACGAGCCTAAAACTGATGTCATAACCAACAAAAATTAAAAGAAAAAAAAGGATTTAACTGCTGGTAGGAAAAAAAGGATGACTAAGATTTTTCTTTGATTCCTGTATCTGTTATACATCTCAGCATGTGTATGAGATATAATATGTTATAATCCTTCAAATGAATCGGATACAACATTGGTAGCCGAGTCAAGATGAAGTTGGTACGAATGTTAAATGTCCAATCTGGGTGGGGAGTACAGACCAGCAAAACTTTCAGCTTTAATTTAGTTGTAACTTAACATATCACCAATTCTCTTTCTTTCTTAAGCATTACAAACTGTTTTTGTTGTTAGGGACTTAGGGTTTTTGTTTTTTTGTTAGAATTATTATATAAGGTTGTCCATCTCCATCTTGTTGCAAATAGTTTTGATTTCTTTTGAACGTACTCGAATTCCCATCTCTTGTTATTCATTTCTCCTCGATTACCAGAAGCACATTTCAGGTCTGTTTTGTAGAAACGGCACCGATGAAGTAGCTGACGGTGTTCACCGTTGAACGGTGTTAATCAGTGAAGTGAGGAAGAAGACTATCGAACGAGAGTTAGGGATTTTGGGAAAAGAATTGGGGAAAAATCAGATGAGTTTTATTAATCATAATAAAATGTTTGTGGGTTTACATCGTCTTGGGCTTTACCCAATGTGGACTATTTATAAGCTGCCCATTACACATGTTATATTTGGGCTAGCTGTATATAACAAACCTAACAAAATCTAACAGAAATCTGTTAATAAGAACACCCTAGAGAAAACTAGAGTAAACCGAAACTACTAGAGAAAGGAAGAACCTCCTAGAGATAGCTGGAAAATTCGATCAAGAATGATCTTATTTGCTAACATTCATCCTGTTTCTTTCTTTTCTTCCTTGTAAAATGGGGCAGGCAAAACATTCAACTTTTGCCGAAAATCAATGAAGAGTTGAACAGCAAGTGGCTTAGTTAAGATATCAGCTATTTGAGACCCAGCAGGGACATAACTGACTTGCAAAGCTTTGTTTAGAACTCGTTCTCGGACGAAATGCAAATCCAGATCTACATGCTTAGTCTTGGCATGCATAACCGGATTTGCAGCCATTGCTATGGTGCTTGTATTATCGCACCAGACCTTTGGTGAAGCTTGCAATTGAACCCCCATATCTCGTAACACATTTTGAATCCACATCACCTCGGACGTAGCATCCGCAAGACTTCGATATTCAGCCTCGGCTGTTGATCGTGAAACGGACCGCTGTTTTTTAGAACTCCACGAAAGCAAATGAGAGCCATAGTAAACACAATGTCCGGATATAGATCGCCTATCATCCGCGTCACTTCCCCAATCAGCATCGGAGAACACAAAAAGATGAGGGAAATGAGGTTGTTTAGAAAAGGTCAACCCATAGTCAACTGTCCCTCTAAGATATCGTAATATTCGTTTTACTGCACTCCAATGAAGAACAGTAGGTTGTTGCATGTATTGAGCCACCTTTCCCACAGCAAAGGAAATGTCGGGGCGTGTATGACATACATACAACAAAGCTCCTACAACACTTCTATACTTGGTAACATCAGAAAATAATTCACTGTCATTTTTGTGAAGTTTGGGAGAGACCGCCATGGGTGTATCAACAGGACGAGCATCATACATATTCAACCGTTGTAATAGTTCTGTTATATACTTCTTTTGATTAAGAAAAAAACCATCTGCAGTCTTAAAAGCTTCCATTCCAAGAAAGAAGTCCAGAACACCAAGATCTTTCAAGGAAAATTGAGAATGTAACTTGCGTTTAACTTCAGCAATATGATCTTCAGAACTCCCAGAAAGTAAAATGTCATCTACGTAGACAATGACGTAAGTGATCACAGAGGCTGACTGATACACAAATAGCGAAGTGTCAGCAAGAGAACACTGAAACTGTAAAGAGAGAAGAAATGTTTTGAGCTTCAAGAACCAACTTCGCGGAGCTTGACGTAACCCGTAAAGAGCCTTAACGAGTTTACAAACTAAAGGATTACCAGCAGAATTCGATTGTTCAAAACCTGGTGGCTGAACCATAAAGACCTCTTCGCGAAGATCACCTTTCAGAAACGCATTATTCACGTCAACTTGATGCACAATCCAGCCATGAGTGACAGCCAAAGAGATGAGAACATTGATGGTAAGGGATTTCACAACCGGACTAAACGTATCATTGAAATCATGACCCGGTTCTTGCGAGAAACCCTTCGCCACTAAGCGAGCTTTATAACGATTCACTGTGCCATCAGCATTACGTTTAATTTTAAAAATCCACTTACATCCGATAGCCCTTCGATCTTCGGGTAACTCAACAAGTTCCCAAGTGCCATTGGCCATCAAGGCAGAATACTCTTCAAGAACAACAGTACGCCACTCAACAACTTCCATGGCATCATGGACAGATTGCGGAACCTCATCACAGCTAAGAAAATAAGACTTAGGCTTGAAAATTCCCATCTTACTTCGAGTGACCATAGCATGAGTGTTCATGCTGGCAGAAGATTTGGTGGGCATGGAAGCAGAAGACAAATCTGCAAGAGGAGTAGTAGTAGAATGAACAACATCTTCAAGTGAGGAACACTCTTCATGAGCACAAGCAGGGGCTTCTTCGCATGGTGAAGCATGTAAACTATCATTCAGCGAAGTATTGGCTTCTTCAAAGGAAGCAGGAACTTCTTCATGTAATGAGTTGTGAGCTTCTTCATGCATGGAAGCAATAGCTTCTTCAGCACCAAGTGTAGAACCAACAGGATGAGAGGGAGGATCATCAGAAACAGTAGGTGAAGTTGGTGCACTATCAGGGCTCAAAATCCGAGATGCTGGAGAACTAGACAAATCTGTGGAAGCAACAACTCCAGGCCGTCGAACAAGAGGAACAGATTGAGACTGAAAACTTGCAGGTTCAGCAGTAGAAGCAGAGGATGCTGCAAAAGGGAAAGAGTTCTCATCAAATCTCACATGCCGACTAATAAAAATACGTCCATGAGGGCCAAGACATTGATACCCCTGATATTTAGGAGAATATCCTAAAAATGTACACCGAGAGGACCGAAAACTGAGTTTGTGACGATTGTAAGGACGTAAACAAGGGTAGCAGGCACAACCAAATACCCGAAGAAAATTATAGTCTGGTTTGTGCCCTGTGAGTTTCTCATAAGGAGAGATATTACCCAAAACACGTGAAGGCAGCATGTTGATTAAATATGTGGCACTCAATATAGCATAGGACCAATATTTAAAAGGAAGGGAAGCATGAGCAAGTAAGCACAAAGCAGTATCAACTAGCTGACGATGTTTACGCTCAACGACTCCATTTTGTTGAGACGTATGAGGACACGTTACGCGGTGTTGTATACCCAAACTACTCAACTTCCCAACTAAAGCTTGAAATTCCCCTCCCCCATCAGTTTGAATTGCTTTAACAGTAGCAGAATATTGAGTATGCACTAAAGCAAGAAACGCATCAAAGACAACAGCAACCTCACTCTTATTACGAAGCAAATAAGTCCAACAATTGCGACTATACATGTCCACAAAAGAAACGTAATAGTAAAAACCAGAAGAAGTAACAGATGCAGGCCCCCACACATCGATCTCAACAAGTTCAAACGGAATTTTATACTCAGTAGTAGACAAGCTAAAAGGCAAGGCATGTGACTTTCCAAGCTGACAGGACTCACACAAATTCAGCTTATCTACAGGAACATTCTTACACAAAACAGTACTTAAAACATCAGGGGAGGGGTGCCCGAGTCTTTTATGCCAAAGCCAATAAAGGGAAAAATTATTTGCAACTGAAATGTGATGAACAGAAGGCTGCTGTGCTACAGCTCGAACTGGAAAATCATATAAACCACCATCTTGACTGCCACGTAACAGAACCTCTCCTGAGCTTTCATCCTTCACACAACAATCATCCGCGTGAAATTCAAAATAAACCTTATTGTCAGATGCAAACTTAGATACGGATAACAAACTCCTAGAAATCTGTGGTACGTGCAGTAATTTATCAATGAGCAACTGTCTACGAGGTGTATGAATGTTCGAATAACCAACATGACTAATACTAATAGCAGTATTATCTCCTAAGTGCACCTTACCCTGACCATTATAAGAAGAGGCAGAAGTCATTACAGACTTAACGTTGGTGACATGGTGGGTGGCTCCCGAGTCTGGGCACCATCGAACCAAATCTGGAATTGCATCAGTGACCACAATTGAATTCACCTGTGGACAATCATCAGGGGGACAAGACTCATGAACACCACTGGTACCTGCAGGCTCAGCAACAAACGGTTCATAAAATTGATCAAACTCATCAGTTTTATAATGGCATGCATTAGCCTGTGGTTGATCAGGTTCTCGTGGTTGTTGCTGTTGAAACGAAACACCTTTGTAACTGTGATCAAACCTATACCAGCATGTGTCTGCCATGTGACCTAATTTTCCACAAACTTGACATTGTGGCCTGGATCTGCCCCTAGAACGTCCACCACCGCGATTAAAACCAGCACGAAAACCTCTACCACGATTCGAAGGAGGACGACCATACTCAGATCTGTGATAAGAGGAATCCTGCTGCTGAAATTGAGAAAAATGAATGCCAATAGGAGCTTCAACAGGATCTGTGAGCCTCGATTCTGCATCCACTAACACGGAGACCACACCATCCAAAGAGAACGGATCTCGACTCGCCGTAATAACCGCAATAAAAGGAGCATATTCTGGAGGTAAGCCGTTCAGTATCGTTGCGATATGTTCGACATCAGCCACCTTGTGCCCAGAGAGCGCCAATAGATCACATACCTCCTTTATTTTAACAGTGTACTCACGCATACTCAGAAGGCCCTTCTTCATAGAACGAAGTTTGCAGTGAAGGTGCATTACCTTTGTCGTCGAAAGCTTTGAATACAAACGAGTTATCACGCTCCAAATATCAGCTGAAGTATCAGCACCGACGAGTTGAGGCAGTATATCAGGACTCACCGTCGACAACAACCAGGATGCAAGTGAGCTATCCTGTTTGACGAATTGAATATACTCTGGATTCACAGCTCTGTCACCAGTCGGACGCTCAAGAATCTTTGCTGTTTTTGGTACTTCAGGATCCAAGAAGCTTTCCAAACCGAGACCTCGAATCGTCAAAATGACTTGCTGTTTCCACAGCAGAAAATTCGAATCGTCGAGACAAACGTTAATACGCTTGTTCGAGAACATCTGCGCCGGAGAATCATCATTGCCGCGTGTTGCTGTTGAATCACCGTCGGTTGCAGGAGGAGGAGTAACCATATTGTCACTCAAACAACAAATCACAAATCAGGAACAAGAAACGAAATCAACACAGAAAAACAGAGGAAGAAAGACACCGTCAGGGAGAAGACTCCGCCGCGAAGACCAGCTGCACTCTGATCTTCAATCGTAGCTCTGATACCATGTAGAAACGGCACCGATGAAGTAGCTGACGGTGTTCACCGTTGAACGGTGTTAATCGGTGAAGTGAGGAAAAAGACTATCGAACGAGAGTTAGGGATTTTGGGAAAAGAATTGGGGAAAAATCAGATGAGTTTTATTAATCATAATAAAATGTTTGTGGGTTTACATCGTCTTGGGCTTTACCCAATGTGGACTATTTATAAGCTGCCCATTACACATGTTATATTTGGGCCAGCTGTATATAACAAACCTAACAAAATCTAACAGAAATCTGTTAATAAGAACACCCTAGAGAAAACTAGAGTAAACCGAAACTACTAGAGAAAGGAAGAACCTCCTAGAGATAGCTGGAAAATTCGATCAAGAATGATCTTATTTGCTAACATGTTTTCTTTCATAAGATCATCGTACTATTATTATTATGTTATTTTTCCATGCAAATTAAAATTGCATCATTCGAGCATTAAATAGTAAATACACATGTAAGGTTAGGCAATAAACGAGAGAGAGAAGAGTAATAGACTAGAGAAATTAAGCTTGTATTATTAAGAAGATGATATGGATATTTATACAACAAGGGATACCCTAACTAGGGTTGGAATACACTGGAATACAACAACCTCACGTTAACAATAATAACAGACCCTAACAATCTTAACTACTTTATCACAGCACAACTCAGCTCACACAGCTCAGCTCACAACGATCCCATACACCTAACATACTTCCTACCTTTCCTTTCTTCTTGAAGCAAGACATCTATCATCCTTCCCGTCCTGAAAATTTGTTGTTTTGAAGTCGTAACTCATCAGCAGAGTAAACCTGAAGCTGTTGTCGAAGCTTAACAAAGAACGCAGCGGATAGAGGCTTGGTTAACACGTCTGCAACTTGATCAATAGCCGGTACATAGTTGATTTGAAATGATCCATCCATAACTTTTTCCCTAACAAAGCTCAAATCAAGCTCTACGTGTTTGAGCTTGGCATGATGGACAGGGTTGGCTGAGTGTGCTATTGCACTGGTGTTATCACACATGATTGATGGAGCAGCAGAAAGAGACACTCCTAGTTCAGTTAGACGAGATTTGATCCATATAATTTCACACATGGCATTTGAAATTCCTCGAAACTCAGCTTCAGTGGAGGACCTAGACACAACCCCTTGTTTGTTTGAACTCCATGCAACTAAGTTTGTACCTAGAAAGACACAATGTCCTGTAGTAAACCTTCTATCATCAGGACTTGAGCCCCAATCTGAGTCGAAGTATCCTGTGATTTTTTTCAAGGAGGGTGAAGAATTAAAGTAAAGACCATGATCCATTGTTCCTTTAAGATACTTCACTATTCTTCTTACAGCATGCAAATGCTTGTCCAATGGGTTTTGCATGAATTGACTTACTTTATTCACAGCAAATTGGATATCGGGCCTTGTTGAGCAAATATGTTGCAAGGTACCAAAAACCTGCTGATAAAGAGTTGGATCTGTGCAGGGACTTCCATCAGTAGAAGAGAGAAGTGGTGTAGTTACCATCGGGGTTGCAACTGGAGTAGCATCTTCCATTCTTGTCTTTTCTAATAGATCCACAACATGTTTCTTCTGGTTGAGAACAATACCATCTTTGACATTCTGAACTGTCATACCAAGAAAAAAATTTAACGTTCCTAGATCCTTCAAGGAGAAAATCGAATTGATTCTACTTATAATTGCATCTATCTCTTTAACATTATCACCAGTAGCTACAACATCATCTACATACACCATTATGTAGACCTTGCACCCATTGTTGTCCTTAAAATAAAGAGAAGGATCTGCTAAGAACATGTTAAACCCAGGAGTATCTACAAGGCAAGTTCGAAACTTCTCAAACCAAGCTCTAGAGGCCTTCTTTAACCCATACAACGATTTTTTTAACCTGCATACTAATGGAGTTCCTGAAGCATCAACTTGTTCAAATCCAGGTGGTTGATCCATGTAGACTTCTTCAACAAGATCACCATTTAAGAACGCGTTGTCGACATCGATCTGCCTTAACGTCCATCCTTTACTAAGAGCTAAACTGGGAAAAACTCTTACTATGATTGGTTTAACAACAAGGCTATATGTTTCATTGTAATCAAACCCTGCAAGTTGTGAATACCCCTTGGCAACTAACCTTGCTTTATAGCGAGACACACTGCCATCAGAGTTCCTTTTGATTTTAAACAGCCACTTGCAACCAATGGGAACACGATCATGAGGTAATTGAACAAGATCCCAAGTCCCTTTGTCAACCAGTGCATTGATCTCTTTCTCAACAGCTTCCTTCCATTCCTTAGTTTCCATGGCTTGATGAACATTGCGTGGTTCAGAAGACTAAAGCTCTGTGTAAAACACCTTTGGCTTGAAGATTCCTGCCTTGGATCTAGTAACCATATGATGATTGCCACCATGACTACTCGAACTGGACGAGGAGGAGGATGCTTCCTGAGAATTTCTTTCTTCAGCTGTTGAGGACAGTTGAACATCACCACCAAGATCATTAGAAACGGAAGCATTGGAAGGTAACACTTCATTATCTTGATGATCATTAGAAACAAGAGTGTTAGATGGTAACACTTCATCATCTTGAGAAGCACTATGCTGAGAAACTCTATGTGCACCAGAGGAAGATAACGTCCCTGGAGAAGGACATACAGCTGTTGGAGATCTTTCACTAACAACACGACCGCAACCTCCTTCACCAATGTCTCGAACAGTTGCACCACGCTTGGATAGACAATAAAATTTTGCAGACATGGACTCTCGCTCTTTGTCAAGAAAGCCTTCCTTATCGACTGAAGTAAATGAAAAAGATCCATTCCAGGAAAAAGGAAAGACACTTTCATTAAAATGAACATGCCTTGAAACGTACACCCTACCATCTTTGCTAAGGCACTTGTAGCCATGCTGATTCAAACTGTATCCAAGAAACACGCAAGGCTGAGACCTGTACTCCATCTTATGTTGATTATAAGGCCTGACCAATGGATAACAAAGGCAACCGAAGGTCCTAAGAAAAGCATAATCGGGTTGCTTGTTGCAAGCCAGCTCGAAAGGAGACTTTCCTTCTAGAACATTTGTAGGCAACCTGTTAATTAGGTACACAGCTGTACAAAACACATCAGACCAAAATTTAAAGGGTATAGAAGCCTGAGCCATTAAGGTCAATCCAAGGTCAACAATATGGCGATGATTACGCTCAACCATGCCGTTTTGTTCAGAAGTATGAGGACAAGTGTGTCGAGATTCAATGCCATGATGAGCAAAGTATGATTCTAAAGATTTAGACTCAGTGCCACAGTCGGTTTGCACAACCAACAATTTAGAACCAAATTTCCTTTCAACAAAGCTATGAAAACTCTTAACAACAGAAGATATACCATACTTTCTAGCCACAAAATAGATCCATGTGAACCTAGTGTAGGCATTAACAAAGCTGACATAATAACTAGAGTTGTTAGAAATAACAAATGCAAGGCCCCAAGTATCAATCTGAACTAATTGCAAAGGTTTGTCAAACCGAGTTAAAGACCTTTGAAATTGAAGTTTATGATGTTTACCCAATTGACAAACATTGCAAAAGAAATAACTTTTATTATTATTGCATGAAATATTACAAGTTTTGAGCAGTCTAAGAAGCATATCATGTGAAGGATGACCAGCCCTTCTATGCCAAAGTTCAAAGCTAGAACTAGAAGCCATATTACATTCAGAATTTTGAACATCAGTAGACACATGATTGACATGAACACAACCAAAACTACTAGAATTAAGAGAATTATCAGTAACATTGCTTGTCACAGAACTGCCAGGCTTAGTAGAGAACTTGTAGAGACCATCACTTTGCATGCCTTGAAGAATCGACTACTGTGATACCAGATCCTTCACAACACAGAAACTTGGGTAAAATTCAATCGAAACATTATTATCTCTTGTAAATTTCGAAACAGATAAAAGGTTTTTTTAACAGTAGGAACATGCAATAAGTTATTTAACATCAAAGGTCTAGTGTGAGAATTAAGAGCAACATTGTCAACCTTTGAAATAGGAATGGACATACCATTTGCAACAGAAACTGTACCCGTGCCTTGATATGGCAAAGAGTTATGAAGCATACCTGCATCAAGCGTGAGATGAGTGGTTGCACCAGAGTCAGGATACCAAGATGGATCATTGTAGCCAACAAACTCATCCACTGAAGCAACAGAAACATTGTTGACATCTGAAGAGAAAGATTCATCCTGCAACATTCCTTGTTCATCAGGAACTTCATCAGAGGCAAATCAATGATTAACATTGACATTGGAACCAACTACACCATCATAGGACTGATCAAAACGAAAATAACAACGATTTGCAAAATGCCCAAGTTTCCCGCAAATCTGACATTGAACATGAGATCTTTCTCCAAAGGTACGACCACCACGACCTCGAAAAGGCATACCTCTGTAGGCAGGAGCTTGAGGTTGAAACCCTTGATTCGAAAAACCTTGTTTCTGAAAGCCTTGATACGCACCAGATGCTTGATTGTATGCCCCATTCATATTATACCCAGAAGACTGACTTTGACCATAAGCAGGTTAGACTGACCTTGATTAAAGCCTTGAGCACCTGAAGAACGAAAGACCTGAGTTCTTTGACTAGAACCCTCAACCCCTGAAGCTGGTCCTTGAGCAAGATTAACCACAAGATTCTAAGACACAAATTCTTGCTGACGAGCCTCTGTATCTAACAGAACATTACACACACCATCAATCTTGTAAGGTTGTTGGCTCGAAGTGATCACAACCACCACTGGTTCATACTCAGGTGGTAAACTTGAGAGAATAGCAGAGATATGCATAGTTTCAGACAATGAATTTCCACAGGCAGCCAGGCTATCGCAGATAGCTTGAATCTGGGACAAGTACTCCCTCATGCTTTGATCCCTTTTGCGAAGGCTCTTCAAAGAATAATGAAGATGCATAATCTTTGTTGTTGAAGAAACAGAGAAAACCTGATGAACTTTCTCCCAGATCTCAAAGGCCGTTTTACAATTTACCAAGGACGGTAAAATTGATGGACCTATAGAAGAAAGAAGCCATGAACATAGAGCACTATCTTTCTGCTTGTAAACCATATATTCTGCATTGGTCGTCTTGGAACCGCCCTGATCAAGAACAAACTGTGGTGGAATCTTGACAGTGCCATCAACATGTTCAGTAAGAGCCAAGCTTTCAATGGCAAACAAGACTTGTTGACGTCAAAGAAGATAGTTGGAATCATTCAACCTAATAGAAATGGTCTTGTTCGTGAATGGCTTAGATCCACTGGAAGAAGACGAACCAGACGAGCTTTCAACCATTTTGAGAACCTCTGATACCATGTAAGGTTAGGCAATAAACGAGAGAAAGAAGAGTAATAGACTAGAGAAATTAAGCTTATATTATTAAGAAGATGATATGGATATTTATACAACAAGGGATAAACCATAACTAGGGTTGGAATACAATGGAATACAACAACCTCACGTTAACAATAATAACAGACCCTAACAACCTTAACTACTTTATCACAACACAACGCAGCTCACACAACTCAGCTCACAACGATCCCATACACCTAACAACACATATGATAATAAGCCAAAATGTTTGTTTTGAGAGCATGTTATATCAATGATAACGAATGTGTCTTGAGAATGTAAATATCACTCTACTTAATAAAAAAGTGTAACGAATGTGCAAACGGTTAATCTTTGCAGGTCTATGAAAAGAGAACCGGAAACAAAAGCTTGTTTAAAGAGAGGAGGTGACAATGGAAAAACCTGCAGGCCAGACTGCAACCACTTGTAAACCCTTGACCACATTTGTGAAAACAGACTCCAACACTTTCCAAGAGATTGTGCAGCGGTTAACAGGTCCATGGAGAGTGATCCAACACCAGCAGCAGCAGCCACCAAGGGCTCCTATTTGAAAATGCCGATTTCTAAACTCTATGAGAGAAGGCAAAACATGATGAGGCCGAAATTTGAGATAGTTTGTTGAGAGTATGAATGTAATTAGTTTGAAGTCTGTTAGTAGTTAGAGGTTGTTAGCAGTAGTTGTTTGTTAGTTTGTTTTTTAGTCTTTACTTTGGCTATATAAACCATATTGTAAATTATCATTAATCAATGAGAATGAAATACATTTTTAACATGGTATCAGGAGTCATTTTTTGATCCACTAATATTGGGTCGTTTCTTTCTCTTTGGCCTATTTTTCATTCTCATTTGTTTCCCTTTTTTTGTCTCTTTCGATATCGTCGATGACCACTATTATAGATCTCAACCATGTCCTTTACCTTCATCCGTCTGATACGACCGGTGCTCCGATTGTCTCCTTTCAGTTGACCGAAATCGACAATTACGGTATTTGGAGCCGTTCGATGCGTCTCGCCTTGCTCGCAAAAAACAAATTAGGGTTTGTTATTGGTGATTGCAAACGAGACAGCTTTATCGAATCTCTTCATTCTCAATGAGATCAATGTGATGATGTTGTTATTTCTTGGATCTTGAACTCAGTCAGTCGGGATTTGTCTGCCGGCGTTGTTTTTGCTTCGAACGCGGCACTCATCTGGGAAGATCTCCGTGAACGATTTGACAAGATCAACGGCACTTGAATCTTCTTTCTTCACCGGGAGATCGCAACAACTACTCAAGGTGACCTTTCGGTTCTACTAATTTTACTCGTTTGAAGCTTTTATGAGATGAGATTGTTGTTTTAGTTCCATTTTCTACCTGTGAGTGCACTGCTTCGGAAGAGAACTTGGCCATTCATCTTCAACAGCATCTCTTCCAATTCCTCATGGGTCTCAATGAGATTCTTTTTGTCCTGCGTAGTCAGATATTGCTTATGAAGCCTCTTCCCTCTATAAGTCAAGCTTATTCGATGATCTTGCAAGAAGAATCCTAGAGAACTCATCTCAATGGTATCTCCCTTGTCTCCTTAGTTTCTGATTCCACTACACTATATGCTTCTGGTGGTCCTGCGTCTCGTCATCGCTTCACTGGTACTTGCGATCATTGCAAGATTCGAGGTCACAAAAAGGATCAATGCTATCGTCTGATTGGATTTCCATTAGATTTCAAATTTAGCAAGAAGAATGATGTTCAAGCTGCTTTGGTTACTGACTCAGTGAGTTCTGGAATTTCTCCTGCTTCTTCTTCTTCTGGTTCCGGTTCTTCTTTGGGGCCGGCGTTCACACCAACACAATATCAACAACTATTGGATTTGATCAATCGTGCACCGCCTTCTTCAGCTGATCATTCTGCTAATTTGGCAGGTGATGTTTCTTGTTTCTCTGCTCGATCTCGTTCTATTTGGATATTAGATATTGGGGCAACGAATCATATATGTTCTGATTTCATTAGCTTGCGTGATCCTGTTTCTTGCTCTTCCACATCTCATTCTGTTCTTTTACCTAATGGCAAACATGCTGCTATTACTCATACTGGATCAGTGTTTTCCCTTCTGATTTGAGTCTGTCAAATGTCTTCTATATTCCTGATTTCACTCACAACCTTATTTTCATTTCCAAGTTAACTTCAGATTTATGTTGTGTTGTGTTTTTCTTTCCTGATTTCTGTTTGATTCAGGGTCTCTCCAATGGCTGGATGTTGGGGATTGGTAAACTGTGTGGTGGCCTTTATGTTTTCATATCTCCTGCATCTGTGCCTGGTTTGTCCTCCTTTTTTTTGCTTCTGTTTTTCCTTTGTATGGTATTCAAGCCTCTGTTACTTCTTGTATGCATTATGAGATTAATAAAAGTGCTTTGTGGCATGCCCGTTTGGGTCATGCTCCTTATCCTACTATATCTAAATTGCCTTTGTCTGATAGCATTTCTAGTACTTCTTGCCATCATTACCTTGTTTGCCCTTTAGCTAAACAACCTAGGCTTCCCTTTCCTTCTAGTTCCACTAAATCCACCACTCCTTTTGAACTCTTACATATGGACCTGTGGGGACCATATCGTACTTCCACAGTTCATGGCCAACGATATTTTCTCACAATAGTTGATGATTTTTCAAGGATGACATGGGTGTTTCTGTTGAGGTTAAAGTTTGACACTGTTCTTTTCATTAAATCTTTTCTCTCTTATGTTAAAAATCATTTTCCCTCTTATGTTAAATTCATAAGAACTGATAATGGGACTAAGTTCTTTAATTCCTCTTGCTATGAGTTTTTCTCTTCTCTTGGCATCTTGCATCAAAGTAGTTGCACGCATACACCACAACAAAATGGTATAGCTGAGCGTAAGAATAGGCATCTTTTGGATGTTGCTCGAGCATTGAAATTTCATGCTAAAATTCCTGTTAAATTCTGGGGTTATTGTGTCACTACTGCTTGTTATTTGATAATCTGTCTTCCTTCTTCTATTTTACATTGGAAGACTCCATTTGAAATGCTTTATCATCGTCCACCTTGTGTCTTTGGGTGTCTTGGTTATGCTACAAATACATGTTCCTCTTATAAGTTTTCCCCTCGAGCTTTCCCTTCTGTTTTTTTGTTATTCTGATGTTCAAAAAGGATATATAATGTTTAATTTGGATTCTAAGTCTTTTTTGTCAGCAGGGATGTCATCTTTCATGAGGACATCTTTCCTTTTCATTCCACCACCCCTGATCTTTCTCCCTGGTTTTTTCCCTCTAATGTTTCTGTTTCTGATGATTATTTTCTCCTTGTTCAGTCTGTTGCAATCTCAACAGATTCAACCCATGTTTCCTCTTCTTCTCCTCCTGAGTCTAATGTCCTTTCTTCTGATTCTTTTGTTCCTTCCCAATCAATTTCTGTTCGAAGATCTGTTCAAACCATACGACCTCCTCGATGGTTGAATGACTTTTCTTCTGTCTGTCATTCTTCTTCTTCTCCTACCAAATATCATATCTCTTCCACTTTGTCTTATGATCATATTTCTTCTTCTACTCTTTCCTTCCTCTCTAAAACTTCCATTGTTGAACCCAATTCTTATGTTGAAGCTAGTAAAGATCCTTTGTGGATTGAAGCTATGAAAGAGGAAATTCAGGCTCTTGATGTCAATCACACCTGGCCTTTAGTCCCCTTGCCATCTGGTAAAATTCCCATTGGTTGTAAATGGGTCTTTCGAGTGAAGTACAAGTCTTCTGGTGCTGTTGAACGTTACAAAGCACGACTTGTGGCTAAAGGGTATAATCAAAAAGCTGGGATTGATTATACTGAAACTTTTTCTCCTGTGGCTAAAATAGTCACTGTTCGGACTATTTTGGCTCTTGCTGCTGCCCACAATTGGCCACTTTACCAGATGGATGTTTACAATGCTTTTCTTCAAGGTGATTTACAAGAAGAGGTTTATATGGAGTTGCCACCTGGATTTTGCAGCCAGGGGGAGTCAAGGGTTTGTAGGCTGCATAAATCTCTTTATGAATTGAAGCAAGCTTCAAGGCAATGGAACATGAAGCTTTGTGAAGCATTGTTAAAAGTTGGTTATCATCAAAGTAAGTCAGATTACTCTATCTTTACAAAAAGGGAAAGAGATGCAATTGTGGTGATGTTGATTTATGTGGATGACTTACTTATTACTGGAAATGATAGTGCTTTGATTTCATAATTAAAGTTGTTGCTGAATCAGAATTTTAGAATGAAAGACTTAGGGAATTTAAAGTTTTTTTTGGGATTTGAAGTTATGAGGTCCAAGGAGGGGATTTTATTGAATCAAAGGAAATATGATCTAGAATTGATTGAGGATTCGGGTCTTGGAGGTTCCAAGCCAGCATCTACTCCTATGGAACAAAATATCATATTTACAACAGCAGATTTTGATAAAGGTCTTGAGGTAAATGTTGAAGATAAAATCCTGGAGGATGCATCTGTTTTTCAGAGTTTAATTGGAAGGCTTATTTACCTCTCACACACAAGACTAGATATAACTTTTGCAGTGCAAAATTTAAGTCAGTTTATGCATCAACCAAAAGATTCTCACATGTTAGTAGCTTTGAGGATTGTTAGATACATAAAGAAAAATCTTGGGAGAGGATGTTATTTGAAGCATCAAATGAAGAATAAATTTCAGCTTATTGTGATTCAGATTGGGCATCTTGCCCAGTATCAAGGAAATCAATAACTGGGTACTGTGTCAAGATTGAAAATTCATTAGTATCCTGGAAATCAAAAAAGCATAACACGATAGCACGATCATCAGCAGAGGCTGAATATCGTAGTATGGCAGTGGTTGTATCCGAAGTGGTTTGGTCAACTGGTTTTCTAAGAGAACTTGGGTTATATAATGATGGGTCAGTTAAACTCTATTGTGATAGTAAGGCTGCACTTCAAATTGCAACAAATCTAGTGTTTCATGAACGCACCAAGCATATAGAGATTGATCTCCATTTTGTGAGAGAGAAAATACAAATGGGACTGATTCAAACACAACATGTTTCTTCTTCGGAGCAGCTAGCATATATCATGACAAAGGCCCTTGGAGTGCAGCAACATGAATATCTTCTCAGCAAGTTGGGAATTAAAGATATCTTTCAACTACCAACTTGAGGGGGAGTGTTGAGAGTATGAATGTAATTAGTTTGAAGTCTATTAGTAGTTAGAGGTTGTTAGCAGCAGTTGTTTGTTAGTTTGTTTGTTAGTCTTTACTTTGGCTATATAAACCATATTGTAAATTATCATTAATCAATGAGAATGAAATAGATTTTCAACATAGTTAAACCCTCATTGTGCTTCAAACCTGCTACATCACCATGACGATCGGGAAGCTCGAGCCTTCTCACAAGTCCGGTCACTCCGTCGTCAATTTTCTCCAAGCTAACCTTGCTGGAAGACGAAATGTTGGAAGAATTAGAGAGAAGTGCATTGATTAGGGAAGAAGAAGAAGAAGAAGAAGAAGAAGAAGAAGAAGAAGAAGAAGAAGAAAAAGCTATTAGAGAGAGACGGTTCTATTTGCATCCGTCACCGCGGTCAAGAGCAGGGAAAACGGAACCGGAATTACTTGTTCTGTTTCCTCTTACATCTCCCAGAACAAACGATAAACCATGACTTAATGATGCATGGATGAATCATAAAATCGACATGTTCAATAGAATTGGAGTGCAGATGGATTGCCAACATGAAGCATTTACGTCATGAAAGCTATACTCTCTGCAACATAGCAAGTTGTGATTCGCTTTATATCTCACCATAATTCTCTTCTACCTACCATCAGACATATGTGGTCACTGGTCAACATATATGATGTTTATCAATATACCTACATCTGGTTGATGTATGATAGGAAAACATGAATACCGACAGAGTGTAACAAGACCATGCTTCTTGTATAATGAAATTACCTTCAACATTTTTACGCATTAAGTGTTAGAAATAAGTGGAAGAAAAATTGTAAGACTTTGATAGAGAGGAAGAGAAATAGAATGCTATTACAAGAGT
Organism: Hibiscus tridactylites; assembly: GCA_958450335.1. Lineage (NCBI taxonomy): Eukaryota > Viridiplantae > Streptophyta > Magnoliopsida > Malvales > Malvaceae > Hibiscus > Hibiscus tridactylites. The sequence goes on from OY288279.1 coordinate 75,816,045, forward strand.
ACAATCCGTTATATATAGTTGTAAGTGACTATTCGAAAGATTACAACTCTACATTTGCATCCATTCATCATGCAAAAGTTACATCTATTCATGATGAATGGTTACACCCAAGTTACACCTATTCATAAAAAATATTAAATTATAATTTTCAACACTCCCCCTTAATTTTAAATTTTCTTGATAACGCCAAGGCTTTCACGCATTCTTTAAAAATCTTCAAACTTGAGAGGATTTGTAAAAATGTAAGTAACTTGATCTTGAGTCTTTATAAACTTGAGATGCACTTTTTTCTTGGCAACATGTTCTCTAATAAAATGATATCTAGTGTCGATATATTTGCTTCGATTATGGAACACCAGATTTTTTTGCAAGAACTTGTGCAGACTTGTTATCAATGCAAATTTTAGTAGGTCTTCTTTTGGCAAGTGAAGTTCTTTTACTAATCTTTTAAGGCAAATGACTTGACAAGTACAAGAAGTTGCTGCCACATATTCTGCCTCACATGTGGAAAGAGTCACAATGGGTTGCTTTTGAACTCCAAGAGATGCAACAATGTCCCAAGAAACACACAAATCCAGAGGTGCTTTTTCTATCATCAATGTCACCGGAAAACTCACTATCACAAAATCCCATGAGCTGAAAGTCATTAGAAGATGAGTAGAATAGCCCAAAGTCAATAGTACCTTATAGGTAGCGAAGAATCCTTTTAGCAGCCTTCATGTGAGTTGAAGTAGGAGCTTCCATGTAGCGACTCACTAAACCAACTGCAAATAAGATATCAGGTCTTGTACAAGTCAAGTATCTTAAACTTCCCACAAGACTTTTGAAGAAAGTTGGATCTTCCTTTATTCCATCATTGAACTTTGACAATTTTACTCCGCATTCCATTGGAGTATCAACATGATTGCAATCGAGCATTTTGAATTTCTTCAACACTTCTTTTGCATAGCCCTTTTGTGAGATGAATATTCCATCCTCAGATTGTTCCACTTCTAGGCCCAAATAATGACACATTAGACCCACATCAGTCATCTCGAAAACAAGTGACATATCCTTCTTGAATTCTCCAATTAAACTGGGATTGTTTCTTGTAAAAATCAAATGATCCACATACATACAAACTATCAAGATATCCCCACCATCTTTTATTTTAATACAGATTGCATGTTGTTGGGATATATGGTGCTAGATTTCCTTCAACCGATGTGTTTGCCAAGTTTGGAGAAGATTGTATTTTTGGGTATTAAAGTGGAAGCTAAAAGATTGGAATTGGACACAAGGATTTATAGTGGTTTGGCCTTCTAACACGCACCTACATCCACTATCTTAGCTCCCCACTAAGGATTTCAACCAAATTCACTAAGAATTTCGTCCCCTTTTCTAGGCTAAGGAGGCAACCTTTACAACCCTCAAAGTTTTCTACCCAAAGCTTGAGTAAACCCTCTTTACAAGAAAAATTCTAAGAAAACTTGAAATCCCTCTAATAGGTGTTTGTTTGCACTATTTAGCTCTGACCCAAAACCTAAACACTTGAGCAAATTTAACAATGTTTAGCTCACAAGTGTTGTCTATACAAGAAAATGGACAATTAAGCTCTAAGACAAAATCTTAATCATAGTGTTGTTGACAATTGAAGCATTAGCCTTCTCTTGATGCTTGGAGGTCCCTTTTATACTCCTAATTGAGTTTGTAGCCGTTACTAGCCGTTAAGGTTGAATTAGAGCCGTTAGAGACTTTATTTCCAGCATTAATTGTAGTTTTGGTGCCTATCGTATCGGTACACGGGGACCTGTATCAATACGCCCTTCTTTAGAACTAGCCGTTGGGCTCTTGCCAACCTAAGTGTATCGATGCGCTAGGGAGCGTATCAGTACGGTCTGCACTTTAAAAGTCTGTTGGGAAATAGCCGTTGGGGGTTGTTAAAGTAGGGATCGGTGCGCTTTAAAGGCGTATTAGTACGACCCCTATCCGTATCGATATGGGCAAGCTTGTATCGGTACGGGTTTTGGAAGAATCAAAACTGGAGTAAAAAGGTATCGATACGGGGTATACCGTATCGGTACAGTAGTGCTGAAAACCTAGTTTTGACTACTTTAAGATGTTTAAAACTTTGCCAAAAACCTTTTTAAACACCTCAAACATATTTTCAAGTTGTTTGGACTTAAAGACATGTTTTAAATTCTTTTCAAATTACTCCAAAATATTTTTCAATTATTATATCAAAACACTTAGTTCTTCAATCTCCTCCTTTTTGATATAATAAAGCCAACTTGAAAAATTATTTGAGATTTCTCCCCATTTAAGTTTTAAATTTTGAATAAGAGATAAAATATAGAAAAGTAAATTAAGCTCCCCCTTATTCATTTGAAAAACACAATTTTTCAAACCAAATTCTCCCCCTTTTTGTTATATAAAAAAGAATTTAAAATACTTTTAGGTTCAAAAATAACTTAGGAGGTTAAAAGTATTTGACACAAATAAGAATTTTAGTTTTAAAATGGCTCCCCTTACTCAAAGAATCATCAAAATATGTTAGTGCAACACATGATAATATAATTGAATTAAAGGAAATAAATTAAATTAAACAAATAAAACAACTAGATTTTACCAACACTTGAGCTCCAAGGGAGGATGTGAAGCCTTCCTCTTCAAGTGTCTTTCTTTGTGTGCATGGAGCTCCCCCTCATTGATTGGACTTGTTGAACACCTCCATCACACCTAATCAAGACAATCATACAAATTTTGGTATCCAAATTGCTTTGGATCCATAAAAGTTAGTTGCACAAAATTTAGTCCCCTTAGGAATCCATTTTTCAATTTCATCCTTTTTATGTGAAGTGATTAGTTCTTTTAGAACCCAAACACTTCTAAAACATTTTCCATTTAAAAATCTAGGGCACTAGATTGTCTTTGGTAAAATTTTGATTTTCCAAAATCATTTTTCTTTTCTAGTTCCTTGAAAATCAAAATCTTTTTTTTAAGATTATCAACTTCTTTTTGATGATCTTTTTCAATTGTTTGAAGCAAGTTTTGTAAACTAGAAACTTGTTGCTCAAAATCCTTCAATTTTGCTTCAAACTCAAAATTGGTTTTTAAAAGAAAATCATTCTCGTTTTTCAACTTTGAAATCAACTTTTTATTTTTTGAAAATGAAGCCTTGAATTCGAAAACCAACTCATCATAGGCTTCTTGTAACTCATAAAAAGTATAGGAATTTGAAATGGATGAATTAGAAGTTACCTCTCCGTTATTGAGGGCCATCAAGCATAGGTGGGCTACCTCATCATTGGTGGAGTTTTCATCACTCCATGTAGCTACATATGCTTGCTTTGAAGATGATCCCTTCTTGTTACACTTGTGGGATTCCTTCATCTTCGATTCATGCTTGGATTTTTTCCATTTCGCTCTTTATGAATCGCATAAATTTGTTGAAGAGATAGGCCATATCTTCATCTTCGCTTTCCTCCTCATTTGTATCAATATGGTTGCACTTGGAGGATTTGAGAGCAATGACATTCGCATGGATGCCTAGCTCATTGACTTTCTTCTCACCCATCTTATTTATCTCTTTCTTCTTCTTCTCCTCTTCTTCTCCTATCTTCATGATTTGGTGAGTGAGAATTGACCCCATGAGTTCATCAAGCTTCAAAGTCTAAATCTTGTGCTCAAATGAAAAACAACGAGTAACATCTGCGCAGCATCAGGAACAATCTCAAGCAAAACAATCACAACAATCTGAAGAAGTTCAAGGAGTAGGTGGAGAACAATCCCGTGAAGAAAAATCACAACCTTCATCAGGTATGATATGTTTACCTCAAATCAACGGTTCAAATACAATTATTTGTTTGAGCTTCATTTGCACTTAATCATATTCATGTAAAGAACATTAATCGTAAGAAAGTTCGAAGAGCAACACTTATGCCAGATATTTGGGAGCTGCCAGACGGACAACGCGTTAATGTCAAAATTAACAATTTATATCAACCTGTGGGTGAAGAATCAACTTGCTTATGTCAATTCATTGGAACGGTTGTGAGAAAGGCTGAGTTTGCACCAATTAGTTATTTAAATTGGCATGAGATGTCGAACAATAGGAAGGAAGAAATGTGGTCCACGATCGAGGTATGTGCACTAATTGAATACTTGTTATTTTAAAATGAAGTTAATTCTTAGAAACAAGGTTGTACTTATACAGAAACAATATGCTTCTATTCTTGAAGTTTCTCTCTTAAAATTACATGATTTCTTTTGGATTGTCCTTTGACTTTGAGAAAACAAACACTGCTTTTATAGAAATAATATACTTCTATTCTTTTGTGGTAAATAATAATTGTTCTTGAATTGTGATGCCCGATTATTTTGTTACTGCAGTTAAAATTTCAATTCCAACTATTTGATTTGGCGGAAGGCGTTGATGAAGCCACATTAAAACATGTTAAGAAATGGGTTCTCTCAGATATGAATACCAAATGAAGGTAGTAGAAAAATGAATTGAAATCTTAAATATTTGATGAGAACCAAACTGTAGAGTATATCGTTGAAAATTGCAAGGATCCACGAGTGAATTTGGACCAATTGAAGACACTTGTTGAATACTGGTTGTCCTCAAAAGCAATGGTAAAATATTACAATTTTATAATTTCTATAACTTTAATATTTAAATTTTTATTAACAATTTATTACTTATAATTCGAATAGGAACAAAGTGCCATAAATAGATCAAGTATGTCAAAGCTAAGTGTACCACATTGCACAGGAACAAGATCTTTCCCTCGGATTGTTGAAGACTTTGTGCGTATAATTTTCTTTATTATTACCATTGATTTGAGAAATAACAATTGTTTCTAATATCTCTCGTTATTTTTTTAATGTCAGACTGTAGAATCATACTGGTAGTATGATGAGTTGGCAACTGAAGAGGTTGTGATTGGTGCAACAAACATTTGGAGGGAACTCTTAAGTTTTGTAAATCTATTCTTTTAGAAGAAGTATTATATAAGAGGTTATCTGTCATCAGTGACCCCTAAGATAGTTTACTCTTACTTGAACAAATTAAATGGCGCACACACTTAATGTTGCTTCAAATTGAATCCAAAATTAGTGTTCCACAGTTTTCAATCAAGTTCAACAATTTGATTTGTAACAACGGGCGAGTCGCCACCAATCTTTTGTTTTTTTACTTTAGGTGCGATTGGAACACCTGGAAACCCGATTATTTTAATAAAACTTGTTTTGTTGTTTTTACTAAAATAACGAGTTTTGGCATGCAAAACCAGAAAATAGGTTCGGGAGTCGGTTACGTGTGGGGAAGGATGAGCACCCCCACAACGCCCAAAAATTGGTACCAGTCAATTACGTAATGTCTTAATGTGGAATTATGAATTCGAATATAATTTATCAATGTGATCCCTTAAAATATTTAAACGAATATTTGTTTGTAGAACAGAAAATTTACACCCCAACAACCGGGGCATAATTTTCGTATATAAAAGGAATTTACACCCCTACGTTCGAGGCATGATTTTTGGTAGATTCCCGACTGAAGGGAATTTACTTTAAAAATTATAATTTAAGATTAAAAATAATACTTTTGTAATAGGGACTAAAGGAAAGCGGCACCCCTATGCTCGGGGTACGTTTTTCATGATAACACCTAATAAAAAGTTTTAATTTAAAATTTAATTAAACAAATATAAATGAATAATTTATTCAAACATTGCATAAAATAAAATATAAAAACATGACATATAAAAAAACATACCAATAAATATAAAAATATCTTATATTGCATACAAAGATATTTATTTCAAGAAGACAACATTAAAATAAATACAGAGGCGAGGATCAAAATTTACCCTACTAGAAGCTCCAAATAAGAACTTCACTCGGCCCCTAGCAGGATCTCCGCATCACCTCACTATAACTCAAAAATTAATTCGAACGAACCTCGTCAGGGCCTCTGATCAAACCAACTGTTCGAGCAGTTAAAATGGCACTGCCCCTAAGGTTCGAAAGGGGCACTGCCCCTAAAACTTCCGTCATTTCTATGGCTTCATTTTTTGTGTGTGGCCGCCTGTCCCCATATGTTCAAAGGCTCCCCCTTTTATACTAATTGGGGGTGGATGATGAGTCAACTTGGTGAGGACGTGGGTGGTTTGCATGGCACTCACACAATTTTTCCTTTTCTTCTTCTTTTTTTTTGTTTTTTTGTTTCTTTTAATAAGATATAATAATACTACATAATATTATTATTCGAACAAAAATGATCAGTTATAGCCTGGACATAAAATGGGTATTACAGCTGCCCCCCTTTGCTCATTGCTATGTAACAGGAATAGAACAAAGATAAAAGGATAACCATTTTATGTCCGTTTGGGTCTGCGTTCCTTTTTCTGGCCACGCTCCTTCTTGAACTACGCTTGATCTGTTCGGCCGCTCTTGTAGGCAGAATCTTCAAAATGGAACGATCCGCTGGGGAGATAATCTTTAGACTACGGAGACCCGTGGGAGAAGCAAAATAAGTCTGGCTTGCTACGGCTCTGACATCAACGAATACCTGGAGAAAACTTGACCTAACTGCGACACTGACAGAGCGGCAAGGTCTACAAAACTTGATCCATTTAACAAGGTAGCTTGATCTGGAGGAGAAAGATTGATCCACTACAACTCTATAGATGCGAGAAGATCTGAAGAAGGCTCGATCATCTGCAACTCCATTGATGCGAGAAGATCTGAGGAAGGGTCAATCATCTGCAACTCTATCGATGCGAGAAGATTCGAAGAAGGGTTGATCATCTACGACTCCATCGATGCGAGAAGATCTGAAGAAGGGTCAATCATCTGCAACCCCATTGATGCGAGAAGATCTGAAGAAGGGTCAATCATCTGCAACTCCATTGATGCTAGAAGATCTGAAGAAGGGTCGATCTACTGCAACTCCATAGCTGCGAGAAGATCTGAAAAAATGGGTGATCTACTACAACTCCATTGATACAAGAAGATCTGTAGAAGTGTTGATCTACTGCAACTCCATAGATGCGAGAAGATCTAAAGAAGGGGTGATCTACTGCAACTCCATTGATGCGAGAAGATCTGAAGAAGAGGTGATCTACTGCAACTCCATTGATGCTAGAAGATCTGAAAAAGGGTCGATCTACTGCAACTCCATTGATGCTAGAAGATCTGAAAAAGTGTCGATCTACTGCAACTCCATTGATGCTAGAAGACCTGAAGAAGGGGTGATCTACTGCAACTCCATTGATGCGAGAAGATCTGAAAAAGGGTCGATCTACTGCAACTCCATTGATGCTAGAAGATCTCAAGAAGGGGTCGATCTACTGCAACTCCATTGATGCTAGAAGATCTGAAAAAGGGTCGATCTACTGCAACTCCATTGATGCTAGAAGATCTCAAGAAGGGGTCGATCTACTGCAACTCCATTGATGCTAGAAGATCTAAAAAAGGGTCGATCTACTACAACTCCATTGATGCTAGAAGATCTGAAAAAGGGTCGATCTACTGCAACTCCAGAGATGCTAGAAGATCTGAAGAAGTGTCGATCTACTGCAACTCCATTGATGCTAGATGATCTGAAGAAGGGGTGATCTACCGCAACTCCATTGATGCGAGAGGATCTGAAAAGGGTCGATCTACTACAACTCCATTAATGCTAGAAGATCTGAAAAGGGGTCGATCTACTGCAACTCCATTGATGCTAGAAGATCTGAAGAAGGGGTCGATCTACTGCAACTCCATAGATGCTAGAAGATTTGAAAAAGGGTCGATCTACTGCAACTCCATTGATGCTAGAAGATCTGATTAGTACTGGAATTCCGTCAACGAGATGAGGAAGAGTGTCCCTGGTTTACACTTCTTTTGCATTTTTCCCAAATGCACAGTGATGAACGGATTTGATTTGCCTTTACCGGTAGTCGTTTGCTCCGGGCTAGTTGTACCATTCCCCTGGGTACAATCAGTTTATACCAATCATGAGATTGGATTTTTCTAAAGGATTTATTTTCCTTGGACCATTCGTTAAAATGGATTTTCGATAGGCATCTGAATTGCCCATTGTCTTAAACTTAACTGTGTTTAAGCATGTTATGCCGACATTTCTATCGGCTTTCGAATTTGCATTTTTCACAAATGCACAGGGATCAACTGTTTTGACTTGCCTTTACCGGTAGCGGTTTGCTCCGGGCTAGTTGTACCATTCCCCTTGGTACAATCAGTTTCTACCAATCATGAGATTGGATTTTTCCAAAGGATTTATTTTCCTTTGACCATTTGTGACAATGGATTTTGATAGACATTTGAATTTTCCATTGCCTTAAACTTAACCGTGTTTAAGCACGTTATGCCGACATTTCTTTCGGCTTTCGAATTTGCATTTTTCCCAAATGTACATGGATCAACGGTTTTTACCTGCCTTTACTGGAAGCAGTTTGCTCTGGGCTAGTTGTACCATTCCCCTGGGTACAATCAGTTTCTACCAATCATGAGATTGGATTTTTCCAAAGGATTTATTTCCTTCGACCATTTGTGACAATGGATTTTCGATGGACATTTGAATTGCCCACTTGACCGTGTTTAAGCACGTTGTGCCGATATTTCTGTCATACTTTCCAAAATAGTTTTGATCCTCATGGGAAGACGAAGTTGAGAAATTCACATTTTTAAGATTATCCTTAAGAAAGGATGGAATTAAGAAAACCCAATTTTTAAGAAAAAGTATCCTTAAGAAATGACGACATTTAAGAAAATGTGTCCTTAAGAAAGGGCGGAGTTAAAAAAAACTCTTGTTTTGAGAAAATGTGTCCTTAAGAAAGGACGAAGTTAAGAAACTCCTGGTTTGAGAAAAGTTATCCTTGAGAAAGAACGGAGTTAAGAAACTTTAATTTTGAAACAAAGGGTGTCCTTAAGAAAGGACAGAGTTAAGAAACTCCAATTTTGGGAAAATGTTCCCTTAAGAAAGGATGAAGTTAAGAAACTCGTGTTTTCGAGAAAAGGTGCCCTTAAGAAAGGGCGGAGTTAAGAAACTCTTGTTTTTGAGAAAAAAGTGCCCTTAAGAAAGGACGGAGTTAAGAAACTCGCGTTTTCAAGAAAAGGTGCCCTTAAGAAAGGACGAAGTTAAGAAACTCTTGTTTTTGAGAAAAAGTTCCCTTAAGAAAGGACGGAGTTAAGAATGTAACCCCCTTAGCCCGGCCTAGACGGTTGACCCGAACTACGAAGATTACACGGGGAAAATCAAAGTCAACCTGAAAGTCAACCTTTATTAACGACCCTTTTTTTTCTTTTTAAACTTGTCTAGATGCATATTAACCCTAATCATACATTCGGGGAAAACATACTCGAAAACCACAGCAAACAGACATCGATCAGGGACTCAATTGCAAAACATATGAAATTAGGGACCAAATTGTAAATTCTGGAAATTAGAAGGACTTAACCAACTTTCAAGTTACCTATATGAAATTAGTCATGTTTCATGCTTCTCTGCAAAATTTCAACTCAAACAGACATCACAAACTCAACCAATTGCATATACAAACATTGGGACCAAAACGCAAGGATTTCAAAACATAAAACCGTCAATTTCAGTGCCCAACGGTCGGGTGTACCGAAACGGGGATGATCCGTTCCAAAACGCGGGACTGTTCCGAAACAAGTTTCGGAACAGGGCTTGGCAGTGGCAAAACTGTTCCGGAACGGCTCTACCCGTTACGAAACGCCAAGGCCATTTCAGGCCCTCTATTCCGAAACGGTAGCACCCGTTCCGATACGGGCTGCCCAGATTTGAAGATTTTAGCTGGTTTAATACACAATTGAACCATCAAACACATTCCAAAGGCAACTAAAACATATCAGCAAGTCATTCAATACTCATTGAACATATTAGCATCAACCAATCTCAAACATAGCATCAAATGAGGAAAAACACAATTCTATAGGCATGTATCCTATAAAGAAAATCATGCAACCTTCAATTCACCAAAACCAAAAACCAAAGGCCATTTACATGTTCCAACATCACCAAAATCATAAAACCAACTTAGGGAGTCCAAAACATCTCCTAAAAACACCATTTAGGTTCCCATTGCCAAATGCCAAAAGCTAAACAAGTTACGAAAATTGTCACCATACATGAGCTTAAGCTTCCACTTAGATTCTTGACCACCTTGCTGCCCCTTTAAGCACTTCAATGCTCTGCATTATTGGTTTAAGAAAAGAGAGAGCGTAAGCACATAGCTTAGTGAGGAATGCTCAATTAAAACATCACAATAATGCATTTATAAAAACACCTTTTCAAGGCCTTAGTTTCAAAACAACATTTATCAAACAATTATGTTTACAAACCAAACATTTCATGCTTCAATCCATCATCATGTCATATTGGCTTACAAGTGATAGTCCATAACATTTTACAACTCAAAACACAATCGACAATCAGATACGCGGATTACAAGCGTTGTCCCTTACGCTTCATACACACTACCAATATCAAGGTGAGGCATGGTACAATCACAACCCCTCAACACCACTCATTGGTAGTTGTATAACATCACTAACGAGATAACGGGACACACAACACAAGATCCACACATGGACTTTTAACCACCATTGTGATCTTACAATACACAAGGTCCACACATGGACTTTTAACCACCATTGTGACCTTAACAATACACAAGGTCCACATATGGACTTTTAACCACCATTGTGACCTTAACAATACACAAGGTCCACACATGGACTTTTAACCACCATTGTGACCTTAACAATACACAAGGTCCACACATGGACTTTTAACCACCATTGTGACCTTAACACAAGACCCACCCATGGACTTTTAACCACCATGGTGTTCTTAACCATCTCATTAGTGTACTTGGATGGAGTTTACGGTACAATCACAACCTCTCAACATCCAAGGCGACTTTATTCACGGTGCACCCAATCCTATAGCCGGCTAACTATATCTGATTCAAGTACTTTAAAAACCAACACATCACTTGCCAATATACATCATTTAACATCATTAATTCACTGTTTTAAAGCATTTAACAAGCCATTAAATCAACATGCATCACTATGCATTAAAATCACATTTATCAATGTTCAAAACAAGGATCCCTTACCTTGAGCATCCTTCAACACATGGCTTATAAAACCAGCAATTAACATGCTAAAATATGCTTTCAAAAAACAGAATTTACACATGCAAACAAATCATTTTGCATTCAACCAACTCATGGCTCATCAACAAGAGAGTTTTTCCGAAAACTTACTCTTGAGCTTAGCTAAGTTGTTTAGACTTTAACTAAGCTCTCAAACCTTCAAAACATTGGTTCCAAAGCTGAAAACCAAACTTCACTCACCGATTCCGTTTCGCAAGCTTGCCGAAACACCAATCAAGCTTCCGGATCAACACCACAAGGATCCGAAGATGTCTCCCCTGTTTTAAACACATCAAAGCAGAGGATTAATGCATCATCATGCATTAATATCTTCAACCAAAACACCTAAACTCGCTGCTCTCATCAACACTCACATTTCGGCTACCAAACACAACCGAAATCACAACCAAACACCTCTACAACACTACCCAGCCAAGATCCATCAACTCCAAACATTCTTATGCATCAATTAACATCCAAAAAGGATCTAATCACGTCCTTATACCTCCAGCCATAGCAGAACATCAAGATCACCCCAAAAACCATCACTAACTCAAGCAAAACTTAGGAAAATCAACCTATTCAGGATTGCATTGATTAAACCTCAGTTTCACACCAATTACACATTCAATTTACATCAAAAAGACATCTCAAAACAGTGCCCAATCATTTCATACGAATTTCATCAAAATTAAACCAAATCTTGCATTTTCAAGCCAAGATCAAGAACACAACCATTAAAACCTTTAATAAAACTTAAATCAAGGATTGAGAACTTGGGAATTTCAGTAAAGAACTGAGTATTTAGAGGAGAAGGACGTTCATACCTCTAAATGTGAGTTTCTCCTTGTTTGGAACCAAGATTCTTGAAAATTCAATAAGCAAATGCTAAGGTTTTGATGTAGGAATGATTAGAGATCAATTGGAGATTGGAATCTCATTTTTAGATGTCAAAATCAGAGGGAAAAAGGCTGGAGAAAAGTGTTTGGGCTGAGAGAAAAGAAATGGAAAATTTTGAGAAAAGTTAGTTATGACAACAAAATATCTAATTCCCTCCTTTTTCCTTTCATTAAAAACCATTAATTAAATGTTTAATATTAAGAAAAATCTGGAGAAACTCTTCTTGGGTAAATTAGCTCCTTAAAGATTCAAAGTTTCAATCCTTTTAAAACAGTCACCAACTTTTCATAAATTACATTTTAGTCACTAACTTGAAATGTCACATTTCAAAGCCTCATTTTGTAAAATTGATTTCACCACTCTCTTATATATAATAAAAGAGAATTTTAAGATATTTTTGCATATTTTTAATGCATCCCGAACTAGGCTTTCCTAAAAATCACCTTTTTGATTTGAACCGCAATCCGACCGGTCCGGTCCAAACCCAAAACTTCTAAGCCCAAAATTGGGGTGTTACAACTCTCCCCCCCTTAAGAAATTTCGTCCTCGAAATTTACCTGAAGGAAAGAGGTACGGAAACTGCTTCAGCATATCATCCTTCCGTTCCCACGTGGCTTCTTCAACACCACGATGCTTCCACAACACCTTTACCAACTCAATGGTCTTGCCTCGAAGAACCTTACTATCCGAATCCAGAATCCTCACCGGTTCCTCATCATAAGTCAAATCCAGATTCAATTCCACTTCCTCCACAGGCATCACATGCAAAGGATCTGATCTATACTTCCGAAGCATAGAAACATGAAACACATCATGAATCTTTTCCAGCTCTTGCGGTAACCTCAACTTGTACGCAACAGGACCCACACGCTCAACCACCTCGTATGGTCCAATGAACCTAGGGCTCAACTTACCCTTTCGGCCAAACCTCATCACCTTTTTCCAAGGCGAAACTTTCAAAAACACACGGTCACCCACCGCATACTCAATCTCCTTACGCTTCAAATCCGCATAAGACTTTTGCCGATCAGAAGCTGCCTTCAAACGCTAACAAATGAGCTTCACCTTCTCGGTAGTACCTTTCAACAAAGCTGGCATCGAAACCAACTTCTGACCCGTTTCAGCCCAACAAAGAGGAGTCCTACACTTCCTCCCGTACAAAGCTTCATAAGGTGCCATTTGAATACTTGTCTGATAACTATTATTATAGGCAAACTCCACCAAAGGCAAATGTTTCTCCCAAGAGCCCTGGAACTCAATCACGCAGCACCTCAACATATCCTCCAAAATCTGGATAACACGCTCGGACTGTCCATCCGACTGCGGATGATAAGACGTACTGAAATTCAACCGTGTACCCAAGGCCTGATGCAAACACTGCCAGAAACGCGATGTAAACCTCGGATCCCTATCCGACACAATCGACTTTGGCACACCATGCAGCCGCACAATCTCAGCAATGTACAGCTCCGCAAGCTTATCCAAAGTGTACGTAGTATGCACAGGCAAGAAATGCGCACACTTCGTCAGGCGATCCACAATCACCCACACCGAATTCTTCTTCGACGGCGACAAAGGTAAACCAGACACAAAATCCATGGTAATCCTTTCCCACTTCCACTCAGGAATTCTCAACGGTTGCAACAACCCTGAAGGAAACTGATGCTCAGCTTTAACTCGCTGACAAACCATGCACTTGCTTACAAACTCAGCAACATCTTTCTTTAAACCCACCCAATAGTACTCATCACGAAGATCACGATACATCTTAGTACTACCAGGGTGCATAGCAAAAGGACTACTATGACCTTCAGTTAGAATAGCACGCCTCAACTCAGCATCAGTGGGCACTACTATCCGCCTCCTAAAGCATAACACTCCATCATCATTAAAACAGAAATCCGAAGGCCTATCCTCCGCAATATCCTGAACATGTGGCACCAAGGAATCATCCAACAACTGCTTTTCCTTAATCAACTGAACCAAAGATGGTTTCACTTGCAACTCAGCCACAAGACCACCATCACGCGAAATACTCAAACTGGAAAACATAGCCCTCAACTCAACAGCTACCTTCCTACTCAAGGCATCCGCTACAACATTAGCTTTACCCGGGTGATACTCGATCGTCAAATCATAATCCTTGAGCAACTCCACCCAACGTCGCTGCCTAAGATTCAACTCTTTCTGGGACATCAGATACTTCAAACTTTTGTGGTTCGTGTACACAGTACACTTCTCACCATACAAATAATGTCTCCAGATTTTCAAAGCAAAAACCACCGCAGCCAACTCAATGTCATGAGTAGGATAATTGCGCTCATGCACCTTCAACTGCCGTGATGCATAAGCCACCACCTTACCCTCCTGCATCAACACACATCCCAAACCAACGTAGGACGCATCACTATACACCACAAACTCCTTCCCAGATTCAGGTTTAACCAAGATAGGAGCTTGCGTTAAAGCTGCCTTAAGCTTCTCAAAAGCCTGCTGTCTCGCTTCCGTCCACTCATACTTAACATCCTTCTGCAACAACTTCGTCAAAGGTGCATCAATCTTTAAAAACCCATCCACGAACCTCCGATAATATCCCGCCAAACCCAGAAAACTACGGACTTCATGAACAGACTTAGGAGGTTTCCAATTCATCACCGCCTCAATCTTCTGAGGATCAACACGTATCCCCTCAGCAGAAACCACATGACCAAGAAACACCACTTCTCTAAGCCAGAACTCGCACTTGCTCAGCTTGGCATAAAGTTGATTCTCCATCAAAGCTTGCAGCACAATTCTCAAATGCCTCTCATGCTCCTCCTAAGTACGCGAGTACACAAGGATATCATCAATGAACACCACAGCAAACTTATCCAAGTATTCATGGAACACTCGATTCATCATGTCCATGAAAGCTGCAGGAGCATTCGTCAAACCAAACGGCATCACAAGAAACTCATAATGCCCATACCTCGTTCTGAAAGATGTCTGTTGAGTGTGTAAAAGTTCTATTATTTACACCCTTTTTAACCCATATTTCTGCTGCATTCAAGCATCAATGCATTGCATTTAGGTTAGTTTTCAGTAAAACATCACAATTATATAAAAGGCACAGATTCTACTAAAAGATGGCGTATTTTGCAGGTAGCTGCCATGGTTGACGATGAAGGCAGGCGCAGGGCAGATAAGCAGGAAAGCTGAACTGGACAAGCAGCTGAAGAAGACGAACCTGTCATGGACCTGTCGTGACAGCATGGTGACGGCAGACTTATGAAGAGGAAAAGTCAAGTGGACCTCGATAGATAGAGAAAAATCTGCTCGTCTGTCGTGTGAAAGCCAAATATTTTTCCAAGCCCCGGATCAAAAGATATGTCAAGCCAAAGCTCAAGGAGAGGAAATTCCTAAAAGCTAGGATGCGGCTGGAAAGTAGGAGACTTTAGAGATTTAGTCTTTATTAGAATCTTACTTTTAATTAAAGTTGTAATCCTTGTTACCTTAGATAACTTGAGCCCAAAGCTTATATAAGGGCATAGATTTAACCTAGGAGCATAACCGATATCCCAGAACCGAAACCAAAACCCTGTCGTCCACCCGTCACCGACACGTTCTAAATTCCCCCTAGGGCCACGGGTTGTTTTGTAAAGTAGTTGCAAGGGTTGCTTTGTTTTAGGATTTTTCAAGTTCAATAAAATAAACTTCAAGTTCTTTTATCTTGGTTTTAATATCTTGCAAGAGCATCGGGAGAGCATTGTGAGGTTATCCATTTACTTAGCATCGGGAGAGTTAAGTATACGAAAGAGATAAGAGCGCGTTCTCTAGTTTATAGTTGAACCATCTCGTGCTTAGGGATAGGGCGAGGTTAAGTGGCTAAGGAAGAATTCATACACATCGGTGTTCATCCTTCGATTCACGCCGGGAGGTATCATCAAAGACGTGTTCATCGACAGACTTGTGCCTAGGGATAGGGCAAGGCAGATCTGGGATTCTTGCCAAACTTGAAGTACGGAGTTGGTGTGTCTGCTGCCCGCGACAGCCATCGGACAGACGTCGCGACAGGTGCTGTCGGCGATGGGAGCGACGACAGAACTGGAGATCCTAAGCAATCCAATACCTGCACTATCGAACAATTCAATACCAGCCTATTCTCTCTATCTTGATAACTCAATCCTTTTGTTTACGTCTTTACTTTATTATTTTCGTGACAACTCTCAAATATTTCTTTTACTTCGTGCAGTAAAATAAGGTGAAGTCATTAGCCCAATCCCTGTGGAGACGATATCCGATACTTAGTATCACTTTACTACTTGCGTCGTGTACACTTGCACTACAATTGTGATAGACTATTTTACACGCAACAAGTTTTTGGCGCCGTTGCCGGGTATTGGCAACATAACTACATCTTTCTTTTATTGCACTTTTTGCTTTTATTTTTATTTTTGTTTTCGTTTTTATTTTTAGTTTTTCTTTAATTTTTATTTTTTGTTTTCAACTCTTGCTTTTCACGAGGTTCTCTTGTTTATGCGCAGATCGAAAAGAGGCGAAGATCCTGAGTATAAGTTAGATCCGGAAATCGAACGATCATTCAATCTCAAGAAACAGATTCGTCACCTTTTAGACAGGAACGAATACCTTGAAGAACAGCTAGAGCAGATGGCCCGTAACCAGCCTGCTGGAGGAGACATACCGCCTGTCGGTGACCCGCCGGGGGCAGATAGACGACGATCATGTCGTGACTACATGCTGAACGATCATGTAGAGCTGGAGACCACGCTGCCGGATATTGATGTTGACAACTTCGAGCTTAAGCCTGTCATGTTTAGTATGATCAACAACGTCGGGCAGTTTAGTGGTTCTGCGACAGAAGATGCTAGGGAGCATCTCAAAACGTTCCAGGAGATCTGTGGTTCGTTTAGGCTGCCAGGAGTTAGTCCGGAGATACTGAGGCTTCAGTTATTCCCCCATTCATTGAGGGACAGAGCTAAAACTTGGTGGAATAAACTTACACCGGGTTCTATTATGACTTGGGCAGATCTAACTCGTGAATTTTTATCTCGTTTTAATCCTTCGCATTTATCTGAGCGATTACGTAACGAAATTGCTACTTTTCAACAGGAAGTTGACGAGTCGATGCACGAGGCCTGGGACAGATTTACTACTCTTCTTCGGAACTGCCCAATGCATGGATTCCCTGTCTGGAATCAGGTAACTAAATTTTATAATGCTGCTAACTTACAAACTCGCATTCGCATTGATTCTGCAGCAAATGGACTATTATTGGATAAAGATCCGGATGAGGCATTGCAAGTTCTGAAAAATCTAGCCAAGAATGAGGAGCAGTTTCTGACAGCTAGAAGAGGGAGTAAACGGGTACTTGCTGTCAAGGACTATGAGGCCGACAGCACTATGAAATCTCAGGTAGCATTCCTCACTAAAGCCATGAAACACTTATTGAATGAAGAGGACTTACGAGGATTTGCTGTCGAGGAAATTTGTGCTACTTGTGAAGGAAATCATAGTAGTGAAGAGTGCCCGATAAATATAGAAGAGGGAAAATATGTTGGAAATTACAAGCCAAACTACAATTCCAACAACTACAACCCTAATTGGAGGAAAGATCCCAAATTTTCCTGGAGTAACCCTAACAATGCCCTGAATCCACAAGCACATCATCAGAATCAGGGGGTCCTAGATTGTTGACGCGACAGCAACTGCAGCCGCAGAACCTGCCGCCGCAGCAGCAACAGCAGCCACCACCTGCCACGAGTAGTGTATTGGAACAGACTCTGGCCACTTTTATGTCTCAGACTGGTACATATATGGAGAATATAAATCAGTTTGTCAAGAAGACGGAAAATTTTATAGATGAAACTAAGATGAGAATGACAAACCATGAGGCTACCTTGAAATCTCTAGAGACACAAATGGGTCAGGTGTCGCAGCATATTAAACCGAGGCAGAATGGAGGTTTCCCTAGCAATACTGAAAATGCTAGACCACCCCCACATGAGCAATGTAAGGCGATTACTACTAGGAGTGGGAAAAAGCTACCAGGGCCGGAAAAAGAAGCTGAAACAGAAAAGGAACCTGCCTTGGATAAACCTGCCGAGGAAGCTGCCCCGACAGGTGATAAACAGACTGCTGCCGATGATCCTGTCATGACAGCAGAAGCGACAGAGGAGAAAAAAAATGATTATCGTCCTCAGATTCGCATGCAGTGGGAAGGACGCATTGCTGATTATCGACCCCCACCACCCTTCCCTCAACGGATACAGCAAGCTAAGCATGAATCTCAACTCAAAAAAATTTATGATATTTTTAAACAGGTTCATATTAACATTCCGTTGTTAGATGCTGTTAGGGAGATGCCCGGTTATGCTAAATTTCTCAAGGATGTCATGTCTAAAAAATCTAAACTTGGGGAATTTGAAACGGTAAGGATGCAAGAAGGTTGCATGAGTATTCTTCATCGGCAGCCACCCCAGAAAAACAAGGATCCGGGGAGCTTCCTCATACCTTGCGTAATCGGCGATAAATTTGTGGGTAAGGCACTTTGTGATCTTGGTGCTAGTGTTAATCTAATGCCCAAATCTGTTTTTCAGAAATTAGGTATTGGCAAGGCGCGGCCCACGAAAGTTACCCTACAGCTAGCCGACCGCTCTTAAGTTCACCCCGAGGGAAAAATTGAAGATATTTTGGTAAGAGTGGATAAGCTTATTTTTCCTGCTGACTTTCTTATTTTAGATTGTGAGGCAGACGAGAACGCACCAGTCATCCTAGGGCGACCCTTCTTAGCCACGGGAAGATCATTGATTGATGTGGAGAAAGGAGAACTCACCATGCGCGTGAACGATCAAGAGATTAAGTTAAATGTTCTCCAAGCAATGAAACATGCCGATGTGGACGAGGAATGCAAAGCCATCATAGAGGTGACCTTTGATTACCCCTGCATCAGGTCGGGCTACCGTGATATAAAATTTGGTCACTGCTGCGACAGCCATTTAAAGGCCTGTCACGACAGTGACGACGACAGCGATGACGACAGCATCGACGACAGCAACTCCTCTGAATCCGATACATCTGATATTGAAGGTCATGAGGAGGTAAACTGGTTAGACCATAGTCCAGGTAAGTTATTCGAACCCTTGAATTACACTTCGGATAACCATTTAATCCAAAAGCCCTCTACTGTTAAACCACCTGTCTTAGAACTTAAGCCCCAGCCAGGGCAGCTTAAATATGCTTATCTTGGTTGTGATGATACACTGCCCGTAATCATCTCTGCTAAGCTAACGCAGGAACAGGAACGACAGCTGATCGACATGTTGAGGCAGCATAAAAAGGCGATAGGATGGACGATAGCAGACATTCAGGGCATTAGTCCGGCAATCTGTATGCACAAAATCCTACTAGAGGAAGATCATAAGCCGACTATTGATGCCCAAAGGCGGTTAAACCTTGCGATGAAGGAGGTAGTGCGTAAAGAAATAATTAAATGGTTAGATGCTGGTATTATTTACGCCATCTCCGACAGCAAATGGGTAAGCCCGGTGCAATGTGTTCCCAAGAAAGGAGGCATGACCGTGATAACCAACGAAAACAACGAGTTAATCCCAACCAGGACTGTGACCGGTTAGAGGGTTTGTATGGACTATCGGAAGCTTAACAAAGCTACCCGAAAGGACCACTTTCCTTTACCCTTTATTGATCAAATGCTTGATAGATTAGCAGGTAAACATTACTATTGTTTTCTTGATGGTTACTCAGGTTATAACCAAATTGCTATTGCACCGGAGGATCAAGAGAAAACGACTTTCACATGCCCCTACGGAAGATACGCATTTAGGAGGATGACGTTCAGCCTCTGCAACGCACCTGCCACCTTCCAAAGATGCATGATGGTTATATTCTCCGACATGGTAGAAGACTTCCTTGAGATCTTCATGGATGATTTTTCCGTCTTTGGAGACGATTTTGAGAGCTGCCTCGGCAACCTTCAAAAGGTACTTGAAAGATGTGAAAAAGCTAATCTTGTTCTTAATTGGGAAAAATGTCATTTTATGGTAGATGAAGGGATAGTTCTAGGCCATAAAATTAGCTGCCGTGGGATAGAAGTCGACAGGGCAAAAATAGAGGTCATTGAGAAGCTGCCGCCGCCAACCACTGTCAAGGGCATTAGGAGTTTTTTAGGGCATGCTGGTTTTTATAGGAGATTCATTGCAAATTTCTCGAAAATCACCAAACCGCTATGCCATCTTCTAGAGCAGAACCGACCCTTTGACTTTAATGAGGAATGTACTGAAGCATTCAAGGTTCTGAAGGAAAAGTTAGTGACAGCCCCCATAGTACAGCCACCAGACTGGACACAACCGTTTGAGATCATGTGTGATGCCAGTGACTATGCTGTCGGGGCAGCACTTGGGCAGCGCAGAGACAGGCTATTTCATGTTATATATTATGCCAGCAAAACATTGAATGATGCCCAAGAGAACTATACCACCACAGAAAAGGAGCTGTTAGCTGTGGTGTTTTCCATCGACAAGTTTCGTTCCTATATACTTGGGACGAAAGTAATAGTGCACACCGACCATTCTGCCCTCAAGTACTTGTTTGCAAAGAAGGATGCCAAGCCGAGATTGATACGGTGGATCTTGCTATTACAAGAGTTCGACCTTGAGATCAAAGACAAAAAGGGGACAGAAAATCAGGTGGCAGACCACTTGTCAAGATTGGAGACGGGACAGAGTCTACCCATTGATGATACACACATACTGGAGACCTTCCCAGATGAGCAGCTCTTTGCTGCCGCAATAGCTGTCGCGACAGCCATGGCGGCAGGTAAGTCTTCTAACCTTCCCTGGTATGCTGATTTCGTTAATTTTATTGTTAGCGGAATATTACCTTCTGATCTTACTTATCAAGCCAGGAAGAGGTTTCAAAATGATGTTAAACATTATTATTGGGACGAACCTCTTCTTTTCAAAATGTGCGCAGATCAGGTTATAAGGAGATGTGTACCACAAGAAGAACAAGAAGACATTCTCCATCACTGTCATGCTTCACAATTTGGAGGACACTTAGGAGGCAATAAAACTGCTGCCAAGGTGCTGCAGTCAGGGTTCTACTGGCCGACATTGTATAAGGACGCACAGGAATTTTACAAGAACTGTGACAGGTGCCAGCGGACAGGTAACATCTCGAGGAGAAATGAGATGCCACTGCAAAATATTTTGGAAGTCGAGATCTTTGACGTTTGGGGGATTGATTTTATGGGACCTTTTCCATCTTCGTGTGGAAATCTTTACATCCTCCTAGCAGTGGATTATGTCTCCAAGTGGGTAGAAGCAATCGCAACTCAAAAGAATGATGCCAAAACAGTCCAAAAGTTTTTGCACAAAAACATCTTTTCTAGATTTGGCATCCCTAGGGCAATTATCAGTGATGAAGGGAGACACTTTGACAACAGGGTAATTGCTGCTGCCTTGCGGAAATATGGTGTCAAGCACAGGATCGCGACAGCATACCACCCACAGACCAATGGACAGGCTGAGATATCCAATAGGGAAGTGAAGAACATTCTTGAAAAAATGGTTAAACCAACTAGGAAAGATTGGTCTTTGCTTCTGAATGATGCATTATGGGCATACAGGACAGCTTTTAAGACTCCATTGGGCATGTCTCCCTTTCGACTAATCTATGGGAAAACCTGTCACTTGCCTGTCGAGATCGAGCACAAAGCATATTGGGCAATCAAGGCAGTAAACATAGACTTGGACAAGGCAGGCCAGAAAAGGCTGTTAGATTTGAATGAGATCGATGAAATACGGACAATGGCCTACGACAATGCAAGGATTTACAAGGAAAAGACTAAGAAGTGGCATGACAAGAAGTTGCTGCCACGACAGTTCTGCCCAGGGCAGCTTGTGTTGTTGTTTAATTCTAGATTGAAACTCTTTCCAGGGAAGCTCAAATCTAGATGGTCTGGCCCGTTCCAAGTAGTTCAAGTTTTTCCCCATGGTGCCATTACAATTCAATCACTAAAGGACGGGCACCAATTCAAAGTCAATGGACAACGCCTCAAGCACTATCAGGGGACTGAAGCCCCAGGAATACAGGAAGTGGTTACTTTAGGTGATGCCCCACAAGGCATCTCTAATTTAACCTAATTTTTATTTTTATTTTATTATTAATATTATTTATTAGGAATTAGATTTATTTTTATTCGAATAATGTTTTGTTTTTATAATTTCAGTTTTTAGGAAATAAAGGAGTCAAGTGAGAAAGAAGAAGTGGCCCAAGCCCACCGCCCATCCACTAGCCCAATAAAGCCCATTTATGATAACCTGTCGTTTCGGCTGCCGGCGCAGACGGACTTGACAGGCTGTCAACAGGCTGACATTGCAGACGCAGAAGCGTGCGGCAGACGTACAACAGCCGCATAAATGCGTGTCAGACGCGTCAGACACGCTATATCCAATCTGCCGCCCCGTTATTCCCGCCTGCCGTTGCGGCATTAAATGGGCAGATCCCCAACAGCTATATAACCCCGTTCTCCCTTTCATTTTCATCACTTCTGATTTTTTCTCTCTTGCCTTCTCCTCTAGTTTTATCTGTTTTCTTTCTTTTACACAGCCCTTGCAACCAAAATGTCATCGAGACAAACCCGTCGTAATGCTGCTGCCGCCTCTTCTTCCGCAGCAGCATCCCCCTTCGCCAACAAGGAACTATGGGAGGAGCGTGGCTTCATTTACAACAGAGATACCCCCCATATGGGACTCCGGCCGTTCATTATGAAGGCCATAACGGCACAACTATGGGAGGACTTTGCCGAGCAGCCGGCGGAGCTTAATGATACTCTGGTCCGAGAATTTTATGAGGCCATAGACAGCAAAACGGCGACATCTGTCACCGTCCGAGGAGTGGCAGTACCCTTCACCGCCAACAGCATCAACCACACATTCGGCCTCTTCTTTGGCCCCAATGATGATGCTCACCAACAATTTTGGGACACCCTCGACGCTGCTGCCCATGATGCTGTCATGATGGAACTGACAGAGGCTGGGACGACATGGACCACCAGCAAGAAGAACCCCAACTCCGTCAATAGGGCGCAGCTACTCCCTGAAGCAAAACTATGGAACGCTTTCATCAAAAAGCGTATCCTGCCCTCGTCCCACCACACGACAGTCAACCGACAGCGGCTGGCCCTCATCCACTCTATCATGCATGACAGGCCCATCAATGTGGGCAGTTACATGAGGGACAGCATCATCGATTGTGCCTTCCGTTCAGATTCAAGACTCTGCCTGCCGTTCACTATCACCGCCCTCTGCCGCTGTGCTGCCGTACCAGAGGAACCCTCCGACAAAATCAAGACGGGCAGCGGCTGGACGGACAACAACATCTCCAGCCTCATGGAGGTCATAGTCGTGTCACCCCTCAACGCCTTCGACCCAAATGCCCCTCCTGCTGATTCCGATGATGAACCTGCCACCGAACCTACCCCAGAAGCTGCCACCGACACTGCTCGGACAGATCAGTCTGCCCACATCCTTGCTGCCATCCTAAGAGTAGAGGAGCGCCAGATGGGGTTGATGACTTTTATCCGCGACTTCTCAAATGCTACGGTAAACTTTATTACCAATACTTTACATTTTTCGAATGTCATTTTCCCCACCTTCCCCGACCATTATTTCCATATCCCCTCCCCCACACCCACACCACCTGTCTCTCCCCACATGCATTCTGCCGCTTCCACACCAACCCCTGCCCCGACGGCAGAAGGCAGCCCACCGGCAGACATATCCCCTCGAGGAACCAAACGACCGGCCACGGATGACAGCCCTCTTCTCCGGAGGAATTTGGAGAAGGACTTTACGAGGGTGAAAAGAATTAAGCATGTGGCAGACAAGAAAAGGCTACCCAAAGCCACTTCCACCAGCAGCTCATGGGACAGCAGTAGCAGTTCTGATGTCCGGCTATTGGAGCCTCCTGCCCTTCAACCTGCCGATGCACCTACCTCTCCACCGGCCGATGAACCTGCTGATCAACCTGCCCCGGAACCTGCCCAGCCCCCTCCACAACGCAGACGCCGCCATCAGATCCGCGTCAGCAGCAGCAACGAGGACAGCGAGTGAAAATTTAAGTCTTTATTTTCCTCTTACTACTGCCTGTTTTTATATTTTGTGATGTACTTTTATTTATCTTGTTTTTCTTTATTTTTTGTGTCATTTTGCATTGAGGGCAATGCAACCCTCGAGTTTGGGGGTGGCAACCCTCCATTCTAATGGAGTCTTTAGCACATATTTTGATTAATTATTGTGTCTTATTATTTATCTAATTTCTTTTAAAAAAAATCAGAAAATTTAAAACTGTTGGTTTAAAACTGTGGAGTTAACTTACCTGTCATGACGGCTCTGTCGTGACAGCATCTTTAGGACAGGTTAAGGAAAAGTTTAGAGCCTTTCTATAGTTCTGAAAAACTTAAACACTTTTGTGACTGTTATATTGCTTAGATTTCTTTTAGCCAAACTAGAATAGGATGCTTAGAACTTGAATAACCCCTAGAGGTGCCTAACACTGGCTCTAGGAAAGAAGTTTAGCAAAAAAAGAAAAAAACAAAAACCTAGAGGTGCCCGAAACCGGCTCTAGGAAGCTAACTAGAGGTGCCCAAAACTGGCTCTAGTAAAAATTTAGCTTGAAAAATAGAAGAAAAAGAAGCATGAAAATGTGCCTTCTAAAAAATAAACTTTGGCATAAAAATTCGAGTTAAGGAGTTGAATATTCTAGTGAAACTAAGAGGGTCTTAGCATATAACTGTTCACAAGCATGCACACACTGCACGAGAGCTATAGGGAGATTCCGGACAGATCCTAATCTTTCCGACAGGATGCTGCTGCCATAGAGAATGAGCGACAGGTAAGGGACAGTTCACTGTTTGAAGGCCAACACAAAAATTTTCATTTTTCTTTTAAGTCTTGATTGCTTGAGGACAAGCAAAAACTTGAGTTTGGGGGTGTGTTGAGTGTGTAAAAGTTTTATTATTTACACCCTTTTTAACCCATATTTCTGCTGCATTCAAGCATCATTGAATTGCATTTAGGTTAGTTTTCAGTAAAACATCACAATTATATAAAAGGCACAGATTCTACTAAAAGATGGCGTATTTTGCAGGTAGCTGCCATGGTTGACGATGAAGGCAGGCGCAGGGTAGATAAGCAGGAAAGCTGAACTGGACAAGCAGCTGAAGAAGACGAACCTGTCATGGACCTGTCGTGACAGCATGGTGACGGCAGACTTATGAAGAGGAAAAGTCAAGTGGACCTCGATAGATAGAGAAAAATCTGCTCGTCTGTCGTGTGAAAGCCAAATATTTTTCCAAGCCCCGGATCAAAAGATATGTCAAGCCAAAGCTCAAGGAGAGGAAATTCCTAAAAGCTAGGATGCGGCTGGAAAGTAGGAGACTTTAGAGATTTAGTCTTTATTAGAATCTTACTTTTAATTAAAGTTGTAATCCTTGTTACCTTAGATAACTTGAGCCCAAAGCTTATATAAGGGCATAGATTTAACCTAGGAGCATAACCGATATCCCAGAACCGAAACCAAAACCCTGCCGTCCACCTGTCACCGACATGTTCTAAATTTCCCCTAGGGCCACGGGTTGTTTTGTAAAGTAGTTGCAAGGGTTGCTTTGTTTTAGGATTTTTCAAGTTCAATAAAATAAACTTCAAGTTCTTTTATCTTGGTTTTAATATCTTGCAAGAGCATCGGGAGAGCATTGTGAGGTTATCCATTTACTTAGCATCGGGAGAGTTAAGTATACGAAAGAGATAAGAGCGCGTTCTCTAGTTTATAGTTGAACCATCTCGTGCTTAGGGATACGGCGAGGTTAAGTGGCTAAGGAAGAATTCATACACATCGGTGTTCATCCTTCGATTCACGCCGGGAGGTATCATCAAAGACGTGTTCATCGAAAGACTTGTGCCTAGGGATAGGGCAAGGCAGATCTGGGATTCTTGCCAAACTTGAAGTACGGAGTTGGTGTGTCTGCTGCCCGCGACAGCCATCGGACAGACGTCGCGACAGGTGCTGTCGGCGATGGGAGCGACGACAGAACTGGAGATCCTAAGCAATCCAATACCTGCACTACCGAACAATTCAATACCAGCCCATTCTCTCTATCTTGATAACTCAATCCTTTTGTTTACGTCTTTACTTTATTATTTTTGTGACAACTCTCAAATATTTCTTTTACTTCGTGCAGTAAAATAAGGTGAAGTCATTAGCCCAATCCCTGTGGAGACAATATCCGATACTTAGTATCACTTTACTACTTGCGTCGTGTACACTTGCACTACAATTGCGATAGACTATTTTACACGCAACAATGTCTTTGGCACATCCACATCCTTCACCTTCAGCTGATAATACCCTGACCTTAAGTCAATTTTAGAGAACACAGACGCTCCCCGAAATTGATCAAAAAGATCATCAATTCTCGGCAATGGATACCGATTCTTGATAGTCAACTTGTTAAGCTGGCGGTAATCAATGCACATTCTCATAGTGCCATCCTTCTTCTTCACAAACAAGACCGGCGCACCCCAAGGCGACACACTCGGCCGAATGAACCCACGATCAAGCAACTCCTGAAGTTGCGTCTTCAGCTCCTTCAACTCCTTAGGTGCCACTCGATAAGGAGTAATGGACACTGGAGTTGTGTTTTCATACAACTCAATCCCAAACTCCACTTCGCGATTAGGAGGCAATCCTGGCAACTCCTCCGGAAACACACCAGGAAACTCTCGCACAGTCCTGATATCTTGCACACGCAACTCCTTAGAGCTAGGATTCATCACAAAAGTGAGGTAAGCTTCACATCCTTGCCTCAGCATCCTGCTCGCCTCCAATGTAGATACCACATTGGCAAGAAACTTCACATTCTCACCAACCACTACTACCTCATAATCATCCGCAAGCTTCAACGAAACTCGCTTATTCTCACAATCTACTACAGCTCGATGCTCAACAAGCCAATCCATACCAAGGATTACATCAAAACCATAAAAAGGCAATTCCATAAGATCAACATGAAAAACATGATCTTGCACAACCAAAGGACATCTTCTATAAAGCTTTCGAGTCACAACGGTCTCACCAAAAGAACTAGTGACACGCATACCAACATCCAAAGACTCAACAGGTAATCCAAGGAATTCAGCATGCTCACGAAATATGTATGAGTGTGTAGATCCAGAATCAATCAAGGAAAGTAATGAAAAGGATTGCAAAGTAAAAGTACCTGCGATCACATCCGTGTCATTCCTCCCCTCCCTCTGAGCATACACTCTGGCCTGACCACCACCCTCAGGCCGAACAGCTACCACATGAGCCACATTCCTTCCACCATCCTCTCTACACTGGAAGTTACCACGGCCGCGCCCACGACCTCTCTGTGGTGCAACAATTCCAGGAGCACGTCCTTGGCCACCACCGGCCAACAGAGGACACTCTCTCCTCATGTGATCCGCTGATCCACAGTTCCAGCACGAGTTACCAGTCACCACCACAGGAGCCTGGACCTCCCTCGCTGCTCGAGGACAATCACGCCTCAGGTGTCCACGCGACCCACATGTCCAACATGTGTTCGGATCCGCTCTTGCCCTGTCTCCCTGAGCAGGCGCACCTTGCCCTCCACCACCTCGCCTAGCTGCAGACTGATACTTCCGATCACGTCCTCTCTTGTTCCGTCCGCCACCAGAACTATACTCAGCAGTTCGCTTGCCCACACTAGGACCAGCACCTCTAGAAGATAAACTCAAATTCATCTCAATGTCCTTTGCTCTACCAACCAGCACATCAAAGTTAGTGTACTCAGCAGCCAGCATATAGGTCTTTACTTCCGTCACCAAACCATAACGGAAACGTTCACACCTCTCCCGCTCATCAGGGATAAGCTTAGGTGCGTACTGACTGAGTCGGACAAACTGAACCTCGTACTCAGCCACTGACATGCTCCCTT
The DNA here is from genome assembly GCA_958450335.1 of Hibiscus tridactylites. Taxonomy (NCBI): domain Eukaryota; kingdom Viridiplantae; phylum Streptophyta; class Magnoliopsida; order Malvales; family Malvaceae; genus Hibiscus; species Hibiscus tridactylites. The sequence goes on from OY288279.1 coordinate 75,844,137, forward strand.
GAGTAAGAGACATGAATTCCCTTTTCTTCTCATCCAGGTATCGCACACCCAGATACCTCCTCTTGAACGCGTTCAGAAAGAACGTCCAAGTTACATCAGCTTTCGCCATTCCAGAGATAGAGGTTGTCCACCAAGTATACGCGTCATCATGCAACAATGATACCACGCAGCCCAGCTTCTGCACATCATTACAATTCATTTGTCCCAAGATTCTCTTGGTACTTTCCAGCCAAGACTCAGAACCTTCAGCAGACAAACCCCTGAACTCAGTCCCTCCCAGACTGCGCAAACGCTCCAAAGGTAGTCTAGCATTAGCATCTCCCTGATGCCCAGCTCCTTGAGCTCCAGCTACCGCTGCTCGAAAAGCTCCAGCAATAGCTTGTATCAGCATTGTCATGTTAGGAACAGCTTGCCCCTGACCAACTTCAGGTCCAGCGACCCCAGCACCAGCCGCAACACCAGCTCCTTCACCCCCAGCATCACCACCACCAGGCGAAGGAGGTAAATCCACAACGTTTTCAACATTCTCCTCATTCTCATTTTGAGCCATAGCTTGCGTATTAATTCTCGTCTCTCTACGAGGTGCCATTCGCTAAACAATGCAATAAACAAAATCAGGCTCAGCAAGGTAAGTAATCCAAGTACTCAAGCTCATTTCCAATTAAAAACAAATCATTTCATTAGCTTTGATTTGGCAATGGGTCCCTCTAACATGCTTCACCACAGCATACATCACAATTGTATCATACTCACAGTTCACACAACATACTTCATTCAACAAGCATACAAAGCATTCATACACTTATCACCCACACAACCATTCCCAACTACTCGAGAACTCAGCTCTGATACCACCAAATGTAACCCCCTTAGCCCGGCCTAGACGGTTGACCCGAACTACGAAGATTACACGGTGAAAATCAAAGTCAACCCGAAAGTCAACCTTGATTAACGACCCTTTTTTTCTTTTTAAACTTGTCTAGATGCATATTAACCCTAATCATACATTCGGGGAAAACATACTCGAAAACCACGGACATCGATCAGGGACTCAATTGCAAAACATATGAAATTAGGGACCAAATTGTAAATTCTGGAAATTAGAAGGACTTAACCAGCTTTCAAGTTACCTATATGAAATTAGTCATGTTTCATGCTTCTCTACAAAATTTCAACTCAAACGGACATCACAAACTCAACCAATTGCATATACAAACATTGGGACCAAAACGCAAGGATTTCAAAACATAAAACCGTCAATTTCAGTGCCCAACGGTCGGGTGTACCAAAACGGGGATGATCCGTTCCGAAACACGGGACCGTTACGAAACAAGTTTCGGAACAGGGCTTGGCAGTGGCAAAACCGTTTCGGAACGGCTCTACCCGTTTCGAAACGCCAAGGCCATTCCAGGCCCTCTGTTCTGAAACGGTAGCACCCTTTCCGATACGGGCTGCCCAGATTTGCAGATTTTTGCTGGTTTAATACACAATTGAACCATCAAACACATTCCAAAGGCAACTAAAACATATCAGCAAGTCATTCAATACTCATTGAACATATTAGCATCAACCAATCTCAAACATAGCATCAAATGAGGAAAAACCCAATTCTATAGGCATGTATCCTATAAAGAAAATCATGCAACCTTCAATTCACCAAAACCAAAAACCAAAGGCCATTTACATGTTCCAACATCACCAAAATCATAAAACCAGCTTAGGGAGTCCAAAACATCTCCTAAAAACACCATTTAGGTTCTCATTGCCAAATGCCAAAAGCTAAACAAGTTACGAAAATTGTCACCATACATGAGCTTAAGCTTCCACTTAGATTCTTGACCACCTTGCTGCCCCTTTAAGCACTTCAATGCTCTGCATTATTGGTTTAAGAAAAGAGAGAGCGTAAGCACATAGCTTAGTGAGGAATGCTCAATTAAAACATCACAATAATGCATTTATAAAAACACCTTTTCAAGGCCTTAGTTTCAAAACAACATTTATCAAACAATTATGTTTACAAACCAAACATTTCATGCTTCAATCCATCATCATGTCATATTGGCTTACAAGTGATAGTCCATAACATTTTACAACTCAAAACACAATCGACAATCGGATACACGGATTACAAGCGTTGTCCCCTACGCTTCATACACACTACCAATATCAAGGTGAGGCATGGTACAATCACAACCCCTCAACACCACTCATTGGTAGTTGTATAACATCACTAACAAGATCACGGGACACACAACACAAGATCCACACATGGACTTTTAACCACCATTGTGATCTTACAATACACAAGGTCCACACATGGACTTTTAACCACCATTGTGACCTTAACAATACACAAGGTCCACATATGGACTTTTAACCACCATTGTGACCTTAACACTACACAAGGTCCACACATGGACTTTTAACCACCATTGTGACCTTAACAATACACAAGGTCCACACATGGACTTTTAACCACCATTGTGACCTTAACACAAGACCCACCCATGGACTTTTAACCACCATGGTGTTCTTAACCATCTCATTAGTGTACTTGGATGGAGTTTACGGTACAATCACAACCTCTCAACATCCAAGGCGACTTTATTCACGGTGCACCCAATCCTATAGCCGGCTAACTATATCCGATTCAAGTACTTTAAAAACCAACACATCACTTGCCAATATACATCATTTAACATCATTAATTCACTGTTTTAAAGCATTTAACAAGCCATTAAATCAACATGCATCACTATGCATTAAAATCACATTTATCAATGTTCAAAACAAGGATCCCTTACCTTGAGCATCCTTCAACACATGGCTTATAAAACCAGCAATAAACATGCTAAAATATGCTTTAAAAAAACAGAATTTACACATGCAAACAAATCATTTTGCATTCAACCAACTCATGGCTCATCAACAAGAGAGTTTTTTCGAAAACTTACTCTTGAGCTTAGCTAAGTTGTTTAGACTTTAACTAAGCTCCCAAACCTTCAAAACATTGGTTTCAAAGCTGAAAACCAAACTTCACTCACAGATTCCGTTTCGCAAGCTTGCCGAAACACCAATCAAGCTTTCGGAACAACACCACAAGGATCCGAAGGTGTCTCCCCTGTTTTAAACACATCAAAGCAGAGGATTAATGCATCATCATCCATTAATATCTTCAACCAAAACACCTAAACTCGCTGCTCTCATCAACACTCACATTTCGGCTACCAAACACAACCAAAATCACAACCAAACACCTCTACAACACTACCCAGCCAAGATCCATCAACTCCAAACATTCTTATGCATCAATTAACATCCAAAAAGGATCTAATCACGTCCTTATACCTCCAGCCATAGCAGAACATCAAGATCACCCCAAAAACCATCACTAACTCAAGCAAAACTTAGGAAAATCAACCTATTCAGGATTGCATTGATTAAACCTCAATTTCACACCAATTACACATTCAATTTACATCAAAAAGACATCTCAAAACAGTGCCCAATCATTTCATACGAATTTCATCAAAATTAAACCAAATCTTGCATTTTAAAGCCAAGATCAAGAACACAACCATTAAAACCTTTAATAAAACTTAAATCAAGGAATTAGAACTTAGGAATTTCAGTAAAGAACTGAGTATTTAGAGGAGAAGGACGTTCATACCTCTAAATGTGAGTTTCTCCTTGTTTGGAACCAAGATTCTTGAAAATTCAATAAGCAAATGCTAAGGTTTTGATGTATGAATGATTAGAGATCAATTGGAGATTGGAATCTCATTTTTAGATGTCAAAATCAGAGGGAAAAAGGCTGGAGAAAAGTGTTTGGGCTGAGAGAAAAGTTGAGAGAAAAGAAATGGAAAATTTTGAGAAAAGTTAGTTATGACAACAAAATATCTAATTCCCTCCTTTTTCCTTTCATTAAAAACCATTAATTAAATGTTTAATATTAAGAAAAATCTGGAGAAACTCTTATTGGGTAAATTAGCTCCTTAAAGATTCAAAGTTTCAATCCTTTTAAAACAGTCACCAACTTTTCAAAAATTACATTTTAGTCACTAACTTGAAATGTCACATTTCAAAGCCTCATTTTGTAAAATTGATTTCACCACTCTCTTATATATAATAAAAGAGAATTTTAAGATATTTTTCCATATTTTTAATGCATCCCGAACTAGGCTTTCCTAAAAATCACCTTTTTGATTCGAACCGCAATCCGACCGGTCCAGTCCAAACCCAAAACTTCTAAGCCCAAAATTGGGGTGTTACAAAGAAACTCAAAATCTAAAAGGTGTCCTTAAGAAAGGACGGTGTTTAGGAAAATCTTTAAGTAACAAGTTCCAAGTTAGCTCATGATAGTATTTATGCAGACGATGTTTATGTGCTTGCTTTTATGATGATGCAAAGATGCATAAAATTCTTGTAGAAGTCCCTTTCTTCTGACTTAGTTTGATCTTCTGATCTTTGTTTAAAATTTGTCTTAGTAGAAGTTTGCCCCTTAGGCTTCATTGTCCTTATTCTCTTTTGGACTTGAACTTCTAAGCTGAATAATCTTGAATGTCATCTCATTTTTTATTTTTTCAAGGGAAATTTACTTGTATCACCACCGCTGACGGAGGAGAGATTGGAGAAAGGTTGATTCCGGAATTTCATGGACTTATGACCTGAAAATGGAACATTAGTTAGTAATATGTTCAAAAAAATTACCACTTTTACCTGGATGTTCGATCTTTTTCGCGTATTTGGCCTCCTTCATGGCTAAAGGCCTGTCATGATGTTGTTGCCTCCACATTTGGAGTCTTCAGTCTCTTTCATGAACATGTTTATACGTTCAAGACATAAATGTGCTATGGATGCACCTAGCTTTATGCTTAATGCATGTGTCTAGCCTAAATGCATGATGACTTGAATGCATGTACAATGTATGTAGATGATGCATGATGATGGATATGTGAATGGGATTCTGTTTTTTCCCCTTAAACGGATACCCCTGGTTCTCTGCTAGTCATATATTTGCTTCTGATTAAACAGTGCTCAGTGCCTTATCTGTAAGGATGGCCCAACTTTCCTTGGGTTTGATCATTTTTTGAATTACTTCCTCAGGTGAATGCCTCAATATTTTTGTCTAAGACTGCTCTTGAAGCGAACTCGAAGCTTGAAGTATGTTTTCATCTCTTCTTGAAGAGTTGTCATTGTTCTTGTGAACACGTTAGGTTGCCCCCCGATCGGGTCTATAAATCTGTTGTTGGTTCATGGCAGCTCATACTTTTGGCTCTAGCGAAGTGCTATAATCGATAATTGATGTAGCCATCTAGGGTACAGAAGTCTAACTTGGCATCGAAGGCTCGCTTCTTGAACTTGTCGAGGAATGTTCTCAGATTGCGGCCTCGTAGGGGCATGGTGTTGGGCTCTTGTATAGGTTTAGCGTGATGAGTGTTTTATCCAGTATTTGCTGACACGGGGCATCCCTGGAACCGGTTTCAAGATTTAAAAATGCATATGCAAGGTGCGTGTCCTAGATGTGGAAGTATTGATTCATGGTTCAACTTCTGAATTTACGGGATTTATTCGCAACTTTTGAATGTTGCATCGATATCTAGGGTACTAGATTTTCTCTCGATGATAATTTCTCAAATAGGGACCAGACGTGAATCAATACTTCATGCTGATGAAATGCAAAAATTAAAATGTTACAGTGGTGTCATGTAATCAATGTGGAATGAATGACCATATGCAGTGAGATCACCAAAGAGAAAAATGGGTTAGTTCATAATAAAAGAATTGAATGAATAAATCAAGCGATGAATAGGACAAAAATTAGCAGTAGAGAAATTGCACATATAGCAAATAAAGGCATAAAAACCTAAACAAGGCGACTGCTAAACGGGCAGAGTTTCAACATGGCTCTGAAAGGTTGGCTCCTACGGCTCACTATATGTGGTTCTAGTTCTAAAGTAACGGTACCCGAATTGTCGCTAGGACATCGATTCGGGAGGATACATTTCCCTATGTCTGCACAGAGACAGAGGTCTCACGAAGACAAAGGGACCTATATCCCGGAAGTGTTTCACCATCCTACACGGAGAGAGTACCTCACGAAGGCGTGGTTTTTCGCTCCCACTTATAGGACAGATGTAACCCCCTCATCCCGGTCTGGCCGGATGACCGGTCCGAGTAAGCTACACGGGAAAACCGAGTGAAAACTCCCTAAAGAATTCCCCCTCGGTTAGCGACCCTATTTTTTTCATTTTAAATCTTGTCTAGATGAGTATTTAATCCTACGTGATAATACAGCGGAACAACATTCACGAGGCAAACAAACGAACTCAGTCCAACATCTTACAGCCCAATTTTAAGCTTTAACTACAGGCGGTATCGATACCCTTAAGGGGTGTATCGATACCCCTTGACTAGGTTTAAGCTTTAACTGCAGGCGGTATCGATACCCTTAAGGGGTGTATCGATACCCCCTTGACTTGGTCAATTGGTCAAAATCAACCCGTAGAGACCGTATCGATACACCCAAGGAGTGTATCGATACCCTCCCCAACGGTTGACTTCCCACGGTCAACACTAAGATGACGGCGTCGATACACCAGAGGCCGGTATCGATACCGAAATGGACAGTAGCTCCAGTGGCCAAAATGGTATCGATACACCCCTCAACTGTATCGATACACGAGGCCTGAAACAAGAAGGTGGTATCGATACCGTACCAACCGTATCGATACCCCTGCCACGAACTTGCACGTTTGAGCCGATTTAAGGCACAAGGAGGTCCCTAAATCCCTCTAAAACCCCAACCAACACACTAACATCAATCCTAAGGCAAATCAAACATAATAGCATGCTTTAACTTGAAATCAAAGGCACAATCCAACACTAGATGATACACAAACCATACAAGCAACATAAGCTTTCAAGCATAGCATTCCAACAAAAGGCATTTCAACATTTAAGGTCATACATGGTGCTCAAAGGCCTTAAAAGGCACATGATAAGCATAAAGAGGTTTGCACTATAACAAGGCAACCTAAACGTCTATAGACATGCCACCACACACAAGCATACATCAAAGCATAACATGTTTTACAAACCAAGGCCAAATCAAAACATCAACATACACCCAAACTCAAACAACAATACCTATCCCATTGCTTAACTATTACATTCTATCACTTAAAATTCATACATTGAGCTCACCAAAGCAACACTTGGAGACCATTCCTTGCCCTTGCTACCCACAAGCTATTGATCTGCATTGTCGAACAAAAGAGAGCGTAAGCATAAAAGCTTAGTGAGGGTAAGCTCATAAAACAAACCTTCGACAATGTATGGTCCAAGCACGAGCAATTTCCATGATAAAATGCATGATCTTACCTCAGATCCGCAAAAGCCAAAATGACCATGATGCATGAACATATAATCAACATTATGCCATGCTCAACAACTCATAAGCTCACGTACAATGATACATAACTCAGTGCATTAACCACATCATATATCAATTCATAAAGGGCATCACATTTCGTATCATATAAGCATATACACATGGTCTCATATTGGTATACACATACAACCTCATATTGGCATCTAGCTATGACTCGAATACGCGGATAACCCATTGGAACACATTTCCAACAACAACATTACCTCGGTGGGATTACACTCATCACCGGCTCTCACGGAGGGGATTCCACTCATCCTCACGCCCCGTCGATGGGATTCCACTCATCATCGACTAGTATAAATATTTTCGGGCGTACCCGTACTCCTCCTTGGTGCCTTAACGCCACCAAGGCCACGCGCGTTTTGACTCTCGTGTGCACACTCATCCTAATGATCGATCATTGTACCCAAGCATACTAGTGCCAATATAAATTAAAATCCACATCATCTCACTACATCAAATTCAATATAATTTCCGTGCTTAGCACGTACTCACCATGATTCTCAAAATCATTCAACCACCACATAACCTCATTTCACAAACCCACATTACGTGTATTTCATCCAAACAATTATCACATCATATATCCACATTATATTTGTCATCAACATGCATATAACCATTGCATTAAGCCATACTTCAACATACATGTATATCATATCATACATAATCATCACGAGGCAAACACCAATTAAAGAGTGCATCCAAAGTCTCTAACTAAAGCTTAGGATTAGGCTACCACCCTAATCCTAACTCTAGGTGGGTCTACCAAGCCCAACCTAGTTCACATGCTTGAACCAACCACTTAAAAACCAATTTAAAAACATTAACCACTCACCTCTACCTCCAAGCTCAAATACTACGCAACCATGGTCTTCAATTTCCGGATTTGCTCCCAAGGCTTCACCAACTCAAAACCTCGCTTCTAATCACCTCAACACAAGCAAAACAACCTCGAATCAACTCAAACATCAAAGTAGCTAACCCGGAATACAATTTAAACATCAAACCCAACATTTCAAGTCATGACCAAACCCCAACTTTATCAAATCCGAGCAGCCCATAAACCTTGACCAAAAACTCAACTTTCCAACACATTCTATACTCACAAATGATCGCTAAATTCAGCCACAACATCAACCCATAGGTGCAAGCCAAGCTCCAACAATTTACAACCCAAACAATCACCAAAATTCCCATTTTCGCACTCCTATCTTACCCAGCAGAAAATTCCATTTTCAAACACCCAAATGACATCTAAATGGTCCCAAAACATCCCCCCTAGCATACATATACCATCAGCCCTCTAATTACACCCTAAAACCCACCAAAAATCAACTTTTTGACACCTTAAAAATGGGTCTAAGAACCCACTTTGGATCTTCATTAAAATTCAACCAAATCAACATATAATGTGCATTTTAACATGATTAAACAAAGCCTCAACTCAGTTTATCAAAACAACATGCAAAACCCCTTAAAAACCCAAACTTTAATATAAACCCTAATTTTCAAAACTCCATAACTTTAAAATCTAAGACCATAGGTAGATAGGGGATAAAGAGGAGAGTAAGAAAACATGTTTACCTTTCAAAAAACTCTTGAATCTAAGTTGAAATCGAATGGAATAGTAGTTTGGAGTTTGAGAGAGTTTGGAATGGGGGATAGAGGTTTTCACGTTGGAATATGGTGAAAAGGGGAGAAGATGACAACTTCCAAAAGTTGTCATCCTTTTTAAAATCTTTTGGGTAAAATTGCACTGTAGGTCCCTCCCTTTTTATTAAAGCTCAATTACACCACATTTTAGGTTGAATTGTTTTAATTATATTTTATTGACTCGAACTATAAACCCGGCTAACTTTTAGCCCCAAAACACGGGTGTTACAACAGAGCTCGGGTATAGAGCTCATGATATGAAAACTCGGAAAATAAATTTATAAATTTTTTTGTAAAAAGTTTAGAAAAAAGGGGATCACAAATTAATTAAATCGAATTCATAATTTCCACCTATAGACAAAAAGTAATCGACTTGTGGCTTGACTCTCTAAAAAAGGTCCCCAGCGGAGTTGCCAAGCTCTAACAACGGGTGAGTCGCCACCAATCTTTTATTTTTTTTACTTTAGGTGCGATTGGAACACCTGAAAACCCGATTATTTTAATAAAACTTGTTTTTGTTGTTTTTACTAAAATAACGAGTTTTGGTCTGCGAAACCAGAAAATAGGTTCGGGAGTCGGTTACGTGTGGGGAAGGATGAGCACCCCCACAACGCCCAAAAATTGGTACCAGTCAATAACGTAATGTCTTAATGGTGGAATTATGAATTCGAATATAATTTATCAATGTGATCCCTTAAAATATTTAAACGAATATTTGTTTGTAGAACAGAAAATGTACACCCCAACAACCGGGGCATAATTTTCGTATATAAAAGGAATTTACACCCCTACGTTCGGGGCATGATTTTTGGTAGATTCCCGACTGAAGGGAATTTACTTTAAAAATTATAATTTAAGATTAAAAATAATACTTTTGTAATAGGGACTAAAGGAAAGCGGCACCCCTATGTTCGGGGTAGGTTTTTCATGATAACCCCTAATAAAAAATTTTATTTAAAATTTAATTAAACAAATATAAATGAATAATTTATTCAAACATTGCATAAAATAAAATATAAAAACATGACATAAAAAAACATACCAACAAATATAAAAATATCTTATATTGCATACAAAGATATTTATTTCAAGAAGACAACATTAAAATAAATACAGAGGCGAGGATCAAAATTTACCCTACTAGAAGCTCGAAATAAGAACTTCACTCGACCCCTAACAAGATCTCCGCATCACCTCACTATAACTCAAAAATTAATTCGAACGAAGCTCGTCAGGGCCTCTGATCGAACTAACTGTTCGAACCATTAAAAGGGCACTGCCCCTAAGGTTCGAAAGGAGCACTGCCCCTAAAACTTGCGCCATTTCTATGGCTTCATTTTTTGTGTGTGGCCGTCTGTCCCCATATGTGCAAAGGCTCCCCCTATTTATACTAATTGGGGGTGGATGATGAGTCAACTTGGTGAGGACGTGGGTGGTTTGCATGGCACCCACGCAATTTTGCGTTTTCTTCTTCTTTTTTTTGTTGTTTTGTTTCTTTTAATAAGATATAATAATATTACATAATATTATTATTCGAACAAAAATGATCAGTTATAGTTCGGACATAAAATGAGTATTACATGATTTTTTAATAAAAATAATAATTTACTAGTATTAGATTAATGGCCAAATCGATCTATAAAATGAATGTTGATTGCTTTTATTAATTAATAATTAAAAAAGGAATTAAAGAGGACAATCATAAACACAAACACACTTGTAAGTAGGTTGAGCAGGTGTTCCTCCCTTCTCAACACATTGCCCACCCATGGATTGGTGCTTTTGGTAACACATATTCTTACAATCACTAAGCACACAATTACTTGGATCCAACACCTCTTGACATCTTCCTCCTTCGGTCTGAGGTACCATTGAAATAACTGCAAAATCAAACATTCAAATTAATTTCAAGATTTTTTTATTTAAAAAAAGATTCAAAAGTCGAATTTAACTCTTTGAATATGGTGACATCTTATTGAATAATTAATTTATTTTATTAGATTAAAATTAGGACTAAATTGATATGTTGTATAAATATAGAGGACCAAATGTGTAATTATACCAATTTGTTTTTAACTGCCACATCATCTTTCCATTAGGATTTAACGGCAGGTGGCTACATTGGAACCAATTAAATAGTTATGTGGTATATTTAACACAATTGAAAATATAGTGGTCAAATCGACACCAACCCCATAGTTCGGTGATCATTAGTATATTTTACCCTTTAAAAAAGATAATTTGAAGTTTAAGGTCTTCTTTGGTAAACATCATTTTTTATCTAGAATTGGAGGATTGAACAAATTTTAGATGTTTGACCAGCCAAATCTATTAATTTGAATGTTTGGTAAACAGATGATTGTAACAACATATTGAGATAAATCATCTCAAATTGAAAAAAGTTATTAAGAGGAGCTTGTTGAGTTTAGATGATTTGACATAAGAGCTGTAAATACTCTTTTATTCTTAGCAATTACAAAAAGTCTCCAAGCAACCTAAATTTAACCTTTAGTATTCTAATTTGAAACAAAAAAAAAACAATTACATTTTCTATTGTTGTTTAATATAATAATTTTGTATGTTCAATATTTTGTTTGATCAATTTGTTCCACATATTTTATGAGCTAGCCTATGTATTATTTTGCATCTAATTTAATAATAGGGTATAATGAAAAAAATAACATATTAATAAGTTGACATATTTGTTGTTACTAACTAATTCACATGGCTATATTTGTAAACTAATACTTTTTTATTTATATTGTACTTAGTTTATATTATGATAAGAAATAAGAAGAAGAAAAACACATGAAAGGTTTAACCTAAGACCTTATGGAGAGGGTATGCATCGCCTAACCACTAGGTTAAGCAAGGATTTGGATATGTTTGATAAAACTAATATTATATTAATAATAACATATATATTTGTAAAATAATATAAAAGTATATTTTTAACATCAATGGTAAAATCAACAAAAATATTTTAATTTTATAAAAAAATATTTACAATTTATATTTTAATAAAATAAATAAAATTAATTTATCGATCACAATCTAATCTGAATATTATTTATATATATTATATCAAAATCAAATATTATTCTCATAAAATAATAAAATTAATCACATCATTTAATCTAAATTTTAGTAGTTAATTATTTTATATTATATTATATCAAACTCAAATATTAATAAATATTTAAATTCTAAAATGTTATAAGTTATTTTATTACTATATTCTTATAATATTTTAGAATTTAAATATATATAATTTTATAAATATATATGTTATGATTAATATATTCTTATAAATGTTATGATCGATATAATTTTATCCCTTAGAAAACATTTTTGTATTTTTTTTTCTAATTTTTATTGTCATGGTATAACCTAAGTATATTGAATCCCTATGGTTGATGGCTTTCCTCGCCATATCCTAGTAATGCCATTTGGGTTAACTAATCTTAAATTAGTGTTCCACAGTTTTCAATCAAGTTCAATAATTCGATTTTTGAATAAAAAATAATAATTTACTAGTATCTTTTTATCGGCAATAATTTACTAGTATTAGATTAATGGCCAAATCGATCTATAAAATGAATGTTGATTGCTTTTATTAATTAATAATTAAAAAAGGAATTAAAGAGGACAATCATAAACACAAACACACTTGTAAGTAGGTTGAGCAGGTGTTCCTCCCTTCTCAACACATTGCCCACCCATGGATTGGTGCTTTTGGTAACACATATTCTTACAATCGCTAAGCACACAATTACTTGGATCTAACACCTCTTGGCATCTTCCTCCTTCAATCCGAGGTGCCATTGAAATAGCTGCAAAATCAAAACAATCAAATTAATTTCTAAACTCTCATATAAAAAACAATTCATAATTCAAATTTAATTCTTCGAATATGGCTGATATATCTATTAATAGTTGGACAAAACCATATCCTACTGATATAATTATAATTGAATCAACCTAAGAATATTTTTAACACGAATAAAGAAAACAAACCAGTGAAAAGAAGGACAAAGATGACAGCATGAGTAAGAGTAAATTTGGCCATTTTTTTCAAGATTTTGATGAAAATTTTGCCTTGTTTGATTTGGCCTCGGAGGCTTTGAGTTTTATATTTACACTGTGCACATACTCCGATCTCCATGCATGTACCAATTGAATTAAAATATAGAAAGATGTTAATGTGCCATATAAGGAATATAAAATATTACCAAAATTGGATTAATTATCATCTGATGTGGTTTTACTTAAATAGAAGTAAAATTCAATTTGGATCTTTTGATTTCTTCCCACGACATTCCTAAAATTGCTTTAAAAGTTTCTATTTTGATTTTTTTTCTTTTACTCAAAAATTTGTTGAACGTGCTTTTAAATTTTTTATTGACGTAATGTCAAAAAACACTCCTAACGTTTTATTAAATAGTCGTTTTGGCTTATTTTTGGAGCACTTTGATCTTCAATGTTTCATTTTAAGTCAAAATAATTTCTCAATGGATGAAAATCATTAGTTTAACCAACGGTAAACACCTTGAAATGACATGGCAATCCTACATGGCTCATACATTGAATGATTAAGGCGTGAGCTATCCCTAATAAAGGTTTGAGTTTGTTCTCTCTCAAGGTCAAATTGCAAAATCTATATAAATGTGGCATTGTTAAAATAATGTATGATGTCGTGTAGCATTTTCACGCCATATAAAGGTGTTTACAGTTAGTGAACTAGCGATTTCTATCCATTGAGGGGTCATTTTGACTCAAAATGAAACGTTGATGATCAAAGTGCTCTAAAAAATAATAGGGGCCAAAATAACTATTCAGTCCAATCATGGAGGCATTTTTTTTGGCATTATGCCTTCCTTATTTAAGTCATGTAACCCAGGCTAGTGGGGTCCTAACCTCCCAAAAATTTCAAATTTAGTCTTTAATATTTTTAAAATTTTAGTTTGACCCCAAGGTTTTTATTATATTTTAAATATCTTTTAATTGAATCCCCTTCTAAGAAAAATTTAAAAGTTCTTATTAATTCTCAAATTTTATGAAAATTTTAGTTATATATTTTTTGAAAATTTTAAATTAAACCCTTCAAAAAATTTAAAAATTTTAATTTAGATTTCCAAAAATTAATTTTTTAAAATAAGTCCCACCAAACTTTGTTGCCAAAATCCTCCCTTGAAGATTATTCTAAAACAAATCTATTTTCCATACTAAATAAAAAATAGGGTAAGCTATCTCTATAGCCTCTTAACAATGAGTAATACTATTTTGACCACCAAATTATAAATTGTCAACCTTATCACTTAATTATTTAAATAGTATCAATCAAGCCATTATTTGTTACAGATTAACAGACATGCCGACATAATAGTTAAGGACATTTGTATAATTCTGTGACGAATAATTTAGTTAGTTTTGATGTTAAAAGGCTTAAAGTCTGATTTTCTTCAATCTTGACAGTGATTGATTGTTAAATTTGGAATTTCTTATTTCTCTTTTCGATGACAATGAGTAGTGAGAGTTTTGAATTTAGATGTTTCAAATAATTTTTCCCACTTTTCGCAAATTTGAACAATGATATATTTTTTCTTATTTGGTATAAAATTATGGGTGTGGACCATAGATGATGTGGTTGGAAGAGTTCATGGGATAATTTTTCGTGTCAACCAGAGAGTAAAATTTTACATTACAATCAAATAATTATGTTTGATTACTGTATCTATTTTTTTAACCTTGAAACGATATTGAGTTTTATTGATTTAAGGGAAGGTATAACCCTAGTAATACAACCAGTCAAAGAAAGAATTTTAGGACCAATCAAAGAGAGAATTTTGGGGACCATGCCCACCAAAAACTCAAACATAAAATAAAAGAAAAAGAAAACTCAAAGGTGCAATAACAATTGAAGTCTTCTTTTGAATCTGACGTCCACCATCCATAGTAACCCAATAATCGTTAACAATATCTTTTTCTTTTTATCCAACTAGACGCTTTAAAGACGATAAATGAGTGTGGAGCAAACCAAAACAAATTTATAGGCTGCTTCGTAAAATAGACCTAAATATATAACAAACAACCCCAAAAGCAAACTAACCGCTGAAAGACCACCAAAAGGAGAGTTAAACATCCTTCGAGAGGAGAGTTAAAACGTGTCACAAAGGCAAAGAAACATACGCAAAATATGCGAAAAGAAAAAAGTCAAACAAAAGATATTTTTATTAAAAATTAGAATAAAAATAAAGAAAAATAACAAACCAAAGTTGGACATGAGAAAACAATTATAAAAATAAATATCGACGGTCGGCGACCAACTCAAAACTGATGTCATAACCAACAAAAATTAAAAGAAAAAAAAAAGAATTTTACTGCTGGTAGGGAAAAAAAAAGGAAGACTAGGATTTTTCTTTGATTCCTGTATCTGTTATACATCTCAGCATGTGTATGAGATACAATATGTTATAATCCTTCAAATGCATCGGATACAACATTGGTAGCCGAGTCAAGATGAAGTTGGTACGAATGTTAAATGTCCAATCTGGGTGGGAAGTACAGACCAGCAAAACCTTCAGCTTTAATTTAGTTGTAACTTAACATATAACCAATTCTCTTTCTTTCTTAAGCATTACAAACTGTTTTTGTTGTTAGGGTTTTTGTTTTTTTATAAGAATTATTATATAAGGTTGTCCATCTCCATCTTGTTGCAAATAGTTTTCATTTCTTTTGAACGTACTCGAATTCCCATCTCTTGTTATTCATATCTCCTCGATTACCAGAGGCACATTTCAGGTCTGTTTTCTTTCATAAGATCATCATACTATTATTATTATGTTATTTTTCCATGCAAATTAAAATTGCATCATTCGAGTATTAAACAGTAAATACACATATGATAATAAGCCAAAGTGTTTATTTTGAGAGCATGTTATATCAATGATAACGAATGTGCCTTGTGAATGTAAATATCACTCTACTTAATAAAAAAAATGGTAACGAATGTGCAAACGGTTAATCTTTGCAGGTCCCTGAAAAGAGAACCAGAAACAAAAGCTTGTTTAAAGAGAGGAGGTGACAATGGAAAAACCTGCAGGCCAGACTGCAACCACTTGTAAACCCTTGACCACATTTGTGAAAACAGACTCCAACACTTTCCAAGAGATTGTGCAGCGGTTAACAGGTCCATCGGAGAGTGATCCAACACCAGCAGCAGCAGCCACCAAGGGTCCCGGTTTGAAAAGGCCGATTTCCAAACTCCATGAGAGAAGGCAAAACATGATGAGGCCGAAACTTGAGATACTTAAACCCCCATTGTGCTTCAAACCTGCTACATCACCAGGACGATCGGGAAGCTCGAGCCTTCTCACAAGTCCGGTCACTCCGTCGTCAATTTTCTCCAAGCTAACCTTGCTGGAAGACGGAATGTTGGAAGAATTAGCGAGAAGCGCATTGAACAGGGAAGAAGAAGAAGAAAAGGCTATCAGAGAGAGACGGTTCTATCTGCATCCGTCACCGCGGTCAAGAGCAGGGAAAACGGAACCGGAATTACTTGTTCTGTTTCCTCTTACATCTCCCAGAATAAACGATAAACCATGACTTAATGATGCATGGAAGAATCATAAAATGGACATGTTCAATAGAATTGGAGTGCAGATGGAATGCCAACATGAAGCATTTACGTCATGAAAGCTATACTCTCTGCAACGTAGCAAGTTGTGATTCGCTTTCAATCTCACCATAATTCTCTTCTACCTACCATCAGACATATGTGGTCACTGGTCAACATATATGACGTTTATCAATATACCTACATCGGGTTGATGTATGATAGAAAAAAAATGAATACCGACAGAGTGGAACAAGACCATGCTTCTTGTATAATGAAATTACCTTCAACATTTTTACGCATTAAATGTTACAAATAGGTGGAAGAAAAATTGTTAGACTATGATAGAGAGGAAGAGAAATAGAATGCTATTACAAGAGTACAATCCTTTATATATAGTTGTAAGTGACTATTCGAAAGATTACAACTCTACATTTACATCCATTCATCATGCAAAAGTTACATATATTCATCATGAATGGTTACATCCGTTCATTAATATAGGTTCATGAAAGTTACACCTATTCATGAAAATATTAAATTATAATTTTCAACGCTCCCCCTTAGTTTTTAATTTTCTTGATAACGTCAAGGCTTTCACGCATTCTTCGAAAATCTTTAAACTTGAGAGGTTTTGTAAAAATGTCTATAACTTAATTTTGAGTCTTTACAAACTTGAGCTCCACTTCTTTCTTGGCAATATGTTCTCTAATAAAATGATATCTAGTCAATATGTTTGCTTCGATTATGGAACACTAATTTTTTTTGCAAGTGCTTGTGCAGACTTGTTATCAATGCAAATTTTAGTACGTCCTTCTTTTGGCAAGTGAAGTTCTTTTACTAATCTTTTAAGCCAAATGGCTTGACAAGTACAAAAAGTTGCTGCCACATATTCTGCCTCACATGTGGAAAGAGTCGCAATGGATTGCTTTTTTGAACTCCAAGAGATGGAAAAATCTCTCAAGAAAAACACAAATTCGGAGGTGCTTTTTCTATCATCAATGTCACTGGCAAAAATCACTATCTTGAAAACACTTGTCGATGTGGTTGTATCATGCACGTGTTTTAACCCATATAATGCCTTTTTCAACCTTAGACATTTGTCTTCTTGCCCTTTGACTTTGTATCCAATGGGTTGTTCAATGTAAACTTTCTCTTTTAAGAAATCATTAAGAAATGCTGATTTCACATCAAGTTGATGGATTTTCCACTTTTTTTGAGCCGCTAGAGAAATAATCAATCGAATGGTTTCAGTTCGAGCAACTGGTGCAAAAAAAATCATCATAATCGATCCCATGATTTTTCTTATAGCCTTTAACAACAAGTCTAGCTTTGTATCTCACCACTTCTCCACTTGAGTTCTTCTTTTTCTTAAAAATCCACTTGACCTCGATAGCTTCATGACCTTTTGGAAGTTCTGATAACTCCCAAGTGTTGTTCTTCTCAATTGATTTTATTTCTTCATCCATGGCTAGTCTCCAACTTTCATCTTTCACAGCATCACCGAAGTTAAATGGCTCACTATCTACAAACAGACAAAATAAGTTATTGATAACTTCAGTGGAGTCGTACAAATCCCTGACACTTCTGAATTTGTGTGGTCTTTCACTTCAGCTTTCTCCAGAACTAGAATTTTCTTCGAAAGTTTTTTCATGGATCGAAGTAGGTGAAGGTGGAGGAGTCATGTCTTGTGGAGGGTTCACAACTAGTGGTGGAGTCACATCTTGTTCTTCCGCAAAATACGGAAAGAAATCATAGGTTGTTCTTGTTGTGCTTCCCAATTCCAACTTGTTTGTTCATCAAACTCAACGTCACAACTTATAATAATCTTTCCATTACTTGGATTGTACAACTTGTAGCATTTGGAGTTTGAATCATAGCCAATGAAAACATATTTAGAACTCTGATCATCAAGCTTTAATCTACCTTGGTCGGGTACATGTGCATAGCAATGCTACCAAACACCCGAATATGTCTTACACTTGGCTTTCTTCAACTCCAAGCTTCTTAAGGAGTTTCATTATCCACATTTTTTTTGTTGGCGAACGATTGGATAGATAAATTATACATGAAACAGCTTCGGCCCAAAATTTCTTGGGTATATTCTTTGCCTTCAACATCTTGCCATGTTATGAATGGTCCTATTTTTCCATTCTGCAACACCATTTTGTTGTGGGATCTGGGCATTTTCAAAGGACGACGAATTCCATTTGCTTCACAAAAATCATTAAATTCATTAGAAGTAAATTCGCCTCCTCTATCGGACCTTAGAGATTTTATCACATAGCCACTTTCTTTTTCAATGAGTGCTTTAAAAATTTTAAAAGCAGCGAAAGCTTCATATTTTTGCTTCAAGAAGTACACCCTAGTCTTCCTACTGTAATCATCAATAAAAAGCAAGAAGTATCTACTTTTACTGAATGATGGCAGTTTGATGGGTCCACATACATCAATATGAACAAGTTGAAGGGGCTTGATCGCTCTTGATGTTGCTTCTTTTGGAAAACTTGACCTTGCATGCTTGCCTGGAAAACACGCTTCACACAATAGGTTAGGGTGACTAATGGTTGGAATTATATTTACAATCTTCTTTTCTCCAAGCATTTTGAGGGCTCCAAAATTCAAGTGACCAAATCTCATGTGCCAACACCAAGCTTCATTTTCCATGCTAGCCTTCAAGCACTTTGCATCAATCGTCTTGAGATTCATCAAGAACATTCTATTCTTCGACATTGATACTTTAGCAACCAAGTTGGCATGTTGATCTCTTAGCCAAAGACAACAATCTTTCATATGAATTTCATAACCCTTTTCAAGGAGTTGTCCCAAACTCAAAATATTACTTTTTAGCTTGAGCACATAATAAACCTCGGTAATAAGGCTATGGCTCCCATTCTTTAGAGAAATTAAAATTGATACTTTTCCTTGAGTTTGGACTTTCAAGGAGTCTCCAAATGAAACATTGCCTTTAAATTTCTCATCAAGTTCCACAAATGCCTCTTTGTCTCTACACATGTGATTGCTTGCTCCGTTGTCAAGGTACGATATGCTTGCATCATTTTTCTCCTCATTCTTGAGTGCTAGCAAAAAAGTTGTCTCTTTAACATCTTGTTGATCTTCAATGAGATTGACTCTCTCCTCATTTCTGCTTTCATTTTTGGCATTCCCAAGAAAAATGTCCAAATTTCTGACAATTATAACATTCAACATCAGACTTGTCATACCTCTTTTCATTCGATCTTTGATAATTAAATCTTTCTCTTCCTCTTGATATTCCTCGGTTTCTTGATGATGAGCTTACACCATTGTTTGTACGATCTTCATGATCATTTCTTCTACATCCTCATTGGCCATAACCTTGACCTCGTCCACGTCCTCGTCCCTTTTGGTTCTTTTCTTCTCGATTGTTTTTCAAAAACACCTTGGCTTTGAGGGCTTGTTCAATGGACTCATCATGTCTTCTATTGAATCTATCTTCTTGAGCTTGAAAATCACCCATAACTTTTTCAATAGTCATAGAGTCTAAATCTTTTGACTCAATGGCACAAACCACATAATCAAACTCTGGAGTCAAAGAACGAAGGATCTTTTCAATGACACAGACATCTTCTATAGTTTCTCTGTATCTCTTCATTTGATTAACAATAACCACCACCCTTGAGTAATAATCTGAAATGGAATCGGATTCCTTCATTCGCAAGGTTTCAAACTCACCTCGTAATACTTGGAGTCAAACCTTCTTCACTTTCTCAACTCCTTGGAGAGAATTTTACAAAATCTCCCATGCTTCCTTTGCGGTGATGGCATTTGCCACTTTTACAAACATCGAATCATCCAGACATTGGTGAATGAGGGTGGGAGCTTCTCGATCCTTCATCCTTATTTTCGTCAAAGCCTCATTTTCTTGTCGTGACAATGACGCTTCGTCTTGAAGAGACTCGTAACCATAGCGAGTGATCTCCCAAGCATCTTATGCCCCAAGTAAAGCCTTCATACGGAGACACCAATTTTCATAATTATCTTTTGTAAGACGAGGAGATTAAAATGAAAACATACCATTGTTGGTCATCTTCTTTTACTATCGAACCAAGCTCGTGATACCACTTTGTTAGAAATAAGTGGAAGAAAATTGTAAGACTTTGATAGAGAGGAAGAGAAATAGAATGCTATTACAAGAGTACAAAATTTGAATGATTTGTTCCATCACTGACAATCCTTTATATAGAGTTGTAAGTGACTATTTGAAAGATTACAACTCTACATTTCCATCCATTCATCATGCAAAAGTTACATCTATTCATGATGAATGGTTACATCCATTCATTAATATAGGTTCATGAAGATTTACACCTATTCATGAAAAATATTAAACAATAATTTTCAACATTAAATTGTCATTTTTAATGTCTTTTAAATGTTTATTAAAATTCTCAATGACTCGCCAACAAACAGTTAGTCTAGTGGAATGAGACATTAGATATCTTAAGCAAGGTCAAGGCCTCAGGGCTCGAATCTTGGCATTCTGAATGGAGAAAACTGAGTTGGGAGGGTCATCCCCATAATGGACCTCTGCAAAATCATGTTTAGATTAATAGGTGAGTGGGTTAGAAACCATTAGTTAAACCAAAAAAATTCTCAAGGATTCAACAGACAATTAACCATTTTTTAAATCAAAGGGTTTTCTAAACATGTCATCATAAACCCTAACCACCCTTCCCTATAAGCTGTTGTAGTCGTCGTGAGGAGTGGAAAGTGAAGAGAGTGACGTCCTATTGTTAGAACGACACCAATGGAAAGTGAGGCGGGAGATGCAGTAATCATGAACAACCTTTCTTGTCAATTTTATTTGTACCGTCGCTAACGGTTCGTGCATGGTTGCATGAAAGGTCTTTGAAATTTAGGTCATCACTGGAGATTAGATAGAGGATTCGTTAACCTTTCGTTCAGTTTTTCTTGATAAAGAGAATTCAAAAAAGGGAGGAACGACCAGCCCATCATTTGATGGATAGAAATGTTAAAACTATGTATATGTAAAGCCACGTTTATTTAAAATCAAATGTAAAATGTAGGGAATTTTGGTTGGGTCCTGCCATAATCTCATGAATAGAAACTGTATGTCCCTTCTAATGCTTCTATGTATGTCCCAACACTAAAAAAATGAGTTTATAGTTAGTGTTTAACTTTTAGAGTTTAGGGTTTAGTTTTTAGTGTTTAGGATTTAGGAAGTAATGTTAGAGTGTAAAGTTTAGTTTTTTAGTGTTGAAGCTTATGTAGGAACACTAAGAAGAGAAAGAATTTTTGTTCTAATCTCATACCCTCTCTTTCCATATATTCTAAAACTATCTTAAAATATTTTTATATACGAATTGAACTGGTGTCTTGAATTAATATTATTATGGTGATTTTTGTGTACGGGTGGTAATTTAATATGAATCCGATGAAAACAATCTGATCTAATTTCAATTGGAAAAATCCAAATCCGAAAAAATGTCCGAGTTCTAATGGGAGGCGAACCGGATATGGATACTGCCATGATCATATCCAAATCCAATCCGAGTACGATCCATATCCGAGTCTAAATCAAAACATTTATGACTTTTAATTCTTTAAAACAAAATATTATGTATAATATTTACAAAATATCATTTATAATATATACATTAAAAAATAAAATGTAGAAAAGTTAACTTAAATATATTAAAAGAGGGATAAACTACACCAGTAGTCACTGAACTATTGAAGTTTTCCTATAGGCTACCGAACTAATTTTTTGGCAAAATCGCCACAAATATTACATTTTTTTCCTATTTTGGAAATCGGTCGTTAATTATTTAACGGTGATCTGACATGGAAATAATTTTTATTTTTTATTTCATTTCCTCTATGCTCTATATATTATTTTTATTTAATTTTTTTTTCAACCAGTAAGGTGGTGACGCTTGTCACCACCTTTCTAGACAAAGAAAATAATAAAAACACATGCTTTGCAAGTAAAAAAAATTGAACCCTAGACCAAAGGCATGTGGGTTAAAGTGTTAGTGTAACACTCCGATCCCGATCTGAAGTACTACATTCGGGTCACCTAAAAATTCGACCCATAAAGTTTCATTTAAAAACCATATATTTAGCCTTTATTCAAAACATTTTATCATCAAATACTTCATATTATTAAATAAACGACATAAATCAATTTAGAAAATAGGAACTCTAAGTTTATACATTGTATATTAAAATAATATTTTAAAATATTATTACAGACTCGACTAAGTAAGGTCCTATGAATACTCGGCCCACTAAATACAAGTATCGTACTCTAGCAAACACAGCTTGCTGGAATCCCAACTGATAGTGCTCTTCGAGCTCCCGATCAATCTACCGACCTACGAACGTAAACAACGATTCCGAGCGTTGGGCTTACAAAGCTCAGTGGTACACATCTACTCTACTCTACTTCATGGTAATCATAAATATAAGCATGTAAGCTAGTACGGGCAATACAAAGAAATAAATAAACACATGGCGTTACCACTAGTCACATAAAAACATACTCAAATCATGCAAGTCATCATACATGGCACACACGGCCCAACCATACCCGAGATATCATCAGATCTTCAAGGAAAAAGCATGCAATGAAGAACCACAAACTTGGAGTGAGACTCGGGACCACACAGCATCAGGAACGTACACTCTGAGCGAGACTCGGGGCCACACAACATCAAGAACATACGCTCTATACTCTGTAATACTTGATTGAGACCCGGGGCCATACAACATCGGGAACGTACACTATATACTCAGAATCCCACATCGAGTATCTTCGAACCCGGGGCCACACAGCATCGGGAACGTATATTCGGAATCTTTTACCATGGTGTTGCAACACTCTTACTGGGTATCCGGATCCCTTCAATCAAGGTGACTCAACCAATCAAATGCCTACTCGGGATACAAGCAACGTGATCCCAAAGATCTCATATCGTTGTTAGTCGTCATTACATCATTTATTTTACATTATCGAGTTGTTAATACATTATGGAGGAGTATATAATTAATCTCATTCATTATCTCCATTAATCCTCGTTATCTCATTTATTAAGGCATAAATCAATTATTAATTATACATGTCAATTTTTATAGATTATTTAGCGTATCGGGCACTAGTACTTAGACGTGTACTAATACTACAATTGCTTACTGGAAATCTCAAATTTCCCCGAGTACTGATACGGGTCGACCCGTACTGATATGGCATTGAATATCTGTAACACCCTGATCCCAATCTTGTAACCCCCTTAGTCTGGTCTAGACGGTTGACCCGAACCGAGGTGATTACACGGGTAAAATCGAAGCCAACTCGTTAAAGCGGCTTCTGATTGACGACCTTTTTTTCCTTTTATCTTTTCTAGATGCAGATTACATCCTATGTGATCACCAAACAGCTTAGGAAGAAACGACATAGCGATCGGATTTCGTTTAGGGGTTTAATTGCACAAACTAGATATTTAGAGACCAAAATGTAATTTCTATAAATTACAAGAACTTTTCTGATTTTAAGGTTACCGTTAATCAATTAGTCATGTTTCATGCTTCTCTATAAATTTTCATCACAATCTGACTAACCAATCACATTCAATTACAATTAAGAAGTTCAGGGACTAAAATGCAACATTTTCAAACTTTAAAAGATGCCATTAATAGAATTAACGGTCACGTATCGGTACGCCTAGGGTCCGTATCGATATACGGGAGGCAGTAACCAAAATTGTAGAAAGGGTTTCGATACACTCCCTCGCGTATCGGTACGCCCTTCAAGCTCGTATCGAAACACTCCCCAACCGTACCGAAACCCCTGTGCAGGAAAGCACAAATTTGGCTTATGCGTATCGATACGCAAGGTCGGGTATTGATACACATACCAGAACTGTCCCAAAAACAGCCCCAAAAACGTACCAAACTTCAACATAACATCATCAAATCACATAGACATGTTTATGGCATCTATTCAATCATATAAGCATGCAATCCCAAGCACGTGGTAACATTTAGTTGATTAACTCAAGCATAGCAAGGCATATAATGAAGCATGCATAAACCACAAACCAAAAGCATACCAAAAAGCAAGATATAACAACAAAACCAAAACAAAGGCCTTTTACAAACCAAATAAACCATATAACACTTGCATCAACATCAAGGAGTCCAAAACACATCTCCCAAAAACAAAACATTAAATCTCATTACCATTTATCATTACTAAAGTAAAAGTATAACACCATACTTGAGCTTATCTATTCCTTGGATTTCTCGAGGCCTTCTTGCTGCCCAAGTTATCTCAATTATTTGCATTGTTGGTAAAAGAGATCGTAACCACGATAGCTTAGTAAGGCATGCTCTAAAAACACCAACACAACAATGCAAGCTTTTAAATCTCTATCTTGAAATCCATTTCAAAAACCATGCTCTTTCTATCTCATGCTTGAAAACCATTTCAAAGAAAATCACCATTTGAAAATCACATATACCATCTATCTATCTATCTCATGTATTCAATCAATGCAAATTTCATGGCAAAGCCACACATGCTTGATATTCAAAGCATTTCAACAATCTCAAATCTCATATGCATTTCTCATAGCATAAAACCATTTCAATATTGGTACATGTGAATCAAAATTCATTCTCATATATCGGCATTTCATATTCTATCTTTACTCGGATATACGGATTAGCTTAACATAAGTCAAGTCCTACCCTGGTGGAATATCGCATCACCGGACTCTCATGGCGGTATCTATCTTCGCCAGAAAGCTTGGGTGTTTCACCAAGACCTACCCCGATGGTATCTCCCATCATCGGACTCTCACTTTGGATCGGGATGGCACTACCCCTATTGCCCGATTCCAAAGAGCATGTATGAATTTTTAGTTTATAGTACACTTTACATCATATTGGTCGACCAATTATATCTGGTAATATTATCATCATTTATGCCAATATATTACATTAAAATCATCATCTCACATATTGTTTTGATGCAACATTTCTAAACACAATCTCATCCCATTCCAAAAACCACAATTAATGCATAGCATTTAATCAAAATCTCAAAACTCTTTGCAAAGTCATTCTATCTCATGGGATCAATATGAAACATCATTTCATGTCATAAATCATGCATAAAACAGTAGGAATTTGTCTATCTCAAATCAAGATCATGTTAAAAGCATTTAGGGGCATCGACCACTTTTCGAGAGCAAATCTAAACATACTTACTTCCGGACTTAGGATGGTGTTTCAAACCAATCCTAAATCCCCAAACCTTGTTTCCTTGTCCCTGAAGGACTTCTAAAACCATTTGCACTCACCGGTAAATGTTTCGCTTGCTTGCCGAAATAATTTCTAGGCTTCTGGCACTTCTAGATCAACACCAAATGCGTCCGATGATGTCTCCCTTGTTCATTACACATAAGAGCAGAGGATTAATGCATTATCATGCATTAAAATCACCAGCCACTCATTCTAACTCGCTGCTCTACTCAAAACTAGCATTTTGGCTATCCGAAATAACCAAAATCACTTCCAAACTTCTTCAAAACAAAGCCCAGCCAAGATCTATCAGTTCAAACCTTTTCTATACCTCAACCAACATCAAAAATCAACATAAACACAACCTTATACCTCCAGCAATAGCAGATCACCATAAACACCTCAAAAACAAAAAATCTAGCATCTCAAACTTAGGAACGCAAATCTATTTGGAATTTATTTGTTAAAACCTCATTCTCAACATCAAATGTCATCCAAAATATATTAGAAATCAACCTCAAAACAGAGCCTAACATAGAAATACGAAAATCACCAAGAATCTTGAATTTAGCAACTATTTCTTGTTTATAACATTAAAACAACTCAAAACCATTAACAAATTATTGATAACTTGGGAATTTCAGTAAAGAACTGATCATTAGAGGAGAAGGATGAAGCTTACCTCTAATGGTTGATCTCTCTTCAACTTGGGCAAGTTTTCTTGAAAATCCAAAGCAAGAATCAAAAGGATTTGATGAAACAAAGATAGGAAATCTTTTGGAAGATAAAATCCCAGCAAACAAGATGAAATTCAGAGGAGAGAAAAGTCTTTGGCTTATTGGAAGTTGAGAGAAAATGAAAAGCGAAAATTATCGTGAAATTAGTTATGAGAAGTCAACTTTAATTTTTCCTTTTTAATTCCCTTTTATTACTTTAATAAAATCATTATTAAAAGCTCCCAAATTAAAGAGAAATCTGATGAAAACAATTGGTAAAATTAGATGCTTAAAGATTCAAAGTTTCATTCTTTTACAAAACAGTCACTAGTCAACTTTTGCAAAAACTACATTTTGGTCACTACACCAAAATGTAATATTTCCAAATCTCCTTTTGTAAAATTGTTTTCACCATAATCATTTATATAATAAATGAGGATTTTTAGATATTTTTCCATATTTTTAAAATACCTAGAACTAGGTGTTCCCTAAACCAACCTCAAGGGTTCGAACCGTTCCCAACCGGCCCGATTCAACATCTAAAACATCTAGGCCCAAAACCAGGGCGTTACAACTCTTCTCCACTTAAGAAATTTCGTCCTCAAAATTTACCTGGTGGAAAAAGGTAAGGAAACTTCTTCTTCATGTCATCCTTCCTTTCTCACGTGGCTTCCTCAACGCTACGATGTCTCCACAAGACCTTGACCAGCTCGATAGTCTTACCCCGGAGAACCTTACTATACGTATCTAGAATATCAACGGGCTCCTAATCATATGTCAAGTCTGGATTCAGCTCAACCTCTTCTACATGCATAACATGCGACATATCCGATCTATACCTCCGAAGCATGGATACATGGAACACATTATGTATCTTTTCTAACTCTGAAGGCAATCTCAACTTGTAAGCAACAAGACCCACACGTTCTATCATCTCATAATGTCCAATGAACCTCGGACTCAATTTGCTCTTCCGGCCAAATCTCATCACATTCTTCCAAGGTGAAACTTTCAAAAACACATGTTCACCAACCACGAACTCTATCTCCTTACGCTTCAAATTTGCGTAAGACTTTTGCCGGTCTGATGTTGCCTTCAAACGCTCACAAATGAGCTTCACCTTCTCGGTGGTTCCTTTCAACAAAGCTGGCATCGAATTAAACTTTTGTCACGTTTCAGCCCAACAAAGGGGAGTTCTACACTTCCTCCCGTATAAAGCCTCATATGGTGCCATTTGAATGCTTGCCTGGCAACTATTATTATAAGCAAACTCAACCAAAGGCAAGTGCTTCTCCCAAGATCCTTGAAACTCAGTAACGCAGTACCTCAACATATCCTCAAGCACTTGGATAACACACTCCGGCTGCCCATCCGTCTGCGGATGATAAGAAGTACTGAAATTCAACCGCGTACCCAAGGCTTGATGCAAACATACCCAAAGCCTCGATGTGAACCTCAGATCCCTATTCGATACTATAGATTTTGGCACCCCGTGCAAACGCACAATCTCATCAATGTACAACTCAGCTAACTTATCCAAGGCATACGTAGTATGCACATGCAAGAAATGTGCACACTTCGTAAGGCGATCCACAATCACCCAAACAAAATTCTTTTTCGATGGCGACAAGGGCAACGCAGACACGAAGTCCATGGTAATCCTTTCCCACTTCCATTTTGGGATTCTCAATGGCTGCAACAACCCAGAAGGAACCCGATGTTCAGCCTTAACTCGCTGACAAACCATACATTTGCTAACGAATTCGGCGACATCTTTCTTCAATCCCACCCAATAGTACTCATCTTTCAAATCACGATACATTTTCGTACTACCAGGGTGCATAGCGAAAGAACTACTATGAACTTAATTAAGAATAGTGCGTTTCAAATTTGCATCATTCGGCACCACTATCCGACTCCCAAAACATAGAACACCATCATCACTAAAACTGAAGTCCGAAGGCCTTCCTTCCGCAATATCCTGAACGTGAGGTACGAGGGAATCATCAAGCAACTGCTTATCCTTGATTATTTGAACAAAAAATGGTTTCACTTGCAACTCAGCAACAAGGCCAACATCTCGCAATATGCTCAAACAAGCAAACATTGCCCTCAACTCCACTGCCACTTTCCTGCTCAAGGCATCGTCCACAACATTGGCCTTTCCCAGATGATACTCGATCGTTAGGTCATAATCCTTAAGCAACTCCACCGAACGTCATTGCCTAAGATTCAACTCCTTTTGAGACATGAGATACTCCAAACTCTTGTGATCCGTATACACAATACACTTCTCACCATATAGGTAATGTCTCCAAATCTTTAAAGTGAACACCACTGCCGCTAACTCAATATCATGTGTGGGATAGTTACGCTCATGCACCATCAATTGTCGCGATGCATAAGCTGCTACCTTACCTTCTTGCATCAGCACACACCCCAAACCAACATAGGATGTGTCACTATACACTACAAACTCTTTTCCAGATTCAGGTTGAATCAAGATAGGAGCTTGCGTCAAAGCTTCCTTTAGCTTCTCAAAAGCTTGTTGTCTCGCTTCCGTCCATTCAAACTTAACATCCTTCTGCAATAACTTCGTCAAAGGAGCAGCAATCTTGGAAAGTCCATCCACAAACCTTCGGTAGTAACCCACCAAACCAAGGAAACTACGAACCTCGTGAACAGACCTAGGAGGCTTCCAATCCACCACCGCCTATATCTTCTGAGGATCAACATGAATCCCCTCGGGCGAAACCACATGACCAAGGAAAACAACCTTCTTCAACCAAAACTCACATTTACTCAGCTTAGCAAAAAGTTGATTTTCTAGCAACACTTGTAAAACAATTCTCAAATGTTCCTCGTGCTCTTCCACAGTACGAGAGTACACAAGGAAGTCATCAATGAACACCACAACGAACTTATCCAAGAAGTCATGAAACACCTTGTTCATCATATCCATGAATGCAGCAGGAGCATTCGTCAAACCAAAAGGCATCACCAAAAATTCATAATGCCCATACCTTGTCTGAAAAGTAGATTTTGACACATCCACATCTTTAAACTTCAATTGATAATACCCAGACCGTAAATCAATCTTCGAGAACATAGTTGCTCCACGAAACTGATCAAAAAGATCATCAATCCTTGGCAGAGGATACTTATTCTTAATAGTCAACTTATTCAGCTGACGATAATCAATGCACATTCTCATCGTACCATCTTTCTTCTTTACAAACAAGACCGGTGCACCCCCAAGGTGACACACTAGGCCGAATAAAGCCTCGGTCAAGCAACTCCTAAATTTGTGTCTTCAGCTCCTTCAACTCCTTAGGTGTCATTCGATAGGGAGCGATGGACACCAGAGTTGTGTTCTCATACAACTCAATTCCAAACTCGACCTTCCGACTAGGCGGGAAACCTGGTAACTCCTCCGGAAACACCCCAGGGAATTCACACACAGTCTTTATATCTTGAACCCTGACATCCTTCGTAATAGGATTCATCACGAAAGCTAGATAAGGTTCGCATCCTTAACGCCACAACCGGCTCGCTTCAAGCGTCGAAACCATATTAGATAGGAACTTTACGTTCTCTCCCACCACCACAACTTCATAATCATCAGAAAGTTTCAGCGAAACTCGCTTATTCTCAAAATCCAAAACTTCAATATGCTCAACTAGCCAATCCATACCATGGATTTCATCGAATCCATAGAAAGGCAATTCTATAAGATCCACCAAGAACACATGTTCTTGCACCTTTAAGGGACACCTCTTATACAACCTCCTCGTTACTAACGTTTCACCAAATGAACTAGTCACACGCATACCAACATCCAAAGATTCAACAGGCAAACCAAGCATTTAAGCATGTTCACGCAATATGTATGAATGTGTAGACCCAGAATCAATCAGAGAAAGTAATGACAAAGACTTCAAAGTAAAGGTACCTAAGATCACATCAGTGTCATTCCTCCCTTCACGATGGGCATACACTCTGGCCTGACCACCTCCTTCAGGCTGAACAGCTACAACATGTGCTACTTTCCTCACACCATCATCTCTACGCTGAAAATCTCCACGGCCACGCCCACGGCCCCTCTGTGCCTCAACTGCTCTCACTGGAGCATGTCCCTCTCTCGTCGGCTGAGGACAATCTCGTTTCATGTGCCCACGGGAACCACAATTCTAGCATGTACCAATGTTGCCCCAGCACTCTCCCGTGTGCCTCTTGCCACACTGATTACACTCAGGTGTACGAATGAAAGCATTCGGCCCTTGCTGACCTCACCCGTGGTTACCTCCCCCACGTCTAACATCCATATGTGACCTTCTATCCTTAGGCCTCTTAAATCAATCCCTTCCAGCATCACGATCCGCAACTCACTTTCCAGAGCTAGATCCCCCTGCTCGACTTGCCAGACCAATGTTCAGCTCAATGTCCTTGGCTCGAGTGACCAGAACATCAAAATTAGTGTAATCCGATGCAAGCATGTATGTCTTCACATCAACCACTAGCCCATATCTAAAACGCTCACATCTCTCCCGTTCATTAGGGATCAATTCCGGTGCATACTGGCTAAGGCATACAAATTGCACCTTATATGCTGCCACTGACATGATTCCTTGCATTAGGGACATAATCTCCCTCTTTTTCTCGTCCAGATAACGGACTCCCAAATATTTCCTCTTGAACGCATTCAGGAATAACGCCCAATCCACCTTAGCATCTTCCAAACCAGCTATAATGGTCGTTCACCACGTATAGGCATCACCATGCAATAAGGACACAATGCACCCCAACTTCTGGACGTCATTACAGTTCATCTACCCAAGGATCCTCTTGGTGCTCTCCAACCAAGATTCGGAACCTTCAAGGGTCAGCCCCCTAAACTCAGTCCCACTGAGACTGCGGAGTCGCTCTAACGGCAAACTCACACCAGCACCAGCACCAATCTGAGGTGCAACCACATGAGCACCGGATATTGCCGCCCGAAAGGCTCTAGCAATAGCCTGAATCAGCATGGTCATATCAGGAGCAGCTTGCCCCCGTGCTCCCTCGGGTTCAGCAACCCCTATTCCAGCTCCAACAGCACTAGCCCCCGCTCCACCACCACCGGGTGGTCCACCAGGAGGAGGAGGAGGTAGATTCTCAACATGCTCATCAGTATCGTTCATCTCATTCCCAGCCGCATTATCTGTATTAATTCTATGCTCTCTGTGTGGCCTCATTCAAAATAATGCAACTAGAAAAATGCAATAAAACTCAGTTAGGCAATATAAGGCAAGAAATCCAAGGTGCTCAAGTTCATTTTCAAAACAATTCTTTCCAATAGTAATGATATGACAATGAGTTTTCAACCTATACCTCAATCATTGCATAACAACAAAATTTCATCTCAAACATTTCACTTGCATGCATTTCATCTCATTAAAGCTCAAACATTGCACAAATAAACCACATGCTTTCACAAAGTTCATGTCTACTCACATTCACACCAACCAACCACTTATCAATGCCCCAATTATTCGAAAACCTGGCTTTGATACCAACAAATGTAACCCCCTTAGCCCGGTCTAGACGATTGACCCGAACCGAGGTGATTACACGGGGAAAACCGAAGCCAACTCGTTAAAGTCGACTGCGATTGACAACCCTTGTTTTCTTTTTATCTTTTCTAGATGTAGATTACATCCTATGTGATCAGCAAAGAGCTTAGGAAGAAATAACATAGCGATCAGATTTCGTTTAGCGGTTTAATTGCATAAACTAGACATTTAAGGACCAAAATGTAATTTTTGCAAATTACAACAACTTTTCTGATTTTAAGGTTACCGTTAATCAATTAGTCATGTTTCATGCTTCTCTGTAAATCTTCATCACAATCTGACATACCAATCACATTCAACTGCAATCATGAAGTTCATGGACTAAAATGCAACATTTTCAAACTTTAAAAGATGCCATTAACAGAATTAACGGTCGTGTATCGGTACGCCTAAGGTCCGTATCGATATGCGGGAAGGCAGTAACCAAAATCGTAGAAAGGGTATCGATACGCTCCCTCGCGTATCGGTACGCCCATCAAGCCCGTATCGAAACACTCCCCAACTGTACCGAAACCCCTGTGCATGAAAGCACAAATTTGGCTTATGCGTATCGATACGCAAGGTCGATTATTGATACGCATACCAGAACTGTCCCAAAAACAGCCCCAAAAACGTATAAAACTTCAACATAACATCATCAAATCACATAGACATGTTTATGGCATCTATTCAATCATATAAGCATGCAATCCCAAGCACATGGTAACATTTAGTTGATTAACTCAAGCATAGCAAGGCATATAATGAAGCATGCATAAACCAAAAACCAAAAGCATACCAAAAAGCAAGACATAACAACAAAACCAAAACAAAGGCCTTTTACAAACCAAATAAATCATATAACACTTGCATCAACATCAAGGAATCCAAAACACATCTCCCAAAAACAAACCATTAAATCCCATTACTATTTATCATTACTAAAGTAAAAGTATAACACCATTCTTGAGCTTATCTATTCCTTGGATTTCTCGAAGCCTCCTTGATGCCCAAGTTATCTCAATTATCTGCATTGTTGGTAAAAGAGAGCGTAAGCACGATAGCTTAGTGAGGCATGCTCTAAAAACACCAACACAACAATGCAAGCTTTTAAATCTCTATCTTGAAATCCATTTCAAAAACCATGTTCTTTCTATCTCATGCTTGAAAACCATTTCAAAGAAAATCGCCATTTGAAAATCACATGTACCATCTATCTATCTATCTCATGCATTCAATCAATGCAAAATTCATGGCAAAGCCACACATGCTTGATATTCAAAGCATTTCATCAATCTCAAATCTTATATGCATTTCTCATAGCACAAAACCATTTCAATATTGGTACATGTGAATCAAAATTCATTCTCATATATTGGCATTTCATATTCTATATTTACTCGGATATACAGATTAGCTTGACATAAGTCAAGTCCTACCCCGATGGAATCTCACATCACCGGACTCTCATGGCGGTATCTCTCTTCGCCACAAAGCTTGGGTGTTTCACCAAGACCTACCCCGATGGTATCTCTCATCATCGGACTCTCACTTTGGATTGGGATGGCACTACCCCCATTGCCCGATTCCAAAGAGCACGTGCGGATTTTTAGTTTATAGTGCACTTTACATCCTATTGGTCGACCAAATATATCTAGTAATATTCTCAACATTTATGCCAATATATTACATTAAAATCATCATCTCACCTATTTTTTTGATGCAACATTTCTAAACACAATCTCATCCCATTTCAAAAACCACAATTCATGCATAGCATTTTATCAAAATCTCAAAACTCTTTGCAAAGTCATTCTATCTCACGGGATCAATATGAAACATTATTTCATGTCATAAATCATGCATAAAATAGTAGGAATTTGTCTATCTCAAATCAAGAGCATGTTAAAAGCATTTAGGGGCATCAACCACTTTTGATAGCAAATCTAAACATACTTACTTCCGGACTTATGATGATGTTTCAAACCAATCCTAAATCCCCAAACCTTGTTTCCTTATCCCTTAAGGACTTCTAAAGCCATTTGCACTCATTGATAACGTTTCGCTTGCTTGCCGAAACGATTTCTAGGCTTCTGACACTTCCGGATCAACACCAAATGCGTCTGATGATGTCTCCTATGTTCATTACACATAAGAGCAGAGTATTAATGCATCATCATGCATTAAAATCACCAACCACTCATTCTAACTCGCTGCTCTACTCAAAACTAGCATTTTGGCTATCCGAAATAACAGAAATCACTTCCAAACTTCTTCAAAACAAAGCCCAACCAAGATCTATCAGTTCTAATCTTTTCTATACCTCAACCAACATCAAAAATCAACATAAACACAACCTTATACCTCTAGCAATAATAAATCACCATAAACACCTCAAAAACCACAAATCTAGCATCTCAAACTTAGGAACCCAAACCTATTCGGGATTTATTTGTTAAAACCTCATTCTCAACATCAAATATCATCCAAAATATATTAGAAATCAACCTCAAAATAGAGCCTAACATAGAAATACGAAAATCACCAAGAATCTTGAATTTAGCAACTATTTCTTGTTTATAACATTAAAACAACTCAAAAACCATTAACAAAGGATTGATAACTTGAGAATTTAAATAAAGAAATGATCATTAGAGGAGAAGGACGAAGCTTACCTCTAATGGTTGATCTCTCTTCAATTTGGGCAAGTTTTCTTAAAAATCCAAAGCAAGAATCAAAAGGATTTGATGAAACAAAGATAAGAAATCTTTTGGAAGATAAAATCCCAGCAAACAAGATGAAAATCAGAGGAGAGAAAAGTGTTTGGCTTATTGGAAGTTGAGAGAAAATGAAAAAAGAAAACTATCGTGAAATTAGTTATGAGAAGTCAACTTTAATTTTTCCTTTTTAATTCTCTTTTATTACTTTAATAAAGTCACCATTAAAAGCTCCCAAATTAAAGAGAAATCTGATGAAAACAATTGGTAAAATTAGCTCCTTAAAGATTCAAAGTTTCAATCCTTTACAAAACAGTCACTAGTCAACTTTTGCAAAAACTGCATTTTGGTCACTATACCAAAATGTAATATTTCCAAATCTCCTTTTGTAAAATTGTTTTCACCATAATCATTTATATAATAAATGAGGACTTTTAGATATTTTTCCATATTTTTAAAACATCCTGAACTAGGTGTTCCCTAAACCAACCTCAAGGGTTCGAACCGTTCCCGACCGGCCCGATTCAACATCTGAAACATCTAGGCCCAAAACCAGGGCGTTACAAATCTAGATCCGAAGGGCTACATTCGGGTCACTCAAAAACCGATTGTAACACTCCAAAAATTACACCCAAATTATAAACCCTAGATTTGAAAAATCTCTAATTTAGAAACTTTTTTTGAAATCCCTAATTGAAAACCCTAACAGTTTTGAATTTTTAATCTAGAACCCAAATTTTTTTATGGGGGACTAAATAAAATTTTTACTTAACTTGGAAGTTAATATGAAATTTCTTAAAAGTTTAAGGACCACATATGAAATTAACCCATTTTTTTAGAATTTGAATTCTAATTCTCTTAGGTTTCGTACTCAAGTCGTCCCTTTTCTTTTGAAATTGTTATTTATTTTATTATTAGTATTATATATATAAGTACCATGAATACCCTACAAGAACCGAATCCTATTCTTATTATTTTTTACCCAAACTTATTGCCGTCAATGTCATCCTTCTTCCCAATTTCAATTGGTCTTTCAAATCCAAATTTTCCCTTCGACCCCGGTCTTTATCGATACTGATACAGTTGGATCCAATACTTCTAGTCGTGAGAAATCATATCTTCCAATAGGTTTAGTTTGTTTTGGCTAAGGTGTGTTTTCTTCTGGTGCTATAAATAAATTATATGTTATTTTTCTATGTGTTGGTGTTTTACCCCTTATGTGATTAACTATATGTATTATGTCTTGTATGGTTGACATCACGTTCATACAATTTTAGAGTGTGTTTTTAATTATGATTTATAGAACATTTATTTTATGAAACATCGGATTTACGAAACTATGATTTATGAATTTATGGACTATGATTTATGAATTATGTTTATGGAATATCGGATTTATTGAATTAGGTTTTATGAAACTTGAATTTTAAAAATCATATATGTATGAGCATGGGTTGGGATTTGTAAGGAGGAAGTTCAGTGGTTTCACCCTACGGGCTGAATTCCACTTCGGATGGCGGACATAGGGAGGAGGTTATGAGAACCTTCCTCATTTTTGGCGGACGTAGCTGGGTGCATTGCATTACGGTTGTGATATTGTATCGTTTGTTTTATGTTTTTAAGAATTTTAAGAAAATAATAATATATTTTATGATTATGGTTTTTCTTGCACTTCAGAGACACGCTAAGCTCTTTAGCTTACTCCCCATAATTTCCTCTTATAGTTATCTTTGGACTTTAGGCGACGTGGTACTTTGAGGATCTCAATTTTATCCCATTTTTTTTATTATTCGGTATGAACTAAATTTAAACTATTAGATTATTATTATTCTATGTTTTGGGATATTTACGTATTTCAGATCGTGGAACCTTATATTTTGGGATTATGTTTCAACATATATTTACAGACTATATTTCAAATATTTTATTACATGATCAGAATATTTTTAGAATATTTGGGTTTTGAAAACAATTATGGTATTTTACGATACTTATTGTTAATTAATAATTAATTTGTTTTATAAATTATTTAAACCTAAAATTCGAAAAGGTACCCTTGAATGGTACAAATGTACCCTTGTTATACCTTGAAAAGAATAGGTACTCCAATGGTACCAAAGGTACCATTGCTTGTTGATGATTGTGATTGGAAATGTGTATCTAGGCTAATAGCTAGTCAAGGCCAATATGATCAACTATGGTTGCTTGTATAATTGACCACTAAAGTGGATTGTTTTGTCGTGTTGAATAACTTATATAAACTGTTAATAATGACAAATTTCTTCTCCTAGATGCAAGGAATGGTTCGAATGGAATTAAGAACAAACTTGAAATAAGTTCTTGTTTATTATCTAGTGAGCAATGATGTTATTTTGAGCAATTGCTAACTTGATTTAAGATTGGTCTTGATTGAAGTATTGAATGGAACCATTCTAACATGTGTTTAACTAATTGGAGAAGTTTCATTACACTCCATTGTTTAAGTGGTCATACAAGACTATCTTCCTAATAGTTCACCTTGTTACCTTTCAGGAGAAGCTGGTTTTGAACAAGTTCGGGAGGCTAGGCAAGGTCACAAGGATCTCTAAAAGTATGTTGTATATATAAACTTAAAACTCCTAGAAGGTGGCACAAGTACTTATATAATGGCTAGGTCATGTTAACATTTTGGTGATGGTTTGTACATAGCTTGTTATTCTCTATGTGATATGGTTGCCTTCCATCTTTATGTTTGTGATTGTTCCTTAAGCTGTATAGTTTGGCTGTGAATAACATGGTGCATGAATGATCTAGATAGCTTATTAATGTTTGATCAAGTAATTATGGGAAGTGTTTCATATATCTTTCATGTAAGTCAAACTTGGGTAATAGATTGAATGAGTATTAATAAGCTTGGTAAATTTTAATAGCATGTATTGGTATGTGATCACTTTGAGGTTGTTGATTACCTTATGCAGTCGTAGGAAAGATAAGTTATATCATAATATACTTGTATGCTTAAAGTTAATTCCATGTAGGAAATCAATCTTTGAACCATCTATGCTCCATAATTGATTAATCAAATAACATCATAACTTTACTTTCTAGATTGTTAAATTCTTAAAGCTTCCTTTAGGTTGTTCGAATGTTAAGATGAAACCAACATGCTACTTATTTGCTTGAATGTGAACTTGTCTTCTTCAATTGCAAATTTCCTTAAAGTATGATCATGTTTGGATGGATGCCTGATTCGATCTTGAGCTCTTAGGCCAACTGAATGCTAACTTGCTTAACAAGTTAGCTTGTGTAGCTTGTTTTGGGTAATACCCTTTATAGTGTTTGAGGGGTATTACAAGATTGGTGTCTATACCAGTGTGAAGGGTTGCCTTGTCGGCATTATTACAGGATTGGCAGAGCAGGACAGGCTTGGCGAAGCAAAGCATTGTAGAAGGAAGGAATGCCAAAGAGAATGCCGAGTTGTTGTTGGCAGCAATGTACCAAAAATTGTCAAAGCTCGGCTGGCATAAAAGATGAGTATGTTGTCTGGCCAGGTAGCTATTGGACCTTGTACACGTCAGCCATAGGATTCAAATTCTATATAAGATGATCACATCCCTTTTCTCTTGCACATTCAAAATTCAAATTTTAAGGCTTATCCTAGGCGTCCTGTTCTTGCCTATTTAAAAAGGATCGATCATTAATCCAAGAGAAAGGAGAGACAAATGGAGTGAGAGAAGGTTGCACCATGGAGCAACGTGGTTCGAACAACTTGACTGAGAGCTTGGAGCCTTTGAAGGGTTGTATCAACGAATCCCCTTTTAGCCCATTCTCTTTATTTTAGTTATTTTTATTTTCAATGATGATGATGTTGAGATACGATGAAGGTTTTTGGATGGATACCCCAACTTGAACTAGTCTTTTATAGTTGGTGGGGGATGTTTGCGTTTAAACATTGGTTTTATGTTTAGCGTTTAATAATGAAAATGCCTTGGCATTGTTTTCTCTATCTGGCATGTTCTTAAGTTTTTCTAAATTCTGTGCCAAGCGGTCGCTGGCATTGTTTGCTTATTGCACCTTAATATCTTAACAGACTTGAGGGGCAACGGTTAGTTGTCCGATACTAAGGAGAGAAGCTTCGAAAAAAGATGTTCAAGTAGATGAGCTTACTTCTGAAGTGAATCTTCCCCATATTAGTATAGATTGGAACTTAATCAAATTAATTAATGAAAAACTTCTCTATAAACATATAGGGGTTTAACATGGTTAATTTTGGGCATTGCCATTGACAGAGGCAATGCCATCTTTGAATCTGCTCAGCAAAACTACCAAGGCAAGCCGTTATTAAAGGCTCGCATGAATAACATGGAAACCAGGCATCCCAGCCAGCGCTCATCACTCATTTGAAAACTCCTCGTGCCAACGTTGTTTTATTTTTTATTTCATTTCTTTAAGTCATTTTCAAAACCAACTTCAAATCAGTCAACATTTTCCCTTGACAATTAAACAATCAAAGTAGTTAACTTTTGGTCAATCCATGTGGATTCGATACTCAGCTTATTGATGTATTACTTAATGATTGTGTATACTTGCATACAAAAGACTTAATCTTGGCACTGTTTTCATATAAACCCATAGCATTTCCTACTCTTTTTACAAGCGTTAGCGTAGTAAACACGTCCCCTCGAGGCTAATACATCCATAAGCTATCATACATGGCACACAAGTGTTGGAAAACGCCGGTACACCCCATGGCGCAGCGAAAAATTATTCGACGAATTCTGCCAGTGATCCATGTACAAGGGATGAATTTGGGGTGAGTAGGAATGAAATATTACCTTAATAAATATGATATCTTAATATCCTTAGCGAGTTAGGATAAACCAAATCGAATCCGATTTGCCACAATAGCACTCCGACCTCTACGCAATCCACCCGAACGAAACAAACAATATTTTCTCTTCTCTAACTATTAGAGAGGTTTTCCGAAAAGCATACATTGGCTGCTAGACCTTATGCCTTTATATAGCATTAAAAACCTAATTCTAATTAAATTCGGATTCATTAAATATACAATATATTTAACTGAATATAATAAAATATGTAGAATCTAATTCTATTTTAATTCGAATTCATTAAATATACAATATATTTAACTGAATACAATTAAATATGTAGAATCTGATTCTACTTTAATTAGGTTTCTTTAGGGATATATATATATATGTGTGCGTGTTAATAGTGTTTGATAATTACACTAATTATCTAATTATTAAAATATAGATAAACGACATTATCTATAATTACAATAATTATAATAATTTCGTCGTTAATAATTATTATGTGTACAACAAGTTTGTACACACGCTATCTAGTCAATATTTGTTCGTTTCAATCATAGGGTATGACCCTTGTAGGTTCATGTACCGTTAATAGTAATATCTAGAACAATTCTAATATTACAAACATTGAGTGGCATCTAGCAATACATCATTGCTACCTAAGTTACAAGAAGTCGTGGTTCGACTTTACCTTTTTTCGTGATTAACTTCTTTTATGTATTACATCCTTTTGTCCTTATATCTAGATCGAACACAAGTCATGGATTAGTCACACTTGTATAGTCCATCTAATATTTCTTGATATCTTGAGTAGACTATGATAAACGAATAACTATGATATCTCATATCAATTTATTCGAGCATAGTCATGCATTTTCTAGTCTCACTCAATCAAGTGACCTATGATATTACTCCTATTATGTATGACGGACAAATCCTATCTTGATCAACCATATTTCGCTATATAGAGTGTGACATATCCAATATCAGTCTTTATAGTGTAGTCTGTCACAACACACATTTGACTGCATCAAAATATGTCACTCTTGATATTGAAATAATAATGATCTCAAGTCTGATGATCATACACTTAGTTATCATCATGAGCAATGTTGTGACTGTCACATATTAATCCAAGAAACATGCTCATAGCGGGTCAGTCCAATATGTCATTCTCTAACACATATTTATGTATTAATTTTGACATCTTTACGTCAATAACAACATTTGTTATCAATTAACTACATATTAGTCTTAATATATTATTGTTGTCCACGCCCACAATAATTCTCGACTAAGGACATTCAAGAATAACTATATTATTCTAAGGACTTTATTAAAATTCAGTTTATTTACATATGAACAGAATAAGACTGAAATAATAATAATAATAATAATAATGGCTTTATTAATAAACAAGATAAAATAAGTATGTCTTTTACAATCATCTCAGGATTGGTCTTTGGGCATACTCCAACAACAAGGCCTAACCATACCAGAGATCTCATCAAATCATCAAGGCGAAAGCACACAAAGCCAAAAGCACAAATCTTGAGTGAGGCTGGATCACGCAGCATCGGAACATACACTCCGGGTGAGACTCAGTCACGCAGCATCAGAACATACACCATGGGTGAGGTCGGGTCACATAGCATCAAATCATACACCCATACTCGGAATACCCCCTCGAGTATCTTCAAATGAGGCTCGAGTAACACAATATTGGTAACCTACACTCTGTATCTCTCTAACCATGGTGTTGCAACACTTTCTCTTTAGGTATATGAATCCCATTAATCATCAACTCGACTAACCAAACACCTATCCGGAATACAAGCAACACGAATCCCGATGATCTCTCTATTGTTGCTAATCATCAACACATCATTAATTTTACGTTACCAAGTAGTTAATACATTATAGGGTAATATATTAATCGTTCTCATTTATTATATCAATTTAATCCACGCTATCCTATCAATCAAGGTGAACCTACCACATAAGTGCTCACATGACACACATCGACATCATAACAATTGTCGCGAGCTAATAAGCTACTATCGTTATCCAGTCACCCAACCGTATTTCAAGTTTTTACGCATTATGTCCGTTCAAACTAAGTTGATTCTATAGGTTTTGTTGAAGTCTCGATATTTTTTCCTGGAGTTATATATATATAAACTCGGTGCAACAAAACGTCATTTAATATTAGAACAAAATAATAATCAAATAATAAATCAATATACATTGAACTTAATATAAGAGTGATTAATCAACCACTATATCGATATATAAATAAGAAAACATACCAGAGTTTCTAAGATAAGTTGAATATACGGTATATGTTGTCACCAATATCATGTTGAAATCTTTTTGGAGAAATACCGACAAGAACCACGGTAATTGAGCGAGATCGTGATGATAACGTGTTGTGAATAAAATAAAGAAGAACAAGAGAGATGAACAAGAACAAAGATGAGAGATTTGTATTATATTCTCAATATAAGGTTGTGTACAATGCTTTCTCCAAACTCTATATTTGTAGGCATAAGATGAAACCCTTAATTTCAATGGGTATTAAATCTTAATAATAAAGTACATTAAAGTCTCATTTAATATATGGATATACATCATAAATAAATATATTCATAACCATAATTATTTAATTTTTAAAAATTTTATGGTCTTAGATTTAAATTGTTAACTGGATTTATTGACTTTTTAACGATTAAATTGAATTATGTTTGAATTTGAATCAAAAGGGTTGGGTTAAGGTTTATGTTAGAATTCATCCAAAAGGCAGAATATGAGATTTAGTCGAACAAGTAATAAAAAGAGCCCATGAAAGAACATGAAGTTGAGAATAGGGGTGGGCAAAAAACCCGATTACTCGGTCTTGATCTCGAATTTGGTGAATTTTTATCCAAAATTAATTTCGGTGCGATCGAGATTGGATCCAACATTTACGTCCCAGTTGCAACCGGGACTGGATCCTAGTTTTTTGGACTCGGTGTTCGGTGGGTACCCAATGAGACCGAGACTAGTACCCGATACTGATCTGGTACCGAATGACGTTGAAAGGGTTAGAAACAGCTAAAGCCGCTCCTTTATTTCTCTTTATATATGAATATTATGAGTATGACTCGTTTTAAGACTTCGACCTTCAAGTTTACAATATTCTGACTTTGTTATTTAATATTATTATTGATGGTTGAAAAATTTTCTGTTGCTACTCAAATTTTATTAATAATAGACTAATTGACCGGATACTAGATATTAGTACCAGTTCCCACTACCAGTTCTAGACAAATTGACATGTTACCTAGGGATGGGCACGGAACCCGGACCCGACGGGTTCCGACCCGACTCGGCCCGATCGGGTCGGGTATTTTTATGAAAAAATCGAGTTCAGGTCGGGTCGGGTCGGGTTTTTGTGTAGGGTGAGGTCGGGTTCAGGTTTTAAGGTGAAAAAATTCGACCCGACCCGGGACTAATAGTGTAATTTCCCCCTAAATTTTTTTAGGGATATTTGTAATAATACTCATTTTTTATATATTTTTTACAATTAAGTCTCTTAAAATTATTTTTTTACAATTTAGTCCATAAAATTGATTTTTTTTATATAGGTCAAGTCGGGTCGGAGTCGGGTTTAAGGTATTTATTTTCGGGTCGGGTCAGTCAGGTTTTTTAAAAGATGTGATTGGGTCGGGTCGGGTTCGGGTTTAGGGTTAATATTTTCCAGTCGGGTTCGGGTGGGCCAAAAACCCGGCCCGGCCCGACCCGACCCGTCCGCATCCCTAATGTTACCCGGTCTTACCCACCCCTAGTGGGCAACACTATAGCTTTCAGAAATTTCTTAAAATCAAAGCAAAAGTACAGAGAATAAATCCAAAGAAATTACTAACAAAAAATTTTCGGGTAAAGCAGAGAGTGGATCAGATCCAATCTAAGCAAAGGAATTCCCGAGATAGAAGCTTAGGAAAAGATGGATAAGATGAACAATGCGTTTGAGAAGATGAAATTGCTGGTGGGAATTGAGGTGGAAGATGAACAAGAACAGCCTGCAATAGAAGATGGAAACTCATTCTCTTTCATGGACGATTTCAATCGCCAGTGTACTTTGACTACCCAACAGGTTCATTTCTCCTTTTTCCCTCTCTCTTTGTATTGCTTTATCTTGCTTCTTCCCACTGAAATTCGCTTAAATTGGTTGGAATTTGTATAATCTTCTCCGAACTTGAGATCTGTGTCAATCTTCAATTGGCCTGAAAAAAATTCAATGCGCGTTCCTCGTTTTTCAACCTTTGATACTCAATGCAATTGTAGTTGTAGTGCTTTTAGAAACATGATTTCATTTTTGTCAATATTTCATTGTTTAGGTGTTGCGTAAGATTGATTAGGGATGCTTAGCTTCCTTTTTCTCTCATTTTAGATAGAATAGCTATATTAAACTCTGGTTTGTATTTTAGTGATTTGCTCATTCTTTTAACAATTATGGTTTTGCTTGTAATCCTCTTGTTTTGCTTTTAGCAACTCTTTAGAAGTTAAAAGCAAGTAAAGAAAGTACGGATAAAAGGGGGCCTAATTTATTTTAACTAATTGCTTACTTTCTTTCATGCTTTAGAGGTTTTATGGATTTGCTATTTGCTTGGCTGCTGGCTTAACCTGTACATTCCTGGTAAGTATGATTTACCGCATTATACTTGTATTGTTAATTGTATGTATGTAGTCCATTGTTATTTTTTTCAGTGTAATGAGTAATGACAGTTCTGTTTCAAATAGATATGACTGCTTAGATAAAAAGAATTTTTAAGTGGCAACTAGCTGAACTGATAGATTCATTTCTCCTAGAACCGAAGTAATTGTAAATATTATAAGAGCCTAAAGAAGGATATATGACTGTGAGGATTGCATTCCTCTGTTTTCATCTAATACTCTTTGTCTGGCCACCTACTCTGCCCTCTTAGTTCCTTTTTCCTTCTTTGAACTATTGAAGTTCTATTTGATGTGCTCACTAAACATATCAAGTGCTGAAGCTGTGAATTGCTTTCAGTTGGTTCTTACATGATAACTGATAGATTTATGTTTTTTTATATAC
This sequence comes from Hibiscus tridactylites, assembly GCA_958450335.1. Taxonomy (NCBI): domain Eukaryota; kingdom Viridiplantae; phylum Streptophyta; class Magnoliopsida; order Malvales; family Malvaceae; genus Hibiscus; species Hibiscus tridactylites. Next base: position 75,889,109 of record OY288279.1, read on the forward strand.
CTTTTTTTCTGATATATTTTTCACATTGTTTGTCTATATAAGCCTTTCATTTTAAAAGCTTAAATGAAGCAAATGCTGGAAAAATAAATTATATTTTAAACTCATGCTTTTGAAGTGCTTTATTTAAAGAACTTCATTTGATATGTATAAGTGTTACTTTTGAAGTGCTTTAGACTACAATGGTTATGGAGTTTCCTTCTTTAAAATAATGGAAGTTGTGTATACCAGATGAGATATTGATACAAAGCTCTAAAAATTCCTTAAACCTACAAAAAGTTTTTACTGTTCAGAAATTTGGATTTATAGCTAGTGATATTCTATCACAATCTTCAAAATTCAGTTTCCATGAGGTATTTTGTTGTTTGCATTGCTCACAAGATATTTATATTTTGAAACTTTCTCTGAAAATGCTTAGTTCTTGTTCATAGAAGCTTTAGAGACTGAGACTCTTGTGAAATAACTTATATATGTAGTGCATCTTCAAAAACTATGATGGCCAATTTACAATATCTTACCTTGCATCTTCTCCAGTATTTACAAATTAAGTGTTTGCTATTATTTCTCTTTAATGTTTGTTTGATGTATTGTGGCATAAACTTTTTGATGTAAAGATTCCTTTAACCAGAAGTTTGGAAATTTAGTTTTCTCAGGTTGCACTGCAAAAATAAGATAGCATTCCTAGAATATTATTTATTTGTGAAATGTAAATGTCACTTAATGTTGTTGCACTTGCCTCGCTTTTTAATATATCAAGATGGTGATTGTATAGTTTATTTGTGTTGCCAGAAAAGTTTGTAGTTCAGTTCTCAATACTTTTTGGTTAGGACAGTGCTTACGTGCATTTATTTATTGCTTCACTCTGCTTTATTGAATTTGATGTTGAATATACCAATCTAATATGACTTTTTCTTGTTTCTCTCACAGTCGATCCTTGTTTTCTTTCATCCAATCAAGTTTGGAATCACATTTACATTTGGCAATTTGCTTGCACTTGGAAGGTTTGTATATTTATAGACTTGTTTGTCAGGCTCTGAATTTGTTAGTTAAACTATAACATGTCATTATTCATTTTTGTGTTTCTGTAAGTGTATATAGTCGTGTGTTTTAATGATTTAATTGTCTGTGATATATATATATATATTCATTCAGAAGAGTGGGGATACCGCTTAGAGCCTTAGACAATACAAGCCATAGGCCTTGTCATTCTTGCTAGATACTCATGTGAAAAGCCAACTAAAACATCTGGCAGATATGAAGTTCAGTAACATCGATATTCTCAGCTTGTAGCCAAATTTGCCAAAATGTTGGCATAACTATTGGCCTCCCTATACATATGAACAAAAAAAGAAATGCCAATATCTACTCTCAAACATCCTTGTTTTGGTAGCATTCCAATGTAAATAGCTTACTATTCAGCAAAGCCCCTACCAAGTCTCCTAGTAAAGCTAATAAGTGATAGACAATTGCCACAATTACCCGTGCATAGTCTATCAACAGCCAAATCATGTATAAGTAGCCCCATCAACATTCATCTTCATATATTCTTGCAGAGGAAATTTCCATGCATTGAGCATTAGCACCTAAACTGTAAATAATCTCAAATTACAGTGAGGATCAAGTAAACAGCATTAGGTGTCCACTTAAACTCTGCCACAAAGCCACATTTATTCCTTAGTTTCCAAATATGTCTGCAAGCAATACCGAAACACGTAGGCGAAGATATATTTCCTTCAACTAGAACATTCTTTCTACTAAAATTAAAACACAACTACTCAGTTAACGACAAAGAGCAAAAGTGATCCAATTTGAGTGCCATGTAACTGACGAGACCAAATGGTTTAGGGTAATCTTACTGGAGTTCAACCTCTCCAAAATTCTAGGAATATCAAGCAAAGAGGGTAGTCTTTCTTTTAAAAGACACATCCTTTGTTAATATCATGTTTTGAAATACCAACAGAAGAAAATGTTAAATAACATCCATTTTCTGGATACTAAAGAAATGTTTGTGAGCTTGTTCATTCAATCTATTGATTTTGCTGGTTTGTATAAATTATTAAAAGTGGGCATGTGATTTTCTACACTTCTCATCAACACTTAGCTAGCAAAGGAAAAACCAGAATAAAAAGGGAGTGTGAAAACTGTGAGATTCATCTGTTTTTTGGTAGGTCATAGTGCAATTGGGAGGAAGGGAAACTGGGAAAGAATGGTCTGTTTTGATTTTTCCTCAATTTATCATCATTATTATTCTTTGAGTGAAGGATCTTAATCCTTAGCAAAGTTGAATTGGACTCATGCTGAGCTACTTGATCATGGGTTCATGTATGTAATGAAGTTCTGCTGATTCCATGCTGAGCCAGGCTAATTCTTTGAAGTCACTTTTGCTCCTTTAAGAATTAAAATTTGTCACTTTCTTCATGTTCTCAGTCATTATTTTTTGCTTTATGTAAAAATTCACTATTCTTATTCATGACCTCTATTTTGACTTATTATGTGGATTCTGAACTTCTTACAGCAGGCTGGTTTCTTTGTTGCTCGTTTATACCTAAGCATTTATGCAACTTTTTGTGTTTGTAGCCCCTTGTCAAAGTAGCTCTATTTCTTTTATAATTTTTCTGTGTGGATATTGTGTTATTTCAGATGCTAAGTTGGAGTCTTTTGTATGGCAGCACGGCATTCCTCATTGGCCCAAAAAGGCAGGTGTCAATGATGCTTGATCCTGTTCGTATATATGCTACAGCTATATATCTTGCAAGTATGATTGTTGCGCTGTTTTGTGCTTTCTATGTAAGTCACTATCAGCCTTTTATTTTCCCCTTCTATACTTCTGCATCTCTTTTCTTTTTAGCTTTCAGTGGTTGGTAACCTGGCCCTCCCTTCATACCGAACAGGTTCGTAACAAGTTATTGACACTTTTGGCCATCATGCTAGAATTTGGTGCTCTGGTTTGGTATGTCAAACTCATTCACTATATATGCCTTTTAAATGTTACTATATTGCAAAAGAATTATGGTTCTCCAAAGAACCAAACAATTATTATCTGTCCCATATAGCATTTGAAACAAATGAGTAGGCAGCATATACCACTAGTGAAAGCAAAATGGTTTGGATCAGGATATGTTATTTTCTCCTCTTTATCAAAACTGTCGTGCTACAAATGCGGCAAGCATATGTCAGTGGGGTATGGTTTAGATTGTATTCCATTGTAGGCTAGAATCTTACATTATAGATACGACTGGATTTGTTTTACATCGGCATCTTCTATTCACTACAAGTAAAATGCCCAAGGATGTGAGATTCCCAATCTGCGGTTTTTGTCTTGCAATTGCATTGCTCTAATGGTGAAGTTAAAGAAATATTGTTCTTAAATGGCATTATTCATGTTGTGGTTTTGATCAAATTTGGATTTTCTTTTAGTTGGAAATGACAAATGGACCAGTCAAATTTAATAAATTGAATAGTTTAATAGCAAATGTACTTTGCCCTATACATATTTGCCAAAGCCTATTATTAGCCATGGTTAGTAGCGCAGATCCCCTAAACCAGCAAACCCATCTCCAATGTGGTGGCAGCCATAAGTAGCAACCAGTCTCTGCCTCTTTGATCTGACAATCTTTCCCCTTTCCCCTTTCCATTCCTTTTCTGGTTCCCGTGAATGGTAGGAAGAGTTTCGCTCCACTGTACTTCTATTCATAGGAGATATTTGGTCTACGGACTACCTAGGGAAGCACAATGTTTAAGACATCCATTTTCTGAGAATTCTAATTGGTCATTTATGTGTTCACTGCTCTTCAATCTTCATGACATAGTTGTGAATGAGACATAATTTCAAAAAAAGCATCACACTTTGTCTTGTACACTTTCTGATATGCACGCTTTTAGTAATTGCTTTATATTGCCTATAGTCATAAGGTGAATGACAGAATGAAACTAAGAAACTTCAAGTGTTGAATGAAGATAGTAGTTTTCGGACATCAAATTCTTGAGGGGCTGATTACTGATTAATGTATATGAAGTTTACAGTTGAAGACGAGAAAATAGTAACGATGGTGAAAAGAAATTTAAACTGAAATTATAAACCTGTAAATATATCTGCATGCAATATTAATGGATAATTTGATTTTAGATAAAAAAAAAAAGCGATTACTTAATTTCTTATACAAATGATTCACTTAAAACAGCTATAAATCAAGGTTCTAATCTTCTGTTTGTGATTTCTTCTATAGTTTTCTATTAGGAACATCTGAACTCCACAGATTCCACCTGAGAACTCCACTAGATGTATCTTGCTTTGAGATGTGTTTAGGTTTTTATCTATTGAATTGATACAACATTTTGGTTTTCGAAACACATCGGGGCTTTCAAATGTTTTATCACTTAATCAGTTTTGCATTGGCAAATCCTTGATTTCTATAGACACATTAGGCTTTAAGTATTGTCTGCTTTTCTCTTTCTAAATGCACCTTTTAGTTGGAAACAAAAGTCAAATAAGCAACAATAAGACAAAACCGTTGAATTAAAAGATTCATAAGTACTATTGTAACTCCCTCTCATATAAGATGGAGTTCACTTGTATGTACATTGAAACCCTGGTTGATTTGTATTTCTTGCTGCAACCTTCCAATAGTACTTTGCATGTAGTAGGAGCAATCAATTCCTTCCCAGATTGAGAAATCATTGTTTTTAACTTTGAATTCGAAACCTTATTGTTTTATCCTTCTTTTTCCTTACATGATCTACAGGTATAGCTTGAGTTACATCCCTTTTGCGAGGTCCATGGTTTCAAAGATCATGGTATCTTGTTTCGACACTGAATTTTAATCTCATATCTTGGGACGATCTTGGATGAATCTGCCTGTTGAGTTTCGTGTACATAAAAAGAAGGGAGGTTAGTCCTGATCCATAAGACTGAAGTATGTGATATATGTCTATGTACGAATAGTAAATCTCAAAGACGAATGTTCCTGACAAAATCTCTTCTGCTGCTCTTGGTTTTCTTAGATGAGTAGGGATGCTACTGATTATGGAAGTAAGAACTTTGATTGAACCGTTTTTTCGGGGTTTGCGTACACGTAGTTAAGCGATTTTAATGTGATGCAGATGATTGAGAAGGTGAGGCATTGATCTTGTTTTATTAACCAATGACAATGCAGAATATGATATGGTTCATAACTACATGTTTATTTTATATATAATGAATGATGAACCCCGAAGAACAAATGAGTCATAGATACAAAGCAATGACTGAAATAGAGAACCGTACAAGCACGGTCGCCATGGCCATCATTAGTACTGCATCGTTACTTTGAATTCCTCAAAGCTGATAAGACCATCACCGTCGAGATCAAATTGCTTGATCATCACCATGCTTTCATCAATGAACTTCGACTCCCCAAGTTTGGTGAGCATTGTGTTGAGTCCACTGGGTGTTCAGAAGAATGAATCGCGATCGGATGACCTACTACCTTAACTTTTTGGTACTGCGCATATCTAGTCTATATTCGAGATTTATGACGGTCTTTCAAAATTATTTCTAAATTTTTTTTTAAAAAAACAATGCACTTTACTATTGCACTCAACCCCATTAATTATCTACTTATTTCATTCACCATCTCAATAACTACTATACAACACCATTTTATATATTGTACATCAACACTCACCACTCTCGTTCTCTCTCTTAATCTTTTTCAGTTTTTCTGAGGATGATATGCATCTTACAAGTGTCTCATTAGGAGTATAAATGAATTGAGCTCAACCGAATAAGGTTAGGTTAGTGTTTGTTTGTTTATTTTTGAAGTTGTTCATGTTTGGTCCATATTCGTTTAGCTTTTTAATATCATTTATTATTTGATGTGTTTGAGCTTAGTTCATTTACTATTCCCGAACTCGCTTTGTTTAATATTCGTGAACATGATCGTTCAAACGTTCGCAAACTCGTTTCTTTTATTATTTAGTGTGTTTGGGCTTGGTACGTTTAACATTCGTGAATATAAGTGATTAAGTGTAAATATGTTAACAATACTTATTTAGAACGATGTAAATAAGCAATCAATACCTATTACAAAATTTATATTTTTTATTATTTTTTACAACAATATTTTTTATTCAATACTAATTTTAGTGATTAATTTTGTTAAATTATCAATAGTGATTGTAAATATAATATATATATATATATATTATAGATAATGAGTTGAAATTCAAATACAAAAATAGATTGAGATATTATTTTAATATTTTTATAAAAGTATCATTAATAAGGACATGTGAAAGATGACATGAGTTTCCCTTCCTCGAGAATGGAGAGAATGGGTATTTGCTTGTGCTTAATTAGGGTATGCTTAAGGGCTCGAGAAGCTCCTGAACTTTTGGAAAAAAAAATCAATTAAGCCATTAAAGTTTTTTTTACACTCAATGTCACTCTCAAACTTTAAAAATTAAACAATCCGACCTTTTGACTGACGAAATCTATCGTTGACCGTGGCGGTCCACGTTTAAAAAAGTGATGACGTAGAAGATGGACTTAATTGATTTTCCTTAAAGTTTGAGGGTTTAATTAATTTTTTATAAAGTTTGAAGGCTTATTTAATCTTTAAGAAAAAATAAAAAATAAAAAAATTTTAAAATCTTTTAAAATAAATATTAAATTACTAAAAATAAAAATAAAATAGAAAAATATATGACCATTGTAATAATAATGCAATGACCCGAATATTGGGTTAGCAATCGAGTCTTTGACTTGGGCTATGGGCCATTACTTTTGGAGATTAAGTTATGGCCCTTATGGTTGGGAGCCCAAATCCAAATGATGGGTTTGGGCCTTATAATAAATGAATAAATAAAAGAAAAGAAAAGAAAAGAGATTTTAAAATAAAAGTCTTTGTGATTTGATGGTGAGGGTGAACATGCATCTGCCAAGGCGGGTGCACCATGCTTCGGTGCACTGCGCTACACTAGAACATGCTCGGTTGAGTACACGTGAGTCTGCCCGCATCGGATAACGCCCCCGTAGGTGCACCATCTTCCCATACCCTTGCCCGCACTGGATCAAGTCTTTAGGGTGCACCCAATCTGACATGCACTTACGCTGCAACGAATCACTGGAACATGACCAGAGTTGACCAGGCCGTTGACCGACATTGACTTTTTCTAAGGGGCCCTATATGGGGGTTTCTCGACGTTTTTGATCTAATGACGCATTCTGTTTTGTCAAATTCAAACCCCGTAAGCTGTTTTTACGCATTTGACCTTGTGATTTGTAGAATCTATAAACTGTCTTGAAATCAAGTATGTTTGAACTAAATATAATTGATATGAAGATTTCGAAACATTTAGGAGATTTTAGTCTAGTACTTATGCTTTTATATTGTTAAAAGTCTATGATCTTGTTCTTATTGATTCTCCTTAATGTGTTTCAGGTTAAAGTCGATACAAATATATCTAATCAAGGAAGAAAGCAAGATCACAAGAAACTTGAATGTATGTTTTGTTGCCTTATTAATTTTGACTCCTAGGTTGGTGGCACTAACTTGCTTGTAAAGTCGTAAATAAAATACTTGGTATATGGCCTTTTTGATATAATTTTGGAATAGGTAAATACTTAACCATAATGGTTTGTTTTGTACATGAACCTTTAGTGCTTGCTTGGGTTGCTTAAATGCCCGATTAGCTAGTTGTAAATTATGTGTTGGATGAGTTGATTGGCTAGTTAATTTGAATTCTAGTAGCATGCGCATGATAATATAACAAATTTCTAGTTTTGTTACATGTAAGATATGTATGATTGTTTAACCAAAAGTGTTCATACATTGCAAATCTAAATAATTATGTTAGGTAGGAACTTATTTCGACCATTTAGGATGCCTTGATGAACACTTGTGCTTTATGTCCACTCTTTATTTGTGTTGGATTAGTTATAAACAAAGTTTTTTTGTCTTCATTGTATTGCTTGTTCGAATGAATCAAAGATTGTAGCATCTAGATTTGGTTGATTGGTTTTCTAACTTGTGATGCAAGTTTACTTGTTTAATCGGACTAAACTCCTTAGGCCCGATTTACTACTAAACCGGGCTGGGATGTTATAGAACCAACAACTTTCATGGAATTAAAGTTAGAAAATAAGAAAAAATTAAGAAACACTCTTGAGGCATACAAAGACTCTATGATTCTTGACTTTATTAAAGAGTTTTTTTTCATCCGATCAAACAATGAACTTCAACTTTCTCGATGCATCCAAGCAGTAGTATCATAGGAAAATCCAAGCATTTTTTTATAGTGAGATTACTTCCTTGGTTAAAGAAGAACTTTTTTATATTAGAAAATGTAACTTTATATTTCTAAAAATTCATCGATAGTGTTTTTTATTTTATTATTATTTTTAAATTTTTTTAGTATTATAATGTTTCTTTATATTTTTAATATTTCAATTTAATTCAAATAATTTTTAATTTTACTTTTTCCTTAAAGATTAAATAAACCCTCAAACTTTCTAACAAAATCAATTAAACCCCTCTAGACACGTCATCATTCACATGTGGACTGCCACATTAGCACCGTGAACTACCATGTCAGCACTGTGAACTGCCACATCAGCACCATCACAGTCAACGACGAATTTCGTCAGTCAAAGGGTCGAATTTGTTAATTTTGGGGTTTAAGGGTGGCATTGAGTGAAAAAAAAACTTTAAGGGCTTAATTGATTTTTTCCCAAAAGTTCAGGGGCTTCTCGAGCCTTTAAGCCATAAATAAATGAGTCAATAAAGGAGCTTGTTCGTAAATATAAATGAACCGAACACACCTATATGTTCGTGTTCGTTCACTTATTAAATGAACATAAAAATTTTGTTCATACTCATTTATTTAGCTTAATAAACAAATATTATACGAACGATTTATGAATAATTCATCCAACATTTTGTTCATTTACACCTCTCGACATCACCCAAAATGATAAAATTGTTGTTTAACCCTTTTTGAAATTGAAACATTTCAAATTAGTATAATAACAAAACCATATTTTTCCTCATTTCCTTTAAAAATGTAAAAGTTAAATTAATACAATGATAATTAAAGGGTTATATTTTGATACACAAGTTGTGTAAAAAAATACACAACCCTTCATATTTAAGCTATAAAATCTAAAACCTAAATCACTAACCTTAGCACCCTAAAACCTAAACATTAAACCTAAACTCTAGATTCTAACCATGAACCTTAAATTTTACCTCGTACACACTAAACCCATAAAGCTTAAATTCTAACCATAAACCTTAAATTCTACACCCTACACACTAATCCCCTAAACCTTAAACCCTAAAATTAAAAGGCTTGTGTAAAGTTTACACAAGCTTGTGTATCAAAGTATTTTCCGATAATTAAGATATTTTATAAGGGTTATATTTTGATACACAAGATGTGTACAAAAATTTACACAACCCTTCGTATTTAAACTATAAAATCTAAAACCTAAATCCCTAGCAATTGCACCTTAAAATCTAAACCTTAAACCCTAAACTCTAAATTCTAACCACAACCTTAAATTCTACCACCATGCACACTAAACCCTTAAACCTTAACCCCTAACAAAAAACAATAAACCCTAAAATTAAAGGGCTTGTGTAAAATTTAACTTGTATATCAAAGTATTTTCCATTTTATAAAGAAAACCTAAGCAGTAAGCGCCGCTCTCCCAATTCTAACCAAACTTTTTGTTGAGTGGATCGCAAGATCGAAATTGACCAAGAGGGGGGTGAATTGGAAATTTAAAGGTTTGTGGTGGAAATTTGCAAATTAAAAATTGATGGACAAGAGATTTAGAGTGGTTCAAGTTCCAAATGAACTCTACATCCACTACCTTAGCTTTACTAAGGATTTGCAACAATTCCACTAAATCGTTCTTCCCCTTTTCTAGGACAAGGAGGCAACCCTTTACAATTTCGGTTGATTTTTCTACCCAAAAATCAACCCAATCCTCACACAAGTAAACAAGAAAATTTCAAGGCTAATAAGGTATCTCTCAATACAAATGATAGCCCCAATACAAGCACTCAACCCAATTTGACAAAGTATGAATGAAGATTACAAATTGGGATTTCTAGACAAATATGAAATTTGGCACAATTGCTTGGATTTGATGAATAATTGTTTTCTTGAAGATCAATAGTTGTTGCTGTAGCTTTTGGATGTGTCTTTTATACCTTCTCATTGATTTCTAGCCGTTTGGGTGGTTGGGAACATAAATGGAGCCGTTGGAACCCTCTCTTACCACCATAAATGTACTTCTGCAGCTACCGGTATCGGTACGCGGGAAGGGGTATCGGTACCTGTCTCAGAAAAGAAAGAGCCGTTGTGTGCATTTAATAAGGGGTATCGATACGCGCGTAAGCGTATCGGTACGGGGTATCGAAACGGCAAGGGCCGTATCGATACTATTTTCTGAACTTAGCTCACTGTCCACAACTGTATCGGTACGAAGGTTTGGCGTATCGATACGGGTCAACGAACTTTTAAAGTTTGGTTACCAACCAACTGACACCAACGGTCATATTTTTTAAACCGACTTATATTTAAAAATTATAAAGCCTGTATCGATACAAGGGTTAACCGTATCGGTACGACATTCAAACTCTTTGAATTTTAACACAGGGCAGTATCGATACAAGGGTTTGGGGTATCGATACTGGTTCCGACAGTAACCAAGTTTGGTAAAATGGTATCGATACGCTTGGTGCTGTATCGATACGCCTGGACGATTTTCAATGGTTTTGTCTTGGAACACTTAGAAAATATTTTGAGTTTGAGTTTTATAAATCAGTTTCAAAGTGTTGGTGTTTTAAAAACTTATTAAGGGACTTAAAAAATAATTTTAAGTTTTACAAAATGTTCCTTAAGGATTTAATTATATCAAAATCAAACATAGGTTTTACAATCTCCCCCTTTTTTATATAACAAAACTAAAACTTAAAATTTTTGAAAAACCTTTATAATAACTCCCCCTTAATATAAGCTTGGTAACATTTGAATTAAAATCAAAATATTTTAAAGTGTGAGCTAGTTTCTTCTCCCCCTTTTTGTTAGATCAAAAAAAATCTTTGAGACAATTAAGTGCATAAAGAAATCAAAGGTATAATAAGCAACATAGATATTATTCATTAAAGCAACATACTTAAAATCCAAACAAAGGCAAAATAGAAATCAAAGCATAGGTTTTAATCCTAAAACAAACTTAATCCTAAAAACATAAAGCATAGGTGCATAAAATAGAAAATCCTAAATGATATGCATGACAAACAAGAGAAAACGTCTAAGAATCGTCTTCTTCGTCTTCATCCTCTTCATCATCATCTCCCAAAGGCTCATTAGTGCACATACTATTACGCCATTCATCATGGAAAGCGGCAATGGAAATATTCAAGGAATTGTGCCCACTTTCAAGAGATTGAAGGCGATTCTCCATACCCGTCATCCTAGTGTCAAAAGAAGTTTCCATGGAAGTGAGACGAGTATTCATGTCCGTGCGCAACCCGGTGAATTGCTCATTGAGATAGGTCATGAGAGCATCCATATTGGGTTGTTGGACTTGAGGAGCTTGAGCCTCTTCATGCATTGCGGCGACTTCCGGTGGTAACTCGGCAAGACATATCTATTCACCATTAATATAAGAGAATTTTGCCCGAGCAAGAGATCGCTCATCAATGGGATCGGTGAGAGGAGTTGGAATGTCATAGGAGCAATCAATTTCCTTTTTAACAAAGAAATAGCTCAAAGCCGAACCCGTATGTGAAGGAGGTGACATGAGGAGTGTTACAATTTTGAACGAGGTAGACGATCTCCGCGAACATGAGTCGAGCTAGATTTGGTCGCTTGGCTTCACGGAAGCACCGAATCCAAAAATCATCCACTTGACGGATGGTGGAATATTTTCCTCTGGAAGGACGAAACCACCACGACACCATCAAATGTAGAATCCGGTCGTGAGCATTAAGGGCGGTGACGGATCCACTAAGAACATGCCCCCTACCATGCTCATCATCGAGGCCTTCATCATCCAACTTAAAAACCTCACAAATAGACTCGACATCAAGGATTATTTTCTTTCCCATAAGATAAGAGCTAATTGCAACAACTTCCCCATTACGACTAATACATCTTGCATTAGCATAGAAAATCAAAACCAAGAGACGATAGTAAAAACCGGGAATAGAGAGAAAATTCATGAAATTCCAACGATGAAGCAAGGGGAGGTATTCAAACTTGAAACGCTCCGAATTGAGAAAAAGGGATGGATATTACCCTTTCGGCACGGATCTTGTAATTCTCATATTGACGAAAGTGATTGAGACCCGAATTGCCTTCAAATGATTGCTCATAGATGGTCGAGTAGTTAGGACGAGCAACCGCTCCAAGGTTGGAGGATTCACCGGCTTGATTAGCCCTTGGTCGCTTCGTCGAAGGTTCTTTTGGTGCCATGATCTAAAAGAGAAAATAAGCAATGGAGATTTCTTCAATTTGAGTAAAAATCAAGGTAAAAAAAATTTTAAAAGAAAATTTTAAAGGAGAATGTCAAGAAAAAGTTTGAAGAAAAACAAAATTTGAAAAAAAAATTAAAACAGAAAAAAAATTGAAAAAGAGAAAGAAGGAGATTACCTTGATAGAAACTTGAAGATTTGAAGAAAACTAGCACAAGGATGAGAAAGAGAGCACAAAGCCTTGCTTGATTCAAAAACTCTTTTAGGTTTGAGTTGAGATGTGAAAAATATGAAGGATGAAGTGCCTTTTTATAGGCAAAAACGGCTAGGGTTAATTAGGTTTTGAAAAGTTTGAATTTGGGTAAAATTTGAACTCATTAAAAGCTAATTAAAGCCATCAGCGCAGTCGAGTATCGATACGCCCGTTGGGGTATCGATACGGGGATATAGATGTCTTTTTGCAAATATGCCTGTTGGAACAGTCGTATCGAAACGGAGGGGTCCGTATCGAAACGACCCGTATCGATACGGTATGAATCGTATCGATACGCGTGAAGCGAAGAGAATTCTGGGAAACAAAAAGAAGAACAGGTATCGATAAGCGTATAATAGTATCGATACGGTATTCCCAGAAATGCATATTTGGTTCAAAGAACAACCAAAGGCTCGAACCTAATCTCTCCTATGAGTATGCAAATGATGTATGAGCAGTTCTAAGCATATTTCAACAGAATCATACTCCCCCTAACTATAGGCATGGAAGAAATTGGGAGTCTAAGCATACAAACATGGCATTTCACAAGATCAAGCATATTTAAGCACAAAAGAGGTCCTAAAAGGTCAAGATAGGCTAGCTAGACCTAACTCTCTCCTAAGGGACCAAAAACGCTATTTGTCTAAGGGTTTTGTAAATATGTCCGCTAATTGATTCAAGGTGTCTACATACTCTATAACCACATCTTCCTTAAGGACATGATCTCTAATGAAATGATGCCTTATTTCTATATGTTTGGTTCTAGAGTGTTGGATGAGATTTTTTGTTAAACAAATAGCACTAGTGTTGTCACATTTTAGGGGTATGATTTCAACTTTAATTCCATAATCTAAGAGTTGTTGCTTCATCCTAAGGACTTGAGCACAACAACTATCTAAGGATATGTACTCGACTTCGGTGGTAGATAAGGCTACACTATTTTGTTTCTTAGAGAACCAAGATATGAGCATACTACCTAAGAATTGGCAAGTTCCCGAAGTACTTTTCCTATCAATTTTGCAACCCCCATAATCCGCATCCGAGTAAGCATGAAGGTTGAAGGTAGAGTCTCTAGGATACCAAAGGCCTAAACAAGGAGTGTCTCTAAGGTATCTAAAGATTCTCTTAACGGCTATAAGGTGAGACTCTCTAGGACTAGCTTGAAACCTAGCACACAAGCAAACACTAAACAAGATATCTAGTCTACTTGCGGTAAGGTAAAGCAAAGATCCAATCATAGAACGATAAATGTAACCCCCTCGTCCCGGTCTGGCCGGATGACCGGTCCGAGTGAGCTATACGGGGAAAACCGAAGCGAAACCCGTTAAGGTTCCCCCTCGGTTAGCAACCCTATTTGGAGACTAAAACTCCCAACTCCCAACTCCAATCAAACTCCCAACTCCAAATTACAGAGACTTTGGAGGGTATCGATACCCTAAGGGTATCGATACACCAAGCAAAATCTGGGACATTAGGGCAAGAGAGTATCGATACCCTAACCAGGGGTATCTATACCCCCTGCACTGCAACACCTCAATCTCAACTAAAACGACCCCAACTCGACTCTACATGCATTTCTCGACTCACCTAAGCGTATACCAACATGCAAGCACACATAAATAAGCCATGGGTGTCATTCAAACATGGATTTAAGCTTTCATACATAGCATTCAATTCAATGAGCAATATAGGCAATAATAAGCATACATGAAGGCTCAAATGGTCTTAAAAGCACAAGTCAAACACAAGAGGTTTGCAATCATACATAAGGCAACCTAAACACCCTAAAGCATGCCATCATACACACCAACAATCATCAAGGTATTACATGCATACAATCCATAATTAATTCAAACATCAACATTAGGCATTAACAACAATAAGCCAACACAAAGGAGTCTAGATACAAGCTCCTAAAACACATAGCATTTCCCATTGCTAGACTATTACATTATTTAATTAAACCATACTTGAGCAAACCACCACACGCTTGGATGCCCTTATCTTGCTCCTTGCTAACTCCAAGCTAAAGATCTGCATTGTCGGAAAAATGAGAGCGTAAGCATAAAGCTTAGTGAGCGGAGCTCTAAAACATAACTACGACAATGCAGGGTTCAAAGCTTTCTTTAAAAGTAAAGGTCAACGCATACAAATCATCCAACTACCTAATCCTTCTACTAACATACGAGTTCAACCAAGGGTCAACAACATAGGCATTTATCATAGCATTACACCTCATAGTATGCATAAAGGTATGATCTTAGATTAAGGCAAACCATAAAAGAGAATGATATAGTGAGATACACATGAACAACACATGGTATGCACAAGCATAACCAAACACACACGGTGGGACTACACATCACCGTTTCGACTAGTAGTTTTCCAATGGGACTACACATCAAAGTACTCTTCTACTAGTCACTACCGGTGGGAATACACATCACCGGAGTCTTATACCACTTGCTACCGGCGGGACTACACATCACCGAAGCAACGACAACCATCACCTGAGGTTCGACACCAACCATGCAACACGATGCACAATTACTACCATACGACATGTACTCACTATATCATGCACAACCAAATCAAGATGTGACAAAAACCACAATTAGGCATCACTTACTACTTGGAATCTTACCGATCACAAATGGTCTTACTCACCATTTTCGTGCACAACTTGCACCAATTTACTCACACCTTACAAGGCATATCAACGACATCATTACTACCATCATACATGATCAACGATATAATATTAAGCAATCATAATTCTTCCCAAATTATTTAAGTTTCATGCTTGACAAACCATCACCACAAGTAATGAAAACAAATGGAAAAAGGGAAATTAAAGAGGCAATTCACAACAACTTACCCTTGAGTTTAATTCAACTTTTCAAGCCAAATCTAAATTCTTTCAAAACCATCTTTGAACCAAAACATTACTTGAAAACATTTTCACCTCCACATGCTAGAACCAACCTTTGAAATCAATTTAAAACATTAACCACTCACCTTACTTCCTTAAGCATTCCAAGCAAAGCCAACTCAAGTCTCCACAACTTCCAGAATCGTGCCCGAACCTCCCAATGCCAAATCCGATGTCTCTAATCAATCAAAAGCAATGTATTAACCTCTTAATCAACCACAAATTTACTGTTACACATTAGTTCTCAATTCTCTAACGTTTTCTCAACAATTCAAAGCCGAAATCCTCCCAAATAATTCCATTTTCGTACTCCAGCAAAACCCAGCCATTACCTCCCAATTTTAACACTTAAAACACTCCAAAACATGTCCAAAACACCCTCATAATGTTGTACAACCATCAGCCCTTCATTTCCCCACACAAACACTTCAAAAACTCTTAATTTTCACTCCTAAAAACCACCTACAGCAGTAGCTACGGGAATCCCATCAAACTAACATTATAACCTCTCAAAAATCATCCCAAAACATCTAAAAACACCCACCCAATGTTACTATAACATCAACCCAACAATTTCTTACAAAACCATTCCAAAAACACAAATTTTTGACACTTTAAATACACCCCTAAAACCCATTTCGGAAATCTTTGTAAAACCCAACCAAAATGAGATATAATGTTCCATTGGGCAAGGTTAGATCAAAACTCAACTCTATTAATCAAAACAACCCAAAAAGCTATTAAAGTTCCATGCTTTTATTCAAACTTGAAAAGTTCAAAAACTCAAAAAGATGATTTCAATGAAAACTAAAGCTATGAAAATGTTGGAAATCATGAGGAGAATTCAAAATTATAATTACCTCAAAGAAAGCCTTTGAATTGATGAAGGGACTTGATGAAATAGTGTTTTTGGGGTAGGAGGGGTTTTAGGTTTTCAACAATGGTGGTATGAAGAAGATGAACATTTTTTTCTTTCAAATAAAACCCCCTTTTGTCATCTTATTTCTCATTCATTTTGCAATTGACCAAAATGCCATTAATGAAATGTCAAACCCACATCTCTTAAAGCCCATTGATTTGGACTTAAGAGATAGGCCCAACATAGCCTTAAACATTTGAAATCCCGAGGCCCATAAAATATTTTATTATTTAATTTGCAAAACCGAACCCAAAATAAAATTAAAATATTATTTTCACCCGACCCCTAAACCCGGGTGTTACAATAAAGCTTAGAGTCAACACACTTACCTCCTTCATCTTTGTCAAGCTTTGTAGATGAGCTCATAGGAGTGGCTTGAGGCTTTGCATTCTCCAAGCCAAACTTCTTGAGCATATCCTTTATGTATTTTGCTTGGTTGATGAAGGTGCCATCCTTCTTTTGCTTGATTTGGAGTCCCAAAAAGAATGAGAGCTCTCCCATCATGCTCATCTCAAATTCACCTTGCATTAACTTAGCAAACTCTTGACAATGACATTCATTAGTAGAACAAAAAATAATATCATCAACATAAATTTGAACTAGTAAGATGTCATTTTTATACATTTTTATAAAGAGTGTAGTGTCCACCTTACCTTTTTCAAATCCTTTTTCAATCAAAAAAATTGAAAGCCTTTCATACCAAGCTCTAGGAGCTTGTTTTAAACCATAAAGAGCTTTGGTAAGTTTAAAAACATGATTTGGAAATTTTGAATCTTCAAAACCCGGTGGTTGTTCCACATACACTTCTTCATTTATAAAACCATTTAAAAATGCGCTTTTAACATCCATTTGAAAAAGCTTGAAATTATGATAACATGCATATGCAAGCAACATCCTAATGGCTTCCATTCTAGCTACGGGTGCATAGGTTTCATCAAAATCTATTCCCTCTTCTTGAGTGTAACCTTGTGCTACAAGTCTAGCTTTATTTCTCACAATGTTACCACTCTCATCTAGTTTGTTCCTAAAGACCCATTTAGTTCCTATTGTAGATTGATTACTAGGCCTATCAACTAATGTCCATACATTACTTCTCTCAAATTGATTTAACTCTTCTTGCATAGCCATAATCCAAAAGGCATCTTTCAATGCTTCTTTTATATTTTTAGGCTCTATGCATGAGATAAATGCAACATGGTTCATTAATCTAAGAGAAGAACGAGTGGTTACCCCCTTGGATGGATCACCCAAGATTTCACCATCTTTGACATAGTTCAACTCCCTTGGGTAGCTCACTTCCTTTTCCTCAATGGCCAAGTCCTTCAAGGCTTCAAGAGGTGGATCTTGTGAGTCCTCTTCCTTTGTTGGAATCTCATCCTCCTTTGAAGTTTGACCTCCATCAAAGGCATTTATGATCCCTACATCATCATCATCACAAGAATCCTTCCTAGGAAGGAGGTTATCATCGAATACAACATGAATAGATTCTTCTACTACTAAAGTTCTTTTGTTAAATACTCGATAGGCTTTAGAGGTTAAAGAATAACCTATAAAAATGGCTTCATCACTTTTTGCATCAAATTTACCTAAGTTGTCTTTTCCATTATTTAAAACAAAACACTTGCACCCAAAAGGGTGGAAATAGCTAATGTTAGGCTTTTTAGATTTTAAAATCTCATAAGGTGTTTTCTTTAAAATTGGCCTAATCATTACTCGATTTACAATATAACAAGCGGTGTTTGTGGCTTCCGCCCAAAAATATTTAG
Organism: Hibiscus tridactylites; assembly: GCA_958450335.1. Lineage (NCBI taxonomy): Eukaryota > Viridiplantae > Streptophyta > Magnoliopsida > Malvales > Malvaceae > Hibiscus > Hibiscus tridactylites. The sequence goes on from OY288279.1 coordinate 75,907,446, forward strand.
GTAAATTGTTTTCACAAAGCATAGTTCTAGCCATTTCTTGTAAAGTTCTATTTTTCCTCTCAACTACCCCATTTTGTTGAGGAGTTCGAGGAGCCGAAAAATTATGGCTAATACCATTTTCATTTAAAAAATCTTCAAACCCTAAATTTTGAAACTCGGTTCCATGATCACTTCTAATATGTGAAATTCTAAGTTCAAGATCATTTTGGGTTAGTTTTGAAAATGTGATGAATTTTTCCAAAGCCTCATCTTTAGTACTTAAAAAGAGAACCCAAGTAAATCTAGAAAAATCATCAACAAGCACAAAAGCATAAGACTTACCACCCAAGCTCATAGTCCTAATTGGCCCAAATAAATCTATGTGAATTAATTGTAAGCATCTACTAGTAGAAACATCATTAATGGATTTAAAGGAAGACCTATGTTGTTTACCCTTTGAGCATGCATCACAAATTTTATCATTTGAAAATTTTATTTTGGGTAAACCTCTAACTAGATTTAGAGAGACTAGTTTTTCTAAAACACTAGCATGTCCTAGCTTCCTATGCCACAACCATGCATCATTTTCATTTTGAGCAACTAAACATGCATGAGATGTATGTATGTCATCTAAATGCACCATGTATATGTTTCCTATGCGATGACCTATGAGCATAATATTATTAGATTTAATGTCTACAATTTTGCATCCATTTTTATCAAATAAAACATTAAATCCTTTATCACACAATTGACTTATGCTCAATAAATTGTGTTTAAGACCATCGACATATAAGACATTTTCAATGAGAATAGTAGAGTGATTACCTATGGAGCCAATACCTTTAATGTGGCCTTTGGAGTTGTCACCAAATGTTACTACTCCTCCACTTTTTGGCTTTAGATCCATGAATCGACTCTTGTCTCCGGTCATGTGTCTCGAGCATCCACTATCAAGGTACCATGAGTTTTGACTTTGTGCCTTGGCCTTGTAGCAATGCTCCCCTACAAACAAAGATATTAAACCTTGGTTTTTGGTACCCAAATCATTTTGGGTCCATGAGTGTTAGCTCCCAAAACCTTGGTTCCCTTAGGAATCCAAGATGACATAGCAATAATATTATTAGATTTAACAAGTTCCTTAGGAACCCATACACTTCTAATTCTTTTAGTTCTACTATGTCTAGGATAGCTACTTTGTTTGTAGTAGTTAGTCTTTTTCTTAGGTTGGTGTGTTCTAGATGATTCTCCTACTTCATGCTTAGCACTACCAACATTTTTTAAAGACTTCTTGAGATCATTTAGCTCACCCAACACCTTTTGGTGTTCACAATTACATTGAGACAAAAGATTATTAAGATCAACATTTTCATCTTGAAAAAATTTAAGTTCATCTTTTAACCCTAAAATCTTTTTCTCAAATTTAGAATTAGCTTGAGTAAGTGAGTCATTTTTCTCATTTAGCTCTTGAATAATCTTTTTATTCCTAATGACCGACTCCTTATACTTCTCAACTAATTCATCATATACCTCTTGTAACTCATCATATGCATCATTTAATTCTTCATATGAAAAATCTAAAGTAGATGAGTTAGAGGTTACCATGGAGGAATCTTCCTCAAGTGCCATGAGACAAAGGTTAGCCACTTCTTGTTCGTCATCCTCCGATGACTCCTCATCACTCCAAGTAGCAAGTTTGGCTTTGAGCTTTTTCCTCTTCTCAAAGCCCTTCTTCTTGAGTTGAGGGCACTCCGAACGTATGTGGCCGGGTTGTTTGCACTCAAAGCAAATGATTGGATCCTTTCCATCTTCCTTGTTCTTGCTTTTGAAGTCCATCTTCCTTTGGATTTTTCTTCCCCGGTTGGACCTCATAAAGCGTGAGAATCGTTTGGCTATCATAGCCAATTCTTCAAGTTCATCCTCCTCACAAGATGAGCTCTCATCATGTTGTGAAGCTTTAGCCTTGAGAGCTATTCCCATCTTCTTCTTCTTCTTCTCAACTTCAAGCTTCTTTACTCTTTTCTCTTCTTTCTTTTTCTCATCTTCCCTTCCTTGCTTCATGATCTCATGAGTAAGGAGAGAACCCACAAGCTCATCAAGCTTCAAAGTCTTCAAATTCTTTGCTTCGATGATAGCGGTTCTCTTCTCATCCCAAGACTCGGGAAATGAATAGAGTAGCTTCCGGACAAGCTTGTCTTCCGGTATGATTTCTCCAAAGCCCTTTAAACCATTGACAATCGTGGAGAATCGATCAAACATCTTTGACACCGTCTCATCGGGGTCCATCTTGAAATTTTCATAACTAAGATTGAGAATTCCAATCTTAGTTTCTTTAACATCATTGGTGCCTTCATAGGTGGTCTCAAGAGTGTCCCACACTTCCTTGGCACTTTCAATTGATGAGACCTTTGAGTAGATGTCCGGACCGAAAGCACAAAATAGCATGTGGAGAGCTTTATCATTGACTTGAATCTTTTTCCTCTCCTCTTCACTCATTTCGGCTTTCTTCTTCAACACCATCTTGCCTTCACCGTTTTGCTTCAATGGAATGTATGGCTCATCCTCAATGACATCCCACACAAGATAGTCACTAGACTTGATGAATAGACACATTTTATTCTTCCAAAAAGAATAGTTGTCACCATTGAAGAAAGGAGGCTTTGTGGTCGATTGTGACTCGTACATGCCGGAACCAGAGGTTGAAGCCATCTCTTGATATGTTGATGATCACACTCTTCCAAGGATCTCCTCTTGTGGTTGTTAATCCTCAAAGAGTTAAGCTCTGATACCAATTGTTGAGTGGATCGCAAGATCGAAATTGACCAAGAGGGGGGGTGAATTGGAAATTTAAAGGTTTGTGGTGGAAATTTGCAAATTAAAAATTGATGGACAAGAGATTTAGAGTGATTCAAGTTCCAAATGAACTCTACATCCACTACCTTAGCTTTACTAAGGATTTGCAACAATTCCACTAAATCGTTCTTCCCCTTTTCTAGGACAAGGAGGCAACCCTTTACAATTTCGGTTGATTTTTCTACCCAAAAATCAACCCAATCCTCACACAAGTAAACAAGAAAATTTGAAGGCTAATAAGGTATCTCTCAATACAAATGGTAGCCCCAATACAAGCACTCAACCCAATTTGACAAAGTATGAATGAAGATTACAAATTGGGATTTCTAGACAAATATGAAATTTGGCACAATTGCTTGGATTTGATGAATAATTGTTTTCTTGAAGATCAATAGTTGTTGCTGTAGCTTTTGGATGTGTCTTTTATACCTCCTCATTGATTTCTAGCCGTTTGGGTGGTTGGGAACATAAATGGAGTCGTTGGAACCCTCTCTTACCACCATAAATACACTTCTGCAGCTACCGGTATCGGTACGCGGGAAGGGGTATCGGTACCTGTCTCAGAAAAGAAAGAGTCGTTGTGTGCATTTAATAAGGGGTATCGATACGCGCGTAAGCGTATCGGTACGGGGTATCGAAACGGCAAGGGTCGTATCGATACTATTTTCTGAACTTAGCTCACTGTCCACAACCGTATCAGTACGAAGGTTTGGCGTATCGATAAGGGTCAACGAACTTTTAAAGTTTGGTTACCAACCAACTGACACCAACGGTCATATTTTTTAAACCGACTTATATTTAAAAATTATAAAGCCCGTATCGATACAAGGGTTAACCGTATCGGTACGACATTCAAACTCTTTGAATTTTAACACAGGGCAGTATCGATACGAGGGTTTGGGGTATCGATACTGGTTCCGACAGTAACCAAGTTTGGTAAAATGGTATCGATACGCTTAGTGTTGTATCGATACGCCTGGACGATTTTCAATGGTTTTGTCTTGGAACACTTAGAAAATATTTTGAGTTTGATTTTTATAAATCAGTTTCAAAGTGTTGGTGTTTTAAAAACTTATTAAGGGACTTAAAAAATAATTTTAAGTTTTACAAAATGTTCCTTAAGGATTTAATTATATCAAAATCAAACATAGGTTTTACACTTTTTCCCTTAGTTCTTGATTCATTGATGGTGGTGTCGGTTTTAGTGCTGGTCGCCACCGCCGATATTCTTTTTCTCTTATTTTTATATCAACTCTTTTTCTTTTATATTTTGGTTTTTTTTTTAGTTTTTATTTTCCTTGTAGCACGCTTTTCCTCTACCTTGTGGCACGTATTTCCTCTACCTTGTAGCACGCTTCTATCTTATGGCATGTATTCTTCTATCATTGTGGTAGATCTGCATTTGTGGATACGTTTTTACGACGTATTGGCTCTGATTTGCGGATTGTCGATGGTCTTCAGTATATTCATCCCCTTTTGCAGTTCATTTACCGATGTGTAGAAATATATGTTTTGATATAATAATTGAAAAATGCTTTGACTAAATTAAAAAGAATTTAAAATATTCTCTAAGTCAAAAACAATTTGAAAATAAGTTTGACGATGTTTAAAAAGGTTTTGGCAATGTTTGAAACGTTTTTAAGTAGCCAAACCAGTGTTTTTAATGTGCATGTTTCGATACATGCATAATTTGTATCGATACGTTTTAAAACTGCCAAAACTCATTTCGATACAAGGCTTAACTGTTTCGATACGGGTAGGGGTCGTTTCGAAACACCCTTTGGTGTTTCGATACTCCTACGTGGCAGATACCCCAACGATCAAACCCCCAATGGCTATTTCCCAACGATCTTTTGAATTGCAGGCGTTTCGATACGGGGTCAAGCGTTTTGAAATGGCCGTTTCGATACAGCCTATGGTGTTTCGAAATTGGATGATGAATCAGACCTAACGGCTAGTTCTAAAGAAGGGCGTTTCGATACAGCTACCTGTGTATCGAAACAGACATCACCAGAACTGAATTTATGGTGAGAATAAAGTCTCCAACGGCTCCAATTCAATCCTTATGGTCCTCAACAGCTACAAACTCAATTGAGAGTGTAAAAGGGATCTCCAAGTATCAAGGGAAGACTAATGCTTCAATTGTCAACAACTATATGATGAGAAATTTGTATTAGGGCCTTAATTGTTAATTCTTTGTATAGACAACACTTGTGAGCCAAAATTGTCAAATTTGCTCAAGTGTTTAGGTTTGGGTGAGTGCTAAAGAGTGCAAACATCAACCTTGTGAGACGGAGTTTAGTTTGCTTTTATTCATCTCTTGTATAGAGGGTTTGATCAAGCTTTGGGTTAGAAAGCCTAGATCGTTTGTAAGGGATTCCTCTTAAGCCTAGAAAAGGGGACGAATCAATTAGTGAATTGATTTGGAAATCCTTAGTGGGAGCTAAGGTAGTGGATGTAGGTGCTTGTTCGAAGGTCGAACCACTATAAATCCTTGTGTCTATTGTCTAATCTTTACCTCCCACAAAATCACCCAAAATCCAACTTCTCCACCACTTGGCTACCTAAATCGGTTGAAGGAAATCGAGCCTATCAAGCCTAACACGATGCAGTCAAATTTGTTTTACGAAGCAGCCTCCAAGATTGATGGTTTTGCACACAACTCCTACTTCAAGCCTGGAGCGTGTAGGTGGATAGAAACAAGAAGTCTTGTTCTCTGCTTCTAATTTCTCTAGTATTTCATCTTTATCACTAATTTGCAGCCCACGTGAGGTGTTTTGTTGGTTTGATATTCGTTTTCTAGTTCTTTTTAATTTAGATTTATTGTGTTTTTATTTTTCTGCTACTATTTCATTTTCTTAAACTATTTTTCTATTTTAGTTTCTAATAAAATTCAGCCGACATATTGTTAAAAAAATATTTTTTTTATTTTATAATGATAAAATGATAATTTGTTTATGTCATATCATGTATAAATTATTTTCTTTTATTATATTTGTACTTGTAGTAGAAGATCCTATTTTTGTGAACCCCTAACCCAAAAATTCAAAACAAGACAAGATAAATTGATTAAAGCAAAGACCAACCTTTGATTACTAAGATATTTTATAATGGTTTGCAAACAATGGTTTTCTTGTTCATTACGATTTGATTGCCAAGTTATTTTTACAATGCTGCTTTCTCTGGTCCTGACTCCTAAGATTTATGCCAATGATTCTAATTCGTTTTCTTGCGGTAAAATGTTCAATTACGAAACTAATTTTTTAGGGTTTATTTGAGAAATGTAATTTTTTAAAATTAATGATTAAAATATTTAGGTCCGGCCTGAACGTCTATGCTGTCACAAGTCACAACCCACAAGGATGAACGTTGTTTTTTCCAATTTTAGTTTTCCTCGTAGACTGCTAATGCCGGCAAAATCAGCCCTTATAAGTTCTCATTTAAATATAAATTTATACAAAACTAATTAACACTAAGCCTCTCTCTGTCAATCAACCCCACAAAATGTTCAAGTTTCACCTCTTTCTTTTCCATGTTTCTGGATTTCTCTTCTTCTCACGCCAATTCTGTTGTAAGTATCTAATGACATCTTCATATATATATATATGTGTGTGTGTATCTATACACACATAATTCATATACCATCGGTTTCCTGGTAGCATGTTCTAAATTCATTGTCTGATAATATGATTCAGATGGCAAAGTCATGATGGAGTACATTGGAGCAACAGGAGTACCTGTAAAACTGGACGATGTTCCGATCGAGGACGGCATCGATTTCCATTTCCTACTTAGTTTCGCCATCGACGCCGACCCCTCCGGCAATTCCCAGAACGGCAAATTCTCACCATATTGGGAGGACACATTGACCCCAGAATCCGTGGCAGCAATCAAGCAAAGCCACCCCAACGTGAAAGCCTTAGCCAGTCTCTCAGGGTGGAGCATAGGTAACAAAGTCCTCCGCTGGTACAACCCTGTCGACGTCCAACAATGGATATCCAACGCCTTCTCGTCTCTATCGTCGATTGCCCAGCAATACCATCTCGACGGCATCGATATCGACTACGAGAACTTCCCGAGACGGAACTCGAATTTCGCCTACTGCATAGGTGAACTCATCACCCTGTTGAAGAACCAAAGTGTGATTTCTTTAGCCACCATTGCTCCATACCATAAAACAGTTCCAGCTTACATTGAACTGTTTGAGAATTACGGAGATGTGATTGATTTCGTAAACTATCAGTTCTACACTGATAAGGTTAGGCAAGCCAGATCTTACGTTGAAGCTTTCAAGCTTCGGGCTGGACAGTTCGATAAGGATAAGGTATTGCCCAGCTACGAAGTTAATGGGCGGGGAATTCAAGGGGATGCATTTTTTGATGCTTTGAGGCTTTTGGAAACAAATGGATTTAGTGTTAATGGAGTTATGATCTTCTCTGCTGATGCTTCTTCCTCCGGTCATTATTACTACGAGACGAAATCTCAGGATTTCTTGCTCAATTCCACTGTATCAGTCTAAAAAAATTTAAACTAATTTTAAATACTAAAACTTTTATATATAATAAATAAATTAATAAATGTGTCTATTAGTCGTTCAGTGGTAAAGTGATTGTATCGTCGAGCTATTACATATGTTGATTATCATATTGATGAAAAATAACATGGAGTGTTGTAAGTGGTTGAAAGTGTCATGATGATGTAGTGTCAAAATTTTTAAATATGATATGTTATGTTTATTGAATTATTTATTAGGACCAAATTAATAGAATGCATGTTATGAATATTTATCTATGTGAATGTACATAATGATAAGGACTTTATCAAGGATATTTGATTTACTTTATCATTAGAAATATTATCTTCATTAATTAGAGTTTAATGTATTATGTACTTCTTATACCTATAAATATATGATCTAATGAAGGCATTGTATACAATTCTATATTTCAGAATAATATAAATATCTCTCTTCCTCTCATCTCTTTGTTCTTCCATTCTTGTTCTTTGTTCTTATAATTGTTCTTCTTTATTTTATTCACAACACGTTATCAGCACGAGACTCTAATCAACTGAGATCTTCATCATTCGAATTCAAAAGAAGTTACCGAAAAGAATGAATTCGATTATAGAATGAAACTAAAGATAAGTTTTTTTTTTCTCTCGTTTTGTTTAGCTATTGATTGTCTCTCTCTTTATATTTTAATTTTTACTTTATTTTTTTTAAAAGAATGAAAGCATGCTTAATCGCATCGAATCCAATCTCGCTCAAAGAATTGATCTCTCAAGCGACCCAAATTCATATCAAGGGGATCGTGGGGAAGAAGATGATTATCTTGAGTATATTTACAGATAAATATTTTTTTTATGGATTCATGATATATAATATGGTGAATATTTTTTTATTTTATTTAACCATATTTTAAGTTTTACATATATGCTTAAATGGCTTGGAAAGAGACGTGACGTAAAGAAATTATGAAAAGTTGTTTCGGTCATTTGTTATGTCTCCATTGTCCTCGAGAGGAAAATTGTTATTGGTAAACTTTATTTTTTTATCTTTAAATTATGATTTTAATGTGCGATAAATCATAGTGAATTTCAATCTATAAAAAGATTGTTATAAATTCTATATTTGCTCGAAAGCAATATTTCTTGTTCGTCGAAAAACTCGACCATAGACTTCTCTCAATTTCAAGTTACGAAAATTCATCTTGATCCAAAACGTTTTATGGGAGACATTCTCTGAAGTGAATGCAAAGCATGATGTTTATTCCATGCGATTATCAATGATGGGGCATTCCCTGAAGTGAATGCAAGCATGATATTTATTCTATGCGATTATTGGAATTGTTTCATTCCCTGAAGTGAATGCAAACATGGTAAATCATTATTGAATTGGAGACATAATTTAGATATAATCCAAGTATATTGGTTGGACATCCCGTTCTATGAGGCTACTAGTCTCAAAGGAGATTTTTAAAGGACCTTGTAGACTGGTTTAACAATGTCACGTACGAGGATTAAATCTTTGTTCTCTATAATAAGGATATGTTAATAAAAACATACTTCACTTTTCATGACAAATAATATTGTCCTCAGACACAATATCATGAAAAATGTTTCAAAGGCCCACTAGCTCTACTTCATTCCCTGAAGTAAATGTGAGATTATATTATAGAAAGAATAAAAGCCACATTAGAAGTTGTGGTCATGGTCGAGACATGTACATAAACATTATGGTCATTTTAAGAATACTTCTACCTACTAGTAGTGAGGTTATAATGATGACAAGAGCAATAAAGATCATTCTAAGAAAGTGAAAAAAAATTATTATAAATGTGATGTTATAAACTATTGGTCTCGTACTTATCGTATGTTGGAAAAAATCAACAATGATTGAATGATAAATGAAAGAAAATAAAAGCAAATTCTGTTTGTGAAAAATGAAAAAGATGATATTGGTCCAACTTATTTAGACATTATTAGTCCAACTCATTTGGACGTTGTTGATTTCCTTATAACCCTCGAATTGAATAAATAATCTTCTAATTATTCTCATAACTTTGATGAGAATTAATTATTTTTTATTTATTTTACTTTATGTTTATTTACTTTATACATTAATTATTTACATTTTATATTTATATTCATGTTAGTATTTATGTTTATATATTTTGTATTTATATATTATCATATTTATTTATTTTGTTTAACATGATTACTTATCAAATAAAATTTATGGTGACGATTTATGCTTAGCATAAGCATAAGATATATTTTTTTCATTTAAATGCAAGGGAAAAATGTGAGTATTGTATCTCAAAGTACTAAAAGTATTGATGCTCTAGAAGAGCAATAAGTTCTTAAGAGAAAGCACATTATGAAAAGTGCATAATTGCGAATATTGCAATAATTACCGCTAATGGTAATAATATCGTCACCACTAGAAGTGGAAATTTTAAGAGAGCAATATGAGTTCACAAAATATTCTTTTGGAATTATAGATAACATATGTTATCAATTGGCATTTGAAATAAGCCAATGTGGATATAAGTTCTGGTAGCCAAAAAGTCAGTTGAAAGCTCTAGAAGAGCTACATATTGCTATCAAAAGATAATTTCTATTGAAAGTTTCGAAAGAGCTAAATATTCATATTCAAAGGAACAATTTTGATGGTTGTACTAGACGTGTACGAGTGAGATTGAATCACATGTTCTAGTTTACCAAATTTAAAAATGTTTATACAAACTTGTATATAGTTGGCATGATCGGTTAGACCATCCTGATCAATAATGATGCGAAAGCTATTGAGATTTATATGCACATTTATGAAAAGAACCTGAAGTTCTTGTGGTGCTTGTTCTCAAAGAAATTGATCAAATTTTATTTACTAAAAGAACACGAAGTTCTTGTGTTGCTTGTTCTCAATTTGAAATGATTAAGATCCCACTTAGCAAAAGAACTCGAAGTTCTTGTACTAAAGTTGAGACTGCATGTATTGCATATCTGAATGAAATATGGGCCCATTTATCCACAAATGTGAAAAGTTTTATATGATTTTAGTAGATGCATCTACATTGTTTTATCAACTTACAACCAGAAGTTTGTGAGATTGGTTATAAAAGGATTCAGATTATGTAGTTAAACTATTCGTCTTGAAAAGCTAGTGGGTTTATATTTTAGGCTATATCAGTTGTTACAAAGCCTATTGATTATGGAATATATAGTTTAGCAAAATTTCAATTGGATGCCTCTCATTTAATAGCTAAACTATGAGAACAAAATAGTTATTATTTATATGGTGTTTCCATATAGCAACACTTATACGCATCAAGCCAACGAGTTATAATAAACTCTCTGTTATGATTGGTTTTTGGTCAGAAGCCATACATTTCCCATTTTATAATTTTTAAATGTGCGATATGAATTGCTCCACCACAACGCACAAAATGGGTAAATAAAAAGGGTTTAGAATATATATTGAGTACAAGTCTCCTTTTATGTTTAAACTCTTAAACATTAATTGGAGAATCATTTATGACATGGTTTTTTTCAACATCAGAGGGGGATAATAATCAGTTGAATAAAGGAAAATGAATTAGCGTTATCTAGATCCTCGTATATGAACCAGAAGTTTATAAGATAATTCATGTTATTACATATCAACTGTGAGACATATCTACTGACCCAATGAGAGTACCTAAGTCTCATATACCAGCTGAAATGCTCTAAGTTTAAATTACATGTTAGAGCGAGGGAATGTAAATCATGCCTGAAGCATGATAGTTGAAATGGTTCCAATGATCAAAACTCTCGTAAATAGAAAGTAATATGAGATGGTCATATATTGGAGGCGGGTGCTCCTGAAGAGACTCAGGACATAACTAATAATAAAACTCTTAAAGAGTTTCAGGTACCTGAAATAAAGATTGAAATCTTGAAGAGATCTTAATGAGTTATGCCACAACGAGAATGGAATCAAAAAAATTGAAAAGTTGTCGACAACGATTTTATAAATAGTTTTAAATAGAATACTTCTATAGAAGTAAAGAAAGAAAACGAGGATCTTGTATAGAAATCTATCAAGAAGTATAGATATTGAATTGGTCAATATAGAAAGACGCTTTGAACTTTTAAAAAAGAAGTATTTGGACCAACAGTCCAAACACCTAAAGGTGTAATGCAAGTGAGGCACAAATAAGTAGTCGTAAATTCGACTTGAATTATGATTTATGAAGAGTTTTAATTACTTCATGGCGGGTGCAATTACTTTGGCAATATGAAATATATTACATGCGTCTAATTATTTATGGATCCCTGTGTATCTTTAAAGGATTTAAAATGCTAAAAGCATTTGGAAATTTTTGAGAAAATTTATTTAGACATATCTCATTGAATATTTTGGCGCATTTGATATAATCGCCTTAGTGAGTACTAATTGAGGAAATACTATAAGAATGATAAGATTTCCTTATGTATTTTATAAAGGAATTTGAATCAAGATTCATTATATTATTAGAACTCCTGAAGAGCTTTGAAAGCATTTGGTTATTTAAGGAAATGATTTGAGAAAAAGAATTTTGAGATGTGGTTTTGTCTCGACCTAAAGATCGAGCACTTAAATATGCATTTTTGTCTATGAATGGACATAAGTTAAAAGAATCTTAAAGAAGATTCAATATGGATAAAGTATATCTATTGTAAGATTGTTGAATGTGAATAAAGATAATTATATCTTTTCTTGATTTTGAATCACCATATATTAGATGGTCAAGCAATATCCATGGATATACAAAGATCATTACATTTAGCTCTTCAAACATTTGTCGATGCCTCCTCAAATGTCGTAGAAATAATTGTTATGCACGAGGCAAGTCAAATATGTGTTTGGCTAAGACCATTGACCCAACATATCCAAAAGATATGTGGATTTACTTTTACAAGATATGATAAAAGTTATCTTGTGTGAAGATAATGCAAGATGTATATCTCAGTTTGAAAGTGGATATATCATAGAATATATTACTCCAAAGTTTCATCCCTCATGATCTTTAGAAAAATAATATTCAGGATTGACTTATGAAGATTCAAGGATCTTCTGTGATGTTTTCATGATAGGGAGTAAACACGCGTTGCACTCTTTTTCCCTTAACCGATGTCTTGTCACAGTGGGTTTTCCTAGTAAGGTTTTTAATGAGGCAACATGTTATGTGTATCAAAAATGTGTGTACTCTTTTTCCTTCACTAAAGAATTTTTTTTCCCACTGGGTTTTTTTATCTTAGTAAGGTTTTAACAAGGCACATTATCTTCATGGACATTCAAGAGGGAGTGTTATGAATATTTATCTATGTGGATGTCTATAATGATAAGGACTTTATCAAGGAGATTTGATTTACTTTATCATTAGAAATATTATCTTCATTAATTAGAATTTAATGTATTATGTACTTCTTATGCCTATAAATAGATGATCTAATGAAGGCATTGTATACAATTCTATATTTTAGAATAATATAAATCTCTCTCTTTCTCTCATCTCTTTGTTCTTCCATTTTTGTTCTTTGTTCTTATCATTGTTCTTCTTTATTTTATTCACAACAATGCATAAGTTTTGAGTACTGGAATTATTATTATTATTATTATTATTATTATTATTATTATTATTATTATTATTATTATTATTATTATTATTATTATTATACGAAGCTTTATTTTAATTTTAATGATAAGGCTGATTTGTTTGTCACAAAATTTTAATTGAGTAACATGTTTGTTCATAAACTTAATTTTTTTTTGAAAAAGTAGTCCTAAACTTATAATTAAGGGGTCGTTAGTGTATTTTAACATAAAAAAATTTGGGTAATTATTTTATGCACAAACAGTGAAAACAAAAAGTTTCCACGAGCGTCTCAGTTTTAAGGTTTAAAGAGTCCATTTAGGGGTTTAAGTGTAGAGTTTTGAATTTAAAGGCGTGGCTAGAACTTAGTATGTAGAACTAATGTTTTAATATAATAATTGAAAATTGTTTTGGACTGATTCAAAAAGTATTTAAAACATTTCCAAAGTCCAAACAACTTGAATTTATGTTTGAGGGATCTTAAAATGTTTTTGGCAAAGTTTTTATTAATTTTAAATAGCCAAACTTAAGTTTTCAAGCTACTCGTACCGATACGGTCCAACCCGTATCGATACCTTTTTTGCCCAGTTTGGTCACTGCCAAAACTCGTATCGAAACAGGCTTGGCCGTTTCGATACGGATCGGGATCGTTTTGATACGCAAGGTAAGCGTACCGATCCCCTTTCCAACAACCCCAACGACTATTTCCCAACGGTCATTTAAAATTGAAATCGTATCCATACGCCCTCAAGCGTATCGATACGCCTAGGCTGGCAAGATCCCAACGGCTAGTTTTTGATAAAGGCCGTACCGATACGGGTCCAAGCGTATCGATACGGAAGGCTGCATAACAGCATTAATGAAAGGAAATAAAGTCCTCAATGGCTCCAAATCATCCCCAACGGCTAGTAACGGCTATAAACTCATCAAGGAGTATAAAAGGGACCTCCAAGCATCAAGTAAAGGCTAATGCTCATATTGTCAAACATCAAATGATCAAGAATTGTCTTAGAGCTTAAATTGTCATTTATTGTATAGACAAACACTAGTGAGCCAAAATTGTCAAATTTGCTCAAGTGTTTTAGGTTTTGGGTGAGTGCTTAATTGTGCAAACAAACACCTATTAGAGGGTTTTAAGTTTGCTTCTTATTTCTCTTTGTAAGAGAGGGTTTCAATCAAGGCTTTGGGTAGAAAGCTTGATTGTGTATAAGGGTTACCTCCTAAGCCTAGAAAAGGGGACGAATCAATAGTGGATTGATTGGAAATCCTTAGTGGGGAGCTAAGGTAGTGGATGTAGACCTTGGTTAGAAGGTTGAACCACTATAAATCATTGTGTCTATTATCATTTTAGCTTCCACAACCCTTCCACCCAAAAATCCACCTCTCCACCACTTGGTGAGCCATATCGGTTGAACGAATCGAGCCCCATACAACTCAACAATTGGTATCAGAGCTTGGCTCAATCAAAGAGGATTCACATCCTATTGAGAAGATCCGGCAAGCTCGATCACTATTTCATCAACCAGCTCAAATGGCACAATCAATCGACAAACCGCCTTTCTTTGACGGAACCCACTATGCCCATTGGAAGACAAATATGAAGTTCTTCATTAAATCTAGAGATTACAAGCTATGGGATATAGTTGAAGATGGTTCGTTCGTGCCTCAAAGAAGAAAAGCAGAGTGGAGTGCCGACGATTGCAAGAAGATGGAGCTTAATTGCAAAGCCTTGCACATCTGGTTTGTGCTTTTGGCCCAACCATCTATGAGAAGATGTCTTCTTGTGAAAGTGCCAAGGAGGTATGGGACAAGCTTGAAGTCACATACGAGGGGACCGACGAAGTCAAGGAGACCAAGATTGGGCTTCTAACCTTAGAGTATGAGAACTTCAAAATGGATCCGGAAGAGAACATCGAGAAGATGTTTGATAGGTTCTCCACGATCACAAATGGTCTCAAAGGCTATGGAGAAGCCATCTTGGAGGAAAAGCTTGTTCGAAAGCTCATCTACTCACTTCCCGAGTCTTGGGACTCAAAGAGGACCGCCATCATCGAAGCCAAGAATTTGAAGACATTGAAGCTTGATGAACTCATGGGGTCACTCCTTACTCATCAAATCATGAAGAAGAATAAAGAAGATAAGAAGAAGAGGGAAGAAATTAGAGCTATGGGAGAGAAGAAAATCAAAGGGCTTGGCATCAATGCAAGTGTCATGGCTCTCAAATCCTCCACTTGTCATCATGTCTACTCAAGTGAAGAGAAGGATGAAGATGAAGAGATAGTTCATCTCTTCAAGAAGTGTGCCCCGTTCATGAAGAAAGCTTTGAGAGAGCTTGAACAAGAATCCAAGAAAAAGGAGAGGGCAAGCACTTCAAGCCATAAGAAGAAGGCACATGTGGCTACTTGGAGTGATGAGGACTCCACCGACGATGAACAAGTCAACCTTTGTCTTATGGCCATCGAAGAAGATTCAAGGGTAACTTCTAATTCATCTACTTCATGTTCTTACTCTTTTGATGAATTACAAGATGCCTATGATGATTTGGTTTTAGAGTTTAAAAATCACATTTTGAAAAACAATAAATTGATTTCAAAGTTAAAAATTCAAAATGATTTGATTTCTAAAACCAAACTTGAACTTGAAGCAAAACTCGAAGAGTTTGAATTAAAATGTTTTGATTTACAAAATTTGCTTCAAAAAGTTCAAGAAGAAAATGATTTGATTTCCAAAGAGCTTGAAAAGAAAAATAATGTTGGAAAATCAAATTTTTATGTAAGACAATCTAGTGCCCCTAGATTTGTAAAAGGAAAATGTTTTAGAAGTGTTTGGGTCCCAAAAGGACTAACCACTTCAATTAAAAAGGATGACATTGAAAAATGGATTCCTAAGGGGACTAAAATTTGTGCTACTAATGTTCATGGATCCAAAGCAATTTGGATACCAAAAATACTTGATTGTCTTTTGTTAGGTGTGATGGAGATGCTCAACAAGTCAAACCTTGAGGGGGAGCTCCATGCACACAAGGAAGAACACTTGAAGAAGGAAGGCTTCACATCCTCCCTTGGGTTCAAGTGTTGGTAAAAATCTAGTTGTTTTTGCATTTATTTGTTTAAATTTTTATTTAATTCAACTAGATGATCATATATGTTGGACTAACATTTTTAATGATGCTTTGAGTAAGGGGGAGCCATTTTAAAACCAAATTCTTATTTTTGTCAATTTTTACCTCTATCGTTATTTTGAACTTAATGTTTTAAATTCTTTTTGATATAACAAAAAGGGGAGAAATGGTTTGAAAAATTGAATTTTCAAATGAATAAGGGGGAGCTTTATTTATTTTCATATCCTTAATCTCTTATTCACATTTTTTAAGTTAAAGGGGGAGAATCCCAAACAATTTTTCAAGTGAGTTTTATTATATCAAAAAGGGGGAGATTGTAGAACTAATGTTTTGATATAATAATTGAAAAATGTTTTGGACTGATTCAAAAAGTATTTAAAACATTTCCAAAGTCCAAACAACTTGAATTTATGTTTGAGGGATCTTAAAATGTTTTTGGCAATGTTTTTATTAATTTTAAATAGCCAAACTTAAGTTTTCAAGCTGCCCGTACCGATACGGTCCAACCCGTATCGATACCTTTTTTGCCCAGTTTGGTCACTGCCAAAACCCGTATCGAAACAGGCTTGGCCGTTTCGATACGGATCAGGATCGTTTCGATACGCCTTGCAAGCGTACCGATCCCCTTTCCAACAACCCCAACGGCTATTTCCCAACGATCATTTAAAAGTAAAACTGTACCGATACACCCTCAAGCGTATCGATACGCCTAGGCTGGCAAGAGCCCAATGGCTAGTTTATGATAAAGGCCATACCGATACGGGTCCAAGCGTATCGATACAGAAGGTTGCAGAACAGCATTAATGAAGGGAAATAAAGTCCTCAATGGCTCCAAATCATCCCCAACGGCTAGTAACGGCTATAAACTCATCAAGGAGTATAAAAGGGACCTCCAAGCATCAAGTAAAGGCTAATGCTCATATTGTCAAACATCAAATGATCAAGAATTGTCTTAGAGCTTAAATTGTCATTTATTGTATAGACAAACACTAGTGAGCCAAAATTGTCAAATTTGCTCAAGTGTTTTAGGTTTTGGGTGAGTTCTTAATTGTGCAAACAAACACCTATTAGAGGGTTTTAAGTTTGCCTCTTATTTCTCTTTGTAAGAAAGGGTTTCAATCAAGGCTTTGGGTAGAAAGCTTGATTGTGTATAAGGGTTACCTCTTAAGCCTAGAAAAGGGGACGAATCAATAGTGGATTGATTGGAAATCCTTAGTGGGGAGCTAAGGTAGTGGATGTAGACCTTGGTTAGAAGGTTGAACCACTATAAATCATTGTGTCTATTATCATTTTAGCTTCCACAACCCTTCCACCCAAAAATCCACCTCTCCACCACTTGGTGAGCCATATCGGTTGAACGAATCGAGCCCCACACAACTCAACATAGTATCATCGACATATCACATCTGTTGATTATCATACTGATGAACAATAACATGGAGTGTGGTAAGTGGTTGAGAGTGTCAGGATGATGTAGTGTCAAAAATTTTAAATATAAAATGTTATGTTTATTGAATTATTTATTAGGACCAAATTAATAGAATGCATAAGTTTTAAGTACTGGAATTATTATTATTATTATTATTATTATTATTATTATTATTATTATTATTATTATTATTATTATTATACGAAGCTCTTATTTTAATTTTAATGGTAGAGTTGACTTGTTTGTCACAAAATTTTAATTGAGTGATATGTTTGTTCATAAATTAATATTTCAAAAAATAGTCCTAAACTTATAATTAAGTGGTCGTTAGTGTATTTTAACCTAAAAATTTTTGGGTAATTATTTTATGCACAGACAGTGAAAACAAAAAGTTTCCAAGAGCGTCTCAGTTTTAAGGTTTAAGGACTCCGTTTAGGGTTTAATGTTTAGGGGTTCAAGTGTATGAGTTTTGAATTTAGAGGTGTGGCTAGAACTTAGGGTTTAAGACTAAAATTAAGGTGTATAGGTTAAAACTTAAATCCTTAACCATATTACCATAACATCTAAACGCTAAATTCTAACCCTAAACCATAAATTCTAACCATAATTATTTTATGCACATACAGTGAAAACAAAAAGTTTCCACAAGCGTCTCATTTTTAAGGTTTAAGGACTTCATTTAGGGTTTAATGTTTAGGGGTTCAAGTATAGGAGTTTTGAATTTAGAGGTGTGGCTAGAACTTAGGGTTTAGGGCTAAAATTAGGGTGTATATGTTAAAACTTAAATCCTTAACCATATTACCATAACCTCTAAACGTTAAATTCTAACCCTAAACCATAAATTCTAACCATAATTATTTTATGCACATACAGTGAAAACAAAAAGTTTTCACAAGCGTCTCATTTTTAAGGTTTAAGGATTCCATTTAGGGTTTAATGTTTAGGGGTTCAAGTATAAGAGTTTTGAATTTAGAGGTGTGGCTAGAACTTAGGGTTTAGGGCTAAAATTAGGGTGTATAGGTTAAAACTTAAATCCTTAACCATATTACCATAACTTCTAAACGCTAAATTCTAACCCTAAACCATAAATTCTAAACCCCTAAGCCCTAAACACTAAACCAGGCCTCTAAACACTAAAATTAAGGAAGTTTGTGGAAATTTTTCGTTTTCACGGTTAGTGCATGAGATAATTTTTAAAATTTTATAGGTAACGAATAGAGTAGTATGTATTTTATTTTTTTATATTTGAGGAATGAATATTTAAATGGAGATTTAAAAGCAAGAAACAATGGAATTTATTAACCAAGCAGAGCTTTCATCAAGGATGCTTAGAAAGAAAAAACAAAAAAATGGACACGATTTGACTCATTTCATGAATTGAACTTGCCTCGTTTTCTTCCTCTGCAGAATTAGAAACCACTAAAATAAATTTATTACCGGTTGGACCATCCCTAGTGGCATCTGCTTCACTTCACTTGATTCTGCACCTGGTTTGGTCTTTATTTATGAATGTTTCTTGCTGCCAGCCAGAATACGTTGAATTTGAAGTCCTCTGCTGAATGCTTGGTTGAAGAGCAGCCTGGTCTGGAACTCGGACACGAAGGGGAACCATGCCAATATGGCTATTGGTGCAAACAGCATCACCCCCATCATGTATTCGTACCCTCTTGCCAATGCCTTCACCGATCCCCACATCCCGATTCCCTTCACCAATGTCCGGCAAGCCTGCGATATCTGCAGAAGCGCCCACCCCGTCGGCATGAAGGCCAGTAAGCTCTGGAAGATGTCTGACACGGTGAGGTCCAGGAAATAAAACAGCATTGCAATTGTGACTATGCATCCAATGAACATGAGTAGCTTAAGGAGTCTGAACATCAGCTGGAAATCAGCACTGAACTTCATTCTTCCCATCGACACCATCTGCGAGTGCACCGGTTTCGGATTTTAGAATGCTAATTACCGAGAGATGATGATTATATGGGGTCAATGTCTCACCTTTAATATAACCAACACGGCTACAATGACCAGCCAGGAAAGTCCATAAACCTGAAACCAAGCACAATAGCAGCAACATCATTTGAAAACGGATTTCGGCCTTAAAAGGACAGGTGAGGTGCTAAGATTGTAGGTGATACTCACCACGATGCTCAACCGGATTCCTTTTCTGCTACTTTTGGTCATGTTTAGATGATACACGATTCCGTATTGGTAAATGAAGAAGCGAAGGGATAGAAGGATCTCCAGGAGACGTCCCATGAACCCGGTGTGGCGTAGGTGTTCCTGTTCTTCCTCCCACCAAGATTCCCAGCTCTTAACCGAGGGAACTCCGATGCCTCCTCTGCAGCTAATCCACTTTGACCAATCTTCCCAATCTTCTACTATCTTCTGCCATTCGAATCCGGATGGATTCAAAAGGAAAGGAGCAAACAGCCAGGATAAGACTAAGAACCACATCGAGAATGATATGAACCCATAGGAGACGGCATCGATTGCTGATGAACCATAGATCCTGTAACATATAAGCAATATCATCAGCTCCAGCCCTTTTACAAAGTGGCTCCTGGAGTACAAGCGGTAGTTCTCTGCGAATTTCTCGTGCCGGACCACGAAACCACGCCCTGTTGCTCTGTATTTAGCCCCACCGTGCAGGATCGTGCGCCCGAAATAATGGACTCTTGTTCCGAGGGAGAAAGTGAAGAACACAGATGCCAACTGAAGCTGCATGATTATGATGTCACCTAATGCAGTTCTGAATCCTCTTTCCAATCCGATCTCCATCACCATCGGTAGTACCGTTAACACGCCTAATTGAACTATAGATTGTGAAGCCAGTGCTGCCTTTAGAGAGCTATTTCCCCTAGCTAAAGCAAACTTATATATTGCCTCCTCTAAACCGCTTAATGCCAAATAAAGCCTTCCGTACAAGAAAAGGTAGACCGTGAACACAATCAACTGCACATTGACAACAGGGAACTCTCATTAGCTTCGGAAAGAAACGAAATCACTAATTACTTTCTAATCAATCTGAAGCACACTACCATTGAGCTGAAATAAAATCCAACTGTTGTAAAGTAGCAGGACAACATGCGGAAAAAGTCGAAGCGATGGCCTAATCGGTAGATGTCTCTGCTGAGTGTCTGTTCCCCGTTACCACAAGCCACTTTGGCTTCAAAGAGTGAGATTTGGTTTAATCCAACATCCCTACCTTTCCCAACTTGAATATACTCATGATGAGTAATGTTGCCTCGTCTCAGGGTCGAGTTAAAGCCTGTTAAGAGTACAATAAATATCAGAGGGAAAAAGAAGACTCAGTGGTTGCATTGATGTAACTTGTAAGTAAGATCATTACCGGCAAAGATGTCCTCGCTCAAGTTGATGCCCCGAGAACCCTTGCTGATGCCTCCGCGGGTTATGTGGAAGATTCTATCGAACACGTCCGGGTGACCATAATGGAAACGAACCCTGAAACCCGCCAACAAACATTTTCTTGTTAAACTGGAACCAACATGGAGATCACTTGCATTATAGAATGTGTAAGAAAACATACTTCAGTGGCCTTGCGAGAACTCTTTGACCAATGGTGACAAAGCTCGTTTCTTGATTTGACATGAACCAAGCCAAAGACGAGACACTGCAACACGGAGATTTCAAAAGCATAAGATCAAGCCACCCCAGATGTTCACATAAGTGACTAACAGGTATCAACAACAAGGAAGCAAATAGCAATTTTCGGTCGGACCTTCCCGTAAAGATATGCTCTCGGACTCCTAGAATTGTAGGCGGTCTTACTCCATGATCCTCGTTAAATTCTTCCAAAAGATTACGCATTTTGAATGCTTCTTCTAAGTAATTATCCTGATTCATATCAATGGTTTGAAGAGCTTCTCCGCGAGTAAAAACCAGAGCATGGTTCTGGTTTTCAGGTTTTCCTTCTCCTAACTTTGCATTTCCAGGCAACTTTATCCTATAGATTTCCTGGTCAAGATTATCAACACCTTTAACCAGTACAGAATAGAAAACTTTCTGAGATCTTCCAGTACCATCCCTTTCTTCAACTTCGTCGATATACGCCACACGAAGAGATGGATTACTGTATAAGAAAAAAGGAGTTAGAAAGGGAGAGGGTTTCAACTTTCAAGATGTCATGTATATGAGCCAAGGTACTTACTTAACCATCAAATTCAGGATGTCAGTTGCCCGCCGGTCTCCGTTCCGTTTCTGATTCCCATAGTTTTGACAGGTAGCAACATAAGTGAATTTCAGGTCAGCCACTGCCTCCAACTGAGCATACAAGGATCTCTGACTCTTCTTATCTTCGTCGGTCGCAGTTAAGATCGCTTTGTATCCTTCTAATATTTCTGCTCACACAATAAATACACATTCCATCGTGTTAGAAACGCTTGCATAGGAGATGGACAAATGCTTTGCAGGGAAAGCGTTATAAGCATACCGTTTTCCATCGCCATGTCAAGGAAAGCCTGAACTTTCAAAGCTCGTCTGTAATACATCATCCCCCTAACTGTCCTGCACAGAGTTTGTCCTCTAAAGGACACCCAGTGGCGAAGCTGCAAGATTTTTTCATCATTCTCCCAAATCTCATTCTCCTTACAATTGAGACGCTCGATAAAGTTGTTCCACTCGTCTAAACAAAGCCAATGACAGCAACGGAGTTGAAGTAATCTAAAGAGAAAGGAAGTCTCAAGAGATTATAGTATGTGAGTTTACAGTATCACAAACCTGGATAGATTTTCTGCAGGTAGAAAATGATAGATACACCATCCTCGTTTTCCATCTCGAGTTCACTTTTGGAGTACACAGTTTCTTCACTATAGTATGGAGTCAGGACACTGTCAATGGCATGAAAGTGAAATCAATTCATGTGGCAATTGGCATGCAACCAGAGAACATATATTCAATTACTAGATTTAGAAAACATGAAATACCTGAACGAGAGCATGTTACGAACTCGAGGAGCGCGTGGCATATCCATAAATAATGAATTCGCAAAGAAGGCAATTCTTCTACGTGCCTCGAGATTCGATGGTATATCGGTGCCGGATTCTGTGACTGTCAGAAGGATATGAAGACGTCGTATCTGAAACATAGGACCAGGTTAGAAAATGTAACAGATTCCAATCAAACATAGGATCATTTTGTTTTATGATGTACCTGTTCTACCCAATGTGCTGTTAGCACCGGAGGGAATGCTATAGCCGGTTTTTCATCAGTACCGGCAAAAAGTTGCCTGCCCGATTCCTTGTTACTTTGTCCGAGCTCTACTAATTCACTGTACAATATGACAAGAAAGGAGAAGGGACATAAGCTTTTCCGGTAAACGGCCAACCGATATAAATATATCCCGCGAAACAGAGTTCACTAACCGTATCTCATTCACCATCATATCACTTGTAACCACTTCTAACATATCTTGCAGCAAGAAAACTGCAGAATCCTTTTTGGATGGATCACCATCTTTCTGCAATACAATACAAATTAAAAAAGTATAAACTTCAAACATATAAAGCAAAAAAACGATACAATTATATTAGTTGATTTTCATATCAAACTGACCAAGATCGTGACAAGCTCCACAAATTTCTTGACAAGAACAGATAAAGGAGCCATTCTGAAATTCGCGAGGAGAGTATTCTTCGAAATGTTACTCTCGACTTCTTTGACGATAATTCGAATAGTCCTGGTGAATTATACGAAGATACAATCAGAAATGCTACCATTGAAGCTAAATAATAATAGAAATGTCATAAGATCAATAAAGAACAACCACCTTTTCTCATTCTCTCCAACCACCAAAGTGTTTAGGACAATTTTGAAAGACTCGTAGCATTTGATCACCGAACATTTCATGTACTCATCGGCACAGATGCGTTTCCAAAGGTCAGAGTCCTTGGAGCGGAACTGGGTTGCCATATCCAATGCAATGGGAATCTGTAGAAGAAGGCATAGAGTCAACATAAACAGAAGTAACTAAACCAAATGGTAGTCCGAGGGAGCTTACGGACCTTGCTTGCCAGCAAAAAAGGCGGCCACTGAATCAGTTTCAGGCTAGGATCCGATGTATAAGGAACGAGTAAAAGGTCCATCTCACCATCACTAATCAGGTCTTCTTCACGAAAGCTACAAATCACTTCATTCCATAACTGTGCGAATTTCGCAGCCTCACTTCTTTTGTTTGCAGTCACCTCTGCGAATCGCTTCGATAAAGAGAACCCTCTCTTCTGTGATTTTTCAGTAGGTACCAAGTATGTATTAAATGCACCAGGCAAGGACTGGAACCGTGATCTTAGCATTCCCAAGGTTCTTATCTGAACAATTCAAGAGTGTAAGAATTAGTATCATATATAAAAAATAAGACATAAAAAGGAATTCCAAAGGATTACCTCTCCCAGTCGATCAAAAGCTCCACTAACACCACCAGATATGGTGGAGAAAATAGCATACCAAATTTGAGTGTCCATAAAATAAACCTGCAAAAATTTCCAAACATAAATGACATGTTCCCAGACATGTTATGGTAATAAGTTGATCAAAAGAATAGGGAAAAAGGGAGTAAATTGTAACATACAAATATAACTGGTGCCCAGAGTGACAGAACAGCTCCTAGGTGGGTTTGAACTGTAATGACAATAAGATAGCCATTAACAAACACATTACAAGTAAAAAAGAGTGAAAAGAAGGAAACAAGTACCATTAGGGAAAAGTTCATGCCATTGGTATTTAACACTACGAATTCGCATTATGTCTTTCGTCGGTTGCACCAGTGGTTTTATCTGGAGGAGAAAGGCATGAACAGGTTAAAACAGGACCTAATGACTAAAGTGTCTTTTTTGAATGGAAAAATAAAAGCAAAGCCGCAACCAAGATCACCTGGACAAAATAGCTGAATGCAAACTTGGGACACAATAGGAAAAACCAGAAAAGAGTGTACCTGAAAGAGGAAGACATTTAAACGTGATGAGATTTCAACCAACTGAAATATGGATGCATAAGGCATAAGATGTGTGTATGTGAATATATATCCATACTTTATAAGTGAAAACTGGCTTTCGTGCATTCCCCTCCCAACATAAACTCGAGGCTGCACGCACCGAAACTCAGTAAATCTCTATGAGGAAATCTGATTAGAAAATCATGATGGAACATATTCGGTACGTACCTGCGCCCACCACATGAGTAACCTAATAATGTGCCAATCCGAGTTTTCGATCCAACGCCGGAGCATTGGAAAGATGAATAGAACAGCAGCCAGTACATTCGGAACCAAGTATAGCCCACAAGCCATGACATATAGAGGATTAATTCCCTTTACTTTGTTGAGAAACGATAGCATATCTTTAACGTTCTCGGGGACAAAAGAGAATTCGCGCACGAAGAACAGAGGAAGAATGATGACCCATGCAATGCTGACTATAATCTTGAGAACGTTTCTCAATACGTCAGTGAATTTCCACCTATGATATCCTGGGAAGTTGAGAGCAAGGTCCAAAATGCCTGCAACAAAGTACACCAAATCTCAGAGAATATCGAATGGATTCTTCCTATAACACCAATTAGCTTCTAGAAAGGCAAAAAGTAATCCTACTCTGAAGTAAGCGCAGAATGGCTGCTGTGATGAAAATACTGGATATATCATACAAGAATTCCTTTTGAAAGACTTCTTCAACCGAAGCTCCACTCCATGCAATTATGACCATTACCTGCACACAACATATTGGAATATCAACATGTACAAAGCATCAAAAAGAAGATCCAAGGTCACTTTCAATACCTGCAAACCGAGAATATAAAATGTCCAGAGTCGATCCCAACTTCGAAAGAGGTGCCAAAATGATCTAATCTCTACAAAGTTCGATTTTCCCGTGCTTCCACTTTTTCGACAATCCTTCCCCTAGCATAGTAGTTGTAATTAAGTACACAACACTAGCTTATTCAAGAAATAGTGCTGACAACACCAAGTAATACCGTGTTGTTGTGGGTTGATTTGAAGAATTCACCATCGTCACGCATAGGCCATCCGAGAGAGAAGCAATCAGAAGACCTGAAAAAGATACAACAAAACTACATTACAACTAAAAAAGGAGGCCCCGAACCATTAAAATTCGATATTAAAACCATACGAACCAGAAATACTCGTTCAGATCATCATAATTACACCAGTCTGCATGAGAAGCCGTTCCGTTTTTGTTCTTTTCGGCTTCCTGCAATATTCGAACTCTATCATTTGTATCTAGAGCACAGTGTCTAAACTCCTAGAACAATCGGTAACTTGATCATCAAGCATACCTTTGCAATGACACAGTAAATGGGCGTTATAACCTTCCGAAGGAATGCCTCATCATCTCCACCATATGAGGGCTTAATGTTTTCCCCAGTCACTATGCTAACATTTCCAGCCAACAGGCCATGGAGCTCATATGCCATCTGAGAATGTCATGGGATGTAATTCGAAGTTTAAGAGACTATATATATATTCGATTTCGAAGAATACTCACATTATGAAAAATGTAGCATAAACATTCTGGCATGTATCGGACATTAGCTGCTTCACCCCAGATGAGGAGATATAATCCCATATACAGTATCTTCCTCTGTTGTATTTCTTGAGAGCCTTGAGGCAGCCTTAAACTATGCTTCCGTCCTAAGAATTTACACCATGTTTTGTAATTCTTAAAAAGCTTGCTCATAACAGCATCAACTGCTCGTTCATCAAGCTACATATCAGAACCATTTGAAATTTCAGTAACCGCTAGCATGCAATTGAAAAAGAGATCAAACACTAATGCATACCTTATTAAGAGGTTCAGGCTTGGGGTGGAGTCTAATATGATTATTGGCAAGCAGCAAAATCAAGTGCTCCCTCTGGTTCCTCACATTGTCCCTCTGCAGTGCGCAAAGTAAGCCAAATGCATGATTATTTATTTATTGCGAACTATTAAGGAGTTATATTAGAAATGGAGGGGGTGCCGTATTAAAAGTTTTAGGTGTGCGACTGCCCCCTCCAGCACCCCTCGGTCGATTCCTGACCACAAGCATTGTTTTGGTGTGAGGGTGTGGGGATGTTCAAAACATGCCTGGAATCCAAACATGGCTCTTAACCAATCGAGAAGGTCCAAGTCTCCAGTTTTTTGCCTTTGTGGCTCAAATCCTGCAGGCCAGTTCAAGCCACGAACATTCCCTAGTGCAGACACAGAAGCCTTAACCTGTATAATAATAAGTAGATTATCATATACGAATGATTTATACGTGATCAGATAATGATACGTGTCATTACTCATTATGTAAAGTTACCTCCTCAAGCTGCATGATGGATTGAGAAGCCCCGGCAGCATCCAAAGGAAGAATGTTGTAGGGAGTGTAGATATCCTGCTTCTCTTGGACATCTCTGGCTGCTGCCATAATCTGTCCAACAAAATATCATTAAAATTCTTTTTTTTTTGCCATTAATTTGACCAGAATTTTCATTTCATTGTCAACTTGAAGAAATCAGTGGAACACTGGACTAACCTCGGGAGCAACTTCCTCAACTTTCTCAGTTTTGTTAACTGCACAGAGCACTTCGAAAAGTACTCCTGCTGTTTGGTAAGCTTTCCCAAGCTGTGCTCTGCAAGAAATTATTATGGCATAAAAGATCAAGTTATTGGAAACCCGTTTTAATTCAGACATTTGAACAAACTGTTGGTGCAAATGCTGTGGAAGCAGATTTCTCTTCACCTGTGATTGAGGAGGTAGTGTTCATCGGTTCGAGCACTGACATTTTAAAGTTATTTTGTTGGCATGATTTGTTCAAATAGTGTTACAATTTACTCGAGACCTATTTAATCGATACCAAGCTGCTTACCGCTTAAACCAACCTCTCGTTGATGATGTGACTTATTTGTTTCAACCCTTAGTTGTTCATTAAATTGTTGAGCACAATCACAATAACAAAACACTAATGTGATGGAGTATTAATTTACCTGTCGGCCTGGTCTCCCTGGTCCAGAGCTCTAACATAGTGTTCATAGTATCGCTTATAATAGCTCCCAATTTCCGCTGCATCAGTCTTTTTAACCCGAGAGGCAAGACTGGATGCATTGTCCTGAACACAAAATATTTCCCAATATTTAATCAAATATACATTTACTCTATTAAATTTTAAATTATAGAATTATGAAAATAGAGTTTTGATATCATTTTCTCAATGTTTATTGCATGTAAATTTACCCTCTCTAGCCTTTGAAGTAGACCAGTCTTGAACTGCCTAACACCACGTCCGGAGGAGTTGGGATCCAACCTGTGTGCTTTCTCAAAGGCATAGAATCGACCTGTTTATTTTTTGTAATAAAAATAAATGTCAATTTTGTTTAGAGAACTTAATGCATTTGGAAATGGGAAGTAATGAAGGAAAGATTTTAGACGTACAGAGATAGGCAACACGGGGGCGTTCGGGTTCGATCTCTTTGGCAATGCGGAGGATGGGAGCGATCGAACTAAGCGAGGACGGTACGACCTCGTTGTCGAACACCTCCGTCGAGAACGTTGTGGTGGCGGCGCTCCTCGACGGACGCCTCGACAGCCCTTGTGGGCCTGAACTTGGTTCCACATTCGACATCACGTAAAACGAAGTATTCTCAACTCTCTACTGTGCTCAAAAGCCTATTCCAAACACAAAATAAATCTACATTATACGTAAGAAAATAAAAATCTCCCCAAGTACTACTAATTATACGTAAAGAAAAAACTACATTTTGACAAAAACAAAAGATATATAGCTTAAAACTCCGTTTGGAAGGTGAGAAAACGAAAGAAAAACTCTTGGTTCCACACTTCCACGTTCCATTCTTAAAAAAAAAAGGAATAAAAAGAGGATGAAATAAAAAATCTTACGTTGAATACAGAAAGCATGGGAGTGTGAGAAAAGGGAGAGTTGTCCCATAAAATAGGCTTTGGCGGAGAAGTGAAATTTATACAAGGGAAGTAAGGTTAGTTAGCGGTAAGAAATGGACAGACTAGAAGAAGAGCAGAAGCAGGAGCTGGTGCACCCGACCTTCATGCTACCGACGACGCGTGGCATATAACTGAAGGTTAGTACAACGATTTACGTGGGAAAGGGTTTTGCCTGTTCTTACAGTAACAGGAGCGATTCTTCTTCAGCTAAATTGACTGATTATTGGCTTGGAGTTTCCATCTCCATCTATGTTTGTTTTGTTGTGTTTACTGTTACGAATATTTGTTGGGAATAGAAATACTTTGTCCATGTTCGATGTACCTTTCTATACGGATGGAAATCATTTGCCCTCAAAGTATGCCTCCATTTGTGCCCCACTTTAAAATAGTGGGTTTAGGGTTTAGATTTTGGGGTTTAAGGTTGGGGCTTAGGCTTAGGGTGTAGGGAATTAGGGGTAGGGTGTATTTTTTTAGGGTTGAGGGTTTGGGGTTTAGGATATGAAAATTAGGGTTATGGGGCAAGATTTAATTTTTAAGTATTTTTAGGCAGGGGCATAGAAGGAGGCATAGTTAGGGGGCAGGAGATTTTTACTCATATATACCCAGGTCAAAAACAGATGAAAAATCTTTTTGCCTTTTTTATTGTCTTTACTTATGTCTCTATGCTTAAAATTAAGTTTACGTTTAGGGATTAAGATTTTAAATTAAGATTTAAAGAATTTAGGGTAATTAAGGTGTATTTTCTAAGATGTAGGGTATGATTTAAAATTTAAGGTTATGACTTGAAATTTAATTTTGTAATATTTTTAGTGTTGAGACATAAGTAAGGAGACCAAAAAGGAGCACGGAATTTTTATCCGTAAAAAAACATCTCTTCCGGCTAGATTTTATAGGGTTCTTTTGTATATATTTCATAATCATAGGTATATTTTTTTTAATAAATATGCAATATATTAATGGTAATTATTCAATACATGGGTGGTAGAAATTAAAAGTTTTCATGAGCGCTTTAATTTTAGGGTATAGGGACTTAATTTAGGGTGTAGGGTTTAGGAGTTTAGGTGTAGGGGTTTAGAATTTAGAGACGGTGATTGGAATTTAAGGTTTAATGTTAGAATTTAAGATTTATAGGTTAAAATCTAAATCCTCGCCATATTACCAAAAAAATTAAACTCTAACCTCTAAACTCTAAATTCTAACCCTAAATTTTAGATTCTAACCACAATCCTTAAATTCTAAACCCCTAGACTTAAACCCTTAAACTCTACACCCTAAATTAAAATCATATTTAAATATAAATCCATATATTAAATATAGATTTTTGTTGGTTAATATTTTGATTGATTAGGTTTTAAAGTTTGTTTTATTATTATTAATTTATATTAACATTTACATATATCATAACTATTTTTTTATTTAAATGTTGATTTTAATAAACGTGAACCAATCTAAATCTCTATGAACAGTGGCGGATCCAGAATTTTTTTTGAGGGTGGGCACAAATCAAAACATTTTTTAGGATGGTACAAATCATAAAAATCTCAAAATTTCAGGGTGGGCACAAGTCATAAAATTTAAGGACTAATTCATAAAAATTATAAAAATTGAAGTCAAATGTATAAGGTTTGAAAAATTCAGGGTGGGCACAGGCCCACCCAAAGGACCATATAGATCCGTCACTGTCTATGAAAGTATTTTAGATTTTTGGATTACTTTTGATACCTTAGACGGAACAGAAAAACCATGTGCGTCAATTTACACTAGGCAATGAATTGCAATTGTGTAGAGATCTTCTGTCCTTTCTTCCATTCTAAGCCTTCGTTCAAAAATATTCAATATAGGGTTTAGAAACTAAAGTTTAAAGTTAAGGTTTAGATAATTAGAGATAAAATGTAGAATTTAAGATTTAGAATTTAATGTTAAAATTTAAAATTTAAATTTTTAGTGTTGGAATATAGAAAGGAGCACAACAAAATACAAAAGATTTTTATTCGCAGTTGTACTAGGTGGGAGTTGGGATTAATTTATCTACAACTCTCCTTGAATGTTTATATTCATAATAGTTTTTTAAGGTTATATTTTGATACACACCATATGTAAAAGAAATTATACAATCTTTTTTAAAAATTAAAACTTTAACTTTATCCCCTAAACTTTAATTCTAAATCTTAAATTCTAAATTTTAAATTTAAACCTTATAAATTAAACTCCCAAACTCTAAACTTTAAATTAAATCCATTAATCACTAAATTTGACAAGCCATGTAAACTTCAGTTTAGTTGACATTATTATTTTCGTGACATCTAGAAAGAATGAATTCAAATTTATTCAAGTGTCTATTATCTTTTGGTTTATAGAGAAAAATTAATTTGTATAATATAAGAAAAATTATTTTATGAACTCTTTTCACCACCTCAACAATAATTTCATCCAATAATCTTATTACGATTCAACATTTTTTTTCATGCCATTTCCTAACCTAATTTTTAGATGTCCAATATACCCTCATCTTCTTCGTAATCGTCCATACTCATTTTCTTTTCCTACCGCCACCTTCAATCACAATGGAGTTTGTTATTTTTCTATTTCGTAATAGCTTGGGCAACTAAATTTTTTTAGGGTAAATTACTCTAGTAACCACCCAACTATGAGTCGCGACCTGTTTTGATCATCTAACTAAAAAAATTTAAAATTCGACCACCTAACTATTTAAATAGACCTATTTTGACCACCGACCGTTAAAATTTAACAAAAATTTGACATGGCTGTTAAAGTAAAATTTGTATAATTACACATTTGGTCCTTATTAGTTACCTATTATATCAATTTAGTCCTAATTTTAATTTTAAATAAATAAAATTAATAAACCAACCAGGTGACGACACGTGTCTTCACCTAGTGAAAGAAAAAAATAAAATTCTAACCTTTGATTGGCATAGGGTTTGATCTCATGGGTGAAAACTCATGCCTTTACCACCACACCAACTCAATCTTTGTGAAAAGAATTGTACTATTTTGTATTTGTCTACTATTTCCAGAAATTCTCCCGTGAAGGTTGTCGAGCCTCTTGTTGTTGATTATTTAGGGATGAAAGGCTGCGATGATTGTTCAAATTATTCAAGCTCGCCCGGTTACTTGGCCTGGGACTTTGTCGTCGGAAATGTCTGTTCGATGACGGGGATTGGGAAGACGTGGAAATGAGGTTCTACGGCGATTTCGATTTAGATGCTGCATTCGATTGGCCCCTCTCTCCTTAAGTCCCCGCCCCCCATAATATCTCATAATTGGCATTGGCAATGGCAAACTCTGGCAATGCTTTCCACCATTGCTAGACCTCCATTATTGACTTAACTCCACTTTGCTATGTATAAACAAAGCTTTTCCACGAGTGTAATAAAAACCAGTAATTTGTAGCAAAAAAAAAAAGTTGTTTTATTACACACATGATGCATGCATTCAAAATCTTAGTGTCTATCATTTTCAGATACTATTTTTTGCCGTCTCTGTGGAAATCCTCCGCCACTGCCGCCGCCTAATCCATTGGCCGTTTCGGCGGCAGAGAAAAAACAATTCAAATTGGGGTTTTGGTCTGGGAAGCTGTCGATTGAAGAAACGGATTGGTGGGCCTTGAAAAAGGAATGGAACAAAGCATGGGTGATCTCTAAATTAGGGATGTAAAAACAGGTAATCGGACAGGTTTCAGGTCGGGTTCTGTCAGGTCGGGTAAAATCGGATACAGGTCATTTTAGGTAAAAAGAAAATTTTGACTCGACTCGGGTCGGGTGCGGGTCCATTTCAGGTCGGGTCCATTTCAGGCCGGGTCCATTTCAGGTCGGGTCCATTTCAGGTCGGGTCCATTTCAGGTCGGGTTAGAACAGGTCGGGTCCGAAGCAGATAATTGGCAGGTTAATTCGGGTTCGGATACACTTCAAGTCGGGTCCATTTCAGTTCGGGTTCGTTTCAGGTCGGGTCCATTTCAGGTCGGGTCCGTTTCAGGTCGGGTCTATTTCAGGTCGGGTTCATTTCAGGTCGGGTTCATTTCAGGTCGGGTGCATTTCAGGTCGGATGCATTTCAGGTCGGGTAATTTCAGGTCGGGTAGTTTCAGGTCGGGTAATTCAGGTCGGGGTATTTTCGGGATTGAAATTCGTATTCAGTTTGAGTTCGATCGTACAACCGTATAAGTAGTTGATAGACTTTAGGTTGACCTTCGTCAATCGTCATTAATTTTGAGTTAATTATTTAAAGTCATATCAAATTAAAATTATAAAACATTAGAGTAATTAAAAAATAATCAAAATGGGTCGATTTGGAATGAAAATGGGTCCGTTTGGATTACAAATAAAATTTCAGGGATTATAATGAACATAAATATCAAATTAAAATTATAAAACATTAGACAAATTTAAAAGAAAACAAGGAAAATGGGTATTTTGGAATAAAAATAAAGTTTTGGGGACTATAATGAACAAAAATATCAAATTAAAAGTATAAAAATTAGAGTAATTAAAAAAACAATAAGTATAGGTCAATTTAGAATAAAAATAAAGTTTTAGTGTCTAGAATGAACAAAATTTAAAATTAAAACTATAAAACATGATGAATTAAAATATATATAAGGGTCAATATGGAATTAAAATAAAGTTAAAGGGTTCATGCATTAATATGTACACACACGTACTTACATACATTAGGGGTTAGGTTTTAGTGTTTAAGGTTTAGGGTTTAAAGATTAGGGGGAAGTGATTATGGTTTAGGGATCAAAGTTTAGGGTTTGGGGTAGGGTTGAGGGTTCATGCATTAATATGTACACACATATATACTTACATACATTAGGGGTTGGTTTTAGTGTTTAAGGTTTAGGGTTTAGTGTTTATGGTTTAAGATTAAGGTTTAGTGTTTAGGGTTATGGTTAGGGTTAATGCATTAATATGTACACACACATACTTACATACATTAGGGGTTAGGTTTTAGTGTGTAAGAATTATGGTTTAGGGTTTAGGGTTAATGTATTTATATGTACACACGTACATACTTACATACATTAGGGGTTGGGTTTTATTGTTTAAGGTTTTTGGGTTAAGGACTATTGTTTAGGGTTTGGGGTTTGGGTTTTATGGTTTTAGTGTTTATGGTTTAAGGTTTAGGGTTCATGCATTAATATGTACACACGTACATACTTACATACATTAGGGGTTGGGTTTTAGTACTTATGGTTTAGGGTTTAAGGTTTATGCATTAATATGTACACATGTACATACTTACATAAATTAGGGGTTATGTTTTAGTGTTTATGGTTTGAGGTTTAATGTTTAGTGCTTAGGGTTTTATGGTTTAGAGATTAGGGTTTAGGGTATCCACTTTTATATATACAGATATTGTAATACAAATTCTAAAATAAAAAAACACGAAACCCTAATAATTTAATGTTTTAACGAGTTAAATTGAAACCTAAAAATCAAAATTAGGACCTAAACGTAAAGTGCCAAAGCATAAAAAGACTATAACGATAATTTTCCCTAAACCAAAAAACTGGCGGGCAGATTCCCACCAAATCTAAATTGGAAATTCTTTTCCACCAAAATTTCAAAAAAAAAATTCAATTTTTTTTTCATTTGGCGGACACTTTCCCACCAAAATTTCATTTTTTTCATTTTACTCCCTAAATTTTATTTTTATTTCAAATTAACCTACATTTATTTTTTTAATTTGTCCAATGTTTTATTATTTTAATTTAATATTTTCTTCATTCTAGTCCCTTAACTTTATTTTAATTTCATATTGACCCATATATATTTAATTAATCATCTTTTATACTTTTAATTTGATATTTTTGTTTATTATAGTCCCCAAAACTTTATTTTTATTCCAAATTGACCCGTTTTCATTGTTTTATTTTAAATTTGTCTAATGTTTTATAATTTTAATTTGATATTTTTGTTCATTATAATCCGTGAAACTTTATTTTTAATCCAAATTAACCCCTTTCAGTCCAAATTGACTCATTTTCATTATTTTTTTCAATTACTCCAATGTTTTATCATTTTAATTTGATATAACTTTAAATAATTAACTCCAAATCAATGACGATTGACGAAGGCCAACCTAAGTGTATTAATTTTAAGTTATTTTTGTGTTATAACAGTTAATTTTTTAACTTAAGTGTATTAATTCTATTTTATATCTTAACTTAAGTCTACAATTTGTAACTTAAGACAACAATTAATTAATTTGTTCTAATTAAGTAAATCATCTATTTTATAACTTAATTATTTTTGAACTTCAAAAATTGTAGTAAGACTTGTACGAAAAATTTTGAACTACAAAAATAATAAAATTAATTAATTTGTTCTAATTAATCTTTTTTTAACGTTAATTTACTTAAGTCTACAATTTTAAACTTGAATCTGTTATACATAAGTTATAACTTTACTAAATTTTGTAAATTGAATCTGTTAAGTATAAAATAATAAAATTGTACGTACAATTTTTTTTGTAACTTTACTAAATTTACTTAATCATTTTTGAACTACAAATGTTATACATAAGTTATAACTTTACTAAATTTTATAACTTGAATCTGTTAAGCATAAAAAAAATAAAATTGTACTTACAAATTTTTTTTATAACTTTAGTAAATTTTATGAACTACAAATGCATATACAACTTTAGTAAATTTGTAGTTCATAAATTAACGTTAAAGACTTATACAACTGTTATTTATTTTTTTATAATTTGTAAGTCTACAATTTTATTCAAGTTAATGAGTAAACTTAAAAATTAAAAACAACTCTTCATTTAATTTTTGTAGTTCAGAAATTATCAATTACTTATTCTTTTTTCAACTTTAGTACTTAATATATATATATATATGTATGCGCGCATATACATCACCTACATCAATATATGTAGGTGTATATGTATATACATTATATATGTATATGGTATATCAACTTCTAAATTTTTTTAATTCATCATGTCATAGGTTTTGGGTTAATTTCAGCTCAGGTCAACAACAGGTCGGGTCACTTAACAGGTCGGGTTTAAAGCAGGTCGGGTTCAAAACAAGTCGGGTCCATTTCAGGTCGGGTCCATTTTCAGGTCGGGTCCATTTCAGGTCGGGTTCATTTCGGGTCGGGTAAAATCGGATATCGGGTCAATTCAGTCGGGTAAATTCGGTTATTTGCCAGGTCGGCTTCGGGTTCGGGTTCGTTTCAGTCGGACGCAGGTCGGGTTTTAGGTCCAAATTAACAGGTCAAATTCGGGTTCGGGTCGTTTTCAGTCGGACGCAGATCGGGTTCGGTTACTACAGTAACATGTCAAATTCGGGTTCGGATCAACAACAGTCGGTTGCAGATCGGGTTCGGGTCATCAAAACCTCGGGTCAAATCAGGTTCTGAATCGAGCAGGTTTCAGTCGGGTTTCCCGGTTCTGACTTGTTTTTACATCCCTATCTAAATAGAGAAAATTTCGGGTCCTGCAAAACTTGGATGTGTGGAGGGCTTCAATCGTTAAGGGTTGTTTTGCTGGTGGGAGACGGACGGAAAGATAAGACAAATACAAAATGGTACAATCCATTTCACAAAGAGTTAATTGGTGTTGTGGTAAAGGCATGAGTTTTCACAAAGAGTTTTTACCTATGAGGAAAATTAATATATTAAATAAAATAAAAAAATAGATTAAAATATCCAATTAGGTGACAACACGTGTAGAAATTCTCCCCCAATTGAGTTCTTTATGAATTTTTCTCTTACTTTCAAACATTTATATTTTGTTCCACAACTCAAAATCCTAACTTCGTCATCCATGCACACATGAGAAAGAGAGAGAGAATCATAACCCAATAAAAGAGTACAACACAATGGTGGATTTATAAATAAAAAATGAGATTCTAAAATATTTTTTCCTAAATTGTTATTAAGTTTTTTTCCTATACATACTAAATTAAATTTTTTTGTGAAAAAATTAACACTCAATTAAACATATTTTTTGAAAAATAGGGATACAATTTCTTTTCATGGGGTCATTTGTCATTGGTACAAGGTGTCCGCTCAATGACATTATATAGTTTATGAAAATAGAACATGATCATAGGTCATTTTGTCAAAAATGAATAATTTAATTATTACTTTATGTAATATTCATTCTCAGTGCCCAAAACTAAACCGCAAGTCAAATCCAAGCAACTTAAACCAATAACTGAACGAAGCTTTTTTTTTCAAAGAAGACTCACTAGAACAAGTAGACTTTTTGGGAGGTGATTTAGTGGGGACGATAAGGGCATAAGATCAAAGTTTATTGTATGGGTGATCTTCTCAACTTAAATTTTTTATTTACAATATTAAAATTTTTATTTTTGATCTTGTATAAAAGATTTAGTGCATTATACCACTATCTCAACTATTTATTGGTTATATGGTAAGTATTTATGAAGAATTTTACCTTTTTTTATTTTGAAAGGTTGAACCCCTCTTAACTTAATTTTGTTTTACGTTGGATTTGGGGACACAAATTGACCACCTTTCACCATTTTCTTCTTTTTCTTTTTCATTTCTCTCAACCTCTCTTCTTTTTCCTTAAAAAAACCCTTAATCATTAAAAATTTTAATTTTATCACCCAAATTTATCATTTGAGATTAAAGAATATGATATTAATCGACAACATCTTAAAGCTTCAGGAAAAGCTCGCCATCTTCCCTAAAAATGATGTGAAATTATCTTATGGTTTAGAGATGGTTTATGGCTTAAGAGCTTACCCAAGCTGATTCCAACTTGTATTTATACTTTAGATTCATCTTCCTACTTCCTCTAAGTTCTTATTTACATTAGTAATATGTTCCATATTTGTTGTTTGATTAGTGAAAGGCGTTGAAGAGTCTTCTAGTGCAAGAGAAAAAGAGTATGCGGGAGCTAATTGAGAAAAAAAGAGCTTACTTTCATGTTTAGCATTGAGATAGTAATGTAACGAACCGAATTTTTGAGTCAACGTTTGGCTCGAGTTATGGACCCTCGTGTTTGTTTGGAGAATCGGATCTCTTGGGCCAAGTTTGGGCCCTATTGGTGAGAATTGAGCTACATAGGCTTGAATAGTGACAATTTGTGAAAAGGGGAGAAACTATGAGCTTTTAAGTTGCATTTTTACCCTTTTACAAATAAAAGGTTGAACACTCATTTATTTCCTTTAGCTTTCACGTGAAAAAAGATGGACAAGGTGAGATTACCCATTTTCTCTTCATCTTTCTTCTCCCACACATTCCTTTCTTTCTTTATTCAGCCTTGTTTCAACAACAAAGATCTAAGCTTTTCTAATCATTTTTTCTATTCAAAACTCTGAATTTTAAGTATGTTGTTCCACATCTCATGAGCTTCAAGAAAATAGTATTATCTTGTGGAGAGGTGAGTTTTTCTAGTAATTGGTTTTAAAAGAAATTGAGGTTTTAAGAGCTTCAACCTATTTCTTTTGTTACGAATTCGTAGTTAAATCTCCTCATGGTTGATAATCATGTAACACCCCAAATTTGGGTCTAGATGTTTAGAGCCCGAATCGGTCAGAAAACGGTTCGAATCTTAAAGGGAGTTTTAGGGAACACCTAGTTCCGGATGCTTTAAAAATATAGAAAAATATCTAAAAATCCTCATTTAATATATAAAAGATAATGGTGGAATCAATTTTACAAAATAAGATTTGGAAATACTACATTTCGGTGCAGTGACCAAATCGCAGTTTTTGCAAAGTTAAGCAGTGACTGTTTTGTAAATGATTGAAACTTTGAATCTTTAAGGAGCTAATTTTATCAAAAAAAAATTGCATCAGATTTTTCCTTAATTTGGGTGATTTAATTAATGTTTTAATTAAAAGAAATGAAAGTTAATTAAATTATAAACTACCTTTGACTATTCATAACCACTTTTCACAAATTTTCCCTCATTTTATTTTCTCTCAAATTATTTTCAACCAAACACATTTCCTCCAACAAATATCCTTTGATTTTCATTTTATTTGATGGGATTTTAATCTTCCTTTGATTCTTAATCAATTCCTCATCAAATCCACTTGATTTCTACATTGAATTTTCAAGAAAACTTGCCCAAATCAAGGAGAAATCATCCATTAGAGGTAAGCTTCGTCCTTCTCCTCTAATGATCAGCTCTTTACTGAAATTCCTAAGTTATTAATCCTTTGTTAATGATTTTTAAGTGGTTTTAATGTTAGAAACAAGAAATTGTCTTAAAACTCAAGATTTTGGAAGAGATCTTGGAAATTTTCGTGGTGAATGACTGGGCTCTGTTTTGAGATGGTTTTCTAATGTATTTTGGACGCTAATTGATGTTATAATGAGGTTTTATCAATCAAATCCCGAATAGGATTGTTTTCCTAAGTTTTGCTTGCTAGAATGATGGTTTTTGGGTTGATTTTGGTGTTCTGTCATAGCTGAAGGTATAAGGACGAGTTTGTGGTGGTTTTTTATGCTAATTGATGTTTAGAAATGATTAGAAGTGATAGATCTTGGCTGGGTTTTGTTTTGGAAGAGTTTGGAGGTGATTTCGGTTGTGTTTGGTAGCCGAAATGTGGTTTTTTAGTAGAGCAGCGAGATTAGGTGTGTGGCTAATGATTTCAATGCATGATGATGCATTAATCCTCTACTATTATGTGTTTAAAACATGGGAGACATCTTCGGATGCCTTTGGTGTTGATCCGGAAGCTTAGATAGCGTTTCGATGAGCAAGCGAAACGTAATCGGTGAGTGCGTATGGTTTTAGAAGTCCTTGAGGGACAAAGACTTAAGGTTTGGGGATTTAGGAAAGGTTTGAAACACCTTCCTAAGTCCGGAAGTAAGTATTGGCTAGATTGCTCTCATAGATGTGGTGATTGCCCCTAAAATGCTTTTACATGCTCATGGTTTGAGATTGATAAATTCCTATTGTTTTTATGCATATTTTATAGCATGAGATGATGCTTGAAATGATTTTATGAAGTAACATGTTGCATGGTTGAGATTTGAGCCTTTGTTAAAGCATGACAAATGTTATGGTTTTGAAATGAGATGAGAATGTTTGAGAATTGTTGCATGAAAAACAGTAGGTGAGATGATGTTTTAACATAATATATTGGCATAAATGTTGAGATACTTACCATATATAATTGATCGATCAATAGGATGAGAGTGCACTATAAACTAAAAATTCGTATGTGCTCTTTGGTTAAGCCAAAGGGAGAGAACCGATGATGGGCATTCCATCGGGTAGGACTTGGTGAAACACCCAAGCTTTGTGGCGATGAGAGATTCCGCCATGTGAGTACGGTGATGAGAGATTCCACCGGAAATTGTGTTGCTAGACGAGTGAGTACGATGATGGTAGATGCCACCGGAAGTGTCTAGTGAGATGTCCGCATATCCGAGTAATAATGAGATGTGAAATGCCAATATAAAATATGAAATGGTTTTTGATTCACATGTACCTTTGATGAAATGATTTATGCTATGAGAAATGCATATGTGATTTGTATATGAAATGCTTTAGTGTACAAGCATGAGTATGGCTTTGCCATGAATTTTGCATTGGTTTAAATGCATGAGATAGAATGAAGGTACATGTGTTTTCATTGAGAAGTTGCTTTGAATGGTTTTCAAGCATGAGATAGAATGAGCATGTTGTTTAAAAGATTTTGAGAAAATGTTTTCAAGAAATGCATTATTGTGTTAGTTTCTTTAGAGCATGCCTCACTAAGCATTTGTGCTTACGCTCTCTCTTTTACCAATAATGCAGATAATTGAGGTGTTTTCGGGAATCAAAGAGGATAAGATCATCCAAGGAAGTACAAGCTCACGTATGGTGAAGTTTTCATACACTTTAGTTTTGATATAATGGCAATGGGAAACCAAAGTTGTATTTGGGAGACTTGTTTGAACTCCCTAAGTTTGAGGCTAGTTTATGTTGACATTTTTGGGTTGTAAGTGGCCTTAAATGTTTTGTTTGAAGTTGGATTGCTTATATTGGTTTTGAGATTAGGGAGCATGCCTTTAGACTTTTTGGATTTGTGTTTGATGCCATGCTCGTGTTAGAAAGTCCTAAATATGTTCCTTATATGTATAATGGTTTGCTGGTATGATTTGGGAGTCTTTGAGGTATGTTTGATTGGGTTAAGGAATGAAAAACCAGCTATATCTGCTGTTTTCTAGGCAAGGTGTATCGAAACACCCTCAAGTGTTTCGAAATGGGGGCCTGTAATGGTCTTTGTGTTTCGAAACGTTTGGGATTGTTTCGAAACAGTTTGGCTACTGAAGTTCCCTATTTCGGTACTGGTCTTGGAACATACCCGCATACCGAAACGGTCAACACCGTTTCGATACATGCGTTTCGGTACGGTGGGTAGGTGTTCCGATACGGGTGACCGTTGGACACAGTTTTGAATTGCTTTGAATCTTTATGCTTTACATTTTAGTCCTAAATGTTGTGATTACAATTGTTTGAGCTTGGGATGTTTTTTTAAGATGAAATTTGGTAGAGAAGCATGTAACATGATTAATTTCATATTGGTAATCCTAAAACCAGCAAAGTCCCTCTAATTTAAAAAAATTACATTTTGGTCCCTAAACCTGATTAAAGTGCAATTGAGTCCATAAATGTGTTATGATTTCTGTGCCTTTTTCTACCATGTCTCGTGGGTTTTCACATAGGCTTATTGTGCATCTAGAATAGATTAAAAATTAAAAAAAGGTCGTGAATCAAGGTTGACTTTCGGGTTGACTTTGGTTTTCCCCGTGTAATCTCCGTAGTTCGGGTCAAGCGTCTAGGCCGGGCTAAGGGGGTTACAATTCAAGTCTTGACTCATTTTCATGTTGGTATGGTAAGAGAAGGTGTTTTGGGGGCTTCTCTCAAGCTTGGGTTAAGAGAGGAAGTCGAGGGGTTTAGCTTGGAAGCTTAAATAAAAAAATCTTTGCTAAAGGTCAGTACATCTCTAACTCTTATTATTGTTGAGGGTCATAAAGTAATTGCTTTGTTAATTTTATGGTTTATGGGTATTGTATATGTGGAGCTTGCTTTAAGTAATCAAGGTAATAAATTTGATCATGTGAATGTTGTTAGATGAATCTACACATAAATAACTTGGTAAACTTTAGTAACACTTTGGGTTGGTTTGGATGCAATTAGAGACAAGTTAGGAGTGATTACCGAGTCTTAGAAAGTGGTTCTGGGATTAAGGTTTCGGAATTATATGAACATGTTTTGATACCTTATGAATTAAAAATGGATTGTGGAGCAAAGGTTTCGAAACCTCTCCGCAAAGGTTCCCATACCTTTAGAAAGGTTTTCAAATCTCTGAGCAAAAGTTTCCATACCTTGAGGAAAGGTTCTCATACCTTTTCAAAGGGGATG
Source organism: Hibiscus tridactylites (assembly GCA_958450335.1). Classification (NCBI taxonomy): domain Eukaryota; kingdom Viridiplantae; phylum Streptophyta; class Magnoliopsida; order Malvales; family Malvaceae; genus Hibiscus; species Hibiscus tridactylites. Next base: position 75,949,268 of record OY288279.1, read on the forward strand.
TGTACTTCGGGTTGAGTAAACAAGTACATTCGACGTACCCACGGGCTGAGTGATCTGGGTAGGGTTAGAAACCTATTTGTGGCTGTGGTGATTCAGATAAGGTAATAAACTCGATATGCTGAGTGAGCTCGAGTAACCTAATAGGCTGAGTGACCTCAGGTAAAGACTACTTTTGGCTAATGTGATCCGAGTATGTCTAGGACGTATCTATGGCTATGGTGATCCAGATACGGTTCTTTTAACCCAACGACTGTGTGAACACAGGTAACCCGACGACTGTGTGAGCATGGTAAAATAAGGCTTCGATGGTCATTATGTAGATGATGTATGAATGCACTTGTGTATGTTGTGTGGTTGTTATAGATGATAGCTTATGCACATGATGGTTGAATGATCAGGGTACGACATGTATTAACTCGATGGGTTGTGTGAGCTCGAGTATCTCGATAGGCTACGTGACCTAGAGTATGGCAAAGCTTTGTGGAAGCATGTATGGCTTGTTGTTGACTTAATGATGCCTTGAGATAGGTGATCTAAGAACTCTGGCTAGTGTAGGCTAGATGATAACTCATAGATAGTAAAGTCTTATCTATGCTCTCTAGACTATATTGATCTTGCATGTTTATTTTATGATAATCACGAATTATGGTGGAGTAGAAATGTGCCATTGAGCTTTGTTAGCTCAACGTGCATATGTGTTTTTTTCGTGCGTAGGTTGACATGTCCCCTTTGAAGGAGCACATCGACGAGGATTTCCCAGCACCGTGTTCGCTTTAGAGTACAATACTTGTTATTTTAGTTGGACTAATGTATTCATAGGACCTTACTACTATTGAGTCTGTAACTCTATTATACGATGTTTAAACTTGGAGCTCCTGTTTGTAAACTTATTTAAATGTTATTTTAATTACATGTATTTATGGATGATTTAACATTTTGAAAAAGGTTAAACTTGTGACTTTAATTTGAATTTGTTTGGGTCGGTTTTGGGTGACCTGAATGTAATACTTCGAATTCGGATCTGGGTGTTACAAGTAAACTTTAAATTTTAAAATGCTTAATATTTTAAAAAAATGTAATGTATTGCTTGTCGGTATCGTGTATGTTAAGTGTTTAAATGCTTTTGCATTGCTTAAAAGAATCATACTAGAGAGTTTAACGTTGAAAGTTCTTTAAATGGTATTAAATGACCCTCATAACTCTCATAAGCTTTAGTAATCAATTAGAATCTCAAAACAATTGTTTAAGGACGTGCTAAACTCAACTGAACATCAATAGTTGTTTCCTGAATTAAAAGATTATTATTTTAGGAAAAAATTCATATCATTAGCCGAAATGAAAGACAAAATTCTTTCAACCAACAACAAAAAGAAGAGGGAGAGGGTTTGGAGAGATATTATTAGGAGGGGCAGTCATGTAAAAATTTATACTAGGGGTGAACTTATAAATGTTAGGGGCGATAATAGATTTTCAATAGGAAATACATAAAAATTACTAACAAATTTCTAAATTATATAAAAAATTCAAATTTTTTAGGGGCGACCGCCCCTTCCAACCCCTTCTAGGTTCATCACTGTTGACAAGAGGTGAACGATAGAGGGACAATCGATGGAAACAAGAAGTGAAGGTCTGACAATGGAAGGGATCATCGATGGTGGTTGATTCGAAGACGAAAATAAAATTTTAGGATTTAAGAATTTGGCGGTTTGAAAAAAATGGGAATTTTAGAAGAAAAAAATATAGTTTGTTTTTGTTTTTAAATTGAAAAGAATTTAAAAGTCATGACATATACATGTCACTAGAATTCCAAGAGTAAGGAACAACGATAGCTTCAAAGCAGATAATAGAAGCAACGAGTTGTGTAATACAACATATACATCAACATTGATGTCGGAATAACCATTGAGAATTATAATACAACATATGCATCAACACTGATCCTGGAATAACCTTTGAGCATGCCAGAAATTGTACCGTTCCTGAGGGAGAATTTCTCATCTTAGTTACCAACATTGTCGTACCAAACCATGCATTACAGTTAGAGGCTTCGAGCCAACCAGGGCGGATTTCGGTGACAAAGTTTGAGATCCACTTGATTTTATAAAAAAAAATAAGAAAGATTTTATTTAAAATTTTCAAAAAAAAATTAATCTTTCTTTTCCACACAAATTGTCACCTTAAAAAACTCAACAACTTTTATAAGACACAATTATTATTTTTTTATCATTTTTTAGTTTCCCAACAAAAACAAAAGTTAACTTTTAAGGGCAAATTTGTCATTTAAATTATTTTACATCACACATCTCCTATAAATTTTTTCTTCCTAAAACTCCGTGAAAAGTCAACATGTGACAAGAATATTGAAATGGAAGAGACTTAATAAAACTTTTAAAAATTTTAGGAGGGTGCTTGATTAAAAATATTCAAAAAAATTGAAACGTAATAATAATAATAATAATAATAATAATAATAATAATAATAATAATAATAATAATAATAATAATAATAATAATAATAATAATAATAATAATAATAATAATAATAATAATAATAATAATAATAATAATAATAATAATAATAATAATAATAATAATGTTATGAATATTTATTTATGTGGATGTCCATCATGATTAGAACTTTATCAAAGGAGTTTGATTTATTTATTATTAGGAATATTATCTCTATGAATTAGAGTTTAATGTATTATGTACTTCTTATGCCTATAAATAGATGATTCGTTGAAGGCATTGTATACAATTCTATATTTTGAGAATAATACAAATCTCCCTCTTTCTCTCATCTCTTTGTTCTTCTTGTTCTTATTCTTGTTCTTCTTTATTTTATTCACAACACGTTATCAGCACGATCTCGCTCGCTCAATTACTGTGATTATTGTTGGTGGTTCTCGAAAAGAATTTCAATTTGATATTGGTGACTACATCTATCATATATTCAGCTTACCTTGGAAAGTATGGTATGTTTTACTTATTTATATACTAATATAATGATTGATTTATCATTCTCCAAAAGTTAGTATATTCATATCTATTATTTGGTTACTATTTTAATTTATTATTATTTTATTCATACTTGAAGTAACTCTTGAATTAACGAAAATTAAAATTATCGTCGTACTTCATTAGATGGATTGATAAAGCAAACCAAATTAAAGCACTCAAGGATTTCGGCTAAATGCTATTGGGCGCACAAATTGGAACATTTTATCACACAGTATATTAGTTTTATTCAAAGTTTTTATTATTCCATTCTAATTTATAATTGATTCAATTCAAGGATTGTGTTGTCATGTGATTGTTATATATTTGTTTTATCATTATTATTATTATTATGGTAATTTATATGAATAAATTCGAGATATAAAGCAACTTTATTATTTGTATCAATTACTTTGTATGTGAATCAAAGGCAAAAGGAATACGTTACTTTGATGTGTTTATATATTCATCAAAATGTCGCTTGATTTTAACTATGGTTGTTTATAATTTGATCACATCAATTATAGTTATGTTTATTCAACTTGATCTATGACTACTTTTATACTTTTTGATCTAGTCTCAAATAAATTTTTTTTATTCTATTGATAAAAGTCGATGCTTTTAACCGTGTTTTGAGTTTTACATGTATTCAAATGAGTTGGAAAGAGACATGGTGTAAAAAAAGATTATGAGAAGATGCCTTGGTTCATTTGCTACGTCATCATTGTCTTTGAGACGAAATTCAATATCGGTAAACTCTATTTTATTTTTATCTTTTAAAATACAATTTTAAGATGCGATAAATCATGATGATTTTGGATTTACAAGAAGATTATTATAAAGTCTATATTTGCTTGAAAGCAATATTTCTTCTTCGTCGAAAAACTCGACCATAGACTTCTCCCAATTTCAAGTTACGAAAATTCGTCTTGATCCAAAAAGTTTTATGGGAGGCATTCCTTGAAGTGAATGCAAAACATGATGTTTATTCCATGCGATTATCAATGATGGGGCATTCCCTGAAGTGAATGCAAGCATGATGTTTATTCCATGCAATTATCAATGATGGGGCATTCCCTGAAGTGAATGCAAGCATGATGTTTATTTCATGCAATTATTGGATCTGTTTCATTCCCTGAAGTGAATGCAAACATGGTAAATCATTATTCAATTAGAGACATAATTTCGATATAATCCAAGTATAATTGGCTGGACATCCCGTTCTACGAGGCTACTGTTCTCAAAGGAGGTTTTTAAAGGACCTTGTGGACAGGTTTAACAATGCCGCGTACGAGGATTAAATCTTTGTTCTCTGTGATAAGGATATGTGAAAAAGGTTTTAAAGGCCCACTGGCTCTACTCCATTCCCTGAAGTGAATGTGAGATTATATTATGGAAGGAATAAAAAATCACATTAAAAGTTGTAGTCGTGGTCGAGGCTATGAATATACACATGAAAAATATAGTCATTTTAAGAATACTTCTACCCGCTGGTAGCGAAGTTATAAGGATGACAAGAGTGATAAAGATCATTCTAAGGAAGTGAAATCCTTTTACCAATGTGATGTTATAAACCATTGGTTTCGTACTTGTCAAACGCCAAAGTATTATGGACTTTATCCATAATCATGAATGATAAATGAAATAAAATATAAACAAATTTTGTTTATGGCGAAAATAATTATGGCGTTATTGGTCCAACTCAATTGGATATTGTTAATTTTCTCATAACCCTTGAAGGGAATAATTTACCATTTATTTTATTTCCCTTATAACCTCTAACAAGAATAATTGTTTTTTTTTTATTTTGTTTTTTAATGTTAATTCGTTTTATTTATTATTTATTTATGTTAGTTTGCTTTATCTTTATTTATTTCATATATTATTTATTTATGTTTTATGTTAATTTATTATTTGAAGAATATGATTACTTCCGGAATAAAATATACAACGAATTGTGGCTATTTATGCCTAGAATTGTGGCTATTTATGCCTAGCAGATAATGCAAGTACTCATATTGTACTTAAGCATAAGAAATATTTTTCCCATTTAAATGCAAGGGGAAATATGAGTAGTATTTCTCAAAGTACTAAAATATCAATACTTCGGAAGAGCACTTGAAAGTTTATCTCTGATAGATAATCGACTTGATATGATGTGTTATATTTTATATTTTTCATTCCTCGAAGTGAATGATACAAAGTACATATTTTCATTACCTGAAGTAAATGAAACAAAGCACATTTTGAAAGGTGCACAATTATGCATTTCTCGATTAAAATGCAAAGGAATAATGTGAGTACTATATCCGGAAGTACTAATATCACAAAAGGCTCTGGTTGAGCAAATATGTTATTGTCAAATGGAACTTTATTCCATATTCAAAGTGCGTTATACTCGTCAAAGTCATAAAGAGAGCAATATGAGTTCGCAAACTATCCCTTTGGGAATTATAGATAACATATGTTATCAATTGGCATTTGAAATAAGCCAATATGGATATAAGTTCTGGTAGTCAAAAAGTCAGTTGAAAGCTCTAGAAGAGCTATATATTGCTACCAAAAGATAATTTCAATTGAAAGCTACGAAAGAGCTAAATATATTCCTATTTAAAGGAACAATTTTGATGGCCGTACTAGACATGTACGAGTGAGATTGAATTACATGTTATGGTAAACAAGGAGTTTACAAATTCAGAGATATATACACACATATATATAGTTGGCATGATCGGTTAGACCATCCTGATCAATGGTGCAGAAATTATTGAGATTTACATGCACATGTATTAAAAGAACCTGTAGTTCTTGTGGTGCTTATTCTCAAAGGAATGGATTAAATTCCACTTATTAAAGAACGTGAAGTTCTTGTGTTGCTTAAAGGAATTGATTAAATTCCATTTACTAAAAGAACCTGAAGTTCTTGTGTTGTTTGTTCTCAAAGGATATAGATGATCCCACTTACCAAAAGAATTAGAACTTAAAGTTCTTATATTGAAGTTGAGACTATATGTCTTGCATATCTGAACGAAATATGGGCCCATATATCCACAAATGTGGAAAGTTTTATATGATTTTAGTAGATGCATCTACATTGTTTTATCGACTTACAACTAGAAGTTTGTGAGATTGATTCTAAAAATATTCAGATTATGCAGTTAGACTATTCGTCTTGAAAAGCTAGTGGGTTTATATTTTAGGCTATTACAGTTGTTACAAAGCCTATTGATTATGAAAAATATAGTTTAGCAAAATTTCAATTGGATGCCTCCTATTTAATAGCTAAACTATGAGAACAAAAGAGTTATTATTTATATGGTGTTTCCATATAGCAACACTTATACGCATCAAGCCAACGAGTTATAATAAACTCCCCGTTATGATTGGTTTTTGGTCAGAAACCATACATTTCCCATTTTATGATTTTTGAATGTGCGATATGAATTGCTCCACCACAACGCACAAAATGGGTAAATAAAAAGGGTTGAGAATATATATTGAGTACGAGTCTCCTTTTATGTTTAAATTCTTAAACATTAATTGGAGAATCATTTATGACATGATTTTTCTCAACATCAGGGGGAGACAATAATCAGCTGGATATAGGAAAATGAATTATCATTATCTAGATCCTCGTATATGAACTAGAAGTTCATAAGATGATTCATGTTATTACATGTCAACTGCCAGACATATTTACTGACCCAATGAGAGTAATTAAGTCTCATATACCAGCTGAAATGCTCTAAGTTTAAATTACATGTTAGAGCGAGAGAATGTAAATCATGCCTGAAGCATGATAGTTGAAATGGTTTCAATGATCAAAATTCTCGTAAATAGAAAGTAATATGAGATGGTCATATACTGGAGGCGGGTGCTTCTGAAGAGACCCAAGACATAACAAATAATAAAACTCTATAAGAGTTTCAGGTACCTGAAATAAAGATTGAAATCTTGAAGAGATCTCGATGAGTTATGTCATTACGAGAATGGAACCAGAAAATTGGAAAGTTGTCGACAACGATTTTACAAACAATTTTACATAAAATACTTCTATAGAAGTAAAGAAAGAAATCGAGGATCTTGTATAAAATCTATCCAGAAGTATAGATATTGAATTGGCCAATGTTGAAAGACGCTTTGAACTTCTAAAGTAGAAGTATTTGGACAAGCAGTCCAAACACCTAAAGGTGTAATGCAAGTGAGGCACAAATAAGTAGTCGTAAATACGACTTGAACTATGATTTATGAAAAGTTTTAATTACTTCATGGTGGATGCAATTACTTTGGCAGTTTTGAAAATTTTACATGCGTCTAATTATTTGTGGATCCATATTTATCCTTGAAGGATCTAAAATGCTATAAGCATTTGGAAATTTCTGAGGAAATTTATTTAGACATGTCTCATGAATATTTTGGCGCAATTGGTATAATTGCCTTAGTGAATACTAATTGAGAAAATACTATAAGAATGATCAGATTTTCTTATGTATTTTATAAAGGAGTTTGGATCAAGATCTATTATGATAATTTTAGAACTCCTAAAGAGCTTCAAATTGGAAACTCATGAAGTACTTTCAATACAAGTACTTGAATCTTCACATCAAGTTTATCTCGACCTGAAGATCGAGCATTTTTATATATTTCTTTTGTCTATGAATAGACATAAGCTAAAAGAATCTTAAAGAAGATTCAATATGAATAGAACATATCTATTGAGTATCCCAATAGTTGTAAGATTGTTGGATGTGAATAAAGATAATTATATCTTTTCTTGCTCTTGAAGCACTATATATTAGTTGGTCAAGAAATATCTATACAAAGATCATTACATTTAGATCTTCAAACATTCATTGATGCCTCCTCAAATGTCGTAGAAATAATTATGCACGAGGCAAGCAAAAAAAAATGTGTTTGGCTAAGATTATTGACCCAACATATCCAAAAGATATGTGGATTTACTTTTACAAGATATGATAAAAGCTATCTTGTGTGAAGATAAAGCAAGATGTATATCTCAGTTTGAAAGTTGATACATCATGAAACATATTACTCCAAAGTTTCATCCCTCGCGATCTTTAGAAAATGATATTCAAGATTAAATTATGAAGATTCAAATATCTTCTGTGATGTTTTCATGAGGGGGAGTAAATATGCGTTGCACTCTTTTTCCCTTAACCGAGGTTTTGTCCCAATGGGTTTTCCTGGTAAGGTTTTTAATGAGGCAACAAGTTATGCGTATCAAAGATGTGTGTACTCTTTTTCCTTCACTAAAGATTTTTTTCCCAATGGGTTTTTATCTTAGTAAGGTTTTAACGAGGCACATTATCTTCATAGACATCCAAGGGGGAGTGTTATGAATATTTATTTATGTGGATGTCCATCATGATTAGAACTTTATCAAAGGAGTTTGATTTATTTATTATTAGGAATATTATCTCTATGAATTAGAGTTTAATGTATTATGTACTTCTTATGCCTATAAATAGATGATTCGTTGAAGGCATTGTATACAATTCTATATTTTGAGAATAATACAAATCTCCCTCTTTCTCTCATCTCTTTGTTCTTCTTGTTCTTATTCTTGTTCTTCTTTATTTTATTCACAACAAATAATAATAATAATAATAATAATAATAATAATAATAATAAGAGTTTAGGAAATACTTTTTGTTTGTTTTTTCTATTTTTATTTTCAGAAAACAATTTTCAGTTTTAGTTTTAGTTTTCCAAAACTAGATATCCCGTTTTGTTAATAGAAATGAAAATGTGTTTAAGATATAGTTTTTCAAAAATAGAAACGAACAAATAATTAATCAATAATTAAATTAAAATATAATTATTAAGAAATATTACTATAAATATAAAAAATTAAAATATGATTAAACAAAACAAAATTTTAAAATTAATAAAAAGAAAATAATTTTTATTCTTAACAAAAATATGACATATTCAAAGCATCAAATTTTGATGTGTTATTTAAGTTTATACTAACTAACAAAACAATTCAATTTATGCATCCTTTGATTTTTGTGTTTCTATCATGAAATGTGAACAATTCATTGTGTGAAACAACAATTTTGTTTTGGTTTAATTGTTTTGTTAGGTATTTTCAGGGTGTTATAAGCTTTTTTGTGTGTTTCAAATCAAAAAATTATTTGTGATAGTTGTGTTGCTAAGGTAAGTTCAATGTCGCATGGATTGGTGAAGAAGATGATGATAGGAAGTTAAAGTGAAGAAAAGAGAGAATTATAAATTAAGTTAATAAAATCTTGAAATGTCGATGGCTATTTTTTTAGAGTTAGAATCAGATTAAAATAAAGTGTAAAAATTGATGACTAAATTTACTATTATGTTAATTTTATTAATTGTCACATCATTTGTCTTTAAAATTTTAACGAAAAAAATTAATTTGTTAGTTGTTTTAAGTCATGTGACTCTTTTCTTTTGTAATTTTTCATAGTCGATGGACTTAACAAAGTCAATTATGTCTTGTTTTCAAATTTCAAAAATAATTTTAATTAGAATATTGAAAAGAAATTTTATGTTATCATTTTTCACTTATTTTTTTTTCATTTTCTGATTTTGCAATCAAATGTGTTTTTTTTTTCTCAATGTTTTGATTTTCTAAGAAAATGAAAATAGTCTCTACTTTTTAGAATCAAATGAACCCTATTTTTTAAAAATTTTGGTAAGGCCAGAGCTCCCATTGGCCCGATTACCGTCCACCCCTAGAGCCTATCACAAGCACAATCCATAATTGTCATTAGTGATGGATATAAGAGTGCTAGAGGGGGCAGTTGCATCTCTTAAAATTTTCAAACTCGATATATTTTATGTATATGGGTTAACTATTGGATGGTCACTTATGTTTCCCCCCAGTACATAGTTGGTCACCGATTTTTAAAAAGACTAGTAAGGTCACTTACGTTTTCGATCTGTAAACTTTTGGTCACTGAGACGTTTGTTGTCGTTAAACTTAAACGGGAGGCTGATCTAGCACAATAAAAAAGGATAAATTACCTAGCTAGTCCCTAAACTATTACTTCACTTCTATTTTGACCAACTAAATAAAAACAATTTGTATAATTTCACATTTAATCCTCCATATTTACAATTTTTTATTTCTTCTCCCCTCCACCTAGATAATCCCTAAACTATTACTTCAAGCCGGTGAAGTAGCTCAAGCTTTGAAAACCCGACGACAATTTGTTAATCGACCATGTTTACCAACTCGTCAGCTTCCAAGATTATCTCTCACTCTCACCATTTAATCCCTTACATGCATAGCTGATGGTTGTTTCTTTTTTCCTTTTTAAAATGGGGCTTCTTTCGAGCATATGATTTGAAAGAATTTTTTGTGAACACGTGCGTGAAACTTGGGAAACTATTGAAACAAAACAGGGGGTTGGGGCTTGGGATGAAGTTGAAGACCAAGGATTTGCCCACAATTGTTTCCGATATGAACCCAAAACTTAACTCCAAATCTGACAACGACAATGATGTTCAGGTAATTAAACTAACTCAAAGCCTTACAAACATTGTGTATATGTGAACTAGTTTTCTCAAAATTAACAAAAACTTGTCATGAAAGATGAGCTAAGCTTCTGAAACGAGTACTATAAACTTGGGTCTCGAGTTTCAAGACATATAATTAAAATCATAACACTAATTATGCGCTCGTTTGCTTCAAGTCTTCTCCTTTCTATAGACGGATGGTTCAAGCTTTTATGGTCTGAAAAGGTGAAATAAAAAAAGTGAAAGAGGAAAATCTTCATCTGTAAAGTGTTTGTAATTTGCATAGTATTATTATATTTTCCATTTCATCTTTATTAATTGGTCCATCAGAATTTAGTCCAATGTATTGTCTCCTTCCTATGGTGTGATCTAATGCAAAGCTCACAAATGAATGGATATGTAACCCCCTCGACCCGGTCTGGGCGAAAGACCGAACTGAACGGATCACACGGGGAATATTGAAGTAAATCGTCAATAAACATCCAATTTTTTTTTTCATTTTATCTTGTCTAGATGCTCTTTATGCTCCTAAGTGATTAACATTGCAGCGGAACAATTTACAACTCGATCAAACAATGATTTGGGACTCAATTTCATTCAAAAACATTTTAGGGACCATTTGTAATTTTATCAAAATACAAGGACTACTTCACTTTTAAATTAAAAACCACTAATTAATCATATTATATGCCTCTCTGACAAATCTCAGCTCAAAACAATCATTCATGCTCATTTAATTGCATCCAGAACATTCAGTTATCAAAACGTAAAGAATCAGAACTTCAGAAGATTCCAATAACTAACTTAACAGCTTGCCGTTTTGGTGCAGGTTGCCCTGTATCGAAACAGCCATATCGAAACAGGTTCGAGCGTCTCGAAGCTCAGGATCGTATTGAAAAACCCTCTAAGGTGTTTCAGAACAGGGAATTCCAATAGCCAAACGTACCAAAACGCCCCTTCTTGTTTCGAAACCCCTAGGACATTTCAGACTCACTGTTTCGGTACATGCTAGAGTGTACCGAAACACCTGGCCCTGTAATGACACTTTTTTTCTGTTTTTTCACACTTTAATCCATACAAAACCATTCCAACATGCATACAACATATTTAAACTTTAAACCACAATCATACATGGCAGAATCAACATCATAAAATGTCCATATGCATCAAAGGAATCTATAGGCATGCAACCTATGCAAAATAGTCACTCAAGAGTCAAAACACAAACCAAGGCATAAATCAACAAGTAAAGGCCATTTACAAGTCATTAAAGATAACACAAACTTGCCACAAAACAGGGAGTTTCAAAACACATCTCCCAAAACAGTAAAGCGTCCTCCCATTCCCAACCATTATTACTAATAGTTAAATGTAAAATCATACTTGAGCTTAATCTTACTCCTTGGAATCCTTTTTGCCTCTTGCTGCCCCAAATATGCTAATTTTCTGCATTGTTGGAAAAAGAGAGTGTAAGCACAAATGCTTAGTGAGGGATGCTCAAAACAAACCAACAACAACAACGCATTTTAAAACCATATCTCATTAGAAATCTCTATTGCGTCATGCTCTTTCTATCTCATTCTTGAAATCATTTTCAAAGCAAAACCACATCATTTAAACCACATGTACCATCTATCTCATGCATTCATCAAAATGCAATGTCTCAAGGCAAAGCCTTACATGCTTAAATCTCATAGAGCATATCTCAAAACATAATCTCATATGCAATCTCATTTCATTAACTCATTTATAAAGAAGGTACATGTGACTCTTATATATTGACATTTTAGCAACATTACTCGGATATGCGGATAGCTTGACAGAATCTCACATCGTCAAGTCCTACCCCGGTAAAATCTCACATCACTGGACTCTCATGGCGGCATCTCTCATTGCCACAAAGCTTGATGGATTCATCAATACCTACCGTGGTGGAATCTCTCATCACCACACTCTCACTTTGAAACGGGATGGCACTACCCCCATTGCCCGAACCAAATAGCACGTACAAATTTTGCATATTATAGTGCACTTCTCATCCTATTGGTCGACCAATTATATCCGGTAATAATAATCTCATCTCATGCCAATATACTCATTTTAAAAATCATTTACCTACTATTTTCAATGCATAAACATATATTTATCTCATCCTATTTCAAAAGCATAAACCATGCATAGCATTTTCTCAATAAATTCAATCTCTTTGAAATAACAAATCTATCTCATGGGATCATGTAAATCATCATATCATTTCTCAAAACATGCATAAAACAGTAGGTATAATTCTATCTTCAAAACTTGAGCATGATCATAAAACCAATGGGATAAAACCGAGAAACGATAGCGAAACATCTCAAACTTACTTCCGGATTTAGGTTAGTGTTTCAAACTCAACCTAAACCCCCCAAACCTTGCTTTCAAGTCTTTGAAGGGCTTTTAAAACCAATTCCACTCACCGACAATGCCACGCTCGCTTTGCCAAAGCATAATCAAGCTTCTAGAGCCCTCAGAACTTCACCGATCTCTTCCGATACGTTCTCCCCTATTTATAACACAGAAGAACTGAGGATTAATGCATCTCAATGCATTAAAACCACCAGCAATCAAAGCCATCACGCTGCTCTGCCCAAAACACCAAAACGCCTATCTGAAACAACCGAAAACACCTCTAATTACTCTATAAACTCAACTCAGCCAAAACCTAAAACTTCCATCCAATTTTAATCATCAACTCACATCCAAAATCAATCTAATTTCATCCTTATACCTCCAGCAACACCAGAACCACATTATCTTCACAAAACCCCAAATATAACCATTTAACAGCTAGAGATCCAACCTGCTTCCAGATAATTATGATAAAACCTTTATTTCAACATCATTTAGCTTCCAAATCATGATTAATATCAATCTCAAATCAATCAAAACAGTAGCATTACAAAAATCATAAGATTGCAACCAATAATCTACAATTTAACAAAATTTCCATGATTAACTCATCAAAACAACTTAGAAAACATATGTAAAGGATTGATAACTTGAGAATTACAGTAAAGAACTGATCATTAGAGGAGAAGAACGAACCTTACCTCTAATGGATGAAATCTCTCTCAATTGGATGTGTTTTTCTTGAAAAATCAAAGGAAAACAATAAGGTTTTATGAATCAAGATTAAAGAATCCTTTAGAATTCAAAAGCTTAGTGAATCAAGAGCTTTACCTCAAGTTTCTTGAAATGGAGAGTGTTTGGCTGAGCGAAAACTTTTAGAGAAAATAGAATGAGAGAAAATGACGTAAAATGACTTTTAATGAAATAATTAACTCTCTCTTTTACTAAATCCTTTTAATCATTAATTAAAACTCTTTAAAATGATCCTAATTGAGAGAAAAATCTGATAAAAACAAGTAGGTCAAATAGCTCCTTAAATATTCAAAGTTTCAATCCCTTTACAAAACAATCACTAAAATTAGCTTTGTAAAAATCGTGTTTTGGTCACTAACTCAAAATGTCCCACTTCCAAAGTCCTTTTCTTAAAATTGATTTTACTAAAATCATTTATATAATTAATAATGATTTTTAAGCATTTTCTCATATTTCTATTATAACTCGGACCTTATTTTCCTTGAACCACTCCCGAACTAACCTGAATCTCCAGTCTAGGTCCTACGAACCTCAAGTCAACCTCAATTACTTCTAGGCCCAAAATTGGGAAGTTACAGGATAAGGTCGATGAAATATAGTGGAAAACTTGATTTCAAATTTGACTTGGAGAGTACACAAACTTTTCATACAATTCAAAATAATGGAACCCCCCAAACAAAAGTTTTATGGAATTGTCATGACCTTTAATCTTTTGCAGGTGGAGCAGGAAGTTAATAGATTAGGAAGCAGAGGTGGTGGTGGCCACAACAATAGGTACATAGGTAGACATCATGGCGATGGTAGTGGTGGTGGGCAATGGAGGCCAGCCTTGTGAAGCACTGCTGAGTCTGGAATTCAAATTCGAGGGAGAAGAAATAAAAAAATTGTAAATATGTAGGATTAAATGTGAAGTTATACAAATTATTTTTATTTTGGTGGTCAAAATAAAAGTGAAGTAATAGTTTAAGGACTATCTAGGTAATTTATCTTTTTTATTGTGTCAGATCAGGCTCCCGTTTAAGTTTAACGACAACAAATGTCTCAAAAACTAAAAGTGTACAGATCGAAAATGTAAGTGACCTTACTGATCATTTTTGAAAATCGGTGACCAACTCTGTACTGGGAAACATAAGTGATCATCCCAGTAAATTTTTTTTAAAGCTAAGGTGATTACAAGTAGTATATGTTCTGAATAATATATTCCAAACCATTTGATAATGTATGCGCAATCACTCGCTCGAACCCGTGACCTCTAAGAACAACAATCGTTCCCTTAACCACTAAGACAAGTTGGTTCGTGCAGCTATCTTTAACTTTTTAGCACATAACATATAGGCTTAACTAAATAAGTCCTTAAATTATACCTTTTTTATATAGGTACCTAAACTATATTTTAGACTAAATAGGTACCTAACTGTAACACCCGTGTTTTGGGGTTAGGAGTTAGCCTGGTTCGTAGGTCCGAGTCGGCAAAATTAATTTTAAATCAATATGGCCTAGATTTGACCTAATTGAAATTTAAAATAAAGAGGAGGGACCACCTTGGTGATTTAACCCAAATGTTTTAAAAAGCTAGACAACTTTTAGAAATTTAAAAGAGAACAAAAAAAAGAAAAGTCACCATCTTCTCTCCCCTCTCCTCTGTTCCAATGTTGGAAGCCTTCAAAACCTCCATAATACCCTAAGTTATTATTCCATTGATTTCTTCTTCAACCCAAGGTCATTTTTCAAAGGTAATTGTATTTTCTCACTCTCCTCTTCATTCTCTATCTTTACATGGTTATAGATTTTGAAACTATCAACTTTTGGAAATCTAGGGTTTAATGAAAGTTTGAGTTTTTATGGAGTTTTTCAACTTGTTTTGAAATGTTAGGTTGGGTTTTGATTTAGCCACCTTAAAATACATATGATATGTTAAAATGGTTAGGTTTGGGTGAAAACCCGAAATGGGTTCTTGTGGCCAATTTTAAAGTGTCTAAAACTTGGGTTTTGGTGAGTTTTAGGGTAAATTTGAAGGGCTGATGGTTTAAGTATGATAGAAAGGTGTTTTGGGGCCAATTGGGTGCCATTTGGGTGTTTGAAAATAGAATTTTCAGCTAGGTTTTAAGGGAGCACGAAAATGGGCATTTTGGGTGGTTATTTGGATTGGAAAATTGTTGAAGCTTGGCTTGAGCTTAAGAGTTGAGTGATGACTGAGTTTTAGCATTGATTGAGAGTAATGGATGTGTTTTTTATTGGCTAGAAGCAAGAGGAGACGCGGAGAGGCATTGGGATCGAATCTGGGCTTGTAGGAGGCTTGCTTTGGTTGCTAAGGAAGAATGGTGAGTGACTTTAAATACATTTTAAAGTTGGTTCAAGTGTGTAGTGTATGAGTTGGAATGTGCTTGGTAGGCCATTTCTATGTGGAGTTAAATTGGTAACTTAGCTCTTTGATTCCATTAAATGCTATTTATGTTTTGCCTATTTGCCATTGTGAAATGTGGTTTGATATGTATATGTATATCTTGACATATGTATATGATGAGGATGTGATGTAAATGGTGGATGTGTGATGTGGTAAATGAAATTGGCACTAATTAACTTACCGGGTGTAAATGATCGATCATTAGGATTAGTGTGCACACAAATTGAGTCAAAACGTACGTGGCCTTGATGGCCTTGAGTCATCAAGGAGGAGTACGGTGATGTAACATTCCACCGGAAATATATTTATATTCTACGAGATGATGAGTGGAATCCCATCCGTAGGGCATGTGGTGATGAGTGGAATCCCGCCCATGCAAGGTCCGGTGATGAGTGTAATCCTACCGAGGTAAAGTGATTATTGAGGTTAAATCCGCACATCCGGGTAAACTAATAGTGGCCAATTGAACTTGTTCATATGATTGTGATGTGTGATATTGATATATGATGTTTGAGCTTAGTATGATGTGAGATGCCATATTATGACTCTTGAAAGACTAGCTAGGTCTACTTGTGGATTTCCCTATGCATGTTGTATATGAGAATTAGGGAATACATGCTTGAACCCTGCATTGTTGATGTTTTTGATTTTAGAGCATCCTCATTAAGCTTCTAGCTTACGCTCTCATTTTCAACAACGCAGATCATTAGCGTGGTGTTAGCTCGAGCAAGGCGAACGGGCTTTCCAAGTTTTTGTTTCTCAAGTACGGTTAAAAAATTATGTAGTAGTTTAGCAATGTGGCAAGAGTGTGTTTTTGTATGATCTATGTATGACTCTTACATGTGTTGATGTTTAAGGATTGACTTGATTGTAAACTTGTGATGACTTGCCAAATGCTTGTGTGATGTATGCCTTATGGATGTTTAAGTTGCTTTGATGGCATGTAAACCTTTTTGAGTTGAAATGTGCCTTTTAGCTTTTAATGTCTTCAAGCATGCCTTAAATGAAATGTTGCTAATGTGTGAATGCCATGAATAAATGTTCCCATATATGCCTTGTGTGTGGTTGAGCATGCTTGACATAGGATATATGCCTCTAGTTCTTGTATGTTTGTGCTGAGTGCCTTTTAGGGTCGTTTGGGACCTTTAGATTTGTTGAAAAACGCCTAAGTCTGGTTTTCAAGGGTTCCAGACAGCCCGTGTTTTGAAATGAGTTGGGTCGTTTCAGAACGGGTAAGGCTTCAGGGACCCTGTATCGGAACGTGTTTCGATACGGTTTGGCCACTAAGAGCCCCTATTTCGATACGGGTTTCGGAACATTTTGGCTACTGGAAATCTAAGAATATGACGAGATGAAAGCATTTCGAAACGGGTCTAAGGGTTTCGAAACGGTCAAAATCTCGTTGACCTCGAGAAATTGACCATTGAGCGTGTTTCGGAACGGTTGACCTCCGTTCTGATACAGCCTCTTCGTATGGGCTTGAGGCAGTTGACCTGGTCAAGGCGTTTCGATACGCCTCAAGGGTGTTTCGAAACGGTCTGCTTAATGGGTTTAAAATTGGGCTGTTTAAATGTTGTTTTGGGTTCTGATGTTTGTCTTCCGCTTTTTACTCTGCTGTTATGATCATATAGGACTTGAATGAGCCTTTAGAAAAGATTAAATTAAAAGGAAAAAAATTAGAGTTGTTAACCGAGGGGGAACCTTAAAGGGTTTCGCTTCGGTTTTCCCCGTGTGGCTTTCTCGGGCCGGTCATCCGGCCAGACCGGAACGAGGGGGTCACATTTGTTGGTATCAGAGCCCGAGGTTACCGAGACCTCGGGCAGGTAAGTGAGGTAAGCTTGATATGTTAAGTGATTGTATTGTTCGATGTATGTCTTGCCATGAATTTTTACTATTTGACTGTTCATATGATGATTTGAAGCATGAGTTGTTCCGTTTGGTGTTGAGTCGTGTGCCCATTGCTACTATTACTTAATTTAAAAAGATTTTATAGTAAAGAGAGTACTTGAGTACTATTGGACCCTTGCTTTGGCTAACGTAATCCCTATCTGTTTGTTGTTGTAGTTATTACCTTGCTAGTTTTACCATGAATGAGACCACGTGGGAGGCCTAGGATGGTTCGACCGGAACCACGGGCAGCGGCTCCAAGAGTTGAGCCAATAGTTAGAGTTGAGGCTCAAGTGGGAGAGCTTGTGGTTGGAGTTGGAGCTCCTCCACCACCTCCACCACCACCACCTCCTCCACCCGGAGTAGGAGGTGAGGCCGGGGCCGAAGAAGAGGGACCTCAGGGAGGCTAAGGACCGGCCGAAATAGACTTAGCTCCTTTGGTTCAGGCGATAGTCGGGGCATTTCAGGCTGCAGTAGCTGGGGGTCAGGCAGCAGTACATCATTAGGGAGAGGGCACTGGGTTGCCATTAGAGAGACTCCGTGGTCTAGGGGCCGAAGAGTTCAAAGGGTCTACTCAAGAGAGATCCGAGTTGTGGTTTGAGAAGACTGTCTGTATCCTCGCTCAGATGGGATGTACTGGTGAGAGCAAGTTAGGATGTGTTGAGTCCTTGCTTCAGGATGATGCATACACTTGGTGAGTCACCATTACTACAGGTATGGATGAGGCCGAGATTACTTGGGAGTTCTTTGAGTCAGCATTCCGTAAGAAGTATCTGGGTCCGCGATACCTCGATAAGAGGAAGAGGGAGTTTATGGCTTTGCTTCAGGGGAGTATGACCGTGATCGATTATGAGATCTGATTTGTCAGACTGGGTCAATATGCTTCTGAGCTTGTTCCTACTAAGGTGGAACGATGTAACTGTTTCCGTTATGGGATGAATGAAGAGATCAAGAGGTATACTCTAGCTTCAGACTACACTGATTTTGATGTCTTGGTCGCGAGGGCCAAGGACTTAGAGCACAGTTTGGGCTTGACCAAACGATATGATGGTTCTAGTTCGGGTAAGAGGTCCAGTGACTTTGATAGAGGTGATGCCAAGAGGCATCGGGACAACAGGCATCATTATGATCATAGGCGTGGTGGCGGTAACCACGGTAGGGGCCAACAGGGCCAGAGGGCTGGTGGGAAGTTGCCCACATGTACTACTTGCGAGAGGAACCACACCGGTGAGTGTTGGGGAAATTTCCACTCGTGTTGGAGTTGTGGAGCTAGAGACCACATTAGGCGCGACTGTCCACACCAGGTGGGACAGGCACCAGCTCAGGCTCCTGCTAGAGCCAATGACTTTCAGAGAGGCCGCAGGCGCGGTAGAGGTAACTTCCAGCCGAGGAATGATGGTCAGAGGAACATACACACATATAGTTGCAGTTCAGCCGGAGGGCGAAGGTCAGGCCAGAGTTTACGCTCAGCGTGGGGATCATCATGACACCGATTTAATCGCAGGTAACTTCTCGATACATTCTTTGGGTTTGCTTTCTTTGATTGACTCTGGGTCTACACATTCCTACATATTGAGTGAGCATGCACAGTCGTTGAACTTGCCTTGTGAAATGTTAGAGGTAGGAGTTAGTGTTACTAGTTCCTTTGGGGACACGGTAATGGTTAGAAAAATGTACAGAAGGTGTTCGTTGATGGTTCAGGGACATGTGTTTCCAGTGGATATGATGGAGCTTCCTTTCTATGGTTTTGATGTAATTCTGGGTATGGACTGGCTCACGGAGCATAGAGCTAGGATAGACTTTGAAACTAAGAGGATTTCTTTGAGGCTCACAGATGATTATGAGATTGTAGTGGTGGGTGAGAACGTGAAGTTCTTGTCCAATGTAGTTTCGGTTCTAGAGGCTAAGAGGTTAGTTGAGTTGGTGTGTGAAGCATACTTGGCATATGTGATGAACCCTAACATGATTGAGGTTAGACCTCGGGACATCTGGACAGTATGTGACTTTCCTAGTGTGTTTCCGGAAGAGTTGCCAGGGTTACCACCGGACAAAGAGGTAGAGTTCACCATTGAGACATTCTGATTCAACTCATGTTTTGATTGCTCCGTATCGCATGGCACCGAAAGAACTGAAAGAGTTAAAGACTCAGTTGCAAGAGTTGACAGATAGAGGCTTCATTCGACCTAGTTCTTCACCTTGGGGTGCACCAGTTTTGTTTGTGAAGAAGAAAGATGGAAGCATGAGAATGTGTATAGATTACAGACAGTTGAATCAGTTAACAGTGAAGAATAAGTATCCTTTGCCTAGAATTGATGACTTGTTCGATCAGTTGAGAGGAGCATCAGTCTTTTCGAAGATTGACTTGAGATCAGGTTACTACCAGCTAAAGGTAAGAGAGGTTGATGTACCGAAGACGGCCTTTAGGACTAGGTATGGTCACTATGAGTTTTTAGTCATGCCTTTTGGGCTGACTAATGTACTTGTTGCTTTCATGGATATGATGAATAGGATTTTTCATCAGTACCTAGATCAATTTGTAGTTGTTTTTATAGATGACATCTTGGTATATTCGCGAACTGAAGAAGACCAAGACCGACACTTGAGACTAGTTTTGAAGACTTTGCTAGATCATCAGTTGTATGTGAAGTTGAGCAAGTGTGAATTCTGGATCCGAGAGGTAGTCTTCTTAGGACATGTAGTGTCAGCGGATGGGATTAGAGTTGATCCGAAGAAGATTGAGGTCATTGTTGAATGGAAGCAACTGAAGTCCGTAACCGAGGTACGTAGCTTCCTAGGCTTAGCTGGATACTATAGAAGATTCGTAGAAGGTTTCTCGAAGTTAGCCGCTCCTTTGACACAGTTACTTCAGAAGAGTGTTCAGTTTGAGTGGACAGATGCAAGACAAAGAGCCTTTGAGAAATTGAAAGAAGCTTTGACCCAAGCTCCGATCTTGATTCAGCCAAAGTCCGGGAAGGACTATGTAGTTTATAGTGATGCTTCTTATGTAGGCCTAGGTTGTGTTCTTATGCAAGACAAGAGAGTGGTGGCTTATGCCTCAAGACAGTTGAAGACCCATGAGCGCAACTATCCGACCCATGACATAGAGTTAGCTGCAGTTGTGTTTGCTCTGAAGATTTGGAGGCACTATTTGTACGGTGAGAAATGCACAGTGTACACCGATCACAAGAGTTTGAAGTACATTATGACCCAACGAGATTTAAATCTCAGACAGCGTAGGTGGTTAGAGTTGCTAAAAGACTATGATCTTACCATTGAGTACCATCTGGTTAAGGCCAACGTAGTGGCCGATGCATTGAGTAGAAAGATAGTCGTGGATTTGAGAGCCATGTTTGCTATATTAAGCTTGTCCAGGGATGGTGGCTTGGTAGCCGAGCTTCAGGTTAGACCTACTCTAGGTCAGTTGATTTGAGAGAAGCAGCTCTTAGATAGATCCTTGGCACCTCACGTGCAAGATATAGCCAAAGGAAGATCTTCAGACTACAGTTTCAGTACTGATGGGGTTCTATGTTTCAAAAATAGGATAGTTATGCTCGAGGACAGTGACTTGAGACGTACGATCTTGACTAAAGCACACAGTAGTCCGTTTGCTATGCATCCTGGAAGTACGAAGATGTACCGTGATTTGAAGAATGAGTACTTTTGGGTTGGCTTGAAGAGAGATATAGCCGACTTTGTGAGTAAGTGTTTAGTATGTCAGAGGGTGAAGGCGGAACATCAGGTTCCCTCAGGTTTGTTGCAACCGTTGAGAATTCCGGAATGGAAATGAGAGAACATCACCATGGATTTTGTTTCGGGTTTGCCTTTGACTCCTACGAAAAAGAACTCAATGTGGGTTATTGTAGATCATTTTACGAAGTGTGCTCACTTCTTGGCAGTCAATACTACTTACACTTTAGATAGATTGGCCGACTTGTACATTGGTGAGATTGTTAGACTGTATGGTGTGCCGAAGTCTATTGTGTCTGATAGAGATCCACGGTTTACATCTCGATTTCAGGAGTGTCTGCATACAGCTTTGGGTACCCGTTTGAACTTCGGCACGTCTTATCATCCTCAGTCAGATGGTCAGTCAGAGAGAGTTATACAGATCTTAGAGGACATGTTGCGTTGTTGCATCATTGACTTTCAGGGTACGTGGGAGAAGCACTTGCCTCTAGTTGAGTTTGCTTAAAATAATAGCTTCCAGTCGAGCATTCAGATGGCTCCGTATGAGGCCTTGTATGGCCGGAAGTGTAGGACTCCAGTTTGTTGGGCCGAAGTGGGATAGAAGTTGTTACCTATGCCGGATTTGCTCAAGGGGACAACTGACAAGGTAAAATTGATTTGTGATCGATTGAAGGCTGCTTCGGATAGGCAGAAGTCCTATGCCGACTTGAAGAAGAAGGAAGTTGAGTTCTCAGTGGGGGAGAAGGTATTCTTGAAAGTATCTCCGTGGAAGAAAGTAATGAGATTTGGCCGAAAGGAGAAGTTGAGTCCGAGGTACATAGGACCGTATGAGATTGTGAAGAGGGTTGGTCTAGTTGCTTATCAGTTGCGTTTGCCATCTGAGCTAGAGAAGATACATGATGTATTTCATGTTTCGATGCTCCGTAAGTATAGGTCCGATCCATCATATGTTATGCTTGTAGAGGAGATTGAATTGAATCCGGATTTGACTTATGAGGAAGAACCAATTGAGATCCTAGCTTCTGACAGTAAGGTGTTGCGGGGTAGATCGATTGAGTTAGTAAAAGTGCGGTGGCAACGTCGAGGTGTGGACGAGGCCACTTGGGAGAGGAAGGAGGATATGGAAGGGCAATTTCCGTATCTCTTTCAGTCAGGTAATTTCGGGGACGAAATTCCTTAAGTGGGAGAGAGTTGTAACACCCGTGTTTTGGGGTTAGGAGTTAGTCGGGTTCGTAGGTCCGAGTCGGCAAAATTAATTTTAAATCAATATGGCCTAGGTTTGACCTAATTGAAATTTAAAATAAAGAGGAGGGACCACCTTGGTGATTTAACCCAAATGTTTTAAAAAGCTAGACAACTTTTAGAAATTTAAAAGAGAACAAAAAAAAAGAAAAGTCACCATCTTCTCTCCCCTCTCCTCTCTTCCAACGTTGGAAGCCTTCAGAACCTCCCTAATACCCTAAGTTACTATTCCATTGATTTCTTCTTCAACCCAATGTCATTTTTCAAAGGTAATTGTATTTTCTCACTCTCCTCTTCATTCTCTATCTTTACATGGTTATAGATTTTGAAACTATCAACTTTTGGAAATCTAGGGTTTAATGAAAGTTTGGGTTTTATGGAGTTTTTCAACTTGTTTTGAAATGTTAGGTTGGGTTTTTATTTAGCCACCTTAAAATACATATGATATGTTAAAATGGTTAGGTTTGGGTGAAAACCCGAAATGAGTTCTTGTGGCCAATTTTAAAATGTCTAAAACTTGAGTTTTGGTGAGTTTTAGGGTAAATTTGAAGGGCTGATGGTTTAAGTATGATAGGAAGGTGTTTTGGGGCCAATTGGGTGCCATTTGGGTGTTTGAAAATAGAATTTTCAGCTAAGTTTTAAGGGAGCACGAAAATGGGCATTTTGGGTGGTTATTTGGATTGGAAAATTGTTGAAGCTTGGCTTGAGCTTAAGAGTTGAGTGATGACTGGGTTTTAGCATTGATTGAGAGTAATGGATGTGTTTTTGATTGGCTAGAAGCAAGAGGAGACGTCGGAGAGGCATTGGGATCGAATCTGGGCTTGTAGGAGGCTTGCTTTGGTTGCTAAGGAAGGGTGGTGAGTGACTTTAAATACGTTTTAAAGTTGGTTCAAATGTGTGTAGTGTATGAGTTGGAATGTTCTTGGTAGGCCATTTCTATGTGGAGTTAAATTGGTAACTTAGCTCTTTGATTCCATTAAATGCTATTTATGCTTTGCCTATTTGCCATTGTGAAATGTGGTTTGATATGTATATGTATATTTTGACATATGTATATGATGAGAATGTGATGTAAATGGTGGATGTGTGATGTGGTGAATGAAATTGGCACTAATTAACTTACCGGGTGTAAATGATCGATCATTAGGATTAGTGTGCACACAAATTGAGTCAAAACGTACGTGGCCTTGATGACGTTGAGTCATCAAGGAGGAGTACGGTGATGTAACATTCCACCGGAAATTTATTTATATTCTACGGGATGATGAGTGGAATCCTATCCGTAGGGCATGTGGTGATGAGTGGAATCTCGCCCATGCAAGGTCCGGTGATGAGTGTAATCCCACCGAGGTAAAGTAATTTTTGAGGTTAAATCTGCACATTCGGGTAAACTAATAGTAGTCAATTGAACTTGTTCATATGATTGTGATGTGTGATGTTGATATATGATGTTTGAGCTTAGTATGATGTGAGATGTCATATTATGACTCTTGAAAGACTAGCTAGGTCTACTTGTGGATTTCCCTATGCATGTTGTATATGAGAATTAGGGAATACATGCTTGAACCCTGCATTGTTGATGTTTTTGATTTTAGAGCATCATCACTAAGCTTCTAGCTTACGCTCTCATTTTCAACAATGCAGAACATTAGCGTGGTGTTAGCTCGGAGCAAGGCGAAGGGGCTTTCCAAGTTTTTGTTTCTCAAGTACGGTTAAACAATTATGTAGTAGTTTAGCAATGTGGCAAGAGTGTGTTTTTGTATGAGCTATGTATGACTCTTACATGTGTTGATTTTTAAGGATTGACTTGATTGTAAACTTGTGATGACTTGCCAAATGCTTGTGTGATGTATGCCTTATGGATGTTTAAGTTGCTTTGATGGCATGTAAACCTTTTTGAGTTGAATTGTGCCTTTTGGCTTTTAATGTCCTCAAGCATGCCTTATATGAAATGTTGCTAATGTGTGAATGCCATGAATAAATGTTCCCATCTATGCCTTGTGTGTGGTTGAGCATGCTTGACATATGATATATGCCTCTAGTTCTTGTATGCTTGTGCTGAGTGCCTTTTAGGGTCGTTTAGGACCTTTAGATTTGTTGAAAAACGTCTAAGTCTGGTTTTCAAGGGTTGTAGACAGCCCGTGTTTCGAAACGAGCTGGGCCGTTTCGGAACGGGTAAGGCTTCAGCGACCCCGTATCGGAACGTGTTTCGATACGGTTTGGCCACTGAGAGCCCTTGTTTCGATACGGGTTTCGGAACATTTTTGCTACTGGATATTTGAGAAAATGACGAGATGAAAGCGTTTCGAAACGGGTCTAAGGGTTTCGAAACAGTTAAAATCTCGTTGACCTCGAGAAATTGACCGTTGAGGGTGTTTTGGAACGGTTGACCTCCGTTCCGATACGGCCTCTTCGTATGGGCTTGGGGCAGTTGACCTGGTCAAGGCGTTTCGATACGCCTCAAGGGTGTTTCGAAACGGCCTACTTAATGGGTTTAAAATTGGACTGTTTAAATGCGGTTTTGGGTTATGATGTTTGTGTTCCTTTTTTTACTCCGTTGTTATGATCACATAGGACTTGAATGAGCCTTTAGAAAAAATTAAATTAAAAGAAAAAAATAGGGTTGCTAACCGAAGGGAACCTTAACGGGTTTCGCTTCGGTTTTCCCCGTGTGGCCTACTCGGACCGGTCATCCGGCCAGACCGGGACGAGGGGTCACACTAACGTTTTCTTCCGTTACTTAAATAGGTGTCTCGCCGTGACAGACGTTAATTTTCTTTCGTTATCCATTTTCTCAGCAACCAAACAAGAAATGTTCTCGCCCAAAATCCTCTACACAAAAATCCATGATTTTTTAATAAGATTGTAGCAAATCTTTAGCATTTTTGTTCGAAATCACAGTTTCAGTTTCCGCCATATCTATTGTTCCTTATTTCATTTCAAGCTCG
Organism: Hibiscus tridactylites; assembly: GCA_958450335.1. Lineage (NCBI taxonomy): Eukaryota > Viridiplantae > Streptophyta > Magnoliopsida > Malvales > Malvaceae > Hibiscus > Hibiscus tridactylites. The sequence continues at coordinate 75,975,094 of OY288279.1, forward strand.
AAATCTTGGTTTTAATTACTTCAAGATTTTTTCTCACCAAATAAGAAATTAGCAAAACCCTATTTTTTCGGTCATCGTTGGAACACAAATCAAAGTTGTCAAGATTGAGAAGACGAAAGGTGAGGAGTTTTTGAAAAAGCTCATGACAAATCTGGGTTTTTTCAAAATTGAGAAGTCATAGGATTAGGGTACGATTGAAATAAGGTTTTCAATTGAAAACTATTTGTTTGTAAGCCAAAACCAAAGCCGCAAAGGAAACAAATGGTGAAAGAAAATTTTTGGTTCCATGAATCAAATATGGGATTTTGATACAGGCGATGAGGGAAATTTGATGGGACAATAAGGATAAATGGGGAATTTTGATGCTTTGAAATATTTTATTTATTTTTAAATATAATTTCGGAAATTTAAAAAGATGAACCGTGTCAGGGGTGTTTCGTTTTACATTAGCAACCTTAGGAGTCAATCAATTTGATAATCCAACAGATCAAGGAAGTTTCTTCAACTGGTTTTTCTTCACATTTTATGCAGCTTGTGTTGTTAGTTCTGTAGGCATTGTTTATGTTGAGGATAATATTAGTTGGGGAGTGGGATTTGGAATTTGTGCGTCTTTTTAATTTTTTGGGCATGCTTATTTTAATGCTGGGAAATCGTTTCTACTGCATGTAGGTTCTTGAACCATGCAACAATCAAAACTGAAGGAGACATTAATTCAGATGGAAACGATAGCCAAACTATGGAGATTATGCTCTGTCCAACAAGTTGAAGACCTGATTAGAATTTCTTTTTTCAATATGGGCGAGCAATATATTTTATGGGTTGAGATTGGAATACAATGATTTCATTAATAATAATTTTATTTTTGTTTTCTTTATTTGCGGGTTAAGTTTTTTGGAGTTTTTATTTTATTTTAACGATTTCATTCATTAATATATTAGAATAAATATATGAGTCACGAGGAAGAAGATGATTTGTAACTTTTATTTTTATTAAAAATTTTATATGCAAAATAAAGATGATGTGAGTTTATTTAATAGGGCAGGATCATGGATGGGATTATGAGAATGATTCATGTAATAATTTCTTCTAATTTTATTTTGAAATATGATTAATTGCATTTCGAGCTCGGCGAGCTTCAAGCCCGAGCCGAGCCCAATAATACTATTTCGGAGCCAAGCCAAGCCTGGCCAGGCACGGCTCAGCTCGTTATCATCCCTAGTCAAAAGCATAGCCAACGTGGCGAAAGAGAGTCAATATAAAACGATAATGTTAGTGATTGTTTTGTAACTTTTAAAACTTAAGTGGTGAAAAAAAAAGAAATTTATTCAAATTTCAGTGACTGTTTTTGTAGTTTATCTAAAACAATTATCTCACGCGCGCCACTTTTCTTGCAATTTCTCACTTTGACCTTTTGCATTTACCACTTTTGTTTTTAGGGATCATTTACAAGTTTTTAAGTTATAATTTAGTTTAAGAAGAGTCCTTTCTTTTCCCTTTTATTCATCCTTCAGGTTCTGTCTTGCTCTCTCGTCCATAATTTCATCTTCTCCACTTTTTTTCTCTTGAAAGGTAATCTCTCTCATTATCTTTAATTTTGATGTATAAAATAAAATCTATAAATATGTATGATCGATATTGATCTAACTCTGTAAGGAGTTTTTTTTTTTTTGTGAAAAATTATAGGATCTTGTCAGATTCAACCTTTTATCTAGTTGGAATCCAAATCTACATTTCTGATTTGATATCATGTGGTTTTTCAGGTTTAGATTCGTTGATGAGGTGAAAGAGAGAGAGAGAGAGAGGGCTGGATTTGGGAGATCCGATCGTAGAAATTTTGTGTTATTTGATTAATTTGAAGATAGTTTATCTGGTTAGAAAATGGAGTCGTCGTCGAATCAACCGGAGTTCGATTACTTGTTCAAGTTGCTGATGATTGGAGATTCAGGAGTTGGAAAGAGTAGTCTTCTTTTAAGTTTCACTTCCGATTCCTTTGAGGAACTCTCTCCCACTATTGGTCAGTATTCATTTTTAACTGCACTCGTCAACTATGCTTCCTTTTTTTGTCTTATAATTTATAATGGCAATGTCTTGATCTGTGGAACATGAAGTTATATAGGCTCCCTTTTCTTTTCTTTTCTTTTCTTTTGTTTCAGATTAATAGGCGGATTAAAGAAAGTTGAAAACATGACTTTCTTTTTTTCTGAAAGAAAATATATGATTTTACGTTTGTATGGGTTCTTTTGTGACTCCAAATTTTCTAGTTTAATCAATCGAAATGATCTAAATGGTTAAGACTAGAGCTTCCAAATGCTAAAATTTAATCCCATTGGGTTTTAAATGTTGTATGTGTGAAATTAATTATTTGTTTTATGATTATGAGAAATGTGGTTATTGTTTTGTTCTTTGGATAATTTTGTTGTCTTTGATAAATAGAAAAGGAAATAAGGTGACTGAACAGTAAGAAAGTAGAAGAGGAAAGCAAAGATTATTTTATCCAAAATCAAGTATGTAATAGTGATCTTAAAACGTCCTCTTGGTTAAACTATTCAATTTCTGTAAGCTTTCACTGCATTCACATTAAACTGATTATAAGAATCACTAATCGGCCTACATCTTGTGTAGGTGTTGATTTTAAAGTGAAATATGTAAAGGCTGGGGATAAAAAGCTAAAGCTTGCAATTTGGGATACAGGTATGCTAATGTACTATTTCTGTTTTCTCTTGAATTTTAATGTTTATACATGATGGAAGTGGGTTTTCAATGATTGCTGCATTCTCTATTTTTGTGCTACATAACTGGACTTCACATATATTATTTCGACTTTTCTTGTCTTTGATAAATTAAATCCCGGTAGAAAGTTGTCCTATCACACACAGTCACATCATTTACAATGATGTTTTGGCTACTTTGCTTGGTTTCCCCTGTTAATCTATCACATGTAAATTTATCAAGCTTTTGTTGAGCATCTCTAGAAGGGAGACCTTTATTTTTATTTTTCAAACCACAAAGTTTTGTCTCACCTGTATTTGATGAGTGCACAGGCTTTTTTAGATTTTTTTTTTTTTTTTTTGGGGGGGGGGGGGGAGTAGATGTGTTGCTAAATGGTCACTTATTTCTGAAATAAGCTTATTCAAAGAAAATATTAACCAGAGAGTAGCCTCAAGAGTTTTGAGTATACTCAAGCACTGTTTGAGTGATGCTTTTGTTATTTCCTTTTGTACTGATATTAAAGAATCATAGATGAATTGTGGTTAGGGGGAATGCCACTTGAAGTGGAGCTAGCTGATTGCTATTCATTCTTTATTATTGTTTTTTTCTAGTCATTAAAAGAAAAAAAGAACTGGAGCCTAGGGGAATCGTGTATGCTACCACATCAATATATTTATTTTATATACTTTGCAATGCCGTCAAATGGAGCTTTTTCCATTGGTGGAACTCATTTTAATTTTGCATGCACAATGCTTTTGTACCTTTTTCAAAATGAGAATGAAAAGGCATAAAGACAGTGTATGCTCTCGTATTTGGCATGGCCTTGATGAAATTTTACGAACCAACTTAATCTTATTGTGCTTTGGGGTAGAAAATTGCATAAATGGTGCTGAGCTTTATGATTACTTTAAATATGCCATTGCAATGGTCTGGACATTTTTTTTGCCTTTAAAATCATTGAATTGAGATGCAAGCATGTCCTTTGTGGAAATATCTGTGAATGATGCAAATTATGTGGTAATTATTGTGTCATTCTATGCATCATTTATTTTGGATAGACTTTTTATTTAGATTACTCAATTGGGCTTTTAATGATTTGTCTTATTGCTATAAGAATCCTTATTGATCTGATTATTTGTTATGATGTAAATCAGTTTTGCATGATAGAAAGTTGCTATTTCTATTGCTCATGACTTCATGTAGGGGGGAATTTTTTTCCCAGTTCAGTGTGACTTATCTATGCTGAATATGCATGCAGCTGGGCAGGAAAGGTTCAGAACATTAACAAGCTCTTATTACAGAGGCGCACAAGGGGTCATTATGGGTAAATATTATCCCTGTTTCTAATTGCAAAACCGCTCCTCTTACAAAACCTGTGCTCTTCATTCTTTGTTCTCTTGGGAAAAGTGCTACTTTAATTTCTCATTGGAGTAGATTTTTTTTTTTAAATTTGTGGAAGCAAAATAAGCATTGTTTTGCCTCTAATGTTTCTTTGTGTGTATATGTGTGTGTCACTTCTACCCTCTTCTCCCCCTCCCAACAAAAATGTAATTGGTCTTCCTCTTCATATAATGATAACTGAATGAAAACATTGAAAAGGAGCTGACTTGAAACGAAGAAAAATTGTTAAGTGGATTGGTGTGGTTTAAAGAGAAAGTAAACAGCAAACCAATAGAACTAAGGTTGAAAACGAGTAAGATGGAAGTTGGACCTCTTGAAATATGTAGGTTGCATGAACCTCTAGTTTTTGAAGTAAATTTTTTAAAAATTGTGTTTTTAATCTATTTAATGGCTCCTTTATTTGATGCTTCTTTAGAATCATCACCCAACTTTGTGTCCCTCGAGAGAACCCAAATATTTCCTGCTCGCCTCCAATCCTCCCTTGCATATGAGGCTGTGGCTGTCATCACTCTATGAACAGCCAAAGACTCTCCCTGAACTAAATACACATCAATTCTTAACGTCTTTTCCAGCATACTCATCATAAATAGGCTCTAGTATTATCCTTGTACTCTTTCACATGCATCTTACCATGAAAATCTACAACTGATTTAATTTAAGGGCATGCACCAACTGCTCCAATCAACCTCATGAAAGGGTTTTTCCTGCCTCCACAATCAGATTCATCAGTGAGACTTCCATTTAGTAAGATAACTTGTAATACTAACCATTAACTCCAAATGCCTAATAAATAATAAATAAAACTGAAATAAGAAAATAGCATGATAGTAGTAGCTCCTGTGTCATGGGTAAAATCATGTTTACGTCAACTTAAAATGCACTTTATTTTCCCTCTTATAGTCTTTGCTTTTTTTAGCTGTAGCTAATATGTTTACATATTTCCTTGGCCTCAGTTTAATCTTCAACTTTAGGTTTTATCATTCTGATCAATTTTATGACTTAGTATGTATTTCTTCTCTTAACGTGTTTGTAGACTCACAATATGAGATTTTCTCTGATCTTAACAGTTTATGATGTAACACGGAGGGAGACATTTACTAATCTTTCTGAAGTCTGGGCCAAGGAAGTTGAACTCTACTCAACAAATCAAGACTGCATCAAGATGCTTGTTGGAAACAAAGTTGATAAGGTACTTTTATTGAGATCTTTGAATTCTAATTTCCCCTTTTGACTTTATGACGTTTAGGTCTTGGTTCCACATGAGCTTTCTTTTTACATAATAGTGCTGATCATTGTCTCTTGTAACAATACCGTTGTTTTTTCTCTATGACACCCTAGAAAATCAAATTAAGCAATTTTGTTACATATTTGAGGCTTGGTGTGGAATGGGAATTGTTTGTGCAGTTGCACTTTATCAATAGACATACATGAGGGCAGTTTGGTCTGATAACCTTGTATTACTCCTCAGAATCTGAGTTTTCGTTTTGAGACAGCAGTGCATAATGACTTGGGTTGTTCATTGGGATTTTGGGTCTTCAAACAAGAATCAATATACCCATGTATTGCGAACCTGAAGAATGCGATCTGGATTTAGGTAACCTGGTGGTTTGATTGATTTCAGCTTCTTCAAGAGCATTCCTTTCCTAAAAAAACTAGTGCTGAGCTTTATGTTTTGTTTTGACAATTTGGAATCCATTGTTTTCATAGTTTTGAACTTTTATAGGATTTGAAGGGTCGAATGAACATGGGATTTTATCTTTTTGAATGAGTATAAAACCTGGAGTGTGGTTAGACATTAGGACATAAAGGCCTGGATTAAAAATTATGGAACAATTGTTGATAAAGTTGGGGTGGGCATTGAACATCTTTTGAAATTTACATATATATGTGAAACCCTTCTTTTCCACCATTATTCCTCCCATAGATAAACTTGAGGAACATTTTTGAAGTCAGACTAGTTTAATATGCTAGGGTGGGTGTTTGCTGCAATTAAGTTGAAAAGGCCATGGCTTGATTGTTCTGTATTCTATTTTGTTTGGGGGCAAGAAAATACTCTATGGTTAACACAGTAGAAGAATGTCTGTGTTCAAACTTCTTTCATTTGGATGCAGCTGTGTTTTTGCTTGGTTGCATAAGAGTTTCAAATTTCATTACTAGTAATAAATTTGGAGCAACCAAAACCATGCAATTCTAAGGATAAATGAAAGGACATATTTTTTCAGAGTTTTATTAAGTTTGTGAACTTTTATGATTTCAATTGTTATTTTTTGTAATTGTAGATCTGTTTCTGGGTTTTATTTGGTATTCATATTTTCATTAACATTGAATGTGTGCTTTATAATTACTTACATTATTTCAGTTTCTTAGTAATTTGGCATCACAAATATGAGCCGATGAAATTGGTTTCTTTTTCAAATCTGTCTTTCTTTCCTTATTTGAGAATTTTCCTTGTATGCCTTTATCATCAAATGTTTTTTTCCAGGAAAGTGAGAGGGTTGTAACAAAGAAAGAGGGAATAAACTTTGCTAGAGAATGCGGTTGCCTCTTCATCGAATGTAGTGCTAAAACACGCGTCAACGTACAGCAGTGCTTCGATGAGCTTGTTACGAAGGTACCGGAATTAACTGTTGTTCTGATATTTTTGCCTTCGTTCACAATACCTAGGGTCAAGAAATAAATTTTAGTAAAATTTATTTCAAAGATATTTTAAACTAGGTATTTAAGTTGCAATTATGGTTGTTTTCTCAATCGATCTTGTTTACCATAATTGTGAACATAATGGATGCTATAGCAGCCAATTCCGATAAAAATATTGGCAGTTGAAATATCAACCATGACTTACCTCCCTGGTTTAAGCAGATATTTTGGGTTTATTTCTCGAACTCGTCTTGATTGATGTTATGGTTGTGTTAATTGTGAACGCAATATGTGTCGCAGCAGACTACTGCTGCGATGAATATTACAGTGGAAATAGCAGTAGTTTAAGCAGATATTTTTTGTTTGTTTGAACTTTTCTTCATTGCTCTTATATATTTCAAAAGGTTTCCTTAGCTAAGGACTGATGATTATGGCAACATGGGGCTTACATTTTTAATGAGACGATGTTATCACCATGCAGATTCTAGAAACTCCGAGCCTTTTGGCCGAGGGCTCCAAAGGTGTGAAAAGGAACATCTTCAGACAGAAGCCGCCACAACCGGATGCAGCTGCGAGCGGTTGCTGCTGATTATCAAATCTCATACCGGAGCACGTTGGTTCTCTCCCGATTCCGACAGTTGCCTACTGTTTGGATTTGCATTTCCATATGAAACTCAAATCTCCATGTAGTGTATAGCATTGTTGCTAAATCCAGTTTATATCTCAAAGGTGTATCGTGTAGAATTCCAAATTGTATGATTATTTTGGATTGGAACAATTGAATTACTTGGTTACTCAGTCTTTGCTCATTCAACTACGAAGAATTAATGAATACTTAGTCATTTAAACAGCACTAAAATTGGTTTTATTTTTATAAGTATTTATATGTTGAATATTACCTATTAATATAATATATAAAATCAAATGATATAACATTTTTTTAAATAGTATTGATATGAGTTCAATTTTTTTAATATTTTTTATTGATGATACAATTTTAAAACTCATTTTTTTTTTAATTTCGTGTGTTTTTAAATTTCTAATATAACTTCTTAATAGTTTACACTTTATCACATAAAATTTTATGTCAGTTCTTGTCCAACTCCCGTTAAGCTCAAATGATATGTGCTTTGTTTTTTTTAAGGCTTAAACGTCAAATAGGTGTTCAAACTATACCCTTTTTTCCAGTTAGGTGCCTAACGTTTGTTTCGGGCCACTTAGGTGCCTAACGTTTCATTCTGTAACCCATTTAAGGTTTTAGCCGTGATGGACGTTAAAATTTTCTGTTATCCAATCATAAAGCGACACGTGGCACAATTTCTATTTTTCTGATATTTACCAAAATAAGAAAAAGAAAATAAATTAATTAAAATAAAATTTAACCCTGGTTAAATCCCCTTAAACCCATTAACCCCTCTTCTTTCTTTTTCCTCTTCTCCATCAAACCGTCCCCCCTTTCAGTTTAATCTCAGGTAGAAACCCTAATCGAAAGTTGAAACTTCAAAATCTACAAGATGTCAACTGGAAGTTCAAAGTGCCATAACTTTTCAAGGGTCGTGAATTGCGATTGTGGAATAAGAGCTCATATTTGTACTTCGAAGCGACCTTGGAGCAAAGGAAGAAGGTTTTATGGTTGTTCTCGGCCGGAAGATGTAATTTAGTTGTATTTTTATGAAATTCTAAGAATATGATTTACCTTTACTGTCTTTGTTGTTTGATTATGATTATTATGGTTTTACTATTTATCAATATGGATGTTATCGACATAATCGGTGCGATTTTTTTGAGTGGTTTGATAAACAATATGACAGTGGACATATTATTGAAGAGTTGCAAGATGAACTGAAAACTATGATGGTTGAAAATAGGAAAATTAGAAACGAAAACAAAGAATTGAAAGAGCTTGTACGGTCACTGAAAGCAAAATCAGCTAAGAGGAGGAATGAAATTGTGTTCTATAAGATTTTCTTTTTTTACTTCATGAATTATTTATGTATTGGTGAAATTTGGTCTATAAAGAAGTAATGTTTGTGAGAAAATTAAGTTCATGGTGTATAAATTTTCTTTAACTAGCAATGAAACTTATAGATTTTGACTGCATTTATTTTCCAGTTTTATGGATTGTGTATAGACAATTGTAAGGAGCTCCAATTTGAACAATAATATAAAAAAATTTAGCAAATGTTTGTCAAAATCTGAAATCATTTATAACTAGCTTATAACTAAGAGAAACCAACACAACAAGAATTCATAACTTGCAAATATAACCATTCATAACTTCTCAAAACAAGTTTACATAGTTTAAAGAGACATCTTTGATACACAAAGGTATGTCTAAAAAGATCCTTAACAAACAAGGGAAGTGATTCATTTGTCTAAACAGTTTGACATAAAAGGATGAGCTTTTGATAAGTAGCTCAAATTCACAAAAAGTAAACAAAACACTTTCTGAGATCCTTACAAACAACCAAGCATCAATCTAATTTTAAGATTTCCGCATGATAGACTTACGGAGAGGCCTTTTGATGGTCAGTTTTGAGGGTCTTGCTTCCTGAGAAAAATTGATGTAGCAGGCTGAGATGTAGCAAGCCTTGAAAGTAAAATTTGGCTTGGTATCCTTTGCTGCAAGAAAAAATATAATAATTAGTAATACATTAGTAATGCATTCAATTTTATTAAATAATGAAGAAAACATTCATCTTACATTTAAATTTTGCTGCCCACTTGTATCAGTTGTGTTAATGCCAAGTCCTTGCATAATTTTTCTCCCTCGAGTCTCATATGGTGTAACATGCTCTCTAAAAGAGCCTACCACTCTATTAGCTGTTGCTTTTTTCTTAGGGGAGAAAACTATTTTTCTAGTAACAGGTTGTTGGATAGGTGGAGAGGTGAAATCTAAACAAAATAAAAGACAATTGAAGTTAAAACAATGTATTTACTGAATTGATAGTAAATGTGTAATAATTGAACTTACCAAGTTCAGCAAACTTTTGAACACATGGTGTTGACATGAACACCATTGGTGAAGCATATGCACTTTCATTTTGCACTGGTGAGGTAGATGGTGTTGAAGTAGTAGGTGTACCAGAGGCTGATGCAGTTGTGGGTGGTCCATCATATGGTGTATAAGATGATGGAGCAGAGGGTGTTGCCATTCGTGGAGGTTGGTCAACATTATTCTGAACCTACAAATTAGAATCATATCAAAAACATTAACCATAAAATAAAAAATAAATAAATGAAGAAACATAAACTTTCATTACCTTTCGTTTTTGTGGACATGTTCGGGCATTGTGTCCAAGATTACCACAAACTCTACAGCTCATATTGCCTCATGTCTTCCTCAATTTATGTCTACTTTTCACTTCACCTTCTTCTTTTTTCCTTTTATGTTTCGGTCTCCCATGCATTTTTCTCTTCAAAGGTGGATCAATTTTGCCCATTCCACTGTCTTTCCAATATTTTTCACTTGGAATGGTTGGAAGGGCAGCACTGTACAGTTCTTGGTAAATTTCTTTCTTGTATAAGTTAAGAACATAATTTTCTATTGACTCTTCCCTATACATAATGACATACACAACATGAGGGCATGAAATTCCTATGAGATCCCATACTCGACAGGTGCATTTTCAACCCCTAACATCAACTACAAAACTTTCCTCATGATGTTGTACCTCATACCCATCAGCCCCATTCCATGTGACATGACAGAAAGAACTAGCAGCTTTATGTTCTTTTAGTGTTTTTGCTATTCTAGGACAAAGTTCACCTTTCCAATGCAATAATTTTTTTCTTGTGATTAACTATCCTATGCATGACATAGTGTCTAATATCTTCAAACATTGAGATAATTGACTTAAACCTAGCACCTATAATGGCAAAATTGAATGCTTCAGAAAAATTGTTGTCAATAGCATCACACTTAGACCTAGTGGAGAAAAAAGCCTTTGACCAATGGCTAGGGTGTTTTTCCATAAGATCATCATATGCCTTACCCTTTAACTTACCAATCCTGTCAATATGCTTCTGAAACTGAGGCTCAGTTGTAGCCTTACAACACCTCCAAAACAATAACTGAAGGTCACCTCCTTTGTGATTTTTCTTCCAATTAGCATACATATGCCTAGCACAAAATCTGTGCTCTGCAAATGGTAAGCAAATAGTGACCTCCTCAGTCAAACCCTTCAAACAAAGTCAAAGAAAGTATGATTAGCAAACTGAATTTAATGAAATAATAATAAAATCAAAGATAATTGTACAATTTTTAGCTCACCTTCTACATGTCACTAAGTAATGTCAATTTCTCACCATTTTTTAAATTTAAATCATTTTGAAGATGATTTAGAAACCATGCCCAAGTGTCTCTGTTTTCCACCTCAACAAATGCCAAAGCAATAGGAAAATTTTGGTTATTGCTGTCCCTACCTATTGCTGACAGAATTTCTCCTTTTAATGATCCTTTCAAGTAACATCCATCTACTCCAATTACAGGCCTACAATACCTCTTAGACCCTTCTTTCAATGCACTAAAGCATACATAGAGTCTCCTAAATTTAGGTATATCAACAACAGTAGGTCTCTCCACCATGATATCAAAGGTCCCATTTGGATCAACAGTCCTCAAAGCCAAAACATAATCAAACAATCTATTAAATTCATGTATAATATTACCCCTGATCTTTTCTTCAGCCCATTTTTTGACTCTACTACAACACTGTTTGTTCAACTCTACATTCAACTCCTCTCTACCAAGCTTCATCATATCAATCAACCTCAATTTAGGAAGAATCCTAAGCTTGCTAAGAAAATGTTTTCCTACATATTTGTAATTGGCTCTACTGTTCTTAAAGGTTACTGAACACAGGTGATCATTCACAAAAGTTTTGACTTTAAAGCAGTTATCAGAACTGTCCAAAGATGCATGGATAACAAACGGACACCCTTTTCCCTTACAGACTACCCTAATTTTCTCTTTTCTATTAGATACAAATTTAAAGTCAAATATGTGACCTACAACATACGCATATAATGCATCCTTAAATTGAGCAGGGTTTTCAAAGATCATACCAAGTTCAAATCTAGGTTCATGTGCAGAAGAATAAAAAAAAAACTTTCCTAGTTTTCTTGGAAACAAATTCACCATTTGAACCTGTCTCGTAGCTCCCAACATCTGAAGATCCAAGGTACTCAGTTCCATCACCATATGAACTTGCTTCATTCACTTCTTTTTCAGCTTCATTCTCATTCACTTCTTTTTCAGCAGCTGCATTCTCATTCACTTCTTCTTCATTCCTATCAGGCTCATTTTCAACAGCTTCATTCTCATTCAATTCATTTCTAGCTGCTTCATTCCTATCTTCATTCTCATTTTGCCCACATGAATGCAAAATAGATGATGGCTCCAAGTCTTTCGCCTGCACAGTTTTATTTTGGATCTTTCTTTTCACAACCCTAAAATGAGCTCCAATTGCCTGCAGCTCCTCATCATCATCAGATATATGGTCTTCACCTACCCAGTCAGCCCCATCACTTTTCTCTTGGGTCTCATAACTATCTTCATCTACCATGTCATCACTACTACCACAATGAAGATCCTCAAGCCCACTTCCAGCACTTGCATCTATGCTACTAGGCCCATTAGGCCCATTGTCATCATTTTCAGAATGTGGATCCATGTTCCTAATGTGTATTGCTGCAAATATAATAATGAGAATAAGTGCAATTAACAATTATATACTCATCAAACATACACAGTCAACAAAACAGTTTTGTACTCATCAAAGCCAACATACATAATACTCATCAAAACAACATACATAACAAAGTTATGTACTCAACACTCAGCAAGCAAACATACACAGTCAACAAACAATAAACAATAAATAATATACAGTAAGCATAAACAATAAACACAGTAAGCATGTTAGAATATAACAACCAAAAGCATACTTTTTTATTCTTGAACAACCAAAAGCATAAAACAGTACTAAGACAATCTGTCCAATAAGACAAAAAGAAGTTTACCTTTTGATATATTTCATTCGAACAATTTATTAATCAATTTATTCACTACTTTCTAAGAAAGAATCTACAACAAAGACAAAAAGAAGTTTACCTTTACTGTATTTGGTCAAATTCAGAATCGACAACACCAAATTGTGCCAAGCTTTATGTCTTAGGGTTGGGTTAGAATAAGACAATCTTTTCAAATTAAAAAAATATTCGAAATTAGTACTAAATTAAAAAAAAAATAGCAACTAATAACATATTCTTACTGTAACAGAAACAAACGTTAGGAACCTTTTGATATATTTCCTTCGAACTCAACTCTTGACCATTCACATTCTTCAACATTTTTTCTTCAATTACTTGGACATATTGTACTACCAAAACAAGCGAATATTCAAATGAAAGAAACTATTCTAATCTTCCGTTTCTGTGAGATTGAATGCTATAGTGTTGAAGCGTCGATTTCGATTAGGGTTTCTACCTAAGATTAAACTGAAAGGGGGGGGGGACGGTTTGATGGAATAGCGGGAAAAGAAAGAAGAGGGGTTAATGGGTTTAAGGGGATTTAACCCAGGGTTAAATTTTATTTTTAATTAATTTATTTTCTTTTTCTTATTTTGGTTAATATCAGAAAAATAGATATTGTGCCACGTGTCGCTTTATGATTGGATAACGGAAAATTTTAACGTCCGTCACGGCTAAAACCTTAAATGGGTTACGGAATGAAACATTAGGCACCTAAGTGGCCCGAAAAAAACGTTAGGCACCTAATTGGAAAAAAGAGTATAGTTTGGGCACCTGTTTGACGTTTAAGCATGTTTCTAATATTCGCTTCCTCGACACTCGTTTTTTCTATGGTGTGAACACTGAATGATATTTCTCTGTGGCCTTTACCCTATAAAAAAATCCATTTAGATTTTTTTTTGTATCAAGTTTCGGCCGTCTCAAAGTTGGTCAATTTTCATAATTATTAGGGTAACTACACCAGTGACCACCAAACTATTAGGGTATATTTATTTTAACCACCGAATTATCGAACTCGTCAATCAGACCATCAAACTTATTAAATTGATCTATTTTGACCACTGTCATTAAAAAACTAACAATGGGTGATGTGCCAGTTAACAAAATTTTATAAAACTACATATTTAGTCCCTATTATTTACCTATTATATCAATTTGGTCCTAATTTTAATTTAATTAAATAAAATTAACCAACAAACCAAATGACGACACCTGTCATCACCTAATTGGATTGGTTAAATGGAAATTAAAAATGAATAGAATGGCCTTGGAGAGAATCGAACTTGGGACCAAAGTGTGTTATACCCACACCTTTAACACTGTACCAACCTGCTCTTAGGGATGTAAAAATAGGTAATCAGATGAGTTTCAGGTCGGGTTAAATCGGATACAGGTCATATCAGGTCGATTTGATGTTTTGACTCGACTTGAGTCGGGTGCGGGTCAGTTTCAGGTCAGGTTCATTGCAGGTCGAGTTCATTTCGGGTCGAGTTCATTTCATGTCAGGTCAAAACGGTTCGGGTTAGAATCAGCTAATTGACGAGTTAATTCGAGCTCGGGTAGACTTCAGGTCGAGTTCATTTTAGGTCGGGTAATTCCAAGTTGGGTTCATTTTAGGTCGAGTTAATTCAGGTTTCGAATTCGTTTTAAGTTTGAGTTTGGTAAAAATAGTCGGAGTCAATAGACTTTGTGTTCATTTCGAGTGAATTATTTAATGCCTTTTGACTTTCATGAACACGAATCACATTAAAAATACATATTAGGCACTAGAATGAACAAAAATATCATCAAATGATTCATATCTAAAATATTAAAAACATTGGACTAAGTTAAAAAATGAATAAGGGTCAATTTGGAATAAAAATAAAGTTTTAGGGACTATAATAAACAAAAAAAATTAAAATTAAAGACATTGGACTAAATCAGTGACTAAAATTAAAGACATTGGACTAAATCAGTGACTAAAATTTAAATTAAAATTAAAAACATTAGACTAAATTAGTGACTAAAATTTAAATTAAAATTAAAGACATTAGACTAAACTAAAATTTAAACTAAAATAAATTAAACTAAAACTAAAAAAAAACTTAAGTGTAAAGTTCTTAAAGTACAAATAACCATTAAAAATGAGCGGGATTTCCCCCTTCCATTTTTATGACCAAATTCATTGAAATTGAAAATGGGAATTAGAAATGAAATTGAAAATGGGAATTGGCCGCCGTTGGTACTTGGGAATTGAAAATGTTTTTTTTTTAATTTTGGACTAAATTATAAAAAAATTAATTTGCATTAAAATTAAATTGTAGGTATTAGAATAAGCAAAAATAGTATTCGATTAAATGATCAAAAATAAAAATATATATATGAGTCAATTTCGGCTAAAAATAAAATTTTATCCTTTTAAAGATATAGACTATAATGAACAAAAACATCATCATATTTAAAACATTTGACTATATTAGAAAATTTTGAAATAAATTGGAGTCAATTCAGTTAAAAATTAGGGAGTAATATGAACAGAAATAAACCCCAAATCCCTAACCTAATCATATAACCCTAAACACTCAACTTGACACTTTTACCCTTAAACCTCAAACCACAACCCCTAAATCTTACAATCACTAATAATTAAAATACAAGCCTAATCCCCAAATCCCTAAACTAATCTCATAACCCCAATTTCAAACACTCAACTTGAGCATATATTGTTTATACCCCTAAACCCCTAGCCTCAACCACTAAATCCCTAAACTAATCATATTGCCCCAAACATTCAACTTAAAACATTTACCCCTAACCCCCAAACATAAACCCCTAAATTTTAAAAAGCATTATTCACTAATAATTAGAGTGCAAGCCTAATCTCCTAATCTCTAAACTAATTCCATTACATCCAAACAGTCCACTTGACACATTTACCCCTAACCCCTAAACTAGAACACATAAATCTAACAAACACTATTCACTAAAAATTAAGGTGCAAGCCCAATCCCTTAACCTCAACCCATAATCCCTAAATTAATCCCATAACCCTAAACAATCAACTTAACATATTTACCCATAAACCCCAAACATGAACGTCTAAGCATTATTGTTCTAGTATTATAGTGGGATTGTCGTCCTTGATTTTCAGGTGTTATCTCTTTTGGTACCGTGAATGTCAAGGCATTTTATAATATTATCATGCATGCATATATTTTAGGGGTTACTTTTTAAATTAGATCAAATATTTTTGGTAAATCTGACACAAACCCTTAGGTGCTGATTTTAGGGCGTGGCGGGCGTGTGAAACTTTCTCCACTCGTAACCGAATCTCGAATTCATTTGAATATTCAGTTTTGTTTTTGGTGTTCGATCTACCTTATCCAAGTGACTGGTGACGACTCCTAATTTTTATTTCAAAACATTGTTTTGAGCTTTTTTCAAATTCCACCCCCAATCAATTTTTTTAAATAAAAAATGAGATGTTTTAGATTTTTTTAGTCGCTACATGTTCTTATCAAATCAAGTAATCAACAAAGAGTGAGTTTTTAATCTTCCCTAATAAATTTTTGTCAAACTAATAAGAAAAAAAGACAAAATTATTCAAGTTATGATGTACTTTACCAAAAAGATAATTAAAAAAGACTATGTCTTTTATGTGTAAAAATAGGAGCATAATATAATATGTCATTAAAAATAAATTTAAGTATGTTAATTCTTATTAACTTGACAAATAATTTATATTGAATGAGTTCATGCTAAGCATATTGAATTATTACTAAGCATTAAATTATTTAACAGAATTTTAAATTTAGTAGTGTCAAACGAATATCTAAATCCAATCTTTCCATTTGTATATATTTTTAATTGATTATATATGTATATATAACAAAAATATTATTTAAAATTTTAAATTGATTTAAAAAGTAATAGTTTACATTCATCAACACTTAATACTTTGCATTTATCAAAACTTTAAATTCATCAAATCGTAGACTTCTTCAAATGTCAGGTTAATATCATTATCAACTATCAAACCATGTCAATATCAATTTAGGTTAAAAGCAGGTCGGGTTCAAAACAAGTCGGGTCAATTAACAAGTCGGGTTCAAAACAAGTCGGGTAAAATCGGATCTCGGGTCGATTCAGTCGAGTAATATCGGTTATCTGCCAGGTGAGTCTCAGGTTCGGATTCGTTTCAGTCGGGTGCAGGTCGGGTTTCGGGTCCACAATAACAGGTTCAATTTGGGTTCGGGTCGTTCTCGGTTGGATGCAGGTCGGGTTCAGTTACTATAGTAATAGGTTCGACTTGAGTTCGGGTCAACAACAGTCAGTTACAGATCGGGTTCAGGTCATCGAATCCCCGGGTTAAACCGAGTTTTAACTCGAGCAGGTTTCTATCGGGTTTTCAGGTTGGGTCAACTTTTTACACCCCTACCCGCTCTTCATGATATAAAATGCACCATTTTATATACATATCTTATACTATAGTAAAAGGTAGGAAAAAAAGTAAAAATGGTTGAAATGTGACTCGAACCTAAATTACCTGGATGTGTAAAATCACACAAACCGCTAAATATTCGAATATTTTAAATCAAATTTCTTTTCTTTTAAATGGAATATTTAATATTTTAATAAATATTCAATTTAATTTAAATATGAAAAAGAAAAAAATATTTGAATATTTTAAATCATTTTTTTCTTTTAAAACGAATATTCAATACTTTTCATATTTAAATTACATCAAATATTTAATAACTAATTTAAATGTTCGATTTAATTTTTAATATTTTTTATTTTTAAATTAAATCAAATATTTAAATTAGTTATTAAATTTAAAAATATTCAAATATTTTAAATCAAATTTCTTTTCTTTTAAATTGAATATTTAATATTTTAATAAATATTCGATTTAATTTAAATATGAAAAAGATTATATATTTGATTTAAAAGAAAAAATTGATTTAAAATATTCAAATATTTTTTATTTTTCATATTTAAATTAAATATGATATTTATTAAAATATTAAATAATCGATCTAAAAGAAAAGAAATTTGATTTAAAATATTCAAATATTGGGTGGTTTGTGTGATTTTAAACATCCCAAGTGATTTAAGTTTGATTTACCTTTCAACCATTTTTATTTTTTTCCTAACCTTTACTGCAGTATAAGATATGTATATAAATGATGCATTTTATAACATTAAGACTAGGTTGGTGATGTGGTTAAGGTGTGGGAATAACACCTTTTGGTCATAGGTTCAATTCTCCCCAAGACCATTCCATCCATCTTCAATATATGAGATGACACGTGCCGTCATTTGATTGGTTGGTTAATTTTAATTAAGGTTGTGTTTGTTTCACTTAGTTTGAATTTCAGAATTCAATTTTCGTAATTTACGGTGTTTGGTTCATGTAGTTTCACATGGTCAAAAGAGTTTGAATTACAATGACTATTTTGCAGTTTGTTTTACTATATTTTTCCCGTAAAACAATCTACATTCTCTTCAACTTTAAACCCTAAATGTTAAACACTATTCCAAACCTTAAACCTTAGATATTAAGATAAACCCTAACCTTATATCTTATACCATAAATACTACCATAAATCCTAACCCTTAAATGATTCTATAAATCCTAAACCTTAAATGATATCATAAATCATAAACCCTAAAACATATACACTACTTAAACCCTAAACCTTAAAAATTAAACACTAACCTAAACCATAAACCCTAAATAATACCCTAAAACTTGAACCATGAACCCTAAACACTAATCTAAACCATAGACAATCAAACCTTAAACCATAACCTAAACTATAAACCCTAAATGTTAAACCCTAAACACTAACAAAATCGTAAACCCTAAATTATAAACAATAACCCATAAACCTTAAATTCTAACCTAAACCATAAAGACTAACATAAACCCTAAATGCTAAACCCTAAACACTAACCATAAACCCTAAATCTTATACTAAATACTAAATCATAAATCCTAAACCCTAAATGCTACCATAAATCCTAAATCATAAATCATAAACCCTAACTAGTAACATATACAATAACATCTAAACCTTAAACCCTAAACCCTAAACACTAAATGTTACCATAAACCATAAATAATGAATCCTGAAAACTACCCTAAACCCTAACATAAACTCTAAATATTAAACCTTAAACACTAACCATAAACCCTAAATACTACCATAAACTCTAAATGCTAACATAAACATTAAACCATAAACCTTAAATGTTACCCTAAATCCTAAACCCTAAACTATGTTTTGGTTGAAGCTTGTTTTTAGCATTATCAATGCTTGTTTATGGACTATTCATGAAATTATCAAGAAACTCTACCAAACAACGAAAAAAGAATTACACAACATCATCCAAACACCATAAAATACTTTCTGTAGTTTGTTTTTATAGAAAATGTAGTTTATTTTCTAGAATTCATTTCCCGGAAACAAATTTCAGTGAAACAAACGAACGCTAAATTAAAATTAGGACCACATTGATATAATATGTAAATAATAGTGACTAAATGTGTAATTTTACAAAATTTCGTTAACTTCCACGTCACCCATTCGTTAGTTTTTTAACAACGGTGGTAAAAATATGTCAATTTAATAAGTTTGCTGGTCTGATTGACGAGTTTGATAGTTTTGTGGTCAAGATAGGTATGCCCTAATAGTTCGGTAGTCACTAGTGTAGTTTACCCTAATTATTATGTAATTGATAAGGGCACGAGTGGCCCCTCTAATTAAGTCAATATTCTATTATGGTATATGTACTTCCAAAATTCTAATTTAGGTATTTGAAATTTCATGCCAAATGACTATGAATGGTAGGAGTGTGCATTTCGAATTTTGGATCAGATATCAAATTTTCGGATATGATATTGGATATCCAAATATTCGAACTTTTTTTAAAGTTATGACTTTTTATTCATATTAACCATTAGTAGGAGCCTCATTAAAAAACCTCCATAATCCTAGGTGGAGGAAGAAGAGTGCAACCTACTAATGTTTGAAGGGTTACAAATACACCATAGAGTTCAGCTTCCTAGGATAACCATCCCACTATACAGACATCATACCCTTATCATTTAACCTCCACAATTGTAGCACTATGGTGAAAGTACCCACCACTGCTTTCATTCACCATCTGGACTAAATACAACCAACATAACCCATCATGGAACCCTCAACTTTGACTTACACTATCCACTGTTACATGATATAGTCCTATTAACTTAGCTTCAACTTATTGAACGGGTTTTGATCTCACACAACGATCACATCCAGGTTCTCAACCTCAAAACTCGTTTTATCGCGTTTGATGTCTTACCACTCCTCACAATAATTTGCCACTCGCCCAATTCCTCTTTTTGCCAAGTTATCCGCACAAGAATTGCACTTTCTGAGGATGTATGAGATATTCCATTCGATGTCTTTGAGCAGATCCATACACGAAACAGTTAACTTTTTGAAAATAGTAGGGGCTGAGTTCAGATTATTAAGCCAATCCACCACGAGTTTGATGTCAGTTTCGATATGTAGCTGCAACACTAGTAAACAAAAGCTCGGAAGATCTCAGATTAAATTGAAAATGGAAAAACAGAAAAGGGGATAGACAGAAAATATCTCCTTAGAGATCCATAAACACAACGGCCAAAAGATAGGGATAGCTGCTTACCAGCAAGCCTTTAAAACCCTACCACACAAAGCGACACCGTTCAGACTAACCTTTATTAGACTCTAAACGCGCCGTTTCATTAAACCCATTACAGACTCATAATAAAACGATATAGCTTAACCGAAATTCAAAAGCTCTAACGGCTACTTCTGGGATCTTCAGATCGAGTTCTTGCAGGTGTCCTTCCTTCAAAAACATCCTTGTCCTCAAGGATGAAAATTTGGAATTGAATTTGAAGCTGATGAAGGGATTCCCATGTAGCATCTTCTGGAAACGAGTTGGTCCATTCCACCAGGACTTCGGTAATAGCTCTACTACCTTTCTTCCCAATCCTTCGATCCAGGATCTTTAATGGTTCTTTACTGATCTCTCCATCAGGATTGATAACTGGCAACTCAGACTGACATTCCTCACTCCCAATATGCTTCTTCAACTGTGAGATGTGAAAAATGGGATGAACTCTAGAATCCTTTGGCAACTGTAACTTGTAGGCAACCTTCCCTATTCTGTCAACAATGCGAAAAGGCCCAAACCACTTAGGAGCTAGTTTCTGACACACCCTTATTTTTACAGTTTGTTGCCTATATGGCTGTAACTTCAAGTATACCAAGTCCCCAATCTGATACTCACATTCAGTCCTCTTTCTATCAGCTTACTGTTTCATTCTAACTTGGGCCCTCTGTAAGTAAAATTTTAACATATTCAAAGTAGCTTCCCTGTGTTGTAGGCTTCTGTCTACTGAAGCTACTAGAACTCACTGGCTATGTATGGCAAATGAACCACGAGTGCTTGCCCATACATGGCCTGATAAGGGGTCATTTGGATAGCAGAGTGGAAAGATGTGTTGTACCACCACTCTGCTAGGTGTAACCAGTTCCCCCACTCTTTGGGCTTCTCTCCTGTCATGCACCTCAGGTAAGCTTCTAGGCATTGATTGACTTTTTTGTTTGACCATTAGTCTGTGGATGGTAAGCAGTTGATGGATTAACTTTCACTCCAAGCTTCCCAAATTACTCTTGCCAAAACACACTCATAAAGACCTTGTCTCTGTCACAAATTATATTCCCAGGCAACCCATGAAGCTTAAAAACATTTTCCATAAACAGTTGAGCCACATCCTTAGCAGTGAATGGATGAGCCATGGCTATGAAGTGCCCATATTTGGTTAACCGGTCCACTACCACCAATATGACATCTCTCTTCCTTAACACTGGCAAACCTTCAATGAAGTCCATGCTGATCGAGGACCAAGCTACTTCTGGTATGGGGAAGGGTTGTAGAAGTCCCCTAGGGTGTACTAAGTCAATCTTGTTCCTCTGACAAGTTGAACATTCTCGAACAAGTCTTTTCACCTCTTTCCTCATCCCCTTCCAATACAATAGGGCCCCTAGTCTCTTAATGGTTGCATGAGCTCCAGAATGACCCCCCTATAGGACTTGCATGAAAGAAATTCAGCAATTCCTTCCTCAACTCCAAATTGCCGCCCACTATCAGTTTCCCTTTCCTCTTCAACTGTCTCTCATCCTAAGTGTACTTTGAGTGTTTTCCAGATCCATCATTGCACTTCTTAATGATTTTCTGGACTTTCTCATCCTCTTCCCATGAATTAGTAATCCTTGCCATGAAGTCAGTAGAAATGGTACTAACAAACATGTTCTGAAGTTCAGCAACTACAGGCCTTCTAGACAGTGCATCAGCCACTGTGTTGTTGACCCCTTTCTTATAGCATACCTCAAAGTCATACCCCATCATCTTGATTACCCACTTTTGCTGAGCTGGGGTCACAGCTTGATTTTCAGTGAGGAACCTCAAGCTTTGATGGTCAGTCCTTATCTTGAAGTGTCTCCCAATCAAGTAGTTGGACCACTTTTTCACTACAACTAAGACAACAAGCATTTCCTTCTCATATACTGACAAGGCTTGGTGTCTCACCCCTAATCCTTTACTGAAAAATGCCAATGCTCTCCCACTTTGAGTTAACATAGCACCAATTCCCACATCACATGCATCAGTCTCCACTACAAATTCTTTTTCCCAATCAGGTAAGACCAAAGTTGGGGTAGAACTTATGGCCTCCTTCAATCTCTGGAAAGCCTCTTCTTCCTCCTGTGTCCATCTCCAACCTCCCCTTTTCAGCAAGTTGGTGAGGGGCCTTGCAATCCACCTATATTGTTGGATGAATCTCCTGTAGTACCCTGAGAGATCCAGAAATCCCCTTAGTTCTTTAATGGTCTTGGGTGATGGCCATTCTAGGATACACTTGACTTTCTCCTTATCCATAGAGATCACCCCACCAGAAATAATGTACCCCAAATAATCCATTTCAGTGCCCCCCAAACAACATTTGCTCTGTTTTGCAAACAACTTATGTTCTCTTAAAATTTTTAGAACATCCTCTAAATCCTTCAAATGAGATTGCCAGTCCTCTAAGTAAACCAGTATGTCATCGAAGAAGACCAATACTGACTTCCTGAGTAACCCCTTAAAGACCTTGTTCATGAGTGTCTGGAAGGTTGCACGAGCATTAGTGAGCCCAAAAGGCATCACTAGGAACTCATAGTGTCCTTCATGAGTTCGAAATGTTGTCTTGTGAATGTCAGGACCCCACATCCTTATTTGATGGTAACTATACCTCAGATCCAACTTAGAAAACACCCTAGCTCTTCCCAACTCATCCAAAAGCTCTTCAATAACTGGCATTGGGAATTTATCTTTAATGGTGATCTGGTTCAGCCTTCTATAGTCAATGCACATCCTCCAGGAATCATCTTTTTTCCTAACCATCACAATTGGGGATGAAAAGGCACTTGTACTATCCCTTATAACCCCTGTTTGTAACATTTCAGCCACCATCTTTTCAATAACATCCTTCTGAATACTGGGGTACCTATAAGGCTTCACCTTGATTACAGCATCCTCATTTATCAAAGGAATTCTATTGTCTTGAGCTCTCTCAGGTGGTAGAGCCATAGGTTCTGCAAAAACATCCTCATACTTCCTCAACAGTTCATGCATCCTCTGATTGTCACCCTTAATTTCCCCTTTCATGCCCAACAGAACATTGAGAGCCATTAGTGAGACATTACAGGGACTATTTGTGCTCCTCATCAACTTAGCACACACCTTAGCCTCAGTCCACTGAAATGATTCTGACTTGCACCCTTTCAATTTTACAGTTTCCCCATTCAGCAAGAATTCCATTTTTAAGTCTGCAAAATCCCAATTGATTGCTCCCAGTTGAGAGAACCACTGTACTCCTAACACCACATCACAGTTCCTTAATGTGAGCACCAAAAAGTCTGACTGAAAGATATGGCCTTGTGTCTCCCATTTCACATTCAAACATTCCCCCACTGTGCCCATGGAGTTACCATCTGCCACTATAACCTTAAGCTATTTCCTTTTGTCTACTAACAATCCCAATTTCTTCACTACAGCTAGACTAATGAAGTTGTGAGTGCTGCTTGAGTCTAACAATGCAATGCAGTCTAGGTGACCCACCCTAATTCTTAGCTTCATTGTTTCCCATTGATTAGTACCCCACATAGCTTGTAGAGACAACACATGTGGTTCTGACCCTGGTCCCTCAATGTTGTTCAAGTCACCATGATCTTCACAGTCTAAAAACTCTTCCTGATCACCATCTTCCTCTATACCTTCCACCATAATCTGGTAAATTTGGGATTTTTGGCATTTATGCCCTGGTGAGTATTTTGCAGCACACCAGAAGCACAAGCCCTTCCTGCGTCTTTCCTCCACCTCAGCAGCAGACAAAGCTTTCCTCGTCCCTCTAGTATTGTTGTTACTAGGTCCTTTAGGGTGAATTGGGCTCATCACCTTTGGGGTAATATTTCTAGAGGCTATCGAAGGGGCAGATGAATTAATCCCACTCACATAACCTTTAAATCCCACTAATGCAGGCCTAGGGGGAATTGAAATAGCTGAGGGCACTGCAGTTCTACTGAAATTCGAATAAGGTCTTTTAGATCCAGGAGAGAACATACTCTCTAGGTATTTAGCCATTTGGAACGCTTCAGATAACGATGTAGGGTGCAACAGTTGAACATACTGACTAATCTCTAATCTCAGGTGTGCTTTAAATAAACTCAGTACATAGTCATCGGGGAGATTTACCTGGTTTAGCAAGGCAATAAAGTCCTCGTAGTACTTCTCCACTGAATCTGTCTGCCATAGCCCAACCAGATCTGAGAACGGATCTTCAAAACCTTCTGGAGCAAACCTTTTCTTCATTCTTGCTAGATAATGATTCCACGATAGAAGATTCAACTCCGAATTGTTTTTAGTTGCGAAGTGGTGCCACTGCAACGCTTTCCCCTCCAAATGGAGCATCACCAATCTCACTTTAGCATTCTTAAGTATGCGCTCCGCCTCGAAGTACTGCTCCACCTTGCAAAGCCAGCCCTTGAAATCTGACGCATCGAACCTGGGACACATCAGCTTATATGCCAGGTTACCAGTGTAGCCCTGGTCATCGTGTTGTTCTTTAGGTGCCTCCGTATCCAGAATAGTTACCTCCGGTCTAGTGTTGTTTACAGCAGCTCCCGACAGATCTATATTGCCTGGGTTTGAAGAAGTTGGACCCGTCCCTGACATGCCCGGAGTGGTCGAAGTTGTGTTCGTCGTACTTATCACCCGCCCAATAGAGTCATCCAATAATTTCTTGAAATTGACCATCAGCTGAACTTTAAACTCCGCCAGTCTCGTCTCCAGCTTCTTGTCAAGCTTGGAAATTTCAGTTTGCAAACGTTCCGATTCTGACTGCCAAGTGGCCGCCTGACTCGATTTTTGTCTTGTCTCCACCATCTTGAGGATCGATGAAGCTCTGATACCCTTGCAACACTAGTAAACAAAAGCTCGGAAGATCTCAGATTAAATTGAAAATGGAAAAACAGAAAAGGGGATAGACAGAAAATATCTCCTCAGAGATCCACAAACACAACGACCAAAAGATAGGGATAGCTGCTTACCAGCAAGCCTTTAAAACCTTACCACACAAAACGACACCGTTCGGACTAACCTTTATTAGACTCTAAACGCACCGTTTCATTAAACCCATTACAGACTCATAATAAAACGATATAGCTTAACCGAAATTCAAAATCTCTAACGGCTACTTCTGGGATCTTCAGATCGAGTTCTTGCAGTAGCTTGCACCTATTAACCCAGCAGGAGTTCTTGAATGCCGAAATAGTTTCTTTAACAGCCAAAATTTAGTAGTGGTGGGATCTGCAATGCCCACAGATTTTGAAAACATTATCAAACACCTCGAATTGTCGTTTCGCAAGCATCCACCAATTCTTGCTTGACCATAACTCCCATTGATTGCGCCATCTGTATTGAACTTGACTTCACCACTTTTAGGAGGTTTTCATTCTCACTTGGAAAACTTTTTCTTGCTGCAGTGCACAGATTTGAAAGACAGTGGGGAATTTATTAGATCACTTATAGATATATTGATGTTAGGCCAATTACCTTTGCACCACCATGAAAATCGAAGTACATATATGTCGAATGTTTGGGCGTAGTCCATTAACCTTCCTTTGAAGATAACCTCGTTTCTAAACAACCAACATGACAACATGAAGTAAAAGAGACTAAGTTTTCACACGCCATCGTTCAAACTTGGCAGATTTAGGTGTACCTATCCTTTAATCAACTCAGTTACAGATTCTGGAAAAACTAGGTAGACATCCCATATAGAGCACCATTTCTGCCAAACAAACCAAGTATATTTACAGTGACAAAGCAAGTGATTGACAGTTTCGGGTGCCTCTTCACAAAATGGGCACATGATTCAAGAGATTTGAGTTAAGCCGTGTACATACATATTTACTCTCATAGGCAGTCGTTTGTGGGATGCTTTCCAAACGAAGGCAACTACTTTCGGAGGGGCTAGAGTAGACCAAATTATCTTCCAGCACATATCTTTCAATTCTTCACTAACTGCAGCCAGTGCACGATAGGATTTTACTGAGAATGAGCCACTTGAACTTGCTTTCCATCTAATGCTATCTGATATGGAGGAGTCTGATTTGAAAATTTTTATTGTGTTATTGAAGGATTCTCAAACATCGATTTCCCAATCAAATAGCTGCCTCCTAAGAGGCATATTCTGTAACCCCCTTAGCCTGGCCTAGACGGTTGACCCGAACTACGAAGATTACACGGAGAAAACCAAAGTCAACCGGAAAGTCAAATTTGATTAACAACCTGTTTTTTCCTTTTTAATCTTGTCTAGATGCTCATTAACCCTAAGCGTATTCTTGAGAAACAATTAAAAGAAAAGCACATCGATCGGATATCGATAAGGGACTCAATTGCACAAATCACAAAGATTAGGGACCAAATTGTAATTCTGGAAATTAGGAGGTCTTAATAGATTTTTGTGTTACTAATATTAAATTAATCATATTACATGCTTCCCTGTCAAATTTCATCTTAATCGGACATCTCGAACTCATGCAATTGCAAATACAATTTTCAGGACTGAAACGTAAAGCTTGCAAACCTCAAAACCATTCAAATCAGTGCCCAACGGTCACCTGTTTCGAAACGGGGTTGACCGTTCCGAAACACGGGTTTGTTTCGAGACCTGTTCCGAAAAAGGGCCTTCCAGTGGCCAAACCGTTTCGATACGGTCACCAGCCGTTTCGAAACACCAAGGCCATTACAGGCCCCCGTTTCGAAACGCCTATGAGTGTATCGATACGGGTTGCCCAGAAGCTGCAGAATTTGCTGGTTTAACATGCATTTAACTACTCAAACACATCCTAATGACTTCCTAATCATGCTGACAAGTCATCATACATATAAGGTACATGTTTGCAACATCAAAACATGTTCATGGCATCAATCATGGAATTCCACAAGTCTATAGGCATGCATCCTAGTATCCAAAACTAAGCAACCAACAAAACACCAAATCAAGCATCAAAATGGCCATTTACAAATCCAAATCATCTAAGGCATCATGCCACACTAGGGAGTCCAAAACATCTCCCAAAACACAACCTAGGTTCCCATTGCCAAAATATCAAAAACTAATAGTGTTATGAAAACATCACCATACATGAGCTTAGTTTTCCCTTGGACTCTTAGCCTCCTTGTTGCCTTCAAACACTTCAATTATCTGTGTAACCCCCTCGTCTCGGTATGGCCGGATGACCGATCCGAGTAGGCCACACGGGGAAAACCGAAGCGAAACCCGTTAAGGTTCCCCCTCGGTTAGCAACCCTATTTTTTTTCTTTCATTATAATCTTGTCTAAAGGAGTATTGAATCCTAAGTGATCAAACAGCAGAATGAAATACATGAGACAAACATTCGAACCCAAAGCAGCATTTAAACAGCCTAATTTTAATCTTTTAAACAGGCCGTTTCGAAACACCTTTGAGGCGTATCGAAACGCCTTGACCAGGTCAACAGCCCCAGAGCCTATACAAGGGGCTGTATCGAAACGGTGGTCAACTATTTTGAAACGCCCACGACGGTCAACTTCTCGTGGTCAACAAGATTTTGACTGTTTCGAAACCCCTAGACCCGTTTCGATACACCTTCATCTCGTCAATATCTCAGAATTCCAGTAGCCAAAACGTTCCGAAACGCGTATCGGAACAGGGAGTTCCAGAGGCCAAACCGTATCGAAACGCGTTCCGATACGGGGTCCCTGAAGCCTACCCGTTCCGAAACGACCCAGCCCGTTTCGAAACACGGGCTGCCTGCAACCTTTGAAAGACAGATTTGGGTGGATTTCCACAAGTCTAAAGGTCCCATAGGACCTCTAAAGGCACACAACACCAACAAATAAGGTCTAGATGCATGCATCCTAGGTTTAGCATGCTCAACCAACTACAAGACATAGATTCAAACGATAATTCATACATGGCAAATTCACATCAAATATATATCATATAAGGCATGCTTGAAGACCTTTAAATGGACAAAGGATACCAATCATCACATATTGTTTTACATGCCATCAAACAACCTTAAGCATCGATAGGGCATTCATTTTACAAGCATAAGGCAAGTTAAAACATGCTTACAAACCAAGTCAAGTCATAGACATCAAAATCATATATGAGTCTTACAAAGCTCATTCAAACACACCCTTGCCACATTGCTTAACTACTACATAATAATTAATCGTACTTGAGCAACGAACTTGGAAAACCCTTCTTGCCTTGCTCCGAGCTAACACCACGCTAATGATCTGCATTGTTGAAAATGAGAGCGTAAGCTATAAGCTTAGTGAGGATGCTCTAAAACTGAAAACATCAACAATGCAGGGTTCAAGCATGTATTCCCTAAATCTCATATCTAACATACATAGATAATTTCACAAGTAGACCTAGCTAGTCTTTCAAGAGTCATGTATGGCATCTCACAACATAACAAGCTCAATATCAATAACATCATCATATATTAACATCATATATCACAGTCATATGAACAAGTTTAATTGACCACTATTAGTTACTCGGATGTGCGGATTTAAATCTCAAAAACCACTTTACCTCAGTGGGATTTCACTCATCACCGGACCTTGCATGGGCGGGATTCCACTCATCGCCACATGCCCTACGGATGGGATTCCACTCATCATACCGTAGAATATAAAATAGCTTACGGTGGAATATTACATCAACGTACTCCTCCTTGATGACTTAATGCCATCAAGGCCACATACGTTTTGACTCAATTTGTGTGCACACTAATCCTAATGATCGATCATTTACACTCGGTAAATTAATTAGTGCCAATTTACATTTACCACATCACATATCCATCAACCATATCTCATGCTCATCACATACACATATCATGGTATACATGTGCAAAGCAACCACATTTTACAGGAGCATAAATAGGCAATAAACATAGCATTTAATGGAAATCAATGGCTAAGTTAACAACTTGAATTTATATAGAAATGCCCTACCAAGCACATTTCACTCACACACTACTCACACTCGAACCAAACTTTAAAACATGATTAAAATCACTCACCGCCCTTCCTTAGCAACCAAAATAAGCCTTCTACAAGCCCGGATTCGAATCCAATGCTTCTCCAACGTCTCCTCTTGCTTCTAGCCAACCAAAAACACAACCATTAATCCCAATCCATGCTAACATTCAATCAACACACAACCCTTGAGCTCAAACTAACTTCAACCAATTTCCAATCAAATTAATCCCCCAAATATATCAATTTTCGTGCTCTCTCAAACCCTAGCTGAAATTTCCATTTTCAAACCTCCAAATGACCCCCAAAAGGTCCCAAAACATCCTCCTAACATATACAAACCATCAGCCCTTTAATTTCAACCTAAAACCCACCAAAAATAAAGTTTTTGACATCTCAAATATTGCTTTAAGAACCCACTTCGGGTTTTCAATAAAACCCAACCATTTTGACATATAATGTACATTTTAATGTGAATAATCAAAAACCCAACTCCATATTTCAAAACAAAATGAAAATCCCCATAAAAACACAAACTTTTACCTAGCTCTAATTTTCAAAAGTTCATAGTTTTAAAATCTAAAGCCATGGATAGATAGAGAATGAAGAGGAGAGTTAGAAAATGTTTTTACCTTTCAAAATGGCCTTGAAATGAAGATGAGGTTCAATGGAATAGTAACTTTAAGCTTGAGAGAGTTTGAAGAAGAGATTTTTGGCTTTTCACGTTGGAAAGGGAGTGGGGAGAGGGAAGATGACAACTTTTCTTAAAAGTGGTCTTGCTTTTAAAATCATTTTGGTCAAATTACCACATTGGTCCCTCCCCTTTTTATTAAAACCCAATTAGACCCTAATTAAGGATGAATTGATTTAATTTAATTTTATCGACTCGGACTACAAACCCGACTAACTCGTAACCCCAAAACACGGGCGTTACAACTCTCTCCCACTTAAGGAATTTCGTCCCCAAAATTACATGACTGAAAGAGATACGGAAACTGCCTTTCCATATCCTCCTTCCTCTCCCAAGTGGCCTCGTCCACACCTCGACGTTGCCACCGCATCTTTACTAATTCAATTGATCTACCCCGCAACACCTTACTGTCAGAAGCTAAGATTTCAACCGGTTCTTCCTCATAAGTCAAATCCGGATTCAATTCAATCTCTTCTACGGGCATAACATGTGATGGATCGAACCTATACTTACGGAGCATCGAAACATGGGACACACCGTGTATCTTCTCTAGCTCGGATGGCAAACGCAACTGATAAGAAACCGGACCAACCCTCTTCACAATCTCATACGGTCCTATGTACCTCAGACTCAACTTCCCTTTTCGGCCAAATCTCATCACTTTCTTCCACGGAGACACTTTCAAGAATACCTTCTCACCCACTGAGAACTCAACTTCCTTCCTCTTCAAATCGGCATAGGACTTCTGCCTATCCGAAGCAGCTTTCAAACGATCACAAATCAATTTTACCTTGTCAGTGGTCCCCTTGAGCAAATCCGGCATAGGCAACAACTTCTGTCCCACTTCGGCCCAACAAACTGGAGTTCTACACTTCCGGCCATACAAGGCCTCAAACGGAGCCATCTGAATGCTCGACTGGAAGCTATTATTGTAAGCAAACTCTACTAGAGGCAAGTGCTTCTCCCACGTACCCTGAAAGTCAATGATGCAACAACGCAACATATCCTCTTAGATCTGAATAACTCTCTCTGACTGACCATCTGACTGTGGATGATAAGACGTGCTAAAGTTCAAACGGGTACCCAAAG
Organism: Hibiscus tridactylites; assembly: GCA_958450335.1. Lineage (NCBI taxonomy): Eukaryota > Viridiplantae > Streptophyta > Magnoliopsida > Malvales > Malvaceae > Hibiscus > Hibiscus tridactylites. The sequence goes on from OY288279.1 coordinate 76,006,325, forward strand.
CTGTATGCAGACACTCCCAAAATCGAGAAGTAAATCGCGGATCTCTATCTGACACAATGGACTTCGGTACACCATGTAGTCTAACAATCTCACCAATGTACAAATCGGCCAATCTATCTAAAGTGTAAGTAGTGTTGACTGCCAAGAAGTGAGCACACTTCGTAAAACGGTCTACTATCACCCAAACTGAGTTCTTCTTCGTAGGAGTCAAAGGCAAACCCGAAACAAAATCCATGGCGATGTTTTCCCATTTCCATTCCGGAATCCTCAACGGTTGTAACAAACTTGAGGGAACCTGATGTTCCGCCTTCACTCTCTGACACACGAAGCACTTACTCACAAAGTCGGCTACATCTCTCTTCAAGCCAACCCAAAAGTACTCATTCTTCAAATCACGGTACATCTTCGTACTTCCAGGATGCATAGAAAACGGACTACTGTGGGCTTTGGTCAAGATCGTACATCTCAAATCACTGTCCTCTGGCACAACTATTCTATCCTTGAAACACAAAACCCCATCGGTACTGAAACTGTAGTCTGAAGATCTACCTTTAGCTATATCTTGCACGTGAGGTGCCAAAGATCTATCTAAGAGTTGTTTCTCTCTAATCAACTGACATAGAGTAGGTCTAACCTGAAGCTCGGCTACCAAGCCACCATCTCCGGACAAACTCAATCTAGCAAACATGGCTCTCAAATCCACGGCTATCTTTCTACTCAATGCACCGGCCACTACATTGGCCTTACCCGGATGGTACTCAATGGTAAGATCATAGTCTTTTAGCAACTCTAACCACCTACGCTGTCTGAGATTCAAATCTCGCTGAGTCATAATGTATTTCAAACTCTTGTGATCGGTGTACACTGTGCATTTCTCATTGTACAAATAGTGCCTCCAAATCTTCAGAGCAAACACAACTGCAGCTAACTCTATGTCATGGGTCAGATAGTTGCGCTCGTGGGTCTTCAATTGTCTTGAGGCATAAGCCACTACTCTCTTATCTTGCATGAGAACACATCCTAGCCCTACATAAGAAGCATCACTGTAAACTATATAGTCCTTCCCAGACTCAGGCTGAATCAAGATCGGTGCTTGGGTCAAAGCTTCTTTCAACTTCTCAAAGGCTCTTTGTCTTGCATATGTCCACTCAAACTGAACACTCTTCTGAAGTAACCGTGTCAATGAAGCGGCTAACTTAGAGAAACCCTCTACAAATCTCCTATAGTATCCGGCTAAGCCTAGGAAGCTACGTACCTCTGTTACAGACTTCGGTTGCTTCCATTCAACAATGGCCTCAATCTTCTTCGGATCAATTCTAATCCCATCGGCTGACACTACATGTCCTAGGAAGACTACCTCTCGGATCCAGAATTCACACTTGCTTAGCTTCGCATACAACTGATGATCTAGCAAAGTCTTCAAAACTAGTCTCAAGTGTCGGTCATGGTCTTCTTTAGTTCGCGAATACACCAAGATGTCATCTAAAAACACAACCACAAACTGATCTAGGTACGGATGGAAAATCATGTTCATCATGTCCATGAAAGCAGCCGGTGCATTAGTCAACCCAAAAGGCATGACTAAGAACTCATAATGACCATATCTAGTCCTAAAGGCTGTCTTCGGTACATCAACCTCTCTTACCTTTAGCTGGTAATAACCCGATCTCAAGTCAATCTTCGAAAAGACTGATGCTCCTCTCAACTGATCAAACAAGTCATCAATTCTAGGCAACGGATATTTATTCCTCACTGTCAACTGATTCAACTGTCTGTAATCTATACACATTCTCATACTTCCATCTTTCTTCTTCACAAACAAAACTGGTGCACCCCAAGGTGAAGAACTAGGTCGAATGAAACCTTTGTCTATCAATTCTTGCAACTCAGTCTTCAACTCTTTCAATTCTTTCGGTGCCATACGATACAGAGCAATCGAAACAGGAGCCGAATCAGAATAAGTCTCAATGGTGAACTCTACCTCTCTGTCTGGTGGTAACCCTGGCAACTCTTCCGGAAACACACTAGGAAAGTCACATACTGTCCGGATGTCCTGAGGTCTAACCTCACTCATGTTAGGGTTCATCACATACGCCAAGTATGCTTCACACCCCAACTCAACTAACCTCTTAGCTTCTAAAACTGAAACCACGTTGGACAATAACTTCACGTTCTCACCCACCACTACAATCTCATAGTCATCTGTGAGCCTCAGCAAAATCCTCTTAGTCTCAAAATCTATCCTAGCTCTATGCTCCGTGATCCAGTCCATACCCAGAATTACATTAAAACCATAGAAAAAAAGCTCCATCATGTCCACTGGAAACACATGCCCCTGAACCATCAACGGACACCTTCGGTACATCTTCCTAACTACTAATCTGTCCCCAAAGGAACTAGTAATACTAACTCCTACCTCTAACATCTCACAAGGAAAATTCAAAGACTGTGCATATTCACTCAATATGTAGGAATGCGTAGACCCATAGTCAATCAAAGAAAGCAAACCCAAAGACTGTATCGAGAAGTTACCTACGATCATATCGGTGTCATGTTGATCCCCACGCTGAGCGTAAACTCTGGCCTGACCTCCGCCCTCCGACTGAACTACAACTACATGTGTTATGTTCCTTTGACCATCGTTCCTTGGCTGGAAGTTACCTCTACCGCGCCCGCGGCCTCTCTGAAAGTCATTGGCTCTAGCAGGAGCCTGAGCTGGTGCTTGTCCCACCAGATGTGGATAGTCACGCCTAATATGATCCCTAGCCCACAACTCCAACACGAATGGAAATTTCCCCAACACTCACCGGTGTGGTTCCTCCCGCAAGTAGCACATGTGGGCAACTTCCCACCAGCTCTCTGGCCCTGTTGGCCCTTCCCGTGGTTACCGCCACCACGTCTATGATCATAATGATGCCTGTTGTCCCGATGCCTCTTGGCATCACCTCTATTAAAGTTATTGGACCTCTTACCCGAACTAGATCCACCAGACCGCCTGGTCAAGCTCAAACTGTGCTCTAAGTCCTTGGCCCTCGTGACCAAGACATCAAAATCAGTGTAGTCTGAAGCTAGAGTATACGTCTTGATCTCTTCACTCAGCCCATAACGAAAATGGTTACAACGTTCCACCTCAGTAGGAACAAGCTCAGGTGCATACTGACTCAGTCTGACAAATTGAATCTCATAGTCTGTCACGGACATACTCTCCTGAAGCAAAGTCATAAACTCCCTCTTCCTCTCATCGAGGTATGGCGGACCCAAATACTTCTTACGGAATGTTGACTCAAAGAACTCCCAAGTAATCTCGGCCTCATCCATACCTGTAGTAATGGTGACCCACCAAGTGTAGGGGTCACCCTGAAGCAAGGACTCAACACATCCCAACTTGCGCTCACCAGTACACCCCATCTGAACAAGGATACGGACAGTCTTCTCAAACCACAACTCTGATCTCTCTAGAGTAGACCCTCTGAACTCTTCGGCCCCTAGGCCCCGAAGTCTCTCTAATGGCAACCCGGTGCCCTGACCCTGATGGTGTGCTGCCTGACCCCCAGCTACTGCAGACTGAAACACCCCGGCTATTGCCTGAACCAAGGGAGCTAAGTCTATTACGGCCGGTCCTTGGCCACCTTGGCCTCCCTGAGGTCCCTCTCCTTCAGCCCCAACCTCGCCTCCTACTCTAGGTGGAGGAGGTGGTGGTGGTGGAGGTGGTGGAGGTGGAGGAGGAGCTCCAACTCCAACTACAGGCTCTCCCACTTGAGCCTCAACCCTAACTACTGTCTCAACTCCTAGAGCCGCTGCCCGTGGTTCCGGTCGAACCATCCTAGGCCTCTCACGTGGTCTCATGATACAGCTAGCAAGGTAATAACTACAACAACAAACAAATATGGATTACGTTAGCCAAAGCAAGGGTCCAATAGTGCTCAAGTACTCCTTTTACCAAAAATCTCTTTTAAATTAAGTAATAGTAGCAATGGGCACACACTCTACACCAGACTCAATAACTCATGCTTCAAAACATCATACGAACAGTCAAATATCAAGATTTCATGGCAAGTATGCATTGAACAACACGATCACTTAACATAACAAGCTTACCTCACTTACCTACCCGAGGTCTCGGTAACCTCAGGCTCTAATACCAACAAATGTAACCCCCTCGTCCCGGTCTGGCCGGATGACCGGTCCGAGTAGGCCACACGGGGAAAATCGAAGCGAAACCCGTTAAGGTTCCCCCTCGGTTAGCAACCCTATTTTTTTCTTTCATTTTAATCTTGTCTAGAGGAGTATTGAATCCTAAGTGATCAAACAACGGAATGAAATACATGAGACAAACATTCGAACCCAAAGCAGCATTTAAACAGCCCAATTTTAATCTTTTAAACAGGCCGTTTCGAAACACCTTTGAGGCGTATCGAGACGCCTTGACCAGGTCAACAGCCCCAGAGCCTATACAAGGGGCCGTATCGAAACGGTGGTCAACCGTTTTGAAATGCCCACGACGGTCAACTTCTCGTGGTCAACGAGATTTTGACCGTTTCGAAACCCCTAGACCCGTTTCGATACACCTTCATCTCGTCAATATCTCAGAATTTCAGTAGCCAAAACGTTCCGAAACGCGTATCGGAACAGGGAGTTCCAGAGGCCAAACCGTATCGAAACGCGTTCTGATACGGGGTCCCTGAAGCCTACCCGTTCTGAAATGACCCAGCCCGTTTCGAAGCACGGGCTGCCTGCAACCTTTGAAAGACAGATTTGGGTGGATTTCCACAAGTCTAAAGGTCCCATAGGATCTCTAAAGGCACACAACACCAACAAACAAGGTCTAGATGCATGCATCCTAGGTTTAGCATGCTCAACCAACCACAATACATAGATTCAAACGATAATTCATACATGGCAAATTCACATCAAATATATATCATATAAGGCATGCTTGAAGACCTTTAAATGGACAAAGGATACCAATCATCACATATTGTTTTACATGCCATCAAACAACCTTAAGCATCGATAGGGCATTCATTTTACAAGCATAAGGCAAGTTAAAACATGCTTACAAACCAAGTCAAGTCATAGACATCAAAATCATATATGAGTCTTACAAAGCTCATTCAAACACACCCTTGCCACATTGCTTAACTACTACATAATAATTAATCGTACTTGAGCAACAAACTTGGAAAGCCCTTCTTGCCTTGCTCCGAGCTAACACCACGCTAATGATCTGCATTGTTGAAAATGAGAGCGTAAGCTATAAGCTTAGTGAGGATGCTCTAAAACCGAAAACATCAACAATGCAGGGTTCAAGCATGTATTCCCTAAATCTCATATCTAACATACATAGATAATTTCACAAGTAGACCTAGCTAGTCTTTCAAGAGTCATGTATGACATCTCACAACATAACAAGCTCAATATCAATAACATCATCATATATTAACATCATATATCACAACCATATGAACAAGTTTAATTGGCCACTATTAGTTACTCGGATGTGCGAATTTAAATCTCAACAACCACTTTACCTCGGTGGGATTTCACTCATCACCGGACCTTGCATGGGCGGGATTCCACTCATGCCACATGCCCTACGGATGGGATTCCACTCATCATCCCGTAGAATATAAAATAGCTTCCGGTGGAATATTACATCACCGTACTCCTCCTTGATGACTTAACGCCATCAAGGCCACGTACGTTTTGACACAATTTGTGTGCACACTAATCCTAATGATCGATCATTTACACCCGGTAAATTAATTATTGCCAATTTACATTTACCACATCACATATCCATCAGCCATATCTCATGCTCATCACATACACATATCATGGTATACATGTGCAAAGCAACCACATTTTACAAGAGCATAAATAGGCAATACACATAGCATTTAATGGAAATCAATGGCTAAGTTAACAACTTGAATTTATATAGAAATGGCCTACCAAGCACATTTCACTCACACACTACTCACACTCGAACCAAACTTTAAAACATGATTAAAATCACTCACTACAATTTTTTAGCAACCAAAATAAGCCTTCTACAAGCCCGGATTCGAATCCAATGCTTCTCCAACGTCTCCTCTTGCTTCTAGCCAACCAAAAACACAACCATTAATCCCAATCCATGCTAACATTCAATCAACACACAACCCTTGAGCTCAAACTAACTTCAACCAATTTCCAATCAAATTAATCCCCCAAATATATCAATTTTCGTGCTCCCTCAAACCCTAGCTGAAATTTCCATTTTTAAACCTCCAAATGACCCCCAAAAGGTCCCAAAACATCCTCCTAACATATACAAACCATCAGCCCTTTAATTTCAACCTAAAACCCACCAAAAATAAAGTTTTTGACATCTCAAATATTGCTTTAAGAACCCACTTCGAGTTTTCAACAAAACCCAACCATTTCGACATGCAATGTACATTTTAATGTGAATAATAAAAACCCCAACTCCATATTTCAAAACAAAATGAAAATCCCCATAAAAACACAAACTTTTACCAAGCCCTAATTTTCAAAAGTTCATAGTTTTAAAATCTAAAGCCATGGATAGATAAAGAATGAAGAGGAGAGTTAGAAAATGTTTTTACCTTTCAAAATGGCCTTGAAATGAAGATGAGGTTCAATGGAATAGTAACTTTAAGCTTGGTAGAGTTTGAAGAAGAGATTTTTGGCTTTTCACGTTGGAAAGGGAGTGGGGAGAGGGAAGATGACAACTTTTCTTAAAAGTGGTCTTGCTTTTAAAATCATTTTGGTCAAATTACCACATTGGTCCCTCCCCTTTTTATTAAAACCCAATTGGACCCTAATTAAGGTTGAATTGATTTAATTTAATTTTATCAACTCGGACTACAAACCCGACTAACTCCTAACCCCAAAACACGGGTGTTACAATCTGCATTATTGGTTCAAGAGAGAGAGCGTAAGCACAATTGCTTAGTGAGGCATGCTCTAAAGAAACAACACAATAATGCTTTTTATAAAACACTTTTAACAAAATCTTCCATCACACAATCAACATTATTCATGCAACTTTGCATACATAAACAAGCATCTCATGCTTCACTAGAATCAACATGTCATATTGGCTTTCAAGTGATCATCCATAACCATTTACAACATAAAACAAAATCGGATACGTTGATTACAAGCGTTGTCCCATACGCTTCATACACACTACCGAACACACAAGGTGGAGTTTACCGGTACAATCACAACCTCTCAAACACCCGTGATGGAGTTTAATGGTACAATCACAACCCCTCAACATCACTCATCGGTAGTTGTATAACTCCACTAACGAGAACACGGGACACACAACACAAGATCCACACATGGACTTTTAACCACCATTGTGATCTTACCTTTCTCGTTAGTGTACTTGGATGGAGTTTACGGTACAATTACAACCCCTCAACATCCAAGGCGACTTTATTCACGGTGCACCCAATCTTATAGCCGGCTAACTATATTCGATTCAAGTACTTTAAAACCATCACTTCACTTGCCAATATACATCATTTATCAACAATAATTCACTGTTTTAAAGCATTTAATCAAAGCCATTTGACAACATGCATCACTATGCATCAAATCCACATTTTCAACATATCAAACCAAGGATCTCTTACCTTGAGCATCCTTCAACATATGGCATCCAAAACCAGCATTAACCATGCTAAAACATGCTTTCAAAACAGAATTTAAACATGCAATTTATCAACAAATGCATCGAACCACTCCATGGCTCATCCAAGAGAGTTTTTCCGAAAACTTACTCTTGAGCTTAGTTAAGTTGCTTAGACTTAAACTATGCTCCAAAAACCTTCAAACATTTGTTACAAAGCTGGAAACCCAACTTCACTCACCAATTCCATTTCGCAAGCTTGCCGAAACGCCGATCAAGCCTCCGGATCAACACCACAAGTGTCCGAAGATGTCTCTCTGTTTTAAACACATCAAAGCAGAGGATTAATGCATCATCATGCATTAAAATCTTCAGCCATCACACCTAAACTCGCTGCTCTAACCAAAACTAACATTTCGGCTACCAAACACAACCGAAATCACCTCCAAACTCTTCCAAAACATAACCCAGCCAAGATCCATCACTTCTAACCATTTCTAAACATCAATTAACATCCAAAATGAACCTAAACTCGTCCTTATACCTCCAGCTATAACAGAACACCAAGATCACCCCAAAAACCACCATTTTCATAAGCAAAAACTTAGGAAACACAACCTATTCGGGATTGCATTGATAAAACCTCATTTACACATCATTAGAATCTAAAATACATTTAATAATCATCTCAAAACAAAGCCCAAACAATCACCACGAAATTCTTCAAGATTTCCTCCAAATCTTGAGTTTTAAGCCAAGATCAAGTTCATATCATTAAAACCATTAATAAAACTTAAATTAAGGATTGATAACTTGGGAATTTTAGTAAAGAACAGAGTATTTAGAGGAGAAGAACAACCTTACCTCTAAATGTTGTTTTCTCCTTGATTTGAGCCAATTTTCTTGAAAATCCAATGAGCAAATCAAAAGGATTTGATGTAGAAAGGATTAGGAATTAATTGTTGATTGAAACCTCATCAATTGGAGTGAAAATCAATAGAAAATTTGCTGGAGAAAAGTGTTTGGATGATGGAATTTTGAGAGAAAAAGAGATGAGAAAAATTTAGGAAAAGTAGTTATGATTTTAACAAAAGGTAGTTTCCTTTTCCATTTCATTAATTAAACATTAATTAAATCACTTAAATTTAAGAAAAATCTGGAGAAATCATTCTTGGGTAAATTAGCTCCTTAAAGATTCAAAGTTTCAATCCTTACAAAACAGTCACCACTGAACTTTTCAAAAATCGCATTTTAGTCACTATTCCAAAATGTTGTATTTCCAAACCTTATTTTGTAAAATTGATTTCACCACTCTCTTATATATATTAAAAGAGGATTTTTAGATATTTTTCCATATTTTTAAAGCATCCCGAACTAGGCTTTCCCTAAAACCTCCTTTTATATTCGAACCGAAAATCAAACCGGCTCGGTTCAGACCCTAAACTTCTAAGCCCAAAATTGGGGTGTTACATATTCCACCTCCATTCTCCATCAACAATTGAACCATGTTCAGCTAAGACACCACTCTTGCAACATGCTAAGGCATAAATTCTAGGAAAAGCATCCATCAAAATTGTGTCACCAACCCAAATATCAGTCCAGAATTGAATCTTCTTACCGTCACCCACTAAATATCAGATATTTAGAGTGAATAGTTACCAGATGATGCAACGAGGGCCGAAATGTTTCTCCAAACAAAAGATTTATTAGAACTACTCAGGTTGTGCGACATAAGGGACTGTGAATTCGCCTCATATCTAGATTAATGACCCTTCGCCAAAGGTTGTTAGGTTCAGTACCGTACCGCCAAATCCACTTAAGCATTAACGCTTCATTCTTTTCTTTGAAATCTACAAGACCTAGGCCGCCACAACACTTGGGAAGACACAGTGTCTCCCATCTAATCCAGTGAATTGCTCGGTGATCAGATGAACCCCGTAAGAATTTAACGATTAAGCTCGTAAGAAGTTTGCATATCTTTTTAGGCATATGGAAGATGGATATGTAATTCAACAATGGTAGAATTGAGGGGTTATTTTTCGATTGTCCCAATGGCAACCCCAAATAAGTTGAGGGGAGGCTTTCGCTTTTACAAAACATATCTGCAGCCCACGCTTTGATAGTCGAGTCTTCCATATTAACACCCAATAGCTTCGATTTCTTTAGATTAAGTTTTAATCCCTATGCCAATTCAAAACCTTTCAAAATTCGAATGATGTTTTTCAGCTCTGTTTCGGATACCCCACAGAACACTATAAGATCGTCGGCGAACTGCAAGTGGGTGATTCCTTTCGAGCTGTTACCAATCCTTATTCTATTGAAGAGGCCCGGTGAACTAGCCTTGTGTAATAAGGCACTTAGTACTTCCACTGTCAAGTTAAATAGAATTGGAGATAATGGGCAACCTTGCCGCAACCTGCGGCTTATGGAAAAAGGCTTTGTAGGAGAACCATTGACAAGAACCGAGACTTGAAACGTTGAAATGCACTACCAAATCCATGAGCACCATAAATCTCCAAACCCTATTTGTTTCATAGTGAACATTAAAAATTTCCAGTCAATTGTGTCGTAGGCCTTACAAAAGTCAGCTTTAAAGATCACACTTTTAAGGCCTTTCTTTCTAGTGTAATCGATTAGTTCATTGGAGATGAGAACACAGTCCAATATCTGTTTGCCAGGACATAAAGCAAACTGAGATTTGCTGATTACTTCATCGACTACTGCTTTGAGGCGAATTGAGAGGACTTTGGCCAGAAGTTTGTAAATGCTTCCAACTAGACTAGTGGGTCTGAAGTCGTCCATGAAGATCGGATTTTTGACCTTCGGAATGAGGACGATAAAAGAATGGTTAAAAGAAGAATCCAAGATCTCCCCTTTGTAGAAATGTTCGAATAATCTCACTATATCAACTTTCAAATGTTGCCAAAACTGCTTTAAAAATGCCATGTTAAATCCATCTGGTCCCGGTGCCTTACTGCCATCCATTGAGGAGAGTGTTGTCCAAATTTAGTCAATTGAGAAAGGTTTTTCTAATTTTTTGAGAAAGGTTTTTCTAATTTTGCTGCTGAGGTAGGAGATACAAGTTTTATATCGCATTCGAACTTGGCTACTGGAATAGTCTGACAATTATTATGCACGCCTTGAACACATTTTCAACAACTTTTTTAAATTCAGTGGGCTTTGACACAGTAGAACCATCAACTTTCAGATTTGCAATATAGTTAGCTCTTCTCCTAGATGAAGCCGTCAAGTGGAAGAAGCTTGTATTTTTATCCCCTGCTTTAAACCACTTTAGTCTTGATTTTTGTATCCATTCACGTTCTTCTATCCTTGTTCGGGACCATAGCTTAGAGCGAAGCATTTTCAATTTGCTTGAATTATGTTGTATGTCTTCCCCATTGGCCAACTTATCTTCAATTAATTGGCATTTTCTTTCAATTTGTTGAACTGAATCCGGGTCCTTGGAGCGATTACTTAGTTCCCACTCCTTAGTGACTGCTTTGCATTGGCGAAGTAGGGCCACAATTTCTTTACCTTCGAGAGAGTTACATGTGGATTGTAGCTGATGCACTAGCTTCTTATTCTCAAACCGGTGGTCAAACCATTTAAATGGCTTTGGTCCCCAATTGTCACCACAAGTAGAGAGATAAATTGGGTTGTGGTCAAATAGGCCCCGTGGGAGAGAGTGTTGGACTAAGCTTTGCCATAAAACAACCACTTCTGGGGACATTAGGAACCGGTCTAATTTGCTAAAGGATGGTGGGTCACGCAAATTTGACCAAGTGAATATTCCTTCATGTAGAGGTGGATCTAAAAGTTTCAGCTTGTCGATGAAATTGGAGAAGATTGCCATGGCATTTTTCTGGCTGGACATGCCTAATTTCTCTTCGGATAATCTCATTATATTGAAATCGCCTCTAATGAGTACTGGTAGATTTACCCTTTCGACCATTGTGACTATATTTGAAAAAACTTCTTTTCTCCTGGAACCATCATTTGGGGCATAAACATTTATCAAGCAACATCTCAAGTTGGATGGAGATAACATACCCACTATCGCGATAAAACCAGGTTCGATATGGGAGACTTCCATGTTGAAGAAATCTGGATACCATAGTGTTAGTAGACCGCCCGCCACTCCATTAGACGGAGATATCAGATTGCACAAATTTGAGCCTCTTCCACACACCGATTTTGTGGTTCTATCATCAAGAGACTGAAGCTTGGTTTCCTGAATAAACAATACTTTTGCCCTGCTCGAACGAATCAATCTTCTCAAGGAGGTTTTTTTCTCAATCTTGCCCAGCCCCCGAATATTCCAAGTTAAGAACAAAAATTGTGTTGTCATAATGAAATTGAGCAAACACTAAAATTACTCGTATTTAGCGCCGGCTTAATCGAGCTCGGAGTTTTCCACAGCTAGTTGTGCTAGTTTCGAGCATACCACTTCATTCCTCTCTGCGAACAGAATTCCTGCCATGTTGTAAACTTCTAGTGTATTCTTTGCTTCAACCATTATTGCGTCTTCCTACAGATGATTAAGTTTCGCATCTATCCTTTCTTTGCCTCTCAGTAACGTCTCTGTGGGATCTAGTACCTTCTTCTTATACTTATCTAAAGCAGATTCTCCAAGGCCATTCTTTTTAACGAGCTTTATTTTCAGCATGTCCAAAGTGGTTCTAAAAAATCGAGGTTCCGGGCTTTAGATTGTTTTAGACTTTGGGGCTTAATGATAAACAACAGAGTCTCTTTATCTAGGGTTGGTACACACGGTTCACTGGACCCCGAGGAATCCTTTGACGATTCCGACACACACCGAATAGGTACATCAATCAAGTTAAGAATATGCTTGTCTGTCTAGGATGAAGTGTCTTGTTTTGCATTAGCCTCTTGGATATCTTCATATCTTCCACGTGTACTGGTGACTGCAGAAGGATGATCATTTGTTGTTTTTCTCAAGGTTTTGGGAATATCCTCAGCCGCCTGTTTATTGTTCCTTTGACTTAGATCTTCTATGCACCATCTGTTAGCTTCATCACAAGTTTCTGTGGGACTTTCAAACTACACACCCTTCTGATTTTCTTGATCGATCCATATTCTTTCATCCTCGTACTCTTCAACTGATATTGAAATGTTGTAACAGACTCCATTGATGAACACGTTGGCAGATTTAGGAATGTCTGATAAAAATTTTACTCCAGTGAGAACTCGAGCACAATCAAATTTATTTTTCTGCATAGTATCTTCATCAATTCAAATAACTCTTCCCATCTGTTAACAATGGATCTAAAGATTTTGTCGTTCCAAGCTTCCAAAGGGAATTGCTTCAAAGACACCCACACCTTTAGCTTGTTTTCTGACGAGAAGTGTTCTACTGTGTCTAATTCATCAAACCATGAATTGAGCATTGAGTCCTTGAGGTCCCAAAATATCTCAACCTGCTCTTGTTCTGCAAATTGAATCAATGCATAGAATCCCGACCACAGACTAACATTTACCTTAAATCCTTCCGATTTGAGGGCTTGTTCAACGAAATTTGCATCATATATACCTTTCACTTGCCCTACTAGGCAAAACTTTAGCCACGCAGTATCTTTCTCTACTAGGCTATAATGGAAAGGTTGGTTTATTAGCTGCTCTTTACTGATTTTCGTAGAAGATCCAATATCCCCTTCTTTCATGTTGGCATCTATAACACTTTCAGTCGTATGTGCCGGCTTTGACGATAGGACTTCCCTGTAGGATCTCCCGTCGGTTAACGGAGTAGTTTACTTTTTTGGATATACCTGGTTTGAGCATTGTCTCCTCTTTTGATATGTCGTAACCTTTCTTTTTTCAGATTCCTGGCTTCTCTCCATGTAGACTCTGACGTACCAGGCATCCATCTTTCTATTGTTTGCTAACTCCACCGCTTTCGTGGCTTCCTCCAAGGAGGAAAATCTTATAAAGGCAATAGTGTGCTTCTTGTTAAACCTGCCCGGATTGTTATACGCGATGTAGACATCCATCACTCTTCTGTACACCGAGAAAGCTTCTTTTAAAGCTGAACGATGGATCCTTTTGCTTACACGATCCACAAAACAGTAACGCATGGTCTGTGAGATTTTTCCTTTTTGTTGTATTGTCTTCCTTGCTTCGCTGTTAAGTCTCCTCTTTTCCTCCACGATCGATATCCTGCTTGTTGGTCAGTTGAGCCTCTTCTTCTTCTCTAGGAGCCAGAGCCTGCTTGACGTTCCATATCCACGAATTTATTACTTAATTTAATTATTTTTTGAATTTGACACTCATATCTATAAATTTTTTTTAAATAACAAGCAATAAATTATTGACTAGTACAATATTTGTACTCATGAAATTTTCAATTTTTCATATATAGTACGTGAAAATATCAAATATAACAAGATTTATATATATATATATATATAAATTGAATTTTCGGATATCCGATCTGAATGTAAAATCATTATCTGTATCCGAACCAAATTATCTAAAAAATAAAAAACGGATCGAATATCCACATATTCTGATTGGATCAGATCAACGGATAAACGAGTCATATCAGTTGGATTGAATTTTTTTGCACATCCCTAATGAATGGTAGCGAGTCGAATATTTACAATTCTTTAGTTATAAGAATATGTAAAATTGCTTAAAAATAAAATTTGTTTTTTATCCATAAATAATCTAGGTATTAGTATCCAAATCAAAATTCGAATCAAACATTTTTTTCTGAATAAATGATTGATTTTATTTATCTAGGAAGCAAAATCTGCTACAAGAATAACATATACAATCGAGACAAGGAATCAATACTACTGAATTTCTCAAGCTATACACAATTGTAATTTTACTCTATTAGACATGTCTATATGAAACCTATATATTTTAATGCTAATTGTACTCTGTAAAATATTAAAAAAAAATGACTCTACCACGTGCGACGGATATTTCTTAACACCACTAACGATGAACACCGTCGAACACCATTAATTTTTTTAAAAAATAAATAAAAAATTTAAAGGACTAAAATTATAATTAAATTTATCTCTTAAAAAATAGAAATTATATTTAATAGGTACTTTATAATATTTTTAATAGATTAGAATCAAATATATCCAACTCTCCTAAACCCTAACAAATTCAACCCCTAATATTCTTTGCAGTCGGCGCCGTTAGCGTGTCTACCGACGGTTTTATATGCTGGTCGTTTGCCTGCCGTGATTGGTAGTATCCTCCCACATCCCTAATCGCTTTTGTCACGATCTGCAGCATCATCCCCGCCATGCGCAGCCGGGATCAGCGTGTTGCGTTGTCGTACATCCATATTGCTTTGCCTGTCCGCCGTCGAACCAAACTCCACTGTCGGTCGCCGTGCATCCATGTATGTTTTCTCTGCCCTAGTCGAACCATCCTTTAGTCGTCTGTTTCGTCGTCAGCCTTGGTCGGTTATCACAGCGTTGTTGTCCCCTGCCTCCTCATCGAACCAAGCCCCACTATCGGCCATTGCCAATTATGTTGTTAATTAACCCTAATCTCCAAATCAGGATCCCAATCAAACCCTAATTTTAAAATTCCCCAAATTTTGAATTCCTATTAGAAACCCTAATCCCCAATTAATTTTTCCCTAATTAAACCCTAATTCATAATTATGAAACCCTAATTTTTTAATTAATCCCTAATTAAACCCTAATCCTCAATTATTAAACCATATTTCATTAATTAATCCCCAATTAAACCCTAATCCACAATTTTTAATCCTTAATTCATTAATTAATCCCTAAGTAAACCCTAATCCACAATTAATAATCTTTAATTCAGTAATTAATTCCTAATTAATCCCTAATCCATAATTATTAAACCATGATTCTATATTTTCTTTTTGAAAATTAACTTAATCAATTTATTCATGATGCTCAAATTATTATCCGACATTATACGAGCTTCATTAAAAAACCTCCCTAACCTAAGCTGGAGGAAAAAGAGTGCTACGTATGTATGCCACTTAAGAGTACTTACATCATCACTTGGACCCATTAACTGCCTTTGTAGAAATATTCCTTTCTTCCTGCATCAACTATTAACCCCTGCCCACATTCTCAATCTTATCCAGGATTCAATTGCTCAACCTCCTGCCTCTGTACAGATTCACCATCGGGGCCACTGTGATCAAGGGCTATGCTAACAAAATCATGTGTCCTCATTATTAGGGGTGGGCAAAAAACCCGATTACCCGGTCCCGGACCCGGTCAAACCCGGTGGATTTTTACCCGGTATTGGTTCCGGTGGGATCGGGACTGGATCCAAAATTTAGGTCCCGATTGTAACCGGGACCGGGACTGGATCCTGCTTTTTTGGACCCGGTACCCGGTGGGTACCCGGTACTGGTCTGGTACCTAATGGCGTTGAAGAGGTTGAAAGCAACTGAAGGCGCTCCTTTATTTCTCTTTGTGTATGAATATTATGAGTATGACTCGTTTTAAGACTTCAACCTTCAAGCCTACAATATTCTGACTTTGTTATTTAATATTATTATTGATGGTTAGAATTTTTTCCCCTGCTGTTCAAATTTTATTAATAATAGACTAATTGACCGAGTACCCGATATTGGTACCGGTTCCTGAAATCTTAGACCCGGTCTAACCGGGACTGGTTCTAATTTTCAAGAACCGGTAGTTATCGGGACCAGGACCAATTCTAGGCAAATTGGCCGGGTACCCGGTCTTGCCCACCCATACTCATTACTCCCAGCTTAGCTAACCGATGCGTCGTAGTGTTTCTTTCTCTAAACTCAAATGCAACAGACCATTTATGCTTATTTAGCATTTCACAGGTCTTTACCACCAACTCAGAAAAACAAGGAGGTGCCAAAGACGGGTCACCAATCCATTTTGTAGCCAACGAGCTATCCGTTTCAATAATAAGCTCATACGACTCACACCACTTGGAGTTAATAAACAGCTTGGCAGCTTCAAAGATGCTTCTAATTTCCGCCGAGGTAGGATCCGAAATTCCAATGGACTTGGAAAATTGGATTAAAATTCTCCCCAAGCTGTCCCTAAGAACTCCTCCGATACCTGCTCTCCCATAGCTTCCACAAACCGCTCCATCAACATCAAGCTTCATTAAATGATTATCCGGAGCCACCCAGCTTCCCACTGGAGGTCTTGGGATAAAAGGAACAACAAACGAAATGGTAGTGGGGCAGCTTACAAAGTCCGATAAGAAGGGGATTGAGTTTGGCCAATTCCCATTGCACCAGTGGCCTACTCTTAAGACTAAAATATCAAATAATTGCTCTTCATCGCAACTCTTGTTCTTGTAAATAACCTCATTACGGCACAACAAAATACTCCAAATTACAGCAAAGAAAATCATGTGCCAGAACTTTTTAAGGGAGAAATTAACTGGAAGAGAAGACCATACATGAAGAAAGGATTTCACATCAGCAGGAACTGTGACAACTACACTCCACACCCTGCACCACCTTTGCCATAGTCTCCACGAAAAACTATAGTGAAGAAATAAGTGATTGACCGACTCCTGCTCCATCTTACAGAAACCACAAAGCGTCGACACTAGGGTGAACACTCCTCTTTTGGATAGCTCCACCAAGGTAGGAAGACGATGATGAATAGCCTTCCACACGAAAGCCTCGACTTTCGATGGGGCTAAGTTTGCCCAAACAAGTTTCCAGCATGGTTCTTCCTCACCCACCTCCCCTGAAATTAAGTCACAACAACCTCTAGGAGTATAAATGCCAGAGGAGTCACCAATCCATTTGACAACATCCTTGCTTAAACCCGATCATATCGCCCTATTTATAGTAGACATGAAATTCTGCCAAACTGTGAGCTCCCATTCAAAGAAGTTCCTTCTCAACTCAATATTCCAATGCCACACCCCATTTACCATACAGTCGAAACTTTCAATTTTCCCTCTTTTCTTTATGGAAACCGCAAAAATTCTTGGAAACGCTACCCGAAGAGACGGTACGTCAGTCCAAAAGTCTTCCCAAAACTCAATATGTCTACTATTTCCAAACACTAGTCTAACATTTTTTGAAAATAAGTCTTGTGGATACTCTACTGACCTTATAATATTCCTCCAAACCCAGGAAAGGTTTCTATTTGGCACCTCTCTTAGAATTAAAGATAGTGGATCATATCCATATTTAGCCACTATTACTTTCCTCCACAAACCATCAATTTCACAACCGAACCTCCATGTCCATTTATTCAACAAAGATCTGTTTCGAATTCTCAATTCCACCAGCCCCAATCCACCTACCCTTTTGGGTTTGCAAAGATCATCCTGTTTAATCTAGTGGATGCGTCTACCTTCATTGGCCCCCCAAATAAAATTAGCGATCATCCCATTGAACTTCCTCGCCACTTTTACTGGTATATTGAAAATGGATAAGTAGTACACCGACAAATTGGTTAAGACATTCTTAGCAAGGGTAATACGACCACCGAAAGATAAAATGTGCCCTTTCCACCCATCCAACTTCTTTTGAACTTTCAGGATTACCGGATCCCAAATACTTGCCGAGTTGTGGGCAAACTCCAAAGGAAGACCAAGATACTCTGTAGGAAATTTGCTCCATCTGCAACTTATAGAAGACACCCAATTTATTAGAGCTTCATCTGCTACGTGCACACCAAAAAACTTTGATTTCTTTGGATTAAGGGACAACCCTGAAGCGAGTTCAAAAATCCTTAAAATCCTCTTAACATTGCGGATCGAGTCTTCATTTGCTTCGATAAAGATTATCAGGTCATCCACGAACTGGATGTGGCTTATTCTGAGATCACTTTTCCCAATTCTAACACCCTTGATTAACCCGATATTTTATGCTTTTATCAGCAATTTGCTAAGTGCTTCCCCTACAATATTGAACAAAAGGGGGGACAGAGAACACCCCTGTCGTAGCCCCCTTTTGATGCTAAAAGGAGTAGTAGGAGACCCATTTATTAGAACTGAAATTGTAGGGGTCGAAATGCACCTCCTTATCCACGAACACCATTTCTTCCCGAAACCCATGCTCTTCATAATTGACTCTAAGAAGCTCCAATCTACTATGTCGTATGCCCGTCTAAAATCCACTTTGAAAGCCACTGCCTCTCGATAATTCCTTTGGAGATCGTCAATGAGCTCGTTTGCAATTAGGGAGCAGTCCAATATCTGTTTACCTAGGGTAAAAGCTAACTGGTTTTCCCCCACCACTTCTCCAATACAACCCGCCAGACGCATAGATAAGACTCGGGAAAGGATTTTATATAAGCTTCCAACCAGAGATATCGGCCTGAACTGATCAATTCCTCCATGATTCTATAATTAATCCCCAATTAAACGTAATCTCTAATTATTAAACCCTATTTCAATTATTAATCCCAATTGAACTCTAATCCCCAATTATTAAACTATAATTGGGGAATCAATCCCCCAATTAAATATAATCACCAATTGTTAAACCCTAATTCTAAAATTAATCCCCAATTAAACCCAATCCCCAATAGTTAAACCTTAATTCTAACATTAATCCCCAATTAAACCCAATCCCCAATTATTTTACCCTAATTCGAGAATTAAGCCCTAAATAAACCCAATCTCCAATTGTTAAACCCTAATTCAGGAATTAATCCCCAATTGTTAAACCTTAATTCTAAAATCAGTCCCTAATTAAACCCTAATCTTCAATTATTAAACCTTAATTAGGAAATTAATCCCCAATTACATAATCCCCAATTAATAAACCCTAATCCTAAAATTAATCCCTACTTATTATACCCTAATTGGAGAATTAATCCCCAATTATATCTAATCTCCAATTATGATACCCTAATTCAGGAATTAATCCTCAATTAAACCTAATCCCTAATTATTAAACCATAATTCTAAAATTAATCTCCAATTAAACTCTATTCCTTAAAATTTAACCCTAATTCAAAAATTAATCCCTAATTAAACCTAATCCCCAATTATTAAACCCTAATTCTAAAATTAATCCCCAATTAAATCACACATCAGCTTGAATACTTGTTTTATCGTTTACAATCATATATTTAATTAATTTATTTTTTATGGTAGGTCGTCATATATTGGAATGTAAGCATTAGCCATTAAGTTGACAGGATTTTTTGCGTTAATATTAGAAGAATTAAACTTCAACTGCATTGTTCTTTTGTTGTCGTTTCAGTGAAGATGTGGCTTTTTTTCTACAACTGTTTCTTCATTAACATTGCCTAGTTTGTTATATTTCATTGCTAAATGATCACTTGCTTTGTTTTCTTGAAATTATTTAGAATGATTCAAATAGTAACAACTAAGACAAAAGTAGTTGTGTCGTGGGTTATTGGGGCCATCTGTGCTACTCTATTCTATTGTTGTCTTCTAATAAACTCTCTCAAAGTCAAGAAATTGTTTGAACCATTAATTTGTTTTAAATGTATGCAATCTTAGATTTTTTTCTTTTTAACGTAGATGATGGATCTAAATTTAACTCCTTCAAAACAAGTTAAGATGGAGTGTAAGCGGCGTATCAACATGAATTCAGAGAAGACAAACAATGAGGTATATTCATTCAAATTAAATAGAAATTTAGTAATAGTGTTGAATGATATTTTTGTCGTTATATTTTATTTAAGATTATTGTTGAATTATTTATTTATTTTATGTACATATAGGAAAAAGTTGAAGATGTACATGAGGAAAAGATAAGAACTCTTTATGAGAGTGATCACAAGTTCACGCCACTCATTCATTCGGTACAAAATATTGAAAAGGAATTTGTTAAACTGAATGATCAATTTAAAAAATTAGTGACCATATTAACACCGAGTAATATTAAAAGTTCAATACAAGATGGTGATTCCTTAAAAGGAGAAGGTATACATGGTCCATCATAAAAAAAGATGCTTATAGATTAGAGGAGACTAGTTTACATAGCGGGCCTTTGAAAGATGAGGGTTTAGAAAATATACCACACAAGGAAGAGGGATCAAGTGCCGCATCATTGAAGGAAAAAAGTGATAGTCATATTACAAAACTGAATTTGTCTCCATTTATGAATTGTGATCATAATTATTCCTCTCCCTTATTACAATCTATTGGTAAAACAAAACTTGAAGTTAATTTCGAAGACAACATCAAGGCTGACACTGATGGTCTCCCAAAAATTCCTAGCGAGGTTTTTAACTTTCAATTTAGTCATTGATTTCCTAGTCAATTAGTTACATTGAAGGAAACTCCAATGATTAAAAAAATTGCCCCTAAAATATCAAACGATCCTAAGGCTTTGTCAAAGAGTAAAAACGCTCAACAAAAAAGAGTGTGGGATGTTTGTCTACACGTTCTGATTTCACTGATGATCTGAAGTCGAAAAATATGACATCGAAAAAAAGAGCTTGAACTTCTAAAATGAATTCAATGGTATGTATAATCATTATTTATTGGTTATATTTCATCTTAAAGTTTGATACTATTTGTTTGCTTAAAAATAATATTTATCGTATGACATGTAGATACAGGAAAAAATCACAAAGTTTCATGATATTGGAGAAATACCAAATGATGATTCTTCTGAAAAAAATGAGGTAGTTACATGTTGATAAAATATTATTTTTTAGTAGGGAATTTGAAAGAAATTGTGCACAAATATTTCATTGGAGTTTATATATGATCAATTACTCTGTGATTGTGCAGGTTGAAAAAAACAAGCTTTGTGACTTTGAGACTGAACCAAGATTGCAAGATTTATTTACAGAAGCTCAAAGGAAGTTTAAAAGAAGAAAGGTGTGACTATAAACATATTTTTTAATATCGACATATAATTTTTTGTGTTATTATCATTGTTAAGAGTTAAATATTTTTCATGCAGGATAAATATGAGGTAGGTGATGGCTTAGCAAAAGCTTACCAAGTGTAACACCCGGGTTTAGGGGTCGGGAGTTGTGTGTATGAGTCTAGTTCGAGTCGTTAGACTCGATCTAATTAAAATGAGCTTTGGTTTTATCCCATTAAGGCTTGAATTTTTAGTAATGATATTTTCATAAATATTCCAAAGTAAGGAAAAAGATGAGCCTTTTTGAAACAAAAAAATGGTCTTCTTCTCCCTTGTTCATTTTTTTCAACGACCTAAAACCCACAAACCCCATAGTTACTATTCCATCAAGATTCTTCCTCATTTCAAGTGATTTCTACAAGATAAGATCGTTTTTGACTTCTCCTCTCTATTCCAAGCACTTCCATGGTTTTAGATTCTTAAAAGCTTCATCTTTTTGGTTTCCTAGTATCAAATTTTTAAAGGAAAAGGGAGAAGATTTATGGGTTTTTCGTTTATCTTTTGATTTGATAAGTTCATTTATGTGTTAATCTAGTCCTTAGATGCTTTATAACTTAAAATGGAAGAGTTTCTGTCAAAATCCCGAAATGGGTTTTTGGGAACATTTTAAATGTGTTAAAACTTGTATTTTTGGAGTGGTTTTGTGAAGGGTTGAAGGGCTGATGTTATAGTGATTTTAGAGAAGTGTTTTGAAGGCTTTTAAAGGCAATTTGGGTGGTGGAAATTATTAGTTCTCTGCTGGGTTATTGGGGAGTACGGAAATAGAGTCTTGGTTGTTAGCTTTGACTTGAAAATTGTTGAGAAATGGATTGGGGTTGAAATTTGAGTTGTGGCAGTGTTTTAAGGATATTTTATGTAGTAATACCTTGTTTTTGATTGGTTAGAATCAAGGGGAAACATTGGAGAGGCTTCAGGCACGAATCTGAGAAATTTGGAGAATTGAGATCGGTGTTCGGCTTCCGTTCGGGTTGCAAAGGTGAGTTGGAATGTCTAACCTCGTTTTACTTTCGAAATGAGATTCTTGGGGGTTTAGGTGGAGCCTTAAGGTCTCACCTAAACCCAAGTGTAAGTTTACTAATCCTACCTTAATAGTTATGAAATGATGTGTGATTAATTGTTGTGTTACCATGTGCATTGTGGACTGCCTTTACATCCATTGTTGTTGTGTAGTCGTGTTGATGTCGAGCCTTACGTGATGGTTGTCATAACTACGGTGATGAGTGGTCCCACTGGTAGTGACTAGTAGTAGAGTAAGGTGATGAGTGGTCCCATCGGAAAACTACTAGTCGAACGGTGATGTGTGGTCCCATCGTGTGTGTTGGTTGTGCATGTGCAAACCATGTAGTTGTCTTGTGGTGATATCTTTCGTGCATTCAATGGTTTATTTATTAATTAAGAAAAGTGTTTTGAAAACTGCATGATTGTTGAGTTTTAGAGCTTCGCTCACTAAGCTATCAAGCTTACACTCTCCTTTTTCCAACATGCAGATCGTTAGAGTACGGGAGGCAAGTGGGCAAGGGAGAAGCCTTTTGAGTTCTCAAGTAGCTCAAGTATGATTTAAGTAAATGTAATAATGCCTATACATTGGGGGTATTAGACTTGTATGGTGTTGGAGTTCAAACTCCTTTGTTGGCTTTTGATGTTCTAGCATGCTGGTTTGTTGGTGCCATGTGTTGTTTGAGCGTTGTTGGACTCATGTATGTTGGATTGTTGTTAATGTCTTGCTATGGATTTGTAGACCATGTTTACCATGTTTCTTAAATACCTTGTGCTTGAGGGTTTAGACCCTTTTCTACAAATGCTATGAGTTGCTATGAGAGCATGTAAACCTTGCTAGTGGATGCATATGTCTTTTTCCCTTTTGACCCCTTTTATGTATGGTTGATATGCAAGTTTCCCTTAAGTGTGATTGCCTTAGATATAATGCATCGTTGTTTGTTTAAGTCGATTCGTATGCTTATTTATGGTTGGTGAAAGTTGTATGTATGATGTTGGTGGCTAGGTGGGTCATAAAATGCATCTAGAGTTGAGTCTTAGTTCGTTTTTCGGTTAATTTGAGTCTTGCAGTGCATGGCGTATCGGTACGCCCAAGGGCCGTATCGATATGGTCCTACACTTTGGGGCTCAAATTAAGCCTAGCGTACCGATACACGGGGGTGTATCGATATGCCAAAAGCTCTCTGGAAATCCGAGATATTGATGAGATTTTGGTGTATCAGTACGGGTCTTGGGTGTATCGATACGGTTTTGTATCATTGATCATGAGAAGTTGACCGTTGAGGGCGTATCGGTACGATCAACCAGTGTACCGATACGGTCTCCCTAGGTTGACTATGGGCAGTTGACCTGGTCAAGGCGTATCGATACCCTCTCCTAGTGTATCGATAGAGCTTGTTGTAATGAATAAAATGGGCTGTTTTAGTTGCTTGTGTTGTATGCTTTGCCTCGTTCAATGTCCTCCACTGTCGTATGTCACATAGGATGTATTAAAGCATTTAGACAAGATAATAAATAAAATAATTTTTCTAGGGTTGCTAACCGAAGGGGAGCCTTAACGGGTTTCACTTTGGTTTTCCCCGTGTAGCCTACTCGGACCAGTCAGTCGCCCGGACCGGGATGTGGGGGTTACATTTGGTGGTATCAGAGCCTGAGGTTTCCGAGACCTTGGGTAGGTAAGTGAGGTAAGTTTTATGTGTTATGTTGTTGCGTTGTAACGATGAGTGTTTTACCATGTATGGTTGAAGTTGCTTGCTAGTACGGTGTTTGGAAGCATAATTTAAATGGCCTTTTGATTTTTGGTTGAGGGTTAGTCAAATGTCCCCATTTTTGGTTTAACGAGCTTGAGAACTTAAGTCCTTGCCCTTTTGCTAACCTAACGTTTTTCTTGTGTGTTGTGTGTTTGCTGTTTTAGATTCTATCTTAATATGGTGAGACCGAGGGGGTGACCTAGAGCGGGTGACCAGGCACCCGAGGGTGAGCCTCCTGTTCCTTCTACTCCCGGTGGTAATGGAGTAGGTTGCGAAGGAAATGTGCCTCAGGCTGGTGCGCAAGTCGGGGGTGATGGTAATGGGCCTCAGGCCGATGCTAATGTTGGAGGCGTTGGAGCACAGGCGGGTCAGGGTCCAGCGGGCGCGGACATGACCCATTTGATTCAAACCATAGCCGAAGTTTTTCAGACAACTTTGGCCGGTGTACAAGCTGCAACAGCACCTCAGGGTGCAGGGATAAGATTACCCCTAGAGAGGCTCCGTAGTTTGGGCGAAGTTTAGTTTCGAGGGTTGACTCCCGAGGGTTCGGAGGCGTGGCTTGAGAGTACCACACGTATCTTGGGACAGATGGAGTGCTCAGACGCCCGTAAGTTGGGTTGCATCGTCTCCTTTCTTTAGGGGGACGCATATACATGGTGGATCACTATTACTTCGGGTATGGCCGAAGCGGATATCATGTGGGAGTTCTTCAGAAATGCCTTCAAGAGGAAGTATCTCGGAGTTTGTTAGTTGGATGAGAAGAAGAGGGAGTTTATGGCCTTGGTTCAGGGTAACATGACCGTGTCTGAGTACGAGGTCCAGTTTGTGAGATTGAGCCAGTATGCACCTGAGTTGGTTCCTAATGAGAGGGATCGATGTGAGAGCTTCCGGTATGGGTTGACTAGAGATGTGAAGACCTACATGCTTGCCTCTGACTACACTAAGTTCGATGTTTTTGTCTCTAGGGCCAAGGATATTGAGCAGAACTTGGGCTCCAGTTCCCGTTCTAGTGGGTCTGACTCTGGAAAGAGACATGCGAATTGGGATAGAGACCATGCCAAGAGGCATAGGGATAGGAGGTACAAGCTCGATTCGAGGCATAATGGTGGTAACTATGGTCAGAGCCATCAGGGCCAAGGAGCTGTTATGCACACTCCGGAGTGCACTAGATGTGGGAGATGCCATCAGGGCGAGTGTGCGGGTACCTTTGGGCCATGTTGGAGCTGTGGTTCCTGAGATCATATGAGGCGTAACTGTCCACACCCGGCTAGGGGCGGACCGGCTCCAGCTAGGGGTTATGAGCAGCAGAGAGGCCGTGGGCGCGGTCGTGGAAACTTTCAGCCAAGGAATGAGGGTCAGAGGAACTTGGCTTACGTAGTAGCAGTCCAGCCCGAGGGAGGAGGACCGACCAGGGTGTATGCTCAGCGAGAGGCTGGGAATGACACGGACGTCATTGCAGGTAATTTCTCGTTACGGTCTTTGAGTTTGCTTTCTTTGATAGATTCGGGGTCGACACATTCGTACATTTTGGGTGAGCACGCAAGGTCATTAGGGTTACCATGTGAATGGCTAGAGGTAGGTGTAAATGTTACTAGCTCTTTTGGTGACACAATGGTAGTTAGGAAAGTGTATAGGATGTGTCCCTTGATGGTTCAGGGCCACGTGTTTTCGGTCGATATGATGGAGTTGCCATTCTACGGTTTTGACGTAATTTTGGGCATGGATTGGCTCATAGAGCATAGATCTAGGGTTGAATTTGAGACCAAGAGAGTCTCCTTGAGACTTACAGATGATTTCGAGGTTGTGGTAGTTGGTGAGAACGTTAGGTTCATGTCCAATGTTGTTTCTGCTTTGAAAGCTCAGAGGTTGTTGAATTCGGGTTGTCAGGATTATTTAGCTTATGTAATGAATCCGAATATGAGTGAGGTTAGACCACAAGACATCATGACAGTATGTGATTTTCCGAGTATTTTTCCGGAAGAGTTGTCGGGTTTGCCTCCAGACAGAGCAGTTGAGTTTGCTATTGAGACGTATTCTGATTCTGCACCAGTGTCTATTGCTCCGTATAGAATGGCACCGAAAGAGTTGAAAGAGTTGAAGACACAGCTTCAGGAGTTGTCTGATAGAGGTTTCATTAGACCTAGTATTTCTCCGTGGGGTGCTCCGGTCTTGTTTGTGAAAAAGAAAGATGGTAGCATGAGGATGTGTATAGATTATAGGCAATTGAATAAGGTGACAGTGAAGAACAAGAACCTTTTGCCTAGGATAGACGACTTGCTTGATCAGTTGAGGGGTGCTTCAGTGTTTTCAAAGATTGACTTGAGGTCCGGGTACTATCAGTTGAAGGTGAAGGATGTGGACATACCGAAGACAGCCTTCCGTAAACGTTATGGACACTATGAGTTTTTGGTGATGCCTTTTGGGTTGACTAACGCCCCAACAGCTTTCATGGATATGATGAACCGTGTGTTTCACGAGTTTTTGGATAGGTTTGTGGTAGTGTTCATAGATGACATCCCAGTGTACTCTAGGATCGAAGAAGAGCATGATGGGCATTTACGGTTAGTGCTTCGGACCCTGCTAGAGAATCAGTTGTATGTCAAGCTAAGCAAATGTGAGTTTTGGATTAGGGAGGTGGTCTTCTTAGGTCACGTGATCTCGGCTAAGGGGATTAGTGTGGATCCCAAGAAGATTGAATCCATAGTGAGTTGGAAACAACCTAAGTCAGTGACATAAATCCGCAGTTTCCTAGGTTTGGCGGGATACTATAGAAGATTTGTTGAGGGATTCTCTAGATAGCGGCTCCTTTGACTAAGTTGCTTCAGAAGAATGTCCCCTATGAGTGGTCAGATGCAAGACAAGAAGCGTTTGAGAAGTTGAAGAAAGCGTTGACCGAAGCTCCTATCTTGAGACAGCCTGAGCCGGGAAGAGAATTTGTTATTTATAGTGACGCATCATACGTAGGGTTAGGTTGTGTGCTTATGCAAGAAGGTAAGGTGGTAGCATATGCCTTGAGACATTTGAAAGTGCACGAGAAGAACTATCCCACCCATGATATAGAGTTAGTTGCAGTGGTGTTCGCTTTGAAGATCTGAAGACACCACCTCTATGGTGAGAAGTGTACCGTATATACCGACCACAAGAGTTTGAAGTACTTGATGTTTCAGAGGGAGTTGAACCTTAGACAACGTAGGTGGTTAGAGCTTCTTAAGGACTATGACCTTACGATAGAATACCATCCGGGTAAGGCAAATGTAGTGGTCGATGCTTTAAGTAGAAAAGTGGCCGTTGAGTTACGAGCTATGTTTGCGAGATTGAGTGTGTCCAATGATGGTGGGTTGATAGCCGAGCTTCAGGTTAAGCCTTCATTAGTTCAGTTGATTTGAGATAAGCAGTAGCGAGATGAGTCTTTGGCACCTCACGTGCAAGATATATCCGAAGATAGGCCTACCGATTATTGTTATGGGGAGAATGGGATCCTATGTTACAAGGATAGGATAGTGGTTCCGGAAGATGCCGAGTTGAGACGTACGATCTTGAACGAAGCTCACAATAGTCCTTTTGCTATGCATCCGGGTAGTACGAAGATGTATCGTGGATTAAAGGAAGAGTACTATTGGGCTGGGTTGAAAAAGGATGTGGCCGAGTTTGTGAGTAAGTGTATGGTTTTTCAGTGAGTCAAGGTCGAGCATCAGTTTCCTTCAGGGTTATTACAACCGTTGAAGATTCCGGAATGGAAGTGGGAACGTATCACCATGGACTTTGTGTCAAGTTTACCGTTGACTTCTTCGAGGAAGAATTCAGTGTGGGTAATAGTGGATAGATTTACTAAGTGTGCCCAATTCATACATGTTCATACCACCTATACTTTAGATAAGTTGGACGATCTGTACATCTGTGAGAGAGTGAGACTACATAGGGTACCAAAATCGATTGTGTCAGACTAAGATCCGAGGTTTACAGCTAGATTTTGGGAGTGTTTGCATCGAGCCTTGGGTACTTGGTTGAACTTTAGTACTTCGTATCATCCACAATCATATGGTCAGTCCGAGAGAGTGATTCAGGTGTTGGAAGATATGTTGAGATGTTGTATCATCAACTTTCAAGGGTCGTGGGAGAGCATCTACTGTTAGTCGAGTTTGCTTATAATAATAGTTTTCAGTCGAGCATTCAGATGGCTCCGTATGAGGCCTTGTATGGTAGGAAGTGTAGAACTCCGATTTGTTGGGCCGAAGCGGGTCAGAAGTTGTTACCTATGCCGAATTTGCTTAAGGGGACTACCGATAAGGTGAAATTGATTTGCGACCGTTTGAAGGCAGCTTCGGATAGGCAGAAGTCCTACGCTGATTTGAAGAGAAAAGAGATTGAGTTTTCAGTGGGTGAGAAAGTGTTTCTGAAAGTGTCTTCGTGGAAGAAGGTAATGCGTTTTGGCCGGAAGGGCAAGTTGAGTCCGAGGTTTATCGGTCCGTATGAGATAGTTGAGCGGATTGGGCCAGTAGCTTACCGTTTGAGATTGCCTTTAGAGTTAGAGAAGATTCACGATTTTTTCATGTGTCGATGCTCAGGAGATATAGATCGGATCCGTCTCACGTTATGCCCGTTGAAGAGATAGAACTGAATCCGGATTTGTTGTATAATGAGGAACTAGTTGAGATACTTGCCTTAGATAGAAAGGTATTGTGTGGTAAGACCATAGGGTTGGTTAAGGTGTTGTGGAGACATAGAGGGGTTGAAGAGGCCACGTGGGAGAGGAAAGCGAATATGCTTGAGCAGTTTTCGTACTTGTTTCCGTCAAGTAATTTCAAGGACGAAATTCCTTAAGTGGGGGAGAGTTGTAACACCCGAGTTTAGGGGTCGGGAGTTGTGTGTATGAGTCTAGTTCGAGTCGTTAGACTCGGTCTAATTAAAATGAGCTTTGGTTTTATCCCATTAAGGCTTGAATTTTTAGTAATGACATTTTCGTAAATATTCCAAAGTAAGGAAAAAGATGAGCCTTTTTGAAACAAAAAAATGGTCTTCTTCTCCCTTGTTCATTTTTTCAACGACATAAAACCCCCAAACCCCATAGTTACTATTCTATCAAGGTTCTTCCTCATTTCAAGTGATTTCTACAAGGTAAGATCGTTTTTAACTTCTCCTCTCTATTCCAAGCACTTCCATGGTTTTAGATTCTTAAAAGCGTCATCGTTTTAGTTTCCTAGTTTCAAATTTTTAAAGGAAAATGGAGAAGTTTTATGGGTTTTTTCGTTTATCTTTTGATTTGATAAGTTCATTTATGTGTTAATCTAGTCTTTAGATGCTTTATAACTTAAAATGGAAGGGTTTCGGTCAAAATCCCGAAATGGGTTTTTGGGAACATTTTAAAGGTGTCAAAACTTGTATTTTTGGGGTGGTTTTGTGAAGGGTTGGAGGGATGATGTTACAGTGATGTTAGAGAAGTGTTTTGAAGGCTTTTAAAGGCAATTTGGGTGGTGGAAATGTTAGTTCTATGCTGGGTTTATGGGGAGTACGAAAATGGAGTCTTGGTTGTTAGCTTTGGCTTGAAAATCGTTGAGAAATAGATTGGGGTTGAAATCTGAGTTGTGGTAGTGTTTTGAGGATGTTTTGTGTAGTAATACCTTGTTTTTGATTGGTTAGAATCAAGGGAAAACATTGGAGAGGCTTCGGGCACGAATCTGAGAAATTTGGAGAATTGAGATCGGTGTTCGGCTTCCGTTTGGGTTGCAAAGGTGAGTGGGAATATTTAACCTCGTTTTGCTTTCAAAATGGGATTCTTGGGGGGTTTGGGTGGAGCCTTGAGGGCTCACCTAAACCCAAGTGTAAGTTTACTAATCCTACCTTAATAGTTATGAAATGATGTGTGATTAATTGTTGTTTTGCCATGTGCATTGTGGACTGCCTTTACATCCGTTGTTGTTGTGTAGTCGTGTGGATGTTGAGCCTCACGTGATGGTTGTTATAACTACGGTGATGAGTGGTCCCACTGGTAGTGACTAGTAGTAGAGTAAGGTGATGAGTGGTCCCATCAGAAAACTACTAGTCGAACGGTAATGTGTTGTCCCACCGTGTGTGTTGGTTGTGCATGTGCAAACCATGTAGTTGTCTTGTGGTGATATCTTTCGTGCATTCAATGGTTTATTTATTATTTAAGAAAAGTGTTTTGAAAACTGCATGATTGTTGAGTTTTAGAGCTTCGCTCACTAAGCTATCAAGCTTACGCTTTCCTTTTTCCAACATGCAGATCGTTAGAGATCGGGAGGCGAGTGGGCAAGGGAGGAGCATTTTGAGTTCTCAAGTAGCTCAAGTATGATTTAAGTAAATGTAATAATGCCTAGACATTGGGGGTATTAGACTTGTATGGTGTTGGAGTTCAAACTCCTTTGTTGGCTTTTGATGTTCTAGCATGCTGGTTTGTTGGTGCCATGTGTTGTTTGAGCATTGTTGGACTCATGTATGTTGGATTGTTGTTAATGTCTTGCTATGGATTTGTAGACCATGTTTACCATGTTGCTTAAATACCTTGTGCTTGAGGGTTTAGACCCTTTTCTACGAATGCTATGAGTTGCTATGAAAGCATGTAAACCTTGCTTGTGGATGCATATGTCTTTTTCCCTTTTGATCCCTTTTATGTATGGTTGATATGCAAGTTTCCCTTAAGTGTGATTTCCTTGGATTTAATGCATCGTTATTTGTTTAAGTCGATCTGTATGCTTATTTATGGTTGGTGAAAGATGTATATATGATGTTGGTGGCTAGGTGGGTCATAAAATGCATCTAGAGTTGAGTCTTAGTTCGTTTTTCGGTTAATTTGAGTCTTGCAGTGCAGGGCGTATCGGTACGCCCATGGGCCGTACCGATACGGTCCTACACTTTGGGGCTCAGATTAAGCCTAGAGTACCGATACACGGGGGTGTATCGATACGCCAAAAGCTCTCTGGAAATCTGAGATATTGATGAAATTTTGGCGTATCGGTACGGGTCTTTGGTGTATCGGTACGGTCTTGTATCATTGACTGTTGAGGGCGTATCGGTACGGTCAACCAGTGTACCGATACAGTCTCCCTAGGTTGACTATGGGCAGTTGACCTGGTCAAGGCGTATCGATAACCTCTCCTAGTGTATCGATACAGCCTGTTGTAATGAATAAAATGGGCTGTTTAAGTTGCTTGTGTTGTATGCTTTGCCTCGTTCGATGTCCTCCGTTGTCGTATGTCACATAGGATGTATTAAAGCATTTAGACAAGTTAATAAATAAATTAAATTTTCTAGGGTTGCTAACCAAAGGGGAGCCTTAACGGGTTTCGCTTTGGTTTTCCCTGTGTAGCCTACTCGGACCGGTCAGTCGCCCAAACCGGGACGAGGGGGTTACACCAAGAAACTGCTAAGATAGGTAATGTGTACAAGCAATATTTGAAGTACTTAACGCTTCAAGAACACAGAATTTGTACGAATGTTGCTACTTGGAATGATATATCCAACACTGTTTACATGGCCAAAAATAATATTTTGGACGCTGTAAATGCTTATATTGTTTTTCCAAATAGTTGGTTATCTGATTGGGTATTATAGATTAAATTATTAATTATTTTACATAGTCAATATTTGTTCTTTTGTCTGTTACTAATACAAGTGTTTTTATTGTTTTTAAATATTTAATAGTTTATCGATATATATGTGTATGATTTGTTCTTGAGACAATAGCCTATGTCAAAGAAGTTATATTTGCCTCTTTCCATTCAGGTAAAAAATAATATATAGGTTAAGAATCACATTGTTTTCAGTTCATGATTTCATGACATTTTCAAATGTTATGTTTGTTGCGGATTTTGATAGAAGATTTCGCAGATGATAAGAAGTCGAGAATAAGTAACAGCCTTTTTAAATTTTATACCCGATGGATAGAGGACTTTATACCTGTTGATAGTAGTAATGTTGAACATGTATATTTATAGTTTGTTGTTTGCTTGTACGTAGTTGATAGTGATTTTTAACTCACATGATTTTGCATGTATGTATATGTGCCTTTACATAATGCAGAAGGCAGCCATTGGTTTGTATTAGTTGTTAATGTTGTGGAGGAGCAAAATTACGTTTTAGACTCTCTTGGCGCAAATGAAGTGCGTAAAAAGATCGCATAAAATATAGTAAGTTCTTTATTTATTTATGAGAACTACTAGAATTCGTATATTTTTAACTATTAATTTCTTATTTTTGTTTGATTTATTATAACAGTTGAATAAAGCTCCACTTAAGTATGATGGTCATGCTCATTTGGGTAGATTATTTGAAATTGCTACAAAAATTTCAATTAATTGTGTTGCATTACCGAAGCAACCAAATTGGTACGCAATTTAAATTAAAAATAAAAACTATTTTTAAGATATCTCTGAAATTTCTTCTTTACATATTAATTTATTTTATATTAGGTTCAGGTATGACTGTGGCATGTAGATGTTGAAGTATATAGAAGTCGATAATAAAAGTGATTGGTCGATAATTACTTCCACGATAAAATATACCATACAACTTTGTTTAGCTATTGTATGATATTGAATAACATGATATATTTATTATGTAGACGCAAAAAATGAGAGTTGAACGACTGAAAATTTTGGCAAATCTTGTTACAAGCAACCACAATGAAGTTGATCTTTTGAATCGTCGTGAACTGTTCACACAAGATTTAGAAGTTGAGAAAAGGAATGTGGTAATAGGAGCTAAAATAGCATATGACAGTTTGTAATAATTGAGTATAATTTATAGTTACATTATTTTTTTCTCATTTTTACTTTATAATTATATCATGGTCAAAAGAAATAAAAACTATATATATGTGGTTTCATTATTTACAAAAATTTTGAATGCTATTATACTGGTTTGCGGATAGTTCACAACCTTCCCTTTTTTATTTTTTATTTATTTTCTTTACGTGCTAAGTAATGGATGAGATAATATAAGAAACACATGTTTTTATGCAAACAAATATACATATACAAACCAACAAAATATGTTACAATATTTAAAAAAGCACATTCGAACAACACATACCTAATATAAGAAGAGAAATACAAACATGATGGGATTATATAAGAAAAACATACTTTTCATTTATTTGTATGCCCCCGATTTGATCCGAATATGCATTCTAAATGTTTATGACTATTATAGGCATTAAAGACACTTTGAAATAAGTTCAAAGATGTATGACATTTAAACAACCATCAGCCATAAGTATGGATTTTAAATTTGGACCGTGACGACCATTGGACCGTAAACTAAAAATCGTTACCTGATATGTCGTTAAAAATTTCTAACGGGCCAATAAAAACGTGACATGTGTTAGTAATAAAAAAATCAATTGTCTTATTTTAAATGGGTAAATTGCACACTAAGTCTAATTTTTTTTGTTCAATCATAAAAATCATTATTTAATCCGAATTGCTTTATAATTTATATAAATTAGTCCAGTATTTTTAATATGCTGATGTTTTTATTCAATTTAGTTCTCATGAAATTTAATTAACCCACAATAGTCCCTTAATACATTATAATTTTAATAAATTCGTCTAATATATATATATATATAATAAGTTGATATCTGTGTTCAATTAAACCCTACTTGTTTCTAATTTTTATAATTTAGTCAATATTTGGTATTATTACTAATATTATTTTATTTAAATTATTGTATTTAATATAAATAAAATGAAATATTCTAATACTAAATTATTAATTTTTTAGATAAATTAAATTAACTAAAATTGACCCAAACAATTACTTATTCCACTTAAATTCTTTTTTGAGAAAAATTCAAATCATATTCCGATTAGATTCGAATTTTGCTAAATTTGAATCGTATTTTTGAAAAAATTTAAATTATATTCGAATCATATTCGAATCATATTATAATTATAATTCAGATTTTTCTATATTCGAATTATATTTTCTGAATAAAATTCAACAAAATTTTGAATCATATTTATATTTATATTCTATTCAAATCATGTTTATACTATATTCAAATCATAATCTAATTATATTCCAATTATTAATTCAAATTTTAGGTAATTTAATTTATCTAAAAAATTTCTACTTTAATATTAATATATTTGATTTTATTTATTTTTATTATATATTAACATTTAAATAAAATGATGTTATTAATAATAACAAATATTGGAGTAAACTATAAACATTAGAAACAAATATTGGAATATTCTTTCTTTTGTTAAAGATTATAATCTAGGGAATATTCTATATTTTTACTTTTTTGTGGTGGGTGGACTTCGATCTTAGTTGTCGATATAAATCAATAGAGACCGTCGAATGTAAGGGACTCAACTATAAATAGAGGTCTTCTTCATCTCATTTGTATCATCCATCTCAAGAGCATACACATTTAGTTTAAACTATAAATCAATATGTCGTGCATATAACTACTATTTCATGTATGTATAGCTAGAATAACATTACTAAACTAAATCTCTCAATATACACAGAGAAAAAGGAAAACCGCGACTCTCATCCATTATGCAGTAATTACTTCGAATCTTGATATGTTATTGTGATACGCTCATACTTAATCATGTTCATCATGAGAAAAAAAACGTAAAAATTAACATTAGCAATCACAAACAACAAAGAAATTAATACATAATTTTTAAGTTAATAAATCACTAAAAAATACTTCTTAACTTAGAAGAGCAAAGAATATAATTTTTGGATAAAACCGCACACTACTAATCCTTATTTGGTTGTCAATCCAAAACAGTTGGATATTTTTCTATATTTTTCAATTCATTGGTATATGCAGTTTGAAAAAAAAATTAATATCATTATGTATAACAACAAAGAGTAATTACGTATTATATTTCATATTCAATTACCTAAGATATGTCGTCTTTTTGTATGCGTCGGGCATATATACAGCTAATTTTGATATTTGAGGTGCATCAATATGTCTCGTATCCTAATCAGAAGGCTTGTTCGGTGAAGGTTTAGAGGTTTCATGGAATCCCAAAGTGGCATCGTCATCATATAAATCATGTGTTGGATTGGACGATGAAGCTTGACATTTATTTCTCTTGGGTTTTTCTCTTGATGTTTCAAGAACTATAGGATCGCCAATTCTAAGAAGCTCTCCACTTTTACTGGTTCTCTTTTTACATCTCACTTTCACCGCTTGTAATTTGAAACTCATTTTTGCAAATTGATCTTTAACCTCATTGAAAGTTTTAAATGTCTATAATGCACGGTGACATATAGTCATACAATAAAAGGCTAGAGTGAAATACTTGATTAGAATTGTTGTTGGATTATTGTCTTTGACATTTACATTCTTCTATTGTAATCTAACATCTTTCTTCGCATAAATAGTTCATCGTTTCATTATACATCCTTGAGGTATTTCTTTTTCCTATTCATATTTCAACACGAAAAACATATGACGACATGGAAATCCAACATACTCCTACTTCATACAACAACAGTACATGGTATCATGTGTGGTAACTTTAAGTACAAGATACATCTTCTCTTTTTCAACATGCTCTAACCAATAACACATGAAACTCATTATGTACTTCCCTATTTTGACCAAATAATAATCCTCATAGAATATTTCTTTGCACAGTGTAGCAAAAGAATTTCTTGTATATACTTAGGATGTATTACATTTTAAAGTTCCTAACACATCGTCACAATACGGTTGTTCATCCATTGTTTTGTAGTCTTGATGACTTTCCTCCCATCTTAGAGCATTCAATTGTTTATGATAGTTCTCAACAAATTGATACAACATTACCTTTCTGTCTAACCAAGTTTTCAGTGTTATATTCATTGACTCGCACCGTTGAGTAGTCTTCATTGCTGCACACCAAAATATTTAATAATTTGATTAAATGCAGTACATAATTATAGTATAAAATACAAGTAAAGTTTATAAAATGTTACCTGCATAAAAATATCCTTGCAAATATGCTTCTGCCCATTTCTCTTTATCTTCGTACAATTCTTGTACTCATTTCCTTACTTCAATTTTGTGTTTGTCCACTAATTCTTTCCAAGCCATTTCAAAATCGGATGACGTTCTACACTTGTCAGCGTATCTCAAAAACCCATCGAGAAAACTGTGTTGAGCATTAGACTACACGTTCCTCATAATATGCCATAAACACAATCTATGTTTTGCCTTAGGTAAAACTTGAGAAATAACATTTGTCATGGTCTTATCTCTATCAGTAATAACAGTAAGTGGTCTGTAGCCATCTCTCGCTTCAATCAACTGTTCTAACACCCACACATAGGTATCCTCTTTCTCATTTGCAATCAATGTACATCCAAATGGTACTGTGTTTCGATGGTGATTCACACCAACCAAAACAACGAACGGCTTGTTGTATGCATTGCACTTGTAAGTCGTATCAAATGCAAGTACATGGATGAATTCTTTATAGTCGGCACATGATACATCATCGCACCAGAACAACTTCTCTAGATTTCCAAATTCATCTATCGTGTGTCTCACAAAAAAATGGATCAGATTCTTGCTTTCCATATAAATACGCCATCACCGTTTCAGCATCACCATCCTGCACTTCTTCTCGTTTGATTCTATATAGATAATTGTACAAATCCTTCGGTAGAAATCCAACATTCCCAATTGAACCAGCTTCATTCACGAGATTTCGCATAATTTTACTTGGAGCAATTCCAGAGTTGTGCATGCTCTTAATCTTAATTTCGTCTAACTCGCTAATTTTTCGGAATGACCTACAAAATAAATCATTAACATAACATTATATATATAAGCTAGAAGTTAGTATGTAACAATTTACTTATTGATTAATTACATACCTAATATAAGCAACTTGTGTTGGCTGAACCATCTCATGGTTATGTTCTGCACGAAATTTAGCAACTTTCCAATATTGATATTGTTCGTCCAATTTAAATTTAATAAATGCTCTGCATCCAACTCTGATGATCGGTCTTTGGTCATGTTTTCTGTTTGGAAAGTTAACCCATCTTTCCTCTCTATATCCCTCCTTACGGCACAACAGTTTCTTTGAAATTGTGTGACCACCACTTCGATTTTTCACTGACTGACTCATTCGAACTCCAAAACCCTTCACTTTTGCATAGGTATAATAAAACCCAATACAATCATCTAAAGTCTCCCACTTCAGCATATTCATATCATTTGCATCGTATTCTTGTAATTCTTTCCCAATCTTGTCCCATATATTCTCGTTAGTGAAATAGTCAATTGTCTTCTCACCATCTATATGTTTCTCAATTTGTTCTTCTTCAGTATAAGTTTCATAATTTGATTCACTGTTGTAGCAATCTTCATCATGATTATAACCACTTTTATCCTAATTATAACACTCCAACTCTCTATCTTCAGTTTCGGTATCTTGATTATCTACTATCTCTAATAATTATGTCATTTACAGAAAATAAAAAAACATTATTACAATAGGGAAGGTGTGGTAGTTGATTAAAAACGTGCGGTCAATGTTAGAAAACATAATGCATTTTAACTTACCAGGATCGTGGCTTTGCACATAGTCTTACGTTTGTTCCCTGCAAAACATGAGTATAATGACTAAGAACATAATATTCAAACCACTACTACTTTAAAACCACTTTAATACGACTGGGAGAGATAAAATACGACAAGTATGTGATGAGATGAAAACTATAATAAAAGCTTAAATTTTAACTAGAAAAGAAAATCCATTTTCAATTTTTTTTCCACATGTCCTGTTTTAACATAATGATTAAAAATATCCCAACCAATGTTAAAAAGTACTCCAATAACGGAGCCAGTATATAGAAACATATTCAATTGCAGATGAGCACATCATCGATAGCAGATATAGTTATCTATCCAAAACCACCGTATTATAACTCTTCAAGCAATGAGAGCAAGATTTAATTTGAGACAAGGGTCATTTCTAAAAAGTCCATGCGTCCATATTATAACTGTTCTTAAGAACTTCACATGCTCATCAATAGCATATATAGTTATCTATCCAAAACCACCGTATCAGAGGTGAATTGGAGGCATTCAAGTAAAGAGATCATGATTTAATTCAAGACAAGGTCATTTCTAAAAATTCGATCCATCCATAGTATAACTGTTCTTAAGAACTTCACATGTTCATCGATAACAAATAATAGTTATTTATCCAAAACAATAGCACTTATATTGTTATCATCGTATTCAAAACAAACAAACAAAATTATTATTAAATTGAAGTTGAATCATATTTAAATTTAATATCTAGTCAGAGAAAGCCTAAAAATCTGACCCGCCAATATTCTACGAATATCTCACGCCCACCATCATTTATTCAAGAAAAAAAGTCTTATTTTGCACTTCTAATAGACAAAAGTAGCACCATATGACAGTAGAATACAAAAGATTCAAACTTCTAATCAACTAAAGACTATACATACCGAAATACTTCAAAACATTAAAAAACTATGTTATGCTAACACATACTATCCATAGGATTTTAGCTTACACGAAAAATGCTCAAGGAGAGTGACTTGCAGCTTCCAAAAAGATGTGATTCAACAGCTACTGAATCTAACATAAGACAACACCCAAACAGTCGCACAAATAGTCAAGTTCAAAAAAATGGCAGTTGAGACCGAACTTCATTATTTCCAGTCAAAAAGCATTAGTCAATTAAGAGAACGTCAATAAAAATATTCACAACATTGGATGCATCAGAGAGATACCCGAGAGAGATAACATACCAACAATTGCAGATCCAAACAACCAACACCTTAACTTTCCAAAATATGTGTATGTGTTTTGGAACTCTGATTAACTTTCTAAAGCAATTTGATAAAAACCAATTAAGTCTAAACATATCATATATATAAGCATTGCATTACGAGCACCATATCACAGTAGAAT
The DNA here is from genome assembly GCA_958450335.1 of Hibiscus tridactylites. Classification (NCBI taxonomy): domain Eukaryota; kingdom Viridiplantae; phylum Streptophyta; class Magnoliopsida; order Malvales; family Malvaceae; genus Hibiscus; species Hibiscus tridactylites. The sequence continues at coordinate 76,045,498 of OY288279.1, forward strand.
CCAAAAGATTCAAACTTCTAATCAAAATATGTATTCATCACATTGACAGTAGAATTCATTAATTGTGGTGAAAGGAAAGAGAAGTCTGTTGGCATTAGTTGGCCAATTTGTTTATGATTTGGAATTAGAAAAAATGGATTGTTTTCATTTTTCCTATTATAAGTTAATGATGGCCATGGTGGAGAAATATGTTAAATAATCAAATTATATTTAGAAATGGAAAAAGGGATTTGTGCTGTTGCACATGAAAGTGATGATCCAGTACCTAGATTTCTTCAATAATGACTATAGGCTCACAACACTATTAAAAAATAGTATAATAATAATAATAATAATAATAATAATAATAATAATAATAATAATTTAAAGACTTTTTTTCTTTTGTTAAACACCTTCTTAAACAAGTTGCGTTTCCTTTTTTGAGTTGCATTTACTAACATATTTTCAGAACAAAATCTTACTCTTTGTCTTTAGTCGTATTATAATATACCTAACTCTTTGTCTTTAGTCGTACATAGATCAAGCTTTGCGTTTGTTAATTTCATCATATCATCTTGGCTTCTGCATGGCAGGCCTGAGTGGGCTTAGATCCTTTAAAACCATTTAAACAATAATAATAGATATAGATCAGCAACCGCCCAGTTAGCTTATTATATTGGCATTAGATCCATAATCAAGGGGAAGGGTTTTGTTTTCTAATCATTAGAGTGTTAATTAGGAGTTGATGAATATTTAGACTCGGTTATATCATAATCGCAGGGTCTATCTCCCATTATTTGTGAAAATTGATAATAAGTAGAGGAGAATACATTCATATTAGTACTAAGAAACTAATATTAGCAATTCAGTTGATTCTTGTGGTCTTATGTTCAGTCTGAGTGCCTCAACTTATAGCCAAACAGTTTTAGGCTGACTGCTTAACAAGACATAATTAAAGGTAAAAAAAAGATATTACCTGCATGTGTTAATTTAGCCAAGCACCTCTTCTAACAATAAGAATATAGGAGAATAAATTCAATTTTGTATATGAGAACCAATCGCAAAAAGTTGTAAACTGTATATGTTTATACACATGTATCCATGGATGTATGTATGTAGGCATATGATATATTAATCTGAATGCATATATACATAGATATATGGTCGGCATGACTACATGAATTTACAAGTTACCAATCATCTGTAACCTTCAATACAGTCTTTATTCATCAATATACAGTAAAATCTACTAACTAAGAAAACCAAGACAATTAAGAGGAAGTTGAAAAAACTTCACAGGCTAGAAACAAATTAATACTTGCAGGGAAACTATCAAGTTGACCAGATAAGCACAAGGGTTCATATAATGCTAAGCATAAAATCAAAAACCTTGAGCTGTTATAAGACCAGAATAAAGGATGAATTTGCAAGTCTGACTAGGGGAAACCTGAAATAGTCATACAACATCGAAAAAGAGCACATACTCATTTTCAGAATTTCAATAGTAAGAAAATGAAGCCTTATGTGAGTTCCCAAACACATGAATGCATCATAATAACATGCGAACTACAGCAGAAATAAAGGCTGACAATCAATCTATTTCACAACACAATTCTCGGTAAACTTTTAGAATCTGCTGCAAAGAACAACAAAAGTTTTGATTGCTTACTTTGTATCATGAGGCCACCACACTTTTATTCTGTAACTAATCAAATCTTCATTATCAATTCCACCTTCCTTGGTTGAGCACTGAAAAAAAGAAACAAAGAAGATCAATAACGCCCAAAACTTTGAGAAACCAAAAGGATTGGAATAGAAAAAAAGCCATTTACAAATGTGTTAGGACAACACTTATAGGGGAACAATGCCACAATAGAACTACAAAATGCAAAATAGAACTACAAAATGCAAAAGGTAGAATATAGATGGTATGCATCTGAGCTAAATCCCTATTCATCGATTGTTCTACTATTAATGCAACAAATCATGTCAACTTAATGGCTAATTCAGAAGAAGATGAGGTGTTTCTCAAGATATAAAATTTGACATTAGATAAAAATTGTACTTATTTACTTGCTGCATATTTTTTCGGCCATCTGTATAGATCTTAGATAAATCTACATGTGCTCTTTCTTACATTGCCTTTCCATGCCTGAGCCTTTTTTTCTATAACTAGTTCAGGTCTTACTTAGTAGAAGTATGTGAACTGGAATGCAGAAGCTAATCGAATTAATTGTCCAGAAAACATTTTGAACTTGGATGTGGTTTTCGGGAGTTGATTTGCTTGATAATTGTTGCAATGCTACTATCTATCGCATGATTCTGAGTGATCTTAAATTTTAAGGAATGCAATTTAAATAAATTCTTAAACTGATTTTCTTGGTTTAAATTAGAACCAGTCTTTCGTTTTTGGTTTAAATTGTTATTTAAACTTCTCCAATCAGATCTTTAATATTTTAAACTATAAATACCAATTTGGTAACTCGTTGAACAGAAAAAAGGGTTAAAATATTAAAATGAACCTTAAAACCAATATTAAATACCAAAATGTATATTTATCACTTCTATAATCTATTTCTAACTAAATTAAAGTCACGAATCAAATCTAAATACAAAGGATTAGAGTTCATTAACAAATTCACAAACAAGAAGATGACGCGTGTCGTAAAACCAGCTTATTTTTCTCAATTCATTGCTTCATTTGGTGCAATAAAGCTTAAGTTAGTCTTTCAAAGTGGAGAATGGAGATCGAACAATGTAGTTGAAGTTCAATTCTTCTGATATTAATGCAAAAAATCATGTCAACTTAATGGCTAATGCTTACATTCTAATATATGACGACCTACCATAAAAAAATAATTAAATATACGATTGAAATGATAAAACAATTATTCAAGCTGATGTGTGATTTAATTGGGGATTAATTTTAGAATTAGGGTTTAATAATTGGGGATTAGGTTTAATTAGGGATAATTTTTGAATTAGGGTTTAATAATAGGGGATTGAGTTTAATTGGGGATTAATTTCTGAATTCGGGTTAAATAATTGAAGATTAGGGTGTAATTGGAGATTAATTTTTAAAAAAATTGAAAGTTGAATTCTATTCAAATCATTAAGGGAAACATTGGCATTTGCCTCATTAAAAAGCCTCCCTAAAGCCTAGATGGAGGGAAAAGAGTACAAAATGCCAATGTTGAAGGTAAAAAGGAAAAAAAAACTCAAATACACCACGTTCTCATGCAAAAATGATAAAAACACACATTACAAGGCAGCCCAAACCTTCCAAATGAGTGGAACCACACTGAAAAGGGACCAATGACGCAACTATAATCACCTTCATCACTCTCACAAACCGCAGTCATGGATGAGAAGCAATAAAAAGATCATCTTTACTCCTGAAAATACCACATTTGGCCAGATGGTCTGCAGATTCGTTGCAAAAACGTTCAACCAGATTGATGCTCCAATTGAATGCAGAACAGATTTCCAAGCACTCATGAATGGCTTCTTTGAAAATTTCAGGGGCGCGAAAAGCGAACTTGAGCCATTCCACCACCATAAAGCAGTCAGATTCGATAATGAGATGGAAACGAGCATGTCATTGGTAGTTTTTAAACAACACAAGCCTCCTTGACAGCCAGACATTCCGTAGAGGTGGCATCCAAACTTCCCACGTTTCTGGAGAAACACATTAGCGTTTGATTGGGGATTAGGTTTAATTGGGGATTAATTCTCCAATAAAGAACCAGTAGCAGCTAACGCAGCTGTGTTTTGATATCGGAACTGTTTATTTTCTGCATATGAAACTTTGGGTGGTGATAGTTTTGTACAATGATTAGTGAGCCTCGAATCGAACAATGTCACTCGAGTGTGTGTAACATGTTCTAGGGGCACTCTTTTTCTTCCAAATAGGTTTAGGGAGGTTTTTTAACGAGGTCCCTAGACATGGTTTCCGTCAGATTAATAAAACGCCAACTTTCAAAAAAAATTGGGATTAATTTTATGATTAGGGTTTAACAATTGGGGATTAATTTTATGATTAGGGTTTAACAATTGGGGATTATGTTTAATTGGGATTAATTTCTTAATTAAGGTTTAATAATTAAATATTAGGGTTTAACTGGGGATTAATATTAGAATTAGGGTTTAGGGTTTAGGGTTTAGGGTTTAGCAATTGAGGATTGGGTTTAATTGGTGCCTAATTCCTAAATTAGGGTAAAATAATTGGGGATTAATTTTAGAAATAGGGTTTAACAATTGGGGATTATGTTTAATTGGGGATTAATTCCCTAATTATGGTTTAATAATTAGGGAATAAGGTTTAATTGGGATTAATAATTAAAATAGGGTTTAATAATTGGGGTTTATGTTTAATTGGGGATTAATTAATAATTTTTTTTTTTGAAAATAAGATTGCATTTTATTATCGACCAAACTTAACCATGTGCCTCGTTAAAAAACCTCCTAAACCTATGTGGAGGAAAAAGAGAACCACATGGTTAAGTGTTATTACAACACTCAAGACAGACTTTCAACTAACCAAACTGAAAACATCATAATCCCCTTACATCAAGAATGGGGAAAATTGTCTCCTCTACAGTACAAAATCTTCAGACACTGCCAAAAAATACTCACCCTGAACAATTACTACTAAGCAAAAGCACCAACTGTAGACAAACTTATGCTGCAGCAGGTTTCTAAAGATTGAAGAATAACACCACTATCAGTTCCTTCTCACCATCAACCTTCAGTAATATAGTTGCCTGTAAGATAAGCAGATCGTAAGAACAAACATAGACATAAACTTTATTGACCAACCAATAGATCGGAAGCACGTGAGATCCCTCTTTTGGCCAAGAAATCAGCTCTGACGTTGCCTTCGCGGGAAACATGTTTTGCCTTCCACGTTACTGAAGTTAACAATGATAAGCAATTTGAAATGAGGCCTTTGAACGCTGCAGGGCAATCTTGTGGAAATAGCAACCAATTGATAGCTAGGCTACTGTCTCTTTCCAAAATAAGCGAGGCAGAAGAAAACCGTTCTGATTGAATGAATAGATTGCACGCTTCATTGATGGCTAGAATTTCAGCTGTCGTTGGGTCCATGGAACCTACAGATTTCGAGAAGTAGAGCAGAGTATGTCCATCCGAATTACGCAACAATCCCCCAATACCAGCTTTACCGAAACTACCTCTTACTGCGCCGTCGACATTAAATTTCAACCATTTTTAGAAGGATGAGACCATTGCACTGGATTACTCGAGCTGGGCTTTGAAACGGCCTCTCGGATAATTAGAGGATTGAGGAGTATGTCATTAATTGAGGCTCCGGAAATCAGTCCCTTGGCCTTACACCACCAACCTAGCCGCACCATACATAAATCAAAAATCTGATTATTATCCAATTTTGCTCCTTTAAAGACCAAATCGTTTCTCATTAACCAAATTGTCCACACTATACTGAAGAAACTCATTAGCCAAATTTGTTTACAGTTGGCCGAAAAAGGGACTTGAGTCCAAAGGAGAAGCAAACTTTTAACATCTGACGGCATAGTCAAAGGAATGCTCCACAAGTTCCACCACATACTCCAAAGCAACCAAGAGCATTGGCAATGGCATAGGAGGTAGGGGTGTTCGCGGTTAACCAAAATACTATAACAATTAACCTATAAGTTATGTTCTTAGTGTAAAAATTATATGTTCTTAATGTAATTAAAAGGAAAATGCATAGAAAATGTATCTAAGAATGCATAGAAAATTAGGGACTCATTCTTAATGATTAACCAACGGTTAACCATGAACACCCCTAATAGGTGGTGAGAAACAGTTTCGGGCTCCTTGTTGCAAAAGGCGCGAAGGTTCGATTGGATGAATGAGCAACCCCTTTTAGCTAATTCAACTTTAGTAAGAATTCTACCAAGTATCGATTTCCACACAAAAACTTCAACTTTGGGAGGGGCCAAATTAGACCAACAAACTTGCCACATTCTGTCTTTCTCAGATAGAGAAGATAAGTTCAATTCATAAAAGGATTTAGGGGTGTACATACCTGAAGATGCGGGTAACCAACGAATGCAATGTGCTGTAGACAACCAGGTTTGCAAGAGGATAAAGTCATCAAGAATGCATCCCAAATAGGCTTTTCCCAATCGAATAGAGGACGTTGTAACGATATGTTCCAGCACCAAACTTCCTCAACAGCGGAACCAAAATTAGAAACAGGACCGACTTTAGTTACTGTAAGAGCAAAAATTCTAGGAAATTTAAGCTTAAGTTGGAAGGGCCCAGTCCACCTATCCAACCAAAAGCCGTTTAGGGATTTGGGCTTAATTGGGAATTAATTAATGAATTAAGGATTAAAAATTGTGGATTAGGGCTTAATTGGGGATTAATTAACGAATTAAGAATTAAAAATTGTAGATTAGGGCTTAATTGGGGATTAATTAATGAATTATGGTTTAATAATTAGGGATTAGAGTTTAATTATGGATTAATTAAAGAATTAAGGTTTAATAATTGAGAATTAGGGTTTAATTGTGGATTAGGGTTTCTAATAGGAATTCGAAATTGGGGAAATTTTAAAATTAGGGTTTGATTGGGATCCTGATTTGAGAATTAGGGTTAATTAACGAGATAATTGGCGGCGGCCGGTAGTGGGGCTTGGTTCGACTGGGAGCCATGGGACGACAACGCTGCAATAATCGACCAAGGCCGACACCGACGACGAAACAGACGACTAAAGGATGGTTCAACCAGGGTAGAGAAAACATACATGGATGCACCGCGGCCGGCAATGGAGTTCGGTTCGACGGTGGACAGGCAAAGCAATCTGGATGCACGGCGGCGCAACACGCCAATCTCGGTTGCGCGTGGCGGGGATGATGTTGCAGATCGCGATAGAAGCGATTAGGGATGTAGGAGGATGCTACCGATCATGGCAGGCAAAACAACCAGCGTATAAAACCGCCGACAGGCACGCTAACGACACCGGTGATGGCACTGGCGGCGGGGGGCGGAGGCGGCGCCGGCTGCAATGAATATTAAGGGTTGAATTTGTTAGGGTTTAGGAGAGTTGAGTATATTTGATTCTAATCTATTAAAAAATATTATAAAGTAACTATTAAATCTGATTTCTATTTTTAAGAGATAATTTTAATTATAATTTTAATCCTTTAGATTTTTAATTTTTTAAAAAAAATAATGGTGTTCAACGATGTTTATCATTAGTGATGTTTAAAAATGTTCGTCGTAAATTGTAGAATTTTCCAAAATATCACTTGAACGAGTAAATTACTGATACCGTCTGACATTCCTCTCCTCTCAAATATGATCAAAGATCAGTCCAAGCCAACCTTAAAATTTGAACCATGAATAATTTTCCTTTGAAGTTGTCCCCAAATATGATTCATACTCTCCAATGATTTCTCACATAATAAACATGTGTCTTCCATCACAATTCTCCATCTTATTAGTTGAGAGTTTTCTTTTAAGTAATCATCCAAGCAATGATGGAATGCTTTGGAATATGCTTAAAGAACCAAATAAGTTTTTGCCAACTTACCTTTTTCCTTCATCTCTCTCACATTTTCCCATACCCACCTACTTGTCACTATAAACCGATTAACCGAAGCATATAGGGCCATAGCTTGATCTCTCATTTTGAATAATTTTCTCAAGGTCCAGCTGAAGTGAAATTTAATTTTGACATCCAAAAAAAAATAGAATTCAAAATTCAAAAGATTTAAATCATATGTTAAATATCTAAATTCACTAAAAAGTTAGATGTCCAAGGTTTGAATTCCTTTAAAAACAAACATATTGTTCATTTTGTACATTAGAGTTAGATTCAAATATCTAAATATGTAATCTGCATGAATAATGCAAATTTGAATGATAAATATATGAGTGTTTCTATACATAACTGCTCCGAAGCTGCGGTGGAAAATAATTTTAATATCTAGACATACAATATTTAGATCCACAAAAATGAAAAATTTTAGGGTGAGGCAGCTTAGTGCGAGGCTAAAATGAGGTGGCTACATAAAATCTTACTATTTTGTAAGAATTTGTGTAAGGGCAAAGCGGGTAATAATATAGGTAACTACATAAATTCTTACTAATTGTTGTAAGAATTTGTGTAACTACATAAATTCTTAAAAATTAGTAAGAATTTGTGTAAATTCGCCTTATTTTAATTGCACCTTTAAAGTTCTTCACCCTAGAACTACCCAAAATAGATCGAATATCTACATATATCTGAATTGCCATCCTTAGTGGTGTCTTTTTCAATAACACTAAAAATATAAAACATGTCATTATTTTTACGGAGTCATTTATTAATTTTTAATATAATATTAAAATTCATTTTTGTTTGACACGTGACATTATAAGATATTCTCAAGTGTTAAATTCTAAAATATCATAAAATTATAATTATAATTTTGATCAAATGTGACATTTTTTAGTGTCAGCCGTTAACTTTAAAAAAGTAAAATTTAATTTTGTTTAGCATGTAGCACCGCACAATAATATTGTGAGACAATATCAAATAAGTGACATTATTTTTATGATGCTACATGTCAATATTTTAAAATAATTAATTTTACGCACACATGTATAGAACATCAAATCAAAACCATATTAAATACAAAGGAAAACTACACCGGTAGTTCTCAAATTATTACTATTTTTTTTATTTTGGTCCTCAAATTATGTTTTTCGGCAAAATCGTCCCTTCTGTTACATAGTTCTCATATTTTAGTCCCGACGTTAAATAGCTAACGATTTTGCTAACGTGGCATTTTTTTAAGAGGAGAGAGAAATGATTATTTAAAAAATGCCACGTCAATAAAACCGTTAGCTATATAACGTCGGGGGACCAAAATAGGAGAACTATGTAACAGAAGGAACGATTTTACCAAAAAACATAGTTTGGGGACCAAAATAAGAAAATGGTAATTGTTTGGGGACCATCGGTATAGTTTTCCCTAAAAACAATAGGGTATAATTAATTTTGTATTAAGATTAATAAATGACATAATGCCTATAAATGCACTCAACATTTTATTGAATAGTTATTTTGACTTCTATTTTTTTCAGATACACTTTCAGTTTTATCGTTTCATTTTAGTTCAAAATAGCCCTTCATTGGATAAAAACCATTAGCTGACTAATGGTCAACGCAGCATGCTAACTTGGCTTGGTACGATGAGGTGACACTTCGCCATGTCATCACTTTTTTTAAAAAAATATTTTTATTATATAATAAAATAGTAATATGTGTCATAATATCATTCGAAAAGAAGGATATAAAGTAGCTGAAATTAAACATTGGTTAGTTGGTCAAAGATAAACTAAATTTTAAATCTGGTTAGTTGGTTAGGTGTTAGGGTATTCAATTTTGAGACTCGGGTTAGAATCTCCTAAATTCCAAATTTGAGTTTTAGTTACTTTATGTCATTTGCAAGGTGCCACGTTATCATGATACGTCTTGCGTTAATCGTTAGTCAAATAATGGTTTCTATATATGGAGGGATCATTTTAACCTAAAATAAAATATTATGAGTAAAAGTAGATATAAAAAATAATGACCAAAGTGACTATGCAATAAAACGTTAGAGACATTTTTTTGACATTATATTTAATAAATAAATATTATCTTATAATCACACAAGACCATTAAAAAATAAATAACATACAAAAACAAGACCATGTCATCTATGAGCAGTGGCGGAGCTTAAAGTAGAGGTTTGGGAGGGTCAAAATAATTTTTTAAAAAAATTGGAGGCTTGAACGAAATTTTTTAAATTTTTTTAAGGGTTTAACTAAATTTTTTAATAATTTAGATAGATATAATCATAATTTTAAAAAAATTTAAGAGAGAGTTTAATTAAAAATATTCGAATTTTTGAAACTTAATATGAATTTTTAAAAATGTCAAGGGATCAAATTAATTTTTTTTAAAGTTTAGAGATGAAATTCAAATTTTTAAAAATGTTGGAGGGCCATGGCCGCTCTACAGTCCCGGCCTTGGGCAACAAGGGCGCCCTCAGGGTCCACCGCTCAAGGAAGTTATACGTTTTTAATTTTATTCTAATTATATTTGGTTTAATAGTCTAATTTTTTAATACTCGTTATTTAGGAGACAATTTTTTTTTATATTTGTTAATAGATGTTTAATTTTTTTCCAATATTTATTATTAGGGGCATACTCTTAAAATTCAACTTTTTTTCTAATACTTGTTATTATGGGCCATATTTTTTTTAATATTTGTTAATTTAGGCATACTCTTAAAATTCAATTTTTTTCAACTTTTGTTATAAGGGACCAATTTTTTCAATATTAGTTATTATGGACCAACTCTAAAAATTATTTTTTTTCGTTACTTGCTATTGGAGACAAAGATTTAAATAACAGCATACAACCGCAACAACGACCGTTACATGAGAATACCGATAGTGGCGGAGCCAGAATTTTCTTATAGTGAGGTCACGAGTGAAGTATGAGGTATTAAAGATTTCTATACCACAAGAATAAGCATTGTTGACTCCATACCTCAACAAATTAAGTGTGGTCAAATTGAATATTTCTTATGAAAAAATCTATATTACCTCCTTGAAAACCCCATACCCCAACAAATCAAGTGGGGTCAATTACACCCCCAATTTATATACTACATCCGCCCATGGGTAGCAACACCATCTGAAATTGCAATACCCGCAACTATTATGTCGACAATAGCGTATGTTATTAAGAGACTTCACAACTGCAATAATCGCAGTGACTGAAATAGCATTTATAATGTCTGCAACTACAATAAAATTTAACATGACTCTAAATACGATCGTAACCGTAATTTAAATTTTTAATTTGAGGCACATTTTTTATATTCGTCCTAGGTCACCAAAAGCTTAGGACCGCCCCTGCCCCTCTAGTCCCATAGAGGTTTCTTCTCTGTCGATAAAAATTTGTTTTATGAAATTATAATAATGTAAAACAATGCTGTTTTTAGAAAGAAAGAAAAATTATAAAATTTCAAAAAAAGGAATTATAAAGTTTTATGAAATTATTAAAATGATTTTTTTAATATTTTAATGTTAAATTTTTACGTTTTTTTAACCTAACAAATGTCCTAGTAGAAAAGCGGATGATGTTAATCCTAGCAGACACGAGTTTAAATTATTTTGTTTGTCAAAGATTTAAAAATATATATGAACATATACTACCTTGGAATTACTTTTAGACCATTCAAAAAATATTTTATGTTTTTCTAAATTTTTTAGAAATAAATTTTAGGAAATTATAGAAATATTTCATATAAATTTTAAAAATAAAATTATAAAAAACCCGGAAGTTGTCAAAATATTTAAAAAAAATACTTGTTTGCATTATTATAATTTCAGGAAAAGTATTAAACTTTTTATATACTCTAGATAGTTGATCGAAGCAATAACCCGATTTTGTGGTACAAATGATACATTGCCTAAAGTTCAGTGATGCATGGTGTAATTTCCCTTAAAATTTAACTTCTTTTAACTCAAAATTAACTCAAAAGCTGAAAACGACAAATATAAATAAATAAAACTAACATATGATTGCCAAATGATAAACCTTGATTAAACAAAGAGATTTTTTTTTCTTTGAATCAGATTAAACAAAGAGTTAGGTGATGATCGAGGAAGCACCGAGCATCAAAGGCCAATGAATTTTCAATATTTCACTCTACTTTTCTTTGCTCCGAAGTCGATTATTCATTATTCAAACACGTGAAATTCGCAGGGAAATTTCATATTCAATCGGCTGATTGAGCAAGGCGTCCTACTTTTTTCAATTATTGTACTGCAATTGTCTGCTCTCATTTCATACGCCTTTTAATTAGTTGAGAGTTGTTAGAACTAACAACCCTCTCTCTTTTTCATCTCAATTACTTGCCTCCGCTTTCTTTAGTGGTTGTTGCAATGGCTTACGATAAAGAGCTGGCGGCCGCCATTAAAGCTGCCTCCCTCGCCGCTCGTCTCTGTCGGGTAATTTGTTTCTCGCCAAAGGAAAAAACATGTTTTCTCCGCATATTTTGTTCTGGGTTTTTAATGCTTTGCTTTTTTCTTGAGATTTGGCTATTGAACTCATTTTGTAATGGCTATTTTCAGTATGTATGGTTTTGCTTTACTTCTAATGTTATGAGTATTGAAATCACAAAATTATATCTCACTTTCTAGTCGAAATTTTTGGGTTTTCTTGAGAATTACCATACTTTATATCAAAAGCTGCTGCTTCTTTTGATTATGTAAACCTGAATTTGAAATTATGGGTATTTTCTTTTCTTTTATGTTCAGAAAGTGCAAAAGGCTTTGATTCAATCAGATGTTCGATCAAAAAGCGGTAGGCATCAAAGTCCCGTAACTGTTGCCGATTATGGTACGTTTCTTCAACTTTCTTGCACCTTAATCACTCGTTGACTTGCTAGTTTGGGTAATTCTACAATGAGGCCCCTAGAGTGCAGCTAAAATGAGTCGGATTCTTATACAAATTCTTATTAGGTCATAAATTCTTACTTAATGTAAAATCTACACAAAAAATTAAGTTATAACATAAAAACTTATGTAATTATCTAAAATCTTACCCAATTAATAATAATTTCGGTTCTACCTAAATTATTATCTAGTTCTACATAAATTCTTACCAAAATAATAAAATTTTATGTTGGCCGCATTTTAGCCGTACCCTAATGATGCCGCACCTTAGCCTTTCCCAAAATTCTTTTCACATGCCTTTTTGGTGTTCGCATTATTAAGAGAATTATTGAGAGAAACAACTATGTGGATTGTAAAACGGATACTGGGGACAAAAAACCAATTTAAACACTTTTGGATTTAAATTTGTTTAAAGATAAGCTTGCGTAGATACAGTTATAGTTTATGAACTAATTTTATTTAGTTTTAGTATATCTTCTATTTTTCCTTGGTTGAGTTCTTTAATCCTTTTCATGTATAGTCATATTCTCATTATTTAGTTTATCTAATACACTGTATAAATGAGCTGTTTAATTGTTACCTGCATTTCCTAATTTGTTTTACTAGGAAATTTACATAGTAGTTTGATGTTTCCTAGCTGAATTAAGAAAAATTTTGTAATGGTGGATTAAAAGGCCATAGTTAATCTAAAGCGGTAGTATGTGGTGCTTTATTTCATGATCATTGTTCTGTAATTTATGTGGTCCGACTTTTCATTTTTGTTAAAGTAATCATATCTAGCACCTTAACCTATGTCTTACACTATAGAGATATGACTTTTAAGGATCTTCTAAATGCATGAAAAAACTTGGAAAAATTTAATCATAATTGTATCGAACACATACCTATACTCGACACTCATACGCTGGCACCAAGTCCGAATAAAATATCCTAAAACATGTTTGCCTACTCAATTGCCCCTTCATGTTTAGCTTTCCTCTAATGTAATCTGCTCTTTCCATGCATGCCAAATCTTAATTGAGTACTTGTGTGTTTCCTTGACATGTTTTTAAACATTAAAACTTTCATCAGGCTCACAAGCATTGGTTAGTTTTGTGCTGCAGCAAGAATTTCCGGGTGAATTCTCATTAATCGCCGAAGAGGTAAAATTCTATATGCTCTGGAAAATGGTTGTAGGTAGGGTTAGTAATGGTAATGGAGTAGGACAGGTTGGAGATTGCCTCATCCTGTTAAAAAATTTTACTAAAAAATTTAATATTATAAAGGGTTTTATTTTGATGCACAAGCTGTGTAAATTTTTTTTACACAATCCTTTTATAAAATTTAAAATCTAAATCACAAACCCTAGCAACCTAAACCCTAAGCCCTAAACTCTAAACTCTAAATTCTAACCATAAACCTTAAATTATATATCCTACATACTAAACCCCTAAACCCTAACATAAAACCCTAAACCCTAAACCCTAAAATTAAAGGGCTTGTGTAAACTAAAGTTTACACAGCTTGTGCATCAAAGTATTTTCCTATTATAAAATATATATTTGCGATTTATTTATGGGTTTTATTTTGATGCACAAGCTGTGTAAATTTTTTTTACACATTCCTTTTATAAAATTTAAAATCTAAATCACAAACTCTAGCAACCTAAAACCTAAGCCCTAAATCCTAAACTCTAAATTCTAAATTCTACCCATAAACCTTAAATTATATACCCTACATACTAAACCCCTAAACCCTAACCTAAAACCCTAAACCCTAAACCCTAAAATTAAAGGGCTTGTGTAAATTAAAGTTTACACAAGCTTGTGCATCAAAGTATTTTCCTTTATTTATTATATTATACATAAGTTTTTAGTATTTTTATAATATAATTATGGATTATATTTTGATACACAAGCTGTAGAAAAAATTTACCTAACCCTTAATATTTAAACTATAGAATCTAAAACTTAAATTCCTAATCCTAACACCCTAAATTCTAACCTTAAACCTTACATTATACACCCTACAACCTAAACCCCTTAATCTTAAACCCTAACCTAAACCTCTAAACTCTAAAATTAAAAGGCTTGTGTTTAGTTTACACACACTTGTGTATCAAAGAATTCTCCTATAATTATTATATGGGTTTTATTTTGATGCACAAGCTGTGTAAATTTTTTTTACACATTCCTTTTATAAAATTTAAAATCTAAATCACAAACCCTAGCAACCTAAAACCTAAGCCCTAAATCCTAAACTCTAAATTCTAAATTCTACCCATAAACCTTAAATTATATACCCTACATACTAAACCCCTAAACCCTAACCTAAAACCCTAAACCCTAACCTAAACCCCTAAACCCTAAAATTAAAGGGCTTGTGTAAACTAAAGTTTACACAAGCTTGTGCATCAAAGTATTTTCCTTATTATATATAGAAGGAAAATACTTTGATGCACAAGCTTGTGTAAACTTTAGTTTACACAAGCCCTTTAATTTTAGGGTTTAGGGTTTAGGGTTTTAGGTTAGGGTTTAGGGGTTTAGTATGTAGGGTATATAATTTAAGGTTTATGGGTAGAATTTAGAATTTAGAATTTAGACTTTAGAATTTAGGGCTTAGGTTTTAGGTTGCTAGGGTTTGTGATTTAGATTTTAAATTTTATAAAAGGAATGTGTAAAAAAAATTTACACAGCTTGTGCATCAAAATAAAACCCTATATAGAATATATAAAACATATGTATGTATGATTTTAGTATATAATCTAAAAGTATTTTCTGTTTAGGATTCGAATGATCTTCGCAAGGATGGTGCCGGGACAATAGTAGAGAGAATTACCGAACTTGTGAATGATTCTCTAACTAGTGATGGATCATACAATGTTACTTTATCCCCAGAAGATGTTCTTAAAGCCATTGACAGTGGCAAATCTGAAGGTGGTTCCCAGGGTCGACACTGGGTTTTGGATCCTGTAGATGGTACTAAAGGGTGAGTAAGCTCCAAAACTTAGTACTGTATCTCACATGAGAAGTTACTGTCCGATATAGTAATGATTCATGTACACTTAGATTCTTTTTTTTATTCGAACACCGTCATTCATATCGTATCTGACATGAGTACACAGATTCGACTTTCAAAAGATCCTTCAAATATATAGGAATATTTAAATTGGACATACCTATATCGGATATATATGTTATCTGTATATGATTTTCACATTTGAGTTATGCTTTCTGATATTTGACATTAGATTTGTAAGAGGAGACCAATATGCAGTAGCGTTGGCTTTGCTAGACAGAGGAAAGGTCGTTTTGGGTGTGCTGGCTTGTCCAAATCTTCCATTAACTTCCACTGGTGTTGCCGATCCACAGTGTCAAAATAATGAAGTTGGCTGCCTTTTCTTTGCCGAAGTAGGTGGAGGAACGTATATGCAGCCGCTTGACGGTTCTTTTACGGTCAAGGTCATTGATGATTAACCATAATTCGGGCTTCAAATTGCAGTTGCAGATATTTTTTTATTGAATCACATTTGTATGTTATTCAGGTGCAAGTAAGTGGTGTTGAAAATCCTGAAGAAGCATCATTCTTCGAGTCATATGAAGCAGCACATTCCATGCATGATCTATCTAGTTTAATTGCCCAAGTACTCTCTCTCTCTCTCTCTCCTTCACTCCCATATATACTCGGTTTTATCTTTGGATAATGTAGTGAAAAAATATTGAGATTGAAACAGAAACTTGGGGTTAAAGCAGCACCTATTAGAATGGATAGCCAGGTAAAGTATGGGGCTCTTTCCAGAGGAGATGGAGCCATATATCTACGCTTTCCTCGCAATGGGTATCGAGAGAAAATATGGGATCATGCTGCTGGGTCTATTGTTGTAACTGGTATGGGAACTTGACCTGCACCCACCCTTATATAACACTTTATGATGAATTCTATTTGTGATTCATCATTTACAGAAGCTGGGGGAGTGGTCACGGATGCTGCAGGGAACCCATTAGATTTTTCAAGGGGAAAGTATCTCGATCTGGATACCGGTATCATTGTTTCCAATCACAAGTTGATGCCATTAGTCCTCAATGCAGTTAGAGCATCCCTAGAAGAGAAATCCAAGCCTCTTCACTAAACTGGTTGAGAACTAGCTGTTTCATCTCTTTCCTAGTAATCCTTGTCCCTGCCATCCATTGTTAAGTACATGTACATTTTAAAACCCATTAATTCAGTTTAGTTGGTTTTTGTAATCATTTTTGAAAAGTAATATCCAATGTTGACATTTGCAATCTTATTTGCATTCGGAGTCCCTTGACAGTGTGGCATAATTATCCTTAATAACAGAGTAGTAGCATGAAGAATTGCCGGGCATGATCTAAGTATGAAGCATGTCCTAAATAATGTGAATACAAAGCAAAACCATGTTCACAATGGAGCATGAAATCTTCCCGATTTGATATCCCCGTTGGGACATGTAGGCACTTCAATTTTCATCATCTCAACACCCCGGAAAAAAGAAAAGCCGAGTTAGAGATTCTCAGGCTATGTTACTCAGAAAGAAATCTCTTTACAGTTAAGGCCTTGTCCATAGTCACCACCCTCTAGGGCTACTGTTCATATGGAAAGGTGAGATTTTCAAAAATAAGAGTAACCCTGTTTTGCAGCCAAAAAAAGTTCATGACTTACAGTTTTACAGCTTTTGCTACTTCTGAATTTCCCCTGTGAGGAAATAAAATCTTTTAATGGGTCAAATATGCATGTCTTCAAGCATGATAAATAGCAGGTTTAAAAAGATACTAATATGTACAATCCTGAGCAAGAAATTAGACCAAGTATCTACAATTTTTCAAGAGCACACATGGCAACATATGTGACATTCAGATTTGCTAAACAATATACAGCAGGAGGAGGCTAGCTATGCAACAAACAGCCTTAAATACTCTAAGCTCACTTCTTTCTTTCCTATCAATGTGAAAACTGTACCTTTGTATAGAAATGAAAACAGCGACGATAGTTGGATTGTAAGATTGACTAGAGTGCCTTATCTTCTAGCCATCTTTGTCATTTTCACTATCCTGCAAAACGACACCCCTCACGTTTGCCCTGTCCACCAAATTTAAGTCATTGGTATTGACTGATTCAGTGTAATCATGTATCTTAATAAGAATAATGAAAAATACCTGCGACGTGCAGGTACAGCACGTTTAGTCACTTTTGCTGGGCCAGGGTCCCGAGCTGCCTGTTTGTCTAGTGTCCAGATTTAAAAGAGAAAAAAGGAAGGAGGCAAAAACAGTTACTCGTGAAACCAATTCCAAGACAGCTCAAATTTAGGGAAATAGAAAAAATAAAAACAGAAAATTAAGAAAGCCAAACTATTAGCAAAAAGATTCTTAGAAAGAAAGATAAACTTTCAAAGATTTGGGAAGTAGAGATAACTGAAAGAAAGTGAGAGATTGTCACTATCCCCTTCTCCCTTCGAACAATCAATTAAACTCATTGGTTTCTAACAAGTACCTTGCTACAATATGGAAGCTTATTAATCACGTTTTACTAATTTGACAGTCCACAATTACATTCCTTTTGACAAAGTATCTTGGTAATATTGATTTTACTATATAAGCATACTTCCAACTTTTGGGAGCCACTCTGATTGCAAACCTACCATCCCAGTTTCTTTCATTCTTTTTTCAATAAAGAAACTACTATCCAGATTCCATTGTGAAAATAATCTCAACATTTTCAAAAACGAACTAAATCATATAGTAATGAATTCACTGGTGAACTGAAAATACAAAATTAACCAACGAAACCTGAAAAACCACAAAAGCATTTCACAGAAGTAAATGCAACATTTACCTGGGGAATTTTGGCCACTCGTTATTAAAGGAGCAGAAACATCTGCTTTGTCTAATGAATTCATCGTCCTTTGTAACTTTTGCCTCTTTGAATTTAGCTCGAATTGGCTCTGAGTAGTTTCGTTTTTTTCCTGATAAATAGAAAGACTATTTACAATAATATCATTCATTATAGCTACATAGTGAAGAACTTTAAAAGTATTAATAAAAATACAGCAAATGCCAGCTTAAAAACACAAATGCTACCAGAAGGATAAGCACTTGTACATCTATCTTTGCTTAAGTATAGCAAAACCAAAACGGATTATATTTCAAAAAGGGGAGTTTCAAGAAAAGAAGCATGAATACCTTTTCAGCTGACAACACTTTTGTCAACTGCAAACAGCGCTCTTGTTCTAAGAGAAAAACAAAAAGGAAACAATATTAATTCCAGAAATCAGAGATATCATCTCATCAAAAACACTGAAGAAATCCATTTTTTAAAAAATAAGGTGAAAATATTTGTAACTAATCGCAAACGATAATATGTCTCAATACATTTCCTAGTAATATTTACCTAAGAAAATTTAAATAATGTACATAGAACTTGCTATAAATGTGAAAGTTCAAAGGGTTGAAGAACATTGAGTATATTAATATATTATTATATACATACTTGCAAAATATTAAGATTTTTTTTGGAGTTTGTAACCCCTTGGAGAAAAGGCAATTGTTGTTGAATATGAGGTTAAAAAATCTCACCTTAATGAGGTACACATAATGGAGACTCCTAAGTTTAAATATATCACATAAAAATTGTTGGACGCTTTTGAATTCTATGTGCAAGACACTTGAATTATTGAAATTAAAAGAAAATTTTGCCAAACAAGTAAGATACATATCTCAAACGCATACCATAGTCCAAAACAAAATCCTGATGCCCGTAACAAAAAAGTGTTTCAACTTTCAAGCAAAAGTCAAAGCATGATATCCACATAATGCGAAGTGTGTGTAGATTAGTAAGTAATAAATGCATGTGTAATTAATAAATCATTTTCTCATCTAGCCTTGATTTCCATACATGTGAAAATCAGGGGAAGGCAATAATATCCAGGCAAAACAAATTTAGGCATAGATATTAAGAGCATAAAAACGAAGAAATAAGGCAGTTAGCTCCACGACTTATTAGTTGCTCTTTTGAAGGGTTTCAACTTCAAATTGCAGAAACTTCACTTTCTTTTCTTTCACATTGACAATAAAACATGGCTGGAATTGTACAACCAACATCTAAAATAAATGCACTTTAAAGAAATATGCACGTGTAAGTGAGGAATTTGCACATAGAGAAGCAATTCCAATACCCCCCCCCCCCCCCAAAAAAAAAAAAAGATCCATTGAGAAGATACTGCATAGATAATGTTTTCCCACATTGCATTACGTGCCATAATGGTCGACAGCTTACAAAATCGGCATACCCTACAGACCTATCTAGTTTCCATAATAAGGATTTCAAAGGGAAAAGGGTTACTTTTCAAACCACCAAGCATCTTAAATTCTATAGCGGGTCAAACCTTCCGTACAAGTCTAAAACATCAGCCCGAAAAACTAATAACCCCTTAAAACCAGACAACCCTTTACATTAACTGATGATAGAAGTTGCAAATTATTAAACATTATATATATTCCTCTAACTAAACAATAAAAGTCAGTTACCAAGATACTGTAAGGTTTTTTTTCAATTGTTTATCTTCCTTCCAATGGTGTTTGCAAACAAGGAACATTTTAGAATAGGACGTGTCTCAAAATTATAAGAAATAGTATCGGTTAACTAAGAATAAAGATAGCAAGAAACTGCTATAAAATTTCTTACAGAAAATATAGAAGAGAATATGACATAGGATTCAAAGAATGAGCAAAGAGAATAGGACCTTGCATAAATAGATGTTGCAAGCCTCTAAATGCTTTAAAAAGTTCCAGTGAAAGAGTAGCCATAGCATCAGAAGCAGAAGAACCAGTAAGTTTTGTAAGAGAAAAGGAAATCCGAGGCATTCCTTTTGATTTCTGAGCAACTAACTTTGCAGATTTAGCATCTGAATCACAGAAAGAACAGATATCACAACGATTGAACTTTGTTTGCAAATTCTCTTTTTCTTAAACCCAAAAGGTTTACATTTGATACAAAATCATTGCAAAGTGGAAATTGGAAAAAATAATTCAATCCTCTTAAGTTTAAATTTCTTCATCCTTCCAAGCAAGTCTAGTTGGAAGCCCTTCCCAACACACTAGCCAGTGCTTCCAAAGGGGATTTCAAGAGATAAACATCGAAGTTGCCACTATAGTATTTCTCAGTCTTTAATGTCAACATTGCAGTTCAATTTTGTTGGATATGGCCACCATACTTATTTCAGTCAATTTTTGGACAAAAATTAACAACATAATAGATATGAGATCACTAACCATTACCTAGGGTACTTTTCATGAAATTGATAATAAAAATTGGTGATATAAAATACAAGAAATGGTGCATCAATAATTGGCATTACACATTTCATTTTTACTGTGCAATTTCATATCATAAATGTTCTTTATCCAAAATCTATGTGAAGTGTGTAAACGGAACATCCACCTCCAAATATTCTTATTTTCAAAAATATAAAATAAAAATATGGTTGAAGCCAAAAGAAATTGAAATGAATAAGCAAAATTCAACAATAAAATAGCCAACTTGGGAAACTAGAAACTCAAAATTTGCAGCTAAAACAAGAGGTTTCACAGATGGTCAAATAGAGCAAATAAAAAAGACCATTATTGCTTACCATTTGAATCAGGCAGTGCTTCCAAGAGAAGCTTTACATCCTCAGACTTAATGGAGGCTACCATATAGTGAATGAAGTCAGACCAAGAGCCGCCTATTCCAACACTGTCCCTCTGCACATTAAACCATTATTAACAAAATTAAAAACAAATAAAGAATTCAGTAAATAAACCCATGAAAGCAAAAGAAAAAGAAGACCATGTCATCAAGCTGCGAAACGGAGCGTACGGACTCCCAAGTGGTGTGGCGGAAATCAGAGACGCAAATCCTTAGGTGAGATGAATCCGGAGAATGAACGTAGAAAACGAACCCGCTTGATTGGCCCAAACCCGAATATGAACCCCTCCATTCGACCTTGGGTTCGCCGAATATTGGCTCAAATTCTTCCAACACCGCTGCCATGTAGCTGGCGATAAATGACTAGAGAGGAAGGGTTGGGTTTGGGGATTTCTCAAGAAGTTTAAGTTCTGTTTGTTTATCAAAGAAAATGTAGGAAAACTGAGGAGAATTTTAAATTTTTTTCTTCTGAATCCTAAATATTACTCATAAGTTTAGTACCGGACAAGTTTCTTGCCTCCACTTTATAAACTTCATACCCAGTCAAACGCGAGAAAGTGAAATCTCTCCTCTTATTTTTATTTTGGAAGAATGACTTTTCTGGTCTCCAACTTTTACAGTTTTATCATTTTAACCCTTAGATTTTTTCTACACCTCTTTCCGACATCGAACTTTCATTTAACCCTTAAATTTCAGTTTTTATCAGACGGAAAATAAAGTAGATTTTTTTTAGATAAAAATCATCTGCCACTTTTCGGTACCCCTATTTATGCTCTAACACTAAAAAAATACTACAAAATTAAATTTCAATATCTAACTCTATATTCTATATCATAAACCCTACACCCTAAAAAATACACCCCGCCTTATATTCCTTATACCCTAATTATAAATCTTAACCTAAAACCTTAAACCTAATTTTAAGTGTGGGACATAAGTAAAGCCACCGAAAAGGGTAGAGGTTTTCCATCCTGATTTGTTATGCTGACATTATTTTTTTGCTAATATAACTAATGTCATTTATTTTATATTTTATTATCTAAAATTTATTCACATTAAAAATTTGCAAAAAAAATAATATTACTAAAAATATGAAATAGTAAAAATATTGAAAATGTATACAAATAAAAATTATAAAAATAATTAAAAGTTATAAAAATATTAAATTGGAAAATCATAAAAATATTATAGAATAACAAAAAAGCATAAAGTTAAAATTATCCCCCAACGTTTGAACGTTTTGTCACTTTAGCCCATATTCTATTTTTGGAGCATTTAAGCTCTAACATTTCAATTTATGTCAAAATAACTTTATTTGGATAGAAATCATTAGTTGACTAACAGTTAATTTTTTTTGTTGATGTGGCACATCTATGTGGATTGGATTGATGACATGGCATGACCACGTGTAATTATTAATATTTTTTATTAAATTAATTAAAATCAATCTGATGATGACACATGACATTATCCGATTGGTTTAAAGACAAAGAAAAAAAATCAAAATTTTAAAAAATATTTAGTGAGAATTAAACCCAAACCTTATGCATGGAGAACTAAACACCTAACCACTAAGCTAAACAACTATTTAAAATTGTAATTGTCACTTATTATATATTCATTATCTCATGTTTTAAAAAGTGAAGAAGTAAAAAATCGTGGTTAAGGAAATTGAAGTATATTTTACCACCAAATCAATTAGGTACCTTCAATTTGCTATTACAAAAAATTAAATTTAATTAGTTTAAATTGTGATTATTTTAATTATAACATAAATTAAAGTATATTTATGAGACGGTCTTTTTTATCTAATATAATATTTTTAAATTATTGAGAATATATTTTTTAAATTTATTTCTAATATCTAATATTTGAGTTTTTTAATTTTAATTAAATATTTGGCACCAATATAAAAATAATTTTAATTAGTTTATTTGTCTTTTCATCCAAGAGTATTGAGTTCGATTCCTCTTACTCACTACTTTTTATTTCTTCATTTTTAAAATATAAAAATAGATATAATAAGTGATAATTAAATTCACTTTTAAAATATAAAGATAGATTTAATAATAGGTAATTAAACTTTAAAATAGTAGCTTAGCTTGATGATTAAGTGTTTACCCTTCCATGCATAAGGCTTGGGTTCAATTCCCACGAAATACATATTCAAATTTTGCATCTTTCCTTTGTCTTTAAATCAATTGGATGATGCCATGTGTCATTATCATATTGGTTATAATTAATTTAATAAAATGTTTAAAGTTACATGTGGACATGCCACATCATCAATCCAATCCACATGAACGTGCAACGTTAGCAAAAAAAATTGATTGTTAGTCAATTAACCAAATAAGACTATTTTGACATAAACTGGAACATTAGGGATTTCAATGCTCCAAAAATAGAATAGGGGCCAAAATGACCAAATTGTCAAACTTTGGAGGCTATTTTTAACTTTATGAAAAAAAAATGTTGGGTTTTATGGTGCTCGATTCCTTCAACCGTTCTTACTCGCCAAGTGTGGAGAAGTTGGATAATTGGTTGTTTTAGTAGGAGGTGAAAATGGACAATAAGACATAAGAAATTATAGTGGTTCAACCTTCAAACCAAGATTTACATCCACTACCTTAGCTCCCCACTAAGGATTTCAACAAATTCACTCTAGAATTTCGTCCCCTTTTCTCGACTTAGGAGGAAACTGTTACAACGATTAAGCTAACTATCCTTAGCTTAATCAAACACTCTCTTACAAGAGAAATTCTTAAGCAAACTTGAAATCCCTCTAATAGGTGTTTGTTTGCACTATAAAGCTCTCACCCAAAACCTACACACTTGAGCAAATTTAACAATATTAAGCTCACCAGTGTTGTCTAAGCAATGAATTTACAATTAAAGCTCTAGACACAATTTCTCATCATAATGTTGTAACAATTGAAGCATTAGTCTTCTCTTGATACTTGGAGGTCCCTTTTATACTTCCAAATGAGTTTGTAGCCGTTGAGGACCGTTGGGGATGTTTTGGAGCAATTGGAGACTTTATTTCCCACATTAATTGCAGTTTTTAGTGTTGTTCGTTTCGGAACAGTCGAGCCCGTATCGGAACGGCCTTCTTCAGAACTAGCCGTTGAAGTCTGATGCAATAGGTCGTATTGAAACGCATATGGCCATTTCGAAACCCTTCTAGACGTATCGAAATGGTTACAACTCATTTCGGTATGAGTGACAGTTAGGCTGCAAATTAAATTACCATTGGGAAATAGCCGTTGGGGATTTTGACCGTTGAGGTCTTTGCCACATAGGCGTATGAAAACGGCGAAGCCCGTATCGAAACGCTATGTAAAAATCTTCACCCAGATTAAAGCTCATTTCAAAACAGACATAGTTGTATCGAAACATTTTGAAACTATGAATGGTTGTTTCGAAACGCCTAAGGGTGTTTCGAAACACCTGGGTGGTTTTGTAAAGTTTGG
Organism: Hibiscus tridactylites; assembly: GCA_958450335.1. Lineage (NCBI taxonomy): Eukaryota > Viridiplantae > Streptophyta > Magnoliopsida > Malvales > Malvaceae > Hibiscus > Hibiscus tridactylites. The sequence continues at coordinate 76,070,097 of OY288279.1, forward strand.
CTTTAGAAAACTCTTCAAAACCTCTTAAAACAATCCTCAAACATATTTTTAAGTTGTTTGGGCTTAAAGACACTTTTGAAATCTTTTCAATTTAGTCTAAAACTATTTTGATATAATAAAACCACCTTGAAAAATTGTTTGGGATTCTCCCCCTTTTATTTAAAAATTTGAATAAGAGATTTCAAAAATTGAAAGAAGTTAAAGCTCCCCCTATTCTCTTTAAAATGCAATTTTTCAAACAACTTCTCCCCCCTTTTTGTTATATCAAAAAGACTTTAAATAACCTTAAGTTCAAAATAACTTAGGATGTTAAAAAGAATGACAAAAATAAGAGTTTTGGTTTTAAAATTGGCCCCCTTACTCAAAGCATCATCAAAAGATGTTAGTCTAACACATGATAATCTAGTTGAATTAAAAGAAAGTAAATTGACTTAAGCAAATAAAAACAAATAGATTTTACCAACACTTGAATTCCAAGGGAGGATGTGAAGCCTTTGTAACACCCCAATTTTGGGCTTAGAAGTTTAGGGTCTGAACCGGACTGGTCTGAGAGGCGGTTCGAATATAAAAGGAGGTTTTAGGGAAAGCCTAGTTCGGGATGCTTTAAAAATATAGAAAAATATCTAAAAATCATCATTTAATATATATATAAGAGAGTAGTGAAATCAATTTTACAAAATTAGGTTTGAAAATACTACATTTCAGTGTAGTGACCAAAATGCGATTTTTGTAAAGTTTAGTAGTGACTGTTTTGTAAAGGATTAAAACTTTGAATCTTTAAGGAGCTAATTTACCCAAAATGTTTTCTCCAGATTTTTCCTTAATTTGGGTGATTTAATTAATGTTTTAATAAAATAAAAGAAAAGGAAAACTACTTTTTGGATTTTCATAACTACCTTTTCCTAATTTTCTCTCATTCCTTTTCTCTCAAAATCCCATCATTCAAACACATTTTCTCCAGAAAAATTCACATTGATCTTCACTTCAATTGATGAGATTTCAATCATCTATTGGTTTCTAATCAATCTTGCATCAAATCCTTTTGATTTCCACATTGAATTTTCATGGAATTTGGCCCAAATCAAGGAGAAATCATCATTTAGAGGTAAGAATGTTATTCTCCTCTAAATACTCAGTTCTTTATTGAAATTCCCAAGTTGTCAATCCTTTATTAAAGTTTTATAAATGGATTTAATGTTAGAAACTTGATTTTGGCTTGAAACTCAAGATTTGAAAGAGATCTTGAAGATTTTCGTTGTAATTGATTGGGCTCTGTTTTGAGATAGTTCTTTAATGTATTTTGAATGTCTAATGATGTTAGAAATGAGGTTTTATCAATCTAATCCCGAATAGGTTGTATTTCCTAAGTTTTTGCTTATGAAAATGGTGGTTTTTGAGGTGTTCTTGGTGTTCTGTTATAGCTGGAGGTATAAGGACGAGTTTAGGTTTATTTTAGATGTTAATTGATGTTTAGAAATGGTTAGAAGTGATGGATCTTGGCTGGGTTAAGTTTTGGAAGAGTTTGGAGGTGTTTTCGGTTGTGTTTGGTAGCCGAAATGTTTGTTTTGGGTAGAGCAGCGAGTTTAGGAGTGTTGGCTGAAGATTTCAATGCATGATGATGCATTAATCCTATGCTTTGATGTGTCTAAAACAGGGGAGACATCTTCGGACACTTTTGGAGTTGATCCGGAAGCTAATTGGCGTTTCGGCAAGCTAGCGAAACGAAATCAGTGAGTGGAGTTCGTTTTCTAGCTTGAAACGGTTATTTGGAGGTTTTGGGAGCTTAGTTTAAGTCTAAACAACATAGCTAAGCTCAAGAGTAAGTTTTCGGAAAAACTCCCTCGGATGTGCTAGGTTATGGTTTGATGCATTGGTTATGAAATGCATGTTTAATTACTGTTTTGAAAGCATGTTTTAGCATGATTAATGCTGGTTTTGAAAGTCATGTATTGAAGGATGCTCCAGGTAAGAGATCCTTGGTTTGTCATGTTATTAATATGGTTATGATGCATGGAGATGCATGATGATAAGTGGCTTTGATTAATACTTTAAAACAGTGAATTGATGATGGTATTTGATGTATATTGGCAAGTGATGAAATGGTTTTAAAGTACTTGAATCGGATATAGTTAGCCGACTATAGGATTGGGTGCACCGTAAGTAAAGTCGCCTTGGATGTTTAGGGGTTGTGATTGTATCATAAGCTCCATCCAAGTACCCTAACGATTGAGGTAAGATCACAACGGTGGTTGTAAATTCCGTGTGTGGATCTTGTATTATGTGTCCCTTACTCTCGTTAGTGGAATTATACAACTACCGATGAGTGGTGTTGAGGGGTTGAGATTGTATCGTTATACTCCACCACGGGTGTCACATCAATGAAGGGATTGCTCTTGAGTGTGAACCTTGTGTAGTCCGGCAGTGTGTATGAAGAGTGTGGGACAACCCTTGTAATCCGCGTATCCGATTGTGTCTTGTGTTGAAATGGTTATGAACTATCACTTGAAAGCCAATATAACGTATTTAAATGTAACTAGCATGAGATGCTTGAAAAGGATGCAAGGTAGCATGAGAAAGAGATGAGCATGTGGTTTAAAAGCTTTGTTAAAAGTGTTTTCTAAAAATTAATTATTGTATTGGTCTTATTTAGAGCATGCCTCACTAAGCATTTGTGTGCTTACGCTCTCTTTTACCAATAATGCAGATAATTGAGGTGCTTCGGGCATCAAGGAAGCTAAGTTCATCCAAATAAGTCCAAGCTCACGTATGGTGAAGTTTTCAAACACTATTAGTTTTGATAAAATTGGCAATGGGAACCTAAATTTTGTTTTGGGAGATGTGTTGAACTCCCTAAGGTTGTGGCATGTTTGCCTTTGCTGGTTTGAATTGTAAATGGCCTTTAAATGCTTGTTTTGAGATTTGTTTGTCTATTGGGTTTTGATAATAGGAAGCATGCCTCTAAAAATGTGAGATTTCTTGTTTGATGATATGAATGTGTTAGGGTGATCTAAATGTGTACCATTTATGTATGATGATTTGCTGGAATGATTAGAGAGTCATTAGGTTGAGTTTGATTGGGTTTATGCATGAAAACCATATTTTGCTGCTGAATCTGGGCAAACCGTATCGAAACACCCTCTAGTGTTTCGAAACGGGGGCCTGAAATGGCCTTCGTGTTTCGAAACACTAAGGGATGTTTCGAAACGATTTGGCTACTGGAAGGCCTCGTTTCGGAACCAGTCTCGGAACCAACCCGCGTATCGAAACGGTCAACACCGTTTCGATCCTCGTTTCGATACAGAAGGTGGAAGTTCCGAAACAGGTGACCGTTGGGCACTGATTTGAGTGGTGTTGAAGTTTGCAAGCTTTACATTTTAGTCCCGAATGTTGAAGTTGAAATTGCTTGAGTTGAAGACGTCCTTTTAAGATGAAATTTGACAGAGAAGCATGTAATATGACTAATTTCATATTGGTAACATTAAAATCAATAAAGACCCTCTAATTTATAGAAATTACATTTTTGGTCCCTTAACTTATATTATGTGCAATTGAGTCCCTATTTGTTATCCGATCGATGTGCCTTTCTCAAATAAGTTTTACGGGAACTCACTTAGGGTTAATGTGCCTCTAGACAAGATTAAAAAGAAAAAAAAAGGGTTGTGAATCAAGGTTGACTTTCGGGTTGACTTTGGTTTTCCCGTGTAATCTTCGTAGTTCGGGTTAACCGTCTAGGCCGGGCTAAGGGGGTTACAGCCTTCCTTCTTCAAGTGTTATTCCGTGTGTGCATGGAGCTTCCCCTCATTGGTTGGACTTGTTAAACATCTCCATCACACCTAATCAAGACAATCATACAAATTTTGGCATCCAAATTGCTTTGGATCCATAAACGTTAGTTGCACAAAATTTAGTCCCCTTAGGAATCCATTTTTCAATTTCATCCTTTTTAGTTGAAGTGGTTAGTCCTTTTGGGACCCAAACACTTCTAAAACATTTTCCATTTATGAATCTAGGGGCACTAGATTGTCTTACATAAAAATATGATTTTCCAAAATCATTTTTGTTTAGAAGTTTATTGGAAATCAAATCTTTTTCCTTTTTAAGATCATAAATTTCTTGTTGATGATCATTTTCCATTGTTTGAAGCAAGATTTGCAAATGTGAATTTTTTTGTTCAAAATCCTTCAATTTTGCTTTAAACTCAAGATTTGTTTTGGAAAGCAAATCATTCTCATTTTTCAATTTTGAAATCAACTTTTTGTTCTTAAAAATGATGCCTTGAATTCCAAAAGCAAATCATCATAGGCATCTTGTAACTCATCAAATGTATATGAATTTGAAATAGATGAGTTAGAAGTTGCCTCCCTCTCATTGAGGGCCATCAAGCATTGGTGGGCTACCTCATCATCGGTGGAGTCTTCATCACTCCATGTGGCCACATATGCTTGCTTTGAAGATGATCCCTTCTTGTTGGACTTGTGGGATTCCTTCATCTTCTTCTTCGATTCATGATAAGATCTTTCAATTTTATTCTTCATGAACCGGGCAAATTTGTTGAAGAGATAGGCCATCTCTTCATCTTCATTTTCCTTCTCACTTGAATCTACATGATGGCATGTGGAGGATTTGAGAGCAATGGCATTTGTGTTGATGCCAAGCCCTTTGAGCTTCTTCTCTCCTATAGCTCTAATCTATTCATTCTTCTTCTTCTCCTCTTCTTTGTTTTTCTTCATTATTTGGTGAGTGAGAAGTGACCTCATGAGCTCATCTAGCTTCAAAGTCTTGAGATTATTGGCTTCGATGATGGTGGTCCTTTTTGAGTCCCATGACTCGGGAAGGGAATAGATGAGCTTTCAGACAAGCTTCTCTTCCGGAATGGCTTCTCCATAGCCTTTGAGTCCATTGGTGATGGTGGAGAATCTATCTAACATTTTTGTAATGTCCTCATCCGGTTCCATCTTGAAGTTTTCATACTCTAGATTGAGGAGCCCGATCTTGGTCTCCTTTACTTCGTTTGTATCCTTGTATGTGACTTCAAGCTTGTCCCAAACTTCCTTGGCACTCTCGCAAGAAGCCATCTTTTTGTAGATATTGAGGCTAAGTGCGCAAAAGATGAAGTGCGCAAAAGATGAAGTGCAAAGCCTTGCAATTTAGCTTCATCTTCTTACGATCGTCGGCACTCCACTCCGCTTTGCTTCCTTTTGGTACGGACATGCCATCTTCAATGATATCTCAAAGCTTGTAGTGTAACCCCCTCGTCCCGGTCTGGTCGGCTGACCGGTTCGAGTAGGCCACACGGGGAAAACCGATGTGAAACCCGTTAAGGTCCCACCTCGGTTAGCAACCCCAGAAAAATTTCTTTTAATTATATCTTGTCTAAAGGCACATATATTTCCTAAGTGATCACGACATCAGAAAACATCAAGAAATAAAAGCAACCAAACCCAAACAACATGTTAAACAGCACATTTTACACTTACAGAGCAGGCCGTATCGATACACCAATCAAGGGTATCGATATGCCTTGACCAAGTCAACTACCTTCAGTCAACACAGGAAGACCGTATCGATACAGCCCTTGGGCGTACCGATACGCCCTTCTCAGTCAACATCTCGCGGTCAATGAGATAAAACCGTACCAATACGCTAAGAGCCCGTACCGATACGCCAAAGACTCATGAAAATCTCAGAATTCCAGTGAGCTTTGGGCGTATCGATACACCCCCGAGTATCGGTACCCCTAGCCAATTCTGTGTCCCAAAGTGTAGGACCATATCGATACGGCCCTTAGGCATATCGATACGCCCTGCACTGCAAGACATCAATTGACAGCAAAACAACACAAGACTCAACACTAAATGCATTTTAAGACTTCCTTAGCCACATACAAGCATCCATACAACATTCCACAACCTAGAACTAGCATGTAGAACAATTTAGATGACCAACATGGCATTCACATAAAGATAGATTTTGCATAACAAGGCATACATAAAAGCCAAAAGGCACATGTCTTAACATAAGGTTTACATGCTCAACCAAAGCAACATATAGCATCCAAGGCCTAACCACTCATCACAAGCATTCAACAAAACATAACATGGTTTACAAATCCAATACATGGCATAAACAACATTCAACAATTATGAGTCATACAACGCTCATACAAACACATAGCAGCCCCATTGCTAAACTACTACTTTATTTACTAAACCATACTTGAGCAACTACAAGCTTGGAAACGCCCTTTCGCCTTGCTCCTTGCTAAACTACTACTTTATTTACTAAACCATACTTGAGCAACTACTGATCTGCATTGTCGAAAATGAGAGCGTAAGATAGAAGCTTAGTGAGGATGCTCTAAAACCAAAAACAACGACAATACAGGGTTCAAGCATTTAATCCTTAACCACACACACGAACATACATAGGCATCAATATAGCAAATTAGCTAGCCACACAAGAGTCAATAATATGGCATCTTACTTCATATTAAGCTCAACTAGATAAAGCAAATATCTCAACATCATAACCACAAGAGCAAGTACATTGGCCACTATTAGTTTACTCAGATATGCGGATTACTCTCAACAACAACATTACCTCAGTGGGATTACACTCATCACCGGACCTTGCATGGATGGGATTCCACTCATCATCACATGCCCTACGGATGGGATTCCACTCATCATCACGTATAATATGAACATTTTCGGTGGAATATTACATCACCGTACTCCTCCTTGATGACTTAACGCCACCAAGGCCACACGCGAATTTGACTCAACCGTGTGCACACTAATCCTAATGATCGATTATACCCGATAAGTTAACTAGTGCCAATCATACTCTCATAACCACATCATAACAACCATCATTTATAGCATACATCCATCATCACACACATCAATGTATATACATACATAATCAATTCATGCCTCACAAGATCAATATAACCATAAACATCTAAAGCTTATTAACACACAAGAAGTTAAACTACCAATTTAACTTCTACCTTGGAATGGCCTACCAAGCTCATTCCAAAACCTCCACTACACACACTTGAACCAATTTAAACAAATTTGAAAGTTTCACTCACCACCCTTCCTTAAGCACGCCAAGCAAAGCTACTCAAGCCTTCACAATTTCCGGATTCGATCCCGAACCTTCTCTGATGTTCCCTCTTGCTTCTAATCAATCAAAAGACAAGTATTACTCAACCAAATCAATGCTAAACTCAGCCACAATCTCAACCCACAAACACAAGCCAAAACTTCACAATTTCAACCCAAACTAACAACAAAACCCGCATTTTCGTACTCCCCAAATACCCAGCTGAAATCCACCATTTCCAACACCCAAATGACATCTAAAGGCTTCCAAAACCACCAGCCCTTCAACCCAACACAAAAACACACAAAAAAAATTCATGTTTTGACACTTTCAAAAATGCCCCCAAGACCCACTTCGGGATTTTTCTCAAAATCCCTCCATTTTAAGATATTAGGTGTATTAAAGTGAGCTTAACTCAAAACCTAACTCAACAAACCAAAAACAAGTTGAAAACCCATTAAAAACTCATACTTTCATCAAACTTGAAAAACTTGAAAAACAAGAATGGTGATGGTTTTGAAATCTAAAACCATGGAAATGCTTGGGATGGAAAGGAGAGTTCAAAAATGAAATTACCTTCAAAGGAGCTCTTGAATTGATGGAGAAAAGAGATGGAATAGTAGATTTGGGGTTTTGGGAAGGGTTTGGGGTTTTTCCATGTTAGAAGCACAATGGGAGGAAGATGACTTTTTTTTATCTTTTAGTTTCAAAAAGCTTGTCTTCTTTTTTCAACTTATTTACAAAAATGTCATTACTTTAATTTTAATCTCATTTAAATTAAAACTAAGGTCTAATTAAATTAAACCGATTTGGACGACTCGAACCCAACACACACGCCAAACTCCCAACCCTAAAACACGAGTGTTACATGTAGTCTTTGGATTTGACAAAGAACATCATCCTTGTCTTCCAATAAGCATAATTTGTCTCGTCGAAGAAAGGGGACTTATCGATGGATTGCACCATTGAGCTAGTTGATTGAGATGTTGATCGAGCTTGTCGGATCGCCTCAATAGGATGTTAATCCTCTTCAATTGAGCCAAGCTATGATACCAATTGTTGGGTTTTATGGTGCTCGATTCCTTCAACCGTTCTTGCTCACCAAGTGTGGAGAAGTTGGATAATTAGGTGTTTTAGTGGGAGGTGAAAATGGACAATAAGACACAAGGAATTATAGTGGTTCAACCTTCAAACCAAGGTCTACATCCACTACCTTAGCTCCCCACTAAGGATTTCAACAAATTCACTATAGAATTTCGTCTCCTTTTCTCGGATTAGGAGGAAACCGTTACAACAATTAAGCTAACTACCCTTAGCTTAATCAAACACTCTCTTAAAAGAGAAATTATTAAGCAAACTTGAAATCCCTCTAATAGGTGTTTGTTTGCGCTATAAAGCTCTCACCCAAAACCTAAACACTTGAGCAAATTTAACAATATTAAGCTCACTAGTGTTGTCTAAGCAAGGAATTTACAATTAAAGATCTAGACACAATTTCTCATCATAATGTTGTAACAATTGAAGCATTAGTCTTCTCTTGATGCTTGGAGGTCCCTTTTATACTCTCAAATGAGTTTGTAGCCGTTGAGGACCGTTGGGGATGTTTTGGAGCCGTTGGAGACTTTATTTCCCACATTAATTGCAGTTCTGGTGTTGTCCGTTTTAGAATAGTCGAGCCCGTATCGGAACGACCTTCTTCAGAATTAGCCATTGAAGTCTGATGCAGTAGGCCGTATCGAAACGTCTATGGCCGTTTCGAAACCCTTTTAGACGTATCGAAGCGGTTACAACTCGTTTCGGTACGAGTGACAGTTATGCTGCAAATTAAATTACCGTTGGGAAATAGCCGTTGAGGATTTTGACCGTTGAGGTCTTTGCCACATAGGCGTATCGAAACAGCGAAGCCCGTATCAAAACGCTATGTAAAAATCCTCACCCAGATTAAAGCCCGTTTCGAAACAGACAGAGTTGTATTGAAACGTTTTGAAACTGTGAATGGTTGTTTCGAAACGCCTAAGGGTGTTTCGAAGCACCTGGGTGGTTTTGTAATGTCTGGCTTTAGAAAACACTTCAAAACCTCTTAAAACAATCCTCAAACATATTTTTAAGTTGTTTGGACTTAAAGACACTTTTGAAATCTTTTCAATTTAGTCCAAAACTATTTTTCAATTATTATATCAAAACATTAGTTCTTCAAAAAACAACTCCACAATCCACATGTAATAACTAATATGTCATTAATTTCCATTTTTTGCATAGAAAAATATACCAACGGCTTCGGGGATCCACTTAAAATGTTCATAAAAACTCATCAGTCTGTGGCGTAATTTGGAGCAAAAATTTGAGGGAGCCACCTTAAATTTTTTTAAAAAAGAGGATTAAACGATATTTTTTTAAAAAAAATGAGGGTTTAACTAAAATTTTTAATAATTTCGAGTGATTTAACAAAAAATTAATATTTTGAGAGATAATTTAATTAAAAACATTCAAATTTTTGAATCTAATATGAATTTTTAAAAATCTTGATAGGGTCAAATTAAAATTTTCAAAAAATTTAAAGGCAAAATTCGAATTTTTCAAAATTTTAAGGGGTAGTGGCCCCCACCGGTCTCTTAAAGCATCCACCCCTGCATCAGTGATGACTTTGTAATTCAATTTGTTTCATTTATAACGCTAATATTTAAATTTCTAATCTTACCTAACCGTAGTCAACAACCTCTAGAGTAAGTGGTTGAAAGCTCTCAAGTTAACATTTCTCCTCTCCCTAGATTGCGGGATCAAATCCCCTTAAGAGCATTTCAGTCAGTTTTAATTCCTCCCATTATGTACAACCAATCACCATCTGGTTGGTTGGTTAAATCTATAAATTAAATAAATTCAAATTCAAATAATAGATAGGACACGTGTCGTCATTTGGTTGATTCATTAGTTTTAATTTAATTTAATTAAAATTATGACCAAATTAGTATAATAGATTAATAACATGGACTAAATGTGTAATTTTATAAATTTTTGTTAACTGCCACATCACACATCCGTTAGTTTTTTTAACGGCGGTGGTCAAAATAAATCAATTTAATAAGTTTGATGGTCTGATTAAAGAGTTCGATAGTTCAGTGGTCAAAATAAGTACCCCAATTAATTCGGTGGTCACTGAAATAATTTACCCTACTTATTATAAAATGAAATGAAACCCTAGAACCTCTCATTTAACTTCTTCTCTTTATTTCATCATTATCCTCAGCTGCAATGAAAGAACCCAGTGCAATTTCAGCATGCTTTTGTGGAATCCCAGTGCAATGGAAAAACTCGATACAAAATTGTATGAATTTTAATTGATTGAAACATAACCTATGCGAAAAAGAGAGAGGAAAAACATGAAATCAATTTGGAAAGCATTAAAGCACAAAAACAGTTTGGAAAGCATGGAAGGATTTTAAATTTAAATTAGTTTGAACGATTATGAAGAACAACACGATGCTAAACAAAACAAAACAAAAAATTCTTTAAGGGTTTTACTCTTCAAAGAAATCAATTTAAACAAATAAGAAAAATAAGTTCTTGTTCATTGCTAATCAACCACGAAACCAGTCAACCAATCCCTAATGTGAAGAGTTTGTTCTCCAAATTTTGAAAAGTCTCTTTTTTGTTTAATCCTATCAATAACACACGTTAAGCAAAGATTTATTTTATTTTAAGATTTAGGGTATTCAATACGTTACTGTTTTATTCAATTAATGCAATTTTTTTAATTACGTAGAAATGCAAAAAAAAAAAGTTGGTGTTATTTTATTAAAAAAAATTACAAGTGACCATGTCGCATCAGCTTCCGTTGTGACGTTCAGAGAGAAACTATGAGAGGGACTAGTGGGGTCATGAGTAGGGTTGTAAAAATAGGTAATCAGATGAGATTCAGGTCGAGTACTGTCAGGTCGGGTAAAATCGAATACATGTCATTTCAAGTTATTTTTTTGTCTTGACTCGAGTCGGGCCGGGTGCGGGTCCATTCCAGGTCGGGTCAAAACGGGTCGGGTCCGAAGCAGATAATTGACAGGTTAATTCGGGTTCGGATACACTTCAAGTCAGGTTCATTTCGGGTTCGGGTAGACTTCAGGTCGGGTTCATTTTAGGTCAAGTTCATTTCAGGTCAGGTTCATTTCGGGTTCGGGTAGACTTTAGGTCGGGTTCATTTCATGTCGGGTTCATTTCGGATTCGGGTAGACTTCAGGTCGGGTTCATTTCAGGTCGGGTTCGTTTCGGGTTTAGGTAGACTTCAGGTCGGGTTCATTTCGGGTTCGGGTGGACTTCAAGTCGGGTTCATTTCAGGTTGAAGTAATTTATAAAAATAATGAAAAGAAAAATAATGAAAATGAGTCAATTTGGAATAAAAATAAAGTTATGTGAAGTATAATGAACAAAAATATCAAAATAAATTTAGAAAACGTAAAAATACAATGAATATGGGTCAAATTGGAATAAAAATAAAATTTTGGGGACTAGAATGAACAGAAATATCATATTAAAACTATAAAACATTGGGCATTCATATGGGTCAATTTGGAAAACAAATAAACTTGTGGGGACTATAATGAAAAAAACAAATTAAAAGTATAAAACATCAGACAAATGAAAAATAATGAATATGTGTCAATTTGAAATAAAAATAAAATTTTAATGACTATAATGAACAAATATATAAAAAAGATTATAAAATACTAAAAAAGGAATTAGGGTCAATTTGGAATAAAAATAAAGTATTAAGGACTATAATGAACAAAAATATCAAATTAAAACTATGAAACATTTTAAAAACAATGAATTGTGGTCAATTTGGAATAAAAATAAAGTTTTAGGTAGTATAATGAACAAAAATATCATATTAAAATTAGAAAATATCATGCTACTTATTTAAAAAATGAATAGAGGTCAATTTAGAATACAAATAAAGCTTTGGGGACTATAATGAAAAAAACATCAAGTTAAAAAACTAATGAAGAAATGTACCAAATTATAAATAAAAAATATTGGGTGAATATAAAAAATAATAATGAATACGGATCAATTTGGAATTAAATAAAAGTTTTAGAGAATAACATAAAAAAATATTATTATATTAAAAAGTTAAAAACAATAGTCTAAATTAAAAAAATAAAAATAAAAAGAGCTCAACTTGAAATAAAATTAGTTAATTAAATGTTAAGTACTATAAATTATAAAAAAAATAAATTATATATATATATATTATAATACATATGTATACAACAGTATATTAATTAATGTATATGTATACACTATACATATGTATATATATTATATTATAGGGTTTAGGGTTTTAGACTTTTAAGTTCCTACATACATTAAATAATAAATACATACATATTACATACATACATAACTTACATACATACATTATGATTAGGGTTTAGGGTTTCATGCATACATGATACGTACATTAACATTATAAAACTCTAAACCTTTAAAACTAAAACACATACCCTAAACCCCTAAAATTGAATCACTAACCATAAAATAAAACTATAAAACCCTAAACCTTTAAAACTAAACCATGAAACCCTAACACTAATCCCTAACACCGTAAGCCCTAACAATAAACCCTAGACCCTAAACGTAAGATAAATGAAACCTAAAAATTAAACCTTTAAAACTAAAACCCATACTCTAAAACCCTAAATTTGGATCATTAACCATAAAACAAAACTATAAAACCCTAAACCTTTAAAACTAAACCATGAAACCCTAACACTAAACCCTAACACCATAAGCCTTAAACCCTAAATGTAAGATAAATAAAACCTAAAAATTAAACCTTTAAAACTAAAACACATACCCTAAAACCCTAAAATTAAATCACTAACCATACAACAAAACTATAAAACCCTAAACCTTTAAAATTGAACCATGAAACCCTAACACTAAACCCTAACACTATAAACCCTAACAATAAGCCCTAAACCTTAAACGTAAGATAAATAAAACCTAAAAATTAAACCTTTAAAACTAAAACACATGCCCTAAAACCCTAAAACTGAATCACTAACCATAAAACAAAACTATAAAACCCTAAACCTTTAAAACTAAACCATGAAACCCTAACACTAAACCCTAACACCATAAGCCCTAACAGTAAGCCTAAGCCCTAATAATAAATTATTTATTTATTTAAATTATTTATTATTTATATTTAGTTATAAATTTTATCTTTATTTAAATTATTTTTTATTTATTTGTAAATATAAATTTTTTATTTATTTTAATAATAAATTTTTTATTTATTTATATTTAGTTACAAATTTTATCTTTATTTAAATTATTATTTTTATTTATTTGTAAATATAATTTTTTTTATTTTTATTTGATATTAATATTTATTTAAATTACCGTTTTAATTAAAGTAATAAAATTAAATACTATTAAACATAAATTAAATTAAAAATAAATTACAAATTAAGACCTTTAAAAAACTAAATTAATAAATTAAATTAAAAATAAATTACATATTATAAATAAATTTTATTTAAAATTTGAAATTTGAGTTTTGAATTATAATAATAATATAATAATAATCTGTAAATAATTAATTAATAAATAAATTAACCCTACCCTAGCCCTAGGTATATTCTCTCAAGCCTAATATATTAAATAATTAATTAATATATACTACTTAAAAACAAAGGTTTTGTTTTGCGCCATTTAGGTTTTAATTTAACCCTAATATTCTCTCATGCCTCTCAATCTCAGACTCTCTTCCTCTTCTTCTCGATCTGTCGTTTAACCCTAACCCTAATATTCTCCCACCCAGCCTCTCTTCCTCTTCTCTTCTGAGAATTTGGTTCATGGGTTGAGGGTTGTGGTTACTTTGGCATCTCGAATCAATCCACTGATAACATTGAAGGTAGCGCCCGATTCTGTCTACAATTCCTCTGTTACTTCAAATTGTAGGAAGATCTGATGTTGATTTATATACTTTCTCTTTTCTCACTTAGGTATAAAATTTTCGAGGAGCTTGGAGATGGTACTTGTGGTAGTGTGTTCAAAGCCTTCAATATAGAAACATTTGAGATTGTAAGTAACTTGTTCCTATTGTTGCATCTTTTACCTTTCAGTTTACATAACTACACAATTTTTTCATTTGTCAACAAGGAATGTTCTGGTAGCAATAGTTCCTCACCTATGGTTGAAGTTAATTCAATGATTAGTATTATATAGTATGTTGCATTTAAAAAATTTCTTCTAATGTGTGGTAAAAATCAACATACGTCTTGTACTTCACTTATGGTTGAGGTTATTTCAATGATTAATGTTATACACTTTGCTGCACATGAAAACATGCTAGGAAGTCATTGTAATTTGTAAGGTCACTTCTAGTTGTGAGTGTAACAAGCAGGATATTTGTACGTTGGTCTTATGTGATGATTGAAATGAAAACATGTTATCTCTAGATTTAGTTTTTTGCCTGATATGTGTTACTTTGTGTATATTGGTTACTGACTTACTTTATTTTTGTTTATGCCTTCTTTATGCTTTGCTTACTGTATTTATGCCTTGTTTACTGTATTTATACCTTGTTTATACCTTGTTCACTGTGTTTATGCCTTGTTCATTGTGTTTATGCCTTGTTTACTTTGTGTATATTTGTTTATTGTGTTTATACCTTCTTTACAGTATTTTTGCCTACAGAAAAGCATGTTTAATTGTTTATGCCTTGTTTATGGTCTCTGTGCAATTTTACAACCCTATTTATGCCTTTAGAAAAGCATGTTTTTAGAACTAGAATTTCCTTGGTTTAATCCGAGTGTTTAGGCTGGAATACCAGACCTGCGGGGCTATTGGTGCCAAAGGGGATTTTTAAAGGACCTCGTGGACTGGTGTAACAACGCCATGTACAAGGATTAAACTAAAACCACTTATTTGTTTGTTTTCGTCCTTTAGAAAGCATGTTTAGGGTCTCTATTCAGTTTTACTTTGTGTATGCCTTTACAAAAATATGTTTATAGGTTTCTTTATGGTGTATTTGCTCTTTCTTGCTAAGCATGTTTTTGTATATGTTGTTTTTTTATCTTTTTGTTTTGTTGCCCTGTTTATTGTATTTTTGCCTTGTTTAATTTTGTTTTACTTTGTGCATGCATGATTTATGGTTTATGGTTCTTCTTAGTCTAACAACATTTAACAGTTTTGCAAATTCAGTTTTTAACACAGACATGAATTCTTTTTCATATGAGTTAGACTACCCTATTGAAAGAAGTAAGTAATAATTTTGCTTCTTAATTTCTCTTTTTCTCTTAACTTGTTATATATTTTCTAACTACAATTGCATTTTATTGTCTTTGTTCTGTACCAGACCTACCAGAAAATGAAAATGCCAATGATCAACTGTCTGAAGTTGTTCACACCTCGAAGTGGAGGGCTACATCTGCAAATTCAGGAGACTCTGGAAGAAGAACTTCTCCTGTTTAGAGTCATTATACCTTTGTTAAGCTTCCAGAAGGTATGTTTGCTCAATGTAAGTACTGCAAAACCAAAACTTGTAAAGCTGATTCTTATATTGGGACTTCTAACCCTAAAAGGCACACTGAAAAATGCCCTGCTTACAAAGACTTTCTTGCTACTACTCCCAATACTAGTTCAGAGAGTTCCTTTGATCAGAAAACTTACTGTGATTTATTTGATGAGGTTATACTTTGTCATGGTTATGCATTAAGTGTGGTTGAGAATGAAAAACTTAGGGCTTTGCATCAATATTTGAATCCTAATGTGAAGGATATTTCGAGGTATGTTGTTACTAAATATTGCATGTCAAAGCATGAGAAACATAAGAAATTGGTACTTGAGTCCATGCATGCTATTCCAAGTCGAATTTGTTTTACTTGTGATGGATGGTCTGCTTGTACTTCTCGTTCTTATTTTGCTTTAACTGCTCATTTTGTAGACAAAAATTGAAAACTTCAATCTAAAATACTTAACTTTCGTCGTTTCTGTAACACTCGGGTTTAGGGGTCAGGTGAAAAGAATATTTAAATAATATTTTGAGTTCGATTTTATAATTAAAATAATAAAGAAATATTTTGGTCTTCATAATTTCAAAGCAAACATTCTCGTGTTGGACCAAATTGATTTGGAAGTCAAATTCCATGGATCTTAATTGTAAATGAGATTGCCATCTCATTAATGGCAATCCTGTAAATAAACCAACTTTCAAATTATAACCCCTCAATGATTAAAATAGACTTTTATCATCTCCTTCCTCACTTCCCCTTCTCCATTTTTGACGTGAAACCCCCCTCTCTTTCAAGTTACTATTCCATTTCATCCTATGCTCATTTTGGCTCGGTTTTGAAAGGTAACTACATTTCCAACTTGCTCTCATCTTCCTCTCCTTGAAAGTACAAATAGTTTTCATTTTCATCCATGTTTTGAAATTTGAGTTTTTGGAAGATTTGAATAAAAATGCTACCTTTATTGTTTTTAACTAAAGGTTTTGATTTAATAATGTTAGATATGATGTTTATGAACCAAATGGTCCAACATATGTGATTTTTACTTGGTTTGACATCGGTTGGAATTTGAGGGCTGATGTTAGTATGGTATATGAGGGTCACTTTGGGTGTGTTTGATGACCGTTTGGTTGATTGAAATGGAAGATTTCAGTGGGTCTTGAGGGCTGCTCGGGAATTCTGTTTTGGGCATGAATTTGGGTGTTAGTTTGCTTGGAAATGTTAATCCGGGTTGTTCCGACGACTAGTAATTGATTGTTGGTGTTTTGTTTGTGTTGGATTTGATTAGAATCGAGGTTTGACATCGGTGAGACATCGGAAGGGAATCCGGAAGCTTGAAGGTGTTGGTTGCTTGATAGTTGGGCTTGGAAGTGAAGGTGAGTGGTTTAATGTTTTCAAAATGGTTTTAAGTATTTGGTTCAAGCATGTGGACTAGGTTGGGCTTGGTAGACCCACCTAGAGTTAGGATTAGAGTGGTAGCCTAATCTTAAGCCTTAATTAGAGACTTTGGTTGCAATCTTTAATTATTGTTTATGCCTCATGATGATTTGTGTTGGTGATGGTTGTGTATAAATGTGTTATACATATATGTTGAGGCATGATATTGATGCATTGTGATATGCATGTGGATTGTTCGTGATTGTGATCATGGTGAGTACGTGCTAAGCACTGAAGTGATATGAGATGTTGTGGATTTTGTTCAATGTTGGCACTAGTATGCTTGGGTACAAATGATCGATCATTAGGATGTTAATGTGCACACGTGAGTCAAATGCGCGCGTGGTCTTGATGATGGTAGTCATCAAGATGGAGTACGGGTTCGCCCAGAAAACCTTCTTATATATGTTAGTTGATGATGGGTGTAATCCCATCGACGAGGCGTAGGGATGAGTGGAATCCTCTCCGCGTGAACGATGATGAGTGTAATCCCATCGTAAGGTAATGGTTGTGTTTGATGTGAGTTCCAACGTGTTTATCCGCGTATTCGAGTCATAGCTAGGTGCCAATATGAGTTGATATGTGTATCGACATGTTATGAAATGTGATTCCTATATTGATTATTATATGTATTGACATATGATGTGGATTTGAGCTTGTTGAGCATGGCATAATGTTGATTATATGTTTATGCATCATGTGTGTATTGGCTCATGTGGATCGAAGGTAAGATCGTGCATTCTACCTTGGTTGTGCTCGTTCTTGGACCGTACATTGTCGAGGTTTGTTTTTAATGAGCTTACCCTCACTAAGCTTTATGCTTACACTCTCTTTTGTTCGACAATGCAGATTCGTAGTTCGTGGGTTGCTAGTGCAAGAAGGGGCCTCCAAGTGTGCTAGTTGGGCTTTGAATCTTTCAAGTATGGATTTTATATTATATGATGTAATGGTCAAGCAATGGGACATGTATATGTTGTTTGAGCCTTTGAAGTATGTTGGTGTTTGTTGTTTAGGAGCATGTTAGACTCCTTTAGATGCCATGTTGTTGGTTGGCATTTGGTTGCCTTGAATGCTTGTAAACCATGTTTGAATTGCCTACCTTAATGTCTAATTGTACGTTCTTGTAAAGCATGAACTTTGAATGCTATGTATGATCTTTTGAATGGATGCCCCTATCTTGTATCTTTATGTATCTTGAGTATGTTTGCAATAAGGTGCATGCCTCTAGAGTGTGTTCGCATGTTATGTATGCTTCTTGGGGTCATTAAAGACGTTTGGGATCATTTGGAGATGTTTAAAACTGATTTTCGGAATTCACAGGCAGCAGGTGTTTCGAAACGGGTTGCCCTGTTTCGAAACAGGTGTGGTTCTAGGGCCCCCATATCGGAACTCATTTCGGTACGTTTTGGCTACTGTGAGCCCATGTTTCGAAACAAGTTTCGAAACACTTTGGCTACTGGAATTGCTTGTTCCGAAACGGGTATCGAAACGCCTAGGCAAAATGGGACCCTGTTCCGAAACGGGGTGGATGCGTTTCGGTACGGGTGTCTGGCTTTTAAAACTGGACCCCGTGTTTCGAAATGGGCATTGACTGTTTCGAAACACATGCTTGTAAATGGGCTTTTTGACATCTCTAAAGGGTCTCAAGGTTTGGGCTTAGGCCCTGTTTGTTGTTGGGCTTCTCGTGAGCCTTGTTTCCACTGTCGTTTCACGCTTAGGTTTAATTAACGCATCTAGTTGAGAAAAGAAATGAAAAAAGTTTTTCTTGGGTCGGTAATCGAAGTGGAGCCTTAACAGGTTTTACCTCGGTTATCCCCGTGTAGCCTACTCGGATCGGTCAAGCGTCCGGACCGGGATGAGGGGGTTACACTTGTTGGTATCAGAGCCTAAGGTTTCCGAGACCTTGGGCAGGTAAGTGAGGTAAGTTGTGTTTTTATGTTGAAAATGCACGGTGTTTGCTTGCCATGTAAGCTTGTTTGCTTGTCTATCAAGTATGATTGTTGTTTTGTTTGAAGCATGTAGTTTAGAGTCCTATTGCTACTATTACATCGGAAAAAGGATTTTTGAAGTGAGGGAACATACTTGAGCCACTTGGAGCCCTTGCCTTGATAACCTTTTCTTTTTGTGCTTTGTTGTTGTGTGTAGTTGTTGTTTGTGAGCACGATGTCGAGGCCGAGAGATAGGCCGAGAGTGGTTCGTCAGGAACCACGTGTTGCGGCTCTTGTTAATGAGCCGGTGGCTGGAGTTGAGGCTCATGTAGTAGAGCTTGCTGTTGGAGTTGGAGCTCCTCCACCACCTCAACCACCACCACCTCCTCAGCCTGGAGTTGCAGGCGAGGATGGAGCTGAAGAAGAGGGACCTCAGGGTGGCCAAAGTCTGGCCGGAATAGATATGGCTCCGCTTGTGCAAGCTATAGCGGGAGCATTTCAGGCCGCATTTGTCGGAACTCAAGCTGCAGCTCAGCCTAGAGGTGATGATGCTAGTTTACCGTTGGAGAGGCTCCGTAGCCTAGGGGCTGAAGAGTTCAGAGGGTCTACACCTGAGAGGTCTGAGTTGTGGTTAGAGAAGACCGTTCGCATGTTAGCTCAGATAGGTTGTGCGGGTGCTCGCAGACTGGGCTGTGTGATCTCTTTGCTTCAGGGTGATGCCTACACCTGGTGGGTCACCATTACTGCCAGAGTTTCAGAGGCTGAGATTGGATGGGATTTCTTTGAGTCTGCTTTCAGAAAGAGATACTTGGGTCCGAGGTATCTAGATGAGAAGAAGCGAGAGTTTATGGCTCTTGTTCAGGGAGAGGCTACTGTGACTGACTACGAGATCCGCTTTGTTCGTTTGAGTCAGTATGCTCCAGAGTTAGTTCCTACTGAGAGGGACCGTTGTAACCGTTTCAGATATGGGCTTCATAAGGAAGTTAAGAGGTACACCTTAGCCTCAAATTACTCAGATTTTGATGTCTTGGTTGCTAGTGCCAAGGACATTGAGCATAGCTTGGGGCTGACCAAGCAATATGGAGGATCTAGTTCTGGTAAGAGACATAACAACTTTGACCGTGGAGATGCCAAGAGGCATAGAGGCGGTGGACAGTAGTTTGACCATAGACGTGGCGGTGGCCACCATGGTAGAGGCCACCAGAGCCATAGAGGTGGAGGGCGTTTGCCCGAGTGTACACGTTGTGGGAGACATCATTCTGGTGAGTGTTGGGGTAACTTCCATGCTTGTTGGAACTGTGGTTCGAGGGACAACTTTAGGAGAGAGTGTCCGCATTAGGCGGCACAGGCACCGAACATAGCTCAGTCCCCTGCGAGGGCAAATAATTATCAGAAAGGCCGTGGGTGCGGTCGTGGCTACTTCCAGCCTAGGGCTGATGCACCTAGAGTAGATGCTCAGAGGAACCTTGCTCATGTTGTGGCAGTACAGCCAGAGGCAGGAGGACCAGCGAGAGTCTATGCTCAGAGAGAGGCCGGGAACAACACTGATGTGATAGCATGTAATTTTGAGTTACAGTCTTTGTCTTTGCTTTCCTTGGTTGATTCGGGTTCTACACATTCCTACGTTTTGAGTGAGCATGAATGGAAGTTAGATATACATGTTGAGATCTTAGATGTAGGTATGCATGTGACTAGTTCTTTTGGTGAGACAGTTGTGGTTAGACGTATGTATAGGAGATGTCCGCTGAAGATTCAGGGTCATGTGTTTTCTGTTGATATGATGGAGCTTCCATTTTATGGTTTTGATATTATTTTGGGGATGGACTGGTTAGTTGAGCACAGAGCTAGTGTGGATTTTGAGACGAAGAGGATTTCTTTGAAACTTTCTGATGATTACGAGGTAGTAGTAGTAGGCGAGAACATTAAGTTCTTGTCTAATGTTGTGTCAGCTTTAGAGGCTCATAGGTTGATGGATTCCGGTTGTGGGGCTTACTTAGCTTATATTATGAATCCGAATATGAGTGAGGCTAGAACGAAAGATATTAGAAAAGTTTGTGATTTTCCGGATGTGTTTTCTAAAAAGTTACCAGGTTTGCCTCCTGACAGGGATGTTGAGTTTGTGATTGAGACTGTTTCAGGGTCTACTCCAGTTTCTATAGCTCCGTATCGTATGGCTCCGAAAGAGTTGAAAGAATTGAAGAGTCAATTGCAAGAGTTATTAGACCGTGGTTTCATTAGGCCTAGTAGTTCTCCTTGGGGTGCTCCTGTGTTGTTTGTAAAGAAGAAAGATGGCAGTATGCGTATGTGTATTGACTACAGGCAGTTGAATCAGTTGACTGTGAAGAACAAGTATTCGTTGCCTCATATAGATGATTTGTTTGATTAGTTGAGAGGTGCTTTAGTGTTCTCGAAGATAGACTTGAGATCAGGGTACTATCAGTTGAAAGTGAAAGAGTGTGATGTTCCAAAGACAGCTTTTAGGACTAGATATGGTCACTATGAGTTCCTTGTGATGCCGTTTGGGCTCACGAATGCACTTGCAGCATTCATGGATATGATGATCATAATTTTTAGAGACTACCTAGACCGTTTTGTAGTTGTTTTCATAGATGATATTCTTGTGTACTCGAAGACAGAAGAAGAGCATGATGAGCACTTGAGATTTGTTTTGCAGAGATTGTTGAGCAATCAGTTGTATGCGAAGCTTAGTAAATGTGAGTTCTAGATTCAAAAGGTTGTATTTCTTGGCCATGTTGTTTTGACCGAAGGTATCCGTGTTGATCCATCGAAGATTGAGGCTATTGTTGAGTGGAAACAACCTAAGTCCGTGACTGAGATTAGGAGTTTCCTAGGATTAGCCGGTTACTATAGGAGATTTGTTGATGGTTTCTCTAGAGTAGCTGCTCCTTTGACTATATTGTTGCAAAAAGGAGTTAAGTTTGAGTGGTCAGATGCAAGACAGAAGGCCTTTGAGAAATTGAAAGAAGCTTTGACAAATGCTCCAGTGTTAGTGCAACCAGTTTCAGGTAAAAAATTTGTGATCTATAGTGATGCTTCCTACATAGGTTAGGTTGTGTTTTGATGCAAGAAAGAAGATTTGTTGCTTACGCTTCGAGACAGTTGAAAGTACATGAGAAAAACTATCCTACTCACGATATAGAGTTAGCTGTAGTTGTCTTTGCATTGAAGATTTGGCGTCATTACTTGTATGGTGAGAAGTGTATAGTTTACACCGATCATAAGAGCTTGAAGTATTTGATGACACAAAGAGAGTTGAACTTGAGACAGAGAAGATGGATTGAGTTGTTGAAAGATTATGATTTGACCATTGAGTGTAATCCCATCGACGGGGCATGAGGATGAGTGGAATCCCCTCCGCGTGAACGTTGATTTGCGACCGTTTGAAAGCAGCTTCCGATCGTCAAAAGTCTTATGCAGATTTGAAGAGAAACGAGATTGAGTTCTCCGTGGGTGAGAAAGTGTTTCTGAAAGTATCTCCGTGGAAGAAGGTGATGAGATTTGGCCGGAAAGACAAGTTGAGTCTGAGGTTTATTGGTCCGTATGAGATAGTTGAGCGGATTGGGCCCGTAGCTTACCGTTTGAGATTGCCTTCTGAGTTAGAGAAGATCCATGATGTCTTTCTTGTGTCGATGCTTAGGAGATATAGATCAGATCCTTCTCATGTTATGCATGTTGAGGAGATAGAGTTGAATCCAGATTTGTCTTATAATGAATAACCTGTTGAGATACTTGCTTCTGATAGCAAGGTGTTGTGTGGCAAGACCATAGAATTGGTCAAGGTGTTGTGGAGACATAGAGGTGTGGAAGAGGCCATGTGGGAGAGGAAAGTTGATATGCTTGAGCAGTTTCCGTACTTATTTCCGTCAGGTAATTTCGGGGATGAAATTCCTTAAGTGGGGGAGAGTTATAACACCTGGGTTTAGGGGTCAGGTGAATAGAATATTTAAATAATATTTTGAGTTCGATTTTATAATTAAAATAATAAAGAAATATTTTGGTCTTCATAATTTCAAAGCAAACATTCTCGTGTTGGACCAAATTGATTTGGAAGTCAAATTCCATGGATCTTAATTGTAAATGAGATTGCCATCTCATTAATGGAAATCCTGTAAATAAACCAACTTTCAAATTAAAACCCCTTTATGATTAAAATAGACTTTTATCATCTTCTTCCTCACTTCCCCTTCTCCATTTTTGACGTGAAAACCCCCATCTCTTTCAAGTTACTATTCCATTTCATCCTATGCTCATTTTGGCTCGGTTTTGAAAGGTAACAACATTTCCAACTTGCTCTCATCTTCCTCTCTTTGAAAGTACAAATAGTTTTCATTTTCATCCATGTTTTGGAATTTGAGGTTTTGGAAGATTTGAATAAAAATGCTACCTTTATTGTTTTTAACTAAAGGTTTTGATTTAATAATGTTAGATATGATGTTTATGAATCAAATGGTCCAACATATGTGATTTTTACTTGGTTTTATAAATATTCGCGGATTTGGGTTTTCAAGGGGTTTTAGAAGAGTTCTAAGGGAGTTTTGGGGTTGTTTTATGGTTAGAATTTGAGGGCTGATGTTAGTATGGTATATGAGGGTCACTTTGGGTGTGTTTGATGATCGTTTGGTTGATTGAAATGGAAGATTTTAGTGGGTCTTGAGGGCTGCTCGGGAATTCTGTTTTGGGCATGAATTTGTGTGTTAGTTTGCTTGGAAATGTTAATCCGGGTTGTTCCGATGACTAGTAATTGATTGTTGGTGTTTTGTTTGTGTTTGGATTTGATTAGAACCGAGGTTTGACATCGGTGAGACATCGGAAGGGAATCTGGAAGCTTGAAGGTGTTGGTTGCTAGATAGTTGGGCTTGGAAGTGAAGGTGAGTGGTTTAATGTTTTCAAAATGGTTTTAAGTATTTGGTTCAAGCATGTGGACTAGGCTGGGCTTGGTAGACCCACTTAGAGTTAGGATTAGAGTGGTAGCCTAATCCTAAGCCTTAATTAGAGACTTTGGTTGCACTCTTTAATTATTGTTTATGCCTCATGATGATTTGTGTTGGTGATGGTTGTGTATAAATGTGTTATACATATATGTTGAGGCATGATATTGATGCATTGTGATATGCATGTGGATTGTTCATGATTGTGATCATGGTGAGTACGTGCTAGGCACAGAAGTGATATGAGATGTTGTGGATTTTGTTCAATGTTGGCACTAGTCTGCTTAGGTACAAATGATCGATCATTAGGATGTTAGTGTGCACACGTGAGTCAAATGCGCGCGTTGTCTTGATGATGGTAGTCATCAAGATGGAGTATGAGTTCGCCCGAAAAACCTTCTTATATATGTTAGTCGATGATGGGTGTAATCCCATCGACGGGGCGTAAGGATGAGTGGAATCCCCTCCGCGTGAATGGTAATGAGTGTAATCCCACCGTAAGGTAATGCTTGTGTTGGATGTGAGTTCCAACGTGTTTATCCGCGTATTCGAGTCATAGCTAGGTGCCAATATGAGTTGATATGTGTATCAACATGTTATGAAATGTGATTCCTATATTGATTATTATATGTGTTGACATATGATGTGGATTTGAGCTTGTTGAGCATGGCATAATATTGATTATATGTTTATGCATCATGTGTGTATTGGCTCATATGGATCGAAGGTAAGATCATTCATTCTACCTTGGTTGTGCTCGTGCTTGGACCCTGCATTGTCGAGGTTTGTTTTTAATGAGCTTACCCTCACTAAACTTTATGTTTACACTCTATTTTGTTCGACAATGCAGATCCGTAGTTCGTGGGTTGCTAGTGTAAGAAGGGGCCTCCAAGTGTGCTAGTTGGGCTTTGAATCTTTCGTGGTGTTGGTTGTTTAGGAGCATGTTAGACTCCTTTAGATGCCATGTTGTTGGTTGGCTTTTGGTTACCTTGAATGCTTGTAAACCATGTTTCAATTGCCTACCTTAATGTCTAATTGTACGTTCTTGTAAAGCATGAACTTTGAATGCTATGTATGATCTTTTGAATGGACGCCCCTATCTTGTATCTTTATGTATCTTGAGTATGTTTGCAATAAGGTGCATGCCTCTAGAGTGTGTTCGCATGTTATATATGCTTCTTGGGGTCGTTAAGGATGTTTGGGATCATTTGGAGATGTTTAAAACTGATTTTGGGAATTCACATGCAGCAGGTGTTTCGAAACGGGTTGCCCTGTTTCGATACAGGTGTGGTTCCAGGGCCCCCGTATCAGAACTCATTTCGGTACGTTTTGGCTACTGTGAGCCCATGTTTCGAAACAAGTTTCGAAACACTTTGGCTACTTGAATTGCTTGTTCCGAAACGGGTATCGAAATGCCTAGGAAAAATGGGACCCTATTCCGAAACGGGGTGTATGTGTTTCAGTACGGGTGTCTGGCTTTTAAAACTGGACCCCGTGTTTCGAAACGGGCATTGACTGTTTCGAAACACAGGCCTGTAAATGGGCTTTTTGTCATCTCTAAAGGGTCTTAAGGTTTGGGCTTAGGCCCTGTTTGTTGTTGGTCTTCTCGTGAGCGTTGTTTCCGCTGTTGTTTCACGCTTAGGTTTAATTAACGCATCTAGTTGAGATAAGAAATGAAAAAAAGTTTTTCTTGGGTCGGTAATCGAAGTGGAGCCTTAACAAGTTTTACCTCGGTTATCCCCGTGTAGCCTACTCGGATCGGTCAAGCGTCTGGACTGGGACGAGGGGGTTACACTTGTTGGTATCAAAGCCTAAGGTTTCCGAGACCTTGGGCAGGTAAGTGAGGTAAGTTGTGTTTTTATGTTGAAAATGCACGGTGTTTGCTTGCCATGTAATCTTGTTTGCTTGTTTATCAAGTATGCTTGTTGTTTTGTTTGAAGCATGTAGTTTAGAATCCCATTGCTACTATTACATCGGAAAAAGGATTTTTAAAGTGAGGGAACATACTTGAGCCACTTGGAGCCCTTGCCTTGATAACCTTTTCTTTTTGTGCTTTTTTGTTGTGTGTAGTTGTTGTTTGTGAGCACGATGTCGAGGCCGAGAGGTAGGCTGAGAGTGGTTCGTCAGGAACCACGTGTTGCAGCTCCTGTTAATGAGCCGTTGGCTGGAGTTGAGGCTCATGTAGTAGAGCCTGCTGCTGGAGTTGGAGCTCCTCCACCACCTCCACCTCCACCACCACCACCTCCACCACTACCACCTCCTCAGTCTGGAGTTGGAGGCGAGGATGGAGCTGAAGAAGAGGGACCTCAGGGTGGCCAGGGTGGCCAAGGTCCGGCCGGAATAGATATGGCTCTACTTGTGCAAGCTATAGCAGGAGCATTTCAGGCCGCAGTTGTCGGAGCTCAGGCTGCAGCTCAGCCTTGAGGTGATGATGCTAGTTTACCGTTGGAGAGGCTTCGTAGCCTAGGGGCTGAAGAGTTCAGAGGGTCTACAACTGAGAGGTCTGAGTTGTGGTTAGAGAAGACCGTTCGCATCTTAGCTCAGATGGGTTGTATGGGTGCTCGCAGACTGGGCTATGTGATCTCTTTGCTTCAGGGTGATGCCTACACCTGGTGGGTCACTATTACTACCGGAGTTCCTGAGGCTGAGATTGGATGGGATTTCTTTGAGTCTGCTTTCAGAAAGAGATACTTGGGTCCGAGGTATCTAGATGAGAAGAAGCGATAGTTTATGGCTCTTGTTCAGGGAGAGGCTACTGTGACTAACTACGAGATTCGCTTTGATTGTTTGAGTCAGTATGCTTCATAGTTAGTTCCTACTGAGAGGGACCGTTGTAACCGTTTTAGATATGGGCTTCATAAGGAAGTTAAGAGGTACACCTTATCTTCAGATTACTCAGATTTTGATGACTTGGTTGCTAGTGCCAAGGACATTGAGCATAGCTTGGGGCTGACCAAGCAATCTGGAGGATCTAGTTTTGGTAAGAGACATAACAACTTTGACCGTGGAGATGCCAAGAGGCATAGAGGCGGTGGACAGCAGTTTGACCATAGACGTGGCGGTGGCCACCATGGTAGAGGCCACCAGAGCCATAGAGGTGGAGGGCGTTTGCCCGAGTGTACAAGTTGTGGGAGACATCATTCTGGTGAGTGTTGGGGTAACTTCCATGCTTGTTGGAACTGTGGTTCGAGGGACCACTTTAGGAGAGAGTGTCCACATCAGGCGGCACAGGCACCGAACATAGCTCAGTCCTCTGCGAGGGCAAATGATTATCAGAGAGGCCATGGGCATGGTCGTGGCTACTTCCAGCCTAGGGCTGATGCACCTAGAGTAAATGCTCAGAGGAACCTTGCTCATGTTGTGGCAGTACAGCCAGAGGCAGGAGGACCAACGAGAGTCTATGCTCAGAGAGAGGCCGGGAACGACACTAATGTGATAGCATGTAATTTTGAGTTACAGTCTATGTCTTTGCTTTCCTTGGTTGATTCGGGTTCTACACATTCCTACATTTTGAGTGAGCATGCACGGAAGTTAGATATACATGTTGAGATCTTAGATGTAGGTATGCATGTGACTAGTTCTTTTGGTGAGACAGTTGTGGTTAGACGTATGTATAGGAGATGTTCGCTGAAGATTCAGGGTCATGTGTTTTCTGTTGATATGATGGAGCTTCCATTTTATGGTTTTGATATTATTTTGAGGATGGACTGGTTAGTTGAGCACAGAGCTAGTGTGGATTTTGAGACGAAGAGGATTTCTTTGAAACTTTCTGATGATTACGAGGTAGTAGTAGTAGGCGAGAACATTAAGTTCTTGTCTAATGTTGTGTCAGCTTTAGAGGCTCATAGGTTGATGGATTCCGGTTGTGGGGCTTACTTAACTTATATTATGAATCCGAATATGAGTGAGGCTAGAACGAAAGATATTAGAACAGTTTTTGATTTTCCGGATGTGTTTCCTGAAAAGTTACCAGGTTTGCCTCCTGACAGGGATGTTGAGTTTGTGATTGAGACTGTTTCAGGGTCTACTCCAGTTTCTATAGCTCCGTATCGTATGGCTCCGAAAGAGTTGAAAGAATTGAAGAGTCAGTTGTAAGAGTTATTAGACCGTGGTTTCATTAGGCCTAGTAGTTCTCCTTGGGGTGCTCCTGTGTTGTTTGTAAAGAAGAAAGATGGTAGTATGCGTATGTGTATTGACTACAGGCAGTTGAATCAGTTGACTGTGAAGAACAAGTATTCGTTGCCTCATATAGATGATTTGTTTGATCAGTTGAGAGGTGCTTCAGTGTTCTCGAAAATAGACTTGAGATCAGGGTACTATCAGTTGAAAGTGAAAGAGTGTGATGTTCCGAAGACAGCTTTTAGGACTAGATATGGTCACTATGAGTTCCTTGTGATGCCGTTTGGGCTCACGAATGCACCTGCAGCATTCATGGATATGATGAACATAATTTTTAGAGACTACCTATACCGTTTTGTAGTTGTTTTCATAGATGATATTCTTGTGTACTCGAAGACAGAAGAAGAGCATGATGAGCACTTGAGATTTGTTTTGCAGAGATTGTTGAGCAATCAGTTGTATGCGAAGCTTAGTAAATCTGAGTTCTGGATTCGAAAGGTTGTATTTCTTGGCCATGTTGTTTCGACCGAAGGTATCCGTGTTGATCCATCAAAGATTGAGGCTATTGTTGAGTGGAAACAACCTAAGTCCGTGACTGAGATTAGGAGTTTCCTAGGATTAGCCGGTTACTATAGGAGATTTGTTGATGGTTTCTCTAGAGTAGCTGCTCCTTTGACTATATTTTTGCAAAAAGGAGTTAAGTTTGAGTGGTCAGATGCAAGACAGAAGGCATTTGAGAAATTGAAAGAAGCTTTGACAAATGCTCCAGTGTTAGTGGAACCAGTTTCAGGTAAAGAATTTGTGATCTATAGTGATGCTTCCTACATAGGTTTAGGTTGTGTTTTGATGCAAGAAAGAAGAGTTGTTGCTTACGCTTCGAGACAGTTGAAAGTACATGAGAAGAACTATCCTACTCACGACATAGAGTTAGCTGTAGTTGTGTTTGCATTGAAGATTTGGCGTCATTACTTGTATGGTGAGAAGTGTATAGTTTACACCGATCATAAGAGCTTGAAGTATTTGATGACACAAAGAGAGTTGAACTTGAGACAGAGAAGATGGATTGAGTTGTTGAAAGATTATGATTTGACCATTGAGTGTAATCCTATCGACGGGGCATGAGGATGAGTGGAATCCCCTCCGCGTGAATGGTGATAAGTGTAATCCCACCGTAAGGTAATGGTTGTGTTGGATGTGAGTTCCAACGTGTTTATCCGCGTATTCGAGTCATAGCTAGGTGTCAATATGAGTTGATATGTGTATCAACATGTTATGAAATGTGATTCCTATATTGATTATTATATGTGTTGACATATGATGTGGATTTGAGCTTGTTGAGCATGGCATAATATTGATTATATGTTTATGCATCATGTGTGTATTGGCTCATGTGGATCAAAGGTAAGATCATGCATTCTACCTTGGTTGTGCTCGTGCTTGGACCTTGCATTGTCGAGGTTTGTTTTTAATGAGCTTACCCTCACTAAGCTTTATGCGTACGCTCTCTCTTGTTCGACAATGCAGATCCGTAGTTCGTGGGTTGCTAGTGCATGAAGGGGCCTCCAAGTGTGCTAGTTGGGCTTTGAATCTTTCAAGTATGGATTTTATATTATATGATGTAATGGTCAAGCAATGGGACATGTATATGTTGTTTGAGCCTTTGAAGTATGTTGGTGTTGTTTGTTTAGGAGCATGTTAGACTCCTTTAGATGACATGTTGTTGGTTGGCTTTTGGTTGCCTTGAATGCTTGTAAGCCATGTTTGAATTGCCTACCTTAATGTCTAATTGTACGTTCTTATAAAGCATGAACTTTGAATGCTATGTATGATCTTTTGAATGGACTCCCCTATCTTGTATCTTTTTGTATCTTGAGTATGTTTGCAATAAGGTGCATGCCTCTAGAGTGTGTTCGCATGTTATGTATGCTTCTTGGGGTCGTTAAGGATGTTTGGGATCATTTGGAGATGTTTAAATCTGATTTTAAGAATTCACAGGCAGTAGGTGTTTCGAAACGGGTTGCCCTATTTCGAAATGGGTGTGGTTCCAAGGCCCTCGTATCGGAACGCATTTCGGTACGTTTTGATTACTGTGAGCCCCTGTTTCGAAACAAGTTTCGAAACATTTTGGCTACTAGAATTGCCTGTTCCGAAACGAGTATCGAAATGCCTAGGCAAAATGGGACCCTGTTCCGAAACGAGGTAGATGTGTTTCGGTATGGGTGTCTGGCTTTTAAAACTGGAGCTCGTGTTTCGAAACGAGCATTGACTGTTTCGAAACACATGCCTATAAATGGGCTTTTTGACATCTCTAAAGGGTCTCAAGGTTTGGGCTTAGGCCCTGTTTGTTGTTGGGCTTCTCGTGAGCCTTGTTTCCGCTGTCTTTTCGCGCTTAGGTTTAATTAATGCATCTAGTTGAGATAAGAAATGAAAAAAGTTTTTCTTGGGTTGGTAACCGAAGTGGAGCCTTAACGGGTTTTACCTCGGTTATCCCCGTGTAGCCCACTCGGATCGGTCAAGCGTCCGGACCAGGACGAGGGGGTTACAGTTTCCCCCACCCCATGATGGTGAGTCCATTTATAAGTTTGTCAAATCGATGTTGTGTGAGTGGGGTCTTGAAAAAAGGCTTTTACAATTACTCTTGATAATGCTTCTGCTAATGAGAAAATGGTTAAGAGACTAAAAGATGATCTGCATGCAATTTCTCCCCTTCCTTGCAATGTTAAATATTTTCATGTAAGGTGTGCAGCCCATATTTTGAACTTGATAGTTCAAAAAGGCTTGAAGGTAATAGACTGTTCTGTTGTTAAATTACGTGAAGTAGTTAAGTTTATAGATTCTTCTGACTCTAGACTTTGTAGCTTTGATTTGGCTGTTAAAGATTGTGGTTCTGATTTTTCTGGGAAGTTGATATTAGATGTTTCTACTCGATGAAACTCTACTTACTTGATGCTTCGTAGGGCACTTGATGCTAAATCAGCCATCAATAGGGAGAATGGCTTGAACTTAATTACTGATGTTGAGTGGGATATTGTACAGTTAATTTATGATTTTCTTGAGCCCTTTTATGAGATTACTACTGTGTTCTCTGGATCCAACTATCCTACTTCTAACTTGTACTTAGAAAAATGTTGTAGCCATTGAAAAACTGTTATGTGATGCTCATAGTGATCCTTGTCAAGGTATTTTTGCAATGGCAGGACCAATGCTTGAGTTGTATGAGAAATATTGGTCTGATCACTCAACTATTCTCTCATTTACTGTTTTGCTTGACCCTAGATATAAATTACAACTTTTGAAAGAGTTGTATGGTGTCCTCTATGTTGAGGATGAGGTTGAAAGGAGGGTACGCACAGTTTATAATGAGTTCATTAATATGTATATATATTATTCAAAGACTGTACTTTGTTCTTCATCAAATTCTTCTGTCCAAAGTAACTCATCCTCTCAAGGTTCAATTGTGTCGAGTTTCGGTCGGCCTCGAACATTCAAAAAATTCAATCTGTTTCAGGTCATTCTTCATTTTGATTAAGTTCACTTAGGCTTCTGTTTTTAAATTTATTTAATGCTTGAGATTCAATTGCAGTTTATTTATAAAGTTTTTATCTATTTTATTTTAGAACTTCGATGCCAATTTAGCTGCTTTTAGGAGTGAAAAATACGATGTTGACTCCTACATTTCCTTGCCCCTTCTCCCTCGCACTGAAGATGCTAAATTTGATATTTTATAGTACTGGAAAGCTCAATCTCTTTCTTTTCCAGTACTATCACAGATGGCTAGAGATATTTTAGCCATTCCGATTACTTCAGTTGCTTCAGAATCTTCCTTTAGAATGGGGGGTAGGATTTTGACCAAATTAAGGTCTAGGTTGTTGCCTAAGAATGTTGAGATGTTTGTGACCACACGCAATTGGTTGTATGGCTTTGAACCAGATGAAAGAGATGAAGAATATCTTAGTGTTGTGAATGATTCTCCAATCTCTGATGCTTCTGGTGCAGATCCAATTATTGGTTAAGGAAGGTATATCTTATTTTTCTATACTTATGTTTATTGTTTTCTGATTTTGTTTGTGATCTATTGTTTCTGATTCTTATTCCTTGTGCAGACCCCCCTTAAACAAAGCAAGCACACTAATACTTAGTGAAATGGGGTGTGAACTTTTGTAGGATTGTGATCCTCCTGGTTAAGGTATATGGATTTTGATAGTTGTTTTTGTTTTGGATTCTGTTTGTGTTTCTTTTTGTTGTAAGTCTTTGTTTTCATTTTGTAGGATTCCAATTTACCTGTTGTTGCTGTTGTTATTTTGATGTTGTTGTATGCTGATTGTTGCTGGTATACTTAGTTTTTTTTTTGTTGCTGGATGCAAAATGTGGTTGTTTCTGGATTGTAATTCTGTTTGTTGATGAATTGTAATTTTTAAGTCTGTTTCTGGATTTGTAAGTCTGATGGATTTGTAAGTATGATGTTGGATTTCAATGTTTGTAAACTTATACACTTTTTGGTTTCATTAATAATATTATGGGCACTCTTTTACCCTACTTAGGTTTAGAGGGGTTTTTAATGAGGCACTTTTCTTATAAAAAAAGTTGTACATTTTACTTTACATTTCATTTTACTTGTTTTGTAAGAAACAAACACCAATTACTAATTGTAGACAACTAACAAGGAATGCCTTTTAATAAACAATACCAATTAAAAAAAATTCAAACTTAAATATTTTACAAACTTAAAACATTTTGGTGTAATGTACCTTTGTAAATTTTTATAAAAAAAATTTCAGACTTAAAATAAACAATATTAATTAATCAATTAATTGAAAAAGATTTAAATTATTAATTGTAAAAATATATACTATCTATGTATTTTAGTATGCCTTAGTCTATATATTAAGAAAGAAGTTAAAATAAACAATATCAAATCAAATTAGTATAACTTAAAAAATATATACTAAAATATATATTATATATTTTAGTATGCCTTATTATTAAATTTGTCTATATATGCCTTAGTAAAAATTCTATATGTACTATGTATTTTAGTATATATTAGATTTTTATTTATTAAAAATTTCATTCGTGATAGCAACGGGAGATGGGTCTTAGGATTCCAGCAAACGCTGGGCATTTCTTCCGCTTTAAACGCAGAGCTTTGGGCTATCTATGTTGGCTTTCAGACTGCATGGAACAATGGTTATCGGCTTGTTCAAGTAAGATCGGATTACCGGGTTGCGGTTAATATGATTCTTGATGTTTCAGCAGACACGAGTAGACTATCTCTTGTCCGTGCAATTGACACTATCCGTAAGCAACAATGGACTACTAGGATTATTTGGGTTCCCAGAGAAGCAAACGCGCCAGCGGATAAACTTGCGAAAGCTCAGGATGGCTCGTCGGGAGCCTCGGTCACCCTTGATTCTCCTCCTTTCTTCATGAAGGCTTTGCTCGACAAAGACGCTGCTGCCTCTTAGTTTCATAGCTTTTTAGCTTTCCTTTTCATTCAAAAAAAATAAATATTTTTATTTATCAATTTTATATTTATTTTTACTAATTACTTATTAAACAAATATTTTATTTATTAAAAATAAATCTTTTAATTATATATATAATACATTTTGTTAGATACTTAACATTTTAAACTATTCAAATTATAGATATAGACTTTTTCATAATAGTTCATAATATTACTTCATATCATATATTAAAAATATCATTATTACTTATTAAGTATCAATTATCAAATCAAGTCAATATCAGTTCAGGTACAAAACAGGTCGGGTCCAAAACAAGTCGGGTCTAATAACAGGTCGAGTTCAAAACAGGCCGGGTTCAAAACAAGTCGGGTTCAAAACAGGTCGGGTTCAAAACAGATCGGTTTCAAAACAGGTCGGTTTCAAAACAGGTCGGTTTCAAAATAGGTCGGGTTCAAAATAGGTCGGGTTCAAAATAGGTCGGGTAAAATCAGATCTCGAGTCGATTCAGTCAGGTAATATCAGGTAATTTTCCAGGTCGGTCTCGGGTTTGGGTTCGTTTCAGTCGGACACAGATCGGGTTCGGTTGCTACAGTAACAAGTTCAACTCGGGTTCAGGTCAGCAACAGTTAGTTTCAGTTCAGGTTCGGGTCATCAAATTCTCGGGTGAAATCAAGTTCTGACTCGAGCAAGTTTCAGGCAGGTTTTCAGGTCAGGTCAACTTTTTACATCCCTATTCATTACCCACAAAAATATTAAAAATTAGAAGAAAATAATTATGGTAAAATTGCTCTTTGACCCCTCAAAAAATATAAAATTTAGTGTTTCCCCCTCTAAGTTTAACTTTTTTTAAAAAAAATGAGCACCTAAACAAATAATGTTGAGTTCCGCCATTGGTGGTGGTATTAACCATACTGAAAGCAATTTTAAAGTTTAGTGACTACATTGAAATTTTTAAAAAAAAATAGGTGACCATATTGAAAGCATTCTAAAAGTTTGGGGAATATTAATGTAGTTTGCCCCAAAAAATTATTATTTTAATTATAATTTTTAATACAAAACATTTATTTGTATAAATTTATATCGATATATATATATATATATATTGAAAATTTTAGTACAATTGAAAGCTTATTAGCAAGCCCTTCCAATTTATTATTTAAAAATTATTATAATCAATTTGATATGTTGATTTTTTTATAGATTGTTACATGATTAAATAGAATATATGCTTTAGAATCATTATAGGTTTTATAAAAAGCTTTAAAGAAGACAAAAATAAATTCGTTAGGTCACAAGAAATATAAAATATTGATCATCAAACTTTTGTATAGCTTAGAGGGAGGTGAGAGGATAAGCTATGAGAAATATGAAGATTTTATTAAAATTTCGTAAAATTTTTTAAAATTAAATTTTTTTTAAAAAAATTAGGAATTTATATATATATTAAATTAATTTTTTAAACCTTTTTAGAATTATTACTTAAAAATATAAGAAAAATATTAAAATAAAATTTTACTTATAATTAAAGGGTCAAATGAAACATTATCTATTAATTTAATGTGTCATATCTACCCTTAAACAACAATTAATAACAACTACGACGCCATTTTGATTAAAAACAACTAGCGACACCATACCATTTTGTAACAAAATAAAAAATTTAATGTTAATTTTATAATTTTTAAAAACTAAGTAACCAAAAATATCATTTTTATTATAACTTTGTTTTAATTAAATAGAGAAGTATTATCCAGACCAAGATTCAAACTCATACAAAATAAGGTAATATAAACATGGGCGGATCTTGACACTAAAGCTTGCGGAAGCCTATTTTAAAATTTTAAAGTTTATGGAGGTCTAAATTAAAAAATTTAGATTTTAAAGGGTTCAATTTAAAATATTCGGAAAAAAAGTTTGGGTTTAACTAAATTTTTTATAAAATTTGGGAATTAATGAGACTTTTAAAAATTTTAGAATGAGATTCAATTAAAAATATTCAAAATTTTAAAATATAATACAAAATTTTAAAATTTTTGGTGAAAGGGAAAAGAACAGTACTTCTAAGATTTTGAAATTTTTATAAAAGAACAGTACTCCACCACAAGCAGCAGAATCATCCACGGCATTCCGAGCCCCATCCGTATTTAACTTCACCCATCCTATTTTCGGTGGCACCCATACCACATCCACGTTCGACCCTAGCATACCCGACTGGGGTACCACAACCGGCTTCGCTGCAACAGCAAGGGTAAGGTCCACAAGTTGTCGTCTGCTCGCAATAACCCTACCATGATCATCAATTGGGTTGTTAAACACCACTGCATTACGACGCAACCATAAATTCTAGATTATCGCCCCAAACCATAGATCCCAATCTAAGAACTGAGACACAAAATATGTAACACCCGGGTTTGGGGGTCGGATGAAAATAATATTTAGATAATGGTTCGGGTTTCGGTTTTAAAATTTAAAATAATAAAATATTATTTTGGGCTTCATATATTCGAAGCAAAAATTTATGTTGGACTAAAATTGTTTTGGGAATCAAATCTCATGGATTTTAGAATAAATGAGTTTGCCATCTCATTAATGGCGTTTTTGTAAATAACTCAAAGCTTGGGAAAGATGAGCTTTAATCAAAAAAAAAAGAAAAAGAAAGTTGTCTTCATGTTCTTCATTTTCTCTTCAAACATGAAAACCCTCTTTTCTCTCCATTTCACTTTCCCATCTCCTTTGTTCTTCATTCTTGGAGCGTTTTGAAAGGTAATTACATTTTCTTATTACCCTCATCTTCCTCTTTCTCCCCATATAATTTGTTTTCATTAAAGCTCACTAGTTTGCATTTTAGGGTTTTGAGATTTTGAGTTAAAAATGCTATCTTTGTTAGCTTTAACTAAAGCTTTTGATTTATTAATGTTATGTGAGTTGTTTACTACCTATAAGGTCCAACATATCCGATTCTTGCAAGGTTTTATGGTGAAACCCGAAATGGGTTTTTAGGGGTATATTTAAAGTGTCAAAATTTGTGTTTTTGGGATGGTTTTGTGAAAAAAATTGATAGGCTGATGTTATAGTAACATTGGGTAGGTGTCCTTGGATGTTATTTGATGATTTTTGAGTAGTTATAGAGTTGGTTTGAATGGATTCCCGTAGCTACTGCTGTAAGTGATTTTTAGGTGTGGAAAATGAGAGTTTTTAAGGTGTCTATGTGGGAAAATGAAGGGTTGATGGTTATACTATGTTTGGGTAGTGTTTTGAACATGTCTAAGGGTGCTTTGGATGACTACATTGCTGATTTTGGATGGGTCTTTGTGGAAGTACGAAAATGAGAAATTGAAGAATGAACTTGGCTTTGAATTGTGAGAATTGTAGTGGATTTGTGTGTTGGTGTTAAACTTTGGGTTTGTGGCTGATTTTGAGGTTAATATATTGTTTTTGAATGGTTAGAAGCAAGGGAAATCAATGGGGAAGCTTCGGGCTCGGATCCGGAAACTTGGATGGTTGGTTGGCTTGTCGGCTTGTGTTAATGGAGTGGTCGGTGAGTGGTTACTATTTCTAAATGGCTTTCAAATATTGGTTCAAGCATGTGAACCTAGGATGGGCTTGGTAAACCCACCTAGAGTTGAGATTAGAGTGGTAGCCTAATCTCAAGCTTAGCTTAGGAAACCTTTGGTTGAACTCCTAATTGCTTATTATACCTCATGTTTAATTGTGCTTGTGTTGGCTATGTATAATGTGTTATGCATGTTGTTAAGGCTTGATATGATGCGTTGATATATGCATGTGGTTTGCTTTATGAATCGTGCATGATAGTGATCATGGTGAGTACGTGCTAAGCACGGGAGTTATATTGAGTTGATGTTGTGAAAGGTTATGGAATTTGATTAATATTGGCACTAGTATGCTTGGGTACAGTGATCGATAATTAGGATGAGTGTGCACACGAGAGTCAAAGTCGCGTGTGGCCTTGGTGGCGTTAAGGTACCAAGGAGGAGTACTTGGTCCCAATTCAACACTAAACAAGTCCGAACTAGTTGAATACTTGTGTCAGAAATTCTCCGGGTGAGTAATATTCCACCGGAAATGTTTATATATTAGTCGGTGATGAGTGGAATCCCATCGACGGGGCGTGAGGATGAGTGGAATCCCCTCCGCGAGGACCGGTGATGCGTGTAATCCCACCGCAGGTAATGGTTATGTTGGAAATGCGTTCCAACATGTTATCCGCGTATTCGAGTCATAGCTAGGTGCCAATATGAGATTTTATGTATATACCAATATGAGTTTATATGTGCCTTTATGATTTGAGATGTGTTGCCAATATGATATGAAGTGTGATTCCCATATGCCTTGAGATATGTTGTTAATAATACATTGATATTTGTATCATTGTAAGTTGAGCTTATGAGTTGTTGAGCATGGCATAATGTTGATTATGTGTTCATGCATCATATTCATTTTGGCTCTCGTGGATCGAAGGTAAGATCACGCATTCCATCATGGTAGTTGCTCGTGCTTGGACCCTGCATTGTCGAAGGTTTGTTTTATGAGCTTACCCTCACTAAGCTTTTATGCTTACGCTCCTTTTTGTTCGACAATGCAAATCGGTAGCTTGTGGGTGGCAAAGGCAAGGATAGGTCTCCAAGTGTTGCTTTTGGTTAGCTCAATGTATGAACTTTAAATTGAAAGATTGTAATAGTAAAGCAATGAGATAGGTATTGTTGTTTGAGTCTTTTGAAGTATGTTGATGTTGGTTGTTAGGAGCATGTTAAACTCCTTTTATATGTTATGTTGAGTTGGCTTTTGGATGTTGGATTTGCCTATCTTAAATATCTAAGTATATGTCTTTGTGCAAGCATATTGTTTTAAATGCCATGTATGATCTTTGTTTGGATGCCCTTCGTATATCTTGTGTATTTCGAGTATGGTTGCTTGGGTGTATGCCTCTAGAGTGTGTTTGTATGTTGTGTATGTTTCTTGGAGTTGTTTGGGGCTCTTGGGGTTGATTGGAGATGTTTAAAGTTGGTTTTGGGAAATTGCAGACAGTTAGTGTTTCGAAACGGGCTGAGCTGTTTCGGAACGGGTATGGCTCCCGGGGACCCCGTATCAAAACGAGTTTCGATACGGTTTGGCCTCTGTGAACCCCTGTTTCGAAACACTTTGGCTACTGGAAGTGCTTGTTTCGAAACAAGTATCGAAACGCCTAGGCAAATTAGGGCACTGTTCCGAAACGGGGAGGATGTGTTTCGGTACGGGTACCTGGCCTTGTAAACTAGAGCCCGCGTTTCGAAACGGGTGACGCCTATTCCAAAACAGGTGGCTGGAAATGGGTCTTTGGACATCTCTAATGGGCCTCAAGGGTTGGGCTTAGGCTCGATTTGTTGTAGGGATTTGTGTGGGCCTCGTTTTCCGCTATCGTGATCACTTAGGTAATTAAATGCCTCTAGAAAAGATGTAAAATAAATGGAAAAAAAGTTAGGGTCGCTAACCGAGGTGGGACCTTAACGGGTTTCATGTCGGTTTTCCTCGTGTAGCCTACTCGAACCGGTCAGCCGACCAGACCGGGGCGAGGGGGTTACATTTGTTGGTATCATAGCCTAAGGTTTCCGAGACCTTGGGCAGGTAAGTGAGGCAAGTTAAGTTGTTGTGTTGAAATTGCACGGTGTTTGCTTGCCATGTAAGCATGTTGCTTGTTACTCGAGTATGATGTAATGAATGATTGTTTGATTGTGAACGTATGTTGCTTGAAGCATGTTGAGTAGAGTCCTATTGCTTCTATTACATCGGAAAAGGAGATTTTTATGTGAGGGAATCATACTTGAGTCACTTGGACTCTTTCCTTTGCTAACCCAATTTGTATGCTAAATTGTTGTTGTTGTTGATTTATTGCTTTTTAGTAAGTTTGAGGCCAAGGCGTGAGCCGTGAATTGGTAAGTGGGAGTTATGGTATCTAAGAATGTGGATGATGTTGAAGGAGTTCATCGCTATAGTCAGGGAAGTATGGTTGTACCAGAGTTGAGGTACGATTGGTTTGTTTGAGTCTGTGTGTATGTGGGCTGATTCTTGTTGGTGAGGGACGATGCGATCGATTCTGGTATTAGTTGGTGAAAAGAAGTGAAGATCCATGAGTGGGAGTCAGAGTGATATCGATGTTATAGTAGATAAGCCCTTGGTACAATTTTGAGTTTGTTCCATCCGGTTGATTCTGAATCTGTGCTTCCGTATGTTGTTAGCAAGCATGCAAATATTGAATGTGCCGGTGAAGTGTTAGAGGTAGGTATGAGTAGCTTGGTTCTTTTAGCGAGATCAAGGTAAGGGTCTCGTGTGAGTAATCTAAAACTCAGAAATGTTAGTCGGTGATCGTTGGGGGTTCGGCCTATGGTTTTAATACAAGACAACCGATCAGTATCCGTGAGTGGGAATCAATTTGTGCGATTGGGCCAGTGTGCAACTGAGTTGTCTTCCAGCAAGAAGGAGAGATGAAGTCACTTCTGATATAGTCGAGCCGAGAAGGAAGTCTTGAGCTTTAACTCCAGATTGTTTGGTAGTGGGATGTTTGGAGTCGTTAGGACCGATGTTATAGAACAAGTTCAAGCATGACTGTTTGTGTGTGATCATAATTGAATTTTGAAGTTTCGAGATGCTCTAAGAACGGTTTTGAAGAGTTAGGTTATGTGTGAAGGACCAACCTGAAAACAAGAGAACCGAAGACTATCAGTTGTGTACATGTGAAGTTGCAATTTCTGCGGATACATCATTTGTGTGAGCATGTAAGGAAGCTAGATACCTCTGTTGAGATTTTAGACGTAGGGACACATGTGACTAATCCTTTGTGGTGAGATAGTGGTGGTCAGAAAAATGTATAGAATATGTTTGTTGATGGTTCAGGGTTACGTGCTTCCAATAGATGTGCAATAATTGTCTTTTTACGGTTTTGATGTAACTTTTGGGCATGGTTTAGCTATTAGAGCACAAAGTTGGGGTATACCTTGAGACAGAGAGAGAGTTGCCTTGAAGTTGCAGATTTCTGTGAGACTGTAGTGGTAGGTGAGGATGCGAGCTTCTAATCGAATGTTGATCCAGCTTTAGAGATCAAAGATTGATTGAGTTTAGTTGACAGGTTTGCCTAGAAAATGTGATAGATTTGATTTTTGAATGAAGATTAGACCGCATAATGTTAGAATAGTTTGTGTTTTTCCTAAAAGTGTTTGGAAGAATTGTCGGATTATCTCTTGATAGAGGAGAAGAGTTTGTTATTGAGACTGTCTCCGAGCTTGCTTCTGCTTTGATTGCTCTGTATCTTATGGTTCCCGATAGAATTGAGAGTGTTGAAGAATCAACTTCGAGATTTGTTAGACCTTAGATTCATTAGGCCTAGTACATCATCTTAGAGTATGACAGTACAATTGGTGAAGAAGAGAGAAGACTATACGAGAATGTGTTTAGATTACATACAGTTGAAACAATTGACAGTGAATAGTTAGTATCCGTTTCCCAGCATCAGTGATTTGTTGATCAGTTAGGGTGTACTCCAGTCCTTTCAAAGATAAATTTGAGATTCGTTTACTACCAGTTAAAGCGAGAGGGGTGGTGTACCGAAGACAGCTTTCGGGGCAAGATGTGATCACTTTAAGTTCTGAGTTATGCCGTTTAGTTTGACTAGTGTGTTAGTTACCTTTATAGAGATGTTGAGCGGAATACTTCTTGAGTTCCTTGATCAGTTTGTAGTAGTCCTCATAGATGATACATGGGTGTATTCACGTACCGAAGAAGACCATGATAAGCTATGGAGTTAGTGTTGTAGATCCTATTAGAGAATCAGTTGTATGCCAGGATGAGCAAACGTGAACTCCGAGTCAAGGAAGATGTCCTCCTAAGACATGTAGATTAGCCGAGTGTATTAGGGTAAATCCCAAGTAGACAGAAAAAGATGTGAGTTGGAAGAAATTGAAGACTGTGACAGATACCTATACTTCCTAGGTCTAGCATTGTTACTATCAGAAGCTTGTAAATAGTCATTTGAAGATAGCTGCTCTTTTGACAGATTGCTACAAAAGAATGTTCAGTTTGTGTGGTTAGATGCTAGACATTGAGCCCTTGAGAAACCGAAAGAAACCTTGAAGAGAACTTCGACCTTGATCCAGCCTATATCAGAGAAAGAATTTGTGAACTATAGTGATGTGTTACATGTAAAGTTAGGCTGTGTGCTTATGCAAGACAGAAGATTGTGGCCTATTCACCGAGACAGTAGAAAGTTCATGAAAAGAATTATCCGACACGAGGCATAGAATGAATTACAGTTGAAATTGCTTCGAAGATTTAGAGACGAAGTTTGCATAATAAGAAATGCACAGTGTATGTACATATCATCAGAGCTTGAAAATATTATACGACTTAGGAAGGGTTGAAACTTGAATATCATAAAGTGTTAGAATTGCTTGAAGACCGTAATCTCGAGATTGAGTATCATTCGAGGACAATCGACGTAGTAACCAATGTTCCGAGTTATATTTGTTGTTAGATTAGTAGTTGAGTTGTGAGATGTATTTGCCGGATTCAGTTTACCGAATGATAGTATTCTTGTGGCCGAGTTTCATGTTAAACCTACATTGAGTTGGAATGCTTGAAGAGAAACAGTTGCAAGAAAGATTCTTGGCACCTCACGTGCAAGACATAGTAGAAGGAAGACCTTCAGATTTCAGTTTCAGAGATGTTAGAGTTTGCATTTTTAGAGACAAAATAGTTGTGCCGAATGACATAGTGTTTTGAGACGTATTGTTTTGGCCGAAGCATTTGGCAGTTCGTTTGTATTGCATCAGAGTAGTATGAATACGTGTTGTGGGTTGAAGATGAGTACTTCTGGATTGAGTTGATGGATGATGTTGTTCAGTATGAGAGTAAGTGTGTAAATTGCCAGTGTGTCAAGACTGGGCATCAGTTTTCTTCTAGTTTGTTACATCCGTGGAAGATCCTTAATGAAAGTGAGTAATAGAGATTCGAGATTTCAACTAGAATTTAGAAGACGTCCGCATAGTGTTTGGTTACCTGTTGAATTCAGATTGTTAGTCAGAGAAAGTTATCGGTCAAGTATTCAAACAGTGTTGTATGAGATAGTGAATCGGGCTAGTTCTGTTGTTCATCTGTTGCGGTTACCACCAGAGTTAGAAAGAGGTTTGTGATGTGTCCTGTGTATCTGTGATTCGGAAGTGTGAATCAGATTTGTCTCGTGCTATGTTGTTGAAGAGATTGAGTTCAGTTTAAAAATTGACATGCCTTGAAAGACTCATTGAGATCTTAGCATCAGATAGCTAATGTTGTGTGGTAAGTCTATCGAGTTGGTTAGTATGTTGTGGTGAGAAGGTAAGTGTGGAGGAGTAGACTTCGTGGTATTCCTGTCTGATAAATTTCAGGGACGAAATTTCCTTAAGTGGGGGAGAGTTGGAACACCTGGGTTTGGGGGTCGGATGAAAATAATATTTAGATAATGGTTCGGGTTTCGGTTTTAAAATTTAAAATAATAAAATATTATTTTGGGCTTTGTTGCGTGTAAAATAGTCTATCGCAATGGTAGTGCAAGTATACACGACGCAAGTAGTAAAGTGATACGAAGTATCGGATATCGTCTCCACAGGGATTGGGCTAATAGCTTCACCTTAATTCACTGCACGAAATTAAAGAAAATATTTGAGAAGTTGTCACGAAAATAATAAAGTAAACGTAAATAAAAGAGTAAAGATATCAAGATAGAGAGAATGGGCTGGTATTGAATTGCTCAGTAGTGCAGGTATTGCAGAGTTTAGGAAATCCAGTTCTGTCGTCGTCACCCGTCGCGGCAGCACCTGTCACGGCGGCAGTCCGTTGATCGTCGCGGCAGCAAACGCTCAACTCAGTACTTTCAAGTTTGGCAAGAATCCCAGATCTGCCTTGGCCTATCCCTAGGTCCAAGTCTGTCGATGATCACGTCTTGATGATACCTCCCGGCGTGAATCAAAGGATGAACACCGATGTGTATGAATTCTTCT
Source organism: Hibiscus tridactylites (assembly GCA_958450335.1). Classification (NCBI taxonomy): domain Eukaryota; kingdom Viridiplantae; phylum Streptophyta; class Magnoliopsida; order Malvales; family Malvaceae; genus Hibiscus; species Hibiscus tridactylites. Next base: position 76,113,643 of record OY288279.1, read on the forward strand.
TTAGCCACTTAACCTCGCCCTATCCCTAGGCACGAGATAGTTCAACTATAAACTAGAGAACTTGCTCTTATTTCTTTCGTATACTTAACTCTCCCGATGCTAAGTAAATAGATAACCTCACAATGCTTTCCCGATGCTCTTGCAAGATATTAATAACCAAAATAAGAGAACTTGAAGTTTATTTTATTGAACTGAAAATTTCCTAAAACAAAACAACCCTTGCAACTACTTTACAAATCAACCTGTGACTTTAGGGGGAATTTAGAACATGTCGACGGCGGGAAAACGGCTAGGGGTTTTGGTTATCGGTTATGGGTTATTGGCTATGCCCTAGGTTAAAATACATGCCCTTATATAAGCTTTGGGGTCAAGTTATCTAATTTAACAAGGATTACAACTTTAATTAAAAGTATGATTCTAATAAAGACTAAATCTTCAAGGAATCTACTTTCCAGCCGTCTTCCTTGTTTCTTGGGATTTTCTCTCCTTGAACTTTGGGCTTGACATATCTTTTGATCTGGGGCTCGGAAAAATATAAGGTTTTCACACGACAGACGAGCTGAATTTTCTCTATCTATCGAGGTCCACTTTGCTTTTTTCTCCACTAAACTGCTGTCGTCCTCTGCTGTCACGGCAACACCATGGCAGCTTCGTCCTCTTTGTCTGCTTGTCCAGTTCAACTCTTCTGCTTCTCTGCCCAGCGCCTGCCTTCTCTGTCTGCTATGGCAGCAACCTTCAAAAACAACCATTCTTAGTAGAATCTGTGCCTTTAATATATTTGTGATGTTTTGCTGTAAACTAACCTAAATGCAATGAATAATGCTTGAATGCAGCAGAATTATGGGTTAAAAGGGGTGTAAATAATAGAACTTTTACACACTCAACAAGCTTCATATATTCGAAGAAAAAATTTATGTTGGACTAAAATTGTTTTGGGAATCAAATCCCATGGATTTTAGAATAAATGAGTTTGCCATCTCATTAATGGCGTTTTTGTAAATAACTCAAATCTTGGGAAAGATGGGCTTTAAATCAAAAAAAGAAAAAAAAAGAAAGTTGTCTTCATTTTCTCTTCAAACATGAAAACCCTCTTTTCTCTTCATTTCACTTTCCCATCTATTTTGTTCTTCATTCTTGGAGCTTTTTGAAAGGTAATTACATTTTCTTGTTACCCTCATCATCCTCTTTCTCCCCATATAATTTGTTTTCATTAAAGCTCACTAGTTTTCATTTTAGGGTTTTGAGATTTTGAGTTAAAAATGCTATCTTTGTTAGCTTTAACTAAAGCTTTTGATTTATTAATGTTATGTGAGTTGTTTACTACCTATAAGGTCCAACATATTCGATTCTTGCAAGGTTTTATGGTGAAACCCGAAATGGGTTTTTAAGAGTATATTTAAAGTGTCAAAATTTGTGTTTTTGGGATGGTTTTGTGAAAAAATTGATGGGTTGATGTTATAGTAACATTGGGTAGGTGTCCTTGGATGTTATTTGATGATTTTTGAGTAGTTATAGTGTTGGTTTGAATGGATTCCCGTAGCTACTGCTGTAAGTGATTTTTAGGTGCGGAAAATGGGAGTTTTTAAGGTGTCTATGTGGGAAAATGAAGGGTTGATGGTTATACTATGTTTGGGTAGTGTTTTGAACATTTCTAAGGGTGCTTTGGATGACTACATTGTTGATTTTGGATGGGTCTTTGTGGAAGTACGAAAATGAGAAATTGAAGAATGAACTTGGCTTTGAATTGTGAGAATTGTAGTGGATTTGTGTGTTGGTGTTAAACTTTGGGTTTGTGGCTAATTTTGAGGTTAATATATTGTTTTTGAATGGTTAGAAGCAAGGGAAATCAATGAGGAAGCTTCGGGCTCAGATCCAGAAACTTGGATGCTTGGTTGGCTTGTCGGCTTGTGTTAATGGAGTGGTCGGTGAGTGGTTACTATTTCTAAATGGCTTTCAAATATTGGTTCAAGCATGTGAACCTAGGATGGGCTTGGTAAACCCACCTAGAGTTGAGATTAGAGTGGTAGCCTAATCTCAAGCTTAGCTTAGGAAACCTTTGGTTGAACTCCTAATTGCTTATTATGCCTCATGTCTAATTGTGCTTGTGTTGGCTATGTATAATGTGTTATGCATGTTGTTGAGGCTTGATATGATGCGTTGATATATGCATGTGGTTTGGTTTATGAATCGTGCATGATAGTGATCATGGTGAGTACGTGCTAAGCACGGAAGTTATGTTGAGTAGATGTTGTGAAAGGTTATGGAATTTGATTAATATTGGCACTAGTATGCTTGGGTACAATGATCGATCATTAGGATGAGTGTGCACACGAGAGTCAAAGTCGCGCGTGGCCTTGGTGGCGTTAAGGCACCAAGGAGGAGTACGGTGATGTAATATTCCACCGGAAATGTTTATATATTAGTCGATGATGAGTGGAATCCCATCGACGGGGCGTGAGGATGAGTGGAATCCCCTCTGCGAGGACCGGTGATGAGTGTAATCCCACCGCAGGTAATGGTTATGTTGGAAATGCGTTCCAACATGTTATCCGCGTATTCGAGTCATAGCTAGGTGCCAATATGAGATTGCATGTATATATCAATATGAGTTTATATGTGCCTTTATGATTTGAGATGTGTTGCCAATATGATATGAAGTGTGATTCCCATATGCCTTGAGATATGTTGTTAATAATACATTGATATTTGTATCATTGTAAGTTGAGCTTATGAGTTGTTGAGCATGGCATAATGTTGATTATGTGTTCATGCATCATGTTCATTTTGGCTCTCGTGGATCGGAGGTAAGATCACGCATTCCATCATGGTAGTTGCTCGTGCTTGGACCCTACATTGTCGAAGGTTTGTTTTATGAGCTTACCCTCACTAAGCTTTTCTGCTTACGCTCCTTTTTGTTCGACAGTGTAGATCGGTAGCTTGTGGGTGGCAAAGGCAAGGATAGGTCTCCAAGTGTTGCTTTTGGTTAGCTCAATGTATGAACTTTAAATTGAAAGATTGTAATATTAAAGCAATGGGATAGGTATTGTTGTTTGAGTCTTTTGAAGTATGTTGATGTTGGTTGTTAGGAGCATGCTAAACTCCTTTTATATGTTATGTTGAGTTGACTTTTGGATGTTGGATTTGCCTATCTTAAATATCTAAGTATATGTCTTTGTGCAAGCATATTGTTTTAAATGCCATGTATGATCTTTGTTTGGACGCCCTTCGTATATCTTGTGTATTTCAAGTATGGTTGCTTGGGTGTATGTCTCTAGAGTGTGTTTGTATGTTGTGTATGTTTCTTGGAGTTGTTTGGGGCTCTTAGGGTTGATTGGAGATGTTTAAAGTTGGTTTTGGGAAATTGCAGACAGTCAGTGTTTCGAAATGGGCTGAGCTGTTTCAGAATGGGTATGGCTCTCGGGGACCCCGTATCGAAACTCGTTTCGATACGATTTGGCCACTGTGAACCCCTGTTTCGAAACACTTTGGCTACTGGAAGTGCTTGTTTCGAAACAAGTATCGAAACGCCTAGGCAAATTAGGGCCCTGTTCCGAAACGGAGAGGATGTGTTTCGGTACGGGTACCTGGCCTTTTAAACTAGAGCCCGCGTTTCAAAACGGGTGACGCCTGTTTCGAAACGGGTGGCTGGAAATGTGTCTTTGGACATCTCTAATGGGCCTCAAGGGTTGGGCTTAGGCTCGGTTTGTTGTAGGGCTTTGTGTGGGCCTCGTTTTCCGCTATCGTGATCACTTAGGTAATTAAATGCCTCTAGACAAGATGTAAAATAAATGAAAAAAAATTAGGGTCGCTAACCGAGGTGGGACCTTAACGGGTTTTATATCGGTTTTCCCCGTGTAGCCTACTCGAACCGGTCAGCCGACCAGACCGGGGCAAGGGGGTTACAAAATAGGACAGGTTGGAAAGTTTCAAGTCAATCCACTCCTTCAGCTCCAATGACATGAACTCATCCAGCCTATCTTGCCGCACTACACATTGCCAAATGGTAAATGTTGCGGGACATGAATGAAGAACATGGTGAATATCTACCACAGGCGCGTGACAAAAGACACAACTACTATCCATAGTCAAATGCCTCCGAACACGCTCATCATTAGTCATTAACTTTCCATAGCAAAAAAATCCACATGAATATCTAGATCTTTTGTATCCCCTAAATCGATGTATAACTTTTTAAATTCTGGCAGACACACCATACGAAACACCTGCACGCACTCCACATGCAGAGCGTATCGTGAATCGGCGATCGACATTTAAACCCCACCCAATGTGATCCGCATCAAAATGAGGACACTTAACCGCAGCAAGCTGCAAAAGAAAAAGTGTCGGCAACAACTCTTGAAGAATGTCCCAGCGCCATTTCCCGGTCGCGACATCAACCATCGCTGCAACCGAAACCGGAAGTAAGGCCCCAACACGACTCGGGTGAACATATTACGCTAAATGCCCCACATCATTTAGCCACACATCAAATCAAAATCGTACATTCGGTCCATCCCCTATGCTCCACACAAGGTTTGGAGACTGATTTCTCTGTTTGTTGCCTATCTAATGCATTTTCCATATGCATTGTTTCACTAGATCTCGATGTTCCAACTATAATTTTGAAATATCCGATTTTATGCTTCCTTACTCTGTTTATATATCCTAATGTTTCTTTTGATCGAATATCCTAATGTTTCTACTGAATAATATAATGTAATATAGGAAGAAAAAATATGTGGTTTATGATATAAGGATAATAATTAGGGAAAAGATTTGATGCACTTGTAGTTTTCGCTATTGGTGTATCTTTAGAGTTTAGGGGTTAGAGTTTTAGGATTTAAGGTTAAAATTAGGGTTTTAGGTTTAAGTTTAGGTTTTAGAATTTAGAATTTAGAATTTAAGGTTAGACTTTAGGGTTTAGTGCTCCTAAAATAACATGTGACATCATTTTAAGCCTACTTGTGTAAGAAAAACTACACCGGTGGTTAATTAAATATTAACCCTAATAATTAATAGCATATAAAATTTGAAGGATCACCGAATAAAATTGATTTAGTTGATGAAGCATTAGTTTTTCGATAAAATTAAAGTTCAAATTATAACATTATAAATGAAGCAAACTAGATTGTGAGTGTCGTCCACAATGGCGGAGCCACAATGCTCAACATGGGAGCATTTGCAACTCCATTATTTGGGGGAATTTTTTTTAATTTTTTTCTAAAAAAATAATTTAGCGTGTATAGGGGAAAATGAAAATCCGCATCCCCATTTGAAAAAATATATTTTAAATTTTATTCTTAAATTTCTGGATCCACCACTGGTAGTCCATAAGTCTTTGCAACATCGGGTGATTATAAAAAAAATAAAGCATCAATTAAAGAAGACAAGTAATACTTGAAAAACAAATACAATTTAATGTTGTTGAACAAATTATTTTATTCGGTTAATATTTTTTCTGAATGTGAGTACACTAGTTTTATTAAAAGAGAAAAAATTTAAAATACAATAAGAGTTTACAATTCATGTAAACAAACTTGATCTGAACATATTCTTAAAAACACGAACGGTGATTGTGAGCCCGTATCCGAATCCAGTTCGAGGGTCTAAAACAAGGAGATCAACCGGATAATTAAAGAGCGCCATTTAATCAGTCGTGGCGACACCAAATCCAACCCTAATAAGAAATTAAAGAGAAAAAAACGACTGAATAAAAAATAAAAGCGTACCAAAAGACAGAAAATATGTACCAAAAGGTAGAGAAAAACGTGCCACAAAAATAGAGTTATTGAAATTAAAAACGCGAACATAAAAAAATAAAAGAATAATAATTACCGACGATCGGCAACCAGCATTAAAATTAGTGTCACCGTCGATCACTAAAAAGAATTTAAAAATTGTAGAGGCGGCCCCAAATACTTAAATTCTTAGGGTTGATAGTGTAGGTTTTCTCAACGAGAAAATTCTTAAAGTTAGGATATTGTTCGATTAATATTTGAATGAGCGTAAACACGTGCATAGAAATACTAGTAATACAAGAATAGCAATTTATATTATTTAAGGATAAATATTCTATACACATGCGGTGGAAACTGAAAGTTTCTACAAGCGTTTTAAAGCTTTTCTTTTCTTTTCTTTTTTCGAATTTTCAAAAGCACTTTTGGATCTCATTCGATATGCATTAGCTACGTATTTAAGTGTAGTTCTGATTTAGATTTTTTTTTTCTTTTCAATTTCAGGTGTGAAATTTGGGGAGTTCTAGGGAACAACCTTTAAATACAGGCTAAAAAACGGCAGACCTGTTTACCGGGTAAAAAGCGGTACACAAATTGGTACAATTTTGTAATAGAAGAATTATATACCTTTTTATTACAAAGATGCACTGTTTACCTGGTAAAAAGCAGTACACAAATTGTTACATGAAGCGGTACACAAATTAGTATAATTTTGTAATAGAAGAATGTATATACCTTTTTATAACACATGCACGAACTTTCAAAATGGATCCGGTACGTGTAAGAAATGTGTACATACACAAATTTTTATCTAAAAGCATACTTTGGTACAATATTTGTAAGGAACTGTGTATATACATATATTACTAGCAAATATACAGAAATTGGTACAAATTTGTAAGAGGAAAAGGTATATACCATTTCCATTACACGGTTTCACGAAGTTTGAAAATGGACTTGTACTTGTAAGGAAATGTGTACATACAGAAATTCTTACCCAAAAAGCATACTTTGGTACAATATTTGTAAGGAACTGTGTATATACATACATTACTAGAAAATATACATAAATTGGTACAAATTTGTAAGAGGAAAAGGTATATACCTTTTCTATTATACGGTTTCACGAATGTTGAAAATGGACTTGTACTTGTAAGGAAATGTGTACATACAGAAATTCTTACCCGAAAAGCATACTTTGTCACAAGTTTTGTTAAGATTTGTGTATATACACTTATTAGGACGAAATGTACACAAATTGGAACAAATTTGTAAGAGGAAACGGTATATACCTTATATATTACATTGTTACGAAAGTTGAAATGGCTCATGTACTTGTAGGAAATGTGTACATACACAATTTCTTACCCGTAAAGCATATTTTGGTAAAAGTTCTGTAAGGATTTGTGTATATACACGTAATAGTACCCAATGTACACAAATTGGTACAAATTTGTAAGAGGAAATGTTATATACCTTATTTATTACAAAGTTTCACGAAGGTTGAAAATTACTCTTGTACTTGTAAGGAAATGTGTACATACAGAAATTCTTACCCGTAAAGCCTACTTTGGTACAAGTTTTGTAAAGATTTAGGTATATACGCATATTAATAGCAAATGTACACAATTTGAAAAAAAATTGAATGAGAAAACGGTATATACAATTTTTATTACACGTTTCACGAAGGTTGAAATGGCTCTTGTACTTCTACGGAAATGTGTACATACACAATATCTTACCGAAAATCATACTTTGGTACAAGTTTTATTAGGATGAGTGTATATACGATTATTAGTAGCAAATATACACAAAATGGTACAACTCTGTAAGAGCAAATGGTGTATACTTTTTTTATTACACAATTTTTCCATGGTTCCTCGAAATGTCTAATGTGTTTGTAAGGAAATGTGTACATACAGATATTCCTACCAAAAAAATACTTTTGTACAAGTTTTGATAAGGGCATCGAAACCACCTAAATGTGGTTTCGGTTCTGGTTTTACAGAATGGGCAAAAGTTAAAGTCTTTTATGTAGCATCGAAACCGCGTATAGAGGGTTTCGGTTCTGGTTGAGCAGGAATGGGGCGTATGTTAAATTTTGTTAGGGTGAGAATGGATATTGTTGTAAGGAATTGTGTACATACACAATTTACATACATACACAAATATTTATGTATATAGATAAAAAAAATTGGTAAAATTTGATGCCCTTTTGGCGGAGGCATCGAAACTACCATTTTTTGGTTTCGGTGCTTGTTTGGCAGATACGAAAATATTTGAAGGTCTTCAACCTTATGAGTTGAAAATTAACATTTGGTTTATGAGAGAAGGATCATATGAAAACTAAAGATGAAGTAATTAGGAAAGAAATAAAATGTATTCCAAAGTTTTTCAAATACATATTGAAATAAAAAAAGTAACATAATGGCGCCTCGTCATTCCTCATCCCTGCCCCGGGAAACGACCTTCATGCCCTCTGCCACCCATGGCACTAGAACCAGCCTCTCGTTGGTGCTGACCAACCATCTTTGCATATGATTGGATCTCATATCTGACCCTATTGTTGCCTAATGAACAAAACATGTATGCATTAGTATGAGCAGAAGTTCATCTTGTATAAAAGAAGAAACTGATGATATAGAAAACCTTGAGAATGGCGGTTGAAGTCGTCTATGTCCTCTTTGGCAAGCATGTAACCATAAAGTTGGCACTCTCTGCCTGGACCATACAAGAAGCCTTGACATTGTTCCCAAGCATTTCTATCGAAACCTTGGGCAGCAAACTAGTTATGCAAACGTTGAGCGTCGAGATAACCTGTTATCGTGCTCTCAAAAATTAGAAGGCTCATTCCACGATGGTCGTGAGGACTGTAAGATTAGCGAGCCCTAAGAATAGTATCGTAGGACCTGAAATAGTCACGAAACTCTTGGTTTCCCATACCAATCCACTGAAGCAGAAAATGCAAGAGATTAGAAGTTAAGAAATTGTAATATTATTGAAAACATAATTCAAATTTGTTAAATAACTATCTTCCCAGCATCATCTTTATGCAGCCTTGTGTTCATTATCATCACCATGGGTGGCCAGAGTATTTGGTGATCATCATCCTCATCGTTTGCAGGCAGGGGGCAGGCAGTATTAGCAACAATCAGAGCATCTCTCAAACCACTCCATTGGCCAAAAGCTTGACCCTGAGGAATAGCCGAAGTACCCCTTCTACGCAATTCCTCATCCAATAGCTCAGCAAGTTGGCAATGGAGTTTGAGCTTTGGTCTGCCTTTCGTTCTGACATGTGTCAGTAGGGACTAAATGCCATTAAACCTGTGAGAGGCACCAGGACCTCCTTGGCATGCTGGACAAAGCCATGTAGAAGAAGGGTCATTGATTGCCTGCATTGTATTGATGGTCTGGAAAAACTTGTTGAACCATTTGCTTCTTTTGAGTTTGTCATGGCTTGGTCGATCCTTCTCATCAGAATCGAAATATAAATCATCCTCACTGTTTGAGTCTGATTCAAATTCTAGTTTTCTCTTTGCGAATTGGTGAGGATTGTGCCTCGAAGATCTGCTTGAACTCATTTTATCTGAAAGAATTTAAAAGGATTTGGTGAAGAACTGAATATAGAGCGAAGGGTTGAGTTGAGTATAGTGAGTTTTTGATGTTGTAAAGAGTAAAGAGAAGAGTTGTTAATATATAGGGAAATTTAGTTGGGAGGGAAAGTGAAAAGTCTATGGAGGGAAACTAAGAGAAAAGTAAGGCGCAATGTGTGTTTGTTCATTGAACGAGGTGCATGAACATGAACCCCTTCATTAATGAAAAGACATGAAACTAAAAAGGCTGATTCCTTCTAGTTGGTATCGAAACCAGCTGTATACATGATGAGGAAGATGAAACGGTTCATGTGATTCTAGTGAAAAGATAGAACACTGAAAAGCAAGATTCCTTTTACTGGGATCGAAACCATCTGAAGGGGTTTCGAAACTATATACACTTAGTAGTAGCATAATGTACACAAATTGGTACAAGTTTGCAAGAGAAAACGGTATATACATAACTTTATTACACAGTTTCACGAAGGTTCAAGTTGGGTCATTTAATTGTTAGGAAATGTGTACATACAGAAATTGTTAACCAAATGCAAAGTACATCATTTAGAGGGGCATCGAAACCAACTAAATGGGGTTTCGGTGCTTTAGTTCCAGTAGAAGGCATCGAACCTAGCTCTACGGGGTTCCGGTACCTGTTTGAAGTGCAGAAAAAGTTTCTACCTTTTTGGTACAAGCTTTATAAGGTTTTGCGAATATACATAAAATGTTAGCCCCTTCATGTACATGTAAGGTTTAAAATGCCTCATGACATGTCTGTTCATTGAAGCAGGTACATGAACATTAACCCCTTCATGTGATTCTAGTGAAAAGACAGGAACTGAAAAGGCTGACTCGTTCTGGGGGTATCGAAACCAGCTTTATTTTTGGTGAACAGGAAACGGTTCATGTGATGACAATGAAAAGACAGAACACTGAAAAGGCATATTCCTTTTACTGGGATCGAAACCATCTTAAGGGGTTTAACCCACTTACCTTGGGTTTTTTTGGATGTCTTTCTTCCTTGAGGCTGTTTACAATCTTCCTTACTTCCTTCTTGTTGCCTCATGCATGTATGCGACCGCGACCTTCAGAGGCAACAACTTTTCTTCTCGCGAATCCATTCCAAAAATCAAATAACCTCACCTACATTTATTATTCATCAAAACATTATAATATAACTCAATAAAATCAACCCCATGAAACTACTACTACGTTCGAACAAAACATGTAAAACCTATGTTTGATTTTGATATAACTAGATCTTTCAGGATCAATTTGAAAAACTTAAAATTGTTTTTACAAGTCTCTTAACAAGTTTTGAAACACCAACACTTTAAAACTGATTTGTAAAACTCAAACTCAAAATATTTTCTAAGTGTTCCAAGCCAAATTTATTGAAAATCGTCATAGAGTATCGATACCCATGGAGGCGTATCGATACCTTTTTGCCAAAATTGGCTACTGTCGGAACACGTATCGATACGGAAAACCCTCGTATCGATACGCCCCTATGTTAAACTTCAAAGAGTTTGAAAGAGTGTATCGATACGGTAACACCAGTATCGATACTGGTTTAAAGATTTTTAAAGCATTTAAGTCGGTTTAAAAAATATGACCGTTGGTGTCAGTTGGTTGGTAACCAAATTTTAAAAGGCCGTTGACCGGTATCGATACGCCTAACCCCAGTATCGATACGCGTTTTGACAGTGAGCTAAGTTCAGAAAAAGGTATCGATGCGGCCTTTGCCGTTTCGATACCGTGTACCGATACGCTTACGTGCGTATCGATACGCCCTATTAATTGCATACAACGGCTCTTTCTTTTCTGAGACAGGTATCGATACCCATTCCCGAGTACCGATACTCGTAGCTGCAGAGGTGCATTTATGGTGGTAAGAGAGGGTTCCAACGGCTCCATTTACTTCTCCAACCACTCAAACGGCTAGAAAATTAATGAAAATGTATAAAAGAGACACTCTAAAGCATCAGCAACAACTATTGAACTTCAAGCAAACATCCAACCATCAAATTCAAGCATTTGAGCAAAAATCCCAAATTTGTGTAAAATCCCAATTTGTGTTCTTCATTCATATTTTGTAAAATTGGGTTGAGTGCTTGTATCGGGGCTATCATTTGTATTGAGAGATACCTAATTAGCCTACAAATTCCTTTGTTCTCTTGTGTGAGGGTTGGGTTGATTTTTGGGTAGAAAAATCAACCGATATTGTAAAGGGTTGCCTCCTTGTCCTAGAAAAGGGGAAGATCAATTTAGTGAAATTGTTGCAAATCCTTAGTGAGACTAAGGTAGTGGATGTAGAGTTCATTTGGAACTTGAACCACTCTAAATTCCTTGTTCTTCAATTTTAATTTGCCAATTTCCACTACAATCCTTCAAATTTCCAATTCACCCCCCCTCTTGGTAAATATCGATCTTTCGATCCACTCAACAATTGGTATCAGAGCTTAACTCTTTGAGGATTAACAACCACAAGAGGAGATCCTTAGAAGAGTGTGATCATCAAAATATCAAGAGATGGCTTCAACCTCCGGTTCCGGCATGTACGAGTCACAATCAACCACCAAGCCTCCTTTCTTCAATGGTGACAACTACTCCTTTTGGAAGAACAAAATGAGGCTATTCATCAAGTCAAGTGACTACCTTGTATGGGATGTCATTGAGGATGGGCCATACATTCCATTGAAGCAAGATGGTGAAGGCAAGATGGTGTTGAAGAAGAAAGCCGAAATGAGCGAAGAGGAGAGGAAGAAGATTCAAGTCAACGATAAAGCTCTCCACATGTTTTTTTGTGCTTTCGGTCCGGACATCTATTCAAAGGTCTCTTCCATTGAAAATGCCAAAGAAGTGTGGGACACACTTGAGACCACTTATGAAGGCACCAATGATGTCAAAGAAACTAAGATTGGACTTCTCAATCTTAGTTATGAAAATTTCAAGATGGAGCCCGATGAGACGGTGTCAAAGATGTTTGATCGATTCTCCACAATTGTCAACGGGCTAAAGGGCTATGGAGAGATCATACCAGAAGACAAGCTTGTCCGGAAGCTACTCTATTCACTTCCCGAAGCTTGGGATGGGAAGAGAACCGCCATCATCGAAGCAAAGAACTTGAAGACATTAAAGCTTGATGAGCTTGTGGGTTCTCTCCTTACTCATGAAATCATGAAGCAAGGAAGGGAAGATGAGAAAAAGAAAGAAGAGAAAAGAGTAGAGAAGCTTGAAGTTGAAAAGAAGAAGAAGATGGGAATAGCTCTCAAGGCAAAAACTTCACAACATGATGAGAGCTCATCTTGTGAGGAGGATGAACTTGAAGAATTGGCTATGATAGCCAAACAATTCTCACGCTTCATGAGGTCCAACCGGGGAAGAAAAATCCAAAGAAAGATGGACTTCAAAGGAAGGAACAAAGAAGAAGGGAAGGATCCCATCATTTGCTATGAGTGCAAACAATCCGGTCACATCCGTTCGGAGTGCCCTCAACTCAAGAAGAAGGGCTTTGAGAAGAAGAAGAAACTCAAAGCCAAGCTTGCTACTTGGAGTGATGAGGAGTCATCGGAGGATGACGAACAAGAAGTGGCTAACCTCTGTCTCATGGCACTTGAGGAAGATTCCTCCTTGGTAACCTCTAACTCATCTACTTTAGATTTTTCATATGAAGAATTAAATGATGCATATGATGAGTTGCAAGAGGTATATGATGAATTAGTTGAGAAGTTTAAAGAGTCGGTCATTAAAAACAAGAAAATCATTTTAGAGCTAAATGAGAAAAATGACTCACTCACTCAAGCTAATTCTAAATTTGAGAAAAAGATTTTAGGATTAAAAGATGAACTTAAATTCTTTCAAGATGAAAATGTTGATCTTAATAATCTTTTGTCTCAATGCAATAGTGAACACCAAAAGGTGTTAGGTGAGCTAAATGAGCTCAAAAAGTCCTTAAAAAATGTTGGTAGTGTCAAACATGAAGTAGGAGAATCCTCTAGAACACACCAACCTAAGAAAAGGACTAATTACTACAAACAAGGTAGCTACCCTAGACATAGTAGAGCTAAAAGAATTAGAAGTGTATGGGTTCCTAAGGAACTTGTAAAATCTAATAATATTATTGCTATGTCATCTTGGATTCCTAAGGGAACCAAGGTTTTGGGAGCTAACACTCATGGGCCCAAAATGATTTGGGTACCAAAAACCAAGGTTTAATATCTTTGTTTGTAGGGGGAGCATTGCTACAAGGCCAAAGCACAAAGTCAAAACTCATGGTACCTTGATAGTGGATGCTCGAGACACATGACCGGAGACAAGAGTCGATTCATGGATTTAAAGCCAAAAAGTGGAGGAGTAGTAACATTTGGTGACAACTCCAAAGGCCACATTAAAGGTATTGGCTCCATAGGTAATCACTCTACCATTCTCATTGAAAATGTCTTATATGTCGATGGTCTTAAACATAATTTATTGAGCATAAGTCAATTGTGTGATAAAGGATTTAATGTTTTATTTGATAAAAATGGATGCAAAGTTGTTGACATTAAATCTAATAATATTATGCTCATAGGTCATCGCATAGGAAACATATACATGGTGCATTTAGATGACATACATACATCTCATGCATGTTTAGTTGCTCAAAATGAAAATGATGCATGGTTGTGGCATAGGAAGCTAGGACATGCTAGCATTAGTGTTTTGGAAAAACTAGTCTCTCTAAATCTAGTTAGAGGTTTGCCCAAAATTAAATTTTCAAATGACAAAATTTGTGATGCATGCTCTAAGGGTAAACAACATAAGTCTTCCTTTAAATCCATTAATGATGTTTCTACTAGTAGATGCTTACAATTAATTCACATGGATTTATTTGGGCCAATTAGGACTATGAGCTTGGGTGGTAAATCTTATGCATTTGTGTTAGTTGATGATTTTTCTAGATTTACTTGGGTTCTCTTTTTAAGTACTAAAGATGAGGCTTTGGAAAAATTCATCACATTTTCAAAATTAACCCAAAATGATCTTGAACTTAGAATTTCACACATTAGAAGTGATCATGGAACCGAGTTTCAAAATTTAGGGTTTGAAGAATTTTTGAATGAAAATGGTATTAGCCATAATTTTTCGACTCCTCGAACTCCTCAACAAAATGGGGTAGTTGAGAGGAAAAATAGAACTTTACAAGAAATGGCTAGAACTATGCTTTGTGAAAATAATTTACCTAAATATTTTTGGGCGGAAGCCACAAACACCGCTTGTTATATTGTAAATCGAGTAATGATTAGGCCAATTTTAAAGAAAACACCTTATGAGATTTTAAAATCTAAAAAGCCTAACATTAGCTATTTTCACCCTTTTGGGTGTAAGTGTTTTGTTTTAAATAATGGAAAAGATAACTTAGGTAAATTTGATGCAAAAAGTGATGAAGCTATTTTTATAAGTTACTCTTTAACCTCTAAAGCCTATCGAGTATTTAACAAAAGAACTTTAGTAGTAGAAGAATCTATTCATGTTGTATTCGATGATAACCTCCTTCCTAGGAAGGATTCTTGTGATGATGATGATGTAGGAATCATAAATGCCTTTGATGGAGGTCAAACTTCAAAGGAGGATGAGATTCAACCAAAAGAAGAAGATACACAAGATCCACCTCTTGAAGCCTTGAAGGACTTGGCTATTGAGGAAAAGGAAGTGAGCTACCCAAGGGAGTTGAACTATGTCAAAGATGGTGAAATCTTGGGTGATCCATCCAAGGGGGTAACCACTCGTTCTTCTCTTAGATTAATGAACCATGTTGCATTTATCTCATGCATAGAGCCTAAAAACATAAAAGAAGCATTGAAAGATGACTTTTGGATTATGGCTATGCAAGAAGAGTTAAATCAATTTGAGAGAAGTAATGTATGGACATTAGTTGATAGGCCTAGTAATCAATCTACAATAGGAACTAAATGGGTCTTTAGGAACAAACTAGATGAGAGTGGTAACATTGTGAGAAATAAAGCTAGACTTGTAGCACAAGGTTACACTCAAGAAGAGGGAATAGATTTTGATGAAACCTATGCACCCGTAGCTAGGATGGAAGCCATTAGGATGTTGCTTGCATATGCATGTTATCATAATTTCAAGCTTTTTCAAATGGATGTTAAAAGCGCATTTTTAAATGGTTTTATAAATGAAGAAGTGTATGTGGAACAACCACCGGGTTTTGAAGATTCAAAATTTCCAAATCATGTTT
Source organism: Hibiscus tridactylites (assembly GCA_958450335.1). Taxonomy (NCBI): domain Eukaryota; kingdom Viridiplantae; phylum Streptophyta; class Magnoliopsida; order Malvales; family Malvaceae; genus Hibiscus; species Hibiscus tridactylites. Next base: position 76,129,209 of record OY288279.1, read on the forward strand.
TCAAACTTACCAAAGCTCTTTATGGTTTAAAACAAGCTCCTAGAGCTTGGTATGAAAGGCTTTCAAATTTTTTGATTGAAAAAGGATTTGAAAAAGGTAAGGTGGACACTACACTTTTCATAAAAATGTATAAAAATGACATCTTAGTAGTTCAAATTTATGTTGATGATATTATTTTTGGTTCTACTAATGAATGTCAGTGTCAAGAGTTTTCTAAGCTAATGCAAGGTGAATTTGAGATGAGCATGATAGGGGAGCTCTCATTCTTTTTGGGACTCCAAATCAAGCAAAAGAAGGATGTCACCTTCATCAACCAAGCAAAATACATAAAGGATATGCTCAAGAAGTTTGGCTTGGAGAATGCAAAGCCTCAAGCCACTCCTATGAGCTCATCTACAAAGCTTGACAAAGATGAAGGAGGTAAGTGTGTTGACTCTAAGCTTTATCGTTCTATGATTGGATCTTTGCTTTACCTTACCGCAAGTAGACCGGATATCTTGTTTAGTGTTTGCTTGTGTGCTAGGTTTCAAGCTAGTCCTAGAGAGTCTCACCTTATAGCCGTTAAGAGAATCTTTAGATACCTTAGAGACACTCCTTGTTTAGGCCTTTGGTATCCTAGAGACTCTACCTTCAACCTACATGCTTATTCGGATGCGGATTATGGGGGTTGCAAAATTGATAGGAAAAGTACTTCGGGAACTTGCCAATTCTTAGGTAGTATGCTCATATCTTGGTTCTCTAAGAAACAAAATAGTGTAGCCTTATCTACCACCGAAGCCGAGTACATATCCTTAGGGAGTTGTTGTGCTCAAGTCCTTTGGATGAAACAACAACTATTAGATTATGGAATTAAAGTTGGAACCATACCCCTAAAATGTGACAACACTAGTGCAATATGCTTAACTAAAAATCACATCCAACACTCTAGAACCAAACATATAGAAATTCGACATCACTTTATTAGAGATCATGTTTTGAAAAATGATGTTGTTATTGAATATGTTGATACCTCCAATTAGCGGATATATTTACAAAACCCTTAGACAAAGAGCGTTTTTGGTCCCTTAGGAGAGAGTTAGGTCTAGCTAGCCTATCTTGACCTTTTAGGACCTCTTTTGTGCTTAAAATGCTTGATTTGTGAAATTGCCATGTTTATGTGTTTAAACTCCTAATCTTATCCATGCCTATAGTTAGGGGGAGTATGCTTCTGTTAAAACATGCTTAGAACTGTTCATTCATCATTTGCATACTTTTAGAAGGTGTTAAGTTCGAGCCTTTGGTTGTTCTTAGAACCAAACAGGTCTTTCTGGGCATATGGTATCGATACGGATATACGCGTATCGATACGTGTTCTTCATTTTGTTTCCCAGAATTTTCCTCGCTTCACGGGTATCGATACGCATAAAATCGTATCGATACAGGTCGTTTCGATACGGGCCCCACCGTTTCGATACGACTTTCCAACGGTCATATTTGAGAAAAGACAATTCTATCCCCGTATCGATACCCACTCAGGAGTATCGATACTCTATCGCGCAGATGGCATTAAATCAGTCTTAAATGAGATCTAATTTTACCAATATTAAAACTCTTTAACCCTAACAAACCCTAGCCGTTTTTGCCTATAAAAAGGCCCTTCCTTCTTCATATTTTTCACACTACAACTCAATTCTAAAAGAATTTTTGCATCAAGAAAAGAATTGTGCTCTCTCTCAAGTTTTTCTTCAATCTTCAAAGTTTCCTTCAAGGTAATCTCTTCTTTTTATTCTTTTTTTGTTCTTTTTTTTTTTACCCTTTGTTTTCTTAAATCTCTTTGCTTTTCAAATTTTTTTTTAGATCTTTTTACCTTGATTTTTACTCAAATTGAAGAAACCTTTTTTTTTAATTTTCTTTTAGATTATGGCACCTAAAGAACATTCGAGGAAGCGACCGAGGGTTACTCATGCCGGTGAATCTTCAACTCCCGGAATGGTTGCACGCCCGGATTATGCTACAATTTATAACAAATCCTTTGAAACTTCCGCGGGTCTTCCCTATTTTCGCCAATTTGAGAACTACAAAATTCGTGCGGAAAGGGTCGTCTCCATTCCTTTTCTCGACTCCGAGCGCTTCAAGTTTGAATATCTTCCGTTGCTTCGCACTTGGAATTTCATGGAGTTTCTTTCTATCCCCGGTATTTACTATCGTCTTTTGGTTTTAATTTTCTATTCTAATGCCAAAATTATTACTCGCAATGGGGAAGTTGTTGCCATCCGCTCTTATCTCATGGGGAAGCAAATCATTCTCGATGTCAAAGGGATTTGTGAGGTTTTTAAGTTAGAGGATGTAGGCTTAAATGATGAGAATGCCTTGGGCCATGTTCTCGGTGGTTCCGTAACCGTCCTCAATGCTCACGATCGAATCCTACATTTGATGGTGTCTTGGTGGTTACGTCCCTCCGGTGGCAAATACTCTACCATCCGTCAAGTGGATGATTTTTGGATCCGTTGTTTCCGTCAACGAAAGCGCCCAAACCTAGCTCGAATCATGTTCGATGAGATCGTCTATCATGTTCAAAATCGCCAAACCTCTCTCATCACATCTTTTATTTACGGTACGGCTTTAAGTTACTATTTTGTGAAAAAGGATATTGATTGCTCATTTGATCTTGCATCTCCTCTTACCGATCCTATTGATGAGCGATCCCTTGCTCGGGGAAAGTTCCATTACTTTAATGGAAGTTGGTTACGTCTTTCCGAGCTTCCACCCGAGGCCGCAGCCGCATTGGAACAACCACAAGCTCCTCCGACTCCTCAAGTCCCACAGCCCAATTTGGATGCTCTCATGACCTATCTCAATGAGCAATTTACCGGGCTACGCACGGACATGAACACTCGTCTAACCTCCATGGAAACCACCTTCGATACAAGGATGACGGGTATGGAGAATCGCCTTACATCCCTTGAAAGCGAGCACAATTCCTTGAATATTTCCGTTGCCGCTTTCCATGATGAATGGCGTAATAGCATGCGGAGCGATGAGCCTATGGTCGATGATGATGAAGATGATGAAGACGACGAAGACAATGCCTAGACATCTCTTCTTGCATACCATTCATAATCATCTAGGATTTTCTATTTTTATGCACCTATGTTTCTGTTTTTAGGACTAAGTTTGTTTTAGGATTAAAAACCTATGCTTTGATTTCTTGTTTGTTTTCGTTTGGATTTTCTTATGCTATGATGAATAAAATTATGTTGCTTATTATTATTATACCTTTGATTTCATTATGCACTTTATTGTCTCCATGCATTTTTTATCTAACAAAAAGGGGGAGAAGAAACTTGCTCACATCTTTAAAATATTTTGATTTTAACTCAAAGGTTACCAAGCTTATATTAAGGGGGAGTTACTTTGTAAAGGTTATTCAAAAGTGTCAAAATTTTAAGTTTTGGTTTTGTTATATCAAAAAGGGGGAGATTGTAAAACCTATGTTTGATTTTGATATAACTAGATCTTTAAGGATCAATTTGAAAAACTTAAAATTGTTTTTACAAGTCTCTTAACAAGTTTTGAAACACCAACACTTTAAAACTGATTTGTAAAACTCAAACTCAAAATATTTTCTAAGTGTTCCAAGCCAAATTTATTGAAAATCGTCATAGAGTATCGATACCCATGGATGCGTATCGATACCTTTTTGCCAAAATTGGCTACTGTCGGAACACGTATCGATACGGAAAACACTCGTATCGATACGCCCCTGTGTTAAACTTCAAAGAGTTTGAAAGAGTGTATCGATACGGTAACACCAGTATCGATACTGGTTTAAAGATTTTTAAAGCATTTAAGTCGGTTTAAAAAATATGACCGTTGGTGTCAGTTGGTTGGTAACCAAATTTTAAAAGGCCGTTGACCGGTATCGATACGCCTAACCCCAGTATCGATACGCGTTTTGACAGTGAGCTAAGTTCAGAAAAAGGTATCGATACGGCCTTTGCCGTTTCGATACCGTGTACCGATACGCTTACGTGCGTATCGATACGCCCTATTAATTGCATACAACGGCTCTTTCTTTTCTGAGACAGGTATCGATACCCATTCCCGAGTACCGATACTCGTAGCTGCAGAGGTGCATTTATGGTGGTAAGAGAGGGTTCCAACGGCTCCATTTACTTCTCCAACCACTCAAACGGCTAGAAATTAATGAAAAGGTATAAAAGAGACACTCTAAAGCATCAGCAACAACTATTGAACTTCAAGCAAACATCCAACCATCAAATTCAAGCATTTGAGCAAAAATCCCAAATTTGTGTAAAATCCCAATTTGTGTTCTTCATTCATATTTTGTAAAATTGGGTTGAGTGCTTGTATCGGGGCTATCATTTGTATTGAGAGATACCTAATTAGCCTACAAATTCCTTTGTTCTCTTGTGTGAGGGTTGGGTTGATTTTTGGGTAGAAAAATCAACCGATATTGTAAAGGGTTGCCTCCTTGTCCTAGAAAAGGGGAAGATCAATTTAGTGAAATTGTTGCAAATCCTTAGTGAGACTAAGGTAGTGGATGTAGAGTTCATTTGGAACTTGAACCACTCTAATTCCTTGTTCTTCAATTTTAATTTGCCAATTTCCACTACAATCCTTCAAATTTCCAATTCACCCCCCCTCTTGGTAAATATCGATCTTTCGATCCACTCAACAAAACATACTTTTAAACATATATTACATCTAATATCGTGATGCATCCGGTCATGTATGCCAAACCACCACGAACTTTCCAGTTCTCTACTCCATCAAGTAACCTCTTGTATGCATATTTGCACCAATTGAGATTTTCCTTCAACCCCTCTGGGCACAACAACCGCAAATGTTCCGAGGAAGGCATATAGTTCACATTTGGACTTATAAAAACACCAACAATGAAAAGACGAACGCGAGCTTTCAACTCGTCTCCCTCAAAATCACCGCTACGTATCTCCTCCTCAAGTACCTTCACTGTGGTATCCCTCTTTATTTCGTACTTCGATGCCATTTGTTTTGCATTAACATTTCTCGTTCCAATTTCAACATCGACTCCTTCATTCTTCAAACCCAAAATAGCCTCCACATCTTCCACCAACACTGGAATTTTATGTCCATCAAATTCCATGATCGAGCTCTGGACATCAAAATTCTCTACTAAAGTGCGACATAGGTCGCGATGAATTGCTCTCGGTTTTATTTCCATTAAAGGACCAAACCCTAACTCATGTACCATACCCTCAATATTCAACTTCCTCATCTCTTCAAACACCTCTGACAGCTTAATGAGGCTACATCTTGAAGATATCTCCTACAACATTTCATAAAAACATTAATTACTTGACTATTACACGAATATACATTATGTTAGAACATTTTCATCTCTTTCTCCAAAAATAATTTCAAAAATTCACTTACCTTTTTGTCTTTCTCGGATACTACAATATCCTTCACATTGGAGGCATTCCATTCAGCCAGAGCATGCTTCTGCTCTTCAAACATTTGTTGATAAGGCTCCTTCTCATCTTCACTCATCTGCTTCCACCTCAAACCCAATGCTTTTCTTTTCTGTATCACTCTCACAATTAGTCCAATACAAATATCATGTACACTTAACAAACCATTACACAACACACTTACATTGTTGTTCATTATCTTCTCCCCCTCCAAACGTTTACATTCTCTTTTACTGTAAAACATAATTTCACTGTTAGCTTATGCAACTCATATTTAATAAATTAGACAGTTCTATATACATTCAACTTCAACTTACTAGAAATGGAAATATGGTGTACATATCTTAGGTGCCTTAGCCTTGCCTCCCCTTTATCGGACTTCTTCTTATGTTCCATTGTCTGCAACGTGTACCTAAAATAATCAAAGATGGAACGTTGAAAGGCAAAATTGATGACATTTCTCCAAAATTTGAACTTCACGACTAGGATTTTGCATATGAATTCCAAAGATTTGTTCTATTTCACCTATTTACATTGACATATGAAAGCTACATTTCAGTTTTAGCAAAGTATGATTACTTGCCAACTACTTATAAGATTATGTCTAAAAACATAAACTTCCCTGGAAATACTACCTATGGTTAAATTTTCCATTCAAATGTGTAATGATATTTGGAGGTTTCTGATTCGTTCTCAAGTTTGACAAATACATCAACCAAGAAATATTGCTTTCAACCATGTGTAATAAAAACTCATTTCCCAAATTTACAAACTACTTCAAATCACCTATTTGATCTTAAGAAACAATCATACCTTCCAACACATTCAATACTAGAGCTGTAGAGAATATGCAAACCAGTTTTTTAACCAAAAACAAGAACCATCTCAGCCAACAATCATAACCATTACATGGATTTCAACTAAATCTTTCTTACAAATCCAATCTCCTCGACAATATTTCTTTCTCCTTTTCGTACCTTATCAACTACAATTAAAAAGAGGGGAAATTGAAGCAACTACCACTAACTAACCTAAACATTCCTTCTTCCAATCCATTCTACTCTACATTTGTAACATTTATCACTCCCAACTGAAACACCACTTAATTATTTAACCTTATTTCTTTTGTTATTCAAGAACAAAGTGAACGAGTTATTCAAGCCTCTAAACTACTTAATAAAGGTGTTAAACACTTCTTTTAACTATTGTTATCTATGTTCCTACTTTCTATATGTATTTTATTGCTATTACTTTTTTATTGCAGCAGAACCCTAAATTGCCAATAACCCTAAACCCTAAAAATTCCTTATTCCAATCCAATATCCTCTACACTATTCATTATAAAGTGCAAAGAAATTTTTATGGAAGCACATTCAAACGGTTTATACAAAAACCTTCATCATTTGCAATGTGGTTTCGCTCAAATAAAAAAATGACAATAAAGGAAGCAAGAAGCAAGAACTAACCTACAAATCGTGCTCAAACCCAACCTCCTCGACAAATTTCCTTCAGATTTTTTTCTTTGGTTGATGAAAATAACGCCTTCGTCCTCTTGGTTTCGATGCCCTAATATTTTGTTTTCCTTTTCCCGCTCCTCTTTTTTTTCTCAAGTTATACCATCATAAAAGGGTTATCGGTTCACCGGGTAATCATATCTCCTTTTTTTTGTTTTTTTTAATCCAACGGCCACATTGAAACCGGCTTCATCCAATGGTCCTTTTTTCTTGATTTGTATTTAGTCGACTTTTAAGCCGTTTGTTTTTAGAAAATCTAGTGAAATTTTGAAGATTTAATTAGTAAAAGAAGGGAATACTGATCATGGCATTAGGAAAAATATGGTAGAGTAGATAATAGTACTACCAGTAATAGGAGGCCATCTGTCACCATTATGGTTTTCGTGGGATTATGATTAGTTAAAGTTAGTTGCAGATTCATAAATATTTTTAGGGTGGACACACATGTGTAGCTCCAAGGCTTATAAGAAAACAAAATAAAAGAGTCGTCACTAATTTTTTTTCGAGGTGTGATTGGATCATCAAAAAACGGGTTATTTTAATAAAAATATTTTATTTTATTAAAATAATAATTTTGGTCTGTGAAAACGCATAAATGGGTTCAAAAGTCGGTTACGTGGGGGAAGGGTGAACACCCCACAACGCTAAAAAAATGGTACCTATCCAATTACAAGTTGTCTTAATATCAAAATTTACAAGCTCGTGCGAAATTTATTTTATTATCCATTTATGAATATAAATTTATTTTAATGGTCTCACCATCTAAAATTAAACAATAATCACCGTCAACATTTCTAGCGCTAACTCGAAACCCCTTTTCGTAACCCTGCATTGCAAATTAAATGTCTCGGAGTTAAGGATGACATCAAAGAAACGTATTTACTTTATTAGTAAAAGAAGGAATAGTGATCATGGCATTAGGGAAAATATGGTAGAGTAGATAATAGTACTAACAGTAATAGGAGGCCATCATCTTCGAGTTATGGTTCCACTGTCACCATTGTGGTTTTCGTGAGATTATGTTTAGTTGTACTTAGTGATGGATTCATAAATACTTTTGAGGGTTGACACATATAAAATTTCAAAATTTTAGGGTAGGTCAAGTTATAAATTTAAAAAAAATTAAGGACTAACTCATAAAAATTAAAGTAAAATGTGTGAAGTTTAAAAAATTCAGAGTGAGTCCGTGCCCACCTTAGGATGCACTTGCATCCGCCACTGGTTGGACTTTAGATGATGACTTCGTCCTCGGTTATCCCCAATCAAAACATGGACGGTGTGGTTCATGAAAAGAAAAACCATCTCGATGACCAGGTTACACGGGTAATCAATAATAGCAATGACAGAAGCAACTGCGTTCAATTCGAAGATAACTCTGGGGATTCACCTGAGGATGCCGAGAAAGGAGACTCGAATGTGAGTCTGGCTAAAGATGATGACGATGGCAACTTAAATACACAAGAAAACAAGTGGAATACTGAAGAGAATAAGTTGATTTCGTCTAAGGTCATCTGAAATTAATTCTTATTTATTGGAATGTGCCACTGAAAACATGCATGCACAAAGTGCCTGTAGGCTGTAGGTGCATCAAAACGTGGGTCTAAGTGGCCCGAGAAATGGCGGGCGAGGTTGGAAAAATCACCTTATTGGTTGTGGAGTTCCCATGTCATGGACATGAAAGCTGTTTATGGAGGGTAAGAAAGTTTAAAAAATCCCTAGGAAGTAGGAAGGATATAATGGTTTGGTAGGTTACATTTAGTCCTCTTTTCCTTGATTTGGATTTGTGGGTCATGAATGTAGTCCCGATTCTCTCTCTGGATACCCTTCCTACAATATACGAGAGAGGCCTATTAACCTATTTAGTATGTATCATAATTGGTGTGAATCATTTAGCACCTTTCCGAGGTCCTATAATCTCCTCCACGCTGACCATCTATTCTCCAAGGTTAAGAAGAGGTACGTATGAATGTTTTCCTTTTTTCTGACTCCACTAGTATGTATCATAACTTATTTTGCATTTTTATTGCAAGGGTTAGGACCAGAGTCCCTGTTCCCAAATACTTGTCCTAAAACGGCATTGGTCATAACATGATGTTCAGTGTCTTGTTTCGGCCTAACTTTGCGATGGTTTACGGGCTTTTAGGTGCAGTATAGTGTTCGTGGTTGTGGAGGTAGATCGAATATTGATGCCTGACCAGATATTTATGTTGGTAATAATTGTTAGAGTATGCCCAAAGATCAATCATGAGATGATTGTAAAAGAAATACTTATTTTATTTTGTTTATTAATAAAGTTATTATTATTATTTAAGTCTTATTCTGTGCATCTATAAATAAACTGAATTATAATAAAGTCCTTAGAATAATATAGTTATTCTTGAATGTCCTTAGTCGAAAATTATTGTGGGCGTGGACAACAATAATGTATTAAGACTAATATGTAGTTGATTGATGACAAAGTGTTGTTATTGACATAGAGATGTCCAAATCAATACATAAATATGTGTTAGAGAATGACATATTGGATTGACCCGCTATGAGCATGTTTTTTGGATTATTATGTGACAGTCACAACATTGCTCATGGTGATAACTAAGTGTATGATCCTTAGACTTGATATCATCATTATTTCAATATCGAGAGTGACATATTTTGATGCGATCAAACGTGTGTTATAATAGACTACACTATAAAGACTGATATTGAATATATCACAATCTATATAGCGAAATATGATTGATCAAGATATGATTTGTCCCTCCTACATAATAGGAGTAATATCGTAGGCCACTTGATTGAGTGAGACTAAAAAATGCATGGTCATGATCAAATAAATTGATATGAGATATCATAGTTATTCGTTTATCATAGTCTACTCAAGATATCAAGAAATATTAGATGGATTATACAAGTGTGATTAATCCATTACTTGTGTTCGATCTAGATATGAGGACAAAAGAACACTACAAAAAAAAATATACATATACTGACGACGATTTATACCGACGGACGAAAACAGTTGGTATAGAGTATATATACCGACGGACAACAATACCGTCGCTAAAAACCACAAGTTTCACCGACGGATACCCCATCTATCGGTATAGACAATATATATTCCAACGGTTTAAAAAAACCGTCGGTATAGATTTTCCTTATACCGACACATGTATTACGCCGTCGGTAGACGTAAATCACATACCGACGGTTTGTCGTGTCTGTCGGTATAGATTTAGGTTTTACCGATAGATTTTTATATATGTTGGTATAGTTTGTGGTTTGACCGACGGTTTTTTAAGTTCGTCGGTATAGGATGTATTTTAAATTAACAAAACACCTTCCTATCGCGCAAAATTGAAATCCCTAATTCCCCACAGCTGCACCTGTCGTGCTTCTCTCTCGAGCTCGTGACGGTTGTCGGGACCACAACCACAGGTTTGTTCTTCGATTTATCTCTTGTTCTTCAAAACTAAAATCTCTAATCCCTAATTCCCCACTTTAAAACATTTTCTAATTTGTTTACTTTTTCCCTTTCATCTTCGTGCTTCTCACCGTGAGTTCATTGTTTTTTTTAAATGATTTTGTGTCAGATTTTGTTGTTTGCTTTGCTTCTATTATTCATGACATGAAATCAAATTTAATGAGCAATACATACAGAAATGTAATGAATTTACTTTTTTGTTTATTGCCAATTGTAGTTTATAGTAATACAGTTCTCTCCATCTCCTTGAAATATAAATTGATCTAACTTGGTGTTTCTATTCTCTGGATATTGTCTGTGTTCTGTTGAATTCTGGTTTGGTTTGCTAGTGAACCAGTTACGGTCATCATATGCTGTAAATAACACTTCAAACATTAATTATCATTCTCTGCCTATCCCTGTAGTTTTTCTTCCAGATTATTCAAAAGCTATGTTGATTTGACTTTAACCTAATTCAAAAGTGTTGAACTGTTATAAAACTTATATATTACCATCTAGATAAAACTTAGCAAGCATCTTAATTATAACTAGTAATTAAGTAGCTTATTTACAAATAAAATACATGCATTCACATTAACTTGTGAAAGAGGTCCTGGTTTCAGTTTGTTGTTGATATCTATTAAAGTCTAATCATAAATTTATGAATGCATGAATAGAACAGCTGATGTAATCAGATTCTTTGATTGGAAAGGATATATATGGTGCAACAATGATCAAGTATGAGGTAGTCATTATACTTTAAGACTTTAGCAAATGAATGCTTAATAAATAAATTTTAATGCTCCAAAAATAGACAAATAGATTCGGTTCAATTTGAGGAGCATGAAAAAGGGAGATATACTGAAAAGGGAAGTTGAACATAAGAAGTGTAGAAAGGTTTGTTGATTGAAAGAATAATTGACCTGGACAAATAAAAGAGGACATTCTCTACTTTGTCTTTGAATAATTTTTTTGTTTAATTTTAACCACGACCTTTTATAGTTCTAAAAAATGAACTAGAAGACTAGTTTTATTGTCTCATGTTGCTTTTTTGGATATGATAGGATCTCCTCTGCATAGACTATGTTGTTTTAGGTTGCAGCATTCCCTTTCTTGCTTATAGAAAATGCTATCTGTCCACTGTATTTTTAATAAGCTCATATTTTAATAGATAACATGTTTTAAAATATTTGTACTTTCTTACACTGAATGCAATATATACTTAGATTATGATGCACTATATTTTATGAGAACCAGCTCTGTTTAAACCTAAATTAATCAAGAAAGGAAAAAAAAGGGTGTGTCTGTCCTTAAAATTTGGTGGAAGAGTATGTTATTTAAAGAAGGTTGATTTTAGGATTTATTTTACTCAATAAAGTTTTGAAGTGTTGTCTTGTTTTAGATAGATAATAAATCCACAAGTAAACATACTAAGCTTTATGAAATTAGAAGATAAGCAATCTAGTATAGTATGGATAGAATAAAAGTTGGGAACTCATTAAAACTTATGGGCTATTGTTTTGGCATCGGGTAAACATGGTTAAAAGATGAGAACCTTTTTAACTTCGGACATGAGGCTAGAATAAATTGTCTTGGAAGTTAATTATTCTAGATTACTAGAATGGATTATCTATTTTTATTCTAAAAAGGAACTTTTAATTTTTTTGCAGGTGGTTAGTGATGGGAAACTCTAGGGGTGGAGCATTTAACGTCATTCCAGATTTTGTTACAAGGTGAGTAAGCCGATCATTTTATTTATTTATTATTCATAGTCTTATAATGTACTAAGGCTTGCAAATTGCGTGCTCTCATATGTTTCTATTGCTATATATGTTATCTGTTCCTTCCCATTTTTTCGTTTAGTTTAAAAAAAAGCTAAATTAAGCTATGATATATTTATGTGAATTTAAGATGAAATTTAAAATGTCTAAATACAATATAACTTCAAATAATTTACTCTAAGACTAAGATTAAGCGATTATATTATAATATGTAATATTTTGTTGGATGCATAAACTATTAGAGTTTTGACTCATTTTGTCGTTTACTTTAATATACTATATATCATCTATGTTATGTTTGTGTGAATCTAAAATCAAATTTAAAATGTATAAATACTATATAACCTCAAATAATTTCTTGTAAGACTAAGAACTACACGTGATGGACATTAGATAGTTTGAAATCACTGCAAAAATAAATAAAATTTAAAATATCATTAGTTCATTGGTAATACATGTATCGTTGATGGATAAGACGTGGATCAATCTTAGATCAAGGGCAAGTGAAGAATACATTAGAGGGATTACTAGTTTTTTGAACTTTGCCTTTGAGAGAACTGAAGATGGAAAATTTTGGTGTCCTTGTGTGAATTGTGTAAACACTTACAGAGTATCTAGAAGAGATGCATTTGATCACTTAATATGTGATGGCTTTCTCAAGGGTTACGTTCGTCGAATTTTTCATGGGGAGCAATGTGACGGATCTACACCACCAATTCCAACTAATGTAGAAGAAAGAGAGTTTGAACAGGACATTCATAACCTCTTGCATGATATGATGGCAGACCGAGTTGTGAATAATGCTGAACATAACTATCATTCGGGAGATGTAAGTACAAGGCTTGGGGATCATAATCATAGACTTCAAGGAGACAAATTTTTTGATTTACTTAAAGATGCAGAGGTGCCACTTTATCCAAATTGCAAAAATAATTTCAAAGTTGCCCTTTATCATTTATTTGTTCCACATTAAATGTTTTAATGGGTGGACAAATAAGTCTTTCAATTCCTTACCGAAGGTGTTGAAACTTGCATTGCCGTATGATAATACTTTGCCAGAGTCTTATCATTAAATGAAAAAGATAATTCGTGAATTGGGTTTAGGATATGAAAAGATTCATGCTTGCCTAAATGATTGTATGTTGTTTTGGAAGGAAAACGAAAATAGAGAGATTTGTTTGAAATGTGAAGCCTCCCAATGGAAAGAAACTTCAAATGGTGTCGAAGATGAGGATGTTGACACTTCTTCAGGAAAAAAGAAACAAGCTGCAAAGATTTTGCGTTGGTTTCTTCTCATTCCAAGGTTGCAAAGATTATTTATGTCTTCAAATATTGCTCCTTTGATGACTTGGCATGAAGATAGTCGTAAGAACGATGGACGTATGAGGCATCCGATAGATTCATTGGCTTGGAAATCATTTAATTCTCGGTATCCTAAATTTTCTTCCGATCCTTGTAACATCTGTTTAGGATTGGCTTCTGATGGTTTTAATCCATTTAGAACTTTGAGTGTGACGTACAGTACTTGGCCTATTATTGTGGTACCTTATAATCTGCCACCGTGGATATGTATGAAGCAGTCTAATTTTATACTCTCTTTGCTCATTTCTGGTCCAAAAGGTTCAGAAAATAATATAGATGTATACATGCAACCTTTAGTTGCAGAATTACATGAGCTATGGGAAGTTGATGTTGAAACTTTTGATGTTGCAACGAATCAAACATTTCAACTTCGTGCAGCATTGATGTGGACTATAAATGACTTCCTAGCATATGCCAACTTATCTGGATGGAGTACTAGAGGAAAGTATGCTTATCCTTGTTGTGGGTATAATACTGCTTCGAAGTGGTTGAAGTATAGTCGAAAGTATTACTATATGTGTCATCGCAGGTGGGTAGATCCTGATCACAAGTTTCAAACCGACAAACATTCTTTTGATGGTACTGAATAACATAGAAGTGCTCCTTCACCACCCACTGACAGCGAAGTATTGAGGCAATTAGAAGCTTTAAATGAAACCGGAGATGGGCCTTGGAAGAAAAAATCCATTTTCTTTTCTTTACCATATTGGGAGCATCAACTATTGCGCCACAATCTTGATATGATGCATATAGAGAAGAACATATGTGATAATATTCTTGGTACATTGATTGGACAAGAGGGGAAGAATAAAGACACCTATAAATCACGATTAGACCTTGTCAAAATGGGTATAAGGAGTGTTCTTCATCCACAAACTCGGATTGGTCGTAGCACTTTGTACTTGCCTCAAGCTTCTTATCAAATGACATTGAGTGAAAAAAATACTTTCCTAAAAGTTCTCAAGGAAATGAAAACTCCTGATGAATATTCTTCCAGCGTCTCACGTTGTGTGCACCTTAAACAACGGAAACTATTTGGGCTCAAAAGTTATGACTGTCATCTCTTAATGCAAGAGTTTCTTCTTATAGCCATTCGGGAAACTTTGTCTGACAAGGTTTGCATAGTTCTTATTGAAGTGAGCAATTTTTTTAAAGATCTCTGCTCTAAGGTCCTTGAAGAAAGTGAACTTGATAGACTTGAGTTAAGAGATGCATCAATTTTATATGAGCTTGAAAAGATTTTTCCTCCATCGATCTTCACAATCATGATGCACTTATTAATTCATCTAGCAAATGAAGCTAAAATTACCGGTCCAGTCATTTATCGGTGGATGTATCCAGTTGAAAGGTACAATTTAAGAATATATTGGTGCTAGTGAAAATATAAATGTAATTCGTAAGGTGTTTACTAATGTTTTAATATATTTTTTTCTTTTAATAAAATAGGTATCTTTCGGTGCTAAAGTCTTTTGTACGCAATAGAGCTCATCTGGAAGGATCTGTTGTAGAAGGTTACTTATCACATGAGTGTTTGACCTTTTGCTCTCGATATTTAGAGGGAGTTGAGATTGTATTCAATCGACTTGGTCGTAATAATGATGGTGAAAATCAAGATCTTGGTTCTGAAGTAACAATCTTTTCTACTATTGGAAGGCCATTATGAAGGAAAAAACAACTTGCTTTTCATGTGAAGAAGCGTAAAAAAGTTTCAAGACTTGTGCTTGACGAACAAGGCTTAGTGAAAGCACATCGATATGTGTTATTCAATTCAGATGAACTTTCTCCATTTATAAAGTGAGTTTCCTTAAATTCAATATAGATTTAACTCCACACGGATTATAATCATTATGTTTTTTAGGAAACAAGAACAAGAGATTAAGAGACGTAATCGAAGGAAACGTTTTTCACCATTTGAGATGCAGAAGTTGCAAAGTGAAACTTTTCATACATGGTTTCGTGATCATGTAAGAATAGAAAATTTAAGATGTGAAACTTATATGATATTATATAAACAATTAATATTGACACTTCAAATGTTACATAGGTTACACTCTTGGATCGACAAGTACCTTCATGTGTCATCGATGTAGTTAAGTGGCTTGCTCGAGGTCCAACTGAAGTTGTTAAGAGATACAGTGGCTACATGGTAAATGGTTTTAGGTTTCATACAACAAGAAGAGAAAAAAAAAACTTGAAAACTCAAAATAGTTGAGTTGTTGTTACGAGTAAGACATGGAGTTATGCAACTGCAAGAGACAAGTAACCAGTTGAAGGAGAAGTTAACAATTATGGGGTTTTGAAAGATATTGTTGAATTGAATTATTTAGGTCGATTTAGAGTTGTATTGTTCAAATGTGATTGGGTTGATATCAATAGAGGTTGCAAGAAGGATAAATTTGGTTTTACACTTGTGAATTTCTCGCATTTGGCATATAGAGGGAACAATTTGGTTGATGAACCATTTGTGTTAGCGTCACAAGTTAAGAAAGTTTACTTCGTTAAGGATGAAACACAACTCGGTTGGAAAATCGTCAAACATGCTAAACTTAGAGATGTATTCGATATGGGTGGTGTGTCATCCTTTAACAAAGATGAGGCACTAGGACAATTGGTTCTGGATGATTCTATCGACACTAGTACCTCAAGTTGGATTAGGAATGATGTTGGCGCTACTGGATTTGATGTTACTACAGATATGGAAAATGAAAATATTGAGGAAGATCTAGTTAATGAAGAAAATGGAGAAGACATATTTTAGAGTTATTGTTGCGTGTAAAATAGTCTATCGCAATGGTAGTGCAAGTGTACACGACGCAAGTAGTAAAGTGATACTAAGTATCGGATATCGTCTCCACAGGGATTGGGCTAATGACTTCACCTTGATTTACTGCACGAAGTAAAGGAAATAGTTTAGAATTGTCACGAGAATAATATAATAAAAACGTAAACAAAAGGATTGGAATATCAAGATAGAGAGAATGGGCTGGTATTGAGTTGCTCGGTAGTGCAGGTATTGAATTGCTCAGGATCTCCAGTTCTGTCGTCGCTCCCGTCGCCGACAGCACCTGTCGCGACGTCTGTCCGTTGGCAGTCGCGGCAGCAGACACACCAACTCCGTACTTCAAGTTTGGCAAGAATCCCAGATCTGCCTTGCCCTATCCCTAGGCACAAGTCTGTCGATGAACACGTCTTTGATGATACCTCCCGGAGTGAATCGAAGGATGAACACCGATGTGTATGAATTCTTCCTTAGCCACTTAACCTCGCCTTATCCCTAAGCACGAGATGGTTCAACTATAAACTAGAGAACGCGCTTTTATCTCTTTCGTATACTTAACTCTCCCGATGCTAAGTAAATAGATAACCTCACAATGCTCTCTCGATGCTCTTGCAAGATATTAAAACCAAGATAAAAGAACTTGAAGTTTATTTTATTGAACTTGAAAAATCCTAAAACAAAGCAACCCTTGCAACTACTTTACAAAACAACCCGTGGCCCTAGGGGGAATTTAGAACATGTCGGTGACGGGTGGACGGCAGGGGTTTGGTTTCGGTTATGGGATATCGGTTATGGGGAAGAATGAGGGATGATGCCTCCTAGGTTAAATCTATGCCCTTATATAAGCTTTGGGCTCAAGTATTCTAAGTTAACAAGGATTACAACTTTAATTAAAAGTAAGATTCTAATAAAGACTAAATCTCTAAAGTCTCCTACTTTCCAGCCGCATCCCTATTTTGTGGGAATTCCTTTCCTTGAGCTTTGGCTTGACATATCTTTTGATCCAGGGCTTGGAAAATTATTTGGCTTCCACACGACAGACGAGCAGATTTTTCTCTATCTATCGAGGTCCACTTGACTTTTCCTCTTCATAAATCTGCTGTCACCTTGCTGTCGTGACAGGTCCATGACAGGTTCGTCTTCTTCGGCTGCTTGTCCAGTTCAGCTTTCCTGCTTATCTGCCATGCGCCTGCCTCCATCGTATACTATGACAGATACCTACAAAAATAGCCATCTTTCAGTAGAATCCGTGCTTTTAATCCTTTTGTGATGTTTTACTAAAAACTAACCTAAATGCAATGCAATGATGCTTGAATGCAGCAGAAATATGGGTTAAAAAGGGTGTAAATAATAGAACTTTTACACACTCAACACACCCCCAAACTCAAGTCTTTGCTTGTCCTCAAGCAATTTAAACCTAAAGAAAAATGAAAATTTTTGTGTTGGCCTTCAAACAGTGAACTGTCCCTTACCCGTCGCTCATTCTCTATGGCGGCAGCAACCTGTCAGAAAGGTTAGGATCTGTCCGGAATCTCCCTATAATTCTCGTGCAGTGTGTGCATGCTTGTGAACAGTTATATGCTAAGACTCTCTTAGCTTCACTAGAATATTCAACTTCTTTAACTCGAATTTTTATGCCAAAGTTTATTTTTTAGAAGGCATATTTTCATGCTTCTTTTCTTCTATTTTCAAGCTAAGTTTTTCTAGAGCCAGTTTTCGGGCACCTCTAGTTAGCTTCCTAGAGCCGGTTTCGGGCACCTCTAGGTTTTTGATTTTCTTTTGCTAAACTTCTTTCCTAAAGCCAGTGTTAGGCACCTCTAGGGGCTATTCAAGTTCTAAGCTTCCTATTCTAGTTTGGCTAAAAGAAATATAAGCAATATAACAGTCACAAAAGTGTTTAAGTTTTTCAGAACTAGAGAAAGGCTCTAAACTTTTCCTTAACCTGTCCTAAAGATGCTGCCACGACAGAGCCGTCATGACAGGTAAGCTAACTTCACAGTTTTAAGCCAACAGTTTTAATTTTCTGATTTTTTTTTAAAAGATAAAATAAATAAATAATAAGACACAATAATTAATAAAAGATGTACTAAGACTCCATTAGAATGGAGGGTTGCCACCCCCAAACTCGAGGGTTGCATTGCCCTCAATGCAAAATGACACAAAAAATAAAGAAAGACAAGATAAATAAAAGTACATCACAAAAATATAAGGGCAGGCAGCAATAAGAGGAGAAAAAGAAATAAAAACTTAAATTTTATTCGCTGTCCTCGCTGCTGCTGCTGACGCGGATCTGATGGCGGCGTCTGCGTTGTGGAGGTGGCTGGGCAGGTTCCGGAGCAGGTTGATCAGCAGGTTCGTCATCCGGTTGGGGGACAGGGTCGTCGGCAGGTTGAAGGGCAGGTGGCTCCACTAGCCTGATGTCGGAACTGCTGCTGCTGTCCCATGAGCTGCTGGTTGTGATGGCTTTGGACAGCCTTCTCTTGTTTGCCACGTGCTTAATATGTTTGACTCGCGTGAAGTCGCTCTCCAAATTCCGCCGGACAAGAGGGTTGTCATCAGTGGCAGCTCGCTTGGTTCCTCGAGGGGAGGTGTCTATCGGTGGGTTGTCGGCTGCCGTCGGGGCAGGGGATGGTGTGGAAGTGGCAGATTGTGTATGGGGAGAGACAGGTGGTGTGGGAGTGGGGGAGGGGATATTGAAATAATGGGTGGGGAAGGTGGGGAAGATGAAATCCAGAAAATTCAAAGTATTAGTGATGAAATTTACCGTTGCATTTGAGAAGTCACGGATGAAAGTCATCAAACCCATCTGGCGCTCTTCTACCCTCAGGATGGCAGCAAGGATGTGGGCGTTCTGATCTGCCGGAGCGGTGTTGGTGGCAGCTTCTGGGGCAGGTTCGGTGGCTGGTTCATCATCGGACTCAGCAGGAGGGGCGTTTGGATCGAAGGCGTTGAGGGGCGATACGACTATGGTCTCCATGAGGCTGGAGATGTTGTTGTCTGTCCATCCGCTGCCCGTCTTGATTTTGTCTGAAGGCTCCTCCGATACGGCAGCGCAGCGGCAGAGGGCGGTGATAGTGAACGGCAGGCAGAGTCGTGAGTCCGAGCGGAAGGCACAATCAAGGATGCTGTCCCGCATGTACCTGCCCACATTGATGGGCCTGTCGTGCATAATAGAGTGGATAAGGGCCAGCCGCTGTCGGTTGACTGTTGTATGGTGGGACGAAGGCAGGATACGCTTTTTGATAAAAGCGTTCCATAGTTTTGCCTCAGGGAGTAGCTGCCCCCTATTGACAGAGTGGGGGTTCTTCTTACTGGTGCTCCATGTCGTTCCAGCCTCTGTCAGCTCCCTCATGACAGCATCATGTCCAGCAGCGTCGAGGGTGTCCCAAAATTGTTGATGAGCATCATCATTGGGGCCAAAGAAGAGGCCGAACACATGGTTGATGCTGCTAGCGCTGAAGGGAACTGTCACTCCTCGGACGGTGACAGATGTCGCCGTCTTGCTTTCGATCGCTGCATAAAATTCCCGGACCAAAGTATCATTAAGCTCTGCCGGCTGCTCGGCAAAGTCCTCCCATAGTTGTGCCGTTATGGCCTTCATAATGAACGGCCGGAGTCCAAAAAGAGGCGCATCTCTGTTGTAAATGAAGCCACGCTCCTCCCATAGCTCCTTTTTGGTGAATGGCGATGCTGCTGCTGAAGAAGAAGTGGCAGCAGTGTTTTGACGGGTTTGTCGTGAGGACATTTTGGTTGCAAGGGCTGAAAAAGAGAAAATAGATAAAACTAGAGGAGAATAACAAGAGAGAAAAATCGGAAGTGATGAAAATGGGAAGGGGTTTATATAGCTGTTGGGTATCTGCCCATTTAATGCCGCAACGGCAGGCGGGAATAACGGGGCGGCAGATTGAATGTAGCGTGTCTGACGCGTCTGACATGCATTAATGCGTCTGTTGTGCGTCTGCCGCACGCTTCTACGTCTGCAGTGGCCGTCTGTTGACAGCCTGTCAATTCCGTCTGCGCCGGCAGCCGAAACGACAGGTTTCCATAAATGGGCTTTAGTGGGCTGATGGATGGGCGGTGGGCTTGGGTCACTTCTCCTTTTCTTCTTGACTCCTTTATTTCCTAAAAACTGAAATTATAAAAACAAAACATTATTCGAATAAAATAAATCTAATTCCTAATAAATAATATTAATAATAAAATAGAAATAAAAATAAAAGTTAGGTTAAATTAGGGATGCCTTGTGGGGCATCATCTAAAGTAACCACTTCCTGTATGCCTGGGGCTTCAGTCCCCTGATAGTGTTTGAGGCGTTGTCCATTGACTTTGAATTGGTGCCCGTCCTTTAATGATTGAATTGTGAATGGCACCATGGGGAAGAACTTGAACTACTTGGAACGGGCCAGACCATCTAGATTTGTGCTTCCCTGGAAAGAGTTTCAACCTAGAATTAAACAACAACACAAGCTACCCTGGGCAGAACTGTCGTGGCAGCAACTTCTTGTCATGCCACTTCTTAGTCTTTTCCTTGTAAATCCTTGCATTGTCGTAGGCCATTGTCCGTATTTCATCGATCTCATTTAAATCTAACAGCCTTTTCTGGCCTGCCTTGTCCAAGTCCATGTTTACTGCCTTGATCGCCCAATATGCCTTGTGTTCTATCTCGACAGGCAGATGACAGGTTTTCCTATAAATCAAACGGTATGGAGACATGCCCAATGGAGTCTTGAAAGCTGTCCTGTATGCCCATAATGCATCATTCAGAAGCAAAGACCAATCTTTCCTAGTTGGTTTAACCATTTTTTCAAGAATGTTCTTCACTTCCCTATTGGATATCTCAGCCTGTCCATTGGTCTGTGGGTGGTATGCTGTCGCGATCCTGTGCTTGACACCATATTTTCTCAAGGCGGCAGCAATTACCCTGTTGTCAAAATGTCTCCCTTCATCACTGATAATCGCCCTAGGGATGCCAAATCTAGAAAAGATGTTTTTGTGCAAAAACTTTTGGACCGTTTTGGCATCATTCTTTTGAGTTGCGATTGCTTCTACCCACTTGGAGACATAATCCACTGCTAGGAGGATGTAAAGATTTCCACACGAAGATGGAAAAGGTCCCATAAAATCAATCCCCCAAACGTCGAAGATCTCGACTTCCAAAATATTTTGCAGTGGCATCTCGTTTCTCCGCGAGATGTTACCTGTCCGCTGGCACCTGTCACAGTTCTTGTAAAATTCCTGTGCGTCCTTATACAGTGTCGGCCAGTAGAATCCTGACTGCAGCACCTTGGCAGCAGTTTTATTGCCTCCTAAGTGTCCTCCATATTGTGAAGCATGACAGTGATGGAGAATGTCTTCTTGTTCTTCTTGTGGTACACATCTCCTTATAACCTGATCTGCGCACATTTTGAAAAGAAGAGGTTCGTCCCAATAATAATGTTTAACATCATTTTGAAACCTCTTCCTGGCTTGATAAGTAAGATCAGAAGGTAATATTCCGCTAACAATAAAATTAACGAAATCAGCATACCAGGGAAGGTTAGAAGACTTACCTACTGCCATGGCTGTCGCGACAGCGATTGCGGCAGCAAAGAGCTGCTCATCTGGGAAGGTCTCCAGTATGTGTGTCTCATCTAACGGTAGACTCTGTCCCGTCTCCAACCTCGACAAGTGATCTGCCACCTGATTTTCTGTCCCCTTTTTATCTTTGATCTCAAGGTCGAACTCTTGTAATAGTAAGATCCACCATATCAACCTAGGCTTTGCATCCTTTTTTGCAAATAAATACTTGAGGGCAGAGTGGTCGGTGTGTATTATAACCTTCGTTCCAAGTATGTAAGAACGAAACTTGTCGATGGAGAACACCACAGCTAACAGCTCCTTTTCTGTGGTGGTATAATTCACTTGGGCATCATTCAATGTTTTGCTGGCATAATATATGACATGAAACAGCCTGTCCTTGCGCTGCCCAAGTGCTGCCCCGACAGCATAGTCACTAGCATCACACATAATCTCAAACGGCTGCGTCCAATCTGGTGGCTGTACTATGGGGGCTGTCACTAGCTTTTCCTTCAGAACCTTGAATGCTTCAGTACATTCTTCATTAAAGTCAAAGGGTCAGTTCTGCTCTAAGAGATGACATAGGGGCTTCGTGATTTTTGAGAAATTTGCAATGAATCTTCTATAAAAACCAGCATGCCCTAAAAAACTCCTAATGCCCTTGACAGTGGTTGGCGGCGGCAGCTTCTCTATGACCTCTATTTTTGCCCTGTCGACTTCTATCCCACGGCAACTAATCTTATGGCCTAGAACTATCCCTTCATCTACCATAAAATGGCATTTTTCCCAATTTAAAACCAAGTTTGCTTTTTCGCATCTTTCGAGCACCTTTTGTAAATTGCCCAGACAACTCTCAAAATTGTCTCCAAAGACAGAAAAATCATCCATAAAAATTTCTAGGAAGTCCTCTACCATGTCCGAGAATATAGCCATCATACACCTTTGGAAGGTGGCAGGTGCATTACAGAGTCCAAACGGCATCCTCCTAAATGCGTATGTATCGTAGGGGCATGTGAAAGTCGTTTTCTCTTGATCCTCTGGTGCAATAGCAATTTGGTTGTAACCTGAGTAACCATCAAGAAAACAATAGTAGGGTTTACCCGCTAATCTGTCAAGCATTTGATCAATAAAGGGTAAAGGAAAGTGGTCCTTTCGGGTAGCTTTGTTAAGCTTCCGATAGTCCATACAAACCCTCCAACCGGTCACAGTTCTGGTTGGGATTAACTCGTTGTTTTCGTTGGTTATCACGGTCATGCCTCCTTTCTTGGGAACACATTGCACCGGGCTTACCCATTTGCTGTCGGAGATGGCGTAAATAATACCTGCATCTAACCATTTAATTATTTCTTTACGCACTACCTCCTTCATTGCAAGGTTTAACCACCTTTGGGCATCAATAGTCGGCTTATGATCTTCCTCTAGGAGGATTTTGTGCATACAGATTGCCGGACTAATGCCCTGAATGTCTGCTATCGTCCATCCTATCGCCCTTTTATGCTGCCTCAGCATGTCGATCAGCTGTCGTTCCTGTTCCTGCGGCAGCTTAGCAGAGATGATTACAGGCAGTGTGTCATCACAACCAAGATAAGCATATTTAAGCTGCCCTGGCAGGGGCTTAAGTTCTAAGACAGGTGGTTCAACAGTAGAGGGTTTTTGGATTAAATGGTTATCCGAAGTGTAACTCAAAGGTTCGAATAACTTACCTGGACGATGGTCTAACCAGTTTACCTCCTCATGACCTTCAGTATCAGATGTATCGGATTCAGAGGAGTCACTGTCGTCAGTGCTGTCGTCGTTGCTGTCGTGACAGGCCTGTAGATGGCTGTCACAGCAGTGACCAAATTTTATATCACGGCAGCCCGACCTGATGCAGGGTTGATCAAAGGTCACCTCAATGATGGCCTTGCATTCCTCATCTACATCAGCATGTTTCATTGCTTGGAGAACATTCAACTTAATTTCTTGATCGTTTACGCGGATGGTGAGTTCTCCTTTCTCCACATCAATCAATGATCTTCCCGTGGCTAAGAAGGGTCGCCCTAGGATGACTGGTGCGTTCTCATCTGCCTCACAATCTAAAATAAGAAAGTCAGCAGGAAAAATAAGTTTATCCACTCTTACCAAAATATCTTCAATTTTTCCCTCGGGGTGAACGTAAGAGCGGTCGGCTAGCTGTAGGGTAACTGTCGTGGGCCGCGCCTTGCCAATACCTAGTTTCTGAAAAACAGATTTGGGCATTAGATTAACACTAGCACCAAGATCACAAAGTGCCTTACCCACAAATTTATCGCCGATTACGCAAGGTATGAGGAAGCTCCCCGGATCCTTCTTTTTCTGGGGTGGCTGGCAATGAAGAATACTCATGCAACCTTCTTGCATCCTTACCGTTTCAAATTCCCCAAGTTTAGATTTTTTAGACATGACATCCTTGAGAAATTTAGCATAACCGGGCATCTCCCTAACAGCATCTAACAACGGAATATTAATATGAACCTGTTTAAAAATATCATAAATCTTTTTAAGTTGAGATTCATGCTTAGCTTGCTGTATCCGTTGAGGGAAGGGTGGTGGGGGACGATAATCAGCAATGCGTCCTTCCCACTGCATACGAATCTGAGGACGATAATCTTCCTTTTTCTCCTCTGTCGCTTCTGCTGTCGTGACAGGCTCATCGGCAGCAGTCTGTTTGTCACCTGTCGGGGCAGCTTCCTCGGCAGGTTTATCCAAAGCAGGGTCTTTTTCTGTTTCAGCTTCTTTTTCCGGCCCTGGTAACTTTTTCCCACTCCTAGTAGTAATCGCCTTACATTGCTCATGTGGGGGCGGTCTAGCATTTTCAGTATTGCTAGGGAAACCTCCATTCTGCCTCGATTTAATATGCTGCGACACCTGACCCATTTGTGTCTCTAGAGATTTCAAGGTGGCCTCATGGTTTGTCATTCTCATCTTAGTTTCATCCATAAAATTTTCCGTCTTCTTGACAAACTGATTAATATTATCCATATACGTGCCAGTCTGAGACATAAAGGTGGCCAGAGTCTGCTCCAATACACTACTCGTGGCAGGTGGTGGCTGTTGTTGTTGCTGAGGCGGCAGGTTCTGCGGCAGGTTCTGCGACTGCAGTTGCTGTCGCGTCAACAATCTAGGACCCCCCTGATTCTGATTATATGCTTGCGGATTCAGGGCATTGTTAGGATTACTCCAGGAAAATTTGGGGTCCTTCCTCCAATTAGGGTTGTAGTTGTTGGAATTGTAGTTCGGCTTGTAATTTCCAACATATTTGCCCTCTTCTATATTTATAGGGCACTCATCCCTACTATGATTTCCCTCACATGTAGCACAAACTTCCTCGACAGCAAACCCTCGTACTTCCTCTTCACTCAATAAGTGTTTCATGGCTTTAGTGAGGAATGCTACCTGTGATTTCATAGTGCTGTCGGCCTCATAATCCTTGACAGCAAGTACCCGTTTACCCCCTCTTCTAGCTGTCGAAAACTGCTCCTCATTCTTGGCTAGATTTTTTAGAACTTGCAATGCCTCGTCCGGATCTTTATCCAATAATAGTCCATTTGCTGCAGAATCAATGCGAATGCAAGTTTGTAAGTTAGCAGCATTATAAAACTTAGTTACCTGATTCCAGACGGGGAATCCATGCATTGGGCAGTTCCGTAGAAGAGTAGTAAATCTGTCCCAGGCCTCGTGCATCGGCTCGTCATCTTCCTGTTGAAAAGTAGCAATTGCGTTACGTAATCGCTCAGATAAATGTGAAGGATTAAAACGAGATAAAAATTCACGAGTTAGATCTGCCCAAGTCATAATGGAACTCGGTGTAAGTTTATTCCACCAAGTTTTAGCTCTATCCCTTAATGAATGGGGATATAACCGAAGCCTCAGTATCTCCGGACTAACTCCTGGCAGTCTAAACGAACCACAGATCTCCTGGAACGTTTTGAGATGCTCCCTAGCATCTTCTGTCGCAGAACCACTAAACTGTCCGGCATTGTTGATCATACTAAACATGACAGGTTTAAGCTCAAAGTTATCAACATCAATATCCGGCAGTGTGGTCTCCAGCTCTACATGGTCATTCAGCATGTAGTCACGACATGACCGTCGTCCATCTGCCCTCGGCGGGTCGCCGACAGGCGGTATGTCTCCTCCAGCAGGCTGGTTACGGGCCATCTGCTCTAGCTGTTCTTCAAGGTATTCGTTCCTGTCTAAAAGGTGGCGAATCTGTTTCTTGAGATTAAATGATCGTTCGATTTCTGGATCTAACTTATACTCAGGATCTTCGCCTCTTTTCGATCTGCGCATAAACAAGAGAACCTCGTGAAAAGCAAGAGTTGAAAACAAAAAATTAAAAATTAAAGAGAAATTAAAAATAAAAACGAAAATAAAAATAAAAACAAAAAGTGCAATAAAAGAAAGATGTAGTTATGTTGCCAATCCCCGGCAACGGCGCCAAAAACTTGTTGCGTGTAAAATAGTCTATCGCAATGGTAGTGCAAGTGTACACGACGCAAGTAGTAAAGTGATACTAAGTATCGGATATCGTCTCCACAGGGATTGGGCTAATGACTTCACCTTGATTTACTGCACGAAGTAAAGGAAATAGTTTAGAATTGTCACGAGAATAATATAATAAAAACGTAAACAAAAGGATTGGAATATCAAGATAGAGAGAATGGGCTGGTATTGAGTTGCTCGGTAGTGCAGGTATTGAATTGCTCAGGATCTCCAGTTCTGTCGTCGCTCCCGTCGTCGACAGCACCTGTCGCGACGTCTGTCCGTTGGCAGTCGCGGCAGCAGACACACCAACTCCGTACTTCAAGTTTGGCAAGAATCCCAAATCTGCCTTGCCCTATCCCTAGGCACAAGTCTGTCGATGAACACGTCTTTGATGATACCTCCCGGCGTGAATCGAAGGATGAACACCGATGTGTATGAATTCTTCCTTAGCCACTTAACCTCGCCTTATCCCTAAGCACAAGATGGTTCAACTATAAACTAGAGAACGCGCTTTTATCTCTTTTGTATACTTAACTCTCCCGATGCTAAGTAAATAGATAACCTTACAATGCTCTCCCGATGCTCTTGCAAGATATTAAAACCAAGATAAAAGAACTTGAAGTTTATTTTATTGAACTTGAAAAATCCTAAAACAAAGCAACCCTTGCAACTACTTTACAAAACAACCCGTGGCCCTAGGGGGAATTTAGAACATGTCGGTGACGGGTGGACGGCAGGGGTTTGGTTTCGGTTATGGGATATCGGTTATGGGGAAGAATGAGGGATGATGCCTCCTAGGTTAAATCTATGCCCTTATATAAGCTTTGGGCTCAAGTATTCTAAGTTAACAAGGATTACAACTTTAATTAAAAGTAAGATTCTAATAAAGACTAAATCTCTAAAGTCTCCTACTTTCCAGCCGCATCCCTATTTTGTGGGAATTCCTTTCCTTGAGCTTTGGCTTGACATATCTTTTGATCCGGGGCTTGGAAAATTATTTGGCTTCCACACGACAGACGAGCAGATTTTTCTCTATCTATCGAGGTCCACTTGACTTTTCCTCTTCATAAATCTGCTGTCACCTTGCTGTCGTGACAGGTCCATGACAGGTTCGTCTTCTTCGGCTGCTTGTCCAGTTCAGCTTTCCTGCTTATCTGCCCTGCGCCTGCCTCCATCGTATACTATGACAGATACCTGCAAAAATAGCCATCTTTCAGTAGAATCCGTGCTTTTAATCCTTTTGTGATGTTTTACTAAAAACTAACCTAAATGCAATGCAATGATGCTTGAATGCAGCAGAAATATGGGTTAAAAAGGGTGTAAATAATAGAACTTTTACACACTCAACAGTTATATGTCATTTTTTATACTTGTTCTATTGTAATTATGGACTAATGAATTAGACGTCATCTTTTGTACGAATTCTGAATTTAAAACATGCATCTTTTGTACTTACTATTGTGTTTGCTTTACTGTGATGATATTGTCTTTATTAATATGAGTTTACTTATATTTATGAATGAATATAAGTGTTATTTAGTTAATATAAATATGTGTTATTCCATGTGTGTTATTTAGTTGCTGTCACTCCAATTTATCTTTATGAATATGGGTTTACTCATGTTTTGCAATTGAATTGTGCAGGACTTTGAACAGTGTGATAAAACGAAGACGTTTTAACATTGTTTCAACAATCAGAAACTCTAAATCTCATTCTGAAGGTGAAGAACAACAAGTAATACATGCGCAACATCCAGAACAATCTCAAGAGCAACAATCTCAACAATCTGAAGATGTTCGAGGAGTAGGTGGAGAACCATCTCAACTCTCATCACGTATGATATACTCACCTTAAATCAAAAGTTCAAATACAATTATTTGTTTGAATAGCATTTTTAAGTATACAATTTTTTATAGATAACACTAATCGTAAGAAAGTTCGAGGAGCCACACTTATGCCAGATATTTGGGAGCTACCAGAAGGAAAACACGTTAATGTAAAATTTAACAATTTATATCAACCTATGGGTGAAGAATCAACTTGTTTAAGTCGATTCATTGGAACAATGGTGCGAAAGGCTGAATTTGCGCCAATTAGTCATTTGAATTGGCATGAGATGCTGAACAGTAAAAAGGAAGAAATGTGGTCCATGATCGAGGTATGTACACTAATTGTATACTTGTTTTATAGGGATACTCCTTATACATATTTAGTGATACATGACTTTTGGTGGAATTGAGATAGTGTCGAGTATGATATGTTTTTCCAAATATAATTGGTTTATTATGGGTTATGAATGCTTAATGTAGGTTTTTGGTGTTTGGTTTTGATTTTTGGTGAAAAAAAGTTATTCTTGGGTATACAATGTTTAAGTTCATGAAATGGAGAGCTTTTAATCTCTTATAAAGCACGATTGATCCGTCTGACATACTACGGCATTTTAATGTCAATATTGCAGACTTCTTTCTAATAGTTTATAATTGATAACCACTTTACTGTTGATAATCCTTATTGTTGTATAGGTTAGATGAAACAGTGACACTCATTTCTTATTTTGTTAATGTAGTTAAAATTTCAATTCCAACTATTTGATTCGGAAGAAGTCATTGATGAAGCCACATTGAAACAAGTTAAGAAATGGGTTCTCTCAGATATGGATACCAAATAGAGGCAGTGGAAAAATGAATTGAAATCTCAAATATTTGATGAGAACCAAACTGTGGAACAAATGGTCAGAAATTGCAAGGATTCACGAGTGAATAAGGAACAATTGAAGACACTTGTTGAATATTGGTTGTCCTCAAAGTCGATGGTAAAATGCTACAGTTGTATAATTTCTATGACTTTAATATTTTCATTTTTATTAACAATTTATTACTTATAATTCGAATGGGAACAAAGTGCTACGAATAGAGCAAATAGGTCAAAGCTAGGTGAACCACATTGCACATGGACAAGATATTTCCCTAGGATTGTTGAAGACATGGTACGGATAATTTTCTTTATTATTACCATAGATTCTAATAATATCATTTGTTTCTAATATCTCATGTTGTTTTCTTAACGTCATACTGCAGAATCTAGTGGAATTCTACCATCACGTACTGATGTCTATGTTCGATTCCGTACACGCAAAGATCGAAGTATTGTGAATTCTGCAGCCGCAGTTGTTGTGGTAATTTATTGTTATTAAGTTTTGTATACGTGTTTTGAAAAATATAATATAGTTATGATATTATATGTTTAACTTGTTTATATTTTTAGGAACGTATACAAGAAAAGATAAATGAAAGCACTTCTTCTGGGAATTTATCACAAGCTATGTCGTGGTCAAATGATGTGTTTGCTCAAGTTAAGGGACCAGAAAGAAAAGGGAGTGTTCGTTGTGTAGGGGAAGTTCAGACTCGTCCTTCTCAAGAATCTGGACCTTGACAACCAGTCCAAAATACTGAAGAAGTGGAAGGGTTGAAAGCTAAGCTTGCGACATTTGAAAAACTTCTTGAAACTTGCCTTCTACCCATCTATCGACAACAACGTCCAGATTTACATGTGCCTGATATGAATGCTTTACTTCAGATAGTTGATACACAAGTATACAAAATATTTAACTTTCTTTTTACTCCATTCATTTTTTCTTACTTAAAGTCGTTATTTTTATTTTTTTTAATAGGCAGCTTCTGATGTTGGTAGTGCTACAGCGGCAGTTAACAGTCGATCCATGCCTTCAGAAAATCAGCATAATATAGATGATCCGAGCACACAGTAGAGGAGCCTCTTTGAAGTATTTTTAGCTTTTATTATAAATGGTAGACAAACAAATATTTTGTTGCACTTTTCTTCTACTTTTAATACACTCGTAGATGTTTTATTCGATATTAAAATACAAACGTTTTCATATTTAAAATACTAGTATTAGTAATTTTAATAATTATTTAAACATTCAATTAGATACTTTTTCATTGAAAAATCCATACAATTCCTGTTATAATGTTACTAGTAAATTTAATATTTAAAATAAAAAATACAATAAAAATAATTAATATTTAAATTAAATAAAAAATACAACAAAACCTATACCGACGGTTCTGTCCGTCGATACAACTAAAACCTATAGCGACTGAAGGACTGTCAGTAAAATTAGAACCTAGAGCGACCGAAAAGGTCGTCGGTATAAAGTAAACTCTATAGCGACGGACGTCTGTCGGTAGATAACCGTCGTTATATATTGACTAGATATAGCGACGGATTGTTTCCGTCGGAATATATGTACTAAAATGTTAGGGTAGTCCATATGTATACCTACGGTTTAGACCGTCGGTATAGGGTTTAACATCTATACCGACGGTTATAACCGTCGGTATAGATCTATACCGACAAGCATATTACCGACGGTTACTTTTCCGTCGGAATATGTCTTTTGTCCGTCGGTAAAGAGTTTTAGGACATATACCGACAGTTTTTTGTGTTGTACCGATAGTTTTGTGTCTGTCGGTATATATATTTTTTTGTAGTGGAATGTAATACATAAAAGAAGTTAATCACGAAAAAAGGTAAAGTCGAACCACGACTTCATGTAACTTAGGTATCAATGGTGTATTGCTAGATGTCACTCATTGCTTGCAATGTTAGAATTGTTCTAGATATTACTACTAACGTTACATGAACCTACAAGGGTCACACCCAGAGGCGGATTTAGAAATTTAAACTTAGTAGTTCACACACCGATAATAATTACAATCTTATATAAGATAAGAGTATATTGAATAAGTCATCAAAATAACTTAAGATGTTAATAACGAACATGACAAAAGACCATTCAATCACACCTAAATATATAGGTAAGAGGTCCACTATGATTTAGTTACTAACTCTCTTTAATAAAAACACATGTATAGATAAATTCACATTAGTCTATATAAATTTTCTCCCTAATAAAATCATTCTAAAACATCATTTTTACAACTAATGCTCTGAACAAAAAACATTTTATATTACTTGTAAGTAACTGAAATTATCTAAAATGACTTCCCACACTTTTATATGAATGATTAATCTCTATCATCAAATCTTTATCAACTTCATTTTTTTAAAGAAAATACACAGACTTACTAAGAATTTAAAAAATCTGTTAAATAATAAAAATCCAGTAACTTAAGAAGTTTAATTATTAATTTATTTTAAAATAAAAGAGAAATAATAAAGTCATTTAAAAATATATGAAATTATTAAACAACTATATAATAATACGAAAACCTTAATTTTTTTTAGAAAATTACGAGGTAGTAATAACTAAAACTGAATATTTTCATAAATAGTTTTAAATAGATTTCAATGAATTTACTTTTAATGTGGATATTAATAATAGACCTAACATTAAAAATAATTATAAATATATTTACAGTTATAAATTTGTGTACTAGATTAATTAATGATTTTAAATAAAATATTATAGTGTTAACGAGGGTATATACATGTGATTTTGAGAAGAAAATGACTAAATTGATGTCTTTTTTAAGTATTAAGGGTTAAATTTATAGAATTATTTTGAATTAAGATTACATTGGTAGAATATATAAGTTTTGTGGACTAAAACTATTATTATACCAAATCTTGTTAGATCGATGTTCGTTTGTATTTTAACACATGAGTGATCCGAGCGTAACTAAAACTTTAATTGAGTGGCCTAATTGTAACTTTTAATAATTGAGTGACCGAATTTTAACTTAATTAATAATTAAGCGACCACTGATAAAGTTTATCCTATTTTTTTATGGTAGGTCAAGTGACCTACCTTGACCTATGGTAGATACGCCCATGGTCACACCGTATGATTGAAACGAACAAATATCGACTAGATAGCATGTGTACAAACTTAGTGTACATGTAATAATTATTAAAACGAAATTATTATAATTATTGTAATTATAGATAATCTCACTTATATATTTTGTAATACTAGGTAATTATTGTAATTATCAAACACTATTAAAAATATATATATATTCCTAAAGAAACCTAATTAAAGTATAATCAAATTCTACATATTTAGTTATATTCAGTTAAATATATTGTGTATTTATTGAATTCAAATTAAAGTAGAATTAAATTCTACATATTTAATTATATTCGGTTAAATATATTGTATATTTAATGAATTCGAATTTAATTAGAATTATGCTTTTGAATGCTATATTAAGACATAAGGTCTAGCAGCCAATGTATGTTTTTTCGGAAAACTTCTCTAACAGTTATAGAAGAGAAAATATTGTTCGTTTCGTTCGGGCAGACTGTGTAGAGGTCGGAATGCTATTGTGACGACTTGAACTCGATTTGATTTATCCTAACTCACTAAGGATATCAAGATACCAAATTTATTAAGGTAATATTTCATTCCTATTCACACCGAATTTATCCCTTGTACATGAGTCATTGACGAAATTCGTCAGATAATTTTTCGCTGCACCATAAGGTGTACCGACGTTTCCCAATAATAATACTTTTTTAAAACAATCGTTAGCAATGTCAAAACAATAATCATCAAAATAACTGAAGTAAGGAGTAAGTAATCGTGTGGTGATAAACCACTGCTTTAAAGGGGAAATTAACTCTATATGTGTAATCGTTATAATGGACAAATGCCTCCTGAAATTAATACGATCTCTCCGAAAATTTATTAACTCAAAAACACCGAAAAACTAAGATGGTATTACTCTTCTCTTCACAAACTCAGAAAAAGCTTTTAAAAAATTTCAATAAAACACAGGAATATGTTTAAGAGAAACGGAGGAAATAAAGGTTTTTAATAAGGATGAGTATAGCACGTGCGACGAACATTGATGAACATCACTAACGATAAATACCGATGAACACCATTAATTTTTTAAAAAAAATTTAAAAATCTAAAGACTAAAATTATAATTAAAATTATCTCTTAAAAAATAAAAATCAAATTTAATAGTTATTTTATAATACTTTTAATAGGTTAGAATCAAATCTACCCAATTCTCCTAAACCCTAACAAAATTAATCTCTTTAAAAAACTAGAAATCAGTTTTTTTAAATCTATTTGATAAAAACCGGTTTAAACCCAAATTTAATAGACGCGACAACCATGTGAGCGGGCGTATATATTTGATTTCTATTTTTTTAAGAGATTGATTTTGTTAGGGTTTAGGAGAATTGAGTATATTTGATTCTAACCTATTAAAAAAATTATAAAGTAACTATTAAATTTGATTTTTATTTTTTTAAGAGATAATTTTAATTATAATTTTAATCCTTTAGATTTTTAAAATTTTAAAAAAAAAATTAACAGTGTCCATCGGTGTTTATCGTTAGTGGTGTTCATCAATATTCGTCGCCCGTCGTATAATTTCCTTTTACCAAAGATGTTTTCTTGCTTGAGCGAATAAAAATTAAATCATTCTCTATTTATTTATAGACATAAATAGAGGGTAAAACAGTCAAACAAATCCAGTATTAAAACACTTAAAACCTTTGTCTGAAAACCGTCAAAAATGGATTTATTTTCTTGCGGCAATCATGTCAATTTACGTTTTCTATATCAATTCAAATTGCAGCAAAAAAACGTTGACTCTTAAAACCAAAATTCAATTGAATTTACGTTTGCAAAATAAATTAAAAATTGGAGCAAAATGTTGGCTTTTTTTTATACAAAAGCGACTAAATTTTATTAAATACAATGCATCTAAGAAGAATATTTAGATTAAACAACCAAAAAAATTCTTACAACCCAAAAACAAAGAAAAATGAAAATTTTTATGGAGATAAGCATACCAACAAAATTTAGCAACCTCCTGAATCTCCTTGTCTCTGTCCAAACGAGACGCATAAAGAAGGAAGGAGTGGTACACGATCTAAGCTGTCAAGCAAAAGGTACCGCTACCCAGGACTGATTTCATCGGCAAACAACCATCAATCGAGTAACTTTTTAAGTGACCACCGAAAAAAACATAAATCAGCAACTAGCGCCAATTGAATCTTTGTGCGAACAACAACCGATCGCTAGGGTATGCTGAAACATGCCACAAAAAACAGATGAATCAAACCACAAAACAAAAACAAAGACATGTCACAAGGACAAAGAAAAAAGCGTGTCACAAGAACAAAGAAAGAGATTCTTATTAAAATAAAATTAAAAAAAAAACTAATATATCCGGTGGTCGACAACCAATACTAAAATTAATCGCCGACCATCCATTAAAGGGATTGATCAAAGTAAAAAACAACTAGGGCTGAAAGAATTTTGGTAGTGAAAAGTAAGGATGTAAAAACATGTCAATAGATGGGTTTCAGGTCGGGCTTTGTCAGGTCGGGTCAAATCAGTTACAGGTCATTTCAGGCCATTTTTTGTTTTGACTCGATTCGGTTCGGGTTCGGGTTCATTTCAGGTCGGTTTCAATTCCGGTCGGGTTCATTTCGGGTCGGGTTCATTTCAAGTTGGTTCATTTCAGGTCGGGCCAAAACGGTTAATTGACAGGTTGATTTCAAGTCGGTTTCGTTTCAGGTCGGGTTCATTTTAGGTTGGTTTCGTTTCAGGTTGGGTTCATTTCAGGTCGGTTTCGTTTCAGGCCGGGTTCGTTTCAGGTCGGGTTCGTTTCAGGTCGGGTTCGTTTCAGGTCGGGTTCTTTTCAGGTCGGTTTCGTTTCAGGTCGAGTTCATTTCAGGTCGGTTTCGTTTCAGGTCGGGTTCATTTCAGGTCGGTTTCGTTTTAGGCCGGGTTCATTTCAGGTCGGTTTCATTCCAGGTCGGGTTTATTTCAGGTCGGGTTCCTTTGGGTTTAGGGTTTATTGTGTTATGTGTAGTGTAGGGACTAGGGAGTAGGGATTATGATTTAACATATATAATATTAGTACATTATATGTACATACATATAAGGATTATTGTTTAGTGATTTAGTAGTTTGGGGATTAGGGTTTAGGGGTGGGCGACTAGGCGGTATGGTCTAAGGTTTAGGGATTGGATATTAATGTTTAGGGTTCATAAATTGATACATACATGCATTGTATATATAAATATTGATGGATTATGGTTTTTTATGGATTAGGGATTATGGTTTAGGGTTTATTGTTCATAAATTGATACATACATGCGTACATATTATATATATATATATTGATGGATTAAGGTTTTTATTTTAGGGTTTAGGGTTTATTGATTAGGGGTTATGGTTTCGGGTTTAGGGTTTATTCTTCATAAATTGATACATACATACGTACAAGTATTATATATATATTGATGTATTATGGTTTAGGGTTTAGGGTTTACTGTTTATAAATTGATACATACATACGTACATGTGTTATATATATATTGATGGATTATGGTTTTATTTTTAGGGTTTATGGTTTATGGTTTACTATTCATAAATCGATGGATTATGGTTTTTATTTTTAGGGTTTAGGGTCTGGAGTTAGGTTTTAGGGTTTAGGGTTTACTGATCATAAATTGATACATATATATGTATATGTATTATATATATTGATGGATTATGGTTTTATTAGGGTTTAGGGTTTACTGTTCATAAATTGATGTGTACATACGTACATGTGTTATATATATTGATGGATTATGGTTTTTATTTTTAGGGTTTAGAGTTTATGGATTAGGGTTTCTGGTTTCTGGTTTACTATTCATAAATTCGTACATACATACGTACATGTATTATATATATATATATATATTGGTGGATTAGGGTTTTTATTTTTAGGGTTTATGGTTTATGGTTTACTGATTTTAAATTGATACATACGTATATGTAATATATATTGATGGATTAGGGTTTTTAGGGTCTAAGGTGTATGGTTTAGGGTTTATAGTTTAGGGTTTATTGTTCATAAATTGATACATACGTACGTACATGTATTATATATATTGATAGTTTAGGGGTTATGGTTTAGGGTTTAGGGTTTAAACCCTTAATCCATAACTTATGAACCCTAAGCATTAAACCCTAAATCATAACTTACATGCATTATATTAATATATATATTGATGGATTACGATTTTTATTTTTAGGGATTAATGTTTAGGGCTTAGAGTGTAGGGTTTAGGCTTTAGGGTTTAGTGTTCATAAATTGATACATACATTAGGTTTCATGCATTATATTAATATATATATCAATGGATTAGGGTTTTTATTTTTAGGGATTAATGTTTAGGGTTTAGGGTTTAGGGTTCATAAATTGATACATACATTAAGGTTCATGTATTATATATATCTATATATATTGATGGATTAGGGTTTTTATTTTAGGGTTTTAATGTTTAGAGAGTAGTGGACATTGGTTAGGGTTTAGGGTTTAGGATTAGGGACTATGGATTAAAGATTAAAGATTAGGGTTTGATGTTTAAACCCCTAATCTCTAATTATCGACCCTAAGCATTAAACCCTAGACCATAACTTATAGACCCTAAGCACTAAACCCTTAATTTAGGATTAAGGACTATGGGTTATAGATTATAGATTAGGGTTTATGGTTTAAACCCTAAACCACAACGTACATGCATTATATATATATTGATGGATTAGGATTTTTATTTTTAGGGATTCATGTTTAGGGCTTAGGAATTATGGTTTTTAGGGATTTAGGTTTAGGATTTAGGGTTAGCGATTCAACCTATTATTAAACCCTAAACCCTAAATCGATTAAAATAAACCATAAACCCTAAATTAATTAAAAGAAACATTAAACCTAAAAATTAATTAGTAAACCCTAAAACCCTAAGCCTAAACCCCAAACCTTAATTCAAAGACTAACCCTTAAACCTAAAAATAATTACACAACTCTAAACCCTAAAACTAAAATATAAAATTTAAACATTGAAAAGGAAAACCCTAAACCCTAAATTAAACACATACCATAAACCGTAAAACTGCTTTAATGACCAAATTGAAATTAAAACAAAATTGTCAGCTCAATTTCAAATAAAAAGGACGAAATTGAAAGAAATGAAACTAAGAGTGCTTGCGGAGCAAGATCCGTGCGACCCGTATAATGACGCGCGGATCTTTTGACCCGGAATGAGCCTATAAATAGACCCTCATTCCCTCATTTTCACTCTTTTTCCCTACCGTTACTCTTCCAAAATATCCTTTCATCTTCTCTCTCCTCTAAAAACATAAAATTCTCAGAAATTTCCAATCTTTTCGATCAAAATCTTGGTTTTTTACCAAGTTCTTCCTTGTTCATCCACTTTCCCCCCTCCAGATCCTATACAAACACCTTAGCCCACCAAAAATCTGTTTATTCTCGATCAAAACTTCTTTTTTTACCAAGTTCTTCCTTGTTCATCCACTTTCCCTTCTCCAGATCTTATACAAACACCTTAGCCCACCAAAAATTTGTTTGTTCTCGATCAAAACTTCTTTTTTTCTCAAGAACAACCATATGTTCTTCCATTTCAATCTTTTCAATCCTTCAAACCCTAATCTCCAATTCAATTCTGTTTTACCCTAAACCCTAATTACCAAACCCTAAACCCTTTTCCAGAAACCCTAAACTCTTACATATGATCATGAAACCATAAACCCTAATATGTAAACATTGAACCCTAAACCTTGACCCACAAACCCTAAACCTCTTTAGATCATCGCTGGCACTTCTCATTCCACTGTCCAGATTGTTCGTAGTCTTCATCTCTCTCTCGGTAAGTACAAAACCCTTTTATATTTCCTTTAATAATTTAGTTGTTTTAATTTCTTTTTACTAATTGTGTTATGTTTTGATCTCAATATCGTTTCTGGGTTCTTCAAGAGTCTTCTTCCACATCCGCATTTGGGTTTAGGGTTTATTTTCTTCCTCTTATCTTTATTTTTATAAATGTTTCTGTGTTAAACTGTTCTCTGTTGTTTATATATATGTTTGCATTATATATGCTTGCATGTTTCTGTCTTGATATATGTTTGCATGTTTTTGTTTATTATTATTATTTGTATATATGTTTGCATGTCTGTTTTTTATGATTTGTATATATGTTTGCATGTATTGTTTCTGTTTGTAAGTATGCTTTGTGTTGCATCTGGGTTAATCCGAGTATAAAAGGCTGGAAACCCGTCATGCGATGCTATTGGTGTCAAAGGAGGTTC
Organism: Hibiscus tridactylites; assembly: GCA_958450335.1. NCBI lineage: Eukaryota > Viridiplantae > Streptophyta > Magnoliopsida > Malvales > Malvaceae > Hibiscus > Hibiscus tridactylites. The sequence continues at coordinate 76,167,733 of OY288279.1, forward strand.
TTTTTTAAAGAGCCTTGGGGGCTGGTGTAATAACGCCATGTATGAGGATTAACCCTTTCATATTTTCTTTAATAGTTGTTTTAATTTCTTTCTACTAACTGTGTTACCTTTTGATCTCAGGTTCGTTTCTAGGTTCTGCAATGGATTTTGATTCTTTTGAGATGAACTATCCTGGTGAAACTGGTATGTTTCTCTCCTTTTTTTATTTTCTTTAGTCTTTACTGGTTTTTTGTGTTTAAGATACTAACTCTGTCTTGTTTATTTGAAGGGGAAGCTAATGATCAAGTGTCTGTAGTTGCTCATTCCTCTAGGAGGAGGGCTGCAATGGACATTGGGAGAAAAACTTCTCCTGTGTGGGATCACTATACTTTTATTAAGAATGATGATAGTGTCATTGCGCAATGTAAGTATTGCAAAACTGCTAGTTATAAAGCTGATTCTTATGTTGGTACTTCTACACCTAAAAGACATACTGATAAATGTCAAGCTTATAAAGATCTTCTTGCTAAAAATGTTAATAGTAGTACTGTAATTGTTTTTGATCAAAAAAATATTGTGAATTGTTTATTGAAGCTGTTCTCTGTCATGGTTATGCTTTAAGTATTATTGAGCATGATAAACTTAGGGTTCTGCATCAGTATTTGAATCCTAATGTTAAGCATATTTCTAGGTATACTATTACTAAACATTGCATGTTAAAGCATGACAAACATAAAAAAATTGCTTATTGATTCTATGAGTTCTATTCCTAGTTGTATCTGCTTTACATGTGATGGATGGTCTGCTTGCACTTCACGTTCATATTTTGCTTTGACTGCTAATTATGTTGATAATAACTGGAAACTTCAGTCTAAAATACTTAATTTTAGACGTTTCCCCCTCCCCATGATGGTGAGTCTATTTATAAGTTTGTGAAAAATGTTATGTGAGTGGGGTCTTGAGAAAAAAGCCTTTACCATTACTGTTGATAATGCTTCTGCCAATGATCGAATGGTGAAGAGGCTTAAGAATGATTAGCATGCAATTTTTCCCCTTCCATGCAATGGTAAGTACTTTCATGTAAGGTGTGCTGCCCATATTTTGAACTTGATTGTTCAAAAAGGTTTAAAGATAATTGACTTTTCTATAATTAAATTGCGTGAAATAGTTAAGTTTATTGATTCTTCTGATGCTAGACTTTGTAGCTTTGATTCTGCTGTTAAAGATTGTGGTTCTGCTTTTTTTTGGTAAATTAATCTTAGATGTCCCTACTAGATGGAATTCTACTTATTTAATGCTTCGTAGGGCCATTGATGCTAAAGTAGCCATAAACTTGTTTGTTAATAGGGAAAATAATTTAGATTTAATTGGTGATGCTGAGTGGGAAACTGCCCAATTAATTTGTGATTTTCTTGAGCCTTTTTTTTGAAATAACTACATTGTTTTCTGGTTCTAAGTATCCTACTTCTAACCTTTATTTGGCTAATGTTGTTGCCATTGAGAAGTTGTTGTATGATGCTCACAATGATCCTTGTGAGGCCATTTCTGCAATAGCAGGACCTATGCTTGAATTGTATGAGAAGTATTGGTCTGAGCACTCGACCATTTTGTCCTTTGTTGTTTTGCTTGATCCTCGATATAAATTACAACTTCTGAAGGAGTTGTATTTTGTCCTCTATGTTGAGGTTGAGAGAAGGGTAAGTATTGTTTACAATGAATTTGTTAATACGTATATATTATTCAAAATTTGTCCTTTGCTCTTCTTCTTCTTCTTCTTCTTCTTCTGCTGCTGCTCGAAGTAACTCCTCTCAAAGTACATCTGAGTCCTCCTCTGGTCGGCCTCGAACATTTAAGAAGTCTAATCTTTTTCAGGTTAGTGTTTATTTTTTTTAAATTTCAGTTACCTTTTTCATATAATTTTAGTTTCTTTTTCACATACAGTTACTGACTTTTTTAATGCTAGAACTTCGATGCTAATCTAGCTGCTTCAAGGAGTGGGAAGTCAGATGTTGACTCTCTTATTAATTTGCCCCTTCTCCCTCATGCTGATGATTCAGACTTTGATATTTTGGAGTACTGGAAAGCACAATCTGTTTCTTTCCCTGTACTTTCTATCATGGCTAGAGATGTCTTAGTCATTCCCATCACTTCAGTTGCTTCTGAATCCTCATTTAGCACTGGTGGTCGAATTTTAAATAAGTTGAGGGCTAAACTCTTGCCTAAAAATGTTGAGATATTTGTGACAACCCGTAGTTGGTTGTATGGGTTTGAGCCCGAGGAAGAGGATGAAGAATATCTTTCTGTTATGAAAGATTGTGCAGTTGATAAAGATCCAATTGGAGAGTAAGTGTTTAACTTATTTTTTTCCTGATTTGTTTTGAATTATTGACTGATTAGTTGTTCTTTTATAGGGACCTCTAAATACAAGGAAGCACTTGAATGGTTAGGTATGTTTCTGATTTGTTGAAAGCTGGAGATGTTTTGGTAAGTTCTCTAACTAGTTCATATTTTAGTTATATATGCTTCTGTAAGTTTTTTTATTCACTGACTTTTTTTATTTAACATGTTCAGTATCTTTTTTTAACTTATTTTGTATCTTGTATGTATGTTATGCATCTTGTTTATTTTTAATTATATATGCTTCTGCTAGTTATTTTTTTCTGACTTGTATTTTTTCTAACATGTTATGTTCTTGTTTGGTTATATATGCTTCTGTTTGTTGTTTGGTTTATGTTTTATTTGTTTCTGTTCTTGTTTGGTTTGGTGTTCTAAATGTTTGCTGAATTGTTTGATGAAGCTGTCGTCTGTTATGGTTATGCTATGTTAATGTTTCTTTTAATTATATATGCTTTTGTTAGTTATTTTTATTCAGACTTGTGTTTTTTTAACATGTTATGTTCTTGTTTGGTTATATATGTTTCTGTTTGTTGTTTGGTTTATGTTCTATTTGTTTTTGTTCTTGTTTGGTTTGTTGTTCTAAATGTTTACTGAATTGTTTGCTGAAGCTGTTGCCTGTTATGGTTATGCTCTCTGTTAATGTTTTTAATGATCTTTAATTGCTTGTTGCAGTCTGTTGCTGGTTGTTGGTTGCCCTTGTTTTAATTATGTTGGTGTCTTAGCTTTTTAAGTTAAGTTGCCCATAATTTAAACTTGGTGGTAGCATTTCATCTCCTTAAGAGCTCGATGATGATATATAGCTTTTATGTTTGTAAAACTTTGTTATAAGATCTGAGAGCTTAAAGTTTTGGGTTCTGCAAGTTTAAAGTTTCAATTTGTAAAGATTGAAATTTTTAGATTATTAAGTTTGTATGTTTTTAAGTTTAAACTTTTATATTATTGAATAAAGTTTTGTAAGTTTAACCCTTTAAATTATTGAATATAAGTTTGACTTATTCTCTCCAAAGTTTTAGTTCTTAAATTTTGCCTTATTCTGTTTTATACTTCAATAAAAATTTGAGAATTTCCCTAATTCTATCCAAAGTTAAACTCAAACATTATTGCTATTTTCTAAGTTAATTCAGCTTATCATAAAGATTTAAACGACATAACTTAATTAAGTCAATTAAGTTCTTGTAAAAGTTATGTAAGTTTTTAACTTATTCACTGTTAATTATAATGTTTTAAACAACTTAACTTAATTAAGTCATTTAAGTTATTCAGGTTTGTATAAAGTCATTTAAGTATGTTAAGTTAATAAAAAAATTAGTCATCTTATGTTAATTAAGTATACAGATTTAATTTAATAATCTTTATTCATTTAACTTAATTTAATTAAGTATAAAAATTTAATTTAATAATGGTTATTCATTCAACTTAAGTTAAATAAGTATAATAATTTATCTTTGAAATTATTTTAAAATAAAGGTTAAGTTAATTAGAAAGACAATTTGATTTAATAATGTTTAATCATTCAACTTAAAATGAATGCAAGTTAATTAAAGTTATTTTTATTCTTAAGTTAAGTTAATTTAGCATTAATTTATTCATATAATAAAAAAAATTAGTCATCTTATCTTAATTAAGAATACATATTTAATTTAATAATCCTTATTCATTTATCTTAATTTAATTAAGTATAAAAATTTAATTTAATAATGGTTATTCATTCAACTTAAGTTAATTAAGTATAATAATTTATCTTTGAAGTTATTTTAAAATAAAAGTTAAGTCAATTAGAAAGACAATTTGATTTAATAATGTTTAATCATTCAACTTAAAATGAATGCAAGTTAATTAAAGTTATTTTTAATCTTAAGTTAAGTTAACTTAGCATTAATTTATTCATATTATTTATAAAATGAATGAAAGTTAATTAAAATTATTGTTAACTTAAAATATTATTTTTATTATTTTTAAATAAAGTTATCTTTTAATTAATGGTAATTTATTACCACTTGATATTTATTCATTCAATTTATCTTTTAATTAAAGTTAAGTTAGTTAATTTATTAATACTTAACATTATTATTAATTTTATAATTTATTAATACTAGACATTATTTTATATTCATTAAATATAACTTCTTCAAATGTCAAATACTTATTATTATCAGCAAATCAAATAATAGTATTAGTTCAGGTCAATATCAGTTCAGGTCAATAGCAGTTCAGGTCAATATGAGTTTAGGTCAAGAACAGATCAGGTCAATAACAGTTCAGGTCAATATCAGGCCGGGGTCAATATCAAGTCGGGTTCAAAACAAGTCGGGTTCAAAACAGGTCGGTTTCAAAACAGGTTGGGTTAAATCGGTTATTTGGCAGGTCAGTCTCGGGTTCGGGTTCGTTTCGGTCGGGTGCAGGTCGGGTTCGGTTACTACAGTAACAAGTCAAATTCGAGTTCGAGTTCACTTCGGTCGGGTGCAGTTCGGGTTCCGTTTCTACAGTTACAGGTCAAATTCGGGTTTGAGTTCGTTTCGGTCGAGTGCATGTCGGGTTTGATCATTGAATTCTCGGGTTAAACCAAGTTTTGACTCGATCGAATTTCAGGCAGATTACTAGGTGGAGTCAGTTTTTCACACCCCTAGTGAAAAGCCGCTAGAGTTTGGAGGTGAAATTATAGCAAAATGTTGGCTCTTAATGGCCAAAATTCAATGCACTTTACATCAAGCCAACCAAGGCAAATTAACGTGGCTGCATCAATTAAGGAGCATGTATATTAACAATTCGAAATCAATTTGAGAAATATTTTCGAGTTTTATAAATAATTGAATAATAATTTTTTTCACAGTTTAGAAAAATACAAGGTAAAGTTCTTACGAATTTTTCCAAAAATATATTACACGCGAAATATATGTCGAAGACATATGTTAACACAAATCGAGCTGAACGAGTAACAACGACGTAAGGAGTATTTTGTCCATGAGTTCGTACCAAATAATTAGTTTAATCTTTTGTAAAAAAAAGACCCAATTAGGCCTTCAAATCGCGGTTGTACTAATTTAGCCCTTTGACTAGCGTTAATCACTAGGGATGTAAAAAGCTGACACGATTTGGTAACTTGACTGAAATCTGGTCGAGTCAGAACCTGGTTTGACTCGAGGATTCAATGACCCGAATTGGACCTGTAACCGACCGTTGTTGACTCGAACTCGAATTGGACCTATTAGTGTAGTAACTGAACCTGACCTGCGTCCGACCGAAAACGACCCGAACCCGAATTGGACCTGTTTTTGTGTACCCGAAACCTGACCTGCACCCGACCGAAATAAACCCGAACCCAAGACTGACCTGGCAGATAACTAATTTTACCCGACTTATTTTGAACTCAACCTGATTTGAATCCGACTTGTTGTTGACCTCAACTGATATATATGTATTATTGTATTAATGTATATGTATATGTATATATGTATTATTTTATATGTTTATAATTTTAATCCAGATTGACCATCATTCTTTTTTTTAATTTAGTCTGATGTTTATAATTTTAATTTAATATGTTTGTTTACTATAGTCTCTAAAATATTATTTTTATTCTAAATTAACCTTTATTCATTTTTTGTTAATTTAGTCTAGTGTTTTTAATATGATGATATTTTTATTTATGTTAGTCCCTAAAATTTTATTTTTCACCAAAATTTACCCATATTATTTTATAATTTTTGTAATTTACTCCAATATCGTAAATATAAATCATTTGCTGATATTTTTGCTTATTCTAGTTCCTAAACTTTAACTTTAGTACAAATTGACCCATATTTATTTTTTTGTGATTTAGTCCAATATTTATCATTTTAATTTAATATTTTTATTCATTATAGTCCCTAAAAGGCTAACTATATTCTTATTCCAAATTGACCTAACCCCTATTCATTTTTTTTCAATTTAGTCAAGTGATTTTAATATGATGATATTTTTATTTATGTTAGTCCCTAAAATTTTATTTTTCACCAAAATTGACTCTTATTAATTTATAATTTTTTTAATTTACTCTAATATTTTACAAATGAATCATTTGATGATATTTTTGTTCATTCTAGTGCCTAATATTTATTAAGTGAAATTAAAAATTTTAAAATATTAAAAATTTATAACATGATAAATTATAAAATATTAAAAATTTTAAATATAAAAATATTTATTAAGTGTTAAAATTAATTAAAAAAATAAAAATATTGGAATTAGATTAAAATTGACATTATAAAAATTAAAAAATAGATATTTAAAATTTTAAATATATATATATATATATTGTTGTGTTTCAGATTTTACAGAGCTTGCAACTCTTTAGTAGTGAGAGTAATGGTTAAGTTGACAAACTAGCTAAGAAAGATATTTATCGAACATAATCATTATGACAAATGACAATGCAAACATGACTAGATAACCATAAGCACACAACATGTAAAACAGATGATCGTGCTCGACAAATACTTTTCAATATAATTTTAAATATTTTTTTAAATAATTTTAGCTTCTGGTATTTAATTTTATAATTTTATTTTTTAAAATTTTATTTTTAAATATTTTAATAATATATTTTTTATTTCTAATATTTTAACATTTTAAATTTTTATTTAAATATTAAATAAAAATAATTCAGCCCTTGAACTGCTTTAAAATCAATTTTACCCTTGAACTCCTTAAAAAATAAAATTCGCCCTTGAACCCCCTTAAAAAAATCAAATATTGCCCTTCTGCCACGTGGGTTGTCATGTTATCACTGTTAACGGCCACGTCGGCACATGTTAATATTAGTTAGAGAGCTAAATTGATGCAATTCGCGAGTTCGAGAGCCGAATTGATTACATTTTTCGCGGAGGGGCTGAATTGATTAGTTGGTATGTCCTAGACGCAAAAGTATCCCTTAAGCCTTAGTTTTCTTAGTAAGCTCTTATAGCTTGTATAAGACATAAAGTCAAAAAATGCCCCTAATGTTTCATTGAATAGTCATTTTGGCCCATGTTTTTTTGGAACCAATTTAACCTCCCAACGTTTCATTTTGAGTCAAAATGGCACCTCTGCGGATGAAAAATGTTAGTCAACTGACGGTAAACAACTTGAAATGACTTGACAGGATGACGAATCAGAAGAAAAAATATTTTATGTTTTATACAAATTTATAAAAATATTTTTTGACTGTGTGTCGTTATGTAAAGTCAACATATTTATCAATATAACATTGTTATCGCGGCGTGCATTACCATGTGGATTTGTCACGTCATTTCAAGTTGTTTATCGTCAGTTGACTAACAATTTTCATCTATAGAAGGGACATTCTGACCCAAAATAAAATGTTGGGTTAAATTAGTTCAAAAAAGAATATGGAATAAAATGACTATTCAGTCAAACGTTATTGGCATTTTTTGGTATTATGTCATTGTATAATGTTAAGTAGGCCTTTAGAAGTCAAAATAAATGTTAAAAAAGTTTTGGAGGCTTAAACTAAAATTTTAATTTTTTTTGAGGGTTTAATTAAAATTTTTGATAATTTGAGTGATTTAATAAGAACTTTTAAAATTATGAGAAGGGATTTAATTAAAAATATTTAAAATTCTGAAATTTAATATAAATTTTTAATTTTTTTTAAAGTAACAAAATTATTATTTTTTTAAATTTAAAACCAAATTCTATTTTCTAAAATGTTGGCTCCTAATCTATTATACCTTCCGCCCCCTTCCTATAAGTTCTTTTTATCAAAGTTTTCATTGAGTGTTGTACTATTAGTTCTTAAGGAAAAATGAATGCATTTCTATGATTCTTTTAGAAATACTTAATTAATTTATATTTTTTTATATTTTGATCACTTATAAATAATTTAATAACGAAATTTTATTTGAGTTATCAATTTTATGAAATAGTTCATAACTATTTTACTAAATAAATTTTGGACTTTTTTATATTTTTAAGGTTTTTTTTGTATTTTTATTATTTTATTTGAAAATTTTCTTTCTATTTTTATTGTTTTTTTTTACTTTTTATGACACATGATATAATAGGTTGAATCATATTATCTCTTTTTGACATTTAAGGGCAATGAGGCAACATCATCATTCAACAAATTAATGAATGCCTGAGTATCAGGGGATCTGGCGATCAGAGATAAAACATAAACGATAAAGTTCAGAGTAAAAAAAATTAATATTTTTTGATTAAGTAGATAATTATTTTTTTAAGATAAATGTTAGAATTCGAACCTATATAAAATAAGACAATACGTATCTTTGATCACTTGACCAATTAGTAGTTCTAAAAAATGGCTAAAGGGCTTATTTTGCCCCCGAGTTCGGCCTCATTTTGCAATGTTGCCCCTCGCGCGAAAACGCGTTCAATTATGTCCTTCAGTTCGCACATTGCAGAAAATTAGCCTATTGATCAACGTTGACTAACAAAACTGTTAGTCTAGCCGTTAACTGTTAACGCGTCAGCCGTCTTCGATAATGTGACATGCCATGTCAGCGTTGAGAAGTCCAAATGCTGACGTGAAATAGGTGCTGAAGGGGTAAAAAGTAAAAAATATTTTTTATCTTATTTTCCATATTTATTTTTATATTAAATTTTAACTAATCAGATAATGAGTTGTGACATCATTTGATTGATTTTAAAGTTAAAACTTCAAATAACTCATGAAATTAAGACGGTGAAACTCAAACCCACGTCTAAGCAATATAAAGCCTAGTGTTTTACCACAAGACCAACTTCTTACTCTTCTCAATAAACATCCAATTAAATATATAACCCCATCCAAATAACATATAACCTCATCCAAGGTGAGCACAATTATGCTCATTTACACTATCAAAATCAAAACTTTTCACTGAATTCAAAATAAACTTACCGTCCTTACTTCTTTCGATTCATCCAAATAACTTTTCACTATTAAAATATATGTACGTGTCATCATCTGATTGATTAAAATATAATATAAAAATAAATATAAAAAATAAGATAAAAAAATTATTTTTTATTTTTGCCACATCAGCACTTATGCCACAACAATATTTTAACTTTTCAACGTTGACATGACATGCCATGTCAACGAAGACGGCTGACGCATTAACAGTTAACGGCCAGACTAACGGTTCCGTTAGTCTACGTTGGTCAATGGGCTAATTTACTGCAATGTGTGAACTGAAAGACCTAATTGAACGCATTTCCGCACGAGAGACAATATTGTAAAATGACGTCGAACTCAGGGGCAAAATAAACCCTTTAACCCTAAAAAATCAATCTTTTGTTGTATTGAAATTGTTCTTTTTTAATTTTTGTCAAAACTTTTAATTTTATTTTTTATTATTAATATTTATTATTAATAAATATATATAAAGCATAATTTTTAAAAATATATATTTTATAAAATTTAATTATATAAAATAATTAAGATCAAAATAAGAAAAGGACAAAAAATAATAATAAAAATAAATTTAATGGAGAGAACAATTTTTTTAGTTGGTTAAGAAATAAAATTTTTCTTTAGAAGATTAGCTAATTTCGGACAAAGAAAACAACATAATCCTTTTTAATAAATAAATGGTAAAGTTTACAAATGGTCATTGAACATTGTTAAAAAAATAAAACGGTAATTAAACTTTCAAATGTTACAAAATGACAATTTACTTTATATTTTGTAACACAATAGTAACTCGGTTGTTAAAAGTTGTTCAGTGGAGTAACGTTGCAATTACGAAATTTGAATAATAACACATTCAATCCTATATGATTATAAATACAACCAGTTTAATTATATTTCAAACAAGTGATAGGAAGAGATGGCATAAAGAAAAAGAAACATGACTGGGTGTTTGAAATGAAAATTTGAACCTGTTAAGGAATTCTGATTTCTGAGCAGCTTCGTTCAGTTTCAAAAATCCATACATATCCTGCAACATTTGAAATGCAGAAGATTAAGTTGAAATATACCATTTTCTTCTACAATTTAAACAAAATGTTGACATGCAAATTTCTTTAGAATATGAGGAATGTAAGTAGTTAGAAAGAACTTGATCTCTACCTGCTGACCACTATAATTTAGCATAAGAAGACATGAGCCGCCTGAATTCATAATTGCAACGCTATGGCTAATTGGCTATTCAACAATACCCCGCCTGAATTACTCAACCCTTCGACCCGTTTACCCAATTAAAAATTACTGGATATTTATAAAGAAAATATCTGAATTTACGGGCCGGATACCAGACCCGCTATTTTTCGCGGGTTCTCGGGTTGGGCCCAAACTACAAAATTTTCCTTAATCGGGTACCTGCTACCTGATACTCGATTTCGTTTTTACTTTTTATTAATTTACTAAAAATCAATGGTTCTTAACACCATTTCCCTAAATAACTTAATGTAGATTTAATTTGAAAAAAAGAGAAGCCGGTAATAAATCAATTTTAATGTAATTTCCATACATTAACTTAATACTGTATAAATTTATGGTAAAAATGATTTTATTACCTTAGTATGATTTTATTAATTCATTTCCCTATATTAAATTAATCTAAATAGCACCGTTTCCATATATTAATTCTTAACATCACTTTCCTATATTAACTTAATATTAAAATTAAGTTAATAAAATCATTTTGACCATAAATAGAATCTATATTAACTTAATATTAATTTTAATTCCTAACATCATTTCCCTAAGTAACTCAACAATTCTTAACACCATTTTAACTTATTATAGGCTATAATAAGTTAATTTATAGCAGTATGTACTAGATTTCTAGTGTAGCAGTGATTGTAAAACTTGATTTTCATTTGAAAGAAAGGAATCTGGTACCCTGTTGCCCGGATTAGCAGGTATTCGAGTTTTACGGGTACTCATTTTACGGATACTTGAGTTTTATGGGCCGGGTCATGAGCCGAGTTTTTAGTACCTAAAAATTTTGGGTACCCGAAATTTAGGGTACAAAAAATACGGGTACCTAGATATGAACACCCTAATAACAACCTTTAACGGTCAAATTGTCATTTTATTACAAAAACATAAAGTTTAATTATTATTTTGTAACAATTAAAAATTTAATTATCGTTTATTTTTTTTAACATTGTAAATTTTACCCATAAATAAAATATAGTCGATATTTTAAGTTGTAACACCCATTTAAAAAGGAAAAAATATGGAAAAGGGAGGTGAGGGAGTGGAGGCTCGAACCTGAGACCTCAGCCCTCACCACCCAACCCGCTAACCATTAAGCCAAGTGCTCTCTTCTGTCAAGTATTACCAACGGTAATACTTGTTTGTTAACAAATGAGTCAGATTGAGTTAGCTTTAATTTAACTCTGACTCTTCTCCTACCAAATTAAATGCTCTCTTTCAAGCTTCGAGAAACACCTCCTCTCCCAACACTCCTACCTACCCCGATCGGCCGCCGTTGCTTCCCCCTCCACCGTCAGTCCGTGCGCAACACCGCCGCCGTCGGCGTGTGCACCGTGATTCCCTGAGCCTATCCCCGGTAGTCACTCGCCTTTCCCCCGCCGCCATCGTCGTGATTCGAGGGCAGAAGGTTCGACGAACCCTATCCCATTTTTCCGTTAGCTTTGCTCGCTGTTTCAGCCTCCGTCTGTCGTCCGTTCGGTGTGTTGTTGCCACCACCGTGCTCCCCTCGTCGAGCCCAACAAAACCCCTAAGGTTTTGAATCCAACCAACTCCGGCAAAGCCTCAGTCGGAGTTACGTAAGTTCCGGCGGCCCATTCTTAAATTCGGTTAATTTCCGGCAAGTTTTAACATTTTTGGTTCGTGAGTTTTGTGTAACTTGGATCCCCTTTATTTTCCAGGTACTTTGGGTGAATCCGGCAACCTCCGACGAACTTCTGGTCGCCGCCGGCGACGTCTCTGTTTAAGGGTAATAAGTCGTCCGACCCGACCCATTAACCCGACCGACCCACGGTTTCTCCAACCCGACCCGGTTGAATTGACTCGCCGAGTCAGCTCAGTGAGCCAACTCGCCGAGTTGACTCAGTTGACTCTTGACCCAGTTGTCTGCTGACGTCAGCGTTGACTTCTGCTGACGTCAGCGTTGACTTCTGGTGGCGTCAGCGTTGACTTTGACCAAAAAGTCAAATTTTTCGAAAAGACCCTATCTTATGTTTTTCGACGTCCTGAGTCCATTTTTGAAGCCCGTTTTGTGAAATTCCGACTCTAAGGCCCCCGAATCTGACCTTAAACCCAAATCATGCATATGTACTTATTTATTTCATTCAGATATCAGTAAATCGAATAAGTGTCTAAACTAGTGTTTTAATTGTGTAAAGGTACCCGAGACTCGTGTGACCACTCACCAGCTCAGCCTAGCTCCTCTCGACCCGCTCATCCTCACGCTTCAGTGAATATCAGTATGAATTCAAGCCCTATGTATAAGAATAAGTTTAACTCTTATTTCACATTATGACCAGTACTCTTTCTTGATCTAGGATCCGACCCCGTATCTGAGCGTACTGAGGCAGGTGTCCGTTAGACTCTTCTCCGACCAGCTTTGAGGTGTGTTCCATGTGTGTGCTATATTCTGTTGAATGAATTGCATAATGATTTAAACATAACCAATACTATGTTGTTTAATATCTTAATTGTTGTTGAGATTGCATTACTATGTTAGAAATGAGATGAAATGATGAATTGTTTATATAATGACATTCTCTGCTGACATGATGTATGTTTGCTCAATTCGTATACCTGTAATATGATTTCTTGATATGTGATGGAATTGCCTGATTGTCTGATAAACTTGAAAGTATGACATATTAGTTTGACTTGAGATGTTACAATCTGTTTGTATGTTGAATGATGAGAATGTCTGCTTTGCTCAATAGGTATGCCCAATTATCTGTCAAAAGTACAAATCTTTTGTTTCTGATATTCTGAATAGAATGCATGCCACATGTACTCTGTTACTCATATCTGAGATCTGGACACTGATTACTATCTGGGGTATACTATTGGGTTATGTTGTGAAGTCTCTGTTGGTACAACCCTGATCAAGCTGGTAAATCCTTATGGACTCAAGGTCTCCCCTTGAGTGGCACCTATGCCCATCGGGCCTAGGGTAAGTCCTTATGGACTCAAGGTCTCCCCTTGAGTGGCACCTATGCCCATCGGGCCTAGGGTAAGTCTTTATGGACCTAAGGCATCCCTTTAGGTGGCACCTATGCCCATCGGGCCTAGGGTAAGTCCTTATGGATGTAGTTTTGGGGGACTGCATTTGGTGTATGGTTGGAGCGTAGTCATTAGTAAACTCATGCATGCATCCGAGCATTTGCATTGATCTGTTATGTGTTATTATGATCTGATTGTTATGTATTCATTGCTTGTTTGATCTGCACTTATTGGAACACACTGAGCTCCCCAGCTCAAGCCTTCCTCTTCTCCCCTTTCAGATACTTGTGATAGGCTATCCCTTTTGGACCCGGCAACTGGAGGATCAGCACATTTAGCTCTAGACTGTTGTAATGTTCTTATCTTCCAAACTGTCTGTATTTGGGTGACTTATGCCTATATTTTGATACGACTTATCTTTTGGTTTTGCCGGGAGTTGGCTTTTGTTATAACTGAACACTTTATGCTTTCATATCATCTATTTTGTAATCTATTGATACTAAACTTTTGCTTACTACTTCTGGATGGATTTGAAAGCGTTACCAGTAGATTTTATAATCATTCTGAGAATAATATTGATATGTATTTGACAATAGGTTTTATGGTATGATTCGTAAATCTCCCGAAAGGGGGAGAAACTATGTCAGTTTTGATATTTTAACTATGATATTTCACAAGGGTTTGATTATAGGTTGTGACTGCCTGGAGTTGGGTTAAACGCATAAGCGGGTCCAGGTGGTTACATTTTTAAGTAGTTAAAAACTTGACCATCAAAATATACACGCGTTTATTACATGCCAATTTAAATTTTAATTTCATTATTTATTATTATTATTATTATAGAAAAAGGAAATGTGATCGTGTCATAGAAAATAGACTGAAGTCATACTATTACCAAATTTTGCGGCAAAGCTAATGAACCGTTGACTGAATATTTAGGGTTAGAAATCAACGGCTTAGATGGAATGAATCACACAAACGTACCTAAAAACAAAACTTCGTAGTCCGATCTACCCACTCCGAAGATTAAAATATAGAAGTGGTAGCACCAGAATATTTCCTTTCACGATGCGGGAGCCAATCACCCTACCGCCCTAAAATTGCTAAATTAAAATATATTAGATTATAAAAATAAAAACAAAATTTCTCTCCGTTAAAGCAAGATCCAGTTTAGCTCGTCTCTCTCCCAAAAAAAGAAAACCAAAATTTGAATTCATGAACCAGCGGAAGCTTCTTCTCAGTGAAAGAGTCGAGGTAATGCTACTTCTATTTTGAATTTTGATTTAATTTTGTTCTTGTTGTTGTTGCTGCTGTTGTTTCCCCCTTCTATTTACTCCTCTTATTATTCTTTTTGGTTTCGTAGTGAATAAAATCGAGAGAAATTTGGTTCAAAGTTGAGATTTGTTTTATTTAAAAAAAATTCTGATCCTCCTGCGAGTTGACAATTTCTTTCTATTCATCCTGCATTTTCTCGGAAGCCAAACAGGAGACCTAACTGTTGTTTCTTTCGAAAGATTTTGTTTTCTTAGCGAAATATTGACAAATTACACGTCTTTCAGTTGATTCTTTGATCAAAGCTTTGAAGTTTCTTCTTTCGCTGTTTTCATCTGATTTTTGAAGCAATTAAGGTTTCAAATTTGAAAATGATTTTCCCGCATTTTCTGGATAACCACGCGGGAGCGTATTTTCTCTGGGAAAATTAGTGATTCCAAAATTGTTTGTAATTTTCTTGTTAGTTAAGATTGTATTTGCATTAATTTCCCTTTGGGTAAGATACTAAGGCCTAATTCGTAAACATAAATACGAATTTCTTTCGCTTTTACAAATAAAAATTATAAAATCTTTTAAACTATGGAAATCTTAAGCACAAGTGGCCAATGCCTTGATGAAAGTATTTAATTGCTTTGAATAAAAGTGAATTTCAAAAACTTAAATTTAAAATTGAACTTGTTAGCTTGGTCATGCTTCTTTACAGTTTTCAAGCTAAATTTTTTTCTTCTGGAACTTTTCCTTTGAAAGAGAAGGTTGTACCCAAGCTCCCAATATAAGCAGGACATAGAGAAGGTCCTGATGTAAGCAATCTTCCCCCTATTTTAATCAACGGTCTATCTGTAAAAGTTCACATATTGAAATAGTTGTTACATTTTTTTGTCACAATGCTGCATTTGTTTGATTTCTGGATGTATTGATACAAGTTTCATTGTGGACTGTTTTTAGGTTCGCCAGTTTGAGGAAGGGTTGCGGGGATCATGGCACCCTGGGGTGGTTGTTGGTGTTTCACATTTATTCCGATCTATTGAGTATGATGAACTCTTATGTGAATCAGGTGATTCAAAGCTCATTGAATCCATCCCTGTGACAGAGGCAATTGAAGGTCTTCATAACCGTCGCCATGTTCCATCAACCTATCGAGGGCATATACGACCTCTGCCTCCCTCATCTAAACCTCATTCTAATCAAAACCTGGGTTTTGGGGTTTGTGTTGATGCATTTTTTGAAGATGCGTGGTGGGAAGGGGTTATTTTGGATAATGATGATAATGCATCTGAGCGGTCTGTTTATTTTCCTGATGAGGATGACGAGTGCAAATTCAGTGTGAGTCAATTACGTGTAGCTCATGAGTGGGATGAGTTTCTGGGAATTTGGAGAGACCGAGGTATATGGATATTGGTGGAGTTAGCAAAGGAGCTTGAAGGTGATGTTCCCCTGGCTTGTTCTGTAAAGAAAGTTTGGTCCTCCTTACGTTTAAATTATGGGTTTATAAAGATGATATCTGAGTGGACTTGTGGCGTTCAGACTGTTTGGAGGAAGTACTTCATGGAAGTTGTTCAGGAGATTGCAGTTGGGTCAAGCCGGCGAAATCTTGCTAATCGCAAAATCTTGGCATGGATGGTGCGAAAGAGAAGTAAAAAAATTAAGAATCCTGGGAAGGCAAATTCTCATTTATCTGACGCTTCTGCACAAGCAGAAGGCTGCATTGATTTCAAGGATGCTAGATCATGTCAAAAAGGAGAGGGAAAAGGTCCTCTTGGTAAGCACAAAAGAAGGAAACAATCTGTAATGTCAAAATCGAAATATGAGGAGCTATCTAATATGAATGCATCTACTAGTAAAAGTTTTCAGGCAGATAAGTCGTATGGGGAAAAGCAAATGTTGGAATCTGGTAAACTTGATTGTGAAATATACAAGCAAAAGTCTCCTATACTTGGTGAAAATGACGGTAATCAGCAATCTATTGACAGCTCAAGAGGAAGTAAAACCATTTCCTTTTCTGTCTTTGATGTTCAAGATAATCAATCAGTTAACGCGACTTTCACTGAGCATGTGCAGACTGATGATAATCGAGCTGTCATTTTTCCTGACTCTATAAAAATGCAGGAAAGCTGGTTAGCATTCTTCTCTCTTATTCCTAAGAAGAGAAGATCTTCATTAATGAGAAAAAGGGTTTCAAAAAACCATCTGCGACGAAATTCAAAGGTTAAAAATCTATCAAAGTTGAAGAAGGCGAATAAAAAGGCTTCTTTCCTTTATAAAAATGGTTCAGTGATGAGGAGGTTTTCAAAGAAACCTACGCAAGCTGATTCAAAAGTTGAAGCCAACCCTAAGAAAGAGGAGAAAGGCGTAGATGCCATAAACCTAGAGGATGATTTAGTTGATGGTTATCATTGTTTGAGTCTTCCTGTTGATAACAGTGGAAAGGTTAGGTTTAAAGACACGGTGTCTCATTCTCGAAGGCGCAAGAGGAAGCGAAAACATTGTAGTTCTCAACTGCGTGATACTATATGTAGTGTCTGTCACTATGGAGGAGATCTTATAAATTGTGATCACTGTCCATGCTCATATCATTTAAGCTGCATTAACCTCAAGGTTTGTTCTCATTCATGTATCATGAATCTATTTAATTTTGTGTCTTGTATTTCTATGATTAATTTTATTGGTTATAAAATTTATTTACAGTTTCTACTGGTAAATAGTGCATACCTTTTGATTTTTTTTTCTTTTGGATGCTTGAATTCACATTCCAGTACTGTTAAATTAATGCTATTTTTTGGGTTTTGATGTAATATAAAATCTTTTAGGTCTGAAAAGAGTTATTGTAGTTATATGGAGTTATGGACTAGTGATTTCATTTATTCTACTTTCGGATAGAAACCTGATTGCCTGCTAGGAAAATAAATCCGGAAAAGAACTAACACACATGGTAAAATTAATCAAGGGGGTTTCAAAGTGACATTTGCATATATTTTTTGATGCAAGGTAGTAGAATATTTTACCGACTAATTAACCTTGGTTTTTATGCATTTTAATGCGTACAGAAGCTGTTACAACAACTTAGTTTTGGTTCTTTAGTATGATCTTATAGCTAGAAGATAAAGACTGCTGGTTTGCTCATGACAAACTTTGTTTAACCTGATGAAATTAATTTTAATGTAGATGAATTTAGAAGTTTGAAGAAATAAAAGAATAAGAAAACGGCGCTGTTTTTGTGAGAGAGAAAGAAGAAGAGAAATAAGTTTTGAATAATTCAGCTTGGTTAATCTTCAAGTCAAAATCTGATTTTATACTAGTAATCGTACATATGCAAATACGAAAAGGTAAATATCACAATAAATATTTACATCTAAGTAAATCCCTAATATTTTGCTAATTCAATTCCTAATATTCTGTATATCTCAACAAGTCACAATTTATTTCAGTCGCCTTACGGTGCACTGAGTTTGTCTAATGCCTGCATAGCTTTTTATTGCATCTTTTTAGTATTACACCCAGACTACGATATGCCAAAACAGACTTCGAACGGTCAAACCTACTTGAAAGAAAAAAATGCTTTAGAACACTGGATCATTGCTTAATATTGCAATTACTCATGGTAAGTGTAGCAAGCGTTGTTATGAAGTACAATATCTTGCTAAGTATAGTAAGCCCTTGGGATTCAGTTGGCATAAAAAAAATAAAGGTAAAACTGCCGTGTTTATCATGCTTTATGGGCATTTAGGATGTTTTTACTTGTTATTTATCTATTTTTTGGTTCTTGGAAGAAAGAGAACCGAAAGGAGAGGGACTGGTAGAGGGCAGTGTAAAAGGGCAGGGAATGTTCTAGAAATAGAAAGAATAGTTGCTTGCTTCTTGAATAGTCATGAGTAGAACCTAAACTACTTTGATTACATCAATAATAATGCTTTGTATAGCATGAAACCCTTATAAGATGAAACCCTTAGGATATGTTTGATAAAGCATTTTCAATGCATGGAAAAAGTAAAATTTCGTCATTTATTTTAAAAAAAATATTTTTGATAACCCAGATCAAACTTTACTTAATAAAAAATTTCAACAAAAAATTGTGGAGTGCGACAAGTGGGTGAGAGCTACTTATCACTTAATGCAGGATATATAAAGTCATTTGAATATATGGAGTATATATTTAAACTCAATTGTCTCTTTCTTTGTTGTTACAGAAGATGAGATATTTAAATTGCTACTTTTTTTTTTCTTTCAAAAACCCAGAACTATTCGAAACAATGTAAAAAAATATTATGTAATAAGACTAAGATTGTGAAATAAATAATTTTCAAAATTTGAGATTTTATAGTTTTCAGACAATATAATTATATTCAACACTTAATACTAAGTTATATACTAAACAATATTGATAATACAAATGCAGTGCTTATAGATTTTGTAGTTAATTTTTTCAGAATTTAAACTTTCAGTTTATAGAACAACACCTAAGTCTAGTCATTGCAGTCCAAAATAACGTAAAGAAAATAGCCCCAAAAGACACAAAATGCTTTTAGCAAAATTATGCTATAGGGTGTAGTGTCATGTTGCATATATTCGATGCTTCCACACTGGCTTTTACCTCACACTTTCCTCGAAAGACTCTTGCTTTCTGAAAGTTCTCTTCTTGATTGGCTTCTTAATTTCTTCATTTTTTTGAGTTAAAGTGTATACATGATACATTATGTTATGAAGGGATTGGTGGCTGCTACTGTGAATTTCTAAATCCCTTGATATACTTTCTGATTTTGTGCTTTAAATAGGGTTGGTAGTTTATTTTGATTGACATCTGCAGATCTGCTTATATTTTGTTTCAGGATGTACCTAGTGAAAAGTGGTTTTGTCCATCTTGCTGTTGTGGACTATGTGGCTTGAGAAATTGCAAGGACGGCAGTGAACATTTTACAAAAGCTTGTCTCCAATGCACCCGCCAATGTGAGTTTTGTTCGTGAGAATTTTGTGATTTCTATCTCCGAGTATTTAATAAATCATCTCTTTTTTCTTTGTAGATCACGTTGCTTGCCTTAGTGAAGCTCAGTGCATGTCTCCTACAGACTATCCATTTGGGAGTTTTTGTAGTGAGGCCTGTTATAAGGTATAATTCCCTTATTGTGTCTGACCTCATTTGAGGCTGTGATTTAATAGCTTTTAGGAGTTATTTTATCCTCCTTCTGAGTCCTATACCCGTCTCTTTCTCATTTTCATGCTGTAGGTGGTTTATTCAATTGGGTTTGAAAATTTTGGTTCTCTGTATTCCAAAATTAAATGGTCTTAATCTTGCTTGTATGCCTTTTGAGAATTGGATCGAGAGTTTTTGACATTTCAACATGTTTATGATACATGGCAACATATATACTCTTTTCAGTTATGTGCCCAACTTCATCAACTTTTGGGAGTTTCAAATCCCACTACTGTAGATGGAATAAGCTGGACACTGATGAGATCATTGAAAGATGTGTATAAATTTCCTGACATGTCAAAAACACACACATGGATCAAGCCATCCAATGTACTAGGGGTTATCCATGAGTGTTTTGAACCTGTCAAGGATCCCCGTACCAAGAGAGATTTGGTCAGAGATGTTGTTTTCAATTCGGGGTAAGTTTATTTCTTTAATTTTTTAGTTTACAGATGATTAAATAAATTTATACTTGGAAGACCTTTTTTCTTATTTAGAAAAACATTAAATCATTGGTGAATGACATGAAAATTTATAATCATCCTCTTATCCAGCCAGTGGCCTACCTCTTCTTCTTGCAGGAGCATTGGGGATCTTGGGTTATTATCATACCATTGTCATGATTGGTTTTTTGTATATCACCATAGTTTGCTGCATGTTGCCTTGCTATTTCCTAGATCAAATTTTAGCTTTACCATTATTTTCTACACGTTATGCATGCCAGAGTTTATTGATGGTCACAATAAATGGGCACTATGCTCAGACGTGGATCTCTGCCTCAATCTTGTCTGTCAATTACCTGAGCTAGGCCTGGTTAATATTCACATTATTGAACTGGAAATTTTCCGTTATCTATTTTCCCCAAAAGAAACATGGTTAAAATCTGATATAAGCTTCCATGGGGATTTTTCCTGGACTTAATGTTTGGAGTTTGGACTTTGGAGGGATAATGAGAAGTTGAAATGTGACTGGTTATTTTCTGATTTTAAGTTGATGTTTCCTGGCTGGTCAATCTGCTGGTTTGAAGACCTTGGTCGGCCATTCCTTGTTGACCTGTTCACCGTGTTATTCTCTGGGCATTGGTTCCTTCATCAAACAAAAGAGTTCTGTATAGTGTTTTGTTCATTTATAATGCTACTCATTAAGATTGATGCTTCTAGAGTTAGGTTAATACAATTGTTTTAAGAGATTGTATATTATCTTTTTGAGTTGCTTTCTATTCATTATTAGATGCCTTAAAACTATGTATAGAAAAAGTTGCTTATTTTCCTCCTTTAGTTAAATTCTTTTAAACTAGCAGAAATGTAATCTTATTACTCAGTCATTTGTAAAAGCTGGATCTAAAATTAACTGCTAGTTACTGATATTTATCCTCTCTTTCTTTCATATTCCCCGGTGAAGGTCCAAACTTAAGCGGGTAGATTTTCGTGGGTTTTATTCCATGGTTCTCCATAATGGTCATGAAATTTTATCAATAGCCACAGTGAGGTACCTGCTTTCTTCTTATTTCCGTTTTCTGAGGGTTGTGTAATTTAGTTACCGGAAATTTCATTTTCTTTTATATTTGATTTTCAGAGTACATGGAGTAAGGGTTGCAAAGATGCCTTTAGTTCTTTTTTTGAGGGTTGTGGAATTTGGTTACCATAAGCTTCTTTTCTTTTTATATTTGATTTTCAGGATATATGGACTAAAGGTTGCAGAGATGCCTCTAGTTGCTACACCTTTCCAATGTCGTCGGCAGGGTATGTGTCGACTTCTCTTCCAGGAGTTGGAGAAGGTAGTTTCTTTGTTTGTGCTCTTGTCTCTTGTTTGCATGTAAAAAGTTTCTCTTTTTTTAGTTGTACACATTTTCATTTGCAGCTGCTCGTTCAAATGGGCATTGAGAGATTAGTCTTGCCTGCAATAACTCAGCTTAGAGAAACATGGGAAAAATCCTTTGGTTTCTTGGAAATGCCCTTTTCAGAAAGGCTTCAATTCTTGGGCTATCCTTTTTTGGCCTTTCAGGGGACGACAATGTTACATAAACTCCTTAGTAACTCTACTATTAATAAGGAGATGAGAGGTACCAATGGTGCTTTCCTTATTACTGAGAAAAAAACTGTATCCTTCAGTATTTATTACCCTGTCCTGATTTTCTTTCTTGTAGATTTTGCTGGAAGATCTTCTGATTTTGGAGGAAATGCGTCAAGTATCTTTAAGGTTACCTTCTATGATCTCTTCTTTGCCATTAATATTTTAATATGTATTCCCTGGTTCTTAGATTCACAATCATGTTATGTGAGCTCTTTTTTTCTGGATCTTGCTAAGTTAATGTTAGCTGTGTTACATGTGTGTGTGTACAGACAAATCATTTGGTTCCAGTTACAAAGGTTATTGGTTTGTAAATCAGTTGTATCTATCTGCTTTTAATTTTAGTATTTAAACATTTATCTCATTTTTTTTGTGTGTGAATAAGTAAAAAGATTTGGACCATTCTTGATTGTGCATGTCCTCCTTATGCATGGACCATGCTAATTGTTTCTTTATCATTCCGATTTTATTGGATGTCGGTGCCCCTTAGGGGGCAACATCTATCAAGTTCAGTGCTAATATTGGTTTTCTAGCTGTCTTGATTTCAGCAGCACAATCACTGTTTTTTATCCAGAAGTTTTCATTTTAATCTTGTTTTAACGTTGTAGAAGCACATGCAAGGATCTAATAGCGAGGACATGTTCAATGGCTTGTTTTACAAGCGCAGGCTGAAAGAAGAAGTTATAGGGAAAGAAAATTTGGTCAACAACTGTGGTGGACTAATGCAACTTTCCGAGAAATTCTGCAAGCATAGACGGATACTGGCTAGCTGAGATTGAGATACTGATCAATGGAAGTAATTAAAAACTCACAGGTGATCATCTGCCTATACAGCTTTTAGGGGGATGCAGTTGAATTAGTTTGTTGATTGCCATCATAACTGTGGCAGTAAATAGCAAATCTAACCAGTGGATATATGTCTCCCTTTTTGTTTATGTGACTAACATATAATTCTCACACAAACTCCTGACTTGTTAAGATAGAACTCTCACCATGTGTTTATGAGAACTCGGATTAAATGATTTTTGAATGAGAGTGCTTTTAATGGTAAGAATATTGATCTATATCTTCATTTATAAGGTTTTTCTTATCTTTTCTTGGTATGAATTGCAACATCTTGACACCTTTCTAGTTGCTGTACTAATCGCTTCTGTCTGCATGTTATTTTATTGAAGTTAAGATAAAGTTCTGTTGGAAAATTGAAATAGATATCCGCAAGTGTTTTCTTAGTCACAATGGTAGGCCTTTCTTGCTTTTACTTTTTGCTCACTTTTTCTTGCATCTGTTCTATTGTATTGTTAAAACTATCAATTTGAATAATTAAGATTTTCGCCTTACATTTTTATTTTCTTTGACCTAAATTTATTGTCAATAAATATTCAAATATAGACATGGAAGCAAATCATGGAATGTTTGATCCAAGTTCTAAAAGTTGTTAAAACTGAATTGATTTTTTCATAAAATCAAGTGTTAAAAAGTAATATTCTTAATTAGATCATGTGTAAAATTTGTTATCTGCAAATTTGAGAGGGAAAAAAACAGTTTTTGCATAAAGTAAGGAATAGATTGATTAGATCTGAATGTTTCTTTAGAAAATCACCTTATGATTATAAACCTAATCAATTCTTAGATTTTTAATGTTTTAAGCAAATGTGATTTGCTTTTTCATGGATTTTCATTGTTTGAATTTCAGAAGTGAAAGTAGTTTTTAGCTGTTTTGATGGGAAACAAAAAAAAAGGAAAGGAATTGTTCTAATTGTAAGTTATCCGAGAAGTGTTAGGGCTTGAGGGGGAGTGTAAGTTGACGAGGAGTGTTAGAGTTTTTTATTTAATGTGTAATTAGAGTTTATTCTTAATCAGTAGTTTAGATTTAGTAGAAGTCTTGTTTAAATTAGGAATAGGTATTATTTAAATTAAAGATAAAAGTATAGTTTTAGTTATATTAAAACTCTATATCAGCCTATTTAAAGGCTTTCTTTGTATACATTTAATAATTAAGAATCATAAGAAAGTACAGAGAAACATATTGTTCTCTCTGAAAAATATCCTCTTCATCTTCTTCAAACAATAAATCTCCGGCCACCATGGCCCCTTTCTCACATGGTATCATGAGCCAACAACGGTCTTGATGTCGTCACCACTGCTGCCATCTCTGATCTGATTTTTTTTTCTTCATATGCACACTTTTTTTCCGCTGCTGTCATTAGGTCACACTCGTTCCTTGGCTTCTCCCTCATTGAAATATTACATCTCTGGTGAAATTTCTACTCGTTTAATTTTGCTGTTTTCTTCTCTATTTAATGGTTTTATCTTAGCCAATCAAAAAGATAGATGAAAAGGTTATAGTTTAGCCTTAAAAACTATTTGGTTCTATCTTAGCCATCCATCCTAAAAGATAGTAGAAGAGGTTCTAGTTTAACCTTAAAAACTAGATAATATTTTCTAAGGGATTTTACATCAAAGATCCAAGCTGGAACTCTAGTCTGTGTAACTACCAGCTTGAGGGGGAGTGTAGATTCCTGTGATCACTTCCTACATCGTTCGCATCAGACCTTTCAGTCAAGAACTGCTTGCTAGGGCATCTTGTGGAGCAGTCTTTGTATTCCAACTGATGCATCAACCATCTCAAGCGTACAATAAGTTGAATGGCATCAACAATTGCTGCGCAAGAACATCATGGTTCTGTCCTCACTCTTCAAATCAAAGACTCCCGAGTCCCGAGAACGAGGAGCATTTTTCTCTAAGAATAAGCAGAAGAAATATGACTAGGTCATCACATCCAAGATCCAAGCTGGTGCTCTATTACGTTTTCTCACCAGCTTGAGGGGGAGTGTAAGTTATCCGAGAAGTGTTAGGGCTTGAGGGGGAGTGTAAGTTGACGAGGAGTGTTAGAGTTTTTTATTTAATGTGTAATTAGAGTTTATTCTTAATCAGTAGTTTAGATTTAGTAGAAGTCTTGTTTAAATTAGGAATAGGTATTATTTAAATTAAAGATAAAAGTATAGTTTTAGTTATATTAAAACTCTATATCAGCCTATTTAAAGGCTTTCTTTGTATACATTTAATAATTAAGAATCATAAGAAAGTACAGAGAAACATATTGTTCTCTCTGAAAAATATCCTCTTCATCTTCTTCAAACAATAAATCTCCGGCCACCATGGCCCCTTTCTCACACTACTAATACCTAAACTTCAATTGCCAGTGATTACTATTAGAAATTTTAGGGTTGACATGGGATCTTGATTCATCCACTAATTTGGTAGAGATAACTATTGTGATCTTAACTTCGGTAGAGATAAGCCTTATTTTCTCATGGTTTATAATTTAGTATTATAATCAAGTTTTTGGTCCAATAGCATGATTGGGTTTTATCCCTTGATCAAAGGCCATCAAGTTACTCCGTGTTCATCATCATGTATTATTCTCATCTCAAGAGATTTAACAAGATGGTTCTTTTTGTGTAGTTAGATCTTGGATTTTGAGGTGGTTGTGAGCAACTTTTCTCTTAGTTTTGATGCTTTGAGAACCTATCGTGACCATGTGAGGTTAAAACCTCAACTATCAAGTTAGTTTTGATGCTTTGAGAACCTTGGTTGTCATATTAGATCCTTTTTGTTTTAGCTTGAACCTTAAAACCTCAACAATTTGGACGTACCAAATCCCTACAGCTAAACAATCATTGAGGCTAATCACAATATGACAACTCGGGCTAGACAAAAGTTAGAATCAAACTAATTGATTGAAATTGGGATGGGTGTTTGTATGATCTTGTAGAGGATGAGAGATTAATGATTTTAAATGCCACAAATAGTGAGCTACGAATTATCAACTAATATCATTGAAATTGCGGAAACAAGATTCTAGGTTCATCAACTGGCACCACCAAGGATAAAAGAGAACCAATGGAGTAGACTATAGTAGGCAGAGTTTATGTGCCACTCTCTGGGTTGATCGTCTAGCCATTTGAACCAACGGGCACCATGCTATTTTTCAAGACATGGTGAACAACATGGTCAAGTCGACTTTATGAAAGATATGTTTGCAATGTGGTTGAACATTTTGCATGCAAATCTTGCGTAGAAGTATCATATATTAATGTAGATTTGATAACTTAGTTTTCAAATTGTTTAGCTACACTTAAGAATGAAAAAGGGCTTCGTTGGTTGCCAATTAACTGGTTGGACGAGTTAAAAAATGGTGGTTGGAGCGAAAAATGATCTTAGGGGAGTTGGGTAGTTCTTTCTGGTCGATTATTTGCCGGATAGCAAAAAGAAGAATGAGCCTAAGGACCCTAAATGACTAAGTGCTATTGCGACATACCAAATATTTTTTAGAAGACTTGCGGAGAATTCTTCAGACGCCAAGGGCAAGAATGGTAAGGATCTTCTTTACACTAAAGCTTATTTAGTGGAAGATTCGAAAGACAATTAGGTCATTGATTTGAGAGTCACTAATCATGTTTGTATTTGTCTATAGGGGCATAAGGAAATGAGAAGTTCGCATGACAAGAGTCATTTTCCAAAGATTGGTGGTGGGAGCTTGGTGTTAGCAACAATGGTAAGAGATGAACATATATCCCTTAATGAATTTAGATACATTTTATTGACAAACTATTCTTATGCTCTTACATTTAGTAGGAGTTTGATAATTTAAAGACAATTGCATTGTTTCTTTTAATAATAACATTTTGATTCAAAAAACAAGCCTTATATCTACACTGGATGGCATAGGCAGAGCTACTATAGAAGGAGTGTAATTGACCGCACTTGATTTGTTGGGTATAAATTTTCAAGGAGTTAATATAGAATTTTTCATAGGAAATATTGGATTTGACCCCACTTAATTTGTTGGGGGTATGAGGTCAACAATACTTATTATAGTGGTATGAGAATCCTCCATACCTCATACTCCACTTTGCCCCCACTATATGAAAATCCTGGCTTTGCTACTACTGGATGGAAAATAATATATGCATCATCAAACCATCGATGTGCTTTACTTGATACAGAAATCGTGGATAACTCTAGGAAATTTAAAACTTCTCACTTCGATGTAACGTATTTGTGGCATTTAAGATGATATTATTTAAGAAAGTATTATGAGATTTGTTGAGGAGAGTCCTTTGGAAATTTTGAGGTCTTTTGGAGCTGAAGTATGAATGCTAATGGATTCTTATCTCGAGGGTAAATGACTATGAGTTCTTTTGGAACTGAAGTATGGGTGCTTATGGATTCATAGAACGTGTGCATACCGATGTATGCGGTCTTATGAACCTAAGTGCACGTGGAGGGTGTGAATACTGTAATCTTTATAGATGATTACTTATATGGATGTGTACCTAATGCATTGCAAAGTGGAATCTTTGCCAAATTCAAAGAGTTTCGTGTGAAAGTACAAAAACAATTAGGCAAGTTCTTAAAAATGCTTTGATTCGATCGAGGTGGCGAGTTTATTGGTCGAGTTTTTAGGACACCTAAGAGAATGGGGCTCAATTGTATTTGATTGCACTAAGAACTCCGGAACAAAAGGGTGTAGTGGGGAAAAGGAATCTCACCTTTTTGGACATGGTTCAATCAATGTTAAGTTGGAACTAAGCTGGAAATTATGCATGTTTGTAGGGATCCACCAGAAGGAATAAATGGTTGTTTCTTTGAATTGACAATGTGTCTTTTGAGAATAAAGGCTGCATATAATCCTGGGATATGTTGAATTGAAAGAAAAAGTTTCTTGACTGCTAAATATCTATTTAGCCCCACAAGTTTTGATCTTGGACCTCGCGTAAGACTCGTAAATGATCAACATTTTAGGGAGCTTTGACATTGTGGTTGAATATCAGATTTTGATGTGGCTAAGGATTATTGCCAAGCTATTTTTTTTTCAAGTGAATTGGTGTACTTGCGGATATATGCTCTTTAATTGGAGTGGGGTTTTCCATTTCCCAAGAGAACTAAGAACTTGAAATCCGTTTTGGCATTTTTTCAAGTGGGAGAGGAGGGTTTTTAAGTCCTAATTTTCTTAGGCAAGAATCTTCTCGTTAAGTTTAAGGCTCATATGTCGTTTGAAAGGTAAATGAATATTTTTCATTAGCGTAAGAGAAGCTCAAGTTATAGAAATACTCCATAGGTAGGTGGATAGACAAGAACACAAAATACACATAGATTCCTAATAGTTTATGCTATTTGTCATAAACTATTGAAGACATGAGTGCTGCAAAATTGCTAGTTGTTCATAGGAGTTTTGGTTTGTTCTATATGATACATTGAATACCGATAATTGATGGTTACATAAAAGTGATCTCTTGTACTGCTTGGTTAACATACTCATTTGGTTTATTCGGTTTCATTATAAGGTTTTAGTATTTGGTTGTCGAAACGCAAGATTATCTAAAAGTATATTTTAATAAATTGTCATCATTATAGAATGTTTTTTACAATTAAAATGGATCATCGATGAGACTCAAACTTTGATTCTCATTAAGTGCTAATGAGTACTCGAGCAACTGAACCAACCAATTTAACATGTATAATGAAATAAATTGAAACAATTTTAGATATCATTGTCATTTAACTTAGATGAATGTTTGTTTTTGTTCTTTTGGATTGAATTATAGCCACCTACATTATTGTAAGTAAATAGGTTGAAAACTTATGTATGCTCACTAAATGAGAATTAGGTTTCATCGATAGTAGTGCTTGAATATTTTATTAGGGCATTAAATTAGTGTTTTATTTTGACATAAAAAATGAATAAGTCAAGACTCCTTTAGCCAAACATCCCTTAGGGTATGTTTGGTTCGCGGAAAAGATGATTACCAGGGGTAATAATCTTTTCCAGACTTACATTCTCATGTTTGGTTTAGGAGGATTCCCACTATGAGGTATTATTCTTTTCCCAAGAGTGACTCTTTTCCCCCTAAATGGTGGGAATGCTATTCCCCTCATTTTCTTAGGTATTACACAATTCCTTCCCCTTTGGACAATATTACCCTTGTGATTATGAATTATGTTCATGTTGATCCTTTATTGCATTTTTAATTAGGTAACTAATTATTTATGGTGTAAATTTATTAAATATTTATATTTAATATTAGTTTAATATATAAATGATGTTGTATATATTTAGATAATGTTGTAATATTTAATAGTACATTTTATTAATATTGTATTTACGATGTTTTTAGGGTTATAAGATGAGATTTTATGTTGCTTGAGACTGAATGCGTTAATACTTGATGTTATTAATTTTATTATTTGATTTATAAGATATTTTTTATCTTAAAAAATCAGTAAGTTAATTTATTTTTATCATTTTTACTACTTTTAGATTTGTTTTATTATTTACTTTAATTTGTTTGATAAATGATCGAAAGTAATAAAAAATTAAAAATCTAAGCATATTAAACGTTTAATATTTTGATGTTAAAAAAATTAAAAATGAATAAATGTATATAAATATAAAACATTTTAAAAATAATTTAAAAATATTATAAATATTTGTTTTTTTTTGCAAATTTTAGGTAATGTAACGAAAATAGTTCTATAAATTTTTATGTAAATATTTTTAATTTAATAATTAAAAATTAAACTTGTTAACAAGAAAATATATTATAAGGACAAGTTAGTAAATTTTGCTTCCAATTAATCTTATATTCCTCCAACCAAACACTACAATCCTATATTCCTACCAAATAAACCAAACAAGGTAATGTAACATTCCCAATAATGTGTCAGGTAATGTTACATTCCGGTAATCCTATTCCCAGAGGTAATCTTACATTCCGTGAACCAAACGCCCCCTTAGAGACTTCCTAGCAATCACTTATCACATCATAATACAAGGGGAAGGCTGATTGAGGCTGTTGCCAATCACGTTATAATGTATATGTTGAGACCTAGAGGTGGCAATCGGGTCATTCGGTTCGGGTTCGGTTCGGGTCGTTTCGGTTCGGGTCATTTCGGGTCTATCTAGAATCGATTTAGATTCGGTTCGGGTCGGTTCGGTTCGGGTCTAATTCGGGTTTGTGATGAGTCGAATTCGGTTCGGGTATTGGATCGGGTCAAAATCGGATCGGTCGCTTTCGGTTCAGGTCAAAATCGGGTCGTTCGGGTCACTTTCGGTTCGGGTTAAAATCGAGTCAATTTCGGGTCGGGTCAACATTTAAATTTTCGGGTCAATTTGATTTGAGTTGGGTTAAAGGTTTGAGGTTTAGTTTATGGTTCAGTTTAGAGTTATTGGTGTATGAGATTAATTCTGATTCAACTTGTCAATCTATGCATTGGAATTTGATTAAATATTTAAATCAAAGCTTTATGTATCCATATATTTTTTTTTGTATAATTATATTGAATCAAAGTTTATAATAATAATAATAATAATAATAATAATAATAATAATAATAATAATAATAATGTCTGAAATGAATTAATTTATTAAACTTAGGATCTAATTGAACTAACTAAAATCTAAAAAGCATAAATCACGAACATAATTAAAATAATTTTAAAACTAAATGTGAAATTTCAATTAAATTAATTTAAATTGAAACTCAATTAAATCAAGAAAAATAGAAAGACAATTGGTAAGAATAAAGAGGGAAAAAACAAAATTTTGGAGGGAAATAAGCCACCAATTTTTTAAGCTAGATTGAAAAAAAAGAAAAAGACAATTGGAAAAAAAGAGAGAGAAAAGACAAAATTTTGGAGGGAAATAAGCCATCAATTTTTTAAGCTAGAGATTAATTACTTTTTAGGTCATGTTGCATTTAAAATGTTACATTTTAGTCAACTTTAAGTTTTAGTTTAATTTAATTTAGTCACAAGTATTCCCACGGTTTAGACTTCGAATATAGAAATCTCCTCCCAGTAGTGATATTTAGTCTCTAAAAATTTATTTTTAGTTGAAATTGACTAATCTTTGTAATTTAGTCTATTAATTTAATATATTGATATTTTTGTTCATTTTAATTTCAAAGATTTAATTTTTAGCCAAAATTGACCCCTATTTATTTATATGGTATAATTACAAAATTGATCATTGGACTCTCAAATTTCTCCACTTCCAAATTGTCAATTTAATCTACAATTTCAATTTTATGATATATTTTATGATGAAATTATAAAATTGGTCACCAAGATCTCAAATTTCTATACTTCATTTTATTATTTATTATATTGTTAACAATAGATATTCGAGTTAAAATCGGGTTAAAATCGGGTTAAAATCGGGTTGATATTCGGTTCAACTTTCGGTTCAATTTTCGGTTCAGGTAGCATTCGGTTCGGGTCCATTTCGGTTCAATAAAAAATTTTGGTTCGGTTTGATTCGGTTTGGTTCGGGTTTCGGGTCAACTTCGAATCATCATGTTCGGGTCAAAATCGGGTTTCGGTTCGGATAATTCGATTCGAGTTTCGGGTCTCGGGTCAAGTTTGCCAGGTCTATTGAGACTTCTTTGTTACAAGGATAAGAAGTCTTGTGAGCTTCGCGTCTTCGCCTACTAACAAGGCGACATGAATACGGTTAACCTCTGCTAAGTAGGGTTTCAAATAGCAGTGTTAAGCCCAACTGCATACCCATTATTTGGAGGGAGTTTCAAAGTATCTTTAGTTTACAAAAGAGAAAAAAAAAGTTGGGAAAACTACCCAGTGGCCACCTCAACTATTAGTCGCGACCTGTTTTATCCACTCAATTAAAAAAATTTAAAGTTCGACTACCCAAATATTTAAATAGATCTATTTTAACTACCGGCCGTTAAAATCTAACGGAAGGATGATGTGGCAATTAAAATAAATATGTATAATTATACATTTGGTCCTTGTTAATTACATATTATATTAATTTGATCATAATTTTAATTTACCTTAAAATAAATATAAAAGAAAGAAAGTAAATAAAGAAATTTCAACAGCTAGGAAGAATTGAACCTATGCCCTTTTGTTAAGTAAACTCGATCCTTAACCATCAATGCTAATCTTGATATCCAATTAAATCTTGCACCAAATTATTTTTAAACCATAGTCTTCAGTTATTCGAAATTAAATTAAGCCAACCCCACCATCTTGTAATTGTTACAGTTTTAGATCTAAAAAATTATATCAAGATATTCCCCCTTCAAAACCTTTCATCTACCCTCATCGGTCACCCGTCAATCTCAGCCACCGTCACACCGTGACCTTCACTGCCTCTAGCAGCTTGTCCGCCGCCCTCTCCCGACCACACCTTAAAAACCACTCGCGGTGAAGCTTTGTCGTTTGTCGTGGAGATCAATTTGAAGGATTGTCCTGCGATTCGTGGCTTGCACACCGCCACCACATATGTCTTTTCCCACGATGAAAACTCTGCCCCCCACTCGCGATGTTTCTGCGCCGTCCGCTATAGAAGTTGAGTAGAAAATTCATCGAAAACCCCAAGTGCCTATGTTTTTCACCAATTTCGGTCGCCTCCGTCGTCCGTGCGTCACACGACCGCCACCACCGAACTCCTCGTTGGCCCAAGAGAAAAATTGATACAGAAATGTGTAAGAGAAAATTGATACAAGTTGATACAGATTTGTAAGAGAAAATTGTATATACCTTTTTTTATTACATTTTTTGAAGAAGGTTCAAAATGGCTCATGTCGTTATACGAAATGTGTACATACATAAATTCTTACCCGAAAAGCATACTTTAATACAAGTTTTATAAGGATTTGTGTATATACACGTATTAGTACCAAATGTACACAAATTGGTACAAATTTGTAAGAGGAAAAATTATATACCTTATTTATTACACAGTTTCACGAAGGTTGAAAATGGCTCTTGTACTTGTAAGGAAATGTGTACATACACAAATTCTTACCCGTAAAGCCTACTTTGGTACTAGTTTTGTAAAGATTTGGGTATATACGCATATTAATAGCAAATGTACACAATTTGGAAAAAAATGAATGAGAAAACGGTATATACCATTTTTATTACACGTTTCACGAAGGTTGAAAATGACTCTTGTACTTCTAAGGAAATGTGTACATACACAATATCTTACTGAAAAGCATACTTTGGTACAAGTTTTATTAGGATGAGTGCATATACGATTATTAGTAGCAAATATACACAAAATGGTACAACTTTGTAAGAGAAAATGGTGTATACCTTTTTTATTACACAATATTTTCATGGTTCCTTGAAATGTCTAATGTGTTTGTAAGGAAATGTGTACATACACAAATTCCTACAAAAAAACCTACTTTCGTACAAGTTTTTATAAGGGCATCGAAACCACCGATACGTGATTTCGGTGCTGGTTTTGCAAAATGGGAAAAAGTTAAAGTCCTTTATGTGACATCGAAACTGCGTATATAGAGTTTCATTGCTGGTTGAGCAGGAATGGGGCGTATGTTAAATTTTGTTAGGGTGAGAATGGATATTGTTGTAAGGAATTGTGTATATACACAATTTACTTACATACACAATGATTTATGTATATACATAAATAGAAAACGGGACAAAATTGATGACCTTGAAGGCAACATCGAAACCACCATTTTATGGTTTCGGTGTTTGTTTGGCAGATACGAAAATATTTGAAGGACTTCAAGAAATCTCTTGTTAGTTGAAAATTAACATTTGGTTTACGATAGAAGGATCATATGAAAATCAAAGATGAAGTATATTTAGGGAACAAATAAAATGTATTCCAAAGTTTTTCAAATACATATTGAAATAAAAAAAATTAAAGTAAAATAATTGCGCCTCCTCAATCTTCATCCTTGCCCAGGGAAACGACCTCTATGCCCTCTGCCACCCATGGCACTTACCAGCCTCTCGTTGGTGCTGACCAACCATCTCTTCATATGATCACATCTCATATCTGACCCTATTGTTGCCTAATGAACAAAACATGTATGCGTTAGTATGAGCAGAAGTTCATATTGTATAAAAGAAGAAACTGATGATAGAGAAAACCTTGAGAATGACGGTTGAAGTTGTCTATGGCAAGCATATAACCATAAAGTTGGCGCTCTCTTTCTGGACCATACAAGAAGCCTTGACAATGTTTCTAAGCATTTCTATCGAAACCTTGGGCATCAAAATGGTTATGCAGACGCTGAGCATCGAGATAACCTGTTGACGTGCTCTAAAAAATTAGAAGGTTCATTCCACGATGGCCTTGAGGACTGTAAGATTGGCGAGCCCTAAGAATAGTATCGTAGGAACTGAAATAGGCACGAAGCTCTTGGTTTCCCATACCAATTCACTGAAGCAGAAAATGCAAGAGATTAGAAGTTAAGCAATTGTAATATTCATGAAAACATAATTCAAATTTGTTATATAATTACCTTCCCATTTGCATCATCTTGATGCAGCCTTGTGTTCATTATCATCACCATGGGTGGCCAGAGTATTTGGTGATCATCATCCTGTTTGCAGGCGAGGGGCATGCAATATTAGCATCATTCGGATCATCTCTCAAACCACTCCATTGGCCATAAGCTTGACCATGAGGAATAGACGAAGTACCCCTTCTACGCAATTCCTCATCCAATAGCTCAACAAGTTGGCGATGGAGTTTGAGCTTTGATCCGCCTTTTGTTTTGGCATGTGTCACTAGGGACTGAATGCCATTAAACATGTGAGAGGTATAAGGACCTCCTTGACATGCTGGACAAAGCCATGTAGTAGAAGGGTCATTGATTGTGTTCATTGTATCGATGGTCTCGAAAAAATTCTTGAACCATCTGCTTCTTTTGAGTGTGTCATGGCTTTGTTCATCCTCCTCGTCAGAATCGAAATAGACATCATCCTCGTTGTTTGAATCTGATTCGAATTCAAGTTTCCTCTTTGCGAATTGCTGAGGATTGTGACTTGAAGCTCTGCTTGAACTCATTTTATCTGAAGAAATTGAAAAGGATTTGATGGAGAACTGAATTTAGAGCGAAGGGTTGAGTTGAGTATAGTGAGTAGAAGATGTTGTAAAGAGTAAATAGAAGAGTTGTTAATATATAGGGACAATGTCTGTTTGTTCAATGTCTATGGAGGGAAACTGAGAGAGAAGGAAGGCACAATGTCTGTTTGTTCATTGAACCAGGTACATGAACATGAACCCCTTCATGTGATTCTAATGAAAAGACAGGAAACTGAAAAGGCTGATTCGTTCTGGTTGGTATCGAAACCAGCTGTATACACGATGAAGAAGAAACAGTTCATGTGATTCTAGTGAAAAGACAAGAAACTGAAAAGGTGCTATCGTTCTGGGGGGTATCGAAACCAGCTTTATACATGATGAACAGGAAACGATTAATGTGATTACAATGAAAAGACACAACACTGAAAAGGCAGATTCCTTTTATTGGGATCGAAACCACCTTAAGGGGTTTCGGAACTATATACACTTAGTAGTAGCATAATGTACACAAATTGGTACAAATTTGTAAGAGAAAATGGTATATACATTACTTTATTACACAGTTTCACGAAGGTTCAATTTGGGTCATTTACTTGTAAGGAAATGTGTACATACAGAAATTGTTAACCAAAAGTATACTTTCGTACATGATTTAGAAGGGGGCATCGAAACCACCTATATGGGGTTTCGATGCTTTTAGTTCCAGTAGAGGGTATCGAACCTAGCTCTATGGGGTTCCGGTGCCAGTTTGAACTGCGGAAAAAGTTTATAGCTTTTTGGTACAAGTTTTATAAGGTTTTGCGTATAGACATAAATTATTAGCAACTGTACACAAATTTTGTATCAGAGGCATCGAAACCAAATAGAGGAGGGTTCGATGTTAATTTTGCAGTAGGCAGCATTGAACCCACCTCTATATGGTTTCGGTGCCGGTTTGACATACTGAAAAAGTTTATACTTTTTGTATTACACGTAGTTCAACAAGGTTGAAAATGGCTCATGTACTTGTAAAGAAGTGTGTAGATACACAATTTCATACCAAAAAATTTACTTTGCTCCAAGCTGTATAAGGTTTTGTGTATATACATTAAATAGTAGAAAATGTACAGAAATTTGTACAAATTTGTAATAGAATAAGGTATATACCTTTTTAGTTCACAATTTCACCAAGGTTCAATATCGCGCATGTACTTGTAAGGATATGTGTACATACACAATTCATCGTGTGAGAGAAAGTGAAAAGTCTACGGAAGGAAACTGAGAGAGAAGATAGGCACAATGTCTGTTCATTGAACCATGTACATGAACATGAACCCCTTCATGTGATTTTAGTGAAAAGACAGGAACTGAAAAGGCTGACTCATTCTGGGGGGTATCGAAACTAGCTTTATACTTGATGAACAGGAAACGGTTCATGTGATTACAGTGAAAAGACACAACACTGAAAAGGTAGATTCCTTTTACTGGGATCGAAACCATCTTAAGGGGTTTCGGTACTTTATACACTTAGTAGTAGCAAATGTACACAAATGGGGACATCGAGAAAAATGATATGTGGACATACACAATTTCATACCAAAAAGCATACTTTTGTACTTGTTGTATAGGGGGCATCGAACCCACGCATATGAGGTTTCAGTGTTATCTTTTCCAACAGGGGCATCGAACCCACACCTATGGGGTTTCGGTGCTAGTTTGCCAGAATTGTCAAAAACATTGTCTTTTTCGGGGCATCAAAACCTCTTTTGGTCAGTTTCGGAACTGGCTTCTGAGAATGACCCCAAATTTTAAGTCCTTTAGGTGGCATCGAAACAACCTATATTGGGGTTTCGGTGCTTGTTTACTAGGGATTGTTTACTTTTGTTAGGGTTCAAGCGAATAGTGTAACGAATTTAAAGGTTTTTATACTTTTTGGAAATGTGTGTTGTTTGTGTACAAAACTGTAAATTGATCATATAATAAGGACAAATATTTTACTATGAGATTTGTACATATTGAACATTGTATGTTGTATTTACACAATTACAAAAGACGAACAAACATATAATACATATGAGATTATCAGAGAACAATATGTTAATTCAATTGACGAACTCTTTGAGCTGTAGTTAATCCAAAAACGGATGATGCTTCACATACTCTTGTACATTGTCTGTTGAGGCCAAGTTTTGTAAATATACCCGAATGAAACCACCTATTTCTATGATCAAGTGCAAGTACAGAAAATACATAATTAGGTTTCAGTTGAAGAAATTGCTTCATCTTTATAATGAATATGTTTGATTTCGGAAGTTTTACCCAATGCGTTATCAGTTGTCTCACCTTCTACCTTGTACGATTTAGGACATATGTAGGTGTTCTCCTGAAACATGAACATAATCGAAAACATAATTAGTTTCTAAAGGTTCATTGATTATATTGCTGAAAGTAAGATCAAAATGATATGTTGCGTTCTTTACTGACCGAATTGTTAATCATTTTAGCTTCAGAGTCGTCAACCAACAACGTGTTTCTTTCGTTATACTGAGGCATATTAGCCCACACGCGCCTCAGTTTTTTGTAAATATATTTGGTTCGGAGGGATGTTGTTCGCAGTGACTTTGATCCTGCATAATTCAAATGAAGTCCATCAATTTTGTCAAATTTTTTAAAGATGCTTTAACGAGAAAATTTTTCAAGTTACCCAAATGAAGGCAAGTCTTGGTTTAAGATCGTTAATTCGCCAAAGTGCCCACTAAAGGTTTTCTCTGCAGTGATGAACAGGTCAAGCAAAAAAAAGTAAGAAAACAAATAATCTTAAAGGATCGTTAATTCAATTGATTTAGGGTGGTGGCAGAGGTCCACATTACCTTCTCCTTGAAGACCAAATAGCAACCTCATAGGCAGTAAAACAATAATACATAAACTCTGGAGCACCAGGTCTGAGTTCCACAGCTGCATACGTAAAGAAACAATTTCGTAATCTAATTTGTAAACATTTTGAATAGAAGCGAGACAAAAAAGGAATACCGTCTCTCCTAACTCTAGCAAGCACGCCATTGTAATTAAGAATAAGAAGCTTCTTATTCGTCGTGGTAGCTGGTACGTTCTTGTACCACTCGTCATACATTTGAGAAGGACGCTTGGGTCTCTGAATTTTAGAGTCTATTTCATTACTCGGCGTTATGCCATGGCGATGAAGCTTCTTTCGCATGTAAGTGCGAGTCACTTGAGGCGTATAAGCACGCACATGATCATGGCCTTCTGCTGGAGCATATACCTCATCATGCCCTACTGGTGCAACATTTGCATCATAGTGCTCTTCTGCTGGAGCATATGCCTCATCATGCCATGCTGGTGCAGAATCTGCATCATAATGCTCTTCTACTGGTGCAGAATCATCATCATAATGCTCTTCTGCATGTTACGTGCACGAACACAATCAACTTGTCAAGGTTAGTAAACACACTGCAACACAAAATGAAAGGGAGGTGTACATACAGAAGAGTACAATATGAGTTACACAATGTTCATGAAGCATTCTAACAAAATCAACAAAAGTTTATTCATGTAATACAAGAAACTCCTTATACTATGCATACTAGCCTAACCATCTTCAGGCTCTGACGCATCCTGAGGCGATGTCGGTCGAAATATATGCCGATGAAATTCATGTTCCAATGATTTCACACGATCTTCTACTTTCTCAAGATGGGATTGAGTCTCTACATGACTACTGCGCATAAAAGCATCCAAGTTCTTCACAGCATCATAGATGGAGTCAAGTGTCAAGGGAGGTGGAGCATCGGGTGCATCATCATTTCCTCCAGAAATTCTTGCTTCATCTTCATCTCTTTTATGGACCCATTCACCCTGAATGAACGTCCACCCCGTCTTTTTAGTTGTTGTTTCATCAATTTTACTCGGTAACGAGATTTTAGGGTCCATGGAGGTGTCGATCCCTAAACATTCAAATATGTGGCTTAGCACACATCCATAATTGAGGGAGCCTCTTGAAGGGTTGCTAATGATTTCCACAAGAGATTTGAAGATGATTGTTGATATATCGGGTTTATTTTCAGTCCGAAATTGGTGCAACGACCAATAATCAGTATGACGCATGCGAGTGCATCGTCCACCTGAGGGCCGAAAGAACCACGTTGTAATAAGATGCAAAAGCCTTTCATGGATATGAAGATGAGTGGGGCTGTCATCATCAAACTTCAAAGGGACACGCTCGAATTCTTGATGTTCACCAGTAGCTTCCACACCAAGGTGTTGGGCAATAATTGCCGGAGTGATTGTAAATTCAACTCCCATTAGATACGACTCGATAGCTACAACCTCGGTTTGGATTCTGCCATCATGTTGAAGGGTAGCATTTGCATAGAAGATTTTCACGAGGTTGTGATAGACACGGGGTTTAATATCGAGATATCTGATCCAACCCTATTCCACAAATAAAGGCCAAAAGTTGAATTGATATTCATTGGACATAAAAAAATCCAAGTCCTTTCTCTAGTTTCCAAAAGGCTAACAAAGTTGTAGTCCTTTCTCTAGGGGTATCAAAACCAACGATCTCAGGTTTCGATACTGGTTTGGCAGACATGCTATTTTGACTGCTCCTCAATGTGGTGTCGAAATCGAGAATGTGGTTTCGATGCTGTTTTGCCAGAGACGTCTGATGTCAATGCTCTTCATTGGGGATCGATACCGAAAGTTGGGCTTCGATGCCGGTTTGCCAGATACGCCCAATTTCAGTCTTCTTCATAGGGGCTTGAAACCCATAACTGGGTTTCGATGCTGGTTTGACAGAAACGTCAAATTTTAGTGGATGTTGAATGGGGTATCGAAACCTCCGTAAAATGGTATCGAAACCCATTTCATGTTTTAGCATTTACTGTATTACCTACCAGACCATCTGTCAATTAATTGCAATTTAAAGTGGCAGCTGATAATAATGGTTTTCCACAACTACTTCTCCTGTTTCCATCCTCAGAGACAAGTAAGAAACGAAAGAAGAAACAACATATCGGTGTAGAGATTTTTTACATCTTCGGTGTCGAAACATGGCTGGTATAAGAGTGGAAGATACTCAAATTGGTGAATCAGATGAGTGCACAACAAATCAAGTTGGTGCTTCAGACAATTTAGTTGGTATGATGTTTAACTCTCGTGACGAGGCGTGGAACTATTATCGGGTTTATGCGAAGAATAACGGGTTCGGTGTCAGTCGTGCAATAACTAGGTATGATGGTATGAGAAATGTACATACACAAGAGTTTTGTTGTTCACGGGGAGGACAGTGCAGATCGAAAGTTCATGAGTCCGATCGGAAACATGTGCAACGTGATATAACACGAATTGGTTGCAAGGCAAAAGTTATTGTCAAGTGTAGAGAAGAATCAAGGTGGGAGATATCAGTATGTCACAGTGAACATAATCACCTGTTGTGCCCACCTATAATGCAACCGTATCTTCGGTCGAGTAGAGAAGTTACTAAGGATGATGTACTTGAGGCACGAGCTTTGAAAAGTGTTGGCCTTAGAACGTTAGAAGTAATGAATTATTTCACGCAACAGTCGGGTGGTTTCCATAATGTTGGTTTCATTCGGAAAGACTTGTACAACTCCCTTCAAAAAGCGATGGCGGATGAATATCGTGACGGTGATGTCAATGCTCTTCTTGCTTACTTTGACTTCAAGAAAGATCAAGATACAAGATTGTACATGCAGTTTAACACTGACCAATTAGAGGGATTGCATAATATATTTTGGTCCGATTCGACATCCAGGTCCGACTACGTATGCTTCGGTGATGTCATTGCATTTGACACAACGTACAAGGGTAACATGTATGGCCTGGCTATAATGCCTTTTGTTGGTGTTAATCACCACCATCAAACTATTGTCTTCGGTGTGGCAATTTTAGCTGACGAGACTGCAGACACATTTGAGTAGGTACTTAGGGAGTTTTTGTATACAATGTCTAACAAAG
Organism: Hibiscus tridactylites; assembly: GCA_958450335.1. NCBI lineage: Eukaryota > Viridiplantae > Streptophyta > Magnoliopsida > Malvales > Malvaceae > Hibiscus > Hibiscus tridactylites. The sequence goes on from OY288279.1 coordinate 76,208,635, forward strand.
CTCCTGTGTCAGTCGTCACAGATGGTGATAGGACCATGCATAGGGCTATCAAGATAGTGTTCCCATGTGCACAACATCGAATATGTTCGTGGCATCTTTCTCAAAATGCCCAAGCAAATGAGGTGATCCCAAATTTACATCCGCCTTTACACGGTGCATGTTCTCTTGGTGGACAATTGAGGAATTCGATCGCGAGTGGAGATCAATTATGAAACATTTTAACGTGGAACAACATCTGTGGGTTGTGGAGAAGGATCACACGGTTGGTATGTGGGCACAAGCATATCTTACATGACATTTCTTCGCCAATGTTCGCTCCACACAACGTTGCGAATCTATGAATTTCGCCCTTAACATTATCCTCAAACATAAGAAGACATATCTAGAAGTTGTCCGTGCTATTAACAAGGGTATAAATGAGTAGCGCATAACGGAGTTGAGCCAAGAATACAAAAATTCTTCCTCGAAGCCTTTCCCAATGACCAAATTGCATGACCTTGAATAGAGTGCAACTGACATCTTCACCCGGGCATCATTTGAAATTGTTCAAGAGGAACTGAAATATGAGACACTGTATCGTGCTCTACATCTGACTTTTGAGACTGAAGGCGCGCGGACGTATCGTTTGACACAATATAAGGATTCGGAAAAAATGTATGAGGTTGTGCTTGATGTCACAACAAATAACATTACATGCACTTGTCGGAAATTTGAGACGATCGGACTTCCATGTCGCCATTAATTGCATGTTCATAAGTTGGAAGACTTCTCTGAGCTCTCTAATTGTTTTATACTACCATGCTGGGCAAAAAATGCTAAGCTCTCTGCTTCATCTTATCTTCACAGCGATGTGCCTCCTGAATTAAAACAAATGTCTCGATTTGCTTCGCTACACTCACTTTCATCGAGGTTGTGCTACCTTGCGTCTCAAACAGACGACAATTTCAAAAGCACACAAGATGAGTTACTCCGACTAACTGCTGAATTTGAGCAGTCCATAACCTTGAATGAGTCCTCATCACAGAGGGTAAGCCAACACAGCGTTCGAGACCCGCAAAAGAAGGAAGCAAAACGGAAGCAGAAAATAAAACCTAATGCGTCCAAAAAATGGAGGAATCAATGTTCATTCTGCAAAATAGAGGGACACAATAAGAACACATGCCCGGGACTGAAGCTTCAACTTCCAACGGGTACTGCAGGGACAAGTTCAACGTTCTTCAACGACGATGAAGACTTTCCTCCTGACCTACACATGTCCCAACCTTATGCAACTATGAGTCATTTCTACTTACGTATGTTGTATGGCAATACATGAAAAGTTAACACGGGTTTGCTATTGACTTCCACGTAGGTCGGCGCATATTGTTGGAATAATGAGTAGAATCCATGTTGATAACATATCTCCGACCACGACATCAAAGGTATTAATCAAGATTCCATCAAGTTCATTGACTTTTCGTTTATACTTTACCTACAAATTCATCGTGTTTCCAAATGACAATTTATTATTTATTGTTATGCAGATTCCAAACGTGTACACAATAGATCCTCTTCAGACATACAAATTCACTTATATATGCTTCAAATAACTGTAAGTACAACCAAACAATTATCTCACTCCAATATGCTTCAAATACCTATACATACAACCAAATATTTTCTCTGCAGACATACTAAATCATGTGCATATGCTAATTTTATCCACTGACATATATCATATAATGCAAAATATTTGTACAAGCGTTCTTACACATTATGGCCCCAAAATTGCATAATATACATTTAAAATATTTTTAGTTTACTCTTACATAACCTATTTATGCTTGCACCACATTTCTACTACACACACTTCTGTACATATACATACAAACATGGTTACAACCCATAAAAAAAGTGGGTTCCTTTACGTAATGCCACAAACAAACAGTCACACTTCCGTTGCCATCCACTCACATGTGCCTCCCCTGACATGATCTTCACCAAACAAAATTGCATTAGATTACAATAATCAACAACACGTCCTAATGCATTCAATTACATAATAAACAATGCATAGCTTCCTAAACCCTTATCATTCTGGAAGCTGAAAGGTGCCATGTTTTGGAACCTTTTGTTCATTTTCCTGGAAGTTAACCCATTGACCTACATCAACATTGATAGACCTCCGCAAACGATTCTTATCATGACTGATAAGATCATAGAAAAGAAATATCTGATCCCATTTTCCAACGGTCTAGTAAGACAAGTATAAACAAATTAAACATTTATTAAAGACCATTTTTTCAGTATAGATGACCAAAGTAAGCAAAGTATAATGAAGTTTATATGAACTTACCACTTCTCCTATATGCTTATCATTCCAAAGCTGCATCCATTTGATGCAAAACATATCACAATCATCTATGTTGAATACAAATCCATGTTAACATAATAGCACGAGTAATCGTTTCAAAATTTGTTAAACAAAAATAACACAAAGTACTGTAATATAACAACTCTGTACCCATTATCCTGATGTTTGACTTTTTCCACCATCACGCGCAAATCGCTCAACGACCTTGATGGTGAGCCAAACACTTGGACAAACTTCTTATCTTTTAAACATTCTTTTAGACTATTTGTCTACATGCACAAACATTTTTATGTTTTTACATACTATGTCACATCTTAAACAGTGAAAGAATAAAACTTTGTAGTTCTCGCTTATTACCAGGTTCTCGGCCATAGACACTCTTGCAACATTGGATCTGGTCGTTGGCAAGCTGTCGAGTAGCTTCACTTCACCAGCATCAAGATCAACGACACACATAAACCAATGAGTCTTGTCATTCATGGGGATAAAGAGCTGAAACAAGCAACAATTTCCATTGTAATATACATATGACATGAAAGTGCATGGGATGTTTAATATATTAATGCTTATTCGTACCACATTACAGTCCGTCAACCGACCATACGGATTGAAAATCTGACGCCAATAATCAGCAATTGTACCAGCATTTACCCCTTCCAGAAGCTGAGACTACAATACATCATTTATTATTAACCATGTATCCTTACAAAACCACATCCATTTGTTCATAATAGACATACGATTCTTTAATATTAAACTTATACTCAATGTATACGGGATGTACCCTCTCCTTCTTTTAGATTGCTTCCTTTTATCTTCATCAACAATTGTTAAACCAATGGCATCTAAAACCTAAACCACAAACAAAACATATAGCAACTATCATACTAAATTTCTTCAAATATGCTACAAAATGCTTAAAAGGAATAGTCAAACCTACTAACCATTGAACTGACCCAACTTTCTGGTCGTATCGTATCTGCATCGCTTACACACAAATATGAGTGGCCAAAATCTATAATGACTTCACTGCACCCATACAAAAACTTACAACTTATATTGAACAGAACAACATCATTGTAACATACTTTCAGATTTAGATTTTCTTACCTTTCACGCAATGGCGTATTCCATATATAGTCGCAAGTGTTTTTCGTTGACACGTCTACTCCATCCGATACTTGCACGTACGTCAGTATCTGCAATGCTTACACATTTGTTGTTCAATACTTAATAACACAAATACGTAGTGCACGTTCAACGAATTAAATTTTATTAGAATACCTCAGTAATTATTGAACCCCTACAAATTGTTTGAATAACATACGAATTTCACCCATTATGCATAATCAAACACAACATATTATGTTCTAAACAAATCCTACTTAAACCAAACATTGTCCACATCAAACTTCTTTCAATGGCTGACTTTATTCATGTTCCGACTTCTGATTCCTACTCTTATTCCTTTGCCACTAACCTTTGCAGTAGCTACTGCTCTTGTCTTGCCCTACAAGTTAACACAAACAATATCAACAACAATAATCTCATACCTTAAATTGATGAAACATTGATCAAAATAACTTATAATGCTTATACCTTTTTCTTTGTTTTCGGGACAACAACAGATTCTTCATTCAACCACTCGACATCGTCGTCCATCATTGGGTCCTCGTCAATATCAAGTCCTTGGTTCGGATCAGACTCTTTGACTTCCCTTTTGTCAACCACTTCTTCTTCTTGAACAACAACAACAAGTTCTCCATCAGATTTCCTCAACGACTTCTGCAATTCTATCATGTTGGCCTTTAAATTCTTTCCTTCCTCCTTCATTTCCCTTATACTCTCTTCGAATTCTTTTTCCTTCTCCACACGGGCTTGCAGACTATCTTTTATTCCACTCAACTCTAACAGTACGGTTTGCAGCATCTCCATAACCACATCATTTCTTCCATTGTTTCGATCCCCTTCTTCCCCTTCCACATTCTCATCATCATACCCAATTACCTGCAAACATCATCAGTAAATCATTTCATATAACCACAACATCCTATATAATACCAAATCGTTTAACCCACTTACCTTGGGTTTTTTTTTGGATGCCTTTCTTCCTTGAGGTTGTTTACAATCTTCCTTACTTCCTTCTTGTTGCCCCAAGCATGTATGCGACCGTAACCATCAGCGGCAGCAACTCTTCTGCTCGCGACTCCACTCCAAAAATCAAATAAACTCACCTACATTTATTATTAATAAAAAACATTATAATAGAACTCAATAAACTCAATCACATGAAACAATTACTACGTTCGAACAAAACGTACTTTTAAACATATATTACCTCTAATATCGCGATGCATCTGGTCATGTATGCCAACCCACCACGAACTTTCCACTTATGTACTCCATCAAGTAACCTCCCATATGCATATTTGCACCAATTGAGATTTCCCTTCAACCCCTCTGGGCACAACAACTGCAATTGTTCCGAGGAAGGCATCAAGTTCGCATTTGGACTTATAAAAACACCAACAATGAAAAGAAGAACACGAGCTCTCAACTCGTCTCCCTCAAAAGCACCGCTAAGTATCTCCTCCTCAAGTTCCTTCACTGTGGTATCCCTCCTTATTCTGTACTTCGATGCCATTTCTTTTCCATTAACATTTATCGTTCAAATTTCAACATCGACTCCATCATTCCTCAAACCCAAAACAACCTCCACATCTTCCACCAACACTGAAATTTTATGTCCATCAAATTCCATCATCGAGCTCTGGACATCAAAATTCTCTACTAAAGTGCGACATAGGTCACGATGAATTGCTCTCGGTTTCATTTCCATTAACGGAACAAACCCTAACTCATGAACAATACCCTCAATACTCAACTTCCTCATCTCTTCAAACACATCTGACAGCTTAATGAGGCTACATCTTGAAGATATCTCCTACAACATTTCATACAAACAATAATTACTTGACTGTTACACGAATGTACATTATGTTAGGACATTTTCATCTCTTTCTCCATAAATAATTTCAAAAATTCACTTACCTTTTTTTCTTCAGAAACCACAATTTCCTTCACATTGGAGCCTTTCCATTCAGCCAGAGCCTGCTTCTGCTCCTCAAACATTTGTACATAAGGCTCCTTGTCATCTTGACTCATCTGCTTCCACCTCAAACCCAATGCTTTTCTTTCCTGTATCACTCTCACAATTAGTCTAATACAAATATCATGTACACTTAAAAAGCCATTACACAACACACTTACACTGTTGTTCATTTTCTTCTCCCCCTCCAAACGTTTACATTCTCTTTTACTGTAAAACAAAATTTCATTGTTAGCTTATGCAACTCATATTTAATAAATTAGACAATTCTATATACATTCAACTTCAACTTACTAGAAATGGAAATATGGTGTACAAATCTTAGGTGCCTTAGCCTCCCCTTTATCGGACTTCTTCTTATGCTCCATTTTCTGCAACGTGTACCTAAAATAATCAAAGATGGAACGTTGAAAGGCAAAATTGATGTCATTTCTCCTAAATATGAACTTCACGACTAGGATTTTGCATATGAATTCTAAGGATTTGTTCTATTTCACATCTTTACATTAACATATGAAAGCTACATTTCAGTTTTAGCAAAGTATAAATAGTTGTCAACTACTTATAAAAATATGTCTAAAAACCTAAACTTTCCTGCAAATACTACCTATGGTTATATTTTCCATTCAAATGTAATGATATTTGGTGGTTTCTGTTTCGTTCTCAAGTTCGACAAATACTATCAACAAAAAAAATATTGCTTTCAACCATGTGTAAAAAAACTCAATCCCCAAAATTACATACTACTTCAAATCACCTATTTGATCTTAAGAAACAATCACATCCTTCCAACACATTCAATACTAGAGCTGTAAAGAATATTCAAACCACTATTTTAACTAAAAACAAGAACCATCTCAGCCAACAATCATAACCATTACATGGATTTCAACTCAATCCTTCTTACAAATCCAATCTCCTCGACAATATTTCTTTCACATTTTCGTACCTTATCAACTACAATTAAAAAGAGGGGAAATTGAAGGAACTAGCACTAACTAACCTAAACATTCCTGCTTCCAATCCAATCTACTGTACATTTCTAATATTTATCACTCCCAACTGAAACATCACTGAATTATATTTAACCTTATTTCTTTTGTTATTCAAGAAGAAAGTCAACGAGTTATTCAAGCCTATAAACTACTTAATAAAGGTGTTCAACACTTCTTTTAACTATTGTTATCTTTGTTCCTACTTTCTATTTCAATTTAATTGCTATTACTTGTTTATTGCAACAGAACCCTAAACTGCCAATAACTATAAACCCTAAAAATTCCCTCTTCTAATCCAATCTCCTCTACGATATTCATTATAAAGTAAAAAGAAATTTTTATGGAAGAACATTCAAACGGTTTATACAAAAACCTTCATCATTTGTAATGTGGTTTCGCTCAAATAAAAAAAAACGAAAATAAAGGAAGCAAGAACTAACCTCCAAACCGTGCTCAAACCCAATCTCCTCTACAAATTTCCTTCAGATTTTCTTCTTTGGTTGATGGAAATAACGCCTTCGTCCTCTTGGTTTCGATGCCCTAAGTTTTTGTTTTCCTTTTCCCGCTCCTCTTGTTATGTCAAATTATACCATCATAAAAGGGTTATCGGTTCACCGAGTAACCATATATCTTTTTTGTTTGTTTTTGTTTTTAATCCAACGACCACATTGAACCCGGTTTCATCCAATGGTCCTTTTTTCTTGGTTTGTATTTAGTCGAATTTTAAGCCGTTTATTTTTAGAAAAAGCCTTTAAAAGAGAGCTCAAACAAACTTTTGAGAAAGTCTGAAGAGAAAAATCATTTGAAGCTTTTAATCTATTTTGAAATTTTTTGATTGGAGGTTTATCAAGTTGAATTTTAAACTGCGACTAGGGCGATTTGAAATTTTTGATTTTGTACAGTCGGAATTTTCATCAGAACCTTGTAACACTACAACGAGAGTTTGAATTTTTTTAACTGCTTTATTTTTGTGGTGATGAGAATATTATCATTTATTTGTTAAAGATTACTCGTTATTATCCTTGTTAAAATTTTTGGGATAATGTTATCTTTCGGATGAACATTTTATTATAGTAGAGTTTTTTTATCAAACTCTAAAGTCTCGTGGTATTTTTACCTTTGATTTAAAACAGTTTGTACGTAAATATTTATTGTCATGATTTATATGCTTTTGTGGTTGCATTAGTTGATTATAGAATATTGTGACATTGAAACTTATTATAATTATCGTTGGTTGTTTTTTATTTTTTTTTCAGCTGTGAATAAGTTGTCGTGATCTTATTACTCATATTTTTGGACCCCTATTTTAAATATTTTGGATCCGCCACTAATTGCAATAACGGCCGCTATATAGCACTGCTGTTTGTAATAACATTTTATGGTTTGGCCTCTATATTTACAGTTACTTTGCTCGATCATTTTCACAAAATTGTTTGCACAAGCACCAATTTAGGCTTCGAAGTGTGCTTTAATGGTACATTGCTACGACTCCGATGCCCCGTCGATTGTGCTTTCCCTTGTGCAGTAACAACCTCAACCTCCTTTTGCATCAACACCTACAATTGGAGAATGTTGCCTCCACTTATTTCACAATATTTCATTTTTTACAGTAGATTGGATCTTTATTAGATTTTACATTGCATAAATTAATTATTTTGAGAGATGGACCGAACCTCGTGACGCCCTTGTCACGAGTCAATCATGTTCGTAATTAATTATTGTGACGATTGTTCATCTTGCCTACCGCACTCATAGGCGCTCGGCGTGAAATCTAACAGTCAAAGGGTCGCTCCAATACTACTTGTCACATGGTCATTACATTCTTTCCAAAAGACATGTTTGATAAGATGTACAACGACATCGCTTATATATCCCAAAATTTCCTTTTTCCTTTTTGATGTGGGATTAATGCCTCCGCCTCTTTTCAAGTTTGACACTAAACTTTAAATGTCCATATTTAATATTTAATAATTAAAAAAAGGTTTATTTTGATACACAATATGTGTACAAAATATTACACATCTCTTTAAAATCTAAAGTTTATTTTTTAACTTTAAATTTGAAACCTTAAAAATACTAAACTATAACCTTAAATCTCAAATTTTATAACCTAAACCCGTAAATCTTAAATCATAAACTAACCTCATATACCCTAAATTTAATAAACTTGTGTAAATTTTAATTTACATGGCTTGTGTTTTGAAGTTTTTCTACTTAAATAATTTAAATTAATTTTAATCTATAATTAAACTATATTATGATAAATTAATTTTTCTTCGTTAGATATTTACATAGTTTAATTTTAATTTAAATAAAATCATTGTATTAAAGTATATGTAAAATTATTCAATTACTAATTTAAATTTTAACTCCTTAATTTGATAAGGATGATTTATTAATTTAATTTTTTACTTCAAACCCAATTATTTAAATTACTTTCCCAATCTAATAATAAATATAATGATTAAATCAATTCTTAAATCATCTCTTCATTTCCTGAGAAAATATAAGGTTTAAGGGTGTAAGAAGCCCTTGAACTTTTGAAAAATAATCAATTAAGCCCTTGAACTTTTTTTGCACCCAATTGAGCCCTTGAACAAAGAAATTGAATCAATTAAGCCATTGAACCAAGAAATTGAATCAATTAAGCCCTTTGACCAATTTTGACCATTAAATATTGACTCTTTTTTTCTTCAGATATTACCGGCACATGATACATTGCAGTTTCATCATGCCACATTTACAAAAAAATTCAAAAAGTATTTTTTATAAATTTTATAAGTTTTTTAGAATTTTTAGAACCTTTAAAGAATTTTTTAAATAAAATAAAAAATTCCGAAAACTGTCAAGTGGAAACATTGTGACACAGTGCACTACAACAATGGATCGAATAAAACTATTAAGATTTAATGGTCAAAGTTGGTCAAATGGCTTAATTGATTCAATTTATTGGTTTAAGGGCTTAATTGATTAAATTTTATGGTTCAAGGGCTTAATTAGGTGTAAAAAAAGTTTAAGGGCTTAATTGATTTTTTTTCAAAAGTTCAAGGGCTTCTTACACCCTTAAGCCAAAATATAATTACTTAAATAAGTAATTTTTAGCAATATAATTTTGGGTAAACTACAACGGAAGTCACTTAATTATGAGTAAGGTTACAATTGGGTCACATAATTATTAAAAGTTACATTTGGATTACTCAATTTTGGGTAAGGTTACATTTGGGTCACCCAATTATTAAAGGTTACATTTGGGTCACTCAATTATGGGTAAAGTTACGTTTGGGTCACCCTTCATATTTTAAAAAAGTACATCAATTTAGTCATTTTTTCTTCCAAATCATGTGTATATCCTCATTAATGTTAGACTACTTTATTTGAAATCATTAATTAATATAATACACAAATTGATATACTTTTTTTAAATATGAAGGGTGACCTAAATGTAACCTTACCCATAATTGAATGATCTAAATGTAACCTTTAATAATTGGGTGACCCAAATGTAACCTTACCCATAATTAAGTGACTCAAATGTAACTTTTAATAATTGAGTGACCCAAATGTAACCTTACCCATAATTGGGTGACCTCCGTTGTTGTTTACCCTATAATTTTCCACCAATCTAGTAGTTCACAATTTAATATGCATTTCGTTCAAAAGTTGTATTTTTATATACTTTATGTTCATTTTATGGTTCATGTTAGGGATTTGTGGCTCTTCCTCTTAACAATATTATTTTCAAGGTTCAAGCCTGAATTATCTCTTTGAGAGTATAATGTGCGTAGCCATTTCACCCAACACTTATTGGATGTTCAAAAGTTATATTGAGCTAGTAGAAGGATCTAATAAGATTATTGACAACTGGGTTAAGTGATTTGGCAGTTTGTTAGTTATCCCAGCTGGCTTTTCTTTAAATTTCTTTAAGTAATTTCTTTATTATTATAAATACCTAAATAAGTTGTATTTTATTTTTAATCTTGGATAATAATAATTCATTTACCGTTTCAGTTTCCTTCAATCTATTTCAATTCCCAAATATCAAACACGCTCAATCCCTAAAAACAAAAACTCTTCTCCTTCCGAACATTCTTTTTTCCAAATCTTAGATTCTTTCTAAATCACAAGTTTATCATGGTATCATATGATCATTCCTCAGATTCTTATTTGGAATCTGCCATTCGTTATAAGGTCGAAGATCCTTTCGATGAGTTCTATATTCACTCAAATGAGAACCCAACTTTGATTCCCACTTCCTCGTTGTTGAATGGAGGAAACTACCATGGATGGGCACGCTCGATGTGAATGTCTTTGATTTTTAAGAACAAGTTCTCGTTCGCCGACGGTTTGATTGAAGAGCCAAAGAAAGATGATCCTCGTTATTCAGATTGGGTCAAATGCAATAACCTCGTGCTCTCTTGGTTGCAGCGTACGTTGAATCAAGAGATTGGGCAAAGCATCATCTGGATTGATCGAGCCTATAAACCTTGGCAAGACTTGTTCGATCGGTTCAATCCGGGCGATCTGGTTCGTGTTTCTGACTTACTTCAAGAGTTTTATTCATTGCAGCAAGTTAATCTTTCCATTTCAGCTTATCATACGAATCTAAAAGTCTTGTGAGATAAGATCTGTAATCTCAGTCCGTTAGTCAATTGTGATTGTTCTGCCTCTAAGTATAGAAAATAAGATTTATTGCTTCGTTTTCTTAGGGGGCTTAATGAAAAAAAAAATAGTGCCCAAATCACAGATTCTCATGACAAAACCCTTATCTTCTATTAATGAAGTTTTTTCTATTGTCATCCAGCATGAACGGTCTATTAGTGTCATATTGTTACTGATTCTAGTGTTCCGTTGGCTGATAGGGTAATACTTCTCGGTTAGATAATAAGGGTTTCAGTTCTAAAAAATTCTTTAGTGATAGTGGTTCTAAACGAACTTTGTGTATCTTCTGTGGGTTATATGAGCATACTGTGGACAAATGCTATAAAAATTACGGTTTTCTTCTGAGGTATAAGAGTAGGAACCAGAGTAATAGGGATAATATGGTAGGAGTTCATGATTCTAGTGACTCCTTGAATGCTAATTTTGGTTCTTTGAACAAGAGTTGTTCTAGTAATAGTCCTATTATGTTTACTCAAAACCAGTATGAGAGTATCCTGACTTTGTTTCAAGAGAGACATAATGCTCTTTCTAAGCCTGCTACTACAGAATGCAAAGTCAATACCTTATCTTCTGTCTTTGATGTTCCAGTCGAAGAGACATGTATGGTTTTTAATTGTTTTTCAAATAGTTTGAATGTTTCTTGGATCTTAGACTCAGGGACTACTTACCATATAGCTACTTCACTGCAATTTTTTTATTCTTGTTATCCTATTCACAATAAATTTGTTAAATTGCCTAACAATGAAATTGTAAATGTAACATCCCAAAAACCGGGCTAGTCGAAATTGAGTTTTGATGATCGGAATATTGATATTAAAGTGCTCAAATGATGTGTCTTTATTGCCTAAATTATAGATTACATTGTTAAGGGACCCTAATTGAACTGATTCTTAGTTAATGACCTCCTTGAAAATGCTTAAAATATTGTTTTTGAGTTAGGTGTTCCGATACAGTAGGGCCTGTACCGAAATGGGCTAGACACACCGTTTCGAAACAGCTATAGAGCGTTCCGATACAGTTCTAACGGGTTTAACTAACTTTTGGATTTTTCTTGGCTGTTTCAATACAACTTCACGTGTTTCGAAACGGATCCTTGCAGAAATGATTTTTAGTAGTCAAATTGCAAAGAATGACTCAAGGTAATGACTCACCTGCTTGAGTTTGTCCCTCCTACGTGGAAGCTGATTAGAAAGGATGACTTTTAGTCATCAATCACTTAGAATTTGAAAATAGATAAATATTGGAAAAGAATAGTTTAAGCTTACCCTTGATTTAGGGAAACCTTTCTATTGGTTCTTGGTGAGGTGGTAAATGATTAAGATTATAGTTTCCTTAAATGAATAAAAAGAAAAGCTCTTATCGTGTTTTGAGTTCCACCGAGACCAAACTCATCTTTTGTTTAAAAAGAACAAGCAAGCACCTCCATTTTCTTCAACCTTGAGTTCTTAAGCATACACCTCTCTATTTGGAACCTTTTTGTTTAAGCTTTCTTTGATTCAAGAACATCAATTCATAGCTATCGATCGGGTAAGTAGAAACCCTAAATCAATTATTAATTCTCTTGATCATTGAATGCCCAATCTCAAGTTAAATGCTCCAAGCTAAGCTTTTGATCCTTAAGGTCCAAACTATGAGTTTGTCAAATAGCTAAAGGCTATTCTAAGTATTAATGTTATCCTATTAATTCTAATAATTCCTTATTGTTCTTCCTAGCTCAAGAATTTGAAAAGACTAATCCATCGTCTCTAACAAAGGCTAGGAATAAAAGAATCATTATCCGAGAGTCTTAATATCGAGGTGAGTGTAGTCAAAGTCTCGAGAGTTGGCTAGGTGCCAAACTCGAATTATTATTGATTATTGCATCACTAACTTTCTATTGAAGGTCTTTGTATAAAAACTCTATTGAAAGTCCTATTGGTAAGCATGAGTAAGTACTGTATATCGAGCATTGAATATTGATTATTGCATATTGCTATTAAAATTTTGATATATGTTTATTATTATTAAAATGTCATGTTGAAATATTGCTATTGATTTATTGCTATTGAAATATCGTTGTTGAACTATTGATTATTGAACCTTGGATTCGAGAGTATTGGATACAATTGACATGCCATAGAATTCCTTAGCTCATTGGTATGAGTATTGGGGCTTCGACCATTGGTGCGACGGAGGAATGTGTTGTGTATTGTTCAATTGGTGCGGCGGAGGAAATATGACACGACCATTATAGTTATTGTTGGTGTTGTTGTGGAATTCGCGTATCAAAATACGGACGAATCGATCCAAGGAAAATATTGATTATTGCTATTGTTCATTGTTGTTATGATACTGAGTTATAATGTCATGATAGTTATTGTTGTTATTGAGCATAAAAATGATGTTTATGTTAATGATATAGTATTATTGATGATAATGAGACATGTTGCATTACATGATATATTCATTCATTGTTTATGGCTACCTCACTTAGACTATATAAGTCTAATGTATTCATTCTCCATAACATTTCAGATTAAGAAAGTGTTCGGATCGAGATCGGGATTAGTTGGTAGATTGGCAAGTCACCTCAAGTCCAAAGTAAAGTATTTTGTCTCTATGAACTCCTAAAATGGTGGCAAAATAGTTAAACTAGTTGATTTTGATGTTTTGTCTATGTTTATGAAGGGTAAGTGTTGTATAATGTTTAAATGCTCTAAATGACTTGTTAAAGGTTGCTTAATAATGGTCTAATATGCACATTTGGCTTAAAAAGACAAAAACTTAGCAAATGCATTCAAATGGTCATGAAATTTGACATGATAGTATATTGAATGGTTATAAACTTGCTGGTAAAGTTTCATTGCATTTGGACACTGTTTGATAAGTCAAATTGTATAAAAACCTGCTAAAATCTATCATTACAGGTCAGGTGTACTGAAACAGGTGATGGTGTTTCGATACAACCCTTTTATTAAGGCTACTAGAAAACAGGGTAAAACATGGCGTATATATATGATTTAGAGTCGTTTCGATATAATTTGCTACTATCAATGCTTGTTTCGATACGAGCCTAACCTGTATCGAAACGAGTCAATAGTCAAGGTCAACCCGTATCAGAACATGGCTTACCTGTTTCAATACAGGGTTGGTTAATTCGGTTAAAAGACATATATTATAATTTTGCATTGTTTACAGATTGGTCACTAAAAATTGGATGGCTTAATTAAATGAGTAATTGTACTTCGAATAAGATGAAAATTTACAGACTTGCTGTCGTTGTATTGAATTTCATTATGACATAATCAGATGCATTAAATGACCTCTAAATTATTAGATTCACAGTTTAGTCCTTAAAACTCGTAATAGTTTAAGAATTGGTCCTAAATGATTAATTATTGTTTTCTAATGGATAAATTGGACTAAGACTTATATTCGGTAATGTTTTACAAGTATAACATTGATTATGTGTTATTTATTGATTGAAATTTATCGCACCGATCACCATATCGTTCAGTGGTAGCACTTTCCGACTCGGTTCTCGACCAAGCCGAGTAGAGGTGTTACAATAAAGGTTACTCATGATGGCATTGTTCGTATATCATATTCCTTAGTTTTATATAATGTTTTTCACATTCTTTATTTTAGTTTTAATTTAATTTCTATATCTCAATTGACAAAGAATAATTCTTTATGTTTAATTTTTTCTTGTGTTTGTTTGTTATATACAATACCTCAATGCCTCGAAGATGATTGATTTAGTTAAGGTCTCCAATGACCTTTATGAGTTTGATGTTTCTCTTTCACACAATATTATGATTTCTAATTATGTTCAAAGCTCTTCTAGTTCTGTTCAAGATTCTCTTGTTCTTTTTAATAATAGTTCTGTTAGTAATTCTGCTTTGTGGCATGCATGTTTGGGTCATCCTTCTAAACAAAGAATGAATTTTTTGTCAAAGGAATAAAGATATTTTTTATGCTGATGTGTTTGATTGTGATATTTGTCATCTTGCTAAACAAAAGTGTTCACCTTTTCTTGTAAGTAATTCTGTATCTGAATATGTTTTTGATATAGTTCATATGGATGTTTGGGGTTCTTTTCCCATTAGGAGCTTCTATGGTCATTATTATTCTTTGACTATGGTTGATGACAAGAGTAGGTTTGTATGGATTTACCCTATGAAATTTAAATTTGAAGTACGAGAGTTAATCCCTCAATTTTTTACTTTAATTGAAACTCAATTTTCAAAAAAGATAAAATGTATTAGTACAGACAATGCTAAGGAATTTGAAATGTTGGATTTCTTTAAAGCAAAAGGGGTTGTGCATCAACATTCTTGTGTTCATACACCTCAACAGAACAATGTTGTGGAAAGAAAACACCAACACTTGCTTGTTGTTGCAAGAATGTTGCGTGTAAAAGAGTCTATCGCAATTGTAGTGCAAGTGTACACGACGCAAGTAGTAAAGTGATACGAAGTATCGGATATCGTCTCCACAGGGATTGGGCTAATAGCTTCACCTTGTTTACTGCACGAAAGTAAAGGAAATAATTAAGAGTTGTCACGAGAATAATAAGATAAAAACGTAAATAAAAGGATTGGAATATCAAGATAGAGAGAATGGGCTGATATTGAATTGCTCGGTAGTGCAGGTATTGAATTGCTTAGGATCTCCAGTTCTGTCGTCGCTCCCGTCGCCGACAGCACCTGTCGCGACGTCTGTCCGTTGGCAGTTGTGGCAGCAGACACACCAACTCCGTACTTCAAGTTTGGCAAGAATCCCAGATCTGCCTTGCCCTATCCCTAGGCACAAGTCTGTCGATGAACACGTCTTTGATGATACCTCCCGGCGTGAATCGAAGGATGAACACCGATGTGTATGAATTCTTCCTTAGCCACTTAACCTCGCCTTATCCCTAAGCACGAGATGGTTCAACTATAAACTAGAGAACGCGCTTTTATCTCTTTCGTATACTTAACTCTCCCGATGCTAAGTAAATGGATAACCTCACAATGCTCTCCCGATGCTCTTGCAAGATATTAAAACCAAGATAAAAGAACTTGAAGTTTATTTTATTGAACTTGAAAAATCCTAAAACAAAGCAACCCTTGCAACTACTTTACAAAACAACCCGTAGCCCTAGGGGAATTTAGAACATGTCGGTGACAGGTGGACGGCAGGGGTTTTGTTTCGGTTATGGGGTAATCGGTTATGCTCCTAGGTTAAATCTATGCCCTTATATAAGCTTTGGGCTCAAGTTATCTAAGGTAACAAGGATTACAACTTTAATTAAAAGTAAGATTCTAATAAAGACTAAATCTCTAAAGTCTCCTACTTTCCAGCCGCATCCTAGCTTTTAGGAATTTCCTCTCCTTGAGCTTTGGCTTGACATATCTTTTGATCCGGGGCTTGGAAAAATATTTGGCTTTCACACGACAGACGAGCAGATTTTTCTCTATCTATCGAGGTCCACTTGACTTTTCCTCTTCATAAGTCTGCTGTCACCATGCTGTCACGACAGGTCCATGACAGGTTCGTCTTCTTCAGCTGCTTGTCCAGTTCAGCTTTCCTGCTTATCTGCCCTGCGCCTGCCTTCATCGTCAACCATGGCAGCTACCTGCAAAATACACCGTCTTTTAGTAGAATCCGTGCCTTTTATATAATTGTGATGTTTTATTGAAAACTAACCTAAATGCAATGCAATGATGCTTGAATGCAGCAGAAATATGGGTTAAAAAGGGTGTAAATAATAGAACTTTTACACACTCAACAAAGAACTCTAAGATTTCAATCAAATTTACCTTTAAATTTTTGGATGGATTGTATTTTACATGCTGCATACTTAATAAATCTTACTCCTATACCCGTTTTACTTGATAAAACACTTTTTGAGATTTTATTTCAACAAGCACCAAAACTCACACATTTGAAGATCTTTGGTTGTCTAGCTTATGCTTCTATTTTACCTAAGCTTAAAATAAAAATGGATCTTAGGGCTAAAAAATGTGTTTTTTTAGGATATCTTAAGAATATTAAAGGTTATAGATTGTTTGATAGTGAAAATAAGGCTGTTTTTGTTTCTCGTGATGTTTTTTTTTTAAAATTATTTTCTTTTTGTTAATTCTGATTCTTCGAGTATTGTGTTGCATAACTCTAATGGCAGTACTTTAGCGGATGACTTAGTTTTTCAACCTACCGTAAATTCAGGAAAAAAATTTAGTTCTGATTTTATTTTTTCTTTTGAGCCTCTTATTTCTAAAGATGATCAGTCTTCCAGTAGTATTATTCCTTTAGAAAATAATAATTTTCAGCATTGCTCTTTGGATCTTCCAAATCAAGTTCAGAAGCCTATTCCAACTGAGTAGCCCATTCCAACTCAACAGTCTTCAAGAGCTCGTTCTTCTAGGCAAGCTCAGTTACCACAGAAGTTTAGAAAATTTTAAGTTACTTTGCCAAAGTCCAGAATTTCACCTCAAACAATTGCCTAGGTGTTATCTTATGATAAATTTCCTTCTTCTTATCAGTTCTATGTTGATGTTGCTGATATTTTAACTAAACTTAAAAATTATAAACAAGTAATTTTATATAATTATTAAAAATAAGTCATGAATGAGAAAAATTAAAGCTTTAGAAGCTAATAACACATGGAAACTGGTTTCTCTTCCTCATGGCAAGCAAACTATAAGTTGTAGATGGGTTTATAAGACTAAATTAAAATTTAATGGGACTTTAAAAAGATACAAAGCTAGGTTAGTAGCAAAAGGTTATACTCAACAACATGAGGTGGATTTTATGAATACTTTTAGTCTTGTTGCTAAAATTACAACAATTAAGTTTATATTGGCTATAGCTGCTGTCAAGGGTTAAAAATTACAACAATTAGATGTAAATAATACTATTTACATGATTTTTTGCATGAAGAAGTTTATATGAAACCACCTCGTGATTTTTCTGCTCCTCCCGATTTAGTTTGCAAACTAAATAAAAATTTTTATAGACTAAAGCAAGCTAGCAGACAATGGAATGGACGCTTAACAATTACTTTACTTGAAAAAGGTTTTAAGCAGGCT
The DNA here is from genome assembly GCA_958450335.1 of Hibiscus tridactylites. Classification (NCBI taxonomy): domain Eukaryota; kingdom Viridiplantae; phylum Streptophyta; class Magnoliopsida; order Malvales; family Malvaceae; genus Hibiscus; species Hibiscus tridactylites. The sequence continues at coordinate 76,226,803 of OY288279.1, forward strand.
TCATCAGATATTTCTCTCTTTGTTAAAGGTATTAATAGTATTTTCATTGCGTTATTTGTGTATGTAGATGACATCATTCTAGTCATTTCTACTATGGATCCTATTAATAAAATCAAAATTTATTTGCATGACACTTTTAAAATTAAAGACTTAAGAAATTAGAAATGTTTTCTTGGTCTTGAAATAGCACGGTCTAGTAAGGAAATTAATTTGTGTCAATGCAAATATACTCTTGAACTATTAGAAAAAATTAGTTTCACTATTCTAAATTTGTGCCTACCCCTATTCTTTCTATAGTCAAGTTTTCAAAGAATAGTGGTACTCTTTTTTTTGATATAACCTCCTATAGAAGGTTGACCGACAAATTGTTATATCTTACTAATACAAGGCCTGGCATTTCATATATTGTTCAACAACTTTTTCAGTTTTTAGTTGCCCCTATTGATGATCATTTACTTGTTGTTCATAGAATTTTGTGATATCTTAAAAGGTCTATTGGTCAAGAGTTATTTTTTTTCTTCTAACAATATTTTTAAGATCAATACTTTTTTAGATTCTAACTGGGCATCTTGTCTAGATTCAAAAAAATCTGTGACAGAGTTCTGTGTTTTTTGGGTTCTGCACTTGTTCCTTGAAAATTCAAGAAACAAAGACCATCTCACGTTCTTCAAGTGAGGCAGAGTATCGTGCCCTTGTCACTGTTACTTGTGAAGTTTAATGGTTTCTTTATCTACTTTCTGATTTAAAATTTGATATTTCTTCTGTAGATCTCTTTTGTGACAATTTTTTTACTATTAAAATTGCAGAAAATTTAATTTTTCATGAGAAAACGAAACATATAGAGATTGGTTGTCATTTGGTTCGCGAGAAGATTCAACGAGGAGTGTTGACCTTGTTTCCAATTTTAACCCAGAATTAAATTATAGATTGTTTCACAAAGGCTTTGCATACTTTAATTTTTTTAGAATTTAAGTCCAAGTTGGACATTCAAGATTTATATGTGCCAACTTGAGGGGGCTAATAGGATTATTTACAGCTGGATTAGGTGATTCGACAATTTGTTAGTTATCCCAGCTGACTTTTCTTTAAATTTTTGAGTGTTTTCTGTATAATTTGTTAGTTATCCCAGCTGACCTTGTTTCTAATTTCAACCCAGAATTAAATTACCTTTTCGTCTATTATTATAGAAAACTAATTTTTTTAAGCCTTTGTTTAATGGCATAGTCATAAATATTTTATTTTCATAGGATATATGTGATCTCTTTAGGTTTTATCTGTTTATCTTGTAAGGTCACTTTTATCTCAATGTTTTAATATAATATATATATATAATAAACATGATTATTATATAAATCAATAATTAAATCTTCCTATCCTTGATGAATGACCCACGGCCGTTTTATATTTTAATAATTTTATATAAATCATGCAATTTACTCTTTAATTGAATTATGATTGAATGTAACAATATCACGTATGAATTATATACATAACATATCAACCATAAATTTACTGTTTTAGGACGCATCAATTCTTAATATATCAAAACATGCAAGCCACACATATAATTATATATTTACTTAGAATTAATGTAAACATATTTTAAACGTTTCAAGTAAATTTAACATATAAATATATTAAGATAAATTCGTATCGTGTCTAGTCTAATGTATTTTCTATTTCGATCAAACATATTTGTCTCTATTGGGGAGTCTTCTCCAATAGACAAGACAAATTATCTCATCTCTAGACTTTAAATGACATAATTTGACATGAATTGTTTGCTCAATCCAATTTCATGGACTACAACAAATTTATTTGGATTACCTACTACTCATAAGTTCACTTTTGCATTAAAAACAATTTTTATAGCGTAACATTTAATTAGTTAAATCGTTTAATAATCAATGAACTGATATTTTATTATTGTTATTATGCATGCAATTGTATAATTTAAGGACATAATGTGTATAGAAAGAAAATAAGTGCAATACAAAATTTATTGAATGTATTAATTCAGATTAATACAATAATTAACCAAAAATAATTATTACAATAAGGATACAAAAATCTTAACATAAATACCAAGATAATGTAATTGCGTTAATATTTTAATCATTTAAGTATTTTAAAACTAAAAATATTGTAATGGTTATTAAAAGTAAACGGACTAAATTTTAATGTATTAAAAGTGCAGGGAGTTGGAGCATATCTTAACCAATTAGGAATGTTCAGCTTCAGTTTTATCTCGGAAAATAGCCTCTGTGCTTGTTCTCCACTAAAATGGCTTCCCAAATTTGCCTCCCTCTCTCAAAACAAACTCCATATTACAACCATTACCGTCGTTCCTCTCCAAAGTTCCATTCTTCCATACTCAGAGCTATTAACTACCATTCTCATGAAAACAACAAAAACCCCACCAAAGAAACATTGCTATCTCCATTTTCCCTCACCAAGAGAAGCCTTAATTCCTCAGCACTAGCCCTTTTCTTCTTTGGGTTTTTGCCTTCCAATGCCATTGCATCGTTTGAAAAAGATTTGGAGCTCGAAAGATACACAGATTTTGAGCAGGGTTTCACTCTTCTTAGGCCTTCTTCTTGGATTCAGGTGCTTACTTATTCATCATTTATATAAGATAAAACATGAAGTTTTTGCCTCAGACTTATGGGTTTTTTTTTTTTTTTTTTTATTTTGTTTGCGTGTAATGTAATTATATGGGGTGGCTAAGGTTGAGAAAGCAGGGGCGACTGTGTTGTTTGAGGAGGCAAATGCGGGAAGTAACAATGTTGGGGTTGTTGTGAACCCGGTTCGTTTAAACAGCCTTGGAGAATTTGGAACTCCTCAATTTGTGGCTGATAAGCTTATACAGGCTGAAAAACGCAAGGTACTATGAACGAACTCTTTTTTCCCCCATCAAATTCATGGCTTCCTTTATCATTTTCCCTAAGGAATATATTTGTATTTTCATGTGAAACTAAGAAGCATTACACCCATTTTCAAAAGGTTCTGCAGGAACTAATTTGATCAGTGTCCACCAAGACAAATAATTGCATGTCAATAACAATAATTTGCTAGTTAGTGTTAGAAAGCACAGTGTTGTTTTAGTGTCCACCAAGACAAATAATTGCATGTCAATAACAATAATTCAAAAAGATATAGCACAATTGTTCGGGAGTTTAAGTTAATATTTGATTTGTGCCATATGGATATTGGATAAAATGATTTGAGCAATGTGTTGTACGTCTACATTTGTTATAACTTCTGAAATGATGAAGAGCGTGCAAATATGTGGTTAAAGAAAACTACAGGGTTTGAACGTTCAGTGTTTTGTAGTTTTCTTCATGCTAGTTACTTGCAATACTTACAATATGTGTCCGCATAATTGCCCAGTCATATAATTTAGACACATTTATAGGTGCAGGGACCAACCCTTGTTGCTCTGACTCTTTGATTTTTGTTCCGACACTCGTGACCGACGTATGATTATGACAATATGACCTCCACTGATTCTTCAAATACATTGAAAAATTATGAAAAATCTGAACATACCCATATCGGGCACACACCCAAGTCAGAGTAACATATGTGACTACTACAAATGTGTAATTTCTGATGTCTGTATATAAATAATGAGATGTCTTTCTGCATTGTAATGTACTGAACATTCTTTCTATTTTAGAAGATATGCTCAATTAAATATGATTGTTTTTTTCTATTTCATTATTCAGTTTTGATGTTTAAGGAAATTCAAACAACATTGTTTTATACAATACCCTTTTCATTTATAGGAAAGCACAAAGGATGCTGAGGTAATTGGAGTTGCTGAGAGACCAGGCCTAAGAGGCTTACAAGTGTACGAGTTTGAGTACAAAGTGGATAGCACCAGGGGAGGAATGAAGAGGATCCTTTCAGCGGCTTTTGTAGCGTCAAAGAAGCTCTACCTTCTTAATATTGTTCATTCTGACAAACCTGAAAGTCCTCTTGATACCCATACAAGAGCAGTATTGGAAGAAATCCTCCACTCTTTTGATGCCGCACCTTCTACATAGAGTTCGGATGAAGTAATATTTTAGCACAACTGCATTCTTTTACGCATCGGTATTCAATGCCTGGTAATTGCTGCTGACTTTTTTCTTACTATGTCTGGTTTAAATTGTATAGAAAGATACACCACCAGCAGACTGCTGAAAATGAAAACCTGGCATACAACGAATTGATTAATTGGTATTATCAATGTTTACAATGGCTCTATTGCAACTTTATTGATAAGAAACTATTGTAAACTAAAGAGTAATGTTGGAAATTGAATGAAAAGAGGCGTAAGAAACTGAGAAGGGGAATTGTCTTATATTTGTTGAGTAAAGAATTCTACATATTTATACTAGACAACCTAGGGTAATTTGGGAAACACACTAAATACATAATCAATAAAATCTCTCTTAAAATTTTGATATTGTCTCCTAAAAGTCTACTGCTAATTTCTTCTAAGATCTGCCTACATCCAATTCCTGGTTTCAAGGAATAAATCTGTGAGCCAAATCCTAGCATTCAAGGGATTTATTTTTCACATTTTTTGACACTCCCCTCAATCTGGTGAATGTGTATTCTCCATTCTCAGCTTGGATTTAAGATTAGATACAAGAGTCTGGAAAGCTAAGCGACCCAACCCTTTTTGGTAAGAACATCAGCAAGTTGACCATTTGTTGACACATAAGATGCACATATCAATCCACTCTACAATTTCTCTTTGATAAAGTGTCTATCAACTTCAATGTGCTTTGCCAGATCATGTTGTATTGGGTTGTGAGCTATGCTGGTTGTAGATTTGTTGTCACAATAGAATCTTATAGGAACATCCCACTTAATTTTCAAATCTTCAAGAATGATCTTCAATCAAAGTAGTTCACACACACCTTGAGTCATTACTCAAAGTTCAGCCTCTGAACTTGATTGAGCTACTACACTTTGTTTTTTACTTTTCCATGTCACAAGAGTCCCGCCGAGGAACATGCAATATCCTATCCTAAGGTTGATCTTCTATCAACATTTGATCTTGCATAATCGGCATTAGTGTATGTCTCAAGCGTCAATTCTTCGTTTCTTTTTGATAAGATACCTTCCCCTGGTGTTCCCTTGAGATATTGTAGTACTCTATGAGCTGCTTGCAAATGAACTTACCTTCAAATTATGCATAAATTGACTGATAACACTGAATGTGCTATATCTGGTAGTGTCTAAAACTGATAAATAAGTCTCCCTACCTGGCATTGATACATTTCTCTGCCCACTGCGGCATCCTCTGTTTTTCCTAGTTTAAGACTAGGATATATGGGGTACTTGCTGGATTGCATGCTGTCTTACCAGTTTCCTTGAGATCTGTGGCATACTTTTGTTGAGAGATAAAAATTCCATATCTAGAGTGAGCTACCTCAATCTCGAGAAAATACTTCAGTCTTCTCAATGCTTTAATTTCAAGCTCCTCAGCCAAATATTGACTCAATACTTGTTTCTATTTAACATCATCTCCGGTTACTATTATGTCATCAGCATAACTAGAACAGCTATAAGTCCCAGGAGAGTTTTTTATGCAGAATGTGTGATTCCCTTGGCTTTGTTTGCCCATAACCAGCATAACTCGTGAAAATCTCCTGACCATTCCCATGGTAATTGCTTAGGGCCATCTAATGCCTTTTTCAGTATACACATGGTATGAGCAGCCAAATTCCTGTAGTTCCCCATGTAAGAAAGTGTTCTTGACATCAAATTGCTGCAACTCCCTACCATAAGTAGCTGCTAGTGATAACAATGCTCTAACTGTGTTTAATATTTGCAATAGGAGCAAATGTCTCTAAATGATCAAACTCCAGAAGTCTTGAGTATACCCCACGGTTACCAACATTCATGCAAAGAGTGGGACGGAGGTAGACGAGGCAATCCCCCGCTCTTCTCCATTGCCATCCCATATCTTAGCTGGGATCTTACTTGTTAAGTGTCATTACTTAAAATTCCTATCAAGGTGGAGCCATTTTGAGAATCATAGTTTGCAATCAATTAAGTTCCTTCATGTCTGGAATCTGGATCAGTATATTTCATTGTTGTGGCTGTTTATTAAATTTATTTGAGGAAGATGTCTTTAGCTCAGAGTTGTTTTCCATTGCTGTCTTGTAAGTGCACTTATAAGATTCTGCTGAGTTGATGGGTTTAACATTAACCCTTAACTGAATCCATGGATCTGAATGAGATTTCATCAAATGGTAGTTTTTTTCTGTTGCAGGCTCGCCTTTTAGCATCTATATGCAATGATCTTATGTGAAATGCCTGAGGACTCTTCATCCCTCTCTGTGAAAGAAAGCTGGTCTGCAGATTTCTTGGACATAGCCAAAAATACTTTTGATTTACCTTTGTGGATGCTGAATTAATTGATTGATTTAATCAATGCAAAATATATAACAGATCATTGAGTTTCAGTCTATATTGAAAGTTCATATACTAGTAATTCTTTCGCATACTAATTTAAAACCTAATTTTGATACACAAGCAGTGTGAAATTTTTTTTTATACAATCCTTCTATAAAATTTAAAACCTAAATCTTAAATCCAAGCACCCTAAACCCTATACCTAAACTTTAAATTCTAACCACAAACCTTAAAGTTTATACTTTACACACTAAATTGTTAAACCCTAACTTAAAACCCTAAACCATGAATGTCGAACTGGCTGTAGTGGTGAAAATTTCCTCCGCAAGGGCATTAGAGATGCAGCGACAATGAGGCAAAAATATACAAAATACGAGTCACTGAAACTAAGAAAAAAATACAAAAATTCACATAAAAATGCAGAAATGAATGTAATAGATACAAATGTGGAGACAATTAAACCTATAAATTAACGAAAATTACATACTCTTTAAAGAACTATCACTAGAGTTGCATGGCTCTAAAGGGTAGACTCTTATTATTCTCTACATGCAAGTTTGATGCTAAAAAGGGTATTCGAACTGTACTAGTTGTCCTCTACTAGGGGTAACAAAGTCTCATTATAGACTCCTTTCAATCGAGTTCAATTCGGGGGACACATTCGTTTATGTCCATACAAGGAAATGATATTGCTACGAAAGCATAGAGTACTTAAGCCCCAAAGATACTTGCTAGGCCCATACGGAGGAACAATATCCCTACGAAAGCAATAGCGTTTTCCCATCAATTAATCGTATGAGTTTATATGCCAAATTTTAAATGTGTTAAAATAAGCTCACATTCATAAAAAGAATATTAAATTGAATTAAATTTGAACTCACAATTTCTAATAATTAAGACAAAAGGTAATCGACTTGTGGTCTGATTTTTGTTTTTTGTAAAAAATATAAATTTTGTACCTAGCGGAGTCACAATGTTATAGCGAGTAAAAATTCTTAAATTTTCTTTTTTTTGAAAAAAATATTGGGGGAATATTCTTGTAAAGTTTGGTTTTGAAATAAAATTATAGTAGTCACAACTGATCACTTGGATAAGGTAGATCAGACACTAAAAAGGTAACTATTGAAAATTAGGCTTCGGGAGTCGCTTACAAGTGGGGAAGGTTTTGCACCCCTACCACGCACGAAAGCAGTACCTAGTCGATTGCACGTTGCCTTAAAATTAGAACTTGCGAGTTCAAGTTTAATTTAATTTAAAATCCGTTTACAATTGTGAATTTATTTTAAAGGTCCATTATTCAAAAAGTAAACAAAAATCACCGCCAACTTCTTTGGCGGTAACCAAGTTTACCTCCAAATAATAGAATACTACATTAACATTTAATATATTCGAATATGCAACAAATATGACAATAAGCATGGAAAAATATAAATTAAGACATAAAATAAATGTGAGAAAGTAGAAGCGGAGATAAGGTTAGATGTTAGTGAGTTAGAGGTTAGTTAGCAAATTAATCATGCCATAAATAATATGAATCATACCTCGGTGCGGGTCACTGTAAGGGCGTAGGTAGATCGATTTCAAACCGAAAATAAAAGCATATAAAAAATATATAAAGAGGAGATATTATTATAAATATTTCTAAAAAATATAGGGGGAAATCGTATAATTAGTCCTGAGTCGGGTCATATATTTTCCACCCTAAACTCGAACCCAATCCGACCAGAGCGCTCCCTTAATAAAAACTTGACCTGAACCTAATTTCTTTCATTAAAAAATCCGACCTTATCGGGCCGAAACTCGATCGGATCGGGTAAAATGCCCATTCCTAGTCTATGCTTGCCAAAATGACAGCGTTTCATGTGATATGTATGTATGTATGTATGTATGTATATATATATATATACATATAGACTTGGCAAACTTGATCCGAGACCCGAAACCCAAATCGAATTTACCTGACCCGACCCAATTTTGACCCTAACATGATGATCTGAAGTTGACCCGAAACCCGAAATAAATTGAACCGAACCGAAACCGACCCAAATTTTTTTGTTGAACCGAAATGGACCCGAACCGATTTGACCCGAACCGAGCTGAACCGAATATCAACCCGATTTTAACCTGGAAATTAAGGTAAAATAAATTAATAATTTATTCTTAATATCATCTATTTTTAACAATATAATAAATAATAAAATGAAGTATGTTTTATTATCTTTTTGTACAATACCAGGAAGAGACCGTTACTCTTGTCAAAGTTGTGGTATAATAACATTTTATTATCTTTTAGAAATTAAAATGAAGAAAAATATAAGTATATTAAATTAATAGACTAAATTACAAAGATTAGTTAATTTCGACTAAAAGTAAATTTTTAGAGACTAAATATCACTACGGGGAGAGGATTTCTATATCCGAAGTCTAAACCGTGAGGATACTTGTGACTAAATTAAATTAAACTAAAATTTAAAGTTGAATATTAGTACCAAAATGTAACATTTTAAATGCAACATGACCTAAAAAGTAATTAATCTCTAGCTTAAAAAATTGGTGGCTTATTTTCCTCTAAAATTTTGTCTTCCCCCTCTCTATTTTTACCAATTGTCTTTTTTTTTCAATCTAGCTTAAAAAATCGGTGGCTTATTTCACTCCAAAATTTTGTCTTTTCCCTCTCTATTTTTACCAAATGTCTTTCTCTTTTTCTTTTTTCTTAATTTAATTGAGTTTCAATTTAGATTAATTTAATTGAAATTTCACATTTAATTTTAAAATTATTTTAATTATGTTTGTGATTTATGCTTTTAGATTTTAGCTAGCTCAATTAGATCCTAAATTTAATAAATTAATTTATTTCAGACATTATTATTATTATTAGACCCGAATCGAATCTAAACCAATTCTAAATAGACATAAAACGACCCGAATCGAACCCGAACTTAACGGCCCGATTATCGCCTCTATATTACAAAGAAGCCCAAATTTTGGCTTAAACCTTCATTTCATTTTAGTTTTTTAGAAATTACAAAAAAAGAAAAAAAAATGAGAGCAAACACTGAAATATTTTTAGGAAAAAAGAAATCCTAGCCCCTTTCTCACGCGCCGTTCCTCGGCGGCGTTGTCTCGCCGACCGTTCTCGACGTTCAAAGACACCTGTGCACGGAGACTTTCTTCCCAGACAACAGGTAACTCGAATCCCCTTTTTAAAATTTGATCGAAAATCACAACCTAAAAGCAAACCCAAAACTTCAAATTCAAAAATAATCTGAAAAAAGTCCTCTTCGGGTTTAGATTTAGAAACAAGATTTCATTCAAACAAAGGTTTCGAAAACCCTTCCTTTTATTTTTATTCCTTAGGGAAGAAAACTAATTTTGCTTCTCTTTTAAAAAAGAAAAAAAGAACATTACTGCTTATGCAAAAGATGAAAGATAAAAATTCCTAGGAATCGTTCTCTTTGTATTTCTGAAATTGTAGGAAAAAAAGCCCCCTTTACATTTGGTTTGATTCGGCTTGATAGCCAGATTACAATGAGAATAACTAAGAAAATAAAATAAAATTCCTAGAATTCTATTGGTTGTTGAAGAATTTCTTGCTGCTTTTGTTTCTCTGTGCAGGTGTCAATGGAAGGACAAAGGGGACCATTTTGGTTGTGCGATGGTTGGTTCATTGGAGACCAAAGGCCCGTCATTAGTTTTCCTAATTAAAATTATTAAACAATAAAAACCATTGGAGACTTAGGGTCTACAAACGGTTAATTCGGTTGGTGATTGCTAGTTGGTTTGTGCGGCTGTAGAGGAGGGGATACGTGAGGCTCGACTGAGTGCACCAAGGGGTGCAGGCAATGGGCGTGCTCAATGTTGGAGGGGATGCGCCCATATAGCGTATCAATACAATTTTTGCTAAAATTTTTCTCAAGATTCCAATGAGCAAAAATCATATCGATACGGTCTTATACGTGTATCAATACGCCCCTCTTAAATGTGCACAACGATTCTTTCTGTTTTGATACAGGTATCGATACGCTTGTTCGAGTACCGATACGATATGTTGTAGAAGTCCATTTATTGCGAGAAAAATGAAGCTCAACGGCTCTATTGATGATATCAACCACCAGAACGGCTAGTGGAGGCTGTGAAATAGTTCTGCTTTAAGTGCAAGTGTATATTGATGCCCAGTTGCAATACAAAAGATATCGTTCAGAATTTATCTTCCTGCACAAGTAAAAGTAAAAACACAAGTGATTGAGATTTGATTTGATTTGACTAAAACTAAGAGCAAGTAAACTAAAAGGTTGAGAAATCAGATAGAGAGAATGAGCCGGTATTGGAATGCGTCGTATTGTGGATATTAAATGTTTTGTATTGGTTCAAGTGCTGCAAAATCGACTCAGTTGTCTTGGCATTTGTCAAGGTGATGCCTCGGCGGATAACCCGCCGCGACAGAGAATGATGTGCTGCCAGGGCGGCTGAATGATGCTTCAAAGTTCGGCAAGGCTTCCTTCAATGACTCCTCCTTATCCCTAAGTCGAAGTGCTATTGGCGAACACGTCTTGATAATATCTCTCGGCGTGAATCGAGAGATGAACACCAACTAATCTTAAGCCTCATTTAGCCGCTGAACTTCCAACTTATTCCTAAGTCGAAGTAGTTTCACCCTAAGTCGAAGTGCTATTGGCGAACACGTCTTGATAATATCTCTCGGCGTGAATCGAGGGATGAACATCAACTAATCTTAAGCCTCATTTAGCCGCTGAACTTCTAACTTATTCCTAAGCCGAAGTAGTTTCACCCCAACTTGGATAAAACCATGTTTACTTGTTTCGTGAGTCTAAATCTCCCAATATTAGACAAATCAATAATTGCTCTCTGCTCTCTCGATTTGATTGCAAACAAGAATACTGCCAAGAGTAAACAAACTCTGAAATTTTATTGCAAACACTAAAAACCTAAACAAATACAAGCAATCTCTCACAACTACTCAACAAAACCAACCCTTAGCCCTAGGAAAAGTTTAGAACATGATGGATGAATGGAAGCACTAGAGTTTTCTCCAAGAAACTCTCGATCCCTCTCGTCTTCCTTCTAGTCGGCTACGTTACATATTTATAGGGCATGGCCTAGGTCAAAGTCGGTTTAGGGTAGGAGTACTAGTTAGAATCAGATTACAACTCATTAAAAGAATAAATCTCTATCATTAATTCTTCTTAGATTCCTGTTTGACTTTTTCCACCATAACTTTGACCGTGGCTTTTCTTGAGCTTTTGGACTCCGATATGCATGCAAGTGGTCTCTAAAAATCGAGTTTGATGTGTTCTTCCAATCGCATATCACTTTGCATATTTTCATCTGCCTTGGGGTGCTGCCTCAGCGACATACAGTCTACAAATAGAGGTCTGTGTAGGTGTGAGTAACTCAACATGGCTCCTTACTCTGGGCTTATCCTTTGTGGCATAGTCTGATCAGCTCGTCATCAGGTTCATCAACATCTTCCATTGATTGTTCAGCTCCTTCCTTCTGCCCTCCTTGCTGCCTCGACATGGTCTGTCTGGGCATCAGGCTCGGTAACAGGTTGTCGCGGCGACAGGCTCGGCGACAATTTTCCTGCATGCACTAAAATACATATCAAAACATCACCTTTTCCACAAAATACACTAAAATATGTAATCAAGCTTAATGGTGAAGGAAATTATGAGAATATGCATGAATGCCTAATTATGCAACTAAAATGTGTCTAAGTCTAACAATAATATGAGTAAAAAGGGTAAATAAAATAAGACTTTTAGACACTTAACATCTAGAAATCAATGAAGGGTATATAAGCAAGCCTATAAAGCCACAACAACAACTATTGAACCTATTTGCAACAATCCAAACATATATCCAAACCCTTAAGCTATTAGAGTAAAATTCTTGTAACCCCACTTGTGTAATCTTTCATTCAATTATCTTATTTCAAGTTTAGGAAGTGTTTAAGTGTAATTGGGCAATCTATCAACCTTGTTAGATGCATTTTCAGATTGTCAATCTTCTTTGTATTTGAAAGGGTCTTGGTTAATCTTTGGGTAGAAAGATTAAACGATTTATAAGGTTTCCTCCTAATCCGAGAAAATGAGATGAATTTCTAGTGAAATTGGTTGAAAATTCTTAGTGGGAGATAAGGTAGTAGATGTAGAGATTGTCCTAAGCTTGAACCACTATAAATTGCCTTGTTTTAAATTTTACAATTTTCAATTTGCTCCCTTCCAATTTTAAAAAGCCAATTCACCCCCTCTTGGCCATTTTCGATTTAATTGATTCACTCAACAATTGGTATCAAAGCCTAACTCTTTGAGGAACTCGCATCCATAAGAGAAGATCCTAGAAGAAGATTAATCAACATTCGAATCAATCTATGGAATCTGCCTCCGGCGGAAACCTCTTTGAGTCACAATCGATCACTAAGCCGCCATTTTTCAATAGGGGTAATTATCCTTATTGGAAAAATAAAATGAGGCTCTTCATCAAGTCAAATGACTATGTCCTTTGGGATGTGGTGGAAGATGGAGCAAATATTCCAATGAAGAGAGATGGAGGAAGACTAGTTCCGAAAACAAGAGCGAAAATGACCGATGAAGATCGAAGAAGGCTTCAAGTGAATGACAAGTCTCTTCACATAATCTTTTGTGCACTTGGACCTGACATGTATGCAAAGATGTCATCGTGCACAAGTGCAAAGGAAGTATGAGACAAGCTAAAGACCACCTACGAGGAAACCAATGATGTAAAAGAGACCAAGATTAAGATCCTTAATTTGAGTTACGAGAACTTCAAGATGGAGCCGGATGAGAGCGTCTCCAAAATGTTTAATCGGTTCTCTATCAGAGTAAATAGTCTCAAGGGCTTCAGTTAGATCATTCCCGAAGACAAGCTAGTCTGGAAGCTTTTGTACTCTATTTTCGAATCATGGGATGGGAAGAGAACTACAATCATCGAGACTAAGAATTTGAAGACATTGAAGCTCGATGAGTTGGTGATATCTCTCCTTAATCATGAGATCATGAAGCAAGGAAGAGAAGAAGAGAAAAGAATAGAGAAGCAAGAGGTAGGGAAGAAGAATCAAGGAATTACTCTCAAGGCTTCTCAAGAGGAAAGCAATTCTAGTGGGATGAGTTTGAAGAATTGGCTATGATATCCAAGAGATTCTCTCTGTTCATGAAGTCCAACCGAAGAAGAAAGTTCCAAAGGAGAAAAGACTTCAAAAACAAGAAAAAAGAAGAGGAGAGAGATCAACTCATTTGTTATGAGTGCAAGAAGTCGGGCACATAAGATCAGATTGCCCTCAACTCAAGAAGAAGGGCTTCGATAAGAAGAAAAAACAAAAAGCCCATGTTGCTACTTGGAGCGATAAAGAATCATCATCCCATGAAGAGGAGCACGAAGTGGCTAATCTTTGCCTCATGGCTATTGATGACGATCCTAAGGTAAACCCTAACTCATCTATTTTCGATTTCACATTTGATGAACTTCAAGATGCATATGATGAGTTGCAAGATGTTTATGATAAGTTGGTAGAAAAATATAAGGAATCAGTTTTGAAAAACAAGAAATAATTTCTGATTTGAAAAAGCAAAACGATTTCCTTTCCAAAACCAACTCGTAACTTGAAAATAAGATTGTGATTTTACAAGATGACTTCAAATATTTTCAATATGAAAATTTTGATTTAAACAATATTCTTTCCAAAATTGACAATGATCACCACAAATTGGTGAATGAACTCAAAGCTTCTTTGAACAAAGTTGGTACTTCTACTTTTGAAAAAGGTCAATCTTCTAAAGCCAACTATGTGAAAAGAAACTTTGTGAACCACAAACAAAAAGGCTCTCAAAGGCATCCTAAAGGTAAAAGGGTTAGAAATGTATGAGTTCCTAAGGAACTAGTAGTTTCTAATGATATTAATGCTATTGCTTCTTGGATTCGTAAGGGAACCAAGTATTTGGGAACTAACTCACATGGACCCAAAATGATCTGGATACCAAAAATCAAGAACTAATCTTTGTTTGCAGGGGGAACATTGCTACAAGGCCAAAACTTCAAGTCAAAAACACTTGGTACCTTGATAGTGGATGCTCAATACACATGACCGTCGAAAAGAGTAGATTCATGGAGCTAAAGCCAAAGAGTGGTGGAGTGGTGACATTTGGTGAAAACTCCAAAGGACACATTGATGGTATATGTTCCATTGATAATCTCTCTTCTATTCTTATTGAAGACGTGTTATATGTCAATGGTCTAAAGCATAACTAGTTGAGCATTAGTCAATTGTGCGATAAGAGTTTTAATGTTCTTTTTGATGTTAATGGTTGCAAAATTGTGAACATTAAAACAAATAAGATAATGCTCATTGGTCATCGCATAGGTAACATATACATGGTGCATTTAGATGACATTCATACATCCCATGCATGTTTGGTTTCTCAAAATAAAAAAGATGCATGGTTATGGCATAGGAAACTAGGACATGCTAGCATAAGTGTTTTATAGAAATTGGTTTCCCAAAATCTAGTTAGAGGTTTATGTAAGCTAAAATTTTTCTTCGATAAAATTTGTGATGCTTGTGCTAAGGGTAAACAAAAACGAACTTCATTTAAATTCATTAATGATATTTCAACTAGTAGAGTTTTACAATTGATCCATATGGATCTCTTTGGGCCTATTAGGACAACTAGCTTGGGTGGAAAATCATATGCTTATGTTTTAGTTGATGATTTCTCTAGTTACACTTCGGTTCTCTTTTTAAGTACAAAAGACGAGGCTTTAGAAAAATTCATCACATTTTAAAAAATTCCTCAAAATGACCTTGGTCAAAACATTTCTCATATTGGAAGTGACCATGGAACAAAATTTCAAAATCTAGGTTTTGAGGATTTTTATAACACTAATGGTATTAGCCACAATTTTTCCGCACCTCGCACTCCTCAACAAAATGAGGTAGTTGAGAGGAAAAACGTACTTTAGAAGAAATGGCTAGAACCATGCTATGTGAAAACAATTTACCTAAGTATTTTTGGGCAGAAGCCACAAACAACGCTTGTTATATTATAAATCGTGTAATGATTAGGCCAGTTTTAAAGAAAACTCCTTATGAGATTTTAAAATCAAAGAAGCCTAACATTAGCTATCTTCATCCTTTTAGATGCAAGTGTTTTGTTTTAAACAATGAAAAAGATCATTTAGGTAAATTTGATGCAAAAAGTGATGAAGCTATTTTCTTAGGATATTCTTTAAACTCTAAAGTCTATCGAGTGTTTAACAAAAGAACCTTAGTTGTTGAAGAGTCTATTTATGTGGTTTTCGATGATAACCTCCTTCCGAGGAAGGATTCTTGTGATGATGATGATGTAGAGATCATTGAAGCCAATGATGATGGACAATCATCAAAGGTGGATGAGGTTCCAACTAAAGAAGAAGAAGAAGCACAAGATCCTCCCATAGAATCTTTTAAGGACATGAATCTTGGTGAAAAAAAGTGAGCTACCTAAGGGAACTCAACTATGTCAAAGATGATGAAATCTTGGGTGATCCATCTAAGAGGGTAACCACTAGATCCTCTCTTAAATTTCTTAATAATGTTGCATTCATCTCATGCATTGAGCCTAAAAATATCAAAGAAGCATTAAAAGATGATTTTTGGATATTGGTCATATAATAAGAACTTAATTAATTTGAGAGGAGTAAAGTTTGGACATTAGTTGATAGGCCTAGTAATAAGTGTACTATAGGAACTAAATGGGTCTTTAGAAACAAACTAGATGAGAATGGTAACATAGTGAGGAACAATGCTAGACTTGTTGCTCAAGGTTATACTCAAGAAGATGTATTCGATTTTGATGAAACCTATGCACCTGTAACTAGAATGGAATCAATTAGGATGCTTCTTGCATTTGCATGTTATCAAGAATTCAAGCTTTTTCAAATGGATGTTAAAAATGCATTTTTAAATGGTTTTATTAATGAAGATCCAATTTATCCAAACCATGTTTTTAAACTAACTAAAGCTTTATATGGTTTGAAACAAGCTCCTAGAGCTTTGTATGAAAGACTTTCAAACTTTTTGGTTGAAAAAAGTTTTGAAAAAGGCCAGATGGACACTACACTTTTCATTAAAAGAAATGACAATGACATCTTAGTAGTACAAATTTATGTTGATGATATTATCTTTGGTTATACTAATGAGTTTTATTGCCAAGAATTTTCTAAGTTAATGCAAGGTGAGTTTGAGATGAGCATGACGGGGGAGCTCTTATTCTTCTTGGGGCTCCAAATCAGGAAAAGGAAGGATGACATCTTCATCAATAAAGCTAATTACATCAATGATATGCTCAAGAAGTTTGGCTTGGAGAATGTGAAGCCTCAAGCCACTCTAATGAGCTAATCAATTAAGCTTGACAAAGATGAAGGAGGTAAGTGTGTTGATTCTAAGCTTTATCGTTCAATGATTGGATCTTTGCTTTACCTTACCGCAAGTAGACCCGATATCATGTTTAGTGTTTGCTTGTGTGCTAGGTTCCAATCTAGCCCTAGAGAATCACACCTTATAGCCATTAAAATAATTTTAGGTACCTTAGAGACACACCTTGTTTTGGTCTTTGATATCATAGAGACTCTTCCTTTAACCTACATGCTTATTTCGATGCGAATTATGAGGGTTGTAAGATAGATAGAAAAAGTACCTCTGACACTTGCCAATTCCTAGGTAGTATGCTCATATCTTGGTTCTCTAAGAAACAAAATAGTGTAGCCTTATCTACCACCGAAGCGAGATATATATCGACCGAAAGTTATTGTACTCAAGTCCTTTGGATGAAGCAACAACTTTTAGACTATGTAATTGATGTAGGTACCATACCCCTTAAGTGCGGAAACACTACTGCCATATGTCTTACTAAGAATCCCATCCAACATTCTAGAATCAAGCACATATAGATAAGACATCATTTCATTAGGGATCATGTCTTAAAGAATGATGTTGTTCTAGAGTATGTTGATACCTCAAACCAACTAGCGGATATCTTTACAAAACTATTAGACAAAGAGCGTTTTTGTACTCATCTAGCCTATCTTGACCTTTTAGAGCCCTTAAGTGTCAAAAATTTGCTTGAATTTGAATGATGATCATGTTTAGGTATTTTTGCCTCTTTATGTGTCTATGCTTGTTGCTAAAGGGAGTATGTATCTATTTTAGTTCATATATGTTGCTCATTCATTATACACATGCATTTAGGATCGTTTAAAATCTAATTTTTGAACTCAAGTTTGTTCAAAAATTCATTTTTGGCAAAAGAGTATCGATACAGGTAAGAGCATATCGATACGAGTAGTTAAATGGGCGTCGATATAATTTTAACTGTATCGATACGGTTACGCGTATCGATACAATATAAAAACTGTATCGATACGGTGGATCGATACGCCATGTAAGCGTATCGATACTGTAAGCCGTTGGAGTTTAAATGGGACATTAAATGGGTGTTTCATTTTAATTAAAACACAATTCCCTTTTTCCTCTCAAACCCTATCCGTTTTCACTATAAAAACCCCTCTAATCTCCTTGATTTTTCACACCAAACTCAAAATCTCGTGAGGGTTTTTCATCAACACATCAAGGCTAAGCTTTGCTATCAATTTGGTGCATTCATCATCCTTCATTCATCCAAATCCATTACTCAAGGTATAAAACTCTTTTTCTTTCTTTTGAATTTTCGTTTAATTTTTGTTATTGTTTTCAACTAATTTTTGTATACATAGTATTGTTACAGTATGAGTTTTGATGTTTTTGCAAAAATTCTTTAAAATCTAGAAAAACAATTATTCGAATATATACATATACCATATATTTAGTATACTATTTTTCAAAATTATTTTTACTAAAATTAATATTTATACTTGTATATATTTTTAACATATAAAATATAATGTGATGATAATTGTATATATTGTTTTCAAATGGTTTTGATGTTTTTCAAGTTATTATAGGGCTTAAAAGAGACCAAGGAAAGAATTACCTTCTAGTTCATCCAATCCCAATTCGGAAAATGAGAGTATTACTAAACCGAACCTTGTTTTATTATTCAAAATAGTTTTCAATCCCCTTTAGCTATGGCCCATTATAAACATTACCAAGCCTTTTCAATCTAGGATGAAAGAGTTGTTTCAATCCTCTTTCTAAACTCTGAACATTTAAGTTCAAATATTTTGGACCAGAGATTTTTTTAATAAAATTACGGTTCATGAGTCCGTTACGTGTAGGGAAAGGTTAGCACCCCTACAAACGCCCGTTATCGGTACCTTATTAATTCCACTCGACATTTCGAATATTAATCTGAATTTAATTAAGTCTTTTAATCGTAAAATGGATTCCATTTTGAATGAGGATATCCTTTTACAGGAAAATACATTTTGGACGAATATAAGTTTTGAAACGTCCAAATACATTAGGACACTTCAATTTATATTCAAAATGTATCTCAACATAAAAGGTTTAATGCATGTCCAATTATTGTCTTGATATTTTTAAGTAAAACCTAATTAGGGCTCCATTAATTAATTAATTAACTAAAATTCTATGAATATTATTAAGATTTAGGGTTTATGAGATAACACCCAAATAATTGGGCGCTACCCATATTAAACCCTAAATGAAAAATATTCCTAATTATTTGTGATTCTAATTATTTAATCCTAATTCCAATTTTTATTAAACTAACTATGTGTGATTTTCATTTTCTATGTTCAAATGAAATATTGAATCTCTTACTTAAATATCCCTCGGATTAACATCACGTTGCAATGTGATACTAATCAACTTAGGACATTTAAGATTTTATCCAATATTAATATATTTTCTATAATGTCCTTTCTTAGCAAATTAATTGAATAATTAAGAAACTAGACTAAAGGCTCTAATTATTAGTAGCTAAGTGATTAAATTTTCTAAAAATAAAACTATATGCTAATTTGAAATGTAACCCCCTCGTCCCGGTCTGGCCGGATGACCGGTCCGAGTGAGCTACACGGGGAAAACCGAGTGAAAACTCCCTAAGGAACTCTCCCTCGGTTAGCAACCCTATTTTTTTTTTCATTTTAATCTTGTCTAGATGAGAATTACATCTTAGGTGATCATACAGCGGAACAATATTTACGAAACAATCAATCGAACCCAAACTAACACTTAAAAGCCCATTTTTTTTAAGTTAAACTGCAGGCGGTATCGATACCCTTAAAGGGGGTATCGATACCCCTTTGACTAGGTCAACAGGGTTTGGTCAACCTGAGGAGACAGTATCGATACCCCAAATGAGGGTATCGATACCCTCCCCTAAAGTTGACTTCCCACGGTCAAAGCCAAGACAACGGTATCGATACCCTAGAGGCCAGTATCGATACCGAAATCGACAATGGCTCCAGTGGCCAAAAAGGTATCGATACTCCCCTCGAGTATCGATACACGAGGCCTGAAACCAAAGGGTAGTATCGATACCAGATCAACGGTATCGATACCCCAGCTACGAAACTGCAGGTTTGAGCTGATTTAGAGCACAAGGAGGCCCCTAAATCCCTCTAACACTTCAACCAACACACTAACATCAATCCCTAAGGCAAACCAACCATAAAACATGCTTCCACAAGAACCAAGGGCATTAAACAACACAAAGAGGCACACATATAATCAAGCAACTTTAGCAATCTAACACCATCTAAGCATCCATACATGGCATCACAAAGGGGCAATTTAACACATAAGGTCATACATAAAACTCAAAGGCCTTAAAAGGTACATGATAAGCATAAAGAGGTTTGCACTATAACAAGACAACCTAAACGTCTATAGACATGCCACCATACACAAGCATACATCAAAGCTTAACATGTTTTACAAACCAAGGCCAAAATCAAAGCATCAACATACATCCAAACTCGGACAACAATACCTATCCCATTGCTTAGCTATTACATTCTATCACTTAAAATCCATACATTGAGCTCACCAAAAGCAACACTTGGAGACCTTTCCTTGCCCATGCCACCCACAAGCTATTTATCTGCATTGTCGAACAAAAGAGAGCGTAAGCATGAAAGCTTAGTGAGGGTAAGCTCATAAAACAAACCTTCGACAATGCAGGGTCCAAGCACGAGTAACCATCACGATATTAAACATGATTTTACTTTCCATTCGCATGAGCCATAAGTAGGTGATGCATGAACATATTACCAAATTCATGCCATGCTCAACAACATATAAGTTCAACATACAATGATACATAACTCAAGGTATTAGCCACATCACATATCGTATCACATTTCATATTACCTTGATACACATATCAATTCACATGATCATGTATGCATAATTTCATATTGGCATAAACATACTTTCTCTTATTGGCACCTAGCTATGACTCGAATACGCGGATAACATGTTGGAACGCATTTCCAGCAACAACATTACCTCGGTGGGATTCCACTCATCACCGGTCCTTGCATGTGCGGGATTCCACTCATCGCCACATGCCCTACGGATGGGATTCCACTCATCATCACGTAGAAAAATATATGAAAGCTTCCGGTGGAATATCACATCACCGTACTCCTCCTTGGTGCCTTAACGCCACCAAGGCCACGTACGTTTTGACTCAATTTGTGTGCACACTAATCCTAATGATCGATCATTGTACCCAAGCATACTAGTGCCAATTAAATCAAATTTCACAACCTTTGATGTTCAAGAGTCATAATATGGCATCTTACATCGCATTAAGCTCAACATCAATTATCTCAACAACATAATATCATAATGTCATGTTCAAGAGTAATAATATGGCATCTTACATCATATTAAACTCAACGTCATCATACACAATCACAATACAAACCACAAGCATAGCAATGCCTCAAACCATGCCCCAACAACATATATATCACATTATACAAACCCAAATAATCAAGAGGCATAACATCAATTAAAGAGATCATCCAATGTCTCTAACTAAAGCTTAGGATTAGGCTACCACCCTAATCCTAACTCTAGGTGAGTCTACCAATCTCAACCTAGTCCACATGCTCGAACCAATTGCTCAAAACCATTTAAAATATTTTAACCACTCACCTCCACTCCAAGCTCAACTACCAAGCAACCATGGTCTTCAATCTTTTTCCGAAATTGCTCCCAAGGCTTCACCAATCCAAAATCAAGCTTCTAGACATCTCAACACAAGTAAAACAACCACAAATCAATTCATCAATTAAAGTAGCAAACCCGGAACACTAATCACACACCAAACTCAACATTTCAAACCATGAACAACCCCCAAAATCACCAAATCCGAGCAGCCCTTATACACAGCCCAAAACTTGTGATTTCAACACATTTAGCACATTCAAATGCTTCCAAAACAGCCCCCAACTATTACCCTAACACCAACCTTTAATTTCCAACACAAACCACACCAAAATTCCCATTTTCGTACTCCAAACTTACCCAGCAGAAAATTCCATTTTCAAACACCCAAATGACATTTAAATGGTCCCAAATCATCCTCCTAACATACCCTAACCATCAGCCCTCTAATTACACCTTAAAACCCACCAAAAATCAACTTTTTGACACCTTAAAAATGGGTCCAAGAACCCACTTCGGAAATTCATCAAAATTCAACCAAATTAACATATAATGTATATCTCAACTTGATTAAACAAAACCCCAACTCAATTTAATAAAACAAGATGAAAACCCCATAAAAATCTAAACTTTTAAATCAAACCCTAATTTCAAAAAGTTCATAGTTTTAAAAACTATAACCATGGATAGATAGGAATTAAAGAGGAGAGTGAGAATATACCTTCAATTTTGAAAAAGGCCTTGAGATGAGGGAGAAACCATTGGAATAATGAATTTAGGGTTTGGGGAGGTTTTTGGGTGTTTTCAGGTTGGGGGGGAGGAAATGAGAAAGATGATACTTTTTTTTGTTCTTTTTACTTTCAAAAAGGTGGTCTAGCTTTCTTTTTAAAAGTTTTGAGTCAAATTACCAACAAGGTCCCTCCTTTACTATTTAGAGCCCAATTAGATCACAATTTAGGTTGAATCATTTTAATTTAATTTTATTGACTCGAACTACAACCTGGATAACTCCTAACCCCAAAACACGGGTGTTACATGAAAACACACAACAATCAAATAATTAAGCAAATTAAAATAACTTAAACAATTGGAAAAAAAACATGGACTAAATTGCATTGAATTATAAACCATAGAGCCCAAACTCTAAATGAAGGTGACCAAATTGGAATTTATTAAAAACTGAGAAGCTAAAGCATAAAAACTAGAGAGTAGGGCACGGGCCCAGCCGGGGTCGCGCATGCCACACGCGGGGATTCGCTGGCTTATAGGCCCGAATCCATTGCCTATATATGGGCTTCATTCGAACCCTTTTTCCTTTTTTTTTTTCCATTTTTTGGATTTTACTCTCTCTACCCGAATCTCCCCCACTTCTCTCTACCTAACACCCCGTTCCTAGATTTCACGATACAAATGGATAAAAACTCCAACTTTTCCCTCGCTCTTCATCGGTTCATCCTTATTTCCCATTTTGATTCGCTATAAACACCAAATTCACCCAAAGCCTTGTTTATTTTAGATCAAACACCGAAAATGCCTAAATATTCATCCTTTGTTCTTCATCTTTAGCCATTTAATCCTCCAAAACACAAAATATTCTCCCCCTTCGTGTTTTTGAAGATCAAACCATAAGTTTCCTATGAACATAAACCAAACTTTTCTCATTTTCCCACTTCGATCTGAGACTACCGCTGCAACCCTTATCTGTTCTGTTTACTGGCCGCCAAAGGCGACAACGGTCACTGGTCGTCGTCTTTGGTTATCCTTTTCTTCTTGTCGATCACCGATAATACTCCGGTCATCGTCTCCGACCAACTCAAACTTTCCGGTCGCCGTCTGGTTCAATCCCGGCGACCGGTCACCGCAGTGAGGCGATTTTTGGCCACCGTGACCAAACCTAAAATACCCTAAAAATTTCTATTTTTCACCCTAAACGACCTAAAACCTACTCCCGGTTCGATGGAACCACCCGAATTTCCCCAAATCTTAACCTATACTACCCGATCCCAACCTCTTCAACTCCATCGATAATATACTCCGACCACCAAACAGATTTGACAACCTTTCATTTATTTTCCTTTCGTTTTTTAAGAAATATAACATATTTACTTTCTTTTTGCAGGAAATCAAAAAGAAAATGAAAAATAATTACCTTCAAACGACGTTCGATTTACTCCGGCCGAGCTCAGATGGTCTGGCGTAGTCCCGACGACATTTCCTCTTCACGGCGACGATTCGGTTACCGACTCTTCGTCTTCTAGCGATCCAACTCCCAAGGTAATACACACACTATCTATTTTTATTATTTTTTATTATATCTAATCATTAGTCATTAATTCCCTGATACTGTCTCTCTTCCCCTTTCATAGGTAAGTGGGATCCGATGTCATTCCTACATTAGTCGGCCCCTTGATCCATGTGAAGATGAATTCGTTCAATGAGGGATTGCAAGGTGGCCATTTTGTTTTGGCCTTTGAACCGTTGAATTTTGTTTTTGGGCAAGAAAGGCTTGTTTAGAAGAGGGATTTGTATTGTAAAGTGGTTTTGGGCTTTGTAACTTGGGCTTTGGGATATTATATGTAAATTGGACAATATGTAATGTATTTTAGTATTTTGGACTGGCTTCAACATTTATTTATTTATGTATATATTTTGGGTTTTATTTATAGTGAATATATATATATATATATATGTATACCCGGACAAAATTTGGGTATTACAGCTGCCCCTCTTTGCTCATTGCTGTGGAACAGGGATAGGGAAAAGACTGAAAAGACACAGATTTTGTCCAAACTATCTGACCATCGAAATTTGAAGTTGTTCTTCTTATTATGAAATCCTTCAATCTTCTGCCAAACTGTAGAGTCCGAAGTTGTTCTTCTCATTGTGAAATTCTTCATCTTTTAAGGTCTAGTATTACTCCTTGAAATTCTTCATCTTCTGAGGTCTGAAGCTAATCTTCTTATCATGAAATTTCCTCACTCTTTGCTGGTCCACATTTCTGTAAAGGCACCGAATAAGTAAGCTCTTCTCATTAGGAACTTCCTTATTCTTCAAACGACGAACTCTTCTCATTAGAAGCTCTCCACTCTTCTGAAAAACATGGATTTGTCTCTCTACAAAGGCGTTGAATAAGCAAGCTCTTCTCATTAGGAACTTCCTCATTCTTCAAACAACGAACTCTTCTCATTAGGAGTTTCGTCTTTGTTATGACAGACTCTTCTCATTAGGAAACCTTCTTTGCTAGGAAAACTCTTTTCATTAGGAGCTCTTCTTTGCTGGCGAACTCTTCTCATTAGGATTTCTTCTTGCTGGGGTGGACTCTTCTCATTAGAAATCCTTCTTTGCTGGGGTGGACTCTTCTCATTAGAAATCCTTCTTTGCTGGGAGAACTAATCTCATTAGGAGTTCTATCTTTGCTGGGCGAACTCTTCTCATTAGGAGCTCACTATTCCTGCAAAAAGAAATATCATCAATTAATAAGAATTATTCTTGGTGTAATATGAGATATCTTCAACTTTCCACTTGAAGCACTGAAATCTTTAAAGTCACTAATTTTATGCTTATGGTGTCTTGATCTTTCAATCTGAAACCCGTATCAGATCTCTTGTTGCTTTCTTTATTGGTCTATCTCTTTCTATACTCAGAAATTGCATGACCAATTAAACTGTGAATCCTCTTCATTTGAGCTCAAAGTCAATCCATCTTTTTGTCCATTATCTCTTTTTAACTGGTATCCCAAGAGGTTAATATCTCTTCCAGGATCCGCCTCTTCAAACAGATTATTAAGATTCGCTTCTTCAAACATGTTGAGATCTTTACCGAGATCCGTCTCTGTAAAAAAAATGTCTTCGTCTCTGTAAATGGAGTTTCTTGAGATCATTCTCTGTAAACGGTATATCTTTAGTCTCGAAAAAAGAACTGAAACATACAAAAGAAATATCATCAATTAATAAGAATTCAAATTGGAATAGTATGAAACATCTTCAATTCCCATCTTAAAGCACTGAGATCTTTAGAGTCACTTTTTTCTGTCAAAGGCATCTCAATCTTTCAATCTGAAGCTCATATCAAGTCTCTTGTTTCTTTCTATACAAGTCCATCTCTTTTTAATACATGTAACTGTGCATCTTCCTTATTTGACCCTAAGGTTGATCTTTCTCGTGCTTCCCTCCTAACAACATCAACCATTTTTCCTCTTCTATCCTTATTTTTTTGAATTGAGGTCCCAAAAAAATTTATGTTTTTGTCAATACCATGCCCCAACCGTCTAAATGTCTTATTGTAACACTATAAAAAAGTTCTCATCATTTCTAGAAGTGTCGGTCTAAAAGGACTTAACATCATGCCTGAAGGGATTACTGACGACCTGAAGGCTTTAAAATTGCATTACACTATTTGTCTTGTGCAAACAATCGCATCACTCCCGAATGACTTATCATCATGCCCGAAAGACTTATTGATGACCGAAGGATTTAGATTTGTAATGCACTTCCTTTCCTGTGCAAACAACCACATCAGTTCCGGATGTGATGGCCCGAAAGACTTAACATCATGCCCGAAGGACTTACTGATGACCCAGAGGATTTAACATCATGCCCGAAGGACTTATTGATGACCTGAAGGATTTAGAATTGTAATGCACTATATGTCTTGTACATACAATTAGAAAATCTTGTTGAAATTCGTCTCTGTAAACGGATGGGTAAACTTTGTTAAAATCTGCCTCTTTAAACGGATTGAAAATCTTGTTGAGATCCGTCTCTTCAAACAGGTTGAAATCCTCGCTAAGTTCCGTCTCTTTCAAACGGATTGAAATCTTTGATGTGACATGCCTCTTCAAACGGATTGAAATCTTTGTTAAAACATATTTCTTCAATTTCAAAGTTGTAAATTGAAATCCTTAACTGTTCTTTGTTGATTCTTGTAAATTCCACTTGGATGGATTTTAATCTTCTTTACTTCTTCGTTAGGTTTTCTGCTTCCGTTGCAATGGTGTCTCATCTCTTGAGATTGTTCTTACCAGATCTGGCTTTGCTTGATCTGAAACTCATGTTTTCTTCATGCCCCGACAAAATTTGCCCCAAAATCTTGTTGTTGAGCTCTTATTCTTTTAGAGCAAATCTTGAATTCTTTAGTGGTCAAATTCTCTTTAGGCTCTGCAATCTTCCTTTTCAATCTTGATATGCACTCTTTTGTACAATGATGCCCCTCTAATCTCTTTTCTCTGGCTCCGACACATAGAATTTGTCCATCTTTCAGCATTTTGGGTGAGCAAATGCCTCAGGTCCCTGAACTTTCTTCCAGTCCCCATACTTTCTCAAAGTCCATGTACTTTCTTCAGTTTCATTCTTTAATCTTGATCAAAACTGAAGGTAGGAACTTATTTCAGGTCCCTAAACTTTCTGACATATGCATTCTTTCCTTGATATATTAATGAAGACTAGAGCAAGTACGAGTTTTTCTTCTTTTGTAATGTCGATTCTGCAAAAAGGAATATCATCAGTTAATAAAAATTCTTCATGAAGTAATGTGAAATATCTTCAATTTTCCTGCTTGATGTTCCAAGATCTTTAGAATCACGACCCATTATGCCTAAAGTATCTCGATCTTTCAGTTTGAAACTCGTGTAAGGTCTCTTGCTTCTCTTCCTTTTTTGCTCGATCCCTTCTACGCTTGGAACATATATTACTAGGTCTAATCCTCTAGACTTGAAGCTGTAGGTTGAAATCTTTTCTTATTTCTTACTGGTCTTGGTAGATTCCTGCCAAAAAAATGCAAAAATGCTCTGAATGTATGAGTTAGCATGCTCCTATCTTATGGATATCTAGCTATATATGATGCATGAATGATGTCAATTGAGGGACACTTGGTTGAGCTTTCATCTTCAGGGGACCTCAAAAATTTCTTGCTTTATTTTTCAAAAACTCTTTTGCTGCCAAGGTAATCCATCTCACACTCAAGTTCAATCTTCACGATCTATGCATCTTTTTCTCTAAAGCGTCTTTTTAGGTTTTCACTTTACATCTCTCTTCTCAAAGCGCCCTTGCGGGTTTTCACTTTGGTTTTTCTTTTATTCCTTTTCTTTTTCTAAGGCGCCATTTCGAGTTTTCACCTTAATTTTTATTTTTTTCTTCTCTCTTTTCCTTTTCTTTTTCCTCTTTTTTTGAGAACTCAAATTGACTTCATCAATATCTCAACAATTGACAATTCAAATTTCCTTATTCAACAAAGGAACATGGGGTTGCAGATTTAAGAAACTGACGATTAATATTGAAGAATCTGCTTCACACTTCATAAACTGTCCCAACTGAGATGCTGCCAAAAATAGCAAATATGAGCGATGACGTGGATGTTAATAGTGTTCCTTTGATATGCATAGGGCAGAGAATGGACAAGTTCTTGCAGATCATCAGCCGAAAAGCCAACTTGATCTAAGAAAACATGATAATGTGTTGGCTTTTTGGTTTTGATCATCCCAACAGAGATAAAAATCATTGTTCTTCGGGTGACAGACTTTGTTGTAAATATCAGTTCCAGGTTGCACATTGTATGGAGACCCATTTCTATATATTTCTTGGTGTGGGATTCAACTCTATCTTCACTTCATACTCTCTTCTTTACTATCTAGGAATCATGATTCTCAACAGAGACCATCACATTTGGAACATAACATATTCTTCTAGACTGCTCTTTGCAGTATTTCCCCGCTCTTGAATTCAACTGCCATCTTTTCTCACTCTTGTATTCACGAAGCTTTCTTGTCTTGCCATGCCTTAGAAGTAACAATCTTCAAACGTAATGATCTTTACTTTTGAACCTTTGATGGATCGATTCTGCTGCAACTTTCCTCCAAAAGATGGCTCATGTTCTCTCTTTGCCCCAAGGCTGTCTGTGTCACTTTCTTGCAGCTTTGTTTCAATGCTTCTGACACTCATAATTGTGCCCTTTCCTTGTCATACTTTTTATCATTAACCAAGTACTGAGGCCACCTCCTTTTCTGCATGCACTTAAAGGATTAGTACATCATAATAATACCCACGAAATCCTTTGCTTTTCTTATATCTAATCGATTTATTTGCAAGATGCCTCTTGAAATGATAAGTGAAAAGCCCATAATATTATCTTATTAAATAGGAATAATTTGATAAGTCATGGCAAACAAAAGGAAAAACAATTAGGCCCTGGAATATTAAGTGCAAGAGTGCCCTCGAACCAAATTGATAAAGATCAACACAAATGTGGCCCCTTCCACTTTATTCAACTTCCGAGAGAAACATTCCCATATTCCTAATTCTATCTCGTTTAAGTGGCACCCTTTGCCTCACTAACTCACCAACCCAATCCTTCCTTCTTTTATGATCTCAATCAAGCATTAGAAGCCTGGAAATCCTTGAAGAAAGATTAACCCTGATAAGCGGTATGTATTATGAAGACGAACTCCACTTACTCCAATACCCGTATATGATCAAAATGGTCTTTTAAGGCTTGTAATGGGGCTTGCTCACGACTACGAAAGAAAGGATATATATAGGCTCAAAGAAATATTTAAGGGTAATGAAACCAAGGATCATCTTCCAAGTGAAATCTTATTTCCGCGCTCCTTGATTTGAACATGCTTGGATGAAATACTCTTTTTCTATTTTCTTTTTCTCTTTTTTCTCTTTCTTTTTTTGTTTTTTTTTTCTGTGGATCGCTCTAGACTGCCCATTTCTAGGTTTTCACCCTAGAGTTCATTTCCTTTCGTTGAATCCAAAAGTAATCAATCCTCCACTTCTTCTTTAAATAGAGATTCATTTGAATGGAAGATCTCACATTTGTCGCTTACTTTTCTTGCACTTTTTCAACTTTTCTTTCTCTTTCAACTGCTTTAACTTTATGTCAGCAATTTTCAACTTGATTCAGCTGACCTTTGAACAAAAACTTTTCACAATTTCTTTTTCTTTTTTTCATTTTTTTCTTCTTTCTTTTCTTTCTTCTTTCTTTTTCTTCTTTCCTTTTTTGACTTGATTCTGAATATTCGTCTTCATTCAGCTTTCCTTTCTTGCTCTTATACTCAAATCATCCACTTTTTGTTTCTTTCTACTAATTCTCAAGGCATCACTATTGTAGCACGATCAAAACCAAACATCTTTCACTTGCAAACAAACTTTCATCCTCTTTGCCCCCAGTGTAGGGGTGATCCTTGGTTTGAGTTGAATCGAAAGAAACTCATCATGCTCAAAGGGGACAACAAATGATATATTTTCTTATTTTCTTTCTTTGTGAAGGGAAATGAAGGAATGCCAAATTTCCTCCCATATTGATAAGCTCTCAAATGTGACACTTTTTAATTGCTATTTTTCTAGTTTTTAGGATTTCTTGCTACCTAATCCATTTTGTTTTGCTATATTTTGCGCAAGGAACCTAATTCTGGAAAATAGCAGCAAAAGGGGGCATTTCTACAGTCTTTTTATTATTCTGGTCATGACTGGTATCGTGGGAGGGACACTAGGCACGACGCGTCCAACGTGGCAGATGTGTGGCGACTTTTGGAAGATTCTGGAACGTTCTGGAAGACCTTATCAGCTTATCTGTCTCGATTTTCTGTATTTAAATTAAAAAAAACATTTTGAATTGTTTATCTTTCCTTTATTATTTTGAATTTTCTTGTCATTTATCTTTGTAAATCCAAGCCTATAAATACCACTCCTTGGTAAAGGCTCAGGCATTGAATTTAGTCTTCATCTTCTAGCTTGAAAACACTTGTTATTTCTAGTTTTTAATTAAACTTTTCTTTTGTTTATTTTTATTCTTTTATGTTATTTAATCAAGTTAAGTATGATAACTAATATCATGCTTAGCTAAACTTCTTGAGCCAAGAACTAGCCAAATCAATTCAAATCGTGAGAATATAACATTGCCTAAATTCCTTCGGAAATACATTTTTATCTTTTTGTTTAGATAGTTTGGAAATTGGCCTTACTAAAGTTTTTAATCGTTTTTCAAATCAAAAAGAGCTCGTTGGTCTGGAATCGTTTAAAAACATAGTTGGGAGGAAGGATCGGCCTGTGGTAATTTCGACTTCCCGTGAACACACTTAGTGGCGGTCCGCTAAGGAAAGATAAAATCAGAAGCGATTCTTTTTAAGACAATTTCTGAGTCGGGCTTTTCCTGTTTTCAAAACTAAATATTTTGTCGGCGATAGACGTGGTTAATTTGTTTAAGAACCAACCTTCAAAGATAGACTTGGGAGGATTGGTTACTCGAGAAAGAAGCAAGTTGCGACGGGTTGGGCCTTGCAGACTGTAACTGACATGATCCCCGGAGTAAAAACCCATTTCAATGATCGAAGGAATTTACAAGGCTAGCTCGAGGTTATTTTGCATATTTGGACTTTCTTATTATTTTCTTTACTTCTGCATTTAATTCTACGATTTCATTTTCATTCAATATCATATCACCCCTTTTTTATTTTTCTTGTTTCTAGAAGCATTAATCAAAGCAACCTTCAGTCAAGAATTCCGACTAATCTCCTTGTAGATCGACCCTCTTTTCCTATAACTACTTAATTTCTTTATTTTATTATTTGTTGGAAGAGGTTAATTTATTTATTTTTGACGGGTAAAACGACACTTGTCAAAATTGGCGCCGTTGCCGGGGAGTTTTATTTTTCGACAATCACTGATTGTTTTGTTTGACTTTTATGACCAGGAGAAATCCGGGAAATCTAGTTGACCTTGACCCGAAGATCGAAGCAAGAGCGCGTAGAACTCACGGTGAAACGCTTCGGCGAAAGAAACAACAACGAGAACAAAGCATACAACAATCCGATCAGGAAACCACTTTTGAAACTACACCAGTCGAAGATCCTATACTAGAACAAGAACCGATGGCAGATCAAACGATTCGAGAACTAAACGCAGCCCCTGCTATGCAACAACCACTCTGCATCACTTTTCCTCACGGCGATACTCCCTTCCAGCTCAAAACAGGATTAATCTACATACTCCCTACTTTTAATGGCCTCCCTACTGAAAGCCCACACAAGCACCTTGCCGAGTTCCATATGGTGTGCAGCAGCATGAAACTGCAAGGGGTCTCGGAGGATCAAATAAAACTAAGGGCTTTTCCTTTTTCCTTAGTCGGAATGGCTAAGGAGTGATTATTTTATTTACCTCCAAATTCGATTAATACGTGGGCTGATCTCTCTCGTGTTTTTCTTGACAGATATTTCCCTGCGGCAAAGGCAACAGAACTTAGGCGAAGCATTTTGGGAATCCAACAAATGCACGATAAGTCCCTATACGAATATTGGGAGAGATTCAAAAAGATGTGTGCAAGTTTTTCGCAACATGGCTTATCCGAGCAAACACTCCTTCAATACTTATACGAAGGAATGTTGTCAATGCACAAATAGATGGTAGATGCAGCAAGTAGTGGCACGCTTGTTAACTTGACCCCTGAAAATGCTCGGACCTTGATATCTACGATGGCGGCTAATTCGCATCAATTTGGTTCTGCGAGTGAACCCATCCGATGGGTTCACACAGTAAGCACAATTTCATTAGAGAATAAAATAGATAATTTAACTAATATTTTGAATTCTCTTGTTTCAGGGGAGTTAGGAGCTGCTAAGGTATGCGGAATATGCACTATGCCAGATCACGCAACTGACTTATGCCCATTGTTGCGGGATGCATCGGTGCCCAAGTTAACGCCATACACAATTTTCCCAGACCTCACCAAAGACCCTATAACCCTCAGAGTAATACATTTAACCCCGGTTGGAGGGATCATCCAAACTTGAGCTATGGTAATAGGAATCAGAATTTCCAAACTAGGCAGCAACCTCCCTACCAAAATCAAGCTCCCCAAAAATCTTCGCTTGAGTCTATTGTTGAGAGGTTAGCAGTTTCGCAGGAAAAGTTCCAGAACCAAACACAATCTCACCTTCAGGAACTAGATAAAAAAGTTAGCCAATTAGCTCAAACAATAGGGCGTCTATAATCCCAGGGGAAATTACCATCACAATCCGAAACCAATCCAAGGGAAAATGTGAGCGCGATCACTATGCGTAGTGGAACTGTGATAACACCTAAACCGCCTAAGCAAGATGAGCAAAAATCTGATAGCTCTTCGGAGCACCAGAACGAAAAACCTCCCTCCACTACAGGTAATATCAAATCTAAAATTCTTGTTTCTACTTACGAACATGTTCCTCCTTTTCCAGGAAGATTGGCGAAACGAGATAAAAAGGAGAAAGAGAAGGAGATATTCAAAAAAGTGGAAATCAATATTCCACTTTTGGATGTTATTAGGAAGGTTCCTAAATACGCAAAATTTTTGAAAGTTCTATGCACAAATCGAAGAAGGTTGTCGGGGAATGAGAGAGTCAACCTTAGCGAGAATATTTCAGCCATCTTTCAAAAGCTGTTGCCGCCAAAGTACAAGGACCAAGGAATGTTTGCTATCCCTTGCAAGATTGGAAACGTCAGCATTAAAAGAGCAATGTGCGATTTGGGCACCTCCATCAATGTTATGCCTTTAAGTGTTTATAGAAAGATTTCAACGGAACCATTGAAGGAAACTAAGGTAACAATACAACTCGCCGATAGATCAATTATTTATCCTGAAGGGGTATTGGAGAACATCCTGGTTAAGGTAAACGATCTCATTTTCCCGCTGATTTTTACATTATTGATATGGAAAATGATCGTAGTAACAACAGATCGGAAATTTTGCTTGGACGTCCCTTTTTATCAACCGCACATACGAAAATCGATGTCCGTAACGGTATTTTGACCATGGAATTCGATGGAGAGGTGGTGAAATTTGATGTATATAAGGCTATGAAATATCCTGATTCTGTCGCAAGTCTTAATTTTGTTGATGTTATAAATCCTTTGGCTAATGACTTTATCGAAACTGATTTGTTTTCTGACTTTTGTAGGGAATTGGGGGATCTCAACGATGAAAACATAGGCGAAACCATTTATACTCTTTCTTCAGCTTCTGATTTGCAATTAACTCCATCATGATCTAAACCTCTTCCCTCAATTTTGCAGGCACCAGGACTGGAGTTAAAACAACTCCCGTCACATCTCAAATACGCATTTTTAGGCGACAACCAAACATTGCCGGTCATTATTTTGAGTGAGTTATCGCAGCAAGATGAAAGGGAATTAATTGCCATTTTGCGCACTTACAAAAAGGCAATCGGATGGAAATTGGCCGACATCGAAGGCTTAAGTCCATCCAGTTGCATGCATAAAATTAAGATGGAAGAAGGCGCGAAACCAACAAGAGAAGCGAAACAACGTTTAAACCCACCCATGATGGATGTTGTAAAGGAGGAAGTACAAAAGTTACTCAACGCTGATATAATCTACGCCATTTCAGATAGTAAATGGGTGAGTCTGGTCCATGTCGTACCAAAAAAGACTAGAGTCACAATTGTCGAAATTGCCGATAGAGAAATGATTCCGAAAAGGGTACAAAATGGGTGGAGAATGTGTATCGACTACAGGAAACTTAACTCTCAAACCCGAAATGACCATTTTCCTTTACCGTTTATCGATCAAATGATTGAACGACTTGTTGAAAAATCACATTATTGCTGTCTTGACGGATTTTCTGGATTTTTTCAGGTTTCAGTAGCGCCGGAAGACCAAGAAAAAACTACATTCACTTGTCCCTTCGGTACCTTTGCTTATAGGAGAATGCCTTTTGGACTTTGCAACGCTCCGACTACTTTCTAGCGTTGTATGCTGAGCATCTTCTCTGACCACATCGAGCGAGGAATAGAGATATTTATGGATGATTTTACCGTTTACGGTAATTCATTCTCTAACTGACTTTCAAATCTTTCTTATGTACTTAATCGTTGCATTGAGTATCACTTAGTTTTAAACTATGAAAAATTCCATTTTATGGTAAGTAAAGGTGTAGTACTTGGTCATGTGGTCTCTGCACAAGGTATAGCCGTTGATAAGGCAAAGGTTGATGTTATTCACTCACTTCCATACCCCACTTCGGTGAGGGAAATTCGTAGTTTTCTTGGTCATGCAGGATTCTGTCGGCGTTTCATAAAGGATTTCTCCAAATTAGCGCAACCGCTTTGCCGCCTGTTAGAAAAAGACGTGCAATTTGACATAGATCAGGCTTGTAGAGAATCATTCGATGAGCTTAAGATGAGGCTTGTTTCCACTCCAATCGTACAGTCTCCGGATTGGTCATTACCTTTCGAAATTATGTGCGATGCATCCAATTTAAGCGTAGGCGCAGTTCTTGGGCAAAGATCTAAGGATGGACCACATGTGATCGCCTATGCCTCTAGAACCCTCGACTCGGCACAACGGAACTATTCGAAAACGGAGAAAGAACTTTTTGCTATTGTTTTTGTGTTAGACAAATTTCGCTCTTATTTGTTAGGTACTAAAATCCTTATTTTTTCTGATCATGCAGCGCTGAAGTACCTGATCAACAAAAAAAAGCGAAACCACGACTGATTAGATGGATACTCTTGTTGCAAGAGTTTGATCTTCAAATCAAAGACAAAAAGGGCAGCAAAAACATGGTGCCGGACCACCTAAGTCGTTTGGCTACATCCCCGATTGAACCACCTTTGCGAGAGGAATTTCCGGACGAGACGTTAATGGAGGTAAAAGCGACATTTTCTTGGTTCGTAGATATGGCAAATTTCCTAGCCACTGGTAAGATTCCTGATAACTTGTCACGATATGAGATTAAGCGTATTAAAAGAGATTCTAGATATTACATATGGGATGATCCGTATTTGTGGAAATTGTGTTCTGATCAAATAATTCGTTGTTGCGTAAGTGATAGCGAGGTAACATCTATACTTGAATTCTGTCATTCTTACGCTTGTGGCGGGCATTTTGGCCCTAAAAGAACTGCGCACAAAATCCTTGAGTGCAATTTCTTTATGCCTACTTTGTTTAAGGATACTTACAATTTCTGCAAAACTTGTGACAGGTGCCAGCGGGTTGGGAATTTAAGCCGTCGAAGTGAAATGCCATTAAACCCAATACATATATGTGAAGTTTTTGATGTGTGGGGTCTTGATTATATGGGACCTTTTATTTCATCTCATGGAAATTTATATATTATTTTGGCAGTTGATTATGTTTCGAAATGGGTAGAGGCGAAAGCCACCCGAGAAAATGACGCGAAAACCACAACTAATTTTTTACGTGACTTTATTTTTTCTAGGTTTCGAACTCCGAGGGTGATCATTTGTGACAGAGGAACACATTTCGTTAATCGAATTTTCGAGGCTTTAATGAAGAAATATGGTGTGACGCAACATATATCGACAGCCTATCATCCGCAAACAAATGGACAAGCGGAGGTTTCAAATCGGGAAATCAAGTAGATCCTAGAGAAAATCGTTAAACCTAATCGAAAGGATTGGAGTTTGAAATTAGTTGATGCGTTGTGGGCATACAGGACGGCCTACAAAGGACCTATCGTCATGTCACCTTACTGACTTGTCTTTGGTAAACCTTGCCATCTTCCAGTCGAACTTGAGCATAAAGCATTTTGGGCAGTACAAGAGTGTAATATGGAGATAAATGCAGTTGGCGAAGCACGAAAACTTCACATTCAAGAGCTCGAAGAAATTCGCCAAAACGCTTACGATAGCGCACAACGTTATAAAGAGCAAAAAAAAGCATTTCATGACAAGCACATTTCATTTAAATCTTTTTCAATTGAACAAAAAGTTCTCCTATTAACTCAAAGTTGAAACTTTTTGCAGGAAAACTTAAGTCTAAGTGGAGCGGTCCCTTTACCGTAGTCAACACTTTTCCTCACGGAGCTGTAGAAATTGAAGATGGCTCGGGTGCCCAATTTAAAGTAAATGGACAACGACTTAAACCTTTTTTTCAAGAACACATCGATCGGACAAATTTAAGAAATCACCATGGAGGAACCAAAAATCTGAAGGAAAAAAATAAATTTGTCGAGCTTAATGACGTTAAACAAAGCGCTAAATGGGAGAAAACCCATTCGTTTCTTTTTCGTTAATTTTTTTTATTTATTTCCTTTCTTTGAATTCTTTAAGTAAGATTTTTACTTTAATTTTTCTTCTTTTGTATTTCTGCAGGATTTTCTCAATGCCAGACCATGTTTTCTAACCCTACACAACATCACATTTTAACCCTAAGCATTGGAGTGCATCGTTTCATTAAATAGTGCACATTAGCATAACCCAAGGAAGCCGACGCATCTTAGCAAATCCTCTTAAAAAATTTCCCCCTTTTCCCCTTTCCTGTCTTCCTTTCCCGCGAACTACCCAAACCCTAAAAAAACATAACCAAACATCTTTGTTTTTTTTCACTCAGCCACTCCGACTTCACCATGCCCCGCACGCGACAGCAGGCTCGCCGACTTCCCCAAGAACCGCCGCTGGTCATCGGCGGCCGACGTCGTCTTGCGCCACCACAATTCATGGCAATCAGCAGCGACTCTGAACTGACTCTCGAACCTCCTCCACGCCGCGGTGGTCAACGACGGCAAGGCCCCAATCCCTCGAATGAGAGTCCCGTTCCTACGACTCCCACCGCACCTCTGCCTTCCCTCCCAACCATCAGCCGCTGTTCGCAGCTCTCCAACAGCACCGCTGGACCATGCTCCACCTTCTTCACCACAACAGAACCAGAATGCGCAAGAAGCACCTAATTTTGTTGAAAGACTCCACACCTTCGAGGACAACATTGTAGAAATACTTTCCTACCTTCGTCCGAGCCGCGGTCGTGGCCGAGGTCATCATTGACCACGGGGAGTACTCTTTACCCCTCTCTGCCTTGCACTTTTTTGTTTTTCATCTGAATTGGGGAAATTCACTTAAGTGAAAGGGAGGGTAGCAAACTACTTGTCCTGCTTGTCTGCTATATGTTTGATTTTGGTTTGACTTTGAGATGACATTTTTCTTGCCATTGCTTGATGTCCAGCATGTTATAATTCCTATAGTGCGTAGGAATATTTGAATGTTGACATTTTTTATAATCAAATGACATGAGTAAAATGATAGTTTGACATCTCTTTTAATTTTCCTTGATTGTGATAATTGGATTTCTCGCCTAGCTTAATCAACTTAGCCTAATTTTGTGAGAATTTGAGCCTTGAGCATGTATCTTATTCTTTATGCTCATTTTTCCTTGCTTGAGAGTGTCATCTTGAATTTAGGAGTCTAGAACTTGTGACTTGTATGCGATTCGAGACTACACTAGAATGAGGTGCTTTAAGATGATTTAGGCATTATGATTTAGCCATTTTCTCTATTTTACCTTTTTCTCATCGCTTAGTGAACCCTCTTGAAGCCTTATATCCCATTTTTCTTGGCTTAACCTTCAAACCTTGTTCTTCCTCGACCAAACTTTTTGATTGATCAAAGTTCGAGTAAGGGCAGAATTTTTCCAAAACAATAGAATAAAAGGAAGCAATTGCTTCGAAAAGAAGAAAGAAAAAAGAAAAACAATTTCGAAAAAAAGGGAAGAAAAATATGTGTTTGCTTGCCCATTTTTAGCTCCTCTTTTGTCTTCACTGCTTATTGTTTGAAACTTCTTGCATTGATCATCTTCTTTTGCCTTTTTCTTTCCATCTTTCTACCCATTTTCTAAACCCACATTACACCTTGAACAAAAGACCTAATGATTTTTGCACCTCGATTCTAATAAAGTAGTGTAGAATTGAACTTGTTACAAGCCTATGGAAACCTTTGTTCATGTATGACTTAGAGTGTTTTTGCTTCACTTCTACCTATAAACACTTTGAGTGCTCTTGAGTGTATCTTGGTGAGGATTAAGACTAGGTTAGGATTTGATTAATACTTGATAGGCAATTGGAAGAATGAAGGGTTGTTCTTTGCTTATATCCACTTGGTTTGATTTGTGTTTCTTTCATGATACTCCTTTTGCACTAGAACTCTTATAATTATGTTTGACGCTTGTGATGGCTTGAGAAATGCATTCTTGGATTAATACCTTTTTCGGACACACTTGAGGACAAGTATGAGACAAGTGAGGGGGAATTTTATAAGCTCTCAAATGTGACACTTTTTAATTGCTATTTTTTTTTAGTTTTTAGGATTTCTTGCTACCTAATCCATTTTGTTTTGCTATATTTTGCACAAGGAACCTAATTCTGGAAAATAACAGCAAAAGGGGGCATTTCTGCAATCTTTTTATTATTCTGGTCATGACTGGTATCATGGGCAGGACACTGGTCACGGCGCGTCCAACGTGGCAGATGCGTGGCGACTTCTGGAAGATTCTGGAACGTTCTAGAAGACCTTATCAGCTTATCCGTCTCGATTTTCTGTATTTAAATTAAAAAAACACTTTGAATTGTTTATCTTTCCTTTATTATTTTGAATTTTCTTGTCATTTATCTTTGTAAACCCAAGCCTATAAATACCACTCCTTGGTAAAGGCTCATGCATCGAATTTAGTCTTCATCTTCTAGCTTGAAAACACTTGTTATTTAATAGTTTTTAATTAAAGTTCTCGTTTCTTTATTTTTATTCTTTTATGTTATTTAATCAAGTTAAGCATGATAACTAATATCATGCTTAGCTAAACTTCTTGAGCCAAGAACTAGCCAAATCAATTCAAATCGTGAGAATTGAACATTGCCTAAATTCCTTCGGGAATACATTTTTATCTTTCTGTTTAGATAGTTTGGCAATCGGCCTTACTAAAGTTTTTAATCGTTTTTCAAATAAAAAAGAGCTTGTTGGTCTGGAATCGTTTAAAACCATAGTTGGGAGGAAGGATCGGCCTGTGGCAATTTCGACTTCCCGTGAACACTCTTAGCGGTGGTCCGCTAAGGAAAGATAAAATCAGAAGTGATTCTTTTTAAGACAATTTCTAAGTCGAGCTTTTCCTGTTTTCAAAACTAAATATTTTAACGGCGATAGACGTGGTTAATTTGTTTAAGAACCAACCTTCAAAGATAGACTTGGGAGGATTGGTTACTCGAGAGAGAAGCAAGTTACGACGGGTTGGGCCTCGCAGACTGTAACCGACATGATCCCTGAGTAAAAACCCATTTCAATGATCGAAGGAATTGACAAGGCTAGCTTGAGGCTATTTTTCATATTTGGACTTTCTTATTAATTTCTTTACTTCTGCATTTAATTCTACTATTTGATTTTCATTCAATATCATATCACCCCTTTTTTATTTTTCTTGTTCCTGGAAGCATTAATCAAAGCAACCTTCAGTCAAGAATTCCGACTAATCTCCCTGTGTATCGACCCTCTTT
This sequence comes from Hibiscus tridactylites, assembly GCA_958450335.1. NCBI lineage: Eukaryota > Viridiplantae > Streptophyta > Magnoliopsida > Malvales > Malvaceae > Hibiscus > Hibiscus tridactylites. Next base: position 76,266,644 of record OY288279.1, read on the forward strand.
CCCTATAACTACTTAATTTCTTTATTTTATTATTTGTTGGAAGATGTTAATTAATTTATTTATTTTGACGGGTAAAACGACGCTTGTCACATATACGAATATCTTCGAAGAAAAGTAACCTTCAGGTGGTAAATGTTTTGGGTTATCACTTCATTCAAGGACCTTAGTCAACAATGCCTGAGAGAAAAATTCACTCATATTTTGTATTTGGGATTCTCCCGTGATTCATGAACACTCATTAATGTCTTCCCGTTGGCTTAAATAACTTGGAAGAGAGCCACATTTCAAAATTGATCTTCGAATTTGATTCTTGGTTACTCTTGTCATTAATATCTAGGGACCTGATAAAAAATGATAGAGAAGATATATACATATATGTATGGAAGAACAAAAACTAACCTATAACAAAGAATGCAAAATGCTTGCCATTTGAGAAAAATTATGTAGAAAACAAGCATCGTAAGCAAATAATCCAATTAACCTCCCTTACAAAGGACCCCCAATGCTCGTGAGCAAAAGAGATTGGGATGGTTCAGGGTATTATTCTGCAACGGTCCTAAAAGTGCTGACATATCCCTTACGGTCAAATTGTCAATCATTGGTCAAAGAAAACCTGAGTGAATTTCAGCCACTTCAATTCTATCAGCATTTCTTTATTTATTTTCCTCTGTCAGTATAAAGACATGCCCTTTTTTGCTCATGTTCTGATATTATCATCGAATCTCGAAGTAGGACCATTCTGCTTATGAATTTTCTTTATTTCTTCAATCAATTGCTTCCTTTTTTTCTATGGAATACCCAATCATCCATATGTGGAAAATAACAACTGCTCTTGGTCAACACTTAAATGAACTCTACTTTCCTGCTCCTGTCTGGATGTGTTCAGGCTTTAAGTGGTCATGTCTGTTCGAAGCTTATCATTTTCAGCTGGTAGTTCTCAATCAACTTCATCCTGCACTTTCTTCTCCTTCTATTAATCATTTAACTTTCAGGTATTTCCAATTGCATCAGCTCCAATCAGGTGACTACCTCTTGAGTTGCAAATCTTAATGGATCGACCATCTGTGTCGAGCTCCAAAATCTCTGGTTCAAAAAGTTTTGAACTTGTCGCTTGAAAGTGAAACAATCTTCAATATCATAATCATGAGCTCCATTATAATCTTCTCAAAGATTTTTGATGATGTTACAGCTTGAATAGTAAGGCTCTGAAGGTTTCAAATAATGCGGAAAAGCCTCAAGCAATTTGAAGTACAACTCATGACAAGAGACATGAATGAGATCTGGTATAGTCTTCGATCGTCCATTAACACGAGCACCTTGGGCATTTGAATTTGGAGTATTTTTTAGTAAAGAAAAACTTTGAGGAGGTAAATGTTCAAATATGATTCTGATTCTTATTGACCCCGAACTTTAGCGGATGACCCTCAGAAGCTCTTTTGGATTCTGCCCTTCCACTTTTTATCTCAATTCTTCCAGCAGGTAATGGTCTTTATAACATCGAAGTTCTTCACATAATAAATGCTCATTTCTGATGAAATCACTGACTCTGTTTTGGATCCATACCCAAAACAACACTTCGGGGCACTGTCATCAAAATGTGGATTCTACACAAGGTTGGGCATTAACTCTAAATATGACATCAGACTAGGAATAATCGTATCTCTTTTCCTGTTGAACCATTCGATCTCTCTGTCTTGAGTTTTCGTGCTCTTTGCTCCTCCTATAGCTAATTCCTTTGTGAGAAAAAAATCAATCTTCAATTGGGTCCTTGACTTTCATCACTTCAAAGAAAATTTTCTACAGTCCCTCAACTTTCCTAGATTCATCATGTACTCAATCTGCCATTGAACCATTGATCAACATATTTTTTTTGTTGCAAAAACACCAAAATTTTACTTTATTCAGTCCTTCCATGTCTGTCTACTAGACTACTTTCATCTCAGCATCTTCAGAATTTACAGTGCATTCACTTCATTATTTCCTCATAAATGCCCTGGCTTTATTAACTCGAGTTTACTTCTTTTTTGCCTTGATTTCTGCCCTTTATTCTGTCTTCTTTTTTTTTGACTTTTTACTCTCTTTTTTCACCCTTTTTGTCTTTTTTGGTCTTTTGATTTTTCTCTTTGACTTTTTTTGTTTTGCAAAAAGAATCATTCAAGCTGGACCTTAATGTTAGATGTGATACCTGTTTGCTTATCAATATCATTATTTTTGTTTGAAACATTCTTTTTCCAACTTCCCCAATTCCAGGCAAAATGGCAGCTCGAATTACCAATTCGTTCTGGACTGATCAATTTTTTTAGTCCATGCTACCCAAGCGGTCCTCAACAACTTTTTGAGATTGCTTTACCTTAATAATCCTATTTCCCATGCTTCTCAATACATTTTATTTCTTTGGTAATGCCCCTTCTAAAGCCTTCAAACGTGCCTTTCAAGTATTCGAATATCACTTTCCAATTCTATCACGCTTTTCCCAACTCTTTCATCTTCTTGCTAAAAAAAGTTGACTTTTCTCTATTATGGTGTCCCTTTGGTGACTTTCCCAACTTTGGAACTTGTGATGACAATTATGGACTCAAAGCTTGTTCTCCCTTTAATTTTTGCTCGATTCGGTCATTCAAATCCACTAATTCCTAAATCTTCTCTCTCACCACGCTTTTAACCTCTTCGCACAGCTTCTTGTGGATGCTTGCACCCTGACACGTCATTCTCATAGGTACTGATATTTTCTTGAATTGACTCCTTTCTGACTAGATCCAACCCGTCGTATTGCCTTCTCCTTGTCTATCGAACTCATTGGCCATTATGAATCTGCCTGACTTGACTAATCCTCAAATCGATACCTCTGAGTATGCAAAATAATGTCGGACATATAAAAAGAAGAAAAACAAAAAAATTGTGTCAGTATTGTGAATTAATATGGAAAACAAATAAACAAATTATCGATAGAGAAAAGCACATAATATTCAGCAAAGAAAATAATAAGAGAAATGTATTTAAACCGGCAGCACCTGTCCTAGGTCTCTGTCTGGCTCTAGCGGGGTGGGCTTCTAGAATAGAACGTGGGTTTTGTTCTAGACTCTCAGTTCCTGAACTTTCATTATCGTCTACCACGATAGTAAGACATCGATTCGGTAGTATAGGTCCCTTATAACGGAGGCGTGGACCCCACGACGCATAAAGTTAGTATACCAGAAGAAAACAAAGATCCGAACTCGGAGCTGGAGAGCATCACGTCGGATATTGTCTTTCTTCCACTTAAGGGTGAAAAACTCGGGTCAAGAGTTTATGCATGAATGAAAGATATATCATACACAAAAGCTATGCCCATTTTCTTGGAAATCCATCCAACAATTCTTTAGAAAAAATAAATTCAGATTAATGTTCAAAATGCCACATGGAATTAATTAAAAGGCCTGACTCTCAATTTTATCCCCAGCGGAGTCACCAAGCTGTCACGACCATTTTTGAGACCCGTTTGTGGAAAAAATAGCATGACGATTAGGGTTTTGGAAATCGAGGTTTCTCATTTTAATTTGGTCTAGAAATTATGGGGTTTTCCATATTTAATCAAATTCCCTTTATTTTCTTAAAATTATTTTGGAGCCGCCACCGATCACTTTGGTAGACCAGACACCATAAAAAGCGGACCAGAGATTCTTTTAATGAAATTAGGGTTCGGGAGTCGGTTACGTGTAGGGAAGGGTTAGCACCCCTACAAACGCCCGTTATCGGTACCTTATTAATTCAATGTGGCATTTTGGCATTTCAAATATTAATCCGAATTTAATTAAGTCTTTTAATCGTAAAATGGATTCCATTTCGAATGAGGATATCCTTTTACAAGAAAATAAATTTTGGACGAATATAAGTTTTGAAATGTCCAAATACATTAGGGCACTTCAATTTATATTGAAAATGTATCTCAACATAAAAGGTTTAATGCATGTCCAATTATTGTCTTGTCAATTTTAAGTAAAACCTAATTAAGGATCCATTAATTAATTAATGGGTAATCTTCACCAGTGGTCCCTTTCGTTTATGGTGTCTTCTATTTTGGTCACCAAAATTCAAAAAAGATTATTCTGGTCACTTACGTTTAGAATCGTTTCTATTTTGGTCCCTCGGCCATTAGTCTCCGTTACTTAAAAAAATTAGTTTCTAATTTAACCCCCAAACTTTCAAAATTTTATTTTTCACCATCTTCCCCAAAAATTATAAAACTAAAACCCCGGAAAATTTGATGCTAGCTTTGAACATGTTATCTGTATGAACAAGTAGAGCAATGCTATCTGTATGAACAAGTTACAATGTACCAGATCTTACTTTTCAAAACTTTGATTTCAAGAAAGATGCTAGCTTTGCCACTCTACAATTACTACTTAAAACGTTAAAACTGTTTGAGAAAGAAATGAACTTTTGAAATTATTTAAACACAACAGATCAAAAAACGAAATGGGTTTAATCTGAAACGGGATACAACCTAAAAAATTAGGCCAGCAAGAAGGTATTTCCTGAAAAAACCTTGAGGGAGACCAGATTGCGTATTGCTAGCCTGAGTGCGCTCAGCTGCATTAGCTTTCAAGGTATTAATTGCATGTTCCAACATAAAGCATCTGATAAGTATGTTGAAATAAAATGGATAAAAGTATAAGTATGGAAACAAAGGAATCATGGAACAAATAATCAATGAGTAATGAAACTACAGACCCTAAAAGTAAAACAGGAGGGATGAATATGAATTCATGCCAGGGTATTTGAATCTCTGTTCTATCTCTATTTCTAAACCTACCATAATTTGGATCCCCAAAGCTGAAAGTAGAGTTAACTTTTCCCTAAATTATTAACTAATTCCAAGAATAGTTCAAGATAACTCATAACCATCATTGCAAGATTTTTGTTGTTGCATTAAGCAGGTAAATATAATATAACAATTGTCGTATTTGAAGCTAAATGACCTCACCAAAATTGAATAAATACATAAACAAATGAAAAAGTTACTATAGATCAGAAATTTTCTGGGTTTTGAATTAATTTTATGGGTTTTAGTTTTATAATTTTTTGAGAAGATGGTGAAAAATAAAATTTTAAAAGTTTGGAGGTTAAATTAGAAACTAATTTTTTTAAGTAACGGAGACTAACGGCCGAGGGACCAAAATAGAAACGATTCTAAACGTAAGTGACAAGAATAATCTTTTTTGAATTTTGGTGACCAAAATAGAACACACCTTAAAGAAAGGGACCACTGGTGAAGATTACCCTTAATTAATTAAAATTCTATGAATGTTATTAAGATTTAGGGTTTATGAGATAACACCCAAATAATTGGGCGCTACCTATAATAAGCCCTAAATCATTGTAAAGTGCTCATAAGTCTTATATTTTGTATACATTCCATCTCATATTATTGCTATTCTCAAGTGCATTTTAGGCATATTTAGGTGCATATATGCATTATTTACAGTATTCTTTGTTTTGCCTTGTTCTTGTTGAATATCTTTGATTGGGTAAGAAAAGGTAATGTTTTAGTTTTGTTTTAGTTTCAGATACTAGAAGCTGTCAGCAGGAGGAGAAATCAGAGGAGTTGATACTGAGGCAGCAGATCACGGAGTTGTACTGAAGTAGTTTAACACAGAGGGAGATGTTGTCGCCGCCATATATGCCGCCCAGGGCAGCAACTTGAGGAATTGGTAAATTGGAGTGCGATTGGAATAGAATAGTTTTCTGAGTCCAATGAGCCCATCCACGCAATTTACTGATGCCGAAAACACTGGACAGAGCCGCCAAAGGAGAAGATCGAAGCTTGCTTGCGGCACAAGGCAACAACAAGAAGAGTCCAAATTCAAGTCAAAGAAGTCAGGATTAAATGATGCATTTAATGCAAAAGCTACTTTATCATGAGGAAGACTTCTACTCTAAGGAGGACTTAACCTAGACCATACCCTATAAATACCCCCATCATATTTTGTATTTTAGACATCTAGACATCTTGGCATAGCTTAGTTTCTCTTGTGTTTTCTTGTCGCCATTATGTTCTAAATTCTCTAGGATTTGGGTTGTGTTGTAAAGTAGTTGTGAGAACGGTTGTTTAGGTTTAAGTTTTTTATTGCAATAACTTCAAGGTTTGCTTTTTTCATTTTCTTTATTGTTTTCAATTGAGTTCGAAAGATCGATTGTGAGCAATCCATTTGTTTGGCATCGAGAGAGTCAAACTCACGAAAAAAGTAAGCATGGTCTCATCCATACCAGGTGTTGATCAATCCAGCCTAGACATATGTTAGGGTTTAAAGTGGCTAAAAGAGGACGAACCAAAGGTTGCTGTTCATTGCAAGATTCACGTCGACAGGTATTATCTGCAGCGGGCATCAACAGTATTCTGACTTAGACATAAGTTGAATCATTATCGAAGCGTTCTGCCGAGCCTTGAAGGTTTGTCGAGTTTGCCGCCGAGCCACTCGTTCGTTCCACCTTCCAAGGCAGCGAAAGTTGTTGAAGCACCAATCTGCTATCTTCTGCCGAGGCAGCAAAGTCTGGCATCGCAATTCAACTTAACCTATTCAACGCAATTTCACACCATGGAGCAGCATAACCTGACCCATTCTATCAATCTGATCTCTTCTCTTAATTACTTGTGTTTATTTACTTTTCTTTTAAACAATAGAAATTTACCTGTGCATTTAATATCTTCTGTGCATGAATTTATCTTCGAGTTCACTGTCCAATCCTCGTGGGAGACGATATCTTTTATATTATAACTTGACAAGAGTGTGCATTTGCGCTCATATTTAGAGAACACCTATTCGCTCTAGAAGTTTTTAGCGTCGTTGCCGGGGATTGGCAACATTAAATTCATCTTTATTTTTCTGCAATTTTATTTTATTGCATTTAATTTCAGTTTTTTCCTTTTTTCGAAAAAAAAAGAGAATTTTACAGTTTTCTTGTCTAGTGCATGACCAGAGCCAACCCATCGACCGAAATCGTTTTCATAGACGAGATCGAACGAAGAGCAAGAGAACTAAATAAAGAAGCAAGAGAAGCTCTCGGAAAAGCTAAGGAAGAAGGAAAGGCAGAGGCAGCCATAATGGCCAAGACGACAACCCTGTCAACAATGACCGAAATGACATTGATGGGAAGCAAAACCCACCACCTAGGCAGCAGCCCCCAATTCAGCCCAGGCAGAAACAATATGTGCGAACCACTAGGGATTACTTGGAGCATGATTTCAGAGGATTTGATCCAACTGTATCAGAGCCAGAAATTGAAGCTGATCACTTTGAGTTTAAACCAGTGATGTTCAACATGATAAACACATTGGGGCAATTTGGAGGAACTGCCACGGAAGATGCTCGGCAGCACTTGAGAGGATTCCTTGACATTTACAGAGCTTTTAAGATACATGGAGTCCATCAAGATGTGCTTAAGCTGAGACTATTTCCTTATTCACTGAGGGATAGGGCAAAACAATGGCTAAACAACCAACCGACATAATCATTCAACACTTGGACGGAGTTGTGCAAGGACTTCCTCGATCGTTTCAGCCCTTCAAATGGGACCGACAGATTAAGAAAGGAAATCACTGCCTTCCGCCAAGGAGATGACGAACCGATGTATGAAGCTTGGGAGAGATACCAACATATGCTAAACAACTGCCCACTTCACGGTTTTCCATCCTGGACTCAAGTATCGATGTTCTATAATGGAGTAAATCAGCCATGCTTGACGCTTCAGCCAATGGAATCATCCCATATAGACCACCCGAGGAGGCACTGTAGATTTTGAATAGAATTGCAAAGAATGACTACAAGTTCCCTACAGCCCGCCGCGGCGGCATAAGGCGTCCAACTGTTGTGAATGAAGTAGAAGCCACCGAATCTGCACTACCCGCTTGGATAAACTGACACAGCTGGTGATGAATATGGCCAAACCCGCTGGGAAATCATATGAGGCTAAAGGTTGTGGAGCCCTTTTGTGATGAGTGTGGAGGCAACCATGATTCCTTTAAATGCAATGAATCTACCAATTTTATGAGGACCTATGAGAGGAACAATAGACCCAAAACTAACACATACAATCCAGGCTACAAAAAGCACCCAAATTTCTCCTGGAGTAACCCTAACACGACTGTAAATCCAAACTAGCAACCAGGAGGATATCAGCAGAACCTGTCCCAATAGCCGCCTCAGCAGCAACAGAATACAAACAATAATTTACTAGAATCTACTTTACATACTTTTATAGCTCGTACTAGTGATTTTATTGTTCATACTAATAAATTTATTGACAAAACTAAATCTTTCATGGACAGGACCGAAATACAGATGAATAACCAGGAGGCAGCAATAAAGAACCTAGAGACCCAGTTCGAGCAGTTTACAAAGATTATAAACAACATGTCAATAGGTGCATCATCCAGTAGTACCGAGGCCACAACAAAACCCACTTATGAGTAGTGTAAAGTAATAACGACAAGAAGTGGTAAACAACTAGATGATCCCAGAGTGGAGCAGCCAAAGGAAAAGCTACCAGAACTGCCTGCCGCAGCAGCACACGAACAACCTACTGTGGCAGCAAAACAAACTGAGGCCCAAGCAGAGGACATAGGTGGCAACCTTGAGACAGATGATCCTAAACACCTACGGATCAGATTTCCCTGTAAGGAACGCATCCAGGACATCTGTCTGCCGCCGCCCTTCCCCCAAAGACTTAAACAACAAAAGCTAGAGCAAAAGTTCAAGAAATTTCTAGATATACTCAAACAGGTGCACATCAACATCCCACTCGTGGAAGCCATACAAAATATGTCGAACTATGCAAAGTATTTGAAAGACATGGTTTCTAAGAGAAGAGTTGGGGAATTCGAGACGGTAGTTGTCACTAAAGAGTGCATGACAATTCTGCATAACAAGGTGCCGCCCAAGAGGACAGATCCAGGCAGCTTTATCATTCCATGCAAGATAGGCAACAAAAATGATATAAGAGCTCTATGTGACCTAGGAGCAAGCATTAATCTGATGCCCAAGGCGGTCTTCAACAAAGTAGGAATTGGAAAAGCAAAACCAACCTCCATCATGCTCCAATTAGTTGACCATTCCTTTGTGCAATCGGAAGGAAAAGTTGAAGATATCCTTGTACGAGTAGGCAACTTCATTTTTCCAGCTGATTTCCTTATCTTGGACTGTGAGGCAGATGGGATCGCCCCTATCATTCTTGGGCGACCATTCCTAGCCACGGGCAGAACATCAATAGATGTAGAGAATGGGAAACTCATAATGAGGTTTGACAATCAGAACATAAAGATACATGTTTTACAGCCCATGAAATCAGCCAAGGAAAAAGAAGTATGCCAAGACACTCATGCCTCCAAAGTCAGCACAGAAACAGAGCAAGGTAGCAGCTTCCAGGGCAGAATGTAGGGAAACAACAGAGATCATGAGGAGCAAGATGACCCACTTGGACGAAAAGCAAATCACAACAAATTCAGGAAGTGGTTATGTTTGGGAGATGCATCTCAATGCACTCCCAACATAACTTAATTTATTTTTAATATCTTTCTTTTTATTTTTATGTTTTAGGATTAGATTTTAATTTTTCTCAAATTATTTTCCACATTTTTTTTTAGATTTCAAGTTTTCTTTATTTAGTTAATTATTTTTATTTCAGGTTTAGGAATAAATAAGCAGGACCAAGAAGAAGGCTCAACAAGGAGCCCGCCCACCATGCCGTCGAAACAACCAAGGGCATCCCAACAACCAAAACGTGTAACGACTAGAATATCGCTAACGGCTAGCTACCAACGGCTACAGCGTAATGGGCATTTAATCTCGTAACACGCACCGCAAAATCTACCCGTTGGGAATTTAATGCCGCCACAGCATCTCTCGACAACCCCTATATATACCTCAGTATTTCATTCATTTTCTTCACTTCTCCTCCATGTTTAAACCTCTTTTACGTCAACTTGCTTTCGTAATATTTTCAATTTTCAGTTTACTTTCAGCTTACAATTGTCTCACTACCATGGCATCATCACAATCCAAACCCTCTTTCCAGCGTTTCTTCTTCGAATTAGACCAAAAGAGGCACAAAACACAATTTGCCAATCGAGTAGTTTGGGAGGAGCAAGGGTTTCACTACTCGCAGCAAACAGGAGACTTAGGTCTCGAGCCCGCCCTCTTCGAGAAGATACATGGCCAGGGATGAGAGATCTTCGCAAAACAGCCCGAGGTGGCCAATATCACCATCATCCAAGAGTTCTACGCCCACCAACCCTACCCAGAAGTTCCATTTGTTTTTGTCAGAGGGGAGGAAGTAAAACTAAACACCGCCACCATTAACAGATTTTACGGGCTGGAGATAGACGATAACCTCCATGAGGAATGGCGGTAGACATTGACAGCAGGGGATTATGATAGAATGAAAGAGCGGTTGTGTGAACCAGACACCCCGTGGATGACAGGGAAACACAATGGGTCTGTGCAATATCGCAGTCTGCTGCCAGAGGCAATGCTGTGGAACACCTTCATCAAGCGACGTCTGCTGCCCATCTCCCACAACACAACTGTTGATCAACCTCGTCTCGCCCTTATCCATTCAATCATGAATAACTAAACGATCAACGTGGGTGACATAATCTTCAAGGAGATCTACAGCTGCTACAGGAAGTCGAAGAGTAAACTCTACTTTCCATCCCTCATCATCGGACTATGCGCGAACTTCAACGTCCCATCCGACTCCAAAGATGTGTTGACACCATCAAGGGAGGGCTAGACCAGAAAAGTTAGGCTCCATATGATGCAGGCGCCTGAAACAGAGCCGATCACACCATCTTAGCCATCGGCCGACAACACAACTGCCCCGACAGCAATAGGCAGTACTAAGGCTGCCCAAAACACTAATGTCATCCAGCTACTCCACACTCTGATCGAAAGCAACAAGAGAATTGAGAAATAGCAGTTGACCTTCATGAAGTACATGTGGGAAGTTCAAGAGGCCTTTGTGGCCTATCTGTTGCAGAATTTCCCAAATGACGGACCCTTACTGCCCAGATTTCCAGAGGGCTTGGCCGCTGTAGCTGAACCAAGCGAGGCTACACCCCTATAGGCATATGCCCGCCACGCCTCCATCTGCCGCCAGATGCCTTCTCTCGCACGATACGCGTCCTACTCCACCACCTCCTCCTCTAACACGGTGGCTGACACTCTAGAGAGGCATCACCAACAATACTCTCCTGTCATCACAACGGTAACAGTGGCAGACACATCCCCTTCTAAAGATTCTGGGTAGCCGCTGGCAGAAACAAGGGAACCAATGGCCACAGTAGATCTATCGGCAGCACCCATTGCGGAACCAAGAAGGAAAAGGAAGCGGCATATAATTTCGACCGAACCGGAGCCAGAGGTTGATAACTTAGAAACTGAATCGGTCCACATTGAAGCCCCTCGCCCAACGCCCAAGATAGTCTAGCCATCGCGCACAACAAAGATTTCACCTGCCAAGCTTGCTGCTAAGACCTCTACCATCCGTCGTCTGGTCATCCAATCATTATCTTCACCCTCCGCCTTAGAAACTCCAGCAACATCTCCGCAATCAGACAACTTATAGCGTTGTTTTCTTTTTCTTTCTTTTACTTTCTATTTTAATTTTATTTTCTTTTCTTTTTTGTTTTGTTTTATTTTGTGCATTGAGGGCAATGCCCATCTCGAGTTTGGAGGGGATTACCACTCGTTCATTGTTTAGGCATTATTTATATCATTTAAGTTGCATATGTACTTGCCTTAAAAATTAATCAAAAGAAAAAAATTGTTAGAACTTGTGCCGATGATAGGATAGCCGATTAAATTTTTCGCACCATAATAAAAAAACTTAATCTTGGGGAAAGCATGAAGAAAACTTAGAATTTTTTTATAATTGCACACAATCAAAAACAATATTGTTACTTGCTGAACTTGAGTGAATTTCTGATAAACGTTGTCTGCTTGAATTATTTGTAAAATTCTAACATGGTTGCAGGAAGCTACCGCTGCAGACAACAAATAGAAAAAAGAAAAGCACTATTGTAGAGCGATTAGGTGTTCTCTATTTATGAGCGCAGGTGCACACTCATGTCAAGTTATAGTATATAAGATATCGTATCCCATAGGGATTGGACAACTTGCTTCGAATTGTTGTTCATGCACAAGAAAAGTAAATGCACAAGTAAGGTGGTTGTTTGAGAAGAAAAGTAAAATAAAAACACAACTAATAATAAGGGAAGTGATCAGATTGATAGAGAGGGCAGGGTTATGATGCTGCTTAGTGTGAAACTACGTTGAATAGGTCAAGTTGTTTTGCGCTGCCACGATCTGTTGCCTTGGCAGGTAATGGCGGATTGAGGCGGCGGCAACTTTCACTGCCACGGCGGAACTCTACTCTTGCAACTTTTGCTGTCCCGGCAGGTGAGATGAAGAGAAGTCCCGGCGGCAAGTCTGGCAGATACTCCAAGTTCGGCGAAGTAATTCTGAAGTGATCCTACCTATGTCTAGGCTAGGACTCTATTTCTGCGTGATGTAGGCAATACCTAGAAATCTTAGCATAAACCTAACATAGGCAGTCAACGTTTGGTTGCTCCTTTTAGCCGCTGAAATTCTAATTTATGTCTAAGCCGAATTAGTCAACACCTCAACACGATGAGACCATGCTTAATTCTTTCGTGAGTTTGACACTTTCGTGCCCGACAAATGGATTCTTCAACTGGACTTTTGGAAATAATTGAACGAAGTGAAGCACATGAATTAAGAAAACTAAGAGTATTTTATTCAAAAACAAACTTGAAAACCTAAACAATCATTCTCACAACTAATTAAAACATAACCAAACCCAAAGGGAGAATTAGAACATTTCGGCGGTAAGAAAACCTAAACTATGCTTAAGAAAAACATAAGTTATCTTGAATTAGAATTACAATGAGTATATATAGGCATTAGCTAGGTCTAGTCCTTCTTGAAGTAGAAGTCTTCAAAGTAGCTTTTCACATTAAATGTGACTTTAAACTCTAACTTCTTTAAGTTAAATGTGGACTTTATCACGTTACCTTGTTCCGCAAGCAATCTCGAGATTTAACTTTGGCGGCTCTGCACGCTGCTACAGACGTCGGAAATTCAAGTGGACAGCATCGATAGAATAAGGATTTTCTGCTCTACAAATAGCACTCCGGTTCTCCAAGTCCATAGTCTGCTGTCTTATGCGGCAAGGTGGGTGGCGGCAGCTACTCGAAAGTTGTTGTCTCTGTCTAGAACTGCATCAGTACCGCTCCCTGGTTTGCTGCCTCAGCATCACATCCTCAGCTCTTCTTTCCCTCTGTCAGCCTTTAGTACCTAAAACCAAAAGTACACTAAAACAATACCTTTCTTCACCAAATAAAAGATAATCTATAAAAACTTGGCAAAGCAAAGAAATATTGTAAAATGCAATGCATGGTCCTAATTGTGCCTATGATGTACTTAAAAACAGCAATAATATGAGATGGAATGTGCAAGAAATATAGAACTTGTAGACACTTTACACACCCCCAAACTCGAACTATTGCTTGTCTTGAAGCAATGCAACCTAAATATACTTGCCCTTATAATAACCAGAAAGAAAAAACATGTTTTTCAATTTGATTTCATACCTCAAGGCCATGGCACCTATATTAGAGTAGTGAAGGGAACTTAGCAAGAAAATAACTCAGAATTAAATTCTAATGCCAGTGCAGAACTATATACAGGCTGAATATGCAGAATAACTAAATAAACAAAGATGATGTTACGATATATAAGGTTGCTGCCGAGACAACACAGTTTAACACAATATTTTAATCATGGCAATGAGGGCTTCACCTTATCACAACTACTCTTCTAGGTCTGAAATTAAGATATGAGCAAACTATAAAACCCCAAACCCATAGAGTAGAGTCATCATGTGAAGACTTTCATTCACTCATGCTAATTTGTCCGTCACTTCAAAACTTTCAGATTCATGGACTTTGATAGTAGTGGAGTGTCCTCGCACATGATTCTTCCTAGAGCCTGTTGCGGGCACCTCTAGGGTAAACACTAATGTTCTTTGTTTTTACTTCTGCTACCGTGGCAGTGCTGTATTTTCTTGTTTCTCTTTTCTGCCTCAGCGGCTACCTGCAATCATTGTTAGAACTTTGCAAAGAATTCTAAAAACAAGCATGCAGTGTTCATTAGATATTCTAACAAATCCAGCCAGTAACAGTAGTGTTTGACATTTTTGGCAATTGAAAAAAAAAATTCTAAGTCATTTTTCATGCTTTTCCCACATTAAGTTCAATTTATTATTGGTGCAAAAAATAAGTAATTGGCTAACTATCATAGACACAAGTTATATAACATGTTTTTCTGTTCCGATTATTACTAAGGCAAGTACAATGCAACCTATATGCTACTAAGTATGCCTAGACAAAAGTTGTGAGAGCTATCCCCCCCAAACTCGAGATGGGCATTGCCCTGAATGCACTAAATAACACAAAAATATCATAACAGAAAAATAACTACAAGTGATAAAGAAAACAGAAAAAAATTAAAAATAAAAATTGAAGAAAAGGAAAGAAAAAAAACTAGAAATTGGCTGAGGGTTGAGAGGAGGCTTGAGTCTTTTCTACTGAGGAGGAGAAAGAGGTTTGGATAATGAAGTGGCGGCCAGCAGAGGTCTTGGCGACAATCTTAGCAGGTATGGTTTTTGCTATCCGCGGCGGATGGACTCTTTTGGGTGTGGGACGAGGCTCTTCTTGAGGTTCGGCAAGTGGAGCGGCATGAGGTGCTTCGCTCTCTTCTAACTTTGTCTCGTCGTCCACAGGCTCGACGGCTATTATGTGTTGTTTCTTCTTCCTAGTGCCTTCCTCAATGGGTGCTGCCGGAGGGTCAATCACCATTGGGATGGCTGCTGCTGCTACTACCACTGTTGTTGCTGGTTCCGGCGGCTGCTGTTCAATCTTCTCTGATGAGGAGGTGTTCGCCGTTGTCGCTGCTGTGCAGGCAGGTGAATGGTGCTGTTGATGCCTCTCGGGGGAGTCTGCCACTATGTTGGATGCGGTGGTGGCTGAGTAAGATGGGTAGTGCGTTAGAGAGGGCACCCGACGGTGGGAAGCGACATGGAGAGCAGCGTCGGCAGATGGCGTTCCTTGTGTTGGGACTACTGCTATAAGGTCTGCGGGATATAGAGGCAGGATTGATCCGTCATCAGGAAATTTCTGCATGAGGTAAGCCGCAAAGGCTTCTTGGACTTTCCCCACATATTTCATGAAGGTCATCTGCTGCTGATCGATGTGTTTGGTGCTGTTGATAAGGGTGTGCAGTAGCGTGAGGACTTCGTTGTCTGGGGTAGCTTCAATACTGTTAGGGGCGGCTGGAGTGTCAGTCTGGGCGGAAGAAGGTTGGCTGGGCTTTATGGTCTCTGTCTCCGGGGCCTACATCATCTACAGGCGGACTTTTCTGGTCCACCCTTCTTTGTTTGTTGTCATCTCATCTTTTGGGTCGGTCGGAACACAAAAGTTGGCGCAAAGGCCTGTGATGAGGGATGGGAAGTACAACCTGCCCTTCGTCTTTCGGAAGCAGGTATGGATCTCCTTGCAGATAATTTCCCCAACGTTTATTGGCCGGTTCATTAAATGCTATGAATTATGGCAAGGCGCAGCCGATCGATGGTAGAGTTGTGAGAGGTGGGCAGCAGGCGCCTCTTTACAAATGTGTTCCACCGCATTGCCTCGAGCAGCAGATGGCGGTGTTGGACAAATCCTCCATGCTTGCCTGCCAACCACGGCGTGTTGGGCTTGCATAGTTTGGCCCTTATTTTCTCATAATCGACAGCCGTCAGTGACTGCTTCTACTTCTCATGAGGGTTGTCGTGCATATCCAGGCCATAAAAGTTGTTGATGACGGCAACGTTGAGCTTGACAGGTTCCCTGCGGACATACACGAATGGCATCTCTAGGCGGAGATGGTGGGCATAGAACTCCTTGACCATGGTGATGTTGGTTATCTCTGGCTGTCGTGTGAAGATTTCCCACCCCTTGATGTGGATGGTTTCGAACAGTTTTGGTTCAAGGCCGAGATCTCTTGTCTGCCTTGTGTAGTGAAAGCATTGCTCCTCCCATATGTTCTGCTTTGTGAACTGAGTTTGGTATCTCTTTTCAGCTGCGTGAGAGAAGAATCGTTGGAAGGTGGGTTTGGGTGCTGATGACGAAGCCATGTGAGACGGTTAATGTTTACTGAAATTCTGAAAGAAAATAGGTGAAAGCAGTGGATGCAAGAAATAGATAGCAAAAAGGTGAAAGTAAAGTATATGAATGAAGTGAGAATGGTATAAATAGAGGTTACCGAGAGGTGTCGTGGTGGCATTAAATGTCTAACGGTCCAGTTGTCTCGCGCACGTTACGGGATTTCTGCCCGTTATTTTTGTAGTCGTTGGCAGCTAGTCGTTAGTGGTCAATTAGTCGTTACGTGTTTCTACGCTGGGCTGTCTCGGCGGGATGGTGGGTGGGCTCCTTGCTATGCCTCCTTCTTGATCCGACTCTTTTATTCCTAATCCTGAAATAAAAATAAAAGTAATTAAATAACTTCTAAAAAATAAAAATCTGGAAACTAATTTAATCCTAAAATAAATTAAACTCTAATACTAACGCATAAAAGTAAAAATAAAGAAATTATATAAAAAAATTAAGTTATGTTAGGAGTGCATTTGGGTGCATCTTGTTGCGTGTAAAATAGACTACCGCAATTGTAGTGCAAGTGTACACGACGCAAGTAGTAAAGTGATACTAAGTATCGGATATCGTCTCCACAGGGATTGGGCTAATGACTTCACCTTGATTTACTGCACGAAGTAAAAGAAATAGTTTAGAAGATTGTCACGAATAATCAAGTAAAAACGTAAATAAAAGGATTGAGAAATCAAGATAGAGAGAATGGGCCGGTATTGAATTGCTCCATAGTGCAGGTATTGAATTGCTTAGGATCTCCAGTTCTGTCGTCGCTCCCGTCGCCGACAGCACCTGTCGCGGCGTCTGTCCGTTAGTTGTCGCGGCAGCAGACACTAACTCCGTACTTCAAGCTTGGCAAGAATCCCAGATCTGCATTGCCCTATCCCTAGGCACAAGTCTGTCGATGAACACGTCTTTGATGATACCTCCCGGCGTGAATCGAAGGATGAACACCGATGTGTATGAATTCTTCCTTAGCCACTTAACCTCGCCTTATCCCTAAGCACGAGATGGTTCAACTATAAACTAGAGAACGCGCTTTTATCTCTTTCGTATACTTAACTCTCCCGATGCTAAGTAAATAGATAACCTCACAATGCTCTCCCGATGCTCTTGCAAGATATTAAGACCAAGATAAAAGAACTTGAAGTTTATTTCATTGAACTTGAAAAATCCTAAAACAAAGCAACCCTTGCAACTACTTTACAAAACAACCCGTGGCCCTAGGGGGAATTTAGAACATGTCGGTGACGGGTGGACGGCAGGGGTTTGGTTTCGGTTATGGGGTAATCGGTTATGCCCTAGGTTTAATCTATGCCCTTTATATAAGCTTTGGGCTCAAGTTATCTAAGGTAACAAGGATTACAACTTTAATTTAAAGTAAGATTCTAATAAAGACTAAATTTCTAAAGACTCCTACTTTCCAGCCGCATCCTTGCTTTTAGGGATTTCCTCTCTTTTGAGCTTTGGCTTGACATATCTTTTGATCCGGGGCGTGGAAAAATATTCGGCTTCCACACGACAGACGAGCAGATTTTTCTGTATCTATCGAGGTCCACTTCACTTTTCCTCTTCATACATCTGCTGTCACCATGCTGTCACGACAGGTCCATGACAGATTCGTCTTCTTCAGCTGCTTGTCCATTTCAGCTTTCCTGCTTATCTGCCCTGCGCCTGCCTTCATTTTCAACCAATGCAGCTACCTGCAAAATACACCATCTTTTAGTAGAATCCGTGCCTTTTATATAATTGTGATGTTTTATTGAAAACTAACCTAAATGCAATGCAATGATGCTTGAATGCAGCAGAAATATGGGTTAAAAAGGGTGTAAATAATAGAAATTTTACACACTCAACACACCCCCAAACTCAAGTTTTTTCTTGTCCTCAAGCAATCAAGATTTAAAAGAAAAATGAAAATTTTTGTGTTGGCCTTCAACAGTGAACTGTCCCTTTACCTGTCGCTCATTCTCTATGGCAGCAGCATCCTGTCGGAAAGATTAGGATCTGTCCGGAATCTCCCTATAGCTCTCGTGCAGTGTGTGCATGCTTGTGAACAGTTATATGCTAAGACTCTCTTAGTTTCACTAGAATATTCAACTTCTTAACTCGAATTTTTATGCCAAAGTTTATTTTTTTAGAAGGCACATTTTCATGCTTCTTTTTCTTCTATTTTCAAGCTAAAGTTTTCTAGAGCCAGTTTTGGGCACCTCTAGTTAGCTTCCTAGAGCCGGTTTCGGGCACCTCTAGGTTTTTGATTCTCTTTTACTAAACTTCTTTCCTAGAGCCAGTGTTAGGCACCTCTAGGGGCTATCCAAGTTCTAAGCTTCCTATTCTAGTTTGGCTAAAAGAAATCTAAGCAATATAACAGTCACAAAAGTGTTTAAGTTTTCAGAACTATAGAAAGGCTCTAAACTTTTCCTTAACCTGTCCTAAAGATGCTGCCACGACAGAGCCGTCATGACAGGTAAGTTAACTTCAAAGTTTTAAGCCAACAGTTTTAATTTTCTGTTTTTTTTTTAGAAAAATAAGTAAATAAAAAGACACAACAAATAATCAAAAGATGTGCTAAAGACTCCATTAAATATGGAGGGTTGCCACCCCCAAACTCGAGGGTTGCATTGCCCTCAATGCAAAATGACACAAAAACAAATAAAGAAAAACACGATAAATAAAAGTACATCACAAATATATAAGGGCAGGCAGCAATAAGAGGAGAAAAAGAAATAAAAACTTAAATTTTATTCGCTATCCTCGCTGCTGCTGCTGACGCGGATCTGATGGCGGCGTCTGCGTTGTGGAGGTGGCTGGGCAGGTTCCGGAGCAGGTTGATCAACAGGTTCATCAGCCTGTTGAGGGGCAGGTTCTTCCTCCGGTTGGGGGACAGGGTCGTCAGCAGGTTGAAGGGCAGGTGGCTCCACTAGTCGGACATCGGAACTGCTGCTGCTGTCTCAGCTGCTACTAGTGATGGCTTTGGACAGCCTTCTCTTGTTGGCCACATGCTTAATGCGTTTTACCCGCGTGAAGGCGCTGTCGAAATTCCTCCGGACAAGAGGGCTGTCATCAGTGGCGGCTCGCTTGGTTCCTCGAGGGGAGGTGTCTGCCGGTGGGCTGCCGGCTGCCGTCGGGGAAGGTGTGGAGGAGGCAGATTCTTCGTGGGGAGAGACAGGTGGTGTGGGAGTGGGGGAGGGGATATTGAAATAATGGGCGGGGAAGGTGGGGAAAATGACATCCGGAAAATTCAAAGTATTGGTAATGAAATTTACCGTTGCATTGGAGAAGTCACGGATGAAAGTCATCAAACCCATCTGGCGCTCCTCTATCCGCAAGATGGCAGCAAGGATGTGGGGATTCTGATCTGCCGGAGCGGTGTTGGTGGCAGCTTCTGGGGCAGGTTCGGTGGCAGGCTCATCATCAGACTCAGCAGGAGGGGCGTTTGGATCGAAGGCGTTGAGGGGCGAGACGACGATGATCTCCATGAGGCTGGAGATGTTGCTGTCTGTCCAGCCGCTGCCCTTCTTGATTTTGTCTGACGGGTCCTCCGGTACGGCAGCGCAGCGGCAGAGGGCAGTGATGGTGAAGGGCAGGCAGAGTCGTGAATCTGATCGGAAGGCACAATCGAGAATGTTGTCCCGCGTGTACCTGCCCACATTGATGGGCCTGTCATGCATGATAGAATGGATGAGGGCCAACCGCTGTCTGTTGACTGTCGTATGGTGGGACGAGGGCAGGATACGCTTTTTGATAAAAGCATTCCATAGTTTCGCCTCAGGGAGTAGCTGCCCCCTATTGACAGAGTGGGGGTTCTTCTTACTGGTGCTCCATGTCGTTCCCGCTTCTGTCAACTCCCTCATGACAGCATCATGTCCGGCAGCGTCGAGGGTGTCCTAAAATTGTTGGTGAGCATCATCATTGGGGCCAAAGAAGAGGTCGAATACATGGTTGATGCTGCTGGCGGTGAAAGGAACTGTCACTCCTCAGACGGTGACAGATGTCGCCGTCTTACTTTCGATCGCCGCATAAAATTCCCTGACCAGAGTGTCATTAAGCTCTGCCGGCAGCTCGGCAAAGTCCTCCCAAAGTTGTGCTGTTATGGCCTTCATAATGAACGGCCGGAGTCCCATATGGGGGGCATCTCTGTTATAGATGAAGCTCCGCTCCTCCCATAGTTCCTTTTTAGCGAACGGGGATGCTGCTGCTGAAGAAGAAGCGGCAGCAGCATTCTGACGGGTTTGTCGTGAAGACATTTTGGTTGCAAGGGCTGAAAAAGAAAGAAAATAGATAAAACTAGAGGAGAATAACAAGAGAGAAAAATCAGAAGTGATGAAAAATGAAAATGGGAAGGGGTTTATATAGCTGTTGGGGAGCTGCCCATTTAATGCCGCAACGGCAGGCGGGAATAACGGGGCGGCAGATTGAATGTAGCGTGTCTGACGCGTCTGACGTGCATTAATGCGTCTACTGTGCGTCTGCCGCACGCTTCTTCGTCTGCTGTGCGTCTGTTGACAGCCTGTCAAATCCGTCTGCGCCGGCAGCCGAAACGACAGGTTACCATAAATGGGCTTTATTGGGCTGGTGGATGAGCGGTGGGCTTGGGCCACTTCTTCTTTCTCACTTGCCTCCTTTATTTCCTAAAAACTGAAATTAAAAACAAAACATTATTCGAATAAATCTAATTCCTAATAAATAATATTAATAATAAAAATAAAAAAAAGAAAAATAGAAGATTAGGTTAAATTAGGGATGCCTTGTGGGGCATCACCTAAAGTAACCACTTCCTGTATTCCTGGGGCTTCAGTCCCTTGATAGTGCTTGAGGCGTTGTCCATTGACTTTGAATTGGTGCCCGTCCTTTAGTGATTGAATTGTAATGGCACCATGGGGAAAAACTTGAACTACTTGGAACGGGCCAGACCATCTAGATTTGAGTTTCCCTGGAAAGAGTTTCAACCTAGAATTAAACAACAACACAAGCTGCCCTGGGCAGAACTGTCGTGGCAGCAACTTCTTGTCATGCCACTTCTTAGTATTTTCCTTGTAGATCCTTGCATTGTCGTAGGCCATTGTCCGTATTTCATCTATCTCATTCAAATCTAACAGCCTTTTCTGGCCTGCCTTGTCCAAGTCCATGTTTACTGCCTTGATCACCCAATATGCCTTGTGTTCTATCTCGACAGGCAGATGACAGGTTTTCCCATAAATCAAACGGTATGGAGACATGCCCAATGGAGTCTTGAAAGCTGTTCTGTATGCCCATAGTGCATCATTCAGAAGTAAAGACCAATCTTTCCTAGTTGGTTTAACCATTTTTTCAAGAATGTTCTTCACTTCCCTATTGGATATCTCAGCCTGTCCATTGGTCTGTGGGTGGTATGCTGTCGCGATCCTGTGCTTGACACCATATTTTCTCAAGGCGACAGCAATTACCCTGTTATCAAAATGTCTCCCTTCATCACTGATAATCGCCCTAGGGATGCCAAATCTAGAAAAGATGTTTTTGTGCAAAAACTTTTGGACTGTTTTGGCATCATTCTTTTGAGTTGCGATTGCTTCTACCCACTTGGAGACATAATCTACTGCTAGGAGGATGTAAAGATTTCCACATGAAGATGGAAAAGGTCCCATAAAATCAATCCCCCAAACGTCGAAGATTTCGACTTCTAAAATATTCTGCAGTGGCATTTCGTTTCTCCTCGAGATGTTACCTGTCCGCTGGCACCTGTCACAGTTTTTGTAAAATTCTTGTGCGTCCTTATACAGTGTCGGCCAGTAGAACCCTGACTGCAGCACCTTGGCAGCAGTTTTATTGCCTCCTAAGTGTCCTCCATATTGTGAAGCATGACAGTGATGGAGAATGTCTTCTTGTTCTTCTTGTGGTATGCATCTCCTTATAACTTGATCTGCGCACATTTTGAAAAGAAGAGGTTCGTCCCAATAATAATGTTTAACATCATTTTGAAACCTCTTCCTGGCTTGATAAGTAAGATCAGAAGGTAATATTCCGCTAACTATAAAATTAACGAAATCAGCATACCAGGGAAGGTTAGAAGACTTACCTGCCGCCATGGCTGTCGCGACAGCTATTGCGGCAGCAAAGAGCTGCTCATCTGGGAAGGTCTCTAGTATGTGTGTCTCATCTAAAGGTAGACTCTGGCCCATCTCCAACCTCGACAAGTGATCTGCCACCTGATTTTTTGTCCCCTTTTTATCTTTTATCTCAAGGTTGAACTCTTGTAATAGTAAGATCCACCGTATCAACCTAGGCTTTGCATCCTTTTTTGCAAATAAATACTTGAGGGCAGAGTGGTCGGTGTGTATTATAACCTTCGTTCCAAGTATGTAAGAACGAAACTTGTCGATGGAGAACACCACAGCTAACAGCTCCTTTTCTGTGGTGGTATAATTCACTTGGGCATCATTCAATGTTTTGCTGGCATAATATATGACATGAAACAGCCTGTCCTTGCGCTGCCCAAGTGCTGCCCCGACAGCATAGTCACTAGCATCACACATAATTTCAAACGGTTGCGTCCAGTCTGGTGGCTGTACTATGGGGGCTGTCACTAGCTTTTCCTTCAGAACCTTGAATGCTTCAGTACATTCTTCATTAAAGTCAAAGGGTCGGTTCTGCTCTAAGAGATGACATAGGGGTTTCGTGATTTTTGAGAAATTGGCAATAAATCTCCTATAAAAACCAGCATGCCCTAAAAAACTCCTAATGCCCTTGACTGTGGTTGGCGGCGGCAGCTTCTCTATGACCTCTATTTTTGCCCTGTCGACTTCTATCCCACGGCAGCTAATCTTATGTCCTAAAACTATCCCTTCATCTACCATAAAATGGCATTTTTCCCAATTAAGAACAAGATTAGCTTTTTCACATCTTTCAAGTACCTTTTTAAGGTTGCCGAGGCAGCTCTCAAAATCGTTTCCAAAGACGGAAAAATCATCCATGAAGATTTCAAGGAAGTCTTCTACCATATCGGAAAATATAGCCATCATGCATCTTTGGAAGGTGGCAGGTGCGTTACATAGGCCGAACGGCATCCTCCTAAATGCATATGTTCCGTAGGGGCATGTGAAAGTCGTTTTCTCTTGGTCCTCTGGTGCAATAGCAATTTGATTATATCCTGAATAACCATCGAGAAAACAATAGTAAGGTTTACCTGCTAATCTATCAAGCATTTGATCAATAAAGGGTAAAGGAAAGTGGTCCTTTCGGGTAGCTTTGTTAAGCTTCCGATAGTCCATACAAACCCTCCAACCGGTCACAGTCCTGGTTGGGATTAACTCGTTGTTTTCGTTGGTTATCACGGTCATGCCTCCTTTCTTGGGGACACATTGCATCGGGCTTACCCATTTGCTGTCGGAGATGGCGTAAATAATACCAGCATCTAACCATTTAATTATTTCTTTACGCACTACCTCCTTCATTGCAAGGTTTAACCGCCTTTGGGCATCAATAGTCGGCTTATGATCTTCCTCTAGGAGGATTTTGTGCATACAGATTGCCGGACTAATGCCCTGAATGTCTGCTATCGTCCATCCTATCGCCCTTTTATGCTGCCTCAACATGTCGATCAGCTGTCGTTCCTGTTCCTGCGGCACCTTAGCAGAGATGATTACGGGCAGTGTGTCATCACAACCAAGATAAGCATATTTAAGCTGCCCTGGCAGGGGCTTAAGTTCTAAGACAGGTGGTTCAACAGTAGAGGGCTTTTGGATTAAATGGTTATCCGAAGTGTAATTCAAAGGTTCGAATAACTTACCTGGACGATGGTCTAACCAGTTTACCTCCTCATGACCTTCAGTATCAGATGTATCGGATTTAGAGGGGTCACTTTCGTCGGTGCTGTCGTCGTTGCTGTCGTCGTCACTGTCATGACAGGCTTGTAGGTGGTTGTCGCAGCAGTGACCAAATTTTATATCTCGGCAGCCCGACCTGATGCAGGGTTGATCAAAGGTCACCTCAATGATGGCCTTGCATTCCTCGTCCACATCGGCATGTTTCATTGCTTGGAGAACATTCAACTTAATTTCTTGATCATTCACGCGCATGGTGAGTTCTCCTTTCTCCACATCAATCAATGATCTTCCCGTGGCTAAGAAGGGTCGCCCTAGGATGACTGGTGCGTTCTCATCTGCCTCACAATCTAAAATAAGAAAGTCAGCAGGAAAAATAAGTTTATCCACTCTTACCAAGATATCTTCAATTTTTCCCTCGGGGTGAACGTAAGAGCGGTCGGCTAGCTGTAGGGTAACTGTCGTGGGCCGCGCCTTGCCAATACCCAGTTTCTGAAAAACAGATTTGGGCATTAGATTAACACTAGCACCAAGATCACAAAGTGCTTTACCCACAAATTTATCGCCGATTACGCAAGGTATGAGGAAGCTCCTCGGATCCTTCTTTTTCTGGGGTGGTTGCCGATGAAGAATACTCATGCAACCTTCTTGCATCCTTACCGTTTCAAATTCCCCAAGTTTAGATTTTTTTGACATGACATCCTTGAGAAATTTAGCATAACCGGGCATCTCCCTAACAGCATCTAACAACGGAATGTTAATATGAACCTGTTTAAAAATATCATAAATTTTTTTGAGTTGAGATTCATGCTTAGCTTGTTGTATCCGTTGAGGGAAGGGTGGTGGGGGACGATAATCAGCAATGCGTCCTTCCCACTGCATACGAATCTGAGGACGATAATCTTCTTTTTTCTCCTCTGTCGCTTCTGCTGTCGTGACAGGCTCATCGGCAGCAGTCTGTCTGTCACCTGTCGGGGCAGCTTTCTCGGCAGGTTTATCCAAGGCAGGTTCCTTTTCTGTATCAATTTCTTTTTCCGGCCCTGGTAGCTTTTTCCCACTCCTGGTAGTAATCGCCTTACATTGCTCATGTGGGGGCGGTCTAGCATTTTCAGTATTGCTAGGGAAACCTCCATTCTGCCTCGGTTTAATATGCTGCGACACCTGACCCATTTGTGTCTCTAGAGATTTCAAGGTGGCCTCATGGTTTGTCATTCTCATCTTAGTTTCATCCATAAAATTTTCCGTCTTCTTGACAAACTGATTAATATTATCCATATACGTGCCCGTCTGAGACATAAAGGTGGCCAGAGTCTGCTCCAATACACTACTCGTGGCAGGTGGTGGCTGCTGTTGTTGCTGAGGCGGCAGGTTCTGCGGCAGGTTCTGTGGCTGCGGCTGCTGTCGCGTCAACAATCTAGGACCCCCTGATTCTGATTATATGCTTGCGGATTTAGGGCATTGTTAGGGTTACTCCAGGAAAATTTGGGATCTTTCCTCCAATTAGGGTTGTAGTTGTTGGAATTGTAGTTTGGCTTGTAATTTCCAACATATTTTCCCTCTTCTATATTTATAGGGCACTCTTCACTACTATGATTTCCTTCACAAGTAGCACAAATTTCCTCGACAGCAAACCCTCGTACTTCCTCTTCACTCAATAAGTGTTTCATGGCTTTAGTAAGGAATGCTACCTGAGATTTCATAGTGTTGTCGGCCTCATAGTCTTTGACAGCAAGTACCCTTTTACTCCCTCTTCTAGCTGTCGGAAACTGCTCCTCATTCTTGGCTAGATTTTTCAGAACTTGCAATGCCTCGTCCGGATCTTTATCCAATAATAGTCCATTTGCTGCAGAATCAATGCGAATGCGAGTTTGTAAGTTAGCAGCATTGTAAAACTTAGTTACCTGATTCCAGACGGGGAATCCATGCATTGGGCAGTTCCGAAGAAGAGTAGTAAATCTGTCCCAGGCCTCGTGCATCGGCTCGTCATCTTCCTGTTGAAAAGTAGCAATCTCGTTACGTAATCGCTCAGATAAATGTGAAGGATTAAAACGAGATAAAAATTCACGAGTTAGATCTGCCCAAGTCATAATAGAACCCGGTGTAAGTTTATTCCACCAAGTTTTAGCTCTGTCCCTCAATGAATGGGGGAATAACCGAAGCCTCAGTATCTCCGGACTAACTCCTGGTAGCCTAAACGAACCACAGATCTCCTGGAACGTTTTGAGATGCTCTCTAGCATCTTCTGTTGCAGAGCCACTAAACTGCCCGCCGTTGTTGATCATACTAAACATGACAGGCTTAAGCTCGAAGTTGTCAACATCAATATCCGGCAGCGTGGTCTCCAGCTCTACATGATCGTTCAGCATGTAGTCACGACATGACCGTCGTCCACCTGCCTCAGGCGGGTCGCCGACAGGCGGTATGTCTCCTCCAGTAGGCTGGTTACGGGCCATCTGCTCTAGCTGTTCTTCAAGGTATTCGTTCCTGTCTAAAAGGTGGCGAATCTGTTTCTTGAGATTGAATGATCGTTCGATTTCCGGATCTAACTTATACTCAGGATCTTCGCCTCTTTTCGATCTGCGCATAAACAAGAGAACCTCGTGAAAAGTAAGAGTTGAAAACAAAAATAAAATAAAAGAAAAATTAAAAATAAAAACGAAAATAAAAAAATAAAAACAAACAGTGCAATAAAAGAAAGATATAGTTATGTTGCCAATCCCTGGCAACGGCGCCAAAAACTTGTTGCGTGTAAAATAGACTATCGCAATTGTAGTGCAAGTGTACACGACGCAAGTAGTAAAGTGATACTAAGTATCGGATATCGTCTCCACAGGGATTGGGCTAATGACTTCACCTTGATTTACTGCACGAAGTAAAAGAAATAGTTTAGAAGATTGTCACGAATAATCAAGTAAAAACGTAAATAAAAGGATTGAGAAATCAAGATAGAGAGAATGGGCCGGTATTGAATTGCTCCGTAGTGCAGGTATTGAATTGCTTAGGATCTCCAGTTCTGTCGTCGCTCCTGTCGCCGACAGCACCTGTCGCGGCGTCTGTCCGTTAGTTGTCGCGGCAGCAGACACTAACTCCGTACTTCAAGCTTGGCAAGAATCCCAGATCTGCATTGCCCTATCCCTAGGCACAAGTCTGTCGATGAACACGTCTTTGATGATACCTCCCGGCGTGAATCGAAGGATGAACACCGATGTGTATGAATTCTTCCTTAGCCACTTAACCTCGCCTTATCCCTAAGCACGAGATGGTTCAACTATAAACTAGAGAACGCGCTTTTATCTCTTTCGTATACTTAACTCTCCCGATGCTAAGTAAATAGATAACCTCACAATGCTCTCCCGATGCTCTTGCAAGATATTAAGACCAAGATAAAAGAACTTGAAGTTTATTTCATTGAACTTGAAAAATCCTAAAACAAAGCAACCCTTGCAACTACTTTACAAAACAACCCGTGGCCCTAGGGGGAATTTAGAACATGTCGGTGACGGGTGGACGGCAGTGGTTTGGTTTCGGTTATGGGGTAATCGGTTATGCCCTAGGTTTAATCTATGCCCTTTATATAAGCTTTGGGCTCAAGTTATCTAAGGTAACAAGGATTACAACTTTAATTTAAAGTAAGATTCTAATAAAGACTAAATTTCTAAAGACTCCTACTTTCCAGCCGCATCCTTGCTTTTAGGGATTTCCTCTCCTTTGAGCTTTGGCTTGACATATCTTTTGATCCGGGGCTTGGAAAAATATTCGGCTTCCACACGACAGACGAGCAGATTTTTCTCTATCTATCGAGGTCCACTTCACTTTTCCTCTTCATACATCTGCTGTCACCATGCTGTCACGATAGGTCCATGACAGATTCGTCTTCTTCAGCTGCTTGTCCATTTCAGCTTTCCTGCTTATCTGCCCTGCGCCTGCCTTCATCGTCAACCAATGCAGCTACCTGCAAAATACACCATCTTTTAGTAGAATCCGTGCCTTTTATATAATTGTGATGTTTTATTGAAAACTAACCTAAATGCAATGCAATGATGCTTGAATGCAGCAGAAATATGGGTTAAAAAGGGTGTAAATAATAGAACTTTTACACACTCAACACATCTCCCAAACATAACCACTTCTTGAGGTAATTTGTCTTGTCCTTCCCTCCTGGGGTTCTCTTGTTCCTTCAGGTGTTGTGTTGTTGGGTCCTTCAGCCTGCCATTTGGTCTTTCGCGATAGTTGTTGCCTTGGCCTGTCTCTATACTGATTTTGCAGCTCTTGCATCTGGGCATCCTTCATTTTCTTTTTCTAAGGGTTGTAGCACGTTTAACTTTATGCTCTGGTTGTCTACCCTCATGGTCATCCCCCATGTTCCACATCTATTAACGTTTTGACCGTGGCCAAGAATGGTCTCCCAAGGATCATAGGGGCTTTTTCATCGGCCTCACAGTCTAGGATGAGGAAATTAGCTGGAAGAATCAGGTTGCCCACCTTCACTAGGATGTCTTCAATTTTACCCTCCGGTTGTACAAACGAATGATCGACAAGTTTTAGCATGACAAAGGAATGTTTGGCTGGCCCAATTCCTAATTTATCGAAGACTGCTTTGGGCATTAGGTTGATGCTGGCTCCCAAGTCGCACAAGGCTTTTGTTTCGTGTTTGATGCCTATCCTGCATGGGATAACGAAGCTGCCCGGGTTTGTTTGCTTGGGCAACTGTTTGTTGTGCAGCATAGCCATGCACTCTTCTATTACAGCAACTGTTTCGAACTCTCTAATCCTCTTTCTTTTAGAAACTATGTCCCTGAGATGTTTGGCATAGTTTGGCAAATTCTGAATGGCTTCTATTAGAGGGATGTTTATGTGCACCTGTTTTAGAATGTTCAGGAATCTTATGAATTGGTGCCCTTGCTTTTGTTGCTTAAGTCTCTGGGGGAAAGCTGCTGGCAGGAGGATGTCCTCTATACGCTCCTTGCATGGGAACTTAATCTGTGGAGGATCATCTGCTTCAGAATCGTTGTTATGTTCAGCTGCCAGGGCAGCTGGTGTTGATGTTGCCGCAGTAGGCTGTTCTTTTTGTGTTGGGTGTGTTTCTATTTGTGTTTCCACCTTGCGTTCATCCAACTGCTTCCCACTTCTTGTAGATATGGCTTTCTTGTAAGTGGGTTTGGTTGTTTCCTCTATGTTGCTGGATGTTGCTCCCATTGTTCTACTGCTGAAGATCTTTGTGAACTGCCAAAATTAGGTCTTCGGGTTTTTATGGCAGTTTTCTGGTTGTTCATCTTCATCTGTGTCCTATCCATGAAAGACTCGGTTTTATCAATGAATTTATTAGTGCGAACAATAAAATCACTAGTTATAGAAATAAAAGTATGAAGAGTTGCTTCTAGTGAATTATTGTTTTACGGCTGCTGAGCCTGCTATCTGGACATGTTTTGTTGGTAGCCTCCCTGTTGCTGTTGAGAGTTTGCAGCAGTCTTTGGGTTGCTCCAGGAGAAGTTGGGATGGTTCTTCCATCCAGGTTTGTATGTGTTCTGGCAGGTCTGTTGTTCCTCTTGTATCCTCACATAAAGTTGGCAGATGCGGTGCAATTAGAGGAATCATGGTTGCCCCCACACTCGTCACAGAACGGCTCTACAACCTTTACCTCGTAGACTTTCCCAGTAGGTTTTACGATGCTCATGAATAGCTCTGTCATCTTGTCGAAACGGACATTGACAGATTATGAGGCTTCTACACCGTTTACAGTGGTTGGCCGCCAAACGCCACCTCGGCGGGCTGTTGGATACTTGTAGTCATTCTTGGCGGCTTGGTTCAGAATTCGCAGTGCCTCCTCTGGTGGTCTGTCAAGGATGATTCTATTGGCTAAGGCATCAATCATCATCTGTGTTGGGTAGTTCACCCCGTTGTAGAATAGTAATACATGTGTCCAAGCCGGAAGACCATGTAGCAGACAATTGTTCAGCATCTGTTGGTACCACTCCCATGCTTCATACATCGGCTCATCATCCCCTTTTCGGAAGGTTGTTATCTCGTTTCGTAGTCTATCTGTGACATTGGACGGGCTGAATCGATCCAGAAAATCCTTACACAGCTCCGTCCATGTGTTGAACGACCCTGCTGGCTGGTTGTTTAACCACTGTTTTTCCATATCCCTCAGTGAATAGGGAAATAGCCTCAGCCTCAATACGTTTTGATGGACCCCCTGTATTTTGAATGCTCTGCAGACGTTCAGGAATCCTCTCAAGTGCTGTCGAGCATCTTCTGTGGCAGTCCCTCCAAATTGCCCTAACGTGTTGATCATGTTAAACATAATGGGCTTCAACTCGAAGTGATCTGCCTCAATCTTAGGTTTTGTTACTGTCGGATCAAACCCTCTGAAGACATGTTCCAGATAATCTCTAGTGGTTCGAACATTCAGGGGCTGCTTGGGCGGAAGAGGGGGTTGCTGCCTTGGTGGATCTCGTTGTTCTCTGGGCGGCAAATCTTGTTGCCCTTCCCTGCCATTCGCGACATTGTTGGGAAGGTCCATGTTTACATTTTCTTTGTCTTTTTCCTCTTTGGTTTTCCCTACGCTTACTCTGATCTCCTTCTTGAGCCCTCTTGCTCTACGTTCGATATCGTCGTAGAAGAGAATTCCTCCTTTTGGATTCGCCCTGGTCATACACGAGCAAAGAAAACTGTAAATTTATTTTTTTTCGATTAAAAATAAAAAGTAAAGAAATAAAAGTGGAGAAATTAAAGACGAAATCTGGTGTTACCAATCCCCGGCAACGACGCCAAAAACTTGTAGAGCGATTAGGTGTTCTCTATTTATGAGTGCAAGTGCACACTCATGTCAAGTTATAGTATATAAGATATCGTCTCCCACATGGATTTGACGGCTTGCTTCGAATTTTTGTTCTTGCACAAGAAAAGTAAATGCACAAGTAAGGTGGTTGTTTGAGAAGAAAAGTAAAATAAAAACACAAGTAATAATAAAGGAAGTGATTAGATTGATAGAGAGGGCAATGTTATGATGTTGCTTAGTGTGAAACTGCGTTGAATAGGTCAAGTTGTTTTGCACTGCCACGATCTGCTGCCTTGGCGAATAATGGCAGATTGAGGCAATGGCAACTTTCGCTGCCACGGCGGAACTCTGCTCTTGCAACTTTTGTTATCCCGGAAGGTGAGATGAAGAGAAGTAACGGCGGCAAGTCTGGCAGATACTCCAAGTTCAGCGAAGCAATTCTGAAGTGATCCTACCTATGTCTAGGCTAGGACTCTGCTCCTGCGTGAAATAGGCAATACCTAGCAATCTCAGCGTAAACCTAACACAGGTAGTCAACGTTTGGTTGCTCCTTTTAGCCGCTGAAATTCTAACTTATGTCTAAGTCGAATTAGTCAACACCTCATCATGATAAGACCGTTCTTAATTCATTCGTGAGTTTGAAACTTTCGTGTCTGACAAATGGATTCTTCAACTGGAGTATTGGAACTAATTGAAGGAAGTGAAGCACGTGAATTAAGCAAACTAAGAGTATTTTATTGCAAAAACAAACTTGAAAACCTAAACAATCGTTCTCACAACTAATTACAACATAACCCAAACCCAAAGGGAGAATTAGAACATGTCGGCGGTAAGAAAACCTAAACTATGCCTAAGGAAAACCTAAGTTATCTTGAATTAGAATTGCAATGAGTATATATAGGCATTAGCTAGGTCTAGTCCTTCTTGAAGTAGAAGTCTTCAAAGTAGCTTTCCACATTAAATGTGACTTTAAACTCTGACTTCTTTGAGTTGAATGTGGACTTTATCATGTTGCCTTGTTCCGCAAGCAATCTCGAGATTTAACTTCGGCGGCTCTGCACGCTTCTACAGACGTCGAAAAATTGAGTGGACAACATCGATAGAATCAGGATTTTATATTCTACAAATTGCACTCTGATTCTCCAAGTCCATAGTCTGTTGTCTTGGGCGACAAGGTGGGAGGCGACAGCTACTCGGCAAGGTTGACAAGTTTCACCACTTAATAAAAAAATTTATTATTTTATTAATTTAAAATTAAGTGGTGAGTTGATCACACAAATGCAAATGGCCAAGAGGGGGTGAATTGACAATTAAAAATTTAGTATGAGGTATGAGTGAAAAATAAAAAGTGACACAAGTGCTTAGAGTGGTTCAAGTTCTCCAAATAAACTCTACATCCACTACCTTAGTTCCCACTAAGGATTTTCAACCAATCCACTACTTGAATTCTTCGCTTTTTCTTGGATGAGGAGGTAACCTTACAAATTGATTAAGCTTTCTACCCAAAGCTTAATCCACTCACTTTTACAAAGAGATGGATTTGGTAAACTCAAAAAATTCCTCTCAAAGGATAAATGTTTACCCAAATACAATTTCAAACACCCCAAACTCACAAAACAAGATAACAATAAAATCACTAGAGTTGTGTACAAGAATTTGACTATGAAGAGCACTAGGGTTTGGATTTTTGCTTTGATGTTGCTTGTAGGTTCAATAGTTGTTGCTTGGTCAATTGAAGCTTGTTTTTATACCCTTGCATTGAATTCTAGCCGTTTGGGTAGTTGGGATCATCAATAGAGCCGTTGGGAGCATTTTCCCGAAATAAATGCAGCTCTGCAGCCTACCGTATTGGTACTCGAAGAGGGCGTATCGATACCTGCATCAAAGAGGAAATAGTCGTTGTGTCTGAAAATAGAGCGTATCGATACGCATAGAAGGCGTACCGGTACGGTTTTAAGGGGCGTATCGGTACGGATGGCCGTATCGATACGGTGTTTACTCACCGGAATCCCAAGTCTAGTTTTCATAAAAAGCGTATCGGTACGGTATAACGGTCTTTTAAAAATTGGGAAACCAACCAACTGACAAGTAACGGTCGAAAAATTAAATGCTAAGATTTTTCAAAGATATGCTTATGGTATCGATACGGTTGCAAAGCGTATCGGTACGATTTCATTAAAAGAGTTGCTCAGATGAATATCGTATCGATACGGTTGCAAAGCGTATCGGTACGGTAAGTCCATTATAATTCCAGTGGCAAAAGCCCGTATCAATACGCATAAGGGTATCGATACGCCTAGGCGTTTTTGTATACTTTGGCTTGAAAATCAAAATTCCAGTGGCAAAAGAAGGTATCGATACTCCTAAGGGTATCGATACGCCTGGGCGTTTTTGTATAGTTTAGTTTTAAAATCATAGGAAAAGACTTAGAGAATTTTTCATATATTTAAGAGCTTGTCTTGAGAAATTATTTTGTTTAAAATACTTGTCAATTGTGAGACTTTAAAGAGTACTTAAAAATTTATTGTTTTGCAAATTGGTGCTTAAGTTTATATGTTATATCAAAATCAATTTTGGTTTCATAATCTCCCCCTTTTTGATATAACAAAACCAAAAATAAATTTTTAAGTTTTTGAAACTTTGAAAAGCTTTCTCCCCCTTAATTTAAGATAGATTTTCAAAAAAAATTGACTCTATGATCCTTCTCCCCCTTTTTGTTAGATCAAATATAAATACAAGGATAATAGCAACATAATAGCAACAATAATTCATTAAACTTAAAGCAATCATAAGAGTTCAAATGCATAAACTTCAAAGTAAACATAATAGTTCAAATGCATAAACTTTAAAGCAAACATCATAATCTAAACTTTAAAATCCTAAAATATAGATAATAGGCATAAAATTAGATCCTAAAAACAAGAGTGCAATAACAAAATATAAAATACTACATGCCATAAGATGATATGCATAAACTACTCGTCCCCCTCATCATCATCATCGTCTTCTTCCTCTTCATCTTCATCATCTTGAGAGGGTTGATTCCTTCGGTTGTGGTTGAGCCAAGCGCCATGGTTTCCATTTTCTTCTCCATACCTTTGACGCGATCTTCCAAAGATGTGAATCTAGTGTCCATCGCGGTAAACCCGGCTTCCATAGAAGTGAACTTCTCATTTAGGAAAGTCATAAGAGTGCCCATGGAAGAGGAATCAAACGGAGCACGGTGAGAGCTCGAAGAAGCACGAGAAGCATCGACCAGAGCATCTTGTGAAGGATCTTGAGTGGTACGAACCCATTCATTATCAACATAAGAGAAACCGGAACGAGCTAGAGAACGCTCATCTATGGGTAGGCCAAGGGTTTCGGGATAGTCATGGGAACAATCAATGCCAAGGGAATGAAATAGATAACTCAAAGTCGTAGCGAAGTAAAAGGATGTGACTTGTTTGGTGTGACGGTGTTAGACTAAATAGACAAGGTTGGCAAACATAATCTGACACAGATTTGGACGTTGACCTTCTCTAAAACACCTAAGCCAAAAATCATTTGTTTGACGAATAGTTGAAAATTTCCCTCCCGAATGACGAAAAAACCAAGAGACAAGAAGATGAAGGATACGGTCATGAGCATTTAAAACTTTTGTTGAGCCTAAAGGACCTGTACCTAAAGATTTCTCATCATCAATACCAATATCTTCAAAACCAAAGACATTACATAAAATTTTTTGATCAATTTGAAAGGTTTTGCCCATAACAGAAGATTCAATAGCTATGACATTCTCCCTAGCTTCATCATGAACACATACGGCATTTGAAAAGAATACGATGACTAGATTCCTATATAGGATAGGAGGAATGCTCAAAAAAAGTAAAAACTTCCATTTCTTAATTAAATATAGGTATTGGAATTTAAAACGGGCAGAACTTAAGAATGGGATTGACACAACACGTTCTTCCCTAAGGTTCATACCTTGAAAAAGTTTGTATCGTTCTATATCGCCATCATCGGGAAAACTTAATTGGATAATATAAGGAAGGTTAGGTGTGAGGTTACCCTCGACATCCTCATTAGGATCGGAAGTAGAACGATAACGCTTAGTTCTCTTTTTCGATGATGCCATAACCCTAAAAACACATCAACGAATATGTATGTAATTAACATCCTATTCAATCCAATAAATTCTAATAATTCAAGGTAATTTAAAAAGAAATTTAATTATAAAGATAGTCACAAGTCTGAAAAAAATAAAAAAAATAAAAAAATATATTCGAATGAAAATTTTTGATTTTTGAGAAAATTTTTATGAAAAAGTTGAAAACCATAAAATAAAAACATGTTTTGTACAAAATTTAAATTGAAACAATTATAAAAATCAAACGAAAAAAAAAAAAGAGTTTTATACCTTGAATCTTAGATTGGATGAATGAGGTGATGTGAATGCACAAGATTTGTTGACAAAGCTTAGCCTTGATGTAGAGATTAAAAACCCTCAAAGAATTTTTAAGATTGATGGTAAAAATTGATGGATTGAGGGGGTTTTTATAGGGTATTGCGGCTAGGGTTTTGGACAGAAAAGAGAGGTTTTTGTTTTTAAAGCTTTTTAACAATTGCAGCCCTAAATAGCCTCTCCGTCGAGGCCGTATCGATACGCTACACACGCGTATCGATACCCTTTAACCCTATTTTTTTATTCGTCATTACTACCGTAACGATACGCGTGCCCGTATTGATACGACTTGGCTTTGACTATTTCCCTTGACTTTAACCGTATCGATACGCGGGGTTGTATCGATACTCGTTCAGCTTCAAAGTTTCCCAGTTATGAACCCGTATCGATACGCTTCAGCCGTATCGATACCCCTTTACCAGATTAGGCATTTTGACAGATTTAAGTGCAAAAATCCAACTTGAAACGTCCCTAAATGCATGTACATGTCCTATGAACAAGTTTTAATGGCTAAACTTAATGCATACTCCCCCTAGCAACATGCATAGAAACAAAAAGAACAAAATTAACACAAGCATGAATCACAAACAATTTCAAGCAAATTTTTGACATTTTGGGACCTAAAAGGGGTCAAGAAAGGCTAGTTAAACCTAACTCTCTCCTAAGGGTCCAAAAGCGCTCTTTATCTAAAGGCTTTGTGAATATATCCGCTAATTGGTTCAAGGTGTCAACAAACTCTATAACAACATCATTTTTCAAAACATGATCTCTAATGAAATAATGTCTAATTTCTATGTGTTTAGTTCTAGAGTGTTGGATGGGATTCTTAGTGAGACAAATGGCACTAGTGTTGTCACACCTAAGGGGTATGGTTTCTATTTCAACACCATAATCTAAGAGTTGTTGCTTCATCCAAAGGACTTGAGCACAACAACTCCCTAAGGATATGTACTCCGCTTTGGTGGTAGATAAGGCTACGCTATTTTGTTTCTTAGAGAACCAAGATACGAGCATACTACCTAAGAATTGGCATGTCTCGGAAGTACTTTTCCTATCTATCTTACACCCCCCATAATCCGCATCCGAATAAGCATGAAGGCTAAAGGAGGAATTTTTAGGATACCAAAGGCCTAAGTTAGGTGTGTCTCTAAGGTATCTAAAAATTCTCTTAATGGCAACTAAGTGTGATTCTCTAGGACTAGCTTGAAACCTAGCACACAAGCAAACACTAAACATGATATTCGGTCTACTTGCGGTAAGGTAAAGCAAAGAACCTATCATGGATCTATAAAGCTTAGAATCAACACACTTACCTCCTTCATCTTTGTCAAGCTTTATGGAAGATCTCATAGGTGTGGCTTGAGGTTTTGCATTCTCCAAGCCGAACTTTTTGAGCATGTCATTCACGTACTTAGCTTGATTTATGAAGGTTCCATCTTTCCTTTGTTTGATTTGGAGTCCCAAAAAGAATGAGAGCTCCCTCATCATGCTCATCTCGAACTCACCTTTCATTAGCTTAGAAAATTCTTTACAATAACACTCATTAGTAGAACCAAAAATGATATCATCAACATAGATTTGTACTACTAAGATGTCATTGTTATATCTTTTTATGAAGAGTGTAGTGTCCACCTTTCCTTTTTCAAAACCCTTTTCAATTAAGAAATTTGAAAGTCTCTCATACCAAGCTCTAGGAGCTTGTTTTAAACCATAAAGAGCTTTTGTTAGTTTAAACACATGGTTTGGAAATTTTGAATCCTCAAAACCCGGTGGTTGTTCAACATACACTTCTTCATTTATAAAACCATTTAAAAAGGCACTTTTCACATCCATTTGAAAAAGCTTGAAATCATTATAACATGCAAATGCTAAAAGCATCCTAATGGCTTCCATCCTAGCTACGGGTGCATATGTCTCATCAAAATCAATTCTTTCTTCTTGGGTATAGCCTTGAGCAACAAGCCTAGCCTTGTTTCTCACTATATTACCACTTTCATCTAATTTATTCTTAAATACCCATTTAGTTCCTATAGTAGATTGATTAATAGGCCTTTCAACTAATGTTCAAACTTTACTTCTCTCAAATTGATTTAATTCCTCTTGCATGGCCAAAATCCAAAACTCATATTTTAAAGCTTCTTTAATATTTTTAGGCTCAATGCATGAAAGAAATGCAACATGGTTCATTAATTTGAGAGAGGATCTAGTAGTTACCCCCTTGGATAGATCACCCAAGATTTCACCACCTTTGACATAGTTGAACTCCCTTGGGTAAGACACCTCCTTTTCCTCAAGAGCCAAGTCCTTCAAGGCTTCAAGAGGTGGATCTTGTGTATCCTCATCTTTAGTTGGAACCTCATCCACCTTTGACGTTTGTCCTCCATCAATGGCATCAAGGATTCCTACATCATCATCATCACAAGATTCCTTCCTCGGAAGGGGGTTATCATCGAAAACAATATGTATAGACACTTCAACCACTAAAGTTCTTTTATTAAATACACGATAGGATTTAGAGTTTAAAGAATACCATAAGAAAATAGCTTCATCACTTTTAGCATCAAATTTACCTAAGTTTTCTTTACCATTATTCAAAACAAAACACTTGCAACCAAAAGGGTGAAAATAGCTAATGTTAGGCTTCTTAGATTTTAAAATCTCATAAGGTGTTTTCTTCAAAATTGGCCTAATCATTACTCGATTTATAATGTAGCAAGCGGTATTTGTGGTTTCCGCCCAAAAATATTTAGGTAAATTATTTTCGCAAAGCATGGTTCTAGCCATTTCTTCTAAAGTTCAATTTTTCCTCTCAACTACCCCATTTTGTTGAGGAGTGCGAGGTGCGGAAAAATTGTGGCTAATCCCATTTTCATTTAAAAACTCATCAAAACCTAGATTTTGAAATTCGGTTCCATGATCACTTCTAATGTGAGAAATTTTAAGTTCAAGATCATTTTGAGTTATTTTAGAAAATGTGATGAATTTTTCTAAAGCCTCATCTTTTGTACTTAAGAATAGAACCCAAGTAAACCTAGAATAGTCATCTACAAGCACAAAAGCATATGATTTACCACCCAAGCTCATTGTTCTATTAGGCCCAAAAAGATCCATATGAATCAATTGTAAACAACTACTAGTAGAGACATCATTAATAGATTTAAATGAAGTTCTATGTTGTTTACCCTTTGAAATGCATCACAAATTTTATCATTATAAAATTTAAGTTTGCGTAAACCTCTAACTAGATTAAGGGAAATTAATTTCTCTAAGACACTCGTGCTTGCATGTCCTAATTTTCTATGCCAAAGCAATGAGTCATGTTCATCATGTGCAACTAAGCATGTATGGGATGAATGGATGTCATCTAAATGCACCATGTAAATATTGCCTATTCTATGTCCTATGATCATTAGTTGATTTGTTTTAATGTTCACAATTTTGCAACCACTTTTATCAAATAAAACATTAAAACCCTTATCACATAATTGACTAATGCTCAATAGATTATGTTTAAGACCGTTGACATACAAAACATTTTCAATGAAAATAGAAGAGTGATTACCAATGGAGCCTATTCCTTCAATGTGTCCTTTGGAGTTGTCACCGAAAGTTACCACTCCACCACTCTTTGGCTTTAGTTCCACGAATCTACTCTTGTCACCGGTCATGTGTCTTGAGCATCCACTATCAAGGTATCATGAGTTTTGGCTTGAAGCTTTGGCCTTGTAGCAATGCTCCCCCTACAAACAAAGAAATTAGGCCTTGATTTTTGGTACCCAAATCATTTTGGGTACATGTGTGTTAGCCTTCAAAATTTTGGTTCCCTTAGGAATCCAAGAAGCAATAGATTCATATTATTAGAAATAATGAGTTCCTTAGGAACCCAAACACTCCTAACCTTTTGACCTCTAGATTGCTTATAATAATTTCTTTGTTTAGGAATAAAAGGTTTTCTTTTTACATATTGGGATTTAGAAGAGTTTCCTTTTTCAAAATGGTTTTTCCCAATAGCAATTGATGTTTTAAGATTATCCACTTCCTTTGTGTGATAATCTTGAAAATCAGAAAGAAGTTTTTCAAGTTCAACATTTTTCGTTTTAAGATCATTTGAAAGATTTACTAAAAACAAAACTTTCTTTTCCAATTCGGAGTTAGTTTTTGAAAATGTTTCATTTTGATTTTTCAAATCGAAAATGGTTTTCTTGTTTCACAAAATGGATTCTTTATATTTTCCTACTAACTCATCGTAAACCTCTTACAATTCATCATAAGCATCTTGAAGCTCATCAAAGGTAAAATCAAAATTAGATGAGTTAGGATTTACCTTTGGTTCATCATCAATGGCCATGAGACAAAGATTGGCCACTTCCTCATTCTCATTGAATGACTCATCGTCACTCCAAGTTGCTACTTGAGCTTTGAGCTTGTTCTTCTTCCCAAAGCTCTTCCTCTTCAATTGAGGACATTCGGAACGGATATGGTCGGGCTTTTGCATTCATAGCAAGTGATTTGGTCCTTCTCCTCTTCCTTACTCTTGTTTTTGAAGTCTCGTTTTCTAATGAACTCTCTCTCACGATTGGACTTCATGAAGCGAGTGAACCGTTTGGCTAACATGGCCATCTTCTCATCTTTATCTTCACTTGAATCGCTTTCATGATATGAAACCTTAAGAGCGATTCCAACCTTCTTCTTCTCAACATCCTTCTTCTCAACCATTTTCTTTTTCTTCTTCTCTTCCCTTCCTCATGATCTCATGGGTGAGTAGAGATCCAACAAGAGCATCAAGCTTGAGAGTCTTCAAATCTCGAGCTTCAATAATAGCTGTTCTCTTGCTATCCCATGACTCCGGAAGAGAATACAACAATTTCCTCACTAGTTTGTCTTCGGGGATGATCTCACTGAAACCCTTCTATCCGTTGACAATGACTGAGAATTGATCAAACATCTTGGAAACACTCTCATCGAGATCCGTTTTGAAATTTTCGTAGCTTAGATTGAGTAGCCCAATTTTTGTTTCCTTGACATCACTAGTTCCCTCATATGTTGTCTCGAGGGTGTCCCAAACCTCCTTGGCATTTTCGATCGAAGACGCCTTGGAGTAGATATACGGACCAAGTGCACAAAATATGATATGGAGAGCTTTATCATTCACTTGCATCCTTCTTCGTTCATCTTCCGTCATTTCGGCTTTTACTTTTGGGATAAGTCTTGACTCACTATCTCTCTTCATGGGAATGTATGGACCTTCTTCAACCACATCCCACACCATGTAGTCGGTGGACTTGATGAAGAGCCTCATCCTATTCTTCCAATATGGGTATTTATCCCCATTGAAGAATGGTGGCTTGGTGGTAGATTGGGACTCATAGAGGTTGGAGTTGGAGGTGGATGTCATTGCTTGACTAGTTGTTGATCAAACTCTCCTAGAATCGACTCTAGAGGGTTGTAATCCTTCCAATGAGTGTAGCTCTGATAGCAATTGTTGAGTTGATCACACAATTGCAAATGGCCAAGAGGGGGTGAATTGGCAATTAAAAATTTGGTAGGAGGTATGAGTGAAAAATAAAAAGTGACACAAGTGGTTATAGTGGTTCAAGTTCTCTAAATGAACTCTACATCCACTACCTTAGTTCCCACTAAGGATTTTCAACCAATTCACTACTTGAATTTTTCCCCTTTTCTTGGATGAGGAGGTAACCTTACAAATTGATTAAGCTTTCTACCCAAAGCTTAATCCACTCACTTTTACAAAGAGATGGATTTGGTAAACTCAATCAATTCCTCTCAAAGGATAAATGTTTACCCAAATACAATTTCAAACACCCCAAACTCACAAAACAAGATAACAATAAAATCACAGAGTTGGGTACAAGAATTTGACTATGAAGAGCACTAGGGTTTGGATTTTTGCTTTGATGTTGCTTATAGGTTCAATAGTTGTTGCTTGGTCAATTGAAGCTTGTTTTATACCCTTGCATTGAATTCTAGCCGTTTGGGTAGTTGGGATCATCAATAGAGCCGTTGGGAGCATTTTTCCCGCAATAAATACAGCTCTACAGCCTACCGTATCGGTACTCGAAGAGGGCGTATCGATACCTGCATCAAAGAGGAAAGTGTTGTTGTGTCTGAAAACAGAGTGTATCGATACGCATAGAAGGCGTACCGGTACGGTTTTAAGGGGCGTATCGATACGGATGGTCGTATCGATACAATGTTTACTCACTGGAATCCCAAGTTTGGTTTTCATAAAAACCGTATCGATACACATACCAAGCGTATCGGTACGGTATAACGGTCTTTTAAAAATTGGGAAACCAACCAACTGACAAGTAACGGTCGAAAAATTAAATGCTAAGATTTTTCAAAGATATGCTTATAGTATCGATACGGTTTCAAAGCGTATCGGTACGGTAAGTCCATTAAAATTCCAGTGGCAAAAGCCCATATCGATACGCATAAAGGTATCGATACGCCTGGGCGTTTTTGTATACTTTGGCTTGAAAATCAAAATTCCAGTGGCAAAAGAGGGTATCGATACTCCTAATGGTATCGATACGCCTGGGCGTTTTTGTATAGTTTAGCTTTAAAATTATAGGAAAAGACTTAGAGAATTTTTCATATATTTAAGAGCTTGTCTTAAGAAATTATTTTGTTTAAAATACTTGTCAATTGTGAGACTTTAAAGAGTACTTAAAAATTTATTGTTTTGCAAATTGGTCCTTAAGTTTATATGTTATATCAAAATCAATTTTGGTTTCACATTAAGACTAAATTAAAATAATGTGTAAATAACAGGGACTAAATGTGTATTTTTTAAATTTTTCCGTCAATTGACACGTGGCAGCTCCGTCACTCCACCGTTAGGTTTTTAACGGCGGTGGTCAAAATAGGTTTTTTATAAGTTCGGTGGTCTGATTGACATTTTTTATAGTTCGATGGTCCAAATAGGTATCCCAAATTTGTTTGGTGGTCAGTGGGGTAGTTTTCCCTATATAATAAAGGCTAAGTGTTATTTTTTCCCCTGAGTTCGACCCCAAAAATCAATTCAGTCCCTTGTTGAAAAACGCACCTAATTAGGTCATTCAGTTCGCAAATTGCATCAAATTGACCATTTGACTGACGTTGTTCGATACACTGCTGACGTGGCAGTCTACGATACTTATGTGGTGGTCCATGATGCTAACGTTGCAATACACGTGGGATGATGATGTGACAACAGAGGGGTTGAATTGGTTTTTTTCTCACCGAATTCTAGCACATAATTGAATTTTTGCCAAGTTCATGGCATAATTGATTTTAATTGAAAGTCTGATAACTTACTTAATATTTAAGTTTAAAAATAAGAATTTAAGAAATTATTAAAATTTTAAAATTTTTAAAATTGAGTAAATTGAGTAAATAATTTTTTTATACATTTCAAGTTAATTTAGTGGATATATAATTTTTTAAAATTTTAAGCTAATTTAATTGATTTGTTTAGTTTTTGAATAAAATTTGAGAAATAATTTGATTTTTTGAGTTGAAATTTTACAAGTAGAATATATAAAAAATCAATTAACAAATTGGTGTAAATATCCTTTGGGCCCCTAATAATTTGAAAATAAGCAAAGTGAAAACTTTCAAAAAAAATCAAAGTATTCTTCTATTCTTATAAAACATTCATAAACTTAATAAAAATAAATAAAATATTCAAAATATAAATTGAAAATAAAAACTAATATAAGAAATTAAAATGTATTAGAAATTATAAAATGTTTATAAAGTATTAAAAATTGAATACTTTCATCGAAAAACTCTTCAACTTCGTCAGTCTGAGTATTACCATTCGTTAAACAAATTTTCAGTGGAATCAACCTGGTATTAAAATAACAATAAAACTCAACTTTTTTCGCTTTTCTACATCAAAGTGAAGCTCATTATATTTGATGTAGAAAAGTGAAGGAGAATTTTGGTTTTATTACTACTCTAATATGAGTAAGGGTGTTTAAAAATATCTGATCTGATTTAATTATTCGTTGGTCCGATTCAAAAATTCATATATTTGATCTGATTTTTTCTTTTGGATCGGATATCCAATTCGATTTTAAAATTTTCCAGATCGGATACGGATCCCAATATTTCAAGTTTCGGATTATCCAAAAAATCAAAAATTCAAAATTTCATGAATATTAATCTTGTTATATTTAACAATTTGATGTTTGTTATACCCGAAAGTTAAAAAAATGAAATTTTCATAGATGTGTATCTTATTATATTTAGAAATTTGTTGTTTGTTATATTTGAAATTCCGAATTTTTCATAAATATGACCTTTAAATTTAAAAAATAATAGTTAAATCAAATTATATTTTCGGATAATCGGATATTCTAATATCCGATCTAAATATTCGAATATCTGGTTTTTCCAGATCGAATATGTATCATTATATCGTCGATCCAAAAAACTAGATATCTGATAAAACTAGATCAGATCTGATCTGATATCCGACAATAAACACCCCTAAATATAAGGATGATTCCATCGAAATATGTTCAAGGAATATTAGTACGCTTGGAATAATCAGAAACAGTTGAAGATTTTTTCGATGATTTATAAATATTTTTAAATTTTGTTTTTTTCTATATTTATTTTTTATATTTTTAATTTTATGTTTCTTGCTAAAATTGTTCAATTCAATATAGTATTTTTGATTTTTTAATATTTTATGGA
Organism: Hibiscus tridactylites; assembly: GCA_958450335.1. Lineage (NCBI taxonomy): Eukaryota > Viridiplantae > Streptophyta > Magnoliopsida > Malvales > Malvaceae > Hibiscus > Hibiscus tridactylites. The sequence goes on from OY288279.1 coordinate 76,310,620, forward strand.
TATTTAAATATTCATTAAATAATTTAAGATTTTAAAATTTTTTATTTTTTAGCTTAAAGATTAAGTAAGTTATTGAACTTTCAATTAAAATCAATTATGTTCCTGAACTCGGTAAAAAAATCAATTATGCTTTCGAAATATATTCAGCCCCTCTGCCACATCATCATCACACATGTATTGTCACATCAGCATCGTGGACCGCCACAACAGTACCATTAACTGTCACGTCAGCACTGTAACGATCAACGTCAGTCAAATGGTCAATTTGATGCAATTTACAAACTGGAGGGCCTAATTGAGTGTATTTTTCGGCGATGTGGTGAACTAATTTTTTGAGTCAAACTCGAAGGTAAAAATATCACTTTAGCCTATAAAAAACAATATTAATATAATATTTTATAAATTTAGAAAACAAACAAAACCGAGTCTGACTTTAGTTATCAATGTTAAAATTCAAACCTAAACTATATTTTTAAGGGTAAACTACATAGATGACCACTAAACTATGAGTTTGGTGTCAAAATGACTACTATATTATTTTTTCGGCAAATGCACCACACAACTATTTAAATGGTTCCATTTTAGCCACACGCTGTTAAAAAACGAAAAAGTTGATGGAACTGTTAAAAAAATTAGTATAAATACACATTTAGTCCTCTATATTTATACAATATATCAAATTAGTCCTAATTTTAATTTAATAAAATAAATTAATTATTCAATAAGATAGTCACACCCAATTGGAGGTGGGAAAATGTTAACATGAAGATTGCTTCCAAGGGGAATCGAACTTAAAACCTTAAAATAAATGGGGCAAGTGTTTGCCACTAGACTAAGCACTTTTTTGCGTTATGAGATACAATTTTTAATATATATTTAAATAGTATTAGTGCCCAGAAAAATTGAAAAAGAAAAAAAAATGTTGGGTGGATTTGAACTTGGAACATTAGAGTGAAAACCACACATTCTTACCACTAAACCAACCCTATTTTTATGATATGAAACCCTATTTTGCTTTGTTGATGGAGGCAGATTATGTTATAGTTGTAAATTTGAAATTTCCTTCTATCAAGTTTGCTGAAGGAGGATTAAGCTTTCTCTGCCCTTCTCTATTTTCATAAGAAAGCTCTGTTATCATTATGCTTGTTTATGTGTTTCTAATAAACACTAATCAGTTACTTCTCTAGCAACACAAGCCAGTGCAAGCATGAGAAGAGCTTTGTCACTTGCACTTCCTGCAGTTAATGACTTGGTGTAACTGATTAGGGGTCAAACTAAAACTCATTGAAATATTAATGGTGAAAATTTCTCTTCATATTTTCTATAACAATTTGAGAATGAGCTGCAAAATTCTAAAAACAGACTGAACTTACGAAACCGACTTAACCCGATGGGGACTCTGTAAGGTTGGAGAGTTGTATTATTTGTGTCCGTCTCATATCCGAATATGTGTATAGAAATATAATCTCGAAAACCTTCCACATAAACCATTGAAATCCCCAAGTTCATTTTCAAACAAGATTGATCAGAACCTAAAGACCAAATCATTGAAGCTACAGCAAACAACTCATAAATTCCTACCAAACTAAACAAGACATGTTTGTTGCGTTTGACATTATGCCATTGGTTGTACATTTTGTCTGTTTTCCATTAAGAGAATCCAGTGTCTTGAGCTGCCACATTAATAAAAAAGGCAGTAATAAGCTCTGCTTGTTTACACCAATATCATAAAATCGAACACTATTAATACTGCTTTCTCCTGTATTTTCTGACAATCTATTGAAGCATGTGAAAGTGAAATCTCAAATGTTTTTGTGGACAAAGGTTCTTGTTTTTAAGCATAGATGAGGCACTCCTCCTCGTACTGGATGAGACATTTCTTATGAAAATAGAGAAGGGCAGAGAAAGCTTAATCCTCCTTCAGCAACCTGATAGAAGGAAATTTCAAATTTACAACTATAACATAATCTGCCTCCATCAACAAAGTAAAATAGGATTTCATATCATAAAAATAGGGTTGGTTTAGTGATAAGCATGTGTGGTTTTCACTCTAATGTTCTAGGTTTGAATCTATCCAACATCATTTTCTCTTCTTCAATTTTTTTGGGCACTAATACTATTTAAATATATATCAAAGATTGTATCTTATAGCACAAAAAAGTGCTTGGTCTAGTGGCAAGCACTTGCCCTTTCCATTCGAAGGTTTTAGGTTCATTTTTTTTATAAAAAAATAGGTTAAAGTCGAGTTTTTATTAAAGGTGATGTTAGGTCATGTTGGATTTAAATTTAAGGTGAAAAATATTCCACTCGACCCGAGACTAATAATATAGTGGTGCATTTAAAGACAAGGACGGGAGTGGGTGGGTTTTTTTTCTTCTTCTTTCTAATTGGTGGTTGAAAAAATTAGTGAAATATAAATAATCACTTGGTTTAACGGATACAACTAGGATGGGCATTTCACCCGAGGAAAAAGGTTAATTTTTTTATAAAAAAAATAGGTTAAAGTCGAGTTTTTATTAAAGGTGATGTTAGGTCATGTTGGATTTAAATTTAGGGTGAAAAATATTTGACTCGATTCGAGACTAATAATATAAATTTTTCCTATATTTTTTAAGTATATTTATAATAATGTCCCATCTTTTTATTCTTTTATAATTAGGTTCGTAAAATTAATTTTTTATAATTAGAGCCTTAAAATTATTTTTTTACAATTAGGTTCATAAAATTAATTTTTTTAGACCGAGTTGAGGTACATAATTTTTGGGTTGGGTTTTTTAAGTATGAGGTTAGATTTGAGTTTAGTGTAATTATTTTCAAGTCAGGTTCGGATCGATAAAAAGCTCGACATGTGTCTTTCCCTAGATTAAACGCTAGGTTTTTTAAGTAAATTAGAGATTTGAATTCTAACATTGTAAATGAAAAAATCTGAGTTTAGAGAGTGCTCCCATAATGAGTTTCTACAAAAATCGTTTTGAATTAGTCGTCAATAATTAGATAATGTAATTAAAAAAATGAAAGAAACCGAGTGAAATGAAAGAAAAGGGTAAATGTAAATGGCCAATGCCAAAATGGGTCCCTTTGGCAATGAATGGCCGCAGTTTCTTTTATTACCTGTCTGTCCCCTCCCTCCAACTCCCACTAATCAGTGGAGGTTTTGGACAGGCGCGATAAGAGCGACCGCACAGGTAGGGATGTAAAAACAGGTAATCGGACGGGTTTCAGGTCGAGTACTGTCAGGTCGGGTAAAATCGGATACAGGTCATTTCAGGTCATTTTTTGTTTTGACTCGACTCGGGTCGGGTGCGGGTTCATTTCAGGTCGGGTCTATTTCAGGTCGGGTCCATTTCAGGTCGGGTCCATTTCAGGTCAGGTCCATTTCAGGTCGGGTCAAAACGGGTCGGGTCCGAAGCAGGTAATTGACAGGTTAATTCGGGTTCGGATACACTTCAGGTCGGGTCCATTTCAGGTCGGGTCCATTTCAGGTCGGGTCCGTTTCAGGTCGGGTCCGTTTCAGGCCGGGTCCATTTCAGGTTGGGTCCATTTCAGGTCGGGTTCATTTCAGGTCGGGTTCATTTCAGGTCGGGTGCATTTCAGGTCGGGTGCATTTCAGGTCAGGTAATTTCAGGTCGGGTAGTTTCAGGTCGGGTAATTCAGGTCAGGATATTTTCGGAACTGGAATTCGTATTGAGTTTGAGTTCAGTACAACCATATATGTAGTTGATAGACTTTAGGTTGGCCTCCGTCAATCGTCATTGGTTTTGAGTTAATTATTTAAAGTCATATCAAATTAAAATTATAAACATTGGAGTAATTAAAAAAAATAATGAAAATGGGTCAATTTGGACTGAAAAGGGGTCAATTTGGATTAAAAATAAACTTTCACAGATTATAATGAACAAAAATATCAAATTAAAATTATAAAACATTAGACAAATTTAAAAGAAAACAAGGAAAAGGGGTCAATTTGGAATAAAAATAAAGTTTTGGGGACTATAATGAACAAAAATGTCAAATTAAAAGTATAAAAATTATAGTAATTAAAAAAACAATAAGTAGAGGTCAATTTAGAATAAAAATAAAGTTTTAGGGTCTAGAATGAACAAATTTTCAAATTAAAATTATAAAACATGATGAATTAAAATATATACAAGGGTCAATACAGAATTAAAATAAAGTTAAAGGACTAGGATAAAGAAAATATTAAATTAAAATAATAAAACATTAGACAAATTAAAAAAAATGTTGGTCAGTTTTGAATAAAAATAAAGTTTTAGGTCTAGAATGATGAAAATATCAAATTAAAATTATAAAATATTGGACGGATTAAAAAAATAATGAATATGAGTTTAGGGTTCATACATTTATAGGTACATTTACATACATGCATTAGGGTTTAAGGTTTAGGGTAAAATTCATTAAGGGTTTAGGACTCATACATTGATAGCTACATATATACATACTTACATACATTAGGGTTTAAGGTTTAAGGTTTAGACTTTAGGGTGTAGTGAAAACTCATTAAGGGTTTAGGGTTATACATTGATAGATACAAACATATTTACATACATTAGGGTTTAAGGTTTAGAGTTTATGTTTTAAGGGTTTATGGTGTGGATTTAAGGGTTTAGGGTTTAGAATTTTATGAAAACTTCATTAAGTGTTTATGATTTAAGGTTTAGGTTTAGTGTTTAGTGTTTAAGGTTTAGGGAGAAATTCATTAAGGGTTTAGGGCTCATACATTGATAGCTACATATATACATACTTATATATATTAGGGTTTATGGTTTAATGTTTATGGTTTATGGTTTACGATTAATTGTCTAGAGTTTAGGGTGTAGTGAAAACTCATTAAGGGTTTAGGGTTTATGTATTGATAGATATAAATATACTTATATACATTAAGATTTAGGGTTTAGAGTTTATGATTTAGGGGTTTATGTTGTGGATTTAAGGGTTTAGGGTTTATGGAAAACTTCATTAAGGGTTTATGCGTTAGATATTGATAGGTATATACATACATACTTACATACATTAGGGATTAGGATTTAGGGTTTAGTGTTTAGAGTTTAAGGTAAAACTCATCAAGGGTTTAGAGTTCATACATTGATAGATATATACATACTTATATACATTATAGTTTAGAGTTTAGGGTTTAGGGTATATGATTTGATGAATTTAAAGTGTTGATAAATGTAAAATATTAACTATTAATTTTTTAAATCAATTTAAAGTGTTAAATAATATTTCTGTTAAATATACATATATAATCAATTTAATATATATGTACAAAAAATTGTATTTAAATATTCATTTCACGCTTCTAAGTTTTAAATTTTATTAAATAATTCAATATGCTTAGTACTAACTCATTTAATATAAATTATTTGTGATGTTAATAACTTAAATTTTATTAAATTAATAACTTGTGATGGATGAATTAAAAATAAATTATTTAAAATTTAAATCATTTTATTAATTATGATCATTAAATTAAAATTTTATTTAATTAAAAATTTTAATTAGGGGAGAAGTTAAAAATTAAAAATACTTTAGTTTTTAATTTAAGTGGGAAAGTTAAAAAATAAAAATACTTTAATTTTTCCTTTGGGGAAAGTTTGTAGCCAAATTGGGGGGGGGGTGAATTTCGGTAAAACAATTGGCGGGGGCGGGGGGAATTGATGGGGGGGGGGAATTTCGGTAAAATAATTGGCGGGGGCGGGTGGAATTGATTGGGGGGGGGGGGGGAGGGAGGCGCCAAATTGAATGAATATTGACGGGGTTTTGAATTGAATTTGTTATTTAAGGGTTAATTATCCTTTAGGCCCTTCCTTAATTAGATGCTTAGAGTTTAGATTATTTAAGTTTTAGTTTTTTTTTAGTGCTAATTTTTGGTATAGTTTCTTTAGATTTAATTAAACATGGTTGAACTAAAAGAAGGATGAGCATGTCACAACTCACATGTGTCCTCAAATTTTTGGTCTAATAACAATTTAGGTCTATATAAGTATAATTATTAGATAAACTATGTATTGTCCCTAAATTTTGAGTTTGAATACTTATTAAGTCCTTGTAATTTTGAAATTCAATATTTTAATTCCACCAAATGTTCAATATTGATTTCACCTTTGTATTGAAATAAAGTATTTTATGTGAGATAAACTATGTCTTTGCTATAAGATCTGAGAGCTAATATTATTACAAACAAACTTCTTGTATTTTATCAGTTCAGGTCAACAACAGGTCGGGTCACTTAACAGGTCGGGTTTAAAACAGGTCGGGTTCAAAACAGGTCGGGTTCAAAACAGGTCGGGTCCATTTCAGGTCGGGTCCATTTCAGGTCGGGTCCGTTTCAGGTCGGGTCCATTTCAGGTCGGGTTCATTTCAGGTCGGGTAAAATCGGATATCGGGTCAATTCAGTCGGGTAAATTCGGTTATCTGCCAGGTCGGCTTCGGGTTCGGGTTCGTTTCAGTCGGACGCAGGTCGGGTTTCAGGTCCACAGTAACAGGTCCAATTCGGGTTCGGGTCGTTTTCAATCGGACGCAGATCGGGTTCGGTTACTACAGTAACAGGTCAAATTCAGGTTCGGGTCAACAACAGTCGGTTACAGATCGGGTTCGGGTCATCAAATCTTCGGGTCAAATCAGGTTCTGACTCGAGCAGGTTTCAGTCGGGTTTCCAGGTCGAGTCAGCTTTTTACATCCCTACGCACAGGGCCCCCAGAGAGAAGGATCCCGAAAATAAGAAATTTAAATTAAATGAAATATTTGTAAAAATTATAAAATTATATATATATATAATTATATGTATATAAAAAATTATTTAAAACTTAAAACATGCAAAAAAGAATGATAATTTTGAATTGAAAATATTTGATATTTAGATGTTTATAAGTCAATTGTTTGTTGCTTAAGAGGATAATTTAATAATATTTTTTGTAATATTATTTGAAAAAATACTTATATCTCATATTGATTATAAATTAAGAGCCAAATTTTAATAAATTGCACAGGGTCCCCAAAATCTTTGAACCGCCCCTGCCACTAACAAACAAAACCAAACCAAACCAATTATACGGGACAGATTGTGGGCTATTCGAGTTTAATTCCGTCAAAATTCGATTAACACTCAATTTGATTGAGCTCGACTCGAACTTAAATTTTACTCGAGTTCTTAACAAGTCGAGTCGAGCTACTCAATACTCGACTCAAAAATCTCGTGAGCTACTCGAAAATATAATATACTAAATTTTTTAATTTAAAATTTAAATTCCTAAACATAAAACATAAACCCCAAATATAAGTACTAAACCCTAAAATCTAAATCCTAAATTCTAAACTCAATAGCCTAAACCTCTAAACCCTAAACTAACACTATAAACCCTAAAATTAACAAGCTTGTATAAACTACACAACTTGTGTATCAAAGTTTTTTTTTTTCAATTCCCCCATTTTTATGTCATTTTTAGTTTAAGGGTAAACTACTATTTTGGTCACTTTTGTTTTAATTTTCTTAGTTTAATCACTCGTCTTTAAGAAAGGTACAAACTGGTAACCTACGTTATTGATAAACTATAACGTAATCATTTATGTTATCCATAAATAAAAAATGATTATTGCGTTAATGTTGTAACATATTAACAAATAACCAATTTTTAATTTGACCTCTAAATTTTTAGTCAAAATATGATTATAATATGGAAAATACTTTGATGCACAAGCTGTGTAAACTTTAGTTTACACAAGCCCTTTAATTTTAGGGTTTAGGGTTTATGGTTTTAGGTTAGGGTTTAGGGGTTTAGTATGTAGGGTATATAATTTAAGGTTTATGGTTAGAATTTAGAGTTTAGAGTTTAGGGCTTAAGGTTTAGGGTTTAGGTTGCTAGGGTTTTTGATTTAGATTTTAAATTTTATAAAAGGATTGTGTAAAAAAAATTTACACAGCTTGTGCATCAAAATAAAACCCTTATAATATTCTTTATAATTTATATTAGCTTTATTTGGTAAATAGCGGTTTGAGCTAATATTAGAGGTTTGACTAGTTAAATCCGCTAATTTAGATGTTTTGTGAATAACGGATTGAGGTGAAACCTCTAATTTTTAAAAAAATTGGTTATAAGAACTTTTTAAAATTAGAGGTTTTGACATAAGGGTGCGTTTGGTTCACGGAATGTAAGATTACATTTGGGAATAAGATTTCCGGAATTTAACATTACTTGACACATTACTGGGAATGTGACATTACTTTGTTTGGTTTATTGTGTAGGAATGTAAGATTATTGTGTTTGGCTGGAGGTATATAAGGTTATCTGGAAGTAAAATTTACTAAATTGTCCATATGTTATATTTTCTTTTTAACATGTTAAACTTTCAATATTAACTTAAAAATACATGCACAGAAATTAATAGAATTATTTTTGTTACACTATCTAAAATTTGTAAAAATTATATATTTATCATATTTAATATAATTATTATATTAACTATTCTTTAAAAGAACCCAACAAGTGGTCTCAGTGAAAAATGGATGAAGTTCGTCCTAGAAGACTTGGGTTCAATCACTTTGTATATACTACCTTGTAATCACCTTTAGACTATTAAAAAAAACTATTTTATATTTACTTACCCTAGTTATCCTCTATTAAAATATTTTGTAAATTTTTAATGCTAGAAATTTAATATATTCAAAATTTTAATTTTTTTATTACTTGTGACATGTCAAGCAAATTAAAGTAAATAATAAAATAAATCTAAAAGTTGTATAATACTGATAAGAATTTATATAATAAGTTTAACCTACTAAAATATTTTACAAGGTCATAAACATAAAAATAAAATTAAAAACATCAACTCTAAACTTATTAATTTTTAAGCAATATGCTATCGCAACATATAACTTATAAACATCATAAATATAATATTAATAAAAATACATTAAATATTTGTAACACTGTTTAAATATTAAATTAATATTAAATAAAAATATTTAATTAATTTACACCACACACATTTAATCAACTAATTAAATTTTACAAAGGATTTATATGAACAAAATCTATTAACATAGGGGTAATATGGTCCAAAGGGGAGGGAATTAACAAATACATAAGAAATCCAAGGGAATCACATTCCCACCCTTTAATGAAAAACTGCTACTGTTGGGAATGTAAAATTACCCCTTTGAGGGAATGTTCTCCAACCAAATGTGGGTATGTGATTCCGGAAAAAGATCATTACCTAGGGGAATGATCTTTTCCACGAACCAAACGTCCACTAAGAGTTATAAAAATTATTCTACCCTTAATAATTATAAATATCTCCAAATAACTCATATTTTAACAATTTCTATTTTAATTATTCATTCTCAAATATTAACATTGTAACATATGCAAACTAATATTTTTTTATTTTTTCCTTTTTATTCTCACACATTTATATTTGTATTTAAATTCAATAATTAATTATATTATATTAAAATAATTATATAAATAATAAATTAATGTATAAATCATTCAAATATGTTTAGTAATATTATATTAAAAAAATTATTTTTTATAATCAAATTAATTAAACAAGAATCGAATATAATCATGTTCTCATATATCATTTTACTTGTTTAAATAATAAAACAGCTATAAGCTATCCACTAATTTTATCAAACACTTTTATACAATCAGCTAATACAATATGCTAGTCAAATCAACTAATGTAATTCGCTGTCAGTTATCAACTATTCGCTAATTGCCAAACTGAGCTATTGTAATTTAAAAAATAACTCTCAAATTATCTAAAATTTTGTATAAATTTATATTTTTTTAAAAAATTAAATAAATATATATAATTCTTAAAATTAAAAAAACTATATATAATTTTTAAGTTTCATATATACATATTCAAAAATAAAATCTCCCCATTCACACTTCAGAAGAGCTCGACGAAGACCCGCCTTCCATTCTATCCAAATCGGTGACTCACAAACTGAGTGGATCTAGCCGCTTATGCGTCCTCTTCTTCCTCTTGATTTTTTTTTAGTAAAATACATCACTATTTTATGATTAATATTTAGAATTTATAGCTCTTCCTTTTAATAATGTTTTCTCCGATATTTAAATTCGGGTTCTCTCTTTAAGAGAGTAATATATCTTGCCATTGCACATCACCCTCGTTGGTATTTTCTCTTGAATCCTTTGAAATTCATATATATATTAAAAAAAACAAAATAGCATGAGCGAAGCCACATGGGGGCTGGTAGGGGTCAGACCCCCGCGGTTCACCTTTACGGTTTATTCTTTTTAAATTTAACCTCGTAGAATTTTAAATTATAATTTATTTTACAGCTTGTATTAATATTATAAAACGACTGTTGTCTTATGAGAAAATGTGTACAAAAAATTAAGTTTTTTTTATTTGAAGTTGGTGAATCGAATCCTATTAATGACATTTTTTAATCTTTTATTCTTTTTAGGCTAAGGTGTAAGAAACCCTTGAACTTTTGGAAAAAATGAATTAAGCACTAAATTAAGCTCTTGAACCATGAAATTTAGTTAATTAAGCCTTTTGACCATTAAATATTGACAATTGTTTTCTTTAGATATTACTGGCACATGATGCACCACAATTCTATCATGTTACATTTACAGATTTCTTCAAAAAAATTATATTTTATTCGTTTTTAGAACTTTTAAACAATTTTTAAATAAAATAAAATTTTGAAAATGTCAAGTCGAGACACTGTGGCACAACGCACTGTACTAAAAAATCTAAAAAAGACTATCGAGATTTAATGGTCAAAACTGGTTCGAGGGCTTAATTGATTCAATTTCTTAGTTCAAGGGCTTAATTGGGTGCAAAAAAATTTAAGTGCTTAATTGATTTTTTTTAAAAGTTTAAAGACTTTTTATACCCTTAATTTTTTTTGACCCCCTTAACTTTTAATTCCTGGTTTCGCCCTTATAAAAACGAAAGATTATTTTTATCAAAGAATGAAAATAGCTACAATTATATTTTGTTTTTCTTGGATATTGTGGTTGAATTTTGTATTTCATAATATGAGGTTATTTATTTTTTTTATTCCATTATCTATGGTAGTTATTACACAACTAGAAGAAGTTGTCGGGACTGCACACCGACTTCAAGCAAATAATAGGGAAGTTGGTCTATTGTCATTTGTCATGATGACTTCATGGAATAAATAGTACTCATTGTATGTCACTTCTACAAAAATTATTGGTTACTCTATAATTTAATAGGAATTATCATATATCATGAAATAAAAAAACATCTTAAACCTTAAAATAAAAAACTCAACAACAATATCCTAAAATTTATCCCACAATTATATGTACATTATAGTAGTTTTTTATTTTAATACCATAAAAATATTTTATTTAGTAAATAAATATTCATTTTTTAAGATTCACCCAAAATAATACTCATTTTTAAATATATGTATTTGAGACGACATTATTGGGAGAGGCAGCCTCGCCCCCAAACATATACCGTAAGGCGAACATGCATATTACCAAAAAAAATTCTATACATATTTCTTAATATATATATATATATATTTAATATATTTTTATATTCTTAGAAAATTTTAAAGAATTTTCAAAATTATAGTTAAAAATATTAAAAAAAAAACTACTAAATTCATATTTGACTAAAATTTAAGGTTCAAATTATAAATAAACTCTTTTGTTGAGTTGATCACACAATTGCAAATGGCCGAGAGGGGATGAATTGGTGATAAAAATTTTGGTGGGTGAAAATATGGAAAAATAAAATTGTGACACAAAGCAATTAGAGTGGTTCAAGTTCTCCAAACGAACTCTACATCCACTACCTTAGTTCCCACTAAGGATTTTCAACCAATTCACAACTTGAATTCTTCTCTTTTTCTTGGATAAGGAGAGAACCTTACAATTTGATTAAGCTTTCTACCCAAAGCTTAATCCACTCATTTTTACAAGAGAAGTATTTGGTAAACTCTAAAAGTTTCTCTCAAAGGATGATTGTTTACCCGATTACAATTTCACACTCCCCAAACTCACAATAAAAGATTGCAATGAGAATATAAGAGTTGGGTATAAGAATTTGACTCTAAAGGTGCAAAGTTTGGATTTGAGTGCTTAGATGTTGCTTGTAGGTTCAATAGTTGTTTCTTGTTCAATTGAGACTTGTTTTTATACCCTTGCATTGAATTCTAGATGTTTGAGTAGTTGGGATCATCAATAGAGCCGTTGGGATGCAATTTCCTGTAATAAATGCAGCTCTGCTGCCTACCGTATCGGTACGGCTAGGGGGTATATCGATACATGTATCAAAGAGGAAATAGCCGTTGTGACTGAAAACATCGCGTATCGATACTCTTAGAGGGCGTACCGGTACAGTTTTTAAGGGGCGTATCGATACGGAATTTGCTCACCGGAATCCCAACTTTGGTTTTGATAAAAAGCATATTGATACGGCTACTTAGCGTATCGGTACGGTATAACGGTCATTTAAATTTTGGGATACCAACTAACTGACAAGCCAACGGTCGAAAATTAAATGCAAAGATCTTGCAAAGATAAGCAAATCGTATCGATACGGTTGCAAAGCGTATCGGTACGGTATCATTTAAAGAGCTGCCCAGATGAATATCGTATCGATGCGGGGTAATGTCGTATCGGTACACTATGATCTATTAAAATTTCAGTGACTAAAAACCGTATCAATACGCCTAAGGGTATCGATACGCCTGGGCGTTTTGCTGAAGTTTGGCTTGAAAATACATAAAAAGACTTAGTGGATTTTGAACATTTAAGAGGTTTTTGTCTTGAAGTATAGTTTGGTTCAAAAAGACTTGTCAATAGTGAGACTTTGAAGAGTACCTAAAAATTTATTGTTTTGCAAATTAGTCCATAAGTTTAGGTGTTATATGAAAATCAATTTTGGTTTCACAATCTACCCCTTTTTGATATAACAAAACCATATATAAATTTTTAAGTTTTTGAAACTTTTGAAAAGCTTTCTCCCTTTAATTTAAGATGGATTTTCAAAAACAATTATAAGTTTTCAAAAATATTCATCTACAATCCTCCTCCCCTTTTTGTTAGATCAAACATAAGCATAAAGATAATAGCAACAATAATATGATAAACTTCAAAGCAAACTTCAAATTAAAAACAACTTAATAGTTCAAAGCAAACATCAAAAGGAAAGGCAACATAATAATCCAAACTTAGATCCTAAAACATAGATAAAAGTCATAAAGTACTAAACATAGGTGCAAAAGCTAAAGAAGCTAAATGACATGAGATGATATGCAAAAAGTTACTCGTTCACATCATCATCATCTTCTTTGTCCTCTTCATCCTCATCGTCTCGAGTAGGTTGATTCCTCCTATTTTGGTTAAGTCAAGCACCACGGAAGGCGGTGAGAGAGACATCCATGAAGTTTTGTTGAAGAGCTATGGCTTTCATTTGATCCTCCAACGATGTGAAACGAGTGTCAAAGCCCTTAACATGATTTTCCAAAGAAGTGAATTGAGTGTCAATACCATTGACTCGATCTTCCAAGGATGTGAATCGAGTATTAATGGCAGCAAACCCGGCTTCCATGTTTGTGAACTTCATTGAGAAATGTCATTAAGTTGTCCATGGAGGAAGGCACAATCGGAGCTCGTTGAGAGCTTGAAGAGGCATGTGAAGCATCAACCGGAGCATCTTGTTGAGGAGCATGAGAGACACGAACCCATTCATTGTTAACATAGGAAAAGTGAGCACAAGATAGGGAATGCTCATCGATGGGTTGGCCAAAGGGTTCGGGATAATCATAGGAACAATCAATTTCAAGGGAATGGAATAGGTAACTCAACGCCGTAGAATAGTAAAATGATTTGACTTGGTTGGTGTGACGGTGTTGGGCTAGATAGACAAGGTCGACAAACATAATTTGACAAAAGTTTTGACGGTGACCCTCCCTAAAACACCTAAGCCAAAAATCACCAACTTGACGAATTGTGGAAAATTTCCCTCCCAATGGATGCAAAAACCAAGTAATGATAAGATGAAGAATGCGGTCATGGGCATTTAAGACTTTGACGGAACCTAAAGAACCTTGACCTAAGGACTTCTCATCATCAATTCCTACGTTTTTAAAACCAAAAGCCTTGCAAAGTACATTTTGATCAATTTTAAAGGTTTTGCCCATTACATGTGACTCAATTGCAATAACATGTTCTATAGCCTCATCATGAATACATATAGCATTTGAAAAGAAGATGATGACCAAGTTCCTATATAGAATGGGGGGAAGATTAAAAAAGTTGATAAATTTCCATTGCCAAATCAAAGGGAGGTATTGAAATTTAAAACGGACAGAGTTTAAAAATAGTAAAGATATAATACGTTCTTCCCTAAGAGTGAAACCTTGAAAGAGTTTGTAACGAGACATATCCGAAGGTTCGGGAAAACTACATTGGAGAATATAAGGGAGATTTGGTCTAGGGTTACTCTCTTCATCATCAATAGGATCAGTAGTGGCAAGGTGACGTCTAGCTCTCTTTTTCGGTGCCATAACCCTGAAAATACATAAAAAAAACGATTCAAATATGTATGCAATTAACATCTTATCCAAACCAATAAATTCTAATAGTTCAAGGTATTTTTAAAAGACAATTGTGTTGTTAAATATATATATATATATACATATGCTAGAAAGAGTTAAAAAAATTTAAAAGAAAAACAGATAAAAAATACGATGAGAAGATATATTCGAATGAAAAAAAAATATTTTTAAAATTTTTTGGTAAAAAGTTTGAAACCCATGTAATAAAAAGATGTTTTGTACAAAAACTAAGTTTAAACAATTATAAAAATCAAACGAAAATAAAAGAGAAAAGTTTTATACCTTGAATTATTAGATTGGATGAATGTGTTGATGTGAATGCACTATATTGTTGACAAAGCTTAGCTTTGATGTGGAGATCAAAAACCCTCAATGAATTTTTAAGTTTGATGGAAAAAATTGAAGGATTGAGGGGGTTTTTATAGAGGGGTGCGACTAGGGTTTGAAGAGAAAATAGAGGTTTTTAATTTTTGAAGTGTTTTGTAAAAACAACCCTAAATAAAACCTTCTATCGAGACCGTATCGGTACGCTTGTAGAGCGTATCGATACGCGTTTGCCCTAAATTTTTATTTGGCGTTATTACCGTATCGATACGCGGGACCGTATCGGTATGTTTTAACCTGCATTACTTCCCTTGACTTATCCGTATCGATACGCGGGGTCATATCGATACTCATTTAGCTTTTAAGATTTCCCTTTGATGAACCCGTATCGATACGCTTCAGCCGTATCGATACGCCTTTACTAGATAAGGCATTTTTGACAGATTTAAGTTAAAAAATCCAACTTTAAACGTCCCTAAATGCATGTGAATGACATATGAACAAGTTTTAATGGCTAAACTTAATGTATACTCCCCTAGCAACATGCATAGAAGCAAAAAGAGGCTAATTAACATAAGCATGAATGTCAACCAATTTCAAGCAAATTTTTTATAATTTGGGACCTAAGAATGGGTCAAGAAAGGCTAGTTAAACATAACTCTCTCCTAAGGTTCCAAAAACGCTCTTTATCTAAAGGTTTTGTGAATATATTCACTAATTGGTTCAAGGTATCAACATACTCTAGAACAACATCATTTTTCAACACATGGTCTCTAATGAAATGATGTCTAATTTCTATGTGTTTGGTCCTAGAGTGTTGGATGAGATTCTTAATGAGACAAATGGCACTAGTATTGTCACACTTAAGGGGTATAGTTTCTACTTTAACACCATAATCTAAGAGTTGTTTCATCCAAAGGACTTGAGCACAACAATTCCCTAAGGATATGTACTCCGCTTCGGTGGTAGACTACGCTATTTTGTTTCTTAGAGAACCAAGATACGAGCACACAACCTAAAAATTGGCATGTCTCGAAGGTACTTTTCCTATCTATCTTACACCCGCCATAATCCGCATTCGAATAAGCATGAAGGCTAAAGAAAGAATCTTTAGGATACCAAAGGCCTAAATTAGGTGTGTCTCTAAGGTATCTAAAAATTCTCTTAATGGAAACTAAGTGTTATTCTCTAGGACTAGCTTGAAACCTAGCACACAAGCAAACACTAAACATGATATCCGGTCTACTTGCGGTAAGGTAAAGCAAATAACCTATCATAGATCTATAAAGCTTAGAATCAACACACTTACCTCTTTCATCTTTGTCAAGCTTTATGGAAGAGCTCATAGGTGTGGCTTGAGGCTTTACATTCTCCAAGCCGAACATTTTGAGCATATCGTTCACATACTTAGCTTGATTTATGAAGGTGTCATCTTTCCTTTGTTTGATTTGGAGTCTCAAAAAGAATGAGAGCTCCCCCATCATGCTCATCTCGAACTCACCTTGCATTAGCTTAGAAAATTCTTTGCAATAACATTCATTGGTGGAGCCAAAAATGATATCATCAACATAGATTTGTACTACTAAGATGTCATTATTATATCTTTTTATGAAAACTGTAGTGTCCACCTTACCTTTTTCAAAACCCTTTTCAATTAAAAAGTTTGAAAGTCTTTCATGCCAAGCTCTAAGAGCTTGTTTTAAACCATAAATAGCTTTAGTTATTTTGAACACATGATTTGGAAATTTTGAATCCTCAAATCCCGGTGGTTGTTCAACATACACTTCTTCATTTATAAAACCGTTTAGAAAAGCACTTTTCACATCCATTTGAAAAAGCATAAAATCATTGTAACATGCAAATGCCAAAAGCATCCTAATGACTTCCATCCTAGCTACGGGTGCATATGTTTTATCAAAATCAATTCCTTCTTCTTGAGTATAGCCTTGAGCAACAAGCCTAGCCTTGTTTCTCACTATATTACCATTTTCATCTAGTTTATTCCTAAAGACCCATTTAGTTCCTATAGTAGATTGATTACTAGGCCTTTCAACTAATGTCCAAACTTTACTTCTCTCAAATTGATTTAATTTCTCTTGCATGACCAAAATCCAAAAATCATCTTTTAATGCTTCTTTGATATTTTTAGGCTCAATGCATGAAAGAAATGCAACATGGTTCATTAATTTGAGAGAGGATCTAGTAGTTACCCCCTTAGATGGATCACCCAAGATTTCACCACCTTTGACATAGTTGAACTCCCTTGGGTAAGATACCTCCTTTTCCTCAAGAGCCAAATCCTTCGAGGCTTCAAGAGGTGGATCTTGTGCATCTTCATCTTTAGTTGGAGTCTCATCCACCTTTGACGTTTGTCCTCCATCAATGGCATCAAGAATCCCTATATCATCATCATCACAAGATTCCTTCCTCGAAAGGAGGTTATCATCGAAAACAACATGTATAGACTCTTCCACTACTAAAGTTCTTTTATTAAATACACGATAGGCTTTAGAGTTTAAAGAATACCCCAAGAAAATAGCTTCATCAATTTTAGCATCAAATTTACCAAAGTTGTCTTTTCCATTATTTAAAACAAAACACTTGCAACCAAATGGATGAAAATAGCTAATGTTAGGCTTTTTAGATTTTAGGATCTCATATGGTGTTTTCTTCAAAATTGGCCTACTCATTGCACGATTTATAACGTAGCAAGCGGTATTTGTAGCTTTCGCCCAAAAATATTTAGGTAAATTATTTTCACAAAGCATGGTTCTAGCTATTTCTTCTAAAGTTTGATTTTCCTCTAAACTACCCTATTTTTTGAGGAGTTCGAGGTGCGGAAAAATTATGGCTAATCACATTTTCATTTAAAAACTCTTCAAAACCTAGATTTTGAAATTCGGTTCCATGATCACTTCTAATGTGAGAAATTTTAAGTTCAAGACCATTTTGAGTTATTTTAGAAAATGTGATGAATTTTTTTAAAGCCTCATCTTTTATACTTAAGAATAGAACCCAAGTAAACCTAGAATAGTCATCAACAAGTACAAAGGCATACGATTTACCACCCAAGCTCATAGTTCTAATAGGCCCAAAAAGATCCATATGAATCAATTGTAAACATCTACTAGTAGAGACATCATTAATGGATTTAAATGAAGTTCTATGTTGTTTACCCTTAGAGCATGCATCACAAATTTTATCATTAGAGAACTTAAGTTTGGGTAAACCTCTAACTAGATTAAGGGAAATCAACTTTTATAAAACACTCATGCTAGCATGTCCTAATTTTCTATGCCAAAGCCATGAGTCATGTTTATCATGTGCAACTAAACATGTATGAGATGTATGGATGTCATCTAAATGCACCATGTAAATATTGCCTATTCTATGCCCTATGAGCATCAATTGATTTGTTTTAATGTTCACAATTTTGCATCCACTTTTATCAAATAAAACATTAAAACCCTTATCACATAATTGACTAATGCTCAATAAATTGTGTTTATGACTATTGACATACAAAACATTTTCAATGAAAATAGAAGAGTGATTACCAATGGAGGCTATTCCTTCAATGTTGCCTTTGGAGTTGTCACCGAAAGTTACCACTCCACCACTCTTTGACTTTAGTTCCACGAATCTACTCTTGTCACCGGTCATATGTCTTGAGCATCCACTATCAAGGTACCATGAGTTTTGGCTTGAAGTTTTGGCCTTGTAGCAATGCTCCCCTTACAAACAAAGAAATTAGGCCTTGATTTTTGGTACCCAAATCATTTTGGGTCCATGTGTGTTAGCCCTCAAAACCTTGGTTCCCTTAAGAATCCAAGAAGCAATAGCATTCATGTTATTAGAAATAATGAGTTCCTTAGGAAACCAAACACTCCTAATCCTTTGACCTCTAGATTGCTTAGGAAAATTATTTTGTTTAGGAACAAAAGTTTTCTTTTTACATATTGGGATTTAGAAGATTTTTCATTTTCAAAATGGTTTTTCCCAATAGCAATAGATGTTTTAAAATTATCCACTTCCTTTGTGTGATAATCTTGGAAATCGGAAAGAATTTTTTTCAAGATCAAAGTTTTTCTTTTTAAGATCATTTGAAAGATTTACTAAGTACAAAACCTTCTTTTTCCAATTCCGAGTTAGTTTTTGAAATAGATTCATTTTGAGTTTTTAAATCGAAAATGTTTTTCTTGTTTCTCAAAATAGACTCCTTATAATTTCCAACTAACTCATCATAAACCTCTTCATAAAGCGAGTGAATCGTTTGACCAACATGGCCATCTCCTCATCTTCATCTTCACTAGAATTTCTTTCATGATATGAAGCTTTAAGAGCGATTCCAATCTTCTTCTTCTTCACAACATCCTTCTTCTCAACCTTCTTCTCCTCTATTTTCTTTTCTTCTTCTCTTCCCTTCTTCATGATTTCATGGGTGAGTAAAGATCCAACAAGAGCATCTAGCTTGAGAGTCTTCAAATCTCGAGCTTCAATAATAGCCGTTCTCTTGCTATCCCATGATTCCGGAAGAGAGTACAACAATTTTCTCACTAGCTTGTCTTCGGAGATGATCTCACCGAAACCCTTCAACCCATTGACTATGACCGAGAATCGATCAAACATCTTGGAAACACTCTCATCGGGATCCATTTTGAAATTTTCGTAGCTTAGATTGAGTAGCCCGATTTTTTTTCCTTGACGTCACTAGTTCCCTCATATGTTATCTCGAGGGTGTCCCAAACTTCCTTGGCATTCTCGATCGAATACACCTTGGAGTAGATATCTGGACCAAGCGCACAAAAGATGACATGAAGAGCTTTATCATTTACTTGCATCATTCTTCGATCATCTTCGGCCATTTCGGCCTTGACCTTTGGAACAAGTCTTTCTTCACCTTCTCTCTTCATCAGTATGAATGGACCTTCTTCAACCACATCCCACACCATGTAGTCGGTAGACTTGATGACGAGCCTCATTCTATTCTTCCAATATGGGTTGTTATCCCCATTGAAGAATTGTGGCTTTGTGGTAGATTGTGACTCGTAGATGTTGGAATTTGAGGTGGATGCTATTGCTTGAATAGTTGTTGATCAAACTCTCCTAGAATCGACTCAAGAGGGTTGTAATCCTTCCAATGAGTGTAGCTCTGATACCAATTGTTGAGTTGATCACACAATTGTAAATGGCCAAGAGGGGGTGAATTGGCGATAAAAATTTTGGTGGGTGAAAATATGTAAAAATAAAATTGTGACACAAAGCAATTAGAGTGGTTCAAGTTCTCCAAATGAACTCTACATTCACTATCTTAGTTCCCACTAAGGATTTTCAACCAATTCACTACTTGAATTCTTCCCCTTTTCTTGGATAAGGAGGGAACCTTACAATTTGATTAAGCTTTCTACCCAAAGCTTAATCCACTCACTTTTACAAGAGAAGTATTTGGTAAACTCTAAAAGTTCCTCTCAAAGGATGATTGTTTACTCAATTACGATTTCACACTCCCCAAACTCACAATAAAATATTACAATGAGAATACAAGAGTTGGGTACAAGAATTTGACTTTAAAGGTGCAAAGTTTGGATTTGAGTGCTTTGATGTTGCTTGTAGGTTCAATAGTTGTTTCTTGTTCAATTGAGACTTGTTTTTATACCCTTGCATTGAATTCTAGTCGTTTGGGTAGTTGGGATCATCAATAGAGTCGTTGGGATGCAATTTCACGCAATAAATGCAGCTCTACTGCCTACTGTATCGGTACGGCTAGGGGGCGTACCGGTACATGTATCAAAGAGGAAAGAGTCGTTGTGACTAAAAACATCGCGTATCGATACACTTAGAGGGCATACCGGTACGGTTTTTAAGAGGCATATCGATACAGAAGAGCGTATCGATACGGAATTTGCTCACTGGAATCCCAACTTTGGTTTTGATAAAGAGCGTATCGATACAACTACTGAGCGTATCGGTACGGTATAACGGTCATTTAAATTTTGGGATACCAACTAACTGACAAGCCAACGGTCGAAAATTAAATGCAAAGATTTTACAAAGATAAGCAAATCGTATCGATACGGTTGCAAAGCGTATCGATATGGTATCATTTAAAGAGTTGTCCAGATGAATATCGTATCGATACGGGGTAATAGCGTATCGGTACGCTATGATCTATTAAAATTGCAGTGACTAAAAACCGTATCGATACGCCTAAGGGTATCGATACACCTGGCGTTTTGCTGAAGTTTGGCTTGAAAATACATAAAAAAACCTAGTGGATTTTGAACATTTAAGAGGGTTTTGTCTTGAAGTATAGTTTGGTTCAAAAAGACTTGTCAATAGTGAGACTTTGAATAGTACTTAAAAATTTATTGTTTTACAAATTAGTCCATAAATTTTGGTGTTATATCAAAATCAATTTTGGTTTCACACTTTTTTTATTAACGTGTCACGCCACCAATATAACAAGAGATAACGTCCAAATAGCCATTTTATAATTATCGATAACGTATGTGACTACATCGCATTTTATCAATAATGTTGATGATCACTTTGTAGCTTCTTAAAGCTGAGTGATCAAAATAAAAAATTGAAATAAAGGGACACAAAAGGATAGTTTATCCGTAGTTTAATTATATTACGTGACATTATAACATGTCTAAAAGAAAATAGTGCATAATATAAATATGATGTGACAATATGTGTAAAAAATTGCATAATATAAATATGATGCGATAATTCATTAAAAAAATATGATGTGATCATATGTGTAGAAGAAAATATTGCATAATATAAATACTTTATAAAAAATTTATTTAATGAGTGACAATAAGTGCAGGGGTGAAGCCAATAATTATAAAGGGGTAATAGAAAATTAAAAGAATTTAGTGGCTAAAATATAGTTTATCATCGCTTCGATATATAATTTTATAAATTTAAAAATACGATTTTTATATTTTAGTTTTAAAATATAATCTAACCTGAAAAAACTTAAAAGAACTTTTACTTAGGGGAGGTGAAAGGTTTTTTTTTTTTTTTGCTCCTAATGAATCTAGAACCCACAATCAGGGCGGAGCCAGGATCGAATATTGACAGGGATCAAAATATTAAATTTAAAAAATACAAGGGCTTGTTATGTATTTAAACTTAAAATTCATGAGGGAAGACATAATTTGACTAATATTTAGACGTATAAAGACCTAAATTGTTATTGGACCAAGAATTTCGAGGATACATGTTCATTCTTCTTTAGTTCAGCCTAAAGGTGTAAATGAACAAAGTGTCAAACGAATTGTTAGTGAACCGTTCGTATAACGTTCGTTTATTAAGCTACATAAACGAGTATGAACAATTTTTTATGTCCATTTAATAAACGAACGAACATGAACAGAGGTGTATTTCGCTCATTTATGTTCACGAACAAGCTCGTTTATTTGGTTTTCTTTTTCCTTTTATTAAAAACCTTACCAGGAAAACTCATTGGGACAAAACCTCGGTTAAGGGAAAAAAGTGCAACACGTATTTACTCCCCTCATGAAAACATCACATAAGATCTTTGAATCTTCATAATTCAATCTTGAATATTATTTTTCTAAAGATCGTGAGTGATGAAACTTTTGAGTAATATGTTCCATGATGTATCCACCTTTCGATTGAGATATACATCTTGCATTATCTCTACACAAGATAGCTTTGTGAAAGTAAATCGCATATCTTCTGGATATGTTGGGTCAATAGTCTTAGCCAAACACATTTCTTGTTTGCCTCGTGCATAATAATTATTTTTTCAAGATTTGAGGAGGCATCGACGAATATTTGAAGATCTAAAGGTTGACCTTTGTATATCCATAGATATTTCTTGACCAACTAATATATGGTGCTTCAAGACCAAGAAAATATATTGTTATCTTTATTCACATCCAACAACCTTACAATTATTGGATACTCAATAGATATGCTTTATCCATATTGAATCTTCTTTATGATTCTTTCAGCTTATGTCCATTCGTAGACAAAAATGCATATTTAAGTGCTCGATCTTTAGGTGATACAAAACCACATCTCAAGATTCTTTTTCTCAAATACTTTCAACAAATGCTTTGAAAGTTTTTCATGAGTTTCCAATTTGAAGCTATTCAAAAGTTCTAATGATGTTCGAATTATCATAATGAATCTTGATCAAAAATCCTTTATAAAATACATAAGAAAATCTGATCATTCTTATAGTATTGTCTCAATTAGTACTCACTAAGGCGAAAATACCAAATGCGCCAAAATATTCAATGAGACATGTCTAAATAAATTTACTTAGAAATTTTCAAATGCTTCTAGCATTTTAAATCCTTCAATGATAAACAGGGATCCACAAAATAATTAGACACATATAAAATATTTTATAACTGCCAAAGTAATTGCATCCACTATGAAGTAATTAAAACTCTTCATAAATCATAATTCAAGTCGTATTTACGACTACTTATTTGGGCCTCACTTGCATTACATCTTTAGGTGTTTAGACTGTTGATCAAAATACTTCTCTTTTAGAAGTTCAAAACGTCTTTCTACATTTGCTAATTCAATATATGTACTTCTAGATAGATTTCTATACAAGATCCTCAGTTTCTTTCTTTACTTTTATAGAAGTATTCTATGTAAAATTGTTTGCAAAATCGTTGTCGACAACTTTTCAATTTTCTGGTTCCATTCTCGTAGTGACATAACTCATCGAGATCTCTTTAAGATTTCAATCTTTATTTCAGGTACCTGAAACTCTTTAAGAGTTTTATTATTAGTTATGTCTTGGATCTCTTTAGGAGCACCCGCCTCCAATATATGACCATTTCATATTACTTTTCATTTACGAGAATTTTGATCATTGTAACCATTTCAACTATCATGCTTTAGGCATGATTTATATCATCTCGCTCTAACATGTAATTTAAACTTAGAGCATTTCAACTGGTATATGAGACTTAATTACTCTCATTAGGTCTTGAAACTCTTTAAGAGTTTTATTATTAGTTATGTCTTGGGTCTCTTTAGGAGCACTCGCCTCCAATATATGACCATCTCATATTACTTTTCATTTACGAGAATTTTGATCATTGGAACCATTTCAACTATCATGCTTTAGGCATGATTTATATCATCTCGCTCTAACATGTAATTTAAACTTAGAGCATTTCAGCTGATATATGAGACTTAATTACTCTCATTAGGTCAGTAAATATGTATGACAGTTGACATGTAATAACATGAATTATCTTATGAACTTCTAGTTCATATATGAGGATCTAGATAATGATAATTCATTTTCTTCTATCCAGCTGATTATTATCTCCCCTTAATGTTGAGAAAATCATGTCATAAATGATTCTCCAAATAATGTTTAAGAATTTAAACATAAAAGGAGATTCATACTCAATATATATTCTCAACCCTTTTTATTTACCCATTTTGTACGTTGTGGTGGAGCAATTCAACAATATATCACACATTCAAAAATTATAAAATGGGAAATGTATGGCTTCTGACCAAAAACCAATCATAACGGGGAGTTTATTATAACGCGTTGGCTTGATGCGTATAAGTGCTTCTGTATGGAAATACCATATAAATAATAATTGTTTTTCTCTCATAGTTTAGCTATTAAAGAGGAGGCATCCAATAGAAATTTTGCTAAACTATATTTTTCATAATTAATAATATCAACTGATATAGCCTAAAATATAAACCCACTAGCTTTTGCAAGACGAATAATCTAACTACGTAATTTGAATCTTTTTATAATCAATCTCACAAACTTCTGGTTGTAAGTTGATAAAACAATGTAGATGCATCAAATAAAATCATATAAAACTTTTCACATTTGCGGATATATAGACCCATATTTCATTTAAATATGCAAGACATGCAGTCTCAACTTTAGTATAAGAACTTCAAGTTCTTTTGGTAAGTGAGATCTTAATCATTTCCTTTGAGAACAAGCAACACAAAAACTTCGTGTTCTTTCAATAAGTGGAATTTAATCAATTTCTTTGAGAACAAGCACCACAAAAAACTTTAGGGTCTTTCAATAAATGTGCATATAAATCTCAATAGCTTTCGCATAATTATTGATCAAGATGGTCTAACCGATCATACCAACTATATACAAGTGTGTATACACATTTCAAAATTTCGTAAACTTCGGGTTTAGCATAACACATGATTCAATCTCACTCGTACATGTCAAGTACGACCATCAAAATTGTTCCTTTGAATATGAATATCTTTATCTCTTTCAGAGCTTTCAATGAAAATTATCTTTTGGTAGCAATATATAGCTCTTCTAGAGCTTTCAACTGACCTTTTGAGTACCGAACTTATATTTACATTGGCTTATTTCAAATGCCAATTGATAACATATGTTATCTATAATTCCCAAAAGGATATTTTGCGAACTCGTATTGCTCTCTTAAAATTTCCACTTTTAGTGGTGATGATATTATTACCATTAGCGGTAATTATTGCAATATTCGTAATTCTGCTCTTTTCATAATGTGCTTTCTCTCAAGAATTTATTGCTCTTCTAGAGTATCAATATTTTCAGTACTTTGAGATATGTACTCATATTATTCTCTTGCATTTAAATGGGAAAATATATCTTATGCTTATGTTGAGCATAAATCGTCACCATAGGTTGTATTTGACAAGTAATCATGTTAAACAAAATAAATAAATATCATAATATATAAATATAAATATAAATATAAAATTTAAATAATTAATGTGTGTAAAGTAAATTAACATAAAGAAAAATAAATAAAAAGATAAATAATTTTCTTCAAAGTTATGAGAATAATTAGAAGATGATATATTCCCTTCGAGGGTTATAAGAAAATCAACAACGTCCAAATTAGTTGGACCAATAATGTCCAAATAAAGCTGGATCAATATCATCTTCGTCATTTTTCGCAAACAAAATTTGCTTATATTTTCTTCCCTTTATGATTCAATGATTGTTAATTTTTCAACGTACGAGACTAATGGTTTATAACATTGCATTGGTAATAAAAAGGATTTTACTTCATTATAATGATCTTTATCACTCTTGTCATCCTTATAACCTCACTACCGGTGGGTAGAAGTATCCTTAAAATGACCATATTTTCCATGTCTATATTCATGGTTTCAATTATGACCACAACTTCTAATGTGACTTTTATTCTTTCCATAATATAATCTCACATTCACTTCAGGGAATGGAGTAGAGCCAGTGGGCCTTTAAAACCTTTTTTCACATATCCTTACCACAAAGAACAAAGATTTAATCATCGTATGCGACATTGTTAAACCAATCCATAAGGTCCTTTAAAAACCTCCTTTGAGACTAATAGCCTCGCAGAACAGGATGTCTAGCCAATACACTTAGATTATATCGAAGTTATGTTACCAATTAAATAGTGATTTACCATGTTTGCATTCTCTTCAGGGAATGAAACGGATTCAATAATTGCATGGAATGAACATCATGCTTGCAATCACTTCAGGGAATGCCTCATCATTGATAATCACATGGAATAAACATCATGCTTGCATTCATTTTAAGGAATGCCTCCCACAAAATTTTTGTCAAGATGAATTTTTGTAATCTGACATTGGGAGAAGTCTACAGTTGAGTTTTTCAATGTATACGAAATATTAATTTTGAGCAAAGTCACCATGATTTATTGCATTTTAAAATAATAATATAAAAAATAAAAATAAAACCACAATTTACCGATATTGATTTTTCTCTCGAGGACAATGGAGACATAGTGTAGAGCGTTTAAGTTGTGTTTTCAATAAAATAGCTTTACATTAAATGTTTACTCCTTTTGACTTGAATATGGACTCTTTGGATGTTGTCTTCTTCAACAAGTAAAGATAAGTACTCCTACTTATCAATCTTCAATCAGCTCTTCAGGCCGCTACAGGCTTCATATAATTGCAAGAATGGGCTCATTGGGCTCAGGGAATTGCCCTTTTCCAATCGCTACCCATCTTGACTTAGTCGGTTTAACTCCTGCCTGAGCGGCAGTCGGCGAAAATACTATTGCGGCGACGTCCTTGGCGGCAACTTGAACTGCTTCAGTACAGCTTCTTTTGCTCACTGCTTTCCTGTCCTCTCCTCCTCTACATAGTTATAGCACCTGAAAATGAAAACTAAACTAAAACAATATCTTTTCTTAACCAAACATAGAATATTCAATAAAAGCGTGATAAAAGAATAAATATTGTTATTATGCATGCAATGCACCTAAATATGTCTAAATTAACTTGAGAACAACAATAATAAGGGCATGAATGTGTACAAAATATAGAACTTGTGGACACTCTACACATAGTAAATGACCGAAATAGCTTCTCATAATCCCTTTATATCACGTCTCTTTCCAAACCATTTAAACACATGTAAAACTCAAAACACGATTGAAAATACAAAATCTCATAATTATAATAATCGTGAATAAATACCAATGTTCAAATATAAGCTAAGAAATAAAGAATTTTTCTTTTGAAAATAAAAAAAATAAAAAACGTGACCTTTGATTTAGTGGACGGCGAATCAAGATTTAAGGGGTGCATTCAAGCCAAAATCTTTGCAATCAAACATTGGTCCGCATTCTTTTTGTCGTAGATCATAAAATTGTAGTCACCAATATGAAATTGAAATTCTTTCGAGGAATCACCAATAAGAATCACGAATCGAGCGAGATCGTGCTTCAAAATCCATGGCTCGTTCAAACCTTCAAAACATGCCACCATCTTCGGTTCAATGTAGGATCAAAAATTTTCCAGTAACTTCTTAGGGATTTGAACAAAAAGCACCAAAATCTTTCGAGCAACCATTGATTTTTCAAAAATTAAAGATCAAGAGAGAAAAATAAACGATAATTAAAATATAATTGAGGAGAAGAACTTATCTCTAATTCATGCTAGAATCAACTTCTTTTCGGCAACTCTTTTAGGATTTGAACGACAAACACCTCAGTTGGTTAGAGTCTCGTGTTGATAACGTGTTAGAAATAAAATAACGAAGAACAAATAACAAGAATAAAAGATCTAAGAGATGGGAGAAAGAGGGAGATTCGTATTATTCTCAAAAAATTAGAATTTTGTACAATGCCTTCATCTATTTATAAGCATAAGAAGTACATAATACATTAAACTCTACTTAATAGAGATAATATTCCTAATAATAAATAAATCAAACTCCTTAGATAAAGTTCTCATCATGATAGACATCCACATAGATAAATATTCATAACAAATAATATATTATTATAAAAACTAAAAAACTAATTTTCACAAAACCCCCCAAAATTTACAACCCCCAATCCACCAAAACATTAAATTCTTACCTATCCCTAAATCATAAATCCTAAACGTTAAAATCATAAACTCATTAGCAGCCAAAATGGATGGATTTAGGTTTAAGCTTTTGGGTTTTTTTTGTAAATTTTCAAAATTTTAAATTTTTTAAAATTATATTTTTAGTTTTTATAATAATATATTATTTGTTTATATATTTTAATATTATTTGTTTATGAATAAAATTTTAGGGTTTAAGGTTTATAGTTTAGGGTTAGGGTTTAAAATTTTTTTAAATTTTGGGGGTTTTTAAAATTTTGGGGTTTTGAAAATTAGTGTATTAGTTTTTATAATAATATATTTATATATTTATATATTTCATATTATTTATAATATATTTATATTAATTATATAGAATAAAGTTATTTATATGATAAATTACAGTTTGAAATATATATTACTTATGCTGAAAATAAAATATAGATGTTAAATTGAGTTAGTGGTTAGGAGGTTGTCTTTGATTTTAGAGGTTTCAGGTTCAAATTTCATTGAGTGCATGATTTTTCATATTTTCCTCTAGGAAAACAACATCGTTTTGGTCTAGCATCTACATCATCATGACGTTAAGGAGTTAATGTCGCGGTGGTATAAACGAGTCGAAAAATAAAGTTTGGTAGAAATTTTGGACCAATTGAAAGGTTGGTGGTAAAAACGGGTCACATCCAATAGTTTGGTGGTACCTGATATAGTTCACCCTATATTTAATAAACTCTCATATTTTTTAATTTGAATAATTATTTTTACAGGGACCAAATTGTTATTAAACTAAAATTATCGAATAATAAAATTTTATAATAGAAGAAGGGGTCGGGGCCCAAGGGGAGCTCCGCCCCTGCCTACAATCTAGAAGAGGAGAATGTGTCAACTAAGAGCTTTTAACTAATTGTTCTAAAGATTGTTGACCCAATAACGTTATGTATTGTTACACATTATTAATTTTTATAAATTTTAAATAAATATTAAAATTCTCATAAACTTTTTTTTATGAAAGCTAAAGTGATTACAAGTAGTATCTGTTCTAAATATACTCTCAATCATTTAACAATAAACACTCAATCACCCTGCTGCAGCAACTGGTGCTCGAACCCGTGATCTCTAGAAACAATTGTTCACTTAACCACTGAGGCAAGTTGGTTCGTACAAAATTCTTATAAACTCAATATAAAATTAATCATATTTTAAAATAAATTTAGAAGTTAGAGTTAACAACTCTTCTGTCTTTTGGTAATAGATGAAAGTTTCAAAGTCCTTGAAATGAATTAAAAGACGGGTTTTTTGCGCTGAACAATGTAAGAAGACTTCACCGACTGCGGACTAAGATTTTGCGGCTTTTTATTTATTTTTAATATCTTAAACCTTAAAATGCCAATTTTTTAATAAATTTAAAAGCTTTTCTAAGACATTTCAGATTTTGTTTACATTTTTTCACCGTTTCATACGACCATGAAATGAATACAGTTCCTTTTTGTAGATTCGGATAACAAATACTTTATTTATCTGAAATTAGGTTTGATAAATAACATAAAAATTTCAAATTCAATGAAAAGAAAACAAAAAAACAAAAAATTAGAGGTAAGATGAAAGAGATTGAAGATAAAAAGATGAGAGGTTATTCGACTCAAATTTTAATTTTATTTTAAAATATGATTAATTGTATATCAAGTATTGAGAATTTTAATGTTTATTTGAAAGTCATTAAAAATTCAGTAGTATGTACCGTTCGTTCTAGACTCATTCATTTGATTGTTATTTTTTTTGAACTTAAAATTTTAAAAGGGTTAAACTAATAATTTTATCATTCAAGAAAGAATGATGAGAGAATTTGTTTACATTTTAATTAATATTTTTTAATCCTTAAATACTTAATTTCTTAAATAGAGATTTTTATTTATTTAATTTAAAATTTATATCTAGATATGAAAAGATGAAAAAAAAACTTTTATAGTTATCTATATTCAATCAAAAAATTTATTTTTAATTTTTTTCAATTGAATTATTATGATTAACTTGCAATAAAAACCAATCAAAGATTTAATATTAATAGAGACAAATTCCAACTAAATCAAATAAAATTAATTTCTTACCCAGTAGACATTATCATTAACCATGGTGTCAAAAATTTACCAACCAAACCAACCAAGTAAATGTTTAAACTACCCATTTATTTAACCTAATTTAATTAATATAAAAATGCATTTAATGAGCATTAACACAAGTGATCTATAAAACAGTAGTGTTTGAACATCTTATTATTAGTTTTGTTGATTCCTAAAATAAGTAGACACTGAACGTGAGAGGTGGAGATGAGGAACAAGGTGGTTGATGGTGATTTTAGACGGTTCACCCCGGTTGATTTGGGGCGGAGAGCCGAAAACAGTGTAGTGGCCAGAATAAAAAGTAGAAAGATGGGAGAGGTGAGAGGCAAGATACCCCTTTCGTCCAACCTTTCCCTTCTCTCTAGTTCTCAAAGGTATTTATAACCCCTGGTTTGCTAGTGGTATGGAACCACGCCTAGTAACAACTCTAAATTGGGTCAACAAAGTTAGGCTCAATTCTCAAGTAATAGACTTTGCAGTTTCCAAACCCTTGGTATCTCTGATGTCAAGAGCTCTAAAATTGACCCTCAGTGGTTTCGCGCTTGGCAACTCCGGAAGCGACCCCATAGTGGCAACTCCTTCTGAGTAAGTAACATCGGAGGCTAGGATATCAGAGCCTTACACGGTCAGAAGCTACAATGCCTCGCAGAACCACTACCAACCTATGTGACCGGACTATAAAGCCTATTACTTGGGAACTGAGCCTAACCATGTTGACCCATCAATAGTTGTCACTAGGCCTGACTTCATCCCACTAGCAAACCATGTGTTATAAATACCCTTGAGAACCAACGAGAAAGAAGAGACTAGATAAAGGGGTAGCTTCTTTAGTCATCTTCCCCACCTCACTTGTTCGGTGTCTACTCATTTTAGGCATCATTAATTGGTACGGTGAACGTGGAGATCCTTCTGACCAACGGAATCAGCCGTGATAGTTTTTCTACTTTTAGCTATTTTGGCCTTCATCTTGCATTTTTCTCGGTGATACTTTTAACACGCCGAATCTTTGCGACTGACGATGCGGGTAACGCGTCCTCTTCGTGTATTTGAGTTGAAAATGTTGCAGGATTTGAAAGCTACAGTGGGTACTTTTGCCTTGCG
Organism: Hibiscus tridactylites; assembly: GCA_958450335.1. Lineage (NCBI taxonomy): Eukaryota > Viridiplantae > Streptophyta > Magnoliopsida > Malvales > Malvaceae > Hibiscus > Hibiscus tridactylites. The sequence continues at coordinate 76,342,141 of OY288279.1, forward strand.
TGTTGGGTGGCATGATGTCCTTGTGTGGGAGCCGAATAGAGTGGGTAAGTTTACGGTTAAGGATTTGGTTGCCCTCATGAGTTCTTTTGGTTTAGTGGATGATGGATTGGAAGCTTTTCAAGTATGGAAGGTGTTGGTTCCACCAAAAATATAATGCTTCTTGTGGATTGTTAAAATGCAAAGGTTGCCAACTTTGGTTATGCTTTGTTCATATGGTATAAGTTTTGGCGACACTTCGTTCGTATGTGTGTTGTATGGGGAGGGTGAGGATGATTTGAACCATATCTTGTATACTTGTGTTGTGGCTTGAGGGATTTGGTTGCTATTTTTCTAATGGTGGAGTGTTGATATGGTTTGGCCACGATTGTTGGGTGAGTTCTTAACACAATGTTTTCATGGTTGTTTTAGTGGGTTGGGGAGGCTTTGGTGGTTAGCGGGTTGTGCATCGGTTCTTTGGACATTGTGGCTAGCTTGTAATGAGGGCATGTTTAATGGTAACCGAATGCAGGTTGCTGATATTTTCTTTTTGGTGAAGCTTCGTTCCTTATTTTGGGTCAAAGCGGCGTCTTCGAATTTGATTGTTGAAGAGTCGAAATGGTGGACTTGCCCTTGGTCGTGCCTTCCGCAAGATAGGCGAACTATGAGTCGTCATGGTATCGTTTGGTGTCCTTCTTTGCATGGGGTCTTGAATATTAACGTTGATGGATTCGCGAGGGGTAAGCTGGGTCCCCCAAGATGTGGGGGGTATTACAGAATGCGGAAGGCTGTATTCTCGCCTTGTTTTCTAAACCCTTGGGGATCCTCGACTCGAACGAGGCGGAGCTTTGTTCTATGGTTATTGTGTTAGAATTATTGGTGCAATCAGGCTTTCAATTGTGTCCTTCACTTGTTGTAGAGTCCGACTTCGTTGTTGCCACATCTTAGGTGTTGTCTTATGAGGGTCGACCTTGGAAACTTGTGCATTGTTTTCGGCGTTTCGATGAGTCTTGTTTGGCCCTGGCATGTGATTGTGTTCACTAGGTTTATAGAGAGGCGAATAGTGTGGCGGATGCCTTGGCCAAGGGTGGGGTGGATCGAGTTAGTTGTTTTATAGAGGGCTTCGATGTAGGGAGCAAATAGAGGAGCAATTGTGGCCTGTGAGTGCCATGTTAGGTGGTGCTGGGTTTTTGTTCTCAGTGTGGCAAGTTGAGTGTTGTCTTCCTTGGGTGGTTGTGTATGCTTGGCTTGCGTGCTGGTTGGCTTTTTCATTTTGTGCCTTTGGTGTTGATTATCTCGATATTTGTTCTTTACATTATTGTTAGCATTCTTTTTCTCCAACTAGGTTTAGGGGTTTTTAATGAGGCTCACAATGATTTTTATATGTATGATTGCCTAATAAAATCATATTTGTTTGATAAAAAAAGAGACCGTCGAACAAGACGGTGTTCATGACGACGAAATCCCTTTTAGAGAATTGTTCAGAGAAGAGAGAAGTTGGCAAGCCTAGTTTTATCGGTTGGAACGATAAGACAAAAGCCTAAAACTCTCCTCAATTTATTCAAGACCTATTTAGGCGTGAGAAGAAGATATAGCTGGTATCTACTATTGAAGCCTTCAAAGCGCATCGAGGTCAGTTAGTTTGTTTGAGGCCTCTGGGAAAGTAGATGGTTTGGTCGTCTATGATTCTATTTCTCCCAATATCACTAAAGTTTTTCAACAGAGCCTGTCAAAATGGAGAAAAAAAAAGCAGAGAAGATGGCCTCAGAAACCATCAAAATCATCTTGACAGGCAAAAGCTCCGTAAGCAGCCAAGCCTAGCGTGCAGGAGAAACACGTTGGGCTCAAGTTTTCCTTCATTTTGTAATACTTTTATATGCATAGATAGCATTAACCATAATAGGTGGTTTGATATTTAGACATCTCCAGAGCAGATGTCAGCCATTATAAATGTATAATTTTTTGATGAAACGGTAACCTCCTCTGTCGTGTTGCTATTGTGTGCATGTAAAAAAAAATATTAAGGTTATATGACACTCAAGCAGAAGAATGAAAGAATGAGCATTACTTGAACTCTTCGCACTGCTCCTCTTGTAAGCATTTTCTTCTGCAAACTATTAGGTAATGCGGAAATCTCGTATTATTTAAAGCACCCTATGAACTTGGTACAATCCTAGAGGAGTTTGCTTGAAATGTCTTATGATTGCTTGAATGAATGTTTGAAATGTTGAATTGTTGAGTGCTTAAATAATAGAATAATTGAATGTATAGATGAATTTATGTATGTAAGTACCAATGCCAACTAGCAATCACTCGCATTCCTCCAGCACTTCAATACACAACCACGTGCTTACATCACCATCCTCCAATATTTTTACTCCACCAAGCATTTAAGATGTCCTCGGCATTGCGTTTCTCCAACGGGACCAAAGTTGCATGTATCCATTTGTGATATGACAATACCGACTCTACAAGGACGCAGAGAATTGATCGCCTCCGCCCATTCAATGCCTCTAAAATTGTGTTTTTCTCCTAGGGCGTCAAGATGCATACATTTTTGTGTCTCAGATGACACATGATCTAAAAAAATGTGGATATTTACCATAGTAGAGGAATGCCTCCAACTCATTCAATGCCTCTGGCATTGCAATTCTCCATAGGGTGCAGAGATGCCTATGTTCATTTGTGTTTATTAATAGCACCGGCTCTACAAGAAATAGAGAACACATCCACCTGCGCAATAACCCTCATCGTTGTTGCTTTAAAAAGTGAAAGATGATTATACTCATTTTTGCTATGAAAACACCAACTCTACAAGGGTATAAATATTTGCCCCAGCAGAGGATTGCCTCTAACTCACTTAATGTTATTCGCGTTGTTGTTTGACAAGAGCGAAGATGTGTGTACTCATTTGTGCTATGGTAACACCAGCTCTACAAGGGTACAAATGATTACGCGTATTCCTCAGCCTCAAATGGCTCTCACATCTCGAACCACACGAGATACATATTCACTCCCTCGATGATTTCTCAGGGTCGAGTCATTTGCTTACATATTCACTCCCTTGATGATTTCTTAGGGTCGAGTCATCTGCTTACTTATTAACTCCTCTGATGGTTTACCAGGGCCGATTTATTTGCTATATAATCACCCCCTAATGATTTCCTAGGGTCGAGTAATTTGCTTATATATATACTCTCTTGACAACTTCTCAAGGTCGAGTCCTCGCTTATATACTTATATTCATGATGCATTCTTAAGGTCGTGGATTTCACCACCCCTTGTGTCTGTACAATGTGGGATGTCTTCGTAGAGTCCATTCGATTTAAACGCAATAGGGACCTGCAAAGATGCCTCTGCTCATTTTACATTGTTTCTCTACTAGAGTACGACTCTCCGCCCAAATCAATAGGGCGAACCACCATGATTTCTCCAAAGTGTCGAGCTACCTCCGCTCTGGCACTTGTTTAGTTACAACAAGCACAACGGTTACAAACAAGACTTCAATTACAAGTCTCAGCTGATACCACTTTATGCTATTCTCAGACCAAGGGGACAAGTATTATACCCTTGGTATCTCCACTCTCAAGAGCTCCAAAACTAGCCTATAGTGTCTTCGCGCTTGGTAACTTCGGAAGCGACCTCATGGTGGCAACTCCTCCAAAGTAAGAAACATCATATATTAAGATATCTGAGCCCTACACGATCATGAGCTACAATGCCTCGCAGAATCACTGCCAACCCACGTGACCGGACTGCAAAGCATATTACTTGAGAATTGAGTCTAACCTTTTTAACCCATCAATTGTTGTCACTAAGCTTGGCTTCATCCCACCAGTAAACCATCGGTTATAAGTACCATTGAGAATCAGAGAGAAGGGAGAGGCTTAGACTAAAAGAGTAGCTTCCCTCTCTTTTCTCTAATTTCTCCTCCCTTTATTCCAACCACCACACTATATACGGCTTTCCACCCCAAATCAACCGGGGTGAACCACCTGAAATCTTCACTAACTACCTTGGTCCTCTTCTTCACCTCCCTTATTCGATGTCTACTCACTTTATGCATCTAACATGTTTGATACAAATTACTATTTAACTACCACTTTTTATTTATATTTGATTATAAATATATATTATATAAACAATTAAAATCTTTTATTTATTTCTTAATAATAAAAAATTTATCAAAACATTTAGATTTTGATGTCTTCTTATTTCGGCATCAACAATACTAACTAGATATGGCAAACTTGATTTGAGACTCGAGAATCGAATCGAGACCCGAAATTGACCCGAATATGATCTAAAACTCGAAATAAACCGAATCAAACCGATTTTAGTTGAACCGAAAATAGATCTGAACTGATTTTCATCTGAACCAGATGAATCTGAACCGATTTTCAACCGAACCGAATGGAACGAACCGAAAGTAACTCAAACCGAAGGTGACCCGAAATAAAAATATATTAAAATAAATAAATAAAGATGAGATGTGAATTGTTGCACAACTCACCAAAAAGTCAAATATATATGCTATATAAAGTCATATATAGGGTGGAAAAACCTAACTCAGCCCGAAAACCCGACTAAAACTGATCGATTTCCTATTAACTCGATATTGACCCGATCCGAAATCAACTGACCCGTAAATAATTGACTCGAAATCAACCGAACTGAAAGTCAATTGAACCGAAAGTCAACCGAACCAAAAATCAACCGACCCGACGTCTTGACTCGATACCCAATCCAAAATCACCATAGACCTGAACTAAAATCGAACCATACTCGAACCGACCTAAACTAAATTTAAACCGAATGTAGTTAAACCTAAAATAACTCGAACCGAATAACCCGTTTACCACCTCTAATACTAACCGGTTTATGTTGGCATGTGAATTAATAAGTGGTTTAGAAGGAGATTGTCCAGGATCAAACATAAAAATTAATGTCAACACGAATTATTGTCCTTTACTATTACATTTTGGGGGTTAACGATCGAAATTTTTTATTAAAACAAATAAAAGTGGAAATTAGTTAAGACAAACCAAAATAGGACAAACAAACGGCTTAAAAAGCCTGAACAATAGGCATTAATATCAATATAAGAAAGACGATGTCTATCGATATTTAACTTATTAATCGATTACTGTCTAACATAATTTTTTCTATTTACATCGCGAAAATTCTAACCTTGATTTTGATTAAAAATTTAATATTTTATATCGTTAGATGGCCTAAACCAACATGTTGTTGGTTGTGTTATGTTTTTTTCATGGCCGACTTTAAGGGGAGCACCATGAGCGACCGTTCAGAGTCTCCAACCATCCTAGAGCCCTCAATCAGTCTAGGACTTCTAGAATTTAATTATTCATATTTTTCGATTCTTATTTTTTAATTTATCAAATAAATAAATTAATTTAATGGTAAAAAAACAATTCCCTTTCCTAAATTAATTAATTAATCAATATAATCATGAAAATAATGTGTTTAAAATATTAAATTAATTGTTTAAAGTAATAAAATAAATAAAAAATTTCCGCCTTTTTCGGTGGTCATTTTTATGCTCAACACTAAAATTAAATTTTAAGCCATAACCTTAACTTTTAAATACTAAATCCTAAACTCTACCCCTAATACCTTAAACCATAATCTTAAATTACAACTTTAAACCATAACCTTAAAGTTTAAACCTAACTTTTGTTGTTGGAGCATAAATAGCGACATAAAATTTCTATTCGTAATGAGATATACTTCCGTTATATAATAGTTTAATTTTAGTTTTCACTTAGGGCCCGAGACGGACCTGTTTTTTTTTTCCGGCTTATAATGCACATGCCCTTTCCCTGTCACACTACAAACAACCCCTGTCCGCTCCCTATTAATTACTTCCCTTACATTTCAGTCCCCGTCACCATTATTGTCTTCTCCTAATTCGTATTCAATTCCCATTCAAACTTTCAAACAAACACCCCCAAGTTATTTATTACCCTCTAAAAATATCTCTCTTCTTCATCATCTTTACCCTTTTGTTGGAGAGAGATTTCAAAAAAGATCCCACAAATTTTGTGGGGAGTGAGGAGAATTATAGAGATGGCAGACGACGAGGATGTGTGTATGAGTGAGGTCACCGCTCCATTTCCTCAGGTTCTTTTCATCTCTGCTGGTGCTAGCCACTCCGTTGCTCTTCTATGTACTGCTCCTTTCCTTTTCCCCTCTCCTTTCTGCTTTTACTGTCCACCCTTTTTTCTTACATTTTTATTCTGCTTATTCAACTCACTGGAACTGCAAATCTTGCATAAACAGGCCATGCTAATTGCAATTCAGATTATGCCATTTGCGTTATTTTAATGCTTTTGATCTGTCAAAGTTCATACATTTCCTTCTGTTTGCTTCTTTGTATTATGATTTGATTTTAGCGTTCCTTATGACTTTATTCTTCTTCTTTGATTATTGGCATTCCTTAATGCATTTTTGGCAATCTTCTTGTATTTTTTCAAATGAACCTCGAATTGCGTTAGGTTGTTTTGGGACTTGTCTTGGGTAGTCTAATGTAGGTTTACGGTACGGACGTACGGTTACACTGTGGCACCAACCGAAATATTATAAAGCACGGAACTTAAAATGTTACCTACCAACTTAAAATATTACATTTTTATAATATTTTAGGTTGATGGTCTCACGATAAGTATCGATACTCGGAGACAAGTTCAGATACTTAACATTAACCTAAAATGTCATCAGAAGTGACGAGTATCGATTCTCGGAGTCACATTTCAATATTTAACCACCAACCTAAAATATTATCAAAAAGTGTAATATTTAAGTTAATGTCTGATATTTTAAATTTCGTGTTTTATAATATTTCGATTGATGTCGCACCACGACTGTATTGTAACCCTGTTACAACCTAAACTCACCCCACGTCTTATCTCTTGACTTTTAGGCCAATATCTACTGTTAAATGTTGGAAAATACCACTGACTGATTGCGTGCTTGACTTTTCCTATGTGAATAAATTATTGCATTGCATTCCATCTTTTTGAATAGGATCCTAGAACTGAAAAAAGGTGTTTCTGTCGGAATATCTTTTTAAGGTTGTGTAATGAAAAGTTGAAGCATGGTCTGGGGTTATGTTACTCGATGTTGGGTACGAGTATTAAATATTGATACGTGTTTTACAAAGAGTATTTGTTCGTATCATCCAAGATTATAGGGTGTAGTCTTAGATTTTGATGTAAAATTACAGTATGTGATATAACAACTTATTCCTCACATAATCTAAGATTATGGGCTAATCTAAAATCACAAAATGTAATCTTAAACTTTGGACCAATTTATCCTTTATTTTTATCATTTTAATCAATTTGGTTATTTTCTTCAAATATTTTTTTTTGAAAGTGATAAGACACGAATTAGCTAAATGAAATGTAGCTCCAAATAATCTTACAATCCCTCAACCTAACACCATAATATTACATTTCAGCTATGTGAACCAAACAAAATAATGGATCATTCCCTGAAATACCATTCATACACTTATTTCCAAGGATAAACTTACATTCCATAAAAATATGGTTAGATTTTTCTTCTGTGGAAGCTACTCATACATATCCCCATAATCTTGTGTTGAAAATAAGAGTCGGAGTAACATAGATCTAGAATTTATTACCTGTTTAGAAACAGCTGTCTGTCATATCTCCTTGACTTTGGCCCATTAAGGCATCAATTACTGTTCACTTTATACTGTTGAAAAATTGACAAATGAAACCTTTGTATGACTAAGTTATTTATAACATGTTTTTAATGTTAATAAACCAATCCACTACTTTCCTTTTGCATATGTCACAGAGAAAAAACACTTCATCTAGATTACCTCTTACTCTTAGTATGTAGGAAGACAAATGGTGTACAGTTTATGATGGTTGAGGAACTTTTAAGAGCTTATGGGGCACCACTATTCCTTATATTCCGGTTGTTAGCTATATTATTTAGACTCGGGTGTGACTGTCAAATACAAATACGTGTCTATCATAGGGTGAGCAGTTTTTCTAAGCTTTTCATGTATCGGAGGCCTCTACTCTATGAAAAACTAATTTAACTTTCCCGGAAACCATGATTGTTGAGAGCATAGTCATAAATAGTAGTATTGTCTTATTGCTTCTGTGTGTGTCTCAAGGCTATATCTTCTTGTTCTTGACCATTAACAGCAGGAAATATTGTTTGCTCCTGGGGACGGGGAGAGGATGGACAGTTAGGCCACGGTGACGCGGAAGATCGGCTTTCACCGACACGATTGAGTGCATTAGATGGACTTGATATACTAGCTGTTACTTGTGGAGCTGATCATACAACTGCATATTCATTGTCACGCACAGAAGTTTATAGCTGGGGATGGTAAGTTCTCTACTCTTCACTTTCATACATTTCCTTGAATCTTGAATTGCTTAAGGAAACTTTCTCTTAGTCAATACATAAATTGATTTCTAGCATGAGAGTTCTGATATAGAACTGCATATTCATTTTCACTCTATTAAAAGCACAATATATAGTCTGATTATTTTCCCAATACTTATCATATTTGAGATTCATTTTTTGTGGCATGTTTCTTACATTGCCATCATCATTGTTGCAATAGTTAGAAATTAAAAATTCAACACCATAATTTTTAGGCACATAGCAATTTTCAGTCACATAAAGAGAAACATACATCTTCAAAGTAGCATCATAAAAAATACTAAAAAACGAAAGCAAGTCGGTAATATGATTCCAATCATCATCCTTAGGTGGACTACCAAACTTCTTAAACTCTCTAACATATTGTTCACCTTTAGATTCTAAATTATCAAATGATTTCCTAAGTTTTAGTGCACTTTCAAGCATAAAAAAGTAAAATTTTATCTTGTATCAACATCTAAACACACAAGACGTTTATTTGACAATCCTTCTACAATACAACCTTTAAATTGAGCAAGCAGTATGAATCCTCAAGATAGATACACTAACTTCATTTAAACCATCCCTTACGACTAAATTCAAAACATGAGCAACACATCGCATACGTAAATATTTAGACTCTAGTACACCTCTCTCTCAATGATTAACCCTTCTTTTTAAGTATTGAATTGCCAAGTCATTCGAACTAGCATTGTCTACTGTAAGAATCAAAATATTTTTTAAAATTCTAATCAATCAAGCATTTCTCAACGGCCTTGCCAATGATTTAACCACTATAACCAACAATAGGACAAAAATCGATTATTCTTTTTTACAATTTTCAATCATTGTCAATAAAATGACAAGTAAGGCGCATATAACTCAAATTATGACATGAGGTCCAAGTGTCAGTAGTAAGACAAACTCTTGAAGTCAAACTATTTAGGACATTTTTTAATTTCTTCCTCTTATCAATAAATAAGCTATAGCAATCTCTACCCACAGTTAAACAAGAAAAGACAACAAATTCAAGATTCATAGCTTTGCAAAATTGACGAAAACCTTCATGTACATGACTAAAGGGCAACTCATCCCCAATAATCACTATAGCAAAAGCTTTTCTAGTAAGTTCATTATCAAACACCCACAACTTTGAAATATTAACAGTTCCAACATCGTCGTCAACAATTTGTTTACACTCAAAATCAATTAGTTTTTGTTTTTTATTCAAATTAGCAAGGAATTTTTTACGCCTTAATGTATAATTTTTTAAATCACTTGTGCCATTTGCAGAGCTAGATATAACCTTCTTAGAACAATATTTTCACTTAACAACAGTAGGATTACTGATTTCATCATAATGAGTCCAATAAGATGATGTTCTCTTTCTCACAATAGGTTTAGAATCACTTACACGACAGTTAAGTCGCTTCTTTCAGTGGCCTTCTCACTCATTTTTAGTGGAAGCTCTCCAAGTTTATCATCGTCCTCTATAATGTTGATACTATTAAATAAATCAGAACCTGAATTCACATTCATTGCATCATAATTTCCCATGCTAGACTCCATCTGTAGCTAATCAAAATAACACAATTAGAAAAACAAAAAAATTAAAAAAAATGATATTAGTATTTTTTTTAGAAACAAGAATATATTAATTTTTAAACCATATAATTAAATTTTAGTTAAAAAGAAATTTTAACCATTAATTCAGTGCATATTTACTGCATACTAATATAGCTTAAAATTATTATCACGTAATCTAACTTTTTTTTAAATACAAATATCGTTATATTTTTTAAGCTCTCAAAAGCATAGGATAGCAAAAAGTTATTTCTCCAAGTGTCGGTATATTCGAATAACATATGATTAGAACTATATTGATTTGTCATGCAATCAATATGAATTTCAATTATGGACAATACAATAATAAATCAAAATACTATTTTGAGTATATAAACAAAAATAGGCTAGAACCTATATCGAACTTTAAGAAAACTTTAAATTGAGTGAAACATTGTGGAATTACTATCTTTGTCAATAACCAATACTGTACTATACCGAATGATATAAATTGACGCTAAAAAATTAAAAAAAAAACATGTAACGAACTTTATTTTTCCTTCAATCGTTGAATATAACGTCTTATGAGATTGAGAGGATGAGTGAATTACTAAATTAGATAAACTCTAAAATTACTAATGAGTTTTTCATCTTTTTCTTTGGGCTTATTGAAGGGGACAAAAATTTAGAAGTAACAGTTTTTTGGAGGCTAATGGAATGAGCTAGAACTCTAAACTCTTATAATATTTTTTAAAATTTTGACGATTTTTTCGGTTAACTGTTTTTCAAAAAAATGTGACCGTTACCGTATTGTTTAGCCGTTAATTTTATTGGTACGATTATCGTATCATTTCGACTAAAATTTTTCAGTTCGATTACCTACTATTTAGTTTAATTTTTCAAAATTTTCATTACAGTACATCGGTTCGTTTTTTATGAACACCCCCAAAGCACAAGTATCTCATGACTCATGAGAGATGAATTGAAAAGAAGTGCAACACTAGAAGATTAGAACAAACTAAAAATGCATCATGTTGATCAACCACAAAGATTTACGTTCTAACTTTACCGTCATTAGATTATCTTTTTTTATCCAGAAGAAATGAAGTTAGATTAAAACGGGAAAAGAACCCGTCACATACAACGATAAAACAAACTCCATGCAAGGGCAACGAACAAGACAGAACATAAGAAAATAAACCCACCAGCCGTAAGCATCGGGGGAAACCAACAAAGGACAAAAGAAAGTCGGCATTCGCAAGATGGTGAAGCTGAGGCAGCGTCCACTGGTTCAACCAGGGATAGCTTTAAACAACAACCGAACGACGGTAAACACAACAACGATCCAACAATGTTCAACCGAAGCTTGAGACAACAGAGAAACGCTCGAAACTCGCCTGAGAGCTCCTTTCGAAGGCAGGCTCCCACCCCAATCGAGATGGGTCTTGTCAAGGCAAGCGGAATGTAACCCCTACGTTGTGGCCACGACAAGTTGGTAAGGAATGCAGTAGCAGGAGTAAACCAGTCCTGAACTAAAGTCGCAAAAAAATTAAACCCGTGATCTTCCGAGTAACAAAACCACATCAATCGGAGCTCTAAAGGAGGGTAGAACCGCCCGGATCCCATCCAAAACTTATAATATTTGATTTTCGAATCTATCAAATTTTCAAAACCCAGCGGATTTCCAAATCCCATGAATCAAGGGATTGTTTGACTATGAAAAATTTTGGAATAAAAAGCTGGAAATGGATATTTATGGTAAGATATCATTTGAAAGACGAAAATACCCTCGTCCCTAAACTCACTATGAGCAAACCAACCTCCATGGCTTCTCCAGCAATCTTGAACCCCTGCCGAAAAAAACTCGAGGCATGTATGGCGGAGTCTTTGACGGCCGGCGAGCAAGAACAGAGAACCACCCGGAGAAGAATAGCGGCAAGGAGGAACGCGAGGTGATCTGCCCGGATTGGTTATGACCGGAAAACCAACAAAACTATCACCGTTCTTTTACCTCAAGAGAAACATAAATTGTTCCGTCGCCGGCGAGGGGAGCGGCAGATTCCGGGGAGAAAACACGTCTGGACAAAGCGCCAAGGCCACCACCACGAACCCAATTAAAAAACCCTGCTCAACCGACGGACCCTAGCCACCAAGCCAAAACCCGTAACTGTCTGCCGTTTTCCGATAGCCGTCGGCCTGATGTGGAGGCAACCGACCGTCCACTCACGACTCTGAACAGTCTACCGGCGAGGAAGAATTAAGAATACAAATTAAGGGCGACGCGAGCTTTGAGAAAAAAAGGAGATTTTTTTAGCACGTGGGGCGCGTTCAAAGTGTAATTCCAAACAGTGATTTTATTAGTAAACTTATTCTCGTCATTAGATTATCCTTATGATGAACTCTCTCTGATTGATCAACAAATCATTATAAAAAAATACTCATGAGACCCCACCGCATCATTTATGTGTGAAAATTTTGGTCTAAAATGGTGTATCCCATCTAGACCTGGCAAACTTGACCCGAGAACCGAAACTCGAACCGAATTATCTAAATCCAGACCCGAACCGAAACCGAAAATCAACCCGAAATTGACCCGAAAATTGATCCGAAATTTGATCCGAAACCCGAAATAAACTGAACCGAAACTGAACCGAATTTAGTTGAACCGAATGGACCCGAACCGAATGGACCCGAACCGAATAGACCCAAACCGAATGGACCCGAACCGAATAGACCCGAACCGAATGGACCCGATTAATAGAAATAAAGAAAGATAAAATAGGAACAGCCGCACAAATCACTAAAATGTCAAATATATTGACTTTATAAAGTCATATATAGGGTGTAAAAATCTGACCAACCTAAAAATTTGATTAAAAACGAATGATCTCTCATTGAACTGAAAATAACCGAACCGAAATCAACCGAACCGAAATTAACCGAACCGAAAATAACCGAACTGAAATGAACCGACCTGAAATGACCCGAAACAAAATAGACCCGAACTAAAACCGAACCAAAACCGAACCGAAACCGAAACCGAATCTGAACCGAAAATATCAGACCCGAAATAACCGAAACCGAAATGACCCGAACCGAACCCGAACCGATTGACCAGTTTGCCACCTCTAATCCCATCATATCTCGAAATTCCACCTTGCGATCAAGGCAAAATTACTTCATCTAAGTGGCGTTCTCCAAAAAAAAAAAAAATGTTTCCAACATTTTTGTACAAGGATAGAGTACAAATTAATGTTGGTCCAAAACATAATTATTTAAAAGTGAAAGAATTCAAAAATAATTTATTTTTAAAAAAAATTATAAAAAAACAAAAGTAAAAAAAAAGGCGGCAATTGTCCTTCCCACAACACATGGCTCCGTCCTTATTTTCTATAGTGCACTCTTCTGTCCAAATCTTAAACACATGGCTACGTTTTTTTATCACTCAACTTTTTTATATTTTTATTTTGGTCATTCAATTTTAAAGATTTCAATTTCATCACTGTAGTGTATTTTCAATTTTGTTTTTGTTTGTTTACTTTATTCGATCTCATGCCTAACGCCATTTGAATTTCTTTGGTAAATTTCTACAAAATGCCCTTGAACTTTCTCTCAAACTCAAATTTTCGAACTCCTTTAATTACCGGCACTAGAGTATTTTCTTTTAAATTCGGATGGTGGAGACGTCAACAAGGAGGAGAAAACAATATATCTCAACTCCAAGTTAATTAAACGGTATAAATTGTGGATCAAGATAAATCAAAACTTTAATTTGAATTTTATCAAATTTGAGGAAAACAAATAGAACATTATAGTGCTAGTTACATTGCAAATGATGACTGAAGATTGTCAAAAGAAGGTGGAGAGAGATTCCGACCATAAGGAAGAGTGTGTTAAAATTCTAGAAATAAAATCCCCAAAACACAATATGTTAGACACCTAATGAATTAGCGATGAAAAATAGAAGTAATTCGAAAATTGAAAAACTTTAAAAGAGGAACAAGACCCCAGTTGATTTCAAAGGAAACTCAAGGATATTTCTGAATGTTACTGATACCAGGGGTGACTTTGGAAGACTTGGTCATGGAGATTTTAGTGACTTATTCACTCCTCAACCCATTAAAGCATTACATGGTCTCATGATTAAACAAATTGCTTGCGGGGACAGCCATTGTTTAGCTGTGACAATGGAAGGCCAGGTGCAGAGGTTTGAGATATTCCTTCTCCTCTTTTTTTACATTTTACAAGATGATTATATTTATGTTTGATGTTTTATGTCAATTTCTTCATTTTAGGGTTAAATATGATACTAGTTTCTTTTATAGTTATTAATGCTTAACTATGTTAGACATTGCCGAGAGTTTAATTTTTGTATGTCTTGCATGGAGAAGCTATAAATAGTAGTTTGAACTTGAAGTTGCCAAGTTTTGGTATCAAATTTATAATGCACCTCTTATGATGAACTAAAAGATTGGTAACTATATGTTCTTGCGATCTTCACTAAATAGGCTGTCGTTGTAAGCAAAGATGGTTCAAGAGGTCATTATAGAAACTTTGACTATCCATGCATGAACTTAAATGTAAAATTCTTTCATTTTAGAAATACCAGTTGCTCGAACATTAATCTCCGTGCAGGGTACACTCTAGAAGATAGTTTTACTGTGAAAAGATTTGAGATGTAGCATTGTAACTGATGTAGGTTTCAATTTATATTTTATTTGATTCAGTTCCCCCCCACCCCCATATCTTCCCATTTGCATATGAAACTTTTAAATTAATGAGAAAACTTCTTCATTCCGAATGATTTGTTTCAAACATGCAATAATGTAAACTATGACGAACCTAAGCCTTTTCTTACTGCATTGGTGTGCGACATGGCTACTTTATCTATGACCTTATCATTAGATCAGAAGAAACATGTGTTCTTTTTGGTAGTTTTATCTATCCCTTCCCCTTTTGACAGTTGCATGAGTATGTCTGTTTGAAGGCCATCACCATTTCTTGTGGAACTATGATTCATATGATTCAATTCGGTTTCCTATTTAAGAATCTTTATGTTTTGGTTGAGAGACTCGTACCCAGAAACCTAAAATATTTTTTAAGTTATAAGTTATAACCAGTAGCCATCTACGAAGAAGGTTGTCCCAAGCTTGTGCAGTTACTTCTTTCAATTTATGTTTGTGATTGCTCTTATTAGTGAATTTTTTTAACCTTTTTTTTAACATTTCATTTTTTTTAATTTAATTGAAGTTGGGGAAGAAACCAAAATGGCCAACTTGGTCTTGGAACCACTGAGGACTCTCTTGTGCCTCAAAAGATTCAAGCCTTTCAGGTATTGTGTGTTATCATTGTCCTTAATGTATATTCATTAATGCTCCATTTACTGTTGTTTGTGCTTTAGCATTAAAATAAACTGACCTCTGTGCATCCAGGTTCCCTGTTTTGTTGACCCTCACAAAATGTGTATTTATAATCGTATTATGAATCACTTACTCTCAAAAGTTGTATCTTATAAGACTTTAAATTATTCAATGTCAAGATTCAAGAATGTATGTTTTAATTTAAACAAATTGGAAGTTGCATTTAGCATGTAATACCAGCCAGATATGAAAGAGATTTGTCAGTTTCTTTTTTGATTTTATGATGAAAAATACGCAATTATGTGAAGAAAACCTGTTATAGAGACTATTCAAATTCAACATTCTGACATTTGTTAAACGCAGTTGTATGCTTGTTGACAATAGTATTTGTGTTGCCGAACTTTTGGAGTCTTGTGTTAGCCAAAAATAAAAAAGAAACTTCCGAGTCCTGTAATGTGTCCAACACCTTCTGAACTCTCTGTCTAATTTCTTCTTTCTTCAACTAACTGAAGAATCCTTTCTTGATGCTTTAATCAAGCTAAATGTTGCATATGCACTTTGTTGAAGTGATTATCACCTTGTACTTTATGTCTGTTAAAGGGTATTTCTATCAAAATGGTTGCTGCTGGTGCTGAGCATACTGCGGCTGTTTCAGAAGATGGTGCACTCTATGGATGGGGATGGGGACGGTATGGAAACTTGGGCTTAGGTGACAGAACTGATCGCTTAGTTCCTGAGAAGGTTTCTACTCTCGGTGTAAGTCACTAACTGGTATTGTTTGTTTGGCCTGTATCCTTAAGTATGAGATCCTATAAATATGATTGATCTTCCTCTCTAAAAAATTGCAAGACAGATAACTCATAACATCTCGTTTTAAGGTTGAATACAATCTATATGAAGTTACATGATTTAGGAAAGTTTGCATCTGGTGCTTTAGTTTTTTCCTATTTCCCATGGTATTTAAAAGAATAAGTTCTTTCCTTTTGTTTTTAATGTTCAACTATTTAGTTTATTTTTCGCTAAGGATATTTTTGGTTCATAAGAATATAGCCCTAATATGTTGTTTGCTTTTGTTTGAAATACGAGTTCTTTCATGCTCATCTGATGTTCTCCTTTCATAGACTTGGAAAATCATTTTAGAGGATATTCATTAGTAGATGTACCACTAAGATACTGAATGTAGCAAAATTGTTTATTTAACTCAAATGACATGCCAATTTCAAGAAGTATCAAATCAAGCTATAGGCCATGTTAGCATTGTAAACTTCAAATTGACTAAAATGTGATTCTAAGGTTGAAATTCTCAGGCATGTCATATATGTCAATTTTTTCGGCCTTGAATGCATAAAGAGTTTAAGGAAGGCATATTCATCTTCATCATTGAATTTAATAATTAAAGGAATGTCACCATAAAAAAAATGTCAATACAAGTTATTATAGGCCATAAACAACTATGATTTAAGATACTGTAAGTAATTCATTCACTTAAGTTTAAAAAGTCTAAATAACAATCATATAAAGATTTGTTTGACAGAAACAACATATGAATGAAGAATTCGTTATATTTCATCAAGAATAAACTTACAAGAACAGGCCATGGTTCCAATCTTGAATTACTTTAAAGCACAAAGATAAATCATATTTAAAGTCTATTTCCTAGACTAAGCAATTTTAGCTACACATTTACCAAGAATATGCTAAGCAACCAAGGTAACATTTTGAAAAAGGGTCGACTTTTCTCAAAAATCATTTGACTGCAAATATTAATTCAAGAACATGTATTTCTGAGGAAAAAATGTAAAGACCAAAATATTTTTAAGCTTTAGTCATTTCAAACCAAAAGTCCTTTGTTTTCATGTTTTCTGTTGAAGTGGTAAGAATTTTTGGTCGCAGGGAGAGAAGATGAATATGGTTGCTTGTGGATGGCGGCATACCATATCAGTCTCTGATACTGGTGGATTATACACTTATGGATGGAGCAAATATGGTCAACTGGGACATGGGGACTTTGAAGATCATCTGGTTCCACATAAGGTGGAAGCTTTAGCCAACAGTTTTATTAAGCAGGTGAAACAATTCCACGTTTACAGTTTGTTATGTTTCATTATCCAATCTTTGGAATTTAAGTTTATGTCAAGGCTTATGGCTTTTGATGGGTTATTCTTCCAGAGTCGGATTATGAGATCTAGAATATCAAGTTATGAGATTTCCCTCTCTCTTGGTTCCATCTGTTTGCTTGCCTTATTTCTTCTGTTCTCTTTAGTTTTCCCTTTGATATTTTTCCCCCTTATTTTCACTCGTTTTGTTTCAGGGTAGTTAGGAGTTGACAACCTGTGGTGTTTCTTTTTTGTTATTTATTTACAAGGGGTGATTTCTTCATTGTTGCATTTGTTGTTTTGACTATCAGTTCAACTCGGTTTCCTTCTGGCCTTTTAGAACTAGCATAAAATTATATACATATACCAGTTAGAACTATTCTGGTGATATTTCATTGTGTATGATTCCTCCCCCCCCCCCCCCCCTGCAGAACTTTCTGTAGGAAGTATCATACCATTTTCTTAGGCCTGTCCACTGTTAATGCATCATTGGTCGTTCTTTTGATGATATTTGATGCATATTATGCCTCAGTCCATTTTCTTTTCTGATATTTAACGCATCATTAGTTGTTCTGTGTGTGGGAAGTACCATACCATTTTCTTTTCATGATATTTTGTTTTAAATTATGTTTGTTGCATTTTGGTTTGAATCTTTTTAGATATCAGGTGGATGGAGACATACAATGGCACTCACATCTGGTGGGAAACTCTATGGCTGGGGATGGAACAAGGTTTAAAAAAAATAAACTTTCCTTGGTTTATATGTTTGAAATGCATCTTATCACTGTGTTGCGTAATTAATCGATTTTCTTGCGGAAACATTAATCACAAACCTGGAACCCGTCTTATATGTATTTTAGTTGAGGCCTGACTCCCTATAAGCATCTTTCAATTTTGGTAGACATGCATGCATGCACGCAGATAGACTTTATTTGCTCGGACTCTTCATCTTTCTTGAAGTACCGATGTCTGACAAATGGATATAGGGATATGACCTCCAAAGATCCTCCAAGTACATGGAAAAACTTCGAAAATTTCCACCATACCCATGTTCTGACACATCTGAATCCAAAGCTTAGACTTTGTCCAAATAACATAGGATGGACTGTCTGCAAAATAATAATTTACTGGTGCATGTGTCTTAAGGTTTTATGAGATGTCTTCATGGTTATGAATGCTTGTTGAAGGTCCCATAAGTAAATTAGTTTCTCCTGTTTAAGTGTTTTCTTTATTTAGCTTGATTTGACCACTCTTTACCTGCAGTATCTGTTGTCCAACTTTTATTGATTAGATTTTCTACCTCGTTTACAGTTTGGACAGGTCGGGGTTGGTGACAACACTGATCATTGCTCTCCGGTGCAAGTTAAATTTCCTCATGAGCAGGCACATTCCTATTGCTGTAGCTTCTTAATATTAAGATAGCTGTCAACTTTAGTTTCAATTTCATTTCCTCTTCTACAGTAGGGGGTTAAGCAATCTCTTCTCATATGTGTGTTTCTTACTTGGCAGAAAGTAATTCAGGTTTCATGTGGGTGGAGGCACACACTTGCTATTACTGAAGAGCGAAATGTCTTCTCTTGGGGAAGGGGTACAAATGGACAGCTCGGGCATGGAGAATCAATGGACCGGTAATAGCATTTTCATCTATGAATAACATGTAGAGATAAATCACAAGTAAAACAGTGAAATTAACAAAAATATTTAGAGACTGCTGAAAATATGGAGGGTTTCGAACTGATTATGAGTATGAGAAAAGGGGAGTTCCTTGAGAGTATATTCCGAGCTGTTTACTCTTGGTCAGTTTTCGAATATATGGTACCTTCCGCACATTCTTTCTTTCAATGTGTTTTGTGGAAACTGAGAACATTGTGCTGTTTATTTTTGTTGGTCTACTGAAGTAGTTACATTTTGGATTTTTATTTTCAGGAATCTTCCAAAGATTGTAGAGGCTTTGAGTTGTGATGGTTCGAGTGGGCAGCAGATAGAATCTTCAAAGCTTGATCCGTTGTCAGGTGCTGTATAATCGCATTAGACATCCTTCCTGCTTTGCTTTCTGTTTTGTTGATGATTCGATATTCTTTGCTCTATTGTGGCAGGTAAATCCTGGGTTTCTCCGACAGAGCGATATGCAATTGTCCCTGATGAAAGTGTAAGTTGTAATGAAATATAGCAGAATCTGGAATCTTTTTAAACACACGTTTTATAGTTGACATTTTAGGCAATGCTTTCAACATTTCCTTGTGTGCATCTAATAAGTACTGACTGCATCTTTTAAAGTATAACAATAACTCTCTGTATGTGTAGATAATAGATATATTACAATGTTCAACGCTAATATTTCGAGAAGAAGTATCTTGGACTTCTGTGTTGAAAGTCACTAAAAGCATGTATTTCTTAATGAATGTAGTTTGATCAAATCGAACAATCTGTAGTTTTTCCTGCAATTTCATGAGGTCATTGACCACTTACCATAATGCGCATGCAGGGACAAACGGTTCATTCGGAAAGGGGATATGGCGGTGACGTAAGTGTCCCGAGACTGACGTAAAGCGAATTCGAATGCGATTCCGTCTGAAAATGGAAGTGAAAAATGTGTGAATCATCGAAGAATAAAGTGGTGATGTTTTCATGCAGCAAAGCCTTGTAAATTGAGAGGGCGTTTATGAGTGAGGGTGAAAGTGATTGTGCTGTTATTATTACTGTTATGAGCTTTGTAGTATATAGGACTGCGCCGGACAATGTTAACTTCTTGAAAGACTATAAGATGGCTTTTAATCGTACCTATTTGCTTGGTTTTATGTTTTCCACTTCTTTCGATCAATAATTGTAGATTTGGTAAGGTTTCATCTATTTATGTTGATTTCTTAATTTTTTTTCTTTGTAATTCAAATAAATACATTAGTCTCAATTAAAAAAATTTACGCAACTATTCATATTTAAATTATAACCTATTATAATACTAAATAGGTTACATTTTGTTATGCAATATGTAAAAAAAATTACGCAATCATTCCTATTTAAATTATACAATTTAAAATTTAAATCTCTAACATTAAAATCTTAAATCTTAAACTCTAAACCTTAAACATAAATTATAATACTAAATTATAAATCTTGCAATCTAAATCCTACTCTAAA
The DNA here is from genome assembly GCA_958450335.1 of Hibiscus tridactylites. Taxonomy (NCBI): domain Eukaryota; kingdom Viridiplantae; phylum Streptophyta; class Magnoliopsida; order Malvales; family Malvaceae; genus Hibiscus; species Hibiscus tridactylites. Next base: position 76,362,707 of record OY288279.1, read on the forward strand.
CTAAACCCTTAAAACCTAAGTTTGACAAACTTGTAAAGTTTACACACCATACAAGTTTGTCAATTATTTTACACATGTATTGAAATGCAGGGTTAAAATTCTATGTACGAAAACTTATTTTTTCACGTGCAAGCCTATTTAACTTTTAAATCCTAAACCATTAATTTTAACCCTAAATTCAAAACATTAAACCTTAAATTAAACTTATAACGCCAAAAATAAGTATGTTTGTATAAACTAAAATTTGCACCAGCATTACATCAAATATTTTCTCCAAAATATAACTCTTATATATGAGTTATATTTTAATATATAATGTGTAAAATTTACACAACTCTCCTTTAAATTATAAACCTCAAATTTAATATGCTTATATAAATTTGAGTTTTACGCAACTTGTATACCAAGTTTTTTCTCTCTATATATAAATTATCCAATACACATGTGTAGTCTTTGGACTACAAATGAACAAGCCTTTTTATTTTATAGGTTAATAATTTAATTTAAGGTTGTAGAGATTAATGTTTTAATTTATACCGTTTAGATTTTAAAATTTAAAATTTAAATTTTAGAGTTAAAAAAATTAATTTTAATTTTTAAAAAGTAATGCGCATTTTACAACATTGCTATTGCACAATAATTTCTTCTACCAAGAATTGTCACGCATGGGTAAAATATGTCCATTTTGGCTAGTAATATATTATTTATTTTGGCTTATTTTGAACTTGTGTTCACGACAATATTTGTTAAAAAGGCATTTGTTTTAGGAAAGTATTTTATGTAGCGGCAGTGGAAAAAAGTTTTAAATCTAAATTTAATTTAGAATTTATAAGTTTAGTTTACGTTTTTAGTGCTTAGAATTTAAATTTTACTATTTGAATTTAGGTTTTAAGGTTTTAAGGGATATAATTTAGGATTAGAAATTTAAATTTTAACTTTTAAGGTGAAATTATATATATTTGTGGAGAATATTTTTTTTTAATGTCAGCGCATAAAATAATAATCTTTTCTTTTATATTTAAACAGTCATATTGTTACCAATTTCCTATTAAAGGGTTATTTTTGTCTATTTATTATTATTTTATTAATAATAAAATTACACATCCATTCGGTGCTTAAAGGCTTTTTTTCTTTAAAAAATATAATAATTTTGAACTAATGTTGAACATCGTTGAATACCATTAAATATATTAATAAAAATTAAAAATATCAAGGACTTAACATACAATTAATAATTATTTAAAATAAAATTTTAATTAAATTATTTTCCAAATATATTATATTTTTTAATTTTTATTTTTAAATAATTGGATCAAATACCAACCATAATCAATCCCAAATTCTCAAATTAGAACCATAATTCTCAAATTAAAACCCTAAATTAAAACGCTCAGCCCGTAACTAAATTCTCAATATTGTTCTCTTTTAGTAAAATTTCAATTGACTGTGAGTATAGGATTCAATTGTCGATCATGGACTTGAAAGTGGTTCTTAGTATGAGTTTAGGATTCAATTGCCGATCATGGACTTGAAAGTGGTTCTCAGTCATATATAATATAAAAGAACAGTATTGAGAATTTAGGTACGAGCTGGGCGTTTTAATTTATGGTTCTAGTTTGGGAATTAGGGTTGATTATGGTTGATATTTGATATAATTATTTAACAATAAAAATTAAAAATATAATAATATATATAAAAAATAATTTAATTAAAATTTTATTTTAAATAATTATTAATTATATATTGAGTCCTTAAGATTTTTAATCTTTATTAATCAATTTAATGATGTTCAACGATGTTCAGCGTTAGTGATTTCATCGGTGTTCGATTTATGTAGAATTTTCCAATCACTTTAATTGAGAGAAAAAATATTGGAGGGATTAAATTAAAGTGTAGTTGTTAAATCTATAATTTCAACGTACTCCTATTAAAGGGTTATTTTTGTCTAATTGTGATTATTTTATTAATAATAGATTTACATATCCATTCGGTGTTTAAAGGCTTTTTTCTTTGGATAAATATTCTATACACAGGCGGCGGAAACTGAAAGTTTTCACAAGCGCCTTAGTTTTAGGGTATATGATGTAACGCCCGTGTTTTGTGGTTAGGAGTTAGTTGGGTTAGTGGTCCGAGTCAGTAAAATTAAATTAAATCAATTCAACCTTAATTAGGGTCTATTTGGGTTTTAATAAAAATGGAGGGACCAATGTGGTAATTGACCCAAAAGAATTTTAAAAGCAATACCACTTTTAAGAAAAAGTTGTCATCTTCTCTCTCCCCACTCCCTTTCCCACGTTGAAAACCCCACACCCCTCTTTCAAACTCTCCCAAACTCAAATCACTATTCCATTGAACCTCATCTTCATTTCAAGACCATTTTGAGAGAAGCAAGAGGAGACGTTGAAGGAACATTGGGATCGAATCCGGGCTCGTAGGAGACTTGCTTTGGTTGCTAAGGAAAGGTGGTGAGTGATTTTAAACACGTTTTAAAGTTTGGTTCGAGTGTGTGAGTTGAAATGTGCTTGGTAGGTCATTTCTATGTGAATTCAAATTATTAAATTTAGCTATTGTTTTTCATTAAATGCTATTGTGTTTGCCTATCTATGCTCTTGTGATATGTGGTTAATTTGGGCATGTATACCATGATATGTGTATGTGATGAGCATGAGATATGGTTGATGGATGTGTGATGTGGTAAATGTAAATTGGCACTAATTAACTTACCGGGTGTAAATGATCGATCATTAGGATTAGTGTGCACACAAATTGAGTCAAAACGTACGTGGCCTTGATGGCGTTGAGTCATCAAGGAGGAGTACGGTGATGTAATATTCCACCGGAAGCTATTATATATTCTACGGGATGATGAGTGGAATCCCATCCGTAGGGCATGTGGCGATGAGTGGAATCTCGCCCATGCAAGGTCCGGTGATGAGTGAAATCCCACCGAGGTAAAGTGGTTGTTGAGATTTAAATCCGCACATCCGGGTAACTAATAGTGGCCAATTAAACTTGTTCATATGATTGTGATATATGATGTTAATATGTATGATGTTGATATTGATGTTCGAGCTTTGTATGATGTGAGATGCCACACATGACTCTTGAAAGACTAGCTAGGTCTACTTGTGAAATTATCTATGCATGTTAGATATGAGATTTAGGGAATACATGCTTGAACCTTGCATTGTTGATGTTTTCGGTTTTAGAGCATCCTCACTAAGCTTATAGCTTACGCTCTCATTTTCAACAATGCAGATCATTAGCGTGGTGTTAGCTCGGAGCAAGGCAAGAAGGGCTTTCCAAGTTGTTGCTCAAGTACCGTTATTAATTATGTAGTAGTTAGGCAATGTGGCAAAAGGGTGTGTTTGTATGAGCTTGTATGACTCACTTGTGATTTGGATGTTTGTGGTTTGCCTTGGTTTGTAAGCATGATATACCTTGCCAAATACTTATTTGATGTATGCCCTTTGGATGTTCAAGTTTGCTTCATGGCATGTAAACCTTTATGGGATGAATGGTGTTTTTGCTTATCAATGTTTCAAGCATGATTTGTATGAAAGGCTAATGTAAATTTGTCATGTATGCATGATTGTTTAACTCTATGTCTTGTATGTGTTCGAGCATGCTAATCATAGGATGTATGCCTCTAGACTATGTTCGTTGGTGTTGTGTGCCTTTAGGGGGTCCTATGAGACCATTAGACTTGTTGAAATTCGCCTAAATTTGGTTTTCAAGGGTTGCAGACAGCCCGCGTTTCGAAACGGGAGGGGTCGTTTCGGAACGGGTAGGATTTAGGGACACCGTATCGGAACGTGTTTCGATACGGTTTGGCCTCTAGGAGCCCCCGTTCTGATACGCGTTTCGGAACATTTTGGCTACTGGAATTCTGAGAAATTCACGAGATGAAGGTATATCGAAACGGGTATAAGGGTTTCGGAACGGTCAAAATCTCGTTGACCACGAGAAGTTGACCGTTGAGGGCATTTCGGAACGGTTGACCACCATTTCGATACAGCCCCTTGTATAGGCTCTCGGACAGTTGACCTGGTCAAGGCGTTTCGAAACGCCTCAAGGGTGTTTCGAAACGGTCTGTCTAAAAGAATAAAATTGGGTTGTTCGAATGTTGTTTTGGGTTCGAATGTTTATCTCATGTATTTATTTTCCGATGTTTGATCACATAAGATATAAATGAGCTTTTAGAAAAGAATAAGTTAAAGAAAAAATAGGGTTGCTAACCGAGGGGAAACCTTAACGGGTTTCGCTTCGGTTTTCCCCGTGTGGCCCACTCGGACCGGTCATCTGGCCAGACCGGGACGAGGGGGTTACATTTGTTGGTATCAGAGCCTGAGGTTACCGAGACCTCGGGCAGGTAAGTGAGGTAAGCTTGTTATGTTAAGTGATCGTGTTGTTCAATGCATGCTTGCCATGAAATCTTGATATTCGACTGTTTGTACGATGTTTTGAAGCATGAGTTATTGAGTCTGGTGTAGAGTGTGTGCCCATTGCTACTATTACTTAATTTAAAAGAGATTTTTGGTAAAGGGAGTACTTGAGCACTATTGGACCCTTGCTTTGGCTAACGTAATCCCTATTTGTTTGTTGTTGTAGTTATTACCTTGCTAGATGTATCATGAGACCACGTGGGAGGCCTAGGATGGTTCGACCGGAACCACGGGCAGCGACTCTGAGAGTTGAGCCAGTAGTGAGAGTCGAGGCTCAAGTGGGAGAGCCTGTGGTTGGAGTTGGAGCTCCTCCACCACCTCCACCACCACCACCTCCTCCACCTGGAGTAGGAGGTGAGGCCAGGGCCGAAGGAGAGGGACCTCAAGGAGGCCAAGGACCGACCGGAATAGACTTAGCTCCCTTGGTTCAGGCGATAGCCGGGGCATTTCAGGCTGCAGTAGCTGGGGGCAGGCAGTAGCGCATCATCAGGGTGAGGGCACCGGGTTGCCATTAGAGAGACTTCGGGGTCTAGGGGGCGAAGAGTTCAGAGGGTCTACTCTAGAGAGATCAGAGTTGTGGTTTGAAAAGACTGTATGTATCCTTGCTCAGATGAGGTGTACTGGTGAGTGCAAGTTGGGATGTGTTGAGTCCTTGCTTCAGGGTGATGCCTACACTTGGTGGGTCACCATTACTACGGGTATGGATGAGGCTGAGATTACTTGGGAGTTCTTTGAGTCAGCATTCCGTAAGAAGTATCTGGGTCCGCGATACCTCGATGAGAGGAAGAGGGAGTTCATGGCTTTGCTTCAGGGGAGTATGTCCGTGACAGACTATGAGATTCGGTTTGTCAGACTGAGTCAGTATGCACCTGAGCTTGTTCCTACTGAGGTGGAACGTTGTAACCGTTTTCGTTATGGGCTGAGTGAAGAGATCAAGACGTATACTCTAGCTTCAGACTACACTGATTTTGATGTCTTGGTCGCGAGGGCCAAGGACTTAGAGCACAGTTTGAGCTTGACCAAGCGGTCTGGTGGATCTAGTTCGGGTAAGAGGTCCAGTAACTTTGATAGAGGTGATGCCAAGAGGCATCGGGACAACAGGCATCACTATGATCATAGGCGTAGTGGCGGTAACCACGGTAGGGGCCAACAGGGCCAGAGAGCTGGTGGGAAGTTGCCCACATGTGCTACTTGCGGGAGGAACCACACCGGTGAGTGTTGGGGAAATTTCCATTCATGTTGGAGTTGTGGAGCTAGAGATCATATTAGGCGTGACTGTCCACATCTGGTGGGGCAGGCACCAGCTCAAGCTCCTGCTAGAGCCAATGACTTTCAGAGAGGCCGCGGACGCGGTAGAGGTAACTTCCAGCCGAGGAACGATGGTCAGAGAAACATAGCACATGTAGTTGCAGTTCAGCCGGAGGGCGGAGGTCAGGCCAGAGTTTACGCTCAGCATGAGGATCAGCATGACACCGATGTGATCGCAGGTAACTTCTCGATACAGTCTTTGGGTTTGCTTTCTTTGATTGACTCTGGGTCTACACATTCCTACATATTGAGTGAGCATGCACAGTCTTTGAATTTGCCTTGTGAAATGTTAGAGGTAGGAGTTAGTGTTAGTAGTTCCTTTGGGGACACAGTAGTAGTTAGAAAAATGTACCGAAGGTGTTCGCTTGTGGTTCAGGGACATGTGTTTCCAGTGGATATGATGGAGCTTCCTTTCTATGGTTTTGATGTAATTCTGGGTATGGACTAGCTCACGGAGCATAAAGCTAGGATAGATTTTGAAACTAAGAGGATTTCTTTGAGACTCACAGATGACTATGAGATTATAGTGGTGGGTGAGAACGTGAAGTTCTTGTCCAATGTAATTTCAGTTTTAGAGGCTAAGATGCTAGTTGAGTTGGGGTGTGAAGCATACTTGGCGTATATGATGAACCCTAACATGAGTGAGGTTAGACCTCAGGACATCCGGACAGTATATGACTTTTCTAGTGCGTTTCCGGAAGAGTTGCCAGGGTTACCACCGGACAGAGAGGTGGAGTTCACCATTGAGACTTATTCTGATTCAGCTTCTGTATCGATTGCTCCGTATCGCATGGCACCGAAGGAATTGAAAGAGTTGAAGACTCAGTTACAAGAGTTGACAGATAGAGGTTTTATTCGGCCTAGTTCTTCACCTTGGGGTGCACCAGTTTTGTTTGTGAAGAAGAAAGATGGAAGCATGAGAATGTGTATAGATTACAGACAGTTGAATCAGTTGACAGTGAAGAATAAATATCCGTTGCCTAGAATTGATGACTTGTTTGACCAGTTGAGAGGAGCATCGGTCTTTTTGAAGATTGACTTGAGATCGGGTTACTACCAGCTAAAGGTAAGAGAAGTTAATGTACCGAAGACGGTCTTTAGGACTAGATATGGTCATTATAAGTTCTTAGTCACGCCTTTTGGGTTGACTAATGCACCGGCTGCTTTCATGGACATGATGAACAGGATTTTTCATTAGTATCTAGACCAGTTTGTAGTTGTGTTTATAGATGACATCTTGGTGTATTCGCGAACTGAAGAAGACCATGACCGACACTTGAGACTAGTTTTGAAGACTTTGCTAGATCATCAGTTGTATGCAAAGCTAAGCAAGTGTGAATTCTGGATCCGAGAGGTAGTCTTCCTATGACATGTAGTGTCAGCCGATGGGATTAGAGTTGATCCGAAGAAGATTGAGGCCATTGTTGAATGGAAGCAACTGAAGTCTGTAACAGAGGTATGTAGCTTCCTAGGCTTAGCCGGATACTATAAGAGATTTGTAGAGGGTTTCTCTAAGTTAGCCGCTCCATTGACACAGTTACTTTAGAAGAGTTTTCAGTTTGAGTGGACAGATGCAAGACAGAGAGCCTTTGAGAAATTGAAAGAAGCTTTGACCCAAGCACCGATCTTGATTCAGCCTGAGTCCGGGAAGGACTATGTAGTTTACAATGATGCTTCTTATGTAGGCCTAGGTTGTGTTCTCATGCAAGACAAGAGAGTAGTGGCTTATGCCTCAAGACAGTTGAAGACTCACGAGCGCAACTATCCGACCCATGACATAGAGTTAGCTGCAATTGTGTTTGCTCTGAAGATTTAGAGGCACTATTTGTACGGTGAGAAATGCATAGTGTACACCGATCACAAAAGTTTGAAATACATTATGACTCAGCGAGATTTGAATCTCAGACAGCGTAGGTGGTTAGAGTTGCTAAAAGACTATGATCTTACCATTGAGTACCATCCGGGTAAGGCCAATGTAGTGGCCGATGCATTGAGTAGAAAGGTAGTCGTGGACTTGAGAGCCATGTTTGCTAGATTAAGTTTGTCCGGAGATGGTGGCTTGGTAGCCGAGCTTCAGGTTAGACCTACTTTAGGTCAGTTGATTAGAGAGAAACAGCTCTTAGATAGATCTTTGGCACCTCACGTGCAAGATATAGCCGAATGTAGATCTTTAGACTACAGCTTCAGTACCGATGGAGTTTTGTGTTTCAAGGATAGAATAGTTGTGCCAGAGAACAGTGACTTGAGACGTACGATCTTGACTGAAGCCCACAGTAGTCCGTTTGCTATGCATCCTGGAAGTACAAAAATGTACCGTGATTTGAAGAATGGGTACTTTTGGGTTGGCTTGAAGAGAGATGTAGCCGACTTTGTGAGCAAGTGCTTAGTGTGTCAGAGAGTGAAGGCGGAACATCAGGTTCCCTCAGGTTTGTTACAGCCGTTGAGATTCCAGAATGGAAATGGGAGAACATCACCATGGATTTTGTTTCCAGTTTGCCTTTGACTCCTACGAAGAAGAACTCAGTATGGGTTATTGTGGATCGTTTTACGAAGTCTGCTCACTTCTTGGCAGTCAATACTACTTATACTTTAGACAGATTGGCCGATTTGTACATTGGTGAGATTGTCAGACTGCATGGTGTGCCGAAGTCCATTGTGTCAGATAGAGATCCGCGGTTTACCTCTCAATTTTGGGAGTGTCTGCATACAGCTTTGGGTACCCGTTTGAACTTCAGCACGTCTTATCATCCACAATCAGATGGTCAGTCAGAGAGAGTTATTCAAATCTTAGAGGATATGTTGCGTTGTTGCATCATTGACTTTCAGGGTACGTGGGAGAAGCACTTGCCTCTAGTAGAGTTTGCTTACAATAATAGCTTCCAGTCGAGCATTCAGATGGCTCCATATGAGGCCTTGTATGGCCGGAAGTGTAGAACTCCAGTTTGTTGGGCCGAAGTGGGACAGAAGTTGTTACCTATGCCGGATTTGCTCAAGAGGACAACTGACAAGGTAAAATTGATTTGTGATCATTTGAAAGCTGCTTCGGATAGGCAGAAGTCTTATGCTGATTTGAAGAGGAAGGAAGTTGAGTTCTCAGTGGGTGAGAAGGTATTCTTGAAAGTGTCTCCGTGGAAGAAAGTAATGAGATTTGGCCAAAAAGGGAAGTTGAGTCCGAGGTACATAGGACCGTATGAGATTGTGAAGAGGGTTGGTCCCGTTGCATATCAGTTGTGTTTGCCATCCGAGCTAGAGAAGATACACGATGTATTCCATGTTTCGATGCTCCGTAAGTATAGGTCTGATCCATCACATGTTATGCCCGTAGAGGAGATTGAATTGAACCCGGATTTGACTTATGAGGAAGAACCAGTTGAGATCTTAGCTTCTGACAGTAAGGTGTTGCGGGATAGAGCGGTTGAGTTAGTAAAGGTGCGGTGGCAACGTCGAGGTGTGGACGATGTCACTTGGGAGAGGAAGGAGGATATGGAAAAGCAGTTTTCGTATCTCTTTCAATCAGGTAATTTCGGGGACGAAATTCCTTAAGTGGGAGAGAGTTGTAACGCCCGTGTTTTGGGGTTAGGAGTTAGTCGGGTTAGTGGTCCGAGTCAGTAAAATTAAAACGCGTCATACGATGCTACTGGTGTCAAAGGAGGTTCTTTTTAAAGGACATTAGGGGCTGGTGTAACAACACCACGTACGAGGATTAAACATGTTCGTTATGTTTCTATACATGTTTTAATATGCATGATGTACTATTTGTCTGATTTTGGTTCTAGTTTATGTTTTAATAAGCATGCTTTACTGTTTTCTGTTAGTCTCTATTCTGTTTTACATTGTGTATGCGATCTAAAAGTATATGACTTGAAATGACTATATGATTAAGATTTTTGTTATGTTTACTGTTTTGTTGATTATTTAATTATAAGACTTAAACTGGTTCACTAAATAAACTTTAAACTTAAATTGTTTTTTTACATACATATTTATTACCCTTTTTAGTTTTTAGTCTCTAACAGACAGTATTTTCTTTTCAATTTTTTTACAACAATGAAAGAATTTTCTTATGAGTTGGACTTTCCTGGTGAAAGAGGTCAAAATGATCCACTAATACAGTCTCAAGGTGGTATATTTTTCCTTTTTTTCATTATGCATTTTTTTATTACTTTTGTTTATTTCTAATACATGTTTATTTGAATGCTTGAAGGGAATGTAAATGATCAACTGTCTGAGACAGACCGTACCTCTAAGAGGAAGGCTACAGCTTCAACTACAGGGGACATTAAGAGAATAGCATCTCCTCTTTGGGATCATTATACCTTCATTAAGCTTGTAGAAGGTCTTTTTGCTGAATATAAGTACTGTAAAATAAAAAGGTATAAAGCTGATTTTTATATTGGTACTTTTAACCCTCAAATGCATGCTGAAAAATGTGAATCTTATAAAGAGTTTCTTGCTACTAATCCCAATAGTAGTAAAGAAACTTCTTTTGAGCAGAAAAGATAATGTGAGTTATTTGTTGAAGCTATTATGTGTCATGGTTATGTTTTGTGTGTGGTTGAGCATGATAAACTTAGAGTTTTGCATCATTATCTAAATCCTAATGTTAAAAATATTTTAAGGTATACTATTACTAAGCATTGCATGTTAAAGCATGAGAAGCATAAAAAATTGCTACTTGATTCAATGCATTCTGTTTTGAGTCGTATCTGTTTTACATGTGATGGATGGTCTGCTTGCACTTCACGTTCATATTTTTCTTTGATTGCACATTATGTTAATAATAACTGAAAATTTCAGTCTAAAATTTTGAATTTTTTTCGTTTCCCCCCAGCCTATGATGGTGAGTCTATATATAAGTTTGTTAAAAATATGTTAACAGAGTGGGGTCTTGAGAAGAAAGCTTTTACCATGACTCTTGATAATACTTGATAGTTAAAAATATAAGTTTGCACATGAAAGAATGGTTAAGCGACTCAAAGATGATTTGCATGCAATTTCTCCCCTGTCATGCAATGGTATATTTTTTTATATAAGGTGTGTTGTCCATATTCTAAATTTGATAGTTCAAAAGGGTTTAAAAGTAATCGAATCTTCTATTATTAAATTGCGTGAGATAGTTAAGTTTATTAATTCTTCTGATTCTAGACTTTGTAGCTTTGATTCTGCTGTTAATGATTGTGGTTATGATTTTTTTGGTAAGTTGGTATTGAATGTTCCTACTCGATGGAACTCTACTTACCTGATACTTCGTAAGAAATTGAAGCTAAACTTGCTATTAACTTGTTTGTTAATAGGAAAATTGACTTGAATATAATCACTGAGGATGAGTGGGAAACTGCTCAATTAATCCTTGAGTCATTCTTTGAAATTTCTACTTTGTTCACAGGATCCAAGCATCTCACTGTTAACTGTTGTCATTGAGAAGTTGTTGTGTGATGCTCATAATGATTCATGTGAGGGCATTTCTACAATGGCAGGACCTATGTTTAAATTGTATGAGAAATATTGGTCTGATCACTCAACGATTCTATCTTTTGCTGTTTTGCTTGATCCTCGGTATAAGTTACAACTTTTGAAGGAGTTGTATGGTGTCCTCTATGTTGAGGATGAGGTTGAAAGGAGGGTAAGTGTTGTTTATATTAAGTTTGTTAATATGTATTTATATTATTCAAGACATGCACGTTCTTCTTCTTCTAATTCTTCTGTCCAAAATAACCCTTCTCAAAGTACAAGTCAGTCAAGATCTGGTCGCCCTCGGACATTCAAAAATTAAATTTCTTTCAAGTCAGTGCTTATTTATGCTTCTGTTTTTATATTTAATTATTTTTTTCAATTACAGTTTACTAATTCTTTATATATTTTAATGATAGAACTTTGATGCCAATTTAGCAGCTTTTAGGAGTGGTAAATACGATGTTGACTCTTACATTTTTTTGCCCTTTCTCCCTCGTACTGTAGATGCTGAGTTTGATATCTTAGAATATTGAAAATTATAATTTATTTCTTTTCATGTACTTTCACTCATGGATAGAGATGTTTTAACAATTCTAATTACTTCAGTTGCTTCCGAATCCTCATTTAGCATAGGGGGTCGGATTTTAAACAAGTTAAGGGCTAAGCTTTTGCCTTAAAATATTGAGATATTTGTAACAACTCGTAATTGGTTGTATGATTTTGAGCATGAGGAAAGGGATGAAGAATTTCTTGTTGTTGTGAAATATGCTTAACTCTCTGATGTTTCTGTTGAAGATCCACTTCCTGATTAAGGTATATTCTATTACTGTTTTTTTAATTCTTATTTTTTTCAAAATAATTTTTGGTTTTATTTTTTTTTGTATGGTTCTTTCACAGCAAGAAAGAAAGTACATTAGTGCTCTAGGGGTCAACTAAGTTGTGAATTCTGATGTAAAATTAGGTATTCTGTTAGTGTTTTTGTTTTCTTAATGTTGCTACTTTTGTTTATTATTTAATTTTGTTGCTTTTGTTGTTGCTTCTGTTTATGGCTTGGTGTTACTGTTTTTGTTCATGTACTTATTGTTGTTACTTCTATTTATGACTTAGTGTTGCTGCCAATGTTGTTTAACTTGATTTTGTTGAATGCTGTTGCTATTTATGATTTGGTGTTGCTGTTGATGTTGTTTAACTTGATTTTGTTGAATGTTGCTGCTATTTATGACTTGGTGTTGCTGCTGGTTGCTGGTAGCTAACTGCTTGTTTACATGGTTGTTTTTCTCTCTTATCTAAGTGTTGCCCTTGTTTTAATTATGTTGATTTCTTACATATGCAAGTTACTCATAATTAACCTTGATGGTAGCATTTAGATCTGATAGCTCGATGAAGAAATTTCTGGTAGCAAAGTGCTTTTAGCTTTAGACTTTAATATAAGATCCAAGAGCTAATATTATTATCCAACAAACTTCTTGTATTTTATAAGTCTCAATTTGTAAAATTGTAAGTCTAAAGAATACTAACTTGTATTATTTTGACATTCTGTATTGAACTCCTTTTTTTAAGTTAATTATCAAGTACTCGCTCATCCCTTTGTGTCCTGGTGGTAAAAGTAGATGTTTATCATCCCTTGGATCCCGGGTTCGAGCACCAGTAATGCATCACACCAGCATATTCAAAAAAATTATCATATATGTAGACCAAGAAAGCTGAACATATGCTACTCTTGCATCACACCAGCATATTCAAAAAAAAAAATTATCAAGTATTCAAATATTAATCAAAAACAGACTTTATATTGTATAGTCAAAAAAATATTTTTATTTTTTAGTATTCACTCTTCATTAAGTTTTTCTAGTTGATAATTTATCAATTACTTAATTTGTTTTTCAATTTTAATACTTAATATATATATGTGCGTGCATATACATCATATATGTATATCAATATATGTAGGTGTAAATGTATATATATCAATATATGTAGGTGTATATGTATATATATCATATATGTATATCAACTTATGAAAGTTTTTAATTCATTAAGTCGTAGATTTCGAGTCAATATCAATTCAAGTCAACAACAGGTCGGGTCACTTAACAGGTCGGGTTTAAAACATGTCAAGTCCAAAACATATCAGGTAAAATCGATTATCTGCCAAGTCATGTTCGAGTTCGTTTCAATCGAACGCAGGTCGGGTTTCAGGTCCACAGTAACAGGTCTAATTTGAGTTCGGGTCGTTTTCAGTCAGACACAAATTGAGTTCAGTCACTACAATAACAGGTCAAATTCAAGTTCGGGTCATTAAATTTTCAGGTCAAATCAAGTTTTGACTCGGACAGGTTTCAGTCGGGTTTTCAAGTCGGGTCAGCTTTTTACATCCCTAATATTAAGAGAGAGGAGTGGCTTTTGGTCTAAAAATTAGTCAAGCTCAACCAAACAAGATGTCCTTTGATGAGGTGTAACAAACATAAAAAAAAAAACAAATCATTATAATGATATCTATCTTCTCATACATTTAGATGATCTTTAAATAAAAAAAAAGGTTCAAAACAAATCTGACATGAAATCACTCCGGCTATCACGACTTGTTAAATAAATTCAAATTTTTATATGTAAAACCTTTAGAGGCCGCCTGTGATAAACACTTGACCCTGGGGAAGACGAATCCTGTCTTTGGTGGTTTCCCGCCAACAAGAGAGTTGTCATAGATTTCTTTGCATTCTTGCACAACCTGTATCATCAACCATTTACACCAAAAACAAACAATAAAACTATTACAACACTCAACTGGAAATCCTGAATCCGAAGAGAAATCGAAAGTTATCAAATGAATACCAAGTTTAATAGAGAAAGAGCAGACAGTTGATGCAAGCTGCTTCTTTTTCCACTTTTTCATAGTTTAAACAGAGTTTTGGTTTTATTTTTATGCCAGCTCCACAAGTTCATGTAATTACAATATGATTCTAAAGAAATAAAAGATAAACAAAATCGAAGGGTGGCATTTACCTCCTTTGCATCTTTTTTCGGTATGCCTTCCCGCATTCCAACAAGCTTCTCAACAACATCAGGCTGAAATTACAAGAAAAAATAATTGGGAGATTTTTACTCAGAAATGCAACCGTACCATAACCTTAGAATAAATACTAGAATAGTGAATAGATAGCATCTTATTGTAGACTTAATGATTACCGGGCAGTCAGGTTGATGCTCAAGAATATTTGAATAAATTAGTGTGAATGTGTCCAGACTCTCAGCTGAAGCAAGATCTCTTAGATCACTCAGTATCCGGACTCTGCTTTCAACTTTCTGCGGGAGTGAGAAAAGAGCTAGCAGAATTAATTCAAACAAATTTTGAACAACCGAACGACAAGCTAAAAGGAATCATAGAAGAATCCGAAGCAGCATCTACCTGGACACTGATATACTCTCTGAAGAAGTCCATAAGAACCTCCTCATCTAGTCTCATTCGTTCGATAGTTTCCTCCTTGATGTAGTAGTTTTTCTATGATTGTGATCAGAAGGAATAGATGTTACAGAGGATACAAGCATGCACTTAACACCCAGAAAGTGAAAACATGATGGAAATTTATAATCAATTAAAAGATAACAGTCAAACCTGTGACAAAAGATGATCAACATACACAATCGCCGTTTCCTCCAAGCATGCTTCAACAAATCTTCTGAAAGATCGCTCTTCAATATACCTTAGTTCCAAAGAATTAAATCAATAAGAAACAGTATTTTAACCTTTTAATAAAGTTAACAATGAATCAATGAACATTGGAGCATGAAGTGTTGGACAAACCTATCTTATCCAAAAATGGATAACCAAACCAGTCTCAGATGAAATCAATGAAAAGCATCAAATGGATAAAAGAAAGCATATAACATAGATACACAAGAAAACAATTCCAGGATGAGAAAAGAATTCAGATTTGACTGGCTCAACAACCAGACCAGCCTGTATACAACAGTTAATATTGAGCTCACTTTGAAATATTAGGAATAATGATAATTGTAATCTACGTTCCAACTTTTTTTTTGAAGTACTGGAGTCCAACACTGGTGTCCAACACATGGGTATGGGGACATGACTCCCAAAGCTCCTCCAAATACATTGAAAAGAAATAGAAAAATCTAACCATACCCATGCGGACATGTGTCCAAGTCCGAGACTCACAGCTAAGTCCAGTAACATGATTATAGTTGATAGTTATGTGACCTCTTCTGAAAAAGGAGACATATACACTAAATAAGACTAATCATGGAGGTTATAGCATATTGAAGCTTCAGCACTATGTGCTGAGTGTGAAGTTCTAGACAATAAAAGAAAAAAATGGAGGATTTTCCATATGCATGTCCTTTATAGACCCAATAAAATGGAAATTTATTGCTTGTATGTTAATCAATGAAGGACATTAAACTTAGCTGTCGCCCAAGATTAAGTAAAGATGACTTACATCTTAACATCTGTAAAATAATCACCAAATGTTGCAACCAGGTACTCAGTAACCTGCCCTTCGCACCACTCTGAAAGATAAAAGACCTGAATCAATTCTTTGATCAAGTAACTTTCTTTCCTCGGTATGTTTGGAACATGCTCAAATAAGAAATGTGAACACAACTTCTCTTCCCCAATCTAACAGGTACGTATCTACCTGGTACTTTGATAAAAATGGTTATTACATGAATATGCTTTTATTTTTACTAACAAAAAAGGTTCAGTTTCAAGGGTGGACAATCAAAACATCACGTGTACCCTGAGTTTAAAATACCCTTAAACGTTAGGAAACCGGTGATATGGTTGTGTTAGGGAAAAAATGGGATCGAGATTACTATTTTAAATTATATATCTATATATATAGGGATAGGATCCGGTTACACAGTGTAAGAGTTTTTAACTTTTACACGTTTTTTGGATCGTTAGAAGGGTGAAATGGATGGCTAGGATTAACAATGGGTTATGTTAAGATTATCACTTGGAAAAAAGGAGATATAAGTCTAAGATCTTTTTGCCTAAAATTCAATAAGTTTAAATTATTTTTTGGTTAAATCTAGGAACTAGCATATCAAAGTTTAACCAACCCTAGATTTGAGAAGGAAGATTTTTTTGTTTGGATAGAAAAGGGAAATGTAGAGCTTGGGAGATGATTTGAAATTAGATCCGAACCTCCTAAACTCCAAGTGAATTTGACCCAGATACAAATCCAGCATTCTAAATCAATTTCTAAAAGTGAATATAATTTAAGACATAATCCGGTTCATCCTCCAAATTCAGGCATCTAAACTGGCCATTATATCATATGCCTCTTGTCATACATTCCAATGAAGTTCAGTTCAAAAATGTTCTATAAGTTTTGAATAACACCTGTTTTGGGGCATAGTCTATGCATACTATATTCTAATAGAGCGTACAGCCTAGACTCTCAATTTTTGCTTTACCTACAAAAATGTACAAACAATATGACAACAGCACCAACGACTCCAGAAAGTACGAGGAAACAGAGCCGAGAGAAAATAGCACAAGAGACCACCTAAACTGTTGGCTTTATGTAATAGTACCAATTATCAGAAAATAACGCTCAATCCACTATAAGAAAATACAAGTCTACTTTCCACATAAATAGATCAATTCGATTCCTCATATAAGAGACCTACAAATGTCCAAATCACATGCAAAATGGATTGGATGGGACCAAATAAGATAGATTATCTCAATTCATAAATCATAGAAAATTTCTATGGAGGATACTTGTCTCCGCGCAAAGACTAGAAAAAGACAATATCCTGAATCGTGGCAATTAAAAATGAAACAAAATGAATAGTTCTATCAAAATTCCACATTAAGTACTGTGGGACTGGTGGTTGGTCACAATGCAACCAACGGAAACTTATTTCATACATCATGATTTATTTAGGTATTTAGGTTCTATATTTCTCAAATTGGTTCTTATTAACTCTTCTGTTTTTGAAATAGGTAGAATATTATGACATTGAGGGGATCATTCCAACACACTGTTGTTTGGCCAAAAACATGTATATGTGTGAACCGGGTTGTTGATTGGGGGGAGGCTGAAAAAAGTCAGAATAAAACATCACATTAATGCATATTGGCAAAAACAAATTCCAGGGAGGGGTAAAAATGCATTCTGCTATAACCTTTCATTCTCCTTAAATTATGTAATACATATCTGAAAGACATAAGCAAGGAGGTCCAATGAGCCAACTATAAAAAAAACTTGTGTAATGTTCAAGGTGCTTATGTTAGACACACGCCCATATCCAACACTCACCCTAAGCCTAAATATCATAACTAAACAAATCGCAACTGTTCCCTATGAAAGTGCACATTTGCAGAAGCATGATTATACATTCTTAAATTGCACCAAGCAATAAAAGAAATTTGAACTGTTTAAGAGAGTAATAGTTCAACAGAGCATTTGACATATAAGACCAACAGAATCAACTTTGGAAAAGTCAACTACAAGGATTAAAAATCACTGTACCTGCCAGATATAGTTTCACAAGCAACTCTTGCACTCCAGGATCCTCAAAGATTACATTAACAGTTTGATGTACAGCTTCCTATTAACAATGCAGACAGTGAATGTGATTCTTTTTTGATACTATAACTACTATTACAATAAGGCCACTTGAGATTGTACAGTATGCAACATACAGGAAAATTTCAGCCTTGATGCAGTTAACAACGGAAAAAGGATTCCAATTAATGAAGTTCAATCCTTGATCAGCTATTTGTTGCAAGTAGACCTGTCCATGGGTAAGGCCGGATCCAGAATTTTTATTTACTTTGGTCTATGCCCTTCTTGGCCTGGCCTGAAGCCCAAAATTTACTATTCATTTTATATTAAAATATATATTTTTTAAAATTAAAGTTTAATAAAAACAAAATCTTAATTAATTAATGTCAGAATCTGCCGTCAACTAAGAAGTGTTTTATCATTAGGAGTCTTTTAAGATAAGAGAGTATAGTCTTTAGGAGTCTTTGTTATCTTTATCTCTAGATAAAAATTTATCTTTCCAGTAAAGTTCTATTAAAGTCTACAACAAGGTATATTTAACCAATGTAATGTACCTATCTAAAATAAGAGGTTGAATTAATTTTTTCATCCTTTTTCTCGATTTATAACAATTTTCAATAATTTTGGCTGTGTCAAATTCAATTTACCTTCTCCAAGCATTGCCCAGCCCTTGGACAGGTCTAGTTGAAACGCAATAAATATGAAGCACGCAAAAGCATCAATCGCAAAACACCTCAACAACTTCAAACAGATCAATACTGAATTTCACTTAAAATCCAAAAGAAAGGAAATGACAAAAGGGTAGGGTTTTTCTTGTTTGGGAAGAAGGGGATAAATCATCCAAATTTCAGCATACCTTTGTGACCTCCAAGAAACCTTTGCAAGCGTCTTCAAAATTTACCTGTACAATAGGAAAGTATATTGAATTTCAAAACAACACAATGAAGTAAAGACACATTTTTGTAGATCATGTCACTACACACACCACATACAAGGATATATGATTTCAAACAATGAAAAGGTTAAAAACACTTCCACAAATCATGTCTGCTCATTTGTTTCTATACATGAGTGTATAATGAAACAATATTTATATTTTATATGAACATGACACCTTAATGAGATGGGATGAAAATATGAAACAAAATATATCTTGACTATATTTTGTATAAAATAAGAAATTTCATCAGAAACAAAAAGATTGGCCATAATTTATCCATATAAAAGCTCAACAATACAAGAACTTGGACTAATACGATAGCTGTCGGAGATTGTTTCCTAAAGTTCAGAAGATCTGTAAATATTTTGTTATCTATTAGAATCCCTATTTATAAGCGATTGTATTTCTTTACTAGAATTAGTTTCTTTCCTAGTTAGGAGTTTCCTTAGCTAAGGCATAAGTCTATATATTTAGTTTGTAAATCAGTAGCAATTTAAGAGTCGAAATATAATAAAAAGATCAGTTTTTGATCAGCTTTTCGACATGGTATCGGAGCCTCTTTTTCTTTAGGCTTTAACTGTTTTGTTAGACAGTATTTGTTCGATTTCTCGTTCCCTTAGAGAAGTAATGATGATTGGAAATAATCAAGTAGAAAGCTCGGCTCTAGTGACTCAAATAGTTTCTGAAAAGCCAACACGTTTGGAAAGTTTTGAAAGAAAATCAGAAACAACAAGGGCAGTGAACCGAGATTCCATGTGGTGTACGTATTGCAAAAAACCTCGACACACTAGAGAGAGGTGTTGGAAGTTACATGGGAAGCCACAGTCCACAAACAAAAACTTCATAGAAAGGGAAGGATCAACGAGGGGGCAGAGCAGAGCCCATGCAACTAGAGAAGTAACCAAGGAATCCACTGAACAATCTGGAGAGTTCAATCAAGAGGAAGTAGAGAAGTTGAAGACTCTACTGGAGTCCTTAGGAAAATCATCAATTGCTGGTACAGGTAATCTGGTTTTCTCAGGTATATCCTCTTCCTCTTCTCAAAACTCTAATGCCTTGGAATCCTCCATACCTAATCAAACCTCCTGGGTAATAGACTCAGGAGCAACTGATCACATGACCAATTCCCCTCTCAACTTTCTCAATTATACACCATGCCCTAGCAATAGGAAAATTACAGTTGCTGATGGTACCATGATAACAGTTGCTGGTGAAGGAGATGTTGCCATTAGTAAAAAAATTCTGCTTAGAAAAGTTCTACATGTTCCAAAATTATTTACCAGCCTTATCTCAATACCAAAACTTGTCATGGATATTAATTGCAGTGTTTTGTTTCATTCTACACACTGTTTTTTCCAGGAGCAGGAAACGAAGAAGATGATTGGGCGTGCTAAGGAGATCAATGGACTCTATTATCTTGAGAATCTTGGAGGACAAGTTAGAATCTTGAACACTCCACCCTCATCTTTTTTATCTAATTCTACAAATAATAAAGACCAAATCTGGCTCCAGCATCTTCGCCTTGGTCATCCACCTTTTAAACTTCTAAAGACTATGTTTCCTTCTTTATGTAAAACCTTAGATGTTGAGGAATTACATTGTGATGTGTGTGAACTTGCTAAACACAAACGCTCCTCTTTTCCAGCAAGTAATAATAGAACCAATATTCCTTTTAGTCTTATTCATAGTGATGTATGGGGACCTTCTTCTGTTCCTAACATAACTGGGGCAAGGTGGTTTGTATCTTTTATAGATGATCACACTAGGGTTACTTGGATTTATTTGTTAAAACAGAAATCTGATGTTGCATCGACCTTTCAAAACTTTTACACCATGATAAAAACCCAGTTTGGAGCCGAGATTAAAAGAATTAGATCAGATAATGCCAAGGATTATTTTAATCAAATCTTGTCTCCTTTTCTCTTAGAAAAAGGTATTTTACATGAATCATCATGTGTAAACACTCCCCAGCAGAATGGAATTTCAGAAAGGAAGAATGGACATATTCTTGCTATAACCAGAGCCCTTTTATTTCAGAATAATGTCCCAAAAAAATACTGGGGGGAAGCTGTCTTAACAGCTACATTTATGATGAACAGACTACCCACTAAAGTCCTTGGATCCCAAAGTCCTATTCAAACCCTTACAAAATTTTTCCCACATTTGAACCTATCTCTTAACCTTCAGCCAAGAGTGTTTGGGTGTGTTGCCTTTGTTCATCTTCATTCTCCAAACCGAGGTAAGCTTGATCCTAGGGCAGTAAAGTGCATTTTTCTTGGGTATTCCTCTACTCAAAAAGGCTACAAATGCTATCATCCACCTACTAGAAAGGTCTATGTCACTGCTGATGTTACTTTTGTTGAAAGAGAGAGTTACTTCACTGCTCCTTATCTTCAGGGGGAGATGTCTTTTAGGGAAGATAAGGATGCAGATCTGTTTTTACTTCAGCAACCTTTGTCCCTCATTGATCTACCTCCTTCTCATTCTGCAAAAATCCAGCCTTCTCATTTTGCAGAAATCCAGCCTTCTCCTTCTCATTCTGCAGAAATCCAGCCTCCTCATTCTTCAGAAATCCAGCCTTCTCCTTCTCATTCTGCAGAAATCCAGCCTTCTCATTCTACAAAAATCCAGCCGCCTTCACAGTCCTTACAAACAGAACCCAATAGTCCTCAAACTCCTCAACCAAACAGAAATATTTCTCAGCCCAATGTTCAAGAAACTGCTGGTCCTCTAAAGACATATTCGAGAAGGAAGATACCTATGCAGACTCAATCATCTCCTGCTCCTGCTCTTGCTCCCATTCCCATAAATTTTGAGGTACATTCTGAAACTGATCCTGATCATAATGATATGAATTCTAATTCTGAGTTTGAATTTCCTATTGCTATTAGAAAGGGAAAAAGAACCTGCACCACTAAACACCCTTCATATTTGTTTATGACCTATAATAATTTGTCCCTAAATCACAAAACCTTTCTTACTAGCTTAAACAATATTGTCATCCCTAAAACAGTAGCCGAGGCATTAGATAATGAGAATTGGAAAAAGGCTATGCAGGAGGAAATGGATGCACTGGAAAAGAATAAGACATGGGATTTAGTAAAGCTGCCAGGAGACAAAAAAACAGTGGGATGTAGATGGGTGTACACTGTAAAATACAAATCAGATGGCTCCTTGGAAAGATACAAAGCAAGGTTGGTGGCAAAGGGGTACTCGCAAACCTATGGGATAGATTATCTGGAGACGTTTGCACCTGTTGCAAAGATGAACACAGTGAGGGTTCTACTCTCCTTAGCAGCTAACCAGGGATGGAATTTACTGCAGTTTGATATTAAAAATGCATTTTTGCATGGAGATCTCGAATAAGAGGTATACATGGATGTTCCACCAGGGTTTAATTCGACTGTTGGACAGGTAGTTTGCAAGTTAAAAAAGGCTCTATATGGATTAAAACAGTCCCCAAGAGCTTGGTTTGGAAGATTTGCTAAGGTAATGTTAGGGCAGGGTTTCAAACAGAGTCAAGGTGACCATACCTTATTTGTGAAGCATTCATCTTCAGGGGGAGTAACCATACTACTGGTTTATGTGGACGACATCATAGTTACAGGTAATGATTCAGAAGGAATCATCAATCTGAAAAAGTGTCTTGTAAAAGAGTTTGAGGTGAAGGAACTTGGGAGATTAAAATATTTTCTGGGTATTGAGGTGGCACACTCACAACAGGGAATTTTTATATCACAGCAAAAATATACTCTGGATCTTTTAAAGGAAACTGGAAAGCTTGGATGTAAACCAGCAGAAACGCCCATAGAAGTTAACCACAAACTTGGAGATTCAGATGAAGATGATATGGCAGTTGATAGGGGTTCATTTCAGAGACTTGTGGGAAGACTTATTTATTTATCACATACCAGACCAGACATAGCATATGCTGTTGGAGTGGTAAGCCAATTCATGCACAATCCTAAGGAGTCACACCTAAGAGCTGTAATGCGAATCTTGCAATACTTGAAAGGTACACCAGGTAAAGGAATCATGTTTAGAAGAGGAGGAAACCTGACTCTGGAAGCCTACACAGATGCAGACTATGCAGGTTCTAGAATGGACAGAAGATCAACTTCAGGCTACTGCACCTTTTTTGGAGGAAATTTGGTTACTTGGAGAAGCAAAAAACATAACGTGGTAGCTAGATCCAGTGCAGAAGCTGAATTTCGAGCTATGGCTTTAGGAATCTGTGAGTTACTATGGCTGAAGATCATTCTAGAAGATTTGAAAGTAGAATGGAATGGACCAATGATGTTGTACTGTGATAACAAATCAGCAATCAATATTGCTCATAATCCAGTTCAACATGACAGAACAAAGCATGTTGAAGTGGACAGACATTTTATAAAAGAGAAACTCGACAGTGGTTTGATTTGTACTCCTTATGTGACTACTGGTAATCAAATTGCAGATATTCTCACCAAGGGTTTACTTGGCAAGGATTTTCAGAAGTTAACAAGCAAGCTGAGGATGGAGGACATCCATGCCCCAGCTTGAGGGGGAGTGTCGGAGATTGTTTCCTAAAGTTCAGAAGATCTGTAAATATTTTGTTATCTATTAGAATCCCTATTTATAAGCGATTGTATTTCTTTACTAGAATTAGTTTCTTTCCTAGTTAGGAGTTTCCTTAGCTAAGGCATAAGTCTATATATTTAGTTTGTAAATCAGTAGCAATTTAAGAGTCGAAATATAATAAAAAGATCAGTTTTTGATCAGCTTTTCGACAATAGCATTAATCATGTTATATATCCTATGATACAATGCATGTCAAAATTGATATTGAGGATGTCCAGAAAATGGTGTCCCACCAAGGTTAATCATTCTAGTAAAGTAGAGATGAGAGGAAAATGCAAGCATGATGAGAAAATATTATTTCAGGAGAAAAAGAAGAAAGAAACACACAAATTGAAGTATTTAATGTAGATAATCTATGTACAAGGAACTTTCTAAGAAAACAAGAATTAGGTGTGAGTAGATAAATTTCAACCAAGCCTCTATCACAAAATTTGCAATTGCTATCAAAATAATTGCAAGAAGGAAACTGAAACCTGGTCGGCATAATTTTGTGTAAGAGCCTCTATGATGCTGTTACTTAACTCCAGAGCAAGGTCATAGCAGCGCAAATTGTTGTTAATCTGGGAAGGGTATAGTGTAAGAAATCCACAAACTTAATTATCCAGAGGAAAAATGAGACAGCCACAAGCTAAGCACCCATAATATTTACAAACCATTGCACATAGAGGTTCCAGACCAATATCAGAAGCAGGTTCTTCAAGTCTCTTCTTTTCGGCCGCTTGAAAGTCAAACATTACCTGAAAAGAACCATATAATGGTAGTCCAGTTTAACAAAATAATACGACTTCTATAGGTATAATTTGAAAACCTAAAATAACAATGTAGCGAGGAAATAAAATGGATTGAGTGATGAGAGCGCCAAAAGAAAAACAACTCAAGCGAACCCAATCCTCACCAGTAAACCTTGGAAAAGCCGGAACTAAGGAATAAATACAATATGCTCCCATCTAACTCAACTAAGATTAGAGACGTTTCAGAAATGTTGACATATAGTCAAAGTTGTACTAGAATAGGGATACAACCATGAAAAAGAATAAAAAAAAGGAACAATATTGATTTTATAAGATTTAAATTTCAAAATAATTCTTGACTAATGTTCTAAAACATTTGGCTGTATCATAGGCATTAGGCAATTCAAATAACAGTCCCAAGTCACGAAGCATGACACTCTCTTTGTCAGATTCTACTAACTTGCCTGAATTATTGCCAAAGCAATCCTGTAAAGCATGGCATCAGTGCTATTATCCCTAACAATTTGTACTTGCTCCCCAAGGATCCTGAATAAATCTACTGCAGCAGGAGTATATAGCTTTCCTTCTTCTGTCTTCTTTGGTGGTTGGACCTTGTCAGCCTCCAAGATGTTTAAATACCATTTCTAGAAGAAGAAAAAATAACAATGATATAATTAACAGAAAAGATCTGAGCCATACTTTAATTTTCCATATGGTAACCAAGTATTAATAGGATTGTATATTGTTACCCTTGTTGTGGCTTGCATTCTCTCGACATAAGCATTCATGAGAGGATCCATAGATCCACTCTCAGAACAAACTTCAGCGAGAGTCTCATCAACACCAAGGCCAATTAAACTTTCTTGGTATTCAACTACCCATCCAGTTACCTACACGCAAGCATTAATACCCATAAAGTACTAAAGTTACATGAGTGAAAAACAAGATATAAAAATACATGACACAGGGTTAAGTAAAAGGTTGTGCTGTAAGAAAACGAAATTAAAATAACAAAAATAAAAGAAACTCAGACATTAAAATGAAAGGAGATACACACTTAAATGTTAAGATGTACATGCTTCCAAATTCAATTTATCTTTTATTATAGATATTCTGTACACCATGTTCAGGGTTAGCATCATCAGTAATTATACAACGATGATAGTGCGCACACTGCACAAGTCAAGATCCTCAATGACAAAATTGCA
Organism: Hibiscus tridactylites; assembly: GCA_958450335.1. NCBI lineage: Eukaryota > Viridiplantae > Streptophyta > Magnoliopsida > Malvales > Malvaceae > Hibiscus > Hibiscus tridactylites. Next base: position 76,387,952 of record OY288279.1, read on the forward strand.
AAATGGATGTAATTTGAGATTTGCATATTTGAAAACCATGAAAGATTATGGAAAGTACCTTTAATATCTCAATGTTTGTCAGTTCATTCGCTCTGTCACTAAGCAATCTAAGCATTTGAATAAACCTCTCCGTATACAGATTTACCATAAGCTGGAATATTTCATATCTGCCAGAAAGGAAGACAACATCAGACAGGAGTATAACAATTCGTGGAAGATCTCCAAGTTCAAGGCACACATCCATTGAATCCCACACACCAAAATCAAGCCACATATAACCACAAGCATTAAAACTATAGCAGCAGCAGAAACAAACTCTCTGGATAGCCTTTTAAAACAGCTGGAATTATGAATCATGTCACTGGCTATTGTATACCAGGAAAGGAACCAGAAGAAAGCGACTATAGCAATCTGAAAGAAATTTGACCAAGTAGAAAGATGGGGAAGAGCTATTCCATTGAGAAGTCCGATCATTGAAAACAAAAATTAATAACTAGAATATATTTATTTCATATTCATTTATCCTGCAGAAATTTTATTTGAATTAAATTAACTTGCCTATACAATCCTGGGAACACAAAGGCAACTTAAGCATGCATGAATATGCTGGGAATAATAATAGTAGTAATAACACAAGTGCAACAAAAATCCAAACAATGAAGTACAAGTTTTATCAGCTTGAAAAGTGAAGCGAAAAAGGGAAGGCAATCAAGGCATTAAAATTAATCAAAAGCAGCAGTAGAAGTTCATAAAAGTCCCTAATGGTAAAAATTGATTAGTATGTAGACAATGAAACTAGGTTCCTGTTACTACATTTGACTAGCAAGCTTGGAAAAATGCATACACTTGCATGCGGGTATGAGTATTAAGCAGGAGTGGTTCTGGACATGAGTAATAGGAGCGACCGCACAGGGCCCCCAAGAAAAGGAGGGCCCACAATGAGTTAAGTTAAACACTTGCAAGGGAAAAGCAAAAGATTAGTTCTCTATTAGAGATAAAGCACATACACAGCAAGTCAACAAGCATTTTGAGGACTATGTATGGCAACGAGGCGGGGCTGATTTTTTACCGCCCCGATCCCGCTCGAAAAAATAGGAACTAAAACCTGCCCCCGACCCGCCCGAGTATTTTTTGTCTTCCGCCCGACCCCGACCTGAAGTTAAATATGCATACCCATACCTACCCAGGTCAAATTTAGTTTATTTTCATTTTTAATCCAAATAATACTTCATTTATATATTTGATTCTTTTATCTTCCTCCATTGTCGGATCTGTAATCTGGATTCTAAAATAGAAACACAAAAAATGTTCTCAGCAAATCCATGCACATATACATACAAATGCATTCCAGCATTTTCGATAATTAACTCTTCAAATGATTTCAACCAGAAGTCTATATAAAAACCATGGAATAAGTGCAAATGAAGCACAAAACATATGCTTAAAATTTCAACTTCCCTTATCATCTAGGAGTTTGTAGTGTAATTTTAACCTCAGTCTAAGGGTCAAGTTTTCAAACATAAAAAGCAGGCCATTTTTATGTCAAATCCAAGAATACCCTTTTACATATCTAGATAAGGGGAAGACAGTATAGCAAACGTAAAAAGATCAAATTATCATATCAAGGGCATAATGCAATTGTCAAAAGTAAAGGACAAAAAAATGTCATCAGAAATGTAAACCAAATGAACTCGGAAAAAAGAAGCAGATCTGTAGCAAGGCAAACCTTGGAGGAAAACATGGGGCTACATAATCATAAATGTCTCCAAGCTCTTCTCCAATCTATTTATCAGAAAGACAATCAAATGTATCAAATGTGAAGGAAATTTTATCGAAAAAGAAGTAGTAAGACCTAAATAAAAGCAGTAACAGACACTACATGCAGAAAAAATAGCAATCAAACTTGAGATCCCATGATATATAGAGAGAGAATCAAAGTTGAAAGAGCACCAAGAGATGGAGTAGCATGAGTGTTTCACAAAGAACATTGCTATATGCATCGTCAACATATCAATACCATAATAACCCAGAACAAGAAACTTCTAGACTATCAACTTAAACGACAGGCTGATGACTAGACAAACGGAAATTTAGTTTCAAAATAGCAATTTAGGGATTAAAATGCAATTATATCATGTAAACCTAGAATCTAAATTTAAAAATAAATTAATAAACATGCAAGTTTCTTAACAAAAATATGATAAGCTGACAATTGTAGAACTCCCTTATAGCATAGGCTTAGTATCATTTTATTGTTCCAAAGGAAGTAATAATTCCCCATTGCAACTGCTTAAGTCATTATATCATACCTTCTTTTTTGCATTAGATGGAATGATTCACATTAGGTAATTGTATATGCTATATTACATGCACTAGGGCTGGGTAATGTAAAACTTTCTTGTGTGTCAGAACTTCACAAATCATGCTGCTAATAATTACCTTTCAGCTGAATTGAGGCACAGTTTTGAATTCCATTCCAAACCCTTAATAAACTTCTTGGCTTATTTTTCTAACAATGTTAGTTTCTATTGCTGATTTGAGGTGTTTAAATAATTTCTATACATGACAGAATGCTACAAGAAACAGTTAAGGAACCCATGTTAAATTACCATAAGTGAGCCATTTTGAGGTCACTTAAGTAAGAATCAGAAACACAAAGTTCTAAAGAAATATAATGATCAGTTAAGCATACCGTTTTAACTTCCTCCAAAGCTGCTTTTAGGTCTTCAAAGACAAGCTGAGGTAAAAAATACAATTAGCATCATATGATACTAATTAAGGATTCAATATATACTCTTGTTCTCATGTACTAGGTTGATTGTTAAGAAAAGTACCTCTGTCAAAAGCTTATTGAACCGCTCTTCAACTGTTTTCCTTATTTGATCATAGCATTTATCCTTGTAGCCTTTCCCCTGAACCTTCAACTTTTGTTGTACTAAATTTTTAGAAGAAACTGAAGCCTTGGTAGATTTTCTACATTTTCATAAAGGATAACTTTAGCATCTAGTTATTAATTGATCATTCATGTGGCAGTAAAACAATCACACCAGATACGTACTTGCCAGTTCTACGAGGGTTTGCAATAGCTGCCATTGCATCATCACCTTCAGCCTCTGCTGCTTCCTCAGCAAGTTGTTGATCAAGAATTTCTTGCATTTCAACAACTCTAGAAGGGAAGTCAAAGAAACTTATTAGAGAGAAGAAGTCCAAAACTAAATACAACTACACTAGATCATATCAACCCACCCACAAAAAAACAAGTATCATTACAAGGTACACCTCAATATAAGAAATGCATAAATTTTAAAAATTATCCTAGGACCTCGAAAATACATGGGCTACAAAACAGAAATTATTCAAAAGCTTATTCAAAGCATACCTCAAAGCACGGACCAAGGTTTGTGGACTGCAAAATAGGAAAAGATGATAAAAGTGAATAAAAAACAAATAGGTAACCTATTTAAGGCTAAATATGCTAACAAATGTAAAAGCAACTCTAAGAAAAAATAGCACAGGTGATAATCATTTTGAAGGAATCAATCCAGGCAGAGGAATGAATACTATGAATCCAGAGGAGAAACAAAGTGATAAATGAGATGCATCACTAACAAGTAAAGAAATTCCTTATTTGCTCCTCAAACATGCTGTGATATAGGAAAAACAACTCCATCCAAAGTCATGAGGCTACTTCTCACACATGGGGGTTTGGATAATTGATTTTGCTAAAGCTGCAAGTCCAAATCAATTATCCAAACCCCCAAGCCACCAATTGCCAAAGATGACGCATCTATAGCTTTGTAGATTACAAGTGCAATGTCAGAAGAAATAGTAAAGCAAAAACAATTGATAGTTGCAATTTTGGAAATTCAAGGTTGCTTTTGGATGGCTAAAGGTTTGATCTCAAAAGAAACGGCATCATTTGCAAGACACCTTTTGCCCGCTAGAAGCTTACTTAGCCAAGAAACTTTTAGAGGGTCTTTTGGATGGGTAAAGGTTTGATCTCAAAAGGGCATCATTTGCAAGACACCTTTCACCCGTAGAAGCTTACTTAGCCAAGAAACTTCTAGAGGGCAGAAGTCCCCTCTTTCAAACTGACTATGAAATTTTCAACACCATTTTCCTCATCATTCATATTGTTAGAGGCATATAGCTGCTAGTTGATGTGACTCAAGCCATAGCACCTGGAATCGTCCCCATTTTCTTTATTTCCCCCACTTTATCCAATCATTTGTTGTTTCTCATAAAAAAATTAAGCGGTCTTAAGAATTAAGACATTCATTCCTTCCATCAATTACCTAGGTAGGATCTCTAACTATTATGTGCCACAAAAGGTACCAATAGGCGGCTATCAGCTAAATTGAGCTCTGTTTTGATGTCAAATTCAAGTGAGGCTCCTCAATCATTTGCTAATTGATTTTGAGTTATATGCATACCATTGCATAACAACCCATATTTAGTTATTATGTTAAGCCCATGTGCTGTTCTTTGTGCAGACCAATTTGTTTCATTTGAAATAACAATGCTAAACATGAAATGGAAGCTATCAAATTTTACCACAAAGATTTAATTTGCGCTTTCTAGGGCATTATGTAAAATTTACTTATCTTTAGAAGATTGAATGCTTAACAAGCACAAACTGACAATCAAGTTTTTCAATCAAATGTAATGCTCAGAGCTTTTGAATCAAATTTAATTAACAGGTCTGTTATAGTTAGGTGAAACACTTAGAAAGCAATCTATGAGGTAGAAAATTTTAGAAAAAAGGCTCAAAGTAGAAAATAAACGAAGATAACAAGAAAAAGAGAGATAGGTAGGCAAGGAGTCCAACAATAAAAAGAAAGCAAGAGAGGGAAGATCACAGCAACCATAACTGACGAGCTTTATAACTAGAGTTCTCAACTTAGTTTTCCCTTCCTGTGGATAAGTAACTCTCAATTGAATATCTGTCAACCCTAAAACAGAAAAGTACACATCTTTTCAGGCATATTCATTAATAAGTCATTGCTCACTCTGAAACTTATCCTAACTTCCATTGAACAATTAAGGTCAACTACCTTAAAGTAGTCATTAGAAAGAATCTTATCGTAAATCTACTGAACACCAAAATAGAAAGAAAAAATGCTACTGTCATGAAAATAAGCTGTTAAGACGGGGACAAGAATGGTGAAACTGCTATTTAAAGAAAATTTGAATATGCTTTCAAAATAATGCACATAGATTGCAGGTATGCAAGAACCCATTATTAAGGGGATCATAATGTGGTGTGATGCAAAAAACAAAGTATATTCAGGGACAATATTCAAATAAATTCAAACAAACAGGTTTCAGATTCCTCAGTTTCCTATAAGCATACCTTTCTTTTGAAAGTTTGTAGAAATTGGAAATATGACCCCATAATGCTTTCTCAAATGTCTCCCAGGTTCGATCAACATCTTCAAAATATTCTCTAGGAGACACAACCCATGTTAAAATTACAATAAAAATATGTCAAAAAAATCTTAAAACTATAAAATGAAGAAGAAAAAACATTACAAACATGAGACTAAAAGTAAAACCCTTTATTATAATATATGACTATCATCATTATATAAGACTTCCTGTATTACATTGTTCAAGACCATTCTTGCATCAAACAGAAAACATTAAAAACATGAAACTAAAACTATTCGTTATAATATATGACTATTGTCATCGTATAAGACTTCCCATATTACATTGTTTAGGTCCATTCTTGCATCAAACAGGATCAAGTTACAAAATTTAAGCCCATTAAGAGCAAAGATGTGTTGAACAGCCTCCACTTGTGCAGGTGAACCCAAGATGTTCTTGTTTGACTTGGCTAAAACCAAAAGGAAATGGGAACATTTCCAATGCACACCACCACGTATCCAAGCTGGCTGGCGCAACATTAGCTTTTAAAATAAAAAGGTGCTGCTATAATATTTTTAAGATATAATCTCAAGTCCATGACAAAATATTCTATGAATTTTAAAAGTCCGAGATGATTTTGCTCTTACCACTTTTATTTTCCTTTCACTTTCAAAAGCAAAATGTAAAAAGATCTGTTTAGGAAAAAAGTAAATATTTTTCATAAAGATAAATCTCGGTGTACATAGCAAATTATATTCGAACGTGTATCACATTATAAAGTTTAACCAGATACTCTAATTATCATCTTACAAACAAACTGCACAAAATATAGCTTTATCCATAATATAAGTATAGAACCTATTTAAGATTTTTCTTTTACCTAAAACCAGATAATACTCATTATTATTAGAAAAATAGATGAAAACTATAGGTGCTTTTTTATTTTCTTTCCAAATATTATGTATAAAATTTTCATTTCTATAATTATTTAATCAATTTAGTAAACATGGTTTTTTTAAAATGAATGAAAATAAAGATTAATTAAGTATAATAAATCTGATCAAAAAAATACAATTAATAATAGAGATGACTATTCAGAGAAAAAAAATCCTAAAGTATATCAATTTAAAGACTCTTGGTGAATGAAATTGAATATTTAAAGTCATTTATTTTACAAAAAAATGAAAATATTACAATGTTATAAATAACAGAATTTTATATTTTCCAACATAAGGAAAACTCAACATTCAACAAAAATACTATTCAAAAAATGCATATTCTTTTACAAGAAAAAAAAGGACAACCTGAAAAATGCCATATACTTTTTCTAGTCTTACAAATTTGATTAATGTCCTCCATTCAAGTTTTTATTTTATTTCAGTGTCTTTGATATAAGAAAATTAGGGGGGGGGGGGGGGGGGGGGGGGGCACCATTCAAGTTTTTCTTGACATAGTTTACAATTTTGTCGAACCATAATCAACAACCATCTAAAAAGAAATTAATGTCTAATATATAGGCAAATATTCCACATTAATTTTCCAACAATCATATTGGCATTGCTATAGTTATCATATATTTTACACGACAAAATTGAAGAACATACACACCTTAACCTGCCAACCTCTTCTTTATGAGATTCCACAGCTGCTAAAGCAAACCGTCGCTTCCCATCAAGTGCAGTTAACCTCTGAGAAATATATGATGAAAAGCGAAAAACAGAGCATTGATACACAATTTCTCAACATTAAAATTAACTGAGCCCCCTACTTACTGTAATCATCAAGGAAAAAGTTGTACCTCATATGTATTGACAAGTTCTTTATCATCACTCAAAGAATCTCGGGCCTCGGAAGCTTCAACTGAAATGGACATCATGCCCTCAACATCCTGCAATAGATCAAGAGTGAAAAATACGGCCACAACATAAGAAACAGGTTGAATAAATTGAAAAGCACTAAAGCCACACAACCACATGTTTACACTGGACAAAAGTAAGTTTCCACATAAAACTTGATAATATAACTTATAAGTAACTAAAAGCTATCCCATCCAACAATAAAACCACCCTTCTTTCCAAGTGTTAGTCCAAGGCATTTGTTTAATACCATCAAGAGAAACAACATTGATCATGGTTTTCGATTTATACGAAACTGGAAAACTCACCTTGAGTGTTGTATTTAAGTTGTTCCTGACATTGCTGAGAAGCTTTATCTGATCGTGGTTTTCAATTAAGTTTTGGCACTCTTGACATAACCTGATAAACACGGTAATCCATAACTTTGAAAAATTTTGAGAAAAATCACAAGAACAAGCATTGATAGCATCTAAAAATGTTATACTAATAAACATACTTTTCGATAGAAATAAAGTTTCCACGCAGCAGGGTTATTGTTTTCTGAGATGAGGTAAGTGATCTCAGCCCAGCTTGTGCCTGCTCAACCTGCATAGCATTGTATTTTTCCATGCAAAACCCGTTAAAAATAAAAACCTAGCTCCATATATTTAATCAAGTAATAACCTTTGATTTTGCTTGTGCTACTTGTTTTTTGCTTGCAAATAATATATTCAAAAAATCTATAGCTTTATATATAGCGATAGATAGGATCCAGTTACAGTCTTGTAAAACTAAAAGATTTTTACACTGATTCAGGACCATGAGTGTAAACTGAAGGTTGGGATTAAAAGTTGCAAATGGGGGGATTTTTGTGGATAAATGGTCTTAAACCAGAGTAAAAAGTTCGATTTTTACATAAAGTGGATCCTACCCCATATATATAGTAGCATACTGGTCCTTTCCTCATATTTTTGTATCAATTAAAATAACCAAACAGCGAACATCAAGCAGCTAAAGCAATAATATGCAAACGAAACCTATGATCAGTAAATATATATATAAATCAATAAGTTAGATACCTGCTCTGCAACCATTGTACTAAGTTGTGCGTCATTTGCCTGACAATTAAGAGAGACAAATAAGAGGAAAAAAGAAAAAAAGTTGCCGCATTCGATTTCAACGCAATTGAAAGCCTCAATTATTAAAAGAATTAAAGAAAGAAAAAAGGAGCGGGTGGTTTACTTGTTGACGAGTGATATAATCAGCTTTGATGGAAGAAATAGATTGTAAAAGCTCGGGAATAGGCAGGATCTTGGCCACCTCACGAACCGCCGCCTCCTTGGCTTCCACGCCCAGATCCTCGACCATCATCTTTACCGAATTCGGAAAGCTTCTTCTCCGAACAACAATTTGGGGAACTGATGCGAAATCTAGAATACGGAAAACTGTGTTTCCGTGTAATGCGAATTTTCCAGTGTTTGTTATTTGTTTTATTCATTTGATTATTTCGCCATATATAGATAGATCTCCCGCAGAAAAATATGGATTTTACTTTTCGTAATTTCCATATCCTCTCTGTTCGACCCAGACCCGGACCCGGTCAATTTTCGAATCACGTGGTTTTAAGTTTGGACCGACCCCATGATTTCGTTTCCCACTCAAAATTATTTTCTTTAGGGTAAATATACATTTTAGTGCTTAAATTTAGTTTCAAGCTGCAATTTTGTACCTAAGTTCTTTTTTTGTTCAATTAGATATCTAAACTTAGCCTCAAGTTTCAATTTGGTACGATGGTGGAAATTGGGGTAAGAGTTTAGGGGCTAACTTAATTTTTTTTTTGAAATGGAGGCTTAAACTAAAAATTCAAAAATTTTGAGGGTTCAACCAAAATTTTTAATAATTTTGAGAGATTTAATAATAACTTTTAAAAAATATAGGAGAGAATATAATTAAAATATTTAAATTTTTTAAGCTTAATATAAATTTTTGGCTTGAAAGAAAAATAAGTGTCCAAGGTATACCTATTTTGAACTTTAGGTGATTAAAGTATTTTTTTGTAAAAATAGGTGCTTAAAGTTTTAAAAGTTATAATTTTAGGTGCCCGACCGTTAAAAAATCGTTATCCATTTTAAACGCAACATATGGCAGGAATATTAGTTTTTTAATTATTTTTGAAAAAAACTTTAAAATTTAATTTTTAAAAAAATCTCAAAATTTCAAATCAATCCATAAATCCCTAAAAACCCTTAAATCTTAATTCCCCAAATCCTCACAATTGACGTCACTGCCGCCATCGCCGACCTCACTCGTTCGGTCGTCAGACTCATCCGGCCATTTCTCTCAACTCGTCGTCGCCGAAAATCGGCGAACAGTTATTTCACGTTCGACGTTCAATGTTCGGTTGGCACATTGTTCGCCGGTTTCTGGCGACAACGAGTGGGAAGAAATGGTCGGCTAGGTCCGGCGACTGAAAGGGTAGGTCCGAGGACAGCGGCCGATGGCGGTAGCGGTGAGAATTTTAGGGTTAGGATTTAGAGATTTAGGGACTATTTTAGAAAATTTTAAAATTTCAAGATTTTTTCGCAAAATTTTAAATTATTAAAAAGAAAAAAATAATTTAAAAAATTGAAAATTAAAAAAGACACGTGTCTATTTGTATTGGTTAACGGTTTTTTTAAATGGTAGTTAACTGCTAAGCACCTAAAATTATAACTTTTGAAACTTTGGGCACCTATTTTTACAAAAAAAAATACTTTGGGCACTTAAAGTTCAAAAAAGACATACTTTAGGCACTTATTTTTCATTTAAGCCTAATTTTTTTAAAAAAATTTTGAGGGGCCAAATTATGTTTTTTTTAAATTCAAGGGGTCAAATTCTAATTTCTCAAAATTTAGGGGTCATGCCCCCTAGTCCCTTATACCTTTCACCATGATTTAGTACCTAAACTTTTTTTTTTATCCAATTAGGTACTCAAGCTTGGCTTCATGGTTCAAATAAATTCATTTAACTTAAGTATCCATTCAGACCAAAAAAGTGAAGTTGTTGTACCAATTTGAACAAAAAAGTCAAGTTTAGGTACCTAATTAGACTAAAAAGGTTTAGGTTGTGAAATCTATTAAATTAATTTTTTTCATTGAATTATATATTATATGCTTGATGTAATTTAGTTATTATTACCAATTTGATATTCTTAGTCATGTAATTTAGTTATATTATCTTCGTACTTTTTAGTCAAGATTAAAATATTAAATTTCGAAAAGTATAAGAACAACTAAAATTCATAGACTAAATCTATAATTTATAGGTAATACAAATATTAGCCATGGAATTTGACCATCTTTTTGTCATAAAACTATCTCCTTTTAGGTTTTAACTATCTTAGTGATGATTGTAAGGAAATTAATAATATAATTAGTCTATTTGTAACTTTGTTAAAATAATAATAATAATAATAATAATAATAATAATAATAAACTACTCCAATGACCACTAAATTCTATGGGCGTACTTATTTTGACCATTGAACTATTGAATTCGTCAATCAGACTACCAAATTTATTAAATTCACATATTTTGACCACCGATGTTAAAAAACTAACGGAGGGGTGACCTATAGTTAACGAAAATTTGTAAAATTACACATTTAGTCCTTGTTATTTACCTATTATATCAAATTGGTCCAATAAAATTAACCAAACAACCAAATGACGACATGTGTCCCATCTATTTTTAAGTTTTAATTTATTTAATTTAATAGATTTTATCAACCAACCAGATGGTGACATGTGTCACCATCTGATAGGCCGTAAAGAATGAGAAGAAATAAAATGGAATGGTTCGAGTTCCCTTTCAACCATTTTTACTTTTATTCTAATTGCATAATAAACAAGGGCCTCCAGTGGCAAATTGTACCGAAACGGCACCACCCCCGTTCCGATACGGGTACCCCTGGAGCTCGACCGTTCCGAAACCATATCAGGCGTTTCGAAACGCATGCACACAGTTTGACCCGAAAACATGTTTTGGCATCCCCAAACGTCCCCAAACTCGCCCCGAAACATCGCAACCCACATGGCAACATGTCATACATACAATCTAGAGGCAAAACATCCTAATCACATCATCATACATACATTCAAGCAACAAAATGAATTTCAAGTCCAAAGATCACAAGGACACTTAGTTTCAAAATACTAACAAGTCAAAATGCATAGCAATTCATCCAAGGCCACAACGAGCATCAACATAACATAGTACCAACATTTAGAACATGCTAGCAACATGAACAAAGCCAAAATATAGGAGTTTGAACACCAACTTCCCTAACAACAAGCCTAGAAATTCCATTGTCTAAGTGTTATTACAACTAATAAAATCACACTTTGAGCTACCCAAGAACTCTGAGAAACTCCTCCCTTGCCCACTTGCCTCCCAAAGCCTTTAACGATATGTATTGTTGGAAAAGAATAGAGCGTAAGCTTAAAGCTTAGTGAGCAGAGCTCTAAATACAACAACAATGCAGTTTAAAGCAAACTTTTGTTTTGAAAATCAAAATCATATAAGGATGAATTGAACTAAACACAAGCATTGACCAAACATGGTTTGCGCATGCACAACCATTCTCGGTGGGACTACACATCACCGTTCACAACAACTAGTAGTTTTCCGATGGGACTACACATCATCGTACTCTTCTACTAGTCACTACCGGTAGGACTACACGTCACTGTTAGCAAAGACAACCATCACGTGAGGCTCGACATCAACAACGACTACACAACAACATTAAAACGAAGAGTAAAGGCAATCCACATTTCATACAACGACACAATAATCGCACACACCAACACTTAACGAACAAGGTGAATTAACAAACTTACACTTGGGTTTAGGTTAGTTTTTAAGGCTCTACCCAAACCCCCAAGAACCCACTTTGAAATCATTTTATCTTCAAACGTTACCACTCACCGATTAAGCCCAAACGAAAGCTGAAACATCGTTCTCAAGCCTCCATAGCACCCGGTATCGCACCCGAAGTACCCTAATCAATATTCTCTATTTCAAGACAACCCAAAACAAACTATTAGGATGCTAATACACTTGTAAACCAGCAACAACCCGGAAATCTACTCCTTGCAACCAAAACACATTAATTCAAACCCAAATTTCATCCAAAGCTTCACCATTTTCGTTCTAGACAAACCCCACATTGAATCCAGCCATTTCAACCACCAAAACACATCCAAAATCATCTAGAAACATCCATAAACATCAAAGGAACCACCAGCCACGTTTTCAACCCAAAACCAACCCCAAAAACTCAACCTTTTCGACCTAAAAATCTAATTTTTATACCCATTTCGGGTTTCCCACTATTTGCCACCATTTTAACATTTTTAAGACACCAAAGCACGATTAAAAACACCCTTAAACATGACCTTAAAATACCCACACGAAAATCCCATAGAAATACACATTTCTCAAACCCAACACCAAATTAAAATGCATTTTAATGGGTTTTAAAAGAAGGTTTTCAAAGAGTACAAGCTAAAATGTAAGAACTTAAACAAGGAAGATGTTACCTTCAAAAATCTTGCTTGGATAAGGGATTTGAGGCAATGGAATAATGGATTAGGGTTTTGGAGGGGTTTTGGTGAAAAGGGGATTTTTAAGAAGATGACTATTTTTTTTCTTTTCAAACTTTTCTTTTCTTTCGTTATTCTTTTTACTCAAATTCCCATCTTCAAATTTCATTAATGGCATTTTTGTAATTAATGGAAAATTTTATAAAATCATCATTTTAATCTAAATTTAACCCGAAACTAATCTTAGATCAAAATTGATAAACTCTCGGGCCCTAAACCGGGGCATTACAAAAACTTTCTCGTAGGAATAGAAAAACATCAAAACTATCTTTTTAGAATGAAAGTGTTGCTGTTAAATGACAATAAAATTAACCATATGATTGTTCTTCCTAGTTTCTTCTAAATTATGGACTATAATTTATATTTTTGTTGTGCCTTTGTTATCATGGTTCTTTGTTAGGGGTGAAAATAGGATGTTAGGTATGAATCTTGATTATCTTGCTTATTTTGTCTAGGTTGTAATATGAAGAGAAAAACAATATATTCTTATTTTTCAAAACTGAAACCCACACCAGAATCAAATGTTAATGCTCCCACTGAAATAGTTGTTGATACAACTCAAGGGACATCTACTCAGGTTTTAGATGAAGAGCCTTCAAACACATGTAGCGATAAGTCTACAATTAATATTGATACTCCTTTTATGCGTGATCCATCTTTGTGTAAGCCAATTAATAGTTATCTGTCAGAAGAGCGAGAAGAAATTATAGAGAAATTCATAAATTATGGACCTTATCAAATTCTTATGCCCGAGTATCCTAAATCTGGTCCAGATGATCATCCTCGACGATTTCAATCCAAATGGTTCAAAACCTTTAATTGGCTAGAGTATTCATCGACTATTGATGCTGCTTATTGTTTCTCGTGCTTTCTTTTTGAAAAGAAACCATTGGGAAAATCTGGTTCAGATACTTTTACAGAACAAGGATTCAAAAATTAGAAGAGGATTGAAGGGAAAAATTGTGCATTTGAAACGCATATGGGAAAGATATTAACTTAGCTCATGGATATTATGTGCAATGTTGGAAAGATTTCAAGAACCCAAAAGGTCATATTGAGACTGTACTTGAAAATCTAACTCCAAAACATAATACTGATAACCGTTTACGGTTAGGTGCTTCAATAGAAGTTGTACGGTGGATCATATTTCAAAAATGTGCATTTAGGGGGCATGATGAGAGTGCTAAGTTGAAAAATCAAGGGAATTTTCTAGAGATGTTGAAACTCCTTGCTTCTTATAATAAGGAAATACGAGACGTTGTGCTAGAAAATGCTCTACAAAATGCATAATATATAGCTTCGTCCATTCAAAAGGAAATTTTTCACATCTTTGCTCAAATGGCTATAGTCTTAAGATTTGTTGATGGAGATGGTATTGTGCGAGAACAATTTTACAGTTAGTACATGTCAAAGACACAACATCAAAAACTCTCAAAGAATGGAATGGTTTACAAGCTCTATTCATGAAAGATTGTCCTTATGCATATTATGTGCATTGCCAAGCACAACAATTGCAGTTGGCTTTCATTGCCACTATAAGAAAAGTATCTGAAGTTCATGATTTTTTCAAAGATTTGATTTTTATTGTGAATGTTGTTAGTTCTTCTTCTAAGCATCATGATGAATTACAAGATAGCCAAATAGATGACTTGGAGCACTTAATTGAAATTGAAGAGATGGAGACTAGAACATGGTTAAACCAAATTGGCACTTTGCAACGTCCTGGAGATACTAGATAGAGTTCTCATTGCAAGTCAATTTGCAGTGTCTTAAGGATGTATAATGCAACTCGTTCTGTCCTTGAGAAAATAGACATTGACCGTCGAGCCACATACTCTCAACGTGGGGATGCTATGCTAAATCTGCTCTTAAAAAGTTGTTGACTTTTAATTTTGTATTCATTTTACATATGATGCAGGGACTTATGGGATACACAGATGCACTTTGTCGAGCTTTGCAATATAAGTCACAGGATATTCTAAATGCAATGGATTTAGTTGCTGCCACAAAGTCTTCAATTCAGGAATTTAGAGATAGTGGCTGGGAAGGTCTTCTATAGAAAGTACTCTTATTTTTTAATAAGCATGACACTCTCACTCTTGTTCCTGATATGAATGCTACTTATTGTTGAGTGTGTAAAAGTTCTATAATTTACCCCCTATTTAACCCATATTTCTGCTGCATTCAAGCATAATTCATTGCATTTAGGTTAGATTTCATTTATACATCACAAATATATTAAATGGCACAGTTTCTACTGAAATTGGTTGCTTTTGTAGGTAGCTGTTGTAGCAGATGGAGGGCAGTGGAGAAGCAGATGCTGAGCAGTGAAGAATCAGAGCTGGAACTGGACATGCAGACGAGAAGGACGATGCTGCCATGGCCGCTGTCGTGGCAGCCAAAGACGACAGCAATGGTGAAGAGAAGAAGCAAAGTGGGCCTCGACAGAAAGAGAAAATTAAGCCGGTCTGTCGTGGAGCACCCTTATATTTTTCCAAGCCCTAGATCAGAATGAAGGCCAAGCTCAAAGTTCAAGGAAGAAACTCCAAGCAAGAAGGAAAGACAAATTAAAGACATATGCTCTGAAGATTTAGTCTTTAATAGAGTTGTACTTTAGTTTAAACTTATATTCTTGCCATATTAGAAAACTTGAACCCAAGGCCTATATAAAGGCATGTAATTCGACCTAGGGAAGGATATCTTACTCTCTAGCCTTCTTCCCAAAACCCCAGCCGTTTTCTGTTCAATAAAGTAGACTTCAAGTTTGCTTATTCTAGTTTTCAACATCTTGCAAGAGTATCGGGAGAGCATTGTGAGATTACATATTTACTTAATATCGGGAGAGTTAAGTATACGAAAGGAATAAGTACGGGTTCTCCAGTTTATGGTTGAACTATCTCGGACCTAGGGATAGGACGAGGTTAAGTGGCTAAGGATGAATTCAACAACTTCGGTGTTCATCCTTCGATTCACGCCGGGAGGTATCATCAAAGACGTGTTCATCGACAGACTTGGACCTAGGGATAGGCCAAGGCATAGTATGGATTCTTGCCAAGCTTGAAGTACAGAGTTGTGTGATCGCTGCCGCGACTAACAACAGACTGCTGCCGCGACAGGTGCTACGACAGAACATATATTCCTAGACTTTGCAACACCTACACTACTGAGCAATTCAATATCGACCCATTATCTCTATCCTGAATCCTTTACTCTTTTATTTTCCATTATTCTTTATTATCTCGTGACAAACCTTTTAAACTATTTCTTTTCCCTCTCGTGCAGTGATTCCAGGTGAAGCTATTAGCCCAGTCCCTGTGGAGACGATATCCGATACTTACGTATCACTTTACTACTTGCGTCGTGTACACTTGCACTACATTGCGATAGACACTTTTACATACAACACTTATTCTGATATAATTCGATCTCGATGTAATAAAGGCATTGTTTCAGTGAAGCATCACTATAGAGTGGATGTGTTTACATCCACTATGGATCAACAACTGCATGAACTAAATAGTCGTTTTAGTGAGCAAACAACAAAGCTGCTTATTTTGAGTATGGCTTTGAATCCTTCAAGAGGTTATAAACACTTCAATGTGGAAAAAAATTGTCATCTTGCAGAGAAATACTATCCCAAAAACTTTTCTGAACATGAGAAATATCATTTGAAGTATGAACTTGAGCTATTTTTTCGTGATGTTCCTAATTACATGGAGATGAAGAATTTGAGCACCATAACTCAATTAAGTCGAAGTTTGTCAGAAAGTGGGAAATCATTTTTATATCCCCTTGTTGATAGATTGATTCGACTTATTTTGACTCTTCTTGTTAGTACTGCAACAACTAAAAGAGCCTTTTTAGCAAGGAAAATCGTCAAGACAAGTCTATGAAACAAGATGGAAGATGACTTTCTTTCGGATTACTTAATTGTGTACATTAAAAAAGAAATTGCTGAAAAATTTACCATTGACTCGATCATAGATGATTTTGATTCTATGAAAATGATGAGAGATCAACTTAATCAATGAAGATAACGTATTTTGATTTGTATGTTTTTGAACTATGTAATCATATTATTTTTGAATATATATATATATGGGTCATGTTATATTAGCTTTGTGTTATATATACTGGCCCAACCAATACTATTTTCCTGGATTCGCCACTGCTAGGTTCAAATCCCTGTTACTATACTTTCTTCTTCTTTAAATTTCCTTTAGTTTTCACTAACAAAGTATTGGTTTAATAAAATATGTTAGTATCCTATATCAGATTAGTGAACTTGTCTTAGCGGTTGGAGCATGGGTTTTCCATGCAATTGGCACGGGACCAATTTTTCTTCCATTTTATTTCTTCTCATTCTTACGACCAATTAGATGGTGACATGGTTGATTAAATCTATTAAATTAAATAACTTAAAAAACTTAAAAATAGATGGGACATGTGTCGTCATTTGTTTGGTTGGTTAATTTTATTTAATTAAATTAAAATTAGGATCAAATTGATATAATAGGTAAATAACAAGGACTAAATATGTAATTTTACAAATTTCCATTAACTGCCACGTCACCCATCCGTTAGTTTTTTAATGGTGGTGGTCAAAATAGGTCAATTTAATAAGTTTGATGGTCTAATTGACGAGTTTGATAGTTCGGTGGTCAAAATAGGTACACCACAACTAAAGAGCCTTTAGTCAGCTTTCACTGCCCCTCACTGAAGGTGTTACAAAAACCCTCATCATCAATATTTCCTGCAGATATCAAATTCAAATGGATATCCGGTGCATGTCTCACATCCTTGAGAGTTAACTTTGTACCACTATTACTCACCAAGCTAACATCTCTCATGCCAATAACCGAAACCAAATTGTCATTACCCATCTTCAATAACCCAACTAGTCTCGCCGTATATTAGGTTAACCAAATTCTCATCACAAAGGACCAATAAATCTTCACGAGTAGCAGTAGCAACACGCTTAGATTTTTCATCATCATTCCGATCATTTTTATCACCACCATCTTTGTTCTCTCTTTTCCACTTGCAGCAATATTTCTTGATATAGCCTTTCTTACCACAATGATGACACTCAAGATTCTTATATCTCGATCTTGACTTCAATCGACTTTTATCTCTACCCTTGCTATCTTTGTCTCCGTTTCTCCCTCTATTCTCGGTAACCAACACCTTAGATTGTGATGTAAAACTTTGAGATCTTCTTCAAACCATTTCATTCAACACACCACTCTTAGCCAAATCCAAAGTAATGATACCATGTGGTGCAGAATTAATGAGTGAGACCCAAAAAGTCTCCCAAGAGTTCGGTAAAGTAGCAAGCAACCAAATCCCTAAAATCTCATCATCAAATTTGACACCCATACCAAGAAACTGATTCATCACACTTTGAAACTTGCTAACATGGTCAGTTGTAGATGTTTCTTATCTATATTTCAATGTCATCTTTTTCTTTAGCAAAAACAACTTGTTATTGCCCGACCTCGAAGCATACAAGCTTTCAAGCTTCTCCCACAATGTGTGAGCATGTGTCTCTTGATCAATGTGGTTGTAAACATTTTCTTCAACAAATTGCCGAATAAAGCCACACACATGCTGATGCTCAAATTCCCATTCCTCATCACTTTTCAAATCGGGTTTTTAGTAGCAAAGACTAGAAGATGCAAAGCCTTTACAAACAACAAGTCTTTCATTTTATTCCTCCAAAGTTGATAATTCGTGCCATTCAACATAATCATCTTGCTCGTAATAATCTCCATAATTATCTGACACAGTAACCAAGATCTGATACCAATTTGTTGGGGAAGAAACTGAACAACCTAAACAAAGCGGAAGCACAACTAGTGTTCTTTCCTTCCTTATAACTCATGTCAATAATTATGGCAACAACAATAACACGATATATGTTCTCTAGCAACACTAATCAACCACAAATCAACCAATGCAACCACAAAAACAATAAAACGAGACACCGAAATTTTTACGTGAAAACTCCTCTAAATCAAGGGTAAAAACCACGGGACTTTAGATTCCGATCAAAAGCTCCACTATCATCAAATGCGCAACTAAAAGACTACAATATCCAGTCTACAACAAGCATTCAACTCCAACAAGGCTAATAATAAGTAGTCTTTAGCAAAAGATGAGAAAATTGGAGAACATCGCCTAAAAACACAGTTGCTGTAAAATGGGTATTTCCGACGCTACAAGACTCAGATGAAAAATCCGACAGTACAAAGCCAAGAATACCTTGTCGCCTAGCAGCTATTAAAAAATCAGCTCAATCGAACCACAAATGGACTTCCGATCGAAGAGTTGATCATTTCTACATCAAACCTTAAAAACATTGTTTCCTCTCCTTATTTTTTTCTCAAAACGTGAGCTTCTTTCTGTCACTTCATGTTCTGATTTTTGTTGTATATAAGCTGCCTAAAAACAAAATGGCTTTTCACAAAAAACGAGGAACAATAAATGCATGGTAGAACATTTTCCAACAAACACGCAACCCAAGAGTTGCAACCTATTTTCTGATGATGTTTTAAGTTGCAACCTATTTTTTAATGATGTTTTAAGTTACAACCTATTTTCTAGTGATGGATTCCTCACATTGTGGGATCCAAACCCAACAAATATCCCCATCCAACTATGTGAGGAATGCCTCCATGCTGAAGGTCAAACAACATGCCTCAAACTTCCCTCTTGGTAAGGCTTTCTTCAACATATCAGAACCATTATCATCAGTGGAATCTTCTCAAGCTCTAACAACTTAGCTTTAAGGACATCTCGTATCCAATGGTACCTCACATCAATATACTTAGATCTAGCATGTAAAGCTGAGTTCTTACCAAGATGAAATGAGCTCTGGCAATCACAATACAAGACATATCTCCTGAGTAAAACCAAGGTCATGCATAAACTTCATCATCCAAAGCATCTCCTTGCACGCGTCGGTCGCTGCAATGAACTCTAATTCGGTGGTGGACAATGCAGCACACTTTTTCAATCTCGATTGCCATGCCACAACTCCCTCTACATAAGTGATCAAGTAACCCAAAGTAGATCTCCTCGAGTCAATATCTCCGGCCATATCTGAATCTATATATCCAACAAGAACATGTTTCTTATTACCAAAACAAAGTTTCATGTTGGAAGTACCGCGAAGATATCTCATAATCCACTTCACTGCATCCCAATGCTCTTTGCCTGGATTAGAAAGAAACCGACTAATTGTACCAACAACGTAAGCTAAGTCCGGTCTCGTGCATACCATCACATACATCAAACTACCCACGGCTGAAGAGTAAGGAACTTTTTGCATCTCTTCCTTCTTTTTTTCAGTGGAAGGAATATGCTTAGCACTCAATCTGAAGTGCGTAGCAAATGGAGTATTCACCGCTTTAGTTTTGTCAATACTAAACCTATGAAGTACTTTCTCAATGTACCTCTCTTGTGATAACAATAATTTCTTGGCCTTTCTATCACGTGTCAACCTTATGCCAAGAATTTTCTTTGCTGGCCCCAAATCCTTCATCGCAAAGAATTTACTCAATTTTTGTTTCAACTCGTCAATTCTAGAAGCATTGTGACCAACAATAAGCATATCATCAACATAGAGCAAAGGATAATAAAATTGTCACTAGAGAATCTCTTAACAAATACACAATGATCATAAGTAGTCTTCTTGTAGCCTTGCTCTCCATAACAGACTCAAACTTCTTGTACCATTGCCTAAGAGCTTGCTTCAAACCATACACGCTTTTCTTCAACATGCACACGTAGTCCTCTTTTCCTTGTGCAACAAATCCCTCAAGCTGCTCCATGTAAAGCTCTTCATCCAAATCACCATGAAGAAAAGCAGTTTTCACGTCCATTTGTTCAACCTCTAAGTCATAACAAGCTTCCAAACTCAATATAGTTCTGATAGAGGACATCTTAACAACCGGATAAAATATTTCTTCAAAATTAATCCTCTTTTTCTGAGTATAACCCTTGACGACCAATCTAGTTTTGTATCATGGAGATGAAGACTTCTCTTCTTGCTTCAGGCTGTAAACCCACCGATTCTTCAAAACTCTCTTGCTCTTAGGCAGTTTCACCAACTCAAAGGTATGGTTATCATGCAAGGATTGAAATTCATCTTTCATCGCCTCAATCCACTAATCTTTGTATTCACTCTCCATAGACTCTTCATAACATTCAGATTCTCCCCCATCAGTCAAAAGAACATAATCATCAAAAGAATACCTAACAAAAGATCTTCGATCTCTAGAAGATCTTCGAAGTGGAACTGCTGATGGAGCTATAAGTGCTTGTTGTTGATCATTCACAATATCATCTATAGGAGCATCAAAGTCACCTATGTCCTGTTGGTCATTGTTAACATCACCGTGTACATCACCCTGAATAGGATCTGGTGAAGGGTCTAGGGGAATCAGATTCACATTGGTCAAGTCACCACTATCTTGTGAATTCGTTTTCTTCGTCTTATCAATGTCATCAATAGTATGATCTTCAACAAAGATAACATCTCGACTTCTCACAAGCTTCTTCTGAACTGGATCATATAGTCTATAACCAAACTTACCATCTAGACCATAACCAATAAAGATGCATTGTCGAGTCTTGGTATCCAACTTGGATCTTTCATCCTTCGAAACATGAACAAATGCTTTACAATCAAACACGCGAAGGTGATCATATGACACGTCTTTACCAAACCAAACTCTATCTGGCACATCACCCTGCAAAGAAACACTAGAAGATAAATTAATCACATGTGTCACTATATTCAAAGCTTCAGCCCAAAACAATCTCGGAAGCTTCGCATCTGACAACAAACATCTGACTCTCTCAATCAATGTTCGGTTCATTCTTTCAGCTAAACTATTCAACTGCGAAGTCTTAGGTGGTGTCCTCTGATGTCTAATTCCCTGTCGCAGACAATACTCATGAAATGGCCTTGTGTACTCGCCACCATTATCGGTACGAATGCAGTTCAAATTTTCCTTGTTTCTCTTTCAACCGATGACTGAAATTGTTTAAACAACTCAAAAACTTGGTCTTTCGACTTCAAAGTATAAACCCGTATCTTTCTTGAACAATCATCAATGAGAGTCACAAAGTAAAGTGCACCACCATGTAACCTTACCTTTATCGGACCACAAACATCTGAATGGACCAACTCTAGCAACTTTGATCTTCTATGAGAAGGACGACTTCTAAAAGAAACTCTTCTCTCTTTCCCCGCTAGACAATGAACACAATTCTTCAGTATAGCATTCTTCAAACCTGAAAGTTGATTCTTTTTTGCTAAACAGTTAAGCTCATTCTCACTCATGTGACTAAGTCGCTTATGCCACAACTTAGTTGAACTGTCAGTCACTGTCGCATTCATAGTGTCTCTAGAAGTTGAAGCCTGCATCAAGTACAAATTTGAGCTCTTCTTTCCTCGAGCCACAACCAAAGAACATTTAGTCCGCTTCCACTGCCCCTCACTGAAGGTGTTATAAAAACCCTCATCATCAAGCTTTCCCGCATATATCAAATTCAAACGGATATCCAGTGCATGTCTGATATCCTTAAGAGTTAACTTTGTACCATTATTACTCACCAAGTTAACATCTCTCATGCTAATAACCAGAATCAAATTGTAATTACCCATCTTCAATACCCCAAAATGATCGGGAGTATAAGATGTGAAGAAATCCCTCCTCAACGTGACATGAAGTGAAGCACTAGTATCAATCACCCAACTAGTCTCGTCGCATACTAGGTTGACGAAATTCTCATCACAAATGACTAATAAATCTTCACGAGTAGCAGTAGCAACACGCTCAGATTTTTCATCATCATTTCGATCATTTTTATCACCACCACCTTTGTTCTCTCTCTTCCACTTGTAGCAATATTTCTTGATATGACCTTTCTTACCACAATGATGACACTAAAGATTCTTATATCTCGATCTTGACTTGCTTCGACTTTTATCTCTTGCCATCTTTGTCTCTATTGCTCCCCCTATTCTCGATAACCAACACCTCAGACTGTGATGTAGAACCTTGAGATCTTCTTCGAACCTCTTCATTCAACACACCACTCTTAGCCAAATCCAAAGTAATGATACCATGTGGAGCAGAATTAATGAGTGAGACCCGAAAAGGCTCCCAAGAGTCCGGTAAAGTAGCAAGCAACCAAAGCCCTAAAATCTCATCATCAAATTTGACACCCATACCAAGAAACTGATTCATCACACTTTGAAACTCGCTAACATGGTCAGTTGTAGACATTCCTTCTCTATATTTTAATGTCATCATTTTCTTTAGCAAAAACAACTTGTTATTGCCCGACCTCGAAGCATATAAGCTTCTCTCACAATGTGCGAGCATGTGTCTCTTGATCAATGTGGTTGTAAACATTTTATTCAACAAATTTTTGAATAAAGCCACACACTTGCTGATGCTCAAATTCCAATTCCTCATCACTTTTATAATCGATTTTTTGAGTAGCAAAGACCGAAAGATGCAAAGCCTTTACAAACAACAAGTCTTTCATTTTATTTCTCAAAAATTGATAATTCATGTCATTCAACATAATTATCTTGCTCGTATTAATCTCTATAATTACCTGACACAGTAACCAAGCTTTGATACCAATTTGTTGGGAAAGAAATCAAACAACCGAAACAAAGCGGAAGCACGACCGATGTTCTTTTTCTCCCTATAACTCATTTCAATAATTATGGCAACAACAATAACACAATATATGTTCTCTATAAACACTAATCAACCACAAATCAACCAATGCAACCACAAAAACAATAAAACGAGACACCGAAATTTTTACGTACAAAACCCTTCTAAATCAAGGGTAAAAACCACGAGACTTTAGAGTCCGGTCAAAAGCTCCACTATCATCAAATGTTCAACTATAAGATGTTGAGTGGATTGATGGATTGATCAAGACCAAGAGGGGGTGAATTGAGATTTTAAAACTTTGTTGGAGTGAATGGACAACTAAAAATGAAGAACAAAGGATTTTAGAGTGGTTCAAGTTCCAAATGAACTCTACATCCACTACCTTAGCTATCACTAAGGATTTGCAACAATTCACTAATTTGTTCTTCCCCTTTTCAAGGCTTAGGAGGTAACCTTTACACAACCAGTCAAATTTTCTACCTAAAATTTGATCAAACCCTCACAAATAAACAAAGAAGAAATTGGACAAGAAATATATCTCTCAAATACAATATTGCCCCTTGAAGTACAACACTCAACCCAAATTTGAAGATAGAATAAGAATTGAATACAACTCAATTTGAGGTTTACAAGAAATTGGAAAATAGGCACACTTGAGGTTGGATTTTTGCTTGGATGTTTTTCTTTTATGCAATAGTTGTTGCTGGTCTTCAATGAGCTTCAATTTATACATTCTCTATCAATTCTAGCCATTTGGGTGGTTAGGGTATTGATTATAGCCGTTGGGACCCTCTCTTCCCATCATAAATACACTTCTGCAGCTATTCGTATCGGTACACGGGGAGCCGTATCGACACTTATCTCAAAAAAGAAAGAGCCGTTGTACATAATAAAGAGGGCATATCGAAACGCTCGTAAGCGTATCGGTACGGGACATGGACCGTTTCGATACGGAAGAGACTGTATCGATACCTTTTTCTCAACTTAGCTCACTGGAAGTCTCCGTTTCGATACGGGGGTACACCGTATCAATACGGGACAACTACCACTTTAAATGTTAGTTACCTAACGACTGACACCAACGATCGAAAACATTTAAAACACTTCGAATTAAAAATTCAATTAAAACCGTATCGATACGGGTTAAGCCGTATCGGTACACCATTCAAACTCCTTTAGTTTTTGCAGAGGGGCGTATCGATACAGATTGAATCTGTTTCGATACGCTGTTTCGATACGGTTAAGAGCGTATCGAAACACGTCTTTCCAGTAGCTAACTTTGTAAAAAAGCTATCGATACGGTTGGAGGCGTATCGATACACCTGGACGATTTTCAATACTTTGGCCTTAGAACACTTAGAAAATATTTGGAGTTTGAGTTTTTCAAATCAGTTTAAAGTGTTGGTGATTTATAAATTATTAAAGGGACTTAGAAATCAATTTCAAGTTTTCAATTTAATCCTTAATAACTTAATTATATCAAAATCAAACATAGGTTTTACATAAGACTACAATATCCAACCTACAACAAGCATTCAACTCCAACAAGGCTAATAACAAGTAGTCTTAAGCAAAAGAAGAGAAAAATGGAGAACATCACCAAAAAACGTTGCTGCTGTAAAATGGGTATTTTCGATGCTACAAGACTCGGATGAAAAATATGACCGTACAAAGTCAAGAACACCTTGTCGCCTAGCTGCTGTCAAAAAATCAGCTCAATCGAACCACGAATGGATCTCCGATCGAAGAGTTGATCACTGCTGCATCAAACCTTAAAAATACTGTTTCCTCTCCTTATTTTTCTCTCAAAACATGAGCTTCTTTCTGTCCCTTCAAGTTCTGATTTTTGTTGTATATAAGTTGCCTAAAAACAAGCCAAAAACAAAATGACTTTTCACCAAAAACGAAGAACAATAAATGTATGACAGAACATTTTTCAACAATCAAGCAATTCAAGAGTTGCAACCTATTTTCTGATGATATTTTAAGTTGCAACCTATTTTCTGGTGATGGATTCCCCACATAGTAGGATCCACACCTAACATTTAGTTAGGTTAAATTGAGTTAAATCAAGTCAAGAGTATTTTTTAATCATTTAAATTTTATTTAATTTTTTAAAGTGGAATCAAATATATTTGTTCAAGTAAATTAAAAAACTAAAATTTAAACTTTGTTAGAATCTGAGTAAATTTCAATTTAAAGCACATTAATTATAGAGCATATATATGCAAGCTTCTTTCAAAGAGATTTTAGTATAATAAATTAAGCTTGGTTTCAACAACATAAACCATTTTTATTTTCCTAAAAAAATAAAAACGCGAAAGAAAACATATTCATTTGAAAATTTTAAAAATGATATTTGAAAAAATAAAAAATGAAAATATATGAAATTTCGAACTAAAAATATATATTCTTTAAAAAAATTGTAAAATTATTGTTCAAAAAATCTAAAATTTTAAAAAATAAAATACAAACCTTTTTAAATTTAAATTTAAGACTTATGTAATAAGTTGACATTAGGGATAATCAAATACGACATTGAATCAAATATTATTTTAACCAAATCTTATTTAAAAATTTAGATAAAATAAATCACTAAAATTGAAAAATTATTTTAAACAAACCATCATTTAAAAATTTATAATTTATAAGCGTTAAGACTCGAACTTAAATATGAAACAATATAAATATCTTTATTCCTCGGTCAATATAAGTATACTTTTGTTTTTAGGTTTAGGGATTTTGTTTAGAGTTTAGGGGCTTAAGTTTAGTAGTTTTGAATGAAGAGATTGTTGATAAAACTTTAGGTTTAGGGTTAAAATTTAGGGTTTGTAGGTTAAAATCTAAATCCCTAACCATATTATCCTAAAATCTAAACTCTAAACATATACCCAAAATTATAATATTAAAACTTAAATTTTAACCATAAACCCTAAATTTTAAACCTTGCACTAAAAACTCTAAGCTTTAAACCATAAACTAAAACACTAAACCTTAAAATTGAAGCAATTGTGAAAATAAAAAATTTCGGCCACATGTGCCTGAAATAATAATCCATAATATTATTCAACATGAAAGAAACACCCGAATACATTCATAATACGCGTATATTAATTTAATATACACGCACTAGCACCTCCAGCTGTCTGCTCATATCTTAACTGCTTTGCCGTTGGCAGACAAATTGCTCATTTTCATGGCAATTCACACTCTTCACGTTTTATACATACACAATATTACTAAATTATTTATATTCAAAAAAATATTACTAAATTATTTAAATAAATTGCTGAATTTATTAAACATTTCATGCAAAATCTTTGTCAGCAAAATCCAATTATATGCATATATTTTAAATTTGTACTGGTTAGTGGTTCAACATCGTTGACTGAATCTGTTTACTTGAGTTTACCCTAACAACCACCACCAACCCCAATTTTTTTTTTCATGCAAAAATGGGATTGTTGAGGGATGCCGGCGTTGTTTACAAGCCCGTAGAGCAGATTGATCTTGGTCCTTGCAGCAATGAGTTGTATTTTAGAGCCGATAAAGGTTTTCTTTACTAATTTCTTGTTTTTACATCCAATTCATACCTGGGTTTTCTTTTATTTCAGTGAACAAATTCTCTATTGCTGTTGCTGAAATTGAGAAAATTATATCATTTTAGTATAATGTGATTTTAGTTTCTGAAAACCAACAGCTTGGAAGTGTTGTTCTCATTAAACTGTTTTAACAATATCTTCTCTGTTTAGTGATTGAAATCAAGAAATTCAAGATGAATTGCAGTTGTTCTGTTTCTACTTATGTTTTACTTGCTAAAATGGTACTACTCTAGTAGTGCTCACTTTCTGCTTAAATGGATAGACAGTTTTGATGTTTGGGAATGTTAATTTAAGCATCCGAATTCTGAAGTGTAAGGGAAAGGGATTACCCTTCAGAAACCACGTTTAGTTTTTCTTGGTTAATCTTCACTCTGACTGGATTTTTACCCTTTCTTTTTTCTTGGATATAGCTCCTCGTATGGCTGGATTTCTACTGAAAATCTTCGCCTGGTTCTTGGAGTCAAGGATTATTGGAGCGTTGTTGTTGTACATTGTGAAGAAGAACAATCAAGTTTACAAGGTGCACACTTGTTAGCTTAAACACTTGATTAGAAATTAGAAATTGATGTTTAGTTTAATACACTGATTAGGCTTTGTACATTCATCCAAAAAGAAGGAAGAGTGGAAATTCTGCTCTTTAGATACTTGTAAGCACTAATATGAAAAGAACCATTATATCTTTTGTCAAATGGAAGATTAATCATCCAGCCACAAAGACTACGGTGGGAGTGGCATTTGTTATATATTTCATATCGGAAACTTAAATGGTTGCTTATCTGCTATTTATTGTGAACTTCTTTCTGACTATGTCTTCCCTTGGACAGCTTGTTACCAATGCAACGCTGGTAGAGCCACCTATGTTCGTTCCCTTACATCCTATTCCTGGTAGGTGCTAGATACTTTTCACAATTCATATGCTTCAGAATTCAGATTACCATATTTTGGTTACTGCTGCCTGCTGGCACTTCACCTTCATCAATCATCATCATAAATAGAATCAGACTTTTATCTGTTTATAGTAAAAGTATGTTATGAAGCATTTTAGAACTAGTTAAACCTTGCACCATTGTATTTGCTGCCATTAAAATATCTATGAATTTTCTGTCACATTCGTTTGCAATTACCAAGAAAGGAATGTCAGGCTAGAGGCCGCTACTTTCTCTACTTTCCTCCGTATATGAGAAACCAACATGGAAGAAACATAGAATACTCTCCTTTTTATATATTAAACCAAAATGGATTCCAGACGCTGGAAGTTTCTTATGTTCCAAAGGTGTGTGATGAACTTCTAATACTTCATCTATTGGAATTGTAAGAGACAACTATAAGAATGTTCATGACGTCAGCAAGTGGTTGGCTACATGATTGCTGGTCGAGGCAGGTCACAATAACAGGGGAAAAGAAAAGTGCACTTTGCTTAGGGTATGAACTAGAATAATTGAGAATGGGATATATCATATGTATCTGTGCTGCTTTTGTTGCTAGTAGTTTTATTAAGCTTTTGTTTACATCATACTAGCATACCTTACAAATACACCCTCATGTCTTGATATCAATGTGCACTCTCCTCTTTTGAAGGTGTTTCTTGTCTTGTGTCTAATTAGATTGCATTAGCACAGAGCTTAATCAACAAGAAGTCAAGCTCATTGACTCTGATGCATCTCCACCGGAACGAGTTCAAGAGGCAATAAAATGCATTCCTGTAACCTTGAAGAAGTCACTCGATGATCTAAAACCCAGCTGCTTCTTCCGCTGGACAATAGCAGATTACTCAAGAGCCTATAGTACAGGGGCTATAACTCCACTGAGAGTATTATTCTTGATTATCTCATCTATGGCATATTTCTGATTTCCCATTTACATATGATTATATTTCACCGAATTTTTTAGACTTTCTTGATAGTTCCTATCCTTAATTTTTGGTTTACCATGGTTATGAAAAATCAAATATCAATTCTGCAGGTTGCAGAGCATTTTATAGATGCTGTGCGTGAATCTTGCAGTCCTCCTTTGCCAATGTCCTTCTTCATTAACTATGATGCTGAAGATATCCTAAGGCAAGCTAGAGAATCAATGCTTCGGTACAAAAGAGGTAACTTTTTTAGAGTAATTAATCATTATTTACATATCACAATGTGCTTTTCTATGGAGACATTGTTGCGTCATTGCCTTGAGCCACAAGGACATAAGCATTCTCCGTGATGGATTATTTTCTAAACCCTAGGCCCAAGATCGGAGAGAGAAACAAGTTAACTGACTTAGCAAAAGTGGACTTTCATTTTAATGTAGAATCTTCTCTATTTATAATATCCCATTGTCAATATCATCTAGGCATTCTCATAGATCTCATTATTCTCTTCTGTAGGGATTCCAATATCTGCGCTAGATGGAGTCCCAATTGCTATCAAGGATGAAATAGATTGTTCTCCATATCCAACCACAGGTCTCCTAAGTTCTCTACTTGCCATGTTTTTTTATGCACATCAATTTTCTTTTGTAGACGTATTTGTGTTCCTATCTTGCTCTTGATTCTTCTAGGAGGCACAAAGTGGTTGCACAAATTTAGACCTTGCACCGGTGATGCATGCTGTGTCATGCGCCTCAAATCCTGTGGGGCTATACTTGTTGGAAAGACTAATATGCATGAGCTTGGAGCTGGAGTAAGTGGGATAAATCCCCACTACGGGTGAGAATTTTTCATTTCTTTCCCTTTAATAAACCAAAAATGCCATGTTTAAATACAATGATATTCTGCTCAAATTTATTCCCCGTTATATGTGCATGACATCTTGATTAAAGATTAATTATCCGCATAATCTTAGTTACACATTAATTTACAGTCAACCGACGTCATTAAATTTAACATTTCCTTTTCTCTTTTCTAATTTCTTTCCATTAAAAGATGTTAAAGTTGACGGTATGTAAAATTTGTGATTGCTGCAGGCCTATTAGAAATCCCTATGATCCCAACAAAATTTCTGGTGGTTCTTCGAGTGGATCTGCTGCAGTGGTATCTTCAGGGTTATGTCCTGTTGCTCTTGGTGTGGATAGTGGAGGTAAAAATTTCTTACTTAACAGAAAAAAAATTGAAAACCATGAAATGTTTTTGACATAAACCGAATCTAACCAATAAGCCTTAATCCTGAGTGATATAGTTGTGGATATGAAATTTTGAGTAGATAGTATTATTTTTGGAATTAACTAAAAGTTTCATTATAAGTTAGTGCATCAATAATAATATATTTGTCATGTTTTCAGAGGATATTATTATCCCAAGACGTGTACTAAATCAATATTATAGAAGTCTATTAGGAGTAAGAGTTCTTCCATTCCTATTCTTTTGAGAAGATATGCACAAGAATCGTTATTTATCACCCTCTTAAGGAATCATTATTTATCACCCTCCTTATTTTAGAGTGGCTGTAGCTTAGTTTGTATATCAAGCCGATTGGCTTCTTTATAATTAAAAAAATTTATGCTGCCTTATTCTATTCACCATCATACTATATGAATAAGTTTAAAGGGCCAATGTACTTCATCTATGGATTCTGTGTAGGATCTGTTCGGATGCCCGCATCCCTTTGTGGTGTTGTTGGGTTCAAACCGACTTTTGGGTGCATACCTCATTCAGGGTGAGAACGTATTTAATTAAAATAATTCTATAATTTCTAAAATTTAGAAAATATCTGAAAATTGATATGATGTTTCCAGTGTTCTTCCTCTGAACTGGACAGTGGGGACAGTTGGAATACTAGCAGCCACCTTAGAGGATGCATTTATCGTGTAAGTATTCTCTCTCTCAATCTATAAACCCGTTTCCCTTTAACCTCTATACATTACTTTTTTAGTCGTAAATGGACTCTGATTAGTTTTCTGTTTTCAGGTATGCTGCTATTAGTGGTGAACTTCCCTCACATAAGCCAGCCACTTTACCTGTAAGTACATGCTCTGTAAGATCACTAAATATTGCGGATATTTGTTGTCTTTTCTAACCTTTTAAGAGAAGGCTGATTCTGATATCAATTATTTACCAAACCTGTTTCTCATACAAGAACAACTTTTCCTCCTAGTTTTGACTTTTGATACTGAGTAGAATACATTTTTTTAGTCAATATTGGAGTATAAATTCTGCAGTTGAGTTTTCCAAAATAGTAGAAACATGGCATTTTATGAAAGAAATGAGGTAACTATCATAAAATGCTGGAAGGATGACTGGCTCTAAATAATCACATTTTACTGTAACGAGTCCTGTTCGAACTTACTTCCAGCCCAAAGTGCATTTTCCGCTGCTGAACTCAACAAATCCAATATCAGACATCAGGTTTGCAAAATATGGAGAGGTTAGTGATGCAATCATGATCAATTAAATTAAGTTCAATTTTATCATCGATTATGGCTAAAAAGTAGAGGCTTCTAATTCATGACATTCTGTTTTTGAACCATTGATTGGCTCGGTTAGTGGTTCAATGATTGCAGCGATGAAATCAGAATATGCTGCTCCAATGCTCTGAACTTGCTTTGTGAGCATTACAAGTGGAAGGTATTAGCAGTGGATTCTCTTTTCAAGCAATGACCACCCATGTTGTGATATTAGAATTTGTTGTATATAGACTACGTGAGCAATCGACCTCCCATTTATTAGAAGTTATAACTTAATCAGACGATAAACCTCCTGAGGAATAGAACACATCGGCATAAAATGCAATAAATTGATTGGTAGATGATTACAAGTGATTGCTCTATAGTCTGAAAAGTTGTACTATTCACAAGACTGTAGGGGTTACTATACCAGATATAGAATCAATGCTCCTTGCACATTATGTGACCATTAGTTCAGAATGCTGCACTTCACTGAGTTCTCATATGGAAAAACTGTAAGTTCTCATCCAGACTTCAATGCCCATATTATGCTTTTATGTTCATTTTATCTAGGATTTTAAAGTTCATATCTTACACTATAAACTTGTCGAAACAGCGATTTTGCAGAAATAGGATGGGATGTTAGAGTAGCACTTAGGATATGCGGCGCTTTCCATGGCAAAGAGTACATAAAGGCCCAGAAAATGAGGTAAATTGTAGCCAATATTTAATTAAGTAATTGATTTTCTGTAAGTTGCAACTTTTGAATAAACGATTGTTAATGATTTGATAATGTTCTTTTCAGTTCAATCATTTGTTCTATTTTCTCAAGAGCTCAAAAAAAATTTCACTTGTGAATGGAAACCGTTTCAAGTAGTAATAAGCAAGTATCAACAAAATATTTTCTGAAGTCGAATTAGATTAGCAGTCAATATATCTGTTTGCATGCTTCAAATTAGCGGACGCAGTAATGAGTTATGACCTATGTTACTCTGACTCTTCATTTTTCTTAAAGTATTCATGTCTGACACCCTTTCCATTTGATACTCTAAGGACCCTCCAAATACAAAGAATCTTAGAAAATTTTGAACATATCCATGTTAGGCATATACTCGTGCAACATTTGCACCCGAGTCCGAGTAACATGGGTTATGATTTTAGATTATGCAAGCTTGCTATGATAATTTAGCTTCACTACACATATGCAGGTACCGCCAGATGCAGATTCATAACAATGTATTCACCATGGCAGATGTCATAGTTTCTCCAACAACAGGGTAAATTGTTTTTTACCGCAACAGCTCACATCTATTTTAATGGTTTTTTTTTTCTCTGAGAGTCTAAAATAAGATTGTCATTAGCACCTTTATTTCACTTCAACTTTCATCTCCAAGACCTAGTCTAATAGTGCCTTAGTTTAATGAGCTTCTTGTCGAAACAGTCGGACTGCATACTCTATAAGCAATGATGCTCTAGAGACTGGTGAAGTTGACTGCATAAATGGAGGTATCAATTTTGACTGAATTTCCCCTATGTGTTTACATTTAAATCTTTGTGCTTTCTCAGTCTACATGAAAATGGAAATATACCATTTTTTTCGTTATTTCAGCTGCCCTTATCCGATATCAGATAGCACCAAACTTTTTGGGATTACCTGCTGTGACTGTTCCTGTATGAACCTTATAACTACTCATCTTTATAATTTTTATATTTCTAGTTAATGGCCATTAGCTTCATTCAAACCTTATACCGGTTCTCCTTGCCTGCTTGATAGGTCGGTTATGACAAAGCAGGTTTGCCAATTGGCCTTCAATTTATAGGGAAGCCGTGGTCGGAACCTACACTAATGCATATAGCATACGCGATGCAGGTAAGCCATTTGCTTTTCTGAATGCAGGTGTTTTTGGTTTCGTCTTTCATATTCTGGCATCTACATAGAATTCAAAATGATAGAAATGACGAATGATATGAGTTATAGTTTTCATGTTCAACACCTCGGAAAAAAGTATGGAATCTGGTGTATTCGCGGTGTCTTGTACATTGGCTGAAATGTGAAAAGTAAAAACATTTGGTTTCAGGCCCTGTGCATCTCAGACTATAGAAGGCCGAAGGTTTTCTATGATCTACTCAATAAGAACCGAGCAGCGCAGGCCGGGTACCTCCACAAAGCCGTGGGAAGGTAATCAGACATCAAAACTATTTGGTAGTTTTCATAGTATTGCTTAATCATGTAGGGAGCTAGGAGCTGGTGTTTTAATGGCTATAAACTGGATGATGTGACTCTTGTATTAAAGAATTTGAGACTGAACAAGTGAAGTTAGAGGTCATTGGTTAAGCTTCAACGACTGGAAAGCTATCTATATTATATTACTCTGGACCTTAATTTCTTCCTCCCTCTCTCTTCTGATGACTTTGTGAACATAAACCTATTCACAACAAATAACAAAAGCTTAGTACCTTGTACAAACCACTAATACATTTGGTACATTATCGGACTTCGCTCTTCCATCACCTTCCTTATTTCAACCTCCAAGTCCATAACAGAAACATATTCGAAACACTTTCTTTTTTTCCATTTTGGTAAACTACATGTATGACCACTAAGTTATAGGGTAAGTTCTATTATGACCACTAATCTTTCAATTTTGTCAATCAGACCGCTTAACTATTTAAATGATATTAATCAAGTCGCTGACCGTTAAAAAAACAGACAAAATGGCGTGACAATTATAAGAATTGATATAATTATACATTTAATCTCATTACTTACCCATTCTATCAATTGGGTTCTAATCTTAACTTAACTAAAGCACCACATACAACACATCCCGCTTCATCCATAAGAAATCTGGTTCTTTCGTTAACATTATTTAGGATTTGATCTTGCTAGTTGCAAAGACAAGTGAACAGTTTAAAAAGCTGCTGCAATAATTCAAAGTTGTCTGGGTGGTGTAGTTGGTTATCACGCTAGTCTCACACACTAGAGGTCCCCGGTTCGAACCCGGGCTCAGACAAATTAATTTTTTGAGTTGAGTCTGAGTGAAGGCTTCTTGATATATGCAGTAACGAAGAGGGCAGTTATTGCCAAATGCCAATAATAAATGGAAGTTATTTAGACTTCAATTTGAAGATATGCTCCCCTTCACCCATGGTTTTACTTCTTCTTATATTTTCTGCAAATTTCTTCACATTACAATTTACAAACACATTAAATCTTTATCTTTGGTTTTCTCTTTCACGCCCTTGCTTAAAATACCAGTGTTAAGAATTTTTGTTGGAACGAAAGATATTATTTTTTCCCCCAAGTATTGATGAAACCATTATGATTATTATTTTTACATTATATAATCAAGCTGATCTTGGATTCCAGTCAGACTAGATTATTTTAGAATAAATTTGTATGAATTTATAAACTTAATTTTTATGTGAAATATATAATATAAAAATAAAAATATATTATAAAATCCGAGCTCGAATCTAACGATGGAACCAATCAATTTAAATTCAAGCATCACTGTAAGATATAATATTAATCTTATAAATATACATTATTTAGACTTACATTTCACCTGGAATGATTTTTATTTTTTCCCTCAGTAACCTGACCCAAAAGCTCAGCCAAACATGAAATACAAAATTACAAGGCAAGTCAAAAATGGTAAAAGACATGCTATATATGTATACTATATTTTCTTTTCATCCTGAGTATCGAGTAATCATGTAATTTTCGTATATACCTATTGATTCACAAATATTAAGCCAATGATTTGGGTCTATAAACAAATTTGACTGACCGTCGGAGACTCAAGCCGGTTTCCCACTCTTACTTCGTGGGAATATGTTCCCGAAACTGGTTCGAGTAATGACTGGTTTAGCTGGTAATGTTGATTCCTTAGCATTGCTATTCTCTGAATATTTAGCATACCCTGAAGAGCCTCTTTTCTGAAGAACTGTACCGGCAGGACCTAGTTTCTGTTGATCCTCGCAGTTTTCGGGATACTTTAATCCTCCATCCGCAATCTTTGGTGGCTTATCAGAGTCAACCAGCAAATCTTCCAGTGTTGCAAGAGACTTCAACTGCTGGCCGAGAGACGCAATCGTCTTCTGGCACTCTGCGAATTTACGGGCAGCAATAGCTAGCTCCTTGTCCTGCATAGTACCAGTAACCTGTTTTTAACATTACAACTAACCGTTGATAAATGATTTTGCCAATTGACAATTTTATCATACGTGGAAGAAATTACTCTATGAACAATTTTTGTCGAAATAAAATGGAATCCCCATTAACTCTATATGTCACATTCCATGTCAATTCACTTAGCAACCATGTTTGATCGGCTCTTCGTTTTTCTCAGTATCCATATCTGACATGTTTTCAGATACGGGTATGGAGATTTGACTGTAAATTGTAATATAGCTTTCACCTTGTACCAAAAACCATCACTTGAAGTAGGTAACAGCAATTTACACAATGAGCAAGTCCATGGTTCTGGGAGAAACTAAAAGGGCAATTACATGTGTAGGAGGAATAGATTATCACTGCACATGAGGAATTATGCTAGGACTGTGTCATCTAAAGGTTAACTAAGGCAGTGTGTAACCATGTTATTCGGACTCGGGTATGCAGGTTGAATACAGATATATGTCAAAATGGAATATGCTTATTTTTCTAAGTTGTTTCATATATATTTTATTCAAAAAAAAGTTTTTCCATGTACTTGAAGAGTTGAAGGATCCTTTTGAGGGTCATATCCTCGTACTTTTGTTTGGATATGTGTCTAATATGAGTGTTGACGAATAGCAAAATTCAAGTTGGTCTTTCTAGTCAAAAACACAGATTTCTAAACCTCCAGAATTTCAGTCATTTTAAAGCAAAAATGGATTTCGGTTTTTATGTACCAAAGATCGATTAAATCGATTGAAACAGCAAAACCGTATAGCATCCTAAACCGAATTAACTGAACCAAACTATTTCGGTATGGATATTGGGTTTAAGGTTAGGTATAAAGGGTATATGTCGGTTTATTCTGTTTGAATAATTTAAACTGACAACTGACCATATAAACCTATTTAAGCCAAACTCCCAAACCATGTTAACCGAAACCGACTAAACTGAAGCACTTTGGTCAAATGGGTTCATTTTTTATCATTACTACTTGCCCTTCTAGATGAACCAACATGAAGTAATGCAATCGAAACATGCCAACTTACTAAATAGACTGATGTGACGCAGTTTTGCACCTTTAAAAGAATAGATTTCTCTTTTGATGCATTCTAAACAATGTCCACAATCATAATAAACATAGCAAATAACTAACCTGCTGCACCTTCAACTCTTCATTATATCTTGCCGCGTGTTGGAGGTTGGACTCATGTTGGAGTTTGGCTTCACATTTCATTTTAGAAAGTTC
Source organism: Hibiscus tridactylites (assembly GCA_958450335.1). Taxonomy (NCBI): domain Eukaryota; kingdom Viridiplantae; phylum Streptophyta; class Magnoliopsida; order Malvales; family Malvaceae; genus Hibiscus; species Hibiscus tridactylites. Next base: position 76,424,883 of record OY288279.1, read on the forward strand.
ATTCTCCAATTCTTTGCACTTATTCATGTTCTCAACAGACAATGCCTGTTCCTTTTTGAAGGCATCTTCTAACGAAGTAACTTTGGAAATTAAGATCTCTATTTCAGTTTCTGCCTCTCTAAGTCTTGATTCCGCCACTTGTCTATTCATGTTTGCAACTTTTACTTCCTCCTCTACGGCTTTCTTTGAGTTGTCAGCAAGAGCTAATTGAATTTGCACATCTTTGAACCTTGTCTCAGTTTCGTTTAGTTGGTTCTGCAATGTTTTAAGCTGTTTTTGAGATTCAGTGAAAGCCATCTGCAATTCCGACTTTTCTTCTTCGGTCAATGCTAGCTTCTCCTCTAGTTCAGCAGACAATGCTTGTTCCTTTCTGAACACTTCTTCTAACGAAGTAACTTTGGAAATTAAAGTCTTTATTTCAGTTTCGGCATCTCTAAGTCTTGATACTGCCACTTCTCTATTCATGTTTGCAACTTTTACTTCCTCCTCTACGGATTTCTCTGAGTTGTCATCAAGAGCTAATTGAGTTTGCACATCTTTGAACCCTGTCTCAGCTTCGCTTAGTTGATTCTGCAATGTTTTAAGCTGTTTTTGAGATTCGGTGAAAGCCATCTGCAGTTCCGACTTTTCTTCTACGGACAGTGCTAGCTTCTCCTCTAGTTGAGCAATCCGCTGTGTTAAGATTTCAAGTTCAGCCTTTAATGTGTTTACAACTGTACTGGTTTGATCAGATACAGGACCAGCCTCATTAAAACCACTTCCACTTTCTGTATCAGGCAAAGCTGCAAGCCTTTCCATTTCAAGAAAATCATCCATAAGATTGATTTCTACTGAAGGGACCATGATATTTCTTCCAACAGCCTTATCCTTCCTAAATTGATCGAGTTCTGTAATGAGTGCAGATGCCCATGCATCTGAGCGGCTTCTCCCACATTCATTCATCTCTAACCCAATCATCTTTTGCATATCAGTCTCAACAGAAAGCCTCTCCCCACTGTCTGATTGACTATCTGTAAAAGATTCGACACAAATCGAGGAGGCAGTGTAAGATTTCTGATCATTAGCAGGGGATGCTTTACGAGCAATGGCTTTTAGCCTGCGGCACTCAGTTTCAACCTTAGCCAACTTCTTTATGCTCTCCAAATGTTGTTTGCTTGCAGTTTCAGCAGCTTTGGTGCTCAGGTCCCTCTCAATAATCCTAAGTTTGAGCTCCTCAGCTCGAGAATGGAGCTGAAGTTTAAGGGTTGAATTTTCTTTCTCAAATGCCTCAAGTTTCAGATGAATATCATGATCAACTGCGGCAGCAGTGTCTGTTTTTGCATTTTCAAGTTGAGCCTTGAGGTCCAGAAGCTGACTCTCAAGCTCAGACTTCGAAGATTCCAATTCGTGACATTTCTTGGCAACAGCCTCATGGATCTTCTGCTCTTGCTCTTCCCTTGCTTGCCTAAGTTGTCTGACACATTCCTTGAGTGCCCCATCAAGATGGCCAACTCGATCTTCAAGTGCCGCATTTTTCTTCATAGCAGCGTCAAGCTGTTGCTTCAAAGCTAACACATCTTTTTCAGCTTTCTCCCAACCTTAATTCAAATTTGCATGATAAAGCAAACAATTAACATCTCTGTTGCAGCATATTTTCCTAACATGTATATGGATGTATATATATAGAAATATAAACAAAGGAACACCCTGAAACTTCCAAGAACAAAATGCTACCAAGAAAAAACTATTCCTCATTAGTTGACTACAAGCATGGATACAACTACCAAGTTATTTATTCTACAAACAAAAGGCTATAAATTTTTACAGAAAGCTACCTGAAACAGCTTCTTCTGCAACTTTAGCATGCTGCTTTACCAAGTCCTCTTTGGCACTGATGTTCATAAGTGCAGCAGATAATTTCTCTGTTAGAGATCTCACATTATTATTTTCTTCATCGACAGCTATGGTTTTTGATGTGACTTCCACTGATTGAGAACCAATGGTGGCGTTCGCCTTTGACAACAAAGAAATATCAGATTGTCTCCAACCAAAACAGCTGGAACTAGAAAACATTACATACAAACATACAAACGTGAAAAGAAAATTGCCAAGACAAGCACATAATACCATAATCAAGGGACCTTTTGTATAGCTTATGTAGGTCACCGGAAAACATATTATACATGCAAACTACATATAACCTCCGAGATATTTGAAAAAAAAATGATATAAAAAGATAAAAAAAAATGGTGACAGATGCCTGAATCAACCAACCAGCACTTTCTGGCCCACTTTCAACACATGACCCTCAACCATCATCATTCATTTCCTTCGTTAAGTTCAGAAGGAACTAAACTCTGGCCAATCATGCTTGTGCAATAGACAAGCCTGCTTAATAAGAATCTATTGCTGGGAAAAATTCCAGTAACAGCCACCCAAACCTTGCAATTCTGTCGAAGCCTCGAAGGCGATCGAGTGCTCTTCTGACCTTGTGTATCCAATGACAATTTTCTTTTACTAAGAAAGGAAACATAGATACTTTAAGAAGTACTAACTCAACTTTAAAAAACATATAAAAAGTCCCCAACTACAATTGATCTCAGCAGAGTTTGAGAATGATAATTACTTTGAAATAAGCAGCTTAGTATCCAGAGGGGCTAACAACCAAATTGAGTTAAGTTTGGTTAAAACAACATTGGATACACTTACAGCACAATTAAAGAATACAAAATTGCAGGGTTTTATGTTTTCATAAAAATTGACAATGATAAAGGAAACAGGGTAAAAATGGAAAAAATGAAATACCTGCTCATCCGAGAATCTTTCAGAATGAGATGAAATGGAACCAGGTGAAGTGCTATCAGTTTCACCTGGACTCTTCTCTGTAGACTTCCTTCTCCATAGCCAACTCCTCCTATCCATCTTCAACTCCAACACAATACAATTCAGATTCAGTTCTTGGTTTAATCCATTACTTTCTGTCCTTGTTGGATGAACAGGAAGTGTGGGTTATATTTTATTTTTCCTTTGGAAATAATCTGAAAAACAAGGCTTTGCTTAGAATCCACTCCCAAAAGACAGTCCAACCTCCATCCCAAGAAGCAGAAATCTGGAATGATTGTATAAACCATGATTAATGCTTAAACACCAGAGATTAATAAAGGAATTAAAAGGGTGAACAGTAAATGATTAGTAGCAAACAGTTAAGTTGAGGAAAATAATCCAAGGTGACAGACAGCGAGAGAGAGAGAATCACCTACCCCAAAATCCTCAAACGGCGAAATCCCCCAAAATTTACGCCATTCATTTGTTTGAGAGAGAGAGCAAGACAAGGACTTTAGAACCTCCCGATACCCCGTTTTCAATTTCACATTTATGGCATTTTTCCCAATCAACAAAAATCTTTGAGCGACAGCTAAGCCTAATTGCCTACTTCTCCATGCCCGCCATTTTCTTTGCTTCACCCCCCACGCCCCAATAATATTATTGTTCAATTAATCTGATTACTTCCATCAAATCATTTTTTTTCAACTCAGCAAAACGACAACTATATATTTTGCGATCAACGAGGTAAAAAGTTTGTTATCCTTAAATATGTCTCGAATTAAAGTCTTGTTTACTAAAAAATTGTTAAAAGACTCTTCCACCAAAATTAGATGTATAAAGCGGATCGGTTCGAATTAGTCGACCATTAAAATTAGGAGGACAACTAAAAAATCAATAAATTATCAATTGTATGGCGATAAAAAGAACTTATATATAAATTTAGTGTAATTATTTGATGCACCATTAGTGAGAATCTTTTTCATTCAAACGAACTTTTAAAACTGCTATATATTTTTTTACTATAGTATGTGGAAAACAAGTTTTCCACTAGCCGTGCATAAAATATAAATATAAAAATGTGCAAGAGTATAAAAAGAAAAAAAAAACATTCGTTTTAATAATAATTATAAAAATGGTTTTTATGCATAAGTGAAAACTTCTTTTACCCAAACGGACTTCTAACACTGCTACATGTTTTTTTACTCACCCTAAACCCTACACTTTAAAGCATAAAATATATTCTTAAACTTTAAAATTTAACAACAAATATTAAAGCTCTAATTATAAATCCTATTACTATACGTATGTGAAAAACAAATTTTTCACTATTGGTGTATAAAATATTTTCTCATAAATTTATAGGACACAGTTTAATCTTTATATAATAATTTTTGCTTATTTTATTTAAAAATATGCAAGTGTAAAAAAAAAAAATCGTTATAATTATAATTATAAAAATGGGAAGATATTTTTGGTAGAATGTTAGATATTTAAAATTTAAAATTTTAAGAAATACCATCAAAACTAAAAAGACATGAAATCAAAATGCCACATCAAAATTAAATGTGAAAATATCCAAATGTAAAAAATATCAACCAAACCATTTGTCATATACCAAATATAAACTTCGATAAGAATCAAAATTCCTTTTTTGTCAGATTGTATGCTAAAAACCAAACAAAAAAATATCCAAAACAAAATTAACAATTAAGTTAAGGAAAATTCTACAACGTGCGACGAACATCGATGAACACCACTAATGATGAACACCGATGAACACTATTAAATTAATTAATAAAGATTTAAAACTTAAAGGACTCATTATACAATTAATAATTATTTTAAAAATTCAATTAAATTATTTTTTATATATATTAAAATTTTATTTTTTTAATAAGGGTAAACTATATATTTAGTACATCGCTTATTTCCGTATTTCTATTGAGCCCTCATTATTTAAATATTATTTCAATTTGACCCTATTCTTTATAATAATAAAAAATAAACTATTATCCAAACCGGTAACCTTAAAACCATAAACTATTAAAACATAAACTATTAAAACCATAAACTATTAAACCTTAAACCCTTAAACTCTTAAACATATACCCTAAACCATATACCCAAACCGGTAACAATAAACAAAAATTGACGACCACAATCAACAATAGGACCAAACTATTATCCAACCAGCACAAAGCCGACATGCGCCATGCTATCTTCCAACAGCAAAACAGACAACCCGTCGGTGGCACCCGAAACAAATGATCATCGAAATCAGCCAGCAACACCACTTCTGCATCCTAAATGCTTTAAAAACGAACCTCACATCACAATACACTTCTCTTTTGATTTTGCATCCTGCTTCGGCATTGAAGATGATGGGTTCCTTCCGCTGCTTCTTGGCACCTGCAAAACGCCACTTCTGTTATTCGGAATTTAATGTCCCCCATAAACCAAGTTGATCTATGAAATAAAGATGTAGGTTGCATAATAATAATAGCAAACGATTCATTAATTATTATAGTTGAATTAATTGTGATGGCCTCTTCATCTCAAATAAGATATAGTGTTAATTTTAGGAGATTCGAGTTTAATTAATTTTGATATATATAAAAAATAATTTAATTAAATTTTTTTAGGAGAATTCAATGATTCATTGAATTGAATTGATGATTGTGAAATTATTTTTAATGGTTTAGGGTATATGTTTAAGAGTTTAAGGGTTTAAGGTTTAATAGTTTAAGGTTTTAGGTTGAGGGTTAAATTATTTTTTTTTATTATAAAGAATAGGGTCAAATTGAAATAATATTTAAATAATGAGGGTTCAATAGAAATACGGAAATAAGCGATGTACTAAATATATAGTTTACCCTTATTAAAAAATAAAATTTTAATATATATAAAAATAACTTAATTGAATTTTTAAAATAATTATTAATTGTATGATGGGTCCTTGAGATTTTAAATCTTTATTAATTAATTTAATGGTGTTCATCGGTGTTCATCATTAGTGGTGTTCATCGATGTTCGTCGCACGTTGTAGACTCATCCTTAAGTTAAATAATCGGCAATTAAATATCCCTTTTAATTATTAATCCAATCAAGTTACAATAAACAATGTTTTGAATAATTGATTAATGAAAATTCAATTTTATATATTAAATTAAGGTTTAATACACATTTTGATCCTTAAACTATACTCATTTTTCAGTTTACCTAAATTTCTTAAATCTTATTTTAGTACTTAAACTATTGTTTTCTTTCAAATTTATCTTAAAATAAAAATCACCAATAAGAATATAACATGTGATATATTCTTATTCGATTGTTGTGGTTCTCATGATAAAATGTGACCGAAATGATAGTTTAAATATCAGTACAGGACAAAAAAATAAATACTAAAATAAAAGGACATATATCGTTCAAGGACCAAATCATAAATAAAACCGTAGTGCACACTCCAACAAAAACACGAACAAGCTGAGGAATGTCGGTAGAAATGCAGGAGATTGCAGCAGCAAAAAGACGTGCACATTTTTCAAATAAGATTTTATCTCCTTTTCTAATAATTTATTTTTAAATGGATTATTCTAACATCAATGATTGAAAATAAATGAGGAGAGAGGGCGGCTGCCTATCAATTGTTAGAAAAAAATATTATTATTATTATGATCAATTGATCTAATGAGATGATGCGTGAAAATTTTTAAACTAGATTAAATGTTTAAATTTTAATGCCACGAATGATGTAAATTGAATTGAATCGTTTATATAATAAATTTTTGCAGTACTCAAATTGAGTTTGATGGTTAATAGATCAAATAATGGTGGTTATGAACATTATTATTATTATATTAGTAATTTTGTTGTCGGTAATAATATTATTATTTTATATTAGTTGTATTTGTATTTATTCTCATTTTCGTTACTTTGTTAGCAATTGACGTTACTGTCCCACTGATTTCGGATTAATTAGTTATTGTTGTCCAAAATTTATTATTGTGATATTCGTTTTATCTACAAAGTGTATGTATATTGTTAAAAATTAAAAATATGTATAAACATATATTACTTTGTAGATTATTTAAATAAAATTATTATTGTGGTGTATATCAAACTAATAAAATATTTTTTTTAAATATTTAATAAATACATATTTTTATATTAAACTAATAAAATATTTTTTAAAAATATTTTTATATCAAACTAATAAATACATATTTTTATATTAAATTAATAAAACTATTTTTATATTTAATAAATACATATTTTAATATTCGAGTACCTAATTACACGGTTTTGCGGGTACCCGCAACACTTGGGTACTCGACCAACATGGGCCGGGATACGGGCCGACTAAGCTACTACCCGAAAAGCAGAGTACCCGGTACCTCGGGTACCCAAATTTGAACACCCAGATACCTTAACTTTGGTCCTGTTTGGTAAACGACTTTTCGAGCTAAAATTAGAGGTTTAAACTATTTTTAGAGGTTTGATCAGTCAAATCCACTAATTTAGATGTTTAGTAAATAGAAGATTATAATAGTGTATTGAGGTGAAATCTGTCAATTTGAAAAAAAAAACTCCTTTTAGGAGCTTTTTGAGTTAAAAATTTGTATAAAAGAATTATAAATACTCTTTTGTCATTGATAATTGTAATTTTTTTCTTTTAAATAACATAAATTTGAATAACTACAAAAATTTAAAATAATAAATTAATATATATAAGTTTAAGAATTAATACAATTATATTCAAAATATAATTTCATAAATAAGTAATTAATATATACATCTAAATTTAATAATTATTAAAATTATATAAAAAAGATAACTTCACAAATAAGATATTAATAACTATCAGCTATCAATTAATTTTAACAAGCACTTTGTTTGTTCAAATAATCAAACAACTATCAGCTATCAATTAATTTTAACAAGCACTTTGATACAATCAGCTAACGCAATCCGTTATTCAAATCTGTAACACCATCGGCTCAGATGTCACATTTGAGCCTCAAGCCCAAACCGTAACCATAAAATTTTCAACATAGTTTAGCCCAAACCACCTTCATTTCATAAAAACCCATTTAGTACAAACATTTCAAAATAGAATAATAGTTAAAACATTACATGAGGAGCTCCATTTAAAATACATCGATAAAAGCATTCGACACTTAGTTAAAATTCAAAATATGAGTTACAATACAACTATAGGGTCCTACGAATATATAGCTCAAATAATCTAAGTATTGTACTCGGACAACAAGTCGATGCTGAAGTCCTACTCCGATGATGCTCCGACGATGCATGCCAACCTACTAATCTGCGAACGAAAATAACAATTTCAAACGCTAAGCTAACAAAGCTCAGTGGATACATTTCGATTCAACCATGCTTCATGCAAATCATAAATATGAGCATGCAACTAAAAGAATGATATCATGACATAATATAACGACATTAACGCTATCTCTAGCTGCCCAAACACATAGCAATCAAAGGAAAGTATTAATCTCACGCAACATATATATATATATATATACATATCATACCAACAAACCTGGAGTGAGGCCTGGTTTCACTAAGCATCGGGTACACACACTCTAAGTGAGGCCCGGTTCCACTAAGCATCAGGTTCATACACTCATGCTCGAAATCTCTCGCCGAACATCTTCAAATCAGTCTCGGTCCCACTAAGCATCGAGTTCAAACATTCAAAAATCTTTAACCATGGTGTTGCAACACACTTTTCTCGCATGAGTATCCAAAATCCCATCAAACAAGGTGACTCAACCATAATATTGCCCTTATGTGGCATACAACCATCATTCAATCCACCAAGGATCCTTATTAATGCAACACAACAAGTCACCCAAGGTTTTAGTAAATCATTTACTCGTTAAGCCCGTATGTGAGGTTTAAATCTTAGTTTCTTGATTTTATTATTCGTCTTACCACTTTAGAAGCCCATTGGGCCTTAGTTCTCAAATTATAAGACTTTCGAACTCAAAACGTAATTTTCGGGCAGATTGCCTAGCGGGTATCGATACCCACTTAAGAGTATCGATAGGCTCCAATGGATACCGATACCCACTTACGCGTATTGATACTCGACTTGCCTTCTGAAGGAGTTTAACTAAAACCACGTATTGATACACAGGGTCGTGTACCGATACCTCAGATGTACCTATACACTCCCAAGCATATCGATACCCATTTTGGCTACTAGAATTTGATGGAACATGGGGTATCGATACCCCCCTTAGTTGTACCGATACGCCCTTCTAATTTGGCTTGATTTCATCAGTTTTAACATGGGGTACCGATACGCATTCAACATGTATCGATACTCGAACCCAGAATTTGTTTTCTAGAATTCGTAGAACACCTCTCTTGCCCTCAAAACCCAAAGTTAAGACCCCAAAATGAACTTACAGGTTATAATAGGTGTTTTAAGTGGTTTCTTACCATTATTAGGCCATTTTAACACCAAATTTAAGATTAGCCATTAACAAAGACTCAAGCATTCAAGCAACCACTTTATCAATATAGCAACAAGACTAACACATTAATGATTTTCAAGAACACAAGGTAGTTAGTAGTGTACTAACATTCCTTCCAAGACTGGCAAATAGGACTTCCCCTTGTTCAAGCCTTCCTCTTTCCTTTATTCTTGGAGTGCTCTCCAACCTCCTTAGCTACAAGAGATGTTGTAAAATATGTTACAACATTGCTAGAAGGTTGAAAGACATAAAAGAAAGAACTTTACAACGGAAAATGAAGTTTGCTTTTGTACCACCATAATTAAATCCCCAATTTGAAACCCTAATTCGGAGGAATCCCTAATTCTAAAACCTAAATTTAATTTGGGAATTTTTGTTTAAAACCTAATTTTGATCTAGGGGCTAAATTAGAACGAATTAGGAATTGCGTGTCTTTTCGGTTAAGTGGGTAAACGTTGGGGTCCTTAATAGGTAATTTACCCAAAAATTAGGGCAAATAGGCCCTAATGGCTTTTCATCTACCAGTTGAGTGTATCAGTCGCACCCTTCCCCTCTTATTCTCTCTCTCGTACGAACCAAACCTTCAAAATCACCCCTTTCTCTTTCCGTTCAAGCTTTGGTGAGGGATCTAATACCGTTCGTTCGCCGTTTTGTGACCGTCGGTGTGCTCACCATGACCGTACGACCAAAGCCCAACCTTCAAACTCTCCTTGCGCCGCCGTCCTTCGTCGAGAACGGTTAGAACCATTCAAAAACCCAGCGCACCGCCATCCCCTTCGCCTGATCTCGTCCGAATCCGTTTGGGTAAGCCTCAGATGATGGTTTTGTTGCGTGGGTTGTGTGTGGGGTGTTCGAGATTTGGGTAAATCGGCCAGAAAAAGGGTCGATGTTGGCCGCTGGCGTCGCGTCGTCGAGGGTGGGAACCCTAGGTTATTAGAGTGCTAAGGTGAGAGGGTTTGTTCTCGGGCCATGTTGGTGTCTCGGGTTAAGCCCAAATCTGTAACTCCCGTGTTTTGGGGTTAGGAGTTAGTCGGGTTAGTGGTCCGAGTCAATACAATTAATTTCAATCTATTCAACCTTAATTAGGACCTAATTGGGTTTTAAATAATAAAGGAGGGACCTTGTTGGTGATTTAGCCAATTAAAAAGGAAGACAACTTTTTCAAAATCAAAAAGCAATGAAAAAGCTCTCATCTTTTCCCACTCCCCTCTTCCAACGTGAAACCCATCTCCCCAAACTATCCCAACACAAAAATCACTATTCCATTAATTTCCAACTTCATTCCAAGACCATTTTCAAAGGTAATAACATTTCCTAACTCTCCTCTTCATCCTCTATCCATACATGGTCATAGATTTTAAAACTACCCACTTTTGAAAAGTTAGGGTTTAATGAAAGTTAAGGTTTTTATGGGGTTTTTCATCTTGTCTTGAAATGTTAGGTTGGGTTTTGATTTAACCACCTTAAGATGCTTAAAATATGTTAAAACGGTTAGGTTTGGGTGAAAACCCAAAATGGGTTCTTGAGACAATTTTTAAGGTGTCAAAAACTTGGTTTTTGGTGGGTTTTAGGTTTTAATTGGAGGGCTGATGGTTTGTATATGTTAGGATGATGTTTTGGGACCTTTTGGGGGTCATTTGGATGTTTGAAATTGGAATTTTCAGCTAGGGTTTGAGGGAGCACGAAAATGGGCATTTTTGGGGGATTAATTTGATTGGGAAATTTGTTGAAGTTGGTTTGAGCTCAAGAGTTGAGTGTTGACTGAATGTTAGCATTGATTGGGAATAATGGGTGTGTTTTTGATTGGCTAGAAGCAAGAGGAGGCGTTGAAGAGGCATCGGGATCGAATCCGGGCTTGTAGGAGGCTTGCTTTGGTTGCTAAGGAAGGGTGGTGAGTGACTTTAAATGTGTTTTAAAGTTTGGTTCGAGTGTGTGTAGTGTACGAGTTGAAATGTGCTTAGTAGGCCATTTCCATGTAGATTTAAATTGTTAACTTAGCTCTTGATTTCCATTAAATGCTATTTGTGTTTGCCTATTTATGCTCTTGTGATATGTGGTTGATTTGCACATGTATACCATGATATGTGTATGTGATGAGCATGAGATATGGTTGATGGATATGTGATGTGGTAAATGCAAATTGGCACTAATTAACTTACCGGGTGTAAATGATCGATCATTAGGATTAGTGTGCACACAAATTGAGTCAAAACGTACGTGGCCTTGATGGCGTTGAGTCATCAAGGAGGAGTACGGTGATGTAATATTCCACCGGAAGCTTATATATATTCTACGAGATGATGAGTGGAATCCCATCCGTAAGACATGAGGTGATGAGTGGAATCCCGCCCATGCAAGGTCCGGTGATGAGTGTAATCCCATCGAGGTAATGTGAATGTTGAGATTAAATCCGCACATCCGGGTAATCTAATAGTGGCCAATTGAACTTGTTCTTCTACTTGTGATGCATGACATTGATATTTGATGTTGAGCTTAGTATGATGTAAGATGCCATATTATGCCTCTTGAAAGACTAGCTAGGTTTACTTGTCTTTTTACCTATGCATGATAGAAATGAGAATTAGGGAATACATGCTTGAACCCTGCATTGTTGATGTTTTCGGTTTTAGAGCATCCTCACTAAGCTTATAGCTTACGCTCTCATTTTCAACAATGCAGATCATTAGCGCGGTGTTAGCTCGGAGCAAGGCAAGAAGGGCTTCCAAATTTTTGTTGCTCAAGTACGGTTAATAATTATGTAGTAGTTTAGAAATGTGGCAAGAGGGTGTGTTTGAATGAGCTATGTATGACTCATATATGATTTTGATGTCTATGGTTTGACTTGGTTTGTAAGCATGATATATCTTGCCAAATGCTCGTATGATGTATGCCCTATGGATGCTTAAGATTGCTTGATGGCATGTAAACCTATATGTGATGATTGGTATCTTTTTTCTATTAAAAGTCTTCAAGTATGCTTTTTATGATATGTCTTTATTGAGTATTTGCCATGTATGAGTGATTGTTCAAATCCATGCCTTGTATATGTTCGAGCATGCTAAACATAGGATGTATGCCTCTAGACCTTGGTTGCTTGTGTAGCGGGCCTTTAGAGGTCGTTTGGGACCTTTAGACTTGTTAAAATTCACCTAAGTCTGATTTTCAAAGGTTGCAGGCAGCCCACGTTTCGAAACGGGCTGGGTCGTTTCAGAACGGGTAGGCTTTAGGGACCCCGTATCGGAACGCGTTTCGATACGGTTTGGCCTCTGAGAGCCCCTGTTCCGATACGGGTTTTAGAACGTTTTGGCTACTGGAATTCTGAGAAAATGACGAGATGAAGGCGTTTCGAAACGGGTCTAAAGGTTTCGAAACGGTAAAAATCTCGTTGACCACGAGAAGTTGACCGTTGAGGGCGTTTCGGAATGGTTGACCACTGTTTCGATACGGCCCCTTGTATGGGCTCTGGGGTAGTTGACCCGGTCAAGGCGTTTCGATACGCCTCAAGGGTGTTTCGAAACGGCCTGTTTAAAAGATTAAAATTGGGCTGTTCAAATGTTGTTTTGGGTTCGAATGATTATCTCATGTATTTTATTCCGTTGTTTGATCATATAGGATTTGAATGAGCCTTTAGAAAAGATTAAGTTAAGGAAAAAAATAGGGTTGCTAACCGAGGGGGAACCTTGACAGGTTTTGCTTCGGTTTTCCCCGTGTGGCCCACTCGAACCGGTCATCCGGCCAGACCGGGACGAGGGTGTTACAAAATCTGTGGTGAGCCCGAGGGTGAGAAGGCTGAACCGGTCTAGGGAGCTGAACCGAGACGAACCTGTGAGCTGGGTCAGCCGAACCGGACCGTCAGAGTGCAGCTTGAACCGAACCGAGTGACATCATGATGACGTCATCTGTTGATGCAAGGGATGATGTAAGATGCTGACATCAACGTTGACCTTGCTTACGTCAGCATTGACCGGATGACATCTGTAAGTTTGACTTTGACTTTGACCGTTGACTTTTTTTGGTCAAAGTCAACTTTATATTTGTCGACGTCTCGGTTCTAGTTTCGTAGCCCGTTTTTCCAATTCGATCTCGAACAACTATTTTTGACCATTTGAATTAATTTATGCTCAATTGAGAAATTGTGTAAATTGGTTTCTGAATCAGATTTCTTTTGCGTTCAGGTGATATAGATTTGGCCACCAAGATTCTTCTTCTTCCTCCGCCTGGTCAACCTTCTACATCTCAGCCTTCAAGTTCTGCGCGTACGTGTAATTAAATAAGTTCTGTTTAGTAGCTTGTGGCATAGTAGTAGTGAAATCTTTTATAGTGTTACCCTTGTAGGTGCCGATTCTGTTCAGCTCATCACTAGATCTGAGTGTGGGAGACGTCACTCTCGACGTTGAGCTATTAGCTGTCTGAGGTGTGTTCTCTATATCTGCTATATTATCTGTGTTGATATTGTATGATGTTTGGTTTGCAAATATATGTTCTAATATGAGTTATGTGATATGGTTTGTGTATGACTTGCCTTGCATCATACATCAGAATTAAAATAAAATCTGTCGGACTAAATGCTCATGCATTTCGGATTATTTATGATTGCATTCAGAATAGTATTGGATTATCATGTCATATCATTCAGGTTGGGAAATGTACGGAGGAAGATTAGTGGTTTCACCCTTCGGCTGAATTCCACTTCGGACTTGGTGACGATGTAGAGAGTGGTTCAGGGGAACCTTACTCTTCGGACGGTGATGTAGATGGGTTAATGACATAGACTTAGGTGCATCGTGCTTTGCATATCTGTGTACTTAAATGACTATGTTGACTGTATGATTTTGTGATATTATGTTTGATGCACTTTAGAGACCCATTGAGCTTAATAGCTGACTCCCCCTTAGCTTCTATTTCAGATTCTCAGACATAGGAGTTCGGTACTTTGAGGACCACATTTTATCAAACTATTTACAGTTTTTAGTATGGATATTTTTTTAGATTTTAGATTTGTATTCGTTATTTTATTATTTGGGGATTTTATGTAATTTCGGTTACTATTACATTTATTTGGGACTTTAACTGTTTTAGCATGCATGAGGATTTAAATTGGATATTTTTGATAATTTATTTTCTGTTATTTTTACCTATACGACTGTGTTTCTGATTTGATGGAATTTAAAGCGAAATGGTACCATTTTCAATAAATAATCTAATTATTTAATTTTCAAAACCTAATAATCATTTTACTTGAGGGACACATTTTCAACCCGACTTTCTAGATTCGGCCCATAACCCTTGGGTCGAGTTTAGGGGGTTACAATTAGTGGTATCAGAGCCTAGGTTCAACCCTCGGACTATAAGGCTCAAACAAGTTTTAAATTGAATTTGAACTTTTACATGCTTGTTGATGTTTTCGAGAAAATGAGTATTTTTATAAAGTAAATATTTTTAGAATTTTGATATATTTTGAATAGACTACTATGCCACCTCGTAGGAGCTCTAGATTAGCGGCTGGCCGTGGTGGAGTGCATGGTCGAGGTCGTATCGCAGCAGCTGAGAGCGGTGCTTCACAGTCTGTGAGAGCGCCGCCGAATCAGGATAATGTCCATGATGTTAATGAGGAAGAACAAGATGTGGATCAGCAGCCTGGAGCTCAGCAGATCGGGGACCAGTAGATTGGGGTCCAACAGACTGGGGCTCAACGGGCTGGTGGTGAGGATCAGCCAACTCAGCGAGCTGGTAGTAAGGATCAACCAACTCAGTGAGCTGGTGGTAAGGATCAGCCAACTCAGCGAGCACAGAGTGATGGACCACCTGGTTCTGGGGACAGTGAGACTACGGGCTTGGATAGTGCTGCAGTGCATAGGGAGTTGCTCTGTTACCTTCGTCAGTTTGAGGGTGTTAGGAAACCCATATCTACCGAGTTTCTTGCTGCCGAGATGACTATGTTTGATGGGAAGACTGGTACAAATCTGGATGATGCTGAATACTGGTTGAAGAAGCTTCAGAGATTGTTTGTTGAGATGGACTATCCTACCGACCAGAAGCTTAGAGCTGATGTATCAGTATTGCAGGGTGGGGCTCAGAATTGGTGGGAGGCTGAGAAGCATGTTATTCCAGCTGGTCAGATTTCTTGGCACTATTTTCGACAGGCTTTCCGTGACCGATATGTTGGGGCTGAGTATCTAGCAAAGTGCTGGGATGATTTCATGAATCTGAAGCAGAACGACCTGTCTGTGAATGGTTATGAGATTGAGTTTATGAGACTAATCAAGTATGTTCCGGGGTTGTTGACTACAGAAAATGAGAAATGTGATTGGTTTCTAAAAGGGTTATGCTTTTCGATTAAGGCGGGTGTGGCTCTGCATATGGATAATGAGTATAAGAAGATCACTAGGCGGGCTAGGAAAGCTGAGCAGAATGAGGCAGAGTTGAACCTACTCGAGTATTATGGTACTGATAGAGGTAGGAGACAGTCGACTACATCAGTTCAGCACAGTCAGGGTAACTAGTCTAGGAAGAGAGACATAGATGATCATCAGGGTTATTCCAGAGCTAGAATGACGACTTCCACTGTTCCGACCGTCAGTACCGGAGGTTCGACTAGTACCTGTTGGGTGCCAGAATGTTTCTTATGCAAAAAGTGGCATCCAGATGAGTGTAGGAGGTAGTCTGAGGCTTGTTTCCGATGTGGATCTTTTGAGCATATTTTTAGGGATTTTCCAATTTCACCTCCAGCATCTTATGCTTTGGGTCAGTCTCAGGCATCTGTACAGACTCCTGCTAGAGGCAGAGGATATGGTAGACCTGCTGCTTCGGGTACTACTGGGAGGGGTAGACCTGCTCAGAGTAGAGGATTTGTTGGTTCTGGGGTGAGACAACCAGGGTTAGTCTATTCTACCAGAAGGCATGAGGATCGTGATGAGCCAAACGTTATTTCTGGTACTTGTTCTATCCATTCTATTTCATATTTTGCTCTGCTTGATAATGGTTTGACTCATTCCTATGTTGCGACTTTTGTATCGGGTGGTCTTGAAATTCATGTTGAGAGTACCGATAATGTTGTCACCGTACACAGTCCGATGGGTAATCCCATTGAGGTTACTAAAGTGTACAAGAATTTTCCTCTCGAGCTTCAAGGAGAGATCTTTCCGGCTGATTTGATGGAGTTACCATTTTGGGAATTCGATCTCATTCTCAGTATAAATTGCTATCCGCTCACCGAGTCACTTTAGATTGTGAAAAGAAGAGGGCAACTCTATGGACTTTTGCTAATCGTGAGGTAGTTCTTGTTGGGGAGTGTAGAGGTTTTCTATCTAATGTTGTTTCAGCTCTCAAGGCTGAGAAGATGATCAAGAAGGGGTCCATTACCTATCTTGCTTACATTCTTGATCTGAGGCAGTCTGATTTTCCAAAATAGCTCCCCATTACTCAAAGGATCATTAAATGGTTAGTCCAACAATTAGGCATAATTGGCCAAATAGGCCTAAAAAATTAATTAGGGAAATGAGGATGTTTGAACGTTATTTAGGGGAATATGCCAATATCCACAGTGGAACGCCATCTGCAGAAGGCGTAGTTGGACCTCGCCAGGTGCAAACGGTGAGGTCTCTCCTGACTGGTGTCTGGCTCGGCTTGACAGAGTGGTAGCGTCAGCTTGGTAGGGTGGCAGCGTCTCAGCGTGTTGGAATGCATGAGCCATGTAGAGGTGGGACCTCGCCATTTCTACATGGCGAGGTGCTATAGCTTTCATTAGAGTCATGCAGGCTGGAAGGAATCACGTGATTTTTTTTTCATTATTTTGTGTGTGTATATATAAGATAGATAGGGGTAAGATTGGTGTGAGTTAAGAGTTGGTGATATTTGTGAAGAGAAGAAGAGAAAAAATTTGGTGAAGGTGAAGAGTTTTCTATATATCTTTTTAAAGATATATTCAAAGAGGGTGAGGATCGTTGGAGTGTATTATTCTGATAGTTTCTAGGTTTCTCACTAAGTAAGTGATTTTTTAAATTTTGAGTTTAAATTAATATGTTGTTTTTTTAATTATTAGCGTATGTATATTATTTTTGTGTGGTTGATGATCTAATGATAATTATTTTTTATTATTGATGAAGCTGTCCTTGTTCTGATTGTTGGTTCGAACAAAAAGAAGCTAGTTTTTCGATTTTTTAATCTGGTAAGTCCATGTATTTTTTTAATCTGATTTTTTAAAGTTAGTTTTTTACTTTGTGTATTAGTCACACATTTTAGGTTTAAGAGATATGACATATTTATTTCTTGCAACCAGGTTAAAGGAAACACGCAATCGGGATCGTATTGTATTTCACTGAACATGTATATATATTTCGAGTGTAACTATTTTAAGTATATTTGTAGTGTAACTATTTGTACATGTGTATATTTAAATATATTTGAATCTATACTAGAATAATAATATGAGTTAAATCGAAATATATTTGAGTATAAAATGTAATAAAATATTTCGGGATCCTTACATGTGTATATTTTCACATAATAAAACATGATTATTTAGTTTTTACAAATAATTTTTTATATAAAAATGTTTAAAGAAAATAAATTATTTTTAATAAATTTAATTAATTTATACATAAAATATTATTTAAAGAAAATAAATTATATATACAAGTCAAATATTTAATTATAAAGTAAATATGTTTACACATAATATTATTGTTCACCTAAAAAATATTGTTTATAAATTTTTTTAAAATTTTTTAAAATTATCAACTATGGCAAATTAAAAATTTATTTTAATAAGAAATAATCATTTTTTATTATAATTTTTTAGCTGTATATATTCAAAATGTTGAAGTAATACAATTTTTTGGTTGTATATATTTGAAACTGATGTATATATTCGAATGATAATTGTTTTTTAGCTGTAGAAATAGAAAATGACATATAAAGGAGTTTTGTTGTACCGTGACCATGAGCACATTTCGTCTCATATTCATGAAGAGCAAGTAAGTAAATGTTTTGTAATTTAAAATTTCATATTTACTATGTAATTATTATAATTCGGAATTATAATGAATTAATTATAGGGTGTAGAGCATATGATACGCCGTCGAGGAATGAAGATAAAGAAACCTGATGAGCGTTTAGTGTATTACCTACATCGAGCTGGTTTTTATAATGCCACCTTTCTACGTGGGTTTAAGATAGTGCTCGGGTTGATTACTGCATTAATTGAACGGTGGAGACCAGAGACCCACACATTTCATTTTTCATTTGGTGAATGCACAATAACCCTGAAGGATGTTGCGGTACAGCTTGGTATTCTAACAAATGAGAAACCATTGGTTGAAGAAAATAAGTACAATGCATATGACCTTTGCATGCAGTACCTGGGTAAAGCTCCTTCTGAGACCTGTATGGACGGACTACGCCTCAGAATATCATGGTTGCAGCAGGAATTTAGTGTGACCGATGAATATGGTCATCGAGAACTTGAGTGTGCAGCTCGAGCTTATATACTGTAACTTATTGGTGGTGTGTTGATGCCAGATACATCTGGTAATATGGCTCACACACAATACCTGTCGTTCTTGGCTAATTTGGACACAACTGCTACATATAGTTGGGGGTTCGTAGTATTGGCATTTTTGTACCATGAAATGTGCAAGGTCACAATTATGCATGGTGAAAAGGCAAATTCAGATATGGGTGAATGTCAAGTTTTACTGCAGTCCAAAGCATGGTACATGTTGTCTTATGTAACACTCATTTTTTCTGTACTGGTACATATGAAGTTTCCGCTTGCTGGAAGCTAATAATGTGATTGCAGTTGTATATAAATATTTTTTGATATAATATTTATATCCAATGACTTCAAAATATAATTTCAATATATCTTTACAGATGGAGGCATAAGTTGAAGAATGCAGGGGTGGTTCACAACACTGTCAGAGAGACAAGATTAAAGATCCAAACAATAGAAAAAAATCTGGTATCATAATCAATTTATTTTAATTTATTATTTGTTTTTATTTAATATAATTTAATTTATTATTTGTTCTTATTTTGTATTTTGTTTTTTTGTTTTTGAAAGAGAAATTGTATATTTGATTGTGAGTGAATTCTTATTAATAATTGTGTTTTAAAGTTTACTTGCCTACCACCTACTGTGCTTGAATGTGCATCATTCTGGGGTGCGGTTGTGCCTTTGATCCATTTTTCTATTGTTGAGTTTCATTGTGCTGACAAAGTGTTGAGACAGTTTAACTTCCATCAACCCATTCCAAGAGCTCCACATGAACAAATTCACACCGTTCGTAGAGATAGATTCAATGAGAATTGGATTGTGAAGCAAGCCGATTTCATTAAATTGTGGGAGGAAAGATGGACGCGGTGGGCTGAAGTTTTGAGTCCAATTCAAGCCAGCGATTTTGAATTTAATACATAATACTATTCATGATTTTCGGCAAATGGGAAACCGTTCATAGCATCTGTCGAATATGCAAATAAATGTCTTGAAGATCCGCGATGCTCAAGACACGTTCACCTCTCAACCGAGTTTGGCCAGAGCTCTCAGCAATCAACAAACGAACCAAACTTGGAAGAATTTTCGGGAACAACCAACCGAGGTTGGCCTTCTTTGTGGTTGCGATCTGACTCCCCCTCGATACATGTAAGCAGTAATCTTTGGGAGAAACCACCATTTGGTAATGTCTCGGAACAAACCCCATTTCAACAAAGTCATCAACCATTTGGATTTGGTCATATTCCGCAACAATCACCTTTTAATTTTGCAACTTATGGTAGCTCATCTTCTCAGCCGGCTTACAATGACGATGAAGGATACGTACCACAATTTAAGTATCCTCAATCATCTGTATATGTGGAAGGTTTTGGTGTTGGTAGTATGACATCTATGTTGTCAACATCTACCATTAGCAACCCATCATTTCATCCTGAAGAAATGTTTGCTACACCACCTACTATGCAAATAACATATGAGCAATTTTTCGATGACGATGAGCTTGCTCCTAATCCAAGAGTTCGTATACATGTTTAACCAGCTCCGCGGTACTCACAAACAGACCCTCTCCAACGGCAAGAATTACCCTCCAGGAGGAGGCAGAAATAGGTTTTTATTTATTTATTTATTTGTAATTTATGTTTCCATGGTTGAACATTTTGATATTTATGTTATATGCATTTTGATATTTATGTTTTTTTTAATTTTCTTATTAAATTTCTAAATTTGAATTTCAATTCCACATCAAGACTTTAAATTATAGAAAAAAAATATTATAGAAAAAAATAAAAAATAAAAAATACAAAATAAGAACAAATAATAAATTAAATTATATTAAATAAGAACAAATAATAAATTATATTTAATAAGCAAAAATATATTACTTAAAATAATTCAAGAATTTAAATTATAGTAAATAATATTATAGAAAAAATAAAAAACAAAAAAACAAAAAAAGAACAAATAATAAATTAAATTATATTAAATAAGAACAAATAATAAATTAAATTATATTAAATAAGAACAAATAATAAATTAAAATAAATTATATTATATTACCTTAAATTATGTTAAATAAGAACAAATAATAAATTATATTAAATAAGAAAAAATATATTACTTAAACTAAATCAAGACTTTAAATTATAGTAAATAATATTATAGAAAAAAATAGAAAAAACAAAATAAGAATAAATATATTACTTAAAATAAATTAAGGAGATAAAAAAAATATTTTCATTACCATAAAACTACATACATTAAATAGAGCATTTAGGTTCACGGTCCGACACGATAGTTAGAAGATTTGATTTGTTCAGACACTTGTTTCTTGAATGACCCAATTCACTACAAAGAGTACAATGTTTAACTTGAACTCCTCCCTTTCTATCTGTAACCCCCTTAACCCGGCCTAGACGGTTGACCCGAATTAAGAAGTTTACACGGGGAAAACCAAAGTCAACCCGAAAGTCAACCTTGATTAACGACCTTTTTTTCTTTTTAAACTTGTCTAAATGCATGTTAACCCTAGATATGTTCATAAGATCAGCATACTCAAAGATCACCTCAAACAGAAACCATTTAGGGACTCGATTGCACAAATTATGATTTTAGGGACCAAATTGCAAATTCTGAAAGTTATAAGGACTTAACAAACTTTTGAGTTACCATTATGAAATTAATCATGTTTCATGCTTCTCAGCCAAATTTCAACTCAAACAGACATCTCAAACTCATTCAATTGCATAAACAAAGTTCAGGACCAAAACGCAAAGAATGCAGAACATTTAACCAACAATTTCAGTGCCCAACGGTCGAGTGTTTCGGAACAGAGATGATCCGTTCCGAAACGCGGGACCGTTCCGAAACAAGTTCCGGAACAGGGCTCGGCAGTAGCAAAACTGTTCCGGAACGGTTCCACCCGTTTCAGAACGCCAAGGCCATTTTAGGCCCTCCGTTCTGATACGGTAGCACCTGTTCCGAAACAGGCTGCCCAGATTGCAGAAATTTTGCTGGTTTATCATGCTTTCGACCAATCAAACATAATCCAAAGACCCTCAAAACATACCAGTAAATCATTATATACTTAACGAACATAATAGCATCATCCGATTCAATCATGGCATCAATTAAGGACAAATCCAACTCTATAGGCATGCATCCTATATTGAAAAACCATACAAACACCAAACACCAAACCAACCTCAATAAGGCCGTTTACAAGTTCCAACATCAACAAAAGCATAAAATCAACTTAGGGAGTCCAAAACATCTCCCAAAACAACAACATAGGTTCCCCATTGCCAAATGCCCAAAAGCTAATAGTGTTAGGAAAACATTCACCATACATGAGCTTAGTTCTTCACTTGGATTCTTGACCTCCTTGCTGCCCTTATACACTTCAATGCTCTGCATTATTGGTTTAAGAAAAGAGAGAGCGTAAGCACATAGCTTAGTGAGGTATGCTCATTTTAAAACATCACAATAATGCATTTGTAAAACTCCTTTTCAAAACCTTTAGTTCAAACCACATTTGATCATGCACATATGTATATAAACCAAGCATTTCATGCTTCAAATCCATCATCATGTCATATTGGCTTACAAGTGATAATCATAACCATTTCCAAAACACAATCGACAAACAACAATCGAACGACAATCGGATACGCGGATTACAAGCGTTGTCCCCTACGCTTCATACACACTACCAATATCAAGGTGGAGCATGGTACAATCACAACCCCTCAACACCCGTGATGGAGACTATGGTACAATCACAACCCCTCCACATCACTCATTGGTAGTTGTATAACATCACTAACGAGATCACGGGACATACAACACAAGATCCACACATGGACTTTAAACCACCATTGTGATCTTACCAAACACAAGGTCCACACATGGAATTTTAACCACCATTATGACCTTAACAATACACAAGGTCCACACATGGAATTTTAACCACCATTATGACCTTAACACAAGACCCACCCATGGACTTTTAACCACCATGGTGTTCTTAACCATCTCGTTAGTGTACTTGGATGGAGCATGGTACAATCACAACCCCTCGACATCCAAGGCGACTTTATTCACGGTGCACCCAATCCTATAGCCGGCTAACTATATCCGATTCAAGTACTTTAAGACAAACCACATCACTTGCCAATATACATCATTTAACAACATTAATCCACTGTTTTAAAGCATTTGACAAAGCCATTAACATCATGCATCATTATGCATCAAAACCACATTTATCAATGTACAAAAACACGGATCTCTTACCTTGAGCATCCTTCAATATATGGCTTATAAAATCAGCATTATACATGCTAGAATATGCTTTCAAAAACAGAATTTAAAACATGCAAACAAATCACATTGCATTCAACCAACACATGGTTCATCAACAAGAGAGTTTTTCCGAAAACTTACTCTTGAGCTTAGCTAAGTTGTTTAGACTTAATCTAAGCTCCCAAACCTTCAAAACATTGGTTTCAAAGCTGAAAACCAAACTTCACTCACCGATTCCGTTTCGCAACTTGCCGAAACACCAATCAAGCTTCCGGATCAACACCACAAGGATCCGAAGATGTCTCCCCTGTTTTAAACACATCAAAGCAGAGGATTAATGCATCATCATGCATTAATATCTTCAACCAAGACACCTAAACTCGCTGCTCTCAACAACACTTACATTTTGGCTACCAAACACAACCGAAATCACATCCAAACATCACTACAACACTACCCAGCCAAGATCCATCAAATCCAATCATTCTTAAACCTCAATTAACATCCAAAATGGATCTAACCACGTCCTTATACCTCCAGCTATAGCAGATCACCAAGATCACCCCAAAAACCACCAAAAACTCAAGCAAAACTTAGGAAAATCAACCTACTCGGGATTGCATTGATTAAACCTCAATTCCTCATCAATTATACATCCAATTTACATTAAAAACACATCTCAAAACAATACCCAACCATTTCATACGAATTTCATCAAAAATTAACCAAATCTTGCATTTTAAAGCCAAGATTAAGAACACAACTACAAAACCTTTAATAAAACACAAATCAAGGATTGAGAACTTGGGAATTTCAGTAAAGAACTGAGTATTTAGAGGAGAAGGACGTTCATACCTCTAAATGTGAGTTTCTCCCTTTTTGGAACCAAGATTCTTGAAAATCCAATAAGCAAATGCTAAGGTTTTGATGTAGAAAAGATTAGAGATCAAATGAAGATTGAAATCTCATCTTTGAAAGTCAAAATCAGAGGGAAATTTGCTGGAGAAAAGTGTTTGGGTTGAGAGAAAAGTTGAGAGAAAGGAAATGGAAATTTTTTGGAGAAAAGTTAGTTATGACAAAATATCCTTTTCCCTCCCTTTTACCTTTAATTTAAAACCATTAATTAATTGATTAATATTAAGAAAAATCTGGAGAAACTCTTCTTGGGTAAATAGCTCCTTAAAGATTCAAAGTTTCAATCCTTTTTAAAACAGTCACCAAGTTTTCGAAAATTACATTTTAGTCACTAAAGCAAAATGTCACACTTCCAAACCTCATTTTGTAAAATTGATTTCACCATTCTCTTATATATAATAAAAGAGGATTTTAGGACATTTTTCCTTATTTTTAATGCAACCCGAACTAGGCTTTCCTAAAAATCACCTTTTATATTCGAACCGCACTCTGACCGGTTCGGTCCAAACCCAAAACTTCTAAGCCCAAAATTGGGGCGTTACAACTCTCCCCCCCTTAAGAAATTTCGTCCTCGAAATTTACCTGAAGGAAAGAGATACGGAAACTGCTTCAACATGTCATCCTTCCGCTCCCACGTGGCTTCTTCAACACCACGATGTTTCCACAACACCTTTACCAACTCAATGGTCTTGCCTCGAAGAACCTTACTATCCGAATCCAGAATCTTCACCGGTTCCTCAACATAAGACAAATCCGGATTCAATTCCACTTCTTCCACAGGCATCACATGCGAAGGATCCGATCTATACTTCCGAAGCATAGAAACATGAAACACATCATGAATCTTCTCCAAATCTTGCGGTAGCCTCAACTTGTACGCAACAGGACCCACACGCTCAACCAGCTTGTATGGTCCAATGTACCTAGGGCTTAACTTACCCTTTCGGCCAAACCTCATCACCTTTTTCCAAGGCGAAACCTTCAAAAACACACGATCACCCACCGCATACTCAATCTCCTTACGCTTCAAACCCGCGTAAGACTTTTGCCGATCAGAAGCTGCCTTCAAGCGCTCACAAATGAGCTTCACCTTCTCGGTGGTTTCTTTTAACAAAGCTGGCATCGAAACCAACTTCTGACCCGTTTCAGCCCAACACAGAGGAGTCCTACAGTTCCTCCCGTACAAAGCTTCATAAGGTGCCATTTGAATACTTGCTTGATAACTATTATTATAAGCAAACTCCACCAAAGGCAAATGTTTCTCCCAAGAGCCCTGAAACTCAATCACGCAGCATCTCAACATATCCTCCAAAACCTGGATAACATGCTCGGACTGTCCATCCGACTGCGGATGATAAGATGTACTGAAATTCAACCGTGTACCTAAAGCCTGATGCAAACACTGCCTGAAACGCGATGTAAACCTAGGATCCCTATCCGACACAATCGACTTTGGCACACCATGCAGCCGCACAATCTCAGCAATGTACAGCTCCGCAAGCTTATCCAAAGAGTACGTAGTATGCACAGGCAAGAAATGCGCACACTTCGTCAGGCGATCCACAATCACCCACACCGAATTCTTCTTCGATGGCGACAAAGGCAAACCAGATACAAAATCCATGGTAATCCTTTCCCACTTCCACTCAGGAATCCGCAACGGTTGCAACAACCCTGAAGGAAACTGATGCTCAGCCTTAACACGCTGACACACCATGCACTTGCTTACAAACTCAGCAACATCTTTCTTTAAACCCACCCAATAGTACTCATCACGAAGATCACGATACATCTTAGTACTACCAGGGTGCATAGCAAAAGGACTACTATGACCTTCAGTTAGAATAGTACGCCTCAACTCAGCATCATTGGGCACTACTATCCGACTCCCAAAACATAACACTCCATCATCATTAAAACAGAAATCCGAAGGTCTATCCTCCGCAATATCCTGAACATGCGGCACCAAGGAATCATCCAACAACTGCTTTTCCTTAATCAACTGAACCAAAGATGGTTTCACTTGCAATTCAGCCACAAGACCACCATCACGCGAAATACTCAAACTGGCAAACATAGCCCTCAACTCAACAGCTACTTTCCTACTCAAGGCATCTGCTACAACATTAGCTTTACCCGGGTGATACTCAATCGTCAAATCATAATCCTTGAGCAACTCCACCCAACGTCGCTGTCTAAGATTCAACTCCTTTTGAGACATCAGATACTTCAAACTCTTGTGATCCGTGTACACAGTACACTTCTCACCATACAGGTAATGTCTCCAGATTTTCAAAGCAAAAACCACTGCAGCCAACTCAATGTCATGCGTAGGATAATTGTGCTCATGCACCTTCAACTGCCGTGAAGCATAAGCCACCACCTTACCTTCTTGCATTAACACACATCCCAAACCAACATAGGATGCATCACTGTACACCACAAACTCTTTCCCTGATTCAGGTTGAACCAAGATAGGAGCTTGCGTCAAAGCTACCTTAAGCTTCTCAAAAGCCTGCTGTCTCACTTCCGTCCACTCATACTTAACATCCTTCTGCAACAACTTCGTCAAAGGTGCAACAATCTTTGAAAACCCATCCACGAATCTCCGATAATATCCTGCCAAACCCAGGAAACTACGGACTTCATGAACAGACTTAGGAACCTTCCAATTCATCACTGCCTCAATCTTCTGAGGATCAACACGAATCCCTTCAGCAGAAACCACATGACCAAAAAACACCACTTCTCTAAGCCAGAACTCACACTTGCTCAGCTTGGCATAAAGCTGATTTTCCAACAAAGCTTGCAACACAATTCTCAAATGCTCTTCATGCTCCTCCTCAGTACGCGAGTATACGAGGATATCATCAATGAATACCACAACAAATTTATCCAGATATTCATGAAATACTCGATTCATCATGTCCATGAAAGCTGCAAGAGCATTTGTCAAACCAAACGGCATCACAAGGAACTCATAATGCCCATACCTCGTCCTGAAAGCTGTCTTTGGCACATCCACATCCTTCACCTTCAACTGGTAATACCCTGACCTTAAGTCAATCTTAGAGAACACAGCTGCTCCCCGAAATTGATCAAAAAGATCATCAATTCTCGGCAATGGATACCGATTCTTGATAGTCAACTTGTTAAGCTGACGATAATCAATGCACATTCTCATAGTGCCATCCTTCTTCTTCACAAACAAGACCGGTGCACCCCAAGGTGAAACACTCGGCCGAATGAAACCACGATCAAGCAACTCTTGCAGTTGCGTTTTCAGCTCCTTCAACTCCTTAGGTGCCATTCGATAAGGGGTAATGGACACTGGAGTCGTGTTTTCATACAACTCAATCCCAAACTCCACTTCGCGATTAGGAGGCAATCCAGGAAACTCCTCAGGAAACACACCAGGAAACTCTCGCACAGTCATGATATCTTGCACACGCAACTCCTTAGAGCTAGGATTCATCACAAAAGCGAGATAAGCTTCACAACCTTGCCTCAGCATACGACTCGCCTCCAATGTAGACACCACATTGGCAAGAAACTTCACATTCTCACCAACCACAACTACCTCATAATCATCCGCAAGTTTCAACGAAACTCGCTTATTCTCACAATCTACCACAGCTTGGTGCTCAACAAGCCAATCCATACCAAGGATTACATCAAAACCATAGAAAGGCAATTCCATAAGATCAACATGAAAAATATGATCTTGCACAACCAAAGGACATCTTCTATAAAGCTTTCGAGTCACAACAGTCTAACCAAAAGAACTAGTGACACGCATACCAACATCCAAAGACTCAACAAGCAAACCAAGCAATTCAGCATGCTCACGCAATATGTATGAGTGTGTAGATCTAGAATCAATCAAGGAAAGTAATGACAAGGATTGCAAAGTAAAAGCACCTGCGATCACATCTGTGTCATTTCTCCCCTCCCTCTGAGCATACACTCTGGCCTGGCCTCCACCCTCAGGCTGAACAGCTACAATATGAGCCACATTCCGACTACCTTCCTCTCTACGCTGGAAGTTACCACGGCCGCGCCCACGACCTCTCTGTGGTGCAACAACTCCAGGAGCACGTCCTTGGCCACCACCGGTCAACAGAGGACACTCCCTCCTCATGTGATCAGCGGATCCACAATTCCAGCACGAGTTACCAGCCACCACAACAGGAGCCTGAACCTCCCTCGCTGCTCGAGGACAATCACGCCTCAAATGACCACGCGATCCACACGTCCAACATGTGTTCGGATCAGCTCTTGCCTTGTCTCCCTGAGCAAGCGCACCATGCCCTCCAGCACCTCGCCTAGCTGAAGACTGAAACTTCCGATCACGTCCCCTCTTGTTCCGTCCACCACCGGAACTATACTCAGCAACTCGTTTACCAGCACTAGAACCAGCACTTCTAGAAGATAAACCCAAATTCATCTCAATATCCTTTGCTCTACCAACCAGCACATCAAAATCATTATACTCAGCAGCCAGCATATAAGTCTTCACTTCCGTCACCAAACCATAACGGAACCGTTCACACCTCTCTCGCTCGTCAGGAACAAGCTCAGGTGCATACTGACTAAGTCGAACAAACTGAACCTCATACTCAGCCACTGACATGCTTCCTTGAGTAAGAGACATAAATTCCCTCTTCTTCTCATCCAGGTATCGTACACCCAGATACCTTCTCTTGAAAATGTTCTGAAAGAACGTCCATGTTACATCAGCATCCGCCATCCCAGAGATAGTGGTTGTCCACCAAGTGTATGCATCGTCCTGCAACAACGATACCACACAACCCAGCTTCTGCACATCAGTGCAATTCATTTGCCCCAAGATTCTCTTGGTACTTTCCAGCCAAGACTCAGAACCTTCAGCAGACAAACCCCTGAACTCAGTCCCTCCCAGACTGCGCAAACATTCCAAAGGTAGTCTAGCATTAGCATCTCCCTGATTCCCAGCTCCTTGAGCTCCAGCTACTGCTGCTCGAAAAGCTACAACAATGGCTTGCACCAGCATTGTCATGTCAGGAAAAGCTTGCCCCTGACCAGCTTCAGGTCCAGCGACCCCAGCACCAGCACCAGCAGCAGCTCCTTCACCCCCAGCACCACCACCACCAGGCGGAGGAGGTAAATCCACCACATTTTCAGCATTCTCCTCATTCTCATTTTGAGCCATAGCTCGCGTATTAATCCTCGTTTCTCTACGAGGTGCCATTCACTAACAATGCAATCACAATGCAATAAACAAAGTCAGGCTCAACAAGGTAAGCAATCCAAGTACTCAAGCTCATTTCCAATTAAAAACAAAATCATTACATTAGCTTTGATTTGGCAATGGGTCCCTCTAACATGCTTCACCACAACATACATCACAATTGTAACATACTTGCAATTCACACAACATACTTTCATTCAACAAGCATACAAATCACACATACACTCGTCACCCACATATCCATTCCCAAATACATCGAGAACTCAGCTCTGATACCACCAAATGTAACCCCCTTAACCCGGCCTAGACGGTTGACCCGAATTAAGAAGTTTACACGGGGAAAACCAAAGTCAACCCGAAAGTCAACCTTGATTAACGACCTTTTTTTTTCTTTTTAAACTTGTCTAAATGCATGTTAACCCTAGATATGTTCATAAGATCAGCATACTCAAAGATCACCTCAAACAGAAACCATTTAGGGACTCGATTGCACAAATTATGATTTTAGGAACCAAATTGCAAATTCTGAAAATTATAAGGACTTAACAAATTTTTGAGTTACCATTATGAAATTAATCATGTTTCATGCTTCTCAGCCAAATTTCAACTCAAACGGACATCTCAAACTCATTCAATTGCATAAACAAAGTTCAGGACCAAAACGCAAAGAATGCAGAACATTTAACCAACAATTTCAGTGCCCAACGGTCGAGTGTTTCGGAACAGAGATGATCTGTTCCGAAACACGGGACCGTTCCGAAACAAGTTCCGGAACAGGGCTCGGCAGTAGCAAAACTGTTCCGGAACGGTTCCACCCGTTTCGGAACGCCAAGGCCATTTCAGGCCCTCCGTTCTGATACGGTAGCACCTGTTCCAAAACAGGCTGCCCAGATTGCAGAAATTTTGCTGGTTTATCATGCTTTCGACCAATCAAACATAATCCAAAGACCCTCAAAACATACCAGTAAATCATTATATACTTAACGAACATAATAGCATCATCCGATTCAATCATGGCATCAATTAAGGACAAATCCAACTCTATAGGCATGCATCCTATATTGAAAAACCATACAAACACCAAACACCAAACCAACCTCAATAAGGCCGTTTACAAGTTCCAACATCAACAAAAGCATAAAATCAACTTAGGGAGTCCAAAACATCTCCCAAAACAACAACATAGGTCCCCCATTGCCAAATGCCCAAAAGCTAATAGTGTTAGGAAAACATTCACCATACATGAGCTTAGTTCTTCACTTGGATTCTTGACCTCCTTGCTGCCCTTATACACTTCAATGCTCTGCATTATTGGTTTAAGAAAAGAGAGAGCGTAAGCACATAGCTTAGTGAGGTATGCTCATTTTAAAACATCACAATAATGCATTTGTAAAACTCCTTTTCAAAACCTTTAGTTCAAACCACATTTGATCATGCACATATGTATATAAACCAAGCATTTCATGCTTCAAATCCATCATCATGTCATATTGGCTTACAAGTGATAATCATAACCATTTCCAAAACACAATCGACAAACAACAATCGAACGACAATCGGATACGCGGATTACAAGCGTTGTCCCCTACGCTTCATACACACTACCAATATCAAGGTGGAGCATGGTACAATCACAACCCCTCAACACCCGTGATGGAGACTATGGTACAATCACAACCCCTCCACATCACTCATTGGTAGTTGTATAACATCACTAACGAGATCACGGGACATACAACACAAGATCCACACATGGACTTTAAACCACCATTGTGATCTTACCAAACACAAGGTCCACACATGGAATTTTAACCACCATTATGACCTTAACAATACACAAGGTCCACACATGGAATTTTAACCACCATTATGACCTTAACACAAGACCCACCCATGGACTTTTAACCACCATGGTGTTCTTAACCATCTCGTTAGTGTACTTGGATGGAGCATGGTACAATCACAACCCCTCGACATCCAAGGCGACTTTATTCACGGTGCACCCAATCCTATAGCCGGCTAACTATATCTGATTCAAGTACTTTAAGACAAACCACATCACTTGCCAATATACATCATTTAACAACATTAATCCACTGTTTTAAAGCATTTGACAAAGCCATTAACATCATGCATCATTATGCATCAAAACCACATTTATCAATGTACAAAAACAATGATCTCTTACCTTGAGCATCCTTCAATATATGGCTTATAAAATCAGCATTAAACATGCTAGAATATGCTTTCAAAAACAGAATTTAAAACATGCAAACAAATCACATTGCATTCAACCAACACATGGTTCATCAACAAGAGAGTTTTTCCGAAAACTTACTCTTGAGCTTAGCTAAGTTGTTTAGACTTAATCTAAGCTCCCAAACCTTCAAAACATCTGTTTTAAAGCTGAAAACCAAACTTCACTCACCGATTCCGTTTCGCAACTTGCCGAAACACCAATCAAGCTTCCGGATCAACACCACAAGGATCCGAAGATGTCTCCCCTGTTTTAAACACATCAAAGCAGAGGATTAATGCATCATCATGCATTAATATCTTCAACCAAGACACCTAAACTTGCTGCTCTCAACAACACTTACATTTTGGCTACCAAACACAACCGAAATCACATCCAAACATCACTACAACACTACCCAGCCAAGATCCATCAAATCCAATCATTCTTAAACCTCAATTAACATCCAAAATGGATCTAACTACGTCCTTATACCTCCAGCTATAGCAGATCACCAAGATCACCCCAAAAACCACCAAAAACTCAAGCAAACTTAGGAAAATCAACCTATTCGGGATTGCATTGATTAAACCTCAATTCCTCATCAATTATACATCCAATTTACATTAAAAACACATCTCAAAACAATACCCAACCATTTCATACGAATTTCATCAAAAATTAACCAAATCTTGCATTTTAAAGCCAAGATTAAGAACACAACTACAAAACCTTTAATAAAACACAAATCAAGGATTGAGAACTTGGGAATTTCAGTAAAGAACTGAGTATTTAGAGGAGAAGGACGTTCATACCTCTAAATGTGAGTTTCTCCCTTTTTGGAACCAAGATTCTTGAAAATCCAATAAGCAAATGCTAAGGTTTTGATGTAGAAAAGATTAGAGATCAAATGAAGATTGAAATCTCATCTTTGAAAGTCAAAATCAGAGGGAAATTTTCTGGAGAAAAGTGTTTGGGTTGAGAGAAAAGTTGAGAGAAAAGAAATGGAAATATTTTGGAGAAAAGTTAGTTATGACAAAATATCCTTTTCCCTCCCTTTTACCTTTAATTTAAAACCATTAATTAATTGATTAATATTAAGAAAAATCTAGAGAAACTCTTCTTGGGTAAATAGCTCCTTAAAGATTCAAAGTTTCAATCCTTTTTAAAACAGTCACCAAGTTTTCGAAAATTACATTTTAGTCACTAAACCAAAATGTCACACTTCCAAACCTCATTTTGTAAAATTGATTTCACCATTCTCTTACATATAATAAAAGAGGATTTTAGGACATTTTTCCATATTTTTAATGCAACCCGAACTAGGCTTTCCTAAAAATCACCTTTTATATTCGAACCGCACTCTAACCGGTCCGGTCCAAACCCAAAACTTCTAAGCCCAAAATTGGGGCGTTACACTATCATATGGATCATCCATATTCGTATTAATACGTGTAGACTTCGGTCGACCCTTCAGCTTTCTACGAAGCACTGGATTTGGTAACCATTCTTCGTATATTGGCTCTATCGACCAATAGTCTTGGTTCGGGATCGTGTTGAACTGAATTCTATATATATTTGCAATATTCTCTAGTTTAGTACAGTCATCCGGAAAACCGTAAGGGTCGAGTCGAAAATGCAAACAGGCGGCGTGTGCGTGAGAGCAAGGGTATCTAAATGCTTGGAATGCACTGCAATCACACCATCTTTGATGAAGTTTGACAGTGAACATTTTTTGCTCACCTCAGACTTTAGCTTCCACAGAAAATTTCCATCCATGTGAGTCGAATGATCTTACTCGCATAGCGGAAGCTTTGGCTTGAAGTTCGATCATTTTATACTGCAGGGTTTTAGACCAATATTGTCTGTTGTTTATTCGGGAGTTGGCTTCCTGCCCTTTGTCGGACCACACTTTGCCCAATCTAAAGTAAGTCTCCCACACAATACTTGCAATTGGGAGATGGCGTGTTCCTTTAAGAACCGCGTTTATAGCCTCTGCAAGGTTAGTTGTCATATGACCATAACGCCGACCTTCGTCATAGGCATTTGACCATCTTTCTGTGGGGATGTCATTTACAAATTTTATTACATTTGCACCGTGTCGCCTCAACCTTTTGATCCTTTTATGGAATTTTGGTTGAACTAGTTCATACCATATTTATAAAAAAACAAGTTAAATAAAACAACAAGATGAACTCAAAAAAAATTAAATTTTTTTATAAACAACAAATAACAACTTACCCGCGCCTAAAATCTCTTTCTGGACCTGATTGTTTCCGAACCGCGTCTTCGCTGCAATATGTTGTATACAATATGCTGGATATGCATGTGGAGGTTTTCATAAACTCCCACGTCTGTCAATTACTGATAATAGCGCAGTTCCTCTATCAGAAATCATGCAAATCACATATTCTTTTACAACATGATTGCGTAGGTGCTTCAAAAAAAATTCTCATCCTTCTGCGTCTTCCTTTTCAACTATAGAAAAGGCAATTGGGAATATATTATTGTTTCCATCTTGTGCAACGACCACGAGTAATATATGACCGTACTTCTTATACAACCATGTACCATCCACTTGAATCATGCGTTTGCAGAATGGAAACCCTTGAATGCACGCATTGAACGCCCAAAATAACTTACTAAATACTCTTTTACCAAGAATTAATTTGCCTTATAAGTTGAACGACGACAAAGTCTCGTACTCTACAACGGTCCCCGGGATGAAATGTTGCATTGCTCGTAAAAGAGCTGGTAGCTCATTATACGATTTATCCCAATCACCATAGAGTTGCGCCATCGCCTTCTACTTTGCCATCCACGCCTTGTAGTAAGACAGAGTATAACCAAGCTGGGTCCGGATAGATGCTACTAACACTGCAATCAAAATTCTTGGTTCTTGTTCAACCAAAGCCCTGGTGTAAGCACATATTAGATAAGAGTTTAAATTAATATGGTATTGTGATAAAGCCATATTGGTACATGTGTGCTGCTCAATAAACCGTGACACCTCTCACATTTCAGTCCTCTTCCTGTAAGAAATTCTTACCCACCACAGACAGTTGCTCTTCCAATGAAAACACCTTACACGGTAGGTACTTCTGTTGGACTCAACAATAGAAAATGACGTATGGCGTTTGATACAGTGCTCCTGAACTGCAAGCTTCACGGCTTCTTTTGTTTCAAATTCAGCCTTTAGTTCCAATTCTCCAAAGTTCGAAGATGATGAAGAACCAAATACGCGAGCTTGATATTCCTGATCTTGCATTGCCGTATAGTCAAGTTCATACATGCTGGCTGCTGGAGCTTCATAGGCTGGATATATAGGTTCCGGTTGTTGGGGCTCCGGTGCAGCATTACCCCAAATAGCCGATTGTTCATTTCTCAACCCGAGCCTAGCAACAGCCGTGGCCCAAACATCTTCTTCAACATTAATACCATTGCCTTAAGACGCATCTGTCATAACAACGTCAATATCATCGGCACCAAGTAACTGAACGTCATCTTCTTCACTCATAGGAACAATATTTTCTTCATCATCACTGAAATCTTCAAGCGATTCGCCCCAACGACCAACTGTGGGTTCGGTGTCGCAATATGTTGATTAACTCATCTTCTGTAAATATTAAAAAAACATAAGCAAAACATTAAAATTTCGGGTTTTCTTATTAAAATTTAAAAATACTATTACCATCCGAATATATCTTCAATCATACAAAAAAATATACAAACCCTCTAGAATTAAAAAAATAGATTAAAAGGCAAAAACCACTTACTTAATTTTCATTAGCCTTTACGAACTCTTCAATCACTGTCTTCGAATATTTCTTCAAAAACTCACAAACTCTTCCCTCTTTTCCGAAAAACTCTCTTAATTTTTTTCTCAACCACTACACACTCATCTTCCTTAAACCCTATATATATACACATAAAATACTATTAAAAAATTACTCCCCTTTAATAAACCTAGCCTGTACCTATAACATTATTTACCCTTTAATAGCCTAACATTCCTAAACCATATTTACCTTATATATATACACTCATATAAAGCCTGACGTGCCTGCATGACACATGCAGACACCTCAGGTGGCATGCATGCATGAGCATCGCAGCGCAGAGCCGTCCAAGCTGAGAAGGCTGCCTCTAACAAGACCACGCCAGGAGGAGGTGGCGAGGTCCACACAACGTCGGCTGCAGGTGGCGAGGTCCACCTGCCACTGTAGAAATTGGCCTAGTTCCCCAATATTCAGCCAACCCACCCCCATTCCCTAAATAATAAATGAACCCACCCTTATTTCCCCAATTATGCCCAACAATTATGATAATCTAGTTGAATTAAAATAAATAAAACAAATGAAAAACAAATAAATTCAACTAAATTTTACCACTTGAACCCAAGGGAGGATGTGAAACTTTCCTTCTTCAACTGTCTTTCCTTGTGTGTATAGAGCTCCCCCTCAATGTTTGACTTGTTGATCATTCTCCATCACACCTAAAACAAGACAATCAAGTATTTTTTTGGTATCCAAATTGCTTTAGATCCATAAGTGTTAGTAGCACATAATTTAGTCCCCTTAGGAATCAATTTTTCAATTTCATCCTTTTTAGTTGAAGTAATTAGTCCTTTTGGGACCCAAATACTTCTAAAACATTTACCATTTAAAAATATAGGGGCACTAGATTGTCTTTGATAAAAGTTTGATTTTCCAAAATTGATTTTCTTTTCAAGCTCTTTGGAAATCAAATCTTTTTCTTCTTGAACTTTATGAAGCAAATTTTGTAAATCCACACATTTTTGCTCAAACTCATTGAGTTTTGCTTCAAGTTCAACTTTGGTTTTTGAAATCAAATCATTTTGAATTTACAAGTTTGAAACCAATTTCTTATTTTTCAAAATGTGATTTTTAAACTCTAAAACCAAATCATCATAGGCATCTTGTAATTCATCAAAAGAATAAGAAGTTGAAGTAGATAAATTAGAAGTTACCCTTGAATCTTCTTGGATGGCCATAAGGCAAAGGTTGGCTTGTTCATTTCAGTGGAGTCATCATCACTCCAAGTAGCCACACATGCCTTTTTCTTATGGCTCGAAGAGCTTGCCCTCTTCTCTTCCTCGATTCATGCTTGAATTCTTTCATTTTGCTCTTCATGAATCAGGCAAACTTCTCGAAGAGATAGGCCATCTATTCTTCTTCACTTTCCTCCTCACTTGAATATACTTGTGGGCATATGAAGGAATTGAGAGCAACAACATTCGTGTTAATGCCTACTTCTATTATTTTCTTCTTCCCCATCTTCTTTATCTTTTCCTTCTTCTTCTCCTCTTCTTTTCCTTTCTTCATGATTTCATGAGTGAGAAGAGGCCCCTAAGAGTTCATCTAGCATTAAATTCTTGAGATTTTTGGCTTCGATGATAGCGATCTTCTTTAAGTCTCATGACGTGGGAAGAGAATAGAGAAGCTTTCGGAGAAGCTTATCTTTCGGAATGATTTCTCTATAGCATTTGATTTCATTTGTGATGGTATCTATCAAACATCTTCGTGATGTCTTCATCTGGTTCCATCTTGAAGTTCTCATACTTCAGGTTGAGAAGACCGATCTTGGTCTCCTTTACTTCGTTGGTTCCTTCGTATGTGACTTCAAGCTTGTCCCATACCTCTTTGGCATCTTCACAAGAAGACATCTTCTCATAGATGTTGGGGCTAAAAGCACAAAAGAGAATGTGTAAAGCCTTGCAATTTAGCTCCATCTTCTTGCGATCAACAACATTGCATTCCTCATTGCTTCGTTGTGGCATGGACGGACCATCCCCAACTATGTCTCAAAGTTTATAATCTTTGACTTTGATGAAGAATGTAACACCCCATTTTAGCCCTAATTCGTAAACCCTAAATTGTAAAATTCCTAATTGAAAACCCTAGAATTTGGGGAAAATCTCGGATTTTAACCTAATTGGAATTAGGGACCTAATTAAATAAAATTAGAGTTTGGTGGTTAATTTGTTAGGCGGGCAAAAGTAGGGACCCTTCTTTTGTAATTTTCCCTTTTGTCTAGGGTAAACACTCCTTTGGTCCTATTTCTGTTATATGCGTCACACTCTATCTCCCGTTCTCTAAAAAAATATATTAAAATAATCAATCAAAACCTTTCGGTTTTTCGTTGAAGCTCCGGCCAAGGGGCCATCATCGCCGTTCAACGTTTCAAGACCACCGGTGCGCTCGTCATCACCGCGCGAACAAAACCCGACCACCCAACGTCCGTCGTGCCGCCGTTTTTTGCTGGAAATAGATTCGAAACCGTGCGTTAAATCGTGCACTATCGCCGCCGTCGTCTGTGTGCGCCGCCTCCATCCTGGGTTTGGGTGAGTGATGTGGTCGAGTTGGTTAGGCTTCGGTTTACCGCCGCCGTCGCGTTGGCCGTGGCCACTGTCGGGCTTATGGGACTGAACCGGGCCGTGGCCGCTGTCGTGTTGGCCGTGGCCGTAGTGGTTGGGCGCCGCCGGGGTATGGTGTTAGGGTTTGATAAAAATTTGTGATTAGGGTTTTGTTTTGATTTGGGTGGCTGATGGATTTGAACCGGACCGGTTGGGTTTGGTGAACCGAACGGATGGACTGAACCGAACCATCCTGTTTGACCGAGTTGGATGACGTCAGAGATGACGTAATCTGCTGTTGCAATGCTGATGTAGGCTGACGTTAGCGATGACATCATCATAGTCAATGATGACATCAGCGATGACTTTTGGGTTGACTTTTTCGGCCGAGTCCACCTTTATATTTTTCGACGATCTGGTTCCGTTGCCGCTGTCCGTTTCTACAAATTCGAACCGAAATACCTTTTTGGATCAAGTTTATTTGTTGAACTCAGAATTTTGTTAAATGTTGTATCAGAGTTTGACTCAGATATTTTTGTGTTCAAGTGACGTGGACTCTGACCCCGAGACTTTACCTCCTCCTCTACCAGGCAGACCTACTGTGCCACAGTCTTCGAGATCTACTAGTAAGATTTTTGTTAAGCGTAGTTTATTCGAATATGGCATAGTAGGAAAATCTTATTTAGTGTTCTTTATTTTTAAGAGCTGATTTTGTCTAACCTTCCGCTAGGGCTGAGCGTGGGAGACGTTACTATCGACATTAACTATTTAGCTGCCTAAGGTGTGTTCTCTGTTTGTGTTACATGTATGTGTTTTTTGATTGTATGATCTGTATGAGAAATATTCTGTGCTATCCTGCTCGGCTAGTTGAGAAATATTTTATGTGTTATTTAGCTCTATAATTGATAAATATTCTATGACTCGAATGTTATAAGCATGTCATATAATACATATCGGAATCAGACTATTATGTTCATGCATCTTAGTTATTTAACAAGGTTGCATTCGGACTCTAAAATCGGATTACATGTCATGTCATTGGGTTGGGATATTGTATGGAGAAAGCTCAGCGACTTCATCCTTCGGGTTGAACTTCGCTTCGGATTAGTAGTTCCATCTTTCGGGATGAGTTCTGCTTCGACATGGTGTTGCGGTGTAGAGTGGTTCAGGGGAACCTCACTCTTCGGACGATGATGTAGATGGGTGCATGTCATGATGATATCTATATGCATTGCTTGTAATACTTCGGAATATCTGTTAATTCTTGGTTTGTTGTTTGACTGTTGGATTGACTTCTGTTATGCACTTTAGAGACACAGTGAGCTTTATAGCTGACTCCTTTTTAGTATCTGTTTCAGATTTCCAGACTTAAGTTTCGGTACTTGGAGCACCTTGTACGAACAGGATTTGATACTATTTATCAGTATGTTTTGTTCTAGACTTATATTTAATTATTTAAGTATTTTCAGATTTGGTTGTAAACGTGGACTTTGGACATTTATTATTTTTGGGATTTGATAAACTATTTTTAGCATGCTTGTTTTAAGATGAAACATTAAAGGTTAATTATTATAATTGAATAATAATTTCGGCATGGTTTTTCATAAATAACCTTACTTGAGGGGAAAGTTTCCAAATCGTCAATTTCAATTTGTTTCAAACCCTTAGGTCAAAATAGGGGGTTACATTTAGTGGTATTAGAGCCCAGGTTACACCCCTCGGCTTGTGAGGCTCGATAAAATTTTGATTTTAAAGTTTTCAAAATTTTGCATGTATAATAAATGTTTTCGAAAACTACGAGATTTTCAGATAAATGTCCAACTTTTAAAGAAGTAATATATGTTTTAATTAAAGTCTCCAAGTACCAATTTTAACTTTAGGATTCTTCTCTTTGTAGATAGACTACTATGCCACCCCGTAGGAGTACTAGAGTTACGGCTGGCCGAGGTCGAGGCCGTGGACGAGGTCGTACCGTTGTGAATACAAGTGATGTTAATCCTCCTGAGCATTCGCCACAACATCAGGTGGACCCACAACATGAGCAGGCTGAGGAGCAACCTGAGGTTCATACGAGTGGTCAACAGACCGATCACCCTGATCAGCAGACTCAAAGTGAATGTCCTCGTGCAGCTGGTAACAGTGAGACTACTGGAGTTGATGTTGCTGCAGTGCATTTGGAGCTACTTGAGTATCTTCGACAGGGTTCTAGGAGACCCATGTCTGCTGAGTTTTTGTATGCTGGGATGTCGATGTTTGATGGTAAGATGGCTGCAGATCCGGCTGACTCAGAGTATTGGCTGAAGAAATTACAACAATTATTTGATGAGATGGACTACCCTACTGACAGAAAATTAAGATCGGTTGTATCTTTATTAAAGGGTGAAGCCCTGAACTGGTGGGAGGCTGAGAAGACCGTTATTTCTGCTAGTCGGGTCACATGGGATCATTTTCGTCAGGCTTTCCAGGACAGATATGTTGGGGCAGAGTATCTTGCCAAGTGTCGAGAGGACTTTATGAATCTGAAGCAAAATGACATGACCGTGAATCAGTATGAGATCGAGTTTTTGAGGCTAATACAATATGTTCCTAGGTTGGTTACTACAGAGAAAGAGAAGTGCGACTGGTTTTTGAGGGGTCTGCGACCTTCGATCAAGACTGGTGTTACTTTGCATTTGGACAAATAGTACAAGGAAATTACCGTGCGAGCTAGGACTGCTGAACACAATGAGGTAGCGTTGAGGCAAGTTGAGTCTCAGGGTATGGATCGGGGTAAGAGGCAGTCGATCGCGTCAGTTCAGTATAGTTAGGGTAATCAGACCAGGAAGAGGGCAAGAGATGAGAGTTATTATCAAAGTTATTCCAGAGCCAGACCAGTGACCACTGTTGTTCCGACTTCTAGTGTTAGAGGATCGACTAGCACGCGGAGGGCACCGCAATGTTCATTCTGCAAGAAATGGCATTCAAGAGAGTGTAGGAGACAGTCTGGGGCTTGTTTTCGTTGTGGATCGTTCGACCATCTTTTCAGAGACTGTCTGCTTGCACCTTCGTCAGCTCATATAACGAGTCAGTCACAGGCATCGGTACAGACACCTGCTAACGGTAGAGGTCGAGGTAGACCTGATTCTACAGTTTCTGCTGGTAGAGGTAGGCCAACTCAGAGTGGAGGATCAGCTGGATCCGGGGTGAGACAGCCAGGTTTGGTTTATGCTACCAAGAGACATGAGGATCGTGATGAGCCGGATGTTATTGCTGGTACCTTTTCTATTTATTCTATTCCATATTTTACATTATTGGATATTGGTTCTACCCATTCGTATGTCGCGAGTTCAGTATCTGGGGGACTTGAAATTCCGATTGAGAATATTGTGAATGCGATTTCAGTTTATAGTCCAGTTGGTAACCATGTCAAGGTTACCAAGGTGTACAAGAATTGCCCTTTGGAAATTCAAGGAAAAATATTTTCTGCTGATTTGATGGAGTTAACTTTCGAGAGTTCGACCTTATTCTCAGAATGGATTGGTTATCTGCTCATCAAGTCCGTTTGGATTGTGAAAAGAAAAGGGCGACTCTGAAAATGCCTTAAAAAAGATAAACTTTGGCATAAAAATTCAAGTTAGAAGCTGAAATATTCTAGTGAAACTAAGAGAGTCTTGGCATATAGCTGTTCACAAGCATGCACACACTGCACGAGGACTATAGTGAGACTCCGGACGAATCCTAAGTTATCCGACAAGATGCTGCCGTCACAGAGAATGAATGAAGGGTAAGGGAAAGTTCATTGTTTTAAGCCAAAACAAAAATATTTTATTTTTCTTTTAGGTCTGAATTGCTTTAGGGCAAGCAAAAACTTGAGTTTGGGGGTGTGTTGAGTGTGTAAAAGCTCTATTATTTACCCCCTATTTAACCTATATTTCTGCTGCATTCAAGCATAATTCATTGCATTTAGGTTAGTTTAGAGTTAGACATCACAAATATATTAAAAGACACAGTTTCTACTGAAATTGGTTGCTTTTGCAGGTTGTTGTTGTAGCAGATGGAGAGGCAGGCGCTGGGCAGTGAAGCAGAAGAGCTGGAACTGGACAAGCAGTCAAGGAGGACGATGCTACCATGGTTGCCGCCGTGACAGCAGAGGACGACAACAGTTTTGAGGAGAAGAAGCAAATTAGACCTCGAAAGAAAGAGAAAATTAAGCCCGTCTGTCGTGGAATATCGTTATATTTTTCCAAGCCCTAGATCAGAAGGAATGCCAAGCCCAAAGTTCAAGGAGAGAAAATCCCAAGCAAGAAGGAGGACGAGTTAAAGCTATATTCTCTGAAGATTTAGTCTTTATTAGAGTTGTACTTTAATTTAAACTTGTATTCTTGCTATATTAGAAAACTTGGACCCAAAGCCTATATAAAGGCATGTATTTCGACCTAGGAGAGAACATCACCTACTTCTAGCCTTCTTCCCAAAACCCTGGCCGTTTTCCTCCTCTCAACATGTTCTAAATTCCCCTTAGGGTCACGGGTTGATTTGTAAAGTAGTTGCAAGGGTTGCTTTTGTTTTAGGAATTTTCAGTTCAATAAAATAAACTTCAAGTTCTCTTATTCTGGTTATTAACATCTTGCAAGAGTATCGGGAGAGCATTGCGAGGTTATCTATTTACTTAATATCGGGAGAGTTAAGTATACGAAAGGAATAAGTGCGAGTTCTCTAGTTTATAGTTGAACTATCTCGGACCTAGGGATAGGACGAGGTTAAGTGGCTAAAGAAGAATTCAACAACATCGATGTTCATCCTTCGATTCACGCCGGGAGGTATCATCAAA
Organism: Hibiscus tridactylites; assembly: GCA_958450335.1. Taxonomy (NCBI): domain Eukaryota; kingdom Viridiplantae; phylum Streptophyta; class Magnoliopsida; order Malvales; family Malvaceae; genus Hibiscus; species Hibiscus tridactylites. The sequence continues at coordinate 76,467,556 of OY288279.1, forward strand.
GACGTGTTCATCGACAGACTTAGACCTAGGGATAGGCCAATGCACAACAGGGATTCTTGCCAAGCTTGAAGTACAGAGTTGAGTGTTCGCTGCCGCGACAAGCAACAGACTGCCGCCGCGACAGGTGCTGCCGCGACGGGGACGACGACAAAACTGATTCTCCTAAACTTAGTAATACCTACACTTCTGAGCAATTCAATACCGGCCCATTCTCTCTATCTTGATTTCTCTACTTTTATTTTACAGTATTCTTTATTACTTTCGTGACAACTTCTTAAATCATTCTTTTTTCTTTCGTGTAGTAATTCAAGGTGAAGCTATTAGCCCAGTTCCTGTGGAGACGATATCCGATACTTCCGTATCACTTTACTACTTGTGTCGTGTACACTTGCACTACAATTGCGATAAACACTTTTACATGCAACAAGTTTTTTTGGCATCCCTCCATTAATGGAGTCTAATTTAGTTTTAAAATTGCATCTTTTACTTAGTTTATTTTTGGTAAAAAAAAATGAAAAAAATGAAAATTTTGGCTTAAGTCCGTGAATTGAACTTACCTTCCGTGACAACTCTGTCATGGCAGTGCCTTTAGGATAGTTTTAGGAGCAGTTTAGAGCCTTTCTATAGTTCTGAAAACTTAAACACTATTTGTGACTGTTATACTACTTAGAACTCTTTTAGTCAACTAGAATAGGAAGCTTAGCACTTGAATAGCCCCTAGAGGTGCCTAACACTGGCTCTAGGAAAGAAGTTTAGCAAAAGAGACTCAACAGCCCTAGAGGTGCCCGAAATAGGCTCTAGAAAGTTAGCTAGAGGTGCCCAAAACTGGCTCTAGTGAAACTTTAGCTTAAAAAAATAAATGAAATCGAGTCAAAAAAATCAAAGGAGCATAAGAAATGCCTTCAAAAAGATAAACTTTGGCATAAAAATTCAAGTTAGAAGCTGAAATATTCTAGTGAAACTAAGAGAGTCTTGGCATATAGCTGTTCACAAGCATGCACACACTGCACGAGGACTATAGTGAGACTCCGGACGAATCCTAAGTTATCCGACAAGATGCTGTCGTCATAGAGAATGAATGAAGGGTAAGGGAAAGTTCATTGTTTTAAGCCAAAAAAAAATATTTTATTTTTCTTTTAGGTCTGAATTGCTTGAGGGCAAGCAAAAACTTGAGTTTGGGGGTGTGTTGAGTGTGTAAAAGTTCTATTATTTACCCCCTATTTAACCCATATTTCTGCTGCATTCAAGCATAATTCATTGCATTTAGGTTAGTTTATAGTTAGACATCACAAATATATTAAAAGGCACAATTTCTACTGAAATTGGTTGCTTTTGCAGGTTGCTGCTGTAGTAGATGGAGAGGCAGGCGCTGGGTAGTGAAGCAGAAGAGCTGGAACTGGACAAGCAGTCAAGGAGGACGATGCTGCTAGGGTGCGAGGTGATTATGGTGGGAGAGCGTAGATGTTACATGTCCAATGTTGTTTCGGCTCTCAAAGCAGAAAAGATGATTCGACATGGGGCTACTGCCTACCTTGCTTATATTCTTGACTTGAGGCAGTCAGATTCTGGTATGGATAAGATCCGGGTGGTTAGGGATTTTTCAGATGTTTTTCCGGAGGAATTGCCGGGGGTACCGCCAAAACGTGACGAGGTTGACTTTGGCATAGATGTATATCCGGGTACATCCCCTGTCTCTATGGCTCCTTATAGGATGGCTCCGAAAGAGCTTAAGGAATTGAAGATTCAGTTGCAGGAATTTCTAGATAGGGGTTTCATCCGACCTAGTGTTTCTCCCTGGGGAGCCCCTGTTTTGTTTGTGAAGTAGAAGGACGGATCACTTCGGCTTTGTATTGACTATCGGAAGCTGAACAAGCTAATGATCAAGAACAAGTATCCCATTCCTCGTATTGATGACTTGTTTGACCAGTTCCGAGGAGCTACAGTATTTTCTAAGATAGACCTGAGATCGGGTTATTACCAACTCAAGGTTAAGGATTATGATGTGTTCAAGACCGCTTTTCGGACTCGTTATGGTCATTACGAGTTTCTGGTGATGCCGTTTGGATTGACTAATGCCCCTGCAGCCTTTATGGATATGATGAATAGGGTGTTTCAACCCTACCTGGACCAGTTCGTAGTGGTTTTTATTGAAGACATACTGGTTTATTCTAAATCGGAGGCAGAACATGAGGAACAACTCCGGATTGTCCTACAGACTTTGCGAGAAAAGCAGTTATATGCAAAGTTTAGTAAATGTGAATTTTGGTTGACCGAGGTTACCTTCTTGGGACACGTGGTTTTTGCTAACGGTATTCAGGTTGATCCAAATAAGATTGAGGCTATTTTGGGTTGGAAGCAACCCAAGAATGTTCTTGAGATTCGAAGCTTCTTGGGTTTAGCTGGCTACTATCGGAGGTTTGTGGAAGGTTTCTCGATTATTGAAGCTCATTTGACTAAACTTCTGAGGAAGGATATTCCTTTTGTCTGGACTGAGGCTCAGCAGACCAGTTTTGAGAAGCTTAAGACCGTGTTGACTGAAGCACCGGTTCTGATTCAGCCTGAGCCTGGGAAGGCTTATACGGTATACAATGATGCCTCCCACACGGGGTTGAGATGTGTTCTGATGCAGGAGGGGAAGGTAGTGGCCTATGCATCTCGTCAGTTGAAAGCGCATGAGTGCAACTATCCCACCTATGATTTGGAGCTTGCTGCTGTGATCTTTGCTCTGAAAATCTGAAGACACTATCTCTACGGAGAGAAGTGTTATATCTTCACTGATCACAAAAGTCTAAAGTACCTCCTTACACAGAAAGAGTTGAATCTGAGACAGCGTCGCTGGTTGGAACTTCTCAAGGATTATGACTGTGAGATAGAGTATCACCCGAGGAAGGAGAACGTGGTTGCCGACGCCTTGAGTCGTAACACCATTTCAGATTTGAGGACCTTGTTTGCTTGGATGAGTTTGTTTAAGGATGATAGTTTGATGGTAGAACTTCGGGTCATTCCTATGCTGATATCTGATATTCGAGCTGAGCAGCCTACTGATCCTTTTCTTATGTATCGTATCAGAGAGGTTTCTGAGGGTACATCTGTGGATTTTACTATTGATCAGGATGGTGTTTTGTGTTTCCGAGGTCGGTACTGTATTTCGAGGAAATCTGTGTTGAAACAGGTTATTCTTCGCGAGGCACATGACATCCCCTATTCTATGCATCTTGGTGGTGATAACATGTATAAGAACCTTCGTCAGAGGTACTGGTGAAAATGTCTTAAACGAGATGTTGTCGGATTTGTGTCTAAGTGTATGACTTGTCAGAGAGTCAAGACAGAGCATCATCGTCCATCTGGGTTGCTTCAGCACATCGAGATTCCTCAATGGAAGTGGGAGCGTGTGACTATGGATTTTGTCAGTGGTCTTCCGATTACTCCGTCCAAGAAGGACTCCGTCTAGGTTATAGTGGACCATTTGACTAAGTCCGTGCATTTCATTCCGGTTCGAGTCAACTATCCTTTGAATAAGTTGGCTCGGCTCTATATTTCTGAGATTGTTCGACTTCATGGGGTACCGATATCGATTATTTCTGATCGTGAACCGAGATTCACAGCGAAGTTCTGGAAGGCACTTCATTCTGCTTTAGGTACCCGGTTGAACTTCAGTACATCTTACCATCCGCAGACTGACGGGCAGTCCGAGCGTGTGATTCAGATTCTTGAGGACATGTTGAGAGGTTGTGTTCTCGATTACAATGGTAGTTGGGAGGATTTCTTGCCGCTCGCAGAGTTTGCATATAATAACAGGTACCAGGCCAATATCAAGATGGCACCGTATGATTCTCTATATGGACGTAGGTGTAGGTCACTGATTGGATGGACTGAACTTAATGAGCATAGACTGTTGGGACCAAACATAGTCCGTGAGGCCGAGCAGACATTCAGATTGATTCAAGATCGTCTTAAGGTTGCTTTTGACAGATAGAAGTCTTATGTTGACTTGAGACGTCGAGATCTTGAGTTTGAGGTCGGTGATGAGGTTTTCCTGAAAGTGTCTCCTTGGAGGAAGGTACTTCGGTTTGGTCGGAAGGGCAAGCTGAGTCCTCGATATATTGGCCCTTATCAGATTCTTCGTCGGGTTGGACCTGTTGCTTATCAACTCGAGTTACCACCAGAGCTTCAGCATATTCGTGATGTTTTCCATGTTTCTGTGTTGAGACGCTACCATGCTGATCCATCTCATGTTTTGCCTGTGGAGGAGATTGAGATTCGTCCTGATTTGCGCTTTGAGGAGGAGCCTATCGAGATTCTTGCTCAGGATAAGAAAGTTCTCTAAAGGAAGACCATTAAGATGGTCAAAGTCTTGTGGCATGGTCACAGTCATGATGAGGCAACCTGGGAGCCCAAAGCTGTCATCAAAGCTCAGTATCCGCATTTGTTTACTCCAGGTAAATTTCGAGGCTGAAATTTCTTTTTACGAGGGGAGAGTTGTAACACCCCATTTTAGCCCTAATTCGTAAACGCTAAATTGTAAAATTCCCAATTGAAAACCCTAGAATTTGGGGAAAATCTTGGATTTTAACCTAATTGGAATTAGGGACCTAATTGAATAAAATTAGAGTTTGGTGGTTAATTTGTTAGGCGGGCAAAAGTAGGGACCCTTCTTTTGTAATTTTCCCTTTTGTATAGGGTAAACACTTCTTTGGTACTACTTATGTTATATGTGCCGCTCTCTATCTCCCGTTCTCTAAAAAAATATATTAAAATGATCAATCAAAACCTTTCGGTTTTCCGTTGAAGCTCTGGCCAATGGGCCATCATCTCCGTTCAACGTTTCAAGACCACCGGTGCACTCGTCGTCACCGTGCGAACAAAACCCGACCACCCAACGTCCATCACGCCGCCGTTCTTTGCTGGAAACGGGTTCGAAACTGTGCGTTAAATCGTGCACAGTCGTCGCCGTCCTCTGCATGCGTCGCCTCCGTCCCGGGTTTGGGTGAGTGATGTGGTCGAGTCGGTTGGGCTTCGGTTTACCGCCGCCGTCGCGTTGGTCGTGGCCGCTGTCGGGCTTATGGAACTGAATCGGGCTGTGGCCGCTGTCGTGTTGACCGTGGCCGTGGTGGTTGGGCGTCGCCGGGGTCTGGTGTTAGGGTTTGATAAAAAATTTTGATTATGGTTTTGTTTTGATTTGGGTGGCTGATGGATTTGAACCAGACCGATTGGGTTTGGTGAACCAGACGGCTGGACTGAACTGAACCAGCCTATTTGACCGAGTTGGATGATGTCAGCGATGATGTAATCTGCTGTTGCAATGCTGATGTAGGCTGACGTCAGCGATGACGTCATCACAGTCAATGATGACGTTAGCAATGACTTTTGGGTTGACTTTTTCGGTCGAGTCCACCTTTATGTTTTTCGACGTTCTGGTTCCGTTGTCGTTGTCCGTTTCTTTAAATTCGAACCCGAAATACCTTTTAGGATCAAGTTTATTTGTTGAACTCAGAATTTTGTTAAATGCTGTATCAGAGTTTGACTCAGATATTTTTGTGTTCAGGTGACGTGGACTCTGACCCCGAGACTTTACCTCCTCCTCCGCTAGGCAGACCTCCTGTGGCACAGTCTTCGAGATCTGCTAGTAAGATTTCTGTTAAGCGTAGTTTATTCGAATGTGGCATAGTAGGAAAATATTATTTAGTGTTCTTTATTTTTAGGAGTTGATTCTGTCCGACCTTCCGCTAGGGCTGAGCGTGGGAGACGTCACTATCGACATTGACTATTTAGCTGCCTAAGGTGTGTTCTCTGTCTGTGCTACATGTATGTGTTATCTGATTGCATGATCTGTATGAGAAATATTTTGTGCTATCCTGCTCAGCTAATTGAGAAATATTTTATGTGTTATTCTGCTCTGTAATTGATAAATATTCTATGACTCGAATGTTATAAGCATGTCATATAATACATATCGGAATCGAACTATTATGTTCATGCATCTTAGTTATTTAACAAGATTGCATTCAGACTCTGAAATTGGATTACATGTTATATCATTGGGTTGGGATATTATATGGAGAAAGCTCAACGACTTCATCCTTCAGGTTGAACTTCGCATCGGATTAGTAGTTCCATCTTTCGGGATAAGTTCTGCTTTAGACATGGTGTTGCAGTGTAGAGTGGTTCAGGGGAACCTCACTCTTCGGACGGTGATGTAGATGGGTGCATGTCATGATGATATCTATATGCATTGCTTGTAATACTTCAGAATATCTGTTAATTCTTGATTTGTTGTTTAACTGTTGGATTGACTTCTGTTATGCACTTTAGAGACACACTGAGCTTTATAGCTGACTCCCCCTTAGTATCTGTTTCAGATTTCCAGACTTAGGTTTCGGTACTTGGAGGACCTCGTACGAACAGGATTTGATACTATTTATCAATATGTTTTGTTTTAGACTTATATTTAATTATTTAAGTATTTTTCAGATTTGGTTGTAAACGTGGACTTTGGGCATTTATTATTTTTGGGATTTGATAAACTATTTTTAGCATGCTTGTTTTAAGATGAAACATTAAAGGTTAATTATTATAATTGAATAATAATTTCGGCACGGTTTTTCATAAAAACCTTACTTGAGGGGAAAGTTTCCAAATCGTCAATTTCAATTTGTTTCAAACCCTCAGGTCAAAATAGGGGGTTACAAAGAACATCATTCTTGTCTTCCAATAAGCATAGTTGGTCCCGTCAAAGAAAGGTGGCTTGTCGATAGATTGCGTCATTTGATCGGTTGATAGAATTGATGTATTGAGCTTCCCGGATCGCCACAATAGGTGGCTAAACCTTCTCGATTGAGCCTCACTCTGATACCATATGTTAGGCTAGATAGACTCGATTTTCTTCAACCAATTTAGCTTGCCAAGTAGTGGAGAAGTTGAGCTATTTGGGTGATTTGGTGGTGGAAGCGAAAAATAAAAGACACGAAGATTTAGAGTGGTTCGAATTTCTAACCAAAGCCTACATCCACTACCTTAGCTTCCCCACTAAGGATTTCAACCAATTTCACTAAGAAATTCGTCCCATTTTCTAGGCTTAGGAGGAAATCCTTACAACGATCAAAACTTTTTAGCCCAAAGCTTGATCAAACTCTCTTTACAAGAGATAAAGATACGCAAACTAAAATCCCTCTTACAAGGTTGATGTTTGCACTTTAAAGCACTCACCCAAAACCTAATACACTTGAGCATACATAAACATTCAATCTCACAAGTGCTTTGTCTATACAAGAATATCACAATTAGGCACTAAGACATTTCTTTGATCATAATTTGTTGACTTGAGGATCATTAGTCTTCTATCGATGCTTGGAGGTCCCTTTATACTCTCAATTGAGCTTCTAGCCGTTGTAGACCGTTAGGATTGAATTGGAGTCGTTGGGGTCTTTATTTCCCTCCATAAATGCAATTCTAGTCATTAGGGTATCGATACTCGTGTCATTGTATCGATACGACATTCTTGGAAACTAGCCGTTGAGCCTGCTTCAGCATATGCGTATCGATACGCTTACGAGCGTATCGGTATGACCTGTATTTCAAATATCCATTGGGAAAATGACCGTTGGGAGCGGTTAAGGCGTATCGGTTTGCGATACAACCGTATCAGTACGCGAATAGTCGTTATGGGTTTTAAAGCTCTCCGTATCGATACTGCAAAGGCGTATCGGTACGAGTTTTGGCTACTGAAATTTTCCTGTAGCTGAAACCCCAAGGGGTATTGATACGATATACACCGTATCGGTACTGTAACATTAAAAACATAGGTTTTGGCTACTTTAAAACTTTTTAAGTTATTCCAAAGCCTTGTAAAAACCCTTAAACATGTTTTCAAGTTGTTTGGACTTATAAAACATTTTAAAATCTTTTTCAATTTAGTCCAAATCAAATTTTCAATTATTATATCAAAACATATATCTTAACATCTTCTTCTTCAACCCCCATTCAAACTCTCACATTTCACAACCCCCACTATTTTTTTTTCATTTTTACCTTGTTTGGTAGATCCCTTTATGTTAATTCCAACATTCTCACCTTGTATTCCGAAAATCTAACTGAAAACAATAAAGTTTTGATCTTAACTTGAGTTTTGGGTGGAAGAATGAAAAAAGAGAGAGATGGGAAGAATATTAGAGACAAGAGTGATCTTATCCCTTACAATTTTCTATAGAAAATTAAAGAGACACATGCCTTTCTCCTTCAAAGTTGGGTAATTTACCTCCCTACCTTCTAACCATCTCCAAGCCAACCAAGGCTTCAAGCCCAACACTCAAAGAAGCCCAAATACGTTCTACGACCCCGACCCAACACTCAAAACCTAAAGATCGGATGAAAAGACTCGTAGATCTCAAATTCGGGTTGTTACAACTCTCCTTTCTTTAAAAAAAATTCATCCTCAAAATTTACTTTTTGCAAACAAATGCGAGTAAAACAACTTCATGTGTTTTTTACACCCCACGTGGCTTCTTCGACCCTTTGATTCCTTCATAACATCTTCACTAAGGGTATACACTTGTTTCAAAGTTCCTTGACTCCCTTATCAAGAATTCTTATTGGCTCTTCCTCATAGGTCAAGTCGGGGTTGATCTCAATCTTCTTCAGAAGAATAATATAGGAAGGATCAAAATGATATCGTCTCAACATAGACACGTAAAACACGTTGTGAATGTATGCCATCCGAGGGCAATGCTAACTGGTAAGCTACGAGTCTATCATTCTCAAGAATCAACCCAATAACATACTCACCCCTATCAGTAACCTGATTGTAACAACTTACTAATGTGACTTTTTGGAAGAAAAAAAGTAACTAATCGTAAACTTAGTTATGATAGAATGATTTGTGTTTTTTATCCTTCCGGTTCAGAATCGATGTGTATTGTACACAAAATTTTGATGAGTAAATTTTTTATTTTTATAAAGTCTCACATTTAAAATTTGATTAAACCATACAAAACTACTTATCAACGCGGGTTTTATTTGAGTTTGAGCGGTTTCAAGTTTCCTTTGTTTCCAGCTTCTTTCATCTAATTTGTTTCCTTATCGAATATCACTTCGTCCAGGATAGCGGCCTTTCCATAATTGATTTGTTTACCTTTGGAAAACAATGACTACAAAACCTAATAGTGAATCCAGTGACGATGATTCAAGAGACAAGGGCGACGGACATCGTATTCGTCGCAAAAGGAAAAGAGGAAAACAAAATAGAGGAAGAAACCACGGTGATCGCGAGGAGAATCGGCGGAGCGAGCGTTCGCGATCTTCTGATAAAGAAGAAGAAGATGACAAGCGTGCTGTTAGGGGTAGAATCAGAAAACGTGATCGAGAAAGAATTCGCGATGATGATGATGAAAATAATAGGCGGAGAGGTACATTGGAGGGAAATTCTGAACCGTCTGATGAATCAGAAGAGAAGAGGGACAGCAGAGATAAAAGGCTTGAAAGGGATAGAAGTAATAGGCGCCGCATTGGACGTAGGGATTGGCGTAATGATAGACGGCCGGAATCTGAAAATGATATATATAGAAATAGGGATGAAAGCCGTCGTTCACGGCATCATTCGGATAATGATGATGAGGATCGAAGAAGGTCCCGCAGAAGAACCGGAGGAGAGAATAGAAGTGATGATAGGGAGCAGGAATCTGAAAATGATAGGTATAGAAATAGGGATCAACATCATCATTCGCGGCATGATTCAGATGATGATGGTAATGAGGATCACCGAAGAAGGTCCCGCAGAAATATGGAAGGAGAGAATAGAAGTGACGATAGAGTGCCGGAATCTGAAAATGATAGGTGTAGAAATAGGGATCAACGTCGTCAAACACGACATGATTTGGATGATGGTGGTAATGAGGATGGCCGAAGAAGGTCCCGCAGAAGTACCGAAGAAGAAAATAGAAGTGATGATAGAGTGCCGGAATCTGAAAATGATAGGTATAGAAATAGGGATCAATACCGTCGTGCACGGCATGACTCAGATGACAGTGATGAGGATTGCAGAAGAAGGTCCCGCCTAAGTATGGAAGGCGAGAACCGAAATGATAGGATAGACAATGACAATCAGCCAGACACTAGAAACAGAGATGATAATAGTTTTAAGGAGAAAGTAGAAAGAGAAATCAAGCAGAAGCAAGCAGCTCCACAAGAAACTAACTTGAATGGTGATACGGCGAATTTAGGTAGGAGTGGAGGGGTTTATATTCCTCCATTTAAATTGGCAAGAATGATGAAAGAGACACAGGATAAGAGCAGTGTTGAGTATCAGCGATTAACATGGGATGCCCTTAGAAAAAGTATCAATGGGCTTGTTAACAAAGTCAATGCTACTAATATAAAGAACATTGTTCCAGAACTGTTTGCTGAGAATCTTATTCGAGGAAGGGGTCTCCTTTGTCGTTCGTGTATGAAATCTCAGATGGCATCCCCCGGTTTCACTGATGTTTTTGCTGCAGTGGTGGCTGTTGTTAACACCAAGTTTCCTGAGGTGGGGGATTTATTGTTGAGAAGGATTGTTTTACAGCTGAAGAGAGCATATAAGCGGAATGACAAGGTGAGGAGTTGCCCCTTCCTTCACTAGTTCTGCTGATTTATTTATGATTGACTAAAGGATACCTCTTTTTCTGTTTGGTTGTATGTTTTGTATATTGACTATTAATTTTGTTGGGCAGCCTCAATTATTAGCTGCTGTTAAATTTATAGCACATCTTGTGAACCAGCAAGTGGCTCATGAGATTATTGCTTTAGAACTGCTAACAGTATTGCTGGAGAACCCTACTGATGACAGCGTTGAGGTGGCTGTTGGTTTTGTTACCGAGTGTGGCTCATTACTTCAAGATGTTTCACCCAAAGGCCTCCACGGTGAGTGTATCCATATGAGTATATCGTTGATACTAGTTCAATGCAGTAGTTTTACTTATCTGTATTATGATTGATGCCAGTTTAGATTCCATAGTATTTTGTTGATGTAGGAATGCGGAGAGGTTAAAGCATATATGGAGTCCCTGTACTATAGTTAGGGACTAACTCAAAAGTGATATTTAATCTTGGTACTATAGAGTCGAGTAATTTAATCCTTCTACATTTGATATTGGTGTCAAAACTAAAATTCATAATTGTGTTAATAAAAACTGTGTAAATGCTGACATAGACAGCATATGTTCCTAATAGAAGAATTCGTTTGCCGTCTTTAGTTCTATTTACATGTTTGTATTGTCAGATTCAAGAGTCCAGGTCAGTCTTAAGATTTTTTTCCATTACACGTCTATCGATTTTACTCAGTTCTGTAGTACATGGACTAAATTGCACTTTTGACTAAGGTACAAGGACTGCCTAGATACTTTATCATGTTGAGATGCATTCCTTGCATTTTTTTTTGAACAAGCCTTGCATTTGTTAATCATACATGTAATATATGGAAATTCTCTTTTTTCTTCTTCTTGTGGATGCCTGTTTTATCTTCTTCAGTTTCGAGAACATACTAAGATGAACTTCATTTAGTTGATAACCTAAAGGTTTTAATGCTGATCATTTATACGAGTCCTGTTTAGAATAAGTAGATGTTTACTGATTTTAGATGAAACTATATTTGTGTCCCTAGTTCTTTATGTTTTTGAAGTTCATTATCTTAATTTCTTTGTCTTCACTAAAAAATATCTTAATTCCTTTTGTATTGGTTACTGCTGGAAGCATTACAATAGAAAATTTGTTAAGTGTTCATGTAATTTATCTGGTAAAGAAAGTTTTGATTGTTTATCTCTCTCTCTCCCCTCTTTGGTTATTCTATTATAGTGGTTTCTTACTGTCTTATAAGACTTTTATTTGTTTCCATTTTCAGTTAGTGTCGTCTGTTGTGCTTACAGGTATTTTCGAGCGTTTTAGGGGTATTCTTCACGAGGGAGAGATAGATAAACGCGTTCAGTTTCTTATAGAGGGCTTATTTGCTATAAGGAAAGCCAAGTTTCAGGTGTGTTTCTTTTGCTCACTTCAACTTTTTCAAAGTCCTATTGAACTTCAGGTCACATACCTTGGTAGCTAACAAAAGGAACAACTTATAATTTTGTTTTCCAATGTATTTGCAGGGGTACCCTGCTGTTCGTCCAGAACTAGACCTTGTTGAGCAAGAGGACCAATTAACTCATGAGATATCTCTCCAAGATGAGATAGATCCTGAAATCACCCTTGGTATGTCTCAAAATGCCTCCAGCTACCTTCTTTGTTCGGTTAATTCCTTCTGGTATGCGATCATGAATACGTGTTATTGTCCTCCTTGCAGACATTTTTAAACCAGATCCTCAGTTCTTGGAGAATGAAAAGCGATACGAAGAGTTGAAGAAAAGCATCCTTGGTGAAGAATCCGAAGATGAAGAGGGTTCAGATTCAGGTTCAGGTGATGAGGAGGATGACGAAGAGGATGAATGCGATGAAGAAGATGAAGAGCAGGTGAAAATAAAAGATGAGACAGACAAATCTTGTAAATCTTCGGAGGACAATCTACCTGACAATCATGTCGAGTGTAGATTTTGAGGAGGCTGGCCACAAGCTGCTCAAAATTAAGCTTGAGCCAGGGCAAGAGGTAACGTGATATAGGATGATTGTGTAATATAATATAGATCAATCAGAGATTCAGAGGTGTCCGTCTTTCCTTGAGGAAATTCCTATTTCCCTTCTGCCTTTGCTATTAAGTTAATAGCTTTCCTTTTCGTTTATAGGGGAGTGGTTTTCTTGTTCCTTGTTGTTGCATTCTGAGAAACTTGTTGCCTTGATTTTGATTTTTCAGATGGAGTTATGCGTTATGCTCTTGGAATGCTGCAGTCAGGAGAGAACTTACCTCCGGTATTATGGTCTTCTGGGGCAACGATTTTGCATGATCAACAAAGTCTATCAGGAGAATTTCGATAAATGCTTTGTTCAGCAGTATTCTATGATTCATCTCGTCTTGAAACAAACAAACTACGTAATGTGGCGAAGTTTTTCGCACATTTACTTGGCACAGATGCTCTGCCTTGGCATGTTCTCGCCTATATACGCTTAACTGAGGAGGATACAACTTCTTCTTCCCGAATCTTTATTAAGATTCTCTTCCAGGTAAGTTAAAAGCATACACATCGATATTTTTTACCTGCTTCTTTCCTCCTCTTTACTGGCTGGCAGTAATTGATTTATGTGTGTGCATTTGTGGAATTGGTTGGTTTCAAATTGGACTTTTGGATGATATAAAACAAAAACTAATATGTTGATTTCAGAATGTCCGGATATGAGACATTTCAAGTGAAACAAAAACTAATAGCTGATTGGGAATAAGCTTGAACTAGTTGACAATATATACATATATGGAATGTTGATTTTGATACATGGTAATGGTATAGGAACTGTCCGAGCATCTTGGAATTCGCAGACTGAATGAGCGGCTCTCGGATCCTACTATGCAGGACTCGTTTGAATCAATTTTTCCAAGGGATAACCCCAAGAACACACGGTTTTCCATCAACTTCTTCACTTCCATTGGTCTTGGTGGTATCACTGAGAATTTACGTGAGTATTTGAAGAACATGCCAAGACTTATCATGCAACAACAGAAACCACCATCAGAATCAGAATCTGTTGATGATTCTGGGAGTTCGAGTTCATCCGATCCAGAAAGTGTTCGTTACGAGTCAAAGTCGCACTCATCGAGCTCCGATGGAAGTGAAAGGCGAAGGAAGAAGAGGAGGCGGAGGCGATGAAGAAGCGGCCTTTTCATCAGGTCTCAGGTTTATGTATGCATCTCTCAATGCTTGCTTCTCCTGATCACTTCACTCGTTCATGATAATTAGAGTAAATAACTGGGAGCCTAGAAATCCATTAATTCTTTTTATTGTTTCAACACTATTGCATATATGATTGAAACAAAAAACATGTTTGGATACAATTAGAAATAATTTTTTTGAAAAATTTTACAAAAATATGCAGTATTTTAGATTATAATCTTCTTTATATTAAATTATATGTTATATTATAATTATTTTTACCCATTTAAATCAATTATATTTTTTATCATTTACTTTTACTTTACAGTGATTATTCAAAACAAAAACGAATTGGGCTCAATACTTTTTTTTTTAAATGTGATCATTTTTCACCTTATCAAACATTTCCTACGAGTATTGTTTTAATTAATAAAATAAAAAGTTGATTGGATTTTAGGGTGTGTTTGATAATTCATTTAAAATTACATTGTAAAAGTAAATTGTTACTACTATTTATTTTTAAAATGTGTTTGATAATGGCGTTAAAATTTTAATTAATACATTTTTTAAATGTTGATTATGATAAGTGGATAGATATTCATCATTTAATGTTTAAAGTATTATGTTGATTTTATTTTAATTTTTAAGTATATTTGAAATAAATATTATGATTGACGAGATGATGGGTTGTTGGTGAATGAGATAATGATGGCCAATAATGATTAAATTGAAGTTATTTGAAACATCAAGGTTTAATTTCTAAGAATCATGATCAAATTAAAATAAAGTGTAAAATTGAGGGTTAAAATTATTATTATATCAAATTTATTAATGGTCGTATTATTTGTTATCAATTTTTCAACGGTAACAAATCAATTTGTTAAAATTTTAAAGTTGAATAATCATTTTATAATTTTTCAAAGTTTAGAGTTTAACAAAAAATTCTATAATCAGATGATTATTTATGTAGTTTACTCGTATATAAATTAAAAATGTAATAAAAAATTCAAAAGAAGGCTTAGATAAAATGTTTAAATATCTCAAGTTTTGTATTATTTTAAATTTTAATTTATATATATATTTGTATAAAATTGAGTCTCTATGGTAGTTTTTTAAACTCTACATTTACAATTCTTATCAAATTGACTCTTAATCTTTAAAAAAAATTAAACAAAAATTATTAATTGAATAATACAATTTGACTCTACATTTATAATTTTTGTAAGGGTTAAATTGATAAAAAGAAATAAACCTAGAGATTAAAAAAGAAAATTTTCTATAGTTGTTACTTTAACAATTAAAGTTAAAATTAAAACAAAAGTAGGTGAAGGAACCAAAATTTTTTAAATAAAAATAATGGAAAGGACTAAATTTAGTAAATTTAAGTAAAAACTAAATTTTACATTTTGAATTAATATGGAGACATTTAATATATTAAAACTTAAGTAATTATTTCATGCACAAGTGATTGTGTAAATTTTATTTTTATAAGTGCTTTAGTTTTATGGTTTAGGGATTTTATTTAGGAGTTTAAGTGTATGAGTTTTAAATTTAGGGGTGTGGTTAGAATTTAGGTTTTAGGGTTAAATTAAGGTTTACAGGTTAAAACCTAAACCTCTTACCATATAACCCTAATCATAACCTATAAACTCTAAATTATAACCTCAAACCTAAATTCTAAACTCATACACTTAAATAGGGGTGAGCGTTCGATCGAGTCAAGTAAAAAAAATTCGAGTTATTCGAGTTGACGAGTCTAATTTTATCATTCGAACTTTCATTCGAAAATTTTTCGAGTCGATTCGAGTTGAAGAAATTCCAATCGAGTCGAGTTTTCGAGTTCCTATAAAAATTTAATTGTAATTATTTATCATGTTATAGTACGGCTTGATTCCAATTTAAATGACTTTCTCTAATTATTTATCGAGTTGAAGAAATTCGAATCGAGTCGAGTTTTCGAGTTCCTATAAAAATTTAATTGTAATTATTTATCATGTTATAGTACGGCTTGATTCCAATTTAAATGACTTTCTCTAATCATATAAGATATGCGTATATATTTAATCATATTTTTTTCATATGTGGCAATATTTCTTCATATTTTTATATACCAGTATGTATATATCAATAAAAAATTGAGGGACTCGTCTCGAACTTAAAAATAAATCCACTAATTACTAAAAATTTTAAGTTATTTGAATTTCATTTTACAACTCAAACTTTATTTGAAATTTTTTCAAGTCGAGTCGAGTGTATAAAATTTTGAGTCGAGTCAAAACGAGTCAAGTATTTTCGCCTCGAGTTGAGTCGAATTATTCGGTTTTTTCAAGTCGAGTCGAGTTTTGCTCACCCCTACACTTAAACCCCTAAACACTAGACTATAAACCATGTTTCTAGGCCCTAAAACTAATACGCTTGTGAAAACTTTTTGTTTTTACTACCAGTGCATGAGATATATTCTATTAAAATTTAAATAAAATTATAATAAGATGCAAGTATTACTAAAAGTCCATATTAGCCGACCAACTGGAGTAAAAGAGAAAAAAAAAAGGTATTCTGTATCCAAATGGTGTAAAAAATCATTATAGAATAAAATAAAAGATTTTTCTTTGCTTGGAAAATAAGTTTCATAATTAGTTGGAATGATTCAAATTTTATCCAAATATTTTAAGAGAATAATTGGAATAATTTTTAAATTATTATAATTATGTGATATAACGACGACATATCATTTTATTTAAGGATGATCATTTGACTCGACGGGTTCTTATCGATATGATTCTATAGGATTGGATTTTTAAAGAAAATTTTGAGTTTGGATGTGATTTTTTTAGGATGAAGTCGGTTGAGTTTGAGTTTAAGGTAAAATACCCTACAGATCTGAAAATAATAGTTTAATTTTATTCTAAATATTTATGTATAATTGTTGTTATTACGGGTGTTCATTGTCGGATATCAGATCGAATCCAATCCAGTTTTTTCGGATATCCATTTTTCTGGATCAACGAAATAGTGATCCGTATCTGATCCGAAAAAATCAGATATTCGGATATCCATTCATCCAAAAATATAATTTAATTTAACTATTTTCAAATTTGAATGTCGTATTTATAGAAATCTTGGAATTTCGAATATGAATTGCTAAATATAACAAGATTTGCATCTATGAAAATTTGAATTTTTTAATTTTCAGATATAACAAGCATCATATTGTTAAATATAACAAGATTAATATTCATGAAATTTTAGATTTTCGATAATTCGAAACTTGAAATATTGCGATCCACATCCAGTTTAGAAAATTTAAAAATTGGATCGGATATCTGGATTTTCGGATGGAATCGACAGATAATTAGACCGGATCAGATATTTTTGAACACCCTACTCGTTATAATGCCCATATATATATTTCAATTATCTCCCTATTTTATCTAATAAAAATAAAATAATTATTATAATTGTCCATCTCTATTAGTATTTTTTCAATTAACTCCATGTTTTACCGAATAATAATGAAAAATAATATTTTTTATTTATGTCGGGTCGAGTTAGATTCAAGTTTTTACTCTATAATTCAGGTTGGGTTTGGGTGGAACATCATAAAATATCGGATCGAGTTAAATTTAGGTGGATGCGTTAAATTTTCGGGTCGGGTACGGATTGACAAAATAGCTCGACCCATGACCATCCCTAATTTTATCTTTACAAACAACTTTAAAATAAATAAATTAGGTCCATTAATAAATTCAAACAAGGATTGAATTTATTTCAATTTTCAAACATAAATCTATCATTTATATATGTATATATCAAATTGTGAATAATAAGAAGAAAGTTACAAATCAACACACAAACGAAAATGAAATCATAAATTTTGGCATTGTGTCTGAACGAAAGACACCGTTTCCTTGTTGAGATCATGAACAACCAACATATTCTGCTGTTGAACGTTGCCGAAAATCGACATCCCACTCGAACTCCCCATTGCCAAGCAAATCACTCCCGAGCTCGAGTCGGCGATCATATAATTTTCCGCCGGTAAATCCAAATCTGCTCCCTCGAAATGGAATGTCAGCTTCGGTACCTCAACTTGTGTCGTATCCGACGGTAAGCTGAAGCAGAGGTCAAGCCCTGTCGAACTCGAACTGTCAACCGAAAGCCCCATTTGAGAAATGAATTCCTTTTTCAGCACATCGAAAGCAGCTTGTTCTAGATACGTGATGGTGGTGCCGGAGTCAATGATTACGCCTCCCGTGCCATCGTCTTCGAGTGCAAAAGTTGATTTCTTGATGGGCAAGGGAGTGCTTCCCACGGTAATGCCTTGGAGTGAAAGATAGTAAAAAGATGGCTGCGATGGGTTATGTATCAATGGAGTGGTTTTCATTGTACCTAATGATTCATTCCCACTAGCTATTGGCCCCATCATAAGTATGCTTTTTTGGGTCTCATCGATGGAGGTTAAGCAATAAGAAAACTTGGCTTCTTTCAATTGTGAAACTAGGGATAAGGGTCCACGCCCGAGCCCTACGAGGCCCGCGCCTTGCGAAAATCCGTCACCCTCGTTATCTTCTCCGCATCCGAATCCGATTTTTGGAACTGGAACTTTTTCGAATGTGAATGTATCGGTTCCCATGACCCCTTGCGTCGAGGAGTAATCACCGTAGGTGTAGAGATATTCGCACCCATCGTTACATGTCGATTGCGGTAGCGCGGAGCATAAGTTGCTTGAGCAAGATAACTTGGAGAACGTCGAAGACTTCTCCGGGTCGAAGATCGGAGTAGATTGATCGAAACATTGGGTGCAAGGCTTGCATTGAGTCCATATCAAATCACTCCCGGTGTCCAAGATCGCTGAGTAACTCGTCGGTGGCGTCCCGACCGATAAGTCCATTAAAAACTCCCCGTTCCCCGCAACGACAGGTGCTTGAACCGTGGCTGAATCCGTGCTCGCCGCCAAAACCATTGCATTCAGCCTCTGCAGCCTATGGTTCCCACGCTTTATCCCGCGCTGCATCCGCTCCCATTTGGTTAAATTCTTGCTCGAGTCAACATGCCTGAGGGTAACTCTAAACCCGTTTCGGAGCTTATCCAAGTCTTCCAACACACCCCTCGACGTCGAAATTGCCGGCGAGACGTACAATATGACAATTAGGAGTGCTGAAAATGAGAGACAACATAAAGAATGGAGTAAGGCCATGGGAATGTAATTAGAGAAAGAGGGGTTTGATGATAAATTGCGGTTGGTGAGTTATATAAGATTGGCGGGAGGTGAAATTAACACTGAAAACACATAGAAAGCAATGTAACTTGAGACAACAATAATGGAGGAGTAAATATGGGGGGAAATGGAAAAGGACTAGGAGAATAGCTTAGAAGAGAAGATGCAGGCTAAAGTGAGAAATGAGACATGCCATCTTGTACATGGATGTTGAGATTTCACCACATTTACAATCACTTTTCATGGTGGTTGAAGGGATATTTCTCCATATCAAAACCATCTATATATATATATATATTGGTTAATCTCAGTCATCTATTTCCTCTATCAAACGATAAAAAAACGTGTAAAACATAAAGAGTTTTATACTGTGTAAGTAGATACACTAACCAACAAGTAGTTGGTCTAGTAGAATGAGACACTAGATCCCTTAAGTAAGAAAGGTCGGGAGTTTGGATTCTAACATTGTGAATGAAACAATTGTGTTGGGAGAAACGCCTTCATAATGAGTCTACGCAGTACCTCGGATTAGTTAACCAATGAATTGAGAATTTGTGGTTAAAAAAAACTAATGTGAATATAATTAAGAAATTATAATGTATCTTTAATTGGTATATTTTTCAAAAAAAATAAAAATAAAATAAATAAAACATATGACAATTATTTTTAATTTTACTTGTGGATTAAAAATACTCTGTTATTGTATCAAATAATAATCCACGTATATATAACACTATATATTGTAGCAACAATTTAGAAAGCAATGGAATTGTAGGAACATATAGGCTCTGCTTGTTGACATTTGAGGAGTTTGGTTAGCAATCTCATATGGGAGTAGGTTGCCCCACCATTTTTGACAAATAATCAGAATTGTAATTAATTAATTATCATATATAGTACTTATTATGTATATATGTGTTTATTAATTTTCGAATTCTAGGGAAAATATTATATGCATCGGCGGTGAAAAAAATATTTTTCACATGCATTTAGTTTTTAGAGTTTAGGGTTTAGTATTTGTGATTAGATTTTAAGGTTTTAGAATAGATTTGATGGTTTAAAGTTTATAATTTAGGGTTAAAAATTTAAGGAATAACATTTAAGACCCCTAAAAAGAACATGTGACGGCTTTAGAAACTCACTTATGAAAAAAAAAAACACTTTCCACATGTGGTGCATCAAATAATTACCCTTCTAATTACTTTTTGAATAATATAATTACTTGATTAATGTATATGATGATGATTATATATTTGAAAGAAACACAAAACTGCAAAATGATTAGAATTTAGAAATATTTTATTTTTCGAATATAGAAATAAAAAAGTATTGTAAATATGGGATTTTGATTGTAAAACTGTTAAAAATTACTATATGAGTAAGTTGTAGAATTACATGTCGATTGGAATATGAGTTTTTTTTTTTTTTGGTTGTTGGGCTAACATTTTTACTAATTACGTATTGGTGAACCACATTAGCCAGACGGCCCTACCATTGTTAGGTAAGATAAACTTGCTACTTATTATTATTATCAATATGGGTAAACTTTCTTATGTTATTATTATTATTATTATGTAAAATAAATTTTACACAAACTTACATTTTTATATTATAAAACTTAAATTTTAAATTATTAACTCTAATACCTTAAAATTTAAACTCAAATTCTAAATTTTAAAATTTAAATTTTGAAATTTTAATACACGAGTGGTGTAAAATAAAATTTATACGTCTAAATTTTAGATTAGTGCTTGGTTTGGTTTGAATTTTTTCCCCATTTTTCTATGCAATTAGTAGGAAGAACGTCTTTTTGTTGCAGTTGATGAACTTGCAAATGTATAAAATTTATATAATTCATTGTCAAATTAGTCAATACTACCCCATCAAAAATAACATTATCTATATTTACTTTACAAAGAAGTCAAAATATTATCAAACGAATCATAAGTGAAATAGTAAAAAAACGGCTTAAGAGGTATTTTTATCTTCGAGTTCATATCGAATAATTAAATTTGTATTTCTGCTAATATGTACTCAATCTGAATTTTAAATTTGTGAATTGCATCAATTTAACTCTTTAACTAATGTTGATCGCTAATGTGCTAGTGTGACTATTAACAATGTTGACGTAGCAATTCACATGTAAATGATGGAGTGACAGAAAGACAACATTTGATTTTTTAGGGAGTTCGAGAGCAAGTTTTTATGACTTTACGGACTTGATTGATATTTTAAGAAGTTCAGAGACTTAATTGGTCTTTTAGTATTTAAAAAAAGGGTAAACTACTGTGCAGGTCCCTTATGTTTAACGAGTGTACAGAGTTAGTTACCACTTTTGAAAAGTGCATATTAGTAGTCCTCTACGTTTTCGATGTGTAAATACTTAGTCACTCCGACGTTAACTCCGTTAGCCCCCTAACGGAATGCTGATGTGGCGAAAGGATAAATTACTGCAATAGCCATTAAAATTTATCTCATGTACATTTTTTTCTCCTCAATTTAAAAAAGTAAACATTATAGTCACTAATAAAACTGTTTCTTTATAATTTCACCCTTAAATTTTTAAAAATTCATTTTTCAATCCTAAAACTTTACAATCAATTAACACAATAATATTATAAATGCTTAGATGAAAAATAGGTGCCCAAAGTATACCCTTTGAAACTTAGGTGCCCAAATTGCTCCTATTTAATAACTCAAACTTAAAAATTTAGTCTACTAACTACTAAAAAATTCGAGTTATTGGAATTTCTATTTTATAATTCAAACTTTATTTTGAATTTTTGAGTCGAGTTTATGAAATTATGAGTCGAGTATTTTCACATCAAACCAAAAAATTTAATTTTTTCGAGTCAAGTCGAGTTATTGGAATTTCTATTTTATAATTCAAACTTTATTTTGAATTTTTGAGTCGAGTTTATGAAATTATGAGTCGAGTATTTTCACATCAAACCAAAAAATTTAATTTTTTCGAGTCAAGTCGAGTTATTGGAATTTCTATTTTATAATTCAAACTTTATTTTGAATTTTTGAGTCGAGTTTATGAAATTATGAGTCGAGTATTTTCACATCAAACCAAAAAATTTAATTTTTTCGAGTCAAGTCGAGTTATTGAAATTTCTATTTTATAATTCAAACTTTATTTTGAATTTTTGAGTCGAGTTTATGAAATTATGAGTCGAGTATTTTCACATCAAACCAAAAAATTTAATTTTTTCGAGTCAAGTCGAGTTATTGGAATTTCTATTTTATAATTCAAACTTTATTTTGAATTTTTGAGTCGAGTTTATGAAATTATGAGTCGAGTATTTTCACATCAAACCAAAAAATTTAATTTTTTCGAGTCAAGTCGAGTTATTGGAATTTCTATTTTATAATTCAAACTTTATTTTAAATTTTTAAGTCGAGTTTATGAAATTATGAGTCGAGTATTTTCACATCAAACCAAAAAATTAAAATTTTTAAATACTAGACCTGATCTTAAAGGTTACTGCGGTGCCTAAGATTTGAGCATAAATGATTGTTATATGTAATGTGAGGAACTTTGTGCTGTGCAAATGCAATAACAACATAAGGTTTCAGGTTGACACACATCCGTATTTCTCAAACTTCAGACTTTCCAACTTCACAAGTTGTATAATTCCAATAAACTCGACTTATAATTTCATAAACTCGACTCAAAAATTCAAAATAAAGTTTGAATTATAAAATAGAAATTCCAATAACTCGACTTGACTCGAAAAAATTAAATTTTTCGGTTTGATGTGAAAATACTCGACTCATAATTTTATAAACTCGACTAAAAAATTCAAATTAAAGTTTGAATTATAAAATAGAAATTTCAATAACTCGACTTGACTCGAAAAAATTAAATTTTTTGGTTTGATGTGAAAATACTCGACTCATAATTTCATAAACTCGACTCAAAAATTCAAAATAAAGTTTGAATTATAAAATAGAAATTCCAATAACTCGACTTGACTCGAAAAAATTAAATTTTTTGGTTTGATGTGAAAATACTCGACTCATAATTTCATAAACTCGACTCCAAAATTCAAAATAAAGTTTGAATTATAAAATAGAAATTCCAATAACTCGACTTGACTCGAAAAAATTAAATTTTTTGGTTTGATGTGAAAATACTCGACTCATAATTTCATAAAGTCGACTCAAAAATTCAAAATAAAGTTTGAATTATAAAATAGAAATCCAATAACTCGAATTTTTTAGTAGTTAGTGGACTAAATTTTTAAGTTTGAGTTATTAAATAGGAGCAATTTGGGCACCTAAGTTTCAAAGGGTATACTTTGGGCACCTATTTTTCATCTAAGCATTTATAATATTATTGTGTTAATTGATTGTAAAGTTTTAGGATTGAAAAATGAATTTTTAAAAATTTAAGGGTGAAATTATAAAGAAACAGTTTTATAGTGACTATAATGTTTACTTTTTTAAATTGAGGAGAAAAAATGTACATGAGATAAATTTTAATGGCTATTGCAGTAATTTATCCTTTCGTCACATCAGCATTCCGTTAGGGGACTAACGGAGTTAACGTCGGAGTGACCAAGTATTTACACATCGAAAACGTAGAGGACTACTAATATGCACTTTTCAAAAGTGGTGACTAACTCTGTACACTCGTTAAACATAAGGGACCTGCACAGTAGTTTACCCTTAAAAAAATTAAGAAATTAAAATATTAAAAAATATAAACATTATTACAACATATATTATATAGGAAAATATTTTGATGCACAGTTTACACAAGCTCTTTAATTTTAGAGTTAGAGTTTAGGATTTTAGGTTATGGTTTAGGAGTTTAGTATGTAGGGTATATAATTTAAGGTTTATGGTTAGAATTTAGAGTTTAGGTTTTAAGTTGCTAGGGTTTGTGATTTAAATTTTAAATTTTATAAAAGTATTGTGTAAATTTTTTTACACAATTTTTGCATCAAAATAAAATCCTATTATATATGTACTAACCTTTTTTATAATATCTACTAAATATGTACTATATGGTATTTATAACATTTTAGCATATGTATTTTCATTGGTATTATGTTTGTACTTATTCATGTATGCCATGTATTTATTTTGTTCATATTGCATGTTTGGGCCAAATATAAAATATTAATGCGGTATTTTATTATTGAAGAGTAAACTCGATGAGTACCGAAACATTGGTGGTGATTTTTGTTTACTCCTGAATTATATGACCCTTAAAATAAACTTATATTCATAAACGGATTTAAATTTAAATTTTATTAGAACTCGCAAATTCCAATATTAATACAAGCGGCAATTGATTAGGTATTGATTTTAAACGTGGTGGGATGTGTAACCTTCTCCACATGTAACCGACTCTCGAGCTCTAAAATATATTTTCTCTAGTTATATTTTGATGCTCGGT
Organism: Hibiscus tridactylites; assembly: GCA_958450335.1. Lineage (NCBI taxonomy): Eukaryota > Viridiplantae > Streptophyta > Magnoliopsida > Malvales > Malvaceae > Hibiscus > Hibiscus tridactylites. The sequence continues at coordinate 76,491,947 of OY288279.1, forward strand.
CCACCTAATCCAAGTGACCAGTGACGACTCCAATTTTAAAATTAAAAACCGAGTTTTTAAATAAATCCGAATTTTCAAAAACTACCAATACTAAAATTTATTCGAGCCTAGTACCTCGTTATTACAATTATTTAAATCGAATTAGGATATCGAATATAAATTCGGATATGCCAAGCGCAAACCGTGATTGTGTGCGCGCGCGCTTTGCATGCATAAACTAGGTCGGGCTTGAAATTAACAACTAACAGTCATAGTTCGAATGACTTCACATATGCAACAATTGGGTATTTGTTTCTAATTATTCAATCATTGTTTCCATCTACCATCACTCTATATGCAAAGACGAGGCACAGTTGTTATCCGCAAGCGATTAAGCGACGGACTAACTCGAACAAGATAGAACAACATTCACGAACATTTTCAAAATTAAATACCTTCCTAATGAAGGTTAAGGGCACGGGAATTGACCAAGAACTTTACCTTTGAGTTTTAATGACAATCTGTCATCTTACTATGGAATCGGTGTCGTCATGACCGGAAACGTCTAGGTCGGTAAGGTTTGCACTAGTAGAGAACTTAAGCCATCTTCTTTTCTCAACGTACTTGAGACCAGGTTGCATTACGAGGCCAATTACGACAGCGACAAGGCTAATCACTGCAACTTTGAGCGAAGAAAGAGCCAACACAACACAAATCAATATGGTTGGAGGAATGCACATAAGGATCGACCCGACCGTCCCGACGGGTATTTTGTAAGGTCGTGATGCAGCCGGATATTTCATCCTTAACCGTACAAATGCTATGAACTCCAAAATCATCCCGAAACAGTACAAGAAGTTCTCTGCAGCTACAATCTCTTGAAAGCTCAACCATGACAACAGTAAAACGCCTGAAGCTGAAAATAAGATCCCAATTAGAGGAGTTCCGTAGCGAGACCTCTTGCTAAAGAACTCTGGTAGCATCCCACGCTCGGCCATTCCCAAAAGTTGGAAAGAGTCACTGCTCATCTCAGCCACAAACATCCCCATATTCGACATTGCTGCAGCTGCTTGGATCCACCATCTCAACCAAACTCCACCGATAATTTTAGCAATGTCCGAGAAATAACCATCAGTCCACAACTCACGATCAAGGGGAAGGGCCCCCGTACCAACTAATAGCGGAAAGAAATACCCAAGAACCACCAAGATCAAAGCGTAAAACAAGGCTTTTGGGAGAGTTTTCTTAGGGTTGTCTACCTCTCCAGCAAGTGTACTAATTGAGTCCCAATAGTTTAGATTCCAAAAGAGTGTATTCAGATATAAATTCCAATCGACATGATGCATGTCTACGACAAGCCATCTTGAAGGCTCTAATTTTGGAATCGACACAAGCCCCATGACCACAAAAGGAAGGATCGAGAAAACCCCAAGAAGCACAGCAACCCATCCTACAATGGTTAAACCCCTATAGTTCATATATGTGAGCACTAAAGTCAAAGCTAGCACGGCGAAGATTCTAGGTAAACCACCTCCTACAGCAGGGATTCCAGACTTCAAATAGTCAAGAAACAGAACGGGGTATAAAGCATTATCGATGACCCCACTCAGCCATTTCATCCAGCCTTGCTGAAACCCCCAATAGGGACCTAATGCCGATGAAACCCAAACAACATAACCACCATTTTCGGGGAACATAGTGCCCATCTCAGCAGTAATTAGTGCTTCTGGAATGCTCCAGATGAATGGAAACACCAAAAATCCAAGAAGAGCAAGAAATGGTCCAGCAGCTTGGACACTGTCCTCAACTCCAAATGGACCTCCAGAAACCTCATAGAAGATCAGGAAAATAAGTGGCAAAACCGATACTTTCTTAAGGTTATCTACCGTGGGAGTTGCCGCTTCACCAATAGTAACATATTCAGCACCATCATACTGCCCCATCGCAACAGAAGCTCTCGTGTTTGGTAAGTGTCTCAATTTCTGCAAAAGAATCAAGTTCTTAGCAAAACAGCAAATTGGCTTCTTTATTCCTTGTTTCTAAAGCACAAAGAGAAAAAAATTTCAAAGAAATACTAAAATATATATACTTCATGCAAATCCATCAAAACGCAGCTGCAACTTTCAAATAGAGATGGATCAGCAGCTACTTTCATGAACAAAAAATATAAGCATGAACCATGATTTGAGATACTTTTATCCCATAAACTCATTGCTCAAAACGCAGAACACAGAGTTTCCATTTCAAAAAAAGTACATATAACTTTCCCCACAACTTCCAATTGATCGGAAATCGTGTATATCTACAAAGAAAGAGATTTTGTACCTAATAGAGAGAGCGGCCAGCTATTCAACTTAGTTTTCAATGTTCCTCTTCTTCAGGTGTTACATTTTAACTCTCATTGTGATGAAGAAAAACATATTCGAACAACAATAATTAAAAATTTATTTTCTTATATAAATAAATGAATGAACCATGTTGGTATTGAAGTTAAAATTTTAGCCCACCACTCATTTATAACCAATAATCATAAGTTTGCTTTGATTGTTTGTTATTACTTTATAGCAACTTCTCAGGAACCAAGAAGAAAATAACATGATAGAAGCAAGCAACAAAAACATAAAAGCCGAACAACAGCCAGAGCAGGCATATTACCTCATCCTCTTCTGAACTTGGATGCTTACTATCATTTTATAGCAATTAGCAACTTTTAAGGAATCGAAATGAAAATAATACAACGTAAGCAACCAACAAAAACATTAAAGCTGACATAGCCGGAAACCGGAGGGCACAGAGGCAGGCAGATTACCTCATCCTCTTCGGAACTTGGATGTTTCACGACATCGATAGTCGGTGATACTGAAACAGGCTGATTCTGTGGAGTTACGCAGTCACCAGCTGGTTGACCTGAAGTTTGTGGGTCACCGGAAACTTCCACAACAGCTTCTACCATGCCAAGATCAGATCAAATTCACTCAGAATCAAAGCAACAAGTAAACAAAAAACTGTCGGCAACTTGATCTACTAAAGATCCAAACTGAACAAAACTGGCACATATACATAGAAAGATATCATTTTTCTATTTAAAAGGCAGTAATTAATAAAGGGTTTGCATAGTTTTCAAAATGGTTTCTTTATAATCTTGGTTAATCACAGAAATAGCAAAACTGAAATGAACAATGAGTAAAGGCGGCTTAAAGGGGTTATGAAATTTCGAGGAAGAAGACAACTTCCATCACACTATCCGTGTGGGGGAAAAATTAAACAAATTAAGTATAAGAAAAAAGGCGCAAACGGTGCTAAAAAATCCGGAAGAAAAGCAACAAAGAATTATTATAATAATACCTGAGCGGAGCAACACCTTGAATTTGGGTTAGGTTTGCGAGGAAACGGCAACTGGATTTTGAAAGCAAAGAGTGGGGTGTTAGTTGTCGTTGCCGGAGACTCGACTCAGCGCTATAAAATGCTCTCCACGCAGACTCAGTGGCCATGTCGTTATTATTCACTGGACAAAGTTTGTCGTCCAAGTTATCTGTCAGCTTTACTCTTTTTTACTTTTTTTATTAATATTTTTAATTGGTAAATTCTCACTTTTGACACTCCTTTTCAGCATTTTTACTTAGAGGTCCCTTGTTTTCAACTCTCAAAATCAGAAGTCCAAATTGATCAAAATTTTAACACTTTATCTCAAATGAAGTGAAAATGTGAACAAGGAAAGGGTGGTAGGTATTTTTTAAAAGGACTATTACTTAATGTATTAGTAATGAATTTTTTGGATACAGTACACAAATCGTAACTGAATTTTGTTAAATAAAATAAAATAATAACTAAATTTTCAAATGTTACAAAATGACAATTAAACTTTGTGTTTGTAACAAAATGGTAATTGGGACATTAAAGGTCATTAAGTACTTAACTTGGTTGTTATAAAACTTTGTATAATTGCATATTTAACCTTCCATATCTACACATACAATCACTTTAGTCCTAATTCAAAAAAATCATTAAATTTATCTTTTTTATTTATGCAGTCTTTCAATTTGGTTCTTAAAGTAAAATTTCAAAACTGCTCCACTACATTCCCAGCCACGCAACTGCCACAAAATGTTGAAATATAAATGCTCACGTAACAAAAGCGAATTGGTAAAAAAAACTTCTTTTTTCACAATAACAAAATGAAATGGTAAAGAAAACAATATTTTTTACTGTAACCAAAAGATTGTATCTTAGTCGTTATAAAACAAAAGCGAGATTTTTTTCATATAAAATCTATTGTGTTCTCCCTGAAAGTATGATTTTCTTTTTATTACATATTATTAGAAAAGAAAAAGTCACCTAAACATGAACATTTCATCAAGTAAATAAAAAAATAAAACAATAAACAAACTTAACCGATAACAAAAAAGAAAAAAAAAAGAAATAGCAACCAAGTATTTTATTGTCCTTAAAAAGTTAGAAAAGCATTCCATTTTTTTTCTTTCAGTTCCCACTACTTCAACTAGAGGTTACACATTTCCCTCTTTTCTTGTTTTCTTTCTTCTATAGTTCTCAATCAAAGTAGGTAAACTCTGCTTACTTCATCCAAATTCAAAGCTTCCTTGAAAATAACGCGAGCATTCATATGTCAACATTTTATGTAAGTTGTGTGGCTGAGAATGTAGTAGAATAGATTTAGAATTTTGCTTTAAGGACCAAACTGAAAGACTATATAAATAACGAGGGTTAAATTTAGTAATTATTTTTTAAATTAGAAGTAAATTAATTGAATATGTAGATATATAGGGTTAAATGTGCTATTATACAAAGTTTTATAATAGCCAAGTTAAATACTTAACGGGCTTGAACGTCTCAGTTACCATTTTGTTACAAAACACAAAGTTTAGTTTCCATTTTGTAACATTTGAAAATTTAGTTACCGTTTTTTTTAACAAATTTTATTTACCATTTGTTTACTTTTCAAAAAAAATTCATTGTCAATACATTTGATAATATTTTTTAAAGACTTAATTGAAAGAAAAAAATTCAAATTGTACCTTTTTTACTATTGGTGTCTAATTTTTTTGTCAAAATAGGTGTAACGTTATTCCTTTGCTATTTTAGGTGCTTAATATTTCATCTTGTCAACATTTTAAAGTTGATTCATTAAAAAAATCTAGCAGTCAATCATTGCTTGACACGTGGCTTTGGTTTTTGTTAGTACCAGCAAACCACGACCACGCGAACACCTATTACAATTCTTTACGAACGTACCAGCAGACTACAACCGTGCGAACGACCAATCACGACTTTTTGCGAACTCGACATACGAACGCTATCTTAGACCACTTGATGATGCATGTGATCCATATCGACACCAGAGCTATGACAACTCAACAAGACACTTATCTTCTTCGATTGACATGTGCCCTCACCTCATCCAACCTTTTATAAGGATCCAAGCACCCTCAAGTAGAGGCAGGCTCCCCATAACCCCTGCCTAAGCTAAAAACCTTCACCAAGAACCAAGCCAAGATCTTCTCATCTCCACTATAAACCTTTTTACCATCGTCCGAGCCACATTACTTCTCTGTGTAAGAATGTTGCACACTTATGTATTCGTGCTATTATTAGAGAATGATTTCAAGGGATTTTTGCTGTTACAGAACCAATTAAATCAAAATTAAAAACTAATTTAATTTTGCTTTGATTTGGATGAAAATGTCCTTACTTCTAAACCTATAAATACAAGGCATTTTTCATTCATTTGAACTCACTCCAAGAAAGTTATATCTTTTGCTTACAAACTTTTCTTTCTACTTTAAAAACACTTGTCGAGTTTTTAAAGTTATCAACGGTTTTTTGTCGAGTTTTAAGGGAAGAACAATACCACCGCTTGTCCACTATAATATTCGGGTGTACATATATTCAGAGAGGTCGTGCTAACCTCGGGGACGAACACCTATTGTAGCAATTACACACATAGAGACAAACTCGTTTTTAAGGAAGTGGTTAATACCACGACACGATTGTTATGGATAGGTCCAACTATCGGATGTGGTCCCAACGTTTACTATTATTCTTCCAGCACTATGGTTTTCACTACATATTTTTGCAACCACTGCCCATATCATCATCTTCAGATGTTGTTGTGAAGACACCGCCGCCGCTAAAGCATCCTTCCTGAACTATGAGAAAGACAACAAGACGGTTCGAGTTTATCGCTTAAATCATATGTCGATTCAATTGTTTGACATGCTTTTTTTAAGAAAAGAGTGCAAAAGCCATATAGGACACATAGGAAATGAAGTGCGGAGCTAATAGCACCAGGGCAAAGCAGTACATTGCCGGCGAGTGGTCCGACTACCATAACTTCCTGAAGCACAAGAAGAGGGATATTCCTCTAGAAGAGCCGATGGGTCAAATGAAGTTAGAGGAGGCCAATTGTCTGAAGGATAAGTTGAAATCCTATAATCATCTATCTTTTAAGACTAACCTTGTTGAGTATGGTTCCGTCTTAGGTTCTAGGTCCAATAAATCCAAGAAACATGTGATCCAAAAAAGGGCTCAAAAGACAATCAATTTCAGCTGCTATGTGTGCAGACAAAATGGACACAAAGCCTATCGGTGCCAACAATGGTCAGACTGTCAGAACGAGAATAGACAACAATGGAATGTTGTAGAGTACAGTAGAGACGTTATTGTAGTTGTGGTTTCATAAGTCAATCTGGTGGAGAATAATATTGAGTGAATTGTAGACACTGGTGCTTCAAGACACTTTTGCGCCGAATGGGAGTTGTTTACCGAGTTCGAGAACGTAGACAAAGGAGAATAAGTCTACATGAGGAACTCCAGCAGGTCAGATGTGCTAGGTAGAGGAAAAATTTTGCTCAAACTAACTTCAGGTAAAACTTTAGCATTAAATAATGTCTTGTATGTACCCGCCCTGCGAAGAAATTTAATTAGTGGTGGATTACTCAATAAGGCGGGTGTTAAACTAGTTTTCGAAGCAGATAAACTAGTACTTTCCTGAAATGAAGATTAGGTTGGGAAAGATTTTTCAAATAATAGTTTATTTGTTATCGGAACCCAATTTAATGGAAAGTATAAAACCACCACTTCAGCTTATACTATTGAGACTCTTGATATGTGGCATGCTAGATTAGGTCACATAAACATTCATTCTCTAAAAAAAACTCATAAAAATGAATATACTTCTTAATTTTTGTAGAAGCCAAGCATGCTAAACCTTCTTTTAAAACAGTTTCTAATAAAAAATTGAACTATTAGAATTTATTTATTCTGATCTAGCAGACTTAAGAAACTCTAAAAGTAGGGGAGGAAAACATTACTATATTACCTTTGTAGATGATTACTCAAGATATACAAAGGTATATCTCCTTAGATATAAAGATGAAGCTGAAATCTTCTTTTTGATTTATAATGCAGGAGATGAGAATTAACTTGATAGGAGAATAAAACGGCTTAGATCCAATAGAGGTGGTGAGTATAGGTCCAATTTTCTTAAAGAGGTGTGTGAGAGGAATGGCACAATACATGAAAATTAAGCTCCATATTTTTCCTCAGCAAAATGGTGTAGCTGAGAGGAAAAAATAAAAACTTAAAAGAAATGATGAACTCTTTATTAATTAGTTATGGGTTAGCTGATAACATGTGGGGAAACCATTCTTTCAGCAAATCACATATTAAATCGGGTACCTCATAAAAAAATAAGGTTGCACCCATATGAATTGTGGAAAGGTTATGCTTTTAACCTGCAATATTTGAAAGTGTGGGGGTGTCTGAAAAAAATTAGTTTGACTAGCTTCAAGAAAACCACCATCGAACCCAAAAACCGTGATGCAATGTTTGTTGAGTATGCTTCTAATAGTGTCGCATACAGATTCATGTCTACATGATTTTTCTATTTTTGAATCTAGGGATGTCGAATTTTTTGAGGATATATTTCCTCTTTAAAAACCTAGATTAAACATGGAAACACACTTATAAAATCGTGTTTCTTCTATTCTTGCTGAGGATACTCTAGAGATTGAATTAGAGTCTAGAAGAAGTAAAAGACAAAAGGTAGCACCTTTAGTCCAGACTTCATAACTTCCTTCATTTCTAAAATAAGTGATTTAGACTAGATTTCTATTCCTATAGCTCAGACTTTCCTATTAGACGAGGATCCAAAGTCGTATGATGAAGCTATAAGATCTATTGACGCTAGTTTTTGGAGAAGTGCGATAAATGATGAACTAGAGTCAATAATGTCTAATCACACGTGGTAGTTGGTTGATTTTCCTAAAGAAATTAGACCTATCAATTCTAAGTGGGTTTTTAGAAAGAATCTTAGACCAGATGGGTCAATCTAGAGATATAAGGAAAGGCTAGTAGTCAAAGGGTTTACCCAAAAGTTTAGTATAGACTTTTTTGATACATACTCTCATGTTACAAAAATCTCAACGATCTGTGCCTTATTTGTGATAGCATACATTCATAAGTTGCATGTATATCATATGGACGTAAAGACTACATTTTCTTAATGGAGATCTAGATGAGAAGATCTATATAGAGAAACCACTGGGTTTTGAGGCACATGGTATGGAGGGCAAAGTATGTAGACTTAAAAAGTCTCTTTATGACCTTAAACAAGCTATAAAGCAATGGTATGAGAAATTTCATAAAATCATTCTAAGTTTTGATTTTATTTTCAATGGAGTGGATGCATGCTTGTATTCAATACTAACATTGAATCCATTAACAAAACAAAAAAAATTATTGACCACTAAATTTGAGATGACAGATTTAGGAGAGATTGTTGTGATCTTAGGAGTTAAAGTTACCAAAACTGAAAAGGGGTTTTCTTTAAACCAATCTCATTTTATTGAGAAGGTGTTGAAGAAATTTGACAGTTTTAATGTCACCCATGTTCGAACTCCTTGCAACTTTAGCCTACGACTTCAAGAATAAAGGAAGTAGTGTTTCCCAGGTTGAGTATGCTAAAATTATTGAGAGCCTTATATTCTTAATGAACTGTACTCATCCTGATATTGTCTATACAGTGAGTAGGTTAAGTAGATATACTCATAATCCTAGTGGTGAACACGGGATTGCACTAAGACGCTTACTAAAGTATCTTAAAGGTATTATATATTGAAAACTTGAGTTTGTTGGCTTTCCTTTTGTTCTAGAGAGATATTGTGACGCCAATTGGGTTACCGACAATGATGAGGTAAGCTCTACGAGTGGATATGTCTTTACCTTAGGTGGTGCAGCAATTTCATGAAAGTCTGCTAAGTAGACTTGTATCGCTCACTCTACCTGTCAAAGTTTACTGATCTTGACCTAGTTGGGCAAGAAGCTGAGTGGCTCAGAAATTTGTTAGCAAAAATTCCATTGTGGGGAAAACTGACTCTTTTGATGTCCTTATTGTGTGGCTCAAAGCCAAGCTTACAACGGTAAGAAGAGACATATTCGCATAAGGCATGATTGAGTAAGACACTTAATAAGGAACAAAATATTCTCTTTAGAGTATGTGAAGTCGGAAAGGAACCTTGTTGATTCGTTTACCAAAGGGTTAATTTAGAAATTGGTTTTGGATTCGACGAGGGGGATGAGATTAAAGCCCATTGGTTGAGAAATTCATGGGAATACCCAACTTAGTTATCTAAGCTCAATGTGGTGAAACGAATCCATGGAAAGACTCATAGTGTACATTTCTATATTCATATCCCTATGACGAATAATGTACACACACAGAATGAGATTAATTGCTCTTAATAAATTCATAGCCCAGTGTTTGGGTGCTCTTAGTGAGAAATATTTGATGAATTTAACAATTTTTGTTGAATATTTACTCTTAATAAGTTCATAACCCAATGTTGAGTTGGTAGTCCTACCGCGAAGGACTATATGAACTTGCTTCTAGAAATGATGAGTTTTCTTAAACTCTTAATGAATTCAATCCCAAGAGTTGAGTTTTTTTAGAAGGACATATTGAATTCACCGATTAATGAGGTTGAATATTTATTCTTAATGATTTCTTATCCAAAGTTTGGGTGGTTCATTTAAGATGAACTTGAAGAAATTCACATTATTTATTGTAAGGTTGAGGTGTTGTATAAAGCTCTTAATTATTTCGTAGCCTAGCTTCGGGTGGTTTATGTTAAGATAAATCTGATGAAATAACCTATATAAGTGAAAATGAATAGTCGCCTTTTATGAAAAACGTTGGGTCGTTTTTCCAGCACACTTACTAGAATCCTGAGGAAAGAAGGTTATATATATTCGTATATATTTTGTAGACACGTCGAGGACTTCGGTGGATGAAGTGGTTAGTTGTATGTTATGAGTTCACCCTAATATTAGAAAGTTCAAGATTCGTTCACTTATCTAAGAGAATAATTACTCGTCATCACCTTGTACTAGTTCCAGATACGTTCACTAGTGCTTAAACAGCTAATCTCGCTATTGCTCTTCTCGCATTTTAAATTCAAAATTATCGTTTTGGTTTTTAAAAGAATTATTTTGCATTAGTGGGGGGATGTTGGTAATGCTTGAGAGTGATAGAGTATGTAGTTCATATTGGGTGGGATATGACCTTGAGTTGGGTTTATATAGGGTCACTCTTAACCTTCCTCGTTGATGAATAGAACACAAGACTCTTGCACGCGCGCACTGCCGCCACTCGGTCGGTTTGGTTCGTGTCAAAGACGTGTATAATGCGCGCATATTATATTTTTTGAGAAAATCTACAAGAATTCTTCTAAAGAATTTTGAACACTGAAATGATTTTTGCTCTCATGTATTTATAGGCTAGCATGAAAGTTCCAGAATTCATTCGAACATTTTTATTACAAAGTATAAAATCTGCGCGTTTTAAATTCTTCAATTTGTGCGCTTCAACTCCACTGCAATTTGGGACCCAATTGTGGAGAAGTTCAAGTCTAAATTTGCAGGGTGGAAAACCAAATTGTTATCTTTCGGAGGACGCATAACTCTTATCAAATCCGTACTATCAAGTTTGCCACTGTTCTTCATATCATTATTTCCCATGCCCAACTCTGTAAGTGTAAAATTATCAAAGTTAATAGCAAAATTTTTATGGGGCTCACTGGAAAAAAAGATCGATCCACTGGATCAAATGGGAAACACTATGTCTACCCAAAGAAGCTGGGGGATTAGGCCTCATGGATTTTGACAACATGAGTGAAGCTTTAAGAAGCAAATGGCTCTGGAGATACGGCTCTGAACCAAACGCGTTGTGGCGCAAATTCATGGTTGCCTTATATGAACAGGATCCTAATTCGATGTTACCCGAGAATCTCAAGACAACAAACAAGTCGTGGGTGTGGAGAGGAATTATACGTCCTCTAACCAACAGAGACAGTGTTTTCTCAAGGAACATCCATTTTAGTGTCGGAAATGGGGAACGTATAAAGTTTTGGTCTGAAATCTGGATAGGTATTGTCCCGTTGAAGGAGCGTTTTCCACGAATGTTTGCGCTTGCTGTGAACAAATCAGGTGTCATTGCCGACTTTGGACATTTTGAAGATGGGACTTGGTTGTGGGAGATTGAATTTAGAAGAAGAACTTTTGATTGGGAAAATGAGGTCCGGGAAGCTTTTTTTGACTTTATTAGCAGTGGAAAATTATGTCAAGACATTCCAGATAATGTGAGATGGAAAGCCAACTCAAATGGCATATTTAGCGTAAAATCCTTCTGCAGCGCGGCGATTGAAGACATGATGATTAGGGATGACTTTTGGAAATTAGTTTGGGTCAAAACAGCTCCCCCAAATGTTGAAGCGTTTATATGGAAAGCTGCACACGGAAGAATTCCAACCAGGGTTGAATTGGCTAAAAGGGGCAGTATCCAAAACCAACATATTACCTGTCCGTTTTGCAGTAAAGAACCTGAAACGGTTTCTCACCTTTTCTGCCATTGTGTACTAATCTGGAGGTTATGGCAAAAATGGTGGAGTATATGGAACGTCCACTTCATCATTCCATCCAATTTCAGAGATCTGATCCTCCAGTGGTATACTTTGCATAAGACAAATATCAATGACAAGATTTGGCAACTAAGCTTCCCCGCTTTCATTTGGACCATTTGGATACAAAGAAACGAATTGATTTTCAAGGGTTTGAAGGTGGATGTAGACAACCTGTTTGACAAGATTATGCTGGTGGATAAAAGCTAAGTGGTCGGAAGAGTTGATATTCGTTCAATTATTAATCAGCAATCCCTTTAATTTCAGCCTGATACGATGCGATGCAACTAGATACACCCCGCACGACTGGTTGGCAATTGGAGAAGGGGAACTCAAGTTCAACACGGATGGAGCGGTCAACCGAAAATTCGAAAATGCAGGTATAGGAGGCTGTCTGAGAAACAATGAATCGAAGATGCTTATGTACTTTTCCAAATCCATAGGAAAAGCTGATGCAACTTCGGCATAGCTATGGGCAATCAAGGAAGCCCTGAATTATTTCAGCAAATCCAAATGGAGCAAATCTCATACTCTTGTATTAGAAAGTGACAGCAAATTGGCTATCAAATGGAATGACAACCCCCAGAAGGCTCCTGAGAATTTTAAAGATCTGATTGGAGCATGTTTGAGTTGCGCCAAAGATTTCAAGTGGAGAACTCACTTGGTGCCAAGAGAAATGAACAACTTTGCTGATGATCTAGCAAAAAAAGGTATAAACCGCTTGAAAGAACTGTTTGTTGAAGTAAGTTGAGGCAGTCGAATTTCGGCAGAGGACGCGAACATGCCTGAAGACGCAGAACCAAAGACCAGCAGTGGCCAATATTACAGCGTTTGTGCTCCAGGATAAGTAGCTTCCACCTGGTGTTATTTTGGTATATATCAAATAACGTTAATGCTTGGTGTATTCCCATTGGAATTTTGAATGTACTCACACTATGTCGATGCAATCTTTTTCCTCCAACTAGGATTAGGGAGGTTTTTTAATGAGGCTCGACGTAGTGTCCGAATAATTATCCCAATAAAATTAATTCGTGTTTCAAAAAAAAAATTAGTTGTTTACTTTTGAATGCAAAGAATGAATTTAGACTGAAATTCGCTCTATATTTGTGCTATTATTACAGAATAATTTCAAGGGATTTTTGCTGTTACGGAACCAATTAAATCAGCATTAAAAACCGATTTAATTTTGATTTGATTTGGACGAAAATGTCCTTACTTCTAAGCCTATAAATACAAGGCATTTTCCATTCGTTTGAACTCACTCCAAGCAAGTTATATCTTCTTTTACAAACTTTTCTATCCACTCTGATATTCGGATATACGTATATTCAGAGAAACTGTGCAAACTTTGGGAGATGAACGCCTATTATAGCAATTACACACATCGAAGCGAAATCGTTTTTAAGGCAGTAGTTAATGCCATGACACAATTGTTCGATTATTATTTTTTTTATTTTTAAATTATCCAATCACTGCTAACAATTTGATTTTGTTGTACTATTTTATCATCAAGTCTTGTCTACCTCTCTCTCAAAATGAAAATACAAAGATATGCAAACAAATGAAAACCTTATAAAAGCAGAGTGTTTGCACAATTTAGCTCTCACCCAAAATCTTAAACACTTTAGCAAATTTGAGAATGATGCTCACTAAGTATTTTCTAATGAAAAATAAACTTTACATGAAAAAAATAATTTCTCTAACATTGAATGTTGGTAAGGATGTTTCTTGTTACTTCCATGAATGTTTGGATGTGTCTTTTAAATCCTCTAATGAGTTTATGACCTATGGGGTTAGTTTGGAGTTGTTGGAGTATTTTTCCTCTATAAAAAGCAGTTATGTACAACAAGTATCGAAAGTTGCAGTAAATTCAAGCAAAACTAGTCGTTGAAGGTTCTGCGTACCAGTACTCAAGGGTTGAGTATCGGCATGGAACTTTGGGTACTTGTACTCGAAGGAGCGTACCGGTACCAAAATTCCATACTAAAATTTTGGCAAACACTGCGTATCGGTACTTGGCATGTCGTAACGGTATTGGTTGTTGGGTATCGATATCGGTGTTAGAGTATCAGTACTTAAGGCATGTTTTTAAAACTTAGACAATTTTCAAAGCATTTGTTCAAGTAAAAAATAGTTCAAAAGCCTTTCAGACATATTTTTCAAGTAAGATGGACTTAAAATTATTTTGTAATATTGTTTAAGTCTAAAAACATTTTTCATTAAAGTTATATCAAAATAAATATCTCAATAATCTCCCCTTTTTGATATAACGAACTCCTTTGATTTTTTTTTGAAAATGCTCCCCTTAGAAAAATAATTTTAAAAAAGATAATATTTTTTAAAAAATATTTAAGCTCTCATTTTCTTTTTGAAACTTAATTTTTCAAACATATCTCTCCCCTTTTTGCTATATCAAAAATAATTCAAAAATTAAGTTTGAAACTAATTGTTGGGACATGATAACAATGGAGAGTAGACTTTAACAAATTTAAAACATACAAGAATAAAAAAAAATTAGCTCCCCTCAATCAAGCAATAGAAGAATGTTAGTCTAAACATTTAAGATAAATATATTAAATTTCATAAAATTAAATAAGTCAAATTAAGGAAGAAATTCAATTAGCCTACTATATAAATAAATATGTCAATAATCACACAAAAGCATGAGTTAATGATGTGTTTTTAAAAGCAACTAAAAATAATTTTAAATAAGATTTAACCATCATTAACAGAGCGTACCGGTACTCAACCTTGAGTATCAGTACTTGGTATGAATGTAGTATCGATACACTATGGGCGGTACCGATATCGACTGCACGATTTTGACAGAAAAATGTAGCAAAATCACTTATAAAGACTTTATATAACATCCTAAGTGCATACAAAAGCTCTAAAAAATTAGATATGCATTAAAGAACATATAAGCTACATTTTAATCAACATGCTTCTTAAAAATCATCAAATAAAGCAAGATGAGCATAATGACACTAAAATCATCCAAATATTACAAATTTAAGGCCAAAAATATAAAAATAAGTACACAATGCCAAAAACATATAACTCATTCAATTTAATACTCTCATTATCTAATTGCAATTAAGCACAAGCAAGAGTCAACCAACATGCTTTGATCATCATATAAATTAAACAACTAATCTATGCTCAAGCAATTTGCATGAATGAAAATCGTTACCACTTAGTACTAAGGTAGGTTGATTAGGTCTCACCCTCTTCAAGCCCTCTTCCTTCTTTTTGTGTTTAGAGCTCCCAAGTCTTATGACTTTGCTCATCAATGCTCTAATACATCTATAATAGACAATCATTTTTAACCAAATTACTTTATATCTATTGACATTAGTCTCCAACACACCTAAGTCTTGTCTACCTCTCTCTCAAAGAGAAAATACAAAGATAAATAAATAATTGAAAACCTCACAAAAATAAAATATTTGCGTAATTTAGCTCTCGCTTAAAATTTTAAAATCTTGACAATTTTGACAATGAAGCTCATTAAGTGTTTTTCTAATAAAAAATAAACTTTACAAGCACAAAAATAATTTCTCTAACATTGAATGTTGGCAAGGATGTTTCTTGTTTCTTCCATAGATGTTTGAAGGTGTCTTTTAAACCTTTTAATGAGTTCATATCCGTTTATGATCATTGTGGTTGTTTTGGAGCCGTTGGAGTGTTTTCTTTTATAAAAATCAGTCATATCCAGTGAGTATAGTACTCAAAAAGTGGGTATTGGTACTTATAATAAATTCGAACTAAAACAAGTTGTTGACAGCTTTGCGTACGGTACTCAAAGGTTGAGTATTGGTACGGGGCTTTAGGTGCAGGTACCGAAACTCCATACTGGAATTTTGGAAAACCCTGCGTATCGGTACTTGGCATCTCGTACTAGTACGGGTAGGGGTGGATAAAACTCGATTCGACTCGAAAAAATTAAATTATTCGACTCGAGGCGAGGCGAAAAAAATCGACTCGTTTTGACTCGACTCGTAATTTCAAAAACTCGACTCAACTCGAAAAAATTTTAAAATAAAGTTTGAATTATGAAATAGAATTTTGAATAACTCGAAATTTTTAGTAATTAGTTGATCAATTTTCATATTTGAGTCGAGTCTGTCAATTCTGTATGATATATTATGTATATCACATGTGAAAATACGAAGATATATATATATATATCATATACATGGACGGAGCCATGTTTCGCATGGGAGGGGCTCTAAATTTTTTGGTATAATTGCATTTGAGGTCCTCTTAGTTTAAAATAGTAGTAAAAAAAGATTTCCCCTCCTAAATTTTTAGATTTAAAGTCTTAATAAAACCTTTTCCCCTTCCAATGTTTGATCCTAGCTCCGTCTTTGATCATATATGAATATAGAAAGCCGTTAAAATTGAAATTAATATGTGCACCGCCCAACCCTAAGTATATGCATATAGAAATATATATGAAGAAATACACATGTACAATTAAATTTGTAAAGAAACTCAAAAATTTGACTCGACTCAAATTTTATAAACTCGACTCGATTCAAAAAAATCTCAATTAAAATTTAAATCGTAAAATATGACTTGCACACTTGAATAACTCAAAATATTTTGACTTGACTTGACTCGTTCGAACGCCCATCCCTAGGTACGGGCTGTTGGGTATCGACACTCAAGGCATGTTTTTGACACTTAGACAATTTTGAAAGCATTTGTTCAAGTCATAAACACTTCAAAAGCTTTTCAAACATATTTTTCAAGTTAGATGGACTTAAAATTATTTTTACAATATTGTTTGAGTCCAAAAACACTTTTCATTAAAATTATATCAAAATAAATATCTCAACAGTTATATTTTTCAAATAATATTTATCTAAACAAAATAATTACAAATATTAATACTTTACAGTAATACATTTCAAAATATTAACATTTAAAATCTATCGTTCTAACATAGGTTATTAACCATCCAAATTATCTCATTAACTTTTCATTTATATTTGGATAAACATCTAACATAAATCAACATTTCATTTAAAACAAAAGCTTAATTACATGAGATTATAACTCATCAAATATCACAGTAAAAAGGAGAATGGTGTTAAAAAATTAAATTAGATATATATTTTATAAAAATGTTTGAAACAAAATAATTTATTTAAAAAAAAGTGTTTGAAGCAAAATAATTTAAATATTTTTAGGGTAAACTACATAAATAGTTCATCGACTATATGACACTTTTTGTTGAGTCTCCTGACTATGAAAAGTTTCAAAATGTCACTCGACTTTAAAAAAGTCACAAGTTGTTCCAATATCGTTAAAAATTTAACGGCTGATAATGTAACGGTTAACAAAAAGTAGCATAATAGTACATTTAGTCTTCATATTTACAAATTCAATCAATTTAGTCATAATTCGAAAATTTTAATAATTTTAGCTCTCTTTATTTACTCATTCTATCAATTTATACCCTTTGTTACTAGTCCCTGCGCCTCACTCGCATGATCCTACAACCTTGATCCTTACCTTGCTAGGTGCCCCTCTAGGAAAAATTTGGAGAATAATCCAAATAAAAATAAATATTTGAAATATAGGAGATATTGAAGAATATTTGGAGATATAGGCCATTTTCTACAGTGCACAGGGGACCTCGCCATGTGCAGGTGGCGAGGTCTAATTTTTTAATATTTTTTTCTCGAACCTCGCCATGTGCAGGTGGCGAGATCCAATTTTTTAATATTTTTTTCTCAAACCTCGCCATGTGCAGGTGGCGAGGTCCCCGTGTACTGTAGAAAATGGCCTATATCCTCAAATATTTTCCAACATCCCCTATATTCTAAATATTTACTTCTATTTTGGCCTACAAATCCAACGGAGCCCCCTCTACCCTCTGATTTGATTTGGTAGAATAACATGGTTAAATTGATAGAATAAGCAAACAAAGGTGACTAATTTTATTGATTTTTTTAATAATAACTAATTAATTGAATATGTAAATATAGAGTACTAAATGTGTTATTGTGTAAATTTTTTTTAACTGTCATATCATCAACCATTAAATTTTCAATGATAGCAGATCAATTTGTGACTTTTTAAGTCGGGGACCATTTTGTAACGTTCTATAGTAAACGGACTAAAAAACATCCTATAATTAGGGTACTATTTATATAGTTTACCAAATATTTTTAAAATATAGGTTAGGAGTATATTGGTTTGGTTTCCATGTGATCAATGTCACGTGCGAATTATTGGTTAAAAAACACATAATATTTGTCCGTCACATTCCAAACAAGTTCGCTTAGAAGTTAGCATCTTTCCTGACATTTTTAGCATGAAAAGCTGAGTCGTACAACTCACCCTGCTCAGTGGTCACGCATTTGACTCACTACATTTGCTTTATCATTTGATTACATCTGAATTACATTTAATTTTGGCTTAATGCACAGAATAGCCCCTAAAGTTTACCACTTTTCTCAACTTGGTACTTAACGTTTTATTTGGGACGTTAAGCCCCTAACGTTTTCACCGTTATCTATTTTGCCCGAAACCGTTACTTTTTCCGTTACAAAAAAGTTTTTAACCGTTAAAAAAATTTTCAACCAATAAGATCGCGCCACGTCAACTCCTCTTTGATAGAGTAACCCGCCTGATTTTATTAAAATGGTAAATGTCATGTCAAGTCTCCTATGTTTATTTTTTATTCAATTTAGTCACTGAAAAATCTATTTTTACCTAAAATTGACCCCTATTTGTTTCTATTTTTTTAATTTAGCCCAATATTTGTTATTAATAATAATATTGTTTTATTTAAATGTTACTATTTAATAAAAAATAAATTAAATATTTTAATATTAAATTAGTAATTTTTGATAAATTAATCCTTACTAATTTAATATTATATTATTTTTTGCAATTCCAAAATGAATTAGATTTATAATTTAGATCCATCAAAATAAATTAAATGTTAATCTTAAATAATTTCCAATTACGTCCCAAAATAAATTAATTTTATAATTTAGTCTCATTACGTCCTAAATTAATAATTTGATATTAATTTATTATTGAATTAGTCTCTTAATTTATCTAATTTAACATTAAACAAATTTTTATATAACATCAGAGCTGTAGGGACTACACCGGTCGAGACACCTGGCTTTGACAAATGCAGCAACCTGTAAAGTTAAACATCAGAGCTCGTATGAGTTACATTTATACAACCATAGGATCTGTCAAGTTTGATCACCAATTCATCCTGCGGCATACATAGGAATCATACTTTATACTCAGATTATCAATCATCAAGAACCCAAGAATAAACTAGTGTATTGGTTTATAAGCATGGGGTAGAAATTGGGTACCTCCAAAATGGTTTATAAGCATACATAGGAATCATACTTTATACTCAGATTATCAATCATCAATATACAAAAAAATCGTTTAATGTTAAATTAGATAAATTAAGAGACTAATTTAATATTAATTTAGGACGTAACGGGACTAAATTATAAAATTAATTTATTTTGGGACGTAATTAGAAACTATTTAAGATTAACATTTAATTTATTTTGATGGGTCTAAATTATAAATCTAATTTATTTTGGAATTGCAAAAAATAATATAATATTAAATTAGTAAGGATTAATTTATCAAAAATTACTAATTTAATATTAAAATATTTAATTTATTTTTTTATTAAATAGTAACATTTAAATAAAACAATATTATTATTAATAACAAATATTGGGATAAATTAAAAAAATAGAAACAAATAGGGGTCAATTTTAGGTAAAAATAGATTTTTCAGTGACTAAATTGAATAAAAAATAAACATAGGAGACTTGACATGACATTTACCATTTTAATAAAATCATGCGGGTTACTCTATCAAAGAGGAGTTGACGTGGCGCGATCTTATTGGTTGAAATTTTTTTTAACGGTTGAAAACTTTTTTGTAACGGCAAAAGAAACAGTTTCGAGCAAAATGGGTAACGGTGAAAACGTAAGGGGGCTTAACATCCCAAGTGAAACGTTAAGTACTAAGTTGGAAAAAGTGGTAAACTTTAGGGGCTATTCTGTGCATTAAGCCTTTAATTTTTATGTTTCAAGTTTAAACGATATTGAATGATTAAATTTTAATTTAATTGTTGTTGTTGTTGTGTTAACATGTTAGAAAATTGTGCGTACTAATATATTTGAATATACAATAATAATTGATTTAAAATTTAAAAAATAAGTAATTTAGATTTTACATAAGAAATAAACAAAATCAATTTTGAGTCAAGTACTCATTTTATTATTCGCATAATAAAATGCTTTTATAATTAAATTTACATAAAATATTATCAATTAATTTAATTTCGATTACTCTAGTTCAATATGATTTTTTTAAAATCTTTGAATAATTAAATATATTAAATATCTTTAAGTATTGTATTATATAAAAATAAAGAAATGCAAAATTTAATTACTAAATAGAGAGTTTCGTAGATCAAATATTGTTCTCTTTCACAGAGATTTTACCCGAACATCATTTTTTTACACCCATGTAAAATTATTTATAGATGTAACATTCTTTATAGGAACTCACATAATTGGTATGTCAAGTTTTATGTTTTTTTTTTTACTTTTTTTTAATGAAATTCGCCATACTAATCTAACAAGTTCATGAATTTTTAATTTTTTTTACTGAACAATGGAAGACATAATTCAAACAAAAGCCTATAAAACTCGTTTGGCTGATATAAGGAGTCCTATTAAATACTTTAAAAATAAAACTCATCAAACCAGCAATATCAGTTCTTGCAAAATATATTAAATGTATAAATAATTTTTTAAAATAACATATCCAAAAACAATATTAAAAATCAGCACATTTTAGTAAAACAACCCATATCGCACTATATAATGACATAATAAACACGTGGCTTTGTTTTGGAGTCACCGACACTAATCTATAACCCTACCTAAAAGCTACCCCCATTAAGTTTCATGAGGATGAGCTGCTGCTCAATAACGTCAATAAATGTGGACGTTGGATCTCAAGCTTTTAATGAAATTCGTGGAGAAGATGCTTTTTTCTTTTTTTATAAAGGGTAAACTACATAAATGACCACCATACTATTAGAAAAGTCGCGATTTGACCACCTTACTTTTTTTCGAAGCAATTAAACCATCAAACTATTTAAATGGTATCAATGTGACCACTTGCCGTTAAAAATAACAGAAAAGTTAACGAGACTGTTAAATAAAATTGGTATAATTACACATTTGATCCTTATTATTTACAAATTTCTTTCAATTTAGTCCTAATTTATATTGATAAAATAAATAAAATAAATAATTAGATAGTGACACGTGTCAACACCTTATTGGAGGACTTTAATTATTTATATTTGATTTAATAAATTTATTTCTCTCCTCCAATAAGGTGGTGACACGTGTCACCACCTGTTTAAAGGAGAAAAAATGCCTTCAAGCATATGCGTGACAGGTGAATCGAACCCAAGAACCCATATTTGACTAGCAACAGGATAACCACTGCACCAAACCCAATTTTATGCTTAAATCTACTCAATTGAATATATTTCTTATGTTCTTACATTTATTCTTTTAATTCAACATATATAATCATCAAACTCATTTCAAAGCAATAACTAAAATCATCAAATCTTTGTATGCTGAGATTCTCGAATGAGCTGGAGCAGCATGAGTTGCCATGGCTCTGATACGAGCTGCAATTAGAACTAAAACATCAACTTATCCTCCCCAGGAGTTGAATTCGGTGTTTGGGTTTACATATAAAGGAATGTGTGGGAGAAGTGAGCCACAACTCCTTCATCCGTTGGCATTTTTCCTCGAGTGAACTTGCAGTCTTGCACTGCTTCGAAAATGACCAACAAACAAATTATTTGCTTCGTCGAGAGAGAATGGTCTCATGCTCAATGGAGCAGTGCCCGAGATGTGTACAAGCAAGGACTTTATGGCTGTGGGTCATTTTGGATTGTGGTTAATATTCAAAATCCACCTATTCTTTTCACTCACTTAACCCATTTTTTAACCTAATCACTTTGTTGTGTGGTGTAGACGGACAAGGCTTCATTGCTTGCAGAAGTGATCCAACATGTTAAGGAGCTGAAACGACAGACCTCTTTGATAGCGGAAAAAATAAGCACATATAATATATTGCAGGAAGTAGATCACAAAACAGCACTTGGTGCAGTGGTAAGCCTGCTCTCCTTGGTCTTGGTAGACACGGGTTTGACTCCCCTTAGCTGCATTGTTGTTTTCTCCATTTTCATCCTTTAATTAGGCGGTGACACGTGTCACCACCTGATTGGAGAATGAAAATAAATTTATTTAATCAAATATAAATAATTAAACCCCTCCAATAAGGTAGTGACACGTGTCACCACCTAATTAAATAATTAATTTATTTTATTAAATTAAAATTAGGATTAAATTGAAAGAATGTGTAAATAATAAGGACCAAATGTGTTATTATACCCATATTTTTTTAACTGCCACGTCACCCTGCCGTTAACCTCTAACGGCGGGTGGTCAAATTGCACCCAATTTAATAGTATGATGGTTTAATTGCTTCGAAAAAAAGTAAGGTGGTCAAATCGTAACTTTTCTAATAGTATGGTGGCCATTTATGTAGTTTACCCTTTTATAAACTATCACATATATCACTAAATTATTATTGTTGATTTATTTTTATTATTAAATTTTTAATTGGTTTAATTTTAACATTGAATTTTGATTTCAGGCTTAACATACCATTTTATCTTTAAAGCCTAAACAATGTCATGACATGTACACCCAATCACGTTACCTTACTAGTAGGCACAAAATTAAAATTTAATGTTAAAAGGGACAAAAGTTTATTAAGCCTTTAAATTTAAAAATTAAGATAGACAAAAAATTTATTTGATTAATATTTAAATTAAAAGGATTAAAAATATAATTATACGAAAAAATTTGAGGAGGGCAACAACCCTTCCTACACCCTACATGGTTTCGTCCTTGGTTACTAACTAGGCTTATCAAATATTTTTTTTTCATGCAATTATTATTTTAAAATAAAATAATATTTGTATTTCTGAAAGGATAAAATAATATTAGTTTTGTAGGTAAAACAGCTTAATTTTGATTTTCACTAATTGACCTGGTGACTAAGGATGCTTATATTGTATCATCTTATATGAGTTCGAATTCTGTTATAGGAATGTAATTTCTATTTAATAAAAAATAGCCTAATTTTAATAAAAACATCTCTTTTAATCACTAAAACCCAGTTAAAATCAAAACCTTTCGATAATGGAGAGTTAAACCCCAAAACAAAATTACCGAAGCTTATGAATATTCTCCCAAATCAAAACCCTCGGTTGAAAAAGATTTCCTTCGAAAATCTCTCTAAAAAATATTCGTTGAACCAAGAATCTATCACTCGGGTTTGTCATTATTCCCCTTAAATTTGATGTTGATTTTGTTTAAGGTTTGAGAGTGACCGATTGATTTTTTTATATAGTTCGAATCAAATTGAAGAACCGGAGGTTGCAAACTAAAGAAATGGTGAGTATGAAATATGGTCGGTATTTCAATAATTTCATTTCATATTTTTGTTATTTTTATTCAAAGAAATTAGGGTATTTTCTTAATTTTGTGAAAAATGTTATTCTTGTTTATCTATTGAATTCAGTCGTGATATTAGAAGGTGTTCTATTCAAACAATAAAGTCACTGTTGTATATGTAAAAAAATAGGTTATATTGTGATTCAATTAAAGTTGTGTACAATGTTACAATAGTATTGTGTTTACCGGAGAAAATTTCGTGCACACCTCATGTTTTATATATTTTTTCCCTACTAGTTTTTAAAAATTCGTCCTGACTAATTCAGATCGAGTTATACCGCATATTAACTTTAATTAGTAAGTCTTTCGATAGAATTTTTCTGTTATTACTACTTTTTAAAAATCTCTCTAAATAGTTTAGAGAGTTTTATATATTCGTTTCAAAAACGTGTGAACTACGTAGAGGTCGGAGCGATATCGTTGTGGCTTAAGAATCGACATTGTAGAATATTCGTGATTGGATATCTATCTTCTCCAAATTCAGAATTTAAAATTTTAAACATGTAATTCTTCACCCTTAATCACCCCGATTCGTTTGATGAAAATTATTTGTTATTTTTATTTAAAGATATTTATTTGAGTTGTTGCTTTTAAAAAAATAAACAATTGAATTCAGACTTTCGGATTTGGATTTGAATTTTAGATATTTTATTGGATCGGACTCGGATTTATGTAATCAGACTTTAAATTTTTTTTAGAGGTCCAACTATTAATTGGATTGGACTTTATAAAGTCTGATCCAAGTCCGATCCATTGTCATCCCTAATTAAACCCTTTTGATGTTTACAATTAAACTATTTTTTCATACTGTGACAATGATCGTGTTTTACAATTAACGGATAGTTGGTAGCATATTTCATTAGCTTATAGTTGATAGCAAATTGCATTAGCTGATTTGATTAGCAGATTGTATTAGCGAACTGTATAAAAGTATTTAGTAAAATTAACTGATAGTTGTTTGATTATTTAAACAATCAAAATCATATATAAGGACATGATTATATTCGATATTTGTTTGAATAGTTTATCAATTATCATATTTTGTATCTATTAATATTAATAAGATTATGAAAAATATTTTTTTAATAAAACATTACTAAGCATATTTGAAGGGTCTATATATTAATTTATTAGCTATATAATTATTTTTAATATAATTAAATTTAAAGGGTAAAGTACACAGACGATCACTGAACTTTGGTAAAAAAACCAAAATTGTAACCAAACTTTTAAAAATCACAAAATGGCAATTAAACTTTATGTTTTATAACAAAATGGTAAATAGACGTTAATTCCCGTTAAGTGGCTGTTATGAAATTTGGTGTAATAACACATTTAGTCCTTCATATTTATACATTCAATCAATTTAGTCCTAATTCGAAACAATTCACTAAATTTAGCCCTCATTATTTACACATTCTTTCAATTTGGTCCTTAAAGCAAAATTCCAAAGTATAGTAACATGATAAATAGTTACAATTAAATTTTTATAGGAACTCGAAAACTCGACTCGAATCGAACAAAATTTTCAAATAAAGTTTGAGTTGTAAAATATGACGCGTCAACTCGAATAACTCGAAATATTTTGACCCGGCTCGATCGAACGCTCATCTCTATCTTAAGATATGACGCGTCAACTCGAATAACTCGAAATATTCGAATATTTTAAATCATTTGTTCTTTTAAATCAAATATTTTTAAAATAGAATATTTAATATTTTTATATTTAAATCACATCGAATATTTAATAACTAATTTAAATATTCAATTTAATTTTAAAATATTCGATTTAAAAGAAAAAAATGATTAAAATAATCGAATATTTAATAACTACTTCAAATATTTTTCTTTTAAATATTCGAATATTTAATAACTACTTTAAATATCCAAATGTTTTAAATCGAACATTTTTAAATTAAATCGAATATTTAAAGTAGTTATTAAATATTCGATGTGATTCAAAAGAAAAATAATGATTTAAAATATTCGGATATTTCGAATTATTCGAGTGACGCGTCATATCTTAAGATAGAGGTGAGCGTTCGATCGAGTTGAGTCAAAAAAATTTGAGTTATTCGAGTTGACGCGCCATATTTTACAACTCAAACTTTATTTGAATTTTTTTCGATTCGAGTCGAGTTTTCGAGTTCCTATAAAAATTGAATTAAATATTTGAATATTTTAAATCATTTTTTTCTTTTAAATAAAATATTTTTAAATTAAATCGAATATTTAAAGTAGTTATTAAATATTTGATGTGATTTAAATATGAAAATATTAAACATTCTATTTAAAAAAATATTCGATTTAAAAGAAAAATAATAATTTAAAATATTCGAATATTTCGAGTTATTCGAGTTGACGCGTCATATCTTAATATAGAGGTGAGCGTTCGATCAAGTCGAGTCAAAAAATTTTGAGTTATTCGAGTTGACGCGTCATATTTTATAACTCAAACTTTATTTGAAATTTGTTCGATTCGAGTCGAGTGAAGTCGAGTCTAGTTTTCGAGTTCCAATAAAAATTTAATTAAATATTCAAAATTTTAAATCATTTTTTTCTTTTAAATCGAATACTTTTAAATTAAATAGTATATTTAAAGTTGTTATTAAATAATCGATGTGAATTAAATATGAAAATATTAAATATTTGATTTAAAAGAAAAAATGATTTAAAATATTCGAATATTTCGAGTTATTCGAGTTGACGCGTCATATCTTAAGATAGAGGTGAGCGTTCGATTGAGCCGAGTCAAAAAATTTCGAGTTATTCGAGTTGACGCGTCATATGTTACAACTCAAACTTTATTTGAAATTTTTTCGATTCGAGTCGAGTTTTCGAGTTCCTATAAAAATTTAATTGTAATTATTTATCATATTACCATGCTTTGGAATTTTGCTTTAAGGACCAAATTGAAAGAATACGTAAATAAAGAGGACTAAATTTAGTGAATTGTTTTGAATTAGGACTAAATTGATTGAATGTATAAATATGAAGGACTAAATGTGTTATTATACCAAATTTTATAACAGCCACTTAATGGAATTAACGTCTAGTTACCATTTTGTTATAAAACATAAAATTTAATTGCCATTTTGTGATTTTTGAAAGTTTGGTTACCATTTTGTTTTTTTTTACCAAAGTTCAGTAACTGTCTGTGTACTTTACCCTAAATTTAAATGCAAATATTAATGTGTGAGAATAAAAAGAAAAAAAAATAAAAAGTATTAGTTTACAAATGTCACAATGTAAATACGAGATGGTGAAGAATTAAAATAGAAAATGTTAAATTTAGGATATTTAGAGATCTTTGATAATTGTTAAGTGTAAAAAGGTCTAATAACTCTTATGTCAAAACCTGTAATTTTAAAAACTCATATTAGTAGCTTTTTTAAAATTAGGGGTTTCACCCCAATCCTCTATTCACCAAACATCTAAATTAACGGATTTAACCGATAAAATCTCTTATATTAACTCAAACATTTAATTTTGACTCAAACCGTTATTTACCAAACAAGACCAATGTTGATTGGCTTGTGTGATGTCCAAGATGCTACGTTTCGCTTTAGTACTTCTTGTGCGGTACATTGGGGACAAAAATCTTCTACCTCTTTTTAGTGTTCTTTTTTGGTGTCCACTACTTTAAATTTTAAATATTAAACTTAAAAATACATCATACTCATAAATTCTCTAAATTTTAACCCTAAACTCTAACTTTAAATATCAATCTTAAATTTTTAATATAGATTATAAAAAAGAACACTACAAATGAATAGAGGTTCTATTCGGTATGTTGGTGCCGATCGGGATATAACATCTGTGACAATGCATAAAAGAGGGTGGTTTGTGCTTTGAATTTGGCATAAATGCTGGACCAACTTTGATTATTATAATATTATTTGTTTTTAAATGAATGATGGACCGGCTTTAATTATTATAATATTACCTTTTTTTGGAATGAATGGTGGCCCATCATACATTACTATAATGTTATTTGGAAGTTAGTAGCATGAGCAGATTTTTATAGCGATTTTGTTGTTGGTTTAGGGATCGCTTTCTGTTTATAATTAGTCATTAAAAATACAATAAAAGATTAATATGAATACAATTTATTATTTTAAGAGTAATATAGCAGAAAAGGAAAAAAAATGTATAATATCTAAAAAAAATAAAGAAAATAGTATTTTCACCATTTGGGGAGGGAGAATGAGCCACAATTGAGAAAAGAATATTATCTCATAGTGAGAATCTTCTCAAACTGAACATTAGAACTTAAGTTTGAAAAAAATTATTACTTCCGGTAATCATCTTTTCCGTGAGCCAAACATACCATTAGTATAATTCTCTTAGTTCGTTCGGAGGATTTTTTTAAATTTTTTATGAAATAATATTATAAATTTTAGAGTAAACAATATTATTAGTCACTAAACTATTTATGTTTTCTTTTTTTTGGCCACCAAACTATTTTTTGGCATAATCGTCACTAACGTTATCTTTTCCCTTCTATTTTGGTCACTTGCCATTAAAAAACTTATAGAAGAACCAATAGTTTGGTAACCAAAACAAGAATGAAACAATAGATTGGTGACCAAAACAAGAATGAAGCAATAGATTGATGACCTAAATAGGAAAAAAGTAACACCAGTGACCAAAATAAAAAAACCGTAACGTTAGTGGCAATTTTGCCAAAAATAATAGTTTGGTGACCAAAATAAAAAAGCGAGAATAGTTTAGTGACCAATGATGTTGTTTACCCTAAATTTTGATTCATACTTTTTTTTGAAACATTTTAGTCTTCAACGTTTTATAGTGATTCAAAATGATCCTTTTTAAATAAAAATTATTAATTAACTAATGGTCAACAAGAAGTGTTGACTACACAGGTCCATGTGGACCGAAATATAAACATGGCATGCCCATGTGTGAATAAAGTGGTGACTTAACATAATACCACACCATTTTTTTAATTTAAAAATTTAAGATGTGGCCGAAGATCCATGTTAAATATAATTTAAACATTTTTTTTATTTTTTAGTTTTCGATAATAAACAAAGTCAAAAGCATAGTTCGTGATCTTTGTAGTCATGTTACTGTAAATGATCATTTAATTGTTGTATTTTGAGAGACAGACGACTGACGAACTTAAGCACTCAAGTGTGGTCGAAAATCTGTATTTAAGGAAACTGTGTAACTACAAGCCTCAACTCGTTTCCTATTGTTTTACTGCTCAAATAAAGTGTTTTTTTACTGGTTTATTCCAATTATTTAATAATATTTTATTTTTACTTTTTATCGCCTCTAATTGTTATATTTAAAACAAATTATATGCTAAAAAAATATTATTATAATTAAACTAAAATACGAAAAACACCAAAATTGTGTAACTACAAGCCTCAACTCATTCCCTAGATTATTTCTTATGCTATCACTCCCTCCTCATTCTCTTCCACCTCTGTCTCCACTGCCTCCTGTCCTTCTATCCCTTCCACATTAGCAACTATTTTGCTCTTTACATATTTCCCTTTGTCCTTTCCTCTCATTTTTCTAACAAATACACAAATAAGTAGCAGTGAAAAGTCGCCTACAATGTCGACACCATAAATGTACTAATCTAGCATAAGGTTTCTAAGTACAGAAAATCAAAGCAACTCCATTACAGTCATTTGGAATTCATAAATCATCTACTGAGGTTCTTGAGTGCTTAGAAGATTTTGTGGGTTTGAGGTTTTGTATAACCGAGTGTGATATACTCGATGGTGGTTCGAGGTGTTTGATATGACGATGGTGCAACCACATCTTAGTTTTTTACGTACAATTAAGGCAATGCCTTAAAATATTTATTTCTGATTTTTCGTTGCGTTTATGTTTTATTTACAGTATTATCTCTTAAAAAGAGAAAACACGTTTAAACATAGAGATAATATTATTGAAATAGAAAACTCAAAACATTGGCCCTCAAACATGGATACACAAGAACAGTAAAAATAAATGCATCTTGGATCAATCCATATTTTGTCCGAGTACCCAATTAACAAGAACACAAAGCAAAGAGGAAAGAAATTGGGTCTCTCGACAAGAAATCGAAACAAAGAAAGCCCATAAATTGCAGGCACCTCATTTTTTTTTTCAAATCTCCCAATCCATACAAAACACGAGCCAAAATAAAAAACTGGGGGTAACCCTTTTTTTTAACTCCCTTTTGTCATTTCCAGTGCAGATATTTTCGGAATTCGCAAAACATTTCACCACCCTTTAATTGCACTCTTGTTGAACCAGCATAAAGATTGTTGTGTGGTTTTGGTTTCTTCTACATATTGTTGTTACTAATGATGGAGATGCCAACCTACGTGAGTTAGATCTTGCATATCCAGTGACGAATTTCTAATTGGTTCAAATTTAATATTAAACTTTAATTTTTGATTCGTTTATATCACTCTGTCGTTAACTCCTTAACAAGAAGATGACAGACGATCGATGACGTGGAGATCAAATCAAAACGACAACATTTTAATTTAGTTGTTTTGATGCCCAAAATAGCTTAAAACGACGTTTTAATGAATAAAAATTAAAAAAAGTTACTCTCATGAGGATTTGAACTTAGGACCTTTGGGATCAAAAACCTAAATTTAATCACCAAGTCAACTAATATTGTTTAGGGTAAACTACTCCGTGACCACCAAACTTTAGGAGCATACCTATTTTAACCACTGAACTGTCGAACTCGTCAATCAGACCACCAAATTTTTTAAATTGACTTATTTTGACCACCGCCGTTCAAAAACTAACAGAGGGGGTGACGTAGCCGTTAATAGAAATTTGTAAAATTACACATTTAGTCCATGTTATTTATTTATTATATCAATTTGACCGTGAACCAACCAACCAAATGATGACACGTGTCCCAATTATTTTTTAAATTTTAATTTATTTAATTTATAGACTTAACTAACCAACCAGATGGTGACACGTGTCGCCATCTGATTGGTCGTAAATAATAGGAGGAATTAAAACTAAAGTGAAATGTGTCTGGGGCATTTAAACTCACACTTAAATGCATAGAAGACAACAACTCTAGCCACTGAGCCAACTTTATTTCATTGATATAAAATACTGACATAGTTTATTAAATGCTTACTTTGTTGGTGTAAACTAAAGAATATAAAAACTGAAGCAAAATGCACTTAGGGAGATTTGAAATCTCACCCAAACACATGACATGATGCTATTTTAGCCACTAAGCCAACTTTACTTAGATAATATAAAGGCTTAAGGGTGTAAGAAGCCCTTGAACTTTTGAAAAATAATCAATTAAGCCCTTGAACTTTTTTTGCACCCAATTGAGCCCTTGAACAAAGAAATTGAATCAATTAAGCCATTGAACCAAGAAATTGAATCAATTAAGCCCTTTGACCAATTTTGACCATTAAATTTTGACTCTTTTTTTCTTCAGATATAACCGGCACGTGATACACTACAATTTCATCATGCCGCATTTACAAAAAAAATTCAAAAAGTATTTTTTATAAATTTTATAAGTTTTTTAGAACCTTTAAAGAATTTTTTAAATAAATAAAAAATTCCGAAAACTGTCAAGTGGAAACATTGTGACATAGTGCACTACAACAATGGATCGAATAAAACTATTAAGATTTAATGGTCAAAGTTGGTCAAGTGACTTAATTGATTCAATTTATTGGTTTAAGGGCTTAATTGATTAAATTTTATGGTTCAAGGGCTTAATTAGGTGTAAAAAAAGTTTAAGGGCTTAATTGATTTTTTTTCAAAAGTTCAAGGGCTTCTTACACCCTTAAGCCTAATATAAAATACTAACATAACTTATTAAAGGATTACTTTATTGGTGTAAACTAAATAGTATAAAAAGAAATTAATGAGATTCGAATTCGGGACTAATTATTAAAAATAATAAATATCTACTCAAAAAATAAAATAATAAATATCTACTCAAAAAATAAAATAATAAATATCTATTCAAAAAATAAAATAATAAATATGTTATTAAACATATTTATTATTTTTATTAAAATACTATTTATTAATATATTTTCAAATATTTTTAATAATTTAGAAATTATTATTTTTATTAATATTTTATTTTTCTATAGTAAAATATTTATATAATTAATCATATTTATTATTTCATTAGATTTAAAAAAAATATTTCATTAATTGTTACTCAATTCGCTTATTATATGTAGTCACATTTTCCTAAGCTATAAGGTTGATTTAGTGATTTTTTGTAATTAGTCCCGAGTTCGAATCTTATTAATTCCTTTTATACTCTTTAGTTTACGCCAACAAAGTAATCCTTTAATAAATTATGTTAGTATTTTATATCAGCTAAGTGAAGTTGGCTCAGTGGCTAAAGTAGCATCTTGTCATGCTTTTCGGTGCGAGTTTAAATCCCCCAAGCACATTTTGCTTCAGTTTTTATACTCTTTAGTTTACACCAACAAAGTAATACTTTAATAAACTATGTTAGTATTTTATATCAACAAAATAAAGTTGGCTTAGTGGTTAGAGTTGTTGCTTTTTATGCGTTTGGGCACGGGTTCAAATCCCCCTAAACACATTTCACCTTAGTTGTAATTCCTTCCATTATTTAGAACCAACCAGATGGTGAAATAGATGGGACACATGTCGTCATTTGGTTGGTTGGTTAATTTTAATTAAATTAAAATTATGACCAAATTGATATAATAGATAAATAACATGGACTAAATATGTAATTTTACAAATTTCTATAAACGGCCACGTCGTCACCCATCCGTTAGTTTTTTAACGGCGGTGGTCAAAATAGATCAATTTAAAAAGTTAGGTGGTTTGATTGATGAGTTCGATAGTTTAGTTGTCAAAATAGGTATGCCCCCAAAATTTGATGGTTACTGGAGTAGTTTACCCTTTTTCATTAAGTTACTAATATATATATATATATTAAACTCAAGTTTGGATTAATTTATTTTATTTTATGATATAACTTAATAAATATATTAACTTCAAAATTTATAAATCTGATCCAAAATTAACCATTTTGGTGCCTCATGAATATTTTATGATATAATTTATAAATTCAGAAAATGCTTGGAACTCTACGAATATGGTCGGGAACCCTTTGAATTCTCATGTCTGGATCACATTCTTCCACCATTAGATCAATGTCAAACCGGACAATGTTGTTCATCTCCTCACGTTGCTTCCGTCTACCGTTCATGTTCCCCGATGGTGCCTCCGACGTCTCGATCCAAAATTGACTCTTGGCCAAAAGATGGAGCTTTGATGGAAAGTATACTGCAAAATTACACCGTTAGCACTGACTGAAAAATATAAAAGTAAATTCAATGGAATAAAGCAACAAAACCATGCCTTGGTTAAAACCATTGCCTTAGAAACAAATTCGCTCCGATGTATGTAATCGCTGCATTAGTTGAACTGTCCCCCGAGGTTAACACGGTCGCTCCGAGAATCGTACACCCGAAACCAGAGTGAACTGTAGTGGTATTGCTCATTTGAACGTTGCAGAAGCTTTTAGAGAGCTTAGAAAGCTTTGAGAAGATTTGAGGAATGATGAGTGAATTGGTGAGATAAGAAGCAAACAATGCTTCTCTATTTATATGCTTCATACATGGGTAAAATCGTCCAAAAAGAACCAGACTAAAATCTAATTTAATTCTTGAATTAAACTCTACCTTAACTCTGAAGATTTTACATAGAAAAACTGACTGTTTAAATTTCAGAAATCAAAGATAGTGATCAATTGTCATCCTCTGAAAGTTGAATCAGACGGTATGGTTACTCAAGCAGCCTATAAATAGAATTCTTTCACATTCTTATATTTACTTAAAAAAATTCTTATGAATTTTCCCTAAAAAGATACTACGCGCGCGGACGTGTCAAAGACACGTGTTACCACGACCACGACAACGCCACGTCGAGTCGAATGGACGGCAGCGGTGGCGGTGCGCGAGATTGCCCCTTATTCTCTATCACTCAACAAGGGAGGGGAGAATGGTCACTATAAATACTCTTGACTTGGTATTTTCCCACTCAATGTGGGATTGTGACTCTTCATTATTCCAACATTCCCCCACAAATGTGAAAGAATTTTCCCGTAACTCAAAAATATCCTTATTAGAAGAGCAATATCGTGATTAGTTGCTTAAGCACTAGTGAACATGTCTTGAGCTAGTACATAGTGATGATGAGCAATTCTTCTCTTACACAAGTGAAACTAGTCTTGAACTTTCTAAGATTAGGGTAAACTCATAACATACAACTAACCCCTTCATCCACCGAAGTTCTCGATGCGTAAGATATATATATATATATATATATGGCAATCTTACCTAAGGATTATAGTAAGTGTACTAAAAAAACAGCCCACCGTTTTTCATAAAAGGTGGCTAACCCTTCTCACTTACGTAGATCATTTCACCAGGTTTGTCTCAATAAAGCCATCCTTATAGGACTATGAAATAATTAAGAGCTCTTCGTATAAGCTCAACCTCACAAGGTGTTAGGTGATTTTCTTCAAGTTCATAATAAATGAACCACCCAACTCTAGGATAAGAAATCATTAAGAATAAACATTCAACCTCATTAATCGGTGAACTCAACATGTCATTCTCAATAGGAACTCCCAAATTCTTGGATTTGAATTCATTAAGAGTTTGAGTAAAACTTAACCTTTTCTAGCGGTAAGTTCATTTAGTCTTTCGCACTAGGGACTACCAACTTAACTCTGGGTTATGAACTTATTAAGAATTGATATTCAGCCAAAAGTCGGTAAATTCATTAAGTCTTTCTCACTAAGACTACCCAAAGATTGGGCTATGAATTTATTAAGAGCAATTAAGCTCATCCTGACATGTACATTATTCATCATAGGGATAGGAAGGTAGAAATGTACACTATGAGTCTTTCCATGGTTTCGTTTGACCACATTGAACTTAGATAACTCAGTTAGGTATCCACCATGAATTCCTCAACCAATGGGCTTTAAACCCATTCCTCTCGATGAATCTAGGACCAGTTTCCTGCTTAACCCTTTTGTTAGAGGATCTGCTAGGTTTCTTTCTGACTTCACATACTCCAATGAGAGTACTCCATTCCTTATTAAGTGTCTAACAGATTCATATCTTATGCGAATGTGTCTTTTCTTACCATTGTAAGCTTGGTTTTTAGCCACAGTTATCGCAGCCTATGAATCACACTGTAAGGAAACTGGAAGAGTCGGAGGTGTCGAAGACACGTGTTACCACGACCATGACCACGATCACGTCGTGTCGTGCCAGACGGCGACGCGCAAGATTGACCCTTGTTCTCTATAACTTAACAAGGGAGGGGAGAATGGTCACTATAAATACTCTTAACTTGATATTTTCCCACTCAATATGTGTAACACCCTTAGCCCGGCCTAGACGGTTGACCCGAACTACAAAGATTACACGGGCAAAACCAAAGTCAACCCAAAAGTCAACCTTGATTAACGACCCTTTTTTTTTCTTTTTAAACTTGTCTAGATGCACATTAAACCTAGGCATACTCTTGAGATAAGCATACTCAAAAATCACAGCAATCGGAAAACGATAAGGGACCCAATTGCACAAAATACGAATTTAGGGACCAATTTGTAAATTCTAAAAATTAAGAGGACTTTACCAATTTTTAAGTTACCATTATGAAATTAGTCATGTTTCATGCCTCTCTGCCAAATTTCATCTCAAACGGACATCTCAAACTCAAGCAATTGCGCATACAAGAATCAGGACTAAAACTTAAAGCTTGCAAACCTCAAAACCATTCAAATTTTATGCCCAACGGTCAAGTGTTCCGAAACGGGTCTAGGCCGTTCAGGAACACCCATTGGCAGTAGCCAAAGTGTTCAGAAACGGGCTAGGCCGTTCAGGAACACCCAAGCCAAAACAAGGGCCTGTTTCGAAACAGGCAAGGGTGTTTCGAAACACCCTGCCCAGAAACAGCAGATTGACCTGTTTTAACACCTTTAAACCCCATCAAACATGCTCCAAACCATTCCACAATAAATCAACAACATGCCAAGCATCATACCTACCAATTTGCATCAAAATCTAGATACAAAACCACCCCTAGGTGCACCAACTCATTCAACACATCCAACACTCAATCATGCTTTTAAAACAAGAAGCATAGCATAACGACTTAAGAATAAGAAGATTCAAACGTTGCAAGCGTTAAACCACATAGTTCAAAATCATAAACCAAACTTGTCCAACATACATAATCTCATTAAACATCAACATAAGAGATTCTCCCCCCATTGCCTTTATTATCTATAGCTATTAACCGAGACATACATCTCAAGTGGAGCTCTCCTTGAATCCCTTGCTTCTCGCTGTTCCAACTTCAAATATCTGCATTGATGGACAAAAAGGAGCGTAATCACATAATGCTTAGTGAGGAATGCTCAAAACCAAAACACCATCAATGCAGCGAGTCATAAAACCTCTTTTAAAAGTAAACACAATTCGATAAACCAAAGCAATGTTTGAAAACCCTTTTTAACAACATGCTTTAAATCATGCATTGCTCAAACATGAAAACCAACCCTTAGCTTAGAAAAGCTAAGTAATTCACTTCAAAGCACAACCCTGCAAAACCATCAATTTTAATTATTCCATGCATGAACATCATATACAAAGTTAAATACAAGATCCTTGGAAAACACTTCCACTTCTCATTATACTTTTCTCATACTTGAAAATCATTTCAAAGCAAGAAACCTTTAAAAACCACTTACACCCTCAATTCTATCTCATGCATTAAACAAATGCAATACATGAACCACAAAATCAACATTTGCATTACATGCCTTTTTAAAACAAGCCTTCATAAGACTCCAATGCACCAAAGAGATTCCATGCACACAATGCAACATTCTCAATAGAAGATAAACACTTGTTCAAGCTAACAAGTAAAACATGCATACATAGAACATTACACACTTCTCATGCAACCATGCATCATTTCAAGCATCTCATGCTTCACTACATTCAAGAACATTATATTGGCTTCCAAGTGATAATTCACAAACCATCATAACACAAGACACAATCGGATACGCGGATTACAAGCGTTGTCCCACACGCTTCATACACACTTCCGAACAACACAAGGTGGAGTTTACCGGTACAATCACAACCCCTCAACTCCCGTGATGGAGTTTAACGGTACAATCACAACCCCTCAACATCACTCATCGGAAGTTGTATAATACACTAGCGAGAGCCGGGACACATCACAAGGCTTACACATGGAAGCTACCACAACCATTGTAATCACCTTAACCAAGCTCACACACGGGATCAACCCTCCACCGTTGTGACGCTTAACAAAGTCCACCCATGAGAGCCAACCTCCATCATGGTGACTTTTAACACGGTTCACCCACGAGAGCCATCCTCCATCGTGGTGGCACTAAACCAAGCCCACCCACGAGAGCCAACCTCCATCGTAGTGGCACTAAACCAAGCCCACTCACGAGAGCCAACCTCCATCGTGGTGACACCAATTGCCTCAATCGCTAGGATTCTTGGATGGAGTTTACGGTACAATCACAACCCCTCGACATCCAAGGCGACTCTATTCACGGTGCACCCAATCCTATAGCCGGCTAACTATATCCGATTAAAGTAACCAAGAACCACTTACATCACTCGCCAATATAACCATTTTACCACATTAATCCATTGTTTTACAAGCATAACCAAAATGCCAAAACCACCAATTACCTTCATCAATTCACTGTTTTTAAAGTATTAAACAAAGCCATTAAACAACATGCAACACTATGCATCAATTCCACAATTCCAATGTTCAAAACCAAGGATCTCTTACCTTGAGCATCCTTCACACATGACTTTCAAAACCAGGATTAAACCATGCTAAAATATGCTTTCAAAACATAATTTTAAACATGCAAATCACATGCATTGCATCCAACAATCACAAGTGCTTCAAAAACCAATTCATAATACAAACCAATAGAGAAATTCCATTTACTTACTCTTGAGCTTAGCTAAGTTGTTTAGACTTAAAATAAGCTCCCAAAACCTTCAAACCTTGGTTTTAAAGCTGAAAACCCAACTTCACTCACCGATACACAAAACAAGGCTAGCCAACAAGCCTTCCAAGCATCCGGAACCTTCAACGCCACCTCTATTGCTCACGGATCATTCTCCCCTATTTCAAGCACATAACAACAGAGGATTAATGCATCATTATGCATTAAAAACACCATCCACACAACTCAACTCGCTGCTCTACCCAAATCCAACATTTCGGCTACCAAACACAACCAAAATCACCTCCAAATTCTTCCAAAACTTAACCCAGCCAAGATCCATCACTTCTAACCATTTATAAACATCAATTAACATCCAAAATGATCCCAAACACGTCCTTATACCTCCAGCATTAACAGAACACCAAAATCACCTCAAAAACTACCATTTTTACAAGCAAAAACTTAGGAAAATCAACCTATTCGGGATTGCATTGATCAAACCTCAGTTATACATCATTTAGACATCCAAATTACATCAAAAAGACATCTCAAAACAGAGCCCAATCAATTATTACGAATTTCTTTAAAATTAAATCCAAATCTTGCATTTTAAGCCAAAATCAAGATCACAACATCAAAACCTTTAATAAAACTCAAATCAAGGATTGAGAACTTGGGAATTTCAGTAAAGAACTGAGTATTTAGAGGAGAAGGACGTTCATACCTCTAAATGTGAGTTTCTCCTTGTTTAGAGCCAAAATTCTTGAAAATTCAATAAGCAAATGATGAAAATTTGGTGTAGGAATGATTAGAGATCAATTGGAGATTGAAATCTCATCTTTAGATGTTAAAATCAGAGGAAAAATGGCTGGGGAAATGTGTTTGACTGAGAGAAAAATGAGAGAAAAAGAAATGGGAAAGTTTTGACAAAAGTTAGTTCTGAAGTCAAAAATATCTATTTCCCCTTTTTCCTTTTATTAAAAATCATTAATTAAATCTTTAATATTAAGAAAAATCTGGAGAAAACTCTTCTTGGGTAAATTAGCTCCTTAAAGATTCAAAGGTTCAATCCTTTTAAAACAGTCACCAACTTTTCAAAAATTACATTTTAGTCACTAACTCGAAATGTCTTATTTCCAAACCTCATTTCGCAAAATTGATTTCACCACTCTCTTATATATAATAAAAGAGGATTTTTAGCTATTTTTTCATATTTTTAATGCATCCCGAACTAGGTTTTCCTTAAAACCACCTTTTATATTCGAACCGAAAATCCGACCGGTCCAGTTCAAACCCAAAACTTCTAAGCCCAAAATTGGGGTGCTACAATATGGGATTGTGACTCTTTATTATTCCAACATTTTTGTTATCCTTTTTTAAATTATGAAGTTAATCTCCCCATGTTGCTTCAATCCACCATTCATGTTCCCCGATGGTACCTCCGACTGCTAAAAATGACTCTTGGCTGAAAGATGGAGCTTGCGTTATCTTTTTTAAAATCTGGTTTACTTCAATTTGGGCTTTCCAATTAGGGCTTGGAAGGGTTAAGTCTAGTTATCGATGATGGATGTATGGGTGTGGGTGTGAATGTTAAACTGTCAACTGGTTTAGGGACTATGAGGCTCGGGTTTAGTGTGGCCAGGGGTAAGGCGTTAGTCGAGGGATATGGACAATGTTAGTGGCGCATGGGTAATGTCAGGTATGGATGGACCGAGAAGGGGGTTGGAGGGGGCGGTCGCTTCTTTGAAATTTGAAATCCATAAATGATTTAGGATGTTTTATAGAAATTTTCTATGTATTTTTTTTTATTAAAAATCATTTTCGACCTCTAAAATTTTATAAGTTCTATTCCTTTAGAATTTTATAAGTTCGTCCCTTACAACATAAAATCATTCGTCCATATCTGTGGTTCTTGTCATGTCTTTTTATATTTAACATTTTTTTTGGATATTTAAGTTCTCTAATAGATTACGTCTTGTTTTATTTATCAATAGAAGTGTTTGTTGATGCGTAAAGTTGTAACGCTATTCGTAAGTAATCTAATGTGTACGGTATATCCTTTCTAACAAATGGAATATAAAAAAATGTTGTGTAATGTGCCCATAAGTTCGCTTCAGGTGTTAGTTTCATCTACTTGAATATCTTTCGTTGATGTTTCTCTCCTTAGTATTTGACAATTAATCTTTATCTCCTAAGTCTTTTAAGATGTTAGGGGATAATAAGCATTCAACACCTACTATTGTATGACATAAAATACTTAGCGTTCATCGCAAACACCCCTAGCCAAATAAAATGATTAGTTCATGGTTGGGGAAACCACAAACAAATTATCATTTTCAATCATCCTCACAAAAACCAAAAATATTTTCAAGAGAAATGAAACTAAAGAAGGCTGATGTAGCTCTAACTCGGTGCTATTTTTTAGGTCATCGTCCTTACTTCTTTTGCCAACCAAGCTTGGCATTCTCCCCTGCATTTGCCAACTAGACTCAGCATTTCCTTCTTGCGTTCACTTGCTCCGGTCCTGCACACCACGACAAGAAAACACCCCTTCACTCTGGCAATAAGAACTATACACCCCTTCTTGCATCCACTTGCTCCAGTCCTAGATCCAAATGCATGAAACTACTAACAAAATAGACTAATATGTACCTAAAGTCAAGCAATATTATGGCAATATATGCATGGAAAGTACATCTTTTGAGGATTTAACACACCCCAAAACCTAGATCATTGCTTGTCCTCAAGTAATGCAAAACTAAAAACTATAAAATTAAGTGGCCCAGCTAAATTTTTTTCATTAGTAACACAAGCTAGATTGCAAGATCTGGCCCTAGTTCTGTTCTCAGTTATCTCACAATAGTAATGCCAACAGAACTCTCAGCAAATTCAAGTGCAGAAATAGAACTCTAACCTAAGGTCATGAACTGTTCATGAAGTGCGAGTGGTTTGCAGCAAGTATCCATCAACTCCCTTAGTCAATTTTACTACCCAAACTCAGATTTTTTTACCAAGGGTTTCTTTTTTTTTTCTTCTTTTGGTAA
Source organism: Hibiscus tridactylites (assembly GCA_958450335.1). Lineage (NCBI taxonomy): Eukaryota > Viridiplantae > Streptophyta > Magnoliopsida > Malvales > Malvaceae > Hibiscus > Hibiscus tridactylites. The sequence continues at coordinate 76,532,632 of OY288279.1, forward strand.
TATTTTTAGGTTCGCGTCATAATGTTGTTTGGAAACATTTTTACCACAAACTCCCACGTCAATCCAGGCTACATCACTAAGGTAACCCATTACATTTATGTCCTAAAGTTTTTGTTAGCCTGAGAACTAAGAGGGAGTAAACTACGAAGCCCCAAGTTATGTATTATCTCTAAGGCGAAGAAGTATTCTAATTTTTTTAGCCTTTGGCAAAACATTGATGCCCTATTCTTTACTCTTACCATGACATTTTTTCTCTCTCTTTTTTAATTTTTCTGAGTTTAGTTTCAAAAATCCTAAGTTTGTCTTGGGAACTATATGCATACGTGTTTAAGTGAAACTAAATTTTCCTAAGTTTGAGATCAATTTCCAAGAAACTCGTATTTACTTAGTCTACTAGATCTTACTAAATCCAAAGATTTCTCAATTCTTCATCGAACAAGGGCAAACTAAGGTTGAAAATAACTATGCTAGAACCGTGTTCGACAAAAATATTAGTTCAAAATAAAGCATTGACAAATTTTTTTTACCGGTCTGGTATGCAAGGTTCTACTATATCTATATGGCATAATGCAAACAAAAACATAGACATGCCAATAAATGTAAGGCAACACACACACACACCTAAACCTAAGGTATGCATTGTCCTCAATGCATGAGAACACATATATATATGCAAATGCATGCTGGAATGAAAAAATATGAAAGTAAGGAGTTAAGGGGATGAGGACTCCCCTGTGGAATGATCTTGTCAAGACGATCGAGTTTTTCTTCTAGTGAGGGGTCCTTATTTTGGTGCCATCGACTTTTTTCTCTTCAACTGTGGCTTTGGACCACTGGCCTAGGATCAAGAGTGTTCATGATAAAGTGTGACCGTGTGATAATGGATGTTCGAATGCCAACATAACTCGTCATAATCGCTTGGCAAATTTCTTGTGCTAAGAACCAAAGAAACCTTTCAAAACAGAAAAAAATAAGAAAAAGAAAAACTAAAATTTAAACTGAGATATCCTAAGTACTGAAAAGAAAATAACTCTCCTAAAATATTTACAATGATCAAACTGAGTTGGCAAATGTTTACTGAATCTCCGCAAGGAGAATGGTCTCCTTGGCATTATTCTGACTTCCTTCCAGTAATGTTTCAGTCTCTGGCCCTTGGTTGGTGGATGGTAGGTTGTGGCAATCATTTGCTTGAATGACCTATGTAGAAAGCTTAAGAATTTCTTTCCTTTGAGTATGCCAAACTCTCGATTGCACAATGAAATAGAATGTTTTGCCATGATGGCTTTGAACAACCACCTTAGAAAACCGAAGTATCTCTTTACTTTAAGTTTAGAGAGCCTTTGATTGAACTCAGCACCCCAATAGTGCATAGGCTTTGTTGCTCCTTTTTCCTTTGATGTCGAGGCATAATCATCCTTCTCATGTTCCGAAATTGTTGTAGTAATCTTCATTAAATCTTCAGTTTCTAGTCGCATCATCTCTGGCATTTTTTTTGTGATGAAAATTTTTCCACTTCAGCTCTTCATTCTCAATCATTTGGAATCCCCGTTTCCTTCCAGTAACTAGCCATCTGAGCACACCTTGCTTCATGATATCTTTCATGATTAGAATCGATCTTCTTTGTCGCTCAGTTGTTTACCATCAGTGCCTTCTAGTATGATCTTATGCATGCAATTCGTAAGGCTAATCCCTCAGATATTTGCTATGGTTAACCCCAAGGCTTGCTTATATGTTTTGAGCACCTTCAACAACCTTTTCTCTTGGTCTCCCTCTAAATTGGCCGCAATGATCACTGGTGAGGTATAGTCTTTTCCTAGGGCATATTTGAGGTGGCCTGACAATTGGTTCAGTTCCAAGCTAGATGGTTCCTTAATGGATGGTCTTGGTGTATTAACTTCTCTGATGGTTAGCTCAAGTGATTTAGGTCTCCTATGGTGGTGGATCATGATTTCTTTTAGCTTGGTCAGATCTTCCAACTCCTTAAAGGGTTTCACTAGCCAGATCCTTGCACTCATGTTTTATGGCATTAGCTTCCATTCCTCGGCAATTCAATGACATGTTTTCATCTAAAATGGATTCCATTAGCTCAACTACATGGCATTCCTCAGGTTCATCTGCACACTTAGGACCTTTGAAAACGTTAAACATAACCTACTGGTCATTCATACGCATAGTTAGCTCACATTTGTGGACATTAATTAATATCCTACCCGTGGCAAGAAATGGTCTTCTCAATATTATTGGGACATCAATATTAGCCTCATATTCTAAAATAATGAAATCAACAAGGAATATAAATTTATCAATCTGTACCAACACGTCCTCAATCTTACCCTTGGGATGTGCATAAGATCGATCCGCTAGTTGAAGTGTCACTGTGGTAGGAATTGCTTCTCTAATACCAAGTTTCTTGAAAACTGACATTGTCATCAAATTGTTGTTGGCTCCCACATCACATAGTGCTTTACCCATGAATCCATTGTCAATCGTGCAGGGAATAGTGAAACTCCCAAGATCTTTTAGTTTTGGTAGCAATCTTTTGGTTATCATTGCACCACATCCCTCAATAAGTGCAAAAGTCTCAAAATCACCAGCCTTCTCTTTTTGTACAAGATTTCCTTCATGAATTTGACGTATTTGGAATTTTTTCCGAGATCTTCCACTAAGGGTATGTTAATCTGTAGTTGTTTAAGGACTTCCAAGAATCGCTTGAACTGTTGATCTTGCTTGTGTTTCTAGGGCCTCTATGGAAAATATAGTGGTGGGTAGGCAAATGATGGCTCCACTGGTTTTGTCGAGGTAGAGCTGGCATTATATTGCGATCTGGCATTGCTAGTACTTGCATCCTCTTTCTCAGCTTCTTTGGATTCGTCTACTAGCACTGACGTCTCTTCATGGCAAACAATTGGATTTTTGGCAGGTGTTACCTTCTCAACTTGTTTGCCACTCAAGAGGGCGACTGCTTTGCATTGTTCATTCCCTTTTTGTTGAGCATTCTTCGTATCACTTGGTTATGTTCCTGGTGGTCTGGTACTGAGCGCGCTGGCAATTTGTCCTAGCTGGACCTCCAAGTTTCTCATAGATGATGCTAAACTTTAGAAAATCGCATCATAATGCTCTATATACTCAATTAGTGTGTTCCCATTGGTAGATCTCTACCCTAGATGGAAATTATTTTGTGCTCTTTGTGGCATCACATTCTGGTTGAAACCTGGCGGTGCATTCGTGTTCTGACGCTAGGCATTAAATTGGTTACCTCCCTGGTTTGCCAATGAAAAGTTCGGATGTTGCTTCTATCCTACATTATAGGTATTGGAATGTGGGTTGTAATTGTGATTTTAGTTACCCACAAAATACGTTGATTCTCTATTCGCTAGGCATTCTTCCACATGATCCTCTCCACAAATAGTGTAGAATGGTTCTAATGCCTTCACTTCTCGGACTTTAACTGACTTTTGCATTGTCTTCACTATATTAGTGAGGTTAGCAATTGAGCATTGATCGACGACAGCGTGTCAAGATCCAACTTTCCTCCTACTTTCGTTTTAGTTTCCAAACGAGCGGTAGCGTATTGAAGGTCATTGGTGGCAATCCTTTCAAGGATGTCATAGGCTTCAGTGTAATTATTGTCTAGCAATGAACCGTTTGCCGAAGCATCTACCACGATCTTGGCATAAACATTGAGTCCGTTATAAAAGGTCTTCATCTGGGTCTAGGTTGGAAATCTGTGCATGTGGAATCTTCTCAGCATGTCCTTGAATCGATCCTAGACATCATACAAAGGTTTATCACTAGCTTACCTAATGGTAATGATTTCACTCTGCAGTTTGGCATTAAGTTTAGGTAGCTAGAATCTCAGAAGAAATTTCTAGCATAAATTTGCCCACGAAGTAACTAAACCAGGTGGCAAAGAACTTAACCACGATTTTGCTCTATCTCTCAAAGAAAATGAGAATAGCCTCAACTTTACTGTCTCTTTAGTCAAACCAGGTTGTTGAAATATAATCCCCTCGTATCGGTCTGGTCGACTGACCGGTCTGAGTAGGCTACATGGGGAAAACCAAAGTGAAACCCGCTAAGGCTCCCCTTCGGTTAGCAACCCTAGAAAATTTCTTTAATTATTATCTTGTCTAAATGCATTATTGTGTCCTATGTGAGACAACCAACAACGAAAGAATACAAGCGAGGCAAACAACCGAAAAGCAGATAAAAAACAGCCCATTTTAATTTAAACTACAGGCCGTATCGAAACACCTAGAGGGTGTATCGATACACCTTGACTAGGTCTACTGACCAAAGTCAACCCGAGGAGACCGTTTCGAAACGGGGGGTGGACCGTATCGAAACGCCCTCAACGGTCAACTTCTCATGGTCAACGCTACGAAGACCGTTCTGGAACGCCTAGGACCGTTTCTGTAACACCCCAATTTTGGGCTTGGAAGTTTAGGGTCTGTACCGGACTGGTCTGATTTTCGGTTCGAATATAATAGGTGGTTTTTAGGGAAAACCTAGTTCGGGATGCTTTAAAAATATGAAAAAATATCTAAAAATCCTCTTTTAATATATATAAGAGAGTGGTGAAATCAATTTTACAAAATAAGGTTTGGAAGTGCGACATTTTGAAATAGTGACTAAAATGCGATTTTTGAAAAGTTTAGTGGTGACTGTTTTGTAAGGATTGAAACTTTGAATCTTTAAGGAGCTAATTTACCCAAGAAAGGATTTCTCCAGATTTTTCTTAGATTTTAATGATTTAATTAATGTTTAATTAATTAAAGGGAAAGTGGAAAAACCAATTTTTAGATTTCATAACTAACTTTTGTTAAAACTTTCTCATCTCATTTTCTCTCAAAATTCCCTCAGCCAAACACATTTCTACAACAACATTTCTTTTTATTTTCACACAAAATGATGATGTTTCAATTATCAATTGATTCCTAATCCTTTCTACATCAAATTCTATTGTTTTGCTTATTGGATTTTTAAGGAAATTGTCTCTAATCAAGGAGAAATCTACATTTAGAGGTAAGGATGTTCTTCTCCTCTAAATAATCAGTTCTTTACTGAAATTCGCAAGTTCTCAATCCTTAAATTAAGTTTTATAAAAGGTTTTAGTGTTGTGATCTTGATTTTGGCTTAAAACTCAAGATTTGGAAGAAATCTTGAAGAAATTCGTGTTGATTGTTTGGGCTCTGTTTTGAGATGGATTTTAAATGAATTTTGGATGTTTAATGATGTGTAATTGAGGTTTGATCAATGCAATCCCGAATAGGTTGAATTTCTTAAGTTTTTGCATATGAAAATGGTGGTTTTTGGGGTGATCTTGGTGTTCTGTTATAGCTGGAGGTATAAGGACGAGTTTAGGTTCTTTTGGATGTTATTTGATGTTTAGGGATGTTTAGAAGTGATGGATCTTGGCTGGGTAATGTTGTGGAAGAGTTTGGAAGTGATTTTGGTTGTGTTTGGTAGCCGAAACGTTAGTTTTGGTGAGAGCAGCGAGTTTAGGTGTAATGGCTGAAGATTTTAATGCATGATGATGCATTAATCCTCTGCTTTGATGTGTTTAAAACAGGGGAGACATCTTCGGATTCTTGTGGTGTTGATCCGGAGGCTTGATCGGCGTTTCGGCAAGCTTGCGAAATGGAATTGGTGAATGGAGTTGGATTTCCAGCTTTGTATCGAATGTTTGAAGGTTTGGGAGCTTAGTTTAAGTCTAATCAACTTAACTAAGCTCAAGAGTAAGTTTTCGGGAAAACTCTCTCTCTTGGATGAACCATGAGATGGTTGGATGCAAAGTATTTAATTTGCATGTTTAAATTCTGTTTTGAAAGCATGTTTTAGCATGATTAATGCTGGTTATGAAAGCCATGTGTTGAAGGATGCTCAAGGTAAGAGATCCTTGGTTTGTTATTGGTAAATGTGGTTTTGATGCATAGTGATGCATGCTGGTTTAATGGTTTTGATTAATGCTTTAAAACAGTGGATTGTTGATGTTAAACGATGTATATTGGCAAGTGATGCGTTGGTTTTAAAGTACTTGAATCGGATATAGTTAGCCGGCTATAGAATTGGGTGCACCGTGAATAAAGTCGTCTTGGACGTTGAGGGGTTGTAAATGTACCGTAAACTCCATCCAAGTACACTAACGAGATGGTTAAGATCACAATGGTGGTTAAAAGTCCATGTGTGGATCTTGTGTTGTGTGTCCCGTGTTCTCGTTAGTGATGTTATACAACTACCGATAAGTGATGTTGAGGGGTTGTGATTGTACCGTTAAACTCCATCACGGGTGTTGAGGGGTTGTGATTGTACTGGTAAACTCCACCTTATGTGTTCGGTAGTGTGTATGAAGCGTAAGGGACAACGCTTGTAATCCGCGTATCCGATTGTGTTTTATGTTGTAAATGGTTATGGTTTATCACTTGAAAGCCAATATGACATGTTGATGTTAATGAAGCATGAGATGCTTGATGTGTATGCATTGTTGCATGAGAAATGATGTTTATGTGTTAAAAGGCTTTGTGAAAGGTGTTTTATAAAATGCATTATTGTGTTGTTTCTTTAGAGCATGCCTCACTAAGCATTTGTGCTTACGCTCTCTCTCTTGAACCAATAATGCAGACAATTGAGGTGTTGGAGGGCAGCAAGGAGGCTAAGAATCCAAGGGAAAGCTAAGCTCATGTATGGTGATTTTTTCACAACACTATTAGTTTTTGATATTTGGCAATGGGAACCTAGGATGTGTTTTTGGGAGATGTTTTGGACTCCCTAGTTGTGGCATGATGACTTAAATGATTTGGATTTGTAAATGATGTTTTGATGCTTTGATGGTTGTTTGGCTTTGGATATTAGAATGCATGCCTATAGACTCGTGGATTTCCTTGATTGATGCCATGAATGTGTTTCGGTGTTGCAAACGTGTACCTTAATTGCATGCTGACATGTTGGCATGATTAGGAAGTCATTAGGGTGTGTTTCAGTGGTTTAAGGTAAGTAAAACCAGCAAATTATGAAATTTCTGGGCAACCCGTATCGGAACGGGCACTAGCGTTTCGAAACGGAGGCCTGTAATGGCCTTCGTGTATCGAAACATATAAGGCCGTTTCGAAACGTTTTGGCCACTGCCAGGCCCTGTTCCGATACATGTCTCAAAATGAACCCACGTTTCGGAACGGTCAACCTCGTTCCGAAACAGATGACCGTTGGGCACTGATTTGAATGATTTTGGAGTTTGCAAGCTTTACGTTTTAGTCCTGAAAGTTGTATTTGCAATTGCTTGAGTTTGAGATGTCCGTTTAAGGTGAAATTTGACAAGGAAGCATGTAATATGACTAATTAAGTTTTGGTAACCTTAAAATCAGTTAAGTCCTCCATCTTTCCAGAATTTACAATTTGGTCCCTAACTTTTGTATGTTGTGCAATTGAGTCCCTTATCGCTTTTCGATCGCTGTGCTTTTCAAGTATGTGTATCTCAAGGGTACGCTTAAGGTTAATGTGCATCTAGATAAGACTAAAAAAAGGGTCGTTAATCAAGGTTGACTTTCGGGTTGACTTTGGTTTTCCCCGTGTAATCTTCGTAGTTCGGGTCAACCGTCTAGGCTGGGCTAAGGGGGTTACAGTTTTGATACCCTCAATTTCTCGTCAAAATCTCAGATTTCCAGTAGTAAAATCGTATCGAAACGCCCCCTTTGCGTATCGGAACGCCTGGCCTGAAACAAGGGACCGTATCGAAACGGGACCAGGTGTTTCGATACACCTGCTGCGGACAGACATGTTTTAGCTGGTTTATGGCACAAGGCAGCCCCAAACTCCAACTTAAACCTCCCACAACCAAACACCCAACAACTCTAGATGCTAGGCACTCTAAAACAACATGCTTAGCACTCATCATACATATAAAAGCCATTCAAAGAGAAGCATCAATTCAATAAGGATTCATACATAGCATTTAAGTTAACATGCCTTAGACAAACACACATAGCATTCATGGGAAGGGTATAAGTCCTCAAACACAAGGCGAATATGCATAAAGTAAACATGGTCTACAATCCACGACATAAAGGCATAAACATGGCCAACATAAATCCACAATTTCACATGCTCATCCAAACACAAAACCAAACTAAGGAGTTTGACACCAACTCCAACAAGTCTACACCCCCAATCGTCTAGGCATTATTACAAATACGTAAATCATACTTGAGCTACTTGAGAACTCCAAAAGCTCCTCCCTTGCCCACTTGCCTCCCGAACTCTAATGATCTGCATGTTGGAAATAAAGGAAAGCGTAAGCTAGCTAGCTTAGTGAGTGAAGCTCTAAAACTCAACAAGCATGCAGTTTTCAAAACACTTTTCACAATTGACAAACAAATCAATGGATGCACGAATGATATCATAACAAGACTACACATGGTTTGCACATGACAACCAACATACACACGGTGGGACCACACATCACCGTTCGACTAGTAGTTTTCCGATGGGACCACTCATCACCTTAATCTACTACTAGTCACTACCGGTGGGACCACTCATCACCTTAGTTATGACAACCATCACGTGAGGCTCGACTTCAACACGACTACACAACATCAACGGGTTTAAGACAACTCAGGATGCACATGATACCACAACATATAGCCACTCATCAACACATAACAAAAAGGTAAGAGTAGTAACTTACACTTGGGTTTAGGTGAACCCTCTAGGTCCCACCCAAACCCCCAAGAGTCCCATTTCAAAATCAAAACAAAGTTTGATATTTCTACTCATCGTTGCTACCCAAACGGAAGCCGAATACCAAGCTCAAGTCTCTAAATTCTCTGGATTCGTCCCCGAGGCTTCACCAACACAATTCCTTGCTTCTAATCATCCCAACACAATCAAAATAACCACAAATCGGTCCACAATTCAATGTAGCCAACCCGAAACACAAACCAAGCACAAAACACATGATTTCAAACTAAAGACAACCCCAAAATCCTCATTCCCGAGCAGCCCTAAAACACAGTCCAAAACCATTGATTCCAACACATATAACACTCCCAAAAGCTTCCAAAATAACCTTTATATATAGCCTAACCATCAGACAAAAAATTCCACATTAAACACCCCCAAAACTCAACCTAAAACCCTTCAAAAACCTCCATAAAACCCAATTTCGGGAAACACCATAAAACCTTGTAAAAATCGAATATGTTGGACCTTAAGATGCTTTTAACTTATCTAACAACATCAAATCAAAAACTCATCTACAGGTTATCAAAGTTTGGATTTTTATCTTCAAAACTTAAAAACTCAAAATCTAAAAACTATGAGCTTTCATGAAAATAAAGGTATGAGCTTATAGAGGAAAGAGAAGACAAGTAAAAAAATGATTTTACCTTTGAAAAATTTCCAACAACAAGCAAGATAGATGATGGAATAGTAGACTTGGGGAAGGGGAGTTCTTTTGTCGTTGAAATGAAATGGAAGAGGATAGAAGAAGATGATGAATAGTTTGAGTGTTTTGAAATAAGGGTGTTTTTATTTTACAAGTCAAAATATTTACCACTTTGCCATTAGTGAGATGGCTATCTCAAAAATCCTAAAATCCATGGAATTGGGCTTTAAATCAAAACAAGTCCAACATAAAATCTTTTGTTTTGAAAACACGAGGTCTAAAATAATATTTTATTATTTTAATCCACCGACCCCCAAACCCAGGTGTTACAACTCGCCTTCACTTAAGGAATTTCGTTCCCGAAATTACCTGACGGAAACAAGTACGGAAACTGCTCAAGCATATCAGTTTTCCTTTCCCACGTGGCCTCTTCTACACCTCTATGTCTCCATAACACCTTGACTAACTCTATGGTCTTGCCATGCAACACCTTGCTATCAGAAGCAAGCATCTCAACTGGTTCTTCATTGTAAGACAAATCCGGATTCAAATCAATCTCTTCTACGAGCATTACATGGGACGGATCCGATCTATACTTTTGGAGCATCGACACGTGAAACACATCATGAATCTTCTCTAGTTCGGTCAGGAGTCTCAATCTATACGCAACGGGACCAATCCTCTCAACTACCTCATAAGGTTCAATGAATCTTTGGCTTAACTTACCCTTCCTACCAAACCTCATCACCTTCTTTCAAGGTGAGACCTTCAAAAACACTTTATCTTCCACAGAATACTCTACCTCTTTCCTCTTTAAGTCGGCATAGGACTTCTGTCGATCTGAAGCTGCCTTCAAACGATCACATATCAACTTTACCTTCTCGGTGGTGCCCTTAAGCAAATCGGGCATCGGTACAAGTTTCTGTCCGGCTTTGGCCCAACAAATCAGAGTTCTACACATCTTACCATACAAGGCCTCATACGGAGCCATCTGAATACCCGACTGAAAACTGTTGTTATACGCAAACTCTACTAACGATAGATGTTTCTCCTATGACCCTTGAAAATCAATGACACAACATCTCAACATATCTTCCAACACTTGAATCACTCTCTCAGACTGACCATCTGACTGCGGATGATACGAAGTGCTGAAGTTCAACCAAGTACCCAAGGCTCGATGCAAACACTCCCAAAATCTAGATGTAAATCTCGGATCTCGGTCTGACACAATCGATTTCGGTACCCCATGTAGTCTCACTATCTCATAGATATACAGATCGGCCAACTTGTCTAAGGTATAGGTGGTATGAACTGGTATGAAGTGAGCACACTTAGTAAATCTATCCACTATCACCCACATTGAATTCTTCCTCGAAGGAGTCAACGGTAGCCCTGACACAAAGTCTATGGTAATACGTTCCCACTTCCATTCCGGAATCTTCAACGGCTGTAACAATCCTGAGGGAAATTGATGCTCGGCCTTGACCCTCTGACAAACCATACACCTACTTACAAACTCGGCCACGTCCTTCTTCAAACCAACCCAATAGTACTCTTCTTTTAACCCTCGATAAATCTTCGTGCTATCCGGATGCATAGCAAAAGGACTGTTATGAGCTTCATTCAAGATCGTACGTCACAACTTGGTATCTTCCGGAACCACTATCCTGTCCTTGTAACATAGGATCCCATTCTCCCCAAAACAATACTCAGTAGGCCTATCTTCGGCTATGTCTTGCACGTGAGGTGCCAAAGACTCATCTCGTAACTGCTTCTATCGAATTAACTGAACTAGCGAAGGCTTAACCTGAAGCTCAGTTATCAACCCACCATCATTGGACACGCTCAATCTCGCAAACATAGCTCGTAACTCAACGACCACTTTTCTACTCAAGGCATCGGCCACTACGTTTGCCTTACCCGGATGGTACTCTATTGTGAGGTCATAATCCTTGAAAAGCTCTAACCACCTACGTTGCCTGAGGTTCAACTCTCTCTGAGACATCAAATACTTCAAACCCTTGTGGTCGGTATATACGGTGCACTTCTCACCATAAAGATGGTGTCTCCAAATCTTCAATGCGAACACCACTGCGGCTAGCTCTATGTTATGGGTGGGGTAATTCTTCTCGTGAACTTTCAACTATCGCGAAGCATATGCTACCACCTTACCCTCTTGCATAAGCACACAACCTAACCCTACGTAGGATGCATCACTATAAATCACAAATTCTCTCCCCAGTTTAGGCTGAATCAAGATAGGAGCTTCGTCAAAGCTTTCTTCAATTTCTCAAACGCTTTTTGTCTTGTATCTGACCACTCATACGAAACATTCTTCTGTAGCAACTTAGTCAAAGGAGCCGTTATTCTAGAAAACCCCTCAACAAACCTTCTATAGTATCCCGCCAAACCTAGGAAACTGCGGATTTCTGTCACTGACTTTGGTTGTTTCCAATTCACTATAGCTTCTATCTTTCTGGGATCCACACTAATCCCACTAGCCGAGATCACGTAACCTAAGAAGACTACCTCCCTAATCCAAAACTCACATTTGCTTAGCTTGACATACAACTGATTCTCTAGTAGGGTCTAAAGTACTAACCATAAATGCTCATCATGCTCCTCTTCGGTCCTAGAGTATACTAAGATGCCGTCTATGAACATTACCACAAACATGTCCAAGAACTCATGAAACACACGGTTCATCATATCCATGAAAGCTGCTGGAGCATTAGTCAACCCAAAAGGCATCACCAAAAACTCATAATGCCCATAACGTGTACGAAAGGCTGTCTTCGGTATGTCCACATCCTTTACCTTCAATTGATAGTACTCGAACCTCAAGTTAATCTTCAAAAACACAGAAACACCTCTCAACTGGTCTAGCAAGTCATCTATCCTAGGCAAAGGGTATTTGTTCTTCACTGTCACCTTATTCAACTGCCTATAATCTATGCACATCCTCATGCTACAATCTTTCTTCTTAACAAACAAGACCGGAGCACCCCACGGAGAAATACTAGGCCTAATGAAACCCCTATCGGTCAACTCCTGAAGCCGTGTCTTCAACTCTTTCAACTCTTTCGGTGCCATTCTATACGGAGCAATCGACACTGGTGCAGAATCGGAATACGTCTCAATAGCAAACTCAACTGCTTTGTTTGGAGGAAAACCCGATATCTTTTCCGGAAAAACACTCGAAAAATCACATACTGTTCTGATGTCTTGAGGTCTCACCTCACTCATGTTTGGATTCATTACATAAGCCAAGTAAGCCTGACACCCCTCGAACCCAACAACTTCTGAGCTTCCAAAGCCGAAACCACATTGGACAAGAACCTAACATTCTCACCAACTACCACAACCTCAAAGTCATCGGTAAGCCTCAAGGAGACTCTCTTGGTCTCGAAGTCAATCCTAGCCCTATGCTCTACGAGCCAATCCATGCCCAAAATCACGTCAAAACCGTTGAAGGGTAACTCCATCATATCGACCGGAAATACGTGGCCCTGAACCATCAAGGGACACCTCCTATACACCTTCATAACTACCACTGTATCACCAAAAGAGCTAGTAACATTTACACCTATCTCTAGCCATTCACATGGTAACCCTAATGACCTTGCGTGCTCACCCAAAATATACGAATGTGTCGACCCCGAATCTATTAAAGAAAGCAAACTCAAAGACTGTAATGAGAAATTACCTGCAATGACATCCGTGTCATTCCCAGCCTCTCGTTGAGCATACACCCTAGCCGGTCCTCCTCCCTCGGGCTGGACTGCTACTACATGAGCCAAGTTTCTCTGACCCTCATTCCTTGGCTGAAAGTTTCCATGACCGCGCCCACGGCCTCTCTGATGCTCAAAACCCCTAGCTGGAGCCGGTCCGCCCCTAGCCGGGTGTGGACAGTTACGCCTCATGTGGTCTCGAGATCCACAGTTCCAACACGGCCCAAAGGTACCCGCACACTCGCCCTGATGGCGTTTCCCACACCTATTGCACTCAGGTGTGTGCATAACAGCTCCTTGGCCCTGATGGCCCTGACCATAGTTACCACCCTTATGTCTCGAATCGGGTTGGTACCTCCTATCCCTATGCCTCTTGGCATGATCTCTATCCCAGTTCACATGCCTCTTTCCAGAATCAGACCCACTAGCACGTGCACTAGAGCCTAAGTTCTGCTCAATATCCTTGGCCCTAGAGACCAAAACATCGAACTCAGTGTAGTCAAAGGCAAGCATGTAGGTCTTCACATCTCTAGTCAACCCATACCGAAAGTACTCACATAGCTCCCTCTCATTAGGGACCAACTCAGGTGCATACTGGCTCAATATCACAAACTGGACCTCGTACTCAGTCACGGTCCTGTTACCCTGAACCAAGGCCATAAACTCTCTCTTCTTTTTATCCAAGTACCGAACTCCATGATACTTCCTCTTGAAGGCATTTCTGAAGAACTCCCACGTGATATCCGCTTCGACCATCCCCGAAGTAACAATGATCCACCAAGTATAAGCGTCCCCATGAAGCAAGGAGACAATGCAACCCAACTTACGGACATCTGAACACTCCATCTGACCCAAGATGTGAGTGGTACTCTCAAGTCACGCCTCTGAACCCTCGGGAGTCAACCCACGAAACTCAACTGCTCCCAAGTTACGAAGCCTCTCTAGGGGCAATCCTGTCCCCGCACCCTGAGGTGGTGCTGCAGCTTGTGCACCAGCCAAAGCTGTCTGAAAACCCCCAGCTATAGTCTGAATTAGATGGGTCATGTCCGTGTCCGCTGGACCCTGACCCGCCTGAGCCCCAACACCTCCAACATTAGCACCAGCCTGAGGCCCATTACCGTCGCCTCCGACTTGCGCACCAGCCTGAGGCACGTCACCTTCACCACCCACTCCATTACCACCGGGAGCAGGAGGAGCAGGAGGCTCACCTTCGGGTGACCAACCCGCTCTAGGTCGCCCCCTTGGTCTCACCATAGCAAAATAAGATCTAAAACAACAAACACACAACAAACAAGAAAAACGTTAGGTTAGAAAAAGGGCAAGGACTCCGGTTCTCAAGCTCGTTAAACCAAAACAATTTTCCTTTTTGACAACAACACCTAACATTGGGGACATTTGACTAGCCCTTAACCCAAACAGAAAAAGCCACCGAAACATACTCTCAAACACCGTACTAGCAAGCAAACTTCATGCAATACATGGTAAAAACACTCATCGAGGCATAACAACACATAACAACCCAAACTTACCTCACTTACCTACCCGAGGTCTCGGAAACCTTAGGCTCTGATACCACCAAATGTAACCCCCTCGTCCCGGTCTGGACGACTGACCGGTCCAAGTAGGCTACACGGGGAAAACCAAAGTGAAACCCACTAAGGCTCCCTTTCGGTTAGCAACCCTAGAAAATTTCTTTAATTATTATCTTGTCTAAATGCATTATTGTGTCCTATGTGAGACAACCAACAACGGAAGAATACAAGCGAGGCAAACAACCGAAAAACAGATAAAAAACAACCCATTTTAACTTAAACTACAGGCCGTATCGAAACGTCCAGTGGGTGTATCGATACACCTTGGCTAGGTCTATTGACCAAAGTCAACCCGAGGAGACCGTTTCGAAACGGGGGGTGGACCGTATCGAAACGCCCTCAACGGTCAACTTCTCGTGGTCAACGCTACGAAGACCGTTCCGGAACGCCTAGGACCATTTCAATACCCTCAATTTCTCGTCAAAATGTTAGATTTTCGGTAGCAAAATCGTATCGAAACGCCCCCTTTGCGTATCGAAACGCCTGGCCTGAAACAATGGGCCGTATCGAAACGGGACCAACCGTTTCGATACACCTGCTGCGGACATACATGTTTTAGCTGGTTTATGGCACAAGGCAGCCCCAAACTCCAACTAAAACCTCCCACAACCAAGCACACAACAAATCTAGATGCTAGGCACCCTAAAACAACATGCTTAGCACTCATCATACATAGAAAAGCCATTCAAAGAGAAGCATCAATTCAATAAGGATTCATACATAGCATTTAAGTTAACATGCCTTAGACAAACACACATAGCATTCATGAGAAGGGTATAAGTCCTCAAACACAAGGCAAATATGCATCAAGTAAACATGGTCTACAATCCACGACATAAAGGCATAAACATGGCCAACATAAATCCACAATTTAACATGCTCATCCAAACACAAAACAAAACTAAGGAGTTTGACACCAATTTCAACAAGTCTACACCTCCATCGTCTAGGCATTATTACAAATACGTAAATCACACTTGAGCTACTTGAGAACTCCAAAAGCTCCTCCCTTGCCCACTTGCCTCTCGAACTCCAAGGGAAAGCTAAGCTCATGTATGGTGACTTTTTCACAGCACTATTAGTTTTTGATATTTGGCAATGGGAACCTAGGATGTGTTTTTGGGAGATGTTTTGGACTCCCTAGTTATGGCATGATGCCTTAAATGATTTGGATTTGTAAATGATGTTTTGATGCTTTGATGGTTGTTTGGCTTTGGATATTAGAATGCATGCCTATAGACTCGTGGATTTCCTTAATTGATGCCATGAATGTGTTTCGGTGTTGCAAACGTGTACCTTAATTGCATGCTGACATGTTGGCATGATTAGGAAGTCATTAGGGTGTGTTTGAGTGGTTTAAGGTAAGTAAAACCAGCAAATTATGAAATTTCTGGGCAATCCGTATCGGAACGGGCACTAGCGTTTCGAAACGGGGCCCTGTAATGGCCTTCGTGTATCGAAACAGATAGGGCCGTTCCGAAACGTTTTGGCCACTGCCAGGCCCTGTTCCGATACATGTCTCAAAATGAACCCGCGTTTCGGAACAGTCAACCCCGTTCCGAAACAGATGACCGTTGGGCACTGATTTGAATGATTTTGGAGTTTGCAAGCTTTACGTTTTAGTCCTGAAAGTTGTATTTGCAATTGCTTGAGTTTGAGATGTCCGTTTAAGGTGAAATTTGACAAGGAAGCATGTAATATGACTAATTAAGTTTTGGTAACCTTAAAATCAGTTAAGTCCTCCATCTTTCCAGAATTTACAATTTGGTCCCTAACTTTTGTATGTTGTGCAATTGAGTCCCTTATCGCTTTTCGATCGCTGTGCTTTTCAAGTATGTGTATCTCAAGGGTACGCTTAAGGTTAATGTGCATCTAGATAAGACTAAAAAAAAGGGTCGTTAATCAAGGTTGACTTTCAGGTTGACTTTGGTTTTCCCGTGTAATCTTCGTAGTTCGGGTCAACCGTCTAGGCCGGGCTAAGGGGGTTACAGTTTTGATACCCTCAATTTCTCGTCAAAATCTCAGATTTCCAGTAGTAAAATCGTATCGAAACGCCCCCTTTGCGTATCGAAATGCCTGGCCTGAAACAAGGGACCGTATCGAAACGGGACCAGGTGTTTCGATACACTTGCTGCGGACAGACATGTTTTAGCTGGTTTATGGCACAAGGCAGCCCCAAACTCCAACTTAAACCTCCCACAACCAAACACACAACTACTCTAGATGCTAGGCACTCTAAAACAACATGCTTAGCACTCATCATACATATAAAAGCCATTCAAAGAGAAGCATCAATTCAATAAGGATTCATACATAGCATTTAAGTTAACATGCCTTAGACAAACACACATAGCATTCATGGGAAGGGTATAAGTCCTCAAACACAAGGCGAATATGCATCAAGTAAACATGGTCTACAATCCACGACATAAAGGCATAAACATGGCCAACATAAATCCACAATTTCACATGCTCATCCAAACACAAAACCAAACTAAGGAGTTTGACACCAACTCCAACAAGTCTACACCCCCAATCGTCTAGGCATTATTACAAATACGTAAATCATACTTGAGCTACTTGAGAACTCCAAAAGCTCCTCCCTTGCCCACTTGCCTTCCGAACTCTAATGATCTGCATGTTGGAAATAAAGGAAAGCGTAAGCTAGCTAGCTTAGTGAGTGAAGCTCTAAAACTCAACAAGCATGCAGTTTTCAAAACACTTTTCACAATTGACAAACAAATCAATGGATGCACGAATGATATCATAACAAGACTACACATGGTTTGCACATGCACAACCAACATACACACGGTGGGACTACACATCACCGTTCGACTAGTAGTTTTCCGATGGGACCACTCATCACCTTAATCTACTACTAGTCACTACCGGTGGGACCACTCATCACCGTAGTTATGACAACCATCACGTGAGGCTCGACTTCAACACGACTACACAACATCAACGGGTGTAAGACAACTCAGGATGCACATGATACCACAACATATAGCCACTCCTCAACACATAACAAAAAGGTAAGAGTAGTAACTTACACTTGGGTTTAGGTGAACCCTCTAGGTCCCACCAAAACCCCCAAGAGTCCCATTTCAAAAGCAAAATAAAGTTTGATATTTCTACTCACTGTTGCTACCCAAACGGAAGCTGAATACCAAGCTCAAGTCTCTAAATTCTCCGGATTCGTCCCCGAGGCTTCACCAACACAATTCCTTGCTTCTAATCATCCCAACACAATCAAAATAACCACAAATCAGTCCACAATTCAATCTAGCCAACCTGGAACACAAACCAAGCACAAAACACATGATTTCAAACTAAAGACAACCCCAAAATCCTCATTCCCGAGCAACCCTAAAGCACAGTCCAAAACCATTGATTCCAACACATATAACACTCCCAAAAGCTTCCAAAACAACCTTTATATATAGCCTAACCATCTACCAACAAATTTCCACATTAAACACCCCAAAAACTCAACCTAAAACCCTTCAAAAACCTCCCTAAAACCTAATTTCGGGAAACACCATAAAACCTTGTTAAAATCGAATATGTTGGACCTTATAAGATGCTTTAAACTTATCTAACAACATCAAATAAAAAACTCATCTAAAGGTTATCAAAGTTTGGATTTTTACCTTCAAAACTTAAAAACTCAAAATCTAAAAACTATGAGCTTTCATGAAAATAAAGGTATGAGCTTGTAGAGGAAAGAGAGGACAAGTCAAAAAATGATTTTACCTTTGAAAAATCTCCAACAACAAGCAAGATAGGTGATGGAATAGTAGACTTGGGGAAGGGGAGTTCTTTTGTCGTTGAAATGAAATGGAAGAGGATAGAAGAAGATGATGGATAGTTTGGGTGTTTTGAAATAAGGGTGTTTTTATTTTACAAGTCAAAATATTTACCACTTTGCCATTAATGAGATGGCTATCTCAAAAATCCTAAAATCCATTGAATTGGGATTTAAATCAAAACAAGTCCAACATAAAATCTTTTGTTTTGAAAACACGAGGTCCAAAATAATATTTTATTATTTTAATCCACCCGACCCCCAAACCCGGGTGTTACATGAAATAAGTGGCAAACCTCCATGAATTGCTTCAAATGCTGCCTTGGGTCTCCAATAGGTGATCCATCAAATTGGCCTACATTCAATAACTTCTGAATCATTACCGGTTTAAGTTCAAAATTAGCCAAATTTACATCTTGACTAATAAGTCATGGTAACAAATTATCCATGTTTGGTGCTAGGTTTTCTCTAATAGGTCGTTCTTCTGGATTCTCAGCAGCAATAGTAGGAGCGGGCGATATCCCATCATGTATTGCCGGATTCTCTTGGTTGTTGGTATTATTTATGACATCATCTAGCCCAACATTCTCGTTGTGAGCCATTTTTCAACATTCTCTTCTTAACCTATGTAGGGTTTTTTCAATCTCTAGGTCGTATTGCAAATCTTCTTTCGCGATGCGACTCCTGGTCATACACCAAACAAAATATAATAAGTAAAAGAAAACAAAACAATTTAAAATCAAAACAATTAATCCTGTTCCAATCCCCGAGAATGACGCCAAAAACTTGTTGACGAAATAACGCTTGGAAAAAGGTTGAGGATTCTGCATAGTTAAGCAAGTAAATAATGCCAAAAATATTTCTTTTTACGTGCAAGTATACATGGTCAGCAAGTAATACAGTAATGCTAAGAGTACTGTATCCGCAAGGATTATCTAGGAATTAAAAACCACGATAAATACTTTTGAAGTTTAAAATAAAGATGATGAGAATTGATTGGGGGTTTAACAAAAGAATTTAAAATGATAAAGGAAATTGGAGTAAAGATCTAGGTAGATTGGCAAGCAAACGGTAAAAAGATGATTGGTAGGCTTGGGAAAGGATGTTTGGATTTCACGCTAGTACATACATTAATTAATAATGTTAAACTTTTGTTCTATTGTCGAGCAGATTTTAAGTTAGTATTGCCTCTATCGATTGCAATACCCTTAGTTAACTACTTTCAACACCTATATGTCTATAGCGAGTTTTCAAACAATTAACTCGGTGAAGATTCAATC
The DNA here is from genome assembly GCA_958450335.1 of Hibiscus tridactylites. Taxonomy (NCBI): domain Eukaryota; kingdom Viridiplantae; phylum Streptophyta; class Magnoliopsida; order Malvales; family Malvaceae; genus Hibiscus; species Hibiscus tridactylites. Next base: position 76,552,431 of record OY288279.1, read on the forward strand.
TTTACTCCTAAGGGGTAGATTCACTTCAGGTGTAAGTTTCATCTACTTGAATATCTTCCGTCGAAGTTTCTCTTCTTAGTATTTGGAAATTAATCCTTATCTCCTAAGTCTATTAAGATATTAGGGGATAATAAGAATTCAACACCAACTGTCGTATGGCATAAAATATGTTAACAATAAACACATACAAAATAGACAATAAAGCCAAATAATTCAATTACTAAAAAACCCTAAAAACACTTAGCATTCATCACAAACACCCCTAACCAAATAAAAAGATTAGTTCATGGCTGAGGAAACCACAAACCATAAATATTCAAGAGAAATGAAGCTAAAGAAGGAGATATTTCGATGTAGCCCTTCAATGGATCGAGAGCTCTCGGAAAAACTGCCTAGTTGAACCCTTCGTGGCTCTCTACCTTTCTCTTCTCCTCGAGGCTCATGTTTTTTCTTGTGGCTCATTCTTGAACCCTTTTATATAAGCACATGCGAAGCCCTAATTAGGGTTAAGGTAAAATCCAGAGTGTGTGGTGCCATAATTCTTGACGGCAGCGCAAACCCACTTCATTGAATTAGGGCTGACGTGGCTCTGACTTGGTGCTATTTTTTTGGGCATCATCCTTCCTTTTTTTGCCAACCAAGCTTGGCATTCTTTTCCCTTCCTTTTCCAACCAAGCCTGGATTTGTCCTCCTGCATTTGCCAATTATGCTAAGCATTTCCTTCATGCGTCCACTTGCTCCAGTCCTGTCGATCTTACACACCACAAAAAAACACCCCTTTACTCTGGTAGTAAGAATTACACATTCCTCAACTCCTAGATGCAAATGCATGAAACTACTGGCAAAATCGACTAATATGTACCTAATGTCAAGCAATATCATGGAAATATATACATGGAAAGTGCATCTTTTGAGGAGTTAATAGTGGGAGCGTTCATGCAAGGAGAGATTAGATGTTCGCCAGAAGAAATCATCAAGGGTTTTTTTGCGTCCCTTAAAAGGTGTAAAGTTGTAGCATTTCGGTACCCCTAACTATGAAAAGTAGATTGTTGTACATTTCTGTTTGAAGCAAAACTTATTTGTATTTTACATCTGTGTTTTGAACGAGATTTCGAATTAAAATCTGATATGTACCAATTTCATTATTCTTTCGGAACAATTTTTGCAAATGCTTGCTCTCAAGCATTTTGTATCGTTAACTGGGAATGAGATCTGTGCTCTCGGAGAAAATGGTTCCTTGGTTTTCTTTGTGCTTGTTTAGTTTAGTAATGTAGTTGTTTCTCGTTTCACTTGGGATTGATATGTTTTCACAGTTTTTCTTTTTCAAAAGGCGATAATAAATATTAACTTCTATAGTTTGGAAATTCATAGAGTAAACAAATAACAGACGATTACCCTTAGCTTGAAAATTAATCATATTTTTTGATATATTATTCATCACGCACATACTTGGGAGCGGTGAATTCTTAGCCTTTCCTTAGATTTGTAGTAAGTGTAATTTGGAGATGATTTGACTCTCCTTAGAGGGATAACTAATTACGCAATGTTTTTGTTCTTGATGGACTTGATAGGTTATTTCTTTTGTCTGTTTCTGCGTAAATGTTTGAGATAGTTTTATTTTTATATTGTAGTGACATATTGTTTTTCTTTTGTGATGAATTCTTGCCCTTTGTGGTGAGGAACTTGTGGGAGATAGATTTTTAAGTTTGAATTATACTTATATTTTGGTGTGCGGACTATACTCCTTTTTTTAATGGCAATATTTATAAGCATAAACTTTCAATATTTTGCAAACTTACAAAGTAAATGGATAACGAACGCTCGCTCCCTTTAGAGAGTAGTTCATGGGATAGTTCAATGATTTTTTGTTTCTTATGGAATGGTGTTTCTCTTTCCGAGCAAATTATATATTTACGTAGTTATCTTGAGTTGGGAGAATTCTTGCCCCCTAGGTGAAATGATTTTGAGCACTACATACCTATTTGCACAGTTATTGTTTTATCACGGAGCGAGCCTTTGTCTTTACGACCACTTTACTATGCACACTTACTGTGGAAGTGGCTAGAAAACCTTTATCTTTGAGGTTGCTTTACTATGCACACTTACTATGGAAGTTGCTAGCGGACCTTTATCTTTGCAGTCGCTTTACGATGCACACTTAATGTGGAAGTGGCTAGCGAACCTTTATCTTTGCGGTCACTTTACTATGCACACTTATTGTGGAAGTGGCTAGTGAACATTTATCTTTGTGGTCACTTTACTATACACACTTAATGTGGAAGTGGTTAGCGAACCTTTATCTTTACGGTCGCTTTACTATGCACCTTAATGTGGAAGTGGCTAGCAAACCTTTATCTTTGTGATCGCTTTACTATGCACACTTACTGTGGAAGTGGCTAGCGAACCTTTATCTTTGCGATCGCTTTACTATGCACACTTATTGTGGAAGTGGCTAGCGAACCTTTCAACTTTGCGGTCGCTTTACTATGCACATGTATAACTGTAACTGAGGATAGAAACACGTTAGTAGAAAAATGTATTTGTAAATTAAAGTAATTAAATATAATATTGAACATGCGGGTTGAAAACAAATTATGCGATTGCTTTCAAAATGGTCCTATTATCTACAATTGGAATTTTGTGTTAATGATCGATAGGAATTTACATAAATTCCCACATGTATCCTATTTAATTTGGTTTTTACGAAAGAGGGTTTTTCTTTTTCTTTTACAAAATACTGATGAGGTAATAAATTGAAGGGTAATCTTCACTGATGGTCACTTTTGTTTTGGGTTTGTTTTATTATGGTCACCCGAATTCAAAAAAGATTATTCTGGCCACTTACGTTCGAAACCGTTTCTATTTTAGTCACTGGACCGTTAACCTCCGTTAGTTAAAAATAATAATTTCTAATTTGACCCCCAAACTTTCAAAACTTCATTTTTCACCATCTTCCCCAAAACTCAATGAACTTCCCACTGCAGGGAAATCTAATTCCGGATCAAACAGTCAACAAATCAAGGTTAATTGACAGGATTTACTTGCAAGTAGATCTTAGTGATTTCTTTTGCCTCAAAGCTGGCTTTTGATTCAGAATTCAGGAAAAGGGAGTCAACATTACCCAGACTCTCCATTTTTCTTTTTCATAAAATATCTATGTTCAACACCCATATTGTAATATAATTTGTATGTGCTAAATTTATGGCTTTCTTAACTTTGGAACCATAACACAACTCGAAAAACTCAAACTTTTCCAACAACAACAACAAAGAATGGATAATTAACTTCAGAAACAAAACGTGAAAAGCATTAAAAACAAGATGAAGAAGAAATGAAGTTTGAATGTATATGTAGGAACTTAGCTCACCCCAACATGAATCTGAGATTCAGGCACATGATTAATCTTCATTCCAAAGAGCTTGAAAGCTGGATCTCCGCCGTTCATTTTTTACATAAATATTTTGATGTTCGTGGAAACTATGAAGAGTAAGAACCATAACTCTTTATACAAGCAAGGAAGCAACTTTTTATAGTGCTTTTAGTCCTTTTCACTAAAATCCCAGAAAACACAAAAAAGAAGAAAAATAAAGGGAATTTTTTGATAAAAAGTCTGAGATAAAGCATAAAGAACGTGAAGGATCAGAGTTCGATTTTTAAAACTTTTTTCTTCCATTCTAGGGTAGTTAATTGTAGATTGCATATGTTTGCTGCATATTAGGGGGATTCTCATGTAGGCAAAAGAAATGTCAATGGTGCATGCATAACCATAGCGGATTATCGGTATAGAAGTTAAAGAAAAATTCTGAGAAATCACTAACATCTACTTGCAAGTAAATCCTGTCAATTATCCTGTCAATAATCCTGTAGCCACTGCAGTGGGAAGTTCATTGAGTTTTGGGGAAGGTGGTAAAAAATGAAGTTTTAAAAGTTTGGGGGTTAAATTAGAAATTTTTATTTTTAATTAACGGAGGTTAACAGTCCAGTGACCAAAACAGAAACGGTTTCGAACGTAAGTGGCCAAAATAATCTTTTTTGAATTCGGGTGACCATAATAAAACAAACCCAAAACAAAAGTGAGCATCAGTGAAGATTACCCTAAATTGAAAGCAAAATGCATATTGAATAACCTAAATTAGTACGTACATTCTCTTGCTTGGTGTGTTTTTTTCTTGGCGGTAGATTGACATTCTCACATCATTGCTGCCATAGTTAGCTGCTCAATGGTCTGCAGCTTTGCATCAGACGCCAACCCGCAATCACGTGTCCCAGCTACCAGGGAGGTTATGGGGGAGCGGCTCTACTTGCGAATTTCATCGACAAGAATCACTTTCTTTCTTTTAGCAAGGTGACCAAAGGGCTCCTAACGTTCTTCATCAGGGCTTCCTTCTTCTTGTGCCTGATGTCTCCCCTGTGCTACCCTGGCCTTTACATCCCTCACCTGAACTTCTTATGCTTTCCACCCCTATTTCCGTTGAGCACCCTCCTACTTCACATTTAATAAACCTTTCCAATTGTCCTTTTCTAATGGAGGACTCTATTGTATCCTTCAAATGAATACATTCATCTATGTCGTAGCCTTGTGCCCTATGGAATTCACATCTTTTAGTGTATCTTTCTCTAACTTCATTTGACCTCATTTGTGGTGGGGGCTCTAGGATTCCTAAATGCTTTACTTGATGCAGTATGCACGACAGTGGCTCTGTTAGAGGGTGGTACGTTTAGAATTTGAGTGGTGGTCCGTTTCCGATTCGGCTTTTCGCGTGCCGGTGGGTTCTATTCCTTGCTTAAGCCCTTCGCCTTCCTTTCCTAACTATTGCTGTGATTATCCTCTTATTTTTTTATTCTCCTCTATCCCTATAGAATGGTAGGATTTTTTTTCTCTTTATTGGGGTTTGGGGGTTCTGAGTTCTGCATCTCTTCAACTGGAACTTTTAAGTGATTTACCGTGGGGTGTCTTGGTTGATTCCTGTTGCATGCATGCATTCCCTCTCATTCGTCTTTGCTATAGTCGTACGTGATTCCCCTACAATCTTCTCATTGTGCTCTATTACTAAATGTTACATTTGCTTTCTGATATACTCTTGCTACTGTCGAAGTTGTTTTAACACGTTATGAGTGTATTCCTACATGATTTATAGTCTACCTTGCATGTTGGCTAGCTTGTCGTTTCTAGCTTGGGAGAGGGAAATTTTCTCCTCCACTTTCTCCATGATTTCTTGTCGGGGATTGCTCCTCACCGCTTCTTGAGAATCAAAATGGAAGACGTGCTCGATCCTCACTCATCGCGCCATTCTTGATCACTTCTATGAGCAACCCTTTTGGATGGTGGTTCTTGGGCTGTTTAGAGAGACGTGAGATCCAAGATGTATGCTCTTAGGAGCCTGGTCTGAAATCCTCTTACCCTTTGTTTGATGATGCATGGCTCCTTATAAGGGGCTGGACGGGGTGAAGGCACGTGACAACCGAAGAGGAAAGGTGTGTTAGTGAGTTGGTTTTGTTGTAACTCGGGCATTGACGCAGATCACGTGCACGATCACATGATCCGGATAGCGTTCACATGCCGAGTTCTTGGAATGGCTTTGACTCTATTGGTATGTTCGCATGGTTGTAGTTTGTTGGATACTAACAATATATAATTAAAAATATTTCGAGTCAACAAATTTTGATCCTAAGTTCGAATCCGCCTAGACTTCAATTTTATCCTTCTTATCATGAACTCGAATTAAAAAAGCACCACTTTAAAGTCAAGCCATCAAGTCTAAATAATTTTGCTATTCCTAAATTAAGGGGAGAGTCTCATCGTTTGCTATCCCTAATCATTGACTCCAAAAGTTGAGTTTATTCATCAAGGAATCAGATATTTAAAGATTCTAAAGAAATATAATATCAATTTAATGATAAAAAGAGATACAATATGTTGATGTAGTGTAAAATTTTTTAGTTTTATATATTATTAAAGTAATTGGATGAGTAAAAATGGATTTTTGAGATTAATAATAGGAAAATGAGAAATTTTTACAGAAAAAAGTGAATTGTGTCAATTTAAAAGTTCTAATCTCAATCAAGAATGCTCATATTACCTCATTTTGTGTTCCGAATCTTGACATTTGTCTTTGGAATGTAGAATATGCTTACTTAATAAAAAGAATATCAAACATTAAACTAATTATTCCAATGATACTAAATTTAAATGTTTTAAAAGTGGATCTAGCTAAAAAAAGCATAAACTTAAATTTATATTCTACTATTACATCAAATATTTAAAGTGTAAATATTTAATATGTACACAGTCATTCCGAGCTCGTAGTGTTGTTATCAAAAACTTATTATTCTTATGGTATGATGACAAAATATAGGGTAAAATTTACAAATAGCCATTAAAGTATTTTAAAATAATCATTTTGGTCACTGAATTTTCAAAAGTAACAAAATGACTGTTAAATTTTGGATTTTATTATAAAATGAGCATTGATGTCGTTAACAGACTAACAACAATTTGACCGGGTAATTAAAGTAATATTCTAGTTGTTACAAAATGATCACCGAACTTTTTAAATGTTAAAAATGATCATTGAACTATTTAAATGTTACATAATGGTAAATCCACTATTTAATTATTCTTTTTTGAATAATCTTAAGGTGATTACAAGGTAGTATCTGTTCATACATATTTTGAACCCTTTTGCATTGCACACACCTTGCAGACTAAGTGATTTGAACTCGAGTCTCCTAGGATGAACATCATTCTCTTTTCTAATGGACCACTTGTTGGATTCCACTGTTTAATTATTAAAAATGCCCATTGGACTAATTATTACAAAAATGATCATTGAACTATTTAATTGATCCAAAATGGTTGGTTATTACGAATTGTACTACAATTACTTTTACAGTTGATTTAAAGAGACTTTGTTTCTAAAAGTGTTTCAGATGAAGGAATAAAATAGGTATTTTTTTATTTTCAAAACGTTTCTTAAAAAAAATAATTTCTTTACTTTAAAACATTTCTGGAAACAAAAGGCTCTTAATTCGTTTCATTTGAAACATTTCTGGAAACGAAAGACCTTTTATTTTTTCATTTGAAATATTTTTATAAACAAAGTCTTTTGAAATCAATTGAAAAAAAACTTATAATATAAGCAACCATTTTATAACAATTAAATAGTTCGATGACCATTTTGTATCGATTAAAAAATAAAGTTACCATTATGTAATAATTAAATAGTTCAACAATCATTCTATAACATTTAAAATGTTAAATTATCATTTTGTAATCACTAATATATTATTTCAGTTGCCTAGTCAACCTGTTGTTGGACTACTATCGACATCTAACAACTTGGTGTCCATTTATAATAAAATTCAAATTTTAATGTCCATTTATAATTTTTGAAAGTTTAGTGACCAAAATAATATTTTGAAATAATTTAAGGACGGTTTATGAACCTTACCCAAAATTAAATAAAACAAAACTAACTAAATTTGAAGTTATGTGTTGATTAACAAATTTTATCCTTCTATCTCATGTATCGAGAAATCAACCATTTACACCAATATAAAATTGAGATTATAGAAGAAGAAGAAGAAGAAGAAGAAGAAGAAGAAGAAGAAGAAGAAGAAGAAGAAGAAGAAGAAGAAGAAGAAGAAGAAGAAGAAGAAGAAGAAGAAGAAGAAGAAGAAGAAGAAGAAGAAGAAGAAGATTTTTTACTATTCATATTTTAACAATCCATCCATTAATTTATTAACATGATTATATTTATTAGGCATATAAAGTTTTGAATTAACTTAATATTTTTATCATGTCAATCCAAGTAATATCTTTATTAATAGGCTTAAATATAAAATAAGTACATAAAGTGTCTTATTTTTTCATTTAAGTATTTAAAGTATTTTTTGGATAAAAGAGGTGCCTAATATTTTTTTTTGTTAAAATAGGTGCACAATTAAAAAAATAACATCCAATCATTAATGTAAAATATAAATTTACAAAAAGAGTTGGGCACTTATTCGGACAAACATTAAAACTTTAGACACCTAGTTTGGCAAAAAAGGCGCATATTTAGACAAAAATAAAATCTTTAGACACCTATTCATTCCAAAAAATACCGAAAATGGAATTCTTTAGACACTTATTTTATATTTAAGCTTTATTAATATATATTTAACGATAATTTTTTGGGGTAAACTACAACAGAGGTCACTCAATTATGGGTAAGAATACAATTGTGTTACTCAATTATTAAAAGTGTTGGAGTATGCCCAAAGACCAATCATGAGATGATTGTAAAAGACATACTTATTTTATCTTGTTTATTAATAAAGTCATTATTATTATTTCAGTCTTATTCTGTGCATCTATAAATAAACTAAATTATAATAAATTATTTAGAATAATATAGTTATTCTTGAATGTCCTTAGTAGAGAATTATTGTAGGCATGTACAACAATAATATATTAAGACTAATATGCAGTTGATTGATAATAAAATGTTGCTATTGACATAGAGATGTCGAAATCAATACATAAGTATGTGTTAGAGAACAACATACTGGACTGACCCACTATGAGCATGTTTCTTGGATTATTATGTGAAAGTCACAACATTGCTCACGGCGATAACTAAGTGTATGATCCACAAACTTGAGATCATTATTATTTCAATATCGAGAGTGACATATTTTGATGCAGTCAAACATGTGTTGTAACAGACTACACTATAAAGACTAATATTGGATATGTCACAATATATAGCGAAATATAGTTGATCAAGATAGGATTTGTCCCTCCTACATAATAGGAGTAATATCGTAGGCTACTTGATTGAGTGAGACTAGAAAATGCATGGTCATGCTTGAATAAATTGATATGAGATATCATAGTTATTCGTTTATCATAGTTTACTCAAGATATCAAGAAATATTAGATGGACTATACAAGTGTGACTAATCCATGACTTGTGTTCGATCCAGATATAAGGACAAAAGGATGTAATACATAAAAGCTGTTAATCACGGAAAAAGGTAAAGTCCAAACACGACTTCATGTAACTTAGGTAGCAATGATGTATTGCTAGATGCCACTCATTGTTTGTAATATTATAATTGTTCTAGATATTACTACTAACGTTACATGAACCTACAAGGGTCACACCCTATGATTGAAACGAACAAAAATCGACTATATATTATGTGTACAAACTTGTTGTACACATAATAATTATTAAAGACAAAATTATTATAATTATTGTAATTATAGATGATCTCGTTTATATATATTTTAATAATTAGATAATTATTGTAATTATCAAACACTATTAATATATATACATATATATATATCTTTAAAGAAACCTAATTAAAGTAGAATCAAATTCTCTATATTTAATTATATTCGGTTAAATATATTGTATATTTAATGAATTCAAATTAAAGTAGAATTAGATTCTACATATTTAATTATATTTGGGTAAATATATTGTATATTTAATGAATCCAAATTTAATTAAAATTAGGTTTTTGAATGCTATATAAAGGCATAAGGTCTAGCACCCAAAGTATACTTTTTTGGAAAACCTCTCTAACAGTTAGAGAAGAGAAAAATATTGTTCGTTTCGTTCGGGTGGACTGCATAGAGGTCAGAGCGCTATTGTGACGACTAAGATTCGATTTGGTTTATCCTAACTCCCTAAAAATATCAAGATATCAGATTTATTAAGGTAATATTTCATCCCTAATCTCCCCGACTTCGTCCCTTGTACATGGATCACTGGCGGAATTCGCCAGATAATTTTTCCGTTGTGCCATGGGGTGTACGAATGTTTCTCAACAAAAATTTACATTTGGGTCACTCAATTTATAGGTAAGGTTACATTTGGGTCACCCGATTATTAAAGGTTACACTTGGGTCACTCAATTATGGGTAAGGTTACATTTGGGTCACCCTTCATATTTAAAAATACATATATCAATTTGTGTATTAGATTAATTGATAATTTCAAATGAATTACTCTAGTGTTAACGAGGGTATACAACTGATTTAGAAGAGCAAATGACTAAGTTGATGTATTTTTTTTAATATGAAGGGTAACCAAAATGTAACCTTACTCATAATTGAGTGATCCAAGTGTAACCTTTAACAATTGGGTGACTCAAATGTAACTTTACCCATAATTGAGTGACCCAAATATAACTTTTAATAATTGGGTGACCTAAATGTAACCTTACTCATAATTGAGTGACCTCCATTGTAGTTTACCTATTTTTATATAAAATAAATAGTTAATATATATTTCAATTACTTCAAATTAGACATGTGCGATCTACAATGATAGAACTAAACTTTATTTATTAAAGGTGTTAAATCTATGTTTTGATTTTGATATAACAAGGACTATTCCGCAAATAAAAAAATAATTAAGGTATTTGAAATTACTCACAATGGAGAAGCATTCAAACAAACTTAACTTATTTTGAAGAAAATATTTTATATAAGTTAGACTTTTCAAAGGAAAATATTTTCTAAGTATTTTAGTACTCTTATGGGCCATTATGGCCAGTGAGTACCGGTACAGCTATATGCGTACTTGTACGACCCTTCAACACTGGAATTCATTATGCGTAACGACACGAACTTCTTAACACTGGAATTCAAAATGGTAAGTGAGTATCAATACGAATCTTACCATATCGGTACGAGTTTTAAAATTCTCTTTTACAAATGCTTGTCAATATCGGTACGGTGAACCTCGTACCAATACGCACTAGAGCGAAAAATATTTTGAGCACATTGAGTATCAGTACGGCCACAAGCGTATTGATACCCAAGCTCCACTAAGTTTTCTAGAGAGTAATTTCAGTATCGATACTACCCTTAGCGTACCGGTACCCCTTACTTCGTATCGATATGTATGCCCGCGTACCGATACGCTAGTCTTTGTAATGACTATTTTTTCTTTAAGTAGGTACCGATACGAGCTCTCGTGTACCAATACCCACAGTTGCCAAATAACATTTAATGCAGGAAAAATACAGCTCAACGTCTATATTTAATTCCCCAACAACCCAAACGGTTAGAAATCAATGAGGGGTTTCAAAACATGTCTCCAAAGCTTCTTCAACAACAAGACAACCATTCTAAAGCATCCAAGAAAAAATCCAAAGTTTTTGAGAGCTTTTCATTGTAATATCTTGTACACACTTGAGTGAGCTTTTTGTAAATTTATTTTTCATCAAATGTTGGGGTTTTAGTGAGCTAAAAATTGAGCAAACAATCTCATTAGGAGGATTCTCAAAGTTTACTTATTTGTACTCAATTTTAGGAAAAAGGTCTTTAGACTTTGGGGTATAAGTCTAGTTGATTTGTGAGTTTATCTCATTTAGCCTAAAAGGAAAGACAAATTAGTGAATTTGTAAAATCCTTAGTGTAGTAGCTAAGGTAGTGGATGTAGACCTTGTTTAGAAGTTTGAACCACTATGAATCTGTCACGACTTGAATTTAGAATTCGTGGGGCGGTTCACTCGAACCGTGGGACTTGCGTGTTGGGCCAAGATTTTAGTCCCATTGGGTGCTTGAGAGAGCTTTAGTGGGCTTCCTAATTGTTTTGGGCTAGAAGTTTTGGGTATGGTTGTGAATGGGAAGATGAGGGCGGGGCAAGGAGGTAAATCTCCTTATTTTTGAAGGAGAGGAGGCTGATTTCGCTTTAATATTCTGTAGAAAGCAAGAGAAAGTGATGTCACCTTGTCCCTTGCTTTCCCCACTCCTCTTCCATCTTCATGTAACGCCCTAAACCTGATGTAAAATTTGGGCCTCAAGCCCAGACCATACGTAAAAGTTTTTGTTGAGATATAGATTTTGATATAATAAATTGAAAAATGTTTTGGACTAAATTAAAAAGAATTTAAAACATGCCTTAAGTCAAAACAACTTGAAAATAAGTTTGAGGAAGTTTGAAAAGGTTTTAAAGTGTTTTTGAAACGTTTTTAAGAAGCCAAACCTGTGATTTTAATGTACCTGTTTCGATACAAGTGTATCTGTTTCGATATGCCTAAAGGCTTTTGCTACAAGTTTTTGAAACTGTCAAAATGTGTTTTGATACAAATCTTAGCCGTATCGAAACATGAGGAGGGTTGGTTTGCGTAGGTGACTGATCCTGCCATAATGTACTCCTACCTATAGCACCGGCAACCGAAGTTGAGCATACATAGGACGATCTTCATGCGCCGGGGGGAAAGAAAGGGCAGTAGATGATAAAGAAAATGGGCGCTGCATCCGGACGGACGAGCGAAATGGATGAGCGAAAGGTTGACCCCCCAACGGTTATTTCCCAATGGTCTTTTGAATTGTAGGCGTTTCAATACGGGACCAGGCGTTTCGATACAGCCTATGGTATTTTGATACGAGCTGCTGAATCAGACCCAACAACTAGTTCTGAAAAAGAACGTTTCGATACAGGCCTTCGCGTTTCGATACAACAAGCCCCAAAACAACATTTATGGTGGGAAATAAAGGCTCCAACAGCTCCAATACATCCCTAACGGCTAGTAATGGCTATGAACTCAAAGAGGAGTATAAAAAGGACCTCCAAGCATCTATGAAAGACTAATGCTTCAATTGTCAACAACTATATGATGATAAATTGTGTCTTAGGGCTTTAATTGTTCATCCTTTGTATAGACAACACTTGTGAGCCAAAATTGTCATATTTGCTCAAGTGTTTAGGTTTGGGTGAGAGCTTAAAGAGTGCAAACAAATACCTTGTGAGAGGAATTATAGTTTGCTTATTTTTCTTTCTCTTGTAAAAAATGTTTGGTTAATCTTTGGGTAGAAAGATTAACTGTATTTAAGGGTTTCCTCCTAATCCTAGAAAAAAGGACGAATCAATTTGTGAATTGGTTGAAAAATCCTTAGTGGGAGCTAAGGTAGTGGATATAGGTGCCTTTTCGAAGCCCGAACCACTATAAATTCATCGTGTCATTCAATTTTTGGCTTCCATAATCAATCACCAAAAAATCCAACTTCTCCACCACTTGGCAAGCATCAGTTGAAGGTGATCATCTAGCCTAACAATTGGTATCAGAGCGAGGCTCAATCGAGAAGATTTAACCTCCTATTGAGGTGATCCGAAAAACTTGATACATCTATTCTATCAACCGGTCAGATCGCGCAATCCATCGACAAAGCACTTTTCTTTAACGGGACCAACTATGCCTATTGGAAGACAAGAATGATGTTCTTCAACAAGGCCAAAGATTACAATCTTTGGGACATAGTTGAGGATGGTTCGTTCGTGCCACAACGAAGCAAGGCAGAATGGAGTGTGGATGATCGCAAGAAGATGGAGCTAAATTGCAAGGCTTTGCACATTCTCTTTTGTGCATTTAGCCTCAACATCTATGAGAAGATATCTTCTTGTAAATATGCCAATGACATATGAGACAAGCTTGAGGTCACATACGAGAGAACAAACGAAGTAAAGGGGACCAAGATCGGTCTTCTCAACTTAGAGTATGAGAACTTCAAGATGGACCCGAATGAAGACATCAAAAGGATGTTCGACCATTTCTCCACAATTGTTAATCAACTCAAAGGTCTTGAAAAGGACATTTCGAAAGACAAACTCGTTCAGAAGTTGATCTACTCACATCTCGATTCACAAGAGTCCAAAAAGACTGTAATTGTAGAAGCAAAGAACTTGAATGAGCTCAAGCTTGATGAGCTCGTTGGATCTTTTCTCACCCATGAGAGGATGTCTCAACCCTTGAAGAGAGAGAATGAGAAGAAGATCAAAAAGCAAGGCATTGATGTCAATGTCATTGCCCTTCCATCCTCCACATGCCAACACAAAAAATCTAGTGAGGAGGAAAGTGAAGATGAAGAGATGAACCATCTCTTCAAGAAGTTCACCCGGTTCATGAAGAGTGAGATGTCTAAATCCAAACATGAATCGAAGAAGAAGATGAAGGATTCTCACAAGAGCAACAAAAAGGGATCATCTTCAAAAAAGGCATATGTGGCTAAATTGAGTGATGAAGACTCTACCAATGAAGATGAAATAGCCCACCTATGCTTTATGGCCCTCAATGAGGGGGAGGTAGCTTCTAACTCATCTTATTCAAATTCTTATACTTTTGATGAGCTATAGGAAGCATATGACCAATTGGGTTCTGAGTTTAAAGCTTTTTTTCTGAAAAACAAGAAATTGATATCAAAGTTAGAAATCGAAAATGATTTGCTTTCTAACCAATTTGGAGTTTGAAGCAAAATTGATGGATTTTGAGCAAAAAATTTCAGATTTGCAAAATTTGCTTCAAACAACAGAAAAAGATCATCAAAAGGAAATTGATGATCTTAAGAATGAAAAAAGATTTGATTTCCAATGAACTTCAAAAGAAAAAACAATTTGGGAAAATCAAATTTTTACGTTAGACAATCTAGTGCCCTTAGATTATTAAACGATAAATGTTTTAGAAGTATTTGGGTTCCCAAAGGACTAAGTACTTCAACTAAAAAGGATGAAATTGAAAAATGGATTCCAAAGGGGACAAAATTATGTGCTACTAACGTTTATGGATCCAAAGCAATTTGGATACCATAAATTACATGATTGTCTTGTTTAGGTGTGATGGAGAGTGATCAACAAGTCCAAATTTGAAGGGGAGCTTCATACACACAAGAAGGAGAACACTTGAAGAAGGAAGGCTTCACATCCTCCCTTGAAGTTCAAGTGTTGGTATATTTCTAGTTGTTTTTGTTTTTGTTTCAATTAGATTTATTTTCTTTGACAACTAGATAATCATATTGTTGGACTAACAATATTTGATGCTTTGAGTAAGGGGGAGCCAATTTTAAAACCAAACCTTTTAATATAGTTAAAATTTTTAAACCTTTATTGTTATTCTTGAGCTTAATGTTTTTTAAATTCTTTTTGATATAACAAAAAGGGGGATAGTTGGTTTGAAAAATTGTATTTTCAAAATGAATAAGGGGAGCTTTAAATTCTTTGAAAATATAAAAATCTCTTGTTCAAATTTTTAATCTTAAAGGGGGAGAATCCTAAACAATTTTTCAAGTTGGTTTTATTATATCAAAAAGGGAGAGATTGTTGAGATATAGATTTTGATATAATAAATTGAAAAATGATTTGGACTAAATTGAAAAGAATTTAAAACATGCCTTAAGTCAAAACAACTTGAAAATAAGTTTGAGGAAGTTTGAAAAGGTTTTAAAGTGTTTTTGAAACGTTATTAAGTAGCCAAAACTGTAATTTTAATGTACCCATTTTGATACATGTGTGTCTGTTTCGATACGCCTAAAGGCTTTTGGTAGGAGTTTTTGAAACTGTCAAAATGTGTTTCGATACAGGCCTTAGCCGTATCGAAACAACAAGGGGTCATTTCGAAACAGCCTTTGGTGTTTCGATACGCCTACGTGGCAGACACCCTAAAAGTCAAAACCCCCAACTGTAACGCCCTGGTTTTGGGCCTAGATGTTTTAGGCAGCAGATCAAACCAGTCGAGAATGGTTCGAATTGCGTAAGGTGATTTTAGAAAATCAAGGATCGAGATAGGATAAAAAAATGGTAAAAATCTCTAAAATCCTCTAAAAATATATTTAAGAGGTTGGTCAAGTCAATTTTACAAAAAGGGTTTAGGAAAATGGACATTTTGAGTAGTGACCAAATTGTAAAGTTTCAAAATTGGGGAAAATGTGATTTTTAATGTGGAGGCCAAAATCTTAGAATCTTTAGGGGGCTTTAAGTCAATTTAATCTTTTCTCAATATGACATGTGGTTTAAAAGAGTTTTTAATTAAATGATTTTTAATTGGGTTTTATATTAAAATAATTAAAAGGTAGTTATTGGTTTTTCAATTACGTAACTACCAAAATCCTTTCTCATTTCAGCCAACAAAATTTCACTCATCTTTTTCAAGAATTCTTTCTCCCAAAAACTCTCTCAACTTTTCTTAAATCATTTTCAAGAAAACTCTCATAGTTCTTCAAGATTTCACTAAGGAAAACTTGTCATACATTGAGAGAAGCAAGGATTGGAGGTAAATCCCGTTCTCAACCTCTAATCTAAGTTCTTTATTGAAATTTTCAAGATATTTGGCTTCTATATACTATTTTTGATTGAGTTTTCAATATAGTTTTGATTTGAGATCAAAATCTTGTGAAATTGTGGATGAAATCTTGATTTTCGAACTTGATGAGTTGGGCTCTGTTTTGTATTGATTTTAATTGAGTTCTAAGTTGATTTATATGTTAAAATGATGTGTTGATATCATAGATCCCGAAATCCTTAAGATCCTTGAGTTTCTTGATAGTTTTAAGTGAGATTTTGGGGTGAAATGGTGGAATCTTGCTTGCTGGAGGTATAAGGATGAGTTAGGTTGCTTTTTAGATGTGTATTGATGTTGATAATGCTTTGGAAGTGATGTATGTTGGCTGGGCTTTGTTTAGGAAGCAATCGATTGAGTTTTCGGTTGCTTTGGATGGGTATTTTGGTGTAGTTTGAGTGGGCAACGAGTTTGTGAATTGTTGCTGGTGTTAGAATGCATTTTAATGCATTTAGATCTATGTTTTGATGATGTGAAAATAGGGGATCTTGATCCGGGAGCAAACAAGGTGATTTTGGAGACTCCAGAGGTGTAATTTCCGTGTTGGCGAATGAGGCTTCGCGTATCGGTGAGTGGAAATGCAATTTCCTGCTTTGTAACGCTTTGAGCGTGATCTTGGGAGCTTAGTGTAAGTTTGATACACTTAGCTAAGCTCAAGAGTAAGTAGTTCGGAAATCTCTCTTGGAAATGTGCTATGTTTTGATGAAAATGCACTTGACATGAATGTTGTTTTGTTACTGTTTTTAAGCATGTGTAAGCATGGTTTAATGCTGGATTTTAATGCCATTATGTTAAGGATGCACTAGGTAAGTGATCCTTGGTTTTCATGTGTTGAATGCATATGATGTTAAGCATGTTATGCTTGTGGAAATGGCACTGTGGTTATGCTTGTAAAACAGTGGATTATTGATGATAAATGATTATATTGGCAAGTGATGAAAATGGTTTTGGGGTACTTTAATTGGATATAGTTAGCCAGCTATAGGATTGGGTGCACCGTGAATAAAGTCTCCTTGGATGTCGAGGGGTTGTGATTGTGCCGTAATCTCCATCCAAGTACCCTAACGATTGAGGTTAAGATCACAACGGTGAATGGTTAGTCCCGTGTGTGAGTATTGTGTATGTGTCCCATACTCTCGTTAGTGGAATTATACAACTACCGATGAGTGATGTTGAGGGGTTGTGATTGTGCCATTAATCTCCATCACGAGTGTTGAGGGGTTGTGATTGTGCCATTAATCTCCACCTTGTGTAGTCCGGTAGATTGTATGAAGCGTGAGGGGCAACGCTTGTAATCTGTGTATCCGATTGTGTCTTGTGTTGAAATGGTTTATGGATTATCACTTGTGAGCCAATATAACATAAATGAATGATGTGAAGCAATGAGATGCTTGTATATGATGCAAGGATGCATGAGACATATGTGTATGATGCAAGAATGCATGTGATGCTTGTTAAAGCATGAGCAAAGGTTTATTTTCTGTTTTAAAATGATGCATATGAGCATGTGGTTAAAAAGTGTATTGAGGTCTTGAGAAGACATGTTTTATAAAACAGCATGATATGTAAAGTGTTGGTTTTTCAAAATATGAGACATGCATTGATGAATGTTGTTTAGCGACCCTCACTAAGCTTTGTGCTTACGCTATTTTGTTTCATCAATGCAGAAAACTAGGCTTTGAAGGCAGCAAGTAGGCAAGAGGAATCCAAGCTTTTTATCTTGCAAAGTATGTGGTTTTGCTTCGGTGTAATAAAAGGCAATGGGTGGGGTTTATGTTATTGCATGGTTGAGAATGTTTTCCCCTTGCTTTAGGCATGTTTGCTAGTTACTTTTGAGATGTAATTGGTCATCATGGTTTGATTTTGGAAGTGGGTGGTAGATTTGGCTTGTTATGATTTTTGTGGATTATGCAGTATGCCTTTAGAATTTATATTTGCATATTGGATACCATATCGCCGTTAATGCCTCAAAATGATGATTGATGATTTGTATCTATGATGTATGTTTGAAGTGGCATGTTTCGGGAATGATTCGAATGTGTAAAGCCATGCAAAACCACCAAAATCTGCTGTTGCAGGGCAAGGTGTATCCGAACGCCCTTGCCTGTTTCGAAACATAGGGCTGTAATGGCTAGGGGGTATCGAAACGGGCAGAGGCGTACCGAAACAGATTTGCTACTAGAGGAGGGTGTTTCGATACGGGTTTCGGAGCGCACCCGAGTATCGAAATGGTCAAACCTATTTCGAAACGACCGTATCAGTACAGGGTCGTCCGTATCGAAACACCTGACCGTTGGGTTTAAATTTTGAGATGTTTGAGTTTTTGTTTCTTACATTTTGGTCCCTAAATGTTGGATGCTTAATTCAATGAGTTTGGATGGTCCGTTTGAGCTGATTTTTGACATGATGACATGTTATATGAATAATTGAGGATTAGTAACTTTAAAATCATGAAAGTCTCTGTATTTTAGGAAATTTACAGTTTAGTCCTTAAAAGTCAAATGTATGCAATTGAACCCTCAATTGAACTCCGATCGCTGTGCCGTTTCTTTCTGAGTGTCTTGTTGAACACATACGATAATAATGTGCATCTAGATAAGATAAAAATAAAAAAGGGTCGTAAATAAAGGTTGACTTTTGGGTTGACTTTGGTTTTCCCCGTATAATCTTCGTAGTTCAGGTCAAACGTCTAGGCCGGGCTAAGGGGGTTACATTTGTTGGTATCAGAGCTAGGTTATGAAAGAATTGGGGATGTTGGTATGTGAAGTTGATATGTGTTGAAGTATGATGTTTGATAAGCATGCTATTGGTTGAATTTTGAACCTTATGATATGCTTGATTGATGTGAATTGAATGTGGAATGAATATGATTGTGTGATGATGATGTTATGTGGATATGTGCTGATTTTGGGATGATGAAAAGTATGTGAGCATTGTAACCCCCTTAGCCCGGCCTAGACGGTTGACCCGAACTACGAAGATTACACGGGGAAAACCAAAGTCAACCTTGATTAACGACCTTTTTTTCTTTTTAATCTTATCTAGATACATATTAACCCTATGTGAGCATGTATAAAACATATAGGTGAAAAGCACATCAATAGAACAACATGAGGGACTCAATTGCGCAAAATACAAATATTAGGGACCAAAATGTAAATTCTGCAAATTAGGAAGTCATAACTGATTTTAAGGTTACCAATATTTAATTAGTCATGATCCATGCTCCCCTGTCAAATTTTACTTAAATCGGACATCTCAAACTCATGTAATTGCAAATACAATTTTCGGGACTGAAACGTAAAGCTTGCAAACCTCAATACCATTCAAATCAGTGCCCAACGGTCACCTGTTTCGAAACTGTGTTGACCATTCTGAAACACGGGTTCGTTTCGAGACAAGTTCCGAAACAGGGCCTTCCAGTGGCCAAATCGTTTCGGAACGGCCTCTATCCGTTCCGATACACGAAGGCCATTACAGGCCCCCGTTTCGAAACGCTAGTGCCCGTTCCGATACAGTTTGCCCAGAAGCTGCAGATTTTGCTGGTTTTTCATACATTAAACCACTCAAACACATCCCAAAGACTTCCTAACCATGCCCACAAGTCATCATACATATAAAGTACATGTTTGCAACTTCAAAACACATCCATAGCATCAAACATGGAATTCCACTAGTCTATAGGCATGCATCCTAATATCCAAAACCAAACAACCAACAAAACACCAAATCAAACATCAAAAGGCCATTTAAAAATCCAAATCATCAAAGGCATCATGCCACAAACTAGGGAGTCCAAAACATCTCCCAAAACACATATTAGGTTCCCATTGCCAAAATATCAAAACTAATAGTGTTATGAAAACGTCACCATACATGAGCTTAGTTTCCCTTGGACTCTTAGCCTCCTTGCTGCCCTCAAACACTTCAATTATCTGCATTATTAGTTCAAGAGAGAGAGCGTAAGCACAATTGCTTAGTGAGGCATGCTCTAAAGAAAACAACACAATAATGCATTCTAGAAAACGCTTTCAACAAAGCCTACTAAACACATGCTCAACACATTTCATGCAACCTTGCATACTTTACAAGCATCTCATGCTTAATTAAAATCAACATGTCATATTGGCTTTCAAGTGATAATCCACAACCATTCATAACACAAAACACAATCGGATACGCAGATTACAAGCGTTATCCCATACGCTTCATACACACTACCGAACACATAAGGTGGAGTTTACCAGTACAATCACAACCCCTCAACACCCGTGATGGAGTTTAACGGTACAACCACAACCCATCAACATCACTCATCGGTAGTTGTATAATTTCATTAACGAGAACACGGGACCCATAACACAAGATCCACACACGGACTTCTAACCACCGTGTGATCTTACCTCTCTCGTTAGTGTACTTGGATGGAGTTTACGGTACAATTACAACCCCTCAACATCCAAGGCGACTTTATTCACGGTGCACCCAATCCTATAGCCGGCTAACTATATCCGATTCAAGTACTTTAAAACCATTACATCTCTTGCCAATATACATCATATAACATCAACAACTTACTGTTTTAAAGCATTAAACAAAGCCATTTAACCTCATGCATCACTATGCATCAAATCCACATTTACAACATGCCAAACCAAGGATCTCTTACCTTGAGCATCCTTCAACATATGGCTTTCAAAACCAGCATTAACCATGCTAAAACATGCTTTCAAAACAGAATTTAATCATGCAAATTATAGACAATGCATCAAACCACTTCATGGCTCATCAAAGAGAGTTTTCCCGAAAACTTACTCTTGAGCTTAGTTAAGTTGCTTAGACTTAAACTAAGCTCCCAAAACCTTCAAACATTTGTTTCAAAATTGGAAATCCAACTTCACTCACCAATTTCGTTTCGCAAGCTTGCCGAAACGCCGATCAAGCCTCCGAGTCAACTCCAAAGGTATCCGAAGATGTCTCCCCTGTTTTAAACACATCAAAGCAGAGGATTAATGCATCATCATGCATTGAAATCTTCATCCAACACTCTTAAACTCGCTGCTTTACCTAAAGCCAACATTTCGGCTACCAAACACAACCGAAATCACCTCCAAACTCTTCTAAACCTTAACCCAGCCAAGATCCATCGCTTCTAACCATTTCTAAACATCAATTAACATCCAAAATGAACCTAAACTCGTCCTTATACCTCCAGCTATAACAGAACACCAAGATCACCCCAAAAACCACCATTTTCATAAGCAAAAACTTAGGAAATTCAACCTATTCGGGATTACATTGATAAAACCTCATTTACACATCATTAGACATCCAAAATACATTTAAGAATCATCTCAAAACAGAGCCCAAACAATCACAACGAAATTCTTCAAGATTTCCTCCAAATCTTAAGTTTTAAGCCAAAATCAAGTTCATATCATTAAAACCATTTATAAAACTTAAATTAAGGATTGATAACTTGGGAATTTCAGTAAAGAACTGAGTATTTAGAGGAGAAGAACAACCTTACCTCTAAATGGTGATTTCTCCTTGATTTGAGCCAATTTTCTTGAAAATCCAATGAGCAAATCAAAAGGATTTGATGTAAGATGGATTAGGAACTTAGTGATGATTGAAATCTCATCAATTGGAGTGAAAATCAATGGAAAAGTTGCTGGAGGAAAGTTTTTGGATGATGGAATTTTGAGAGAAAAAAGAGATGAGAAAATTTTAGGAAAAGTTAGTTATGAAATTCTAAAAAGTGGTTTCCCTTTTTCATTTAATTAATTAAACATTAATTAAATCTCTTAAATTAAGGAAAAATCTGGAGAAATCATTTTTGGGTAAATTAGCTCCTTAAAGATTCAAAGTTTCAATCCTTACAAAACAGTCACCACTGAACTTTTCAAAAATCGCATTTTAGTCTCTATTCCAAAATGTTGTATTTCCAAACCTTATTTTGTAAAATTGATTTCATAACTCTCTTATATATATTAAAATATGATTTTTAGATATTTTTCCATATTTTTAAAGCATCCCGAACTAGACTTTCCCTAAAACTTCCTTTTATATTCGAACCGAAAATCAAACCGGTCCGGTTCAGACCCTAAATTTCTAAGCCCAAAATTGGGGTGTTACAACTCTCCCCCCCTTAAGAAATTTCGTCCTCGAAATTTACCTAGAGGAAAGAGGTACGGAAACTGCTTCTTCATATCATCCTTTCTTTCTCACGTGGCTTTCTCAACACCACGATGCTTCCACAACACCTTAACCAATTCAATGGTCTTGCCTCGAAGAACTTTATTGTCCGAATCCAGAATTTCAACCGGCTCCTCATCATAGGTCAAGTCTGGATTTAACTCCACTTCCTCCACGGGCATAACATGCGAAGGATCCGATCTATACCTTCGAAGCATAGAGACATGAAACACATCATGAATCTTTTCCAACTCTTGCGGTAACCTCAGCTTGTACGCAACAGGACCCACACGTTCAATCACCTCGTATGGTCCAATGTACCTAGGGCTCAACTTACCCTTCCGGCCAAACCTCATCATTTTTTTCCAAGGCGAAACCTTCAAAAACACTCGGTCACCTACCGCAAACTCAATCTCCTTACGCTTCAAATCTGCGTAAGACTTCTGTCGATCAGAAGCTGCCTTCAATCGCTCACAAATGAGCTTCACCTTCTCGGTGGTTCCTTTCAACAAAGCTGGCATCGAAACCAACTTCTGACCTGTTTCAGCCCAACAAAGAGGAGTTTGCACTTCCTCCCGTACAAAGCTTGATAAGGTGCCATTTGAATACTTGCCTGGTAGCTATTGTTATAAGAAAACTCCACCAAAGGCAAATGCTTCTCCCAAGAGCCTTGGAACTCAATCACACAACACCTCAACATATCTTCCAGCACTTGGATAACTCGCTCAGGCTGCCCATCCGACTGTGGATGATAAGAAGTACTAAAATTCAGCCGTGTACCCAAAGCTTGATGCAAACATTCCCAGAAGCACAATGTAAACCTCAGATCTCTATCCGAAACAATAGACTTTGGCGCACCATGCAGCCGCACAATCTCAGCAATGTATAGCTCTGCAAGCTTATCCAAGGTATACGTAGTATGCACAGGTAAGATATGAGCACACTTCGTAAGGCGATCCACAATCACCCACACCGAATTCTTCTTCGATGGCGACAAAGGCAAACCAGACACAAAGTCCATGGTAATCCTTTCCCACTTCCACTCAGGAATCCT
This sequence comes from Hibiscus tridactylites, assembly GCA_958450335.1. Classification (NCBI taxonomy): domain Eukaryota; kingdom Viridiplantae; phylum Streptophyta; class Magnoliopsida; order Malvales; family Malvaceae; genus Hibiscus; species Hibiscus tridactylites. Next base: position 76,575,799 of record OY288279.1, read on the forward strand.
CAACGGTTGCAACAACCCAGAAGGAAACTGATGCTCAGCCTTAACTCGCTAACAAACCATGCACTTACTCACATACTTCGCAACATCTTTCTTTAATCTCACCCAATAGTACTCATCTTTAAGATCACGATACATCTTTGTACTACTAGGGTGTATAGAAAAAGGACTACTATGAGCTTCAGTCAAAATAGTACGCCTCAACTCAGCATCATTTGGCACTACTATTCGACTCCCAAAACATAGAACTCCATTATCATTAAAACAAAAATCCGATGGTCTATCCTCAGCAATATCCTGAACATGTGGCACCAAGGAATCATCCAACAGACGCTTATCCTTTATCAACTGCACCAAGGATGGTTTCACTTGCAATTCAGCCACAAGACCTCCATCTCGCGAAATACTTAAGCTGGCAAACATAGCCCTCAACTCCACTGCCACCTTTCTACTCAAGGCATCCACTACAACATTAGCTTTTCTCGGATGGTACTCGATCGTCAGATCATAATCTTTAAGCAACTCCACCCAACGTCGTTGCCTAAGATTCAACTCTTTTTGAGACATCAAATACTTCAAACTTTTGTGATCCGTATACACACACTTCTCACCATACAAGTAATGTCTCCAAATTTTCAAAGCAAAAACCACCGCAGCTAACTCAATATCATGTGTAGGATAATTGCGCTCATGCACCTTCAACTGGCGCGATGCATAAGCCACCACCTTACCCTCTTGCATCAACACACACCCCAAACCAACATAGGATGCGTCGCTGTACACTACAAACTCTTTTCCTGATTCAGGTTGAACCAATATAGGAGCTTGCGTCAAAGCTGCCTTAAGCTTCTCATAAGCCTGCTGTCTTGCCTCTGTCCACTCAAACTTGACATCCTTCTGCAACAACTTCGTCAAAGGTGCAGCAATCTTTGAAAATCCATCCACAAACCTCCGGTAGTATCCTGCTAACCCAAGGAAACTACGGACGTCATGAACAGACTTAGGAGGCTTCCAATTCATCACCGCCTCAACCTTCTGAGGATCAACACGAATCCCCTCAGCAGAAACCATATGACCAAGGAAAACAACTTCCCTAAGCCAGAATTCACATTTGCTCAGCTTAGCATAAAGTTGATTCTCCAACAAAGCTTGCAACACAACCCTCAAATGCCCCTCATGCTCTTCCTCAGTATGAGAGTACACAAGGATATCATCAATAAACACCTCAACAAACTTGTCCAAATATTCATGGAACACTCTATTCATCATGTCCATAAAAGCTACATGAGCATTCATCAAGCCAAACGACATCACAAGGAACTCATAATGCCCATACCTTGTCCTAATGGCTGTTTTTGGCACATCCACATCCTTCACCTTGAGCTGGTAATAACCTGACCTTAAGTCAATCTTAGAGAACACAGTCGCTCCCCGAAACTGATCAAACATATCATCAATCCTCGGCAAAGGATACCGATTTTTGATAGTCAACTTATTCAGCTGACAGTAATCGATGCACATTCTCATAGTGCCATCTTTCTTCTTCACAAATAAGACCGGTGCATCCCAAGGTGACACACTTAGCCGAATGAAACCACGATCAAGCAACTCCTGAAGTTGCGTCTTCAGCTCCTTCAACTCTTTAGGTGCCATTCGGTAAGGAGTAATGGACACTGGAGTTGTGTTTTCATACAGCTCAATTCCAAACTCCTCCTCTCAACTAGGAGGCAATCCAGGTAACTCCTCCGGAAACACACCAGGAAACTCCCGCACAGTCCTGATATCTTGCACTCGCAACTCCTTAGAGCTAGGATTCATCACAAAGGCCAGATAAGCCTCACAACCTTGCCTCAGCATTCGGCTTGCTTCCAATGAAGACACCACATTGGCAAGAAACTTCACATTCTCACCAACCACCACTACCTCATAATCATCCACAAGTTTCAACGAAACCCGCTTGTTCTCAAAATCCACCACAGCTCGATGTTCAACAAGCCAATCCATTCCAAGGATCACATCAAAACCATAGAATGGCAATTCCATGATATCAACAAGAAAAACATGGTTTTGCACTACCAAAGGACATCTTCTATACAACTTCCGTGTCACAACGGTCTCACCAAAGGAACTAGTCACACGCATACCAACGTCCAAAGACTCAACAGGTAAACCAAGCAATTGAGCATGTTCACGCAATATGTATGAGTGTGTAGATCCAGAATCAATCAAGGAAAGTAATGACAAGGATTGCAAAGTAAAGGTACCTGCGATCACATCCGTATCATTTCTCCCCTCTTGCTGAGCATACACTCGAGCCTGGCCACCACCCTCAGGTTGGACAGCCACCACATGCGCTACATTTCTTCCACCATCTTCTCTGCGCTGGAAGTTACCACGCCCACGACCTCTCTGTGGTGCAACAACCCCAGGAGCACGTCCCTGACCACAACCGGCCAACAAAGGACACTCCCTCCTCACGTGGTCTGCCGAACCACAATTCCAGCACGAATTATCGGTCACTGCAACAGGAGCTTGAACCTCCCTTGCTGCTCGAGAACAATCTCGCCTCAGATGGCCACGCGATCCACACGTCCAACACGTGTTCTGATCAGCTCTCATCCTGTCTCCCTGAACTGGCGCACCATGCCCTGCATTACCACGCCTAGTAGAAGACTGATACCTCTTATCTCATCCTCTCTTGTTCCGTCCACCACCGGAACTATACTCAACAACTCTTTTCCCCGAGCCAGAACAAACACCTCTGGAAGACAGACCCAAATTCTGCTCAATGTCCTTCGCTCTACTCACCAGCACATCAAAATCTGTATACTCAGCAGCAAGCATAAAGGTCTTCACATCCGGAATCAAACCATATCGGAAGCGTTCACACCTCTCTCATTCATCAGGGATAAGCTCAGGTGCATATTAACTAAGACGGACAAACTGGATCTCATACTCAGCCACCGTCATGCTTCCTTGCACAAGAGACATGAATTCTCTTTTCTTCTCGTCTAGGTATCGCACACCTAGATACTTCCGCTTGAGCGCGTTCAGAAAGAATGTCTAAGTCACATTAACTTCCTCCATTCCGGAGATAGTGGTCGTCCACCAAGTATACGCATCATCATGTAACAGCGATACTACACAACCTAACTTCTGCACATCGTTGCAGTTCATTTATCCCAATATCCTCTTGGTGCTTTCCAACCAAGATTCAGAACCTTCAGGAGATAAACCTCTGAACTCAGTCCCTCCCAGACTGCGAAGACGTTCCAAAGGTAATCTCACGTTAGCATCACCCTGATGCACAGCTCCATGAGCTCCAGCTACTGCTGCCTGAAAGGCTTCAGCAATAGCCTGTATCAATACAGTCATGTCAGGAGCAGCTTGCCCCTGCACACCATCAGGTCCAGCAACCCTAGCACCAGCACCAACGCCAACATTTTCACCTCTAGCACCACCACAGCCGGGTGGTCCACCACCAGGGGGAGGAGGTATATCCACAACATTCTCAACGTTTTCCTCATTCTCATTCTGAGCCATAGCTCTCGTATTCATCCTCATCTCTCTACGAGGCCCCATTTACAAGAAAAATAATGCACTGACACAATGCAATAAACATAATTAGGCTCAACAAGGTAAGTAATCCAAGTACTCAAGCTCAATTTCCAAAAACAATTCCTTTCATTAGTTTTGATATGGCAATGGGTTCCTCAAACATGCTTCAACATAGCATAGCATCACAACTGCAACATACTTTACAATTCATACAACTTACTTTCACCCAATAGGCATATCATGCAAATACACATACATCACCCACATAACCATTCCCATTTACACGAGAGCTCAGCTCTGATACCACCAAATGTAACCCCCTTAGCCCGGCCTAGACGATTGACCCGAACTACGAAGATTACACGGGGAAAACCAAAGTCAACCCGAAAGTCAACCTTGATTAACAACCTTTTTTTCTTTTTAGTCTTATCTAGATACATATTAACCCTATGTGAGCATGCATAAAACATATAGGTGAAAAGCACATCAATCGAACAACATGAGGGACTCAATTGTGCAAAATACAAATATCAGGGACCAAAATGTAAATTCTGGAAATTAGGAGGTCATAACTGATTTTAAGGTTACCATTATTTAATTAGTCATGTTTATGCTCCCCTGTATAATTTCACTTAAATCAAACATCTCAAACTCTTGTAATTGCAAATACAATTTTCGGGACTGAAACGTAAAGCTTGCAAACCTCAATACCATTCAAATCAGTGCCCAACGGTCACCTGTTTCGGAACGGTGTTGACCGTTCCGAAACACGAGTTTTTTCGAGACAAGTTCCGAAACAGGGCCTTCCAGTGGCCAAATCGTTTCGGAACGACCTCTATCCGTTCCGATACACGAAGGCCATTACAGGCCCCCGTTTCGAAACGCTAGTGCCCGTTCCGATACGGTTTGCCCAGAAGCTGCAGATTTTGCCAGTTTTTCATACATTAAACCACTCAAACACATCCCAAAGACTTCTTAACCATGACCACAAGTCATCATACATATAAAGTACATGTTTGCAACTTCAAAACACATTCATAGCATCAAACATGGAATTCCACTAGCCTATAGGCATGCATCCTAATATCCAAAACCAAACAACCAACAAAACACCAAATCAAACATCAAAAGGCCATTTACAAATCCAAATCATCAAAAACATCATACCACAAACTAGGGAGTCCAAAACATCTCCCAAAACACATCTTAGGTTCCCATTGCCAAAATATCAAAAACTAATAGTGTTATGAAAACGTCACCATACATGAGCTTAGTTTCTCTTGGACTCTTAGCCTCCTTGCTGCCCTCAAACACTTCAATTATCTGCATTATTGGTTCAAGAGAGAGAGTGTAAGCACAATTTCTTAGTCAGGCATGCTCTAAAGAAAACAACACATTAATGCATTCTAGAAACCGCTTTCAACAAAGCCTACTAAACACATGCTCAACGCATTTCATGCAACCTTGCATACTTTACAAGCATCTCATGCTTAATTAAAATCAACATGTCATATTGGCTTTCAAGTGATAAACCACAACCATTCATAACACAAAACACAATCGGATGCGCGGATTACAAGCGTTGTCCCATACGCTTCATACACACTACCGAACACACAAGGTGGAGTTTACCGGTACAATCACAACCCCTCAACACCCGTGATGGAGTTTAACGGTACAATCACAACCCCTCAACATCACTCATCGGTAGTTGTATAATTTCGCTAACGAGAACACGGGACCCATAACACAAGATCCACACACGGACTTTTAACCACCGTGTGATCTTACCTCTCTCGTTAGTGTACTTGGATGGAGTTTACGATACAATTACAACCCCTCAACATCCAAGGCAACTTTATTCACGGTGCACCCAATCCTATAGTCGGCTAACTATATCCGATTCAAGTACTTTAAAACCATTACATCACTTGCCAATATACATCATATAACATCAACAACTCACTGTTTTAAAGCATTAAACGAATCCATTTAACCTCATGCATCACTATGCATCAAATCTACATTTACAACATGCCAAACCAAGGATCTCTTACCTTGAGCATCCTTCAACATATGGCTTTCAAAACCAGCATTAACCATGCTAAAACATGCTTTCAAAACAGAATTTAATCATGCAAATTATAGACAATGCATCAAACCACTTCATGGCTCATCCAAGAGAGTTTTCCCGAAAAGTTACTCTTGAGCTTAGTTAAGCTGCTTAGACTTAAACTAAGCTCCCAAAACCTCCAAACATTTGTTTCAAAACTGGAAATCCAACTTTACTCACCAATTCTGTTTCGCAAGCTTGCCGAAACGCCGATCAAGCCTTCGGATCAACTCCAAAGGTATCCGAAGATATCTCCCCTGTTTTAAACACATCAAAGCAGAGGATTAATGCATCATCATGCATTGAAATCTTCAGCCAACACTCTTAAACTCGCTTCTCTACCTAAAGCCAACATTTCGGCTACCAAACACAACCGAAATCACCTCCAAACTCTTCCATACCTTAACCCATCCAAGATTCATCGCTTCTAACCATTTCTAAACATCAATTAACATCTAAAATGAACCTAAACTCGTCCTTATACCTCCAGCTATAACAGAACACCAAGATCACCCTAAAAACCACCATTTTCATTAGCAAAAACTTAGGAATTTCAACCTATTCGGGATTGCATTGATAAAACCTCATTTACACATCATTAGACATCCAAAATACATTTAAGAATCATCTCAAAACAAAGCCCAAACAATCACAACGAAATTCTTCCAGATTTCCTCCAAATCTTGAGTTTTAAGCCAAAATCAAGTTCATATCATTAAAACCATTTATAAAACTTAAATTAAGGATTGATAACTTGAGAATTTCAGTAAAGAACTGAGTATTTAGAGGAGAAGAACAACTTTACCTCTAAATGGTGATTTCTCCTTGATTTGAGCCAATTTTCTTGAAAATCCAATGAGCAGATCAAAAGGATTTGATGTAAGATGGATTAGGAACTTAGTGATGATTGAAATCTCATCAATTGGAGTGAAAATCAATGGACAAGTTGCTGGAGGAAAGTGTTGTATTTCCAAACCTTATTTTGTAAAATTGATTTCACCACTCTCTTATATATATATTAAAATAGGATTTTTAGATATTTTTCCATATTTTGAAAGCATCTCGAACTAGACTTTCCCTAAAACTTCCTTTTATATTCGAACCGAAAATAAGACCAGTCCGGTTCAGACCCTAAACTTCTAAGCCCAAAATTGGGGTGTTACAAGCATGATGTTTCATGTGTGCTATGCTCTGTGGAGAAAATTGGGTGCCCATTGCCTTATTACACTAATCAAATGTTTTGTAAACTTGGATTCTTGCTTGCAGCTGGCCTAAATGGTTTGACTTGTTTTGTTGTTATGTCTTGTTAAATAGCAATATGGGTCCAAGAAAAGAGTTAAGATCGAGTACGATAGTACATGTGGCTAAGCAGGGTAACTAGGCTGAGCAAGGGGCTGATGTCCCTCCTGGTGGAGACCTACCTCCTCTTCCACCACCTGAAGGTGGGGAGCAAGTGCAACAAGGACAAGCTGGTCCTGGTTTGGGTTATTTGGCGCCTCTAGTTCAGGCAATCGCTGGAATGTTTCGGGCTTCTATTGCTGGAGCGCATGTGCAGTCCCCTGCAGCTGGGCAGGTGGGCTTACCTTTGGAGAGGTTAAGGAGCTTGGGAGCTGTAGAGTTCTTTGGTATGTCTCCGGAGGCGTCTGAGACCCGGTTATCGAGTACAATCCACATTATGGATCAGATGGGTTGTAATGATGTGCACAAGCTGGGATGCACAGTTTCTTTGCTACAAGGTGATGCTTACAGCTGGTGGACGACTACCACAGCTGGTATGGAACCCAATGAAGTTGATTGAGAGTTCTTCAGAGGTGCCTTCAAGAGAATGTATCTTGGGGTGAGATACTTAGATGAAAAGAAACGTGAGTTTATGTCGCTTGTTTAGGGCAACCTATATGTGGCTGAGTACGAGGTTCAGTTCGTACGCTTGAGCTAGTATGCTCCTAAGTTGGTACCTAGTGAGAGGCATCGATGTGATCGCTTCCGGTACGATTTGGTACAGGAAGTTAAGATGTACATGCTAGCTGCAGATTACACTGATTTTGACGTGCTTGTTTGTCGGGCAAAGGACATCGAGCAGAATCTGGGTTTGTCATCTAGAGGAGTTGGTTCTAGCTTTGGGAAGAGAGCCGCTGAGTATAGTTCCGGTGGTGGACGGAACAAAATAGGTCGTGATAGAAGACATCAGCCTGAGGGAAGGCGTGGTGTTCCGGGTCGAGGTGGTCAGGCTCAAGGAGGTCGTGTGAGATCTGAGCAGCATACATGCTGGACATGTGGGTCGAGGGACCATTTGAGGCGAGATTGTCCTCGAGCAGCTAGAGAGGTTCAGGCTCCTATTGTGGTGATAGGAAAATCTTGTTGGAATTGTGGTTCGGCTGACCACGTGAGGAGGGAGTGTCCTTTGTTGGCTGGTGGTGGCCAAGGACGTGCTCCTGTGATAGCTGCACCTCAGCGAGGCCGTGGGCGTGGCCGTGGAAATTTTCAGAGGAGAGATGAAGGGCAGCGAGGTATCGCTCATGTTGTGGTCGTTCGACCTGAGGAAGGTGGACCTGCGAGGGTATATGCTCAGCGCGAGGAGCGCAACAATACCGATGTCATCGTAGGTACCTTTGCTCTTCAGTCTTTATCTTTGCTGACTTTAATTGATTCTGGATCCACGCATTCTTATATCTTGAGTGAGCATGTGCATTTTCTTGATATACCTATTGAGATGCTTGAAATAGGAATGCAAATGACTAGTTCTTTTGGTGAGACTGTAGTCACTATAATGTTATATAGGAGATGCCCTTTGTCTGTGCAAGGTCATGTTTTTCTTGTGGATTTGATGGAATTGCCTTTCTACGGATTTGATGTAATCTTTGGTATGGATTGATTGACGGAGCATAGGGCAGTGGTTGACTTTAATGTTAAGCGAGTCACCTTAAAGTTGGTCGATGATTATGAGGTTGTAGTAGTAGGCGAGAATGTGAAATTCTTGTCGAATGTGATTTCAGCTTTGGAAGAAAACCGTATGATGAGGTTGGGCTGTGAGGCTTATCTTGCCTATGTGATGAATCCTGACACCAAGGATGTACGTGTGCAGGATATTCGAACTGTTCGCGATTTTCCGGGTGTCTTTTCGAAAGAATTGCCTGGGTTGCCACCAAACAGAGAAGTTGAGTTTAGTATAGAGTTGTATGAGAACACAACTCTAGTGTCCATTGCTCCTTATCGCATGGCACCCAAAGAGCTAAAAGAGTTGAAAACACAATTGCAGGAGTTGTTGGATCGAGGTTTCATTCGGCCGAGTGTGTCACCTTGGGGTGCACCGGTCTTGTTTGTGAAGAAGAAAGATGGGACGATTAGAATGTGTATAGATTATCGGCAACTGAACAAGTTGACGATTAAGAACAAGTATCCCTTGCCTAGAATTGATGATCTCTTTGATCAGTTCCGGGGAGCCTCAGTGTTTTCTAAGATAGACTTGAGATCAGGATACTATCAGTTGAAGGTGAAGGATGTGGACGTACCTAAAACGACTTTTCGGATGAGGTATGGACATTATGAATTTTTGGTGATGCCGTTTGGTTTGACCAATGCGCCTGCTGCTTTCATGGACATGATGAATCGTGTATTCCATGAATTCTTGGATCAATTTGTGGTGGTGTTCATCGATGATATCCTTGTGTATTCACGTATCGAAGAGGATCATGATAGGCACTTGAGAATTGTTTTGCAAGCATTGTTGGAGAATCAGTTGTATGCCAACCTGGGTAAGTGTGAGTTTTGGCTTAGGGAGGTTGTCTTCCTTGGACATGTTGTATCGGCTGAGGGTATCCACGTTGATCTGCACAAGGTAGAAGCTGTGATGAGTTGGAAAGTTCCTATGTCAGTGACGAAGGTACGGAGTTTCCTTGGATTAGCTGGGTATTACCGGCGATTCGTGGAGGGTTTTTCAAAGATAGCTGCCCCGTTAACCAAGTTGCTGCAAAAGAATGTTCACTTTGAGTGGACGGATGCGAGGCAACAAGCTTTTGAGAAGCTGAAAGAAGCTTTGATGCAAGCTCCTGTTCTGATTCAACCTGAGTCTGGTAAGAAGTTTGTGGTCTATAGTGATGTGTCCATTGTTGGTTTGGGCTGCGTTTTGATGCAGGAGGGTAATGTAGTGGCATATGCATCTAGGTAGTTGAAGGTGCATAAGCGCAACTACCCTACTCATGATCTTGACCTTGCGGCTGTGGTGTTTGCCTTGAAAATTTGGAGGCATTACTTGTTGTTGAGTGTGTAAAAGTTCTATTATTTACACCCTTTTTAACCCATATTTCTGCTGCATTCAAGAATCATTGCATTGCATTTAGGTTAGTTTTCAGTCAAACATCACAAATGGATTAAAGGCACGGATTCTACTAAAAGATGGCTATTTTTGCAGGTATCTGCCATAGTAGACGTTGAAGGCAGGCGCAGGGCAGAGAAGCAGGAGAGCTGAACTGGACAAGCAGACGAAGAAGACGAAGCTGCCATGGACCTGTCGTGACAGCATGGTGACAGCAGACTTATGAAGAGGAAAAGCAAAGTGGACCTCGATAGATAGAGAAAAATCTGCTCGTCTGTCGTGTGAAAGCCACATATTTTTCCAAGCCCGGGATCAAAAGATATGTCAAGCCAAAGCTCAAGGAGAGGAAATTCCTAGAAACAAGGATGCGGCTGGAAAGTAGGAGTCTTTAGAGATTTAGTCTTTATTAGAATCTTACTTTTAATTAAAGTTGTAATCCTTGTTACCTTAAAAGACTTGAGCCCAAAGCTTATATAAGGGCATAGATTTAACCTAGGAGGCACAATCGAATACCCCATAACCGAAACCTAAAACCCCTGTCGTCCACCCGTCACCGACATGTTCTAAATTCCCCCTAGGGCTACGGGTTGTTTTGTAAAGTAGTTGCAAAGGTTGTTTTGTTTTAGGATTTTTTTTAGTTCAATAAAATAAACTTCAAGTTCTCTTATTTTGGTTTTAACATCTTGCAAGAGCATCGGGAGAGCATTGTGAGGTTATCCATTTACTTAGCATCGGGAGAGTTAAGTATACGAAAGAAATAAGAGCGAGTTCTCTAGTTTATAGTTGAACTATCTTGTGCCTAGGGATAGGGCAAGGTTAAGTGGCTAAGGAAGAATTCATACACATCGGTGTTCATCCTTCGATTCACGCCGGGAGGTATCATCAAAGACGTGATCATCGACAGACTTGGACCTAGGGATAGGCCAAGGCAGATCTGGGATTCTTGCCAAGCTTGAAGTACGAAGTTGGTGTTCGCTGCCGCGACATCTAACGGACAGCCGCCGCGACAGGTGCTGCCGGCGACGGGAGCGACGACAGAACTAGAGTTCCTAAACAATTCAATACTTGCACTACCGAGCAATTCAATACCAGCCCATTTTCTCTATCTTGATAACTCAATCTTTTATTTACGTTTTTCTTATTATTCTCGTAACAATCTTCTAAACTATTTCTTTTACTTCGTGCAGTAAACTAAGGTGAAGTCATTAGCCCAATCCCTGTGGAGACGATATCCGATACTTCGTATCACTTTACTACTTGCGTCGTGTACACTTGCACTACAATTGCGATAGACTCTTTTACACGCAACAAGTTTTTGGCGCCGTTGCCGGGGATTGGCAACATAACTACACCTTTCTTTTCTTGCACTTTTTGTTTTTATTTTCGTTTTTGTTTTTATTTTTCTTTTCTTTAATTTTTCTTTTGTTCTTTCAACTCTCGCTTTTCACGAGGTTTTCTTGTTTATGCGCAGATCGAAAAGAGGCGAAGATCCTGAGTATAAATTAGATCCGGAGATCGAACGTTCCTTCAATCTCAAGAAACAACTTCGCCAACTTTTAGACCGGAACGAGTACCTTGAGGAACAGCTAGAGCAGATGGCCCATAACCAGCCCGCTGGTGGAGATATACCGCCTGTCGGCGACCCGCCTGGGGCAGATGGACGACGGTCATGTCGTGACTACATGCTGAACGATCATGTAGAGCTGGAGACCACGCTGCCGGATATTGATGTTGACAACTTCGAACTTAAGCCTGTCATGTTTAGTATGATCAACAACGCCGGGCAGTTTAGTGGTTCTGCGACAGAAGATGCTAGGGAGCATCTCAAAACGTTTCAGGAGATCTGTGGTTCGTTTAGACTACCAGGAGTTAGTCCGGAGATACTGAGGCTTCGGTTATTCCCCCATTCATTGAGGGACAGAGCTAAAACTTGGTGGAATAAACTTACACCGGGTTCCATTATGACTTGGGCAGATCTAACTCGTGAATTTTTATCTCGTTTTAATCCTTCACATTTATCTGAGCGATTACGTAACGAAATTGCTACTTTTCAACAGGAAGACGACGAGCCGATGCACGAGGCTTGGGACAGATTTACTACTCTTCTTCGGAACTGCCCAATGCATGGATTCCCCGTCTGGAATCAGGTAACTAAGTTCTATAATGCTGCTAACTTATAAACTCGCATTCGGATTGATTCTGCAGCAAATGGATTATTATTGGATAAAGATCCGGACGAGGCGTTGCAAGTTCTGAAAAACCTGGCCAAAAATGAGGAGCAGTTTCCGACAGCTAGAAGAGGGGGTAAACGGGTACTTGCTGTCAAGGACTATGAGGCCGACAGCACTTTGAAATCACAGGTAGCATTCCTTACTAAAGCAATGAAACACTTATTAAATGAAGATGAATTACGAGGATTTGTTGTCGAGGAAGTTTGTGCTATCTGTGAGGGAAATCATAGTAGGGATGAGTGCCCAATAAATATAGAAGAGGGAAAATATGTTGGAAATTACAAGCCGAATTATAACTCCAACAACTATAATCCCAATTGGAGGAAAGATCCCAAATTTTCCTGGAGTAACCCTAACAATGCCCTGAATCCGCAAGCTTATAATCAGAATCAGGGAGGTCCTAGATTGTTGACGAGACAGCAGCTGCCGCCGCAACAGCCGCAGCAGCAACAACAGCCACCACCTGCCACGAGTAGTGTATTGGAACAGACTCTGGCCACCTTTATGTCTCAGACCAGTACGTATATGGAGAATATAAATCAGTTTGTCAAGAAGACGGAAAATTTTATAGATAAAACCGAGATGACAAATCATGAGGCTACGTTGAAATCCCTAGAGACACAAATGGGTCAGGTGTCGCAACATATTAAACCAAGGCAGAATGGAGGATTTCCTAGCAATACTGAAAATGCTAGACCGCCCCCACATGAGCAATGTAAGGCGATTACTACTAGGAGTGGGAAAAAGCTACCAGGGCCAGAAAAAGAAGCTGAAACAGAAAAGGAACCTGCCTTGGATAAACCTGCCGAGGAAGCTGCCCCGACAGGTGATAAACAGACTGCTGCCGATGAGCCTGTCACGACAGTAGAAGCGACAGAGGAGAAAAAAGATGATTATCGTCCTCAGATTCGCATGCAGTGGGAAGGGCGCATTGCTGATTATCGTCCCCCACCACCCTTTCCTCAACGGATACATCAAGCTAAGCCTGAATCTCAACTTAAAAAGATTTATGATATTTTTAAACAGGTTCATATTAATATTCCGTTGTTAGATGCTGTTAGGGAGATGCCCGGTTATGCTAAATTTCTCAAGGATGTTATGTCGAAAAAATCTAAACTTGGGGAATTTGAAACGGTAAGGATGCAAGAAGGTTGCATGAGTATTCTTCATCGGCAGCCACCCCAGAAAAAGAAGGATCCGGGGAGCTTCATCATACCTTGCGTAATCGGCGACAAATTTGTCGGTAAGGCACTTTGTGATCTTGGTGCCAGTGTTAATCTAATGCCCAAATCTGTTTTTCAGAAACTAGGTATTGGCAAGGCGCGGCCCACGACAGTTACCTTACAGCTAGTCGACCGCTCTTACGTTCACCCCGAGGGAAAAATTGAAGATATTTTGGTAAGAGTGGATAAACTTGTTTTTCCTGCTGACTTTCTTATTTTGGATTGTGAGGCAGACGAAAACGCACCAGTCATCCTAGGGCGACCCTTCTTAGCCACGGGAAGATCATTGATTGATGTGGAGAAAGGAGAACTCACCATGCGCGTAAACGATCAAGAGATTAAGTTGAATGTTCTCCAAGCAATGAAACATGCTGATGTGGATGAGGAATGCAAGGCCATCATTGAGGTGACCTTTGATCAACCCTGCATCCGGTCGGGCTGCCGTGATATAAAATTTGGTCACTGCTGCGACAGCCACTTACAGGCCTGTCACGACAGCGATGACGATAGCCACGACGACAGCACCGACGACAGTGACTCCTCTGAATCTGATACATCTGATACTGAAGGTCAGGAGGAGGTAAACTGGTTAGGCAATCGTCCAGGTAAGTTATTCGAACCTTTAAACTATACTTCGGATAACCATTTAATCCAAAAGCCTTCTACTGTTGAACCACCTGCCTTAGAACTTAAGCCCCTGCCAGGGCAGCTTAAATATGCTTATCTTGGTTGTAATGATACACTGCCCGTAATCATCTCTGCTAAGCTGCCGCAGGAACAGGAACGGCAGCTGATCGACATGTTAAGGCAGCACAAAAAGGCGATTGGATGGACGATAGCAGACATTCAGGGCATTAGTCCGGCAATATGCATGCATAAAATCCTCCTAGAGGAAGATCATAAGCCGACTATTGATGCCCAAAGGCGGCTAAACCTTGCGATGAAGGAGGTAGTGCGTAAAGAGATAATCAAATGGTTAGATGCTGGTATTATTTACGCCATCTCCGACAGCAAATGGGTAAGCCCGGTGCAATGTGTTCCCAAGAAAGGAGGAATGACCGTGATAACCACCGAAAACAATGAGTTAATCCCAACCAAGACTGTGACCGGTTGGAGGGTTTGTATGGACTATCGGAAGCTTAACAAAGCTACCCGAAAAGACCACTTTCCTTTACCCTTTATTGATCAAATGCTTGATAGATTAGCGGGTAAACCTTACTATTGTTTTCTTGATGGTTACTCAGGTTATAACCAAATTGCTATTGCACCGGAGGATCAAGAAAAGACGACTTTCACATGCCCCTACGGAACATACGCATTTAGGAGGATGTCGTTCGGCCTCTGTAACGCACCTGCCACCTTCCAAAGGTGCATGATGGCTATATTCTCCGACATGGTAGAGGACTTCCTTGAGATTTTCATGGATGATTTTTCCGTCTTTGGAGACGACTTTGAGAGCTGCCTCGGCAACCTTCAAAAGGTACTTGAAAGATGTGAAAAAGCCAACCTTGTGTTGAATTGGGAAAAATGCCATTTTATGGTGGACGAAGGGATAGTCCTTGGCCATAAGATTAGCTGCCGTGGGATAGAAGTCGACAGAGCCAAGATAGAAGTCATAGAGAAGCTGCCGCCGCCAACCACAGTCAAGGGCATTAGGAGTTTTTTAGGACATGCGGGTTTTTATCGGAGATTCATCGCAAATTTCTCGAAAATCACAAAGCCCCTATGCCATCTCTTAGAGCAGAACCGACCATTTGACTTTAATGAGGAATGTACTGAAGCATTCAAGGTTCTGAAGGAAAAGCTAGTGACAGCCCCCATAGTACAGCCACCAGACTAGACACAACCATTCGAGATCATGTGTGATGCGAGTGACTATGCTGTCGGGGCAGCACTTGGGCAGCGCAGAGATAAGCTGTTTCATGTCATTTACTATGCCAGCAAGACGTTAAATGACGCCCAAGTGAACTACACCACCACAGAAAAGGAGCTGTTAGCTGTGGTGTTCTCCATCGACAAGTTTCGTTCTTACATACTTGGAACGAAAGTAATAATACACACCGACCATTCTGCCCTCAAGTATTTGTTCGCAAAGAAAGACGCAAAACCTAGGTTGATACGATGGATATTGCTATTACAAGAGTTCGACCTTGAAATCAAGGACAAAAAGGGAACAGAAAATCAGGTGGCAGACCACTTGTCGAGGTTGGAAAAGGGACAGAGTCTACCCATAGACGAGACAAACATAATGGAGACCTTCCCTGATGAGCAGCTCTTTGCTACCGCAATCGCTGTCGCGACAGCCATGACGGCAGGTAAGTCTTCTGACCTTCCCTGGTATGCAGATTTCGTTAATTTTATAGTTAGCGGAATATTACCTTCTGATCTTAATTATCAAGCCAGGAAGAGGTTCCAAAATGATGTTAAGCATTATTATTGGGACGAACCTCTTCTTTTCAAAATGTGCGCAGATCAGGTTATAAGGAGGTGTGTACCACAAGAAGAACAAGAAGACATTCTCCATCACTGTCATGCTTCACAATATGGAGGTCACTTAGGAGGCAATAAAACTGCTGCCAAGGTGCTGCAGTCAGGGTTCTACTGGCCGACACTATATAAAGATGCATAAGACTTTTATAAGAACTGTGACAGGTGCCAGCGGACAGGTAACATCTCGAGGAGAAACGAGATGCCACTGCAGAACATTCTAGAAGTCGAGATCTTCGACGTTTGGGGGATAGATTTTATGGGACCTTTTCCATCTTCATGTGGAAATCTATACATCCTCCTAGCAGTGGATTATGTCTCCAAGTGGGTAGAAGCAATCGCTACTCAAAAGAATGATGCCAAGACGGTCCAAAAGTTTTTGCACAAAAACATTTTTTCTAGATTTGGCATCCCTAGAGCGATCATCAGTGATGAGGGGAGACATTTTGATAATAGGGTAATTGCTGCCGCCTTGAAGAAATATGGTGTCAAGCACAGGATCGCGACAGCATACCACCCACAGACCAATGGACAGGCTGAGATTTCCAATAGGGAAGTGAAGAACATTCTTGAGAAGATGGTTAAACCAACTAGGAAGGACTGGTCTTTACTTCTAAATGATGCATTATGGGCATACAGGACAGCTTTCAAGACTCCATTGGGCATGTCTCCATACCGACTGATTTATGGGAAAACCTGTCACTTGCCTGTCGAGATCGAGCACAAAGCATATTGGGCAATTAAGGCAGTGAATATGGACTTGGACAAGGCCGGCCAGAAAAGGTTATTAGATCTGAACGAGATTGAAGAATTACGGACAATGGCCTACGACAACGCAAGGATATACAAAGAAAAGACTTAGAAGTGGCACGACAAGAAACTGCTGCCACGACAGTTAGGCCCAGGGCAGCTTGTGTTGTTATTTAATTCTAGACTTAAACTCTTCCCAGGAAAGCTAAAGTCTAGATGGTCTGGCCCATTCCAAGTGATACAAGTTTTTCCCCATGGTGCCATCACAATTCAATCATTAAAAGACGGGCACCAATTCAAAGTCAATGGACAGCGCCTCAAGCATTATCAGGGGACTGAAGCCCCAGGAATACAAGAAGTGGTTACTTTAGGAGATGCCCCACAAGGCATCCCTAATTTAACCTAATTTTTAGTTTTATTTATTTTATTATTTATTATTTATTAGGAAATTAGGTTTATTTTATTCGAATAATGTTTTATTTTTCTAATTTCAGTTTTTAGGAAATAAATGAGTCAAGAAGAAAAGGAGAAGTGACCCAAGCCCACCGCCCGTCCATCAGCCCAATAAAGCCCATTTATGGAAACCTGTCGTTTCGGCTGCCGCCGCGGACGGATATGACAGGCTGTCAACAGACTGACATGGCAGACGCAGAAGTGTGCGGCAGACGCATAACAGACGCATAAATGCGTGTCAGACGCGTCAGACACGCTAAATCCAATCGGCCGCTCCGTTCTTCACGCCTGCCGTTGCGGCATTAAATGGGCAGCTACTCGACCGCTATAAAACCCCATTCTCATTTTCATTTTTTCTCACTTCTGCTTATTCTTCTTTGCTTTCTCCTCTAGTTTTATTTGCTTTCTTCAGATTTCACAACCCTTGCAACCAACATGTCTACTAGACAGACCCGTCGTAGTGCTGCCTCAGCATCCTCCCCAGCAGCAGCAACGCCCTTTGCCAACAAGGAGTTATGGGAAGAACGTGGGTTCGTTTACATCCGCAAAGCACCCAACATGGGACTCCGGCCCTTCATTGCTAGAGCGATCCAGAATCTGCTATGGGAGCACTTTGCTGAACAACCGGCAGAGCTAAACGACACCTTGGTCCGGGAGTTCTACGCGGCCATAGACAGCAGAACGGCGACATCCGTCACCGTTAGAGGAGTGCAAGTGACTTTCACTGCCGACAGCATCAATCACATGTTTGGCCTTTTCTTTGGCCCCGATGATGATGCTCACCAGAAATTTCTCGACATCCTCGATGCTGACGCTTATGATGCTGTCATGGTGGAGTTGACAGAGGAGGGAACATCATGGACAACCAGCAAGAAAAACCCCCACTCCGTCAATAGGGGGAAGCTCCTACCGGAGGCAAAACTGTGGAACGCTTTCATCAAAAAGCGTATCCTGCCGTCTTCCCACCACACGACAGTCAACCGACAGCGGCTGGCCCTTATTCACTCCATCATGCACAACAGGCCCATCAATGTGGGCAGATATATGAGAGACAGAATCCTGGACTGTGCCTTCCGCTCCGACTCACGCCTCTGCCTGCCGTTCACCATAACTTCCCTCTGCCGATGTGCTGCTGTACCCGAGGATCCCTCCGACAAAATAAGGAAGGGCAGAGGCTGGACAGACAATAACATCAACAGCCTCATGGAGCTGATCGTGGCTACACCTGTCTCCTCCTTCAACCCTGCCGGCTCCCTCGCAGAATCATCAGAGGAGCCTGCCCCGGAACCTGCTGCCGCCACCGCTCCAACGGACCAGACCACCCTCCTCCTTACTACGCTACAACGGGTAGAGGAACGACAAATGGGATTGATGACGTTCATACGATACTTCACGAACTCGACGGTAAATTTTATTACCCAAACTTTAAATTTTCCCGAAATTCAATTCCCTACTTTTCCTGCCTATTATTTCCGTATCCCCACTCCTGTCCACACCCCTGTTCACACACCCACCCCACCCGGCTCTCCACATTCCCACTCTACCGCCTTCACCACATCACCTGCCTCGACGGCAGCAGGCAGCCCTCCGGCAGATACCTCTCCTAGAGGAACAAAGCGGCCTGCCTCTAATGACAGCCCTCTGATCTGGAGGAACTTAGAGAGAGAGTTTACACCGGTCAAGCGAATTAAACATGTGGCAGACAAGAAAAGGCTGCCCAAAGCTAGCACCACCACCAGCAGCTCTTGGGACAGTGGCAGCAGTTCCGATGTCCAGCTTGTGGAGCAACCTGCCCCTGAACCTGCCCAGCCTCCTCCACAGCCCAGACGCCGCCGTCAGATCCGTGTCAGCAGCAGCAGCGAGGACAACGACTGAAAATTTAAGTTTTTATTCTTTACTGCTGCCTGCCCTTTATCTTTTGTGATGTACTTTTCTTTCTTTTTTCATCTTTTCATGTCATTTTGCATTGAGGGCAACGCAACCCTCGAGTTTGGGGTGGCAACCCTCCATTAATGGAGTCTTATGCACATCTTTTTATTATTTGTTGTGTCTTTTTACTTATTTAAGTTCTCTAAAAAAATCAGAAAATATAAAACTGTTGGCTTAGAACTGTGAAGTTAACTTACCTGTCATGACGGCTCTGTCGTGGCAACATCTTTAGGACAGGTTAAGGAAAAGTTTAGAGCCTTTCTATAGTTCTGAAAACTTAAACACCTTTGTGACTGTTATATTGCTTAGATTTCTTTTAGCCAAACTAGAATAGGAAGCTTAGAACTTGGATAGCCCCTAGAGGTGCCTAACACTGGCTCTAGGAGAGAAGTTTAGCAAAAGAAACTCAAAAACCTAGAGGTGCCCGAAACCGGCTCTAGGAAGCTAACTAGAGGTGCCCGAAACCGGCTCTAGTAACTAGAGGTGCCCGAAACTGGCTCTAGTAAAACTTAGCTTGAAAATAGAAGAAAAAGAAGCATGAAAATGTGCCTTCTAAAAAAATAAACTTTGGCATAAAAATTCGAGTTAAGAAGTTGAATATTCTAGTGAAACTAAGAGAATCCTAGCATATAACTGTTCACAAGCATGCACACACTGCACGAGAGCTATAGGGAGATTCTGGACAGATCCTAACCTTTCCGACAGGTTGCTGCCGCCATAGAGAATGAGCGATGGGTAAGGGACAGTTCACTGTTTGAAGGCCAACACAAAAATTTTCATTTTTCTTTTAGGTTTAATTGCTTGAGGGCAAGCAAAAACTTGAGTTTGGGGGTGTGTTGAGTGTGTAAAAGTTCTATTATTTACACCCTTTTTAACCCATATTTCTGCTGCATTCAAGCATCATTGCATTGCATTTAGGTTAGTTTTCAGTAAAACATCACAAATGGATTAAAGGCACGGATTCTACTAAAAGATGGCTATTTTTGCAGGTATCTGCCATAGTAGACGTTGAAGGCAGGCGCAGGGCAGAGAAGCAGGAGAGCTGAACTGGACAAGCAGACGAAGCTGCCATGGACCTGTTGTGACAGCATGGTGACAGTAGACTTATGAAGAGGAAAAGCAAAGTGGACCTCGATAGATAGAGAAAAATCTGCTCGTCTGTCGTGTGAAAGCCACATATTTTTCCAAGCCCCGGATCAAAAGATATGTCAAGCCAAAGCTCAAGGATAGGAAATTCCTAGAAACAAGGATGCGGCTGGAAAGTAGGAGTCCTTAGAGATTTAGTCTTTATTAGAATCTTACTTTTAATTAAAGTTGTAATCCTTGTTACCTTAAAAGACTTGAGCCCAAAGCTTATATAAGGGCATAGATTTAACCTAGGAGGCACAATCGAATACCCCATAACCGAAACCTAAAACCCCTGTCGTCCACCCGTCACCGACATGTTCTAAATTCCCCCTAGGGCTACGGGTTGTTTTGTAAAGTAGTTGCAAAGGTTGTTTTGTTTTAGGATTTTTTTAGTTCAATAAAATAAACTTCAAGTTCTCTTATTTTGGTTTTAACATCTTGCAAGAGCATCGGGAGAGCATTGTGAGGTTATCCATTTACTTAGCATCGGGAGAGTTAAGTATACGAAAGAAATAAGAGCGAGTTCTCTAGTTTATAGTTGAACTATCTTGTGCCTAGGGATAGGGCAAGGTTAAGTGGCTAAGGAAGAATTCATACACATCGGTGTTCATCCTTCGATTCACGCCGGGAGGTATCATCAAAGACGTGATCATCGACAGACTTGGACCTAGGGATAGGCCAAGGCAGATCTGGGATTCTTGCCAAGCTTGAAGTACGAAGTTGGTGTTCGCTGCCGCGACATCTAACGGACAGCCGCCGCGACAGGTGTTGTCGGCGACGGGAGCGACGACAGAACTGGAGTTCCTAAACAATTCAATACTTGCACTACCGAGCAATTCAATACCAGCCCATTCTCTCTATCTTGATAACTCAATCTTTTATTTACGTTTTTCTTATTATTCTCGTAACAATCTTCTAAACTATTTCTTTTACTTCGTGCAGTAAACTAAGGTGAAGTCATTAGCCCAATCCCTGTGGAGACGATATCCGATACTTCGTATCACTTTACTACTTGCGTCGTGTACACTTGCACTACAATTGCGATAGACTCTTTTACACGCAACACCTGTACGGTGAAAAGTGTGTTGTGTTCACGGATCATAAGAGCTTGAAGTACCTTATCTCTCAGAAGGAGTTGAATCTTAGGCAACGATGTTGGGTGGAGTTGCTTAAGGATTATGATCTGACGATTGAGTATCACCAGGGTAAGGCTAATGTTGTAGCCGATGCTTTGAGTCGGAAGGTAGCTTTGGAGTTGAGAGCGATGTTTGCTTGTTTCAGCATATCGCTAGATGGTGGTCTTATTGTGGAATTGCATGTGAAGCCATCCCTGATACAGTTGATCAAGGATAAGCAGTTGCTTGATGATTCTCTTGTTTAGCATGTTCAGTATATTCCGGAAGGTAGATCTCTGGATTTCCGCTTTAGTGATGATGGTGTTCTATGCTTTGGAAGTCGAATAATGGTGCAAGATGATGATGAGTTAAGGCACACTATTCTGACTGAAGCTTATAATAGTCCTTTTGCCATGCATCCTGGTAGTACGAAGATGTATCATGATCTGAAAGATGAGTAATACTGGGTAGGGTTGACAAAGGATGTGGCTGAGTTTGTTGGTAAGTGCATGGTGTATCAGCGAGTGAAAGCTGAGTATTAGGTTCCTTCTGGGTTGTTGCAGCCTTTGAGAATCCCAGAATGAAAGTGGGAGAGAATCACCATGGATTTTGTGTCTGGTTTGCCTTTGTCACCGACAAAGAAGAATTCAGTTTGGGTGATTGTGGATCGGCTTACGAAGTGTGCACATTTTCTGCCTGTGCATACTACGTATACTTTGGATAAGTTGGTTGAGCTATATATAGCTTAGATTGTGCGGTTGCACGGTGTGCCAAAGTCCAATATGTCGGATAGAGATCCAAGGTTTACAGCACGATTTTGGGAATGTTTGCATCAAGCTTTGGGTACACGATTGAATTTCAGTACTTCTTATCATCCTTAGATGATGTGTGATAAATTTTCAGGGTTCTTGGGAGAAGCACTTGCCGTTGGTTTAGTTTGCATATAATAATAGTTACCAGGCGAGTATCCAAATGGCTCCATACGAGGCTTTGTATGAGAGAAGATGTAGAACCCCTCTATGTTGGGCAGAAGCTGGGCAAAAGTTGATTTCAATGCCAGCTATGCTTAAGGGAACCACCGAGAAGGTGAAGCTCATTTGTGAGCGTTTAAAAGCAGCATCGGATAGGCAAAAGTCTTACGCGGATTTGAAGCATAAGAAAATTGAGTTAGCGGTTGGCGAATGTGTGTTCTTTAAAGTATCGCCTTGGAAGAAGGTGATGAGATTTAGGCGTAAGGGTAAGCTTAGCCCAAGGTTTATTGGACCTTATGAGATTGTGGAGTGTATTAGTCCTGTGGCATATCGGTTGAGATTGCCTGCAGAGTTGGAGAAGATACATGATGTGTTCCATGCCTCCAAGTTACGGAAGTACAGGTCGGATCCTTTGCATGTGATGCATGTTGAGGAGATAGAGTTGAATCCGGATATGTCGTATGATGAGGAACCAGTGAAGGTTCTGGATGTGAGTAGCAAAGTTCTTCGTGGTAAGACGATAGAGCTTGTGAAGGTGTTGTGGCGACACCGAAGAGTTGAGGAGGCCACGTGGGAAAGTAAAGCGGACATGCTGAAGCAGTTTCCGCATCTATTTCCATCAGGTAAGAATTTCGAGGACGAAATTTCCTAAGTGGCAGAGAGTTGTAATGCCCTGGTTTTGGGCCTAGATGTTTTAGGCAGCAGATCGGACCGGTCGAGAACGGTTCGAATCGCGTAAGGTGATTTTAGGAAATCAAGGATCAGGATAGGATAAAATCTGGTAAAAATTTCTAAAATACTCTAAAAATATATTTAAAAGGTTGGTCAAGTCAATTTTACAAAAAAGGGTTTTGGAAAATGGACATTTTGAGTAGTGACCAAATTTTAAAGTTTCAAAACTGGGAAAATGTGATTTCTAATGTAGAAGCCAAAATCTTAGAATCTTTAGGGGGATTTAAGTCAATTTGACCTTTTCTCAATATGACATGTGGTTTAAAAGATTTTTTAATTAAATGATTTTTAATTGAGTTTTATATTAAAATAATTAAAAGGTAGTTATTGGTTTTTCAATTACGTAACTACCAAAATCCTTTCTCATTTCAGCCAAACACAATTTCACTCATCTTTTTCCAGAATTCTTTCTCCCAAAAACTCTCTCAACTTTTCTTAAATCATTTTCAAGAAAACTCTCCTAGTTCTTCAAGATTTCACTAAGGAAAACTTGTCATACATTGAGAGAAGCAAGGATTGGAGGTAAATCCCGTTCTCAACCTCTAATCTAAGTTCTTTATTGAAATTCCCAAGATATTTGACTTCTAAATACTATTTTTGATTGAGTTTTCAATATAGTTTTGATTCGAGATCAAAATCTTGTGAAATTGTGGATGATATCTTGATTTTCGAACTTGATGAGTTGTGCTCTGTTTTGTATTGATTTTAATTGAGTTCTAAGTTGATTTATATGTTAAAATGATGTGTTGATATCATAGATCCCGAAATCCTTGAGATCCTTGAGTTTCTTGATAGTTTTAAGTGAGATTTTGGGGTGAAATGGTGGAATCTTGCTTGCTGGAGGTATAAGGATGAGTTAGGTTGCTTTTTATATGTGTTTTGATGTTGATAATCCTTTGGAAGTGATGTATGTTGGCTGGGCTTGGTTTAGAAAGCAATCGATTAAGTTTTCGGTTGCTTTGGATGGGTATTTTGGTGTAGTTTGAGTGGGCAACGAGTTTGTGAATTGTTGCTAGTGTTAGAATGCATTTTAATGCATTTAGATCTATGTTTTGATGATGTGAAAACAGGGGATCTTGATCCGGGAGCAAACGAGGTGATTTTGGAGGCTCCGAAGGTGTAATTTTCGTGTCGGCGAACGAGGCTTCGCGTATCGGTGAGTGGAAATGCAATTTCCCGCTTTGTAACGCTTTGAGCGTGATCTTGGGAGCTTAGTGTAAGTTTGATACACTTAGCTAAGCTCAAGAGTAAGTAGTTCGGAATCTCTCTTGGAAATGTGTTATGTTTTGATGAAAATGCACTTGACATGAATGTGGTTTTGTTACTATTTTTAAGCATGTGTAAGCATGGTTTAATGCTGGATTTTAATGCCATTATGTTAAGGATGCACTAGGTAAGTGATCCTTGGTTTTCATGTGTTGAATGCATATGATGTTAAGCATGTTATGCTTGTGGAAATGGCATTGTGGTTATGCTTGTAAAACAGTGGATTATTGATGATAAATGATTATATTGGCAAGTGATAAAAATGGTTTTGGGGTACTTTAATCGGATATAGTTAGCCAGCTATAGGATTGGGTGCACCGTGAATAAAGTCTCATTGGATGTCGAGGGGTTGTGATTGTGCCGTAATCTCCATCCAAGTACCCTAACGATTGAGGTTAAGATCACAATGGTGAATGGTTAGTCTCGTGTGTGAGTATTGTGTATGTGTCCCATACTCTCGTTAGTGGAATTATACAACTACTGATGAGTGATGTTGAGGGGTTGTGATTGTGCCATTAATCTCCATCACGGGTGTTGAGGGGTTGTGATTGTGATATTAATCTCCACCTTGTGTAGTTCGGTAGATTGTATGAAGCGTGAGGGACAACGCTGGTAATCCGCGTATCCAATTGTGTCTTGTGTTGAAATGGTTTATGGATTATCACTTGTGAGCCAATATAACGTAAATGAATGATGTGAAGCATGAGATGCTTGTATATGATGCAAAGATGCATGAGACATATGTGTATGATTCAAGAATGCATGTGATGCTTGTTAAAGCATGAGCAAAGGTTTATTTGCTATTTTAAAATGATGTATATGAGCATGTGGTTAAAAAGTGCATTGAGGTCTTGAGAAGACATGTTTTATAAAACGGCATGAGATGTAAAGTGTTGGTTTTGCAAAATATGAGATATGCATTGATGAATGTTGTTTAGCGACCCTCACTAAGCTTTGTGCTTACGCTCTTTTGTTTCATCAATGCAGAAAACTAGGCTTTGAAGGCAACAAGTAGGCAAGAGGAATCCAAGCTTTTTATCTTGCAAAGTATGTGGTTTTGCTTCGGTGTAATAAAAGGCAACGGGTGGGGTTTATGCTATTGCATGGTTGAGAATGTTTTCCCCTTGCTTTAGGCATGTTTGCTAGTTACTTTTGAGATGTAATTGGTCATTATGGTTTGATTTTGGATGTGGATGGTAGATTTGGCTTGTTATGGTTTTTGTGGATTATGGAGTATGCCTTTAGAATTTATATTTGCATATTGGATACCATATCGTAGCTAATGCCTCAAAATGATGATTGTTGATTTGTATCCATGATGTATGTTTGATGTGGCATGTTTCGGGAATGATTCGAATGTGTAAAGCCATGAAAAACCAGGAAAATCTGCTGTTGCAGGGCAAGGTGTATCGAAACTCCCTTGCCTGTTTCGAGACAGGGGTCTGTAATTGCTATGGGGTATCGAAACGGGTAGAGGCGTACCGAAACAGATTTGCTACTGTAGGAGGGTGTTTCGATACGGGTTTCAGAACGCACCCGAGTATCGAAACGGTCAAACCTGTTTCGAAACGACTGTTTCGGTACAGGGTCGTTCGTATCGAAACACCTGACCGTTGGGTTTAAATTTTGAGTTGTTTGAGTTTCTGTTTCTTACATTTTGGTCCCTAAATGTTGGATGCTTAATTCAATGAGTTTGGATGGTCCATTTGAGCTGATTTTTGACATGATGACATGTTATATGAATATTTGAGGATTGGTAACTTTAAAATCATGAAAGTCCCTGTATTTTAGGAAATTTATAATTTAGTCCCTAAAAGTCAAATGTATGCAATTGAACCCTCAATTGAACTCCGATCGTTGTGTCGTTTCTTTCCGAGTGTCTTGTTGAACACATAGGATAATAATGTGCACCCAGATAAGATAAAAAGAAAAAAAAGGTCGTAAATCAAGGATGACTTTCGGGTTGACTTTGGTTTTCCTCGTGTAATCTTCGTAGTTCGGGTTAAACGTCTAGGTCGGGCTAAGGGGGTTACACCAACGGTCTTTTGAATTGCAGGTGTTTTGATACGAGACCAAGCATTTCGATATAGGTGTTTTGATACAGCTTATGGCGTTTCGATACAGGCCTTCGTGTTTCAATATAGCAAGCCCCAAAACAGCATTTATGGTGGAAATAAAGGCTCAAACGGCTCTAATACATCTCTAACGGCTATGAACTCAAAGAGGAGTATAAAAGGGACCTCCAAGCATCTATGGAAGACTAATGCTTCAATTGTCAAGAACTATATGATGAAAAATTGTGTCTTAGGGCTTTCATTGTTCATCCTTTGTATCGAAAACACTTGTGAGCCAAAATTGTCATATTTGCTCAAGTGTTTAAGTTTGGGTGAGAGATTAAAGAGTGCAAACAAATACCTTGTGAGAGGAATTTTAGTTTGCTTATTTTTCTTTCTCTTTTGAATACTTAGTGGGAGCTAAGGTAGTGGATGTAGGTGCTTGTTCAAAGCACGAACCACTATAAATTTATTGTGTCATTCAATTTTCGGCTTCCATAATCAATCACCAAAAAATCCAACTTCTCCACCCCTTGGCAAGCATCGGTTGAAGGTGATCATCGACCCTAACAATTTTCAACTAGATTTAGCCATATTTACAAGCATTTCCATAAATCCATCAACGTTTTCAAAAGAAAATATAAAATAGTTAAATTGTTTACATGAGTGCTCCAATTTAAAACAAGTAAATAAATCATTCGACATGATCAAATAAATCCAAAATAAAATTTACATACATAAATCAAGGGTCCTAGGAATACATTGCCCGACAAGTATAAGTATTGTACTTTTGATCACATCAATGAGCCGAAGTCCTACTCCGATGGGCTCCTTCAGGCAACACTACAACCTAAAAACATGTAGACGAAAACAACGATTCTGAACGCTAAGCTTATAAAGCTTAGTGGATACACCTCTACTCTACCATGCTTCATGCAAATCATAAGTACAAGCATGTAGCAAGAAAAGATGACATGGCATTGTAAACAACCATATTTTTTCATAGAACCTGCGTCCTACGAAGCGCGAGTTCCTTTGAATAGTCACCTGAAATAGGTTAATAATTAATTACCCCGTTGAAAATGTAAATAATCTTTGTCCTGCTACACAAGGGTTCTAAATACGCGATTTGCAAAATACGTGTTCTAGTAAACAACCACATCTTGTAGAGTGCGGATTCGGCTATAAATAGCCCCCTAAACCTCACACCACCTTCTTCACTTCTTTATAATCCTCTTTCTTTAAAGTTTCTTCTCTCATTATTTTGATTTGGGTTCCAGTGAGTTAAAGCGTTCGATATAATGGCAGGGTTAATTAGATTAGATCATAAACACATCTTCAACTTTTGGCGCGTAAATGTAATTTTAATTTTTTAATATTTATTTTATTTTCAAGCTTACATTTTTAATAATATTTATTTTATTTTAGAGTTTAAATTTTCTTAATATTTATTTTATTTTAATAGAGTGTTCGATTATTTGAGTTGAATAATTTATTATTTTTATTTATAAAATTGTAAACGTATACTTCAATGTTACATTACGAGGCTTAGTACAACGCCTCATGACGATATTAAGTTTCTACTGTCTGCAGCCGGATTTGGATACATGTGGTCTATAATTGGAGGCGCTAAGTTGGAGCTGAATTTGATAAATGCCTTGTTAGAAAGGTGGAGGCCGGAGATACACACATTCCATTTTTCGTGTGGGGAAGCGACGATTAACCTATAGGATATAACGTTTCATCCCGATCTGTCGGTTGATGGATATATTGTTACTGATATTGCCAACGGTCAGTGAGCTGACTTGTGTGTGGAGTTGCTCAGAGTTCGTCCAAATAGTTTGGATGGTGTTTATGTCTACATAAAGTGGTTAGAAAATATGATTGCTGATTTACTCGAGAATGCTTCTGATGATATTAAAAAAGTACCATATATTATTTAAAAAATAGTATTTTTTAATATTTTGTATTTTATTTTAATCATGATTTATGAATTTTTGTTAAATTTTTAATTATTTTTGTAGCAATTTGCTCATGCCCATATTTTGCGAATCATAGAGGGGATTTTTATGCTCGAAAAATCCCGCAACAGAGTTCATTTGATGTGGTTATATCATCTACGGGACTTTAGTTCCGCCGGTCAGATGAATTAGGACTCGGAAGTTTTGGCCTTTTTGTTCAGGGATATGTGCAAAAATACAAATCCTTCAAAATATGCTATTGGAGGTTGTCTTCTTTTGCTTCAGACATGGGCTTGGTTTCGAATGTTTTTTTACTTCCGATTCAGAGGCAATCAGTCTCGTATTCATTTCCACTAATTCGGAGGTAAAAAAATTAATTTTGTATTTCAATATACATATTTGTTTAGTTTGAAACTAATACTTGGTTTAATGGTAGGTGAAGTGATCCATTGGTTTACGAGGAGCTTACATCCAAGATTAAGGATATTCGAACAATAATCGAGCAAAAAAACTTCAAATGAGGTAATTTCTTATGAAGTTAAATTAAATTTAGTTTATGAATACATTTATTGATTTTTTAATTGAGTTTATCTAGCTTAGTCAAGTTTCCTCTTTTTTTTTACAGTTTGAGTGGACGTCGTACGAGTCTACAGAGGTACGCAGTTGCATCCCAGAGTCAATATTTTTGACGCATCGGATTTGGACCTCGATTATCTCTCTAATAAATTATTCGACAGTTGAGTGGCATCCGGCTGATCTCGTGATGCGACAATTTGGTTGGTCCAGCCAATTTCGAATGATCCGGAGAATTTGGACGCGTTGCATGCGATGACGTTGCAGGGCAAGACGGAGGTTAATTGGGCAGATAAACATGCTGCATGGATAGTGAAGTGGAACAATAGGCAATCATTGCAACCCATTCGTGAACTCATTTTGGATGATAGGACTTTTGTATATGGTTACATGCAGTGGTTCATGGAGAATGGGAAGCCCTACATACTCACCTCAGATGAGCAAGCTCGAGAAATACCAAGGCCCCGTCCAGTGTGGTCGTCAAGGAAACGTAGTAGTACAAGCCGTTCCAACACTGCCTCTACAACGAGAAGAAGAATAAACCAATCTGCTGCGACTTTGGGACCAGCAGTGCCACCAGCACTTCCCCCAGCAGAGCCTACCACACTGATCTCACTACCACCCTTCACCCACTCAACATTATCAGCATTTTAGTATATGGGGAGTCCGTGAAAAGGTTTTTAACGGACCCGTTTACGACGATGTTGAGTGGATCGTCGAGTGTTCATGCACATAAACCATCATTTTATCCTTCACCTATGTTTCCTCCATCCGTACAACCATTATATCTGTTTTCACCATTTGCTACAGAATCCAGCTCTGGTATTGTTCAGTAGACATCGTTGGGTTCCTTATTCTTCACCGGTGGTCCTACTGGCAGTGGTGATAATGTTGTTGATGATGATAATGATGCAAGCGCTTGAAGGAATCCTCTTCGAGTTCTTCATCCAACGCGGTGTGGTACCGGTGGCCATAGACATTATTAGAAATTATGTTTTTATTTTAAAACCCTAATGTATTAGAGATTATGTTTTTATTTGAACTGCAAGTTGGAATGATCTTTAGGACAAAAAACTCGTAGAGACTGCTATTAAGAATTACAACATACGTTGCTCAATGGTATCGACGATGAAGAAAATTGAGGCAGACAAATATATTGTTGAATGTGTCCACAAATATCAGGGATGTAAGTGGAAGATTCGAGTATCACGATTGAAGAGGATGAACAACTTGTGGAAGGTAACAAAATACGTCGAACCTCATACATGTTTTGTGGAAAGCTTGAGTCAAGATCATTCTAACTTGGATGAGCACGTGCTTTATGATGTCATCATTACACTCGTGAAAGCAAGTCGACGTGTAACAATTTCGGTATGTATAGTTGTGATTAAATCTCAATATATCTACATTGTTGAATACTATAAAGCACTGTATGTAAGAAATCGTGCCACACAAAAACTGTATGGGCAGTGGGAGGAGTCATACAATGAGCGACACGAGAAAAAAGGTTGTCCACGTCCAACTCAAATATTTTGTGTTGAGGATATGGTTCTTAGAGAATGGACTGGCCAACCTAAACTATGCACTAGATGTAGGAACCCCAGACACAACAAGAGCAATTGTCCTCATAGGCCAGGCCTTCACATCCAATGATTGTTATTTTCATTGTACCATTGTTAAGCATCCAATATGTGACAATATCTATCCCGTAAAATCCCCTCAAACATGCCTATAAAATCATCACATTTTCTTGTTCACGGGCAAACAACCATGGTTAGGTACCATTTTTAACGCGATTTTTACAACGTTTATGATGTCTTACATGAGACAATATCCATCTCATTTTAAAGATATGTTCCAGCACTACAACACGGAAGCCACAAAATACGATAAATTTACTTCTAACATACTGTAAAATCTCCTCAAACATGCCTATCGGCACATGTTTTAACAATTGGGTTGCAAAGAACGCGCTTTTAGTCAAATGTGGGTTCCGAGGAGATATAAATTGTGTTACGATAAATTACAATAAGTCGTTCTAAATTCTCGCAAAACCCATGTTTAGCAGGATGCGAGTTCTTATCTGAAAAAATTAAATGTCTCCAACGGATAAGGGGTGCCACCTTGGATTGAACCCGCGCTTGGAAGGAAGCGAATTCATAATTCGCGTTTTTTCGACCTCGAATTAGCCTTGTGTGGACTGAAAAATGATTAATTTTCTAAATAATCTAAAAGAGAATATTCAGACAAAAACGCCCTCTAGACTCATCCTATGTATATTCTAAATAATTTTATTGTTCGGCGGGATGTTCGTTTATTTATTAAACGAACGAACATGTACAAGATTTTTTGTTCGTTTAATTAAATGAACGAATACAAACAAAGAGCTCGTTCATTCATTTACGTTCGTGAACGTTCGATAATCCGTTAATTTATGTTCATTCAAATTTATTCACATATATCTATTTATTTTTTTTATTTTTCATAAAAATAGTATTATATTTAAAAAATTAAATTTATTCACATATGTTTGTTCGTTTAAATTTATTTACATATTTCCTTTTTTGTTCGTTTGTATTCGTTTATGTTCGTTTATCGTTTAAACGAACATAAACGAACACGAACAAGTTGCATTCCTTAACAAACGAACACGAATAAGAAATTTTGTTCACTTAATTGTTTGTGTTCGTCATTTGTTCGGTTAAAATTAAACAAACGAACACAAACATACCCCGTTAGTATTTGTTTACGGACCTAATTTTAATGGATGCATCCCGTACATACCCCCATTTCTTAAAAACGACAAATAATAATGAACGCAATGAATGATTTTAATAGTACAGGGACAATTTTATACATGTGATTTGAATTCAAACAGTTTAGTATATAATTATACTAGGGTAAGCTACATAAATGGTCCTCCGACTATGCTTCAATTATCTTTTGCGTCCCTTGACTATTAGAAGTTACAAATCAGTCCATTGACTAATCGTTACATACAAAGCAGTCACATTTCGTTAAAAAACAAACATACGTCTGACCAAAACGTTAATGTGCTGAATGGGCTTAAATAAAATTATATTTTATTATAATATATTTCCATGTCATAAATGGTTAATAAAAATAAAATAGAAAATGATCACTTAATATAGAATGGAGTTGGGGGAGCCGAGGAGACACGATCAGAACGGAGCGGCGCGATCGTTGCAGCACAAGGCGAAGTGGATTGTTTTCGTCGACAATCTTAGTAGAAGGGTGTCTAGAGGAGCGTTAAGGGAGATTTTCAGCTTTCACGGCAAGGTTGAAAGGGTCTTCATTCCTATGATTAACAGGAAACCAAAGTATAGGAACACCACATTTGCTTTCATTCACTTTGCAGATGAGAGGGGGATGAGGCGGGCAATTGAGCAAGTGAATAATTCCTCCATTGATGGAATGAGAGTCTTGGTGTCTAAGTCGCGATTTGAGAGAGTTTGGCGACCGCAAGTGAATGTTGACTTCGGAAGAAGTCATGCGCAACCGGCCAGATTCCCAGGTTTTGATAAGAGGAAACAGAATCATCAACCTCAGCCCAGGAATGTTAACAGAGACGAAAGGTCTTTTAAGGAGGTTCTCACTGATGGTCTTAATGATCAGAATCCAAATCAGAAGGAGCCAATGGAAGATGGTATCCGAGCGGACAACAATGAGGCGAGTAGAGAAGATACTGACTGTGAGTTTATTTCTGAGGAGACACAGTTGCCTAACTTTAGTTTGGAATGGATAAATAATTCGTTGATGGGGATTATCAAGGATGGTTTCGACTTTGAATTTGTGCAACAAGCCTTGATGAGCGATGGTGTTGCAGTGAAGATTGCGAAATGGGGCTGTTGTCCGAATGCTTGTTTGATAACATTCTATTCTGCAGAAGCAAAGGGGGTGGTCATGAAAGGGAAGAAGGAGGAGTTATCGTTCTGGTTTTCTATGTTGGAGGAAGAGGTACTTCACAATGGCGCTCCTCTCATGTATGTGTCGGTTTCCCTCACTGGCGTTCCGATCACATGCTGGTTTGAGGAATTCTTCTCTCTTTTAGCTAATAGATGGGGAACGCTGGTGTGTATTAACAAGGAGACATTAGATAAATCGGATTTATTGTCAGCTAAGATGATCATACGTGCACGAAATCAATTCCCATGCCCAGCTTTCGTTAGTTTCAAAGTGAATGGTCATATGTTCAGAGTCGGAATTAGCACTGGAGATGTCCACAAAGATCAAGGCGCTGCCGGAGATGGAAACCAAGGGAGAGGTTCTGTGAATTCGGCGGATGAGGATGCTGGAGTTGACTGGGAAAATTGGGGGGCACATGGATACCGACAGTTTCCCTGCGACATTCCTCCGTCCAGAGGAGGGGAAGAGTTACATGGAAAGTCGCAAAATTCCAAGAATGATGATGATGCATTGGGACCCCCTATGGGGAATATTCCCAAAGATAAGGTCAATAATGAGCACATTATTGCGCCTAGAACTAATATTATCAGATCCATGCAAGAGGACATAGTGGGGGACGTGGTAGTTGAAGAGGTCAATTCATCCTCTGAGATGGGTGGTGAGTTAAATGGGCAATTGGCAGATTTGGTTGGGCCCCAGGTACTGTTGAGCCAGGTGAATGAGACAAGGGATAACACGGACATGGGAGATGTAGGTAACTTGGATACTGAAAATAACCAGTTTCCCTATAGAGGAAATCAGAATTTCATATTACCACTTTCGCATATCTCTACCTCGGATGAAATTGTTCAAGATACTTTAGAAAAGGCTCATTCGCTGGAGGTTTGGCAACGTGCCGGAAATTTAAATAATGTGTCTATGGAGGATGCGGAACAGGATCGTAGAAATGTGGGGAGTTGTAGAGATGTTACATCTATCGGAAGGGGCCAAGATTTCTTTCAAGCCAGCCATCGGCGTGTTATCAGAAGACAAATCAGCAATTCGATCGATGGAGAAAGAGAAATGGGTGCTTCTGGGACGGAGGATGGTAATTCTCTCGAATCCATCCACATCAGTTATGTAGAGGAAGCCCTCCATGTTTGGGGTGTGAGCAAAATTTTGGGAGTGAAATTCATAGGAGGGAAGGACGCTTTTGTTCAGAAAATAAGAGCAATCGAATCTGGTAATTGATTTAATTGTGCTGAAGGATCATCATTGGGGTTATAGTCAAAATTGCGCTATGGATTTAAAAATTATTTCATGGAACATTAGGGGATTGGGAAGGCGGGAGAAGGCGAGGGCAATTCAAAATATGGTAAATGAGAGGAAGCCTCAATTTTTGTTCATTCAAGAGACTAAACTAAGTAGTTTCCCCCAGGCAGTGTTGAGGAGCATGGGCTGTGATCGTAGATTTGAATTCTGCTGGGCACCGACAGAAGGATCGGCGGGTGGTTTGATTAGCTTATGGGATCCTAATGCTTTTGCCAAAACTTTAGATTATACTACAAAGAGACTAGTGGTGGTCATCGGAAAATTTAAGGGTAGTGAAATGGAATGCGGCGTGATGAATGTCTATGGGCCGACAATCGAAGTGGAAAAAGACGGGTTTTTCAAGGAAATTCTAGACGAGATGAGTAAGCATAACGTGGCATGGGTCATAGGGGGAGATTTCAATGCGATTACGTGCATGGAGGAGAAACAAGGTTTGTCTTGGAACTATACGACTATGGAAAACTTTCGATCCTTTATCCAGAAGGCCAAATTAATGAATTTACCTTTGGCGGATGGGTTGTATACATGGTCGAATAATAGAGAGCCGTCGACATTTGTGAGATTGGACAGATTTTTGGTGAATGCTGCTTTCTTCGAAGGCTATCCGAATTTGAAGCAATCACTTCTTCCGAAGGTTATATCGGATCACAACGCCATTGCTCTTGAGAATGTTGTGTACAAGAAGGACATGAGACCATTCCGATTTTATAATTATCTTTTGTCGGAGGACGGTTTTGATGAGATGCTTGTGGGAAAAGTCAAGAATTTTCAGGCTCAAAGCTCCAAAAATGGTATTTGCAATCTACTGGGGATGATTCGAAGTACAGTGAAGTCATGGTCTTCAAAGAATAAGCAAGGAACCTGCGGCAATTCTTCAGAGATTGAGAAGCAAATTGCTTCAATGAAATTAAAAATCCAAATGGGTCAAGCTTCTACGGCAGATGGTGGCAGATTAGGGGCATTAAAAGAAAAGCTTTGGAAACAGCTTAGAAGGGAGGAGAGCATATGGTTACAACATTCGAGAGTTCGTTGGTTCAAGGAGGGAGACAGGAATACCAAGTATTTCCATTCGATAGCTTCTTTGAGGCGTAGTGCTAATTCGATTCATTCCCTCAAGCACAATGGCTCTGTGATTTCGAACCCATCCGAGGTAAAAGATTTTATTTTCAAGCACTTCGAATCTGCTTTCAATCAGAAGAACGCTTTGGAGGTAGAAAAGTTGGATTTGAATTTTAAAAGCATTGATACCGACCAAGCTAATAAGCTAGAATCAGAATTCTCTGAGGAAGAAGTGTGGCACGCAGTGAATTCTTTTGATAGCTCGCGAGCCCCAGGACCGGACGGATTTAACATGGGATTTTATAAGAAGTATTGGGGAATCTTGAAGGATGAAATAATGAAGTTCTTCCATAATTTTCACAATGGCTCTGATTGGGAGGAGGTTGTTAATTAGGCATACATAGCGTTAATTCCTAAGAAATCAGCCCCGGAGTCGATAGAGGATTTCAGGCCAATAAGTCTGGTCGGGGGGATTTATAAAATTCTTTCCAAGGTGTTATCCCTTCGCCTAAGGGGTTTGATGGATATTATCATTAGTCGGTCCCAATTCGCCTTCATTCCAGGGCGACACATCACGGATTGTTCATCTATCGCTAACGAAGGAATTGACTATATGAGGAAGATGGGTTTGAAGGGCACCATGTTTAAGATAGATTTCCAAAAAGCCTACGATTCCGTAGATTGGAGGTTTTTGATCCATATTATGAGAAGAATGGGTTTTGGAGATAAATGGTGTGAGTGGATTTTTAAATGCATATCGACGGCATCGATCGCTATATTGGTCAATGGGTCCCCTACTCCTCATTTTCCGATTGCGAAAGGCCTCCGACAAGGGTGTTCACTATCCCCACTACTCTTTAACATTGTAGGTGAAGCGCTTCACTTGCTAATTGAGAAAGGTGAATCATTGGGTTTATTTGCTGGTTGGCGTATCGGGAGAGGGGAGCTTAGTCATAATTTAAGCCATTTACAGTTTGCGGATGACTTAACAATCTTCTGTGGTCCGTCTTTGCGCGAAGTGGAGAATGTGCGAAGAATTTTGAGGGTATTCGAAGTGGCGGCTGGGCTCAAGCTTAATCTTATGAAAAGCTGTCTCTTCGGAGTGAATATTGACGATGTATGCATAGGTGCTTGGGCATCGAAACTAAAATGCTTATGGAACAAATTCCCTACGACATATTTGGGGCTACCCCTAGGGCCAAAGTCGAATTCCTATGCATTGTGGGAACCGATTATAGAAAAAATTCACAAGCAATTATCGAACAGGAAGGGGGCGCAATTGTCTATTGGAGGAAGGTTGATTCTGATTAGAACGGTAATTTCGGCATTACCTATGTATTACATGGCCATGTTTCGCATGTCGGTTAAGGTGGCAAATAAAATTAACAGCATCATGTCCGGATTTCTGTGGGGTGAGTCGGAGGGTAGTAAGAAAACACACTGGGTTAGTTGGAGTACCATCTGCAATCCGATGGAGCTTGGAGGATTGAATATAAAGAATCTCAGCTTGCAAAATAGAGCCTTTCTTGGCAAATGGATTTGGAAGTTTGCGAATGATCCGAATTGTTAGTGGAAAAAGATGATATGCTGTAAATACAATATTAATCCTGCATCAATTGTGTTAGATGGGAACGTTCACCGCCATGCGTCTTGGCAGTGGAGGGGAATTGTTAATTCCTTCTTCGAAGCGGATGATTTTGGGGAGAACGTTCGTGGTAATTTCATGATCCAGGTGGGGGACGGATCGTCCGTTTTGTTCTGGTCCGACATTTGGGTGGGGTCTGCTCCGCTGCAATCATTGTTCCCTCGAATTTTCGTGTTGTCTTGCAACAAGTCGGGGACAGTTTCGTATTTCGGCCGCAAGGAGAATTCCACTTGGGTTTGGAAAGTAAACCTACGTAGGAACCTTTTTGATTGGGAAGTGGCTCAGTGGAACGACTTTCTTGACTGTCTACACAGCTTTCGGTCGGATGGTTTCGTGCGTGATTGTTTAATTTGGAAGGGTTCGGGAGAAGGTTGTTATTCTGTGAAATCATGCTACAATATGTCTTTCTTGGGAGCTCATAAGGACGGTTTTTGGAAGGATTGTGTGTGGAACGGCAATGCCCCTCCGAGGGTTGAAGTTTTTGTATGGTAAGCAGTGCCGGGGAAGATCGATGTTCGTGGGGAGCTTTATAAACGCCGGATTGGTGAGCTTTCGGACACTAGGTGCCCTTTTTGCTTAGAAGAATTTGAGTATGTTTCGCACTTACTTCTACTGTGTAAGGTTGCCTGGAGAATCTGGACTAGGGTGCTGAACTGGTGGAACGTTGAAAGTGCACTTCCACAAGATTTAACTTCTCTATTAAACGGCTGGTTTTACAACCCTCCGACGAAGGATCGAAGGTCGCTATGGTTTTCCATTCCTGCAGCAGTTTTGTGGACACTATGGTTAGGTAGGAATGATATCATTTTCCGAGGTAATAAGCTCGATGAACTCCAATTGGTATTCTTATTGAAATCTCGGTTGATTAGCTGGTATAGTGCAAAATATAACGTTGAGTCAGATGTCAAGTCTGCAATTTTTTTGAATCCGAAGCTTGCGGATGGAAGAGGGGGAGCTATTGATATGCGGGCTGTTACTTTGACTTGGCAACCTCCGGACGTTGGATTCATCAAGATCAATGTCGATGGGGCGGTGCGGTCGGACGGCTCCGCTGGGGGCATCGGAGGCTTAGCTAGGAACCATAAATCAGAAATTATATGCCAATTCTCGGAAAGTTGTGGACCAGGTCCTCCGATTTTGTTTGAACTCCTTGCAATTCGGATGGGCCTGCGGTTGGTTGCGGAGGAGCCAGCTTGTTTGGGAAGTCGACCAATTATTGAAAGCGATAGCGCGGTCGCTATTGGTTGGATTCGGAATCCGGCGTCGTGTTTCAATCTTTTCAAAAATGTGGTGGAGGATATCGCTCAAACAGGGAAGGTAAGAGGTTGCGTTTTCAGATCGATTCTGAGAGCTTGCAATGTGGACGCGGATTGCCTGGCCAAGGCAGGTATCAGATAGACAATTTAGCAAAATAATGTAGCCTGGTAATATGAATCACTGGTCATACTGTTTCGGTTTTTTTTATCTTTTTGCTTTGAGCTTACATTTGTAAGGTGATGGATATGAACTATTTTGGTTATGAATAATAAATAATTGGCACTCTTTTCCTCCTTCCGCTGCCGACGTTCTTTCGGGAATGCTTGGTACGAGGGGAGTTTTTAACGAGGCCACCCTTTGATCAAAAAAATAAAATAAAATAGAAAAATAATTCCTCTTCTATTTTTCTATTTTCTTCAACAATCCAACAAGAACAACCATGTCTCAATTTATAATTTCTGGATCTGACCACCGAAAAAAATTAAAATAAATTATAAATGACACCTTTCTTTCTCTTGACCATCTCAGGCAAAACAAC
Organism: Hibiscus tridactylites; assembly: GCA_958450335.1. Taxonomy (NCBI): domain Eukaryota; kingdom Viridiplantae; phylum Streptophyta; class Magnoliopsida; order Malvales; family Malvaceae; genus Hibiscus; species Hibiscus tridactylites. The sequence continues at coordinate 76,614,389 of OY288279.1, forward strand.
TTGAGTCACTTTCGTTGTGCCTTCAACATTAACCTTAATTAAATTCCTCAGTAGTTGCTCATCAACCTCGTAGAAGAACCTTGCGTAAGAATACGAAATCCCAACATTGTTAATCAGAACCCTATCATCCAACCCTTCAATGGAGTCTTTTATCTTGTTCACGCCTTCGTCTAAATTGTCAGTGAAGTGCACAACTATTGTTTTGATCTGAATCTTGTCATGTTTGGCCAAGATTGAATCGAAAACATCTATTAGTTTTTCGGGATTTCGACCCACCAAGTCAAGATTTATCCCTTTACGAGCTAATTGAAAGGCGGAACTTTTACTGATACCGTCAGTGGGTCCGGTTACAAGACCCCATGAACTATAGTTCTTGAGATTCTTATCGTGTCTAAGAAAATTGACCAAGACCCATTTTTAAAAAAACGAAAGAGAATTTTAAAAGTGACAAAAAACCCAAAGTAAAAAGAGCAAGGAGCCATAGAAGGTTGAGTCTTGAGAGTTTCAAAGAAACAGGTTGTCGCCATGGATAATGCAGAGGGGAAAAAAATCTGGAAATGGATTTTGGGTTATTTGATTAGGGTTTTAAAGGGGACTTTATTTTATTTTTATTGACTATTTATGACATGGAAATATAGTATAATAAAAATAATAATTTTATTTAAGCTAAGTAAGCACGTTAACGTTCTGGTCAGACGTCCGTTTGTTTTTTTAACGGAATGTGACTGCTTTGTATGTAACGATTAGTCAATGGACCAGTTTATAACTTGTGATAGTCAAGGGACGCAGAAGATAATTAGAGCATAGTCGGAGAATCATTTATGTAATTTACCCATTATACTAATATGAAGTACTGAAAGCACCACAAATAATTAAAGTAGAAATAGTAGATTTGATTTATTAAAAAAAAAACAAAGTAGATTTGAGATTTGGATAGTGTCAGAATAGCCCACTAACAAGTAAGTATGGCAATTGAGAAGAGATGAATATTGTTAGAAGTTAGAGCAAGAGTTGGTCATAAAATCTTTGATCTGCATAATTAAGTGTGAAGACTCTTCCAATTCTGGAAATATGTAGAAGGCGTGCATCATACTCGGATATTCTATCAACGTCGCCTCTTTCCCCGATGCTTTTAACCATTCGTAATACCTCCTCTCCCAATCTTTCAACGGGTCAAATCCTGCCACCACCACCATCGTCGCCGGAAAATCCAACCCCGCTATATTCTCCGCGTTGGGTCCGCTCACGTTCACCGCTGGGTGGTCGCGGTTGCTCGACCCTTTAGGCAAAAACGCTTTCCAGCAAAAATCTGATCTCGGAACCGACACCAGTGGTACACCCACTAGCTCCACCTCCGCCTCCGTTCTCTCCTCTCCGCCGAAGAACGGTTGGATGCAAACGAGTCCTCTCAGCTTCAGCGTTTTGAATTCCGCTTTGCAAGCCCGGACCGCTACGTGGTGAGCGATGTTGCCGCCGGCGCTGTCCCCGGCCAAGAAACACCGCGACAAGTCGGCGTTATCCGGTAAGATCGCGTCGCGGTTTTCGTCCAAGAACTTGAGAACGTCGAATCCGTCTTCGTATTGCGACGGGTAGGTATGTTCAGGAGCGAGACGGTAGTTGACGGAGACGATGAAAGCGGGGAACTTACGGGCGAACCTACGGCAAACGGCGTCGTAACCCTGGGACGCCGGGCTGAGGAAGGTGAAGCCGCCGCCGTGGAAGAAAAAGACGACGGGGAGGAGGATATCGGAAGGGAGGGAGGGAGTGAAGAGCCGAAACCAGATATTACGGGAAGCATCGACGGTGATGTCAGAAGTGGAGACGGAGTTGGTGGGTTTGGGATTGGGTGCTACCTGATAGTCGACAAAGCGGAGGAGGAGGCGGTTGACGGAGCCGTCGGAGCGGCAGGCGGCGTCGGAGACGGTGGAGAGAAGGGAGATGAAGATCCTGGTTTTGAGAGGGAGGGAGAGAGGAGCCATGGTTTGGGTGGTGGGAGCATGGTCATGCAGCGTTTACTTAAAAGGAAGAAAGAGTGAAAGACGGTAAATGCGATTGAATGACGGTGGGACCGTAACGCAACTACTCTTTTCTACTTTTCTTCATTGTTTTATGTACTTGGTGTGGCCAATGGTCTAGTTCGTCTAGCACGGAAAAGAAATGTTGATGAGATGGTTTATGCACAGTCGTTGCCTGGAATAATTTTGTTGCTTGATGTGGATTGTAGTATCTTCTAATATATTGTGTTCTTTATTTGGTTCGTTATAAACGATGTGTTTTGGTTGAGTAATTTTTTGTTTTTTTTTAAGTATCATTACGAGTATTATTTTCTCTAATTAAATTTAGGGTGAGTTTAATGAGATTTGTAGATTGAATTTCTAAATCATAAATTAAAAAAGTTGTGAAAAATAAATTTGTTATTCCAATGCATAAAAATATTTTATTATGTACATATATATTACACATGATTAGTTTTCCCTCACTTATGATTTCGTATAATAAGAAAAATTTTGATACACGAGTTGTATATATTTAAACAAATTTATTAAATTTAGTATTTTGGTTAGTTTAGGGGTTTAAGTTATAAAATTTAAAGTTTATGTGCTAGTTTAGAGTTTAAGGATTTAAATTACACGGTTTAGAAATTAATTTTTAGTGTTAAAGTTTAGAGTGTAGAAATAAAGATAGTGTGCTTGGTTATAGAGAATAAAGACTATTTTTATTTTCTTAGAAAATAGAAAATATTGATGAAAACATGTTTGATTGTAAAATTTGAAAATAATTTCTAGAAAATGAAAATAAGTAAAAATATAAAAATATTAGAAAAAGATGTTTTCACTATTTTCATTGGAAATGTGTAAAACCAAAATTGATTTTGATATAAGAATTTACCTTAAGGACTAAATTAAAAAAACAATAAATTTTGAATATAATTTTATTAATTATTAAATTTATATGTATATATTAATTTTTTATTTATAATTTTTTTTAAAATTTTATTAGTTGTTCAAATTTATGTTATTTAGAAAAAAATATTATAATTATCAAAGGGAAAAAAGTCTTTTCACGTCTTTTATTCAAACTTTTAACTCAAAAACTCCTAAAAGGAGTTTTTTCAAAATAAGAGATTTCACCCCAATCCGCTATTATAATCCTTTATTTGTCAAATATTTAAATTAACAGATTTGATTGATCAAACCTTTAAAAATACTTTAAACCTCTAATTTTAGCTCAAAAAATTATTTACCAAACATTTCTTTCTCATCTCCTCATGCATGCCATTCACTTGTATAAATAACCCAGCATTTAATATTTTCACTAATTTTAAAAGCTTCCCAGATGAGTTAAATTTTTGGTCTTTGTTAGTAACATGGGATATATAAGGCTGATTTAGTAATATGTTTTTCTGATGTAGTAAGATTGATCAAAACTTTCACAGGTCCCTTGCCAGCATTTATTGGAAATATGTCCAATCTACAATTACTGTGAGTATTTTTTTTATAGATTATTATCGTATACACTAGCGTTAAAAACTAAAAGTTTTTACGAGCGCCTTAATTTTAGAGTTTAGGAGATTAGTTTATGGTGTAGAGTTTAGGGGCTTAGGTGTAGGGATGTAGAATTTAGAGTTTATGGTTAAAATTTAGGGTTTAGGGTAATATGACAAGGATTTATGTTTTAATCTATTAACCCTAAATTATAACTCAAAATTGTAAATTTCAACCACTATCCCTAAATTCAAAACCCATACAACTAAACCCCTAAATCATACACCCTAAACTAAGTTCTTAAATTTTAAAACTAAGGCGTTTGTAGAAACTTTTAGTTTCCATCCCAATATATTAAATAATTATCTTTCTTTTATTTATTGGAAACAGAATGTGATTTTTAATTTTATTGGCATTTAAATTCAAATATTTATCAGTTGAGATTATATAACTTTTATATTTCTACCCAATACACTTGTGGTGGAAATTAGGTTTAGGATTTAAGATTTATAACTTTTACTTTCTATAATAGCCTTAATTTTAGGGTTCATGGACTCAATTTAGTGTGTAGGATTTAGGTGTATGAGTTTATAATTTAGAAATAATTGTTAGAATTTATGGTTAGGGTTAAGGTTAGGATTTAGGGTTTATGTTTTAGAATAATATGTTGAGGATTTAGATTTTAACCTATAATCTCTAAATTCTAATTCTAAACCTTAAATCCCATTCATAATCACTTAATTCTAAACTAATAAACCAAATCCCTAAACCTTACACCTTACAACCTAAAACTAAGATGTTTGTGAAAGGTCAGTGTATCAAATAATTTTCACGTATGAAAACATTTCATCGTCACTTCATATATACTTTTTAAAGTCTTTCAAGTAATATGAGCAATGGAATTCATACTATTTAATATAACTAATAACTTTCAAAATTGAAGCAAGTTGGTTTTCTATTTTATTCATATAATGAAGGTAATTACTAATTAGGCAATAGTGTATTCAAACTCATCCCCCTTTTAACTTTCTGATGAGAATGGTAATCATTTGAATTGCAAAATGCTACTGGTTTAACTTTAGTAGCTATTGGTGATTTCTTGTATTAGTCTAAGAAGAAGAGCTGATTCTTTGGATAACAGTTGGAAAAAAATGACAGGTCAGTTGCCCATAATTCTTTATCTGGACCCATTTCCAAAGGAGATTGGAAATCTTAAGAAGCTCTGTCTGCTGTAAGACTAGAACGAATTCTCCATATATGTGTGTGTTTCCATATAGTACAAATAGAACCCCATATTTTGCTGATTAACATGAGCAAGATTTATTTTCACTTTTCTCCAGTCTTTCAGTTTTTTGACAGTATATGCAGGACGTAGCGAGCTGCATCTTGATTGGCCAACCCGCTTTAACATCTGCTTAGAAACTGCAAGAGGATTAGCTTATCTTCATGAGGAGTCTAGGCCAAGGATTGTACACAGAGCAGGCTTGTGCCGTAGCATATGTCTCATTAAGACACAACTTTGCTGTTGAAAGAAAACCACTGACATACATATAATGGGGATCTTATTTTAGGTGCAGTTCTATGTGTAAATGAAATTTGTGTATGCCAGCCAAAATAGGAACTACATTATTGGAAACCCTTGTAGGGATTTCTTTGAATAATATTGGTTTTGAAGTAGAATTTTGAAAAATCATGAATGAAGAAAACCAACCCATATTCCTTCTTTCCTTTTTAGGGAAAAAAAACTTCGTTCGTGAACGGCAGGATTCGAACCTGCGCGGGCAGAGCCCACATGATTTCTAGTCATGCCCGATAACCACTCCGGCACGTCCACAGTTTTGCTGTCATGTTCTCATTTTATATTGTTTTTAACTTAACCGAGTTTCCAGGCATGAATGAAAATCAAAATGTTTACGAAGATGTTTCCAGGCATGGTTTCTGCAATTATACTTGGTCTAAGGCGGGAAATTCAGTTTGACTACATTTTCTATGTAACCAAATATCTATCCTTCTAAATAGATACTTTAATTTAAGGTTATAGTCAAATAACTCACAAATCGTGCTAAGTTACAATCTTATTGTTTTTCTTATTTTGTGACATGTGTGAATTTCTCATCCCTTGTTGTTTGTTTTTTTCTTTCGAAAAAATTTTTCACGTAAATTTTGTTGTCTTTTTTAATTGTGCGATCACAAATTCATTGTTATCTTTCAATACATATAATAATACATGAGTTTAAGAGATAATTTTGTCACTGTAGTTATTTTAAATTATCAATTTTGTTCCTCCTTTTTTAATTTCATCAATTTATCCCTCGAATTCTTCTAAAATTAGCAATGATGCCCTTTCCTTCTTAATTTCATCTATATGACCCTCAAACTTTGGAATTACATCAATCTCACTATTTGGTTGTTGTTGTTAACTAACAAAGTCATTATCATCGGTCCCCTTTGTCATGTCAAACACTCTGTAATTAAATAATTAATGTCTACGTTAGCATGTCCACGTGTTATTTTTTTAATGAATTAATGTCTTTTAATAAGATGATGACGAGTCAATTTTGATGATGTGATAGTATACTTGACGTAGATTGCATGGGCCGATATTGGATGTTTCATAGTGTGGAGAATTGATGTACTATATCGACACAATTTTGCTGATCAACTTAACAACTTCAGCCACCACCCATAAAAATGCCTCGGCAGGCGCCCGCCTTGGCAGAGTTGTGTGAGATTGCATGGGCAATTAAGCGATGATTCAAGGTTCGGCAAGGCTCCCTTCTATGACTCACTCTTCTCCCGAAGCTTGAAGTACTATTGGCGAACACGTCTTGGATGATACCTCCCAGCGTGAATCTAAGGGCGAACACCAACCGATTATGGATCCTCTTTTAGCCGCTGAACTTCTTAACTTATCCTTAAGCCGAAGTAGATTTACCCTATGGTTGGATAAAACCGTGTTTACTCGTTTTGTGAGTTCAACTCTCTCGATATTGAACAAATGGATTGAAGCCCTCTTCTCTCCCGATAAAGATTGCGACAATGAAGAACCAATAGTAAACAAACCTTGAATTTTATTGCAAAACTGAAATCTTAAACGAATACAACAAGACTCTCACAACTACTACGCAACCAACCCTTAGCCCTAGGGAAAGTTTAGAACATGGTGGGGGTAGATGGAACTAGGGTTTCGAGAAGAAGAAGTTTCTCTCTAATCTCAATTGTGTTCTATCCTTTAAGTTGATTACATATATATAGGGGAAGAGCCTATGCCTAAGTCGGTTTAGGGTAGGAATACTAGTTAGAATACAATTACAACTCATTAAAAGATCATTAAATCTTCCTAGATTCCCGTTTGACTTTTTTCCAACTTGACTTTGACCTTGGATTTTCTTTGTCTGCTGGGCTCCGATGCACATGCAAATGGTCTCTAAAAATCAGGCTTGATGAGCTATTTCTATCACATACCACTTTGCATTTTCCACTCTTTCTTGAAGTGATGCCTCGGCGGCAAGTAGTTGACTGCCTCAGCGGGGGTATGGACTGGTGTGCAGGGGTTGGCATAGCTCTACATTATGGTTCTTTCCTCCTCGATCGGCTCTCTTGATGCTCCAACAGCTTCCTCCTTCAGCTCCCAGCTTTCTCATCATCTGCCCTCTTTGTTGCCTCGGCAGCATCTTCTTGGGCGGGTACCTACGCACAGAGAGAAAACGCACTTGAGAAATATCATATATATATATAATCAACTAAATTCATCAAATAAGACAGATTGTCTAATCTATGCTATTTGTGTATGTTACCTAATAAATGCAACCTAAACTACACTTAAGAACAACAATAATTGAGCTAAACTATGGTATAAATATAGGACTTTTGCACACTTAACACACCCCTAAACTCGAAATATTGCTTGTTCTCAAGCAATGCAATCTAATAATAACATGCCAAAACTTAAAATCATATGCAAACTAAGTCGAGAAAGCTTCTTGAGCAACTTTTACATACCGTGAGATTTACGCCTACTTAGCAACCCTTTGAGTGACAAGAGATTTACCCAGAACCGAGCTATGTATCTCGTGAATGTGTGTTCCTTATGATAAGCATGATTCTTCGGCTTCTAAGTAAACCTTTGATAAACACCTTAACTCTCTTGGGTTTCCCTCTAGTTTTTTTTTTTCAATTTCACCACTAGCTGTCGGTAAGAGGCTTTTCTAATGACTGCATTTTTTTCTCTAGAGCTAGTTTCGGGCACCTCTAGCTTATCCTAGAGCCAGTTTTGGGCACCTCTAGGACGTCTGATTTTTTTTCAAACTTCAAGTTGTACCCAAGTTTACTAGGTGAAATACCTAAGTTTCCTAGAAGTCCTAAAATCAAACTAGTCACAAAGAGTGTTTTCTTTTTAAGTTCAGACCATAGTAGGATTCTAAGTTAACCTAAAGTCATGCTAAGGTTTCCGCCTAGGTGGGCCATCTGCCGCGGCGGGTAAACGATACTCAAGAATTTTCCCAAACTATGAGTTCATTAGGCTTTAAATAAAGGCATGTTACAATTAAAACCTAATTAAAACAGAAAAGAAAACTTAAAGACATAAAAATAAAAACTCGAAAATACAAGAAAAAGAAAAACAAAAGACAAAATTAGAGGACTAATTCCCCCCCCCCCAAAACTCGAGAGAAGCATTGTCCTCAATGCATGCCTACATACACAAAATTAATGCATAGATTAGATAAAAATAACAAAAGAGAAGAATGGGAGAGAAGCTTAAATTGGTTTGGATTCGTAAGAGCTGTCATCGTTGCCAATAATCACCCTCTTTCGTGCTGCCATCTTGAAGCGCTTGGCCGCCCTCAGTGGCTGTTGGCGGGAAGGCGGACTGGGTTGAGCCTTTTGAGTCACCTCTCGTTCGCCGTCGTCTTCACTGTCTGGGCAGACTTCTATGGTTGTGTGTGTCTGCTTTGCTCTTGGGGAGAAGGAAGGTTCAAGCTTCCTGGTAATGGATTGAACCGTATCCTGCCATACGGAGTCGTCGGAGAGGAAGTCTTTGAGGTAGCCGGAGTCAGATGGTCTTGGTGTGTCAGCTGCTACCTTGTACGTCTGCCCTTGGTCTTTGACTAGAGCTGCCACCGTGTCTCCTTGGTTATCGAAGCTGGAAAGGAGCTCAGTGGTCGTGGCTGCTCTGGAGGCTTGAGGCTCACTTGATATGGGGGCGGTCGGAGTTGCGGAGGCTACCGAATGTGTTGCCGAGGAAGAAGGTGCGGCAGTTGTGTCTGGTGCTGTCAGGGCAAATATCTCGGCCGGGAACTCTGCAAAGTTGGCCGCCGGGAAATTTTCTTTGATGGTGGTGGTGGTGGCGTTGTTGAAGTCCTGGATGTAGGCCATAAACTTAACTGGCGGCATTCCATTCTATCTAGTTGTGCTGCCAAACTACCGATGGTGGTTGCCGGGACGGGTTGCTGGAAGTGTTGTTGACTGCCCATTTCCGACGCTGGGGCAAAGTTTTCCGGGGTGGCTGTTGTGATCTCAGTCTTTCGAAGGATTATCTCCATCGTACGCTCGGTTCGTTCTAGTGTCATGGTGTCAGTTTGGGCGGCTGCAACATGTGCCTTCTCGTACAACGTCGTGATGAGGCTGGGGAAGTAGAGTTGCCCCTTTGTTTTCTGCCCACACTCGTAAATTTTGTTAGCAATAATCGAACCCACGTTGACATACCTTTTATTAATGATAGAGTGGATGAGTGACAATATGAGTTTGTCTACGGTGGAGTTGTGGGCAGCAAATGCCTATTCACAAATGTGTTCCAAATTTTTGCATCGGGTAGCAAATTCCGCCGATTGACGGTGCCTCGGTTTTTGCCCTCGTTCCAAACCATCCCAGGTTTGCATAATTCTTCCTTTATTGTCTCGTAATCGTCCGGTGTGAGAGAGGCAAGAAACTCCGCGTGCTGATCTTCGCAGAGAGGGAGGCCGTTGTAGAAATTGATCTTGTCTTCGTCGATTAACACCGATCGCCCGCAAACATTGAATTTCGGCACGCCCTTCATCGGTCCATGGGTGTAGTATTCGTGCACCATGGTTTGATTTGTTGGCTTGGGTTGCTGGGCAAAGATTGGCAACCATTGATGCTCGATTTTAGAGTAGATGAATTTCTCGAGCCCTAAATATTTCTTTCCTGGCTCGTAGAAGAATCCCTGCTCCTCACATACCGCTCTTTCTTTAAATCTTTCGTTGTGGTAGGCTCTGATTTCTGGTGTGGCGAAGTGATGAAGGGATTCCTCCGACTCTTCCTGGACAGCACGGCGGCGGAGAGTTCTTTCCATTCTTTAGTTGGGCTTTTTGGTGTGCGAGAGACTTGTGAGAGCTTGAACAACAGAACTACAGGAGAAAAAGAAATAGTTCTGAAAGCAAAAGAAATCTTGTGAAACAATAAGCAAGAGAGAGTAAAGAAGAGTGAATAGTAAAAACATGAGGGGGTTTAAATAGAGAAAAAGTGTTACCGTTTCGTCTGCCGAGGCACACGTTGCCCAGGCAGATAGCCCTTGGAACGAAACGAGCTTCTACGAACAACTAGTCTGCAACGGCTAGTTCTGGCGGAAAGCAACGTTTGTCTGCCGCGACAGGCTTTGCGGGTGGGCTTGAAATGGTTTATGGATTTGGGCTTTCGTCTTTTCCCTTCTCTTGGGCTATTGTGTAACACCCGGGTTCGGGGGTCGGGTGAAAATAATATTTTAATATTATTCCGGGTCCGGTTTTATAATTAAAATAATCTTTTGGGCCTCGGGTTTCAAAAACAAACATTTTATGGTTGGACTAAATTGAAATGAAATTCAATTTGGATGGATTTTAAAGAAAAGGGGAAATAGCCATTCATTAATGGCAATCTTGTAAATAACTCCACTTTCAATTTAAATCCCCTTTTATCAAATAGTTACATTATTCATCTTCTTCTCAAAACAAAACCCACGACATTCAGAAGCTCTCAACTCCTTCCACTATTCCATTCCTTTGCTTCCTCATTTCAACTCGGTTTTGAAAGGTAATTTCGTTTTCGACTTGTCCTCAACTTCCTCTCTTCAAAAGTACAAGTAGTTTTCATTTTCATCAATGTTTTGGAAATTGAGTTTTTAGTGGATTTGATTAAAAATGGTAGCTTTATGGTGTTTAACTTAAAGTTTTGATTTAATGATGTTATATATGGTGTTTGTGAGTCAAATGGACCAACATATATGATTTTTACATGATTTAAACTAATTTTCGGATTTGGGTTTCCAAGGGGGTTTTGAAGGGTTTTGGATGAGTTTTTGGGGTTGTTTTGGGTTGGAAATTGTGGGCTGAGGTTAGTACTATGGTTGGGGGTTGTTTTGGAATCATTTGGGGGTATTAAAAGTGTTGGAATCATGAGTTTTGATTGAGGTTTATGGGCTGCTCGAGTTTGGTAATTTTGGGGGTTATTCATGGCTTGAAATTTTATGTTTGATGTTTGAATTGTATTCCGGGTTAGCTACTTTGATGCTTGGGCTGATTTGAAGTTGTTTGGATTGTGTTGAGGTTGTTTAGAGGCAAGAGCTTGTGTTGGTGAAGCATCGGGAGTGAATCCGAGAGCTTGAAGGTGTCGCTTGCTTGGTAGTTGAGCTCGGAAGTGAAGGTGAGTGGTTAATGTTTTCAAAGTGTATTCTAAGTGTTTGGTTCGAGCATGTGGACTAGGTTGGGCTTGGTAGACCCACCTAGAGTTAGGATTAGGGAGGTAGCCTAATCCTAAGCTTTAGTTAGAGACATTGGTCGAACTCTTAACTTGTTGTTTATGCCTCGTGATGATTTATGATATGACGATTTATGTATAATGTGTTATACATGTGTGATGAGGCATGGTTGTGATGCATTGTGATATGCATGTGGATTGTTCATGATTGTGATCATGGTGAGTACGTGCTAAGCACAAAATTGGTTGTAATTTGTTATTGTGGATTGAGTTAAATGTTGGCACTAGTATTCTTGGGTACAAATGATCGATCATTAGGATGTTAGTGTGCACACGAGAGTCAAATGCGCGCGTGGTCTTGATGATGGTAGTCATCAAGATGGAGTACGAGTTCGCCTGGAAATTCTTCTTTATATTGTGATAGTCGGTGATGAGTGTAATCCCATCGACGGGGCGTGAGGTTGAGTGGAATCCCCTCCGCGAAACCGGTGATGAGTGTAATCCCACCGTGAGGTAAAGTGGTTGTTGGATGTGAGTTCCAACGTGTTTATCCGCGTATTCGAGTCATAGCTAGGTGCCAATATAAATTGATATGTGTATCAATGTGATGTGGAATGTGTTTTCCTATTTGGATGATTATATGTGTTTACATATGTTGTGGAAATGAGCTTGTTGAGCCTGACATATTAATGGATATTTGTTCATGCATCATTGACATTTAGCTCTTGTGGATCGAAGGTAAGAACATGCATTTACATTAGTTGAGATCGTGCTCGGACCCTGCATTGTCGAGGTTTGTTTTTAAAGAGCTTACCCTCACTAAGCTTTATGCTTACGCTCTCTCTCTTGTTCGAAAATGCAGATCAGTAGCTCGTGGGTTGCTTGTGCAAGAAGGGGCCTCCAAGTGTGTGTGCTTTGTGGTGCTAGCCTAACTATCAAGTACGGTTATTTTTAGTTATGATGTAATGGTCATGCAATGAGACATGTATTTGTGTTGTGATGCTTTTGAAGTGTGTTGATGTTGTTGTTAGGAGTATGCTAGACTTCTTTTATATGTTTTGTTGGTTTGGCTTTGGATGCCATGTTGCTTGTAAACCATGTTGGTCTTTACCTATCTTATTTTGCCTAAGTGTTGGCCTTGTTGAAGCTTAATACCTTTAATGCTATGCATGGATGTATGATTCTTATGATGTTGGTTCCTTTAATGTTTAGCCTTGTTGTGTTTGATGTGTTAAGCATGCTTGTTATGTTGGTTTTGCCTTAGGGTTGATGTTAGTGTGTTGTTTGAGGTTTTAGAGGAAGTTTAGGGGCATCCTTGTGCCATAAACCAGCTAAAACCTTTATGCAGACAGAGGGCGTTTCAAAATGGCCGACCCCGTTTCGATACGGTCCCTTTGTTTTCGGTCGGGCGTTTCGATACACCTAGGGGACGTTTCGATTCATTTTTGCTACTTGAAATATGAGAATTTGACGATAAATTAACGTATCGAAACGAGCTTTAACGTTTCGGAACGACCTTCATCTCGTTGACCACGAGAAGTTGACCGTCGGGGTCGTTTCGATACGGGTCACCCCTGTTTCGAAACGGTCTTACCAAGTTGACTCTGGCCTGTTGACTAAGTCAAGGCGCATCGAAACACCCTAAGGACGTTTCGATACGGCCTGCTGTAAAGAACTAAAATGGGCTGCTTCGATAAGTTGTTGGGTTGATTGTCTTATATGTTCTTCCGATGTTGCCTTCCTCACATAGGATTCATTATTACCTCTAGAAAAGATAATATAAATAAAAAGAAGTTTTTAGGGTTGCTAACCGAGGTGGAACCTTAACGGGTTTCGCATTGGTTTTCCCCGTGTAGCCCACTCGGATCGGTCAAGCGTTCGGACCGGGACGAGGGGGTTACACTTGTTAGTATCAGAGCCTAAGGTTATCGAGACCTTGGGCATGTAAGTGAGGTCAGTCTTGTTTTATGATTGATATGCACGGCGTTTGCTTGCCTTGTAAGCATGATTGCTTGTGTGATAAGTATGCTTGATGTTTTGTTTTAAAGCATGTTGTTTAGAGTCCCATTGCTACTATTACATCGAAAAAGGAATTTTTAAAGTGAGGGAACGTACTTGAGCACTTGGAAGCCTTGCCTTGCTAACCCAATTTTGTATGCTTTGTTGTTGTAGTTGTAGTTAATACCTGTAAGAGCAATGTCGAGGCCGAGAGGTAGGCCGAGGGTGGTTCGTCAGGAACCACGGGTTGCGGCTCCTGTTAATGAGCCGGTGGCTGGAGTTGAGGCTCACGTATTGGAGCCTGCTGCTGGAGTTGGAGCTCCTCCACCACCACTACCACCACCTCCTCCGCCTGGAGTTAGAGGCGAGGATGGAGCTGAAGAAGAAGGACCTCAGGGTGGCCAAGCTCCGGCCGGAATTGATATGACTCCGCTAGTGCAAGCTATAGTGGGATCATTTTAGGCCGCAGTTGCGGGAGCTCAGGCTGCAGCTCAACCTAAGGGTGACGATGCTAGTCTACCGTTGGAGAGGCTCCGTAGCTTAGGGGCTGAAGAGTTCAAAGGGTCTACTCTGGAGAGGTCTGAGTTGTGGTTAGAGAAGACCGTCCGCATCTTAGCTCAGATGGGTTGTGTGGGCGCGCGCAGATTGGGCTGTGTGATCTCTTTGCTTCAGGGTGATGCCTACACCTGGTGGGTCACCATTACTACCGGAGTTCCAGAGGCTGAGATAGGTTGGGATTTCTTTGAGTCTGCCTTCCGGAAGAGATATTTGGGACCGAGGTATCTTGATGAGAAGAAGCGAGAGTTTATGACCCTTGTTCAGGGAGATGCTTCTGTGACTGACTATGAGATCTGTTTTGTTCGTTTGAGTCAGTACGCTCCAGAGTTGGTTCCTACTGAAGTGGAACGTTGTAACCATTTCCGCTATGGGTTGAATGAAGAGATCAAAAGGTACACTTTAGCTTCTGACTACTCAGATTTTGATGTCTTGGTCGCGAGGGCCAAGGACTTAGAGCACAGTTTGGGATTGACCAAACGATCTGGTGGTTCTAGTTCTGGTAAGAGGCATAACAACTTTGATAGTAGAGATGCCAAGAGGCATAGAGGTGGCGGACAACAGTTTGACCATAGGCGTGGCGGTGGCCACCAGGGCCATAGAGGTGGAGGGCGGTTGCCCGAGTGTCCGCGTTGTGGGAGACAGCACACTGGTGAGTGTTGGGGTAATTTCCATGCTTGTTGGAACTGTGGTTCGAGGGACCACTTTAGGAGGGAGTGTCCGCATCAGGCGGCACAAGCACCGAACATTGCTCAGGCTCCTACGAGAGCGAATGATTATCAGAGAGGCCGTGGGCGCGGTCGTGGCTACTTCCATCCTAGGACTGATGCACCTAGGGTAGATGCTCAGAGGAACCTTGCTTATGTTGTAGCAGTACAGCCAGAGGCAGGTGGGCCAACGAGGGTCTATGCTTAGAGAGAGGCCGGGAACGACACTGATGTGATAGCAGGTAATTTTGAGTTACAGTCTATGTCTTTGCTTTCTTTGGTTGATTCGGGTTCTACACATTCCTACATTTTGAGTGAGCATGCACGGAAGTTAGATATACCTGTTGAGATCTTAGATGTAGGTATGCATGTGACTAGTTCTTTTGGTGAGACAGTTGTGGTTAGACGTATGTATAGAAGATGTCCGCTGAAGATTCAGGGTCATGTGTTTTCCGTTGATATGATGGAGCTTCCTTTTTATGGCTTTGATATTATTCTGGGTATGGACTGGTTAGTTGAGCACCGAGCTAGTGTGGATTTTGAGACGAAGAGGATTTCCTTGAAACTTTCTGATGACTACGAGGTAGTAGTAGTAGGCGAGAACATTAAGTTCTTGTCTAACGTTGTGTCAGCTTTAGAGGCTCATAGGTTGATGAATTCCGGATGTGGGGCTTACTTAGCTTATGTGATGAATCCGAATATGAGTGAGGCTAGACCAAAAGATATTAGAACATTTTGTGATTTTCCGGATGTGTTTCCAGAAGAGTTGCCAGGTTTACCTCCTGACAGAGATGTTGAGTTTGTGATTGAGACTGTTTCAGGGTCTACTCCAGTTTCTATAGCTCCGTATCGTATGGCTCCGAAAGAGTTGAAAGAATTGAAGAGTCAGTTGCAAGAATTATTAGACCGTGGTTTCATTAGGCCTAGTAGTTCTCCTTGGGGTGCTCATGTGTTGTTTGTAAAGAAGAAAGATGGCAGTATGCGTATGTGCATTGACTATAGGCAGTTGAATCAGATGACTGTGAAGAACAAGTATATGTTGCCTCGTATAGATGATTTGTTTGATCAGTTGAGAGGTGCTTTAGTGTTCTCGAAGATAGATTTGAGATCAGGGTACTATCAGTTGAAAGTAAAAGAGTGTGATGTTCCGAAGACAGCTTTTAGGACTAGATATGGTCACTATGAGTTCCTTGTGATGCCGTTTGGGCTCACGAATGCACCTGCAGCATTTATGGATATGATGAACAGAATTTTTAGAGACTATCTAGACCGTTTTGTAGTTGTTTTCATAGATGATATTCTTGTGTACTCGAAGATAGAAGAAGAGCATGATGAGCACTTGAGATTTGTGTTACAGAGGTTG
Organism: Hibiscus tridactylites; assembly: GCA_958450335.1. NCBI lineage: Eukaryota > Viridiplantae > Streptophyta > Magnoliopsida > Malvales > Malvaceae > Hibiscus > Hibiscus tridactylites. The sequence continues at coordinate 76,630,189 of OY288279.1, forward strand.
TTGAGCAATCAGTTGTATGCGAAGCTTAGCAAGTGTGAGTTCTGGATTCGAGAGTTTGTATTTCTCGGCCATGTTGTTTCAGCCGAAGGTATCCGTGTTGATCCATCGAAGATTGAGGCTTTTGTTGAGTGGAAACAACCTAAGTCTGTGACTGAGATTAGGAGTTTTCTAGGATTAGCCGGTTACTATATGAGATTTGTTGATGGTTTCTCTAGAGTAGCTGCTCCTTTGACTAAATTGTTGCAAAAAGGAGTTAAGTTTGAATGGTCAGATGCAAGACATAAAGCCTTTGAGAAATTGAAAGAAGCTTTGACAAATGCTCCAGTGTTAGTGCAACCTGTTTCAGGTAAGGAGTTTGTGATTTATAGTGATGCTTCCTACATAGGTTTAGGGTGTGTCTTGATGCAAGAAAGAAGAGTTGTTGCCTATGCTTCTAGACAGTTGAAGGGTCATGAGAAGAACTATCCTACTCACGATATAGAGTTAGCTGCGGTTGTATTTGCATTGAAGATTTGGCGTCACTACTTGTATGGTGAGAAGTGTATAGTTTACACCGATCATAAGAGCTTGAAGTACTTGATGACACAGAGAGAGTTGAACTTGAGACAGAGAAGATGGCTTGATTTGTTAAAGACTATGATTTGACCATTGAGTACCATCCGTGTAAGGTAAATGTAGTAGCCGATGCTTTGAGTAGAAAGGTTGCAGTTGAGTTGAGAGCTATGTTTGCTAGATTGAGTGTGTCCGATGATGGTGGTTTGATCACAGAGTTGCAAGTGAAGCCTTCTTTGATTCAGTTGATTAGAGAGAAGCAGTTGCAAGATGTGTCTTTAGTTCCTCATGTTCAGGACATAGCCGAAGGAAGACCGACGGAGTATAGTTTCAGTGGTGAGAATTTGTTGTGCTTTAGAGATAGAATTGTGGTACCGGAAGATGGTGAGTTGAGACGTCAGATTCTGAGTGAAGCACATTCGCGCCCTTTTTCTATGCATCCAGGTAGTACCAAGATGTACCGTGACTTGAAGAATGACTATTTCTGGGTTGGTTTGAAGAAGGATGTAGCCGAGTATGTGAGTCGTTGTATGGTTTGTCAGAGAGTGAAGGCAGAACATCAGGTTCCTTCAGATTTGTTACAGCCTTTGAATATTCTAGAATGGAAATGGGAGAGAATCACCATGGACTTTGTGTCGGGGTTACCGTTTCTCCTTCGAAGAAGAATTCTGTATTGGTGATTGTTGATAGATTCACTAAGTGTGCTCACTTCCTAGCAGTGAACACTACGGATTCTTTAGACAAGTTGGCTAACTTGTACATCCGTGAGATTGTGAGACTTCATGGAGTTCCGATGTCTATTGTTTCAAACAGAGATCCGAGGTTTACTTCGAGGTTCTGGGGTTGTTTGCATAGTGCTCTAGGTAGCCGTTTGCACTTTAGTACTTCTTATCATCCGCAGTCCGATGGATAGCTAGAGCGAGTGATACAGATTCTAGAGGATATGATTCGTTGTTGTGTGATTGACTTCCAGGGTTCTTGGAAGAAGCACTTACCTTTAGTTGAGTTTGCTTACAACAACAATTATCAGTCTAGTATTCAGATGGCTCCCTATAAGGCTTTGTATGGTAGACGATGTAGGACTCCGATTTGTTGGGCTGAAACAGTTCAGAGGTTTCTACCTATGCCGGATTTGCTTAAGGGGACTACCGAGAAAGTGAAGTTGATTTGTGACCGTTTGAAAGCAGCTTTCGATCGTCAGAAGTCGTATGCAGATTTGAAGAGAAAAGAGATTGAGTTCTCCGTGGGTGAGAAAGTGTTTCTGAAAGTATCTCCGTGGAAGAAGGTGAAGAGATTTGGCCGGAATGGCAAGTTGAGTCTGAGGTTTATTGGTCCGTAAGAGATAGTTGAGCAGATTGGGCCAGTAGCTTACCGTTTGAGATTGCCTTCTGAGTTAGAGAAGATCCATGATGTCTTTCATGTGTCGATGCTTAGGAGATATAGGTCAGATCCTTCTCATGTTATGCTTGTTGAGAAGATAGAGTTGAATCCAGATTTGTCTTACAATGAAGAGCCTTTTGAGATACTTGCTTCTGATAGCAAGGTGTTGCGTGGCAAGACCATAGAGTTGGTCAAGGTGTTGTGGAGACATAGAGGTGTGGAAGAGGCCACGTGGGAGAGGAAATCTGATATGCTTGAGTAATTTCCGTACTTGTTTTCGTTAGGTAATTTCAGGGACGAAATTCCTTAAGTGGGGGAGAGTTGTAACACCCGGGTTTTAGGGTCGGGTGAAAATAATATTTTAATATTATTTCGGGTCCGGTTTTATAATTAAAATAATCTTTTGGGCCTTGGGTTTCAATAAAAACATTTTATGGTTGGACTAAATTGAAATGAAATTCAATTTGGATGGATTTTAAAGAAAATGGGAAATAGCCATTCATTAATGGCAATCTTGTAAATAATTCCACTTTCAATTTAAATCCCCTTTTATCAAATAGTTACACTATTCATCTTCTTCTCAAAACAAAACCCACGACATTGAGAAACTTCCAACTCCTTCCACTATTCCATTCCTTTGCTTCCTCATTTCAACTCGGTTTTGAAATGTAATTTCGTTTTCGACTTGTCCTCAACTTCCTCTCTTCAAAAGTACAAGTAGTTTTCATTTTCATCAATGTTTTGGAAATTGAGTTTTTAGTGGATTTGATTAAAAATGGTAGCTTTATGGTGTTTAACTTAAAGTTTTGATTTAATGATGTTAGATATGGTGTTTGTGAGTCAAATGGACCAACATATATGTTTTTTACATGATTTAAACTAATTTTCGGATTTGGGTTTCCAAAGGGTTTTTGAAGGGTTTTGGATGAGTTTTTGGGGTTGTTTTGGGTTGAAAATTGTGGGCTGAGGTTAGTACTATGGTTGGGGGTTGTTTTGGAATCATTTGGGGGTATTAAAAGTGTTGGAATCATGAGTTTTGATTGAGGTTTATGGGCTGCTCGAGTTTGGTAATTTTGGGGGTTGTTCATGGCTTGAAATGTTATGTTTGATGTTTGAATTGTATTCCGGGTTAGCTACTTTGATGCTTGGGCTGATTTGAAGTTGTTTGGATTGTGTTGAGGTTGTTTAGAGGCAAGAGTTTGTGTTGGTGAAGATCTGGGAGTTTGAAGGTGTCGCTTGCTTGGTAGTTGAGCTCGGAAGTGAAGGTGAGTGGTTAATGTTTTCAAAGTGTATTCTAAGTGTTTGGTTCGAGCATGTGGACTAGGTTGGGCTTGGTAGACCCACCTAGAGTTAGGATTAGAGAGGTAGCCTAATCCTAATCTTTAGTTAGAGACATTGGTCGAACTCTTAACTTGTTGTTTATGCCTCGTGATGATTTATGATATGACGATTAATGTATAATGTGTTATACATGTGTGATGAGGCATGGTTGTGATACATTGTGATATGCATGTGGATTGTTCATGATTGTGATCATGGTGAGTACGTGCTAAGCACGAAATTGGTTGTAATTTGTTATTGTGGATTGAGTTAAATGTTGGCACTAGTATTCTTGGTTACAAATGATCGATCATTAGGATGTTAGTGTGCACACGAGAGTCAAATGCGCGCGTGGTCTTGATGATTGTAGTCATCAAGATGGAGTACGGGTTCGCCCGGAAATTCTTCTTTATATTGTGATAGTCGGTGATGAGTGTAATCCCATCGACGGGGCGTGAGGATGAGTGGAATCCCCTCCGCGAGACCAGTGATGAGTGTAATCCCACCGTGAGGTAAAGTGGTTGTTGGATGTGAGTTCCAACGTGTTTATCCGCGTATTCGAGTCATAGCTAGGTGATTATATGGAATGTGTATCAATGTGATGTGGAATGTGTTTTCCTATTTGGATGATTTTATGTGTTTACATATGTTGTGGAAATGAGCTTGTTGAGCATGACATATTAATGGATATTTGTTCATGCATCATTGACATTTGGCTCTTGTGGATCGAAGGTAAGAACATGCATTTACCTTGGTTGAGATCGTGCTCGGACCTTGCATTGTCGAGGTTTGTTTTTAAAGAGCTTACCTTCACTAAGCTTTATGCTTACGCTCTCTCTCTTGTTTGACAATGCAGATCAGTAGCTCGTAGGTTGCTTGTGCAAGAAGGGGCCTCCAAGTGTGTGTGCTTTGTGGTGCTAGCCTAGCTATCAAGTACGGTTGTTTTTAGTTATGATGTAATGGCCAAGCAATGGGACATGTATTTGTGTTGTGATGCTTTTGAAGTGTGTTGATGTTGTTGTTAGGAGCATGCTAGACTCCTTTTATATGTTTTGTTGGTTTGGCTTTGGATGCCATATTGCTTGTAAACCATGTTGGTCTTTACCTATCTTATTTTGCCTAAGTGTTGGCCTTGTTGAAGCTTAATACCTTTAATGCTATGCATGGATGTATGATTCTTATGATGTTGGTTCCTTTAATGTTTAGCCTTGTTGTGTTTGATGTGTTAAGCATGCTTGTTATGTTAGTTTTGCCTTAGGGTTGATGTTAGTGTGTTGTTTGAGGTTTTAGAGGAAGTTTAGGGGCATCCTTGTGCCATAAACCAACTAAAACCTTTCTGCAGACAGAGGGCATTTCGAAACGGCCGACCCCGTTTCGATACGGTCCCTTCGTTTTCGGTCGGGCGTTTCGATACACCTAGTGGTCGTTTCGATACATTTTTGCTACTGGAAATCTGAGAATTTGACGATAAATTAACGTATCGAAACGGGCTTTAGCGTTTCGGAACGACCTTCATCTCGTTGACCTCGAGAAGTTGATCATCGGGGTCGTTTCGATACGGGTCACCCCTATTTCGAAACAGTCTTGTTGAGTTGTGTGGGGCTCGATTCGATCAACCAATATTGCTCACCAAGTGGTGGAGAGGTAGATTTTTGGGTGGAAGGGTTGAGAAAGCTAAAAATAAATGTGACACAATGGTTTATAGTGGTTCAACCTTCTAACCAAGGTCTACATCCACTACCTTAGCTCCCCACTAAGGATTTCACAATCAATCCACTATTGATTCGTCCCCTTTTCTAGGATTAAAGGGAAACCCTTACAACTGATCAAGCTTCTACCCAAAGCCTTGATCAAAACCCTCTTTACAAAGAGAAACAATAAGCAAACTTAAAACCCTCTAATAGGTGTTTTTTTGCACAATTAAGCACACACCCAAAACCTAAAACACTTGAGCAAATTTGACAATTTTGGCTCACTAGTGTTTGTCTATACAAGAATTGACAATTTAAGCACTAAGACACTTTTTGATCATTTGATGTTTGACAATATGAGCATTAACCTTCTCTTGATGCTTGGAGGTCCCTTTTATACTCCCAAATGAGTTTCTAGCCGTTTATGGCCGTTGGGGATGAGTCATAGCCGTTGGGGATGCAAAATAGCCGTTACCTACAAAAAGTTCAGCATTTATAACACGAGGGATCGATCCCATAAACCAGGGGATCGATCCTTTTTCATAAAAATATGACCGTTACAGTCAAGGGATCGATCCCATAAACCAGGGGATCGATCCTTTTGCACTTGGAGGCTGGAAGCAAAAATTGAACGAATCTGCCAACCAAGGGATCGATCCCTTTTATCAGGGGATCGATCCTTTTTGCCTTGGAGACTTGAAAAATAGCTTTAGTGCAAAAACGGATCATACATGTTTTGAAAAAGATCGGCTAAAGTTAGAAATCATTCGAAACGAAATTTTCAAGTTGTTTGGACTTAAAGATATGTTTTAAATTCTTTTCAAATTAGTCCAAAATATTTTTCAATTATTATATCAAAACATTAGTTCTACAATCTCCCCCTTTTTGATATAATAAAACTCACTTGAAAAATTGTTTGGGATTCTCCCCCTTTAACTTTAAAAATGTGAATAAGAGATTAAGGAAATGAAATCAAATAAAGCTCCCCCTTATTCATTTGAAAATTCAATTTTTCAAACCAATTTCTCCCTCTTTTTGTTATATAAAAAAGAATTTAAAACATTAAGTTCAAAATAACAATAGAGGTAAAAACTTTGACAAAAATAAGAATTTGGTTTTAAAATGGCTCCCCCTTACTCAAAGCATCATTAAAAATGTTAGTCCAACATTTATGATCATCTAGTTGAATAAACTAAATATAAAACAAATTAATGCAAAAACAACTAGATTTTTACCAACACTTGAACTCAAGGGAGGATGTGAAGCCTTCCTTCTTCAAGTGTTCTTTCTTGTGTGCATAGAGCTCCCCCTCAATGTTTGACTTGTTGAAAATCTCCATCACACCTAACAATAGACAATCAAGTAATTTTTGGTATCCAAATTGCTTTGGATCCATGAACGTTAGTAGCACAAATTTTAGTCCCCTTTGGAATCCATTTTTCAATGTCATCCTTTTTAATTGAAGTACTAAGTCCTTTTGGGACCCAAATACTTCTAAAACATTTTCCTTTAATAAATCTAGGGGCACTAGATTGTCTAACATAAAAATTTGATTTTCCAAAATTGTTTTTCTTTTCAAGCTCTTTGGAAATCAAATCTTTTTCTTCTTGAACATTTTGAAGCAATTTTTGTAAATCAAAACATTTTAATTCAAACTCTTCAAGTTTTGCTTCAAGTTCAAGTTTGGTTTTAGAAAGCAAATCATTTTGAATTTTTAACTTTGAAATAAATTTATTGTTTTTCAAAATGTGGCTTTTAAAATCTAAAACCAAATCATCATATGCATCTTGTAATTCATCAAAGGAATAAGAACATGAAGTAGATGAATTAGAAGTTACCCTTGAATCTTCTTCGATGGCCATAAGGCAAAGGTTGGCTTGATCATCGTCGGTGGAGTCCTCATCACTCCAAGTAGCCACATGTGCCTTCTTCTTATGGCTTGAAGTGCTTGCCCTCTCCTTTCTTTTAGGTTCTCGTTCAAGCTCTCTCAAGGCTTTCTTCATGAACGGGGCACACTTCTTGAAGAGATGAACTATCTCTTCATCTTCATCCTCCTCTTCACTTGAGTAGACATGATGGCAAGTGGAGGATTTGAGAGCCATGGCACTAGCATTGATGCCAAGCCCTTTGATTTTCTTCTCTCCCATAGCTCTAATTTCTTCCCTCTTCTTCTCATCCTCTTTATTCTTCTTCATGATTTGATGAGTAAGGAGTGACCCCATGAGTTCATCAAGCTTCAAAGTCTTCAAATTTTTGGCTTCGATGATAGCGGTCCTCTTTGAGTCCCAAGACTCGGGAAGTGAGTAGATGAGCTTTCGAACAAGCTTTTCTTCCGGGATGGCTTCTCCAAAACCTTTAAGACCGTTGGTGATGGTGGAGAACCTATCAAACATCTTCTCGATGTTCTCTTCCGGATCCATTTTGAAGTTCTCATACTCCAAGGTTAGGAGCCCAATCTTGGTCTCCTTGACTTCATTTGTCCCCTCGTATGTGACTTCAAGCTTGTCCCATACCTCCTTGGCACTCTCACAAGAAGACATCTTCTCATAGATGGATGGACCAAATGCACAAAATAGAATGTGCAAGGCTTTGCAATTTAGCTCCATCTTCTTGCAATCGTCGGCACTCCACTCCGCTTTACTTCTTTAAGGCACGAACGGACCATCTTCAACTATGTCCCATAACTTGTAATCTCTTGACTTCAAGAAGAATTTCATCTTTGTCTTTCAATGGGCATAGTGGTCTCCGTCAAAGAAAGGCGGTTTGTCGATTGATTGTGCCATTTGAGCCGGTTGATGAAATAGTGATCGAGCTTGCCGGATCTTCTCAATAGGATGTTAATCCTCTTCGATTGAGCCAAGCTCTGATACCAATTGTTGAGTTGTGTGGGGCTCGATTCGATCAACCAATATTGCTCACCAAGTGGTGGAGAGGTAGATTTTTGGGTGGAAGGGTTGAGGAAGCTAAAAATAAATGTGACACAATGATTTATAGTGGTTCAACCTTCTAACCAAGGTCTACATCCACTACCTTAGCTCCCCATTAAGGATTTCACAATCAATCCACTATTGATTCGTCCCCTTTTCTAGGATTAGGAGGAAACCCTTACAACCGATCAAGCTTCTACCCAAAGCCTTGATCAAAACCCTCTTTACAAAGAGAAACAATAAGCAAACTTAAAACCCTCTAATAGGTGTTTGTTTGCACAATTAAGCACTCACCCAAAACCTAAAACACTTGAGCAAATTTGACAATTTTGGCTCACTAGTGTTTGTCTATACAAGAATTGACAATTTAAGCACTAAGACACTTTTTGATCATTTGATGTTTGACAATATGAGCAATAACCTTCTCTTGATGCTTGGAGGTCCCTTTTATACTCCCAAATGAGTTTCTATCCGTTTATGGCCGTTGGGGATGAGTCATAGCCGTTGGGGATGCAAAATAGCCGTTACCTACAAAAAGTTCAGCATTTATAACACGAGGGATCGATCCCATAAACCAGGGGATCGATCCTTTTTCATAAAAATATGACCGTTACAGTCAAGGGATCGATCCCATAAACCAGGGGATCGATCCCATAAACCAGGGGGTCGATCCTTTTGCACTTGGAGGCTGGAAGCAAAAATTGAACGAATCTTCCAACCAAGGGATCGATCCCTTTTATCAGGGGATCGATCCTTTTTGCCTTGGAGACTGGAAAAACAGCTTTAGTGCAAAAACGGATCATACATGTTTTGAAAAAGATCGGCTAAAGTTAGAAATCATTCGAAACGAAATTTTCAAGTTGTTTGGACTTAAAGATATGTTTTAAATTCTTTTCAAATTAGTCCAAAATATTTTTCAATTATTATATCAAAACATTAGTTCTACAAGTCTCACCAAGTTGACTCTGGCATGTTGACCAAGTCAAGGCGTATCGAAACACCCTAAGGGCGTTTCGATACGGCCTGCTATAAAGAACTAAAATGGACTGCTTCGATAAGTTTTTGGGTTGATTGTCTTATATGTTCTTCCGTTGTTGCCTTCCTCACATAGGATTCATTATTACCTCTAGAAAAGATAATATAAATAAAAAGAAATTTTTAGGGTTGCTAACCGAGGTGGAACCTTAACGGTTTCGCATCAGTTTTCCCCGTGTAGCCCACTCGGATCGGTCAAGCGTCCAGACCGGGACGAGGGGGTTACATATTGTCTCTCCTAAAAAACTAAAATAAAAAAATTATTAGAGAATAAGCAAATACGAAAATTAAATCTAATTCCTAAGAACTGAAAATGCAAGAAATTAAAATCTAAATCCTAAAACATAAAATAAAATGAATTAAAGAAAATTTAAGTTATGTTGGGAATGCATCTGGATGCATTTCCCAACACAACCACTTCCTGGGCTGTTGTAGCATCTGCTTTACCCTTTTCCAGGGCGGATCTTTGTGTTTCTCTTGATCATTATTATTGACAGGATGTCCGCCTGGGCGGTTGTGGCTGGAGTGCTCTATCTTAATGCTAGGTTCGATGTCTGTTGAATCTTGGATGTACTGACTTTCTTCACTGTCTTCAGCTTTCTTCAAGTGTTTCAGGACATTTAATTTAATTTCTCGGTCATCCACCTTCATAGTAAGCTCCCCATTCTCCACATCTATTAGGGTTTTACTTGTGGCTAGGAATGGTCTTCCCAGGATGACGAGTGCTTTGTCGTCTCCTTCATAGTCCAGAATTAAGAAATCTGCAGGGAAGATAAGTGTAGAGTGTCCACGAGTTCTATATTTTGTACACATTCATGCCCTTATTATTGCTATTCTTAAGCTCATTTAGGCATATTTAGGTGCATTGCATGCATAATAATAGTATTTTCTCTTTCATCATGCTTTTATTGAATATTTCATGTTTGGTTAAGAAAAGATATTATTTTAGTTTAGTTTTTATTTTCAGGTGTTGTAGCTGTGTAAAGGAGGAGAGGACAGAAAAGCTGGGAACAGAAGAAGCTACACTAAAGCAGTTCCAGATGCCACCGAGGACGTCGCCGTAACACAAATGCCGCCATGTGCCGCCCAGGCAAGAGTTACACCGACTTAGTCAAGATGGGTTGCAATTGAAATAGGACAATTCCCTGAGCCCAATCTTGCAATTTTTTGAAGCATGTAACAGTCGGTAGAGCTGATCCAAGATTGATAAGTAAGAGTACTTATCCTAACTTGCGGGAGAAGGCAACGTCCAAAGAGTCCACATTCAAGTAAAAAAGGAGTCAACATTTATTGTAAAGTTACTTTAAGAATTTCTACTCCAAAGAGGACTCAAACTTAGGCCATGAGCCCTATATATACCCATGTATGTGAGGGTATAGGGGCATGGAGGGATGCACAAATGTATAGATGCATATCAGAGAGGTATATAGATAGATTGGAGGCGTTGGAGGTCGCGACCCAACTCTCCTAGGGTTTAGGTTCTTGTATGTAAAGTAGTTGTGAGAAATGGTTGTAATAGTTTAAATGTGTTTTCAATAAAATATTCCAAGTTTGCTTAATTCATGTTCTTAACTTCTTCAATTAGTTCAAAAAGTCCAGTTGAAGAAATCCATTTTTCGGGCACGAAAGTGTAAGGCTCACGAAAGGATTAAGTACGGTCTCATCATGTCAAGGTGTTAACTAATTCGGCTTAGACATAAGTGCGAGTTTAAGCGGCTAAAAGGAGAAACCAAACGTCGACTACATGTGTTAGGTTTACGCTGAGATTGCTAGGTATTGCCTACATCACGTGGTGACAGAGTCCTTTCCTAGACATAGAAAGGAACACTTAATAATTGCTCTGCCGAACTTGGAGTATCTACCAGACTTACCGCCATGACTTATTTCCATTCCACCTGCCAAGACAGCGAAAGTTGCAGGGGCAGAGACTTGTTGCGGTCACGTGACAGGGTCGTAGCCATCGTCCATTACCCGTCGAGACAACAGATCATGGCAGCACAACACACTTAGGCTTTACAATGCAATTTGCACACTATTTAAATACAATTACCTTACCCAATCTATTGACCTTATCTCTCCCTATCACCCCTTTCATCACTATCTTTATTTTATTTGTGTTTTTATATTTCCACATTCAGAGATTTTATTGTGCAATTTACTAAATCCTTGTGCAGGAAACCATTCATAGAAGTTGCTTCAATCCCTGTGGGAGACGATATGTTTTATACCATAACTTGACAAGAGTGTGCACTTGCGCTCATAAATAGAGAACACTCAAACGCTCTACAAGATTTTGACGCAGTTGTCGGGGATTGGTAACAACAACGACGTTTGAATTTCTACACTTCTACTTTAGTTTTTGCACATTAAATTCTCGTTTATTATATATATATAATTATGCCTCTTTGTTTTCTTTGGTGTATATCCCGCCATGGCAGCAAATACGGCAGCCAACATCCACCTGAGAAGGAGAAGGACATGCCCAGACAAAAAGCTAAAAGCAGATCCCTCAGGAAGCGATTATGTTTGGGAAAAGTGCAACCCAACCCAACATAACCTAATTTTTATTTTTATTTTTTATGCATTAGGATTAGATTTAACTTTCAGTTATTTTTATTTAATTTCTATTTCGGGTTAGGAATGAAGGCAAGACCAAGAAGGATGAAAGAATAAAGGAGAAGAACAATCCAACGGCCCAGGCAGCCCAAGGCAGATGAGCATAACGGCTAGCGACTTCATAACGGCTAGCCGCAACGGCTATATTTGCAACAGCTAGCGGAACAGATATCTGCGTAACGACTAGAAGCACAGAAATCGCGCTGCAAACATTGTCGTCCGTTGGCAGCGTGCCTGCCAAGGCAACGAAGAGAAGCGGCTATATAAAGCCAACTATTCTCCTCCCGTTCTTCACTTTGCTCTCTCCTTTACTGTCAATGCTTCTTTTCAATATTTTGTTTCAAGATTTCACTTGCTTTACCTTCTTGCAATTTCTTTTTCTTTCTTTAGGAAAACACAATCGATCTCACAGTTATGGCCACATCAAAACAAACCGCCTTCACCTCCAAGCCAACCTTTCAGAGGTTCTTAAACCCAGCTGTCGCAGCAACTTACAGAGCGGGAACTTTGGGAGGAAATATGGTTCCAATACACCAAGCCAGATGGGGGTTTTGGCCTCGAACCCACAATATTAGAAATGATTCACAACTTGGGATGGTACATTTTCGCACGACAGCCAGAAGAGATAAATAGTAGGTGCGAGAGTTCTATGCCCACAAGCCTACGCCAGGAAATCCTTTTGTCTATGTCCGTGGCAAAGGAGTCAAGCTCACAGCGGAAACCATCAACAACTTCTACAACATAGAAATCATAGGGAATCTGCATGAAGAATGGAAGTCCTACTTAACGGCGACAGACTACAAAAAGATCAAGAAAGACACCTGCCGACCCAACACCAAATGGCTAACCGGCAAGAATAATGGTTCAGTCAACCGCTTCGATCTGTTGCCGAAGGCCGTCTAATGCCGTCTAATGCCCACCTCGCACGGATCAACAGTCAACAGGCCGCGGCTAGCCTTTATCCACATTATTATAAAGGGGCGGCCAATCAATGTTGGCGAAGTAATTCTCGAGGATATTTATGCACACGCAGACAAGCCTCACGCCAAGGGACCTCTCGTCTTCCCTGCACTTATCACAGGCTTATGCACCAACTTTATCATGCCACCGCATCCCAAGGATACAATAATTCATGCCAATGAAGGGTGGACAAGAAAGGTGCGCCTCCAGATGATGCAGGAGTCGAAGCCGGAAACACCGTCAACCGCCTAGCCGCCGCCCCAGCCGCAACGGGCAGTACTGAAGCTGCCCTCCCCTCCGTCGTGATCCCCCTGCTGCGCAACCCTTTGGAGAGCTGCAGAGGATCGAGCACAAACAGGTAATCTTCACCAAATATATTGCGGAGGTGCAAGAGGCCTTTGTGGCATACTTGCTTGACAAATACCATGACAGCGGCCCATAGTTGCCCGTATTCCCATCGGAGTTGCTACTCCAGCCGCCGCCGACAGCGAGGGGCCGCACATCCCCCTTAAGAGAAGGATCTCACCCACCCTAATCCAGCCGTACGAACTCACCTCCTCATCAGAGTCGGAGAAAGAGGAGGAGGCGACTTTCGCTTCTCAGCAGCAAAAGAGGCAATTCCCAAAGAAGCCGATGACTCAGACATGGAGATATCTGACTCCTTCGATGATGAACCGACCGAGGCAGCATGGAAGAGAAAGCGGCCAGTCGCAGCAACCGAGCCTCAGGGTGGAGGGTTTGAACCTGAGCTAGAAGCAACAACAAAACGACCCACACCCAGCCGAATCCAGCCGCCGCGTGGCACGAAGAAGAGCCCCGCCGCCAGACCGTCTGCCACACGCTGCCTAGTCCTGCCCGCCTTCTCAGAATCCTCGTCCGACGCATCAGCAACAGAGGGAAAATCCCTTAATCTATAGCACCTTTTATGTTTCTTTTATTTATTTTTCTTTATTTTTATGTTTTCTTTTCTTTTATATGTTTTTCTCTTTATGTTTTATTTCTTTTTATATTTTTCTTTTTTTGTAAGGCATTGAGGCAATGCCAACCTTGAGTTTGGAGGGAACAATCCTCTTTGTTTTAGGTTCATTTAGTAGCATATATGAGCATATGTAAATTCTGCCCTAAACACTGAATGAAGTAGAAACTCTTAAGTTCAAAAACTTATACCTATGATAGTTAGTCGACTACTTATTTTCTCACCATACTTAAAAATTGACTTAACTATGGGAAGAAGCATGAAAAACACTTAGAATTATTTTCTTTTTTCCAAAATATTCTTACACTGCCTACTCTACTTGAGTTTTGCTTGAGTTCTAAGTTTAACACTGCCTACTTTACTTAAAAAATTCTTAATTGAATACAGGTTTGCCGCCGCGGTAGCACAAGGCAGCAACAAAAAATGGTGAAAACCTTAGAGGTGCCCGAAACAGGCTCTAGGCAAGATGCTCAAATGCCCTAGAGGTGCCCGAAACAAGCTTTAGGAAGGATCATGAGCAAGTACACTCCGCTGCTATCAAAGTCCAAGTATCTAAACCAAGTGACGGACAAATTAGCAAGAGTGAATGAAAGCCTTATCAGGATGACTCTATTCGAAGGGTTCGAAGTTTCGTAGAGTGCACCTATCTTAGCTTCAGACCCAGATAATAGTTGTGATGTGATGAAGCCCTTAAAGCCATGACCAAAAAAGAGAGGAAAGAAGTACCTAATTGTGCTGCCAAGGCAACAACTCGTATCCTTTTTAGTAATTTAATTATGTTCAGCATTCTCTGTTAACTTAGTATACACAACATGTTTAGCATGAACACAGACCTACACATACTGCACTAGCACTAAGAAAAACAAAATCTAAGTTATTTCATGCCATTCCCTATCAATAACATTAAATAGGTGCCACGACCTTGAGGTATGAAATCAAGTTAAAGGCTAAGTTTTTGCTAATTTTGTGCAAGAAGCATGTTTACTAGTTAGGTTGCATTGCTTGAGGAGAAGCAAAAGTTTGAGTTTGGGGTGTGTAGAGTGTCCACGAGTTCTATATTTTGTACACATTCATGCCCTTATTATTGTTATTCTTAAGCTCATTTAGGCATATTTAGCTGCATTGCATGCATAATAACAATATTTTCTCTTTCACCATGCTTTTATTGAATATTTCATGTTTGGTTAAGAAAAGATATTGTTTTAGTTTAGTTTTTATTTTCAGGTGTTGTAGCTGTGTAAAGGAGGAGAGGACAGGAAAGCTGGAAACAAAAGGAGCTGCATTGAAGCAATTCCAAATGCCTCCACGGACGCCGCCGTAATAGCAATGCCGCCATGTGCCGCCCATGCAGAAGTTACACCGACTTAGTCAAGATGGGTTGCGATTGAAAGAGGACAATTCCCTGAGCCCAATGAGCCCAATCTTGCAATTTTCTGAAGCCTGTAGAGCTGATCCAAGAATAATAAGTAAGAGTACTTATCCTAACTTGCGGAAGAAGGCAACGTCCAAAGAGTCCACATTCAAGTCAAAAAGGAGTCAGCATTTAATGTAAAGTTACTTTAAGGACTTCTACTCCAAGTAGGACTCAAACTTAGGCCATGAGTCCTATATATACCCATGTATGTGAGGGTATAGGGGCATGAAGGGATGCACAAATGTATAGATACATAGCAGAGAGGTAGATAGATAGATTGGAGGTGTTGGAGGTCGTGGCCCAACTCTCCTAGGGTTTAGGTTCTTGTATGTAAAGTAGTTGTGAGAAACAGTTGTAATAGTTTGAGTGTGTTTTCAATAAAATATTCCAAGTTTGCTTAATTCATGTTCTTCACTTCTTAAATTTGTTCCAAAAGTCCAGTTGAAGAAATCCATTTGTCGGGCACGAAAGTGTAAGGCTCACGAAAGGATTAAGAAGGTCTTATCGTGTCAAGGTGTTGACTAATTCAGCTTAGACATAAGTACGAATTTAAACGGCTAAAAGGAGCAACCAAACGTCGACTGCTTGTGTTAGGTTTACGCTGTTATTGCTAGGTATTGCCTACATCACGTGGTGACAGAGTCCTTGCCTAGACATAGGAAGTGTTGAGTGTGTAAAAGTTCTATTATTTACACCATTTTTAACCCATATTTCTGCTGCATTCAAGCATCATTTCATTGCATTTAGGGTAGTTTACAGCAAAACATCACAAATATATTAAAGGCACAGATTCTACTAAAAGATGGCTGATTTTGCAGGTTGCTGCCATAGTAGACGGAGAAGGCGGGCGCAGGGCAGAGAAGCAGAAGAGCTGAACTGAACAAGCAGACAAAGAGAACGATGTTGCCATGGTGCTGCCGTGACAGCAGAGGACGACAGCAAGTTAGTGGAGAAAAAGTAAAGTGGACCTCGATAGATAGAGAAAATTCTGCTCGTCTGTCGTGTGAAAACCATATATTTTTCCAAGCACCGGATCAAAAGATATGTCAAGCCCAAAGCTCAAGGAGAGAAAATCCCAAGAAACAAGGAGGACGGCTAGAAAGTAGGATCCTTGAAGATTAAGTCTTTATTAGAATCATACTTTTAATTAAAGTTGTAATCCTTGTTAACTTAGATAACTTGAGCCCAAAGCTTATATAAGGGCATGTATTTTAACCTAGAAAAAGACCATAGCCGATTACCCCATAACCGACAACCAAAAACCCCTAGCCGTTTACCCGCCGTCGACATGTTCTAAATTCCCCCTAGGGCCACGGGTTGATTTGTAAAGTAGTTGCAAAAGTTTTGTTTTGTTTTAGGAACTTTCAGTTCAATAAAATAAACTTCAAGTTCTCTTATTTTGGTTATTAATATCTTGCAAGAGCATCGGGAGAGCATTGTGAGGTTATCTATTTACTTAGCATCGGGAGAGTTAAGTATACGAAAGAAATAAGAGCAAGTTCTCTAGTTTATAGTTGAACTATCTCGTGCCTAGGGATAGGGCGAGGTTAAGTGGCTAAAGAAGAATTCATACACATCGGTGTTCATCCTTCGATTCACGCCGGGAGGTATCATCAAAGACGTGATCATCGACAGACTTGGACCTAGGGATAGGCCAAGGCAGATCTGGGATTCTTGCCAAACTTGAAGAACTGAGTTGGTGTGTTTGTTGCCGCGACGATCAACGGACTGCTGCCGCGACAGGTGCTGCCGCGACGGGCGCGACGACAGAACTGGATTTCCTAAGCATTGCAATACCTGCACTACTGAGCAATTCAATACCAGCCCATTCTCTCTATCCTGATATTTCTACTCTTTTATTTACGTTTACTTTATTATTCTCGTGACAATTCTCTCAAATATTTTCTTTACTTTCGTACAGTGAATTAAGGTGAAGCTATTAGCCCAATCCCTGTGGAGACGATATCCGATACTTCGTATCACTTTACTACTTGCGTCGTGTACACTTGCACTACCATTGCGATAGACTATTTTACACGCAACAGGAAGGAACACTTAAGAATTGCTCTGTCGAACTTGGAGTATCTGCGAGACTTGCCGCCAGAACTTATTTCCATTTCCACCTGCCTAGAAAGCGGAAGTTGCAGGGGCAGAGACCCGCTGCAATCGCGTGACAGGGTTGTAGCTCTCGTCTATTACCCGCCGAGGCAGTAGATCATGGCAGCACAACACAGTTAGGCTTTACAATGTAGTTTGCACACTATTTAACTACAATTACCTTACCCAATCTATTGACCTTATCTCTCTCTATCATCCCTTTCATCATTATCTTTATTTTATTTGTGTTTTTATATTTCCACATTCAGAGATTTGATTGTGCAATTTACTAAATCCTTGTGTAGGAAACCATTCATAGAAGCTGCTTCAATCCCTGTAGGAGACGATATCTTTTATACTATAACTTGACAAGAGTGTGCACTTGCGCTCATAAATAGAGAACACTTAAACGCTCTATAATAAGATTGTCTACTCTTACTAGGATGTCTTTGATCTTTCCTTCTGGTTTCACGTAAGATTGATCAGCTAACTAGAGCATGACAATCGTGGGTCTAGCTTTTTCAATTCCCAATTTTTCAAACACCGCCTTAGGCATCACGTTGATGCTTACTTCGAGGTCGCATAAGGCCTTCTCTTCATATTGGCACCCAATAGCGCATGGAATGAGGAAACTTCCTGGATCTCTTAGTTTGGGCGGAGTTTTGCTATGCAGCATGGCCATGCATTCTTCCATCATGGCTATTATTTCAAACTCTATGATTCTTTTCCGTTTGGAAACCATATCATTCAAAAACTTTGCATAGTTACGCATTTGTTGTATGGCTTCCACCAGGGGTATGTTGATGTGCACTTGCTTGAGAATGTCCAGAAATATTTTGAACTGGTGATCATGCTTCTAGTGTTTTAGCCTTTGTGGGATAGGTGCACGTACTTCTTGTTTCTCGAGAACGCTTTTAGGGGCTGCCGTGGCGGATGATTCTGCGTCTGCCGCGGTGGGTTTGCTTTCTTCCATCTAGGCAATTGATTTGATGGCCTTGCATTGCTCATAAGTGGGTTTCCTCGCGACTTCAGTATCACTGGGCTATCCTCTCATAGGTCTGGTGTTCAAGACTTAAGCAAATTGTCCCACTTGAGTTTCTAGTGACTTTAAAGTTGCTTCATGATTCTGTATTCTCATCTCGGTCCTGTTCATGAAGGCTTCAGTTTTCTTAACAAATAAGTCCATATTAGACATGTAGGTACATGTCTGATTCATGAAGGAACTTAGAGTCTGCTCCAAGGCACTGGTGCTGCCTGTTGCAGCGGCTGCTGCCGCGACATCGGCTGTTGAAATCCTTGTG
Source organism: Hibiscus tridactylites (assembly GCA_958450335.1). Classification (NCBI taxonomy): domain Eukaryota; kingdom Viridiplantae; phylum Streptophyta; class Magnoliopsida; order Malvales; family Malvaceae; genus Hibiscus; species Hibiscus tridactylites. The sequence continues at coordinate 76,648,458 of OY288279.1, forward strand.
ATTGATTTGTCTAAGCAGCTGGATTCAGAGCATTGTTGGGGTTACTCTATGAAAAGTTAGGGCGCCTCTTCCAACCAAAGTTGTAGGTGTTCGATGTAGGCTTGTTGTTTCTGTTGAAGTTTCCTACAAAGCATCTAGTCTTTGTCCCTTGTTGGCACTCAGATGAGTCATGGTCTTCCTCTCATTGGTCGCAAAAGGCTTCGATTGCTTTGACTTGTTGTGTATTGTTCTGCCCTTGCATTGCTTCTACCATCTTCGTCAACCGAGCGACTTGTGCTACGAGTGCATCCGATGTTCCAAGCTCGTTTGTTGTAGCCTGCCTTCTTATGCCGCCTCGGCGGACATTAGGAAACTAATAGTCGTTTTTTGCCATCATGTTCAAAATTTGAATTGCTTCGGCGGGTTCTTTATCGAGTAATGTATCGTTGGCAGAGGAATCCAGCATCATCCTTGTTGGTGTATTCACACCGTTGTTGAATATAGATACTAGTGTCCATTCTGGAAATCCGTGGGAGGGGCATTTATTCAACAATTCGCAGTATCTCTCCCATGCCTTGTACATTGTTTCATCATCTGCCTGTCGAAACGTAGTGATGTCAGTTCGCAGTTTATTAGTCAAATTGACAGGATTAAATTGGGCTAAGAAATCTCTGCATAATTCTGTCCAAGATTCAATGGACTCTGATGGTAGGCTGTTAAACCAAGTCTTTGCCCTATCCCTCAATGAATAGGGAAATAATCTGAGACGCAACACATATGGATGAACTCCATGGATTTTGAAAGACTTGCAGATGCCCATGAAAAACTTAATGTGCTGGCGGTCATCTTCAGTGGCGAAACCTCCAAACTGTCCAAGCGTATTCAACATGTTGAACATGACGGGTTTGAGCTCGAAGTGGTCCGTTTCTATTTTAGGATCAATCACGCCAGAGTTCAGTCTTCTAAGATCTTCCTCCAGGTAGTCTCTTACTAACCGCTGAGCTGCAGGAGGTTGCCTGCCATTGCCCACCGCGGCATTGTCGCCTAGAGTGGTGGTGGTGGTGGGTTCTGGATGTTTTTTGGATCAGCCATGTGTTCTTTGTTTGCTTGTCTTAATCTATGTACAATACGTTCAGGCTCTGGATCGTATTCTCGCAAGGGTGATTTTCTATTTTCTCTGGTCATAAACCAAAGAAAACCATGGGGTTAAACATAAAATAAAAAGTGCAGAAAAATAAAAACAAAAAGTTGTACGCCAATCCCCGGCAACGGCGCCAAAAACTTGTTGCGTGCAAAAGTGATACGCAAATTGCGTGCAAGTATACACGGTGCACAAGTAAAATAAAAACACAAATATTAGGAGTTGGTTTTGATTAAGACTTAAGACTAAAGCAAGTAAAGTAAATTGAGATACCAGAGTGAGAGAATGGGCCGTTATTGGATGTTTCGTAGTGTGGAGAATTGATGTACTGTCTCGACATAATTTTGTTGATCAACTTAACAACTACAGCCACCGCCCACAAGAATGCCTCGGCAGGCGCCCGCCTCGACAGAGTTGTGTGAGATTGCATGGGCAGTTAAGTGATGATTCAAGGTTCGGCAAGACTCCCTTCTATGACTCCCTCTTCTCCCGAAGCTTGAAGTACTATTGGCGAACACGTATTGGATCATATTTTCACATGCTATATAAATAATATATCATGCAAAATTGACATACTTGACTTGAACCTGAAAACTGATTAACTAATTACTAAAAATTTGGAGTTATTTGAATTTTCATGTTATGACTCAAACTTTATTTGAAATTTTTTCGAGTCGAGTCAAGTCAAAACGAGTTGAGTTTTTTTTGTGTCGAAACGAGTCGAATAATTCAATTTTTTCGAGTCGATTCAAGTTTTGCCCATGCCTACTTTGTGTTATGCTCGTTGGGAGTCTCTATCCGGCAACCACGGCCTGGCTTCGGACCCACTACGCGAGGCAAAAGCATGGTCGTAGATGGATTGGCGAGATTCGCCTTCCCCCTCCACTTCTCGTCTCCTCGAACAGTTTCTCCGATGGCCAAGCTCCTGGGTTTTTGTCCCACAGTTTTTCATTTTTCCAGCAGTGGTTTGGGCTCCAATGCTCCTGTCGACGGTGACCGTCGACTCTTCTCCGACTTCTATTTCTCTTTGTTTATCGAGCAACGAAGACTTTTATATTTGACGCATTGAATCTCCAATGGTTCTCTCGCTGCATTACTCCTCTCGAGTCATCCTCGATGTCCCCTGAACAAACATGCAGTTGAAGATGGTGATGTTGGCTCTGATTATGCTTCGATCTTTGTTGGGTTTGGACTGTTTTGGCTTTGGATTTTTTTTCCGATTGTTCTTGTTCTGTTCTTCTCAACTCCTGTTCTGTGCTTCCTTTGAAGATGTTGTATATGTTTGTATGCATGTGTTGGTTTTGTGTTTGTCTTTTGTTTTGTTTCTTTGTTTGAATAAAATTGACAGTGTTTTTTTAAAAAAAAACTTTTTTGACAACAATATTAAACAATCTAAAAATATTTTTCAAATGCATTTCTCATAAACATTTTCTCATCACTTTTTAAAAGCAATATCAAACTGACTTAGCTATATGGGGTTGGGAGGGACAATTTCCCACCACCCTAAAAAATTCACAGTTTTCCTCCTATATAATTTTTTTTTAAATTGCTCTATCTATAAATTTACCCTAATTATAAACATTTATATTTTGTCCTCCAACTTCGAATTATGGCTCCATCCCTAATTATGGATATGCTTGTAGGAGATATTGAAGTGAGCAGTGCTACAACAAAACCAAGTTATATAACAGAGAATTGTCCGTTCCATGCCTGCTATAATACCATATCAAAATGTCCTAAAAAACAAAAGAATTTATGTTGTTTCTTCTACTCTTCCCACTTTGTGTGCTAGAAACTATCATTTCTATATTGGCTGAGTTGTTTTATAAAATACATATAATAATATTGTAAACTTCGTCATATAGTGAAATGTACAATAATGTCCATAGTTTTCTTTCTCTTTATAGATGAATTTTAAGATTAAGTTATTAAGAAAGATAACAAATGTTTTGCTCATTAAAATACTTGGTAATTTGACATGTGAAATTACATGTTAAAATTGGGTTGGTGTGGCAACCTTTGTACATGATTGACTCCATACCTTTCTAATCTTGGGACCATTTTGTCACGTGCATATTATATGTATTGAAGTGACATAATTAGGAAGAGTATTTGGCGAGCAAACACATTTGGCCGGTTTACCAAACTGTTTATCTCTATTCCCTCGTATTTTTTTAGGTCATGGGTTTTAGATTCACTAGAAACACTTACCTCTTTTCTTCTAGAGTCCTCATTCCCCTCCATCTAGGAAAGATTATGATTAGATTTAAGATTTATATAAAAAAATTGAATATTTGGAAAGTGGAATGGTGGATTGACTAAAAATGGAGGTGTTTGGCTTGACCGACTTTCAGTTCAACTTGCAATAAAAGTTGAATCCGGAAAACTCTCCAAATTGGCATGGATCCGTACCATACAAGTTCCCACTTCGTATTAGATCCCCACCCGAAATAACACTGCCCTACAGTGCTTTATCAGATGGGGATCGAATACGATCTACAAAACACTCTTTTTCGTGTTTTAAAGATGTATAAAACCCTTGTAGGGATTTCTTTGAATAATATTGGTTTTGAAGTAGAATTTTGAAAAATATGATGATCAAGAATGAAGAAAACCAACCCAGATTCCTTTTTTTGGTGTAGAACCTTCTAAAGATTTACAAACTCAAATCATGGCTGCAAACCACCAAACATTGAGAGAGCTTGCTATTGCGCCCCTAAATCAACAGACTCTTTGAGAAAAATATTCAACCAGAAGCAAACTTAGATCGTGAACGGCAGGATTCGAACCTGCGCGGGCAGAGCCCACATGATTTCTAGTCATGCCCGATAACCACTCCGGCACGTCCACGGTTTTGCTCACATGTTCTCATTTTATGTTTTTGCCACTTAACCGAGTTTCCAGGCATGAATGAAAATCAAAATGTTTACGAAGATGTTTCAAGGCATGGTTTCTGCAATTATATGACAAGACAAAATGCACCGTTAAAAGATAACATGCACCATTAGGAGCTACAGTTTTTTGTAAAAACAGCGCACACCATTGCATATATAAACTACAGGTTTAAAAACTCAAACTACGAATTGAAAAAAAAAAAACAGTCTGCGAGAATAAAAAATGAAGATGCATGAATAAAAATAAGCAGCAACAAAATCTGGCCAGTCACACAAAACTGCACTCGTCACTATTCATGCAAACTGCAGGAAAAGAAAAGCAATCTGTGAAATTAAACCGGAAACAGCAGCATATATCCCGATTGCAGTTGCCACCACAGTCTGGTGTATCCAGCAACGCACCACGATTGCATGCACCACCCTTCTCCGCCCAGCACTGGCGCTGCAACCTAAATCCGAGCCAATCATTAGATATCTCAAAACCAATGAACCGAAGAAGTTCATGAATAGCAATGGAGATAAAAATGATCTCATTAAAAGTTGACTTCCCAGGGGAAGAGCATCATAACCCGACAGCCAAAAAAGGCTACGAAAACCATGCGCCAAGCGACGACCAGTAGTTCTCAATCTCACGGCGGCGGCGAGATTGAAATAGAAGAAGGAAGGGGTGGAGGAGAGAAAAAAACGTTGGGGAGAGAAGCGAGGTGAGAGCATTTCCCAGAGTTGAGAGCGTTTCATGCACGATTATTCGTCTGAAACAACTTAAATCTAGTAACTTCAGTAAATATCACCTCACTTAATACATCCTTAATTAAAATAAAATCTAAAATATTAAAATAGGCAGATATTAGGCTTAAATGTGAACAATGTATGTATAAACCAAGTTAAAAAAATATGAGTGACCAAATAAGTGTTGTTTTTACCAGTGTTGTGGGGTGCTAATCATTTCCCACACGTAATCATTCACCTGAACTTTCAGATTTTGTAATCTTTGGTTTGTTTTAAGTTTTTGGTCTACCTAATTAAAAGGAACCATTGGCGACTCCGCTAAAAATTTTTGTAAGAGAGCACCACTTTTATTTGGTCACGAGGTATTTTCTTTTGTATTTTGAGTTTTGTTTGTTTATTTTCTTTTTGTTTTTTTATATATTTGTGAACTAGTGTTTTTCTTTTTTCCTTTTTAGATTGTATCATGACATGGGCCTCTTACCCGGGCTTAATTTTTTTAGGTGAAATTTAGTAGCTCTGCCTTCGTGAGTAATCCTTTGTATGAGCCAGTGAATACTTTTGGGGTCCAAAGTACATATGTCTTCGTGAGTAATCCTCCGTATAGGCATAGCAAAATGCACCCCTAAAACCGTGTTCTATCCGCAAGCCTGTGATGAGCCGGGATCGAACTTAGAGGTGGGGTCAGTTCGAGTACCCTTTAGGCCTTGAACCCACATGAAGAAATGTTTAGAAAACCCACCCCGCTAGAGCTATGCATGCATCCTAATGTTTACATTTTGTTTTATATTATGTGTTATTGAATTATTATGTTGTACTAACCCTTTTTGTTTTCTCAATTGTTTTATTTAGTATTTTAGTGCATCATATCAGACAATGTTGGTATTCTAAAACAAAAGTCAGTCGTTGATCATGAACCTTCGAATGGTATTCAACACTAGGGATGACGTCCGAACACAGATGTTAGAAGTGAGTCTTTGATGCTCCAACGTCGACATGCACTACAAGAAATTTCTATTGTTGTGACAAATTTATTTTTGTCAAATTTATTTTTGTCACTATTAGTAGCTTTATTGTGACAAAATAAATAAACGCCACTTTAAATTAGAAAAACATATACAGTCGTGACAAAATTTAAAAATGTCGTAATATTTTGTCACAATTAGTAAACTTGTGTAACTTATGGTGACAAGATATATTTTGTTACCATTTTTGTCACAGATATTTCCCTCCATTTTTTTGGCGCAGAAAAAAACTCATATAGTGACAAGTTTTGTAACTATAAATTTTAATGATTATTACAAGAAAAAAATTGTCATAACAAATAATGAGATTTTTAGAGTAAAAAAAACGAGATTCATTTTTTGTGACAAATTATGTTTTTAGTTATATATTTTAATTGTAGTGACAAAATGTATGGTAACAATTTTCCTTCATTTTTGGCGTAAAAAAGTCATATAGTGACAAATTTTGTAATTATAAATTATAATTATTGTTACAGAAAAAAATCACAACAAATATGAGACTCAAGTTTTTTGTGACAAATTATGTTTGTAGTTATATATTTTAATTATATTGACAAAATATATTATCATAGATGTTTTCCTTTTTTTTGGTGCCAAAAAGTTATATAGTGATAAGTTTTGTAACTATAAATTATAGTTATTGTTACAAAAAAATTGTCACAACAAATAATTAGATTCAAGTTGTTGTGATAATTATGTTGTAATTATATATTTTGATTATAGTGACAATTTATTGTCACAAAATATTAGAAAAGTCAAACTGAGAATTAATTTAAAATATAAAAATTACCTATTAATTTTTTATAATTTTTTTATAATTTCTTAATTTATTAAAGTAAAAAATAAGTTTTAAATTGAATTTTTTAAATAATGTAAAATTTAGTTTATGATAATTAATCTTATTTATAATAAAAAAATCAATAACATATATTCCGAATTTTACTACTATTTTAATTATGTTTTAAATTATTTTATAATATCTGAATTTATTAAAGTAAAAAAAAATAAGTTTTATAATGTACAAAATCTTTTACACTTCCAGATTTTACTACTGTTTTGAAATCCCTAGTTTTCTTTTTCCCAAATTCAACATAGATTCCGTTTAAAATCGTAGGTAAGCTTTGTATATGAGCGACGGCAAGGCGGATAAAAAAGTTTATTTTGCTTGCTTACTCGTCGCTCATCAAGATAGGGCTTCTGTTACGTCCTCCTCCACTGTTCAATCATTCGATCTTAATTTTTCAACTTCAAGAGATGACGACGATGGTGAAGCAGCTAGCCTGGTTGTGAATTCAGCGCTGTCAATCTTTGGACAATACGGGTGAGTGTGATTTTCTTCCAAGGATGATGCACAAGAATGGTAACAAAAACAATATTAAAATTGAATTTTGTACGAACTAATGTTTTTCTGGGTACTTAGATTTTCCATCAAAACTGTAGGATTTCTTTTTTAAATCTTTTGCTTAGACATCTCTTGGAAAATGAACTTCATTAATTTTCTACGGTGTATTTGATTGACATTCTTGAATTTGTTTAGCCTATAGTGTGTATATATGTTTGTTGGAAGAATTTGGTTCCATAGCTTAGCCTATAATGTGAAAACAAGGATTGAGTAAATTTACCATGGAAAAGGAAATCCAGAGATAAGATATAGTATTAGATACTAGGTTTTTTATGATTATGATTGCATCAGAATGAAATGACAATTATATGCTTCCGCTACACTGAAACCCCTTTCATCTCAAATTCGAGATCGCATCTGAAATTTTAAAATTGATTCAAAATTTCGGTAAATCAAGTTAAAAAATGCAGAAGAGGCTCATATTGCTAGAAAGGCTGGTGGAGAAATCTAAATAGAAATTGCCTATATAGTTAGCCAGTATTTTTGGATATATGCATTGCTTTAATCTTGTATATGTACAGCTATGTACTCACATATTCCTTTCTAAATGTCTCATATATATTATTGATATATTATCTTTTTTTTTGTCAGGTCTAATGTTTTAACTGCTTGTGATTCCCCCGGCATCTTCTTTATAATGCTTTCTTTCCAGCCTTAGAATTCTTGGATGCAGTAGTGCTTCATCCCCAGATCAATTCTGAAGTAGTGAATTCTTTCTGCAATTTTGTAGATGTTCTTTTTCTTCTCATTTCGGGTACAACTATAGTTTTTATTCATTTGGTGAGGCCAGGAGGAATCAACAACCACTTATAGTATTAACCTATCTCATAGTAGCATAGCTGGTTCACGCACATACCTTTTGCTGATAAAAAAAAAATATCTTACAAAGAGTATTAGAAATTCTGAAGTAGTGTCTATTTTTTTCAACTTGTCCCTTTTAAAGGTAGAATTAGATGGTAGCTTATTGTGACAAAATGTTCTTGTTGTGATGAAATAAATAATTTATTTTTAAAAATATTTTTTATTATAAGTAACATTTAGTGATGAAATAAAAGTGGTGAGAAATTAAATTTTGTTGTAATATGTATTGTTGTCACAATATATTTTCCATTCGATGTTAAAATGTAAGTTAATTGTGACAAAATTTACTTTTCGTAATGAAATAAATATTTTGTTCTAACAAATATTTTGTCTCTATGAGTTACATTTACTGACAAAATAGAAACAGTGAAAAATTAATTTTTGTTGCAATATGCATTTTTGTCACAAAAACCTTTTATATTTGATGTTGATACACAAGTTATTTGTGACAAAAAGTAATTCTCGTGATGAAATAGTTGATTTATTATGACAAATACTTTGTCATGATAAGTTAATTATAGTGACGGAATTTGAAAGTTACAATAAATAATATAAAATGGTAATAGACACACTTTTGTAACAATATACTTTACATGACGGGGTTGTTCTAATAAACATAGTAATAAACAAAATTTGTCAAAATAAATATATTGTGATAAATTTAGTACTTTTAGTGATAAATAATTTTGTTGCAACATTATAAATTTCTTGTAGTGATGGTGATAGTGTATAGAGGGAAATAGTCCAGAACTTGCTAGAACGGGTACACAAGGGCCTACCGTGAAACAACTTGGCCAAGCTGATTACCTTGTAGGAAAGCCTGAAGGCCCAACCATATTCGCCAAGAAATTTGGGGACATAACCTTGTTGCTCAAAGTGGAAATGGACGAGCCCATGATCTTGGCGGCCATTAAGTTTTGTGACCCAGCCTACCGGTGCTTCATCTTTAACCAGGAAGACGTGGCCCCCACCATTGAAGAGTATATGATCTTGCTACGCTTGAAAGTGAAAGGTCCAGATATAATTTACTCAAGGGAGCAGAAGAATAATGAAGATGTCTTAAGCCCATACTTTTCTAAATAATGTGTACACAAATTTCATGAAACGTGCTTTTGATTTCGGAATATCAACATTTTGAGTGGCCATATTTGCCACAACCGAAACAAATAATTGGTAATCTTTCGTACTCAATCGGTTGATACTCCCTGTCAATCAATATCCCTGAAATTAATGGCTCGTCCAGTTTAACTACAACAGCTAGGCGGGCAAACCGACCCCGAAGGCCTTTACTAGTATTGAAGTCAATACGCACCACCTCGCCTAAGATACTCACAATGGCACGAAGAAGGCTTTTGTAAAAATATCAATACAACAGACCGGGTAAATGAAGCCATGCCAAGATTTGTTTCGAGTGATCAGCCAATGTAGAAAATTCTCTTGACCAAGGCTGAATCGTCAAATAGTTTCCATACATCATCCAAGGCCCTCCAGTAAGCACATGTTCATAGGTGTCCTCCATTGCGAAACCATAGTCATTATCCAGGTCAATTACATTGATTTCACACTTCGGACACCATAAGGCGTTGATCCGATTCTTCAAAGCCTTAAAACCTATCGACCGGCCTAAAAATCTTACAATCAAAGATTTCGATAATTTAGCATTAATTTCCTCATGAATACGATTGGAGAAACATATCTCAGGGAAGTTTCCAGCAGTAGAGGTCACCACATCCTCTTCACCCAAGCTTACATCGAGATCACTAATAAAATTGTCGTTTTGCGCACCACTAGCATGGCCAGAAACGACATCTCTAAACGACAGTTGTGCCGACTTATCACCCAGGACCATATGATCTGCTAGCACTGATCGATCATGGTCTTTCAAGCCAGAATCGCTAGGGTTGGACCCTAAACCTAATGGTTGAAGCGAAGGAGAACCATCCATATCCATCTGACACGCAGACGAGCCATTATCCTGACCAACTAGCGAACTCGCAGCGTTGTCCCCCGCCACCTGAGGCGACCTTGAAGGATCCGACGACCACCCCAATGGATTAGGCGGGCGCACGAGGGCAGGGTTTTCTAGAGTTACGGAGAAAAAGACATATATGACTTTAATCCACGCGCCACGCCATTTTTTTATTTGTTTTTAAATTTTAAAATAAAATAAATATATTAAAATATTTATTAATTAACTATATTTCCCAAAATACCCAAAACAACCACATCTTCTTCCCCAATTTTCATCTCCAACAGGAATGCGAAAACAGATGATATCGCTGATAAGGTCATTGAGGGAGACACAACAGGGGTAGTAGGAAGAACAATGCAGTGCAATCGCTGGTAAGTTGTTTTTAATTTGATTAATTAGTGATTAAAAGGAGTGAAACAAATGAAACCCATAATGTGAATTTGTTTGGATATTGTGTTTCCAGGATATGAATAAAAGCTGCAGCTTGGGGGGAAGAATACGTGGATGAAAACACATAGGCATAGCAAAGTGAAAGTCGACACTGAATATCTACAGCAACTCGCCATGTTAGGAAAGCTTTTTTGATTTTCAATTAGAAACCATGTGTTTGGATAATGGGATACCGTGATTCATTTTTCTCAAGAAAATTGTGGAGGAAAAAGCGAGGGAAAATGTCGATCTTGCAGAGTAAACTTAAAGAAGAGTCGCGAGCGGAGAAAGAAGAAGAAGCGGTTTAGTTTCTGCATTCGTTTTGCAAATGTGATGAAAATTAGGGGAGAAAGATGATGGGGTGTTTTGTGTATTATGGGGAATATAATTAATTAATTAATATTTTAATATTTTTATTATTTTAAAATTTAAAATTAAAGAAAGAAAATGATGTGGTGTGTTTTGATTGGTCAACACAGATTTTTTTTAATGGTGTTAGCTTTTTGGGTGAAATGGGTAACGGCAAAAAATTTAAGGGGCAAAAGTGGGCAAAACATAGTTTAGGGTGAAAGTTGGGAAAACATGTAAAGTTTAAGGGAGAAAAATGGATTAAGCCATTAATTTATTGATTATTTATAATTAAAGTCAAATTTAAGTTTTTCCCTATTTTTTCTAATTAAATTTGGATCATTTTGTTTATAAAGAAAATAGTTTAACACCCAAGTAAAAGCATTATTCTCTTTCACAAAAAAAAATATTTAGCATTAATATTTTTAAGGTTTCTTGAACTTATAGGCTTCATTCTTTTGTAATTAACACAACACACAACACCACACACAACGAAACACACATAAAAAATACAAGTATTTGTAATCATAATTTGAAGCAATAAACTTGAAGCCTTGTTGAGGTACATTGTCTTCTTTTTTTATATTTTTATCATTATTTTTTTTATGTTCGAAGTGAAAGAGTAAGGAAAAGGGGTCGTTACCGATCAAGCTGTTATTGTTCTTTGTCGTGACCGTTGCCTTCTGCTGTAGTCAGTACCACCCGCATGCTCGCCGGATTCATGAACGTGAATCGTTTTGAACGGGGTAATTAGGATCGGGTGTAAAAGGGGAAGGTTCTATCGAGCCCGAGTTTAGATTAGAAAGAAGAACACTAGGTTTATCGGTAGTGTCCTTGGGATTTTGGGTGATTGATTAAAAAAACAAGTTTAGGTGAGTGATTTCATGTTTACGAAGATCTGGGTAATCTTTTAGGCGAATAACATGGGAGTTTTCTTGGTAAAAGGGGGTTTGATCCAAAAACTTTATGCTATTTATTTTTATTATTTATTTATTATTAATATATGTGATATTATTATTTATTCTTTTAAATAACTATAACCCTTAGTTTAAAATTAATTCCCTTTATGTTTAAATATAAAACCCTTACCATAAAATTTTTTCTAGGTATTGTAACACCCTCTTTCTGGCTTGGTCGAGATCCGGATCGGAATGTGCTACCGATGAACAGTGTAGCGATCGGTGCAATAAAATTTTGTTTTATAATCAACACTTAAACAATAATATACATTAACACATTACTGAGATGCATCTTAGTCCATTTAGTCCATTATGAAACATTAACCAATCACTTAAGACCAATTTTTAACTATTACAAGTTTTAGGGACTAAACTATAAATCTAATAAATTAGAGGTCCTTCGATGCAATTGACTATACCACAATGAAATTCAATGCAATATTAATAAGTCTATAAATTTTCATGCAATTCTGAATTCATTAACTCATCCAATTTAATCATCCTAAATTCGGTGAACATTATGTGAACAATGTACACTGCCAAATCCATACATTTTAACCAACTTAACTAACCTTGTATCGAAACACTTGATGCGGTTTCGATACGGATACACGATGGTCAACCTTGATTGACCTTGTCCACTACTCGTATCGGCACGGGCAAGCCCTGTATCGGTACATGTTGACTCTTATTGACTTTGACCTTTAACATGTTTCGATACAAATTAGACCCGTATCGAAACAAGAATTCCAGTAGCAAAATGTTCCGGTACAACTCTAAACTGTATCGATACATCTTGTTCTGTGAGTTCAATTATGCCTAATTGTATCGATACGACATTACCCCGTATCGATACGGCCTGACTTGTAATGATAGAATTTTGCTGGTTTTTAATCAAATTGGCCTACCAAACGACGTTCAAATGCAATGCAACTTTACACACAATATTTTAATACTATAAGCTACTGACATGCCAAATTTCATCATCATTTGATTACGTTTATTATGTTTTCACCTTTTTAAGCTAAATATGCATATTAGACCATTATAAGCAAACTTTAACAAATAATTTAAGGCACTTAAACCACATACAACACACAGCCTTTATACACATAGAAAAAACATCAAAATCAACTAGTTTAACTATTTTGCCACCATTCTAGGAGTTCATAGAGACAAAATAATTTACTTTAGGCTCGAGGTGACTTGTCGCTTTACCAACTAGCTCCGATCTTGAAACGAGAACTCCTAACCTGAAATGTAAGGACAATGAATACATTAGACTTGTATAGTCTAAGTGAGGTAGTCGATGACAATGTATGAGCATGGTATGTAATTTATCATGCTTTGGTGACAAACATAATATTAATTATATGAATAAACACGGTATGCTCTTCATTCATAGTAAAAGCATAGTATCAATCATCATATCATCAATGGAAATATCATAACAAAGCAGTATCAATAATCAATAATTTTCCTTGGTTCGATTCACGGTACATGGATACACGAATTTCACCTCCTCACCAAATCAATGAAGGGTCAACTCGCTGACATCGTCAATAAGACCAATACACAATACATCCCTATGCCTCGCCAAATCACTATAGGTCGTAGCCCTAGGACCGTAGTCCACCCGTACACTGAGCTCATGAATTCTATGGCATTCCAATTGTATCCAATACTCTCAAATCCAAGGTTCAACAATCAATGGTTCAACAACAGTGGTTTAATAACAATGATTCAATATCAATGATACAATAGCAATAATTCAATGTCAATAATTCAATATCAATGATTTGATGACAATATGCATATATCAACATCAATATCTCAATAGCAATATGCAATATCCAATGTACAATAGTCAATGTTTGATGTTCAATGATTCATTTGGCAATGTTTCAATAATTTTGATGACAACAACAACAATGCTTCGGACACGATTTCAATGCGAGACTTACCCCACTTACCAATGGAGTCTACCAAGAGATCCGATGCAATTTACCTTAAGACAATGTTATCTATTCAAACAAAATCAATAACAATGAATTCGGAAGGGCTTATCGCCTAATTCCAAGACTCCGACTACACTCACCTCGATAATCCGAAGCTTCTAAGGCTCTCGGATGACGACGCCCTTATCTCAAGCTTTCGACAATGATGGTGGATGATCTTTCTCCACTTCTTGAGCTAGGTAAACAATAGGAAATTATTAGAATCAATATGACGATATTGATACTTGGAATAGCTATTAGCTATTAAAGAAAAGCTTATCTCAAGGCTTTTAACTTGAAATTGGACATTCAATAATAGAGAGGATCGATAATTGATTTAGGGCTTCCACTTAGCCAATCGGTAGCTATGAATTGATATTCTTAAATCAAGGAAAGCTTAAGCTTAAGAATCACAAATTGAGAGGTGTATGCTAAAGCTTGATTGGAGAAGATGACAATGGAGGTGTGAGCTTGTTCTTCAAAGCAAGGAGATGGAGTTAGTCTCGGCGAAAGAAAAACAAGGATGAGAACTCCCTTTTCCTATTATAAAATAACTACAACCCTAATCATTTCCCCACCTCACCAAGGACCAATGGGAAGGTTTCCCTCAACCAAGGGTAAGCTTAAAATAATAGTTTCTACCTTTTCTCTTTATCCTTTCCCATATTAGACATATAGGTGACCATTAGTCATCCTTTCTGATTATATTCACGTGGAGAGGGCTGCAATAAGTAGGTGAGTCACAACCTCTTCATTTCCTTTCAATTTAACCTTTGAACAGATTCGAATCAGGGGACCCATTTCGAAACGCGTGAAGCTGTATCGAAACGACTATGCAAAAGTATAAAAGTGTAACCCCCTCGTCCCGGTCCGGACGCTTGACCGATCCGAGTGGGCTACACGGGGATAACCGAGGCGAAACCCGTTAAGTCTCCACTTCGGTTACCGACCCAAGGAAAAAACTTTTTCATTATTATCATTTTATCTAGATGTGGTGTAAATCCTATGTGAGGAAAGCAACAGCGAAAGACACGATGAAGCAAACAGACAAGCAGCCCACTTAAATAGTTCATTTTATTCTTATACAGCATGTCGTATCGGAACGCCCATAGGGTGTTTCGATACGCCTTGACCGGTCAACTGGCCAAAGTCAACCTGGTGAGACCGTTTCGAAACAAGGGTGGCCCGTATCGAAACGACCTCAACGGTCAACTTCTCGTGGTCAACGAGATGAAGGTCGTTCCGAAACGCCAAAGCTCGTTCCGATACGTTAATTTATCGTCAAAATCTCAGATTTCCAGTAGCAAAATCATATTGAAACGGCCCCCTAGCGTACCGAAACGCCTGACCCAAAACAAATGGACCGTATCGAAACAGGACCAACCGTTTCGAAACGCCCTTTGTCTTCAAATTGGTTTTAGCTGGTTTTTGGTACAAGGTTGTCCCAAAAGCACCACTAAGACCTCACACAACACACAAGCATAAATTCTAGATACATGACAACCTATACGAGCATGCTTAACACACATCGAACATATAGAAACCATACATTCAAAGGATCAACAATCCACATAAGAACCAAACATAGCAATCAAGGTTAGCATGCTTAGACAAACATACATAAGAGCATCCACAAAAAGACACAAGACCAACACACACATAAGCAGTCAAGGTAAGCAACAAAGCATGACTTGAAAATCAAACATGGCATCAACAAGGCACACCCACATCAACATAAATCCAAAGCATTCAAATCTCATTGCTTGACTATTACAATCTTACAATTAAAGATCATACTTGAGCTAACTAAAGCGACACTTGGAGACCTTTCCTTGCCCTTGCCACCCACAAGCTACTGATCTGCATTGTCGAACAAAAAGAAGCGTAAGCATAAAAGCTTGGTGAGGGTAAGCTCATAAAACAAACCTTCGACAATGTAGGGTCCAAGCACGAGCAAGAATCAAATAGAATGCATGATCTTACCACCGATCCTCGAGAGCCAAAATACATGATGCATGAACATATAATCAACTCTATTCCATGATCAACAACTCATAAGTCCGACACACGAAGATACATATAACAATGTATCAACAACAACATGTATCAATTCATAATGGAAACCTCATTTCATAACATATTGGCACCTAGTCATGACTCGAATACACGGATAACACGTTGGAACACATTTCCAGCATAACCATTACATTCGGTGGGATTACACTCATCACCGGTTCTCGCGGAGGGGATTTCACTCATCCTCACGCCCCGTCGATGGGATTCCACTCATCACCGACTAATATAAAGATTTCCGGGCGAACCTGTACTCCTCCTTGGTGCCTTAACGCCACCAAGGCCATGCGCAACTTTGACTCTCATGTGCACACTAATCCTAAAGATCGATGCTTGTACCCAAGCGTACTAGTGCCAATATTAAACAAAATCCACAACCTTTCACAACATCAATTCAAAATAACTTTCGTGCTTAGCACGTACTCACCATGATCCTCGAAATCATGCAACCACCTCATAATATCATTTCACAAGTCAACACTACATGTATATCATCAAGAAAATTATCACACCATATTTCACACATATGTATATCCACATCATACTCAACATCAACATGCATATGACAATGCATCAAACCATGTCTCAACACACATGTATAGCAACATATATATAACCACTACGATCTCAATTAAACATGAGACACAAACATCGAATAGAGTACAACCAAAGTCTCTAACTAAAGCTTAGGATTAGGCTACCACTCTAATCCCAGCTCTAGGTGGGTCTACCTATCCCAACCTAGTCCACATGCTTGAACCAATTGCTCAAAACCATTTAAAACATTTTAACCACTCACCTTCACCTCCAAGCTCAACTACCAAACAACCAAGGTCTTCAAGTTTCTGGATTCACTCCCGAAGCTTTACCGTTGTCTTCTCTTGTTTCTAATCATCTCAACACAAACAAAACAACCTCGAATCAGCTCATACAACAATGTAGCAACCCGGAACACCATTCAAGCAATAAACACAAGATTCCAAGCCAAGAACAACCCCCCAAAACACCAAACCCGAGCAGCCCTCAAACCCCAACCAAAACTCATGATTTTAACCTTTTTAGCACACTCAAATTCTTCCAAAACAGCCCCCAACTATTACCCTAACATCAACCTTCAAATTCCAACATAGAACACACCCAAAACTCAACTCAAAACCCTCTTAAAACCCCACCAAAACCCAAATTCGGGAATTCTTATAAAACACTTAAAAATTCACATATGTTGGACCTCAAGGTTCATAACCAACATATCTAACAATATTAAATCAAAAGCTTTGATAAAGAATCATAAAGCTCCAACCTTTAACCAAAATTTTCAAAAACCCAAATTACAAAATACCTAGTTTTAGTGAAATCTAAAGTACCAAAATGAAGAGGAGACCAAGGCCAAGTCAAAAATATGTTTACCTTTCAAAAAGCTCCAAGAATGAAGAAGAAAGAAGATGGAAGAGTGAGATGAAGAGAAGCTCTCTTCTTGTCGTGGAAATGGTGGAAGGGGAGGGAGTGAAGAGGATGACTAAGCTCATTTAAAATAAAAGAAATGGGTTTATAATTTGGAAGACCACTTATTTACCATAATGCCATTAATGAATGGCTAAGATTCTCATCTCCTAAAATCCATGGAATTAGACTTAGAAGATAGGCCCAACATAGTTTTTAATTATTTTGCAAACACGAAGCCCATAAAAATATATTATTATTTTAATTGTGAAACCGAAACCCGAACCATTATTTTATTATTATTTTCATCCAACCCCCAAACCCGGGTGCTACAACTCTCCCCCACTTAAGGAAATTTCGTCCCTAAAATTTATCAAACATGAAAAACCACGAAATCTGCTCTTCCACACTTCCCTTTTCTTATCACCACAATATACTCACCAATTCGGTAGACTTACCACACAACATTAGCTATCTGATGCTAAGATCTCAACGGGTCCTTCAAGGCATGTCAATTTCAAACTCAACACAATCTCTTTGCAAACATAGCACGGGACAAATCTGACTCACACTTCTGAATCGTAGATACACGAAACACATCACAAACCCCTTTCTAAATCTGGTGGTAACCGCAACAAATAAACAACAGAACTAGCCCGATTCACAATCTTATACAACACTTGTTTGAATACTTGACCCGTAACTTTTTCTGGCTAACCATCTGAATTCAACAGGTAACCAAACACTATACAGACATCTTCAAAAATCTAGTTGAAATCTTGAATCTCTATTACCCACTTTCATTAAGAACCTCCCACGGATGTAACAAACTAGAAGAAAACTGACGCTCGGTCTTGACACGCTGGCGAATTACACTTACTCTCATACTGAACCACATCATCCATCAACTCAATCCAGAAGTACTCATCTTCCAATCCACAATACGTCTTCATACTACTCAAGTGCAATACAAAAGAACTGTCGTGTGCTTCGGCCAAAACAATACGTCTCAGAACACTATGTCAATCGGTACAACTATTCTGTCTCTGAAATGCAAAACTCTACCATCTCTAATATTGTATTCTGAAGGTCTTCCTTCCGCTATGTCTTGCACGTGAGGTGCCAAGAATCTGTCTTGCAACTGTTTCTCTTCAAGCATCTGACTCAAAGTAGGTTTAACCCGAAACTCGGCCACAGAACCACTATCATTTGATAAGCCGAATCCAGCAAACATAGCTCGCAACTCAACTGCCAATCTAACAACAAATATAACTCGAAGCATCGGTTACTATGTTGACTTTCTTCGGATGGTACTCAACCTTGAGATTACGGTCTTCAAGCAGTTCTAACAACTTATGATGTTCAAGTTCCAACCCTTCCTAAGTCGTCTAATATTTCAAGTTCTGATGATAAGTGTACATATTGTGCATTTCTTACTATACATGCTTTGTCTCTAAGTCTTCGAAGAAATTACAACTGTAATTAACTCTATGTATTGTGTCGGATAATTCTTTTCAAGGTCTTTCAACTATCTCGATGAATAGGCCACAAATCTTCTGTATTGCATAGGCACACAACCTAATCCTACATGTAATGCATCACAATAGTCCACAAATTCTTTCTCTGACAACGGCTGGATCAAGGTCGAAGCTCTCTTCAAAGTTTCTTTCGGTTTCTCAAGGGCTCGTTGTCTCGCATCCGACCACATAAATTGAACATTCTTCTGTAGCAACTTGTCAATGTAGCAGCTGCCTTCAAAAGATCATTTACAAACCTCCGATAGTAACAATGCTAGACCTAGGAACTATAGATACCTGTCACTATCTTCGATTTCTTCCAACTCACATCTTCTTCTGCCTATTTAGGATTTACTCTAATACACTCGGTTAATCTACATGTCCTAGGAGAACATCTTCCTTAACTCGGAGTTCACGTTGCACAATTTGGAATACAATTGATTCTCTAATAGGATCTACAACACTAACTTCAAAGCTTGTCAAGATCTTCCTCGGTACTTGAATATACCCATGTATCATTTATGAGAGCTACTACAAACTGATCAAGGAGCTCAGGAAATATTCTGCTCGACATCTCTATAAAAGTAACTAACACACTAGTCAAACGAAACAGCATAGCTCGAAACTCAAAGCGATCACATCTTGCCCCGAAAGCTGTCTTCGGTACTTCAACTTCTCTCACTTTCAATTGGCAGTAATCGGATCTCAAATTAATCTTGAAAAGACTGGAGCACACCCCAACTGATCAACAAACCACTGACGTTCAGAAATGGATACTACTTATTCACTGTCACTTGTTTCAACTACCTGAAATCTAAATACATTCTCGTATGTCATCTCTCTTCTTCAATATTTGTATTGTCGCTCTCTAAGATGAGGTGCTAGGCCTAATGAATCTAAGGTCTAACAAATCTTGTAGTTGATTCTTCAACACTCTCAATTCTTTCAGGAACCATAAGATACAGAGCAAACAAAACAGGAGCAAACTCAGAGACGGTCTCAATAACAAACTCTTCTTCCCTATCAGGAGACAAACCGACAATTCTTCCAAACACTTTTAGGAAAATCACAAACTATTCTAACATTCTGCGGTCTAATCTTCATTCAAAAATCAAATCTATCACATTTGCTAGGCAAGCATGTCAACTAAACTCAATCAATCTTTGACCTCTAAAGATGGATAACCATTCGATAAGAAGTTCACGTCTTCCCCTACCACTACAGTCTCACAGAAATCTGCAACTTCAAGGCAACTCTCTCTTTGTCCCAACGCATACCCTAGCTTCGTGTTCTACAAGCCAAACCATGTCAAAAGGTACATCGAAACCGTAAAAAGACAAGTACTTCACATCTACTGGAAACACATAACCCTGAACCATCAACAAACATCCTCCGTACATCTTTTTGACCACCACTATCTCACCAAAAGGTCTAGTCACATGTGTCCCTACGTCTAAAATCTCAACAAAGGTATCTAGCTTCCTTACATGCTCACACAAAAGGATATATCCGCAGAAATTGCAACTTTACATGTACACAGCTGATAGTTTTCGATTCTCTTGTTTTCAAGTTGGTCCTTCAACATAACCTAACTCTTCAAAACCGTTCTTAGAGCATCTTGAAACTTCAAAATGCAGTTATGATCACACACAAACAATCATGCTTGAACTTGTTCTATAACATCGGTCCTGATGACTCAAAACATCCCACTACCAAACAATCTGGAGTTAAAGCTCAAGACCTCCTTCTCGGCTCAACTATATCGGAAGCGACTTCGTCTCTCCCTCTTGCTGGAAGACAACTCAGACGTACATTGGCCCAATCATACAAATTGATTCCCACTCATGGATACTAATCGATTGTCTTGTATTAAAACCATAGGCCGAACCCCAACAATCACCAACTAACATCTCTGAGTTTCAGATTACTCACACGAGACCCTTACCCTGATCTCGCCAAAAGAACTAAGGTACTCATACCTACCTCTGACATTTCACTGGGCACATTCAAACTTTGCATGCTTGATAACAATATACAGAAGTACAGATTCAGAATCAACCGGAGGGAACAAGCTCAAAACTGTACCAAGGGCTTATCTACTATAACATCGATTCTACTCTGAATCCCACTCATAGGTCTTCACCTCCTTTTTCCCGACTAGTACCAGAAACGATCACATCGTCCCTCGCCAACAAGAATCAACCCACATACACCATGACTCAAACAAACCAATTGTACCTCAACTTCGGCACAACCACACCTCCCTAACTATAGTGATAAACTCCCTCGACATCATCCACATTTTTCAGAAACCACAGTTTCTACTTACCGATTCACAGCTCACGCCTTGGCCTTAAACTTACTAAAAGCAATAAATCAACAACAACAACAAATTAACATACAAACTGGGTTAGCAAAGGAAAGGGTCCAAGTGACTCAAGTATGATTCCCTCACTTAAAATCTCTTTTTCCGATGTAATAGAAGCAATATGACTCTACTCAACATGCTTCAAGCATCACGCACGCACGATCAAACAACATACACCAAGCATACTTGATAAACAAGCAAACATGCTTACATGGCAAGCAACCACCGTGCAATTACAACACAAGAATTAAACTTACCTCACTTACCTGCCCAAGGTCTTGGAAACATTAGGCTCTGATACCAACAAATGTAACCCCCTCGTCCCGGTCCGGACGCTTGGCCAATCCGAGTGTGCTACACGGGGATAACCGAGGCGAAACCCGTTAAGGCTCCACTTCGGTTACCGACCCAAGGAAAAAACTTTTTCATTATTATTATCTTATCTAGATATGGTGTAAATCCTATGTGAGGAAAGCAACAGCGGAAGATACGATGAAGCAAACAGACAAACAACCCACTTAAACAGTTCATTTTATTCTTATACAACATGCCATATCAGAACGACCATAGGGTGTTTCGGTACGCCTTGACCGGGTCAACTGGCCAAAGTTAACCTGGTGAGACCGTTTCGAAACAGGGGTGGCCCGTATCGAAACGACCTCAACGGTCAACTTCTCGTGGTCAACGAGATGAAGGTCGTTCCGAAACGCCAAAGCCCGTTCCGATACGTTAATTTATCGTCAAAATCTCATATTTCCAGTAGCAAAATCGTATCGAAACGGCCCCCTAGTGTACCGAAATGCCTGGCCCGAAACAAAGGGATTGTATCAAAACAAGAAAAACCGTTTCGAAACGCCCTCTATCTGCAGATTGGTTTTAGCTGGTTTTTGGTACAAGGCTGTCCCAAAAGCACCACTAAGACCTCACACAACATACAAGCATAAATTCTAGATACAGGACAACCTATACGAGCATGCTTAACACACATCGAACATATAGAAACCATACATTCAAAGGATCAACAATCCACATAAGAACCAAACATAGCAATCAAGGTTAGCATGCTTAGACAAACATACATAAGAGCATCCACAAAAAGACACAAGACCAACACACACATAATCATTCAAGGTAAGCAACAAATCATGACATGCAAATCAAACATGACATCAACAAGGCACACCCACATCAACATAAATCCAAAGCATTCAAATCCCATTGCTTGACTATTACAATCTTTCAATTAAAGAACATACTTGAGCTAACTAAAGCGACACTTGGAGACCTTTCCTTGCCCTTGACACCCACAAGCTACTGATCTGCATTGTCGAACAAAAAGGAGCGTAAGCATAAAAGCTTAGTGAGGGTAAGCTCATAAAACAAACCTTCGACAATGTAGGGTCCAAGCACGAGCAAGAATCAAATAGAATGCATGATCTTACCTCTGATCCTCGAGAGCCAAAATACATGGTGTATGAACATATAATCAACTCTATGTCATGATCAACAACTCATAAGTCCGACACACGAAGATACATATAACAATGTATCAACAACAATATGTATCAATTCATAATGGAAACCTCATTTCATAACATATTGGCCCCTAGTCATGACTCGAATACGCGGATAACACGTTGGAACGCATTTCCAACATAACCATTACCTTCGGTGGGATTACACTCATCACCGGTTCTCGCAGAGGGGATTCCACTCATCCTCACACCCCGTCGATGGGATTCCACTCATCACCGACTAATATAAATATTTTCGGGCGACCCTTACTCCTCCTTGGTATCTTAACGCCACGAAGGCCACGCGTGACTTTTACTCTCGTGTGCACACTAATCCTAATGATCGATCATTGTACCCAAGCATACTAGTGCCAATATTAAACAAAATCCACAACCTTTCACAACATCAATTCAAAATAACTTCCGTGCTTAGCACGTACTCACCATGATCCTCGAAATCATGCAACCACCTCATAATATCATTTCACAAGTCAACACTACATGTATATCATCAAGACAATTATCACACTATATTTCACACATATGTATATCCACATCATACTCAACATCAACATGCATATGACAATGCATCAAACCATGTCTCAACATACATGTATAGCAACATATATATAACCACTACGATCTCAATTAAACATGAGACACAAACATCGAATAGAGTACAACCAAAGTCTCTAACTAAAGCTTAGGATTAGGCTACCACTCTAATCCCAGCTCTAGGTGGGTCTACCTATCCCAACCTAGTCCACATGCTTGAACCAATTGCTCAAAACCATTTAAAACATTTTAACCACTCACCTTCACCTCCAAGCTCAACTACCAAACAACCAAGGTCTTCAAGTTTCTGGATTCACTCCCGAAGCTTTACCGTTGTCTTCTCTTGTTTCTAATCATCTCAACACAAACAAAACAACCTCGAATCAGCTCATACAACAATGTAGCAACCCGGAACACCATTCAAGCAATAAACACAAGATTCCAAGCCAAGAACAACCCCCCAAAACACCAAACCCGAGCAGCCCTCAAACCCCAACCAAAACTCATGATTTTAACCTTTTTAGCACACTCAAATTCTTCCAAAACAGCCCCCAACTATTACCCTAACATCAACCTTCAAATTCCAACATAGAACACACCCAAAACTCAACTCAAAACCCTCTTAAAACCCCACCAAAACCCAAATTCGGGAATTCTTATAAAACACTTAAAAATTCACATATGTTGGACCTTAAGGCTCATAACCAACATATCTAACAATATTAAATCAAAAGCTTTGATAAAGAATCATAAAGCTCCAACCTTTAACCAAAACTTTCAAAAATCCAAATTACAAAATACCTAGTTTTAGTGAAATCTAAAGATACCAAAATGAAGAGGAGACTAAGGCCAAGTAAAAAATATGTTTACCTTTCAAAAAGCTCCAAGAATGAAGAAGAAAGGAGATGGAAGAGTGAGATGAAGAGAAGCTCTCTTCTTGTTGTGGAAATGGTAGAAGGGGAGGGAGTGAAGAGGATGACTAAGCTCATTTAAAATAAAAGAAATGAGTTTATAATTTGGAAGACCACTTATTTACCATAATGTCATTAATGAATGGCTAAGATTCTCATCTCCTAAAATTCATGGAATTGGACTTAGAAGATAGGCCCAACATAGTTTTTAATTATTTTGCAAACACGAAGCCCATAAAAATATATTATTATTTTAATTGTGAAATCGAAACCCGAACCATTAATTTATTATTATTTTCATACAACCCCCAAACCCGGGTGCTACAAAAAGTTAGTTAATATTGTTGGAACTTTATCGAACACACTATAATCATTTCAAAACGCCTTACCTAGGCCATTTCGGTACGGGTCTTACTGTATCGAAACGACTAGCTCAAAAACATCATTTTATGCATTTCCAAGTAGGTCCCTAACTAAGAATAAGTTCAATTAGGGTCTCTTAACAATATAATCTATAATTTAGGCCGTAAAGATATGGTATTTGAACATTTTAATGTCAATACACAATCATCGGAATCCAATTCCGATTAGCCCCGTTTTGAGGTGTTACATAGATCCTTTAAATTTGGCCAATAAATCACACCTTAGATTTTTTTAGGGTTTAAATAAGTTTTAATGAAGTTTAACTTAAATCTTTGAATAACTTAAATCTAGTAACTTCAGTAAATATCTCCTCATTTGATACATCCTTAATTAAAGTAAAATCTAAAATATTTAAATATGTAGATATTAAGCTTACATGTGAATAATGTATGTGTAAAACCAAAACGTTAGAAAATATGGGCGATTTAATAAGTGTTGTTTTTACGAGCGTTGTGGGTGCTAATCTTTACTCACATGTAATCGTACCCTGAATTCTAAAAATTCAAAAAGATCGATATAAAGATATTCGAACGTAAATCTTGTAGGATGGAAATTATTTTTTTTCGGTGATTACTCTTTGGGTTCACAGGTTATTAATGTTTTGAAGACCCTTTATTAGTATTTGGAGAATAATTTAACATTTTGGATCATAATGCGATCAGTCCTTTCTTTTCTATAGCAAAGAGACAAATAGGGATGTAAAAAGTTGACCCGATCTAAAAACTTGACTGAAACATGTTCGAGTTAGAATCTGGTTTGATTTGATGATGCGATGACCCGAAACCGATCTGTAACAGATTTTTATTGACCCGAACCCGAGTTGGACTTGTTATTGTAGTAACTGAACTCGACCTGCATCCGACCAGAACACATCAAACCCGAATTGGACCTGTTACTGTGGACCCGTTACTGTGGACCCAAAACCCGACATACACCCGACTAAAATGAACCCGAACCCGAACCCGAGACTGACCTGGAAGATAACCGATATTACACGACCGAATCGACCAGAGATCTTATTTTACCCGACCTATTTTGAACCTGACATGTTAATTGATTCGACTTGTTTTGAACTCGACTTGTTGTTGACCTGAACTGATATTGACCTAGCTTGATATTTGCCTTAACCTGACATGTTAATTGAGAAAGTCTATGACTTGATGAATTTAAAGTGTTGATAAATGTAAGGTATTAGGTGTTGATAAATGTAAATTATTGATTTTTTAAATCAATTTAAAGAGTTAAATAATACTTTTGTTATATATACATATATAATTAATTAAAAATATATATATAAAAGGAAAGATTAGATTTAGATATTCAATATGCATATGCTTAGTACTAACTCATTTGATATAAATTATTTGTGAAGTTAATAAGAATTAACATACTTATTAGGGATTCGAGATTCGGGGATTAGGCTTATACTTTAATTATTAGTGATTGTAAGATTTAGGGTTGAGGTTTGGGATTTAGGGGTAAACATATTAAGTTGAGTGTTTTTGGTTATATGATTAGTTTAGGGATTTGAGGTTTATTTCTGTTCATATTAGACCTTAATTTTTAACCGAATTGACACCTATTTATTTTAAATTTTTATAATCTAGTCCAATGTTAAAAAATATGATGATATTTTTGTTCATTATAGTACCTAAAACTTTATTTTTTAGCCAAAATTGACTCATATATATTTCTATTTTTAGTAATTTAGTCGAATAATATTTTTTTATTTTAGTCCCTACAATTTAATTTTTAGTCAAAATTTCCCCCATATTTATTTATATTTTTGACTATTCAGTCCAATTTATTTTAGTTTCTAAAATTTAATTTTTAGTCCAAATTGACCCATATTCATTTTTTTTGGATTTAGTCCAAAATTATTTAAAAATTGCCCGCCCAAATCCTAATCCCATATTTCAATTTGAAAATCAAGAGAAATTGATGTAAGATTTAGGAGGGAATCTGTCTGCCCAATATTTTAGAAGTTATTTGCACTTTAGGTCATTACTAATTTAAGAGCTTTATATTTAGGTCTTTTTTTATTATTTAGTTTTAGTTTGATTCATTTTAGTCCTAATTTTAGTTTAGTATCCTTAGACCTTTAGGTTCTTTTTAATTAGATTCTCCTTCATAAAATTATTTAATAATTAAACATTTTAAAGTGTCAACTTATTTCGGTTGTACCCAACCCAAAACGACCAATGGCGACTCCAAACGTTTGACGGGCTTTTGAAGGCCCAATTTATTTCAGTCCGGACAAAAAACGACGTCGACAATAATGTATTTAATTAAAATTATTAGTGTTTGGGGTCATGAGATTAGTTTAGGGATTATGGTATTAGGCTTGTACTTTAATTATTAGTGATTGTAAGATTTAGGGTTTGATGTTTGGAGTTTAGGGGTAATTGTGTCAAGCTGAGTGTTTGGGTTATGGGATTAGTTTAGGGAATATGCGATTATGCTTTCACTTTAATTATTAGTGATTGTAAAATTTAGGTGTTGAAGTTTGGGGGTTTAAGGGTAAATGTGTCAACTTGAGTGTTTGAGGTTATGGGATTAGTTTAGGGATTAAGGGATTAACCTTGTACTCTAACTATTAGTGATTGTAAGATTTAGATATTGAGCTTTGGGGATTATGGGTATAATATATGTTTTAAGTTGAGTGTTTGGGGTTATATGATTAGTTTAGGGATTAGGGGATTCGAGGATTATGCTTGCACTTTAATTATTAGAGATGATATGATTTAAGGGTTGAGGTTTTGGGTTTAGGGGCAAATGTGTCAAGTTTAGTATCTGGTTAGGGTTACGAGATTAGTTTAGGGATTTAGTTTGTACTTTAATTATTAGTGCTTGTAATATTTAGGGGTTGAGGTTTTGAGGTTTATGGACTTGAATGGACCACTATTTATTTTAAAAAAATTTAATCTAGTCAAATGTTTTTAATATGATGATATTTTTATTCATTATAGTCCATAAAACTTTATTTTTATTCTAAATTGACCCCTATTCATTTTTTTTGGTAATTTAGTCCAATATTTTTATTTTTAATTTATTTTTTTTGTAAAATTTTTAAATTTAACCCAGAGTCTGAGAGAGAAAATGATGAGATTTGGGGTTTAGAGGTATCAACAATACATATTTCAAGTTAAGTGTTTAGAATTAGGATTATGAGATTAGTTTAGGGATTAAGGGATTTGTCTTGTACTTTAATTATTAGTGATGGTAAGATTTAGGGGTTTAGGGGAAATTGTGTAAAGTTGTGTGTTTGGGGTTATGTGATTAGTTTAGGAATTGAGGTTTAGTTTTGTTCGTATTAGTTCCTAATTTTTAACTGAATTGACCTCAATTTATTTCAAAATTTTCTAATCTAGTCTAATGTTCTAAATATGATGATATTTTTTGTTCATTATAGTTCCTAAAACTTTACTTTTAGTCCAAATTGACTTGTATATATTTCTATTTTTGGTAATTTAGTCTAATAATATTTTATTTATTTTAATCCCTACAATTTAATTTTTAGTCAAAATTGACTCATATTTATTTATATTTTTTTCATTTTAGTCTAATTTATTCTAATTCACTAAAATTAATTTTTTAGTCCAATTTAATCCTATTTTTTTTAGTAATTTAATCTAAAGTTATATATATATATATATATATATATATATATACCGCCCATTTTTTAGGGTGGCTCGTCCAAATCCCTAGTTGAAAACGGTACAAATAATTAAATAATGTCTAATTGCATAGCCAATTAGCCATAGCTCATAGGTGATAGGCTTGCCTCCTGCCATATCCATTTCAAACCAAACGGTGATTTTAAAATTTTTAGGGTTTATTTTCACTTTAAGTCATTATTACTTTAAGAGCTTTACACTTAGGTTTTTTTATTCTTTATTTTTAGTTTGATTTATTTTAGTCTCAATTTTAGTTTAATTTCCTTATAGTTTATGGTTTATAAGTTATAATTTAGGGTTTATGTTTTAGAGTTTATGGTTTAGTCCCAATATTAGTGAATGTTTGATTCATTTTATAGGTTTATGGTTTAGAGTTTAGAGTTTACGGTTTAATTCATTTTAGTCTCAATTTTAGTTTAGTTTTAGTTTGATTCATTTTAGTCCCAAATTTAGTTTAGTTTTAGTTTGATTCATTTTAGTCCCAATTTTAATTTAATATTTTTGTTCATTACAGTCCCTCAAACTTTATTTTTATTCCAAATTGACCCATTGTCGCCCCCAAAACAGATTTCTAATTAAACTTAATGTGGTTCGTGTTCGTGAAAGGCGTTAAATAATTCACTCGAAATGACCCAACCCAAAGTATTATCGACTATTTATATCAAACTCGAACTTAAAATAAATTCGAAACCCGAATTAACCCAGCCTAAAATGAAACCGACTTGAAATTGCTCGACCTGAAGTTTACCCGAGCTCGAATTAACTCGTCAATTAACTGATTCAGACCCGAATCGTTTTGAACCGACCTGAAATGAACCGACCCGAAATGAACCAAACCTAAAATCAACCTGACCTGAAACTGACCCACAGCCGACTCAAATCTACCTAAAATATGTCATCATTTGACCCGACTTGACACCCATCCCATCAATTGTTTTTACATCCATAGAGACAAACCAAAAAAGGGAAAAGCAGCTGTTCCCAGGTCATCAATGGTGGGCTGAGAAGAGATGAGGCCCCAACGTGGGCCAGAACCATAAGGCAAACACAAGGGTGGAAATTGGTTTCTTGTTCACGCATTTTATTCCATTTTCATTCCCAACAAGAAAAAGGGAAAAAAGTGTTCTTTTTCGGGGATTAGCCGATTACCGATACCTTGCCCTGATACGGTGAAATACCTTTGCCTTTCGTTCTCTTGTTCTCTTCTTATCAGCTTCTCTTGATTCTTTACTTGCAAGAAAAAGAAATGGAAAGTATCTGTTGTATATAATGGGACCAAAGGGCCTTCATTCGATGTTCGATCAACTCAACTGAGAATTGATTTTGGCAGTAGCTAACAGTTGTCCGCTTCACTTGAAATTTTACAAAGATGTCGCTCAGAATTAAGTCGGTTGTCGATAAGTTCGTGGAGGAGCTGAAAGCGGCGTTGGAAGCCGACATACAAGACCGAATGATGAAGGAGAGAGAGATGCAAAGTTACATCGAGGAACGCGAGCGTGAAGTCGCCGAACGTGAAGCCGCCTGGAAGGCCGAGCTTTCTCGCCGCGAGGTCAGCTTTCTTTTTCCTTTGCCTATTTGAAAAAAAAAATGGGAAATTTTAGTTCTTTGATTACCCTGCTTTACAACTATTTTAAAGCTTTTCCTATGTTCACGGAAAGTGAGGTTTATAAGTAATAAGTATGGAGATTGAAGAGGGTATTTGATGATTGGATGTTTTCCGTTTATCTTCAATTTGTGGATCTGAATGATGGGTTTTTTTTTTTTTATAAATTAGTTCTTAATAAGTGGCTAATTTGCTCAAATTCTCGGCTTATGTTAGTAAATGCATCCCCATGTGCCTTGGAAGTAATGGTTTGTAGAAATAGGCCCATTCATATCTGTTGGAACTTGGAAATGTATACGCTTTCAGCCTACTAAAATGATGTTGACAAATGCATATGAGCATCTAAAGTCTTGATTCTGGGACATGTTGTTTGATCGCCGTGAACCGTCTCCTCCTTTTCTATGTTTCTGAAGTTTTCGTGTCCGACACCGTGCCTGACCTGATGTGTATATCATGACATGGATATGGGGATATGACACATTAAAACTCTTCCAAATACATGGGGAAAAACTTCATAATTTTGACTATGTTTGTGTCAAACACATATTTGTATCAGACACTCGTATTCGAGTCCAAGTATCATAACTCCTTTATCAAGGCATGTTGCTGATTTGCTAAATTGCTCATGAAATTATTGTTGCTTCTTCTATATTTGGTCATTTTAAGTTTTAATTGTCTCTTAGGCTTTTGGCATGCATTTATCTTTATTTAATACTCAAATCTAAGTGGTAGTTCTTTAATGAACATCTTTGATTAATTCGTGTCCGCATTCTGATTTCTGAATCCGACATCTAAACTCATCTGTAGAAATACAGTCACTGCTGTAAGGTTTTTTTTAATACTTTTATTATTCACATGAATGATTAAATGTATCGGGATTGATTTAGACAATTCAAATCCAATCCAAACTTGTCGTGGTTTGATTTTGTGTAGATATATGGTCTCTGGTTTAATGGAATTTCCAATATGTTTAGCATGCCCGTGAATGATTTAAACTGTTGAGATTGATTTGAAAATAATGGCAGTATGAAAGTACATCATAGTTGCAGAAGTGTATACTTGTGTGTCCTCTTGCTGTTCCTTGACTAGTTTTTGTTCTTCGGAACATAACTTTTTATCTTCCAGGCAGAGATTGCCCGACAAGAGGCTAGGCTGAAGGCGGAAAAAGAAAACCTTGAAAAAGAGAAAAGTGTCTTAATGGGAACAGCATCGAATCAAGATAACCAAGACGGGGCACTGGAAATCACTGTAAGTGGCGAAAAATACCGATGCCTCAGATTCGCAAAGGCAAAGAAATGAGGCTTTTATAAAGAAGATGAAGAAGCTTTGATGTCTTTTACTAGATTTGTTGCAGCCAGTTTGCTTTTATAGAATCTTGATTCATTCTGTTTGCATTGGTGCATACATATGTAGGCTTGCTTTACAGACACATCGTATACGATTCCATTTTCAATGTCGAAAAGCAAAAGTTGTTTTTGATCAACCAAAACAAACATATTTCCATATTTTTAACATTTTTTCTCTGATGATTCTATGATTAATGTCTCGATCTGCAACAACCTACAAAGTATTGTAGGGGAGAGTTGGTGCGGGAATGAACAGATGTCTTATTGTGTCGTTTACTATGCAGAGACCTTCAATAGGTTGAACGAGCATTGCCAGAAGAAAAAGAAGGAACGGAAGACAGCATTGAAGGAAAGATTGTTTCAACGCTCCTCAGTCGTTTACTTCATTTCTTGTTGCAGTTTCCCCGCTTCATTTACACCAACCTATATTTTCAATTTTATCTTATCTTAACAAGTAAATCCAAGTTCCGGTCTAAAGAACGACAACCTAATTTAAAGTTAAAAGATGACAAGTTTCATAACTTGTCCAAGCAACTCAAAATCAAACTTTTTTATATAACATTTTAGGTTAGTTTTTATAACAAGTTTCTAAACTTGTTGAAAAAAAACTACCAACCTAAAATGTTATTAAAAAACCATGTTTTTAAACTTGTTTTTAAAGTTTCGAAATTTGTAAAAAATTACGAAAAAACTAACTTTAATTGGCTGGTTGTAAATAGCCCCGGGACTATGGAACAAAGGATTATCCCGGACACCTACACCGAGGTATTGACGGTGATTCTCAAATATCGTAGAACATAATGTAATACGATGAGATAGAATGCAATAGAAACAAAGACACAGGGAACATGTTACTTGCTCTTAACGGTCAAAACGAACATTAATTCGGAATGAATCAAAATTCAAAATGAATCAAATCTCCTCAAGTAGGATTCGAACCTACGACCAGTCAGTTAACAACCGATCGCTCTACCATTGAGCTACTGAAATAAAATATTATAAAAAAGTATGACGTTTTAGGTTACTCGGACAAGTTTTAAAACATGTCACTTTTAACCGCACCCTATATTTGTTGCACCCCAAATTATTTTCATTGTGGTCTAGATCATTTTTATAGTGTAAACTATACCAGTAGTTACCACCGAACTAATTTTTGACAAAATCGTCACTAACATTACATTCTTTTTTTTTGGCCACTGACTGTTAAATTTCTATTAAATTTTAACAGAAATGGTGATATGGCATGATATAATAACAATTTTAGTCACCAACATTACATACTTTTATTCTTATTTTGACCACTGGCCGTTAAGTTTCTATTAAATTTTAACGAAAATGGTGATATGACATGGTATAATAACAATTTTAGTCCCAAAACATATACATTTAATCAATTTTATCAATTTAGTCCTTATTTTTTAGAGCTTAACATTTTTTTTCAACATTTTTTATTATATATAATTTGGTCTTTTATATTTTATATTGCTAAACACAATTGAACCTCCAATCCAGCAATTATGGTATCCGTTTTTCCAAATTCTTGAAATATGGGTAAGTTTTTACAGTTATAATAAAATCTTGTGCATTTTTTAACTCAAGATAAAAAACTGAAATTGAAATAACAAAATCGAACTATAAAAACTACATCAGAGCTAACGGCTAACAGTCCATGGCTATTGCCATTAATCCTTTACTTCCCCGTTCTCCTCCCTTCAAACATGGCATTCCCTTTTCTTGTGAAAATAAAAGAGCAAAAATAGTTGTGCCTGGCGGAGGGGGGAAAGCCCTTACTACTTTTCAAAGCGCTCCGCCCCTGATTACGTTACCTATTAGCCTTCATCATCCCTAAATAATAACACTTCCGGTCGTTGTCATGTTAGCTGAAGTTGAGAATGCACCATTGGAATTAACCTATGTCTTCCTATAGGTAACATTTTTCAGCGGATTATTTGCACTTGCTGACCTAGAACATTATATTTAAGCACAATAGCATGTTGCAACATTTAACAAGTGTTGGTGCATTGGTGAGGGATATTTTACTCTCAAGAAGAGTACACAAGTTTAAACTTTGGAGACAACATTGTTGAGAGTAGGGGCGGAGCCAGAAATTTTAGTTTGGGGTGTCCAAATTTAAATTTTTTATGAAGGAATACTTTTTAAATAGACGAGAATAGATAATGGATGTCAATTTCCATTTAAAGGGTGTCAATATTTATTTAAATTTGTGTTAATTTTATTTTTTGACTTATTTTATATTAAATTTAAAGAGAAAAAAATTTTCTCCTAAAACTTAACAACCTCTAGAGTAAGTGGTTAAAGCTCTCAGTTGACACCCTCCCTTATCCCATAGGTTGTGGATTCGTAACCCATTAGGAGCATGTAACCCTCTTAACTCGACCTAGACGCTTGACCCGAACTACGAAGATTACACGGGGAAAACCAAAGTCAACCTTGAATAACGACCCTTTTTTATTTTTAATCTTTTCTAGATGCACATTAAGCCTATATGAATACTCAAGATTCATTTGAGAGAAGGGCACAACGATCGGAAAACAATTAGGGACTCATTTGCATAAATTACACTTTTAGGGATCAAAACATAATTTTTAGAAATTATAAGAACTTTGCAGATTTTAGGTTTACCAATATGTAATTAGTCATATTACATACTCCTCTATCAAATTTCAACTAAAAAGGACATTCCAAGCTTAAGAAATTGCATCCACAACATTTAGGACTAAAATGTAAAACATGGAAACTTAAAACAATTCAAAATCATCATCCAACGGTCATCCGTTTCGAAACACCAATCCTCCGTTCCGAATGCTCGTATCGAACACATTTAAGGACCGGTATCGAAACATGCCTCTCCAATAGCTAAAATGTTCCGAAACACCTTCAGCCGTTCCGAAACACTATGACCATTACAAGCCCCCATTTCAAAATAGTTAAGGGTGTTTCGATACACCCTGCCATGTGACAGCAGAAATTGCTGGTTTTTCACCTTTTAAACCACTCAAACATGCTTCAAAGAGCTTCATAACATACCAACAACCTATTTTGACACTAAAGAACATATTTAAGGACCTTAAGCTAGAGCATGTCATCAAACACATAATCACCCAATCTATATGCATGCTTCCCAGCCACAAAACCAATATAAGCTATCAAACCTCAAACCAAATGTAACCCCCTTAGCCCGGCCTAGACGGTCGACCCGAACTACGAAGATTACACGGGGAAAACCAAAGTCAACCTTGATTAACGACCCTTTTTTTCTTTTTAAACTTGTCTAGATGCACATTTACCCTAGGTGTACTCTTGAGATAAGCATACTCAAAAATCACATCAATCGGAAAACAATAAGGGACCCAATTGAACAACATACGAATTTAGGGACCAATTTGTAAATTCTGTAAATTAAGAGAACTTTACCAATTTTTAAGTTACCATTATGAAATTAGTCATGTTTCATGCTTATCTGTCAAATTTCATCTCAAACGGACATCTCAAACTCAATCAATTGCATATACAAAAATCAGGACTAAAACGTAAAGCTTGCAAACCTCAAAACCATTCAAATCAGTGCCCAACGGTCAAGTGTTTCGAAACGGGGTTAGCCCGTTCAGAAACGGGGCTTGGCAGTGGCCAAAGTGTTTCGAAACACCTCTACCCGTTTCGAAACACCCAGGCCAAATCAAGCACCTGTTTCGAAACAGGCAAGGGTGTTTCGAAACACCCTGCCCAGAAACAGCAGATAAGCTTGTTTTAACACATTTAAACCCCATCGAACATGCTCCAAATCAATCCTCAACAAGGCAACAACATGTCAAGCATCAATACCTACCAAATTACATTAAAATCTAGATACAAAACAACCCCTAGGTTCACCAACTCATTCCACACATCCAACACTTAATCATGCTTTTAAAACAAGGAGTATAGCATAACGACTTATGAACAAGAAGATTCAAATGTTGCAAGCGTTAAACCACATAGTTCAAATCATAAACCGAACTTGTTCAACATACACAATCTCATTAAACATCAACATAAAAGACTCTCCCCCCACTGCCTTTATTATCTATAGCTATTAACCGAGACATACATCTCAAGTGGAGCTCTCCTTGAATCCCTTGCTTCTTGCTGTCCCAACTTCAATTACCTGCATTGATGGACAAAAAGGAGCGTAAGCACATAATGCTTAGTGAGGAATGCTCAAAACCAAAACACCATCAATGCAGCGAGTCATAAAACCTCTTTAAAAAGTAAACACATTTCGATAAACCAAAGCAGTGTTTGAAAACCCCTTTTTAAACAACATGCTTTAAATCATGCATTGCTCAAACATGAAAACCAACCCTTAGCTTAGAAAAGCTAAGTAACTCACTTCAAAGCACATCCTTGCAACACCATCAATTTAACCTTTCCATGCATGAACATCATATGCAAAGTTAAATACAAATTCCTTGGAAAACACTTCCACTTCACATTATACTTTTCTCATACTTGAAAATCATCTCAAAGCAAGAAACCTTTGAAAACCACTTAACCCTTCAATCTATCACATGCATTAAACAAATGCAATACATGAACCACAAAAATCAACATTTGCATTACATGCCTTTTAAAACAAGCCTTCACAAGACTTCAATGCACTAAAGAGATTCTATGCACACATGCACCATTCTCAATAGAAGATAAACATTTGTTCAAGCTAACAAGTAATACATGCATTCTTGGTACATTACAAACTTTCCATGCAATCTTGCATCATTTCAAGCATCTCATGCTTCATTACATTCAAGAACATTATATTGGCTTCCAAGTGATAATTCACAAACCATCATAACACAAGACACAATCGGATACGCGGATTACAAGCGTTGTCCTACACGCTCCATACACACAACCGAACAACACAAGGTGGAGTTTACCGGTACAATCACAACCCCCTCAACACCCGTGATGGAGTTTAACGGTACAATCACAACCCCTCAACATCACTCATCGGAAGTTGTATAACACACTAGCGAGAGCCGGGACACATCACAAGGCTTACACATGGAAGCTACCACAACCATTGTAATCACCTTAACCAAGCTCACACACGGGAGCAACCCTCCACCGTTGTGACGCTTAACAAAGTCCACCCACGAGAGCCACCCTCCATCGTGGTGACTTTTAACAAGGTTCACCCACGAGAGCCATCCTCCATCGTGGTGGCACTAAACCAAGCCCACCCACGAGAGCCATCCTCCATCGTGGTGGCACTAAACCAAGCCCACCCACGAGAGCCATCCTCCATCGTGGTGACACCAAATTCCTCAATCGCTAGGATTCTCGGATGGAGTTTATGGTACAATTACAACCCCCTCGACATCCAAGGCAACTCAATTCACAATGTACCCAATCCTATAACTGGCTAACTATATCCGATTAAAGTAACCAAGAACCACTTACATCACTTGCCAATATAACCATTTTACCACATTAATCCATTGTTTTTACAAGCATAACCAAAATGCCAAAACCACCAATTACCATCATCACTTCACTGTTTTGAAGCATTAAACAAAGCCATTAAACAACATGCAACACTATGCATCAATTCCACAATTCCAATGTACAAAACCAAGGATCTCTTACCTTGAACATCCTTCACACATGACTTTCAAAACCAGCATTAAACCATGCTAAAATATGCTTTCAAAACAAAATTTAAACTTGCAAATCACATGCATTGCATCCAACAATCACAAGTGCTTTAAAAACCAATTCATAACACAAACCAAGAGAGAAATTCCATTTACTTACTCTTGAGCTTAGCTAAGTTGTGTAGACTTAAACTAAGCTCCCAAAAACCTTCAAACATTGGTTTTAAAGCTGAAAACCCCAACTTCACTCACCGATACACAAAACTAGGCTAGCCAACAAGCCCTTCCAAGCATCCGAAACCTTCAACGCCACCTCTAATGCTCACGGATCATTCTCCCCTGTTTCAAGCACATAAAAACAGAGGATTAATGCATCATCATGCATTAAAAACACCAGCAACACACCTAAACTTGCTGCTCTTCGCAAATCCAACATTTCGGCTACCAAACACAATCGAAATCACATCCAAACACTTCCAAAACTTAACCCAGCCTAGACCCATCACTTCTAACCATTTTTAGACATCAATTAACATCCAAAATAAACTCAAACTCGTCCTTATACCTCCAGCATTAACAAAACACCAAGATCACCCCAAAAACCACCATTTTCACAAGTAAAAACTTAGGAAATCAACCTATTCAGGATTGCATTGATTAAACCTCAATTACACATCATTTAGACATACAAAATACATCAAAAAGACATCTCAAAATAGAGCCCAATCATTTATTACGAATTTCTTCAAAATTAAATCGAAATCTTGCATTTTAAGCCAAAATCAAGATCACAACATTAAACCTTTAATAAAACTTAATTTAAGGATTGAGAACTTGGGAATTTCAGTAAAGAACTGAGTATTTAGAGGAGAAGGACGTTCATACCTCTAAATGTGGATTTCTCCTTGTTTATAGCCAAAATCATTGAAAATTCATTAAGCA
This sequence comes from Hibiscus tridactylites, assembly GCA_958450335.1. NCBI lineage: Eukaryota > Viridiplantae > Streptophyta > Magnoliopsida > Malvales > Malvaceae > Hibiscus > Hibiscus tridactylites. The sequence goes on from OY288279.1 coordinate 76,686,217, forward strand.
AATGATGAGGATTTGATGTAGAAATGATTAGGAATCATTTAGGAATTGAAATCTCAACTTTAGGTGTGAAAATCAAAGAAAAAGTTGCTGTGGAAATGTGTTTGGCTGAGGGAATTTTGAGAGAAAATGAAATGGGAAAAATTTTGGTAAAAGTTAGTTATGAAACTAAAAATATCTTTTTCCCTCTTTTCTTTTCATTAATTAAACCTTAAATGAGTCTTTAAAAATCAAGAAAAATCTGGAGAAATCCTCCCTTGGGTAAATTAGCTCCTTAAAGATTCAAAGTTTCAATCCTTTTAAAGCAGTCACGAACTTTTCAAAAATTACATTTTAGTCACTAACTCAAAATGTCATATTTCCAAACCTCATTTTGTAAAATTGATTTCACCACCCTCTTATATATATATTAAAAGAGGATTTTTAGATATTTTTCCATATTTTTAATGCATCCCGAACTAGGCTTTCCTTAAAACCACCTTTTATATTCGAACCGAAAATCCGACCGGTCCGGTTCAAACCCAAAACTTCTAAGCCCAAAATTGGGGTGTTACACCAAAAATTTAGGACCATTTACAACCCATAAATGTATCACAAACATGCCACAAACTTAGGGAGTTCAAAACACATCTCCCAATTACAACCTTGGTGTCCCATTGCCAAATATCAAAACTAAAATGTATAAAAACATCACCATACATGAGCTTTGCACTTCCTTGGATGTTCTTAACCTTCTTGCTGCCCAAAACACCTAAATTATCTGCATTATTGGTAAAAAGAGAGTGTAAGTACATTTGCTTAGTGAGACATGCTCTAAAGAAAACCAACACATTAATGCATTATTCAAGACACTTTCTCAAAAGCCGTTTCTACTACATGCTCATTCTATCTCATGCTTGAAAACCATTTCAAAGCAACTCTTCATTGAAAACACATGTACCTCAATTCTATATCATGCATTTAAACCAATGCAAATCTCATGGCAAGGCCATACACATGCTTGTAAAAACCAACGCATTTCATACACAAATCTCATATGAATTTCTCATAGCATAAATCATCTCAACAATAGTTACATGTGAATCAAAAGCATTTTCATATATTATATTGGCATTTCACATCTCATTACTACTCGGATATGCGGACATCATTCTCAAACCACTAGACGCTTCCGGTGGAATCTCACATCACCGTACTCAGTTGTCTAGTAAACATAGTTTCCGGTGGAATCTCACATCATCCTATTCACATGGCAGAATCTCTCATTGCCACAAAGCTTGGATATTTCACCAAGTCCTACCCGATAGAATGCCCATCATCGGTCTCTCCCTTTGGATTAAACCAAAGAGCACGTTCGATTTTTTTGTTTATACTGCACTCTCATCCTTTTGATCGATCAATTATATCCGGTAAGTATCTCATCTTCTATGCCAATATATTATGTCAAAACATCATCTCACCTACTGTTTTTCATGCAACATTTCTCAAATCTTTCTCATCTCATTTCAAAACCATAACATTTGCCATGCTTTAAAACAAAAGCTCAAAACTCATTAATGCAACATGTTATTTCACGAAATCATTTCAAGCATCATCTCATGCTACAAATCATGCATAAAAACAGTAGGAATTTATCTATCTCAAACCATGAGCATGTAAAAGAATTTTAGGGGTAACCACCACATATAAGAGAGCAATATAGCCAATACTTACTTCCGGACTTAGGAAGGTGTTTCAAACCTTTCCTAAATCCCCAAACCTTGTTTCTTTGTCCCTCAAGGACTTCTAAAACCATTCGCACTCACCGATTACGTTTCGCTTGCTCGCCGAAATGCTATCTAAGCTCCCGGATCAACACCAAAGGCATCCGAAGATGTCTCCCCTGTTTATAACACATAAGAGCAGAGGATTAATGCATCATCATGCATTGAAATCATCAGCCACACACCTAAACTCGCTGCTCTACTCAAGAACCTCATTTCGACTATCAAAAACAACCAAAATCATCTCCAAACCCTTCAAAAACAAAGCCCAGCCAAGACCTATCACTTCTAATCATTTCTAAACATCAATAAACAACAAAAACCACCACAAACTCATCCTTATACCTCCAGCTATAACAAAACACCAAAACCACCCCCAAAACCACCATTCTAGCATGCAAAACTTAGGAATCCAAGCCTATTCGGGATTTGTTTGATAAAACCTTATTTATAACATTAATTAACATCCAAAATACATTAGAAAACAACCTCAAAATAGAGCCCAACCAACAACCACGAAAATCATCAAGATCTCACCAAAAACCTTGAGTTTTAATACAATTTCTTGTTTCAAACATTAAAGCAACTCAAAAATCATTAACAAAGGATTGATAACTTGGGAATTTCAGTAAAGAACTGATCATTAGAGGAGAAGGACGAAGCTTACCTCTAATGGCTGATTTCTCTTTGATTTGGGCAAGTTTTCTTGAAAAACCAATGTGAAAATAAGAGGATTTGATGAGGAAAAGATTAGGAGTCAAAAGGAGATTGAAATCTCATCAAAAGGAATGAAAATCAAGGGCCAATTGATGGAGGAAATGTGTTTGGCTGAAAAGAAATTGAGAGAAAATAAAATGAGAGAAAATTGATGTAAGGTAGTTATGAAAAGTCAAAGATAGTTTTTCTTTTAATCAATCTTTATTTCCTTTAATTAAAACATTATTAAAATCACCCAAAATAAGGAGAAATATGATTAAAAACATTTTGGTAAAATTAGCTCCTTAAAGATTCAAAGTTTCAATCCTTTACAAAACAGTCACTATTTCAATTTTGCAAAAACTGCGATTTGGTCACTACACTGAAATGTAGTATTTCCAAGCCTTATTTTGTAAAATTGTTTTCACCATAACCATTCATATAATAAATGAGGATTTTTAGGTATTTTTCCATATTTTTAAAGCATCCTGAACTAGGTGTTCCCTAAATCACCCTTTAAGATTCGAACCATTCTCGACTAGTCCGATTCGAACTCTAAAATATCTAGGCCCAAATTTGGGGTGTTACAACTCCCCCCTCTTAAGAAATTTCGTCCTCGAAATTTACTTGGAGGAAAAAGGTAAGGAAATTGCTTCTTCATGTCTTCCTTCCTTTCCAACGTGGCTTTCTCAGCACCACGATGTCTCCACAACACCTTGACCAGCTCAATGGTCTTACCACGAAGAACCTTACTATCCTAATCCAAAATCTCAACAAGTTCCTCTTCATATGTCAAATATGGATTCAACTCAACCTCCTCCACATGCATAACATGCGAAGGATCTGATCTATACCTCCGAAGCATGGATACATGAAACACACTATGTATCTTTGCTAACTCTTGAGGTAGACTCAGCTTATAAGCAACAGGACCCACACGTTCTATCACCTCGTATGGTCCAATGTACCTTGGGCTCAACTTGCCCTTCCAGCCAAATCTTCTCACCTTCTTCCAAGGTGAAACTTTCAAAAACACACGGTCACCCACCGCAAATTCTATCTCCTTACGCTTCAACTGCCTTCAACTGCTCACAAATGAGCTTCACCTTCTCGGTGGTTCCTTTTAACAAAGCTGGCATCGAAACCAACTTTTGTCCCGTTTCAGCCCAGCAAAGAGGAGTTCTGCACTTCCTCATGTACAAAGCTTCGTAAGGTGCCATTTGAATACTCGTCTGGTAACTGTTATTATATGCAAACTCCACCAAAGTCAAATGCTTCTCCCAAGAGCCTTGAAACTCAATAACACAGCACCTCAACATATCCTCAAGCACTTGGATAACACGCTTCGACTGTCCATCCGTTTGTAGATGATAAGAAGTACTGAAATTCAGCCGCGTACCCAATGCTTGATGCAAACACTCCCAAAATCTTGCGGTGAACCTCGGATCTCTATCCGACACTATAGATTTTGGTACACCATGAAAACGTACAATCTCAGCAATGTACAACTCTACAAGCTTATCCAAAGTGTACGTGGTATGCACAAGTAAGAAATGCGTACACTTCGTAAGGCGATCCACAATCACCCAAACATAATTCTTCTTTGATGGCGATAAAGGCAAACCAGACACAAAGTTCATGGTGATCCTCTCCCATTTCCATTTAGGGATCCTTAATGACTGCAACAACCCTGAAGGAAACTAATGTTCAACTTTAACCCTTTGACAAACCATACACTTGCTAACATACTCAGCGACATCTTTCTTCAATCCCATTCAATAGTACTCATCCTTCAGATCACGATACATCTTTGTACTACCATGGTGCATAGCAAAAGGACTACTATGAGCTTCGGTCAGAATGGTGCGCCTCAACTCAACATCATTCGACACCACTATCCGACTCCCAAAACATAAAACACCATCCTTATTAAAACATAAATCTGATGGCCTATCTTCAGCAATATCCTAAACATGTGGCACCAAGGAATCATCCAACAACTATTTATCCTTTATCAACTGGATTAGAGATGGTTTCACTTGCAATTCAGCAACAAGACCACCATCCCGTGATATGGTCAAGCTAGCAAACATCGCTCTTAACTCCACCGCCACTTTCCTGCTCAAAGCATCGGCCACAACATTGGCCTTCCCCGGATGATATTCGATCGTTAGATCGTAATCCTTAAGCAACTCCACCCATCGCTGTTGCCTAAGATTCAACTTTTTCTGAGACATCAGGTACTTCAAACTTTTGTGATCCGTGTACACGGTGCACTTCTCACCATAAAGATAATGCCTCTAGATCTTAAGAGCAAAAACCACTGCAGCCAACTCAATATCATACGTAGGATAATTGCGCTCATGCACTTTCAACTGTCACGATGCATAAGCCACCACCTTACCCTCTTGCATTAACACACACCCAAACCAACATAGGATGCGTCACTATACACCACAAACTCTTTCCCTGATTCAGGTTGAACCAAGATAGGAGCTTGCGTCAAAGCTGCTTTTAGCTTCTCAAAATCTTGATGTCTCGGTTCCGTCCACTCATACTTAACATCCTTTTGCAACAACTTCGTCAAAGGAGCAACAAACTTAGAAAATCCATCCACAAACCTCTGGTAGTATCCTGCCAACCCAAGGAAACTACGGACTTCATGAACAGACTTAGGAGGCTTCCAATTCATCACCGCCTCAACCTTCTGGGGATCAACTTGAATCCCTTCGGCCGAAACCACATGACCAAGGAAAACAACTTCCTTAAGCCAAAACTCACATTTGCTCAGCTTAGCATAAAGCTGATTTTCCAACAGCGCTTGCAAAACAATTCTCAAATGACCTTCATGCTCCTCCTCTATACGAGAGTACACAAGGATATCGTCGATGAACACCACAATGAACTTGTCCAAGAATTCATGGAACACCCTATTCATCATGTTCATGAAAGCAGCAGGAGCATTCGTCAAACCAAACGACATCACTAGGAACTCATAATGCCCATATCTTGTTCGAAAGGCTGTTTTCAGCACATCCACATCCTTCACCTCTAACTGATAGTACCCTGACCTCAAGTCAATCTTTGAAAACACAGCCGCTCCCCAAAACTGATCAAAAAGATCATTAATCCTCGGCAAATGATACTTGTTCTTGACGGTCAACTTATTCAGCTGACGATAATCGATGCACATTCTCATCGTGCCATCTTTCTTTTTAACAAACAAGTCCGGTGCACCCCAAGGTGACACATTAGGCCGAATAAAGCCACGGTCAAGCAACTCCTGAAGTTGCGTCTTTAACTCCTTCAACTCTTTGGGTGCCATGCGACAGGGAGCAATGGACACCGGAGTTGTGTTCTCATACAACTCAATTCAAAACTCAACCTCTCGACTAGGCGGCAAGCCAGGTAATTCCTCTAGAAACACTCCAGGGAACTCACACACGATCCTTATATCCTGAACATGCACCTCCTTTGAACTAGGATTCATAAAAAAGGCTAGATAATCCTCACATCCTTGACGCAACACCCGACTTGCTTCAAGTGCCGACACCACATTTGCTAGAAACTTCACATTTTCTCCCACCACCACCACCTCATAATCATCCGCAAGTTTCAATGAAACCCGTTTGCTTTCGAAATCCACCATGGCTCTATGCTCAACAAGCCAATCCATGCCAAGAATTACATCAAAATCATAGAATAACAATTCCATAAGATCAACAAGAAACACATGACCTTGCACCTTTAAGGGGCATCTCCTATACAACTTTCTTGTTACAACCGTCTCACCAAAGGAACTAGTCACACGCATACCAACATCCAAAGACTCAACAGGCAAACCAAGCATTTGAGCATGTTCACGCAATATGTACGAGTGTGTAGATCCAGAATCAATCAAGGAAACTAATGACAAGGATTGCAAAGTAAAGGTACCTGCGATCACGTCCGTGTCATTCCTCCTCTCACGATAGGCATACACTTTAGCCTGACTGCCACCCTCAGGTTGGACAGCCACCACATGCGCTACATTCCTTCCACCCTCATCTCTGTGCTGGAAATTACCACGACCGTGCCCACGACCTCTCTGTGGCTCAGCTGCTCTCATCGGAGCTTGTCCCTCTCTCAATGGCTGAGGACAATCTTTCTTCATATGCCCCCGATTACCACAGTTCCAGCATGTACCAAGGTTATCCCAACACTCACCAGCGTGTCTCCTACCACACCGATTACACTCATGAGTCCTCAAGAAAGCATTTGGTCCTTGCTGACCTCTTCCAAGGTTACCATCCTCACGTCTAGCATTAAAATGCAGCTTTCTATCCTTATGCCTCTTGTTGCGATCTCTACCATAATCGCGTTCTGCAGCTCACTTCCCCGAGCTAGATCCACCTGCTCGGCTCACCAAACCAAGATTCGATTCAATGTCCTTGGCTCTAGTGACCAAGACATCGAAATCAGTGTAATCAGCTATGAGCATATAGGTTTTTACATCCGCCACCAGCCCGTAATGGAATTGTTCACACCTTTCCCTCCCGTTAGGAATCAGCTCAGGTGCATTTTGGCTAAGGCGAACAAACTGAATCTCATATTCATCCACAGACATGCTCTCTTGCACAAGCGACATAAACTCCCTCTTTTTCTCGTTGAGGTAGCGAACTCCCATATATTTCCGCTTGAACGCATTCAAAAAGAATGTCCAAGTCACTTCATCATCCTTCATACCCGCAATAGTGGTCGTCCACCACGTATATGCATCACCATGCTGTGAAGACGCTCCCAGACTGCGAAGACGCTCCAACAACAATCTTACATTAGCACCATCCTGTGGTGCAGCTCCATGAGCTCCCGCTACTGCTGCCTGGAAAACTCCAGCAATAGCCTGTATCAACACTGTCATATCAGGAGCAGCTTGCCCCTGACCTCTCTTGGGTCCAGCAACCCCAGCACCAACTCCAGCAGCACCAACCCCAGCTCCACCACCACCAGATGGTCCACCAGGGGGAGGAGGAGGTAAATCCTCAGTATTCTCTACATTCTCATTCTCAGTCATAGATCGAGTATTGATTCTCAGCTCTCTACGTGGCCTCATAATAAAAACAATGCACTGACAAAAATACAACAAACTCAATTAGGCATAATAAGGTAAGTAATCCAAGTACTCAAGCTCATTTTTGAAACCATTTCTTATCATTAGTAATGATATGGCAATTGGATCCCCAACCACACTCCAAACATAGCATAGCATCACAAATTCATCTCAATTGAATCACACAACAATATTCATATATCACACATTCACCGATAAGTCACAATCATACATAACCACATACAATAACCACATACCAAGCCCCAATTATTTGATAACCTGGCTATGATACCAACAAATGTAACCCCCTTATCCCGACCTAGACGCTTGACCCGAACTACGAAGATTACACGGGGAAAACTAAAGTCAACCCGAAAGTCAACCTTGATTAACGACCCTTTTTTTATTTTTAATATTTTCTATATACACATTAAGCTTACATGAATACTCAAGATACATTTGAGAGAAGGGCACATCGATTGGAAAACAATTAGGGACTCAATTGCATAAATTACACTTTTAGGGACCAAAACATAATTTTTAGAAATTATAAGGACTTTGCAGATTTTAGGTTTACCAATATGTAATTAGTCATATTACATACTCCTCTGTCAAATTTCAACTAAAAAGAACATTCCAAGCTCAAGCAATTGCATTCACAACATTTAGGACTAAAATGTAAAACATGGAAACTTAAAACAATTCAAAATCATCATCCAACGGTCATCCGTTTCGAAACACCAATCCACTATTTCGAATGCACGTATCGAAACGGAGTTGACCGTTTCGATACTCGGGTGCGTTCCGAGACCTGTATCGAAACAGGCCTCTCTAGTAGCCAAAATGTTACGAAACACATTCAGTCGTTCCGAAACACTATGGCCATTACAGGCCCCCGTTTCGAAACAGTTAAGGGTGTTTCGATACACCATGCTCTGTGACAGCAGAAATTGCTGGTTTTTCACCTTTTAAACCACTCAAACATTCTTCAAAGAGCTTCGTAACATACCAACAACCTATTTTGACACTAAAGAACATATTTAAGGACCTTAAGCTAGAGCATGGCATCAAACACATAATCACCCAATCTATATGCATGCTTCCTAGCCACAAAACCAATATAAGCTATCAAACCTCAAACCAAAAATTTAGGACCATTTATAACCCATAAATGTCATCACAAACATGCCACAAACTTAGGGAGTTCAAAACACATCTCCCAATTACAACCTTGGTGTCCCATTGCCAAATATCAAAACTAAAGTGTATAAAAACATCACCATACATGAGCTTTGCACTTCCTTGGATGTTCTTAACCTTCTTGCTGCCCAAAACACCTCAATTATCTGCATTATTGGTAAAAAGAGAGCGTAAGCACATTTGCTTAGTGAGGCATGCTCTAAAGAAAACCAACACAATAATGCATTATTCAAGACACTTTCTCAAAAGCCTTTTTTACTACATGCTCATTCTATCTCATGCTTGAAATCCATTTCAAAGCAACTCTTCATTGAAAACACATGTACCTCAATTCTATCTCATGCATTTAAACCAATGCAAATCTCATGGCAAGGCCATACACATGCTTGTAAAAACCAAAGCATTTCATATACAAATCTCATATGCATTTCTCATAGCATAAACCATCTCAACAATAGGTACATATGAATCAAAAGCATTTTCATATATTATATTGACATTTCACATCTCATTACTACTCGGATATGCGGACATCATTCTCAAACCACTAGACGCTTCCGGTGGAATCTCACATCACCGTACTCACTTGTCTAGTAAACATAGTTTCCGGTGGAATCTCACATCACCGTACTCACATGGCGGAATCTCTCATCGCCACAAAGCTTGGATATTTCACCAAGTCCTACCCGATGGAATGCCCATCATCGGTCTCTCCCTTTGGATTAAACCAAAGAGCACGTACGAATTTTTTGTTTATAGTGCACTCTCATCCTATTGATCGATCAATTATATCCGGTAAGTATCTCATCTTCTATGCCAATATATTATGTCAAAACATCATCTCACCTACTGTTTTTCATGCAACATTTCTCAAATATTTCTCATCTCATTTCAAAACCATAACATTTGCCATCCTTTAAAACAAAAGCTCAAAACTCATTAATGCAACATGTTCTTTCATGAAATCATTTCAACCATCATCTCATGCTACAAATCATGCATAAAAATAGTAGGAATTTATCTATCTCAATCCATGAGCATGTAAAAGCATTTTAGGGGCAACCACCACATATAAGAGAGCAATCTAGCCAATACTTACTTCCGGACTTAGGAAGGTGTTTCAAACCTTTCCTAAATCCCCAAACCTTGTTTCTTTGTCCCTCAAGGACTTCTAAAACCATTCACACTCACCGATTACGTAATCATTTCACCACAAGAGAGCAATCTAACCATTCGCACTCACCGATTTCGGCTATAAAAAACAACCGAAACCATCTCCAAACCCTTCCAAAACTAAGCCCAGCCAAGATCTATCACTTCTAATCATTTCTAAACATCAATCAACAACAAAAACCACCACATACTCGTCCTTATACCTCCAGCTATAACAGAACACCAAAACCACCTGAAAAACCACCATTCTAGCATGCAAAACTTAGGAATCCAAGCCTATTCGGGATTTGTTTGATAAAACCTTATTTATAACATTAATTAACATCCAAAATACATTAGAAAACAACCTTAAAATAGAGCCCAACCAACAACCACGAAAATCATCAAGATCTCACCAAAAACCTTGAGTTTTAATACAATTTCTTGTTTCTAATATTAAAGCAACTCAAAAATCATTAACAAAGGATTGATAATTTGGGAATTTCAGTAAAGAACCAATCATTAGAGGAGAAGGACGAAGCTTACCTCTAATGGCTGATTTCTCCTTGATTTGGGCAAGTTTTCTTGAAAAACCAATGTGAAAATAAGAGGATTTGATGAGGAAAAGATTAGGAATCAAAAGGAGATTGAAATCTCATCAAAAGGAATGAAAATAAAGGGCTAATTGATGGAGGAAATGTGTTTGGCTGAAAAGAAATTGAGAGAAAATTGATGTAAGGTAGTTATGAAAAGTCAAAGATAGTTTTTTCGTTTAATCAATATTTATTTCCTTTAATTGAAACATTATTAAAATCACCCAAAATAAGGTGAAATCTGATTAAAAACATTTTGGTAAAATTAGCTCCTTAAAGATTCAAAGTTTCAATCCTTTACAAAACAATCACTATTTAACTTTTGCAAAAACTGCGATTTGGTCACTACACCGAAATGTAGTATTTCCATGCCTTATTTTGTAAAAAAATTTCACCATAATCAATCATATAATAAATGAGGATTTTTGGGTAATTTTCCATATTTTTAAAGCATACCGAACTAGGTGTTCCCTAAATCACCCTTTAAGATTCGAACCGTTCTCGACCGGTCTGATTCGAACTCTAAAACATGTAGGCCAAAATTTGGGGCGTTACAGAGCAAATTTCTCCTTTCCCTCGCCTAGGTAGAAATTGTTCAAAATAATATTTGGTACTCTACAATAAGGGTGTTCAAATCCGGATACCTAGTTCCTCGTGTAGCATATTTATCCGTCCATGTCTTGGCCTGTGATTATTGGGTACTTGCGAAATCAGGTAATGAGTACCTGATTTATATTTTTATTTTATTTTTTAAACCTAGATATATTAAAAATACATAAGAAGCACATAATATGGGAAGAATTCTTAGTGAATAGATAAAATCCTTGGTGGGGAGCTAAGGTAGTGGATATAGGCTTTGGTTAGAAAGCCAAACCACTCTAAATCGCGTGTCAATTTTGTTTATCTTTTTCTTCCACCATAAACACCAAAAATTACATCTTCTCCACCACTTGGCAAGAAATTCGGTTGTGTTCACCGAGCTCAACAATTGGTTTCAGAGCGATGGTCAATCGAAGGGGATTAACATTCTATTGAGGCGATCCAGCTAGCTCGACCAACAATACAATCAGCCGGTGAAATGGTGCAATCCATCGACAAGCCACCTTTATTTGACGGGACCAACTATGCCTATTGGAAGACTAGAATGGTGTTCTTCATCAAGGCCAAAGATTACAAGCTTTGGGACATTGTTGAAGATGATCCATACGTACCACAAAGATGAAAAACGGAATGGAATGCGGATGATCACAAGAAGATGGAGCTAAATTGCAAGGCTTTGCACATTCTCTTTTGTGCATTTAGCCTCAACGTCTATGAGAAGATGTATTCTTGTGAAGATGCCAATGAGGTATGTGACAAACTTGAAGTCACATACGAAGGAACCAACAAAGTAAAGGAGACTAAGATTGGTCTTCTCAACATTAAGTATGAGAACTTCAAGATGAAATCAGATGAAGACATCACAAAGATGTTCGATAGATTCTCCACCATCAAAAATGGACTCAAAGGCCATGGAGAAATCATTCTGAAAGACAAGCTTGTCAGAAAGCTTCTCTATTCTCTTCCCGATTCATGGGACTCAAAGAAGACCGCCATCATCGAAGCCAAGAATCTCAAGAATTTAAAGCTAGATGAACTATTGGGGTCTCTTCTCACTCATGAAATCACGAAGAAATGAAAAAATAGGAGAAGAAGAAGGAAGAGATAAAGGAGATGAGGAAAAAGAAAATCATGGAGCTAGGCATTAACACAAATGTCGTTGCTCTTAATTCCTTCACAAGCCTACATGTAGATTCAAGTGAGGAGGAAAGTAAAGAAGAAGAGATGGCTTATCTCTTTGAGAAGTTTGCACGATTCATGAAGAGAAAAATGAAAGAATCCAAGCATGAATCGAGGAAGAAGAAGAAGGCAAGCTCTTCAAGCCATAAGAAGAAGACATTTGTGGCTACTTGGAGTGATGATGACTCCACCGATAATGAACATGCCAACCTTTGTCTCATGCCCATCCAAATAAGATTCAAAGGTAACTTCTAATTCATCTACTTCAACTTTTTATTCTTTTGATGAATTACACGATGCCTATGATGATTTGGTTTTAGAGTTTAAAAAACACATTTTGTAAAACAAGAAAGTGGTTTTAAATTTGAAAATTCAAAATGATTTGATTTCTAAAACCAAAATTGAACTTGAAGCAAAACTCAATGAGTTTGAGCAGAAATGTGTTGATTTACAAAATTTGCTTCATAAAGTTCAAGAAGAAAAAGATTTAATTTTCAAAGAACATGAAAAGAAAACAAATTTAGGAAAATCAAATGTTTATCAAAGACAATCTAGTGCACATAGATTTGTAAGTGGAAAATGTTTTAGAAGTGTTTGTGTCCCAAAAGAACTAATCACTTCAACCAAAAAGGATAAATTGCAAAATGAATTCTTAAGGGGACTAAAGTTTGTGCTACTAACGTTTATGAATCCAAATCAATTTGGATACCAAAAATTACTTGATTGTCTTGTTTATATGTGTGATGGAGAATGATCAGTAAAGTACAACATTAAGGGGAGCTTCATACACACAAAGAAGATCACTTGAAGAAGAAAGGCTTCACATCCTCCCTTTGGTTCAAGTGGTAAAATTAATTTAGTTGGATTTATTTGCCTTTTATTTGATTTATATACTTTGTAGAACTAATGTTTTGATATAATAATTGAAAAATGGTTTAGACAAATTTGAAAAGAATTTAAAACTTGTCTTTAAGTCCAAACAACTTGAAAATATGTTTGAGGTATTTAAAAAGGTTTTTGGCAAAGTTTTTAATGATTTTAAATAGCCAAACTTGACTTTTCAGCAAGCTCGTACCGATACGGTGTACCCCGTATCGATACCTTTTTGCCTAGGTTTTGATTCTTCCAAAACTCGTATTGAAACAGGCTTTGCCGTATCGATACGGATAGGGATCGTTTTGATACGCTCCTTAAGCGTGCCGATCCCTGTTTTAACGACCCCAACGGCTATTTTCCCAACGGTCTTTTAAATGACATATCGTACCGATACGCCCTCAAGCGTATCGATACGCTTAGGCTGACAAGAGTCCAACGACTAGTTTCTGAAGAAGGTCGTACCGATACGGGTCCTCGCGTATCGATACGGAAGGCTGCAGAACAGCATTAAAGATGGGAAATAAAGTCTCCAACGGCTCCAATTCAATCCCAACGGCTAGTAACGACTACAAACTCAAAGAGGAGTATAAAAGGGACCTCCAAGCATCTAGTAATGGTTAATGCTTCAATTTTAATACAACATATGATCAAAATGTGTCTTAGTGCTTAAGTGTCAATTCTTTGTATAGACAAACACTAGTGAGCAAAAATTGTTAGATTTGCTCAAGTGTTTTAGGATTGGGTGAAAGCTTAATTGTGCAAAAAAATACCTATTAGAGGGATTTGAGTTTGCTTAGTTTTATCTCTTTGTAAAGAGGGTTTGATCAAGGATTTGGGTAGAAAGCTTGATCGGTTTGTAAGGGTTTCCTCCTAAGCCTAGAAAAGGGGACAAATCAATAGTGGATTGATTGGAAATCCTTAGTGGGAAGCTAAGGTAGTGGATGTAGACCTTGGTTAGAAGGTTGAACCACACCTCTATCACCCAAAATTCCACTTCTCCACCACTTGGCGAGCAAGAACGGTTGAAGGAATCGAGCACCGTAAAACCCAACATACTTTAATTCAACTAGATAATCATATTTGTTGGACTAACCATTAGATGATGTTTTGAGTAAGGGGGAGCCATTTTTAAACAAAATTCTTATTTTTGTCAAATTCTTTTAACTCTCTATAGTTATGGACTTAAAAGTTTTCAAACTTTGTTTGAACCATTTTTGATATAACAAAAAGTGGAGAATGTTTTGAAAAATTGAATTTTCAAGTGAACAATCTTATTCAAAATTTCATTTACTAAGGGGGAGAATCTCAAACACAATTTTTCAAGTTGGTTTTATTATATCAAAAAGGGGGATATTGTTGAGATGTTTGTTTTGATATAATAATTGAAAAATATTTTTGGACTAAAATGAAAAGATTTCAAAAATATTTTAAAGTAGCCAAACCAAAGATTTTAGCTGGACCGTACCGATACGGGCATACTCGTTTCGATACACCTTAAGGGTTTAAGCTATAGGTTTTCATTCTGCCAAAACCTGTATCGATACAAGCATATGTTGTATCGATACGAAGGCCAAGCGTTTCGATACGCCTTCCAACGTTTTGATATGCCTAAGTGTTAAGCCTAACGGCTATTTGAAAACCCCCCATGGCTAGTTCCCTGCAGCTTAACAAACATCCATACTGATACGGTACAAGGCGTATCGATACGAGCATACCGAAACAAGCAAAATCGTTTCGATACGAGTTGTTGCACAAAGCTTAACGACTAGTTTCTGAAGAAAGTCGTACCGATACGGCTACCCACGTATCGATACGGACAACTTTAGAACTGTATTTATCGTGAGAAATAAAGGCTCTAACGACTTCAATTCAATCCCAACGATCTCCAACGGCTAGAAACTCAATTGAGAGTATAAAAGAGACCTCTAAGCATATATGGAAGACTACTGATCCTATTGTTAACAACATTATGATGCAAAGATTGTCATAGTGCTAAATTCCCATTCTTTGTATAAACAAACACTTTAAGCTCAAATTGTCAATGTATGCTCAAGTGTTCTAGGATTTGAGTGAGAGCTTAAGAGTGTAAACATCAGCCTTTGTAGAGGGATTCCGTTTGCATAGAATTCTCTTGTTTAAGAGTGTGCCCAAAGCTCGAGTTGCGAGCTTTGGATGCTAGATTTGGTGAGTGAGTCTAGGTTGTAAATGGTTGCCTCATTAGCCTAGAAAAAAGGAAGAATTCTTAGTGAATTGGTGAGATCCTGGGTGGGAGCTAAGGTAGTGGATGTAGGCTTTGGTTAGAAAGTCGAACCACTCTAAATCGCGTGTCAATTTTGTCTATCTTTTGCTTCCACCATAAAAACCCAAAATTACATCTTCTCATGTCTTCTTTGTGTAGTGAAGCCTCTTTTCTCCCACATCTCCTGTTTCTGAAAAGATTCATAGTATCTTTTCTCTAAATCTACCGAGGCGAACCTTCTATGAATTCTGTTGTGGCTGAGAGTGGAGACTGCCGCTAGAAGTGTGCAAAAAAATCCGATCCGAGTAACCCAATCCGTTTGTCCGATGATCCGATCTGAAAATATGGATATCCCATCCGTTTTTAAATTTTCAGATAATTCGGATCAGATATCCACTAAAAATGTCGGATAATCGGATCGGATACGGACCGACCTAAAAGTGGATTCAGATTATCCGAAAACCCGATTAAAATTTTAAGATTTTTTTAGCCCTAGTCGGCTAGCCCAAGACCCAAATTTGTCTAATTGTAAGCCAACCCAATTAAAAATAAAAATCCCTCTATGTCAAAAATTTCCCCCAATTCCCAAATCAAACTTTCAAATCTCCACCTTCAGCAGCCTCCACTCACTCACCATTGCCCCTCATCGACGTCGTAACTGCTCGCCGTCGTTGCTCACGCCTCACTCCACCGGTGACCGGCGGCTGGTCATCTTCTCTCACGTGCCACGAGTAACGACTCTGTCTCCTCCCACACTCCCAAGTCTCAACTCTCGATCAACGACGGGTCGAAACCCTCCTCAAGGACTTGAACCTCCATCTCAATCCGGGGTAAGATTTCTATTTTTTGCAGTTCTTTAAAAGAAGTTGGATAGAAACATTGGGGGTCTTAGTTTGTTCTTCATCGTTTGTACAAGGTCCTTCCATGCTGGGGTCTATTTTTTTTCAACTTTTAAGCACTTAGTTTTTGAATAAATGTATCAGAAGAAACCTTAAAATGCAAAGGAAAACAATGGTTGAAGCTGCTGATTATGATACTTTGTCATTTCATTTTTTAATGGGATAGGTGTGTTTGCTCAAGGTCTTGTTGTTTATACTATTAAGTATTAATGTTATGCTCTGTTCTTGTGTTTTTAAATTAGGATCAAGTAAATATCTTTTACCAAGAGTGAGAATTAGAAACTAGGATTGAGTAAATTTGTTTCAGAAAATTTTTCAGGGTAGAAAAATAAGAGTGTGGTTTTCCGATGTAATTTTATTTTTATGTAACAATGCAAAGCAGTTGAATTTGGTCGAATCCGACGTCGTGTTAACGACTTAAATTCGATCAAATAAGCGTTTTTACTGCCTTTGACTTGTGAGATGTCTTTTGCGAATAAAATCTGAACTCTTCTTGGTGTTGATAGATGATCCACTTTTAGGCTATTGTGTTTATGACTACCCATGTTTTCGACTTATCATCATTTTGAATTTAATTATTGGATTGTGTTTAATAAGTTGCATATGCTGGAAAACAATTAGAATATAGGTTTTTGGTATATGAGTGTATGAAGTTTGCTATCCAGCTTCTTATATAATAAATTATAATTGCTTACATTAAAAAGCAAATGCATGGATATGATGTTTTACAAGTTTGGAGAATACAAATTTTAATGCTTAGATTTGAAAGTTTACCAGGCTGGTTTTATTATTGTGAGTCGACAATTATTGACAATAATTTAGCCGCATATAGTCCTTCACATTAAGATTTGTATTCTCCAAATAAATAAATACAAGTTTGCTATCCAACAATAAATTAAGATTTGTATTCTGCCAACAATAAATTATAGTAGTAATAAATCTTAATGCTTAGATTTGTATTCTGCCAACAAGTTTAATAAGTTTGAAGTCTTAACTTTCTTAAGCAACAAAATATTTTTTGTCATGTTTCTAGAAATATGTTGAAGTAGAAAGATTATAGGAGCTTCTGATTTCCTTCTTGACGTTTGGTAACTTGTTGAGATTAGATGCCTTAAACATAAGAATTATCATTTGATGCCTTAAACATGAGAATTATCATTTGATGTCTTGTTATTATTTGGTTGCAGAATATTCCATCATCTTTTGATGAGAATGAAGATGGTGACTCTGTATTTACTGATTCGATGAGGGACGAGTTTGATGAGGAGGAAAGGCAACCACTAAAAAAAGAAAAATGAGAAAAAAAGGTCCAACAACAAGTGATACTACTTTAGGGAAGAGGAAGAAAACG
Source organism: Hibiscus tridactylites (assembly GCA_958450335.1). NCBI lineage: Eukaryota > Viridiplantae > Streptophyta > Magnoliopsida > Malvales > Malvaceae > Hibiscus > Hibiscus tridactylites. The sequence continues at coordinate 76,703,851 of OY288279.1, forward strand.
TCCAAGTGGTGGGCTCATTTTTCGGTTGATGAGGAAGATTTCTCTTATGCTTCTTGTAAATATTGCCAACACCGTATTGGTTGTTCAACTAAAAATGGTACCACTCCATTAGCAAATCACATTAATGGGTGCAAAAAGTATCCCCGAAATTTGGATAAGAACCAAAAGTTGATTAATTTTGAAACTAAAACACTAGTAAATGAAGATGGAACTACTAAAATCGTTAATGTTTCAAAATTGTGAGAATTTGATAATGATTTGTGTAGGGAGAAGCTTGCTAAAATGCTTGTTGTGGATGAATTGCCTTTTGTTTTTGTTCAACGTGAAGGCTTTGTTGACTTTTGTAAGGCTTTAAATCCTCTCTTTAGGCTTCCTTCTCGTACTATTGTCACTAGAGATTGTTATGCTCTCTTTATTGAACAAAGAAATAAGCTAAAAGTTTCTTTTAAGAACTTGCATTCTAGGGTTTGTTTAACCACCGACACTTGGACATCAGGTCAAAATTTAAGCTACATGTGTTTGACTGCCCATTTTATTGATGATGATTGGAATTTACATAAGAGGATAATTATTTTTTGTCCTATTGCTGGTCATTCCGGACAACTTATTGGTAGAGAAGTTGAAAAATGTTTGATTGAATGGGGTTTGAAAAACATTATGACTGTGACCGTACACAATGCTAGCTCAAACTAATTTAGCAATTGATTACATAAGGAGAAGACTTAACATTTGGGAGTCTAGTTTGTTGGAGGGTAAATATTTACATATGAGATGTGCGTCTCATATTTTGAATTTGATTGTAAGAAAGGGTTTGAAAGAACTTGAATTGTCAATTATGAAAGTTCGAGCTCTTGTGAGGTATGTTAGGTCTTCTCCTGCGAGGCTTCAAAAGTTTAAAACTTGCATAGAAGAAGAAAAGGAAGACAATAAAAGCCTTGTTACTTTAGATGTTGAAACAAGATGGAATTCAACCTTTTTAATGCTTAAATCTGCTATCAAGTTTAAAAAGGCATTTGCTAGTTTATACATGAAAGATTCTTCTTGTTTCAAGGAACTTAGAAAGTTTGGTGGTGGTCCCAAGGAAGATGATTGGAAAAGGGTGGGTAGTTTTTTACCTTTCTTGAGTGTTTTTTATGATGCAACATTGAGGCTATCTGGTTCTCACTATGTGACTTGCAACTCTTATGCGCATGGAATTTATGGAACTAGATTAATGATTTCGAACAACATGGGTGATGATGATGACGGTGTTAGGAAAATGGCAGCTCAAATGATGTCTAAGTATGACAAATATTATGGAAACATTGATAATATCAATGTTTTGGTGTTTGTGGCTGTAAACCTTGACCCTAAGCACAAGTTGAGTTATGTTGAGTGGATTGTGCGGGATGCTTATGATGAAACCAAACCTAATCTTTTATGCCTCAAGATTAAAATGGTTTTACAATCTTTGTTTGACTTCTATGCTTCTTCAATGCCTCAATCAAAGACAAATGATACATCTTCTTCTACTTCTTCCACTATCTCCCCTTTCACTCAAAGTGGGATTCAAAGTGTGGGTAAGGTTGATCTTCAACAACTCATGACTTCAAAATATCAAAGAGATACGGGTTGTTCGCTAATTACTGCTAGCAAAAGTGAGTTGGAAAAGTATTTAGAAGATGCTTGTGAGTCTCATGCTCCGAACCTTGAAATCTTACAATGGTGGAAAGATCAACAAAAAAAAATATCCAAACCTTCATAAGATGGATAAAGATGTGCTTGCCATACCCATTTCGACTATAGCTTCTGAGTCAGCTTTTAGCACCGGAGGTCGTGTCCTTGATTCTTTTCGTACTTCATTGACTCCGAAAATGGTTGAAGCACTTGTTTGCACTCAAGATTGGTTACACACCTCTCGATCACCTCTTTCTTTTGCTCGGCAACATGTATGATTTATTAAATAAAGTCTCATACATAGCCAACATTCCCCCAAGCCTCGTTATAAACCTCCCTAAACCTATAGAGGAAAAGAGTACTTGGGTAATGTATAAAATAGGCACTAACACGAAAACATGAATATGATAACCCCTAATTACAATCATCCCACCCGTTGAAACCAGCTCGTGCGATCAACACCACTCTTCGCCAATACATCCGCAAACTTATTTGCCTCCCGATACACATGGTGAAAGCACACATCTCCTAGTGCAGAACATGCCTCATCAATACGCCTCAACCAACTCCCATACTTCCATGGCCTCGCGTCATTGTGAAGCACCCAAGCAATCACCGTCATCGAATCCGACTCCACCACTAACGGAGGAAAAATCCTCTCTGAATTAACCATCAATTCCAAGGCAAAGCAAATTGCTTGTACCTCCGCCTTATTCGAGTCCACTATACCAATCGGCCCAGAAAATAAAGCCAAAACTTGTCCCGCTGCATTCCGCAAAACACCACCACAACCAGCCTTACCCGGTTTCCCCCTCGCAGCTCCATCCACATTAAATTTCACCGTCCCCTCTACCGGCAATTCCCATCTCACATGTAAACGACTCTTTACTTCATGTGGCCGAATTTCACAATGCCATGGGCTGTCCCACCATGTCGACTCCATTATTGCCCCCGGTGGAAGATCCAATCTCACCCAAAATAACGAGCGTAATTTCACCAAGAAAACAATTGTCCCCAAATCCATCCTTTTACCATTAAATAGACACGCATTCTGCGCCAACCATAAGGACCATGCCACTGCCGCACAAGATGTTAACCACCAATCCCGGAAGCAACCATCGAAGATGTTAGCAAAACACTGCTCAAATAATGCCCCCAAGTCACGCGGTTGCACAAATTCTACCTTCCACCATCGAAAAAACTGCTGCCACACAGCCCATGCAATCGAACACCGAAACAAAATGTGGTCCAAATTTTCCACTGTTGCCCGACACCAACAACACTTCATCGCATCTTCCCCTACCGGCATACCACGCAACTGCAGCATCACCATAGTTGGCAGCCGATCCATCCTAACAAACCACAATAAATATTGTATTTTTAGTGGTATAGATAGCTTCCATATCGCCTCTAGCTCCGCCCTCGCCTTAAGGCCAAACGAAAGCATTAATCTATACAAAAGCGCAACCGAAAAATCCCCGGTATGAGACGGCTTCCAAATCAATCGGTCCATAAACTCATATCCAATCTTTAATCCTCTCACACAATTCCGCAAATCAGCAGCTTGTACCACTTCAAACGACCTCAAGCTCCTCCCGAAAAAAGAAGCCCATTCATCATGATCGAACCTTCCCCCTCGTGCATAATCTCGCACCAATGCTCTTTTATCCCTCGCCAATCGAAATAGCCACGGAAACATGTTTTCCAATGTCTCCTCGGCACACCACACATCCTGCCAAAACAAAATTCGATCCCCTTTCCCTAGCTACCATCGGAACTGCAATGTCCCTATAAAACGCCCCACTTCGACCTCTTCTTGAATTTCAATAATTTGTTGCCACACCTTTGACATACGCCTAACCCCTACTGAATTAGGCTTCCAGCTTACTACATCACGCCCATATTTCGCCTTAATTAATTGTCGCCACAAAGAATCCTCAGACATAGCATACCTCCATCGCCATTTAGCTAAGAGCGCTAAGTTTCGCGCGCGTAAATCCACCACGCCCAGCCCCCCAAAACGCCTAGGCCTACACGCAATTGACCATTTCACTCGGCTCATCTTTAATTTTGTCTCTGAACCTCCCCACAGAAATCTGCGTCTAATTCTATCGATCTTTGTAATAACACTTCGCGGCACTAAAAACAACCCCATATAATACAGCGGCAATGCTGACAACACTGAATTAAGCAGCAATAATCTTCCCGCTAATGATAATGCATCACGCTTCCAGCCCGTAAGACACTTCCTGAACCTTTGAATTAAAGGTTCCCACATCTATAAACTCCTCGGATTAACACCCAAAGGCAATCCTAAATAAATTATAGGCAATTCAGCACATTCACATCCCAAAATATTTGCCACATTCCGCAAACTATACTCCGCCACACCTACCCCATATAATTTCGATTTGGCATAATTAATTTCCAGCCCCGATGCATATTCAAAACAAGTAAGAATGCATTTCAAATTTTGAGCCACGCTTACCTCCGCTAGAAGGAACAATACCGTATCGTCTGCGAATTGCAAATGTGATACCTCACATCCATTTGCCACCTTCACCCCCCGAATCACTTCAAGATCCTTGACGTTTCGCAAAAATTGGTGTAGCATTTCAGCCACTATCACGAACAGCAGAGGCGACAATGGATCCCCCTGCCTCAACCCACGTTGCATCTCAAATTCCCTCGTCGACGACCCATTTACAAGCACAGACAACCTCGCAGTACTAATACATTCACGAATCCACGCACACCATACTTCCCCAAATCCCATCTGCTTCATTACTCGACCAAGGCACTCCCACTTGATGCAATCGTAAGCTTTGGCAAAGTCCAATTTTAAAATCAAACCCCCTCGCCTAATTGCTTTCTTTGTAGCGAGTGTATAACTTCATTCGCAAGCAAAATTCCGTCTAGAATTTGTCGCCCATGTACAAAAGCAGATTGGACATCTCTAATTAACTTCGGTAAGACACACTGTAACCGTTTCGCCATACACTTAGCCATGATTTTGTATAGAGAATTGAGCAAGCAAATTGGTCGGTAATCCCCTATCACCCTTGGATCATTCTTCTTTGGAATTAACACCACAAATGATGAATTTACACCCCTCGACAGCTTGCTTAATGTTCGGAAATTACGCATGAATTGGAGCAGGTCATGTTTGACAAAATTCCACCCCTTCCTATAAAAATCAAACATGAAACCGTCTGGCCCCGGCGCCTTCGCACCATCACTCATCCAAATCACCTCCTTAATTTCCTTTTCCGTAAACTCCACTTCTAAACTTGCCGCCTCAAATTCACTTAGGCAATTAAAGTGTACTGCCGCATCAAACGTACCAGCCACTTGAATCCTAGCAAAATGTTGCCGGAACGCTCGAAAGAAATATTGTTTTAGTTGAGCCGACTCCTTTTTCCATCTCCCACATTCCTCAACCCCACGAATCACATTATTCACTGCCCGTATCCTCGCTGCTTTGTGAAAGAACGCAGTGTTGTGATCACCTTCTTTCAACCATGTCATACGCGACTTTTGTCGCCAAATTGATTCCCGAAACTTCGAATGCTTCCACAACTCGGCTGTTAATTAACAGCGTTCATTCATATCCTCCCCTGTCGCTACACCCTTCTCCACCCTACCATCGATTAACTCCAATTGTTTCGAGATTTCCGTAATACGAGTGTCCAAATCCCCTAACGAATTTTTATTCCAGCGCTTAAGGAACTGCTTGAGCCCCCGCAATTTTCCGAGCAGCCCACTAGCACCCCAATCCACTTCACATGATGCCAATCGGTGCCATTCCAGCTCCATTAACTCCACCGATTTTTTAGATTGCAACCATGCATTTACAAAACGAAATGGTCGTGGACCACTATCCATCGGGTCACTCACCAAGAAAATTGGACAGTGGTCTGACAACCCCCGCGGCAGTTCCAACATCCGCAAATCCGAAAAATGCTCAAACCAGGGTGATGCCAATAAAAAACGATCTAGCCGACTACATCTCGTACCCGGTCCATACCATGTGAAAGATTTACCGTGCATAGGCATATCAATTAAAGCATTTGCCGCAGTAAAATCTGTAAATGAAGTCATACCTCGAGTTAATACTTCTCCCCCTCCCGACGCTCACTTGGGTCTACAATCATGTTGAAATCACCGCACACACACCATGATACCCCACAATCGGCTATCTCCTTAGTTAGCAAACGCCATAACTCCTCATGTTCGTTCACTACGCATGGAGCATATACTCCTAATATACCACACTGCCAATCCTCCAACAACCACGTGCCGATTAATTTCACGAACCGTTCACCCCATTCCACTGTTGTCGCCTTAAATTTATTCCTATCCCACACTGCCACAAGCCCACCAGATCGCCCCAATGACGGCGAGAACACAAATTCATACTCATCCGAATACCATAAACGCCCAATTAAATTACCAGTCACCTCTTCTAGTTTTGTCTCCTGTAATACCAGCACCTCACACCTTTGTTGTCGCACTAGATTGTGCACCGCTCGCTTCTTCGATGCCCCTCCCAAACCCCTCACGTTCCACGACAACATCCGCATCGCGGATTGCTATTGTTGTCCCTCCCTCGAACCAATCATTCTCGCAATATCCATAATAACATCGTCTTCATTACCCACTACCTCCGCACCCACATATTTGCCTAAATTCAATGTCTCATGCGCCTCTTTGAGAATTGCCCTTTTTCGATTCTCAAAATCCGTGTCTGAAAGAGATCCATTGACAATTTCAGTAGCTCGATTTAGTTGTTTTCTCGGGCGTCCCCTTCCTCTCTTTGTCGATTTCTGCTCAATTCCTTGCTTCAACGCTTGAGAGCCATCACTCATGATAATTTCTGATAAGTTTCTCACACGTTTTAGTTCCCCGTTTGTTTCCACGACTTCAGCCTTACCTACCCTTTGCCTTTCCAGTCTTGAATTCACGCATATCCCTCTAGTCTCCTCCTCAAAGTGAACCACCTCCAATTGTCTATCTGATTCGGTTCCCCTATCCTTATCCCATATTTCATGATCATAATTCAATTCCATCATCCCAATCCTATCGTCCACCGGCCTAGAGACCAAGCTAATTTCCTCATCCGCCTTCCAACTTACCTCCTTTGTTGATGTCGCCTTCTCATGTTCTCGAACCACCTCCGTCGAGACCGAATCAGGCACTATCGTTTCCACAGATTGGGTCGATGTACCCACCGAGGTTCCATCATCCGATGAGCCTGTCTCCCCTCCTCTTCCACTCTTTTAGTCTCGTCCCCTTCCCCTGTTGTCGGTCCTGTGCGAAACCCTTCATTTTATATCTTGTTAACTTATCTCTCGATCACCTCTTATAATTGAAGAAAATTTGCTTGCCTTAGAAAAATTGGAGGAAGGTTAGTTAGTTTACTTTTATTGTTTATTTGATATTTAAATATAAATGCATATTTTAACCTTATTTTTATTTTATTTCATATGTTGTAGGCATGAAGGGTCTAACTTTGGAGCAACCAGACATCATAATTGATGAAACAAATAATAGTTTGGATGATTTCTAATTTTACTATGTTTGTTGACTTGTTGGGATTCTTGTAGTATTTTATTTTTAGCCTTTGAGTATTGAACTTTATTTTGATTTTTGAGTACCTAATGATCTATGGTTGAAGAACTTTAATGACTTGTTGAGATTTATGTAGTGTTACTGTTGACTTGTTGTGTTTGATGACTAAGTGACTATAATGTTATTGTAATATTATTTGCTCACTGTCATAGTGTCACTGCAATGTTATTGTGTGGCATTATATGAAATTTTTTAATCAATTTATTTCTTTTGATTTTAATTATATATATATATATTATAGTACTATGTAATATGAAAATATGTAATTTTTAGTCTAAAAATATGTGTAAAATAATAAATTTTAAATCTTAAAATTTTGTTAAATTAAGTAATAAATTTGGATTCGGATATCCGGATATCCGATTCGAAATTTCAGATATTCGGTTTTTTCGGATCAGATATGAATCACTATTATGACTATCCGAAACATTCGGATATCCGAAATATTCGGATCAGATATTATCCGTATCCGACAATGCACACCCCTAACTGTCGCGGCAGATGTGGAGGTAGCACTTCTTCTGGTCGACCTCGTCGTCATTGTAAGGAACTGTAGAAATGAAAGAAAATACTTGAAAAGCTAAAATGCTCGGAAACAAAGTAGAGAGAAGAGAATGAGGTGAAAAATGAAATGGAGATGGTGGTTTATATAAAACGTGGTTCTACCCGTTGAAGCCGTAACGGGTGGCGCGAAAAACGGAGTCAGCTGTCACGCGGTTTCCTGACGCGTCTGTTATGCGTTTCCGTGTCTGCTGCACGTCTATTACGCGTTTTCGTATCTGTCGCGACAGCGTGGTGACAACTTGTATTTGCGCGTCTGCCGCGACAGCTGGTGACCGGCTGTCACGACAACCTTGTTACCATTGGGCTTCTTGGGCTGTTGTAAGTGTGGTGGGCTGGTTTATTCCTTCTCTTTACTCAGCTTCTTTATTTTCCTGTAAACTAAAATAACAAAACATTAAATTCTTATTTCCTAAAACAATTAAAAAAAAAAACTAAGTTAAATTAGGGATGCCTTGAGGGGCATCTCCTAAAGTAACTACTTCCTACTCTCTTGGGGCTTCAGTCCCGTGATAGTGCTTTAGCCTTTGTCCATTGACCTTGAATTGGTGTCCGTCTTTGATTGATCTGATTGTGATGGCACCGTGAGGAAAAACCTGGACTACTTGGAAGGGTCCAGACCACCTAGACTTTAGCTTTCCTGGGAAAAGCTTCAATCTAGAGTTGAACAACAACACCTTCTGCCCTGGGGTGAACTGTCGTGGCAGTAGTTTTCTGTCGTGCCACTTCTTTGTTTTGTCTTTACAAATTCGGGTGTTGTCGTAGGCCATGACTCGAATTTCTTCAATTTCATTTAAGTCTAGTAGCATTTTCTGCCCTACTTTGTTCCAATCCATGTTAACTGTCTTGATAGCCCAATATGCTTTATGTTCTATTTTGACAGGTAGGTGACATGTTTTTCCGTAGATGAAGCGGTAGGGTGACATTCCCAATGGTGTCTTAAATACAGTTCTGTATGCCCATAATGCATCATTCAGGTAAAGAGACCAGTCCTTTCTAGTTGGTTTAACCATTTTTTTCCAGGATGTTCTTCATTTCTCTATTTGAGATTTCAGCCTGCCCATCGGTTTGAGGGTGATATGTTGTTGCGATATTGTGCTTAACTCCATACTTCTTCAACGCACTAGCAATTACCTTGTTGTCAAAGTGCCTACCCTAATCACTAATGATTGCCCTTAGGATGCCAAACCTTGTGAAATTTTGTTTGTGGAGAAATCTTTGCACGGTCTTGGCATCATTCTTTTGCGTGACAATAACCTCTACCCACTTGGACACGTAGTATACTGCCAACAGTATGTACAAATTCCCACAAGAGGCTAGGAATGGTCCCATGAAGCCGATTCCCCAAACATTAAAAATTTCGACTTCGAGAATGTTCTGCAGGGACATCTCATACCTTCTAGAGATGTTTTCGGTCCTTTGGCATTTGTCACAATGCTTGTAAAAGGCTTGTGCATCCTTGAACAGTGTAGGCCAAAAGAAACCGGATTGCAGAACTTTGACAACAGTTTTGTTTCCTCCAAAGTGTCCTTCATAAGGAGCAGCATGGCAGCGATGGAGCACTTCTTCCTGTGGTATGCATCTCCTGATGATCTGATATGCACAGTGCTTAAATAGAAGATGTTCGTCCCAATAATAATGTTTTGCATCATTTTGGAACCTCTTCCTTGCTTGGTAGTTAAGTTCACGAGGTAATAAACCACTAACAAGGTAATTTACTATGTCAGCATACCAAGAGATCTCAGAGAGTGTACCTATCACCATGGCTGTCGCGACAGTACTGGTGGCAGTGAATAACTGCTCGTCTGGAAAAGTCTCTTGTATGTTAACTTTGTTTTTGTCTTGATCATTTCCCATCTCCAGTCTTGACAAGTGATCAACTACTTGGTTTTATGTCCCCTTTTTGTCCTTGATATCTATATCGAATTCTTGCAACAACAGAATCCAACGTATCAATCATGGTTTTGCGTCCTTCTTGGTGAACATATATTTTAGTGTTGAATGATCTGTATGGACCACCACTTTTGTTCCAAGTATGTACGGTCTGAACTTGTCAAAGGCGAACACCACCGCTAGCAACTCCTTCTCTGTTGTGGTGTAGTTTATCTGGGCATCATTTAGGGTCTTAATGGCATAATATATAACGTGGAAGAGTTTCTCCTTTTGTTGCCCTAGTTCTGCCCTGGCAGTATAGTCACTAGCATCGCACATTATCTCGAACGGTAAACTCTAGTCTGGTGGCTGCACTATTGGGGCTGTTACCAGCTTCTCCTTCAGTGTCTTGAATGCTTCAGTACATTCAATATTGAAATCAAAGATCTTATTCTATTCCAACAAGAGACACAAGGGTTTAGTAATTTTAGAAAAATTGGCAATAAATCTACGATAAAACCATGCTTATCCCAAGAAACTTCTAATGCCCTTGACTGTGGTGGGTGGCGGCAGTTTTTTGATAAATTCATTTTTTGCTTTGTCCACTTCTATGCCGCGGCAGGAGACCTTGTGTCCCAGCACTATGCCCTCATCCACCATAAAGTGGCATTTCTCCCAGTTCAATACAAGGTTTGCCTCCTCACATCTTTCAAGAACCTTCTTCAAATTGCTTAGGCAATCGTTGAAACTGTCTCCAAAGACGGAAAAGTCATCCATGAAGATCTTCAGAAAATCTTCCACCATATCCGAGAATATTGCCATTATACACCATTGGAAAGTTGCTGGTGCATTGTATAGTCTAAATGGCATTCTTCGAAAGGTGTATGTTCCGTATGGGCATGTGAAGGTTGTTTTCTCTTTATCCTCCGGTGCAATTGCAATTTGATTGTAACCTGAGTAACCATCAAGGAAACAATAATAAGGCTTCCCCGCTAATCTATCTAACATTTGATCAATAAAGGGTAAGGGGAAGTGGTCCTTCCGGGTAGCTTTATTAAGCTTCTGATAGTCCATACAAACCCTCCAACCGGTCACAGTCCTGGTTGGGATTAGCTCGTTGTCCTTGTTGGTCACCACAGTTATGCCTCCCTTCTTGGGTACGTATTGCACTAGGCTCACCCACTTGCTATCCGAGATGGCGTAGATAATTCCAGCATCAAGCCACTTGATAATCTCTTTTCGTATCACCTCTCGCATAGTTTCGTTTAGTCTTCTCTGGGCATCAATTGTCGGCTTATGGTCATCCTCTAAGAGGATCTTATGCATACAAATTGCTGAACTGATGCCTTGGATGTCGGCAATGGTCCATCCAATCGCCTTCTTATGCTGTTGTAGCATCCTGATCAGCTGTTGTTCTTGTTCCTACATCAACTTATAAGAGATGATTACGGGCAACGTATCATTAAGACCAATAAAAGTGTATTTAAGCTACCCTGGCAGGGGTTTTAGATCTAAGGCGGGTGGCTGGTCTATGGAAGGCTTTTGAATCACATGTGTATTAGAGGTATAGTTCAATGGTTCAAAGAACTTACCTGGATGCGAGCCTATCTAATTTACCTCCTCAGGACCTCCAGTATCAGATGTATTATTGTCTGAGGAGTCGCTGTCGTAGCAGTCTTCTAGGTGACTGTGGTGACAGTGACTAAGTTGTTTGTCGTGATAGCTTGGTCTGATGCAGGGTTGGTCTAGAATTACTTATGATATTGCCTTACATTCTTCCTCTGCAAGTTTCACATACCTCTTCTGTAGAATATACAGGTTTAGAATCTTTCCGTAACAGATTTTCCACCGTCTTTGTGAGGTATGCAACCTGTGACTTCAGGGAATTATCAGTTTCATAATCCTTTACAGTTATCCCTCGTTTACTTCTCCTTGCTATAGAGAATTGCTCGTCGTTCTTTGCTAGGTTTTTCAACACCACCATTGCCTCGTTTGGGTCTTTATCCAATAATAGTCCATTTGCTGCTGAATCTATTCTCATACGAGTGTGTGTATTAGCAGCATTGTAGAATTTAACGACCTGATTCCACATGGGGAATTCATGCATCGGGCAGTTCCTTAAAAGAGTTGTAAATCTATCCCATGCCTCGTGCATTGGTTCGTCATCTTCCGGTTGAAAAGTATCAATTTCATTACGCAATCGCTCAGATACGTGAGAAGGATTAAAACGAGATAAGAATTCACGAGAGAGATCTGCCCAAGTTCGTATTGAACCCGATGTTAGTTTATTCCACCAAGTTTTAGCTCTGTTTCTCAGTAAATGAGGAAATAACTGGAGCCTCAGTATTTTCGAATTTATTCCTGGCAATCTAAACGATCCACATATTTCTTGGAACGTTTTCAGATGTTCTCGGGCATCCTCTGTTGCAGCACCACTAAACTGGCCAGCGGAATTTATCATGCTGAACATAACATGTTTCAGCTCAAATTCTCAGCTTCCACGTCTGGCAAGGTGGTCTCCAGTTCAACATGGTCATTGATCATGTAGTCGCGGTAGGACTGTCGTGCGGCAGCGGCAGGCTGTCCATTCTGGGCATCTAGGGGAGGATCTTCAGCATCCCTCTGGTTATTTACCCCGTTGTTTTGCATTGCTTCTATCTGTTCCTCAAGATAATCGTTTCTTGCTATGAAGAGGCGGACTCGGTTCCTGAGGTTACACGTACGTTCGATTTTAGGGTCTAGTTCGTACTCAGGTTCTTTGCCTCGTCTAGATCTGCGCATAAGCAAATAGAAAACCTTGTGAAAAGCATAGGGTAAACAATACAAATAAAAACAGAGAAATTAAAAAGAAAAAGTGCAGTAAAAGTAAGGGTAAAGATATGTTGCCAGTCCCCGAAAACGGCGCCAAAAACTTGTTGCGTGTCAAAAGTCCTATCGCAATGTAGTGCAAGTGTACACGACGCAAGTAATAAAGTGATACTTGGAGTATCTGATATCGTCTCCACAGGGACTGGAAATAGTTTTTGTTGCGTGTAAAAGTGTCTATCGCAATGTAGTGCAAGTTTACATGACGTAAGTGTAAAGTGATACGGAAGTATCGGATATCGTCTCCATAGGGACTGGGCCAATAACTTCACCTTGAATTACTGCATGAGAGTAAAAAGAATAGTTTAAGTTGTTGTCACAAAAATAATAAAGAATACTGGAAAATAGGATTAAAATAATCAAGATAGAGAGAATGGGCTGGTATTGAATTGCTCAGTAATGTAGGTGTTGCAAAGTCTAGGAATATCTGCTCTATCGTCGTCCCCGTCGCCGCAGCACCCGTCGCGGTAGCGGTCTGTTGTTTGTCGCGGCAGCGATCACACAACTATGTACTTCAAGCTTGGCAAGAATCCCTGCTGTGCCTTGGCCTATCCCTAGGTCTAAGTCTGTCGATGAACACGTCTTTGATAATACCTCCCAGCGTGAATCGAAGGATGAACACCGATGTTGTTGAATTCTTCTTTAGCCACTTAACCTCGTCCTATCCCTAGGTCCGAGATAGTTCAACTATAAACTAGAGAACCCGCACTTATTCCTTTCGTATACTTAACTCTCCCGATATTAAGTAAATAGATAATCTCACAATGCTCTCCCGATACTCTTTCAAGATGTTAATAACCAGAATAAGAGAACTTGAAGTTTATTTTATTGAACAGAAAATTCCTAAAACAAAGCAATCCTTGCAACTACTTTAAAAATCAACCCGTGGCCCTAAGGGAAGTTTAGAACATGTTGAGAATGGGAAAACGGCTAGGGTTTTGGGAAGAAGGCTAGATATAGATGATCTCCTCTCCTAGGCCGAATTACATGCCTTTATATAGGCCTTGGGTTCAAGTTTTCTAATATGGCAAGAATACAAGTTTAATCTAAAGTACAACTCTATTAAAGACTAAATCTTCAGAGAATATATCTTTAATTCGTCCTTCCTTCTTGCTTGGAGTTTCTTCCTTGAACTTTGGGCTTGGCCTTTATTCTGATCTAGGGCTTGGAAAAATATAAGGATGATCCACGACAGACGGGCTTAATTTTCTCTTTCTGTCGAGGCCCACTTTGCTTCATCTCCTCAAAACTGCTGTCGTTCTTGGCTGCCACGGCAGCGGCCGTGGCAGTATCGTCCTCCTCATCTGCTCATCCAGTTCCAGCTCTGCTGCATCACTGCCTAGTGCCTGCTTCTTCATCTGCTACAGCAGCAACCTGCAAAAGTAACCAATTTCAATAGAAACTATGTCATTTAATATATTTGTGATGTATAACTGAAATCTAACCTAAATGCAATGAATTATGCTTGAATGCAGCAGAAATATGGGCTAAATAGGGGGTAAATAATAGAACTTTTACACACTCAACACACCCCAAACTCAAGTTTTTGCTTGCCCTCAAGCAATTCAGACCTAAAGGAAAATAAAATATTTTTGTTTGGCTTAAAACAGTGAACTTTCCTTTACCCGCCAATCATTCCCTATTGTGAGCAACACCTTGTCGGATAATTTAGGATTCGTCCAGAACCTTGCTATAATCCTCGTGCAGTGTGTGCATGCTTGTGAACAGTTATATGCCCAGACTCCCTTAGTTTCACTAGAATATTTCAGCTTCTAACTTGAATTTTTATGCCAAAGTTCATCTTTTTGGAGGCAATTCTTAGGCTCCTTTAGTTTTTATTCAGACTCGATTTTATTTTTTTCAAGCTTAAGTTTGACTAGAGCCGGTTTCGGGCACCTCTAGCTAACTTCCTAGAGCCGGTTTCGGGCACCTCTAGGTGTATTGAGTCTATTTTGCTAAACTTTTTTTCCTAGAGCTAGTGTTAGGCACCTCTAGGGGCTATTCAAGTGCTAAGCTTCCTATTCTAGTTTACTAGTAGAGTTCTAGGCAGTATAACAGTCACTAATAGTGTTTAAGTTTCAGAACTATAGTAAGGCTCTAAACTGCTCCTAAAACTATCCTAAAGGCACTGCCACGACATAGCTGTCACGGCAGGTAAGTTCAGTTCAAAGACTTAAGCCAAAATTTTCATTTTTTCATTTTTTAAAGCAAAAATGAACTAAGTAAAAGACACAATTTTTGAACTAAATAAGACTCCCATTAATTGAGGGATGCCACCCCTAGACTCAGGGGTTGCATTGCCCTCAATGCAAATGACAATAAAAAGAAAATAAAAGTACATCACAAAATATAAATGCAGGCAGCAAAATAAGGTAAGAAACTTAAAATTTAAGCGTTGTCGTCGCTGTTGCTGCTCAGTCGGATCTGTCGGCGGGCAAGGGCCTTCTTGACTGGCTGGCGGATGGGGGAGGCGGATGTGTTCTTCGTTTTGGCCTCCCTTGGAGGTTGAATATGGGTAGGGGAGATGTGAGGAGGTTTCTCCACTACCTGCACCTCAGAGCTGTTGTTGCTGCTATCGCTGTCACTGTTGCTACCGCTGATACTGCCGCTATCTTTCTTGTTTTTGTCGGCCAGTGTTTTCTGTCGCTTCACTGGTGTGAATTCCTTGGACAAATTCCTCTTGACAGAGGGTTCGTCGTCGAATTTCTCCCAAATTGAGGAGAAGGAGAAACCGGCTATGAATGCATCGAGTTCTTCTAAGGGCATTCTTCTCTTGGTTGGCCTAACCTTGGTTGGTCTACGGTTGTATTGTGCGAGGATGGCATGATTCGCTTTTTAATGAAAGCGTTCCACAGTTTAGCCTCCGGGATGAGTTGCGTTCTCTTCACCGTCCTCGGGTTCTTAGGATTAGTGTTCCACTGAGTACCTTCATCCGTGAGCTCTATCATGACAACATCGTAGGCAGCAGGGTCTAAGCTATCCAGAAATTGCTGGTGACCATCCTCGTTGCTGCCCACATAAAATCCGTATAGAGTGTTGATATATTCTGGCTCGAAGGGCACCTCTCTCCCTCTAACGGTGACTGCTGTCGCGTTTCTGCTGCTGATGGCAGCATAGAAATCTCGGACCAGAGACACATTCATCTCCTCTGGTTGTTCTGCGAACATCTGCCACTGCAGGGCCTTGATTTTCCTAGCGATGAACGGCTGCAGTCCCAAGTTCCCCTCCTTTGAAGTGTAGATAAAGCCCTTCTCCTCCCACATGTCACGTATCTGGAAGGATCGTGGGGTTGATGCTGCCGTGGTAGAGCTTGAAGCAGCACTTCTGCGAGTGTTTCTAGAAGACATGGTTGCAAGGATTGTGTAAGAAGAAAAATGAAAGCAAGTAAATTTTTTTAGAGAATACAAGTAAGAAGAGTAGAAGTGAGTGAAAAATGAATAGTAAAACGGGGTTTATATTGAGAAGAGTTTGCTGCCCGTTGGAGCTATAACGGTAGGCGCGAATAACGGGGCCAGCTGTTACGCGGTTTCTAACGCGTCTGTCACGCGTTTCCGTGTCAGCTGCGCGTCTGTTACGCGTTTGCGTGTCTGTCGCGACAGCGTGTCGACAGGCTGGATTTTCCGCGTCTGTCGCGGCAGCTGTAACGACAGGCTCCAAAGTTGGGCTTTTTTTGGGTTGATGTAAGGATGGTGGGCTGAATTCACTTCTCCTTTTCTTCTTGTCTCCTTTATTTCCTAAAAACAATAAAAATAAAGACGTTATTTCCTAAAAATAAAATAAATCTAATTTCCTAATATATAAATAATAAATAATAAATAATAATTAAAAATAAAACTTAGGTTAAATTAGGGATGCCATGTGGGGCATCTCCTAAGGTAACCACTTCCTGCATTCTTGGGGCTTCAGTCCCCTGATAATGCTTCAATCGCTATTCATTGACTTTGAATTGGTGCCCATCTTTTAAAGATCTGATCGTGATGGCACCATGGGGAAAAACCTGCGCTACTTGGAATGGGCCAGACCATCTGGATTTCAGCTTCCCTGGGAAGAGTTTCAACCTAGAGTTAAAAAGCGACACAAGCTGCCCTGGGCAGAACTGTCGTGGCAGCAACTTCTTGTCATGCCACTTCTTGGTTTTGTCCTTGTAGATTCTTGCGTTGTCATAGGCCATTGTTCGAATTTCTTCAATTTCGTTCAGATCAAGTAGCCTTTTCTGCCCTGCTTTTTCCAAGTCCATATTAACTGCCTTGATTGCCCAGTATGCTCTATGCTCTATCTCGACAGGTAAATGATACGTTTTCCCGTAAATCAGCCGATAAGGAGACATTCCCAATGGAGTTTTGAACATTGTCTTGTAGGCCCATAATGCATCATTGAGGTGTAGAGACCAGTCTTTCTTAGTTGGCTTAACCATCTTTTCAAGAATGTTCTTGACCTCTCTGTTGGATATTTCAGCCTGTCCATTGGTCTGAGGGTGGTATGCTGTTGCAATCCGATGTTTGACACCATACTTTTTCAAGGTAGCAGCTATAACCCTATTGTCAAAATGCATTTCTTCATCACTGATGAACGCCTTAGAGATGCCGAATCTGGAAAAAAATGTTTTTATGTAAAAACCTTTGAACCGTCTTGGCATCATTTTTCTGAGTGGCGATTGCTTCAACCTACTTGGACACATAATCTACTGCCAAGAGGATATATAAGTTCCCACATGAAGATGGGAATGGTCCCATGAAATCTATCCCCCAAACGTCTTAGATCTCGACTTCAAGAATATTTTGCAGCGGCATCTCGTGTCTCCTTGAGATGTTTCCAGTTCGTTAACACTTGTCACAGTTCTTATAGAATATTTTAGCATCCTTGTACAGTGATGGCCAATAAAATCCCGACTGCAAAACCTTGGCAGCAGTTTTGTTGCCTCCCAAGTGTCCTCCATACTGTGAAGCATGACAGTGATGAAGTATATCTTCCTGTTCATCATGTGGTACGCATCTCCTTATAACTTGATCTGCACAAATTTTGAAAAGAAGAGGTTCGTCCCAATAATAATGCTTAACATCATTTTGGAACCTCTTCCTAGCTTGATAATTAAGGCCGGGAGGAATTATTCCGCTAACTAAAAAATTAACGAAATCAGCGTACCAGGGGAGTTCAGAAGACTTACCTGCCGCCATGGTTGTCGCGGCAATTATTGTGGTAGCAAACAACTGCTCATCAGGGAAGGTCTCCAATATGTCTGTCTCGTCTGCCGGTAGACTCTTTCCCTTCTCCAACCTTGACAAGTGATCTGCCACTTGATTCTTTGTCCCCTTTTTGTCCTTGATTTCAAGATCGAATTCTTGCAGTAGTAGAATCCAACGTATCAGTCGAGGCTTTGCGTCTTTTTTGGTGAACAGATACTTCAATGCAGAGTGGTCTGTGTGGACTATGACCTTCGTTCCAAGTATATAAAAACGGAACTTGTCAATGGAGAATACCACAGCTAATAGTTCCTTCTATGTGGTGGTGTAGTTCACTTGGGCGTCGTTCAGTGTTTTGCTGGCATAGTATATGACATGAAAAAGTTTGTCTTTCCTTTTCCCAAGTGTTACCCCGACAGCATAGTCACTAGCATCACACATGATCTCAAACGGTAGTGTCCAATCTGGTGGTTGTACTATTAGCGCTGTTACAAGCTTTTCTTTCAGAACCTTGAATGCCTCAGTACATTCAATGTTAAAGTCGAAGGGACGGTTCTGCTCCAGAAGATGGCATAAGGGCTTGGTGATCTTCGAAAAATTCGCAATGAACCTCCGATAAAAACCAGCATGTCCTAAGAAACTTTTGATTCCCTTGACTGTGGTGGGTGGCGGCAACTTTTCGATCACCTCTATTTTCGCTCTGTCGACTTCTATGCCACGACAACTAATTTTATGGCCAAGGACTATCCCTTCATCCACCATGAAGTGACACTTTTCCCAGTTCAATACCAAGTTTGCTTTTTCACATCTCTCGAGCACCTTCTGTAGGTTGCCTAGGCAGCTTTCAAAGTTGTCTCCAAAGACTGAAAAATCATCCATAAATATTTCTAGGAAATCCTCCACCATATCGGAAAATATTGCCATCATGCACCTTTGAAAGGTGGCTGGTGCATTACAAAGTCCGAATGACATTCTCCGAAAAGCATAAGTTCCGTAAGGGAATGTGAACGTCGTCTTTTCTTGATCTTCCGGTGTGATGGCTATTTGATTGTAACCTGAGTAACCATCAAGAAAACAATAGTAAGGTTTACCCGCTAATCTATCAAGCATTTGATCAATAAAGGGTAAAGGAAAGTGGTCCTTCCGGGTAGCTTTGTTAAGCTTCCGGTAGTCCATACAAACCCTCCAATCGGTCACAGTCCTGGTTGGGATTAGCTCGTTTTCTTTATTGGTTACCACGGTTATTCCTCCTTTCTTGGGAATGCACTACACCGAGCTCACCCATTTGCTGTCCGAGATGGCGTAGATTATTCCAGCATCTAGCCAATTGATTATCTCCTTACGCACCACTTCTTGCATAGCATGGTTTAGATGCCTTTGTGCATCAATAGTCGACTTATGATCATCCTCTAAAAGAATTTTATGCATACATAATGCCGAACTAATGCCTTGGATATCAGCTATCGTCCATCCAATAGCCTTCTTGTGCTGCTGCAGCATCCCTATTAACTGATGTTCATGTTCCTGCATCAACTTGGAAGAGATGATTACGGGCAACGTATCATTTAAACCAAGGAAAACATATTTTAGCTGCCCTGGCAGGGGCTTAAGATCTATAACATGGGGCTCAACAGTTGATGGCTTTTGAATTACATGGTTATCCGAGGTATAGTTTAAAGGCTCGAACAACTTACCTGGACGATTGCCTATCCAATTTACCTCCTCTTGATCTTCAGTATCAGATGTATCAGATTCTGAGGAGTTGCTGTCGTCAGTGCTGTCATGATAGTCTTCTAAGTGGCTGCTGAGGCAGTGACCAATTTTTATGTCGTGGCAGCCCGACCTGATGCAGGGTTGGTCAAGGGTAACTTCAGTGATAGCCTTGCATTCTTCTTCTGCATCAGCATGCTTCATTGCTTGGAGAACATTCAACTTTATTTCTTGATCGTTTACTCTCATGGTGAGTTCTCCTTTTTCCACATCAATTAGTGATCTTCCCGTGGCTAAGAAGGGTCGCCCCAGGATGATTGGTGCGTTTTCATCTGCTTCACAATCTAAGACAAGAAAGTCAGCAGGAAAAATAAACTTATCCACCCTTACCAGAATATCTTCAATTTTTCCTTATGGATGAACATAAGAGTGGTCTGCCAGCTGCAGAATTACTGTTGTGGGCCGAGCTTTTCCAATACCTAATTTCTGAAAAACAGATTTGGGCATTAAATTTATACTAGCACCAAGATCACAAAGTGCCTTACCTACAAATTTGTCTCCAATTACGCATGGTATGATGAAGCTCCCAGGATCCTTCTTCTTCTAGGGTGGATGTTTGTGCAGAATACTCATGTATCCTTCTGTCATCTTAACCGTTTCAAATTCCCCAAGTCTGGATTTCTTCGACATGGCATCCTTGAGAAATTTGGCATAACCGGGCATCTCCCTAACGGCATCTAACAGCGGAATGTTGATATGAACCTGCTTAAAAATATCATAAATCTTTTTAAGCTGTGATTCTTGTTTCAATTTCTGTAACCGTTGAGGGAAAGGAGGTGGGGGACGATAATCAGCAATACGTCCTTCCCACTGCATACGGATCTGAGGAGGTTTAGGTTCATCATCTTTCTCCTTTGTCCCTTATGTTGTCGTGACAGGCTCATCGGCAGCAGGTTGTCTATTACCTGTCGGGGCAGCTTCCTCGACAGTTGACTCCAAGGCTGGTTTTTTAACTGATTCAGTTTCCTTCTCAGGCCCTGGTAGTTTCTTCCCACTCCTAGTAGTGATAGCTTTACACTGCTCATGTGTGGGTTGTCTAGCATTTTCAGTATCGCTAGGAAATCCTCCATTCTGCCTTGGTTTAATATGATGGGAAACCTAACCCATCTGTGTCTCTAATGATTTCAGAGTAGCTTCATGATTGGTCATCCACATCTCTGTTTTGTCCATGAAAGTTTCTGTCTTCTTGACAAAGTGATTCATGTTCTCAATGTAGGTTCCTATTTGAGACATAAACGTAGCCGGAGTCTGTTCCAGTATACTATTTGTGGCAGCTGGTGGTTGTTGCTACTGCTGCTGCGGTTGTTGCCGAGTCAGCAATCTAGGTCCTCCCTGGTTCTGATTATTCTGTGCTTGAGGATTCAGGGCATTATTAGGATTGCTCCAAGAGAACTTGGGATCCTTTCTCCAGTTGGGATTGTAGTTGTTGGAGTTATAATTCTGCTTATTGTAGTTTCCAACATACATCCCTTCTTCTAACTGTATTGGACATTCCTCCGAACTGTGATTTCCTTCACAAGTTTCACATACCTCTTCAGCAGAGTAGACAGGCTGTGAATCTTCTTTCAAGAGATTTTTCATTGCCTTAGTGAGATATGTCACCTGTGATTTCAATGAGCTGTCGGCCTCATAATCTTTTACAGCTAGAACCCGTTTACCCCCTCTTCTTGCTGTCGGAAACTGTTCCTCATTCTTCGCCAGATTTTTCAATACTGCCATTGCCTCATCTGGGTCTTTGTCCAGCAGTAATCCGTTTGCTGCTGAATCAATTCTAAGACGAGTTTGTAAATTGGCAGCATTATAAAATTTTGTTACCTGGTTCCAAATGGGGAATCCATGCATTGGGCAGTTTCTTAGAAGGGTGGTAAATCTGTCCCAGGCCTCGTGCATTGGCTCGTCGTATTCCTGTTGAAAAGTAGCAATCTCGTTATGTAATCGCTCAGATAAGTGTGAAGGATTAAAACGAGACAAAAATTCACGAGTTAAATCTGCCCAAGTTCGTATTGAACCCGGCGTAAGTTTATTCCACCAAGTCTTTGCTCTGTCCCTCAATGAATGAGGAAATAACCGAAGCCTCAGTATCTCTGGATTAACTCCCGGTAGTCTAAACGAACCACAGATTTCCTGGAATGTTTTTAGATGCTCCCTGGCATCCTCTGTAGCAGCACCACTAAATTGGCCAGCATTGTTAATCATGCTCAACATAACAGGTTTCAGCTCAAAGTTGTCAACATCTGCATCTGGCAGGGTGGTTTCTAGTTCTACATGATCATTGAGCATGTAGTCTCGGCATGACCGACGTGCGACAACGACAGGAGGGTCGTTCCCTCCGGAAGGATTGTTATTATCCTGGAGATTCCCTTGGTTGTCCCTTCTTTCTTCACGTCTTTCATTCTCCATTGCTTCGAGTTGTTCCTCCATGTATTCGTTCCTTTCAACGAGGTAATGGACTCTTTTCTTGAGATTGAACGTTCGTTCGGGTTCAGGATCTAACTGGTACTTAGGTTCCTTCCCCCGTTGAGACCTACGCATATGCAGACAAAAGACCTTGTGAAAGGTATAGGTTGAACAATCCAAGTAAAACAAAAAAAAATAAAACTAATGCAGTAAAAGGTAGGGTAAAGTTATGTTGCCAGTCCCCGGCAACGGCGCCAAAAACTTGTTGCGTGTAAAAGTGTCCATCGCAATGTAGTGCAAATGTACACGACGCAAGTAGTAAAGTGATACGGAAGTATCGGATATCGTCTCCACATGGACTAGGCCAATAGCTTCACCTTAAATTACTGCACAAGAGTAAAAAGAATAGTTTAAGTTGTTGTCACGAAAATAATAAAGAATACTGGAAAATAGGATTAAAATAATCAAGATAGAGAGAATGGGCTGGTATTGAATTGCTCAGTAATGTAGGTGTTGCAAAGTCTAGGAATATTTGCTCTATCGTCGTCTCCGTCGCGGCAGCACCCGTCGCGGCAGCGGTCTGTTGTTTGTCGCGGCAGCGATCACACAACTCTGTACTTCAAGCTTGGCAAGAATCCCTGCTGTGCCTTGGCCTATCCCTAGGTCCAAGTCTGTCGATGAACACGTCTTTGATAATACCTCCCGGCGTGAATCGAAGGATGAACATCGATGTTGTTGAATTCTTTTTTAGCCACTTAACCTTGTCCTATCCCTAGGTCCGAGATAGTTCAACTATAAACTAGAGAACCCGCACTTATTACTTTCGTATACTTAACTCTCCTGATATTAAGTAAATAGATAATCTCACAATGCTCTCCTGATACTCTTGCAAGATGTTAATAACCAGAATAAGAGAACTTGAAGTTTATTTTATTGAACAGAAAATTCCTAAAACAAAGCAATCCTTGCAACTACTTTTCAAATCAACCCGTGGCCCTAAGGGAAGTTTAGAACATGTTGAGAATGGGAAAACGGCTAGGGTTTTGGGAAGAAGACTAGAGATAGATGATCTCCTCTCCTAGGTCGAATTACATGCCTTTATATAGGCCTTGGGTTCAAGTTTTCTAATATGGCAAGAATACAAGTTTAAACTAAAGTAAAAATCTATTAAAGACTAAATCTTCAGAGAATATATCTTTAATTCGTCCTTCCTTCTTGCTTGGAGTTTCTTCCTTGAACTTTGGGCTTGCCATTCATTTTTATCTAGGGCTTGGAAAAAGATAAGGATGATCCACGAAAGACAGGCTTAATTTTCTCTCTCTGTCGAGGCCCACTTTGCTTCTTCTCCTCAAAACTACTGTCGTTCTTGGCTCCCATGGTAGCGGCCATGGCGGCATCGTCCTCCTCATCTGCTCATCCAGTTCCAGCTCTGTTGCATCACTGCCTAGCGCCTGCTTCTCCATCTGCTACAACAGCAACCTGCAAAAGTAACCAATTTCAGTAGAAATTATGCCATTTAATATATTTGTGATGTATAACTGAAATCTAACCTAAATGCAATGAATTATGCTTGAATGCAGCAGAAATATGGGCTAAATAGGGGGTAAATAATAGAACTTTTACACACTCAACAGTTTTATCCTAGAATTGCTGCACGAGAGAGAAAAAGAGTTTAAAATGGTTGTAGAGTAATCGTGTATAATAACTAAATTAAAGGAGTAAAAGATCAGGTTTAAGAAATAGGCCGGTATTGAATTGCTCGGTAGTGCAGGTGTTGCACTGAATAGAAACTTATGTTCTGTCGTCGTCCCCATCGCGGCTAGGGGTGATAATGAGCCTGACTGGCTCGCGAGCTACTCAGGCTCGGGCTCGGCTTGAAACCTTAACAAGCTGAGTCGAGCCTACCCAGGCTCGGCTCGAAAAGCTCGTGAACAGGCTCGGAATCTACATATGCACTAAAAAATTATGTGTTTGTATTTTCTTTCATTAGTTGATTGTTGTTTGATTTTGTATTTTCTTTAATTATGTGTTTGTATTATAAGAATATTTATTGATTATTTGGATTAATCTAATTTTTGACACTTTTTCCCCTTTTCGGTCATTGATTTTCGTTTTAGTGTTGGTTACGAAAGGGATTTTTAACGAATATTTTATATAAAAAAACTATAGCAAAATTTTTCATTTCGAGCCGAGCCGAGCCTGACGAGCCCGAGCTGAGCCTGACGAGCTTCGAGCCCAATAAAATTATTTTCGAGCCGAGCTCGAGCTTAAAATTCTAAGCTTGGCGAGCCTCGAGCCCCAACCGAGCCCAATTACACTATTTCCGAGCCGAGCCTGGCCAGGCTCGGGCTCAGCTCGTCTCGTTATCACCCCTAGTCGCGGCAGCACCTGTCGCGGCAGAAGTCTGTTGTTGTCGCGGCAGCGATCGCACAACTCTGTACTTCAAGCTTGGCAAGAATCCCTGCTATGATTTATCCTATCCCTAGGCCCAAGTGTTGTTGCTGAACACTTCTTAGATGATACCTCCCGGCGTGAATCGAAGGGTGAACACCAATGTTATTGAATTCTTCATTAGCCACTTAACCTCGTACTTATCCCTAAGCCGAGATGGTTTAACCATAAACTGGAAAACTCGTATTTATTCCATTCGTATGCTTGACTCTCCTGATATCAAACAAATAGATAACCTCACAATGCTCTCCCGATACTCTTGCGAGATGTGAAAACCAGAATAAATAAACTTGAAGTTTTTATTGCTTGAACAGAAATTTCCTAAAACAGTACAATCCTTGCAACTACTTTACAGAATCAACCATTAGCCCTAGGGGAAGTTTAGAACATGATGAGAAGGGGGAAAACGACAAGGGTTTTGGGGATGACGGCTAGGTATGAGATATCCTTCCCTAGGTCAAATTACATGCCTTTATATAGGCCTCGGGTCCAAGTTTTCTAATATGGCAAGAATACAAGTTTAAACTAAAGTACAACTCTATTGGAGATTAAATCTTCTGAGTATATGCCTTTAATTTGTCATATTTTCTCGCTTTGGGTTTCTTCCTTGGACTTTGGGCTTGGACTTCATTCTACCTCAGGGCTCAGAAAAATATAGGAGCGGTCCACGACACACCGACCTGAATTTCTCTATCTGTCGAGCTCCACTTCACTTTTCCCTTTTACCAATGTTGTCATCCTGGCTGCCACGACAGTGGCCACGGCAGCGTTATCTCAATGACTCTAGTCCTGTGATCCAGCTTTGCTCCCTTGCTGCCCTGAGTCTGCCACAGCAGATACCTGCAAAAGTGACTAAATTCAGTAGCAACTGTGCCATTTTATTTATTTGTGATGTATATGTAAAAATCTATCCTAAATGCAATGAAATATGCTTGAATGCAACAGAAATATGGGTAAATGAGGGGTAAAATGTAGAACTTTTATACACTCAACACACCCCCAAACTCAAGTTCTTGCTTGCCCTCAAGCAATTACGACCTAACTAAAAAAATAAAGACTTTTTGTTTTGGCTTAATTCAGTGAACCTTTCCTTACCTACCACTTATTTCTATCAAGAGCACTACCTTGTCGGGTGTTTCTGGATTTGTTCGGAACCATGCTATAATTCTTGTGTAGTGTGTGCGGGTTTTATGAATAACTATGTGTCTAGACTCCTTTAGTGTATCAGAATAGTCATGCTTAAAAACTTGTGTTTATGCCAATTCATTTTTTCTTGAGGCAATTCTTAGGCTCCTTTAGTTTTTCTGACTCTTGATTTAACTGCATCTTTTATGGAGGCAATTCTTAGGCTCCTTTAGTTTTTTCTAACTTAAGCTCAAAGAGAAATCTCCCTAAAATTAGTGCAAGGCAGTTTTGCAAGCAAATGAATCTGAATTCTTTCTTTCCTTTTATTCCTTTCCTAGAGCCAGTGATAGGCACCTCTAGGGGCAATTTCAAGTAGGTAAACATTCCTATTCCAGTGTACTACAGAAGTCTAGATAGCATAAGAGTCACAAAAAGTGTTGTATAGATTAGAATTATAGCAAGGCTCTAAACAGTTCCTAAAATTTCCTAAAGGTACTGTCACGACAGAGTATGTCGCGGCAGGTAAGTTTAGTTCAAAAGACTTAAGCCAAAATTTTGTTTTTGTTGTTTTCTTTTTTTGACACAAAAATAAACTTAAAAATAACCTAATAATTAGACACATATTAAGACACAACTAATAACTTTATTAATGGAGGGATGCCACCCCCAAACTCGAGGGTTGCATTGCCCTCAATGCATGATAGAATGGAAAATAAAAACAGAAAACAAAATACATCACAAAATAAATAAAACAGCAAAACAACAAAATATAAGAGAACTTAATTTGAGGAGTTTTCATCAATGCTGCTGCTGATCTAGAGCTGCCGGCGGGCAGTGACTTTCGTGGCAGGGGCCGGCAGTGTGCTGGGGGAGGTAGAGGCTACCTTCTTCTTTGCTTCTCGAGGTGGCTGGACACGTGTTGGTGAGATGTGTGGGGGCTTGTCCAGAACCTCGACCTCGTCATCGGAGCTGCTGCTGCTGGCAGATCTGCCTTGGCCGAAGGGTCCTTCGACAGTCTCGTTGAGCTTCTTCCTTTTCATTGGTGGGAAGTCCTTGGAGATATCTCGGGCGACTGAAGGCTCGAAATTAGAATCCTGCCAAATTGAAGAAGAGGAGAACCCTTCCCAATATTTGGGGTCGATTTCCGGGAGGGGGTCCTTTCTCTTCTCTCTTCTGGCTGTGGCGGACTGCCTGTCGCCTTTTCCTGTCGTAGCAGGGGTAGGTGTGGAAGCAGCATATGAAGTTTTGGGGCTTGGAGCAGGGGTAGATGTAGGTGTGGGGGCAGCAAAGAACTGTTCTGGGAAGGAGGGGAATGCCACATGGGTAAAATGTAAATCATTATGGATAAAGTTTACTGTTGCTACCGTGAAATCCCTCATCTAGCTCATCAGTCTGAGTTGTCGTTCCTCCATTTCTTTCAGCGTCGATAGAATCTAGGCGGAGGTGTCTGATGGAAGTGATGTTGCCGTCTGCTGTTGATCTACTTCGGTAGGTTCTGGGGAACTAGGGCTTGTCGTCTGGTCTGCTGTAGCAGAGGGATTGAAGTATGACAGTGGGGTGGCAGCTTTCAACTCCATGGGCTGAAAATGTTCCGCTGCGTCCATCCCTTTCCTTGGACTTTGACATCTTCAGCAATCTCCGGTACATTGTGGACCCGACAAATGGTGGTGATGAGGTATGGGAAGACGAGGGGACCCGATGGTCGGAGGGCACACTTAAGTATTCCCTCCCATATGTAGCGGCCGACATTTATTGATCTTTCATTTAAAATGGAATGCACAAGGGCTAACCTTGGTCTGTCGACAGTGCTGTTGTGGGAGGATGGCATGATGCGCTTCTTCACAAAGTGATTCCACAATTTGGCTTGTGGAGTCAACTGTGTTCTCTTCACCGTCCATCGGTGTTCCACTTCGTCCCTTCCTCGGTGAGCTCTGCCATGACCGCGTCGTAGTCTGCCGGCGACAGACTATTGACAAATCTTTTGTGGGAGTCCTCCTTCTTACTCACATATAAGCCGTAGAGGGTGTTGATGTAGGCATGTTTGATGGAGAGTTGTTTACCTCAAACTGTTACTGTCGTGGTGTCTTTGCTGTCGACGACAGCGTAGAACTCCCTGACGAGTGTGATGTTCATCTCCTCCAGTTGGGCAGTAAATTGCTGCCATTTGAGGGCTTGGATTTTTCTTGCTAAGAAGTTTTCGAGCCCTAGGTCTCTCGTGGGTTCTGTGTAGATAAACCCTCTTTCCTCCCACATGTCCTCTTCTGGGATGAGATGTAGTATCTTGTGGCGGAGTCGAGGGAGGCGAAGTGGTCTAGAATGGCGTTATGGCTTGGGGTGGATACTGCTGCGGCAGAAGTGGAGGCAGCACTACGGCGAGTTTGTCTGATGTCCATTTTGCAAGGACTGTAGAAAAATGTAAAGAAAATTTTTAAGATCTAAACAGAGAAAACAAGTTGAGAGAGTGAGAATGAGATGAGAAGTGAATAGTAAAGGGGGTTTATATAGAAAGTGATTTTTTAATCGTTGGAGCTGTAACGGCAGGCGCGAATAACGGGGCCAGCTATTATGCGGTTTCTGACGCGTCTATCATGCGTTTCCGTGTCTGCTGCGCATCTGTTACGCGTTTGCGTGTCTGTCACGACAGCTTGGTGACAGGTTGTCTTCTCCGCGTCTGTCGCGACAGCTGATGACAGGCTATGACGACAGACTCATCCGTTGGGCTTTTTGGGCTGCTGTGGGTATGGTGGGCTGGTTTATTCCTTCTCTTTGCCTTGCTTCCTTTATTTCCTAAAAATAAAATAATTAAATCTTACTTCCTAATACATAAATAAAATAAAATAAAATAAAAACTAAGTTAAATTAGGGATGCCTTGAGGGGCATCTCCTAAAGTAACTACTTCCTGCATCCTTGGGGCTTCAGTCCCCTGATAATGCTTTAGTCTTTGTCCGTTGACTTTGAACTAGTGCCCGTCCTTTAGGGATTTGATTGTGATGGCACCATGAGGGAAAACCTAGACAACTTGGAAAGGACCGGACCATCTAGATTTAAGCTTTCCTGGAAAAAGTTTCAACCTAGAATTGAATAACAACACCTGCTGCCCTGGGCAGAACTGTCGTGGCAGCAGCTTCCTGTCGTGCCATCTTTTGGTTTTGTCCTTGTAGATCTTGGCATTTTCGTAAGCCATTGCTCGAATTTCTTCAATTTCATTCAAGTCTAGTAGCTTCTTTTGTCATGCCTTTTCTCAGTCCAAATTTACTGCCTTGATAGCCCAATAAGCTCTGTGTTTTCCCGTAGATTAGTCTGTAGGGTGATATTCCCAATGGTGTTTTGAACGTTGTTCTACAGGCCCAAAGTGCGTCATTGAGATGTAGAGACCAATCCTTTCGAGTGGGTTTAACCATCTTCTCAAGTATGTTCTTTACTTATCGGTTGGATATCTCGGCCTGTCCATTGGTTTGAGGGTGGTATGCTGTTGCAATCTGGTGTTTTACTCCGTATTTTCGCAAGGCAACATCAATTACCATGTTATCAAAGTGTCTCCCCTCATCACTGATGGTCGCCTTAGGAATGCCAAATCTGGAGAAGATATTCTTGTGCAGAAATCTTTGAACAGTTTGGCGTCATTTTTCTGAGTGGCGATCGCTTCTACCCATTTGGACACATAATCCACTGCCAGTAGGATGTAAAGGTTCCCACAAGATGCTGGGAACGGTCCTATGAAGTCGATTCCCCATAAATCGAAGATTTCAACCTCTAAAATGTTCTGCAGTGACATCTCATGCCTTCTCAAGATGTTCCCAGTCCTTTGGCATTTATCACAATTTTTGTAGAAGGCTTGTGCATCCTCGAACAGCGTGGGACAATAGAGACCAGATTGCAGAACCTTGGCAGCGGTTTTGTTTCCACCTAGGTGTCCTCCATATGGGGAAGCATGGCAGTGGTGAAGCACAGCTTTCTGTTCATCCTGTGGTACGCATCTCCTGATAATTTGATCTGCGTAATGTTTGAAAAGAAGAGGTTCATCCCAATAATAATGTTTTGCATCATTTTGGAACCTCTTCCCCGCTTGGTAATTAAGTTGAGGAGGTAGTACCCTGCTAATAATGTAATTAACAAAATTAGCGTACCAAGGGGTTTTAGAAAACTTACATGCCGCCATGGCTGTTGCGGCAGTACTGGTGGTAGCAAACAGCTGTTCGTCCGGGAAGGTCTCCAATATGTTGGTCCTATATGTTGATTGACTCTTTCCCGTCTCTAATCTTGACAAGTGGTCTGCTACTTGGTTTTTTGTCCCCTTTTTATCCTTGATGTCAATGTCGAACTCTTGCAGCAGTAGAATCCAACGTATCAGTCTCGGTTTTGCATCCTTTTTTGTGAACATATACTTCAGTGATGAATGGTCTGTATGGACCACCACCTTCGTTCCAAGTGTGTACGGACGTAACTTTTATATTGAAAACACCACTGCTAATAGTTCCTTCTCTGTCGTGGTGTAGTTCACTTGGGCATCATTTAATGTTTTGCTGGCATAGTAAATCACATGGAAGAGCTTATCCTTCCTCTGCCCTAGTGCTGCCCTGACAGCATAGTCACTGGCATCACACATTATCTCGAATGGCAAACTCTAGTCTGGTGGCTGTACGATTGGGGCTGTTACCAGCTTCTCCTTCAAAATTCTGAATGCCTCAGTACATTCAGTATTAAAGTCAAAGGGACGATTCTGCTCCAATAAGTGGCATAAGGGCTTGGTAATCTTTGAGAAATTGGAAATAAATCGTCGATAAAACCCAGCATGTCCTAAGAAACTCCGAATCCCCTTGACTGTGGTGGGTGGCGGCAGCTTTTCGATGACTTCTATTTTTTCTCTGTCCACCTCTATGCCGCAGCAGCTTACCTTATGGCCTAGTACTATCCCTTCATCCACCATGAAGTGGCATTTTTCCCAGTTTAAGACCAAGTTCTCCTCTTCGCATCTTTCAAGCACCTTCTGTAGGTTGCCTAAACAACCTCCAAAACTGTCTCCAAAGACGGAAAAGTCGTCCATGAAAATTTCTAGGAAGTCTTCCACCATGTCGGAGAATATTGCCATCATGCACCTTTGGAAAGTTGTTGGTGCATTGCAGAGTCCTAATGGCATTCTCCGAAAAGCATAAGTGTCGTACGGGCAAGTGAAGGTAGTTTTCTTTTGATCCTCCGGTGCAATCGCTATGTGATTATAACCTGAGTAACCATCAAGAAAACAATAGTAAGGTTTCCCCGCTAATCTGTCAAGCATTTGATCAATAAAAGGTAGGGAAAATGGTCCTTCCGGGTAGCTTTGTTAAGCTTCCGGTAATCCATACAAACCCTCCAACCGGTCACAGTCCTGGTTGGGATTAACTCGTTTTCTTCGTTGGTCACCATAGTTATTCCTCCCTTTTTGGGTACGCACTGCACCGGGCTCACCCACTCACTATCCGAGATGGCGTATATGATTCCGGCGTCAAGCCATTTGATAATCTCTTTTCTCACCACTTCTCGCATAGCCTCGTTTAAATGTATCTAAGCATCAATAGTCAGCTTATGATCATCTTCCAAGAGAATCTTGTGCATACATAATGTCGGACTGATGCCTTGGATATCAGCTATCGTCCATCCAATGGCCTTCTTATGTTGCTGTAGCATTCTGATTAGCTGTTGCTCCTGTTTCTGCATTAACTTGGAAGAGATGATTACGGGCAATGTATCATTTAAACCAAGAAAGACGTATTTAAGCTGCCCTGGCAGGGGCTTAAGATCTAAAACATGTGGCTTTTCAATTGAAGGCTTCTGAATTATATGTTCATTCGAGGTATAATTTAGGGGCTCGAAGAACTTACCTGGACGATTATTTATCCAATTTACCTCCTCATGACCTTCAGTGTCAGATATTTCTGAATCGAAGGAGTCACTGCCGTCGTTTCTGTCGTTACAGTCTTCCAGATGACCGCTATGGCAGTGACCAAACTTTATGCCATGGCAGCTCGACCGGATGCAGGGTTGGTCAAGGATTACTTTAGCGATAGCCTTGCACTCTTCTTCTGCATCAGCATGTTTAATTGCTTGGAGAACATTGAGTTTGATTTCTTAATCATTTACTCTCATGGTAAGTTCTCCTTTCTCCACATTGATCACAGATCTACATGTGGCTAGGAAGGGTTGCCCCAAGATGATCGGTGCGTTTTCATCTACTTCACAGTCTAAAACAAGAAAGTCAGCATGAAAAATGAATTTATCCACTCTTACCAGAATATCTTCGATCTTCCCTTCTGGTTGTACGTAAGAGCGGTATGCCAGCTGCAGCATGACTGTCGTGGGCCTCGCTCGTCCAATACCTAATTTTTTGAAACACAGATTTTGGCATTAAATTTATGCTAGCACCAAGATCACAAAGTGCCTTACCCACGAATTTGTCACCAATTATGCAAGGTATGATGAAGCTCCCAGGATCCTTCTTCTTCTAGGGTGGATGCCTGGGCAAGATAGTCATGCATCCTTCTATCATTTTTACAGTTTTGAATTCCCTAAGTCTGGATCTTTTTGACATGGCATCCTTGAGGAATTTTGCATAGCCGGGCATCTGCTTGATGGCCTCTAACAGCGGTATATTAATGTGCACCTGCTTAAAAATATCATAAATCTTCTTGAGCTGGTACTCCTGTTTCTATTTTTGTAACCGCTGTGGAAAAGGAGGTGGAGGACGGTAATCTTCAAGACGTCCTTCACATGGTATTCGGATCTGAGGAGGTTTAGGTTCTTCAGGATCCTCTAATTGCTCCTCTGTCCATTCTACTGTCGCGACAGGTGTGTCGGCAGCAAGTTGTTCTTCCTCTGTCGGGGCAGTGTTTACGGCAGGTGTGTCTAGGGTCGGTTTCTTACTTGGTATGCTCTTTGTCTCCGGCCCTTGTACCTGTTTCCCACTCCTAGTTGTGATTGCTTTACATTGCTCATGTGTGGGTTTTCTAGTGACCTCAGTATCACTAAGGAATCCTCCGTTTTGCCTTGGCTTAATATGCTGGGAAACTTGACTCATCTGTGTCTCTATTGATTTCAGGGTAGCCTCATGGTTAGTCATCCTCATCTCTGTCTTGTCCATGAATGAATCAGTCTTCTTGACAAAGTGATCCATGTTTTCCATGTAAGCTTCTGTCTATGACATGAATGTGGCCAATGTCTGCTCCAGTATACTAGGTGCGGCTACCGGTTGCTGTTGCAGATGCTGTTGTGGTTGCTGTCACGACAGGATTCTGGGTGCCCCTTGGTTTTGGTTGTTCTGCATCTGAGGATTTAGTGCATTGTTCGGATTGCTCCAGGAAAACTTGGGATCTTTCCTCCAGTTGGGATTGTAATTGTTGGAATCGTAGTTTCTTGTCTTTTTATAATTTCCAACATACATCACTTCTTCTAACTGTAACGGACAGTCTTCCGAACTGTGGTTCCCACTGTAAGTCTCACATACCTCTTCTGCAGAATATACAGGTTTAGAATCTTTTCGTAATAGATTTTCCACCGCCTTTGTGAGGTATGCAACCTGTGACTTCAGGGAATTATTAGTTTCATAATCCTTTACATTTATCCCTCATTTACTTCTCCTTGTTGTAGGGAATTGCTCGTCATTATTTGCTAGGTTTTTCAACACCACCATTGCCTCGTCTGGGTCTTTATCCAATAATAGTCCATTTGCTGTTGAATTTATTCTCATACGAGTGTGTGTATTGGCAGCATTGTAGAATTTAACGACCTGATTCCACACGGGGAATCCATGCATCGGACAGTTCCTTAGAAGAGTTGTAAATCTATCCCATGCCTCGTGCATTGGTTCGCCATCTTCCTGTTGAAAAGTAGCAATTTCATTACGCAATCGCTCAGATAAGTGAGAAGGATTAAAACGAGATAAGAATTCACGAGAGAGATCTGCCCAAGTTCGTATTGAACCCGGCGTTAGTTTATTCCACCAAGTTTTAGCTTTGTCTTTCAGTGAATGAGGAAATAAACGGAGCCTCAGTATTTCCAAATTTATTCATGGCAATCTAAATGATCCACATATTTCTTGGAACGTTTTCAGATGTTCTTGGGCATCCTCTGTTGCAGCGCCACTAAACTGGCCAGCGGAATTTATCATGCTGAACATAACAGGTTTCAGCTCAAAATTCTCAGCTTCCACGTCTGGCAAGGTGGTCTCCAGTTCAACATGGTCATTGATCATGTAGTCGGGGCAGGACTATCGTGCGGCAGCGGCAGGCCGTCCATTCTGGGCATCTAGGGGAGGATCTTCAGCATCCCTCTGGTTATTTACCCCGTTGTTCTGCATTTCTTCTAGATGTTCCTCAAGATAATCGTTTCTTGTTATCAAGAGGTGGACTCGGTTCCTGAGGTTACACGTACGTTCGATTTCAGGGTCTAGTTCGTACTCAGGTTCTTTGCCTCGTCTAGATCTGCGCATAAGCAAACAGAAAACCTTGTGAAAAGCACAGGGTAAACAATACCAAAAAACAGAAAAATTAAAAAGAAAAAGTGCAGTAAAAGTAAGGGTAAAGATATGTTGCCAGTCCCCGGCAATGGCGCCAAAAACTTGTTGCGTGTCAAAAGTCCTATCGCAATGTAGTGCAAGTGTACACGACGCAAGTAGTAAAGTGATACTTGGAGTATCAGATATCGTCTCCACAGGGACTGGAAATAGCTCTATCCTAGAATTGATGCATGGGAGAGAAAAAGAGTTTAAAATGATTGTAGAGTAATCGTGAATGATAACTAAATTAAAGGAGTAAAAGATCAGGTTTATGAAATAGGTCGATATTGAATTTCTCGGTAGTGCAGGTGTTGCACTGAATAGAAACTCCTGTTCTGTCGTCGTCCCTGTCGCAGCAGCACCTGTCGCGGCAGAAGTCTGTTGTTGTCTCGGCAGCGATCACACAACTTTGTACTTCAAGCTTGGCAAGAATCCCTACTATGACTTGTCCTATTCCTAGGCCCAAGTGTTGTTGTTGAACACTTCTTAGATGATACCTTCCAGCGTGAATCGAAGGGTGAACATCAATGTTGTTGAATTCTTCCTTAGCCACTTAACCTCGTACTTATCTCTAAGCCGAGATGGTTTAACCATAAACTGGAAAACTCGTATTTATTTCGTTCGTATGCTTGACTCTCCCGATATCAAACAAATAGATAACCTCACAATGTTCTCCCGATACTCTTGCGAGATGTGAAAACCAGAATAAATAAACTTGAAGTTTTTATTGCTTGAACAGAAATTTCCTAAAACAGTACAATCCTTGCAACTACTTTACAGAATCAACCCTTAGCCCTAGGGGAAGTTTAGAACATGATGAGAAGGGGGAAACGACAAGGGTTTTAGGGAAGACGGGTAGGTATGCGATATCCTTCCCTAGGTCGAATTACATGCCTTTATATAGGCCTTGGGTCCAAGTTTTCTAATATGGCAAGAATACAAGTTTAAACTAAAGTGCAACTCTATTGGAGATTAAATCTTCTGAGTATATGCCTTCAATTCGTCCTCTTTTCTTGCTTTGGGTTTCTTCCTTGGACTTTGGGTTGGCCTTCATTTTGCCTCAAGGTTCAGAAAAATATAGGAGTGGTCCACGACAGACCAGCTTGAATTTCTCTATCTGTCGAGCTCCACTTCACTTTTCCCTTTCACCAATGTTGTCATCCCGGCTGCCACGGCAGTGGCCACAACAGCATTATCTCAATGACTCCAGTCCTGTGATCTAGCTTTGCTCCCTTGCTGCCCTGAGTCTACCACAACAGATACCTGCAAAAGTGACCAAATTCAGTAGCAACTGTGCCATTTTATTTATTTGTGATGTATATGTAAAAATCTACCCTAAATTCAATGAAATATGCTTGAATACAACAGAAATAGGGGTAAAATATAGAACTTTTATACACTCAACATCTGGGTTTCCTAGACATTGCATCTTTTAGGAATTTTGCATAACCGGGCATCTGTTTAATGGCCTCTAACAACGGTATGTTGATGAGTACTTGCTTAAAAACATCGTAGATCTTTTTAAGCTAGTACTTCTGTTTTTGTTTCTGTAACCGCTGTGGAAAAGGGGGTGGAGGACGACGGTCTTCGAGGCGTCCTTCACATGGGAATCGAATCTGAGGATTCTTATAATCTTTAGCTTCTTTTGTCGCCTCCTCTACTTCTTCTATTGCCGTGGCATGAGTGACAGCAGCAGGTTGCTCCTTTTCTGCCATGGCTGTGTTCTCGGCAGGTGTTTGTAGGGTCGATTCCTTACTAGATGTTTCTTTAATTACCGGCCCTTGTAGTTGTTTCCCACTTCTTGTTGTAATGGCTTTACACTGCTCATGTGTGGGTTTTTTAGTGACCTCAGTATCACTAGGGAATCATCCATTATGCCTTGTGTTGATGAACTGTGAAACCTGACCCATCTGTGTCTCTAGATATGTTAAGGTAGCTCCATGGTTTTTTCATTCTCATCTCTGTCTTATCCATGAAGTTTCAGTTTTCTTGACAAAATGGTCCATGTTGGCCATATATGCTCCAGTCTGAGACATGAAGGTTGCTAGGGTCTGTTCCAGTATACTTGTTGTGGCTGCCAGCTGCTGTTGTGGCTGCTGCTGTGGTTGCTGTCATGACAGAATTCTGGGACCTCCTTGGTTCTGGTTATTCTGGACTGGAGGATTCAATGCATTGTTTGGGTTACTCCAGGAAAATTTGGGGTCCTTCCTCCAATTTGGGTTGTTGTTGGAATCATAACTTCTGTTCTTGTTGTAATTTCCAACATACATTCCCTCTTCTAGTTGTATAGGGCACTCTTTTGTATTATGGTTTCCACTACAATTCTCACACACCTCCTCGGCAGAAAATACAGCCTTAGATTCTTTCCTCTGCAGGTTTCAACCACCTTGGTGATGTATGCTAACTGAGTTTTTACCGAATTTTCAGATTTGTACTCCTTGACAGATGCTCCTCGTCTTCCTCCTCTTCGAGCTGTGGGGAATTGTTCATCGTTCTTTGCTAACTTTTTCAACACCGGCATTGCATCTTCTAGTTCCTTGTCTAGTAACAACTCGTTTTCTGCTGAGTCTATCCTTGTCTAAGTGTGTGTATTGGCAGCATTATAGAATTTGACAACCTGATTCCATACAGGGAATCCATGCATCGGGCAGTTTCGTAAGAGAGTTGTAAAACGGTTCCACGCCTTATACATTGGTTCGTCATCTTCCTGTTGAAAAGTAGCAATCTCGTTACGCAATCTTTTAGTTAAAAAAGAAGGATTAAAACGAGAAAGAAATTCACAACAAAGATCCGCCCAAGTTCTTATTGAACCCGGTGTTAACTTGTTCCACCAGGTTTTCGCTCTATCCCTCAATGAATGAGGAAATAGTCAGAGTCTCAGTACTTCCGGGCTTATTCTTGGCTGTCTGAATGATCCACAGATTTCTTGGAAGGTTTTCAGATGTTCACGTGCATCCTCGGTAGCAGAACCACCAAATTGTTCAGCTGAATTTATCATACTAAACACCACAGGTTTAAGTTCAAAATGTTCAACCTCCACATCTGGCAATGTAGTTTGCAGTTCAACATGGTCGTTGTCTATGTAGTCTCGGCAAGTCTGTCGAGCTGCTGAGGCAACAAGAGGTTGCCGATCGTTTTGGGCATCAATAGGAGGACCAACATCAACCCTGGGGTTGTTGTTGTTGTTGTTATCTGCCCCATTGCGTTGTCCTTCGTTCACCATTGCTTTGAGTCTTTCCTCGAGATAGTTGTTTCTTTCTATCAAAAGTCGGGCTTGGTTCCTGAGATGGTATGTTCGATCGATTTTTGGATCTAATTCGTACTCAAGTTCTTTACCACGTCTCGATCTGCACATAAGCAATAGGAGAACCTTGTGAAAAGCACGGGAAAATAAAACAACTAAAAACAAAAAAGAAATAAAAACAAAAATAAAAAGGTGCAATAATTAAAGGTAAAGGTATGTCGTCAATCCCCGACAACGACGCCAAAAACTTGTTGCGTGTGAAATAGTCTATCGCAATTGGGTGCAACTATACACGTCGCAAGTAATAAAGTGATACAAAGTATCAGATATCGTCTCCACATGGACTAGAAATACTTCTATCCTTAAATCTTTGCACAAGAAAAGAAATAATTTTAATAAAGTGATGTTGGAAAACTTGAAGATAAATTAAAGTAAACGAGGAAATCAGATTGAGAGAATAGGCTGGTATTAATTTGCTCGGTAGTGCATGTATTGCATTGTTCAGAGGAACTTCTGTTACTTCTGTCGTTGCACCTGTCACGGTAACACCTGTCGCGGCAGCGGTCTGTTGTTGTCGCGGCAGCGGCCAACAACTCTGTACTTCAAGTTTGGCAAGAATCCCTGTTGTGACTTGTCCTATCCCTAGGCCCAAGTTCTATTGATGAACATGTCTTAGATGATACCTCCCGGCGTGAATCAAAGGATGAACACCTTTTTTAGCCACTTAACCTTGTACCTATCCCTGGGCCAAGATGGTTTAACCATAAACTGGAAAACTCGTATTTACTCATTTCGTATACTTATCTCTCCCGATATTAAGTAAATGAATAACCTCATAATGCTCTCCCGAAACTCTTATGAGATGTTGAAACCAGAGTAAATAAACTTGAAGCTTTTATTAATTGAACAGAAAAATCCTAAGAAACAGTACAATCCTTACAACTACCTTACAAGATCAACCCTTAGTTCTAGGGGAAGTTTAGAACATGATGGAGAGAGAGAAACGACTAGGGTTTGGGGGAAGACGGCTAGGAGCTAGATATCACATGCCTTGTCGAATTACATTCATATATATAGGCCTTGGACTTGAGTTTTCTTAATGGCCAAGAATACTAGTTTAAATTAAAGTACAACTCTATTAAAGACTAAATCTCTGAGTAGATGTCTTTTAATTTGCTTTATCTTCTTGCTTTGACTTTTTCCTTAAACTTTGGGCAAGGCCTTTCTTTGTGCTTCTGGGCTCCGAAAGTTATGCAAGTGGTCCACAAAAATCAGGCTTTAACAGCTCTATCGATCGAACTCCACTTTGCATTTTCCATCACCATAGTCTTCAATGTCGCCTCCTCTGCCATGGCAGTTGTCACGACAGTGTTGAAGTAGGTCGTCTCCTTCAATCCTTCACTCCAGCTCTGCTGTTATCTTCTGTTCATCTGCTGCCCCGGATACTGCCACAACAAGTTCTTGCAAGAACATACCAAAATCAGTAGTATCTGTGCAATATTTTCCATTTGTGATGTGTATGTGAAATCTATCCTAAAATGCAACTAAACATGCTTGAGTGCATCAATAATATGGGTAAATGAGGGTAAAAATATATAACATTTATGCACTCAACAATAAAAATCCTCAAAAAATAAAAGGAGTTATATTTTATGATGGTCTGATCGAGAATCAACGTATTATGAAAATCTCTAGAAGAGATTAAAAGGACTCCAACATAGACATTGACATGACTCAGGTACCTGATAATAAAGAAATCTTAATAAATTATGTCATGTCTGATGATAAGTGGAACCGAAATCAAATCGATGTCGATAATACATTTGCATATAATATAGCACTAGAGATTTTGATGTGGATCATGAACTGTTAGGCTTGTAACACGATTGAATCGATCACCGAAATCCGTCAAGAGGGTTGATTTTGCTCCTTGGATAAATTGGCTAAAAACCAAAATAAAGATGGACAATTTGCACAAGAATTTTAGAGTGGTTCGACTACCCAACCGAGTCTACATCCACTACCTTAGCACACAACTAAGGATTTCCCAATTCACTAAGAATCCATCCCATTTTCAAGGCTTAGGAGGAAACCTTTACAACCCTATCTTTTATACGGTTAAGATAAAACAACTTTAGTTTTTTCTAAGGCTAAACTAGAACCTCTCCTTTTACAAGGGATTTGTTTGGTAAACTTAATACCTCACAAGGTAGGTGTTTACACAAATTTAAGCTCACAAGAGTACAAGGATTTACAATAAAGCTCACTCTCTAAGACTATTTACAAGATAAATGAAGAGATAAGAATTTGACCCAATTTCTTTTGAACATGTTGCTTGGATGTTGTCTCACTCTTTCTTCAAGTGTTCCAGCCTTCATAATATAGTTAGGAACAAGCTTGTAGTCGTTGGAGACCGTTGGGGATGATTTGGAGCCGTTGTTGCATTTATTTCCCGCAATAAATACAGTATTGGTGATGTCCGTTTCGATACACTTGAAGCTGTATCGGAATGCCCTTCTTTAGAACTAGTCGTTGCAGTCTGATGCAATATGCCATATCAAAACACTTTGGGCCGTATTGGAACGCTCGTATCAAAACGTCTAGTGATGTGTGGAAACAGCCTGCAATTCAAATAGCCATTGGGAAATAGCCGTTGGGGGTTTTAGCCGTTGGGGTGTATGCCACGTAGGCATATCGAAACACCAAAGGGTATTTTGAAACAACCCATGTTCGCATCGAAACAGGTAAGCCATGTATCGGAACAAATTCTAGTAGTTTCAAAACGTATCGATACAGATTAAGCCTGCATCAAAACGGGTACATTAAAAGCACCGGTTTGGCTACTTAAAAACGTTTCAAACATTGCCAAAACATTTTTAAACATCCTCAAACTTATTTTCAAGTTGTTTTTGACTTAGAGAGTATTTTAAATTCTTTTCAATTAAGTCTAAAACATTTTTCAATTATTATATCAAAACATATATTTCTACATGAACTATTGTCAGTTGGACAATGTAAATAAAGAAATGATTGGCCAAAATAGAAAGAGACAATTGAGGCAAAAACTAAAATCTATTTCAATTGAGAAGTATTTGTGAAATATAAATGGGTCTTTGTGAGAAAGAGAAATCAAAAAGGGAAAATCAGGAGATATAAGCTCGTTTGGTTGCACAAGGATTCTCACAAAGACATAAAATCAATTACGAGGAAACATATTCATTAGTGGTGGATGCAACTACTTTTAAATTTTGATTAGTCTAGAAATACATGAAATGACTTAATTTCTGCCTAATGGATGTTGTTACATCCTATTTGAATGAGCCTCTTGATATTAACACTTACATAAAACTTTCGGAAGGATTTATACTGCAAAAACATTTAATTCAAGTTCTCGAGAAAGTTATTCAACCAAACTAAACATATCTATTTTGGATTACACAATTTGGACGCATGTTGGATAATCGCCTCAGTGAATACTTATTAGCGAAAGGCTATAAGAATGATTAAATTTCCCTGAGCATTTTTATTAAGAGGTTTAGCTCTGGATTTATCTTTGTTGTTGTTGTGTATGTTGATGATTTGAATATCGTTAAGACTCGTGAAGAGATCTCCTTAACAATGAAATTTTGTGCATTGATCGGCATACACAAAAAAATATTTAAAGAGACTTTACATGCATAACACATATTCGTTGATCACCCTTATGGTTGCTAGGTCTCTTAATGTAAACAAATATTCATTCCGCAAATTGTGTAGATTATCTTTCAAAACTCGATGCCTCTCAAATCGTGTAAATTATTACTATGCATAAGGCAAAGTCGAAATATGTGTTTGGCTAATCATATCTTGAAGATATGTGAATTGCTTTCACAAGACAAGATGCAAGCTATCTTGTGTAGAGATAATGCAAAATTTATATCTCAATCAAAAGGTGGATACATCAAATGTGACAAAACGAAACATATTTATTCAAAGTTTCGTCCCCGTGATCTTCAAAATAATAATATTCGATGAATCATTTCAAGCAATAATTTAGCATATTTATCCATTAGTGCATACTCTACTTCAACATTTGAAGATTATATTTAAGATTGAATTATGAAGATTCAAAGATGTTTTCATGAGGGGTAAATACGCGTTGCACTTTTTTTCCCTTAACCGAGGATTTGTCCCAATGAGTTTTTCTAGTAAGATTTTTAATGAGGCAACATGATAAGCGTATCAAATATGTGTGTACTTTTTTTTCTTCACTAAGAATTTTTTCCCACCAAATTTTTATATTAGTATGGTTTTAACGATGCACATTATCTTTATGAATATTCAAAGGGGAGTGTTATGAGTAACTTTATTTATGGTGGATATTCATATATTAAATGAGACTTTAATGTATTTTATTATTAGGATTTAATATTCATTGGAATTAAGATTTTTATTTTATACCTATAAATATAAAGTTCGGAGAAATCAATTTGTACACAATCTTAAGTTGAAAATATAATTTGTCTTGTTTTTTCTTTACTTTATACACAACATAATATAGTATAATTATCTTTTAAAAATATACATATATTTATGGATTTCTTTAA
This sequence comes from Hibiscus tridactylites, assembly GCA_958450335.1. Classification (NCBI taxonomy): domain Eukaryota; kingdom Viridiplantae; phylum Streptophyta; class Magnoliopsida; order Malvales; family Malvaceae; genus Hibiscus; species Hibiscus tridactylites. The sequence continues at coordinate 76,745,717 of OY288279.1, forward strand.
CCTATTTTTCACCGATATCTAGTAATAATAGAAGCGAGAGAGACAATGGGTAAATTGAAAATTATGTTGGGGAAAGTTAGTGAAACTCAACTCATCAAATTTGTTTCAAACTCAAAGGTACTTCTTTCATATATCTCCTCTCTCTTTTTCTTTGATTTCATTCATTTATTCGTTCTTATTTAATGTCGATCATCATTTTTCACGACAATATTAGGGTTTATATCACATTTCGTAATGGCCCAGAAATTTCCACTTTAAATTTCTGATTTTTTTCCGTTTCAATTTCCATTTAATCCCCGTTTCTATTCCAGTATTTCCTATTTCGTAATATGTTTCAGTTCAATATCAGATTAGTGAGGAAGTAAGGGAAAGAAAAGAGACAAATCTATGCCACAATTGTAGGGAAAAAAGCTTGGGTTTTTTCCTGGAATGTGAAACCTGGGAAATATTTCTTGTTTTTTTTCTCTTGAGACTAGGTATGTAGCATAACTTTTATAAAGCTTGATTAGAGACGAATCTATGCCACTATTGTCCTCAGCTGTGGTTCATTGTTGAAAAGTCTTTATTAGCTTTGTAGAAATGCTTATTTATAACAACTTTTTTCCCAAGTAATACTTCTGCAATTGGAACAGTTGGAATGAAAATTGCTTTATTTTGAAGCATTTCAAGGCTTAAAACATGTCTGTTGATCCTAGTGGGCCAATGAATTATGTTGATGACGATGCTTCCACGGGCTCCGGTGATGACATTAATTTGCTAGAAGGACACAACAAGCGTCAGTCTGTGACACCCTCAAGTTCTGGCCGGAGGAAGAGAAGTCGTAAAGCTACCGGAGATGCCATAGTGGATGCCATGCTAGAAATTGCAGCCGCTTCAAAATTGAGGGCATCAGCAATTATGAAGAACGAGGACCGGTTTTCTATAAGCAAATGTATAAAAGTGTTGGATGAGATGCAAGGTGTTGATCAACAGATTTACTTTCTTGCTTTGGATTTGTTTGAGAACCCCACTGCTAGAGAAATATTTATATCTCTTAAGACTGATAAAAGGTTGCCATGGTTGCAGGGCAAGTGTAGTTCTATGTCTCGTTCATAGTTGAAATAGTTAATGACATTATTACTTTGTGTACCTTTAGACTCATTGATAGGTTTTGGCATGTATGACACCTTGAATTCATGGTTACTTGATTTGGATTAATGATCTTAAATGATTATTAGTGGTTTATTTCAATTTTTTGTTTTTGGAAAACAAAAAATTTTGCTTGGTTTTGTGATTGGTTTTCTTTTACGAGTTATTCACTGTTTGCATTGCATTACACGTCTTCATTTGATTTTATATCACAGATATGTCGACTGGCATGGATGACCTCGATTTAGAATTGGATGAGATGGAACTAGTTGCTGCGGCTGCTGGTTACTATTACTATAATAGCATAACTAGGCAAATCCGTTGTGCTTCATTACCTAGTGGAAGTGGTTTTATGAATGAGGTGCTAGAAGGACCCGATGATCTTTGCCGAGAAATGTTCCGGATGGATAAACATGTTTTTCACAAGCTATGTTACACTCTTCGACATAGAGGTATGTTACGTGATACAGCTGGTGTTATGATCGAGGAGCAGCTGGCAATTTTCTTAAATATTGTGGGTCATAATGAACGCAACAGAGTAATCCAAGAGCGATTTCAACATTCGGGTGAAACCATAAGTCGTCATTTTAATAATGTTTTGAAGGCAATCAAGTCACTTTCGCGGGAATTCTTACAACCTCCGGATATCAATACTCCTCCGGAAATACACAGTAGTAATCGATTTTTTCCATATTTCAAGGTTGATATCTGTAACCATGTTTACTGTTTCATTACACCTCTATCATTGGTTATTCACTTAACTTTTGTTCACTCAGGATTGTGTTGGTGTCATTGATGGAATGCACATCCCTGCACATGTCCCAGCAAAAGATCAGTCACGTTTCCGAGATAGCAAAGGTTTTTTATCGCAAAATGTTTTGGCAGCTTGCACATTCGATCTGCAGTTTATATTTGTTTATCCAGGTTGGGAAGGATCTGCTGCTGATTCACGGGTTTTAAGAGCAGTCCTAGATGATCCAGATCAGAATTTTCCTCCAATTTCTGAAGGTTTTACATTTGAACCTTTTCTTTCTCTGGAAACCGGGGTATGAGACGGGCTGTATTTTTTCTTTTCTTTTGGAAGTACATAAGCTGCAGGTTGAAATTAGATGAGAGTACACAGTTCCTCATTTCTAGTGAATAAATTTTAATAAAATGACAAGAATCTACATTTCTGTTCAACTCCAGGTCCATATTTTTGTTACATGATCGTAAGATAACAATTTTATCGCTCATTATTGTTTTCCTTTTATCCCAAAGTTTCTATTTATCTTGCTGGTCACTTGATTGGAAGTGAAACTTACCTTGGAATTTTGCTCTTACAGGAAAATATTATCTGGTTGATACTGGTTACTCCAATACGGCAGGATTTCTTGCACCATATCCGGGAATTCGGTATCACCTGCATGAATATAGAGGTGCTAATCAACTGCCCAGAAATGCAAAGGAGCTCTTTAATCATCGCCATTCTTCTCTTAGAAATGTCATACAGAGGTCTTTTGATGTGCTGAAAGCTCGATTTCCTATTCTCAAACTTGCCCCACAATATGCCTTCCATATTCAAAGGGATATAGTTATAGCTGCATGTGTTCTACATAATTATATCCGACGAGAGGAAAGACATGATTGGTTGTTTTCTAGCATTGAGGGGGCAGCGGTGGACGAATTGCCCGATTTCGATGAACAACCTGAGCTGCAATTTGCTTCCTCAATCCAGGAACAAATTGCTTCATCTTTACGAGAATCAATAGCAACGGTAATGTGGAACGATTTCTTACATAAATGGGATCAGTGGTGATAATTAGCTTATGGGATTTAGAAAGAATGTGCAAATATGTATATACTACTTAGTCCGTTTTCCTCTCTTCCTTTAGTTGTCCGTTTCTGAGTTTCCTTATTACTTGATGATCCAGTACTGGATCTTTCTGAAGTTCACTTGAGCAAGATGTTTGATGTAGTGCAGAAATTGGTAGTAACACTCTTCAAAAGTTAGCTGCGTGGGTACAATCGACACATTAATCGGCTTCTGCCCTCAGGCGTCGGTAAGTTTTTGTGTACTATTTAGATGGAATTTTGTAGTGATGAATTGTGGCATACAGAAGTTATCACTTAGTCTCTTCTTCTATCTTCTTTACTGGTGAATGGTGATGGATTCAGTTAGGACTGAGCAAAGAAACCGAGAAAATCTTTCTGAATCCAATGCAAATTAAACCATTATCACCCCTAGACTTAGTAGTGATAAATTATTGCTTAGACCCTTCTCTATCATTTAGGAGTGATTGAAAATTAGAGATTAATACAATGATAAAAATATCATTGTATTAAACTCTTATAGAAAAAATAATAGTTAGAGTTTGAGTCTTGTAAAACAAATTATAGCTTCACCTCTACTCTTAAAACATTAAGGAGGAAGCATGCAAAAAGAGAAGAGATGTGGGCGGTGACTTAAGGTTGAAGTGAGGAAACTCATAATCTATCCAAACAAATGTAGAAAGAAAATGCAGTCATTCATTGCTCCGAATGCTACCCTCTCAAAGCCATCGTGTTGAGCTAAGCAAATACAAAAGAAATGCCTATCTTTGATTTGTGAAAGGTCGGTACATTATGTATGCAGAAAATTCTCACAGAAAAATTTATTCACTAAACAGATATGTCGACGCGAGTGAGTCTGAATTAGCCAGGACAAAGTCTTAAGAAATTGGGAAGACAAAAAAAAAATTATAATATATGATTTTTAAATTTTAAAAATTTCTTTTTTTTTTTGTTGATAGGGGGAGTTGTTCGAGATCGATCTCAAGAGCTAATTACTAAAACAATGTCTTTTTAATAGTCTAAAAATGATTACAAGTTAATATTTGTTCATGGATATTCTTAACCCGTTGACAAAGTACACATTTTGCAGACTTTATGACTGAACTCAAGTCTCATTATTCATTTGACCACGTGTTGGGTTCCAAAAACAATGTTTATTTTTATCAATACATGAGTTATGGATAAAACTTTAGAAATCCTTTCAAGAGAAGTGACAAAGGTGAATCAACAATAGGTGATGTGTCTTAGTTTGTAAAGTACAATAGTTGAGATTTGGGTGCATATTTTGGTTGGGATTGAGTTATCAAGCGGTCCAAGCATTAACATCAAAAATTAAAATTAGACAGTCAGCCAACATTAAGTACACCTGGTCTTCCCATTCATCATTATTTTGCTTCTTACTTGCACGGTTCTATACTACCATTATCAACGTGTCACCTCCCACATAATCCATATTATGATATGTTTTAAAACGTTATGATTTTTTACAGACGAATTTAAAATGTTATTGCATGTTAATTTTTGTTTTTCTTAAGAATATATAATAATATTTAAGATCTATTAATTAGTCGAGTAGTTAAAAATATCTATGTTATTTTATTTTATGTGAATTCAAATTTTTACATTTATCTAAAATGTAAAGATTCTATATTTAATTAATATATATATATATATAATGATTAGGGTGTGCATAAAAAACTGTAACCGTTAATCAGTATAATCATATATTTTACAAGTTAATTAACCTCACCTTTAAACACTAAACAATTTTCGTTAATCGAGCCGCTAAAATGATAGGGTAAATTATGTCAGGTGCCACCAAACTATTGGGTGTGATCTATTTTTACCACCAACATTTCAATTGATCTAATTTTGTCAACAAACTTTATTTTTCGACTCGTTTATACCACCGCGTCGTTAACTCCTTAATACCATGATGACTTGGATGTTATACCAAAATGACGCCGTTTTGGTGCCGTTATTTTGATACTAAATTACCCAAAACAACGTTATTTTATTGGAGGAAAATATGAAAAACCATGCATTCAATAAGATTTGAAGCTAAAACCTTTAAATTCAAAGGCAACCTCCTAACCACTAAGCCAACTTAATATCTCTTATTTATTTCTAGCACAAATAATATATATTTTGCAGTTGAGATTAATTTAATTTATTTTATTATATAAATAATATTACTCTATATAAACAATATAAATATATTATAAAATAATATTCATATACATATAATAATATATTAATATGGGCTAAAGGGGTTGTTTTTTGCCCTCGAGTTTGACCCAAATTAACAATGTTACCTCTCGCGCCAAAACGCATTCAATTAGGTCCTCAAGTCCGCACATTGCAGCAAATTAACTCATTAACCAACGTTGACTGTTAAAGTGCTGACGTGACAGTTAACGATGATGACATGACAACCAACAATGATGACATAGCAGTCAACGATGTTGACGTGGTGGTCCATAATGTTGACGTGGCAGTGCATGTGTGATGATGATGTGGCAGAGGGGCTGGATTGATTTTTTAAACCGAATTCGATGGCGTAATTGAATTTTTTGTCGAGTTTAAGGGCATAATTTATTTTAATAGAAAGTTTAATAACTTATTTAATATTTAAGCTAAAAAATAAGAATTTAAGAAATTATTAAAATTTTGAAAATGGATAAATAACTTATTTAAATTTTAAGTTGATTTAATCGATTTATTTTATTTTTGAATAAAATTAGATAAATAATTTGATTTTTCAAGTTGAGCTTTTAGAAATAGTTGTAAATATCGTTTGAGTTCCTAATAATTTTAAAATAAGAAAAGTGAGAACTTTTACAAAAAATCAAAATATTCTTCAATTTAAAAAAAAAAACATAAACTTAATAAAAATAAATAAAATATTTAAAAAGTATTGAAAATAAAAACTAATATAATAAATTAAAATGTATTAGAGATTAAAAATGATAAAATATAAATATAAAAAATAAAAAATATTTATAAAATATTAAAAACCAAACACTTTTATTAAAAAAAATCTTTCACTTCGTTAGTCTAAGCTTTACTATTTTTTTTAACAATTTTTAGTGGAATCAACCTTGTATTAAAGTAGCAATAAAACTCAAATTTTCTTTCACTTTTCTACATCAAATTGATGCTCAAAAATATTTGATGTAAAAAATGAAGAAAATTTTTTGTTTTTTCTACTTTAATGCAAGGATGATTCTATTGAAAATATGCTCAATGGATATTAGTAGGCTTAGCACAGCTAGAAACAGTCAAAAACTTTTCCGATGGTTTAAATATTTTAAAATTTTGAGTTTTTATATTTATAAATTTTCATATTTTTAATTTTATGTTTTTTACTTATTTTTTAAATCCATTATACTATTTTATTTTTTTAATATTTTATGAGTATTTAAATATTTTTAAATTGTTAGTAAGTTATTTTTTTTAGCTTAAAGATTAAGTAAGTTATCGAACTTTCAATTAAAATAAATTATGCCCTTGAACTCGGTAAAAATTCAATTATGCCCTCAAATTCGATTTAAAAAATCAATTCAATCCCTCTACCACGTCATCATTACACATGCATTGTCATGTCATCACAGTTGACTGCCACGTCAGCACCGTTAACTGACATGTCAACACTTTAACGGTCAACGTTAGTCAATGGGCTAATTTGTTGCCATGTGCGAAATAGAGGACCTAATTGAACGCGTTTTCGCGCGAGAGGCAACGTTGCTAATTGGGTCGAACTCGGGGCAAAATAACACCTTTAACCATTAATATATATATATATATAACTAATAAATAAACTATTTATATTACAATTTTTTTTATCAATAACATTAAATATATAAATAAATAATATATATTATTATAAAAACTAAAAACTATTTTTTAAAAAATCCCAAAATTTATAAAAACCCCAAAATCCATCAAAACATTAAATTCTTACCAATAAACCCTAAATCCTAAACCTATTAGTAGTTAAAATGGATGGATTTGGGGTTTAAGCTTTAAATTTTCGAAATTTTAGATTTTTAAATTAATTTTTTAGTTTTTATAATAATATATTATTTGTTTATGAATAAAATTTTAGGGTTTAAGGTTTTGTTGGATTTTGGGTTTTTAAAAATTTCAAAGTTTTGAAAATTAGTTTTTTAGTTTTTATAATAATATATTTATCTATTTAATATTATTTATAATATAAATATAAATATATTTATATATTTTATTTTATTTATTATTTATATATTAATATATGTATACTAAAAATTTTCTAATATTATTTGTGCTAAAAATAAATTAGAGATATTAAGTTGGGTTAGTGTTTAGGAGGTTGCTTTTGATTCTAAAGGTTCTAAGTTCAAATCCCATTGATTCTATGGTCTTTATATTTTCCTCCAGCAAAGCGACGTCATTTTGTTATAGCATCTAAGTCATCACGACGTTAAGGAGTTAATGACGTGGTGGTATAAACGAGTCGAAAAATAAAGTTTAGTGCCAAAATTAGATCAATTGAAAGGTTAGTGGTAAAAATGTAAAATGATAATTAATAGTTAACTTATACATATATTTTTAAACTAAGTATAGAGTTTGAGTTTAGATTATCTCTATTTAAGTTTTTTTTTTTCATTAAAAAATATAATATTAGTGGTTAATCGTTTCTTAATAATTAAATTACGGTTAATAACCGCTATAACAGTTAATCTATCATTTAAATTAAATGATACGGTTAACTTACTATAAACACCATAATACCGATATTCTAAATTCAATACATAAAAAATAGAAAAAAAAATATTTATATTTCTGAAAAGCACAGTTTTTCAACCACAAGATTTAATAATCCAAATTAGTTTCCAAGAATAAGAATGAAGAAGAAAGCATGTGGTGGACCATCGAATTACAGAGACATAACTTAGCTTCAAATACAAAATACACATACGTTGTCAGTGTCACACCGCATGTATTCCAACTTTCATTAATTTATTATTTAGTCCCAAATAATAATAATAATAATAATAATAATAATAATAATAATAATAATAATAATAATAATATATTTTAATTGCATGGGATGGAGTAAAGAGAGATACGTAAGCGTAGCGATGGGTGCAAGGCTTCCATCATACAAACAAGTCCCACCTTCTCTACCTCTGCCTCATCCCTCCACCACTTCTTTCTGATAAAAGTTTTACAAAATACATCTTTTGCTCAAATTCTTCTACTAGTCCCCGTGCTTTTTAAATTTTGAAATTTCGATTACCATGAATTCTATGAAGTCAAATTATTAGATAAATCCGGCTCATCACGTCATTCATGGTCCATTCAATAACATCAATCTACTTAAGCGTAACTTCTAAGTAACCACCCACCCCTTAATTACATGTAGAAAATTGGTGAAGATTCACTTAAAAAAAAGAGATAATTTTTTTTATTAGATGAGACCATGAATAACATGGTGAACCAGACCCATCTAATAATTTTTCACCATCTAGAGATGTGTACATGTAAGTTAACAACTATGTAATTATCTCTTTCTTTCTTTTTCTTTTTTTAAATAAAAGTATGTACTTAATGTATAATTTGCACTCATTTTTTTATGTATTGCATTAATTATGTTATATAGAATTTTTATTTAATACACTATCAAATAGTGTCCGTACAATGATACATGTTATCAAATTTAATTGCTTACAATTATTTTTTTAAATTTTTTTTACACAAATTATGTATCGAATATAAACTCTAATTAATGTTACATTACATAATTAGGTTCAATGCATTAAACATAACTCCATAGTTGGTGCTTGTTTTATCCTACATACTACAAACATTGTGTGAATTGCTGTAAGATTTTTGGCATTTGTTCAGAAAATTCTCATTCCTTAGATGCAAAGGATGGTTGCGGAAGGCAATGATGCTTCACTTAAAAACAAAAATTATGTGTTAATCTCTGTTCCAATTAACCATCTAATCTAATAATCGATAATTCTTTTGACTTAGTCTTAATTAGGGTACGTTTGGTGAAATAGTTAAAGCCTGAAAGCAGCTTTAAACCTAGACGTTTCCCCTCCATTATTCATATGCCTTTTACAAAAAGCCAAAACGACCAATCAAACAAAAATGAAAAATCAAAATCTGGGTTTTTATTTTTATTGACAAAAATGGTGGTGTCTTGTGAGGTTATTAATTATTAACTTTAACTATTTTTCCCGGACTGGATTTGCAGTTTGGTTTTGATTTGTAGGATTGGGACATTTTATCATCATTATAGCTCCAAACAAAACCAGTTATTTTCATTAACCTAATCTGTCAACCACTCTTCAAAGTTCAAACCTGAACCATTTCACTGCTCTCATTACCTTAATGCCAGGGAAGAACGCATAACTTTATGTTAGGGAACGAATTTATAGAATTTTAGGGGTAAACTTATAAAATTTTAAGAGGACAAAAATAGATTTTCAATATAAAATGCATAGAAAATTTATGATTTTTTTAAATTATATAGAAATTTCAAAATTTTAGGGAGGCGACCGCTCCCTCCAGCCCTGCTCTAGGTATATCCCTACTTAATGCCACAACCAAAATGTTCTTGTTTTAATTTAAATCTCACTAGATCTTTTTTCCAAGTTATTTTGAATTTAAACTACTTTTGATACCTAATTCAGGGTCAAGTCAATTTAAGAATAATAAGAAAAACTGTACTATTTCACAACTACAACGAATATATAATGTTTAACAAACATTTACTATTGATTGAGTTTTAATTCGATTAGTATTATTGTTATTGTAACATATAAAAAGTGTGTTGAGTTGAATTTGGATCCAAGTATTTTTTTAGTTGTAAGAGTATGGGTTAATTGGAATTTACACTCATTTATAGAATGTATCTTATGGTTTAAGGGTATATAAATCTATACAATTTCAATGCATCATATATATATATATATCAAAACAAAAATCAATATTGTACTAACAATCAGTACGTCTAGTAGGATGATACACTAGATTCCTTAAGTAATGTGAGGACTTTGAATATTGATGTTAAGAATAGAGTAAATTGGATTGGGAGGATCGCTCATCTAATGAACCTTTACAATATTTAACCTGAATCAGTCAATCAATGAGTTAAATACCGATAATTATATCGAAATGAAGATCAATATTATAATGCGAAAAGTTTGAGAGATTACAAATTAGGAAGAAGGAAAAAAGAGGAAGCAATTAGAGAATCATTAATTGTTGGGGGGCAATGGAACTCATATAGTAAAGAAGCTTAAGATGGGTGTAATAAGTAGTTAAGGTGGAGCCCTACGATCGAAATTAGTAAAATCTACAATAAATACATTACACTATGGTACATACAAAATTTAAAAATATTTGGTGAGAAATAATAAACAAAAGTAAAATAATAGAAAAATTGAGCAACAAGTTACCCATAGCCTATATTGCCTCCTTTGCCAGTCTTGTTTGTTTGGCTTTCAGGGTCTGCCTTCTCCTCCATTGCCACACATCACAGGTTCAGTTTTCTGGGCATTTCTTCTTCTTCTTCTTCTTCATTGTTTTTGTTTGGCTTTTCAAATAAGCATATGTTGGTTTGTGGATCAGACTTTGAATGCATGCCCTTGGAAATGAGAGAAATCATGGCAAACTTACCTGGTTCAACGGAGACCCGACATCGCTTATCTGCATCAATGTGAGTTCCCTTGTTTCTTCTTACACTGCTTATATTGTTTATCAGAGATTCAGATAGGTATCCGCTGCTGCAATAGCGGCCGCTATATAACGATAGTGATACTGTTCGAAATCGTTATTGCGAAAATTAGCCGTCTATAATGATCGCAATAACATTCGTTATGTCTGTAATTGCAGTAAAACAAAACGTGACGGTAACCGCAATTTAAATCTCTGATTTTACAGGGAAAACTCTCTTTAATGTTTTAGCTGTTTATAAGCAAAGAGCCCTGACTTGAGTTTGATAATTCAGCAACACATTGGATTCTTTTGAGCAAAATCCATATTTGCTAATCTCAGTTTCTGAGGAATTGAAACTAAATCCAGGGTTTAATTTACAATTACAAATAATATTTACCCTTGTGGATATAATAAAGTTTACTGTCAACCAATCTTACTGGTTTAGAATTGTGAATCCAATGATTGACCAACCAACCACAGCTTTTAACCATGCATTTACTTTTCTCTTCATAGGACAAACCTATATCTTGGTCAAAAAAAAATCCTAAAACCATATAATATTAAATAATAATAACAATAAATTATGTTTTTAATTAATTAAGATTAGGGGAAGGCCTTATAAAAATGATTTTTGGGGGTATGAATGAATAGAAGAAGTAGAGTCTACGGTTTCCTTTAGCTTTTTGCCGACTGGTATTTCCTTTCAAGGCACTGTTACATTCATGGATACTTGCTTTATTATTTTATTTTACGAATACTTGTCAATACATCAAAGGTTTAATTCACATATAAATTATTTTTAATTATGATATATTCATTTTTATATTTTCTTATTGTTTTACAAACCTATATTATATTTAGAAGTTTGACTGAATTTGGCGTTACCTGTTAATTGGACACCAACTCACTTGTAAATTATTCAATTATCTTCATTTAAGGGTACAATACATAATATTCTAATGGAGATTGATATATCTAAGTGCAAATCATTTACTACTCAATTTAAGATTATTTGCTAAGTAAATTTTAATAAATATAATTCTTATATAAAATATTTTCTTGTGAGTGAATATGATAAAATCTAATAATAAATTAAATAATTGGATTACCTAGGGCTCAACTTAATGTATAGTCTAACAATATCATTACATCACAGTTTTATCGAGTATAAAATGATATATGTATTTTGATTTTAAATATAAATAAATGCATATACACATGTAATTATAAACTAACCAATATAAAATCTTCATTATATTTTAAATTGCATACACCGTAAATGTAATATATGTTTGAATAATTAATATTTTAAGTAAATATATTTATATTAGAAAAAGATTTGACTGTTAAAATATTTAAATTTTAAATATCAAAACTCAAGTTTTATGTAAAATTAAATTCTTCCACCAAATTTGAATTTATTCTCATTACCAACAATAAAATTATTTTAAAATTTGAAAGATAAAACTTGTATTATTTTCATAGGTCACATCTGAAAGGTCGAAAATAAAAATCCAGCAACAAAAGATATATCTACCACATATATTCGATGTGACATCGTACTTCTTTGATTTATGCTGCTGATTTTCTCCATTACATCACAAAATATTAGTATGGTGAGATCTTGTTTTATTTTCTCAATACTTTGTAAGGTATTGGGAATATTATTCTTGACTGGAAAAATGAATATATTAATTATTAAGTCTATGTTTGGTTGGAAGAATGTTTTATTATTAGATGTAATATAATATTCTAAATAAATATTTTTATATACGGTTTACAATCATTTTTCTTATACAGTAACGTTATATAATGTCAATTATTTGACAAAAATCATAAACTAACACTTAGTTGATCTAACGTTGTGAATGAAGTAATTGGGCTGAAATGATATAGATCTACTCCCGATCCCAACTATAGAACAAAACATAATATTCTCATTAATGTATATGTTAGGGTTATATCTTATGATTATTTTTTCTTGATTTGCAGTGAGGCCATATACAAAAGAAGAGTAAATAAGAACAAAGTGAAAGATGGTGATCAGAAGCCTTTCCATCTCCCATTAGTCCAAGACCGCTCCTCATGCTGCTGCAAATATCCTCTGCTCAAGCTTGTCTTCCTCCTCATTCTTTGTATCACTTTCGTTAAGCTTTTCTACCCGCCACGGCCCAATCACACTCACCCTTCATCCTCCACAACTTCTCGGTACGTCTTTCGAACACATGCATACATATACACATACATACATACATTAACATACATGCATTGATAAGGAAATGGGTACTCCCTGCATGCATGCAGAGCGAATTTCGTGAAGAGGTGGATATGGGGAGAAGCAGATTTTCGATATGTATCCGACATCGAGATCAACTGGGATGATGTAATCAAAGTTGTTCGAAAAATGGATAAAAAGAAGAATGATTACCAGGGAATTGGACTTTTGAACTTCAATGATGTTGAAATCACTCATTGGAAGCACCTAATGCCTGATGCCAACCACATGGTCCTTCGACTGGATCATGCCGAACCGAATATTACTTGGGGCTCACTCTATCCAGAATGGATCGACGAGGAGCAAGAAGAAGACGTCCCGGTTTGCCCCGACCTACCCAAGATTGAAGTTCCCGGAAAACGTCTTGATCTGATTGCTGTCAAGCTTCCGTGTAGGAACGAAGGGAATTGGTCTAGGGATGTTGCTCGGTTGCACCTGCAGCTCGCGGCAGCTAGTCTCGCGACATCGGCCAAGGGGTTCTATCCGGTTCATGTTCTTTTCGTTTCGAAGTGTTTCCCGATACCCAACATGTTCCCCTGCAAAGAACTTGTCGGACGACAAAACAATGTCTGGCTATACAAACCGGACTTGAGTGTGTTGAGGCAAAAGGTTCAGCTTCCAATTGGTTCTTGTGAACTCGGACTTCCAATTGGGGTCAAAGGTCAGTCCATTTCTAGAGATTTTAATGCCCCAAAACTTCATATTTTTCTTAATTTCAATGGGAAAATGTGAATGATACATTATGTTAAATGCAGCATCAACATATTCAGGGAATGCATCTCGAGAAGCATATGCCACAATTCTCCATTCAGCTCATGTATATGTATGTGGGGCTATAGCAGCAGCTCAAAGTATCCGCATGTCGGGCTCGACTCGAGACCTCGTGATACTCGTTGACAAGACGATCAATGTTTATTACCGGAGTGGACTCGAGGCCGCTGGATGGAAAGTCAGGACAATCCAAAGGATCAGGAATCCAAAAGCAGAGAAAGATGCTTACAACGAATATAACTACAGCAAGTTCCGGTTATGGCAGCTCACCGAGTATGACAAGATCATATTCATCGACGCCGATCTTCTAATTCTTCGCAACATCGATTTCTTATTCGGCATGCCTGAAATATCAGCAACGGGGAACAACGCCACACTTTTCAACTCGGGTGTGATGGTCATCGAGCCATCAAATTGCACCTTCCAACTCTTGATGGACCACATCGATGTGTTCGAGTCATACAACGGTGGGGATCAAGGGTACTTAAACGAGGTCTTCACGTGGTGGCACCGGATTCCGCGACACATGAACTTCCTCAAACATTTCTGGAGCGGCGACGAGGAAGACGTGAAGCAAAAGAAAACCCGTCTATTCGGCTCCGATCCGCCGATCCTTTACGTACTTCACTACCTAGGCATAAAGCCATGGTTGTGCTACAAGGACTATGATTGCAATTGGAACTCGGACATAATGCTAGAGTTTGCTAGCGATGTGGCACATGAAAGGTGGTGGAAAGTGCACGATGCGATGCCGGAGAAGTTACAGGAGTTTTGCTTGTTGAGATCGAAGCAAAAGGCGCAGTTAGAGTTCGATAGACGGGAAGCGGAGAAGGGGAATTTCAGCGACGGGCATTGGAGGATGAAGGTGAAGGACAGGCGAAGGAAGAAGTGCATTGACAATGTATGTGAATGGGAAAGCATGTTGAAACACTGGGGTGAAAGTAACTGGACTGATGATGAATTTTATGTTCCAACACCTCCAGCAATCAACACTGCTTCGCTCTTTTGATTTCTGACTATGTTTTTGTTTTTTTATATAAATGACACTGTTTTAAAACTGGATTTACACTTTTGATTTTAATTTTTATTCATAAAGTTATTTTGGGAATTTTAGGTTATGGTAATGATATAGCTAAATATATATGATACAACTCCACATGAGTTTTTTTTCTTCTTGTCGCCAGTAATTTGTATTCTCTCTTCATATCAAATCAATGAGTAATATAGAATTTTAAAAAATGAGTAATTTAGTTTTAATGCATTGTTTAAGGTTATGAAGTTATTGTTATCTGGGCTTTATAAACCCATTGATGTTAATTGAATATCATACAAGAATTTTATCCATTTCAATAAAAAAAGACTTATTTTAGTATTTCTCTGATTATTTCATTTGTTTCAATCGTCGGTATTATTTTGTACATCGCGGATTATCTACTCCGGCCATTATATAAGAATTCTTACAATTAGCAGTAAAATTAGAGAAGCTAAATTTTAAATTTACGCAAAGTAAAAGTAGGGATGCCAATTGAGTGAGGCGATTGAGAAGGGTGTTCTCTCCACATCAATTGTTATTAAAAAAATTTATACTTGAATTCAATAAGTGGTTTTAGTGGAAAAGATGATGATGTTCATTTTAGGAGACTCGAGTTCAAATTGTTTTGTTTGCAAAGTATATGTGCATTGTCAAAATGTTAAGAATGTATATGAACAAATACTACCTTGTAAAATTTGAAATCATTCATGTCCCCTGACTCATAAAACTAAAATTATCTCTGCTTTACCACCTACATGGGTCCTGAGACCCACTTAATACTCGCTATACGCACCTACGATCTGATTCATATAATATATTTACAAGTATTATAGTTAAATAAATATAAACCAATTTTTTAGAAAAAAAAAATATAAAATACTTGTCCTTTGGGCTCCCACCACATATGTGACACTATTTCAACTATCACTCAATTAAATAAGATAAAATAAGTACAAAACAAAATTACAATTTAACAAAACAATAATAAAAATAAAAAACTCAACAATCAACCTTCAATTAATATAGAATATATACTAGATAGATTTGCTATAGATGAGTTCCGTAAAGAGAGAGAATTGGAGAGAACATGAACTAAGAGATGAAGTAGAAACTTGCGAGTTGCGACGATTGATAATAATTAGTAATTTTAGGCTTTTATGTAAAAAAAAAAGTGAGATGCTGAAGGTGTTGAGCTTGTGAGTTGATAGAAATGAGATGGAATGATGAGTATTTTTTTAAATATATTTATTATGTATACTAGGTGAGTACGATGATGTGAGGCCGGTAGGGTCTACAACTCACAGTGAATTTGAATTTTGTTTTTATCTTTGCCTCACCACTAATAAAATTTGTACTCATCCCCCTGCTTAATAGAGTACGAAGTGGAGCGAATCTCTATAAAAACTGTCCTATTGGTAACCCTAGTAAAGAATTTTAACTTATTTTAAAATGTAAATGTAACATTGAATTATATTTAGACCCTAATTTCGAATTCATTTAAAATTTATCCCTCCTATTTTTATAATTAATTATACCTTAGCTTTTATTTTAATTTTTGTCTCTGTTCTTGTATTGGATTATACTCTTGCAATTTTTCGGTGTAAAATGTAGGTGTATAGTATTTGTCAATTATTAGTGCATGGAAGTTAATGTAATCTTTCAAAAAGTCACTTTTTTTGTAAGGTTTGTTAACTTGATTATTAATCTGATTCAGAATTCAGTTGAAACCTTCTAATGTTGATTTATGCTATACGGATTTCATCATGCAACGTGATTGGTTTTGTGGAGCTAATCTTGGAGGTCAAATCCCTAAATATTTTTTTTTACTTTTATTATATAGATTTTTTTAAAATAGATTACTTACATATTTATTTTCACTTTTTAAAATTTATGTTTGTCCTTTAACCTCAATTCTAACTCTGTCTGTAACCCCCTCGTCCCGGTCTGGTCGGATGACCGGTCCGAGTGGGCCACACGGGGAAAACCGAAGCGAAACCCGTTAAGGTTTCCCCTCAGTTAACGACTCTAAAAATTTCTTTTTATTTTATCTTGTCTATAGGAATAATTAAAACCTATGTGATGCACAGCAGCGGAAAATACAAACAATGTAACATACTCCGACCAACCAAAACATTAAACAACTCATTTTAGTCCTTTACAGCAGGCCGTTTCGAAACGCCCTTAGGGTGTTCCGAAACGCCTTGACTTAGTCAACAGGCCAGGGTCAACCATAAGGTGACCGTTCCGAAACAGGGTGACCCGTTCCGAAATGCCCCCTTTCTGTAGACTCGTTTTGGCTATTTTAAGGCATAAGGGTGCCCCAAAACACCACCAAAACACCCTACAACATCATAACAATTAAACTTAAGGCAACCCAACTATATTAGCATGCTTCAACAAGATTAAGACAAGTCTAACACGAAGGCAAGACCTCACAAGACATGCATTCATTCAACATCATTCAAACATAGAGACAACATCTAAGGCACATGGCTAACATTCAAAATGAGCAATTTAGGCATGAGTTACAATTCAACATGGCAACACAAACCATACAAAAGCAAGGTATCAAGGAGTCTAAACAAGCTCCTATACAACTAGCAACCATCCAACAAAACAACACATGTCCCATTGCTCAAACTATTACATGTCCAACATTAAAAACCCATACTTGAAGCACTCAAGGCTAACAACCACACTTGGAGGCCCTCCACTTGCTCGAGCAACCCGCGAACTAAGGATCTGCAATGTTGAACAAGGAGAGCGTAAGCAATGAAGCTTAGTGAGGGTAAGCTCTAAAAACAAACCTCAACATTGCAGGGTCCGAGCACGATCTAGCCAAGGCATTTCACAAACATACCAAGGATCCACAAGAGTCATGAGAATAAGATGCATGAGCAATGTACATTATAAATGCCATGATCATAAGCTTAACTCCATAATACATGTAAGCACATTCAAGCATCCCATCAAAGATCATAAACCTCAACACATTGATATACTTATCAAACAACATTGGCACCTAGCTATGACCCGAATACGCGGATAGACAAGTTGGAACTCACATCCAACAACCACATTACCTCACGGTGGGATTTCACTCATCACCGGTCTCGCGGAGGGGATTCCACTCATCCTCACGCCCCGTCGATGGGATTCCACTCATCACCGACTATATTTAAATACAATTTCCGGGCGAACCCGTACTCCTCCTTGGTGACTCAACGCCACCAAGGCCACGCGCGACTTTTGACTCATGTGTACACACAAACATCCTAATGATCGATCATTTGTATTCAAGTATACTAGTGCCAACATTTACTCATTTCACATTACCCATTTCAATCAATTCTGTGCTTAGCACGTACTCACCAATAACCATCATTATGCATGTCTCAAGCACCACAAGTCATATTTCATCTCACATGTATAATACAATATACATAAGCATTCATATCACATTTCATACGAGACATACACAACCACATAAATGAGTTCATCCAAAGGCTCTAGATCAAGCTTAGGATTAGGCTACCACCCTAATCCTAACTCTAGGTGGGTCTACCAAGCCCAACCTAGTCCATATACTCGAACCAACCATTTTAAAACCATTTAAAACAATTAACCACTCACCTAACTTCCACGCTCAAAGACCAAGCGAGCAACCACCTTCAATTCCCCGGATTCACTTCCGATGCTTCACCGATGCCCAAACTCGATTCTAATCAATCCCAATCCCAAACAAAACATCCACAATCAAAAGCTCATCATCGAAACTAACCCGGAATAACATTTTCAAGCATTCAACACCCAAACAAGTCCAAAAACAGAATTTTCGAGCAACCCACAAAACCCACTGAAATCTTCCATTTCTAGCATCCAATCAATCATCAAATACCCCCAAAGAGACCCTCATATATCATACTAACACCAGCCCCCAAAATCCAACATTAAACAACCCCAAAAACCACTTCAAAACCCTCCAAAAACCCCTTGAAACCCAATTCCGAAAATTTCCCAAAATCATTTGAAATTCACATATGATATACTATTTGGCTTCTATATACCATAACTAAGTATATTAAATCAAAAATACTTCACTTAACTACATAAAGTTTCTATTTTTAATCCAAACCTTCAAAAATGACATTTTCTAAAACTTTCATGGAAATGAAAATAAAGAGTACTTTTATGGAGGGGAAGATGAGGGGAAGTCAAAAATGTTATTACCTTTAAATTTGGAGTTGAAATGGAGAAGCTTTTGAATGAAATAGTAGATTGGGGGAGGGAGTCTTGTTTTGTCGTTGAAATGGGAGGGTGGAGAGAGGTAGAAGATGAGCTAAAAATCTTTCTTTATGTTTGTTTAAAATTGGGGGGTTAAAGACCACTTTGCCCTTAATGAATTGGGCTATTCACATAGAAGGGAAATCCATGGCTAAATATGGTTAAATCTTAAAACATGGTCAACCCAAATTAATTAATCTGAAAACAAAACCCGAAATATTATTTAAATTATAAAACCGAGCCCAAAAATATTAAAATATTATTTTTCACCTAACCCCTAAACCCGAGTGTTACAACTCTCCCCCAGTTAAGGAAATTTCGTCCCCGAAATTACCTGACGGAAACAAATACGGAAACTGCTCAACCATATCCGATTTCCTCTCCCACGTGGCCTCTTCCACACCTCTATGTCCCCACAACACCTTGACCAACTCTATGGTCTTGCCACACAACACCTTGCTATCAGAAGCAAGTATTTCAACAGGCTCTTCATTATAGGACAAATCCGGATTTAACTCTATTTCCTCAACGGGCATCACATGAGAAGGATCCGATCTATATCTCCTAAGCATAGACACATGAAAGACATCATGGATCTTTTCTAACTCAGAAGGTAACCTCAAACGATAAGCTACAGGCCCAATCCGCTCAACAATCTCATACGGACCAATGAACCTCGGACTCAACTTGCCCTTCTGGCCAAATCTCATTACCTTCTTCCACGGAGATACTTTCAGAAACACTTTCTCACCCACTGAGTACTCAATCTCTTTCCTCTTCAAATCTGCATAAGAATTCTAACGATCGGAAGCTGCCTTCAAACGGTCACAAATCAACTTTACTTTGTCGGTAGTCCCCTTAAGCAAGTCTGGCATAGGTAACAATCTCTGACCTGTCTCAGCCCAACAAATCGGAGTCCTACATCGTCTCCCATAGAAAGCCTCATAAGGTGCCATCTGAATACTAGACTGATAATTGTTGTTGTAAGCAAACTCAACCAACGGTAAGTGCTTCTCCCAAGAACCCTGAAAATCAATCACACAACAACGAAGCATATCCACTAGAATCTGTATCACTCACTCTGACTGGCCATTGGACTGAGGATGATAAGACGTGCTAAAATGCAAACGGCTACCTAGAGCACTATGCAAGCAACCCTAGAACCTCGAAGTAAATCTAGGATCCCTATCTGAAACAATAGACTTCGGAACTCCATGAAGTCTCACAATCTCACGGATGTACAAGTTTGCCAACTTGTCTAAGGAGTCCGTAGTGTTCACTGCTAGGAAGTGAGCACACTTAGTGAACCTATCAACAATCACCCAAACTGAGTTCTTCTTCGAAGGAGACAAAGGCAATCCCGACACAAAATCCATGGTGATCCTCTCCCATTTCCATTCCGGAATCTTCAAAGGCTGTAGCAAACCTGAAGGAACCTGATGTTCTGCCTTCACTCTCTGACAAACCATACAACGACTCACATACTCGGCTACATCTCTCTTCAAACCAACCCAGAAGTAATCATTCTTCAAATCTCGATACATTTTGGTACTACCCGGATGCATAGAAAAGGGACTCGAATGTGCTTCACTCAGAATCTGACGTCTCAACTCAACATCTTCTGGTACAACAATTCTATCTCTAAAGCACAACAAGCTCTCACCACTGAAACTATACTTAGTCGGTCTCCCTTCGGCTATGTCCTGAACATGAGGAACTAAACTCGCATCTTGCAACTGCTTCTCTCTAATCAACTGAATCAAAGAAGGCTTCACTTGCAGCTCGGTGATCAAACCACCATCATCGGACACACTCAATCTAGCAAACATAGCTCTCAACTCAACGGCCACTTTTCTACTCAAAGCATCGGCTACTACATTTGCTTTACCCGGATGGTATTCAATGGTCAAATCATAATCTTTTAACAACTCTAGCCATCTTCTCTGTCTCAAGTTCAACTCTTTCTGTGTCATCAGATACTTCAAGCTCTTGTGATCGGTGTAAATAATGCACTTCTCACCATACAAGTAATGACGCCAAATCTTCAATGCAAACACAACTGCGGCTAGCTCTATATCATGAGTAGGATAGTTCTTCTCATGAATCTTCAACTGTCTAGAAGCATAAGCAACCACTCTCCTATCTTGCATCAAAACACATCCTAGGCTTACGTAGGAAGCATCACTGTAAATCACAAACTCCTTACCTGAAACAAGTTGCACTAACACTTAAGCATTTGTCAGAGCTTCTTTCAATGTCTCAAAAGCCTTCTGTCTTGCATCTGACCATTCAAATTTGACTTCTTTTTGCAACAATTTAGTCAAAGGAGCAGCTACTCTAGAGAAGCCATCAACAAATCTCCTATAGTAACCGTCTAATCCTAGGAAACTCCTAATCTCGGTCACGGACTTAGATTGTTTCCACTCAACAATAGCCTCAATCTTCGATGGATCAACTCGGATGCCTTCGGCCGAAACAACATGGCCAAGAAATACAACCTCTCGAATCCAGAACTCACATTTGCTAAGCTTCGCATACAACTGATTGCTCAACAACCTCTATAAAACAAATCTCAAGTGCTCATCATGCTCCTCTTCTGTCTTCGAGTACACAAGTATGTTATCAATGAAGACAACTACAAACCGGTCTAGATAGTCTCTAAAAATTCTGTTCATCATGTCCATGAATGCTGCTGGTGCATTCGTGAGCCCAAATGGCATCACAAGAAACTCATAGTGACCATATCTAGTCCTAAAAGCTGTCTTCGGAACATCACACTCTTTCACCTTCAACTGATAGTACCCGGATCTCAGATCTATCTTCGAGAACACTGAAGCACCTCTCAACTGATCAAACAAATCATCTATACGAGGCAACGGATACTTGTTCTTCACAGTCAACTGATTCAACTGTCTATAGTCAATACACATGCGCATGCTACCATCCTTCTTTTTCACAAACAACACTGGAGCACCCCACGGAGAACTACTAGGTCTAATGAAACCACGGTCTAATAACTCTTGCAACTGACTCTTCAATTCTTTCAACTCTTTCGAAGCCATACGATACGGAGCTATCGAAACTGGATTAGATCCTGAAACTGTCTCAATCACAAACTCAACATCTCTGTCAGGAGGCAAGCCCGGCAACTCTTCAGGAAATACATCCGAAAAGTCACACGCTGTTCTGATATCTTTCGGTCTAGCTTCACTCATATCCGGATTCATAACATAAGCTAAATAAGCCCCACATCCAGAGTCCATCAACCTATGAGCCTCTAAAGCTGACACCACATTAGACAAGAACTTAATGTTCTCGCCTACTACTACTACCTCGTAGTCATCAGAAAGCTTTAAAAAAATCCTCTTCGTCTCAAAATCCACACTAGCCCGATGCTCAACCAACCAGTCCATACCCAGAATAATATCAAAACCATAGAAAGGAAGTTCCATCATATCAACTGAGAACACATGGCCCTGAATCTTCAGTGGACACCTCATATACATACGTCTAACCACAACTGTCTCACCAAAAGAACTAGTAACATGCATACCTACATCTAAGATCTCAACAGGGATATCTAACTTCTGTGCATGCTCACTCAAAATGTAGGAATGCGTAGAACCCGAATCAATCAAAGAAAGCAAACACATAGACTGTAACTCGAAATTACCTGCTATCACATCGGTGTCGTTCCCGGCCTCTCTCTGAGCATAAACTCTCGCTGGTCCTCCCGCCTCCGGCTGCACAGCCACAACATGAGCAAGATTCCTCTGAGCATCTACCCTAGGTGCATCAGCCCTAGGCTGGAAGTAGCCACGACCGCGCCCACAGCCTCTCTGAAAATCATTCGCTCTCGCAGGAGCCTGAGCAATGTTCGGTGCCTGAGCCGCCTGGTGCGGACAATCCCTCCTAAAGTGGTCCCTCGAACCACAGTTCCAACAAGCATGAAAGTTACCCCAACACTCACCAGCGTGCTGTCTCCCACATCGGGTACACTCGGGCAAACGCCCTCCTCCTCTATGGACCTGATGGCCCCTACCATGGTGGCCACCTCCACGTCTATGGTCAAACTGATGTCCGCCACCTCTGTGCCTCTTAGCATCTCTACCATCAAAGTGGTTATGCCTCTTGCCAGAACTAGAACCACCAGATCGTTTGGCCAAACCCAAACTATGCTCCAAATCTTTGGCCCTCGCGACCAATACATCAAAGTCTGAGTAGTCAGAAGCTAGCGTATACCTCTTAACCTCTTCATTCAATTCGTAGCGGAATCGGTTACAGCGTTCTACTTCAGTAGGAACCAACTATGGGGCATACTGACTCAAGCGAACAAAGCGAATCTCATAATCAGTCACAGAAGCCTCTCCCTGAGTAAGAGCCATGAACTCTCGCTTCTTCTCGTCTAAGTACCTCGGTCCCAAGTACCTCTTCCGGAAAGCAGACTCAAAGAATTCACAATCAATCTCTGTCTCTGGAACCCCGGTAGTAATGGTGACCCACCAGGTGTAGGCATCACCCTGAAGCAACGAGATCACACACCCCAACCTACGTGCGCCCGCACAACCCATCTGAGCCAAGATACGAACCGTCTTCTCCAACCATAACTCCGACCTCTCCGGAGTAGATCCTCTAAACTCCTCGGCCCCCAAGCTACGGAGCCTCTCCAAAGGTAGACTGGCATTGTCACACCTAGGCTGAGCTGCAGCCTGAGCTCCCGCAACTGCGGCCTGGAATGCTCCCGCTATCGCTTGCACTAGCGGAGTCATGTCAATTCTAGCTGGACCTTGGCCACCTTGAGGTCCATCTCCTCCGGCTCCATTCTCGCCCCCAACTCCAGGTGGAAGAGGTGGTGGTGGTGGAGGTGGTGGAGGAGCGCCAACTCCCGCGGCCACCGGCCCTTCAAGGTGAGCCTCCGCACTAACTGCCGGCTCAACAGGAGCCGCAACCTGTGGTTCCTAACGAACCACTCTCGGTCTACCTCTCGGTCTAGACATCGCTCTCACAGATATCAACTACAACCACAACAACAAAACATACAAGCTGGGTTAGCAAGACAAGGCTTCCAAGTGTTCAAGTACGTTTCCTCACTTAAAAATCATTTTTTTCCAATGTAATATTAGCAATGGGACTCACAGACACATACTTTCGAATAAACAGTAAATCATACTTGTCAAACAAGCAACCATTCCTTCAAGGCAAGCAAACATCGAGCATATCAATCAAAACTTGAACTTACCTCACTTACCTGCCCAAGGTCTCGGTAACCTTAGGCTCTGATACCAACAAGTGTAACCCCCTCGTCCCGGTCTGGTCGGATGACCGGTCCGAGTGGGCCACACGGGGAAAACCGAAGCGAAACCCGTTAAGGTTTCCCCTCGGTTAACGACCCTAAAAATTTCTTTTTATTTTATCTTGTCTATAGGCATAATTAAAACCTATGTGATGCGCAGCAGCGGAAAATACAAACAATGTAACATACTCCGACCAACCAAAACCTTAAACATCTCATTTTAGTCCTTTACAGCAGGCCGTTTCGAAACGCCTTGACTTAGTCAACAGGCCAGGGTCAACCATAAGGTGACCGTTCCGAAACAGGGGTGATCCGTATCGAAACGACCGTGACGGTCAATTTCTCGTGGTCAACGAGATTTGACCGTTTCGAAACATCAAAGGCCCATTTCGGAACGCCTTTATCTCGTCAATTTCTCAAAATTCTAGTAGCAAAAATGTTCTGAAACGACCCCCATCCGTTTCGAAACGGCAGGCTATTTGCAAAGGAACCGTATCGGAACAGGGTGACCCGCTCCGAAATGCCCCCTGTCTGCAGACTCGTTTTGGCTGTTTTAAGGCATAAGGGTGCCCCAAAACACCCTACAACATCATAACAATTAAACTTAAGGCAACCCAACTATATTAGCATGCTTCAACAAGATTAAGACAAGTCTAACACTAAGGCAAGACCTCACAAGACATGCATTCATTCAACATCATTCAAACATAGAGACAACATCTAAGGCACATGGCTAACATTCAAAATGAGCAATTTAGGCATGAGTTACAATTCAACATGACAACACAAACCATACAAAAGCAAGGTATCAAGGAGTCTAAACAAGCTCCTATACAACTAGCAACCATCCAACAAAACAACATATGTCCCATTGCTCAAACTATTACATGTCCAACATTAAAAACCCATACTTGAAGCACTCAAGGCTAACAACCACACTTGGAGGCCCTCCACTTGCTCGAGCAACCCGCGAACTAAGGATCTGCAATCACTACAAGAAAATGCATTTGTAGTGACATTGAAAATAGTCACAAAAAGTGTTAAATTTAGTCACTAAAATTTACAGTGACTATTTTTCTGAGTCGTCGCCTATCGTCACTAATAACTCCGTCACTATTATATTAGTAACAACTTTCATGTATTTCGTCACAATAGTTATGTTTTTTATGACCACACTATTTGACACAAATGATTATTAATAGTGACTAAAATTTAGACACTAATGTTATTCTTACTAGTGACAAACATTCTATCACATATACATATTTAAATAGTGTCTAAAATATGTCGTCACTGTCAATAATTAAAAATTAATTATATTTTTAGTTGTAACTATTTTATTTAGGGTTTAAACTAATCACTAATTGTCCCTGAAATTTAATAGAGCTTTTGCATTTTAGTCTGCAAACTTTTAAGTTTTCATTAGATCACTAAAATTTAATTATAGATGATGTAGCATATTCAAATATCAATTTTTAGTAAATAAATGGCTTGCATGGCTTCAAGAAAGATCGAACCTGGAACCTTTAGGGCGAGAGTGCAATACTTATCCACTAGGCTAGGCAAGAAATTTTATACTATTTTGAAAGAAAAATAATATTTAGGTTTAATTGTAATTGAAATTAATTTTATTTATTTTAAAAATATTTATTAATTATAACACATTATTATAATAATAATTTACCTAATTTTTCTATGGTTTCTTATACGAAGTACGTATGTTGAAGAAACCATTTAGATTTTTTTCTGTAGAAAAAACTAATCAAAATGGAATATATCTGTTAAAATTTTCAAATTTTTTTATCATATATTATGCTAAAATCACATAGTAGTCTTTGTACTCTAATTTGGTCACTTTAAATTTCTATACTTTTAAATTTTAAATTTTTTATCCTGACATGAATGGTCGTATTTAAATATGTTAAGTAAAATTTCTTTTTAGCTAATTTGTTATACATAAGTCGCTTATTTAATTTTTTTCTTTAATTTGATATTTTTAGTCCTTGTAATTTAGTCATATTGCCGGTGTTTCATTAGGATTAGGATTAAAATTTTAAAATTTGAAAAATATAGGGACTAAAGTTGATCAAAAATAGATTGACTAAAACAACAATTTACACATAGTATAGACTATAGAAATATTTTACCTTTTAACAAACTAGTTTATGATAACTTTAATTTTTATAATTATAAAAATAAATTTATCATTGTGACAATGTCTAATTTATCATTACTTTTATTTTTTTATTTGTGACAAAATTTATCACAACAAAAAGTGAAACTTTAAGTGACAAGTAATTTCATTGTAACAACAAATATCAAATAATAGTGACCACTTCACATATCGTCACTATCATGTGTCAAAGTTTTAGTGGCAATGAACTTTGTGTCACAATTGTATACTTATAGTGAGAATTCATTTTTGAAAAATGCAATCGTCACAATTACTACTGTTACAGTGACCAAATAAAAATATGTCACAATTACTTATACTAATTGTGTCGCACAAAAAAATTATCACAAAAAGTTAATATTTGTGACAAAATTATTCCCAGTCACTATCAATTTGTCACTAAAAACTTATATTCTTGTAGTGAATGTTGAACAAGGAGAGCGTAAGCAATGATGCTTAGTGAGGGTAAGCTCTAAAAACAAACCTCAACATTGCAGGGTCCGAGCATGATCTAGCCAAGGCATTTCACAAACATACCAAGGATCCACAAGAGTCATGAGAATAAGATGCATGAGCAATGTACATTATAAATGTCATGATCATAAGCTTAACTCCATAATACATGTAAGCACATTCAAGCATCCCATCAAAGATCATAAACCTCAACACATTGATATACTTATCAAACAACATTGACACCTAGCTATGACCCGAATACGCGGATAGACATGTTAGAACTCACATCCAACAACCACATTACCTCACGGTGGGATTTCACTCATCACCGGTCTCGCGGAGGGGATTCCACTCATCCTCACGCCCCGTCGATGGGATTCCACTCATCACCGACTATATTTAAATACAATTTCCGGGCGAACCCGTACTCCTCCTTGGTGACTCAACGCTACCAAGGCCACGCGCGACTTTTGACTCATGTGTACACACTAACATCCTAATGATCGATCATTTATATTCAAGTATACTAGTGCCAACATTTACCCATTTCACATTACCCATTTCAATCAATTCCGTGCTTAGCACGTACTCACCAATAACCATCATTATGCATGTCTCAAGCACCACAAGTCATATTTCATCTCACATGTATAATACAATATACATAAGCATTCATATCACATTTCATACGAGACATACACAACCACATAAATGAGTTCATCCAAAGGCTCTAGATCAAGCTTAGGATTAGGCTACCACCCTAATCCTAACTCTAGGTGGGTCTACCAAGCCCAACCTAGTCCATATACTCGAACCAACAATTTTAAAACCATTTAAAACAATTAACCACTCACCTAACTTCCACGCTCAAAGACCAAGCGAGCAGCCACCTTCAATTCCCCGGATTCACTTCCGATGCTTCACCGATGCCCAAACTCGATTCTAATCAATCCCAAACACAAAAAAAACATCCACAATCAAAAGCTCATCATCGAAACTAACCCGGAATAACATTTTCAAGCATTCAACACCCAAACAAGTCCAAAAACAGAATTTTCGAGCAACCCACAAAACCCACTGAAATCTTCCATTTCTAGCATCCAATCAATCATCAAATACCCCCAAAGAGACCCTCATATATCATACTAACACCAGCCCCCAAAATCCAACATTAAACAACCCCAAAAACCACTTCAAAACCCTCCAAAACCCCCCCCTTGAAACCCAATTTCGAAAATTTCCCAAAATCACTTGAAATTCACATATGATATACTATTTGGGTTCTATATACCATAACTAAGTATATTAAATCAAAATACTTCACTTAACTACATAAAATTTCTATTTTTAATCCAAACCTTCAAAAATGACATTTTCTAAAACTTTCATGGAAATGAAAATAAAGAGTACTTTTATGGAGGGGAAGATGAGGGGAAGTCAAAAATGCTATTACCTTTAAATTTGGAGTTGAAATGGAGAAGCTTTTGAATGAAATAGTAGATTGGGGGAGGGAGTCTTGTTTTGTCGTTGAAATGGGAGGGTGGAGAGAGGTAGAAGATGAGCTAAAAATCTTTCTTTATGTTTGTTTAAAATTGGGGGGTTAAAGACCACTTTGCCCTTAATGAATTGGGCTATTCACATGGAAGGGAAATTCATGGCTAAAGGTGGTTAAATCTTAAAACATGGTCAACCCAAATTAATTAATCTGAAAACAAAACCTGAAATATTATTTAAATTATAAAATCGTGCCCAAAAATATTAAAATATTATTTTTCACCTAACCCCTAAACCCGGGTGTTACACTGTCCGTGGAGGATTATGACAGATTTTGATGGTTCAAGGTAATTTAAAACTACCATGGAGTTGCTCATCCTCTTGTGTCCTGGTGGCAAAGGTAAATGTTTATCATCTCTTGGGACCCGGGTTCGAGCACCAGTTATGCCATGTTGTGTGTGCCGTCTTTGAAAAGACTAAGAAAGTTGAACAGATGCTACACTTGCATCGCACCTTTGCATCTTTATTTTTTGTCAAATTGATTTTTAGTTAAATTTGTCATTCAATCTTATAAAAATAGTAAAATTATTTTTTAACAGAAATACTCATATCTGAATACAAGTCAGAAATTAACGCGAACAACAGCACTTGAAGAAAAACACTACATCTATGATACATCCATAATAATAAAACATAATATTCGATCCTACGAAACCAAAAAAAAGAAAGAGAAATACTAAATCCATGCCTACAACATGGTAACACTTTTTGTATGCACATAAAAAACTATACTATTTGGTTCATATCATGCTCATGAAGAGCTGTTCAACAAATGTGCCGATGCCTTGTCGATATCATTACCAAACAGGAGCAAGGAAAAAGATTAATCCATGCATTGTCGATAACATGCACTAAACTCTAACCTCAAACTTTAAATCTTAACCTTAAACTCAAGTTTTTAGTGTGAGGCATAGAAAGGGGCATCGAAAAGGGGAAAAAAATTTCCGAGAACTACGACTCACCCCCATAACACCTTTGTGTATTAAGTCAAGGAATGCAGTTGCCCCACTCCAAGTTGTTCAACCAACTCTTCTTCACTTACAACATCATTCAGCATTTGTTTCACTTAAGCTTTTGATTAATCTTACATTTAAGACTTCACAACAAATGCTTTTCAAATTCAAATTTTATCGTTTTTAATTCATTTAAATGATTCGAATGATGACAACCGAGTTTTAGTTTAGTTGACACAATACTCTATTCCTTTGTTAGATTATCAGTTTATATATGTCCTGTTAGTAATAACGTCTCGTTCTGCGGTACTTTTACCATGGTGTAAGAATGACCCAAGGGAGAAGGGTAATGCAAAATCTGTCATTCGTGTGATGCAGGGTATAATACTGCAATATCCTGAAAAACTGCTACTTTTTCTTATAAAGATTTTGTAACACATAAACATGATGATTCTACAACATTATATTCCTTATTACTTTATCATAACAGTGAAGAAGAATATCTGTAATATTAATGGGGGAAAAAGAAGATCAAGATGATGTTGGGATCCACTGATCTCCTTGAATGAAATTCTCAACAGAGTAAGTGTATACATGCTGTGCTGGAACTTGTGAACTCCATGGGACTCTCGCAGACACATTTGAACCCGGTCCCGAATTCTGATATTCTCCGTAGAAAAGTGTGTTCAATGCAAAGTCACCGGTCCATGGCATCCATCCGTCCGGAGAAATAAGAGGTCCCATGACACAGTTTATGTAAACAGTCCTTGAAAATTCCTTCCACGGCCTTCCCAGAAAGTTCTTGTGCACCTTAGGGTTGCTAAAGTAGTATTTCATGTATTCATCCGTGCCGTTGAGCACACAGTTTTGGAAAATGAGACCAGTTGATTGTGCAGGATCTGTTCTGCCATGAGCTGTGATGGCATTGGTTTCTCCTTTTCCGGGATTTAACTGCCGGGGAACAATCAGAATGTCACATTCTTGGAATAATGCAGCAGAGTTTCCGAAGATGAAGTCTACGTTCCCCTGAATCCGGCACTTCTTGTAGAATTGGCGGAGTGAGTGAGCATAGAGAGTATCTTGATTTCCTAGGAATTCACAGTTCTCAATGACGGAAAGATCACTATCCGATAGGAAGGCTACTGCTTGGTGGGCATCAGGGCCTGCCGTATTAGCAAACGTGAGGCCGCTGGCCATAAATCCATCCCCAGCAACTCCTGCAACAGGCCAATGAAACATGTTAGGACCATGATAAACTGAAGATGCATGAATTCAACAGATCTTGCCCTGTTAACAACAAAGAACTTAACAATTCCAAGATGAAGTAGATCATGTCAACAAAAGGGACCTAAACCATGTGGTTGGTTTGCTTGAAAGGTCAAGGTGAAAGCAATCTTAATCACCCTCAATTTCGACCGAAATCAACGAAAGCTGCCTACTCCTAATCTTTTGAAAAGTAACACCAGATACAGATGAACTAACTAACTAATCAGCCAAACCTAATGGAAGAAAATCATGCACACCTGCATGTGTATTGTTCTTTTTTTCCTTTCTTGGAAGGCTGCATGTGGATTACTTTTATTTCTAAATCAAATGTGATTAAGTTTTAACTTGTGAAATGGTGGAGAATTTTCACATACAAATGAAGTGTTCAGACTGTTTTTCCAAATTCAAAGTCACGCATTCAACAATTTTCAAAGTCTACATTTAGACTTTTCCAAGTGAAACAAGAATAGTATACCACTGAAATATGAAGTCATCTATTGAGTCTAACGATCCCAGTCCACCATTAAAACAAATCGCATGTAAAATCCAAAGTTTAATTCCATGGATCCATGTAATTATTTATAAAATATAATATCCAACAAGTCTGGATTTTGAAACACTAACAATTTTTTTTCTATAGTGAAGAAACCTAAAGAGTGCTTAAACAAAAAAAAATGGTTTAGTACATGTCTACATTAGGGTTCGTGCTGGGACGAAACCAGGATCTGAGATTGGAAGTAAATTATAAATGTTTGAAAGTGGGGGCAAATTTATAATAAACTAACTTAAAAAAAATTAAATAGGGGACAAATGTGAAAAAAAATTCCCCCACCCTTAATAGCCCTGGGTTCATGTTTAGAATCTAAATAGGAAGACAAAGGTGATAAACTAATTTATCGCTAAACCCATTAATCCTCAAATTAAAATACTTACATATCTATCAAAAAGTTTTTTAAAAATGCATATTCAATTCAATTTTAAAAATTAAGAAAAATTGTGCACATATCCAAACTCAGTCAATAAGGATAGAGGATAATTTATAACAGTATTAGGAAAAATATTAATTAGCAAATCTAATGAATTAAATACGGATTTATTTCAAAAAAAAAAATAACTGGTTAACCAAATTATGATATTACAGATGTAATAATAAATTAAAACTTTATGAAATGTTTAATGTTAAATTGGATTTGTCCTAACTAACACATTTATCATGAAGTAACGTTATTTTTCGATTTGAACGATACTAAATAAATATTAATTGGTGTCGGCAAAGTTAAAAGTTAGAATGGAAAGAAACTCACCGACGGTAGCAGAATTATAGGTGGTCATTCCGGTCTGCCCCACATTCAGAGAACCTGTAATAACGGTTTTACCCATCCCCTCCCCCAGAAAAACCACGTTTCTCTTCCACAACGGTACCCTCACCGTTTCCTCGTACACCCCTTCCTTTATCAGTATCACGAACCGCCGGGTCGGCTCTGCATTATCCGGCGCCGCGTTCACCGCCTCCTGCACCGTCTTGTAACACCCCCCGCTCCCGTCTTTACAGACCGTCGCGTCCGGTTTCAACCCGGTTGGCACTCCCCCGCTTGAAACCAGTGCCGTCCCGCCCGGCACTTTCTCGTAGAACCCGTCCCGTTCCGTTTTGGGTGGGGCCCACGACTTCAAATCGTCCCCGAAATTATCGTAAGCGACCATCATGCTCAAGGCGTTGCTGGTGTGCTGCGTCAGGGAGTCCAGAAACGCCATCGTTTCGTTCACCGACTGGGTGTCGTTGGCGTACTTGAGCGCGCTCCAGCAGTCGTACTGGAAGCAAAGCGCCGCGCTCATCCAGGCACGCGCGTCCTTGATCTTGCCCTGCGTCAAACCGTCGACGGTGGAGTTGATGCGGTAATCCGAGTTGTAGAGGATCTCGAGGCAGATGGTGGCGGCTTTGGTGCGGTTGAGGTTGCCCTTGGAGGAGTCGAGGATGGATTTGACCATGGATTGTCCGGTTTTGAGGTTCTGGGAAGACACAGAAATGGCGGATTGGATGATCTGGAGGGAAGTTGGGGTGGGAGGGAGAGAAGAGGAGTGCGTTAGAGCGGTCTCACATGGTTGTGGGAAGCGAGTGGATTGGCAAGCAAGGCGGATTTGGGAGGCGTTTTGCGGCGGGTCTTGCTGGAGGTGGTGGCGATGGGAGGAGGAGAGGGTGAAGAAAAGGGTTAGAGTGAGAATGGAAAGGAGAAGAAGCACAGACATTGAGATTAACAGGAGGCGAACAGTGGGTTTTCGAAGAAGGTTTTGATTCTGGGAAGGTTTATGGTCGGTTATGTGTGATTGTTGGGAAGATGAAGACATGGTTCATGTGGTTGATATTTATACTATTTCCATGTGATAGGGGAGGTGAGTTTGGATTCTGGGGATGGAAAGAAAATTCACGAGAATAGTCAGAGTGGGAGTCACGGGGGTTTGTTTTGGTTTTTGGAATTTTCCCAGACAGAACAACATGGAAATGGAAAATCTGCCCATTTTAGAATTCTTTCATCCGAGTACATTTGGGGGAAATCATGGATTCTAAAATATGGCAGCTCTTGTGAATAAAATAATAAGAACAACGAACAATAATAAAATAACAAAAGGATGAGAGAAAAAATGAGATTAATATTATTCTCAAATATAGACTTGTGTACAATATCTTTAGTAAATCATTTATTTATAGGCATAAGAAGTACATAATACATTAAACTCTAATTAATGTAGATAATATTCCTAATGATAAAGTAAGTCAAATCTCATTAATAAAGTTCTTATCACGATAGACATCCACATAAATAAATATTCATAACACTCCCCCTTGGATGTCTATGAAGATAATGTGTCTCGTTAAAACTTTACTAAGATAAAAACTCAATGGGAAAAAAATTTAGTGAAGGAAAAAGAGTACACACATTTTTGATACTCATAACATGTTGCCTCATTAAAAATCTTACCAGGAAAACTCATTGGGACAAAATCTCGGTTAAGGGAAAAAGAGTGCAACGCGTATTTACTCCCCCTCATGAAAACATCACATAAGATATTTGAATCTTCTTAATTCAATCTTAAATACTATTTTCCTAAAGACCGTGAGGGATGAAACTTTGGAGTAATATGTTCCATGTTGTATCCACATTTCGATTGAGATATATATCTTGCATTATCTCTACACAAGATAGATTTCTAACGTATCATGTGAAAAAATAAATCACATATCTTCTGGATATGTTGGGTCAATGGTCTTAGCCAAACATTTTGGGTTGCCTCGTGCACAAACAATTATTTCTACAAGATTTGAGGAGGTATCGACAAATGTTTGAAGATCTAAAGGTAATGATCTTTGTATATCCATGAATATTTCTTTGATCAACTAATATATGATGCTTCAAGACCAAGAAAAGATATAATTATCTTTATTCACACCCAACAATCTTACAATCGATATGTTTTATCCATATTGAATCTTCTTTAAGATTCTTTCAACTTATGTCCATTCATAGACAAAAACACATATTTAAGTGCTCGATCTTTAGGTCGAGACAAAACCACATCTCAAGATTCTTTTTCTCAAATACTTTCATTAAATACTTTGAAAACACTTCATGAGTTTACAATTTAAAGCTTTTCAGGAGTGCTAATGATGTATTGAATCTCGATCCAAATTCCTTTATAAAATACATAAGGAAATATAATCATTCTTATAGTATTTCCTCAATTAGTACCCACTAAGGGGATTATACCAAATGCACCAAAATATGAATATTCAAGAGGACATATCTAAATAAATTTCTTCAGAAATTTCTAAATCCGTCACGGATAACTTTCCTTTTATAGGTATTAAAATTTACGGGGCTCGATTCCCTCAACCGTTCTTGCTCACCAAGTGTGGAGAAGTGAGATATTTGGGTGTTTTTGTGGGAATGGAAAGACTGACAATTTACGCAAGGATTTATAATGGTTCAACCTTCTAACCAAGGTCTACATCCACTACCTTAGCTTCCCACTAAGGATTTCCAAACAAATTCAATAAGAATTTCGTCCCCTTTTCTTGGATGAGGAAGCAACCTTTACAACCCTCAAAGCTTTCTACCCAAAGCTTGAGAAAACACTCTCTAACACAAGAAAGACTTAGCAAACTAGAAATCTCTCTAATAGGTATGTGTTTGAAAATCTAAGCACTCACCCAAAACCTAGAACACTTAAGCAAATATAACAATTATGGCTCACAAGTGTTTGTCTATACAAGAAAATGACAATTATGCATTAAGACATATTTTTGATCATATGATGTTTTACAATTGAAGCATTAGTCTTCTCTTGATGCTTGGAGGTCTCTTTTACACTCACAATTAAGTTTGTAGCCATTGAGGACCGTTGGGGTTGGATTGGAGCCGTTGGAGCCTTTATTTCCTACCATAAATGCAGTTATGCAGCTTGGCGTATCGATACCCTTCAAACCGTATCGATACGGTCCCGATAAGGAAGTAATCGTTGTGCACTTCAACTGATGTGTATCGATACGCTTACCTAGCATATCAGTACAGTCCTGCAAATTAAAAGACCGTTGGGAAATATGACCGTTGGGGTAGTTAGGCATATCAGTACGTGATACAACTGTATCAGTACGCGACTAGACGTTGGGCTGTTTCAAAACACACCGTATCGATACGACTAAGCGTATCGGTACGGGTTTTGGCTACTGGAAAATTCCTGTAGTTGAAAACCTAACGCATATCGATTCGGTACCAGACCGTATTGGTACGGGCTCTTGAAAAGCTTGGTTTTGACTACTTTAAATGCACTTTAAATCATTCCAAAGCCTTGTAAAACCCTTAAACATATTTTCAAGTTGTTTTTGACTAAAAACATATTTTAAATTATTAACAATTAGTCCAAAACATTTTTCAAATATTATATCATAACACTTAGTTCTACAATCTCATCCTTTTTTATATAATAAAACCAACTTGAAAAATTGTTTGGGATTCTCTCCCCCTTTGTAATTTAAAATTTAAATAAGAGACTTAAAATTTAAATTTAATTAAAGTTCTCCCTTATTCTCTTAAAAAACTTGAAAAATCAATTTTTCAAACCATTTATCCCCTTTTTGTTATATAAAAAAGAATTTAAAATGACATTCGGCTCAAAATAACTTAGGAGGTAAAAAGAAAATTGACACACTTAAAAATTTGGTTTAAAAATTGGCTTCCCCTTACTCAAAGCATCAAATAATATTAGTCCAACAAATATGACCATCTAGTTGAAATAAAAAGAAATAAATCAAATGAAAGCAAAAATAACTAGATTTTTACCACACTTGAATCCAAGGAAGGATGTGAAGCCTTCCTTCTTCAAGTGTTCTTCATTGTGTGCATGTAGCTCCTCCTCAATGTTTGACTTGTAGATCATTCTCCATAACACTTAGCAAAATACAATCAAGTAATTTTTGGTATCCAAATTACTTTGGATCCATAGTCATTAGTAGCACATAATTTTGTCCCCTTAGGAATCCATTTTTCAATTTCATCCTTTTTAGTTGAAGTATATAGTCCTTTTGGGACCCAAATACTTCTAAAACATTTACCGTTCACAAATCTAGGGGCACTAGATTGTCTTACATAAAAATTTGATTTTCCTAAATTGTTTTTCTTTTGAAGTTTATTGAAAATCAAATCTTTTTTCTTCTTAAGATCATCAACTTCTTTTTGATGATCTTTTTCCATCATTTGAAGCAAGTTTTGTAAGTCTAAAACTTTAAGCTCAAAATCTTTAATTTTTGCTTCAAACTCTAAATTGGTTTTAGAAAGCGAATCATTTTCGATTTTTAACTTTGAAATCAATTTCTTTTTTTTTTCAAAAATGAAGCATTGAACTCAAAAACCAATTCATCATAGGCTTCTTGTAACTCATCAAAAGAATATGAATTTGAACTAGATGAGTTAGAAGTTACCTCCCCCTCATTGAGGACCATCAAGCATAGGTGGGCTACTTCACCATCGGTGGAGTCTTCATCACTCCAAGTGGCCACATATGCTTTCTTTGAAGATGATCCATTCTTGTTGGACTTGTGGGGTTCATTCATCTTCTTCCTCGATTCATGCTTGGATTTTTCCATTTTGCTCTTCATGAACCAGACAAATTTGTTGAAGAGATAGGTCATCTCTTCATCTTCTCTTTCCTCCTCACTTAGTTCTACATGATGGCATGTGAAGGATTTGAGAGCAACGACACTTGCGTTGATGCCTAGCCCCATGATCTTCTTCTTCCCCATAGCTCTAATCTCTTCCTTCTTCTTATCCTCTTCTTTGTTTCTCTTCATTATTTGGTGAGTGAGAAGTGACCTCATGAGCTCATCAAGCTTCAAAGTATTGAGATTTTTGGCTTCGATGATGGCGGTCCTTTATTAGTCCCATGACTCGAGAAGGGAGTAGATGAGCTTTCGAACAAGCTTCTCTTCCAGAATGGCTTCTCCATAGCCTTTGAGTCCATTGGTGATGGTGGAGAACCTATCGAACATCTTCTCGATGTCTTCTTCTGGATCCATCTTGAAGTTCTCATACTCGAGGTTTAGGAGTCCGATCTTGGTCTCCTCTACATCGTTGGTTCCTTCGTATGTGACTTCAAGCTTGTCCCATACTTCCTTGGCACTCTCACAAGAAGACATCTTCTCATAGATGTTTGGCCCAAATGCACAAAAGAGGATGTGCAAGGCTTTGCAATTAAGCTCCATCTCTTGCGGTCGTCGGCACTCCACTCCACATTGCTTCCTTGTAGCACGAACGGACCATCTTCTACTATATCCCAAAGCTTGTAGTCCTTGGACTTTATGAAAAACTTTATCCTTGTCTTCCAATGGACATAGTGTGTTCCGTCGAAGAAGGGCGATTTGTCGATTAATTGTGCCATTGAGCCGGTTGAGTGAAATGTTGATCGAGCTTGCCGGATCTTCTCAATAGGATGTTAATCCTCTTCAATTGAATCTGGCTCTGATACCAATTGTTGAGATTTACGGGGCTCGATTCCCTCAACCGTTCTTGCTCACCAAGTGTGGAGAAGTGGGATATTTGAGTGTTTTGTAGGAATAGAAAGATTGACAATTTACACAAGGATTTATAGTGGTTCAACCTTCTAACCAAGGTCTATATCCACTACCTTAGCTTCTCACTAAGAATTTCCAAACAAATTCACTAAGAATTTCGTCCCCTTTTCTTGGATGAGGAGACAACTTTTACAACCCTCAAAGCTTTCTATCCAAAGCTTGAGAAAACACTCTCTAACACAAGAAAGACTTAGCAAACTAGAAATCCCTTTAATAGGTATGTGTTTGCAAATCTAAGCACTCACCCAAAACCTAGAACACTTGAGCAAATATAACAATTATGGCTCATAAGTGTTTGTCTATACAAGAAAATGACAATTAGGCACTAAGACATACTTTTGATCATATGATGTTTTACAATTGAAGCATTAGCCTTCTCTTGATGCTTGGAGGTCTCTTTTATACTCCCAATTGAGTTTGTAGCCGTTGAGGACCATTGGGGTTGGATTAGAGCCGTTGAAGCCTTTATTTCCCACTATAAATGCAGTTCTGCAGCTTGGCGTATCGATGCCCTTCAAACCGCATCGATACGGTATCGATAAGGAAGTAGTCGTTGCACACTTCAGATGATGTGTATCGATACGCTTACCTAGTGTATTGGTACAGTTTTACAAATTAAAAGACCGTTGGGAAATATGATCGTTGGGGTAGTTAGGCGTATCGGTACGTGATACAACCATATCAGTACGCGACTAGCCGTTGGTCTGTTTCAAAACACACCGTATCAATACGACTAAGCGTATCAGTACGGGTTTTGGCTACTGGAAAATTCCTGTAGTTAAAGCCCTAATGCGTATTTGTACGGTACCAGACCGTATCGGTACGGGCTCTTGAAAAACTTGGTTTTGACTACTTTAAATCATTCCAAAGACTTGTAAAACCCTTAAACATATTTTCAAGTTGTTTTTTACTAAAAACATATTTTAAATTCTTTACAATTTAGTCCAAAACACTTAGTTCTACAATAGGGATCCACAAAATGATTAGACGCGTATAAAATGTTCCATAACTGCCAAAGTATTTGCATCTACCATGAAGTAATTAAAATTCTTCATAAATTATAATTCAAGTTGTATTTACGACTACTTATTTGTGCCTCACTTGCATTACACCTTTAGGTGTTTGGACTGTCGGTCCAAATATTTCTCTTTTAGAAGTTCAAAGCGTCTTTCTATATTCGTCAATTCAATATCTATACTTTTGGATAGATTTCTATACAAGATCCTCATTTTTTCTTTACTTATATAGAAGTATTCTATTTAAAACTATTTGTAAAATCGTTGTCGACGACTTTTCAACTTTCTGGTTCCATTCTCGTAGTGACATAACTCATCGAGATCTCTTCAAGATTTCAATCTTTATTTCAAGTACCTGAAACTCTTTTAGAGTTTTATTATTAGTTATGTCTTGGGTCTCTTTAGGAGCACCCGCCTTCAATATATGACCACCTCATATTATTTTCTATTTACGAGAATTTTGATCATTGGAACCATTTCAACTATCATGCTTCAGGCATGATTTACATTCTCTCGCTCTAACATGTAATTTAATCTTAGAACATTTCAGCTGGTATATGAGACTTAATTAGTCTCATTAGGTCAGTAAATATGTCTGTCATTTGACATGTAATAACATGAGTTATCTTATGAACTTCTAGTTCATATACGAGGATCTAGATAATGATAATTCATTTTCCTCTATCTAGCTGATTATTATCTCCCGTGATGTTGAGAAAAATCATGTCATAAATGATTCTCCAATTAATGTTTAAGAATTTAAACATAAAAGGAGACTTGTACTCAATATATATTCTCAACCCTTTTTATTTACCCATTTTGTGCGTTGTGGTGGAGCAATTCATATCGCACATTCAAAAAATCATAAAATGGGAAATGTATGGTTTCTAACCAAAAACCAATCATAACGGGGAGTTTATTATAACTCATTGGCTTGATACGTACAATTGTTGCTAGATAGAAACACCATATAAATAATAACTCTTTTGTTCTCATAGTTTAGCTATTAAATAAGATGCATCCAATTGAAATTTTGCTAAACTATATTTTTCATAATCAATAGGCTTTGTAACAACTGATATAGCCTAAAATATAAACCCACTAGCTTTTGCAAGACGAATAGTCTAACTGCATAATTCAAATCTTTTTATAATCAATCTCACAAACTTATGGTTGTAAGTTGATAAAACAATGTAGATGCATCTACTAAAATCATATAAAACTTTCCACATTTGTGGATATATGTGCCCATATTTCGTTCAGATATGCAAGACATGCAGTCTCAACTTCAGCACAAGAACTTCAAGTTTTAATTCTTTTTGTAAGTGTGATCAACTATATCCTTTGAGAACAAACAACACAAGAACTTCAAGTTCTTTTAGTAAGTGAAATTTAATCAATTCCATTAAGCAACACAAGAACTTCATGTTCTTTAATAAGTGAAATTTAATCAATTCCTTTGAGAATAAGCACCACAAGAACTACATGTTCTTTTAATACATGTGCATGTAAATCTTAATAATTTCTGCACCATTATTGATCAGAATGGTCTAACCGATCATGCCAACTATATATATGTGTGTGTATATATCTTTGAATTTGTAAACTTCTTGTTTACCATAACATGTAATTCAATCTCACTCGTACATGTCTAGTACAACCATCAAAATTGTTCCTTTAAGTAGTAATATATTTAGCTCTTTCGGAGATTTCAATTGAAATTATCTTTTAGTAGCAATATATAGCTCTTCTAGAGCTTTCAACTGACTTTTTGGCTACTAGAACTTATATCCATATTGGCTTATTTCAAATGCCAATTGATAACATGTGTTATCTATAATTCCCAAAGGGATATTTTGCGAACTCATATTGCTCTCTTAAATTTTCCACTTATAGTGGTGACGATATTATTATCATTAGCGGTAATTATTGCAATATTCGCAATTCTGTACTTTTTATAATGTGCTTCCTCTCAAGAATTTATTGCTCTTCTAGAGCATCAATATTTTTAGTACTTTGAGATATAGTACTCATATTATTCTCTTGCATTTAAATAAAAAAATATATTGTATGCTTATGTTGAGCATAAATCGTTATCATAGATTGTATTTGACAAGTAATCATGTCAAACAAAATAAATAAATATCATAATATATAAATATAAATATAAAATGTAAATAATTAATTTGTGTAAAATAAATAAATGTAAAGCAAAATAAATAAAAATAAATAAATAATTCTCTTTAAAGTTACGAGAATAATTAGAAGATGATTTATTCCTTTCGAAGGTTATAAGAAAATCAACAACGTCTAAATGAGTTGGACCAACAATGTCCAAATAAAGTTGGACCAATATCATCTTCATCATGTTTCGCAAACAAAATTTGCTTCTATTTTTTTCCTTTATCATTCAACGATTCTTGATTTTTCAACGTACAACACGTACGAGACCAATGGTTTATAACATCGCATTGGTAATAAGAAGAATTTTACTTCAATAGAATGATCTTTATCCCTCTTGTCATCCTTATAACCTCACTACCGGTGGGTAGAAGTATTCTTAAAATGATCACATTTTCATGTCTATATTCATAGCCTCGACCATGACCACAACTTCTAGTGTGGTTTGTATTCCTTCCATAATATAATCTCACATTCACTTCAGGGAATGGAGTAGAGCCAGTAGGCCTTTAAAACTTTTTTCACATATCCTTATCACAAAGAATAAAGATTTAATCCCCGTACGCGGCATTGTTAAACTTGTCAACAAGGTCCTTTAAAAACCTCCTTTGAGACTAGTAGCCTCGCAGAACGGGATGTCCAACCAATATACTTGGATTATATCGAAATTATGTCTCTAATTGAATAATGATTTACCATGTTTGCATTTACTTCAGGGAATGAAACAGTTTCAATAATCGCATGGAATAAACATCATGCTTGCATTCACTTCAGGGAATGCTCCATCATTGATAATCGCATGGAATAAACATCATGCTTTGCATTCACTTCAGGGAATGCCTCCCATAAAACTTTTTGGATCAAGACGAATTTTTGTAACTTGAAATTGGGAGAAGTCTATGGTCGAGTTTTTCGACGAAGAAGAAATATTGCTTTCGAGCAAATATAGACTTTATAACAATCTTTTTATATATTAAAATTCACCATGATTTATCGCACATTAAAATCGTAATTTAAAAAAATAAAATAAAATCAAAATTTACCGATATTGATTTTCCTCTCGAGGACAATGAAGACATAACAATTGACCAATACAACTTCTCATAATGTCATGTTTCTTTCCAAGTTATTATATCATGCAAAAACTCAAAACAAGGTTAAAAATATCAACTTTCATATTTAAAATAATATAAACATTAATATTTAGTTAATGGATTAAAACGGAAGATTTTTCGGGAAAAAAATTAAAACGACTTTCAGGCTTCAACACTTGTCATTGTGGTCACAAGCTATATACACGCATATAACCCATAAATTGATTTTATATACGTTTTCTGTATGCAACGAATATTATGAATTTCAAGGGGGAAAATTCTATGACTAAATATTCCAATCCATTCATATCATATGAACCAAACAATGGATTGAAATACACTACTATTAATTTAATAATAATTAACCAACTATTAAATTTATATAAATAAAACATAACAGACTTTTCAAGGTAAGGTGAATATACAGTCGATGTAGCAACTAATATCAAATTGAAAATTTTTCTTGAAGAACTACCAATAAGAACCACGGTAATTGAGCGAGATCATGCTATCATGCCTTTCAAAAATTAAAAACCAAGTTAAAATATAAAGAGAAAGGTAATCAATAACAAAAAGAAAAATTGAGGGAAAAAATTTATCTTTGGTTCACCCTGGAATCAAATTCTTTCAAATAATTTTTTTAGATTCGAACAACGACGATCTCAGTTGATTAGAAACTCGTGCTGATAACGTGTTGTAAATAAAATAACAAGAACAACGAACAGGAATAAAAGAACAAAGAGATTAGAGAAAGAAGGAGATTTGTGTTATTCTCAAATATAGACTTGTGTACAATGCATTCGCCCTTCAGTAAATCATCTATTTATAGGCATAAGAAATACATAATACATTAAACTCTAATTAATGTAGTAAGGCTTAATACAACTTTTCCCCTCTAAACTATACTCGATTTCCCAACTTGCCCCCTAAATTTCATTTTGCCCACTTTTTCCCCTTAAACAATTCGTTGTTACCCATTTTGCTCCATTCTGTTACTTTTTTCCGTTAAAAAAATTTTCCACCAATAACATGCTGCCACGTCATCAATGGGTTGACTAAGTCAATCCGTTTGGTTTTATTTAAAGGGTAAATGACATGTCAAGTCTGTCAGGTTTGTTTTTTGTTCAATTTAGTCACTGAAAAATTTATTTTTACCTTAAATTGACCCCTTTTTGTTTCTAATTTTTATAATTTAGTCCATTATTTGTTATTATTAATAATATTATTTTATTAAAATGTTAAGATTTAATCAAAATAAATAAAAACAAATATTTTAATACTAAAATAGTAATTTTTTAGATTCGAATTCGAATTAAATTCTAATTATTAATTCTAATTTCACTATATTTCAATTATAGTTTTTGAGTAAAATTCAAATTATATTCGAATCATGTTCGTATTATATTCGAATCATATTCAAATTATATTTGAATCATCTTCTAATTATATTCGAATTATTAATTCGAATTTTGCTATATTCGAAATATATTTTTTTGAGCAAAATTCAAATTATATTAGAATTCAAATTATATTCGAATGATATTAAAATTATTTTCGAAATATAACTTGAATATGATATTTCGAATGTAATTTGAATATGATTCGAATATAATTCTAATATAATTACATGTTTTTTCAACTATTATATTCGAATCATATTCAAATTATATTCGAATCATGTTTAACATGTAATTATATTCGTATCATGTTCGTATTATATTCAAATCATGCTCATATTATATTCGAATTATATTTAGAATATAATTTGAATATGATTCGAATATAATATGAATATGATACGAATATAATTACCTGTTAAACATGATTCGAATATAATTACCTGTCAAACATGATTCGAATATAATTACCTGTTAAACATGATTCGAATATAATAGTTCAAAAAACATGTAATTATATTAGAATTATAATCGAATCATGTTCATATTATATTCGAATCATATTCAAATTACATTCGAAATATCATATTCAAATTATATTTCGAAAATAATTTTAATATGATTTGAATATAATATGAACATAATACGAATATAATTACATGTTAAACATGATTCGAATATAATTACATGTTAAACATGATTTAATTCCTCTTGTGTGGAATTGTGCCTTTAGTTTCGAGTTGGAGCATGCCTATACCCTCGGTTTGACTTAGGATACATGTTAGTGTGTTGGTTGAGGTTTGAGAGGGATCTAAGGGCCACTTGGTGCCTTAAATCAGCTCAAACTTGTATTTTTTGTAACAGGGGTATCGATACGGTTGGTCCCGTATCGATACAGCCTTCATAGTTCAGGCCCCGTGTTTTGATACGCAAGAGGGCGTACCGATACTATTTTTTCTACTGGAGCTACTATCTAGTTCCGTATCGGTACGGGCCTTCATGCGTATCGATACGACCCCTTAGCGTTGACCATGGGAAGTCAACGATTGGAGAGGGTATCGATACACTCCTAGGGTGTATCGATACGGTCTCCACGGGTTGACTTTGACCAGTTGACCTGGTCAAGGGGTATCGATACACCCCTTAGGTGTACCGATACCACCTGCAGTTAAAGTTTAAAATTGGGCTGTAATATGATTGGTTGAGT
This sequence comes from Hibiscus tridactylites, assembly GCA_958450335.1. Taxonomy (NCBI): domain Eukaryota; kingdom Viridiplantae; phylum Streptophyta; class Magnoliopsida; order Malvales; family Malvaceae; genus Hibiscus; species Hibiscus tridactylites. The sequence goes on from OY288279.1 coordinate 76,790,440, forward strand.
TCGTCTGACTGTTTCGCCTATGTTGTTCCGCTATATGATCCCTTAGGGTTTAATATCCATTTGGACAAGATTTAATCTGAAAAAAATAGGGTTGCTAACCGAGGGGGAATCCTTAGGGGTTTGCACTCGGTTTTCCCCGTGTGACCCACTCGGACCGGTCATCCGGCCAGATCGGGACGAGGGGGTTACATTTGTTGGTATCAGAGCCTAAGGTTACCGAGACCTTGGGCAGGTAAGTGAGGTAAGTTTCAGTTTTGAATTGATATGCACGGTGTTTGCTTGCTTTGTAAGTATGATTGCTTATGTGACAAATATGTTGATTGTTTGTTTGAAAGCATATCGCTCGTTACCCGTGTATGCTGTGAATAATGATTGTTTGATTGAGAATATAGGTTGTTTGATAGTACGCATATGTTTGCTTGTTTAGCAAGTAAGCCCTGTTATATGCTTGGTTGAGCATGCATGTGTGCTGATTTGTTTGAAACATGTTTAGTAGAGTCCCATTGCTACTATTACATCGAAAAAGAGATTTTTAAGTGATGAAATCATACTTGAGCCACTTGGAAGCCTTGCCTTGCTAACCCAATCCTGTTTGTTTTACTGTTGATGGTGTTGTTGATTTAATTCCTTTTCGGTAAGTAGAAGTCGTAGTTTCTAGAAAGGTGGACTATGTTGAGGGAGTCCATCACCTCAGTTAGAGAGGTATGGTGGTACCGGAATTGAGGCACAATTTGTCCGTTTGAGACAGTGTGTATGGGGTTGATTCTTGTGGATGAGGGACGATGTGATCAACACTGGCATCAGTTGGTAAGGAGAAGTGAAGGCATATGAGTGGGAGTTAGAGTGGTGTCGATGTTCTAACAGATAAGCCCTTGGTACAGTAATAAGTTGTTTCCTCCAGTTGATCCTAAACCCGTGCTTTTGTATATCGATAGTGAGTATGCAAGTTTGAATGTGCCCGACAAAGTGTCAGAGGTAGGTATGAGTACCTTAGTTCTCTTTGCAAGATCAAGATAGGGGTCTCGTGTGAGTAATCTGAAATTCAGAAGTGTTAGTTGGTGACCGTTGGGGTGCGGCCTATGATTTTAATGCAAGACAGCCGGTCAGTGTCCGTGAGTGGGAGCTAGTTTGTGTGATTGGGTCAGTGTACGTTGAGTTGTTTTCCAGCAAGCGGAAGAGATGAAGTCGCTTCCGATATAATTGAGCCGAGAAGGGAGCCTTGAGCTTTGACTTCAGGATTGTTTGGTAGGGGTAGAACAAGTCCAGCAAGATTGTTTGTGTGTGATCAGAATTGAGTCTCGAAGTTACGAGATGCTCTAAGAACAGTTTAGAAGAGTCAGATTTTGTCGAAGAATTAGTCTGAAAACAAGAAGACCGAAGACTATCAGTTGTGTACATGTGAAGTGACAATTTCTACGAATGCCTCCTTTTGTGTGAGCATGTAAGAGATTAGATATCCTTGTTGAGACCTTAGATGTAGGACGCATGTGGCTAGCCTTTTGGGAGATAGTAGTGATCAGAAAGATGTACAGAAGATGTTTGTTGGTGGTTCAGAGTTACTAGTTTCTAGTAGATGTGAAGTGATTGTCTTCATACGGTTTTGATGTACCTTTTGACAAGATTGACTTGAAGAGCACAAAGTTAGTGTATACGTTGAGACAGACAGAGAGAGAGAGAGAGAGTTGCCTGGAAGTCGCAGATTTCTGTGTGACTGTAGTAGTGGGTGAAGAGGCGAACTTCTTGTCGAATGTTGATCCAGCTTTGGAGGTCGAAGATTGATTGAGTTTAGTTGGCAGGCTTGCTTGGCAAGTGTGATGGATTTAATTTTGAATGAAGATTAGACCACAGAATCCTAGAATAGTTTGTGTTTACCTAGAAGTGTTTGAAAGATTCACCAGTTTGTCTCTTGATAGAGAAGAAGAGTTTGTTATTGAGACTGTCTCTGAGGTTGCTTCAGTTTTGTTGCTCTGTAACTTATAAATTCCGGAAGAGTTGAAAATGTTGAAGAATTAACTTCGAGACTTGTTAGACCTTAGATTCATTAGGCCTAGTGCATCATCTCATAGTTCTACAGTATAATACGTGAAGAAGAAAGAGTGACAATACAAGAATATGTTTAGATTACAGACAGTTGAAACAAGTGACGGTGAATGATTAGCATCAGTTTTCAGGTGTCAGTGATTTGTTGGTCAGTTAGTGTTTTCTTCAGTCTATTCGAAGATTAGCTTGAGATCCGTTTACTACCAGTTGAAAGTGAGGAAAGTTGAAGTACCGAAGGCAGCTTTAGAGGCAAGATGTGATCACCTTGAGCTCTGAGTTATGCCGTTTTGTTTGACTAGTGTATTAGTTACCTTCATAGAGATGTTGAGCAGAATATTTTCTTGAGTTTCTTGATCAGTTGTAGTAGCTCTTCTAGATGTCACATGAGTATATTCAAGTACCGAGGAAGATCATGACAAGCTTTGTAGTCAGTGTGATAGATTCTATTAGAGAATTAATTGTATGTCAAGTTATGCAACGTGAACTTTGAGTTAATGAAGATGTTCTCCTAGAACATGTAGATCAGCCGAGTGTATTAGAGTAGATCCCAAGTAGGCAAAAGAAGACATGAGTTAGAAGAAATTGAAGATTGTGACAAATATCTATAGTTCCTAGGACTAGCATTGTTACTTTCAGAGAATTGTAAATAGCCTTTTGAAGATAGTTGCTCCATTGATAGATTGCTACAGAAGAAAGTTAAGTTGATGAGGTTAGATGCGAGACATTGAACCCTTGAGAAACCGAAAGAAATGTTGAAGAGAGCTTTGACCTTGATCCAGCCAATGTCAGAGAAAGAATTTGTGAACCATAGTGAAGTATTACATGTAGAGTTAGGTTGTGTGCTTATGCAAGACAGAAGATTGTTGCTTGTTCATCAAGATAGTTGAAAGACCGTGAGAAGAGTTATCCGATATGAGTCATAGAGTTAATTACAGTTGTGTTTGCTTCGAAGACTTAGAGACAAAGCTTGTATAGTAAGAAATGCACAATGTGTACGTACATATTATCAGAACTTGAATTGTTAGACAACTTAGGAAGGGTTGAAACTTGAACAACATAAGTGTTAGAACTGCTTGAAGATTGAAATATCAAGATTGAATACCATCCGAAGATAGTCAACGTAGTAACCGATGTTTCGAGTTGTAATTGTTGTTAGCTTGGTAGTTGAGTTGCGAGTTGTATTTTCCGAATTCAGTTACCGAATGACAGTGTTCTTGTGGCCGTGTTTCATGTTGAATCTACACTGAGTCATAATGCTTGAAAAGAAACAGTTGCAAGACAGATTCTTGGCACCTCACGTGCGAGGCATAGTAGAAAGAAGACCTTCAGAATACAGTTTCAGAGATGATAGAGTTTTGCATTTCAGGGACAGAACAGTTGTGCCGATTGACCTAGTGTTTTGAGGCGTATTGTGTTGGCCGAAGCACACAGCAATTTGATTTATTTGCATCTGAGTAGTATGAAGACGTATTGTGGGTTGAAAATGGATTCTTCTGGGTTGAGTTGATGGATGATGTGGTTCAGAATGAGAGTCAGTGTATAGTTTGCCAGTGTGTCAAGACCGAATATCAGTTTTCTTCTAGCTTGTTACATCCATGGAAGATTCTTAATGGAAGTGGGTAATAGAGATCCGAGATTTCAACTAGATTGTTTTTGAAGACGTCTGCACAATGTTTGGTTAATCGATGAAGTCAGATGATCAGTTAGAGAAAGTCCTCGATCGATTTTTGAACAGTGATGTATGAGTTTGTGAATCGGCCTAGTTCTGTTGTTTATCTATGATTCAGAAGTGCGAGTTGGATTTGTTCTATGCTATGTTGTAGAGGAGATTGAGTCGAGTTTGAAATTTGCGTGCAACGAAGAATCAGTTGAGATTTGGTGTTAGATAGCTGTTGTTGCGTGATAAGTCCATCGGTTGGTTAGTGTGTTGTGGTGTGAAAGAAAGTGGGTTCCTGTCCGATAAATTTCGGGGACGAAATTTCCTTAAGTGGGGGAGAGTTGTAACACCCGGGTTTGGGGGTCGGATGAAAATAATATTTAAATATTATTTTGAGTTTCGGTTTTATAATTAAAATAGTAAAATATTCTCATGGGCTTTGTGTTTGCAAAACAATTAAAGTATATGTTGGGCCTATCTTCTAAGTCCAAATTTCATGGACCTTAGGAGATGGTAGTTTTAGCCATTCATTAATGGCATTTTGGTCATAAAAGGGACTTTCAAATTTAAATCCCATTTTCTATTAAAAATAAAAGATTGTCATCATCTTCCACACTCCCCATTTCAACATCTCACGACAATGGAGAGCTCTTCTCCCCATCTCCCCATTTCATCCCATTTCTTCTTCAATCTTGGAGCTTTTTGAAAGGTAAATATATTTTTGACTTGGCCTTGTCTTCCTCTTCATGTTGGTACCAATATTTCTCATTATTGTTCATGATTTTTGAAATTGAAAGTTTTAGGGTTTTGTTTAAAAATGAGAACTTTATGGGTTTTAACATAAGCTATTGATTTATTATTGTTAGATAAGTTGTTTGCAACCCTTAAGGTCCAACATATGTGAATTTTAAAGTATTTTAATATGATTCCCGAATTTGGGTTTTGGTGGGTTTTTAGGAGGGTTTTTAGTTGAGTTTTGGGTGTGGTTTGTGTTGGAAATTGAAGGTTGATGTTAGGGTAATAGTTGGGGGCTGTTTTGGAAGCATTTGAATGTGCTAAATGTGTTGAAATCACAAGTTTTGAGCTGTGTGTAAGGGCTGCTCGGATTTGGTAATTTTGGGGGTTGTTCATGGTTTGAAATGTTGAGTTTGGTGTTTGATTGGTGTTCCGGGTTTGCTACTTTAATTGATGAATTGATTTGAGGTTGTTTTGATTGTGTTGAGGTGATTAGAAGCAAGATTTTGTGTTGGTGAAGCCTCGAGATCAAATCCGGAAACTTGAAGACTTTGGTTTCTTGGTATTGAGTTTGGAGATAGAGGTGAGTGGTTAAATATTTTTAAATGGTTTTCAAGTGTTGGTTCAAGCATGTGAACTAGGTTGGGATTGGTAGACCCACCTAGAGTTGGGATTAGAGTGGTAGCCTAATCCCAATCTTTAGCTAGAGACATTGGCTGATCTTTAAAGTGTTGAATTATGCCTCATGTTTGATCATGCTTATGGTGGTTATGCTTATGTTGTTATACATGTATGTGGAGACATGGCTTAATGCATTGTTAAATGCATGTTGATGATAAATGTGCTAGGGATATGCATATGTATGAAATATGATGTGATATTTGTGTTATTGAGATGCATGTAGTGTCGACATGTGTAATGATGTTATGAGGTGAATGTATGATCCGAAGATCATGGTGAGTACATGCTAGGCATGGAAATGTGGTTTGTGCATGACGGTGAGTCATGGTGAGTACGTGCTAAGCACGGAAGTTATTATGAAATGGTATTGTGAAAGAGTAATGAAATGTCTAGTGTGCACACGTGAGTCAAAATGCGCGCGTGGTCTTGATGATGGTAGTCATCAAGATGGAGTACGGGTTCGCCCGGAAATCTTCATATATATATATATTAGTTGGTGATGAGTGGAATCCCATCGACGGGCGTGAGGATGACTGGAATCCCCTCCGCGTGAAATGAGGCGTGAGGATAAGTGGAATCCCCTCCGCGTGAACGGTGATGAGTGTAATCCCACCGTCAGGTAATGGTAGAGTTGTTGGATGTGAGTTCCAACGGTTATCCGCGTATTCGAGTCATAGCTAGGTGCCAATACGGATTGTAGTTTATGTTGTCAATATGTGGTTAATTGTGAGCCAATGTGATTTGGGATGTGTTGCTAACATGATTTAATATATGTGATTTCATATGTTGAGGTTTTAAACATGTTGAGCATGACATGGAATTGAATATATAATCATGCATCATCTATATTTATGGCTCGTGTGGATCAGAGGTAAGGTCATGCATTTCATTATGGAAGTAGCTCGTGCTTGGACCCTGCATTGTCGAAGGTTTGTTTTATGAGCTTACCCTCACTAAGCTTTTATGCTTACGCTCTCTTTTGTTCGACAATGCAGATCAATGACTTGTGGGTAGCAAAGGCAAGGAAAGGTTCCAAGTGTTGCTTTGGTGAGCTCAATGTATGAATTTTAAGTGATAGAATGTAATAGTAAAGCAATGGGATAGGAATTGTTGTTTTGGTGCTATTGTTGGTGGTTTAGAAGCATGTTTGACTCATTTATATGTTTAAATGATGTGTTGACTATGGTTTGTAAGCATGACTTGCTATGATGAATATTGTGTGTGTGTTAGTATGTCTATCTACGTTAGGTTGCCTTGATGTGGATGTAAACCTCTCTATGCTAGTCTTGTGCCTTAAGGGTTTTGAGTTTCTTGTATGACTTAAAATGATTGAAATGTCTTTTGTTGGAATGCCATGCTTAAAAGCTTAAGTTGCTTGTATGTTTGAATCATCCTCTTGTGTGGAATTGTGCCTTTAGTTTCGAGTTGGAGCATGCCTATACCCTCGGTTTGACTTAGGATACATGTTAGTGTGTTGGTTGAGGTTTGAGAGGGATCTAAGGGCCACTTGTTGCCTTAAATCAGCTCAAACCTGTATTTTTTGTAACAGGGGTATCGATACGGTTGGTCCCGTATCGATACAACCTTCATAGTTCAGGCCCCGTGTTTTGATACGCAAGAGGGCGTATCGATACTATTTTTGCTACTGGAGCTACTGTCTAGCTCCGTATCGGTACGGGCCTTCATGCGTATCGATACGGCCCCTTAGCGTTGACCATGGGAAGTCAACGATTGGAGAGGGTATCGATACACTCTTAGGGTGTACCGATACGGTCTCCACGGTTTGACTTTGACCAGTTGACCTGGTCAAGGGGTATCGATACACCCCTTAGGTGTACCGATACCACCTGCAGTTAAAGTTTAAAATTGGGCTGTAATATGATTGGTTGAGTTCGTCTGACTGTTTCGCCTATGTTGTTCCGTTGTATGATCCCTTAGGGTTTAATATCCATTTAGACAAGATTTAATCTGAAAAAAATAGGGTTGCTAACCGAGGGGGAATTCTTAGGGGTTTTCACTCGGTTTTCCCCGTGTGACCCACTCGGACCGGTCATCCAGCCAGACCGGGACGAGGGGGTTACAGTAATTCGCTATTTGCTATCAGCTATCCGCTAATTACTAAACAGAGCCATAGTTAAAATTGAATTAAGGATAAACATCAAAATATCAAGAATAGTTGGTCTAGCGAGGTGAGACGTTGGATTTCTTAAGAAAGATTTGGGGTTCAAATCCCAACATTGTAAATTGAGAGAAACTGAGTTGAGAAGACCATCCCTACATTGAGACTTTACAAACCCGATTTGAATTAGTTGGTCAATGAGTTAGGTACCAATGATTAAACAAAAAAAACATCAAAATTATAAATGAATTTTTTTGTTAAATGTACAACTGTCCACATAAATTTTGAGAAATTTTAGTTTTATTATTTTTGTCGATTGAGTATAGTTCAATTGGTATTGTTGTTACAATATACATGAGTACGCGAGATTAAGCATGTTTAATCGCTTAATATCCTCCGATTTATGAGTGAGAATATATTTGGGTAGTATATACATTGTACACTGAATGTTCAAATTTTTTTACATGCATATAATTAATAAAAAATCAAATTATATATGCATAATTGCACTAAATCAAAGGTTATGTATCACATTGAATATTAAATCAAAATTCATGTATAGATTTAAAATTTATCATAATTGAATTATCACTTCAAAATATGGTTGTTCATCGTTTGGTCAAAACTGAATTAACTGACTGAATTAATTAAGTGTTTCGTTAGTTAATGATTAAAGATTTTTCAAACTTCAGTTATTAGTTAATTCAGTTTGAAACCGATTAATTAACCGAAACTTAAATAAATAAACAATATATTTTTAATTTTTAGTCCAAATCTCATCATTGACTCATAATATTTAAAATCTGATATTTATTAATCATAAATTTAAACCCAACCCAAAAAAGAAAAAAATATAAAATATCTTACAATTTTTTTAATTTATTGCTACTTAAATTGCTATTTTGAATCAAAATTAAAAACTCATTAAATTTTTTGGTTAATTCGAAAACCATCTGAATGTAGTTCGGTTTAGTTAATGATTTAAAAAAATGATTCGATTAACGGTTAAACTTTTTAAGAATTTGAGTAATTCGATTTAGAATAGTTTAGTTACATTATTAATCTCAAAAACTTATAATTGAATTGAACTTGGTGGATTTTGAGGGGAATTCTTAAGGTATATATGCATAATAAAATGATAACCTCAAAACTATTTAGGCTTAATGGATAAAGTGCACCTTAAAGTTTATCACTTTTCCCAACTTGGTACTTAACGTTTCATTTGGGACGTTGAGCCCCTTAACGTTTTTACCGTTATCCATTTTGCCCCAAACTGTTACTTTTGTCGTTACAAAAAGTTTTCAGCCGTTAATTTTTTTTAACCAATAAGATCGCGCCACGTCAACTCCTCTTTGATAGAGTAACCCGCCTGATTTTATTAAAAGGGTAAATGCCATGTCAAGTCTCCTATATTTATTTTTTATTCAATTTAGTCATTAAAAAATCTATTTTTACTTAAAATTGACCCCTATTTGTTTATATTTTTTAATTTAGTACAATATTTGTTATTAATAATAATATTGTTTTATTTAAATGTTACTATTTAATAAAAAATAATTAAATATTTTAATATTAAATTAGTAATTTTTGATAAATTAATCCTTACTAATTTAATATTATATTATTTTTTGCAATTCCAAAATAAATTAGATTTATAATTTAGACCCATCAAAATAAATTAAATGTTAAGCTTAAGTAGTTTCCAATTACGTCCCAAAATAAATTAATTTTATAATTTAGTCCCATTACGTCCTAAATTAATAATTTGATATTAATTTAATATTAAATTAGTCTCTTAATTTATCTAATTTAACATTAAACAATTTTTTATATAAATTACATTTTACTAATTTAATATTAAAATAATTTTTAATAAAGATAAATTAAATTAATTTTTTAAGATTAGTATTATTTTCTTTTAAAATTACTAAAGAGCAACTACAACATCAGATAAATCACATGAGTTAGGAGACGCTATATATATACCATGAACTACGATGCATGCAATTCACATAAATTGATTCTTTTGTTGGGGATTTGAGGGAGATTCGTTGAAATTGAAAGTGAACAAACTAATAGAAAATTATAGTTCAAATTTTGCTCAAAAAATAATACAATTTGAATAAGTAATTATTTAGGGTCAATTTCAAGTAATTTAATTTATCTAAAAAATACAAATTTAATAATAAAATATTTATTTTATTAATATTTTATTAAATAATAACATTTAAATAAAATAATATTATAAATAATAATAAATATTGGACTAAAAAGAATATAATTCGAATAAGTAATACTAAAAACAAATAAGGTTCAATTTTCTATTATTTTGGGACGTAATTGGAAACTATTTAAGATTAACATTTAATTTATTTTGATGGGTCTAAATTATAAATCTAATTTATTTTGGAATTAAAAAATAATATAATATTAAATTAGTAAGGATTAATTTATCAAAAGTTACTAATTTAATATTAAAATATTTAATTTATTTTTTATTAAATATTAACATTTAAATAAAATAATAATATTATTAATAACAAATATTGGATTAAATTAAAAAAAATTAAAAACAAATAGGGGTCAATTTTAGGTAAAAATGGACTTTTCAATGACTAAATTGAATAAAAAAATAAACATGGGAGACTTGACATGACATTTACTCTTTTAATAAAATCAGGCGGGTTACTCTATCAAAGAGGAGTTGATGTGGTGCGATCTCGTTGGTTGAAAAAAAATTTAACGGATGAAATTTATTTTGTAACGGCAAAAGTAACAGTTTGAGGCAAAATGGGTAACGGTGAAAACGTTAGAGGGCTCAACGTCCCAAATGAAACGTTAGGTACCAAGTTGGGAAAAGTGGTAAACTTTAGGGGTATTTTGTGCATTAAGCCAACTATTTATGAAATTCTTGTTGAATAGGTAATGTTATACATAACTTTTTTTGAATGGTATTATACATAACTTTTTTTTGAATGGTCTTATACATAACTTTTGATTATGTGCAATTGTATACATTAAATTTTAATTTAATTCATTTTTCAAAATTATCAATGTAACATTGTTTTTTATTACATATTGCAACACAAATAATTATATTATTTCAATATGATAAATAAATAGATATATGTTTTTAAAATGTGTGTACTTTTGAAATAAAAAAATGTAACAGCTTAAGTCTAGGGTCGATATTCATGTTTGGATATGAGATTTAAGTGATCCGAAATAGAGATGTTTTAAACTTGTTGGACGAGAGATTTTAGGCTCATTACTAATTTGGACTTCGCATATTTATTAAGGTCATGATTTAAGATGTAGAATTTAAAGTTTGAGTTTAAAATTTTATTTTTTAATATTTTTTAGTATGGAACATAACTAAGGGCATAGAATTTTTGTTCCTTATTTTATAGTAGAGAATTAGAGACAAATGAGCAGAAACATTTAATCCTCTGCAGCCATTTCTCTTCTTCCTCCTCTTTTTCTCCGTGTTCAAGCTTAAAAACTATAACCTAAGGTGAAAACTTTTTCAAGTTGTGCCCCAATCAAGTGCAGCAAGGTAACCTTCACCTTTATTATCTATTAACCATTGTTTTGAGCTCAATATCTATAGAAATAGTACTTAGTGTAACACCCGACAAATATATATATAGAACTAATATTTTGATATAATAATTGGAAAATGTTTTGGACTAATTTAAAAAGAATTTAAAATTTGGTTTTAAATCCAAACAACTTGAAATTATGTTTGAGGTATTTTAAAAGGTTTTTGGCAATGTTTTTACTAATTTTATAGAGCCAAACTTGACTTTTCAAGCTACCCGTACCGATACGGTCCAACCCGTATCGATACCTTTTTGCCCAGTTTGGTCACTGCCAAATCCCGTATCGAAACAGGCTTGGCCGTTTCGATACAGTGAGGGATCGTTTTGATACGCCTGGTAAGCGTACCGATCCCCTTTTAACAACCCCAACGACTATTTTCCCAACGATCATTTAAATGTGAAACCGTATACCGATACGCCCTCAAGCGTATCGATACGCCTAGGCTGGCAAGAGCCCACCGGCTAGTTCCTGATGAAGGCCGTACCTATACAGGTCCAAGCGTATCGATACGGAAGGTTGCAGAACAGCATTAATGAAGGGAAATAAAATCCTCAACGGCTCCAAATCATCCCCAACGTCTAGTAACGACTATAAACTCATCAAGGAGTATAAAAGGGACCTCCAAGCATCAAGATATGGTTAATGCTCATATTGTCAATCAACAAACGATCAAATATTGTCTTAGTACTTAAATTGTCAATTCTTGTATAGACAAACACTAGTGAGCCAAAATTGTTAAATTTGCTCAAGTGTTTTAGGTTTTGGGTGAGTGCTTTAATTGTGCAAACAAACACCTATTAGAGGGATTTGTGTTTGCTTTATTTATCTTTTTGTAAAAGAGGGTTTGATCAAGGCTTTGGGTAGAAAGCTTGATCGGTGTATAAGGGTTTCCTCCTAAGCCTAGAAAAGGGGACGAATCAATAGTGGCTTGATTGGAAATCCTTAGTGGGAAGCTAAGGTAGTGGATGTAGACCTTGGTTAGAAGGTTGAACCACTCTAAAATCATTGTGTCATTTACATTTGAGCTTCCACACCACTTCCACCCAAAAATCCATCTCTCCACCACTTGGTGAGCCATATCGGTTGAACGAATCGAGCTCCTCACAACTCAACAATATATATATATATATATATATATATATATATATATATATATATAAGGAAGGTGAGGGTGTGGAGGCTCGAACCCGAGACCTCAACCCTCACCACCAAACATGCTAACCAATTGAGCCAAGTGCTCTCTTATGTCAAGTATTACCAAGGGTAATATTTGTTTGTTAATCAGGGAGTTTTTTTGAGTTAGCTTTAATCTGACTCTGACGTTTCATCTACCCAATTGAATGCCCATTCTCTGTTTCAAGTTTCGAGAAAACATCCCCTCTCCCAACGCTTCTACCCACCCCGTCCAGCCACCGTTGCTCCCCCCATCCACCCTCGCTCCGTGCGCAACACCGTCGCCACCGGCGTGTGCGCCGCCCTTCCCTGAGCTCATCCCCGGTAGTCACTCGCTCACCCCCCACCGCCATCATCGTGATTTGAGGGCTGAAGGTTCGACAAACCCTCACCCCCATTGCCGTCGACTTTTGCTCGTCGATTCAGCCTCCTTCAATCGCCCGTTCGATGTGCTGTTGCCACCACCGTGCTCCCCGCGTCGAGCCAAACAAAACCCAGCCAACCCTTAGTCCATTCGCCATCGGGAAGACGTTCGTCGGAGCTACATAAGTTCCGGTGACCTTTTGTTTTTTCGCAAAGATTTATGGTTATTTCCGGGCTTGTGTGGGTTGGGTTAGTTGTATAATCGAATCTTCCATTCTTTTTCAGGTGGAATCGTGTCGTTACGAGCTCTCCAACGAGTTTCTGGTGTCCGTCCGGCGGTTCTTTTCGTTTGGGCAAGTGAGCCGGCCTAAACCGGCTGGACCGGTCGGCCCATCAACCAAACCCGAGCCTATCGCCCGAGTCCGACCCGACCCGTCTCTGACCCGAACCGACCTGTGTCCGAGTCAACTCGCTGAGTCAACTTAGTGAGTCAACTCGCCCAAGTTGACTCCGTGAGTTAACTCACCGAGTTAACTCAGTTGACCCCTTGTCGGTTGCTGACGTCAGCGTTGACATGACCCTGTTGACTTTGATCTGCTGACGTCAGCGTTGACTTGCTGACGTCATCGTTAACTTGCTGACGTCGGTGTTGACTTTGACCCAAAAGTAAAATTTTTCGAAAAGGCCCTATTCTATGTTTTTCGACGTCTTGAGTCCGTTTTTGAAGCCCGTTTTGCGAAATTTCGACTCTAAGACCCCCAAATCTGACCTTAAACCCAAATTATGCATATGTACTTAATTATTCTATTCAGATAATAGTAAATCGAATAAGTGACTAAAATAATGTATTAATTGTGTAAAGGTACCTGAGACTCGTGTGACCACTCTCCAGCTCAGCCTAGCTCCTCTCGACCCGCTCACGCTTCAGTGAATATTAGTATGAATTCAAACTCTGTGTATAAGAACAAGTTTTACTCTTATTTCACATTGTGATCATTACTCTTTCTTAATCTAGGATTTGACCCTGTATCCGAGCATACTGAGGCAGGTGTCCGTTAGACCCTTCTCCGACCAGCTTTTGAGGTGTGTTCCATGTGTGATATATTCTGTTGAATGGATTGCATAATGATTTAATCATGAATAATATTATGTTTGATGAATATTTCAACTGTTATTAAGATTGCATCACTATGTTGGAAAATGAGATGAAATGATCAACATGATATATCATGACATTCTCTACGTACCTGATGTATGTCTGTTCAATATGTATACTTGTTTTGTGATTGCTTGATCTGTGATGGTATTGCCTGGCTGTCTGATGAACTTGATAGTATGATCTGTTAGCTTGACCTATAATGTTACAATCTGTTTGCATGATGAACGATGAGAATGTTTGCTCTGCTAAATGGTATGCCCATTTATCTGTCAAAAGCATGAATCTTTCGTTTCTGATACTCTGAATAGAATATGTCTGTCACATGCATTCTGCTACTCATGTATGGAATCTGAACACTTATTATTATCTGGGTATATTGTTGGGTTATGTTATGAAGTTTCTGTAGGTACAACCCTGATCCAGCTAGTAAATCCTTATGGACTCAAGGTCTCCCCTTGAGTAGGTACCGATGCTTTAGCACGGGTAAATCCTTATGGACCTAAGGCAGCCCCTTAGGTGGCACCTATGCCCATCGTGCCTAGAGTAAGTCCATATGAATGCAGTTCTGGGGGACTGCATTTGGTGTAAGGTTGGAGAGTAGTCACTAGTAAACCCTTGCACACACTCGAGCATTTGTATTGATTTGTTATGTGTTGTTATGATATGATTGATATGTATTTATATGCTTGTTTGATCTGCACTTATTGGAACACACTAAGCTCCTAGCTCATGCCCTTCTCTTCTCCCCTTTCAGATACTTGTGATAGGCTACCCCTTTTGGACCTGGCAACTAGAGGTTCAACACATTTAGCTCTAGACTGTTGTAATGTTCTTATCTTCCAAACTGTCTGTATTTGGGTGACTTATGCCTATATTTTGATACGACTTATATTTTGGTTTTGTCGGATGTTGGCGTTAGTTTATAACTAAACACTTTATGTTTTCATATCACCTATTTTGTAACCACATGTTACTAAACTATTACTTGCTATTTTGAGATGGATTTGAAAGCAATACTGATAGATTTTATAATCATTCTGAGAATAGTAATGTATATCTTCGTTAACAGGTTTTATGGTATGGTTTGTAAATCTCCCGTAAGGGGAACTATGTCAGTTTTGATATTTTGACTGAGATGTTTCACATGAGTTTGATTATAGGTTGTGACCGCCTGGAGTTAGGTTAAACGCACAAGCAGTTCTGGGTGGTTACATTTAGTGGTATCAGAGCTGTTTGTTTTAAAAAACCACGAACTGTGTATGAGTCCATTTTACGCAATGTTTGAAATGTTTTACAAAAAGGTATTTTGAAATGAGCTAAGTCACCCAATTTTGTCTGCTTAATTGTGTTTGATTCTCCATTTCTATGAACTGACCCTAAGCTTATTCCTTGTAGAGACCCTCTGCTATGAGTGCTGTAAGATGACGTTGACCTATTCGGAGAATGGGTAGACATGTCCGGTTTGCCGACGCTATGAATGATCCGGTGGTTGAGCCACCTACTTCAACTCCTGTCCCTAGTCCTATCGACCCTTTTGTACCATCTGGCCCTACCGTAGTGTCTGCTCCTCAGTCTGCCCCTGGGATCGATGTGTCTACTCCGGTTAGAGGAGCACCGTCTTCTTTTGAGCCTCCCACATCTGTTACTGACGAAGCCCTTAGTAGCCAGTTTCTGCAGTTGATTACTGGTGCGGTTAGAGCAGCTGGTATTGTTCCTGAGGTTCCCATCTCTCAGACTTTGATCACGAATGGGGCGAGAACTTTTGATGGGGACTCTTTTTTGAAACATAAGGCCCCGAAGGACGTAAGGAGAAAGTCTAGCTTAGAAAGCGTTCTGCCCCTTTCAATATCTTACTTATCTGTAAACTTGGTCATCTAGATAAGGACTTCGATACTTTAGTTGAGAAAGCTAAAGACCTGGAAGAAGTTGAGCTAGCAGCCACTGGTGGAGGTAGAGTTGACCGAGAGTGGTCTAAGAGGCCTCTTAATCCTGAGCCTTCATCGCGTCATAGAAAGAGAAATCGTACTTCTGGTCATCAGATAGGTAATTTTGGATCCAGGCCTGAGGCTTCTTCGACTCCAGCTGCTAGTAGAGGTGATTCGCTTGGTTTCACCCCTATACCCTTTGTGTGCATTGTGACAAGCGACATGGGGGCGAGTGTAGGAGGAAGACCGGTATATGTTTTCGATGTGGGTCCGAAGACCATTTTCTGAAGAATTTCCCTGTCCCATCTTCTGCATCTAGGGCATCCTTCCAGACCCCTACACGCTCACAGACATCCGTACAGACTCCGGCCAGGGGTCGTAGTCAGAGTAGACCTTCTGCATCTGCTGCTAGGACAGACTTTAGAGCACGGTCCTATTAGAGTGGGGGACCAGTTTTGTCTGAGGCTAGGCAGCCAACCCTTGTATATGCTACCAGGCGACGTGATGATAGAGATGAGCCGAATGTTATAGCAGGTACATTTACCATCTTCTCTGTTCCATACTTTGCATTGCTCGATAATGGTTCTACCCACTCCTACATTTCAAGATCTGTTTCCCGAGACCTTCCATTTTCGATAGAAGCCATAGAGAATGTTGTTACAGTTATGAGCCCAGTAGGTCAGTCAGTGGCCGTGGATAAGGTGTTTAGGCGTTGTCCTCTTGATGTTCAAGGGGAAATCTTTCTGGCTGATCTTATGGAGCTTCCAATGGAGGAGTTTGATCTAATCTTGGGTATGGATTGGTTGACCGAGCACCGAGTTAACCTTGATTATGAATTGAAAAGGGCAACCTTAAGGACTTCTGATGGTTAGTCAGTGGTTCTAATCGGTGAACGTCGAGGTTACTTGTCTAATGTAGTATCTGCTCTGGCCGTCGACAGAATGATTCGGAAGGGATATGAGACCTTCATTGCTTGTCTCCTGAATACGAAGGGTTCTCTATCCAAGATTGAAGAAATGCACATTGTCAGCGAATTTCCTGATGTCTTTCCCGAAGAGTTGCCCGAGTTACCTCCGGATAGGGATGTTGAGTTTGAGATTGAGACTTATTCGGGGTCTGCACTTGTATCGATGAATCTCTATCGTATGGCCTTTAAGGAGCTTAAGGAGTTGAAAATTCAGTTGCAAGAGCTGCTTGATTGAGGTTTCATTCGACCTATCTCTTCACCTTGGGGAGCTCAAGTCCTCTTCGTTAAGAAGAAAGATGGTTCACTCTGATTATGCATTGATTATCGGAAGTTGAACAAACTGACAGTTAAGAACAAATACCCGTTACCTAGGATTGACGATTTGTTTGATCAATTTCGGGGAGCCACAATTTTCTCAAAGATTGATCTTCGGTCTGAATACTATCAACTGAAGATAAAGGGATCTGATGTTGCGAATACAGCTATCCGCACTAGATATGGGCTCTATGAGTTTCTTGTGATGCCTTTTGGTTTGACCAATGCACATACGACCTTCATGGACATGATGAACCGTGTGTTTCGACCCTATATAGACCAGTTTGTTGTAGTGTTTATTGATGATATATTGGTTTATTCTCGGACAGAATCTGAGCATGTTGAGCATTTGAAAATTGTTATGCAAACCTTGAGAGAGCATCGTCTGTATGCTAAGCTGAGCAAATGTGAATTTTGGCTTAGAGAAGTGACACTTCTGGGACATGTTATGTCAGCTCGAGGTATCCAGGTTGATCCCAGTAAGATCGAGGCTATCACCAGTTGGAAGCAACCCAAGAATGTCTCTGAGATCCGTAGCTTTCTGGGTTTAGCTGGTTATTACCGCCGCTTTGTCGAGGGTTTCTCTATCATTGCTGCCTCTTTGACGAAGCTTTTGAGGAAGAATGTTCATTTTCCTTGGTCTGATGCCCAACAAGCTAGTTTTGAGAAACTGAAGGCAACTTTGACTCAAGCCCCGGTCCTTTCACAACCCGAGTCTAGGAATGACTTCTTAGTGTATAGTGATGCCTCACACTCCGGGCTTGGTTGTGTACTGATGCAGGGTAGGAAGGTAATCGCTTATGCATCACGTCAGTTACGACCACATGAGTGTAACTATCCGACCCATGACCTCGACTTAGCTGCGGTGGTCTTTGCTTTAAAAATCTGGAGACATTATCTCTACGGAGAGAAGTGCTATATCTTTACTGATCACAAGAGCTTGAAGTATATCCTCACTCAGAGAGATTTAAATATGAGGCAACATCGTTGGGTTGAGCTTCTAAAGGACTATGATTGTGTGATTGAGTACCACCCGGGAAAAGCCAATGTTGTTGCCGATGCTTTGAGTCGTAAGACCATATCCGACCTGAGATTCCTGTTTGCCAGGATGAGTATTTATAGTGATGGCAGTTTGCTAGCGGAGTTGCAAATTAAACCAACTTTGGCCGAAGAGATTAAGGCCAAGCAACTCTTAGAAAGTTCCTTACTTCCAGTCATGCAGCAGGTTGAGCAGGGATCCACATATGTTTATGCCTTGAATCGAGATGGCGTTCTATGCTTCAAAGGTCGTTATTGTGTCTCCGATGATCCCGACTTGAAGCGAGCCATACGTAGTGAGGCTCATAGCAGCCCTTATGCTATGCATCCTGGTGGAGACAAGATGTATCAGAATCTAAAGCAAAGGTACCGCTGGGAGGGTATGAAGAAGGATATATCGGATTATGTATCGAAGTGTATGACTTGTCAGCAAGTTAAAGCGGAACATCAACATCCTTCTGGTTTATTACAACCCATTAAGATTCCTGAGTGAAAATGGGAGCGTATCACTATGAATTTCGTTACCGGGTTGCCTCTGACTCCTTCAAAAAAGGATTCTGTCTGGGTTATTGTTGACCGACTCACCAAGTCAGCTCACTTTATTCCTGTACGAGTTACTTATTCTTTGGAGAAGCTGGCTAGGTTGTATATCTCAGAGATCGTCAGATTGCAGTGGGTACCCTTATCTATCATATCAGATCGAGATCTGAGGTTCACTTCTCATTTCTGGTCGGCCTTGCATAATGCTTTGGGTACGCGTTTGAATTTCAATACATCTTTCCATCCTCAGACCGATGGTCAGTCTGAGAGAGTAATTCAGGTTCTTGAAGATATGTTGAGAGGATGCGTGATAGACTTCCGCGGTAGTTGGGAAGATTTCTTGCCCTTGGCCGAGTTTGCTTATAATAACTACAATCAGGCTAGTATTCGCATGGCCCCTTATGAAGCTCTGTATGGTCGTAAGTGTCGAACTCCTATCTGTTGGACCGAGTTGTATGATAAGAAGGCTTTGGGTCCGGAGTTGATCCAAGAGACTGTCAGGTTAATCCGTGATCGTCTGAAAGAGGCTTTTGATAGACAAAAATCTTATGCTGATCGAAGAAGAAAGGATATTGAGTTTGAGGTCGGTGATCAAGTCTTTCTGAAAGTATCTCCATGGAAGAAAGTTCTGAGATTTGGGTGCAAGGGTAAGCTGAGTCCGAGATTCATTGGGTCGTACCATATCGTGAAGAGAGTTGGGCCAGTTGCCTATCAGCTTGAGTTACCTCCTCAGCTCAGTCATATCCATAATGTTTTTCATGTGTCCATGTTGAGGCAATACCATTCAGATCCTAGTCATGTCATTCAGGTTCAGGATGTAGAGTTGAGGTCAGACTTGTCCTATGAGGAGGAACCAATTCAGATCTTAGATTTTGATGAGAGATTTCTGAGGAACCGGCGCATTCCGATGGTAAAGGTACAGTGGAGAAATCGGAGTCCTAGTGAGGCTACCTGGGAGATCGAAGGATCCATGAGAAAGCAGTTTCCGTATGTGTTTGATTCAGGTAAATTTCGAGGATGAAATTTTTTCTTAAGGAGGGGAAAGTTGTAACACCCGACAAATATA
This sequence comes from Hibiscus tridactylites, assembly GCA_958450335.1. Classification (NCBI taxonomy): domain Eukaryota; kingdom Viridiplantae; phylum Streptophyta; class Magnoliopsida; order Malvales; family Malvaceae; genus Hibiscus; species Hibiscus tridactylites. The sequence continues at coordinate 76,809,821 of OY288279.1, forward strand.
TATATATATATAAAGGAAAGTGAGGGTGTGGAGGCTCGAACCCGAGACCTCAGCCCTCACCACCCAACATGTTAACTAATTGAGCCAAGTGCTCTCTTCTGTCATGTATTACCAAGGGTAATATTTGTTTGTTAATCAGGGAGTTTTTTTAGTTAGCTTTAATCTGACTCTGACGTTTCACCTACCTAATTGAATGCCCATTCTCTCTTTCAAGTTTCGAGAAAACATCCCCTCTCCCAACGCTCCTACCCACCCCGTCTGGCCATCGTTGCTCCCCCCATCCACCCTCGCTCTGTGCGCAACACCGTCGCCACCGGCGTGTGTGCCGCCCTTCCCTGAGCTCATCCTCGGTAGTCACTCGCTCACCCCCCGCCGCCATCGTCGTGATTTGAGGGCTGAAGGTTTGACAAACCCTCACCCCGTTTTCTGTCGGCTTTTGCTCGTCGATTCAGCCTCCGTCAGTCGTCCGTTCGATATGTTGTTGCCACCACCGTGCTCCCTGCGTCGAGCCAAACAAAACCCAACCAACCCTTCGTCCATTCGTCGTCGGGAAGACGTTCGTCGAAGCTACGTAAGTTCCGGCGACCTTTTGGTTTTTCGTAAAGATTTATAGTTATTTCCGGGCTTGTGTGGGTTGGGTTAGTTGTATAATCAAATATGCCATTCTTTTTCAGGTGGAATCGTGCCGTTAGGAGCTCTTTGGCGAGTTTCCGGTGGTCGTCCGACAGTTGTTTCCGTTTGGGTAAGTGAGCCGGCCTAAACCGGCTGGACCGGTCGGCCAATCAACCAAACCCGAGCCCATCGCTCGAGACCGACCCGACCCGTCTCTGATTCGAACCGACCTGTGTCTGAGTCAACTCAGTTGACCCCCTGTTGGTTGCTGACGTCATCATGACGTCACCGTTGACATGACCCCGTTAACTTTGACATGCTGACATCAGCGTTGACTTTGACCAAAAAGTCAAAATTTTCGAAAAGGCCATATCTTATGTTTTTCAACGTCCTGAGTCCGTTTTTGAAGCCCGTTTTGCGAAATTCCGACTCTAAGACCCCCTAATCTAACCTTAAACCCAAATCATGCATATGTACTTAATTATTCTATTTAGATAATAGTAAATCGAATAAGTTACTAAAATAGTGTATTAATTGTGTAAAGGTACCCGAGACTCGTGTGACCACTCTCCAGCTCAGCCTATCTCCTCTCGATCCGCTCACCCTCACGCTTCAATGAATATCAGTATGAATTCAAACTCTGTGTATAAGAACAAGTTTAACTCTTATTTCACATTGTGACCATTACTCTTTCTTGATCTAGGACCTGACCCTGTATCCGAGCGTACTGAGGCAGGTGTCCGTTAAACCCTTCTCCGACCAGCTTTTGAGGTGTGTTCCATGTGTGCTATATTCTGTTGAATGGATTATATAATGATTTAATCATGAATAAGATTATGTTTGATGAATATTTCAACTGTTATTAAGATTGCATCACTATGTTGGAAACTGAGATGAAATGATCAACTGGATATATGATGACATTCTCTGCGTACCTGATGTATGTCTGTTCAATATGTATACTTGTTATGTGATTGCTTGATCTGTGATGGTATTGCCTGGCTGTGTGATGAACTTGATAGTATGATATGTTAGCTTGACCTATAATGTTACAATCTGTTTGCATGATGAATGATGAGAATGTCTGCTCTGCTCAATGGTATGCCTATTTATCTGTCAAAAGCATGAATCTTCCGTTTCTGATACTCTGAATAGAATATGTCTGTCACATGCATTCTGTTACTCATATTTGGAATCTAAACACTTATTACTATCTGGGGTATACTGTTGGGTTATGTTATGAAGTTTCTGTAGGTACAACCCTGATCCAGCTGGTAAATCCTTATGGACTCAAGGTCTCCCCTTGAGTAGGTACTGATGCTTTAGTGCGGGTAAATCCTTATGGACCTATGGCAGCCTCTTAGGTGGCACCTATGCCCATCGGGCCTAGGGTAAGTCCCTATGGATGCAGTTCTGGGGGACTGCATTTGGAGTAAGGTTAGAGGGTAGTCACTAGTAAACCCTTGCATACACTCGAGCATTTGTATTGATCTGTTATGTGTTGTTATGATATGATTGATATGTATTTATATGCTTGTTTGATCTGCACTTATTGGAACACACTGAGCTCCCTAGCTCATGCCCTTCTCTTCTCCCCTTTTAGATACTTGTGATAGGCTACCCCTTTTGGACCCAGCAACTGGAGGATCGGCACATTTAGCTCTAGACTGTTGTAATGTTCTTATCTTCCAAACTGTCTGTATTTGGGTGACTTATGCCTATATTTTGATACGACTTATATTTTGGTTTTGCCGGATGTTGGCGTTAGTTTATAACTAAACACTTTATGCTTTCATATCACTTATTTTGTAACAACATGTTACTAAACTATTACTTGCTATTTTGAGATGGATTTGAAAGCAATACTGGTAGATTTCTTAATCGTTCTGAGAATAGTTTTGTTATATCTTCGTTAACAGGTTTTATGGTATGGTTTGTAAATCTTCCGTAGGGGGAACTATGTCAGTTTTGATATTTTGACTGAGATGTTTCACAAAAGTTTGATTATAGGTTGTGACCGCCTGGAGTTAGGTTAAACGCACAAGCGGGTCCGGGTGGTTACACTTAGGACCAGGGACAGAGTTATGTTTTGTTCGGGAAGGACAACAATTATTGGTATAATAGCATTTTAAGTAATTTCTAATTTAAATTTGACTCCGACTCTTTCTTTATTGTTTTGGACAAAGATAATTCACTCTTCACTCTCTAAGTACTATATGATCCATGTATTACATGAAGTTAAATGCTTTAAGCTCCTTTAATTGTGAAACTTGTTTTATACCTTCAATGGTGTTTTTGTATAGATACAAAATTGATAGAATTGATAGAGTTAATAGATGGATAGGCTAGGGGATCAACCATGTTTGACTTTATATTTTTTTTGGTAGCAGCTTGTTGTTCTCTTGAATAAATAAAACAAACAATATATTCAAAAAAATTTAAAGAATCTAAAACTTCGAGATTTTCAAAGAATTTAAATTTTAAAATTTTAAAAAGTTACAATATTTTAGAATTCTTTTTGTTTTATTGCATGTGACACATTCTGATTGGGTCACATAACATTTTTGTTATATAAATAAACAATGAAATAATGATATAGAGAATGATAGTACATGAGTCAAAATGATAAAACATTATAAATGTAGCAAGTTGATAATTTATTGTCTTAGAGGGGTCAAAAGATATATTAAACCAAAATTAAAAAAATAAATGAATAAAACACTTGTCACCATTCAATCTTGCTTGAAGAATTTTTTCCCTATACATCGTAATAATCTTTATTCTTGAGGGTTTTGATAAAGTATTAGCATATAGTTCACCGTGAATATTAGAAGAATTTATACCTTTGAAATATAAATATTATATATATCACGAAGGTTAATAGTCAACAAAATGACAAAATATTTTTTAGATAGATGTTTAAAGTATTTTTCGGTTTAAATAGGTGTCTTACATTTTCACAGTTACCATTTTAAGTCTTGTCGTTAACTGTCATTTAAAAAATTATGTTAGCCAATAAAAACATTACATGGCTCTTTATTTATTAAAAAAAATTAGAACTTTTGAAAATATTTTAAAATTCTCAAAAATTACCAAAATAGTCGTCAAATTCCTAAGTCCCAAATCTTGATTTTAGCTGTTGTCACTGCCAATCGTCGACGACATGCCCACCACTTTTGCCGCAAGACCCCTATGATCATTTTCCATCCTCTTGTCGTTGTATGTCAACGGCCGACGTGCCTATCGTTGAAACAAAGCCGAACGATAAAAGGAAGATAAAAAATGATGGGCGGCAAACGACGTGCGGGCCTTGCAGCAAGAGGAGGAGGCTTCATTCCATCACTGACAGCGTGATGAACGGCGACGACAGTGGTCGGATTTGCGAATCTAAGGATTTTGGGGTTATTTTGTAAATTTTGGGAAATTTAAAGATTTTGTTTGAAATTAAGTTAAAAGAAATAAAAAATAAAATCAAAGCCATGTATCATATTTTGATTGGTTAAATAAATTTTTTTAAACGATCGTTAACAACCAGACACCTAAAATGATAATAGTGAAAATGTTAGACATCTACTTTTGCCGAAAACTACTTTATGTACTAATATGAAAAAATATATAATTTATACATTTGTTTTGACTATTAAGCCTTTCACAAAAGATAACGTATTTTGCCATCTAATGATGTAATAGACGATAACAAATACTCCTAAAACAATTCGAGTCCAAGGACCATCCCATTTTGAATTCAATGGTTAACCACAACGACCTAGCTTGAATATACTGAAAAAGGCTAGTTGGATTAGGGAAGGGACAATCTTTTAGAGTTGTTGATTGGGTAGTTCTGCGGTAAGGCGGCTAATATGCGGCTAATATACGGCGTAACCGGATAGAAAGGTGACCGGTTAAAGATAACAAAATCGGTAAAAATTACCGATTTTGTTGATCCGAATATCAATATATTCGGTAGCGCTTAATTTGTTGTTAATTTCGAGCTGATGGGGCCTCGGAAATTCCCACGATAACAAAATCGGTAAAATTACCTATTTTGTTGATCTGAATAGCAATATATTCGGTAGCGTCTAATTTGTTGTTAATTTCGAAAGTATCCATACTTTTTAAAAGTTTATCGATACTTTTTGAACAGCAATGTAACCGCGGTTGGAAAAAAAAATGTCGAAAATATCGATACTTTGTGCACAGTTTTTTGTATTGAGCTTTAAAAAGTATTGAAAAACAGATACTTTTGTAACACTTTATACAATTTTATCGAACAGTTAAATCGTTACGGAATTGTTTGTTTGGTGTCGATACTTTTTTTAAGCACATGTCAAAAGAATCGGTAAAATACAAGCAAATTTAATGTAACCGGTTACATTACTTAAACATATGCAAAAGAATCTGTACAATAGAAAAAATTAGACATAACCGATAACATTATTAATACATATAATGTAACCGGTAAATCTTTACCGTATATCTTGTTTGGTTTCGATACTTGTTTTAAGAGCGTGTGCAAAAGAATCGGTACAATAGAAAAAATTAGACATAACCGGTTACATTATTAATTCATATAATGTAACCGGTAAATCTTTACCGGATATCTTGTTTGGTTTCGATACTTTTTTTAAGAACGTGTGCAAAAGAATCGGTACAATAGAAAAAATTAGACATAACCGGTTATATTATTAATTCATATAATTTAACCGGTAAATGTTTATCGGATATCTTGTTTGGTGTCGAAAGAATCGACACAATTCAAAAAAGTATCGAAACCTGGGAAATTGTATCGATTAAATATATCATAATGATATAATCGGTTAAAAGTATCTACTCTGCCTTTGTATTGCTTGCATTTACAGAAAACCTAAGAGAGTATTTGAAATCGACCCGAGTTTGGTTGCTGCGAAATACAAGGTAGGCGTTCTTGGAGTCGTGTTGTATCAGAATCGAAAGGAAAGATTTTGGGTTTGGGGACTTTGAAGTAAAAGGTATGTTGTCGAAACCCTAGTTTTTTGGTAATGTAGTATTGGGTAGTTGGGGATAATGTTTTGGGTTTAGTGATGTTGAAGCAAAATTGGAATTCGGATCGATTATAGGTCGAAATTGTGTAATTATATTTAGGAAATAAATATCGGTACTTTGTTCTGAGAACTTATCGGTAGAAATTAATAATGTCAGTAGAAATTAAATATCGATACTTTTTTCAAGAATTGAAGCGAGATGGGTGCTAAGGATCATGAAGATGTTGTTGAAGATGAGACTGAAATGGTTGAAATGGAGCCGGAGAGTATCGAAAGTGAGGAAAATCGAAAGCAACGAAAGGGTGGATATATGTACTTCTAGTAAGTAGCAATTGTCAAATAATTGTTCAGTAAATTGTAATTGGATGAAAGTATTTAAGAACATTTAAACTTTCCTATCATGACAGTATGAAAGAATGTCAGAGGATGAAGGATTGTGGGTTGAATATTTTGATTGTTGATGGTTTATGCATAATTTTCAGGTGAAAGACATTGTGGTGAATAAATGGAACACGATGAGTGAAACTGAGAAGCAACCATTCAACATGTTGTCCACAAATGATAGAGAAAAATATTCGGCCAAGAAGAAAGCAGAAGGGAAAATTGTGAAGAAGGTATTCATTATACTTGTAAATATGTTGATAAATGATATATAAAAACTCTGACATTATATGTATATTATTTGCATAGGAAGTGTCGACTAGGTGTAGCATAAAACGAGTGCACCACATAATAGAGGAGTTGAAAGCGAAGGATAGAGCAAATGTGTTGGAAGAAATGAGGTTTGGATCTCTTATTGGGATGAAGGACCGACCAATTCATAGGAAATTGTGTCGCTTGTTGATGGGAGATTTTGATTTGCACAAGTGTGATGTTCGATACGGCAAATATTCATTTCATTTTAGTGTCTGATTTGTTGAAGCTGTATTGGGGGCTATAAAATAAAGGGCAGAGTGTGGATGAAGTTATTAAGAGGGAGGATTGAAAAATACTTGTGAAGAAGTATGGCCTAACGTCGAAGGTGTCATTTGCTACACTTGAGGACGATATATAAAGCGACAAGTATGAGGGGGATGATCTGAAGGCCCAGGTACTATTGTACATTGTCGGAGTATTCCTTTGTCCAACGGGTGATACATCCCCGAGCAAGGAAAGTTTGAAGTTGATTTGCGACTCCGAGTTGAAAGGTCAATTAAATTGGGCGTCATATGTTGTCTTAGAGGAAAGTTTTCAAAAGGCCAAAAACCCCACATACCTCAAAGGATGCATAGTTGTCTTAGAGGTAAATGAGTTGAATCTTGGTATTGGTTTAGAAAACTTTGTAAATAGTTATTATAGAAAATGATAAAGTTTATTATGAATGCAGGTTGCATTGTTTGATTTTTGGTCAGATTCTTCAAGTGTGCCGACATTCCAAAAAACTAGAGTGGCACGCATCACTGTATGGGGCAAGGAAGAAGTTGCTCGAGTTATGGCAAAGTTAAAGTTGGAATTACCGAAAAAGAAAGTAAGGGTAATTTAAGTATTTATAGATTAGTAAGGACTTAAAAAAGAAAGATGCTCTAATAATGTAGTTTATTTGTGAAGGTTGGCGAGGAGGAAGAGGAGGAAGAGGAGGAAGAGAAGAAGGTAGAAGATAAGGTGAAACAGAATGAAGGGGAAGTAAATATGACATATTGATGGCTGAGTTGGCGGAGGTTAAAAAAGTTGTTTCTGATTGTTTGCAAAGACAATCCAGAATCGAACAGGCGATTGAGAGCTTAAAGAGGGAAGTAGGGGAAAAGGTTGATGGTGTTGTGAAAGAAGTGGTGGAATTGAAGGGTGATTGGAATGGTAGAAAAAAAATGGATGAGGGGATAAATTTAAGTTCTGAAATAAACAAAAAGAGGAGTTATGTTGAGGAAAAATATGATGAACTTAGAAAAAATGATGAAGAAAATTTAGAAGAATTGAGTAAGAGGGAGGAAAATATAAGAGAAGTCCACCATGAAGATATGAGGACACCGGATCATGCAATAGATGTAGATCTCGATTCAGGGTGTCCTGCACCAAAGAAGAAGAAGAATAAAAAGGTAAAATGAATAATACAAATGACATCCGTTTTGATTATTGTGTTGTGGCTAATATCTATTGATATATCGTAGGCTGCAAAGGTCAAAATACCAAGTGGAATTGATTCGATTGAGGCTGCGATGTGTGATTATGTATGGAATAGTGGATTGTTAGAAGACACGTAAGTAATATATATTGCTTTGCGAGTGATATTTAAATAATTTTAGGAAAAAATTAATACAAAAATTGCTTGTATAGAGATGTTATCCTAGATTACGGGGTCGAACACGGCACAGTAGGCGACCTTTGCTCGTTAAAACCTGAAGAATGGCTTTACAGTCCGATTATTGATTTGAAAGGCTGGTTGTTGGGTTACGACTCGATGAAGAATAGTTCAGCGAACCGTAAGATTTGCTATATACCATCTGCTTTTGTGGTAAGTTACATTTTTACACATTTTCGTGTCAAATTTGTTCATGGCTGCTCAATTAATAGAGATTATTTTTTAAAATGCAGAACGAGTTGATAATGGACGGTCAAAATGTGCCGAATCTTATAAGCTTCTTTTCTAATACATTGATTGACCATAATAAATTCACCGATTGTGACACGGTAAGATATTTTTGCGTACATGTTGTTCAGTATTTAAATAATAACAATAAATGTTTTAATATCTTGTGTGACATTTATTGTAGATCTTCTTGCCAATAAACGATGAGAATAATCATTGGTGTCTCTTGGTGTTGGATATGGTTGATCGTGTAGCATCGTTTCTTAATAGTCTACATAACTCTTTCCGGCACAGGACTAGAGTGGAACAAAGCAAGAAAACAATATGTGTCGATACATTTTGTAATTTATAATGCATAATTTCTTCGTAATCTAATTTAATAATTTTTTTGACACAGTTGGAATGTTTACATAAATTTAATGAGGACGAGTCCTTTGGTGCCCAATTTGGGAAGATTAAGGTTCCACCGACGGATTTAGAATTCATGGTCCGTAAGACGAAGGTGCAAACGAACGGGTTTGAAATTTGAGTATTTAATAAGTCAAAAATTTATTGTGCTTATCTAACTATTTGACATTTTGCGGCATTATAACAGATATGATTGCGGAATGTATGTGGTCATGTGGATGAAAGCTATTTTTGATGGGAGGTCACCGGATGATTTGGTAAGTGGTCTGAAAAGGACTTTTTTAAAAAAAAAAATTTGGCACTGACATTGACTCCTAATTTGAATGTAGGTTGTTGGGGAATATGATCGTCCGAGAGTTTTAAACGATCTCATAAATCACGAATGTAATAAAAGGAGAGCTAAGTTCACAACTGCTTGCCTGGAACGTATGAAAAAATAATTCCTTCTGAAAGCAAATATACGTACATTATGTTACCATAATTTTTCCCACTATGTAATTGTTTATCATAGTTACTTTGTTGTAAATTATGTTAACATAATAGCTTCTTTGAAAAAATGTAACAAATTTTTTTGTTTGTTATGAAACTTATTCAGCATAAAGTGTCGACACTAATTATGAAGACTTTAATAACGCTATAAAAATCAATTTAAACAAAACATCGATACTTTTCAAATTAATGCTTGCCATAGTTTACTGCAATTATCGATACTTTCTGAAACAGAAGGAATTACATAGCTTACTGGAATCAAAGTTTCGATTCTTTTCTGCCGCTGTGAGTACAAATATCGATACATTTAAACGAAAAATACTTATCCGGATAAAAAAATCCTGAAAAAATCGATACTTTTTTCCTTTATGATGAAATTATCGATACTTTTTGAAACAGAAGGACTGACATAGCTTACTAGAATCAAAGTGTCGATAATTTTTCTGCCGCTATGAGTACAAATATCGACACATTTAAACGAAATATATGTATCCGGATAAAAAAAATTCCCGAAAAAACCGATACTTTTTTTCCTTTATGATGAAATTATTGAAACTTTTTGAAAAAGAAGGACTGACATAGCTTACTGGAATCAAAGTGTCGATACTTTGCTTCTTTAAGAGTAAAAATATCGATGCTTTTAAAAGAAGTATAAGTATCCGGTTAAAAAAAGTTCCCGAAAAAATCGATACTTTTTTCAATATATGATAAAATTATCGATACTTTTTGAAACAGAAGGATTGACATAGCTTACTGTAAAGAAAGGTTCGATCCTTTTTGACGCTATGATTAAAAGTATCGATGAAAGTAAACAAAATCAATGTTTCCGGTTGCGTCTTTACCGTTTTCATTACTGACTACATCAATGTTACCAATACACTTGTCAATGTTTCCGGTAACGATCTAAATCTGAAATTTAGGCGGGATTTCTATTTGAACCAACCCTAAACTTAAATCCTCCATTTCCTAATTGTATCGATACTATTGCAGAGATCTCTTCAACTCCAACAACGATTAGCACAGTTTAGAGAAATTGCACCGTTCAACCTGAGTATAAAATCAACACCGACGAGGACGATTACTACGATCAGATTTACAGGTTAGTAAAAGAGACTGATTTTGCGTACTTTAGGGTTAGGGTTTTGCACGATTTTGGAGTAACTGTTCCTCTTATGCATATAACAATTGTAATGGCACCCAAAAAAGTGGCACCCAAACGTAAGAGAGGTACTGCTTCCAAGATAAAGTCATCTTCTAAAGCAAGGTCTGATGCTCAAGTAAGTTCTTCTGAAGAAAATTTGTCTTTTGAAACGCAAAACTTTAGAAGCAAGGAAGAGAAAGTGAAATATGATAGCAATTTCAAAACAAGAAAGATTCGTCCAGAACGTGTTATTGACATGGACTTCTTCTTCGATAAGAAAAACAAATTTGGGTTTAAACAAACATTTACAGATTGGGGCTGGCTTGAACTGCTTGGTGTAGAACCAAAATATTACCCCAATCTTGTTAGAGTTTTCTACAGTAATGCAAAATTAGACCTCTAGCCTAGTACGGAAAAAATATTAGGAATTACGACTTATGTCATGGGTAAGGAGATATATATAGATGCGTCCTCTATTGCTGCTAGTATAGGAGTGAAGAATATAGGAGATTCCGATGAACATGTTTTAGATCCTACCATTAAACGAGTGGATCGAAATAGTCCCATTAACCTTGGTTTGGAGGGCAGATTGTTCCACCTTCTTGTCACTTGGTTTCTTCGGCCTTCCGGTGGGAAATTTTCACAAATTCGAGATAGTGATTACTGGTGGTTGTCTAAATATGAATCAAAAACCGCTCCAAACATAGCAAAACTGATATATGAGACAATTCTAAATATAGTGAAGAAGGGTGCTTCCATTACAACCTCACTACCATATGGATGCATAATTAGCCATATATTGAGGAAGAAAGGAGTGCAATTCAATCTTAACTACCCTCTTCGACTATCCCGAAAGATCGACATGATTACCTTGACAAAAGCGGGATACGATTTTATTGAAAATGTCGGTTGGATAAACAAATCTGTAATTGGAGCGGAACAAGGCAACGACCAAGTGGACAACGTTGAAGCAGAAGACCACGAGCGGATGCAAGAAGATGAGATCGAAGGGGTGATTACGATGAAGTCAGTGATGGCTTACATGGTTCATTTCCGCGAGCATATGGATGCTCGTTTTGGTGAGATTAATGACCAAATCGGCCAAATGCGAGCAGATATTTCATCACTTCGTGCTGACTTCTCCAACTTCCATAATCAATGCCTTCAAAGCAAATACAAACCTATAGGTAAAATAACCCTTTAAATTTACTATTGACATTCGGTTAATTGACTATTGACATGCTTATAACGGAAGTGGAGAATCCAGTGGTGCCTGAAGAGGAGAATACAGAAGAGGAGAATCCAGTTGTGCCTGAAGAGGAGAATGATGAAGAGGTAGACAGTTCAGATGATGATGAGAGTGAAGACCCCAACAGATATATGATTTCTCTAACACATAACAAAAATCTTGTCATTTTTTATGTCAACGGAGTCCTTGCATATTATACAAAACAAACTTCCAGAGGTAATTAAATGTCTTCAAATTTGTTTACGGTTGTGTTAAGCTATAAAGAAAACAATTATGTTGAATTTATTTTCATGTTGTAGATGTTATAATGAGGCCAGGTGTAGAAGAATTTATGCAATTTTGTTTAGAGAACTTTGTTGTTGGCATATGGTCATCGAAGTTGAGGTACGCACCATTATGATTAAAATTGTTAACATTTAACATTGAGCTCTTAACGAATTTGATGTTTGTCGTGGTAATTGTTCATGATTGCAGGCATAACATTGAGCTTGCTCTTAACAAACTAACTGTACAATATGAACAATATATATTCATCTGGGTAAGATGCTTCTTATTTGCGTTCGGTAATTGAATTTGTTATGATTCTTACAAATTGGTGTTTCACAATTTACTATAAACAGGATCAAGCAAAGTGCATACAGGAAGAGGAATTCACCTTCTGAAAAGATTTGCATGACGTTTGGAATGAGTTTCCTCAATTCAACCCGGACAATACACTGTTGGTGGATGATTCTACCGAGAAAATGAAATATAATCCAGTGAGTTATATTTTTTCCATGCAATTTATTTTTAAGGTAATATGATATTATTTTGTTAATTTATGTTTTCTTTATAGCAATACAGCTACATATGTCCGCATCCCTATAACCATTCATCTTGCAACGACAATGCGTTAGGTATGACAGTTACATATGTGACTTATTTCATTGGTTTATTAATATATTGAACAGGTTGACAGTCTGCTAATTTGGCTTATTTTTATATATCCACAGAAAAGGGCGGAAGCATCCGAGAATATTTCGAAAAGTTGGCGAACGAGCAGAATACTGTTCGCGAATTTGTTAAAAATAACCCTTTAAACATTTAAATTTTATTTCATTTTTATATTTAACAATCTTGAATTATATATTTTTGTATGTCGGATACATACCATATAGTCACAATGTCTGTTGATCGGTACTTGCTGTATTCCAAATGTCCTCGTTGCCCTGAGACATAAAAGAGTGATTGATATTATAATTAACCATAAACAATTGAAGACATAATTGTAGAATAGATATAGTAACTCACATTATAATCCTCATCTATGCGGCCGTAGGACCATTCCGTATCGTTATAAAAAAAGTCAGACGAGGTAGGTTGTGTAAAAGAATCCAGACCCAACTTTAATTTAGGACACGTTAATTTGTTATGTCCCTCAATCTTGCAGAAAGAGCATAGCCTACTTTTCTTCTAGACCATCTTCTTCTGGACTACTTTTCGCTTTCCTTGTCTTCGTTTAGGTTCGCCAACGCGAACCCCATTATCAACATTTCGTCGTTTACTTAAATCTTTCAAACCGAACGAGTGCTCAAAATCGGCAGTTAGTCTTTTCATCTCATCTCTTGCGGTTATGAAAGATTCATATGTCTTTGATGCAATGTAGCAAAAACGACTTGACGTTGCACGTAGGGCAGCGAACCGTGCCATTTGCATAACTTCAGGTGCTACATTGAAGTCAAGGAAACTTGGTGCAGCAGCCTTCGCATCCTTAGTCCATCGACTTAGAATCAAAGACTTTGGAATACATGTGTAATCCAAGTGCTTCAGAACATGCAGTTGATGGCAACATGGAATTCCTACAGTCTCAAATTTCCTACACGAGCATGTGACGCTTTTCGAGACAACATCAAAAGATACGTCAAATCTCATGTTCTTTTCCTTGTACTTTGAGAGAACAAAATGTTGACATTCATCTGATAAGGACTGAATTTGTTCGTCAATCCGGTACAAGGTCTCCTCTTGCAGTTCGTCTTGGAAGAGACCAAATGATGCTCGCGTATAAATTTCACCAGCATGGCTTTCTAGGTCTGTCAGTTTAGTGATCTGGAAGGGCGTTGTCTGCGAACTTAAGAAATCTGCTTGCAACTCGTTGATACGCATTTTACCAATAGATTGTTCAATTGTACGAACAACGTCTACATATGTCTTCTTCTTTATCAAGACACGTCCGAGTGCAGCATTCAAGGACTCGCTTCTTTGTGTGGATCGCAAATTCGCAAAGAAATGACCCGTTTGATATGCTTGAGCCCATAAGTTCCGAGTATTTCCCTTCTCAATCACCCATGGATGCTTTTCGACATTGAATTCGGAAATCATTGCAGACCATTCACTATCAAATTCGCTTCTTGTCCACCACGAACTCATACATCTATTAAATGTTGTGCTAAATTTGCTGTCACCAATGTTAGCTTGTACATTGCGAGATAGATGCCACGAACATAATGTAACCCCCTTAACCCGGCCTAGACGGTTGACCCGAACTAAGAAGATTACACGGGGAAAACCAAAGTCAACCCAAAAGTCAACCTTGATTAACGACCTTTTTTTTCTTTTTAATCTTATCTAAATGCATATTAACCCTAGGTGTACACTTGAGATATACATACTTAGAAATCACAGCAATCGGAAAACAATTAGGGACTCAATTGCACAACATACGAATTTAGGGACCAATTTGTAAATTCTGGAAATTAAGAGGACTCAGCCAAAATCTAAGTTACCACTATGAAATTAATCATGTTTCATGCTTCTCTGTCAAATTTCATCTCAAACGGACATCTCAAACTCAACCAATTGCATATACAAAGATTGGGACCAAAACGTGAGGATTTCAAAACATAAAACCATCAGATTCAGTGCCCAACGGTCGAGTGTTCCCAAACGGGGAAGGACCGTTCCAAAACGCGGGACCATTCCGAAACTTGTTGCGGAACAGGGCTTGACAGTGGCAAATCCGTTTCAGAACAGCTCTACCTGTTTCGAAACGCCATGGCCATTTCAGGCCACCTGTTCCGAAACAGTAGCACCCGTTCCGATACGGGCTGCCCAGAATTGCAGAATTCTTCTGTTTTAACACACTTTCAACCCGTCAAACACATCCATATGACCTCCATATCATACACACAAGTCATCAAACACTTAAGGAACATATTAGCATCACCAAAATTCAATCATGGCATCATTTAAGGAAAATCCCAATTCTATAGGCATGCATCCTATAATGAAAATCATGCAATCATCAATTCACCAAAACCAAATACCAAAAGGCCATTTACATGTTCCAACATCATCAAAGGCATTAACCAAACTTAGGGAGTCCAAAACATCTCCCAAAAACACAATTTAGGTTCCCATTGCCAAATGCCAAAAGCTAAAAGTGTTGTGAAGATAGTCACCATACATGAGCTTAAGCTTTCACTTAGATCCTTGACCTCCTTGCTGCCCTTTAAGCACTTCAATGCTCTGCATTATTGGTTTAAGAAAGAGAGAGCGTAAGCACATAGCTTAGTGAGGAATGCTCAATTAAAACATCACAATAATGCCTTTGTAAAAGCACCTTTTCAAGGCCTTTAGTTTCAAAACAACATTTATCATGCATTTATGCATACAAACCAAGCATCTCATGCTTTAATTCAACAACATGTCATATTGGCTTACAGGTGATAATCCATAACCATTTTACAACTCAAAACAAGTTCGGATACGCGGATTACAAGCGTTGTCCCATACGCTTCATACACACTACCAATATCAAGGTGGAGTATATCGGTACAATCACAACCCCTCAACACCCGTGATGGAGTATACGGTACAATCACAACCCCTCCACATCACTCATTGGTAGTTGTATAACCTCACTAACGAGAACACGGGACACAAAACACAAGATCCACACATGGACTTTTAACCACCATTGTGATCTTAACACAAGATCCACTCATGGACTTTTAACCACCATGGTGATCTTAACCATCTCATTAGTGTACTTGGATGGAGTTTACGGTACAATCACAACCCCTCAACATCCAAGGCGACTTTATTCACGGTGCACCCAATCCTATAGCCGGCTAACTATATCCGATTCAAGTACTTTTAAACCAACACATCACTTGCCAATATACATCATTTATCATCATTAATCCACTGTTTTAAAGCATTTAACAAAGCCATTGAATCAACATGCATCACTATGCATCAAAACCACATTTATCAATGTCAAACCAAGGACCTCTTACCTTGAGCATCCTTCAACACATGGCTTACAAAACCAGCATTAAACATGATAAAAATATGCTTTCAAAACAGAATTTAAAACATGCAAAATAACACTTTGCATTCAACCATCTCATGGTTCATCAAAAAGAGTGTTTCTCCGAAAACTTACTCTTGAGCTTAGCTAAGTTGTTTAGACTTAAACTAAGCTCCCATAACCTTCAAACATTGGTTTCAAAGCTGAAAACCAAACTTCACTCACCGATTCCGTTTCGCAAGCTTGCCGGAACACCAATCAAGCTTCCGGATCAACACCACAAGGATCCGAAGATGTCTCCCCTGTTTTAAACGCATCAAAGCAGAGGATTAATGCATCATCATGCATTAATATCTTCAACCAAGACACCTAAACTCGCTGCTCTCATCAACACTCACATTTCGGCTACCAAACACAACCGAAATCACATCCAAACACCTCTACAACATTACCCAGCCAAGATCCATCAACTCCAAACATTCTTACACATCAATTAACATCCAAAAAGGATCTAATCACGTCCTTATACCTCCAGCTATAGCAGAACATCAAAATCATCCCAAAAACCACCATTAATTCAAGTAAAACTTAGGAAAATCAACCTATTCGGGATTTCATTGATTAAACCTCAATTACACATCATTTATACATCCAATATACATCAAAAAGACATCTCAAAATAGAGCCCAATCATTTAATACGAATTTCTTCAAAATTAAATCCAAATCTTGCATTTTAAGCCAAGATCAAGAACACAACATAAAAACCTTTAATAAAACTCAAATCAAGGACTGAGAACTTGGGAATTTCAGTAAAGAACTGAGTATTTAGAGGAGAAGGACGTTCATACCTCTAAATGTGAGTTTCTCCTTGTTTAAAGCCAAGATTCTTGAAAATTCAATAAGCAAATGATAAGGATTTGGTGTAGGAATGATTAGAAACCAATTAGAGATTGAAATCTCATCTTTAGATGTTAAAATCAAAGGAAAAGTGGCTGGGGGAAATGTGTTTGGCTGAGAGAAAATAGAGAGAAAATGAAGTGGGAAAATTTTGAGAAAAGTTAGTTATGAACTAAAAAATATCTATTTCCCCCTTTTTCCTTTTATTAAATAACATTTAATAAATCTTTAATATTAAGAAAAATCTGGAGAAAACTCTTCTTGGGTAAATTAGCTCCTTAAAGATTCAAAGTTTCAATCCTTTTAAAACAATCACCAACTTTTCAAAATTTACATTTTAGTCACTAACTTGAAATGTCACATTTTGAAACCTCATTTTGTAAAATTGATTTCACCACTCTCTTATATATAATAAAAGAGGATTTTTAGATATTTTTCCATATTTTTAATGCATCCCGAACTAGGCTTTCCCTAAAATCACCTTTTGTACTCGAACCGCAATTTAAACCGGTCCGGTTCAGACCCTAAACTTCCAAGCCCAAAATTGGGTTGTTACAACTCTCCCCCCCCCCCTTAAGAAATTTCGTCCCCGAAATTTACCTGAAGGAAAGAGGTACGGAAACTGCTTCAACATGTCATCCTTCCTTTCCCACGTGGCTTCCTCAACACCACGATGCTTCCACAACACCTTTACCAACTCAATGGT
This sequence comes from Hibiscus tridactylites, assembly GCA_958450335.1. NCBI lineage: Eukaryota > Viridiplantae > Streptophyta > Magnoliopsida > Malvales > Malvaceae > Hibiscus > Hibiscus tridactylites. The sequence goes on from OY288279.1 coordinate 76,827,200, forward strand.
CTTGCCTCGAAGAACTTTACTATTCGAATCCAGAATCTTCACCGGTTCCTCATCATAGGTCAAATCCGGATTCAATTCCACTTCCTCCACATGCATCACATGTGAAGGATCCGATCTATACTTCCGAAGCATAGAAACATGAAACACATCATGAATCTTTTCCAACTCTTGCGGTAACCTCAACTTGTACGCAACAAGACCCACACGCTCAATCACCTCATATGGTCCAATGTACCTAGGGCTCAACTTACCCTTTCGACCAAACCTCATCACCTTTTTCTAAGGCGAAACTTTCAAAAACACACGGTCACCCACCGCATACTCAATCTCCTTACGCTTCAAATCCGCGTAAGACTTTTGCCGATCAGAAGCTGCCTTCAAACGCTCACAAATGAGCTTCACCTTCTTGGTGGTTCCTTTCAACAAAGCTGGCATCGAAACCAACTTCTGACCCGTTTCAGCCCAACAAAGAGGAGTCCTACACTTCCTCCCGTACAAAGCTTCATAAGGTGCCATTTGAATACTTGTCTGATAACTATTATTATAGGCAAACTCCACCAAAGGCAAATGTTTCTCCCAAGAACCCTGAAACTCAATCACACAGCACCGCAACATATCCTCCAACACCTGGATAACACGCTCAGACTGTCCATCCGACTGTGGATGATAAGAAGTACTGAAATTCAACCGTGTACCCAAAGCCTGATGCAAACACTGCCAGAAACGCGATGTAAACCTCGGATCTCTATCCGACACAATCGACTTTGGCACACCATGCAGCCGCACAATCTCAGCAATGTACAGTCACCAACTTTTCAAAAATTACATTTTAGTCACTAACTTGAAATGTCACATTTTGAAACCTCATTTTGTAAAATTGATTTCACCACTCTCTTATATATAATAAAAGAGGATTTTTAGATATTTTTCCATATTTTTAATGCATCCCGAACTAGGCTTTCCCTAAAATCACCTTTTATACTCGAACCGCAATTTAAACCGGTCCGGTTCAGACCCTAAACTTCCAAGCCCAAAATTGGGGTGTTACACATAATCTGTGCTTAGCATAAGGGAAAACACATTTGATAGCCCTCTGCATTGCCCTATCCCCATCTGTCACAACTGAAAGAGGCGATTTATTCATCATGGCTTGTAGAAAATTTCGCAGCACCCACTCGAACGATTGAGTCGTTTCGTCAGCTATGATCGCAGTAGCAAATACTATTGTGATATGGTGATGATTTACACCGACAATAGGCATAATTGGTCGTGCATAGTAATTACCTTTGTAAGTTGTGTCAAACGCAATAACATCACCGAAGCAAGTGTAATCTGATCTTGATGTTGAATAAGACCAAATAAGATGCTGCAATGCCCCTGATTCATCTGTGGAGTATGTTATAAAAAACCTCGGATCATCTTCTTTCTTGTAATCAAAGTAAGCAATGAGTGCATTCACATCCCCATTGACAAGCTCCTTTGCTTTACCTCTATCAAGTGCATTGTACATGTCTTTACTAGTAAATCCAACATTATGAAAAACCCCTGCCTGATTCATGAAATAATTCATTACCTTTGATGTCCCAACACCAACATCTTTCAACGCTGTTGCCTCATCCATATCAGCCTCACTCACAGCTCTATTTGAACGCATAAATGGTGTCATAAGACGTGTGCACAAGGCATGATTATGTTCGTCGAAAGACTTACTTAGAACCCACTGATCTTTTGTTTTTGTTGCTGTGACAACGATTTTGGCCTTGCATCCTGTTCGTGTGACTGGCGTATGAGCACGTTGACGATTAACAGTTTCGACTTTCGATGACCGAAACCCTTCTTTTGAACAACAAAATTCTTGTGTCTTCAAATTCCCTTCGCCATCCAGCCGTGTTGTTCCTCGACGTGCACTAAAACCATGTTTCATTGCGTATTCCTTGTAAAAATTCCAAGCTTCCTCACGTGAAGAAAAGAGCTGACCTACCAACCGTTCCGAATCATCAACGGTCAACTTTTCATCTTGCAAATTCTCGCTACCATTAACATCGTTGGATGAAGTATCTTCCATTTTCGTAAACACAATCAGTTGAAGTGGTCCAAACTTTTCCTGCACATGAGTTGTGTGTTGCTTTCATTTTCAGGTACTAAAATCGGTAGGTGGTTGTGGTTGAAAGCAATAACAACATTTATTTCTTCCTTCCTACAAAGTTAGTTGTGCAATAAATTGTAGTATATTATCGATACTTTCTGCCCACTACTATTAGCAAATCTGCTCGAAAATATCGATTCTTTCTGTCTGTTACGATAAATATTATCGATACTTTCAGAAACAAAGGATTCTCATAGTTTACTGTAATTAATGTTTCGATACATTTTTCCCCTTTCAAAAAAAGTATCGATCCTATTGTAAAATTCCATGATACGTTAGCAAATCTGCTCGAAAATATCGATACTTTCTGTCTGTTACGATAAAAAATATTGATACTTTCAGAAACAAAGGATTCTCATAGCTTATTGGAATTAAAGTTTCGATACATTTTTCCCCCTTTTCAGTAAAAGTATCGATCCGGTTGTAAAATTACATGATACATTAGCAAATATATTCGAAAATATCGATACTTTTATCCTCTGTGAAAACAATTATCGATACTTTTTATTCACAAATGGATTCCCATTGCATACTGGAACAAAAGTTTCGATACGATTTAGACACTATTAATAAAAAACCTGATACTTTTGAAAGTAAATCAATGTTTTCGGTACGAATTTCGATCGAAAATATCGATACTTTTACAAAAATATCGATAATTAACAAAAACTAAAGGCTTCCCATAGCTTACTGGGAACAAAATTATCGATACATTTTTCCAAATTTGAATGTAATTATCGATACGTTTGCAAAAACATTAATGTTTCCGGTAATTTTTTACTGTTTTCATTATTCATTACATCAATGTATCCGGTTTATTATTACCGTTTTCATTATTCATTGCAGTGTTATGTCTTTTCACTTGTATCACATGCACCGTTTACTGCTCATCTTGTATAAAGCTGAAACCCTTAATCCTCGGAACGAATCTGATTCTTCCTTTTCAGTTTCATGTCTTTTCACTTGTATCACATGCACCGTTCATGACCTTCATTTATTGGGTAGTTCTCCTCATTTATTTCTATAACCCCGGAAACGAGGAGACGAACGAATCTGATTCTGCCTTTTTAGTTTCATGTCTTTTCAATGTATCACATGCACCGTTCTGTTCATGTACCTTCTCCTCATTTATTTCTATAACCCCGGAAACAAGGAGAACGAACGAATCTCTGAATCTGGCTTTTCAGTTTCATGCATTATCACTTTCCCTCCCACTTTCCCTCCCAAACGGAAATTGCCTATAAATTAACAACTCCTCTATTTACTCTTCACAACATCTTCAAATTAATCTACTCAACCCTTTCCTTTACTTCTATAATCAGTTCTCTTTCACCATCTTCTATTATACAATGAGTTCCAGCAGAAGTTCGGGTAAAAATCCTCAGCCTTTGGCAAAAAGGAAGATTGATTTCGAGACATCATCAAATAGTGATGATGATTTCTATATTGATTCTGATTCTGATAATGAGGAGGAACAACTAAGCCATTAGTCAATGAAATCCAGCAAATGGTTTAACAAGTTCTTCGAGGCCTTCGATCGAATGAACTCTATCAACGACCCTTCTACTCTATGGCTGTGTCCAGCATGCCAAGGAGGTCCTGGTGCCTCTCACAAGTTTCGTGGCCTTCAGTCCCTAGTCACACATGCAAAAACCAAAGGAGGACCAAAGCTGAAAATTCATCGCCACCTTGGTCAGCTGTTGGAGGAGGAATTGCGTAGAAGGGGTACTTCGGCTACTCCTCAAGGTCAAGCTTTAGGCCAATGGAGTGGTCTGAGTAATGATGCTGCTATTGTCTCCCCCCGCCTTCAAGCAACCACGGAGCTCATCACCAAATACTCTGGCCACCCATGGTGATGATAATGAACACAAGGCTTCATAGAGATGGAGATGGGAAGGTAGTTAAATAACTTCTGAATTATGTTTTCATTAATATTATAATACTTAACTTCTTATTTCTTTAATCTTCTACTTCAGTGGATTGGTATGGGAAACCAAGAGCTTCTCGACTATTTCAGTTCTTATGGTAATGTTGCCAAGGCTCGCCATTCATACAGTTTAAAAGGCCATCGTGGGATGAGCCTTCTGATTTTTGAGAGCACGGCAAGAGGTTATCTAGATGCTCAGCGTCTGCATACCCAGTTTGCTACCCAAGGTTTCGATAGAGATGCTTGGCAACGTTGTCAGGGCTTAATGTATGGTCCATCCAGCCAACGCCAACTATATGGTTATATGGCTGAAAAAGAAGACATACACATCTTCAACCGCTATCTCCAAGGTTTTCTCTATCATTTTCTTCTATTATTAATAACAAGATACACTTCTGCTCATACTTATGCAAAAAAGTTTTGTTCATTAGGCAACCAAAAGGTCAAATTTGAGATGCGACCATATGCACAGATGGTTGTATAGCAAGCTGGAGCTGGAACAAGTTCCATGGGTGGCAGGGGGACTTGAAGGGAGGAGGTTCATTGTTTTACTTTCATTTTTTTATTTACTTTAGTAATTTGTAATTGAAGCAATGAGACTTCATTCTTTTTATGATCATTTTTCTTCATCCTTATATTATTAAACTTTTCATTGGGAACTCTTTTTTTTCATAAATATAATTCATATAAACGATTTTGTAACCCCCTTAACCCGGCCCAGACGGTTGAACCGAATTAAGAAGTTTACACGGGGAAAACCAAAGTCAACCCGAAAGTCAACCTTGATTAACGACCCTTTTTTTTCTTTTTAAACTTATCTAGATGCACATTAACCCTAGAAATGTTCACAAGATCAGCATACTCAAAGATCATAACAATCAGAGTACATTCAGGGGCTTAATTGCATAAATTACAAGTTTAGGGACCAAATTACAAATTCTGAAAATTATAAGGACTTAACCCAAATTAAAGTTACCAATATGAAATTAGTCATCTTCCATGCTTCTCTGCCAAATTTCAGCTCAAACGGACATCTCAAACTCATTCAATTGTAATAACAAGGTTCATGACCAAAACGCAAACATTTCAAAACATATAACCATCAAATTCAGAGCCCAACGGTCGAGTGTTCCGAAACAGGGAGGACCTGTTCCGAAACGCGGGACCGTTCCGAAACGTGTTTCGAAATAAGGCTTGGCAGTAGCATTTCCGTTTCGGAACGGTTCCTCCCGTTTCGAAACGCCTAGGCCATTTCAGGCCCCTGTTCCGAAATGGTAGCACCCGTTCCGATACGGCCTGCCCAGATTTGCAGAATTTTGCTGATTAAACACACAATTGACCCATCAAACATGCTCCAAATGCAACCAAATTATACCAGCAAGTCATTACATGCATAAGGAACATAATTGCATCAACCATTCGCCAACATGGCATCAATTAAAGAAATCCCCAATTCTATAGGCATGCAACCTATTTAGAAAACCATTCAAACATCAAAATACCAAACCAACTTCACAAAGGCCAATTAAAAGTTCCATCATTATTAACAACATAAAACCAACTTAGGGAGTCCAAAACATCTCCCAAATCAACAACATAGGTTCCCCATTGCCAAATGCCCAAAAGCTAATAGTGTTAGAAAACATTCACCATACATGAGCTTAAACCTTCACTTGGATTCTTGGCTTCCTTGCTGCCCCAAATGCATTTCAATGCTCTGCATTATTGGTTTAGAAAAAGAGAGAGCGTAAGCAAATAGCTTAGTGAGGAATGCTCATTTAAAACCACACAATAATGCATTTATAAAACACCTTTATAAACCTTAGTTCAAATCATCATTTGTACATGCACATAAGCATTTAAAAACGAGCAATTCATGCTTCAAGTTTATAACATGTCATCTTGGCCACAAGTGATACAATCAACATAAGATCCACACATGCACTTTTAAACACCATTGTGATCTTACAATCCATAAGGACCACACATGGACTTTTAAACACCATTGTGTCCGTAGCACAAGAATCATCCATGGACTTTTAAACACCATGATGTTCTTAAAATTCACAAGGACCACACAAGGACTTTTAAACACCTTTGTGTCCTTAACAAGAATCACCCATGGACTTTTAAACACCATGGTGTTCTTAAATAAACAAGGCTCACACAAGGACTTTTAACCACCTTTGTGACCTTAACCAAGAACCAACCATGGACTTTTAACCACCATGTTGTTCTTAAAATACACAAGATTCACAGAAGGACTTTTAACCACCTTTGTGATCTTAACCAAGAACCAACCATGGACTTTTAACCACCATGTTGTTCTTAAAACAAGAACCACCTATGGACTTTTAACCACCATAGTGTTCTTAATCATTCTCAAGACATCACTTGCCAATATGCATCATTTTACAACATTAATCCACTGTTTTAAAGCATTTATCAAAGCCATAATCATCATGCATCATTATGCACCAAAACCACATTTAACAATGTTCAAAAACAAGAATCTCTTACCTTGAGCATTCTTCAACACATGGCTTAGAAAATCAGCAACTAAACATGCTAAATATGCTTTCAAAACAGGATTTAAAACATGCAAACAAATCACATTGCATACAACCAACTCATGGTTCATCATCAAGAGAGTTTTTCCAAAAACTTACTCTTGAGCTTAGCTAAGTTGCTCAGACTTAAACTAAGCTCCCAAACCATCAAAACATTGGTTTCAAAGCTGAAAACCAAAATCCACTCACCGATTCCGTTTCGCCACTTGCCGAAACACCAATCAAGCTTCTGGATCACCACCACAAGGATCCAAAGATGACTCCCCTGTTTTAAACACATCAAAGCAGAGGATTAATGCATCATCATGCATTAATATCTTCAATGAAAGCACCTAAACTCGCTGCTCTCATCCACACTCCATTTTCGGCTACCAAACACAACCGAAAACACATCCAAACAACTCCACAACACCACCCAGCCAAGATCCAACAACTCTAAACATTCTTAAACCTCAATTAACATCCAAAAAGGATCTAACCACGTCCTTATACCTCCAGCTATAACAGATCATCAAGATCACTCCAAAAACAACCAAAAACTCAAGCTAAACTTAGGAAAATCAACCTATCCAAGATTGCATTGATTAAACCTCAGTTTATCATCAATTAAACATTCAATTAACATCAAAAAGACACCTCAAAACACTGCCCAAACAGATCATACGAATTTTATCAAAAATCAACCAAATCTTGCATTTTAAAGCCAAGATCAAGAACACATCTACAAAACCTTTTATAAAACACAAATCAAGGATTGAGAACTTGGGAATTTCAGTAAAGAACTGAGAATTTAGAGGAGAAGGATGTTCATACCTCTAAACTTGAGTTTCTCCCTTTTGGAAACAAGATTCTTGAAAATCCAAATAGCAAATGATAAGGTTTTGATGAAGAGATGATTAGAGATCAAAAGATAATTGAAATCTCATATTTGGATGTCAAAATCAGAGGGAAAATGTGCTGGAAAATGTGTTTGGGTTGAGAGAAAGTTGAGAGAAAAGGAAAATGTGAATTTGGAAAAGTTAGTTGAAAAAATGCCAAAATATCTTCCCTCCCTTTTACTTTTATTTAAAAACCATTAATTAATCCTTTAATATTTAAGAAAAATCTGGAGAAACTCCTATTGGGTAAATAGCTCCCTAAAGATTCAAAGTTTCAATCCTTTTTAAAACAGTCACACAGTTTTCAAAAATTACATTTTGGTCACTAACCCAAAATGTCACACTTCCAAACCTTAATTTGTAAAATTGATTTCACCATCTTCTTATATATAATAAAAGAGGATTTTAAGACATTTTCCATATTTTTAATGCAACCCGAACTAGGCTTTCCTAAATTCACCCTTTTATATTCGAACCGCCACCCAGTCGGCCCGGTCCAAACCCAAAACTTCTAAGCCCAAAATTGGGGCGTTACAACTCTCCCCCCTTAAGAAATTTCGTCCTTGAAATTTACCTGAAGGAAAGAGGTACGGAAACTGCTTCAGCATGTCATCCTTCCGTTCCCACGTGGCTTCTTCAACACCACGATGCTTCCACAACACCTTTACCAACTCAATGGTCTTGCCACGAAGAACCTTACTATCAGAATCCAGAATCTTCACTGGTTCCTCATCATAGGTCAAATCCGGATTCAATTCCACTTCTTCCACAGGCATCACATGTGAAGGATCCGATCTATACTTCCGAAGCATAGAAACATGAAACACATCATGAATCTTTTCCAACTCTTGAGGTAACCTCAACTTGTACGCAACAGGACCCACACGCTCAATCACCTCGTATGGTCCTATGTACCTAGGGCTCAACTTACCCTTTCGGCCTAACCTCATCACCTTTTTCCAAGGCGAAACCTTTAAAAACACACGGTCACCCACCGCATACTCAATCTCCTTACGCTTCAAATTCGCGTAAGACTTTTGCCGATCAGAAGCTGCCTTCAAACGCTCACAGATAAGCTTCACCTTCTCAGTGGTTCCTTTCAACAAGGCTGGCATCAAAACCAACTTTTGACCCGTTTCAGCCCAACACAGAGGAGTCCTACACTTCCTCCCGTACAAAGCTTCATGAGGTGCCATTTGAATACTTGCCTGATAACTATTATTATAGGCAAACTCCACCAAAGGCAAATGTTTCTCCCAAGAGCCCTGAAACTCAATCACGCAGCACCTCAACATATCCTCCAAAACCTGGATAACACGCTCAGACTGACCATCCGACTGAGGATGATAAGATGTACTGAAATTCAACCGTGTACCCAAAGCTTGATGCAAACACTGCCAAAAACGCGATGTAAACCTCGGATCCCTATCCGACACAATCGACTTAGGCACACCATGCAGTCGCACAATCTCAGCAATGTACAGCTCCGCAAGCTTATCCAAAGAATACGTAGTATGCACAGGCAAGAAATGCGCACACTTCGTCAGGCGATCCACAATCACCCACATCAAATTCTTCTTCGATGGTGACAAAGGTAAACCATATACAAAATCCATGGTAATCCTTTCCCACTTCCATTCAAGAATCTTCAACGGTTGCAACAAACCTGACGGAAACTGATGCTCAGCCTTAACTCGCTGACACACCATGCACTTGCTCACAAACTCCGCAACATCCTTCTTTAAACCCACCCAATAGTACTCATCACGAAGATCACGGTACATCTTAGTACTACCAGGGTGCATAGCAAAAGGACTACTATGACCTTCAGTCAGAATAGCACGCCTCAACTCAGCATCATTGGGCACTACTATCCGACTCCCAAAACACAACACTCCATCATCATTAAAACAGAAATCCGAAGGCCTATCCTCCGCAATATCCTAAACATGCGGTACCAAGGAATCATCCAACAACTGTTTTTCCTTGATCAACTGAACCAAAGATGGTTTCACTTGCAACTCATCCACAAGACCACCATCACGCGAAATACTCAAACTAGCAAACATAGCCATCAGCTCAACAGCTACTTTTCTACTCAAGGCATCCGCTACAACATTAGCTTTTCCAGGATGATACTCAATCGTCAAATCATAATCCTTGAGCAACTCCACCCAACGCCGCTGTCTAAGATTCAACTCCTTCTGAGACATCAGATACTTCAAACTCTTGTGATCAGTGTACACAGTACACTTCTCACCATACAGATAATGCCTCCAAATCTTCAAAGCAAAAACCACTGCAGCCAACTCAATGTCATGCGTAGGATAATTGCGCTCATGCACCTTCAACAGTCGCGATGCATAAGCCACCACCTTACCCTCTTGCATCAACACACATCCCAAACCAACATAGGACGCATCGCTGTAGACCACAAACTCTTTCCCTGATTCAGGTTGAACCAAGATAGGAGCTTGCGTCAAGGCTGCCTTAAGCTTCTCAAAAGCCTACTGTCTCGCTTCTGTCCACTCATACTTAACATCCTTCTGCAACAACTTTGTCAAAGGTGCAGCAATCTTTGAAAACCCATCCACAAACCTCCGGTAGTATCCCGCCAAACCAAGGAAACTACGAACTTCATGAACAGACTTAGGAACCTTCCAATTCATCACCGCTTCAATCTTCTGAGGATCAACACGAATCCCCTCAGCGGAAACCACATGACCAAGAAACACCACCTCCCCAAGCCAGAACTCACATTTGCTCAGCTTAGCATAAAGCTGATTCTCCAACAAAGCTTGCAGCACAATCCTCAGATGCTCTTCATGCTCCTCCTCAGTACGCGAGTTGTAACGCCCCGGTTTTGGGCTTAGAAGTTTTGGGCTTGGACCGGTTCGGTCAAGTGCGGTTCGAATATAAAAAGGTGAAATTAGGAAAGCCTAGTTCGGGTTGCATTAAAAATATGGAAAAATGTTCTAAAATCCTCTTTTAATATATATAAGTGAACTGTGAAATCAATTTTACAAAATGAGGTTTGGAAGGGTGACATTTTGGCTAGTGGCCAAAATGTAATTTTTGAAAACTACGTGACTGTTTTAAAAAGGATTGAAACTTTGAATCTTTAAGGAGCTATTTACCCAATGGGAGTTTCTCCAGATTTTTCTTAAATATTAATGATTTAATTAAAGGCTTTTAAATAAAACAAAAGTGGAGGGAAGATATTTTTAGTCATAACTAACTTTTCTCTCAATTCTTCCATTTTCATTTTCTCTCATTTTCTCTCAAACCAAACACCTTTTCTCCAGAGCTTTTCTCTCTGATTTTGTTACCTAAATATCTCTTTTCAATTCCCTTTTGATTGCTAATCATCTCCTCATCAAAACCTCACCATTTGCTAATTGGATTTTCAAGATTTTGGTTCTAAAAAGGGAGAAACTCAAGTTTGGAGGTAAGAACGTCCTTCTCCTCTAAACTCTCAGTTCTTTACTGAAATTCCTAAGTTCTCAATCCTTGATTTGTGGTTTATTTAAGGTTTTACAATTGTAATCTTGATTTTGGCTTTAAAATGCAAGATTTGCTTGATTTTGGATGAAATTTCGTATGATCTGTTTGGGCAGTGTTTTGAGGTGTCAATTTGATGTTAAATGAATGTTAAATTGATGAGGAATTGAGGTTTAATCAATGCAATCCCGAATAGGTTGATTTTCCTAAGTTTTGCTTGAGTTTTTGGTTGTTTTGGGGTGCTTTTGATGATCTGTTATTGCTGGAGGTATAAGGACGTGATTGGGATCATTTTGAATGTTAATTGATGTTTATAAATGGTTAGAAGTGATGGATCTTGGCTGGGTTAAGTTTTGGAAGTGTTTGGAGGTGATTTCGGTTGTGTTTGGTAGCCGAAATGTTGGATTTGTGTGGAGCAGCGAGTTGTGTTGTGTGGCTAGTGTTTTTAATGCATGATGATGCATTAATCCTCTGTTGTTGTGTGCTTGAAACATGGGAGATTGATCCGTGAGCATTAGAGGTGGTGTGGAAGGCTTCGGATGCTTGGAAGGCTTGTTGGCTAGCCTTGTTTTGTGTATCGGTGAGTGAAGTTGGGTTTTCAGCTTTAAAACCAAGGTTTGAAGGTTTTGGGAGCTTAGTTTGAGTCTAAACAACTTAGCTAAGCTCAAGAGTAAGTAAATGGAATTTCTCTTATGGTTTGAGTTATGAAATGGTTTTTAAAGCACTTGTGATTGTTGGATGCAATGCATGAGATTTGCATGTTTTAAATTCTGTTTTTAAAGCATATTTTAGCATGGTTTAATGCTGGTTTGGGAAGCCATGTGTGATGGATGCTCAAGGTAAGAGATTCATGGTTTTGTACATTGAAATTGTGGAATTGATGCATGGTGTTGCATGTTGTCTAATGGCTTTGTGTAATGCTTCATAAACAGTGGATTGATGATGGTAAATGGTGGTTTATGCATTTTGGTTATGCTTGTAAAACATTGGATTAATGTGGTAAGATGGTTATATTGGCAAGTGATGTAAGTGGTTATTGGTTACTTTAATCGGATATAGTTAGCCGGCTATAGGATTGGGTGCACCGTGAATAAAGTCGCCTTGGATGTGGAGTGGTTAAGAGTGAACCGGTAACTCCATCCAAGTGTCCTAACGAGATGGTTAAGGTCATAATGGTGGTTGAAATTCCATTCGAGGACCTTGGGTAAGCAAAGGTAATAATGGTGGTTAAAATTCCATTTGAGGACCTTGTGCTTGTTAAGATCACAATGGTGGTGTAAAGTCCATGTGTGGATCTTGTGTAGGGTGTCCCGGATCTCGTTAGTGATGTTATACAACTACCAATCGGTGATGCTAAGGTTATATGGTGGTTAAAATTCCATATATGGGAACCTTGTGCATGTTAAGGTTATATGGTGGTTAAAATTCCATATATGGGAACCTTGTGAATGTTAAGGTTATATGGTGGTTAAAATTCCATATATGGGAACCTTGTGAATGTTAAGGTTATATGGTGGTTAAAATTCCATATATGGGAACCTTGTAAATGTTAAGGTCATATGGTGGTTAAAATTCCATAAGAGGACCTTGTGTGTTGTAAGGTCAAATGGGGGTTAAAATTCCATTTGGGGACCTTGGATTGGTAGTGTGTATGAAGCGTGGGGACAACGCTTGTGATCCGCGTATCCGATTGGATGTTGAGTTGAAAAGTGGATTTGGTTTATCACTTGGAAGCCAATGTAATGTTCTTGATTATAATGAAGCATGAGATGCTTGAAATGATGCATGGTTGCATGAGAAGTGTGTAATGACCTATGAATGCATGTTTACTTGTTAGCGTGAACAAGTGTTGATTATCTATTGAGAATGGTGCATGTGTGCATGAAATCTCTTTGATGCATTGAAGTCTTGCTAAGACTTGTTTTTAAAGGCATGTGATGCAAATTTTGATGATGTGATTCATATGTTGTAATTGTTTAATGCACATGTTAGATTGAATGAGTAAATGGTTTTAAAAGGGTTCTTGCCTAAAGATGGTTTACAAGTATGAGAAAGATATGATGTGAAGTGGAAGTGATTTCCAAGGTTTTGAATTTAACTTTGCATATGATGTTCATGCATGGGATGGTTAAATTGATGGTATTGCAAGTTTATGTTTTGAAAAGGGTTTACTTAGCTTTCTAAGGTAAGGGTTGGTTTTCAAGTTTGAGCAATGCATGATTTTAAGCATGTTGTTGAAAAGGGTTTTCAAACAATGCTTTGGTTTATCGAATCGAGTTTGCTTTTAAAAGTGGTTTTATGATTCGCTGCATTGATGGTGTTTTGGTTTTGAGCATTCCTCACTAAGCATTATGTGCTTACGCTCCTTTTCTGTCCATCAATGCAGATCTTTGAAGTTAGAACAGCGGGAAGCAAGGGATTCAAGGGAAGCTCCACTTGAGATGTATGTCTCGGCTAATAGCTATAGATAATAAAGGCAATGGGGGGAGAATCTCTTATGTTGATGTTAATGAGTTTGTGTATGTTGAACAAGATTGGTTTTATGTTGTTGATAATGTTGGAACATGTATTTGGTCTTTATGAGTTGGTTTTATCAAATTGATGCTTGAATGGTTTGCTAAGTAGGAAGCATGCCTATAGATTTGGGGCTTTCCATAATAGATGCCAAGTCGACGTTTGTTTGATGCAATTATGTTCCTTGTATGTTGTATGACTAGCTGGTAAAGTTTGGTTGCATTTGGAACATGTTTGGTAGGTCAATTGTGTGTTTAATCAGTCAATTATTAGCATTCTGAGCAGGCCGTATCGGAACAGGAGCTACCGTTTCGGAACGAGGGCCTTGTAATAGCCTAGGCGTTCGAAACGGAAGGTATCATTCCGAAGCGAAAATGGCTCTGCCAGGCCTCGTTTCGGAACACGTTGCGGAACGGTCCCGCGTTTCAAAACGGGTTCTTCTCGTTTCGGAACACCTGACCGTTGGAGGTTGACATGGGCGGTTATATGTTTTGAAATGTTTGCATTTTGATCCCGAAACATGTTTATGCAATTGTATGAGTTTGAGAAGTCCGTTTGAGTTGAAATTTGGCAGAGATGCATGAAAGATGATTAATTTTAAGTTGGTAACTTAAAATTTGGTTAAGCCCTTAAATTTTCCAGAGTTTACATTTTGGTCCCTAAAATTGTAATTTGTGCAATTGAGTCCCTAAATGTTCTCTGTTTGTTATGATGTTTGAATATGATGATCTTGAGAACATATCTAGGGTTAACGTGCATCTAGATAAGAGTAAAAAGAAAAAAAGGTCGCTAATCAAGGTTGACTTTCGGGTTGACTTTGGTTTTCCCTGTGTGATCTTCTTAATTCGGGTCGACCGTCTAGGCCGGGTTAAGGGGGTTACACGAGTACACGAGGATATCATCAATGAACACCACAACAAACTTATCCAAGTATTCATGAAATACTCGGTTCATCATGTCCATGAAAGCGGCAGGAGCATTTGTCAAACCAAACGGCATCACAAGGAACTCATAATGCCCATACCTTGTCCTAAAAGCTGTCTTAGGCACATCCACATCCTTCACCTTCAACTGGTAATATCCTGACCTCAAGTCAATCTTAGAGAACACATCTGCTCCCCGAAATTGATCAAAAAGATCATCAATTCTCGGCGAAGGATACCGATTCTTGATAGTCAACTTGTTCAGCTGACGATAATCAATGCACATTCTCATAGTGCCATCTTTCTTCTTCACAAACAAGACCGGTGCACCCCAAGGTGACACACTCGGCCGAATGAACCCACGATCAAGCAACTCTTGCAATTGCGTCTTCAGCTCCTTAGGTGCCATTCTATAAGGAGTAATGGACACTAGAGTTGTGTTCTCAAACAGCTCAATCCCAAACTCCACTTCACGATTAGGAGGTAATCCAGGCAACTCCTCAGGAAACACACCAGGAAACTCTCGCACAGTCCTGATATCTTGCACACGTAACTCCTTAGAACTAGGATTCATCACAAAAGCTAGATAAGCTTCACAACCTTGCCTCAGCATCCGGCTCGCCTCCAATGTAGACACCACATTGGCAAGAAACTTCACATTCTCACCAACCACAACAACCTCATAATCATCCGCAAGCTTCAACGAAACTCGCTTATTCTCACAATCCACTACAGCTCGATGCTCAACAAGCCAATCCATACCAAGGATTACATCAAAACCATAGAAAGGTAACTCCATAAGATCAACATGAAAAACATGATCTTGCACAACCAAAGGACATCTTCTATAAAGCTTTCGAGTCACAACAGTCTCACCAAAAGAACTAGTGACACGCATACCAACATCCAAAGACTCAACAGGCAAACCAAGCAATTCAGCATGCTCACGCAATATGTATGAGTGCGTAGATCTAGAATCAATCAAGAAAAGTAATGACAAGGATTGCAAAGTAAAAGTACCTGCGATCACATCCGTGTCATTCCTCCCCTCCCTCTGAGCATACACCCTAGCCTGGCCGCCACCCTCAGGCTGAACAGCTACAACATGGGCCACATTACGTCCACCATCCTCCCTACGCTGGAAGTTACCACGGCCGCGCCCACGACCTCTCTGTGGTGCAACAACTACAGGATTAAGAATTAACAAAATCTTGCATTTTAAAGCCAAGATCAAGAACACATCTACAAAACCTTTTATAAAACACAAATCAAGGATTGAGAACTTGGGAATTTCAGTAAAGAACTGAGAATTTAGAGGAGAAGGACGTTCATACCTCTAAACTTGAGTTTCTCCCTTTTGGAAACAAGATTCTTGAAAATCCAAATAGCAAATGATAAGGTTTTGATGAAGAGATGATTAGAGATCAAAAGATAATTGAAATCTCATATTTGGATGTCAAAATCAGAGGGAAAATGTGCTGGAAAATGTGTTTGGGTTGAGAGAAAGTTAGAGAAAAGGAAAATGGGAATTTGGAAAAGTTAGTTGAAAAAATGCCAAAATATCTTCCCTCCCTTTTACTTTTATTTAAAAACCATTAATTAATCCTTTAATATTTAAGAAAAATCTGGAGAAACTCCTATTGAGTAAATAGCTCCCTAAAGATTCAAAGTTTCAATCCTTTTTAAAACAGTCACACAGTTTTCAAAAATTACATTTTGGTCACTAACCCAAAATGTCACACTTCCAAACCTTAATTTGTAAAATTGATTTCACCATCTTCTTATATATAATAAAAGAGGATTTTAAGACATTTTCCATATTTTTAATGCAACCCGAACTAGGTTTTCCTAAATTCACCCTTTTATATTCGAACCGCCACCCAACCGGCCCGGTCCAAACCCAAAACTTCTAAGCTCAAAATTGGGGCGTTACAGATTTAATAGAAGTATCCATACTTTTTCGAAAGTATCTATACTTCTAATAAAAGTAACGAAACATTTGATATAAGTATCCATACTTTTCCTGCAAGTACCCATTCTTTTTAACGAAAGTATCCATACTTCTAATAAAAGTATCGACACATTTAATATAAGTATCCATATGTTTTATTTAAGTATCCATACTATCGACCCACAATTGAACCAGTTCCAATGTTTTTATTAAAATATCGATATTATTGTTTAAAGTATCGATTCTTATTGGCTACCTATTACATTACCCTAGTACCGGTTTGTTTAAATGTTTAATATTAATGTAAACGATCAAATAATAACAATTTAGGCGCTACCGAATATGTTGATATGAGTATCAACAAAATCGGTAATTTTACCGGTTTTGTTATCGTGAGAATTTCCAAGGCCCCATCAGCTCGAAATTAACAACAAATTAGGCGCTACCGAATATATTGATATTCGGATAACAAAATCGGTAGTTTTACCGGTTTTGTTATCGTGGAAATTTCCAAGGCCCCATCAGCTCGAAATTAACAACAAATTAGGCGCTACCGAATATATTGATATTCGGATAACAAAATCGGTAATTTTACCGATTTTGTTATTGTGGGAATTTCCAAGAGCCCATCAGCTCAAATTTATCAACAATTTAGGCGCTACCGAATATATTGATATTTGGATCAACAAAATAGGTCATTTTACCGATTTTGTTATATTGATATTTTTTTTCATGTTTTTTTACCGGATACATCATTTCATATTAACATATCCGGTAGCGCTTTACCGGATACATCGTCAGCTGTGGTTTTGGGGTTTTTTCGTTGTGGTTCCGGTTTGCGATTCTTGTTGGTTGCTGTGTTGTTTGGCCCTCCTCCTCAGCTCCCTCTGCTGTGTTTTTGCTCGGTTTCTCTGCTTTGTTTGTGACTCGCCTCCTCCAGTGGTTTCGAGGTATTTGCTACTCTTTCTTTAGGTGGGTGTTTGCGTGCTGGTCTTTGCTTTAGGCCTTTCTTCGTGTCTTTTTTCTGTTGCTCTCCTAGAATGTGGCCCATTTTCTTCCTTGTTTTAGTGTTTGGCTTTTGTCATGTCTGGTTGCTCATGTTCTTTTTGATCTCATCCTCTTTGCTTTAAGGTGCTTCTTCGAGTGTTTCCTTATGGCTCTCCTTTCTTAGAATGTCTGTGGGTTAAGGAATAAGTTGACGGTTAGAGCGCTAAAGAATGTCTATAAAAAATAGCATCCTATTATTATTTTTCTATGCGAAACAAAACAGAAAAGGATGTATCTTGAGAAAATAAGAATGAAGATGAAAATGACAAATGCTTCTACGTTGATCCTATTGGCCTGACGGGTGGTCTGGCCTTATTGTGGGCAGATGATACTAGAGTTAACATTCTAAATTCTGGTAAAAATTACATTGATTCTAAAATTTCTGTCAAAGGGGAATATGATTGCTTTGGAACCTTTCTCTATGGCCCTCGAACGCCGATGAAAAACAACATTTCTGGGAGATGGTTTCAAAATTGAGATCAAATGTCCTGCAAAAAAGATTCTTAATAGGTGACTCTAACATTGTTGCTTCGTATGACAACAAAATGGGAGGACTACCCTTTGATCCGGGTCAAGTGCATTTCTTTCTTGATTTCTTAGAGGAGGCATGCCTTGTGGATTTGCCGATAAAAGGAGGCTCCTATACTTGGTCTAATCTCAATTTGAAGAAGACTCGATTCTTGAAAAACTCGACCAGGTGGTAGCTTCCATGGAGTGGAGTAACAACTTTCCCAAAGCCATTGGCATCATGGAGGCTCCCATTGCCTCTGATCACGCCCTTATCATCCTCTTCCTCTAGGGACTTCAAAGGAAAGGTAGGAGGGACTTTAAATTTTAATCAAAATGGCTTTTGGAGGAGGATTGTTCTAATGTGGTATCGGATTGTTGGGAAACCTCTTCAAAGAGTCTGAAATTCAAACATTTTGAATGGAAACTAAAAAAAGACCCGATTTCAACTAAGTAAATGGGGTAAGGATAGGTTCGGTCGTGGAAAAAAGCTCGCAAATGAAATCTCCAACAAAATTTGCCAAATTCAAGGTGCCTCTCTGATCAGTGAGAAAGTTATTGAACTTAAACAGTTGAAGAGTGAAGTGGATAAGATTTGGGAGGCAGAGGAAAGACATTGGCATTAACGAGCTAGAATTGATTGGCTCAATTACGGGGACAGAAACAATAAGTTTTTACATGCAACCACTATCCAAAGAAGCTGCAGTAATACGATTTGTTAGATCAAAGATGAAGTAGGGGCATGGATTGAGAAGGATACTTCGATTGTAAATTTCTTCCATAGCCACTTTGATAAGATTTACTCGAAGGACCCAGTAGTCAATTTTGATTGTATTGCTGACATTATCCCGCGTTTGATTACGTCTGAAATGAATGAAGCTCTTTGCAAAGAGGTTAATGGCAAGAAAATTTACGAAGCAATTTTTAGTATGGGATCTTTGAAGGCTCTAGGTCATGACGGCTTTCTGGTTATCTTCTACCATTTTTTCTGGATCATTATTAAAGGAGACCTTGTGTGTATGGTTAAGGACTTCTTTAGGTCTGGTGTTATTAACAAAGATCTGAACATGACCAACATTGTTCTCGTTCTAAAGAAAAACAATCCCTTCGAAGTGAATCATTTTCGTCCGATCAGTCTATGTAACTTTTCCATGAAAGTTATTTCTAAAATATTGGCTTCGAGATTGAAAAATCTCATCCCGGAAGTCATCTTTCCCATGCAGTCCACTTTTGTAAATGGTTGTTGTAGAGCATTAGGGTGTTCTCTATTTATGAGCGCAAGTGCACACTCTTGTCAAGTTATAGTACAAAAGATATCGTCTCCCACAAGGATTGGAGCAGCTCCTATGAATGGTTTCTTGTGCAAATATTTAGTAAATGCGTAATTAAATCTCACGATGTAGAAATATAAAAACACAAGTAAAAATAAAGATAGTGATGAGAGGGAGAGATTTGGGCGATAGATTGGGTAAGACAAATGCAGCTCAGTAGCATCTGGACTGCATTGTAAAGCCTGACTATGTTTTGCACTGCCATGAATTGCTGCCTCGGCGGGTATGGTAGGTGGAACGGAAAGAGGTCCTGGAGGAAAGTCTGGCAGACATTCCAAGTTCGGCGGGATAGTCGACAGTGATCCCTCCGATTTCTAGGTTAGGATGTTTGAACACTCACGTGATGTGGGCAATACCTATCAATCTCAGCGTCAACCTAACACAGGCAAGTCCATTCGATTGGTGATCCCTCTTAGCCGCTGAAACTTGTGGACTGGTGTAGAACCAAGTTAGCCACGCCCCAACAGGTTGTGACTGTGCTTAACCCTTTCGTGAGCCTTGCACTTTCGTGCCCGACAAATGGATTTTCTCTCAACTGACTGGTGTGGAATAATTGAAAGAACGAAGATCATATATTAAGAAAACTTTGGATTTTTTTAATGAAAACAACTTAAAACTATTACAACCATTTCCAACAAACTACTTACATACACGCGCCTAAACCCTAGGAGAGTTAGGCCACGACCCCCAACAACTCCAACCTATCTAGCTATCTCTCCATCTATCCTCTCTTGGCATGCAATATGCGAGATGCCCATATACCCTCACATGCATTGGGTATATATAGGGCTCATGACCTAAGTTTGAGTCCTCCTTGAAGTAGAAGTTCTAAAAGTAATTTAAATTAAATACAGAACCCTTTTTGACTTAAATATGGACTCTTTGGATGTTGCCTTATTCCGCAAGTAAGGATAAGTGCTCCTACTTATCGATCTTGGATAAGCTCTCCCGGCCGCTACAGGCTTCAGCAAATTGCAAGACTAAGCTCATTGGGCTTAGGAAATTGCCCTTTTCAATCGTGACCCATCTTGGCTAAGTCGGTGTAACTCCTGCCCGAGCGGTACTTGGCGGCAATGCTGCTTTGGCAGCGTCTTTGGCGGCATCTGGAACTGCTTCAGTACAACTCCTTTTGTTCCAGCTTTCCTGTCCTGTCCTGTCCTCTCCTCTCCTCTCCTTGCTATAACACCTAAAAATATAAACTAAACTAAAACTGTAACTTTTCTCAATTAAACATAAAATATTCAATAAAAGCATGGTAAAAGAGAAGATATTGTTATAATGCATGCAATGAACCTAAATATGCCTAAATGTACTTAAGAACGTCAATAATACAAGCAAGAATGTGTACAAAATATAGAACTCATGGACACTCTACACACGCCCAAACTCGAACTATTTCTTATCCTCAAGCAATGCAACCTACCTAGTAAACCTGCCCTTAGCACAAAATTAATAGAAACATTAGCCTTTAACTTGATTTCTTACCTCAAGGTCGTGGCACCTGTTTTTATGTTAGTGATAGGGAATGTCATTAAATAACTTAGATTTAATTTTCTTAATGCCAGTGCAGTGTGTGCAGGTTTGTGTCTATGCTAAACATGCTGAGATACTAAATTAACAAAGAATGCCTAGAACAATTAAATTACTAGAAATGATACGAGTTGCTGCCTTGGCAGCACAGTTGGGCACTTTTTGTCTTCTTTTTCTGATCATGGCTTTAAGGGCTTCAGCTCATCCCAACTATTCTTCGGGTCTGAAGCTAAGATAGGTGCACTCTACGAAACTCTGAACCCTTTGAATAGAGTCATCTCGTGAAGACTTTCATTCACTCTTGCTAATTTGTCCGTCACTTGGTTTAGATTCATGGACTTTGATAGCAGCGGAGTGTCCTTGTCCATGATCCTTCCTAGAGCCTATTTCGGACACCTCTAGAGTATTTGATCTTTCCTGCCCAGAGCCTGTTTCGGGCACCTCTAGGGATTTCATAATCTTTTTTGTGCTGCCATGTGCTGCTGTGGCGGCAAACTTGTATTCAATCAAGAAATTTTTAGTAAGTAAGGCAAGCAGTGTTAAACTTAAAACTCAAACAAAATTCAGCATTTAACAGACATTGTAAAGATAATTGGCAAAAAAGAAAAATTTTCTAAGTAGTTTTCATGCTTCTTCCTATAGTTAGATTAAAAATCTTTTAGTATGGTGCGAATATATGTAGTCGGCTAAGCTATCATAAGCACAAGTTTTTGAACTAAAGATTTCTATCTCATTAAGTGCTAGGGGACAAAATTTACATATGTACCTAAATGCTACTAAATGAACATAAAACAAAGAGGACTAATTCCCCAGACTCAAAGTTGGCATTGTTCTCAATGTCTCTACAAAACAAAAAATTAAAAACTAAACAAAAATAAGAAAAAGAAAATTAAAAACAGAAAAATAAAACATAAAAAGAAAATAAATTAAAACATAAAAATTAAAAAGAAAAAGAAAAGAAAAGAAAATGGTGCTATAAGATAAGGGAGTTCCCCTATGTTGTTGTCGTGCCAGAGGAGGATTCTGAGGAGGCGGGTAGGACTAGGCGGCGCGTAGCAGATGGTCTGTCAATTGGGCTCTTCTTCTTGGTACGCGGCGGCTGGATGCGGCTGGGGGTGGGTTTCTTTGTTTGTCTTTCAATTCCTCCACCCTGCGGCTCTGGTGCTGGCCGCTTCCTCTTTCTTGCTGCCTCTGCCGGTTCATCATCAAGGGTGTCTGAGATCTCCATGTATAAGTAGTCGATATCTTTGGCAGCGACCTCTTTTGCTATAAGGGAGGCGGCGGTGGTTTCCTCCTCCTTCTCTGATTCGGATGAGAAGGTGAGGTCATATGGTTGCATGGGGGTTGAAGAGGTTCTACTCTGGGGCGGTAGTGTGGCCCCTCGCTGTCGTCGTCGGCAGGAGCAGCAGCTAGTCTGGGCGTAATGTGAGCAAGCTTGGAGGCTGCTAACTCTGTTGGAAAGGTGGGCAACTGTGGGCCACCGTCTTGGTACTTGTCAAGCAAGTAGGCCACAAAATCCTCTTGCACGCCCGCTACATACTTGGTGAAGATCACCTACTTGTGCTCGATTCTCTGGCAGCTGTCAACTAGGTTGCGCAGCAAGGGGATCACAGCGGACGAGAAGGCAGCTTCAATACTGCCTGTTGCGGCTAGGGTAGTGGCAGCTTGGGAAGGTGGCTAGGCAGTGGAAGGTGTGTATGGCTCCGTGTTATGCATCATCTGCTGGCGTACCCTTCTTGTCCATCCTTCCTTGGCAGGAAGAATTTTGTCTTTTGGATGCGGCAGCACGCGAAAATTGGTACACAGGCCAGTGATGAGTGCAGGGAAAAATAGTGGTCCTTTGACATTTGGCTTCTCTGCATGGGCATAAATTTCCTTTATTATTACCTTGCCAACGTTGATCTGTCGCCCTATCATTATGCTGTAGATAAGGGTGACCCGCGACCTGTTTACTGTCGATTCGTGCATGGTGGGCATCAGGCAACGTTAGACAAAGTAACTCCAAAGGGCTGCCTCCGGCAATAGATCACGACGATTGATTCACTCGTTGTTTTTTCCTTTCAGTCACTTGGTGTTTGGCTTACAGATCTCCTTCTTGATCTTGTTGTAGCCAGCCCCCGTCAGATAGGATTCTCACTCTTCGTGCGTGTTGCCGCTGACTTCTATGCTGTAAAAGTTGTTTATCATGTCATCTGTGAACTTGACATCTTCTCCGCAGACGTAGACGAGAGGACTCTCTGGTGTCGGCCGGTGGGCGTAGAACTCTAGTACATGGTTGTTGATTCCTTCTGGCTGCCGTGCGAACTAGTCCCAGCCTATATTGTGGATCCTTTCGAATAGGAAGGGTTCCAAGCTAAAATCCCCATCAGACTAGGTGTATTGGAAACCCATATCTTCCCATAGTTATCGCTTTCTATAGTGTTTCTTGTAGGTCTCCTCGACAGTTGGGTTCAAGAACCTTTTGTATGGGGTTTTGGAAGTGGCGTCGGGTTGTTGTGATGAGGCCATAGTTTGTGAGATGGTTGTATTTCCTAAAGAAAGAAAGAAAAGAACGTGAAAGAAAATAAAGCAAGGGAAATATTGGAAAAAAAGATTGCAAAAAGAATTCAGAGTAAAGGAGAAAGCAAAATGAAGAACGGGGGGGGGAGAGAATAGTTGGCTTTATATAGTCCTTTCTCTCCACTGCCTTGGCGGGTACGCTGTCAACGGGCGACAATTATTGCGGCGCGAATAACGGGATTCTAGCTGTTACACAGATATCTGTTCCGCTCGTTGTGGCAAATATAGCCATTGCATCCAGTCGTTATGAAGCCACTAGCCGTTATGCTTATCTGTCTTGGCCGCTAGTTGAGCCTCTCCTTTATTCTTTCATCTTTCTTGATCTTTCCTTCACTTCTAACCTGAAATAAATTAAATAAAATTTAAATCTATCCTTAATACATAAAAATAAATTAAAATTAAAAATAAAAATAAAAATTAGGTTATGCTGGGTTACGCTTCTCCCAAGCATAACCACTTCCCTAGGGCTTTGTGTTTGACTATTCATCTGGGCATGTCCTTCCCCTCCTCAGGTGGATGTTGTTGCCATCCTTAGTGCCCTGACGGGACGTACACCAAAGAAAATAAAGAGTTTTTTTTCTTTTTTCTTTTTTTAACAAATAAATAAAAAAAGATTTAATGCGCAAAAACTAAATAGAAGGACATCCTCTCTCGGCATGCAATATGCAAGATGCCCCTATACCCTCACATACATTGGGTATATATAGGGCTCATGGCCTAAGTTTGAGTCCTCCTTGAAGTAGAAGTTCTAAAAGTAATTTACATTAAATATAGACTCCTTTTGACTTAAATATGGACTCTTTGGACATAGCCTTCTTCTGCAAGTAAGGATAAGTGCTCCTACTTATCGATCTTAGATCAGCTCTCCCGGCCGTTACAGGCTTCAGCAAATTGCAAGACTGAGCTCATTGGGCTTAGGAAATTGCCCTCTTTCAATCGCGACCCATCTTAGCTAAGCCGGTGTAACTTCTGCCCGGGCGGCACATGGCGGCAATGCTGCTTTGGCAGCATCTTTGGCGGCATCTGGAACTGCTTCAGTACAACTCCTTTTGTTCCAACTTTCCTGTCCTCATGTTCTCTCCTCTTCTCTCTTTGCTATAGCATCTAAAAATATAAACTAAACTAAAACAGTAATTTTTCTCAACCAAACATAAAATATTCAATAAAAACATGGCAAAAGAGAAGATATTGTTATAATGTATGCAATGCACCTAAATATGCCTAAATGTACTTAAGAACAACAATAATATGGGCATGAATGTGTACAAAATATAGAACTCATGGACACTCTACAGTCATCTTATTTAGGGGTGATAACGAGCCGAGCCTGGTTGTGCTCAGCTCAGAAATATTGTAATTGGGCTCGGCTAGGGATCGAGGCTCACTGAGCTTAGAATTTTAGGCTCGAGCTTGGCTAAAAAATAATACTATTGGGCTCGACTCGGGCTTGTCAGGCTCTGCCCGGGCTCGAAGCTCATCAGGCTCGGCCTAGGCTCGTCAAGCTCAGCTCAACTCGAAATTAAAAAAAATGTCTATAGTTTTTTTTATAAAAGATTCGTTAAAAGCCCATTTCATAACCAACACTGAAACAAAATTCAATGACCGAAAAGATGAAAAAGTGCCAAAAATTAGATTAATCCAAATAACCAATAAATATTCTTATAATACAAACACATAATTAAAGAAAATACAAAATCAAACAACAACCAACTAAAGAAAATGCCCAATTTATTTTAGTTAATTTACTTTTAGTAGATTTTTCCTAATTTATTTTATTGCTTTTCTTTTGCTAAACATATTACTTTTAGTGCATATGTAGATTTCAAGCATGTTCACGAGCTTTTTGAGTCGAGCTTGGGTAGGCTCGGCTCGGCTTGTTAAGGTTTCAAACCAATCTCGAGCCCGAGTTGATCTCACTCGAGCCGAGCTTTGATCGAGCTGAGCCTGAGTAGCTCGTGAGCCGGTCAGGCTCATTATCACCCCTAGTCTTATTCGTGATAATGTTGTTATTTCTCATAAAGCGTTTCATGCCATTAAACGAAGAAGGAAATGTAGTTGTGGGATTGTGGCTCTAAAGATTGATATCGAGAATGCTTATGGCAAGGTGGACTAGGATGTTCTCTACAAGGTTACGATCAACATAGGTTTTGATGATTGGTGGATCTAGATGGTTATGCAATGTGTTTCGACCCCCTATTTTTCTCTGTTTCTCAATGGGGAAAGACGGAAGTAGTTTTCTCTGACTAGAGGTTTACGAAAAGGAGATATTTTCTCCTTTTCTTTTCCTTTTGATTTCCAATATCTTGACTTGGCTTATTGAGCGAGAACATTAGAACCTCATTTTCTTTGGTTTCTGCATAAAGAGAAGGTGTCCGGTTCTTAGCCATTTGATGTTTGCGGATGACTGTGTTTTGATCACCAAAGCATATGTTCTAAATTGTGAGGTGGTTCTTAGGATTCTTCATGATTTCCATGTTGCCACGGGCCAATTGGTCAATATTGGGAAGTCCATAGTTTTCTTTTCGCCCAAAATTAGTTTGGATAAAAAAAACAAAGGCTCATTTTGTGTCTTGGCTTCTCCTTGATGGATGAAGGTAGTTCTTATCTGGGTCTCTCGTCGATTTGGGGCCGAAGGAAGAAAGAAGCGCTCAACTTTATTAGGGAAAGAATACAAAGTAAATTACAGGGGTGGAAAGCTAAATCTTCGCCGCATGCAGAGGAAAGAAATTCTGGTCAAAGTCGTGGCTCAAGCAATCCCCTCCTATATTATGCAGTGCTTTCTTTTGTCGTCCACCTTTTGTGATGAGATTAGCTCCTTGATTGTTGGCTTCTGATGGAATAACTCTAATGAAAAAGAGAGAGGTATCTATTGGATGAACTAGAAAAAGATGTGTCTCCCTAAATCAAAAGGTGTTCTTGGATTCAAAGATCTCTGAATCTTTAACCAAGCTCTTGTAGCCAAACTTGTGTGGGGGATTATCTAGAACCCAAATCCCTTATTGCCAAAATTATTAGAGGTATTTATTTTCCTAATGGGAACATTTTCTCAGCTCTGAGTTGTCACAACCCATCATGGGCTTGGACTGCTATTGGAGATGAAGTGAAGACTATTGCCAATGGTTCTCTTTGGAGGATTGGTAATGGGAAGTGAATGGCTATTTGGGAATATAGTTAGGCTCCAATTTCCCAACCCATTCGATTTCTTCCCCACGACCCTTAGGTTGTCTTGATTATTGGGTCTCGTCCCTTATTAATGAAGAAGCAAGAGAATGGAATAGATCAAAGCTTGAAGAGCTTTTCTCTATTTCCAATATCAAATCTATCATTGCTATCCCCATTGGAGGTCTGACTTTTAAAGACGAGTTTATTTGGCCTTTCAACAAGGATTGATCTTATTTTGTTAAGTCGAGGTAGTCCTCTTTATAAAATCTTGTGGAGAACCCTAGCCATCTTATTTCCAGTGATAACTTTCTTTCTGATTTAGCATTTTGGCAAACCATTAGGAAGATTGATGTCCCTCCGAAACTTTGATCTTTTCTTTGGAAGATCTGCCACAACATAATTCCAACACGGGGTAACATTAAAGCTAGGTTTCACGGCTCTACTCCCTTTCATGCATCTTGTCCCTAATGTGGAACTGATGTTGAAATCCCCAAGAATTTGATTTTTTTCTGTCCCTTTGCTCAAATTGTTTGGAGAGTGTTTGGCTCTAGTTACTCGCCAAATCCTATTTGCTTCCCCAGTTTTGCAAAGTGGTGGGATAAGATCATTAGGTTTCGAGACAAAAGATGTTTTTTTTCGAAAGAAGTGAGTTAATTGTCTTTCTTTGTTGGTCCTTATGGAAATCTCAAAACAACTTTATTTTTCATGGATGGTGGATTCATCGTTTAACGTTTGGATCCACGCTGAGCAGAGCTTCCAAAAGTTTAAAGAGAAAAAAAGGTAATGTGATGCGTCCTTCGACACTGCTACTGGATCCACGTTGAGCAGAGCTTCCAAGATATTCTTCTTTAACGCAAGAGTGGACTCTCCCAAGGATTGGTGAGGTCAAGATTAATTGTGATGCGTCCTTCGACACTGCTACTGGATCGACTGCAGCAACCTTCATCGCTCGTGATTTGTCTGGGATGATAATAGGAGGCGACACCCTTACTTTTAGGATAGTCTCAATCGTTACACCTGAAACCATTGCGATTCGCTTAGGAGTGACCTATGTGGCTTCTGCTGTCATTCCTCATGTCATCATTGAATCAGATAATGAAGGAGTTATCTCTCGAGTTGTCTCTCGTGTCATCTCACTAGTGTTGGATAAGTGGGATACAGTTGCTATTGAGGATGATATTATCGCTTTGTCCTCTTCTCTTCTGAGTTTTTGTTTTTCTCAAGTTCCTTGCTATTGTAATAAGGTAACTGATTGGATTGCTAAAAACATTCGTCTTGGATTGTGCCTTTCTGATTGGCCGTCCAATGTTGTTGAGTTGATCAATCGGTTGCAAATGGCCAAGAGGGGGTGAATTGATGATTAAAATTTGAAGGGAGAAAATAGATGAATGGAAAATTGGACACAAGGCAATTTATAGTGCTTCAAGTTCCTAAATGAACTGTATCTCCACTACTTTATCTCCCACTAAGGATTTTCAATCAATCCACTAATTGATTCTTTCCCTTTTCTTAGATGAGGAAGAAACCTTACAAGACAGATTAAGCTTTCTACCCAAAGCTTAATCCAACTCACTCTTTACAAAGAAGAAGTTTGGTAAACCTTACAATTTCCTCTCAAAGGTTGATGTTTACCTAAATACAATTAATCACACCCCAAACTATCAATAAAATTTATAATGAAGGACTCAATTGAGTTGGGTACAAAGATTTGACTCTAAAAATGCTCAAGGTTTGGATTTGAATGCTTTGATTTTTCTTGAAGGCTCAATGGTTGTTGCTGTAGCTTTGGAGATTTGTTTTTATACCTTCTCATTGATTTCTAGCCGTTTGGGTGGTTGAGATCATCAATAGAGCCGTTGGGGCTCTCTCTTCCCTCCATAAATATTGTTCTGCAACTACCCGTATCAAAACACGGTACCCCTGTATCGAAACGGACACTCAAAAAAGAAAGAGTCGTTATGTGTAAAATGGGCCCATATCGAAACGGATAAGGGTTGTACCGAAACGTTTTGAAATTGTAAATGGGTGTTTCAAAATAGCCTAGGGTGTATCGAAACACTTAACGAAATCTTCAAAAATTAGTTTCTGACAAATAATAGCTAGTTCATTTAATGCCCAATTCTAAAATTACTTAACCCCTATATCAAAATGGGGATAAGCCATTTCGAAATAATACTTAAAAAATCAAAGGCCCAGATGAAGGTCGTATCGAAACGGCTGTGACCCGTTTTGAAACAGACGTTTCTAGTGGTAAATCATATCGAAACACTTTGAGGGTGTTTCGAAATGCTTGGGCAATTTTATATATTTTGGCTTTGAAACACTTAGAAAATTTTATGGGGTTTAAGTTTTGACTTCAAAACATTTTAAGTATAAATTTTACTTGTCAAAATCAAGTATTTTGATTACTTAAAAATTTGTTTACTTTGCAATTTAGTCCTTGAATTATTTGTTATATCAAAATCAAATGTTAGTTTTACAATCCCCCTTTTTGATATAATAAAACCAAAGTAAATTTGTAAGTTAACTCTCCCTAAATTTAAACTAGGTTTTGAAAAAGATTTTTAAAAATGTAGCTCTTAACCCTTCTCCTCCCATTTTGTTAGATCAAAATCAATGGAGGCAAAAAAAAGCAATATAGTACAAGACAAAGCATATTTAAAGGAACATAATATCACTAAGCATTAGAAACCAAAGCAAAATAAGTTCATAAGTTCCAAACATAATATCCAAACCATAACATCCAAACAGAAATCAAGGCATAGGTCTTAAAGTAAAAACATAAATAGGTGCACAAAAATAGGGAAATTCTAAACTAGATGAGATGCAATAGAATGCAATGAACTAAGGCCCATCATCATCCATTCACCATAGAAACGGATAAAGAACATGTTCATAGAGGTTTATTGAGTTTCAATCGAGGTGAGGCAATTCTCAATATTTTGGATACGTCCCACCACAAAAGTGAGAGGAGTATCAAGAGTTGCAAAACTGGATTCTATGCGGGTGTGCAAGCCGTTAAATTGCTCGGTAAGGAAGGTCATGAGGGCTTCGTTGTTTTGCGGAGCAACTTGAGGTTGAGGTTCGGGGGCCACAACTTTTGGAGGATTCTTGACACGAGTCCACTCTCCATCAATGAAATGAAATTTGCTCCGGAGAAGTGTGCGCTCATCAATGGGATCTTTGAGAGGTTTCGGATAGTCAAGCGAGCAATCGATCCCCAACTTAGAGAACAAGTAGCTCAAGGTCGTGCCATAGGTGAAGGAGGTGACAAGATTGGAGTTGTGATTTTGGACAAGGTACACCATCTATGTAAACATGATTTGGTAGAGATTATGTCCCTTACGAAAGCATCGAATCCAAAAATCATCCACTTGCCTAATGTGGGAGAACTTGCCTCCTGAAGGGTGAAACCACCACGAGACTATAAGATGTAGGATGCGATCATGGGCATCAAGGACCGTGACGGAGCCACAAAGGGTATGACCCAACGAGTTCTCATCCGAGATTCCCTTATCTTCAAACCCGAACACATTGACCAAAGTTTCTGGATCAACTCTAAACTTCTTCCCCGTGAGATAGGACTCAATGGCAACCACTTGACTGGCATTGGAGATGCAACGAGCATTGGCATAAAATAGAAGCACCATGTTACGGTACAAAGTACCGGGTAAGCCCAAAAAAGACAAAATTCCAACGCCTCAATAAGTCAAGATAGCGGAATTGAAAATGATCGGAATCCAAAAAGGGAAGAGAAACAATACTCTCGCGTCGAATAGCATGATCTTGAAATAGCTTAAAATTGGTGTAGGCATCTTTGTTTCGAAGAGACTTTTGGTAGAGTAAAGTAAGGTTTGGACTAGTAGAGTTGTCATCAATGTTGGAGCTTTCACCAGCCTCATTGGTTCTAACTCTCTTCTTAGAACTCATATTTGAAATCTAGAATGAAGTCAAGACAAAAACATATGTATGCGTAAATCAACCAAATTCAATCCAATATACAATCCGATAATCAAGGTGTTGATAAAAACTATACAGTATATATATATATATAAAAACATAAAATAAATTTTTGGTAAAAAGAATTAAACAAATAGATTAATAAATTATATGGTATAAATTTATATTCGAATAAAAAAATTCAGATTTTGAATTTTTTTTTGCAAAAACTTGAAAAACTATACTATATGTTTATGTTTTTATACAAAAATAAAATTAAAAACAACCTATAAATTTGAACAAAAAATGAAAATAAAAAGAAAGGTTTTATACCTTGATATAGGATACAAGATGAATGAGGGATGATTGATGCACCAAATTGCTTGCAAAGCACTAGCCTTGATATGTAGATTGAAAACCCTAAAAAAATTAGGTTTTGATGTGAAAAATCAAGTGATTTGAATAGCTTTTGTCGGGGTTTCGCGGTTATGGTTTGAGAGAAAAAGAGTTGGTGTTTTAATTAAAGTTTGATACCTTTTAATGCCTATTTAAAGCAATCTGCGCGATTGTGTTTCGATACACCACTTATCGTATCGGAACAGTCATTTTGAAACGCTATCAAGATGTTTCGGTATCAGACACGTTTCGATACATGTTGACCCTATTTCGGAGCAACACCTCGAACTTGTATCGAAATGTGAAGAGCCCGTTTCGATACGATTTACTACTAGAATCACCTTAGATTAAGCCCGTATCGAAACAAATTTAGCTGTTTCGATACACCCTTACCAGAAAATGCATTTTGGGCAGTTTCATGTCCAAAGAGCCAACTTAGATCGAGCCTAAATGCATGTGAATGTTATATGAGAAAGATTTAATGACTAAAATTAATGCATACCCCCTAGAAATATGCTATACTCCCCCTAGCAATATGCATATAAGAAAAATGATGCAAATTTACATAAGCATGAATATCAACCAATTTCAACCAAAATTTTTGACCATTTGGGACCTAAAATGGTCAAGAAAGGCTAGTTAAACCTAACTCTCTCCTAAGAGTCCAAAAACACTATTTGTCTAAAGGTTTGGAAAATATATCTGCTAATTGGTTCAAGGGATCAACATATTCTAGAACTACATCATTTTTTCAAAA
The DNA here is from genome assembly GCA_958450335.1 of Hibiscus tridactylites. Taxonomy (NCBI): domain Eukaryota; kingdom Viridiplantae; phylum Streptophyta; class Magnoliopsida; order Malvales; family Malvaceae; genus Hibiscus; species Hibiscus tridactylites. Next base: position 76,858,838 of record OY288279.1, read on the forward strand.
TATGGTCTCTAATAAAATGATTTCTAATTTCTATATGTATGGTTCTAGAGTGTTGTATGAGATTCTTAGTGAGACAAATGACACTAGTGTTGTCACACCTAAGGGGTGTTGCATCTACTTGAACACCATAATCTAAGAGTTGTTGCTTCATCCACAGGACTTGAGCACAACAACTCCCTAAGGATATGTACTCAGCTTCGGTGGTAGATAGGGCTACACTATTTTGTTTCTTAGAGAACCAAGATACGAGCATACTATCTGAGAACTGACATGTTCCGGAGGTACTTTTCCTATCTATCTTGCATCCCCTATAATTTGCATCCGAATAAGCATGAAGGTTAAAGGAAAAATCCTTAGGATACCAAAGACCTAAGTTAGGTGTGTCTCTAAGGTATCTAAAAATTCTCTTAATGGCTACTAAGTGTGATTCTCTAGGACTAGCTTGAAACCTAGCACAAAAGCAAACACCAAACATAATATCTGGTCTTTGTGGTACGGTAAAGAAAATAACCTATCATAGATCTTAAAGCTTAGGATCGACACACTTACCTCCTTCATCTTTGCCAAGCATTATAGAAGAGCTCATAGAAGTGGCTTGAGGCTTCACATTCTCCAACCCGAACTTCTTAAGCATTTCATTCACGTACTTTGTTTGATTGATGAAGATGCCATCCTTCCTTTGTTTGATTTGGAGCCCCAAAAAGAATGAGAGCTCCCTCATCATGCTCATCTTGAACTCACATTGCATTAGCTTAGAAAATTCTTTCCAATAACATTCAATAGTAGAACCATAAATGATATCATGAACATAAATTTGTACTACTAAGATTTCATTACAATATCTTTTTATGAAGAGTGTAGTATCCACCTTGCCTTTTTCAAAATCTTTTTCAATCAAAAAGTTTGAAAGCCTTTCATACCAAGCTCTAAGAGCGTGTTTTAAACTATAAAGAGCTTTGGTTAATTTAAAAACATGATTGGGAAATTTAGGATCCTCAAAACCAGGTGGTTGTTCAACATACACTTCTTCATTTATAAAACCATTTAGAAAAGTACTTTTTACATCCATTTAAAAAGGCTTGAAATCATGGTAATATGAAAATGCTAGAAGCATCCTAATAGCGTCCATTCTAGCTAAGGGTGCATATGTTTCATCAAAATCAATTCTCTCTTCTTAAGTGTAACATTGAGCAACAAGCCTAGCCTTATTTCTCACTATGTTACCACTCTCATCTAGTTTATTCCTAAAGACCCATTTAGTTCCTATAGTAGATTGATTATTAGGCATGTCAACTAATATTCATACTTTACTTCTCTCAAATTGATTAAGTTCTTCTTCTATGGCCAAAATCCAAAAATCATCTTTTAATGCTTCTTTGATATTTTTAGGCTCTATGCATGAAATAAATGCAACATGGTTCATTAATTTAAGAGAAGAGCGAGTGATTAACCCCTTGGATGGATCACCCAAGATTACACCACTCTTGACATAGTTGAACTCCCTTGGGTAGGTGAACTCCTTTTCCTCAAGAGCCAAATCCCTTAAGGCTTTAAGAGGTGGATCTTGTGGTTCCTCTTCTTTGGTTGAAATCTCATCCACCCTTGATGTTTGTCCTTCATCAACAACTTCAATGATTCCTACATTATCGTCATCATAAGAATCCTTCCTCATAAGAAGATTATCATTGAAAACAACATGCATAGACTCTTCTACTACTAAAGTTTATTATTAAATACATGATAGACTTTAGAATTTAAAGAATATCCTAAGAAAATAGCTTCATCCCTTTTAGCCTCAAATTTACCTAAGTTGTTTTAACCATTGTTTAAAACAAAACACTCGCAACCAAATGGATGAAAATAACTAATGTTAGGCTTCTTAGATTTTAAAATCTCATATGATTTTTTCTTTAAAATATGCTTAATCATTACTCGATTTATAATGTAGCAAGCGGTATTTGTGGCTTTCGCCCTAAAATATTTAGGTAAATTATTTTCGCAAAGCATGGTTCTAGCCATTTCTTCTAAAGTTTGATTTTTCCTCTCAACTACCCCATTTTGTTGAGGAGTGCAAGGTGCGGAAAAATTATGGTTAATCCCGTTTTCATTAAAAGTTCTTCAAAACCCAAGTTTTGAAACTCGGTTCCATGATCACTTCTAATGTGAGTAATTTTAAGCTCAAAATTATTTTGAGTTATTTTAGAAAATGTGATGAATTTTTATAAAGCCCCGTCTTTTGTACTTAAGAATAGAACACAAGTAAACCTAGAATAGTCATCTACAAGCACAAAAGCATATGATTTACCACCGAAGCTCATAGTTCTAATTGGCCCAAAAAGATCTATATGAATCAATTGTAAGCATTTACTAGTAGAAACATCATTAATGGATTTAAATGAAGTTCTATGTTGTTTACCCTTGGAGCATGCATCACATATTTTATCATTAGAGAACTTAAGTTTGGGTAAACCTCTAACTAGATTAAGGGAAACTAATTTCTTTAAAACACTCATGCTAGCATGTCCTAATTTCTTATGCCAAAGCCATGAATAATGTTCATCGTACGCAACTAAGCATGCATTGGACGTTTTTATTTCATCTAAGTTCACCATATATATATATTATCTATCATATGCCTTATGAGCATCAATTGATTTGTTTTAATGTTCATTATTTTACAACCACTTTGATCAAAGAGAACATTAAAACTTTTATCACATAATTGAGTAATGCTCAACAAGTTGTGTTTTAGACCATTGACAAGCAATACATCTTCAATGAGTACGGTTGAGAGATTACCAATGCAACCAATACCCTCAATATGACCTTTGAAGTTGTCACCAAATTTCACTACTCCACCATGCTTTGGCTTGAGCTCCTTGAATCTACTCTTGTCTTCGGTCATGTGTCTTGAGCATCCACTATCAAGGTACTATGTGTTTTGACTTGAAGCTTTGACCTTGAAGCAATGCTCCCCTACAAACAAAGATTATTTCTTTGATTTTGGTACCCAAATCATTTTGGGTTCATAAGTGTTAGCTCCCAAAAGCTTGGTTCTCTTAGGAATCCAAAAAGCAATATCATTTACATTATTAGAAACAATGAGTTCCTTAGGAATCCATACACTCCTAACTCTTTTTACTTTAGATTGCTTTTGAAAGCTTCTGTGTTTGGGGTAAAAAAGTTTTCTATTTACATATTGGGTTGTAGAAGAATTTCCCTTTTTAAAATCATTTTCCCAATAGTAAGAGAAGTTTTAAGATTATCCACCTCCTTGGTGTGATAATCTTGAAAATCGGAAAGAAGTTTTTCTAAAACAATGTTTTTCTTTTTGAGATCATTTGAAAGATTAATCAAATACAAAACCTTCTTTTCCAATTCGAAATTGGTTTTTGAAAGAGACTTTTTTTATTTTTCAAATCGGAGATCTTTTCTTATTTTTCAAAATAGACTATTTGTATTTTTCAACCAACTTGACATAAACATCTTGTAATTCATCATAAGTATCATATAATTTATTGTAAGTAAGAGATGATGAGTTAGGGTTTACCATTGGTTCCTCTTCAAATGCAATGAGACAAAGGTTGACCACTTCCTCCTCCTTTTCGGATGACTCGTCGTCACTCCAAGTTGCCACTTGAGCTTTGAGTTTGTTCTTCTTCCCAAAGCTTTTCTTTCTCAATTGAGGGCACTCGGATCGAATATGGTCGGTATTTTTGCACTCATAACAAGTGATTTGGTCTTTCTCTTCTTCTTTACTCCAATTCTTGAAGTCCCCTTTTCTATTGAATTTTCTTCTTTGATTGGACTTCATGAATCGTGTGAATCTTTTGGCCAACATGGTCATCTTCTCATCTTCCTTTTCACTAGAATCGCTATCTTTGTATGAAGCTTTAAGTGCGATTCCAATCTTCTTCTTTTCAACCTTCTTCTAAACTTTCTTCTCTTCTTTCTTCCTCTCTTCTTCCCTCCCTTGTTTCATGATCTCATGAGTGAATAGAGATCCAACAAAGGTATCAAGCTTGAGAGTCTTTAAATCTTTAGCTTCGATGATGGTCGTTCTTTTTCCATCCCAAGATTCTAGAAATGAATGTAGTAGTTCAAGACTAGCTTGTCTTCAGGAATGACTTCACCGAAGCCCTTTAGTCCGTTGACGATGACCGAGAACTGATCAAACATCTTGGAGACGCTTTCATCGGGCTCTATCTTAAAATTTTCATAACTTAAATTGAGCAATCCGATTTTCATCTCTTTAACATCGCTAGTTCCCTCATATATGGTCTCGAGGGTATCCCAAACTTCCTTGGCGCTTTCGATTGAAGACACATTTGAATAGCTATCGGGACTGAGAGCACAAAAGATCATATGCAACGCTTTATCATTGACTTGCAACCGTCTTCTATCTTCGTCGGTCATCTCGACTTTGATCTTTGGGACTAATCTTCCTTCACCATCTCTCTTCACAGGAATGCTTCGCCCGTCTTCTACCACGTCCCATACCATGTAGTCGTTAGATTTGATGAAGAGTCGCATCCGATTTTTCTAATATGGGTAGTTATTCCCATTGAAGAATCATGTTTTGGTGGTGGATTGAAACTCATTGATGTTGGAGCCGAAGGTGGATGCCAATGCTTCATTTTGTTTTTGATCACACTCTTCTAGAATCGAATCAAGAGGGTTATAATCCTTCCAATGAGTGTGGCTCTGATACTAATTGTTGAGTTGATCAATCGATTGCAAATAGCCAAGAGGGAGGTGAATTGGCGATTAAAATTTAAAGGGAGAAAATGGATGAATGAAAAATTGGACACAAGACAATTTATAGTGGTTCAAGTTCCTAAATGAACTCTACCTCCACTACCTTAGCTCTCACTAAGGATTTTCAATCAATTCACTAATTGATTCTTCCCCTTTTCTTGGGTGAGGAGGAAACCTTACAAGACCGATTAAGCTTTCTACCCAAAGCTTAATCCAACTCACTCTTTACAAAGAAGAAGTTTGGTAAACCTTACAATTTCCTCTCAAAGGTTGATGTTTACCAAAATACAATTAATCACACCCCAAACTCTCAATAAAATTTACAATGAATGACTCAATTGAGTTGGGTACAAAGATTTGACTCTCAAAATGCTCAAGGTTTGGATTTGAATGCTTTGATGTTGCTTGAAGGCTCAAAGGTTGTTGTTGTAGCTTTGGAGAGTTGTTTTTATACCTTCTCATTGATTTCTAGCCGTTTGGGTGGTTGAGATCATCAATAGAGTCGTCGGGGCTCTCTCTTCCCTCCATAAATGTTGTTTTGCAACTACTCGTATCGGAGCACGGTACCCCTATATCGAAACGGACACCCAAAAAAGAAAGAGCTGTTATGTGTAAAATGGGCTCGCATCAAAACGAATAAGGGTTGTATCGAAACATTTTGAAACTGTAAAGGGGTGTTTCGAAACAGCTTAGGGGTGTATCGAAACACTTAACCAAATCTTCAAAAATTAGTTTCTGACAAGTAACAGCTAGTTCGTTTAATGCCCAATTTAAAATTACTTAACCCATGTATCGAAACGGGGATAAGCTGTTTTGAAACAATACTTAAAAAATCAAAGGCCAAGATGAAGGCTGTATCGAAACGGGTGTGATCCGTTTCGAAACTGACGTTTCTAGTGGAAAAACATATCGAAACACTTTGAGAGTGTTTCGAAACACCTGAGCAATTTTATATATTTTGACTTTGAAACACTTAAAAATATTTATAGGGTTTAAGTTTTGACTTCAAAACATTTTAAGTATAAATTTTACTTGCCAAAATCAAGTATTTTAATTACTTAAAATTTATTTACTTTGCAATTTAATCTTTAAATTATTTGTTATATCAAAATCAAATATTAATTTTACAAATGTTACTACTGGTCTAACGACCCTCTTGTGATGTCGTTATGGTTTCATGAATTAAACATTCGTTTGATGCTATGAACATTAAAAGTGCCCTTGAAAATTGAGGATGTTTCTCAAGAATAGAAAGTCATGTGGTGGTACAAGTTTAAAGCAACGTTGCGAGGGAACAAGTTATATACATAATTTTTTTATTTTTTTAATTTAATTTTATGAATCAAAATTTGTATACAATTAGAAAACAAATATATTCAATTATCTTCACATGTAAAACAAACAAAGATCATAGAAGGAACAGTAAGGTAATTTTCCTTTGTCATTTTGTTAGGATTAGTCGAGTCCACAAGCTTATCAAGAATTATATTTGAGAATAATATAAGTGGGTAGACAAAAAAATGAATTACGACTGTGAAATACGGTAAATTGTGTTTAGAGAAGTATTTATTTAGATTTACTTATGGGTCGAGTCTGATTGAGTTGTTGCCTAATTTTAGTTAAAACAAAGGGTAAAGCACATAATTGGTCCTCCGACTATGACTCAATTTTTTGTTAAGTCCCCTAATTATAAGAAGTTACAAATAGGCCCCCGACTAATTGCAACTAACAAATCAATCAAATTCCATTAAAAATAAATGGTTGATGACGTGACAATTAATAAAATCTGTATAATAACATATTTAACCTTCAACTTTTACAATCTATTTTAATTTGGTCATAAATTTAAAATTTCATCTCTCAATATTTAAATATTACAACATTTTAGTCCCTTAAATCCTAAAATTCATCTTCTTCCCTTCTAAAAAACAAACATCCATTGATTTTAACGGTAGCCATCTACAACCACATTTGTATGAGCAGTGGAAAACTGTTGGAGAATCAAAATCTCCATTGATGTTTACGGTAGCCATCTATGATGAGCTACGCACAACGGGAGATGCATACCTTTTGTTTTTAGAAGGGAGAGAATATGAAGTTTAAGATTTAAAGGACTAAAATGTTGTAATATTTAAATGTTGAGAGCTAAAATTTTAAATTTAGGACCAAATTAAAATAAAATTTAAAGGTTAAGGGTTAAATTTGTTATTATACATATTTTATTAACTAACATGTCATCAGTCGTTTATTTTTTTAACAGAATTGGACCGATTTGTTAGTCGTAACTAGTCGAGGGACGTATTTATAACTTCTAATAGTCATGGTACTCAATAAAAAAAATTGGGTTATAGTCAGGATCATTTATGTAGTTTACCATAAAAAATTGAACTCATATATAAATTTGGCTCATATCGAAATGTATTCCACTATACATATATTCATAAAGGGTAAACTACATTAGTAGTCACTGGACTTTTAGGGTGCTTTCAATATGGTCAACGAACTTTTAAAACTTTCCTTACAGTCATTCAACTTTTAATTTGCTTTCATTATGGTCACTATCATCAGCTATCGTTAAAAATGACGTGGCATGTTAAATTTCAGGGTAAACTGCATTGATAGTCACTAAAGTTTTAGGGTGCTTTTAATATGGTCATCGGACTTTTAAAACTTTAATTACAGTCATTCAACTTTTAATTTGCTTTCATTACGGTCACTATCGTTAACAACTGTTAAAAAAGCTGATGTGGCACATTAAGTTTAAAAATAAACATCTTCCCACCCTATTTTCTCTCCCCCTCTCATTTCTTCTATTTTTCTTTCATCCCAACATGTCTATATTTCTTTTTCATCCTTCTCTCCCTAATCTCTTTCTCCTTTGTAATCTTATAGCTTCTATAGGGTGAAATTGTCCTATTGCCTGCACCATTAAGAAAAGAGGGAATATACTGATAACCAAAATTGTAACACCCCGGTTTTAGGCCCGGGAGTTATCGGTTTTGCTCTAGGATTAATTTCGGGTTAAATTTAAATTAAAGAGCTAATTTTTATAAAAGTTCTCATTATTTACGATAACACCATTAATGAAATTTTAAGAGGGTTTTGAAAATCAAAACCACTCATCTTCTTCCAAAAACCCTTTTCTCTCATTTTCATCTCCTTTCCTCCATTGAAGACCTTTGAAGGTAAATCCTCTTTTTCTTTTCCTTGTTTTACTTAAATTAAAGTTGGATTTGCAAGGCCCATTAATTCTCAACCTTGAAATTTCAAGATTTAAGAAAAGTGTGGATTTTGGGTGAAATCTCGTATGGGTCTTTTAGGGCAGTGTTTTGGGGTGTTTTTAAAGTTTATTTTGAAGTCATAACATGTTTAAAGGGTTGCTTAATTATAGTATACCCGAAACTAGTCTTAGGGGTGGATTTTAGAAGTGAAATAAGTGAGTTTTTGGCTTAATTTTGTGGTAAAAAGAGGGTTGGAGGTATATGGACCTTGGATAGGAGTTTTTAAATGTTATTTGATGATTTTTGAGTGGTGATAGTGCTGGTTTGATTGGATTCCAGAAACCACTGTTGTAGGTGATTTTTAGAAGTGGAAAATAAGAGTTTTTAAGGTGTTTATGTGGGGAAATGAAGGGCTGATGGTTGTACAGCCTTCAGGTGATGTTTTGGACATGTTTTGGAGTGTTTTAAGTGTTTAAATTGAAGGGTAATGGTTGGATTTTGCTGGAGTACGAAAATGAGAATATTTGGGAGCAATTTGGGTTTCAATTGTTGAGAAAATATTGTGGAATTGTGATCTGATGTATAACAGAAAATTTGTGGTTGATTAAGAGGTTAATACATTGTTTTTGATTGGTTAGAAACAACGGATTAGGCCTTGGGTGGTTCGGACGCGGTCCCGAGAAGGTCGGAAGCTTGAAACGACTTTGTGGTTTGCATTGGTGTGCGAATGGTGAGTGGAAATGTTTTTTTAAGAAATGTTTTGGTTCAAAGATGGTTTTGAGAGAGTTTAGATTAAGCTTGAAAGGTCAATCTAAACACAATAGTAAGTTGATGTGTATCGCCTCTTTAAACTTCATTTTTTCTGTTTTTTTAATTACATGAGGTGATAACTTGTTATGCATGAAATTTCAATACTTTGGAAGGAAGCATGTTGTTTGTTATTATGTTGTTGATCACGCATGATGAAATCAATGGTGTTGTTGATATGCCTTGTAAAGTATACGTAAGTTGGTGCAGGTTGTGCACGGAAATAGTAAGTAAGACCATTTGCGGTTGGTAGGATTGTAAGAAGTAAGATTGTGCATAATTGTGGATTTTGTTGCAAGGTGTTTTTGGTCATGCATGATATAGTGTATCCATGTTGCATGATGGTGATTTGTATATCGTATTGCATGATTGGTGGAATCATGGTGAGTACATGCAACGCATGGAATGTTGTGGTGAGTACGTGCTAGGCAGGAATGCGGTAAGAGGTAAATTTTGAGCTATTGGTATTGATGTTTTGGTTAACTATTGGCACTAGTATGTCTTGGGGTACAAATGATCGATCATTAGGATGAGAGTGTGCACACGGTTGAGACAAATGCGCGCGTGGTCTTGGTGATGAAAGTCAGTAAGATGGAGTACGGTGTACGTATCAGAAATCTTCTTTATATTACTCGGTGATGAGTGCAATCCCATCGACGGTGCGTGATGATGAGTGGAATCCCATCTGCAAGGTAACAGTGATGAGTGTAATCCCACCGTAAGGTAATTCTGTCGATTTTGAGTACGTTGGATGAAAGTTCCAACGGAAGTTATCCGCGTATCCGAATACACTTACTAGTTGCCAATATGATTCACGTTTATGTGGCTGATGATTGAGATGAATGTTAACATATTTATATTGAGCATAACATGAAGTATGATGCCATGCTATATGTTGTTGTGTTTGAGTTATCGTAAGTTGCTATGATGTTATTGGAGGGTCATGATATGTTATGATTGATTATGCCTTTATGCATACCATGAAGTGTGATGCCATGATAAATGTCTATGTTGTTGACTTATGGTTGATCTTGTGAGTTAGTAAGAGGATTATGTCGTTGAATGAATTGTAAGTGTTGGCCTTTGTTTTAAAGAAAGATTTGAACCATGCATTGTCGTTGTTAAGTTTTCGAGCTCCGCTCACTAAGCTTTATGCTTACGCTCTCCTTTTTCGACAATACAGATCATTAGCATGGAGTTAGCAAGGAGCAAGGAAAGGGTATCCAAGCGTGCGGTAGTTGCTCAAGTATGGTTTAGTAAATAATGTAGTAGTTTAGCAATGGGAAATGCTATGTGTTGTAAGAGCGCGTTTCTAGACTCCTCTGTATTGGCTTTATGTTGTTAATACTTTGTGTTAATGGATTTGTAAACCATGTTTATGTTGATGCCTAATTGGTTTGTATTTGAAGGCTTTTAACCATGTCTTATGAATGCTTAAGTGTTTTGCTTTAAAGGTATGTAAACCTTGTTCTGCAATGTATTTGGTGGATGCTTGATTTCTTTAAATTAATGGCCTTGTCATGTATGCCTTATGGTTGATCATGTTTGTAGTAGGATGGATTGCCTATAGATTGTGTGTATGTTTGATGTTCCGTGATTCTTGTGGTTTTGGGGATGTTTGGGGACACTTGGAGATGCATAAAATTGTCTTTAGGGTCACATAGATTGCAGGCGTTTCAAAACGTGTGAAGTGGTTTCGGAACGGGTGTAGCTCCAGGGATACCCGTATCGGAACACGTTTTGATACGGTTTGACACTGTGAGCACCCGTTTTGGTACCCGTATCGAAACGAATTGCCACTGTGAAGGCCCATTTCGGAACCTGTTCCGTAACGCTTTGCTTTTAGAGACCCTCGTACCGGAATGGAGTGGACTGTATCGGTACGGCCTGGTCTGACTTTTGAACTGGAGCCAGCGTATCGAAACGGGCAAGCCTGTTTCGAAACGCATGCTTGTACTTGGGCTATTTGGCATCTTCAAGGGTTCTCGGATGTCGGGTTTTAGTCTCGTTGGTTGTATGCAACCTGGTTACGTTTGTGCACATCGTTTATGTATGATCTTGGTTTCGTAAGCATGCAAAAGGACTAACTTGACACTTGGTAAATTTATGTCACCTTACGTCTGCTTGAATGTTTCTTTATTGTTTCCGTTGTCGCTGACACATAGGACTAAATGATACATTTAGATAAGATAAATAAATGAGAAATTTTCTAGGGTTGCTAATCGAAGTGGAGCCTTAACGTGTTTCACTTTGGCTTTCCTTGTGTAACCTACTCGGACCGGTCAGTCGTCCAGACCGGAACGAGGGGGTTACAAAAATGACTGCGGAGGACTTGATAATGTTGAATCTAATGGACTCGACAAAAAAGGGCATATAATGGTAATTAACATGATTTTATCATGCTTAATACCAAGATTTTAAGAAGCACAAAGCATTTGATTAAGAAAGTCTTCCCAAAAGATCCATGTGGCTGGTTTTCAGGTGAGTTTATGAATTACATGTAGGCTAATTTCTAGTGTTGTTTCAACTCATATTAGATTTACTATTGCAAATCCAAGTATTGTCTATAGTTGTAGGTTGGTTCATTCTTTGGAGAACAGTCTTTCTCATAGACATAATAATAAGGTGGAAGGGTATATCATTCCACTCATTATTTGCCTTATATTTTTTCAACAATTTTCAAAATTAATTGGAAAGTTTGGGAAATGATACAAAATAATGATTATCGGCTCTGCTACTATTCTTGTAGTTAATGTACTTAAAAATGGGGAGTGAAATTGGATATGGGTATGTAATATTGGCATGCCACTTTTTTAATGCATTGGGATGATCTTCAAAGGCCATATTTTCATGTCTTGTTAGAATATTTCTCGAACAGGGGTACCCTGAAAAAAATTGAAAAATCTGAGCAACTTGGATACTCTAAAGGTGGGAAGAAATTATTTTGGTAACACTAAAACCAAGTTAAGTGATTGTTATAGTAAAAAAGGCATAAGGTCAAAAATATCCACCAACGTTTCACCATTTGGTCATTTACCACCCATTCTTTTTTTGGTGCAAACAAGCACCTAATGTTTGATTTTCATTCAATTTTCACCCTCAGTGAATGGAAATTGTTAGTCAGCACTCGTTGATCGTTTGAGGCTGACGTGGCACACAAGCGTGGCATAGAGAGATGATGTGGCAGTACCACGTGGTACTTTGCTAATGTGGCAGTGCCACATGGCAATTTTTTGTAAAAAATAATTATTTTTTATATTTTTTTAAAATTAAAAAAAAATTAATTTAAAAAATCTCTAAATTTTCTAGATTTCACAAAATAGCCCCACAAATTTCAACATCCCTAACTCCCCAAGCCCAAATCTCGATTTGAGTCGACTCTACCATCGAATGCCACGTCGCCGCCCACTACATCGGTCGCCGAAAATCGTCGAATGGTTCATTTGACCAATTCGCGACGAACGGTGGCAAAACAAACGACGAATGATGAGTGGGTCGTTCGGCGAGGGGATGACACTTCATTCCTTTGCCGCCAACGTCTGCGGGAGTGGCTGAATTTGGGAGTTTAGGGTTTTAGGGACTGATTTAGAAATATTTGAAAATTTTAGGATATTTAATTTTTAATATATATATATATATAATTATTTTTAAAATATATATATATTTTTTTGAATATTTTTAACCAATCGGATAATGCCACATTAGCAAAGTGCCACGTGAAATCACTCGATTTGTTAAAAATATTCAATTTTTTAAAAAAATTAATTAATTATTTTTTATAATGCCACATCAGCAAAGTACCACATGGCATTACCACGTCATCTCCCCATACCATGCAAACATGCCACGAAAGCCCCAGGCGTTGATCGTTTGTTGACTAACGGTTCCTATCTACTTAGGGTGAAAGTTGAATGAAAATCAAACGTTGGGTGCTTGTTTGCACCCAAAAAAAAAAGAATAGGCGGTGAATTGACCAAATGGTGAAACGTTGGGGGGCTATTTTTTACCTTATGCCAAAAAGAACTCTAGGATAACTATAGCCTTGAGAGATTTCCTAATGGTGCAGGTAGTAGGACAATTTCAACCCATAGAAGCTATAAAATTACAGAGGAGAAAGAGATGAGGGAGAGGAGGGTGAAAAAGAAAGATAGAACTTTTTGGATGGAAGAAAATAAATGGGGGAGAGAAAATAGGGTGGGAAAACATTTATTTTTAAACTTAACGTGCCACATCATCTTCTTTTAACAGTATTTGAAGGCAGTGACCGTAATGAAAGCGAATTAAAAGTTGAACGACTGTAATGAAAGTTTTAAAAGTTCAGTGACCATATTGAAAACGCCTTAAAAGTTTAGTGACTACTAGTATAGTTTCCCCTTAAATTTAACATGCCACTTCAACTTTTTTAACGGTAGTCGATGGCAGTGACCGTAATGAAAGTGAATTAAAAGTTGAGTGACTATAAGAAATGTTTTAAAAGTTCAGTGGCAATATTAAAAGCGCCTTAAAAGTTCAGTGACTATATTAAAAGCGCCTTAAAAGTTCAGTGACTATCAGTATAGTTTACCCATTAATAAATCCTAACATTTATTTTATTAATTAAATTTAAATAACAATAATTTTATATTAAAATAAAATTCAAACCAAATTGAGATAAAAATCATACCCAAAGTTTAGATCAACTAAATGAATCATCCGACCCATGGACTGGTTTAATTTAGGGTAAATTTTACCGGTGACTACCGAACTATTTGGGGATACTTATTTTGACCACCGACTAAGTAACTTGTCAATAGACCACCAAATATATTAAGTTGACCACCACCGTTAAAAAACTAACATAGGGGTGATGTCGCCGTTAACGGAAATTTGTAAAATTACAAATTTAGTCCATGTTATTTAATTATTAAATCAATTTGATCCTAATATTATTTTAATTAAATAAAATTAATCAATCAATCAGATGATGACACGTGTCATCACCCAATTGGATAAATCTTTCATAAAATTACACGTCACCATCTGGTTAATGAAAAATTAAAGAAGAATAGAAGAATGGCTTTAGGGTGGTTTGAACTTAAGATCATAGGGAGTTATACACATACCTTTACCACTGCACTAAGATGCTCTTAATATTAAAAATTATATCATTTTATATACATATCTTATAATGCAGTAAATTTATGGAAAAAAGTAAAAATAGTTGAAAGAGACTTGAACCTAAATCACTTGGGATGTGTATAATCATACAAACATTCGCTTTAATTTAAATCTAAAAATTATTAAATATTCGATTTAAAAGAAAAAAAAATCGAATTTTTTTATCTAATATGTAAATTAAATCAAATATTTAATATTTTAATAAATCAATTTTTTCTTTTAAATAAAATATTTTTAAGTCGGGTATTTAATATTTTAATAAATATTCGATTTAATTTAAATATGAACAAGAAAAAATATTCAAATATTTTAAATCAAATTTATTTTCTTTTAAATGAATATTTTTTTAAATTTGAATATTTAGTAATTTTCATATTTAAATTAAATCGAATGTTTGTGTGATTATATACATCCCAAGTGATCTAGGTTCGAGTCCCCTTTTAACTATTTTTGCTTCTTTTTTCCCTAAAATTTACTGCATTATAAGATATGTATATAAAATGGTGCAATTTATATTATTAAGAGTAGCTTAGTGCAGTGGTAAAGACATGGGTATAACTCCTTTTGGTCCCAGGTTTGAACCACCCCAAAGCTATTCATTCTTCTTCTTTAATTTTCCTTTAACCAGGCGGTGACACGTGTCACTACTTTATTGGAGGAATAAATATTAAATAAACTAAATTAAAATTTGTGTAAATTTATCCAATTAGATGATGACATGTGTCATCATCTGATTGGTTGATTAATTTTATTTAGTTAAAATAAATTTTTGATCAAATTGATTTAATAAGTAAATAACATGGAGCAAATGTGTAATTTTACAAATTTTTGTTCACTGCCACGTCACCCCTCTGTTATTTTTTTAACGGTGGTGGTCAAAATAAGTCAATTTAATAAGTTTGGTGGTCTGATTAACAAGTTGCTTTTTTCGGTGGTCAAAATAGGTCAAACCCTATAATTAGGTAGTCACTCATATTGTTTACCCTTTAATTTATCACAAAACAAATTCTTATTAAAAATTTGGATATTTACATTCTAAAAAAAGTCAAGATTTAAATACATACAAAATAATATCTTTGACTATTGAATCAATTAGTGAATCTCTATCGCAAAACAAAATTTATTAAGGAATCTAGAGAATAATACCCGAAAAACATTCAAGTCAATTGTCAAGTGAACACTAATTGTGCAAACCAAAAGAAAAGAAAAATTATTAGATGGGTTTGGCTCACCACGTTATTAATGGTTTTATCCAATAATATTTTCCATGTTAGTTTTTTTCAAGGTGAATCTTCACCTTTTTCCTACATATAACTAAGGAGTGATTAATTACTTGGAAGTTACTGTGACATGTGTAAATATTATTGGATGGACTATAGATGACGTGGTGAGCCGGTTCCATCTAATAATTTCTCCAAAAGACAGACCCATTTAGTTATTTCATTTATTTCTTCTTTTAAAATAAAAGACATTTAGAGATCTACTAATTCAACTAGTGGTTAAGAATGTTCACATTATCTTATCTTGCATGAGTTTGAATCACATTATGGTAATATAACACCACTCTATTTAATAAATAAAAAATAAAAAACAACCAAAATTGGACCATTATTGAAAAATTTGGAAAAGCTATCTCCAACTTATTGTCGGAGAAGATTGTTCACAAATAACGAAACTCGTCGTTGTAAAGTCAACTTTTGGCTTCTCTCTCTTACCAAAACAATATCCATCGAATTCTTGAAGAGTTGTAAATCTTTGATGATTTGAGTTCTCATAACATGAATATATTTTGCATTTAAACACTATTTTTTTCAATTCAAAAAATATATTAAATATGTTTTCATTTATTTATATCACTTAGGGTTATAGTCATAAAATCCTAGACCTAATTCTAATTCTATATAAAACCTAATTTGAAACGAGAGGTTCTACGCAGATGAAGGTTACCACAAGGTACCCAAATGGAAAGCTACTACAAATCTTATCCAAATATATTTAATTTCTTGCAACATTTTGAATATATAACTAAAATGAAAAAAAAATTATATATACACATAATGGGGCGTTTAGTTCACAGAATGTAAGATTATTTCCCGGAATATAAGATTAAATGACATATTACTGAGAATGTTACATTATCTTGTTTGGTTTATTTGGTAGGAATGTAAGATTGTAGTGTTTAGTGGAATATAAGATTAACTAGAAGAAATTTTACTAACTTTTTTATATGATATATTTCTTTTCTCATCAATTTAAATTTTATTTAAGATACCTTGATCGTATGCCTCATTAAAAATCTCTCTAACCTATATACCATACATACCATTAAAGGGGAATTACAATATTCCTCTTGATACTGCTTACAAGCTTAAACACCCATTCTAACGACACCTCAATACCACAAATCCCATAATAACATATACCCAGGAAAACAAATCCTATTAAAAAGCAAGAATTAGTTCCATGGCAGAGAACTAGAAACCTACCACCATGCTTCGAAGAGATTTAAGCGATTCATTTCATCCTTCGCAAGACAATTGGCTAACATATTCACTTGTCGCGGCACAAAATTCAAATCTCACATTTACAATTCTTCTAGTCAAAGAATCGATCTCGAAAGAGGATTGGCCACCAACGCCATGATCTCTGCATTGGTTCGGTTAACCAGTTTAGGACCACCTTAGAGTCAGACTCGATTATCAAGCTTTCTTCCCCCTGCCACTCGGCCTCCATATATACCTCTAGTGATGTTTTGACTACATATAATTCAGCAAAATCCGCCCCAAAACCTTCAGTTAGTCCTGAAAACATCATCCTAAGTACTCCATCTGCCTTTCTTAATATACCTCCATCCTGCCGCTTCATCTTTCAATGTTCCATCTACATTAAATTTGACAAAGCCCGATAATGGAGGATACCAAGCTACTTCTCCCCTGTCCTTTGACAACTTGGATTCAGTTGCACACCATGGATTGTCCCACAACTCATCCAAGTTTGCAGCCCATTTTTCCTTAGCCGGTTGGATCCAAAACAAGGCTCTAAGCTTGGTAAAGAAGAGGAGATCTTTGAGGCCAGGGGTGGAGCTCCCTTGAGGACCAAGTGGGCACCGGCCTCTGCTATAAATTTAACTATTTCATAATTTTAGTTTAGTAATTGGTTCTTGTAAAAAATAATTATTCAAATTAAAAAAAAAACATACGAGTTTATTAAATATATAATCAAGTAGTGGTTGAAGTTGGGATGTAAATAAACCAAGCTTGAACGAATAAGGCTTTATTCATGTTCGTTTTTTATAGTTGAAGGTGTTCATTTTCGGTTCGTTTAATTTTTTAATATCATGTTTGTGTTCGTTTATAATTTTTGATGGTGTTCGTGTTCGTTTGTTTAACGTTCGTGAATATATCCGTGTAATATTCGAGAACATATTCATTTATATGCCCACTAACATGTTCATTTATATGTTTGCCAAAATGGTGGAATTACACTAATAGTCCTTAAGCTCATTAGGCTTCACAATTTGAACTCAAAATTTCACCACATGTTCAATTTAGTCCATACATTCACCAATATTTAAAATGTAAAAAAAGGAAAAGGAAAAACAAGTAAATGAGCTTATAAACGAGCTTGTTCGTGGACATAAACGAACATAATACACCTTTGTTTGTGTTTGTTCTTTTATTAAACGAACATAAAAATTTGTTCATACTCGTTTATTTAGCTTAATAAACGCAGTAAGTATTTCAAAGATGCGAAAATGATTTCAAAAGGTGTGTTTGTTTAGGAAAGTGATGGTGAATTTTGGGATGATGGTGAAAGCTAATTAAAAAATGATATGACAGAAAAATGATAAGATGATAGCGAAAATGATGGTGGAAGTGATGGTGATGGAAAATGAAGATAGTTTGGTTTTGAAACAAAGGAAGAACAAACACTATATGAAAGTGAAGACTCGAACCTTATAATGTTCAAAATCTAAGGATGGATCGAGACCTAATAGTTATATTGTTAAGTGTGCAAAAGTCCTATATTTATGCCATAGTTTAGCTCAATTATTGTTGTTTTTAAGCTTAGTTTAGTTGCATTTATTATGTAAGCATACACAAAACTGCATAGATTAGATATTCTACCTTATTTGATGCACTTGATTGTTTTTATCTAAAAGATACTGCCCAGGCGTGTTTTCTAATTGTGCGCACGTACCCGCCCAGGCAAATGTCGCCGGGGTAGCAGAGAGGACAGTAGAGGAGAAGCTGGAAGCTGATGGAGAAAGCTGATAGACCATCTGGAGAGCTATTCAAGAGATGATCGAGGAGGAAAGGACCAAAATGAAGAGTTGTGCACACCCTTGCACATCAGACCACACCTCTACCGAGGCAGTCAGCAGAGTGTCGTCGAGGCAGCAACTCAAGGAAGAGTGGAAAATACAAAGTGGTATGCGATAGAAAGAGCTCATCAAGCATAATTTTTAGAGACCACTTGCACGTTCATTGGAGCCCAGCAGACACAAAAAAGCCAAGGTCAAAGTCAAGTTGGAAAAAGTCAAACGGGAATCTAAGAAGATTTAATGATCTTTTAATGAGTTGTAATCATATTCTAACTAGTATTCCTCCCTAAACCGACTTAGGCCTAGGCTCTTCCCCTATATATATGTAATCAACTTGAAGGAGAGAACACAATTGAGATTTTAGAGAAACTCTTTCTTGTCGAAATCCTAGTGTTGTAAAACCCTCATCATGTTATAAACCTTCCCTAGGGCTAAGGGTTGGTTGTGTAGTAGTTGTGAGAGTTTGCTTGTATTTGTTTAGGTTTCAGTTTTACAATAAAATTTAAGGTTTGTTTACTATTGGTTCTTCATTGTTGCAATCTTTATCGGGAGAGAAAAGGGCGGCAATCTATTTTTTCAATATCGGGATAGTTGAACTCACGAAACAAGTAAACACAATTTTATCCAACCATAGGGTAAAGCTACTTCGGCTTAGGGATAAGTTTAGAAGTTCAGCGACTAAGAGAGGTTTCATAATCGGTTGGTGTTCACCCTTAGATTCACGTCGGGAGGTATCATCCAAGACGTGTTCGCTAATAGTACTTCAAGCTTCGGGAGAAGAGGGATTCATTGAAGGGAGCCTTGCCGAACCTTGAATCATTTCTTAACTGCCAAGACAATCACTTGCTCTCTGCCGAGGCGGACGCCTACCGAGGCATAGTTGTGGGCGGCTGTTGAAATTTGTTAAGTTGATATGCAAAACTGTGTTGAGTGGATCGCAAGATCGATATTGACCAAGAGGGGGGTGAATTGGAAATTTAAAGTTTTGTGGTGGAAATTTGCAAATTAAAAATGATGGACAAGAGATTTAGAGTGGTTCAAGTTCCAAATGAACTCTACATCCACTACCTTAGCTTCACTAAGGATTTGCAACAATTCCACTAAATTGCTCTTCCCCTTTTCTAGAACAATGAGGCAACCCTTTACAATTTCGGTTGATTTTTCTACCCAAAAATCAACCCAATCCTCACACAAGTAAACAAAGAAATTTGATGGCTAATAAGGTATCTCTCAATACAAATGATAGCCCCAATACAACACTCAACCCAATTTGACAAAGTATGAATGAAGATTACAATTGGGATTTCTAGACAAATAGGAATTTTGGCACAATTGCTTGGATTTGATGAATAAGTGTTTTCTTGAAGATCAATAGTTGTTGTTGTAGCTTTTGGATATGTCTTTTATACCTCCTCATTGATTTCTAGCCGTTTTGGTGGTTGGGAACATAAATGGAGCCGTTGGAACCCTCTCTTACCACCATTAATGCACTTCTGCAGCTACCGGTATCGGTACGCGGGAAGGAGTATCGGTACCGGCCTCAGAAAAGAAAGAGTCGTTGTGTGCATTTAATAAGGGGTATCGATACGCACGTAAGCGTATCGGTACTGGGTATCGAAACGGCAAGGGCCGTATCGATACTATTTTCTGAACTTAGCTCACTGTCCACAACCGTATCGGTACGAGGGTTTGGAGTATCGATACGGGCCAACAAACTTTTAAAGTTTGGTTACCAACCAACTAAAACCAACGGTCATATTTTTAAATCGGCTTAATCTTTAAAAATTATAAGGGTCGTATCGATACGAGGGTTTGCCGTATTGGTACGATATTTAAACTCTTTGAATTTTAACACAAGGCAGTATCGATACGAGGGTTTGGGGTATCGATATTGGTTCCGACAATAACCAAGTTTGGTAAAATGGTATCGATACGCTTGGTAGTGTATCGATACGCCTGGACGATTTTCAATGGTTTTGCCTTGGAACACTTAGAAAATATTTTGAGTTTGAGTTTTATAAATCAGTTTTAAAGTGTTGGTGTTTTAAAACTTATTAAGGGACTTATAAAAACAATTTTAAGTTTTACAAAATGATCCTTAAAGATTTAATTATATCAAAATCAAACATAGGTTTTACAATCTCCCCCTTTTTGATATAACAAAACTAAAACTTAAAATTTTTGACATTTCTGAAAAACCTTTACAAAGTTAATTCCCCCTTAATATAAGCTTGGTAACCTTTGAGTTAAAATCAAAATATTTTGAAGTGAGCTAGATTCTTCTCCCCCTTTTTGTTAGATCAAAAATCCTTTTGAGACAATTAGGTGCATAAGGAAATCAAAGGTATAATAAGCAACATAGATTTTATTCATTATAGCAACATACTTAAAATCCAAACAAAAGCAAACAAGAAATCAAAGCATAGGTTTTAATCCTAAAACAAACTTAATCCTAAGAACATAAAACATAGGTGCATAAAATAGAAAATCCTAGATGATATGAATGATATGCAAGAGGAAACGTCTAAGCATCGTCTTCGTCGTCTTCATCATCTTCATCATCAACTCCCAAAGGCTCATTAGAGCGCATGCTATTACGGCATTCATCATGGAAAGCGGCAATGGAAATATTCAAGGAATTGTGCCCGCTTTCAAGAGATGTGAGGCGATTCTCCATACCCGTCATCCTAGTGTCAAAAGAAGTTTCCATTGAAGTAAGACGAGTATTCATGTCCGTGCACAACCCGGTAAATTGCTCATTGAGATAGGTCATGAGAGCATCCATATTGGGTTTTGGACTTGAGGAGCTTGAGGAGCTTGAGCCTCTTCAAACATTGCGGCGGCTTCCGGTGGTAACTCGGCAACACGTATCCATTCACCATTAACATAAGAGAATTTTTCCCGAGCAAGAGATCGCTCATCAATGGGATCGGTGAGAGGAGTTGGAATGTCATAGGAGAAGTCAATATCCTTTTTAACAAAGAAATAGCTCAAAGTCGTACCGTATGTGAAGGAGGTGACATGAGGAGTGTGACGATTTTAAACGAGGTAGACGATCTCCGCGAACATGAGTCGAGCTAGATTTGGTCGCTTGGCTTCACGGAAGCACCGAATCCAAAAATCATCCACTTGACGGATGGTGGAATATTTTCCTCCAAAAGGACGAAACCACGTCCCACACCATCAAATGTAGAATCCAGTCGTGAGCATTAAGGGCGGTGACGGATCCACTAAGAATGTGCCCCATACCATGCTCATCATCAAGTCCTTCATCTTCCAACTTAAAAACCTCACAAATAGACTTGACATCAAGGATTATTTTCTTTCCCATAAGATAAGAGGTAATCGCAACAACTTCCCCATTACGACTAATACATCTTGCATTAGCATAGAAAATTAAAACCAAGAGACGATAGTAAAAACCGGGAATAGAGATAAAATCCATGAAATTCCAACGATGAAGCAAGGGGAGGTATTCAAACTTAAAACGCTCCGAATTGAGAAAAGGAACGAAGATTACCCTTTCGGCACGGATCTTGTAATTCTCATATTGACGAAAGTGATTGAGACCCGAATTGCCTTCAAAGGATTGCTCATAAATGGTTGAGTAGTTAGGACGAGCAATCGCTCCAAGGGTGGAGGATTCACCGGCTTGATTAGCCCTTGGTCGCTTCCTCGATGGTTCTTTTGGTGCCATGATCTAAAAGAGAAATTAAGCAAGGGAGATTTCTTCAATTTGAGTAAAAATCAAGGTAAAAGGAATTTAAAAGAAAAATTTTTAAGAGAAATTTTGAAAAGAAAATTTTAGAAGAAAATTTCAAGAAAAAGTTTGAAGAAAAACAAAGTTTGTTAAAAAAAGAAACAAAAGAATCAAAACAAAAAAAATTAAAAAAAAAGGAAAGAAGGAGATTACCTTGATAGAAACTTGAAGATTTGAAGAAAACTAGCACAAAGATGAGAAAGAGAGCACAAAGCCTTGCTTGATTCAAAAACTCTTTTAGGTTTGAGTTGAGATGTGAAAAATGTGAAGGAGGAAGTGCCCTTTTATAGGCAAAAACGGCTAGGGTTAATTAGGTTTTGAAGAATTTGAGTTATGGTAAAAGTTGAACTCATTAAAAGCTTAATTAATGCCATCAGCGCAGTCGAGTATCGATACGCCCGTTGGGGTATCGATACGGGGATATAGTTGTCTTTTTGCAAAAATGCTCGTTGGAAAAGTCGTATCGAAACGGAGGGGTCCGTATCGAAATGACTCGTATCGATACGGGATGAATCGTATCGATACGCGTGAAGCGAAGAAAATTCTGGGAAACGAAATGAAGAACAGGTATCGATACGCGTAGAATAGTATCGATAATGTATGCCCAGAATTACATATTTGGTTCAAAGAACAACCAAAGGCTCGAACTTAACATCTCCTATGAGTATGAAAATGATGTATGAGCAGTTCTAAGCATATTTTAACAGAATCATACTCCCCCTAACTATAGGCATGGAAGAAATTGGGAGTCGAAGCATACAAACATGGCATTTCACAAGATCAAGCATATTTAAGCACAAAAGAGGTCCTAAAAGGTCAAGATAGGCTAGCTAGACCTAACTCTCTCCTAAGGGACCAAAAACGCTCTTTGTCTAAGGGTTTTGTAAATATGTCCGCTAATTGATTCAAGGTGTCTACGTACTCTATAACCACATCTTCCTTAAGGACATGATCTCTAATGAAATGATGCCTTATTTCTATGTGTTTGGTTCTAGAGTGTTGGATGGGATTTTTTGTTAAACAAATAGCACTAGTGTTGTCACATTTTAGGGGTATGGTTTCAACTTTAATTCCATAATCTAAGAGTTGTTGCTTCATCCAAAGGACTTGAGCACAACAACTCCCTAAGGATATGTACTCGGCTTCGGTGGTAGATAAGGCTACACTATTTTGTTTCTTAGAGAACCAAGATATGAGCATACTACCTAAGAATTGGCAAGTTCCCGAAGTACTTTTCATATCAATTTTGCAACCCCCATAATCCGCATCCGAGTAAGCATGAAGGTTGAAGGTAGAGTCGCTAGGATACCAAAGACCTAAACAAGGAGTGTCTCTAAGGTATCTAAAGATTCTCTTAACGTCTATAAGGTGAGACTCTCTAGGACTAGCTTGAAACCTAGCACACAAGCAAACACTAAACAAGATATCTGGTCTACTTGCGGTAAGGTAAAGCAAAGATCTAATCATAGAATAATAAAGCTTAGAGTCAACACACTTACCTCCTTCATCTTTGTCAAGCTTTGTAGATGAGCTCATAGGAGTGGCTTGAGGCTTTGCATTCTCCAAGCCAAACTTCTTGAGCATATCCTTTATGTATTTTGCTTGGTTGATGAAGGTGCCATCCTTCTTTTGCTTGATTTGGAGTCCCAAAAAGAATGAGAGCTCCCTCATCATGCTCATCTCAAATTCACCTTGCATTAACTTAGCAAACTCTTGACAATGACATTCATTAGTAGAACCAAAAATAATATCATCAACATAAATTTGAACTACTAAGATGTCATTTTTATACATTTTTATAAAGAGTGTAGTGTCCACCTTACCTTTTTCAAATCCTTTTTCAATCAAAAAAATTGAAAGCCTTTCATACCAAGCTCTAGGAGCTTGTTTTAAACCATAAAGAGCTTTGGTAAGTTTAAAAACATGATTTGGAAATTTTGAATCTTCAAAACCCGGTGGTTGTTCCACATACACTTCTTCATTTATAAAACCATTTAAAAATGCGCTTTTAACATCCATTTGAAAAAGCTTGAAATTATGATAACATGCATATGCAAGCAACATCCTAATGGCTTCCATTCTAGCTACAGGTGCATAGGTTTCATCAAAATCTATTCTCTCTTCTTGAGTGTAACCTTGTGCTACAAGTCTAGCTTTATTTCTCACAATGTTACCACTCTCATCTAGTTTGTTCCTAAAGACCCATTTAGTTCCTATTGTAGATTGATTACTAGGCCTATCAAATAATGTCCATACATTACTTCTCTCAAATTGATTTAACTCTTCTTGCATAACCATAATCCAAAAGTCATCTTTCAATGCTTCTTTTATATTTTTAGGCTCTATGCATGAGATAAATGCAACATGGTTCATTAATCTAAGAGAAGAACGAGTGGTTACCCCCTTGGATGGATCACCCAAGATTTCACCATCTTTGACATAGTTCAACTCCCTTGGGTAGCTCACTTACTTTTCCTCAATGGCCAAGTCCTTCAAGGCTTCAAGAGGTGGATCTTGTGAGTCCTCTTCCTTTGTTGGAATCTCATCCTCCTTTGAAGTTTGACCTCCATCAAAGGCATTTATGATCCCTACATCATCATCATCACAAGAATCCTTCCTAGGAAGAAGGTTATCATCGAATACAACATGAATAGATTCTTCTACTACTAAAGTTCTTTTGTTAAATACTCGATAGGCTTTAGAGGTTAAAGAGTAACCTATAAAAATGGCTTCATCACTTTTTGCATCAAATTTACCTAAGTTATCTTTTCCATTGTTTAAAACAAAACACTTGCACCCAAAAGGGTGGAAATAGCTAATGTTAGGCTTTTTGGATTTTAAAATCTCATAAGGTGTTTTCTTTAAAATTGGCCTAATCATTACTCGATTTACAATATAACAAGCGGTGTTTGTGGCTTCCGCCCAAAAATATTTAGGTAAATTGTTTTCACAAAGCATAGTTCTAGCCATTTCTTGTAAAGTTCTATTTTTCCTCTCAACTACCCCATTTTGTTGAGGAGTTCGAGGAGCCGAAAAATTATGGCTAATACCATTTTAATTTAAAAAATCTTCAAACCCTAAATTTTGAAACTCGGTTCCATGATCACTTCTAATATGAGAAATTTTAAGCTCAAGATCATTTTGGGTTAATTTTGAAAATGTGATGAATTTTTCCAAAGCCTCATCTTTAGTACTTAAAAAGAGAACCCAAGTAAATCTAGAAAAATCATCAACTAGCACAAAAGCATAAGACTTACCACCCAAGCTCATAGTCCTAATTGGCCCAAATAAATCCATGTGAATTAGTTGTAAGCATCTACTAGTAGAAACATCATTAATGGATTTAAAGGAAGACCTATGTTGTTTACCCTTTGAGCATGCATCACAAATTTTATCATTTGAAAATTTAATTTTGGGTAAACCTCTAACTAGATTTAGAGAGACTAGTTTTTCCAAAACACTTATGCTAGCATGTCCTAGCTTCCTATGCCACAACCATGCATCATTTTCATTTTGAGCAACTAAACATGCATGAGATGTATGAATGTCATCTAGATGCACCATGTATATGTTTCCTATGCGATGACCTATGAGCATAATATTATTAGATTTAATGTCTACAATTTCACATCCATTTTTATCAAATAAAACATTAAATCCTTTATCACACAATTGACTTATGCTCAATAAATTGTGTTTAAGACCATCGACATATAAGACATTTTCAATGAGAATGGTAGAGTGATTACCTATGGAGCCAATACCTTTAATGTGGCCTTTGGAGTTGTCACCAAATGTTACTACTCCTCCACTTTTTGGCTTTAGATCCATGAATCGACTATTGTCTCCGGTCATGTGCCTCGAGCATCCACTATCAAGGTACCATGAGTTTTGACTTTGTGCCTTGGCCTTGTAGCAATGCTCCCCCTACAAACAAAGATATTAAACTTTGGTTTTTGGTACCCAAATCATTTTGGGTCCATGAGTGTTAGCTCCCAAAACCTTGGTTCCCTTAGGAATCCAAGATGACATAGCAATAATATTACTCCCTCCGTCCCACTAAAACCGTCACATGTTGACATTTTTCTAGTCAATTTTTTTCAACTTTGACTATAATTTATTTAAATATTTTAATTAATTAAAAATGATAAAAAAATATATTTAAAAACTAGTTGATTCAAGGTTTTTAAAATATATTTTTTTCATATTTTTATCAATAATAAATTTTAAATTATAAGAGGTCAAAGTTGAAAAAGTTTGACCAAAAAAAAGTCAACATGTGACAGTTTTAGTGGGACAGAGGGAGTATTAGATTTTACAAGTTCCTTAGGAACTCATACACTTCTAATTCTTTTAGCTCTACTATGTCTAGGATAGCTACCTTGTTTGTAGTAGTTAGTCTTTTCCTTAGGTTGGTGTGTTCTAGAGGATTCTCCTACTTCATGCTTGACACTACCAACATTTTTTAAAGACTTTTTGAGCTCATTTAGCTCACCAACACCTTTTGGTGTTCACAATTACATTGAGACAAAAGATTATTAAGATCAACATTTTCATCTTAAAAAAATTTAAGTTCATCGTTTAATCCTAAAATTTTTTTCTCAAATTTAGAATTAGCTTGAGTAAATGAGTCATTTTTCTCATTTAGTTCTAGAGTAATCTTTTTATTCCTAATGACCGACTCCTTATACTTCTCAACTAATTCATCATATACCTCTTGTAACTCATCATATGCATCATTTAATTCTTCATATGAAAAATCTAAAGTAGATGAGTTAGAGGTTACCAAGGAGGAATCTTCCTCAAGTGCCATGAGGCAAAGATTAGCCACTTCTTGTTCGTCATCCTTCGATGACTCCTCATCATTCCAAGTAGCAAGCTTGGCTTTGAGTCTCTTCTTCTTCACAAAGCCCTTCTTCTTGAGTTGAGGGCACTCCGAACGGATGTGGCCGGGTTGTTTGCACTCAAAGCAAATGATAGGATCCTTTCCTTCTTCTTTGTTCTTGCCTTTAAAGTCCATCTTCCTTTGGATTTTTCTTCCCCGGTTGGACCTCATGAAGCGTGAGAACCGTTTGGCTATCATAGCCAATTCTTCAAGTTCATCCTCCTCACAAGATGAGCTCTCATCATGTTGTGAAGCTTTAGCCTTGAGAGCTATTCCCATCTTCTTCTTCTTCTCAACCTCAAGCTTCTCTACCCTTTTCTCTTCTTTCTTCTTCTCATCTTCCCTTCCTTGCTTCATGATCTCATGAGTAAGGAGAGAACCCACAAGCTCATCAAGCTTCAATGTCTTCAAGTTCTTTGCTTTGATGATAGCGGTTCTCTTCCCATCCCAAGACTCGGGAAGTGAATAGAGTAGCTTCCGGACAAGCTTGTCTTCCGGTATGATTTCTCCAAAGCCCTTTAGACCATTTACAATCGTGGAGAATCGATCAAACATCTTTCACACCGTCTCATCGGGCTCCATCTTGAAATTTTCATAGCTAAGATTGAGAATCCCAATCTTAGTTTCTTTAACATCATTGGTGCCTTCATAAGTGGTCTCAAGAGTGTCCCACACTTCTTTGGCACTTTCAATTGATGAGACCTTTGAGTAGATGTCCGGACCGAAAGCACAAAATAGCATGTGAAGAGCTTTATCATTGACTTGAATCTTCTTTCTCTCCTCTTCACTCATTTCCACTTTCTTCTTCAACACCATCTTGTCTTCACCATCTTGCTTCAATGGAATGTATGGCCCATCCTCAATGACATCCCACACAAGATAGTCATTTGACTTGATGAATAGACGCATTCTATTCTTCCAAAAAGAATAGTTATCACTGTTGAAGAAGGGAGGCTTTGTGGTCGATTGTGACTCGTACATGCCGGAACCGGAGGTTGAAGTCATCTCTTGATACTTTGATGATCACACTCTTCCAAGGAACTCCTCTTGTGGTTGTTAATCCTCAAAGAGGTAGGCTCTGATACCAATTTTTGAGTGGATCGCAAGATCGATATTGACCAAGAGAGGGGGTGAATTGGAAATTTAAAGTTTTGTGGTGGAAATTTGCAAATTAAAAATGATGGACAAGAGATTTAGAGTGGTTCAAGTTCCAAATGAACTCTACATCCACTACCTTAGCTTCACTAAGGATTTGCAACAATTCCACTAAATTGCTCTTCCCCTTTTCTATGACAAGGAGACAACCCTTTACAATTTTGGTTGATTTTTCTACCCAAAAATCAACCCAATCCTCACACAAGTAAACAAAGAAATTTGATGGCTAATAAGGTATCTCTCAATACAAATGATAGCCCCAATACAAGCACTCAACCCAATTTGACAAAGTATGAATGAAGATTACAATTGGGATTTCTAGACAAATAGGAATTTTGGCACAATTGCTTGGATTTGATGAATAAGTGTTTTCTTGAAGATCAATAGTTGTTGTTGTAGCTTTTGGATATGTCTTTTATACCTCCTCATTGATTTCTAGCCGTTTGGGTGGTTGGGAACATAAATGGAGCCGTTGGAACCCTCTCTTACCACCATTAATGCACTTCTGCAGCTACCGGTATCGGTATGCGGGAAGGAGTATCGGTACCTGTCTCAGAAAAGAAAGAGTCGTTGTGTGCATTTAATAAGGGGTATCGATACGCACGTAAGCGTATCGGTACTGGGTATCAAAACGGCAAGGGCCGTATCGATACTATTTTCTGAACTTAGCTCACTGTCCACAACCGTATCGGTACGAGGGTTTGGAGTATCGATACGGGCCAACAAACTTTTAAAGTTTGGTTACCAACCAACTAACACCAACGGTCATATTTTTAAACCGGCTTAATCTTTAAAAATTATAAGGGTCGTATCGATACGAGGGTTTGCCGTATCGGTACGATATTCAAACTCTTTGAATTTTAACACAGGGCAGTATCGATACGAGGGTTTGGGGTATCGATACGTGTTCCGACAGTAACCAAGTTTGGTAAAATGGTATCGATACGCTTGGTAGTGTATCGATACGCCTGGATGATTTTCAATGGTTTTGCCTTGGAACACTTAGAAAATATTTTGAGTTTGAGTTTTATAAATCAGTTTTAAAGTGTTGGTGTTTTAAAACTTATTAAGGGACTTATAAAAACAATTTTAAGTTTTACAAAATGATCCTTAAAGATTTAATTATATCAAAATCAAACATAGGTTTTACAAACTGTGTCGGGAAAGTACATTCAATCTCCAGACTAAGAAACATCCAATACCGGCCCATTCTCTCACTCTGATATATCAATTTACTTTACTTGTTTTTTTCTTAGTTTTAGTCAAATCAACTCCTAATATTTGTTTTTTTAATTTACTTGTGAAGAAAAGTGAACTCCGAAAGGTTGTCACAATCCCTGTGGAGATGATATCTTAAATACTATAACTTGGCACCGTGTAGACTTGCACGCAATTTGCGCATCACTTTTGCACGCAACATATATAACAACTAACAACTAGAAACCTACGATATAAAAAGATGGAGATATAATTGACGCTACAAGGAGAAATTCCTTGATAAGTTAGGTAAGTTCAATGAAGAACAAAGAGATAAACTCCCACCCAAAAGTGTATTTTAAATCAAAGTTGTATATCTTACAATTGAAATCCTATGGCTATTTATAGGAAGCAAGGTGGAATCTAAAGAGACACAAATAAGTGAATAAAGTCTTCTTAATGGTAATGAAAGCACACATAATAGCTTGTGACTTTCATTCTCCCTTGGCAGCCCAATGGTCTTGTTGAATCTATAGAATGAATCTATACATATCATGGATGAATGTAGACATCCTTGTGTCTACAAGGAAAAGACTATTGAGCTCTCATAGTTTTGATGGATGTCATTCACTCTTCTTTAATTGCTGAATTAGATGATCATGAAACCTTTAAATGCTATTAAAAAGGGAAATTGAATGGTCTTTGCATGGAGATGAAATATGGCAGCAAATGAACAGTCTCTTGTTTGAGTGGTGATTATTCTCGTATTGAATTTCCAGCCTGCATTGTCTTCAGTAATCTGGTCATATCTTAAGCTCCCGATATCGGATCAATGCAATTCAAAGTGCCTTGGAAAGCTAAGAAATAGATGAATAAGTTTGAACAAGAGTTCAAGACTCATGTCTTCCTAGATCCCATCCAAAACTGGCGAACAAGTTGACTAAATGTACAAGATTTCTTTAATTCCCTCCTTAAATGTTGTTTTAATACATGTCTTTACTCTTCCTTAAGTGCTTGAAACCCAAAAGACTTCAAATATGTGATTAATCCATCTTGGTGTCCTTTGGAGTGTCGAATTTATTCAGCATTCATGCATCTAATAAACATAAAATAGATATATTAAAATAATGCAACTTAAATGAAATATCATGTTTAAGTAACTATCATGCTTAAATGAAGTAACATGCATATTTATTCATGTGCAACAAAGGAACTACCAGACATAATTAAACATGAAAATTTATTAATGCTCATGCAACTACGTCCAACACTTATATATAGACGAACACATGTGAATGGTGATACGTAGACTTATGCAAACATAAATATAATGTGAACAAAATATAATGCATGTAAGTAGAAGAACTAAGAAACATAGATATGATGTGAATATGCTATATATAATGCGAACATGCAAACATATTATAAGCACAAACATAATTTAAGTAAGCCAAACATACATATGAATGCAAACATAATTTAACCAATGCATGTAGATCCGAATAAAATGCACTATATGCGAACAAAACTAAAACAATGTGAATATGAGCAGAACTAATGTAATGCATGTAAATAAGAAAATAAATGCAAATTGGAAGTGTGCATGCAACGTATTGCATGGTTATTCATCTGCGAGCTGGCGAAGGAATGTCATCGTTTGCATTGGTGAACATGTAGAGTTTGTCAGACATATTGACTATGGCTTTTAGTTCTCGCTCGCGAGCTGCTGGAAAAGATACTTGATACGAAGCGGATCGCATCATTCCCCTCTTCTTGAAAGCGATTCGTCCCCAAATCGACTCCTGCTGTAAACGGGAACAACTTGGACTTCCGTATGGCTGGGAACTTCTTTATTTGTTTTCTGATCCGAAACCGATCTCCTGGTTCGAAGATGGTTCGCTTACGCTCCCTGTGAATTATGTTGTCAAACTGCTTGACTATTTCCGAACAGACTGTTTGATGAGTTCTAGAGTCACGGTTCGCAAGACACTAGAGACGATGAAAATTAACCCAAATATTCGATCGACATCCATTAAGCTTGGACTGTTTTGACACGAATACCGGAGTTAAATGATACCTCCCTTTGGTATACTTTAAATTCAATTAACATGCTAAATTATTAATGGTCTCATGAATGACAAGTATAAGATGCATGCCATAAAAGAGCTCGAAAATAAACATACAAAAGCTCACCCAAGGCCCTAACTTAAAGGCTTGAATTATGAAAGCTCAATTAGTGATCTAATTATTTGTTAGACGTCTCTAATATTAAATTCTAAATTATTTAAATCATAAATGATTAGGGGACTCAAATAAATTATGGATTTTCTTGTTTTATCTCGTCTAGATGTGATATTAATTTTATCTTAAAAGGTGAGAGTGGTTAAACCGATTTAACGAACTTAATATCCATCCTAATAAGACAAGGATGAATTTAAGTTAATTTAATCGATTAGAGCCCTAAACTTAATTTAAGCTCTAACCTAAACCGACATAGTTGTGCGAACCCTGCCCCTATGAGGCGGGCACACGATCCGGGACAACTAAATCGATTAAACTAAACTAATAACACTAACCTAACTAGCCCAAGCCCACTTAAGCCAAAAAAAACCCAAAAGAACCTAACTCTAGCCACCTAAAGCCCTGAGGTCCAAAAGCCCAAACTAGAAGATATTAAGACAAGACTACATAAGCAAAGCCCAATTAACACCATTTAAAACACACATGTATCTTATTAAACATGTTGACGTTTTTACTACACTTTTATAAAAAAGCTCCTAAACATTTCTATACGTCAAATTAGAAAATAACACTAATCAACTAAATTATGTTAAGAAATTTAAAAGCCACATTTACCCATATTTTACATAAAAATCTTAGATTACAAATAACATGTTACACAACCCTTACATCATAAAACTCACAAGACTCACCATAACCTACCATTGATAAAAAAACAACATCATGGTCACAGACAATATACCTATTTCATTCATACAAACATACAACTTAAAAAACAAGCAAAACACATTAAAATTACAGAACATACATTTGACATACCATATAAATAAAAGAAAAAAAAGAAACAGGGCTAAATTGAAAGAAACACAAAAACAGTGACTAAATCAATAAACATGAAAATATACAAAACTGTAAAAGAGGACCAAATCGAAACAGATGTAAAATGCTGGGGAGGGTATGGACGATTAAACCACGGGTGGCCAGACACAGGATGAAATTGAAAGGGGAAAACAAACCTCAGGGACCTATTGTGCTATTTAAGACGACGGAAACCCCTAATATGTAAACGACTCGACGCGGATAGACTAGACACGAATTTACCCCCGACTTAAGACCTAAAACCACTATAAATTCTAACCTAAACTAAATTTAGCCCCATTTTCCCTCTCTGAAACCATAGCCACCAAAGAAACCTTTCCCCAGACCCTCTAAACGTTAGCTGGTGCTACTCATCATTCAGTGACCTCGAGACAAACCATAAAAAACCTACCTTTGTATGTCTAAACCCGAAAAAACACCAAAAAATAGTAAAAGACCGCCCCTTTTTCGATGAAAAAGCCTAGACAACTAACCCAAAAATAACCCCCTTGTTTTTTGGAAAAGAGGAACTCGAAACCCATTTTTTGACTCAAAAATGAACGGAACAGAGATGATGAGACCCTTCTCATCTCCCTCGACCGAGTCACCATTCAAATCCACAGACGGGCTAGGCTTATCCTCGACGAGAGAGTGAAGGTAGACGAAGAGGTAAAAAGAAAGAAGATGCTTTCTGTTTTTCCTTTTTTTTATTTCATGCAACATTGAGACTGAGGTTACCTGAGTGTGCTTTTTCTCGTATTGTAATGCTCTTCGTGTTTTCTTTTGGGAGATCACGAATCCCTTTACATTTCGATTTGCCTTTGGCTTTATAATCGAATATTCTGTATTTGTTTACATATGATTTTGGAATGGAAATTATCCATTGGATCGTACACTTTTGGCCGGATTCATGTGCGGCTCTACTTTGATTCTCTGCCATTTCCGTTTTTTTTTCTTTTCATTTCGTTCGTTTTTCTTTCGTTTTGCCAATTCTAACCCTTTGTCTTTTGTATGTATAGCTCGTACGACGGGGACGAGGGGCGGACGTGGCTGTCATCGTACGAGAACGGGGACGTAGCAACATGCCACTAGTTCTCGGGAGAAATTGAAAGGGCAGAAGGATGCATGGCACGCGCACGTGGGATGACTTAGAACGCTGCGCGTGGATGTGTTGGGAGAGGAGAGGTCGCGCGTGGAGCCTTCGTTGTATCTGAGCCGTTAGATCATGTCTCGATCTAACGGTTCATATTTGGGTGGCGTGATGTCATCTGATGAGCATTAGGGTTACCACTTGAGAAGTGATCTAGACCATTGGTGCCTGCTCGATCCAATGGTTGTGATTGAATTGACATATGGGATCATCTGGTCGCATCATGGCCGTTGGATCTGATCTGGATCTAACGGTTGGCATGTGGCGGTTGTAAGGGATCATCAGGGCTCTCATAGGGTTTTTCTTCAAGCTCTCATCTGGGTCGTTAGATCTGGATCAGATCTGACGGCAAGAAATTACCTGCACAAGCAAAAGGTTTAGTTAGGGCTAGGGTTTCAGATTGTGTTTCACTTGGGCCAAACGGGCCATGTATTTTGTTTTTCTTTGTAAATGGACTTTAATTAAACTTGGGCTTTAATTTATTAATTGGGCTGTTATTTTAGTTCTTTTTGGTATTTCCAGATTCATTTCAAAATAATAATAATAATAGCGGGTGACATATAATTGTAATATTAGCAATATAGGATTAATATAATATAACATATGGTAATAAAATAATATAATAATAATATTTAGGGGGTTTTATAAAAATAGTATAACATACATACATACTAATTTAAGTTAAACAAAGCCCACAACACACACATATTTTTATTTAGGTAGTGACAACATATGGAAAACCCCATTACTATAAAATGAAATAAAAAGAAATTAACCCGGACAAAATTAGTGATTACACAAACTTAATGAATTTTGTGAAATGAATGAGTTAGGCTAAATCTAGTTGCGAAATTGTATAGAGTTGAGTTTGAGCTTGAGGCCCATATTTTGACATCTAGGTTTGGGATGTTACATCCACTTTCTGAGAGAGAACTATTTTTCTTACTGCTAGAATTTTCACCTACGAACCAAGCCCCCTAACGTTCAAGTAAGGATCCTCATTTTTGCGTTCCCACTTCACTAAACCAACAATTTAATATATATTTTCTTTTTAACATGTTAACTTTTTAATATTAAATTAAAAATATTTACATAAAATTCATAAAATTAATTTTGTTACACTGTAAAAAATTTGTAAAAACTTTATACGTATAGTATTTATAATACAATAAATATATTAATTTTTATAGGGTAATCTTCACCAGTGGTCCCTTTCGTTTAGGGTGTGTTTTATTTTGGTCACCAAAATTCAAAAAAAAGTATTCTGGTCCCTTACGTTACCAAACGTTTATATTTTGATCACCCAACTGTTAGTCTCTGTTACTTGGCTAACGGGTAGGTGACATGGCTCGTTAAAAAATTAAAAAAATCCACGTGTGTAGTCCACTTCTTTTAAAAATCCTAACGGGTAGATTCCTGCCTATGTAATCCCCTTTACATCAATTAAAACCCTAACTCAATCCCTCTTTTCTTACCTCTGTAGAAATTTTAAAGTGAAGAAGAGAAGACACAAGAAATGGAAGCAGGTGTTCCTATTTGTGGTTGTGGCCTCGAAGCAAAGATTTCAACTTCTTGGACTGATGCCAATCCTGGTAGGAGATTTTTTAGTTGTAAAAAATATGGGAAGAAGAGTCATTGCTGGTTCTTTGCTTGGTATGATGCACCTTTGTCACCACGTGCAAGAGTGGTCATTGTTGGGCTGTTAAGAAGAGTGAAGAAAATGGAGTCGAAAAAAAAATTGAGCGAAATTGTTGGTTATGCTTGCTGATTTTCTCCATGGCAATGGTGTGGGTTATGAAGTAAATGGTTGGGTGGGGTTTATTTTCAGAGAATTTTAGGGTTTGGGTTATAGAGATGATGTTGTTATTCCACGGAATATTTTGTGTTAAGTAGCTTAATATGTAGGTTTTATTTTCATGAGTTATAATTTTGTATGGTCTGTATGAATAACATTTGGATTGTTCTGTGGAATGGTTTCAGTTAAGTAATGAATATATTTTGGTAAAAAATTAGAATTATTCAATTTTATGTTGTATTCAATTGAGTAGCTAGTAATAAAGATATAAATTATTGTCAAAAAATGAAGAATTTAAGGAATCAAAGGTAAATTTGCATAACTTGCCAGCTAATACAAAATAACAGTTTCTCAGCTAATAAACCTCATATATCAGCTGCAAAAAATGATATCTACTGCTAAACATCCTGTAGTAGTGACAAAATAATGACCTAAAAATGTTAAGTTTGTAAAACAAAGTTGTCCCAACTTAACCAACAAAATATGACATCAACTGCTGAACCTCCTATAGCAGTTACAAAATGTGACCCAAACATTTCAAATCACAAAATAAGTTTGTCCTAACTTTACTCCCTAGTTGATGGTTGTGCTTCCTGAGTTGGAGGGTTAGATACCGTAAATTCTTGACTTGGCATCCATCTCATAGTTGTTGGTCGAGGAAGAGGTTGTTTTCTCTTTATTGGAAATTTTTCCCTTCAACGCGCAAGAAGTTGTTGTTGCTGCTGAGATTGTTGATTCGGTGGAGGTTGTTGTGGATGTTGAGGTTGTGTAGGTTTTGGTCTCCTGAATGTGGGTCTTTGAATATGTTGATTTGCACCCACTTCTCCTCTACAAGTCCTCCTATTGTGGCATTTTTTCCACATTTTGTGTAGTTGGCTTGCTGCCCTCTTTTGCTTAGCTTAGGGTTACTGACTTCATCAGATTCCAATCTTCTCTTCTTGGTTGGTCTTCCTGGTGGCCTCCTTATGGTTGGTGGCAATATAGGTTCCATGTCAATTACCGGAGCCCACTAATACGGACCTGAAAACAAAATAATGAAAGAAACTGTTTAGTTATTCATTGACTGAGTGTAAGGTACAAGCTAGCTTAGATTGTTACCTTTGATTGATGTAATCATGTTGGAGTAAATAGCCAGTTGTGTACTGTTGTGGTAGCATTCATTAACAAATTCTTCAGGCTTTAAATTATTCAGCCGAAAGACTGATGATGCATGAGAACATAGGATCCCAGTAAAGTCCCATTTTCTACATGAACATGATCTTTCCTCAATGTCCACAACATGCTGATGAGATGGGCCAGCTTCAACTTGATATTTATGCAAACCAGCATAAGTTGGCCAGAACCTGAAACATCATATAACCAAGGCAGATTGCAACAATATGTAATGAGCTATTATAGGTTTAAAAAAAAGATTGCAACTATCATATAACCAAGGCAGACAGATTACAACAATAAGTAATAAACAATTCTTAATTCATAAAACATATTGCAAGTATCATATAACCAAGGCATATTGCAACAATAGGTAATGAACAGTTTTTAATTCAAAAAACAGATTTAAAACACAAGAAATCTAATTTTAAAATGAAATGTAACACAATAACCTGATGGATGCTTCAATATTTATGTCCAATTTTTTTTTTGAATTTTTGCACACAATAATCCTTTACACTTTTCAGAAGCCTCTCTTTTGGATACAATTTGAGTCATAATTTTAGTTTGAATTGTCTCCATCATAGTCAATATAGGCTTATCTCTTGCCTTCAAAATAGACTGCATAAAACATAATGACAGTGAAAGAGTTAAATATATATGAAATACAAAATTATTAGCTTAATTAGTAAATAATTGGTCCCTTTCGTTTAGGGTGTGTTTTATTTTGGTCACCAAAATTCAAAAAAAGAGTTAAATATAATACTCATTTTTGAATTTTGGTGACCAAAATAAAACACACCTTAAACAAAAGGGACCAAAATAAAACACACCTTAAACGAAAGGGACCAAAATAAAAAAACAGATAATTGAAACATTTTAATTAGCTTGTTAAAAGATTCACAGTGGTTATTAAGGAGCATATCACACTTGCTCCTAGTAGAGAAGTGTGATCTAGACCACTGAGCAGGGTCTTTCTCTTTAAGCCAAGTATAGGCAAGCTCTAACAATGCCTTCAACTGGTCCATATCATTTTCAAACTCCATCAAATAGGTAGCTTTAGCAGCCTTCCAAAGAGCATCTTTTAGAGCTTGGCCTTTGTGTTTTTTTCTTAAAATTTGTGTACATGTGTCTAACACATTTTCTATTCTCTACATGTGGGAATACGTCTTCAATAACTTCTTTAAGGCCCTACAATATAACATTTGAAGTTAATATCAGAAATAAAATGAAACTTATATAAAATAGATTAAGGAGAGAGCTAACATTTTGTCTATCAGACATGAAACATATGTTGAAAGAGTTATCAATCTCCAAATCAGTTTTCAAAATTTCCATAAACCAATACCAAGAGGACATATTCTCACTCTCAACAGTTGCATATGCAATAGGATATATGCAATCATTTGCATCAATTCCTACAGCTGTCAACAAATATCCTTGATAATAATCCTTTAAGAAACAACCATTAACACTAATTATCCTCCTACAACCTACTTTCCACCCTTCTTTACAAGCCTGTGGACAAACATACATTCTCTGGAACAACATTAAATCTAAATAACATATTGTAGTTGTTCCAAGATTTGTAATCCTCAACTCTTGTAAGTAGTCATAAATTCTCCCATATTGAACCTTATGATTCCCTTCAATCATTTCTAATGCACTTTCTCTAGCCCTACCACACTTCCCAGAGGACACAAGTGTACCAAATTCATGCAACACATTGTTCCGTAATGATCTAATGCTATAATTAGGCTCAAACATAAATTTCCCAAAGTAGTACTTTGCCATCCACTTAGATGTAATATTAGTACTGCTCACAGACTTGGAACATGTATGGGAATTTACTATAGTTTTAATTTGCCAAGTCTTGTCCATATTGTCCTTAGGATCCATAGGGGCTGCCCACAATTTCCAAGGACATCCTTCCTTGCATATTGCTTGAATCCTTCGATTGTCATTCTTCTTCAGTTTTACTTCCACCCTATCCACCCTTCTATATTGCTTGATTGCTTCTTTCAATGTTGTTCTATTAAGGAATATTAAACCCTTAACAAACTTCGGTTTCACCATGTCAGTTTCAAAATTGAATGAAGGGTACCTACGCCCATCTGAGTCTGAACCATGCTCACTATATAAGTCTTTAGAATGGTCAATTTCTGATTCTGACCCATGAACCTTGTTATTCACTTGCACACCATTAGGTCCAAAGCCATCCATGTTTCTCTGAACCCTAATTCCTATCCCATCCTCTTGTCTACACGTGTCTTCTCTTCCCCAATCATATTCATTGTCACTAACATCAAATTCTTCTGCAACTTCAGATTCTTCTTCAGCAACAGCATGGTTATCTTCTTCTTCTTCAGTAGGATGCACATCTTCAGCAGCATGGTTATCTTCTTCTTCTTCAGTAGGATGCACATCTTCAGTAGCATGGTTATCTTCTTCTTCTTCTTCTTCAGTAGGATGCACATCTTCAGCAGCATGGTTATTTTCTTCTTCGTCAGTAGGATACACATCTTCAGCAACATGGTTATCTTCTTTTTCAGCAGCATGAATATCTTCTTCAACATCGGTATGCACATCTTCTTCAACAACATGACTTTCTTCTTCTTCAGTAGGATAAACATCAACTTCATATTCTTCTTCAGCATGAACATTTTCTTCTTCAATATGCACACCTTTTTCAGTAGGAACATCTTCTTCTTCAATATGCTTATCTTCATCTTCGGCAACATGATCTTCTTC
Organism: Hibiscus tridactylites; assembly: GCA_958450335.1. NCBI lineage: Eukaryota > Viridiplantae > Streptophyta > Magnoliopsida > Malvales > Malvaceae > Hibiscus > Hibiscus tridactylites. Next base: position 76,898,049 of record OY288279.1, read on the forward strand.
AATATGCATATCTTCATCTTCAGCAACATGATCTTCTTCTTCATGGACTTCTTTTTCAACAGGCTTCAGATATATATGCATGTATCTTGAGTTGGGCACACTATTCAACATAACCATACAATCTTCATCTGCCTTCAGTGGCCTAACAGAATTAATACACAATGCAACATCTAGCACTCTCCAATAAACAGCAAAAGGTCCAACTACATCTAGCTTCTCGACCATTTCACATAATGAAAATATTGAGAATGTACCAGCATCAACAAAGTCGAAACAGGCTTCAGACTTGGAGGTATACTTCATCCTTGGTGAAAACACAAAGTCTCCTCCATATTGAACTACTAAAGTTAACATGTCTGACCCAGGCCCTGCACAGTACACAATTTCATTAGTAAAAAACCATAAAATAGTTACTGTAAAATAATCCACCATGCATTAGTAAAATAGAATTTCAGTGCAAAACGGTAAAAAAACAGTACACATAAATGCATTGTCTTTAGTAGGTGAACTACATAAATGATCAACATATTTAATCAATACCCCACCAACAAAAGACAACAAAGACATATTTATATATACATATAATTACATGCCATCAAAGCATTATAATAAACGATTCCCAATACAGACAACAAAGAAAGAATCATGGCATAAAAGGAATAAAGAAATGTGGACCAAATTTTATCCAATGCAATATAAAATGAATCTTAGCATAAAAGACATAAAGTAAGAAATATTCCTTTAAACTAAAAGACAAAACACTTTTGCAGTTTCCATGTAGTAAACAAACTTGAATTCATGTAACTAATCTATGTAACTAAAGTCAAGTATTTGTTAAAGTCTACCAAAGTCAAGTATTTCTTAAAGAAATATTCTACTGTAAATAATCCCATTAAACCTGAAACAATCTCATAAAATTCAAGTATATTCTACTGCAAAAGCAAACTAAAGTCAACTAAATATCCTGACTCATATGCAAAGCAAAGTCAACTCAACCTAAAACAACCTTAAATAATCCCATTAAACCCTAAAATTTCAATGTCAAGATAAAATCTAAAACAATCTCATAAAATTTCAATTTAATCAAACTGAAACAAGAATGATTAACCATTTAACAGACCTATACAATAAACCCTCAATAAAACCCTAAACCCACTTTGCAATGCACAAAACAGTTCAGAAAACGAATTTAAAATAGGAGAAACGAACCATTTTTCGCAATCTTACCATACACAGAGAAACGAATAGGAGATAACTAAACCTTAAACCCTCAATAAAACCATAAACCCACTTTGCAATACACTTAATATTTCAAAAAAAATAAAAAGTGCGAAAAAATTATACCATACACCACTTTCTTCTTCCTTGGTTTACGAAGTTGTCATCGAACCATTTTTTTCAAAATCTTACAAAAAATAAAAAAAAAACAGAGTTACAAGTGATAACTATTACTAAAACCAATTCAAAATAGGAGATAAAATATATTCCCTTCATTACTTACCTTGAGTTTTCAAAGATTACTTCTGTAAGCCCTAAAACCACTCAGATTCCACAGAGAAACGAAAGAGAAGAAAGTGACTTTTAGTGTTTTTGTTTTTCTTTAATCGGGATTGCACAGAGAAACGAAAGGGATTACTTCTCTAACCCTTCATTTCATTTTTACCCCTTTTCAAAATAATAATTAATTAACATATTACACGTGTACTACACACGTAGATTTTTTTAAATTTTTTAACGAGCCATGTCAGCTACCCGTTAGCCAAGTAACGGAGACTAACGGTTGGGTGATCAAAATATAAACGTTTGGTAACGTAAGGGACCAGAATACTCTTTTTTGAATTTTGATGACTAAAATAAAACACACCCTAAACGAAAGGGACCATTGGTGAAGATAACCCTTTTTTATAATATAATATTTATAAAATCATATGTTTTTACCAATAAGTGTTTGGTGCACTGGTAATGCACATTACACTCCTAAGGAGAGGATATGAGTTCAAATCTTAGAAATGACATTGTTGTGAAGGACAGCCTTGTACCATGAACATGGATTGTAAGATGGACATGCATATTACAAAAAAAATATTTTATATTTGCATACCCTCATTCCCTCTTAAAATATTTATGTGAATTGTCAAATTCTAAATGTTTAATGTGTTTAAATTTTTAATTTTTTATTACATGTGATAATTTAATAAAATAGTGATAAAGTTAATAAAAATATAAAATTAATAAAATAGTGATAAAATAAATTGACCTACTAAAATATTTTTTAAGATGATAATTTTCTTTTAAATCAATTAATAAAATTAATAGCATCAACTCCTAACTCATTCATTCTCAAGCAACATTCAATCTCATTCTATAATCCTAGAAACATTGTAAATACAATATTAATAAAAATATATTAAATATTAAAACATTATTTAAATATATGTAACTCCATTTAAATATTAAAAAAAATATTTAATAAATTTACAACACAAATAATTAGTCACTAAATTAAAATTTTAACAAACCAAACATGAGAATGTAATTCTGAGAAAGATTATTACCTACGGTAAATTATCTTTTTCGCGAACCAAATGCACCCTAAGTTGTTAAAAACATCATGTATATGATGTAAAAATCTAACTCGGTCTGAAAACTCGACTGAAACCGACTGATCTCCTATTAACTCGACCCGAAATTAACCGAACTGAAATCGTCATAGACCCGAACTAAAACCAAACCAAACCAAATTATCTTTTCCGCGAACCAAATGCACCTTAAGTTGTTAAAAACATCATACCGTTTACGGTATAACTCAAATTGTTACAAAATTGTAACAAGACGAGTATATACACAAAAGTTGATAACATTTTATGTATATAAAAATGTTACAAATGTTGTAACAAATTATCTTTGGGTAACATTACTGAACTTTGGAATTGAGGACTCGATTGATACGCTTTGAAGTTTTGGGATCGTTTATGCCAATAACCCTAACTTCTTAATTAAGTATACGAATATTTCCAAATACGAGTAATATAATTCTTGAAGTTTTTGGTTTTCCTTTTTAACTTTTTATTTTATTTGATTTTTGATGGATGTAAAAAAAAAAAAATGGCTTATATTTATACTAGGTTACATCATGGATGTTGGGGAAGAGGCAAGTGAAACTCTAGGAAAAATAATGATTGTTTTGAGCATGCGCAATTCAAGAGCATGAAGAATTATAACATGGATTCAGGAAAGTGACCAAAGTGAGTATGAATTGTTAGTCTGGTAACCTTCGTTGGCATTTAAGGGAGCTCTTTTGGTAGCCTAGAAGTTTCATGTGTCTCTCATGAATTGGTGGAGAAGTGGACTGTCCAACAAGTGTCTTGTTCCTTACAAGCTGTATATGGTAAGTAGAACTCGTAAACTTAACCTGAAACCCGAACCGATTTACTCAAATTATAATTAAAATTGACCCGAATACGATGACACAAATTTGATCCAAAATTCGAAATAAATCAAACCAAACTGAATCTGACTCAAATTTTAGTTGAACTAAAAATGGACTCGAACCAATTTTTAACCAAACCAAATGAACCTGAACCGATTTTCAACCAAACCGAATGGACCCGAACCGAATGGACCCGAACCGTAAGCAACCTGAAATAAAGAAAATATATTAAAATAAATAAAGAAAGATGAGATGTGAATTGTCACACAACTCACCAAAAAGTCAGATATACAAGATATATCAAGTCATATATATGGTGTAAAAACCTAACTTGGTCTGAAAATCCGACTGAAACCGACCGATCTCCTATTAACCCTACCTGAAATCAACCAAACCGAAATCGCCATAGACCCAAATTTAAACCAAACCGAACCAGACCCAAATTAAACTTAAACCGAATGCAATCAGACTTAAAATGATCATAATCGAAACCAAACTAAACGACCTTTTGCCACTTCTAAGAATTGAAGAATGGAGGCTTAAAATATTTTTTTTTCTCGAATAAGTATACATATTTTTATTTTTTTCCCTCTAACACACTAAATTGATATTTTTTAAGAAAAAAATTAACACTTAAAAATTCTCCAAAATAGGAGTGCAATTACTTCCCTCCAAGTCCAAGACTATGTAAATCCGCCTCAGGTTTACGGTGTATCATACTTTGTCCAATAAGGTGTTGACCCTGCAAGGTATGGATATAACAAGTGATTTATTTTAGAGTTAAATCGGGCCTGATCCCAAACACAAAAATTTTGAACCAAAAAAAAAACACAAATTAACTCTCTTCATGCTTTTCTTCTCCATTCAAATATTCGAAAATCGAAATATGAATCTTAATTATAGGATTTGAACTCTTTACTACGACTTAACAAAAAATACTCTTACATTACTAGCAATTTCTACTCTTCTTTTTACAAACATTCATTGCATGATAAATTTATTCTTAAATAAAGGAGAAAATTTAGGTTAACGCTTTAACTCCTAGAAAAATTATGTGTGGTATCAATGTGACTTTAGCAACAAGTTTATTTTCTATAATTTGATTTTTCTGTAATTATTTATTTAAACTATTTTTACTATTTTCGAACTTTAAAATAAGCCCAATCAAAAGTAAGTTTTTTTTAATAAAAATTTATAGATAAAGATGTACTGCTATAACTGATGTTAGGATTATAGGGATGAACCTTGATCATCTTGCTTATTTTGCCTAAGTTGGAATATGAAGAGAAAAACAAAAGATTCTTACTTTTTTAAATTGGATCCCACACCAGACTCAAACGCTGAAAATACACACTCTAGTATTTTCATTGAAACGGCTGTTGATGCAACTCAAGGGGCATCTACTCAAGTTTCAGATGATGAACCTTTAAATACATGTAGAGATAAATTTACAATTAATATTGATATTATTTCTTTTGTGCATGATCCAGGTTTGCGTAGGTTTGCAAAAAAGAAAAAGTAGTTATCTGTTAGAAAAACGAAAAGAAATTATAGAGAAATTCATAAATTATGGACCTATCAAATTCTTATATTTGAATATTCTTAATCTGTTCCCGATGATCTATTTACGATGATTTCAATATAAATGGTTTAAGATATTTAATTACTTGGAGTGTTCACCAACTATGACATTGTTTATTGTTTCTCATGCTTTCTTTTTGGAAAGAAATCATTAAGAAAATCTGGTTTAGATACTTTTACAGTACAAGAATTTAAAATTGGAAGAGAATTGGGGGAAAATTGTGCCTTTGAAACGCATATATAGAAAGATATTAACTCAACTCATGGATATTATGTTCAATGTTGAAAATATTTTAAGAAACTATGAAGGTCATATTGATACTATATTTGAAAATCTAACTCCAAAACATAATGTGGATAATTGTTTGCGATTTGTTGCTTGAATAGAAGTTGTACTGTGTCTCACCATTAAAAAATTGCATTTAAAGGGCATGATGAGAGTGCAAAATAAAAAAATCAGTGTAGAGATGTTGAAACTTCTTGTTGCTTACAATAATGATATAATAAATGTTTTGCTAGAAAATGCTCCAAAATGCAGTATATATAGCCCCATCTATTCAAAGAAAAAATTTGAACATATTTGCTCAAAAAGTATAAAAAGAAATTCATAAAGAGACTGGTGATTCAAAATTTTACATAATTGTTAACGAATCTCGAGATATATCTGAAAGAGAACAAATAAATATAGTCATAAGATTTGATGATAGAGATGAAAAGGGTTAATTAAATTGCATTGATTGGCATTTGATGTGGTGACTAATATGTAATTTTTAAAAAGTTGTTTTAAAAGTGATTAAATTAAAAAGGACCAATTGTTTTGATGGTTAATTGTTTTGATGGAGATTATGGCTTTTGATTTCTCTTTCAATCCTTAATAAAACCTTACAAAAGATTGCTCAAAATCTTTCTTATTTTCTCAATTTTTTTCAAGAAAAAAGTTACGTCAAATTTTTGGTGGAATCTCTTTTGAAGGTAATTCTTCTTCTCTCATAAAAACTAAGGTTTTTTATGGAAATTTCCTAACATTTGGCTCTTTCTTGATGATTTATAATGTAATTTTGCAATCTAATTAAGGAAAATCTTGTTAAAAGGTGTTTATGGCATTTGTCTAAATTTTTTATTATGTTTATGAATTCTGGAGATTTTTATTGAGTTAATTCATGTTTTGGTTGTATAAACATAATGTGAGATAACATTTTGAGGTTGAATCTCGAAACTACTTAATTGAGTAATCTTTAGGTTGGTTTTAGTTAGTTTTGGGGTTGTTATAGGTGTGTAATGCTTGTTGGAGATATAAGGAGGTGTTAGTGATGTTTTTGGATGTTAATTGATAAGGATTGGATGGTAGATATTCATAGGTTTGTGGCTAGTTAATGTTTGGTTAGAGTTTTGGAGTAATTTCGGCAATTTTGGATAGTGTTTGTGAATGCTTTTGTTAAGGATGTAGGGATTTGAGTTGGCTATTGTAAGGATGCATTTTGATGCATTTCCCCCTTGGTTTTATGTTTTAGAAATAGGGGAAGAGCAAGAGGAGCTCACCTCTTAGCTTTTGGTTTGCTTCGAACGTTTACAACATGCTGGCTTCGGGGGTGAACGTGCATCGGTGAGTAAAAACGGTTTTAAGAGAGTATCAAGACTTGATGGCTATGGTTTCGGGACTTAGGAAAAGTTTGAGAAGCTTTCTTAAGTTCAAGAGTAAGTTGAAGTGGTTTTCACTTACCTTGCTATGTTTGATATAAAGTTGCAATGAATGTTTCGAAATGAGATTTGGAAAAATTGTTAAGTATGACTCAAATATTGTAAAAGGACAGATGTTGGCTACTTTAACTATGATTAAAATTGTTCTAATCATTCGGAGAGTAGTATTCCTTATCCTAGTTAGAATATGACTTGGATGTAGGGGGCTATATAAAGAGGATTACCCACACCTCATTAGGCACTTCATCAATTGTTCTTTAGGCTTTGCAGAGCGAGAGCATTTATCCATCAAAGGAGTACTCGAGTTTTCGGTGGGCTCGGATTAAGTGGGTTGGGAGTGCGGGGCAAAGCCCCCGCGGTACGGTACATGGTATCTTTGTAATTGTATCGGGTCTATAAATAGATGTGTTATTTGTAACCTAAGGGTCATTGATTGAATAAAAGAAAACGTCCACTCTTTGCTCCCCGAGGACGTAAACACACTGCTGAACCTCGTTAAATCTCTTGTGTTGTTGCTTGATTGATTTACTTTTTCGTTTGCCGTGTGCACAAAAAAATGCACGTGGTTAAAACTCATTGTTATAATGCACCTTAAACATGTTTTGTTATGCCTATAGTCGTGACATTGATTTTGAATGAGTAAGCATGATATGCTACCATTGAGAAAAATGTTATGAGCATGTTTTCGAATAAGATGATGAAATGAGTATGTGTTGCATTGAAAAACAGTAAGTTCACATGCATGTATGATTATATTGGCTATGTGACACTAAAAGAAAAGTATCGGATATAGTTGGCATGCCATGGGATGAGAGTGCACTATAAATATAAAAGGGCTTGAGCCTAATCGATCGTCCCTCCACCTTGAGTTAGTTGAAAGAAACTATCCGTGTTTGAGGTGTCCTTCGGCCTTGAGGTAAGTGAAAGAAATTATCCGGGCCTAGAGGAGGAATAGGTAATTGAAAGATTATTACCATCGTTGAATAGGAGGTTGAAAGATTATCTCCACCGGTATCTGTGTATCCGATAAGTTGTTGATAAAAAGGAAATTTGAAATGGTCACTATAAATGTCAATATATTGATATATGATGAAAAGAGAATATGATATGATTATTGAACTCATTCAAGCATGATTTTTGATTATGTGTTTATGCATAAAGAAAAGTTTGAAAATGAAGGAAGATTTACCAAAGTCATTCCTTATTGCATTGATGTTAGTTTGAGAATGTCCTCACTAAGCTCAATTAGCTTACACTCTACTTTATCTTTGTAGAAAACTAAGTTTTGGAGGTTGCGTTTCGAGCGAGGATAATCCAAGGACACTATTTTTAATTTGGTATGATGAACTATTTTGATTTTCGGTAAACAAGGCAATGAGTCGCAAATACCTTTTGGGATTGTAATGGGGTTTGAGATGTTCTCAAATTATTTTGGAATTGTTATTTTGCTAATTGATATCCCTTTAGCGTGATGACATTGCAATTTGGTTGTTTGGTTATGATGGTTTTATGCACTAGTTATCAAGTGATACATAGTGCATGGTTGCTTGTTGTTAGCTCCTAGTTGCTAGAGCAAGTCTTAAATGTCATAATTGAAATGTTGAATGTTATGTTTGTATGCTTTTAGACCTAAATTTGATTTTAGTGTATGATGATTTGAGAGTTTAGGGAGCATGTTTCTAGTTAATGCAAACATGAATGAAAATGATGTGTATCGATACGTGTGGGATCGATACTCGGGGGAGTATCGGTACAACCCTCTCACCCCACAAGCATGTGATCGGTACTCAGGAAATGGTACTGGCACGCATCAAGCAGTATCGGTACTAAGACCTTGTGTACCGATACGCGAGGCTGATATGATTAGTTGGTTTAAGGAGATGATTCAGATTCTTTGCATTTTGGTCCTTAATCATTTGTATGTCAATTGGTTCTGTTCTAATGATTTGTTCAAGCTGAATTTCACAAGCATGCATGAAAACTGCCTAATTAAATATTGGTAGTTTGAAATCTAAAATAAGTTCCCGTAATTTAATAATTTATGATTTGGTCCCTGAATCGCTTAATTGCACAATTGGTTATCAAAATAATATCCGATTTGAATGAGACTTTAACTGCTGTCTGTTGATACACCCTAGGATCTAAAAATACATCTAGAAAAGATAAAAAAGAAAAAATGGGCTTAGATCTAATTGTTCGATTCATGTTTGTTCCGGCAAACCTAATGTAACTCTCGTGGTCCGGGCTTAACGACTAGGCCGGGTCAAGGGGTTACAAAATTACTAGGGTTAGAGTTAAAGAAATAATTTTGAATATATATGTATATATATGTAGTAAGGTAAATGCTTTGTATTGCAAGCTTAATGGTAAAACTAATGCATGGCACTCATACATAATCAGAAATCTTAAAAAGCCAAACAAAACACATTTATAATCGAAAACCGAACCCAAATGAATAAAACCCCAAAAAAATCAGTGCTTGATAAAGATTGGTCTGACATAAAAGATAAAAAAGAAAAAGAATGAAATCAGTCTATATATATGGCAAAGCCTGCTGCTAGCTTCACTAGGTAGGTTCATGCAATTCAATTCTTGATTCTAGCTAGAGCTGCGGTTGTGACTTGTGAGAAAAAAGTAGGGAAAATGGTACCCCTTCATCATCATTTGATCCAACTAAGAATACATCCAAAATTCCAACCCAATCTATTTTTTCCAAACTTTTTTCTATTCCATACATATTATATTCAACAAAAAGGATCTATATTACAGTAATGTAACTGTTTCATACATTTTTTTTCTCGTACATTATATATATATATATATATGAGATAGAATCGAGTTATATAGTGTAAAACTCAAGTTTCACACGTTTTTTGGATCGTTGGATGGGGAAAACGGATGATTGAGATTAACAATAGATTAAGTAAATATTATCACTTGGGAAAAAAATAAGGAGTTAATCTCTCCTATCTATTTCTTCCATCCAACGAATCAAAAGACGTGTAAAACTTAATGAGTTTTACATTGTGTAAGTGGATCATAACTATATATATATATGGGGTTATCCTTCGATTTTTCAGGGCTTTACCACGATTAATCCGGACCGAATCGTGTCACACACTGAGCTTTGGCGGATGAGTCTCCCAACAGGAATTTTCTGCAAACACAAGACCTCAAACTCAAAACCTACATAAGCGATACTAAGCTACATTTTTTACAATAATACTAAGTTGCTTACCACTATCATCAACCTCGTATATATTTGATTATTCGTAATAGCTGTGCCATGCTTTCTGAGTTTCCTAACACTTCAGTCATGACCTATTGGGAATGAAAGCTTCTTAAAGGTAGAGAAACACCAAAGTAAGGGTTTTCTTTTGCCAATAAGCAAACCCTTTAGGGTTTGGTCTTTTATAGAAACAAGAGCAACCCTTTAATGTGTTATGCAAACCACTTCAAACAAGCCATTGAGCACACTTTCTCTCTCTTCCTTGTTCTTTTTTTTTTCAAGAGAGAAAACCCAAAAGCTGAATTTTTCTCACTCACTTTGATGGATAACAATCAAGCATTAAAGCTCCCAAATCACCACTCTTGGGATCTTGAAATGTCCATGGAAGATCACATCTTCCATGGCCAAGATCATTTGCCCCCAATTTGGTCATCTACATCCACCCAAATACCTAGTAATGAACAACTAGGTCACCTTGTTGACGAGGAAGAAGAACATGAGGAAGAGTTGGGCGCCATGAAGGAGATGTTGTACAAGATCGCCGCGATGCAACCTGTCGACATCGACCCCTCCACCGTCCGGAAGCCGAAGCGACGCAACGTGCGGATCAGCGACGACCCCCAGAGCGTGGCGGCACGTCACAGGCGGGAGAGGATAAGCGAGAAGATCAGGATTCTGAAAAGACTCGTTCCGGGAGGGACTAAGATGGACACTGCCTCGATGCTTGATGAAGCCATCCGGTATGTCAAATTCTTGAAGAGACAGATTCTGGTGATGCAACGATCCGATAACCAGCAGCCACCGTGGCAAGTTGCACCACCAAATGAACCTCTCGGTACACATCCAGTTGAGGACAACGGGGGAAACCCCTTGTGCTTTAATCATGAGGTAAATTAGTGATTATTACCTCTATATCCTGAATTAATCAACATGTAATTGCTGTATTAATGATACTATTAGTTAAAACTATTAAAAAGGGTGTGTATATAGTATATACATAATATTTGTGAAACTTAACCTAGTTAGTTGTTAATCGGTTTTGTGAAGTAACATATTCAAGATTCGAATCATGATATTTATAACATAGTTTCATGAAGTCATGAAATAATGGATTTGAGGTTCGAATCTTAATATCTAGAACTTTTTTTCTAGGATGATGGAGAGCGGGTTTGTTAGGATTTTGTTGACTGAAGGGTGGAATAATGATAACGGTTAGCTTGAGTTACGCACAGCCGTATATAAAATATATAATAATATGTAAGGTTATTGAAGAGTCTAAATTAGGCCGGAAAAGGTTTGCTTGGCCGACTCTCTTTCCCGGAATAAAGCTGTGACGTGAGAAAGAATTTTTTTTTCCGAACAATTTCTACTTAGGGGGAGGGGAAATTCGCTTTTATTGAGTCTAAAACGCATAACCTAAGGGAGGAAATGTGTCAACTGAAAATTTTTAACCACTTGTTCTAAAGATTGTTGACGACTTGAGAAAGCTATTGAAATCATTGTTCTTTCGGCATATGATATAGTATATACTTTTTTATTGTTTGAGGGTGTTGTCCATCAGCTCATGTATGTGCAAACTTTGCATTATATATATTTGTATGTGTTCTCGTTGCAGAAATTTAAATCATATTATAGAAAATTTATGTCTTAGAATGTTAAGTAAAACATGTTCCATTCTTAAGTAAATTAACCATGGACAATACAAAGTACATATGTTCATACATATAAGACCAAAACCCTAGATTTTGCAACAACAACAACAAAAAAGCTAACTAAAAGTGAAATGATGAAAATTGACACTTGAGTTAATGTCGATCCGTTAGTAAAAGTGTGCTAGAATTTACTGACAACCTCTGGATACAATGTTAGAACATAATATATTACTTTAGAGATTATATTATTGAAATAGACAATTACAAATTCTTGAGATTATATTATATTATTGAATATGGTTTATATTCAAAGTTAGTAGTCATCACTCGGTCGTAACATTATTATTTTTAAAATTTAAACTTAAGTTTTCATCTTGAGAGTACAATATATCTTATTACTGCACTTGCCATGTATTGGTGCAAATTGAGATTAATCAATGCATGGGTGACCAAAAAAGATACGAAATTTAGGAATACAAAGCTGAATAAGTAGAAAAAACAGTGGGAATTAGTAGGACAATCTGCTATATATATAGAATTTTGTTCCCTTGGGAATATGCGTGATGAAAGCAAAGCCGATTTTGGGTTTGATGAATTAGCAATCCAATGGATTTTTGAGACATTGTAATTTGTGTATCTTATTGTATTATAATCGTATTTAAGATGTGAACAAGTTATTAGTCTAAATGATACAATAACTTGCAATGATTCAAATCCAGAATTCAAGCCTTGCGAAATACATTCTTTCTCTCAAATTTTATAGGTTGATAATTCATATTTAAAAGAGGGAATCTTTCAATTCGAATGTTCCGCTGTTTGATATATAATTCGATCACATTTTATAAATAAGTGGTGGGTGTAATTAGAGGTGGCAATGGGGTCTTTCATTTTTGGTCGGTTTAATTTTCAGTTCGAGTTGCTTTCGTTTTATGTTTTATTCGGGTCTGATTTGAATTTAGTTTAAGTTTATGTTATTTCGGGTTGAGTATCGGGTCGGTCAATATCAAATCAGATGACTTTTGGGTTGGGTCAGTATCGGATCGCTTGAAATTTTTGTTCGGGTCAATATCAGATCAGTTAATTTTCGGTTCGGGTCAATATCGGATCGATTGTTTTCGGGTCTTGTCAATATCGGATCGTTTGCTCTTTCAGGTCGGGTCAATATATGAATATGGTCTTTTAAAGAAGAAAAAATGATATTAAACCACTAAAGTATTATTAAGGTGGTTGTTAATTAGTAATATAATACAAAAGGAGAATAAAATATATGTATTTGAACAAAGTTAATTTGGGTTGCTTTCGGTTCGAGTTGCTTTTGGTTTCGATTAATTGCGATTCGGGTTGATTTTTTGGTTCGGGTTCGGGTCAAGTTTAGACCATCATGTTCGAATCTATATCAGATCTCAGATCGGATAAATCAGTTCGGGTCTCGGGTCAAGTTTGTCAGGTCCCTACAACAAAACAAACTTCTAGCGGCATTTTTTAGTCATATAGCGGCTTTTTTAAGTGCCACTAAAAACTTTCCCGGCGTTAAAAAAAATGTCTCTATTGACTATGTCTTTAGTGGCGTTTTCCCTCCAAACGCTGCTATTTACAATGTATCTTCTTTCTTAGCTCGTCAATCTATATTTGCACTCCGTTTCTTTATAAAATTTTAGTAAGATATAAAAGGAATTGATGTAGAATATAAACATTTAAATCTATAGACAAAAGTCACTAAAGTACGCGCTTATAGCGGCGTTTGTCTAATAAACGCCACTAAAGTGCGCGTCTATAGCAGCGTTTGCCTAAAAACACCATTAAATGTACAAATTTTATGGCGTTTCCGATATTTTGTTGTAGTGGGTCTAGGTGTAATTCTAAATTCTAATACATATTGTATCGTCAATGAAATAAATTATATTATTATTTTGAAGAATACATTATTGAAAAAGATAATCATCAATCTTAAACCTAAACTTTAAAACGTACACGGCAGTTAAAATAAATTTAATCACATTTTTAAGTGAATGCAAATGAAAAATATACGGTGGATTGAGTTTTGCCTATCGCCCAATAAATCCCTTCTAACAAGCTCCAACTTGGCCCTAAAACTAAACCCACTTATCCCAAGGTTTGCATTTGTTCTTATCAAGGAAAACCTCTCCAAATGTTTACCAAAATTTATTCCACTCACCGTAGCAAATGTGTTAGTCCCTAAATAATTTCTCAACCCACCCTATTTCCCTATCTAAATGCATTATTTCTCTAAAAAAGAACTCAAACATTACACAGATTGCAAAAGAAAACACACAAAGGAAAGAGTAACAATGAACATCAACTCAAAAGATGCATTAATCAAAATTTATATTTTGCCCCCTCTAAATTCTTGCTCCGTCCCTGCAGTGTTTTGTATGAAAGATCGTAAATCTTAAAAATTTAGATTATGTGGTCACATTTTGTTTTTAAATAGAGGTAAACTTGGTGAAAGAATTTGAATGGGTCAACTTGATTTTTTTTTAAATAAAGGTTTTAATTGAAATTTTCAAAAATTTCAAATGTTCAACTTATAGTTTTTCTAAATGGGGTCTAACTAAAAAATTTAAATTTTGAGAGATTTTATGAGAACTTTTTAAAAATACGGGAGGGATTCAATTAACAAATTCAAAATTTTTTAAGTTTAATGCAAATCTCTAAAAATTTGTGATGGCCAAATTATATTTTTTGATAATTCGAAGGGACTAAATTATATATTTTCCAAAATTGGGGGGCATGGTCCCCACATTTTGCTTACTCTGAGTATTTTGACAATAGTTGTTTAATGAGCATTCAATTGAGTCGAGTCGAGTAAAAAAAAATCGAGTTGACGAGTCATATTTTATAACTCAAATTTTATTTAGAATTTTTTTGAGTCGATTTGAGTTTATGAAATTCAAGTTGAGTCAAGTCGAGTCTAGTTGTTCGAGTTTCTGTTCAAATTTAATTATAAACATTTATAATATTATGTTACTAATAAGTTCCGAGTTGAATGACTTTCTATAAAAATATACAATACATATATATTTCTTCAAATTTTTCATGGCGGAATTGAGGGACTCGATTCAAACTTGAAAACAAATCACTAATTACTAAAAATTCGAGTTATTCAAAATTCTATTTTATAATTCAAACCTTATTTGAAATTTTTTTCAAGTCGAATGAGTTTATGTAATTACAAGTCGAGTTTTTTTCGCATCAAATCGAGTAGAATAATTCAATTTTTTTCAAGTCGAGTTTTTCTCATCCTATCTCCAATATGTATTGATTAGGGGTGATAATGAGCTTAACCGGCTCGCAAGCTACTCAAGCTCGACTTGGTCAAAGCTTGGCTCAAGTGAGTTCGACTTGCAAGCTATTGAAGTTCGACTTGGTCAAAGCTCGGCTTGAGAGAGTTCGACTCGAGCTTGTGCTTGGCTCGAGACCTTAACAAGCCGAGTCGATCCAAACTTCACACAAATACTTATGAATAGGCTCGAAATAATTATAAAAAAAAAAAGACTACTAAAGCATTCTTTCTTTTAGAATTTATGTTATTTTTATTTTAAATTATTTTATTTCATATAATTAATCTTTATAATTTCTTATAAAAATGATAGATGATTTTATTTTACTGGTCACAGTTACAAGTATTTGTTTAATCTTTTCCCAAACGAGTTTTCATAAATTATTTTTCAAAATTTCAATAAACATATTTAAAATTAATTTGATGAAAATCACGAGTCGAACCCAGCTCGAGCCGCGAGTCGAATTGATTTCAAACTATCCACTTCGAGTCAAGCCGAGCTTACCTAGGCTCGAACTCAGCTCGACTCGTTATCAACCCTAGTATTGATTATGTAAAGGCTCTTGTTTGTTTGTTTTTCTTTGAATGAATTGGGTAATTGGGCTTTTGATCACATCACATTGCTCTATTTTGTACGGACTTCTTAGTAATTCCATTGACCTATTTTCATGGGCTTTCCTTCAAGACCTAAATGGCCTAATTTAATTGTTTTTATCTTCTTCTTCTCTAAGGATTCCGAATCTTCTTGCAAAACAATTGCGATAGTTTTAATAATATTCAGTGCAATTGATTTTAATAACCTATTTAATACATTCATAATTATAATCGACCTAATTGCACGAACCAACTTGCCTCAGTGGTTAAGGAAACGGTTGTTGTTCCTAGAGGACACGGGTTCGAGCACCAACAGCTGCAGCAGGGTGATTGGGCGTTCATTGTCAAATGGTTGAGAGTATATTTATTTAGAACAGATACTACTTGTAATCACTTTAGCTTTTAAAAAAAATAATAATCGACCTAATTAATTTGACCCGACTATCTAAACATAAATAATCAGATATTTATTATGAGTGGGCATTAAATGAGACCCTGCTTTGTCCTTTTCCCAGTTTAAAATCAAATCAAACTTCTGAAATTTTCAAACCCATTTGATTTCAAAAGTAAAAAACAAAATGGAACATTATTTTCCCTTCACTTTGAACAAAAAAAAGAAGATAATTTTCCCTTCACATTTCTTTGATTTACAAACCTGGGTTTTCTATATCTTTTTCCCAGGAAAATTCTTCAAAAGGGCATAACATGAGTAGTCTTAGTATCATAACTTGATAAACAAAATTTAGAGTTCACCCGGAAAATCTTTAGTAAATCAGCCGACATTTGTCTCACCGCCGGCGAACAATTGCTCTGCATCAGCAACAAGAACTTGGTCATCCCATTGCTGCCAATCACCGCTTCTCGACCCTTCCCGTCCCTAAACAAATAACAACCGCTCCAAAGTATCGCCACCGCGTGCTCCGTCGCATTGCTCGATACTTTCAGCACTTTATCGACAATCCTTTGCAACAACACCGAATCACGCCATATCTCTACCCTCCCTTCTTTGCAAGTCGACAAGGCTTCCAACAGCTTAAGTGACTTCTCCGTTATCGAAATGGTCGTGTTTGGTTGGGATAAAAGGTTCTTTAATTCCGGGATTGTTCGATGTTGGATTATCTTGTTTTTTATCCATTTTGGCGTTGTGATTGCGATCAAACAAGATAAGCTCGCCTCGATCAGTCTTGGATTCTTCTCTTTCCTTAGCGATTTCACCAATTCGGGGATTGATCCCTCTTTTTGAGCTATTTTGAGCTTGGATTCTCCATCGACCGCCAAGGACTCCAGTAATCGAACCGCTTGAATTTGTGAATCTGAATTCCCTCTTTGTAAAACCAGAAGAATCGTCGACAAAGAATTCGTTTCCAACAATGGTGTCTTATCAGAAATTTTACTTAACATCAAATCTAAAAGCTTAATCACTTGTTCAACTACTTTAATGCCGGATTCCGCATTCGTCATGAAATCGAATACCTTGTTGGGAAACCCGTCGATACTCGCGAGGAATTCTCGATTTTCCGCTGATTCTCTTGCGAAGTGAAGGATCTTCGTTAACGATGAAATGCAATTGTTGTTGTCAAGATGCTTGACCAGTAATTTGACCTGATTTTGAGAACGAACGGCAACTGAACTGGGGCACGATTCGGCGTCGAGTTGACGGCGAGCGACTGAGTCGAACCAGATCTGGATGAGACGTTGTAAATTCCGGTTCGGGACAAGCTCTTTGGTTTTGAGAACTTGCATTGTGGCCGGACAGGTGTTGTTGCCATCGTCTAGCCACCGTTGGATGCTGGTTCGGTCGTATGTTACGCCCGTGCACAAGCTCACTGGGGATTTCATCAGATCCAACGATATCGGACACCGAAAAAGACTTGGAACCGTAATGTATAAATCGCCTCTTCCCATTCTTTTTCTTGTTTGGACAGCGAGAAAATGAGAGAAATGAAAGTTTCAGAGAAAAAGAAAAGGTGGGGAAAGCGGAAGGGAAAGGTTGAGGTTTAAAGAAGATTGAGAAATAGTCAAAAAAACGTGAGGTTAAAAGAGTGGTTGTGTGAATTAGGGAGTTAGGGTTTGGATTGGAGCCGAGTTAATCATTACGCGCGTGTAATTCTGATTTTGAATATGAGCCGCTCGATGGATATCAGATATGATGTTGCGGATCATTAGGTGAGATGAACGGCCAAGATTAAATGGTAGACTATAAATTGAGTAAAATAAAGGCGCCAAGTGTGAAAAGTGGAGACCCACCAAACCGGTAGGTCGTAGTGATTGCGTTGCATTATTTTCATATTTTATACGTTGGACACATTTTGTATATTACATATTTATTTTATGATTTATATTAATTTTTTTTCTATTAATGTTTTTTTAAGATTCAAATTTTCACTAGTGGAAGGTTATATTTGTAGGAAAATTCAAAGGAAGTGTTTATAAGAAAAAATTTGTAAAATTGTGATATTAACACATTATATTTCAATTACTTTACTGTTAAATTATTAATGTCAGTCTTAATCAATTCACTCATATATCATTTTTAAATTCTAAACCCTAAATAAATATATGGTGATGAAAATAAATTTTATTTTTACTACGGAGGAGAATCAAGTCAAGATCCTTAGCAAGGGGTCCAATGCGTGGCGACTAAACCATCCTAAAATAATATATTTCCCATGGGCCATGATTGCCAAAAAAATTGAGGTTAAATTAAAGTTGAAACTAATAATATTTATTTCATTAAAATGTATTGAGTATTTTCCTTGGGAAACATTTTATTATTTTTATTTTTTCTGACTAGTAAGCTGGTGAATACAAAAAATGATATATACATATGCATGTTGACTCTGACGTCTTTAGTGATTCAAGGAGAAAAATATCAAAATGAGAACATTCATTAATAATGATAATTGAATTGAGAACATTCATTAACCAAAATATAAAGGTCCTAAAAATTATAAAAAAATTATAATATTACTCAAACTATTTGAATTTAGATAATATTGTGTGTAATGCATATTTTTTTACCATTACTGTCGATTAAAACTTTAGAAGTTGTTACCATTATATTATGAGCTTAATTGATTATAAATCCATACTTTTTGACTTAGAAAAAAATAATGCATTATTTTTTTTTATAGAAACTGTTAGTTTTATTAAAAAAAGAAAATATTCAAATTACAATAAAAATTTATAATTATAAACGTAAACTAAACACATAAGTTGGACTTTTTCAATAACCAATGACATAAAAAACTAATCACTTTAGATCATACAAAGACCATACAATGAAAAGGTTAAAACTCAATCAAGACTCGAACAAAATATAATTACGCACAGATCTGATTGCACAAACAAACCACAAAAGAAGATCAAACTATTGAAAGATCATCAACAACCATAAATCAAAGCCGACCATTGTGAGAAAATCATCCACAAATGCAAAACCGCGTATCTAAATTCAATATGAGGGTCCAAGGCAGGGAAAATTAATAAGATACCTTAATGAACTAACGAAAAAGACAATGCAATAAATTTTATTATATTTAATGCATATTTTATCGAATTAAGGAAAATTAATATTTTATATACACTTTCCTCCGAATGTAGGGTTGGCTTGACCGAACCTTACATAGCATTAGTTTAGGATTATTTATATAATTAATAATTTAAGATTTTTCACTTAAGATATTATTTTTATTGAATGAAGAAAACTCAATGCACCAATTACACTTTACTTTAGATATTGGGTTTGCTTAACTAAACCCTATAGCCGTTAGTTAAGTATTATCTATACGACTAAATTATATTAGTGGTCATCCAACTTTAGAGCGCTTTAACTTTAGTCACTCACATCATTTTAAGTTATGGTGGATCAGTGAATTATTGGGTCAAGCTGAATTTGAACCAACATAAACATATTGCCAACAAATTTACAGTCTATCCCCATTAATCGCTCAGGTATAAACTCAGGAAGATTCAATTCTAGGTTTATAGATAATTCATGATCAACTTTCTTTCGTAGTATCCTATCCCAAGGAAAGTCGAATCCCCGTTGTTCCCTTGAAAGAGATGTTCTAAACCACTAGTCGATGGGGGCATATTTGTCTGACCGCGATCATACCATGCTCATAGTATGAGCAGTTTTTTGAACTGTCAATATAATAGAATGACTAGATTTGAAAGCTTTTTTCTTCTTTTATGATTTCTCATTTTTGATTCATGATTTAGACCCAATAAATCATTTATTTTAATAGTCACTCTATTCTATATAGAAATGAATAAGATAAATTCAATCTATTATATAAATAGATACTATAAAGAGAAAGTAGTCTTTTAAGAATTTTTAAGCAGAATAAAACATATATAAAAGACGAGACTTAACATAGTTTAACCTTATCTACCTTCACAAATGAGAGAAACATTAATGAACTATAAAACAAATATTACAAAAAACAAAAATACATAAAATTTCTTATATCCCAAAACTCGATGTATCCCAACATCGCTTTCAACATTCCTAAAAATTTTATCTATATAATATAGACCCCAATAGTTTAAAAACTCACAAAAAGATCATATCTCTCCAAAGTAACCCCTTTATATTCCTAAGGTTAAGACCTACTCTATATATATAAAGTCATATTCTTGATCACCAAGAAACATTATCTCATAAGACTTCTTATTTCAATATAAATATTTACTTGTTAAGTAGGCCCAATTACCAATTAATCTTCGATCACTATATTTAAAATAAAATCTAATCTGATTACCAATTAGAATTTGAGTTAATATAGAATATTGTTGATAAAAAATGTTTTCGTTTCGTTCATTCCACCATTAAATCTTTCATTTCTTTCACTCCACCATCAAATCACTAACAACGTCTAAGTCAACATGCTCGTATATCACTTATAAATATATTTCATCCAATAAGGTGATCACAAAAATGAAGAATTATTCTTTCTAAGTCAAAGAAAGCCAAGACCCCTGCTAAGGGGTTAATCCATGATCACTTAATTATCCTAAAAAATATATTACACTGACAATAAATAGTTTTAAGATTAAACTGGTATAGAAATTAATTATATTTATTTTATAAAAATATATTAAGTATTTCCCCAACAAAGAATATTTTCTCATTTTTGTGATCAATGAGGTGATGAAATTAAAAAAATGATATCGGGGCATGTTGACTCAGACATCGTTAATGATTTAACGGCCAAATGAACGGAATAAAAGCATTCATTAATAGTGGTGACTGAAATGATTTTCTTTTTATTTGAGTGAACGAAGTACAAATGTACTAAAAGTTAGGTGGTCGTTAGTGTAATTTATCCTTTATATAATTAATAATTCAGAGATTTTTGTTTTGCAATATAAATATATATATATATATCAATTTTATTAAGATTGAAGAAGCGTGAAAAATAACTTCTTTTATTCATATACTTGTAGAAAATACAAAATTTGATTAATTATCTAAGATCATAGAACATAGATATATATAAGCTTATAAACCTAACTAACTAACTTGAGAATATGAATCTAAAATACTAGCTGTAACAACCCTCTGAAGATGGAGGCGAAAGAATATTCAAAAACCATGTAACCCCTTTATGCCGACCTATGCGTTAAGTGAAATTCCGGGAGGTTATATTCCATACCAAAAACTTCCCAAGAAAATATTTAAAGATTTCAAGTCCAGATTAAATAGCAATTATAGACCATAAATAGGTAAATTAAGATAATCGATTTAAACTATATCAGAATTAAGTTACAAAATAGGCCACATCGGCGATATAGTTTTTTTTTGCTCGGCAATAGATATTTTATTCATTAAAAAAGTCATACATGATCACCAAATGCCTCATTAAAAACCCCCTCCACCTTGGAAGGGAAAAAAGAGTTCAAGATGGTAATCAAGATACAATGAGTAACAAATCGCCTAGATAACATTGACACTCTTACACCTGCTACAACACCACACCATACCTAAACCACCGATGGAAAACTCTGCACCCCTTACACATAATAAGCTAACCAATACAAGTTTCGCCTACTGCAAATGCATCTCAAATAGGTGATATAGTAATGTATACAATATCAAAATATAGGCTCATGTCACCTAAATAAAGACAGTCTGGAAGAAAGAAACATTACAACAAAAGAGGTGTACTGAATGTGTCGATCCTCTAAGTGCCAAGTCCAAGGGTAACCTATGCAAAAGTATCTGAAAGGGGAAATTTTGGGGGTATGAGCTAGGGAGCTCAGTGTGTTCCAATAAGTGCAAATAAAATATTTTAAATAATTTAGACATGTATAAGTCATTACAGTAAAACATGTTACAAGGCAAACCAAGGTTCTATTTATACTTAACTACCCTCCAATCGTACTCTGATATGCAGTTCCCTAAAACTGCATCCATAAAGACTTACCCTAGGCCTAATGGGCGTAGGAGCCAATCTAAGGGGTTGTCTTAGGTCCATGAGGAATTACCCAAACCGAAGCGTCGGAACCTACCCAATGGGCGACCTCAGGCCCATAAGAAATTACCAGCTGGATCAGGGCTGAACATTTAGAGACTTCATAACATATCCCCAATAGTATACCCCAGATAAAAATCAGTGTTTGTACAACAGACATTAATATCAGGAATCATGTGGCAGACATATTGATGCTCGCGTA
Organism: Hibiscus tridactylites; assembly: GCA_958450335.1. Classification (NCBI taxonomy): domain Eukaryota; kingdom Viridiplantae; phylum Streptophyta; class Magnoliopsida; order Malvales; family Malvaceae; genus Hibiscus; species Hibiscus tridactylites. The sequence continues at coordinate 76,920,215 of OY288279.1, forward strand.
AAAGTGCCCCGCAATAGTGCAAGTGTACACATCTCAAGTAATATAATTATAAGTATATCGAGTATCGTCTCCACAGGGATTGGGCTAGCCTTTTGATCCTACTTCCTCGCACTACAAAACAAATAAAGTAAAAACACTGATAAGTTGAGTTGTTTTGAATAAACTAAAGAACTAAAACTAAAATAAGCCAGAAAATAAAGTAAAGAGAAAATCAAGTTGAGAGAATGGGCCGGATTAGAATGCATAGTAGTGTGGAATCCTATTAACTTGTCTCTGTCTTGAATGCGACAACACAAAACTGTCGTGGCAGTAACCTAACTTCCTGCCGCGGCCGCAATGGTTGAGTCTCTGCCGCAACAATCCCTTGCTCTTGGGCAGATGCTGTTAAGGTTCGAAAAAGCGTCCTTAGATGGCTCCTTCTTATCCCTAAGCTCGAAACACTGTTGATGAATGGACTTTGACCATACCTCCCGGCGTAAACCAAAGATAAACACCAACCAATCACACATTTCTTTTAGTCACTGAAACTCTTAACCTATCCCTAGACCGAGTTAGTTAACACCGTGTGGGATGAAAACATTACTTATTCGTTTTGTGAGTTCAACTTTCCCAATATTGAACAAATGGATAATCTCACAAACTCTCTCCCGATAAGTATGCAAGAATGATTAAAGTCAAGAATAAGCAAACCTCAACTTTATTGCATTAAGAACTTAAACAAATACAATAGTCTTCACACAACTACTAAACAAACAAATCCTAACCCTAAGGAAATTTAGAACATAATGAAAAGAAAGAAAACACAAACTAAATCCTAAGCTCTCTCGTCTCTTAATCGTGATGTCTCTTTGATGATGGCGGCAAACCTCCTTTATATAGGGGAAGGTGTAGGCACAAATCTTTCTTGGAGAGGAAGTTAAATTGGACTTGGACTTAACTTTATTAAAGAATCTCTTTAATTTAATACATTATTCACTTTTTGCCAAAAGTCCAACTTTATCTTTCCTTCCATGTTTTCGTCCTCTTCTTGAGCTCCAACTGCCACACAAAGTGTGTAGAAAATCTGGCATTTAAAGCTCTACAAATTGACTACCACTTTGCCTGTTTTTCCTTCCGACATGTTGAGTAGTACACTACTGCGACATAGCATTATGCTGCCTCGACATGGGTCTGTAACTGGTTCTGCTCTGCAAGGCTTCATTATGCATAAATCAGCTTCCCTCAGTAGAAGTTGTTAATTGTGGCTTGGCTCGATCAGGGTATGTTACTAGCCAGTTCTGCCTTATCCTTCCTTTTTCTTCATTGTCGTCACAACATCTCCTGCTCTAGCATCATGCAGATCTGCAAAAGCACCAAACATGCATCAAATAGTACCTTTTTCATAGAATAAACACAATATAAGGATCAAAGGCATAAATGATGAAATCAATGCATGAAGAGCCATAATGCAGCTCAAATGGGTGTAGGTTGAGTGATAATTGCCATGAAAAAGGGGTAAAAATATAGGACTTTTGGGCACTTATCACACCCCCAAACTCGAACTATTGCTTGTCCTCAAGCAATGCAAACCATCGATTGCCAAACCATAACTTTTATAAATCGTCTCCTTGGTCTTACTTTTCCTTCTCTCCAAACCATAGAAAAGAATGCCCGCCCCTTAAGTCTTTGGATGCCTTAGGAATTCCCTGGAATCAAACTATAAGATTTGTGAGTGTGTGCATGCATTGTGAACAAGATGATTATAAGGATTTTAAGCAAACACTTAAGCATTAACCTACTTAACTTGGGTAAATTCTTTTCTTTTCTTTTTTTATCTTTTTTATAAGCAATCTAACCTACTAGAGCCAGTTTCGGGCACCTCTAGTGATTAGCCTAGAGCCAGTTTCGGGTACCTCCAGGGCTTCCTTAAGCTAGAGCCAGTGTTAGGAACCTCTAACTTTTTACCCAAAATTTTCTTTCTAAGAAAGTCTATGCCCTAAGTGTACTAGAAATAAAGGCTCGTAGTATGATCCTAAGTTATCTTCCTTAAGCATCCTAAAATTAAAGGCAATACCTAGCAATCTCAACATAAATCTAACACAGGCAGTCAACGTTTGGTTGCTCCTTTTAGCCGCTGAAATTCCAACTTATGTCTAAGCCAAATTATTCAACACCTCGTCATGATGAGACTATGCTTAATTCTTTCGTGAGTTTGACACTCTCGTGCCCGAAAAATGGATTTCCTCAACTGGACTTTTGGAACTAATTGAAGGAAGTGAAGCACATGAATTAAGCAAACTAAGAGTATTTTATTGCAGAAACAACTTAAACTATTACAACCGTTTCTCACAACTACTTTGCATACAAAAACCTAAACCCTATGATAGACTAGGGGCAGCTAGGGTTATCTAAAAACGTTGTCTCTCTATGCCCCTATACCTTTACAAGCATGTGTATATATAGGGCTTGGCCTAAGTTGAGTCCTCTTCTGAGTAGAAGTCCTTAAAGTAGCTTTACATTAAATGTTGACTCTTTTTTTGACTTGAATGTGGACTCTTTGGACGTTGCCTTCTCCAGCAAGTAAAGATAAATCACTTTACTTATCCCTCTTCAATCAGCTCTTCAGGCCGCTACAGGCTTCAGAAAATTGCAAGACTGAGCTCATTAGACTCAGGAAATTGCCCTCTTTCAATCACAACTCATCTTGACTAAGTCGGTTTAACTTCTGCCTGGGCGATAGTCGACGACAATGCTGCTGCGGCGACGTCCTTGGCGGCACTTTGGAACTGCTTCAGTATAGCTCCTTTTGTTCCCTGCTTTCCTGTCCTCTCCTCCCCTACACAGCTACAACACCTGAAAATGAAAACTAAACTAAAACAATATATTTTCTTAACCAGATATAGAATATTCAATAAAAACATGGTAAAAGAGCAAATATTGTTATTATGCATGCAATTCACCTAAATATGCCTAAATGAGCTTAAGAACATCAATAATAAGGGCAGTAATGAGTACAAAATATAGAACTTATGGACACTCTACACAAACATAACAAGGATTAGTTTCATTCAAAATAGAAGAAGGTAATACATCTTTAACCAAATTCAAAACATGATTGCTAGGATGACATAATCTAGTGTGCCAAGAAGCAAGAGTGTAACACCCCAATTTTGAGCTTAGTAGTTTAGGGTTTGAACTAGACCAGTCTGATTTTCAGTTCGAATATAAAATGAGGTTTTAGGGAAAGCCTAGTTCGGGATGTTTTAAAAATATGGAAACATAACTAAAAATCCTCTTTTAATATATATAAGAGAGTGGTGAAATCAATTTTACAAAAATATGAAAAATAAGGTTTTGAAAAGTTTAGTGGTGACTGTTTGGTAAGGATTGAAACTTTGAATCTTTAAGGAGCTAATTTACCCAAAAATTATTTCTCCAGATTTTTCCTTGGGTGATTTAATTAATGTTTTAATTAATTAAAAGAAAAAGGGAAACTACTTTTTGGAATTTCATAACTACCTTTTCCTAAATTTCTCTCATTCCTTTTTCTCTCAAAATCCCATCATCCAAACACTTTTTCTCCAGCAACTTTTTCATTGATCTCCACTTCAATTGATGAGATTTCTATCATCAATTAATTCCTAATCAATCTTGCATCAAATCCTTTTGATTTTCTCATTGAATTTTCAAGGAAATTGGCTCAAATCAAGGAGAAATCATCATTTAGAGGTAAGATTGTTCTTCTCCTCTAAATACTCAGTTCTTTACTGAAATTCTCAAGTTGTCAATCCTTAATTTAAGTTTTGTAAATGGTTTTAATGTTAGAAACTTGATTTTGGCTTAAAACTCAAGATTTGGAAGAAATCTTGAAGAATTTCATTGTGATTGTTTGGGCTCTATTTTGAGATGATTCTTTAATGTATTGTGGATGTCTAATGATGTTGAAATGAGGTTTTATCAATGCAATCCCGAATAGGTTGTATTTCCTAAGTTTTTGCTTATGAAAATGATGGTTTTTGAGGTGTTTTTGGTGTTCTATTATAGCTGAAGGTATAAGGACGAGTTTAGGTTTATTTTGGATGTTAATTGATGTTTAGAAATGGTTAAAAGTGATGGATCTTGGCTGGGTTAAGTTTCGGAAGAGTTTGGAGGTGTTTTCGGTTGTGTTTGGTAGCCGAAATGTTGGTTGTGGGTAGAGCAGCGGGTTGAGATGTGTTGGCTGAAGATTTCAATGCATGATGATGCGTTAATCCTCTGCCTTGATGTGTTTAAAACAGGGGAGACATCTTCAGACACTTTTGAAGTTGACCCGGAGGCTTGATTGGCGTTTCGGCAAGCGTGCGAAACGTAATCGGTGAGTGGAGTTGGGTTTCCAGCTTTGAAACAATTATTTGAAGGTTTTGGGAGCTTAGTTTAAGTCTAAAAAACTTAGCTAAGCTCAAGAGTAAGTTTTCGGAAAAACTCCCTCGGATGTGCTGTGAAGTGGCTTGATGCATTGATTATAATTTGCATGTTTAAATTCTGTTTTGAAAGCATGATTTAGCATGGTTAATGCTGGTATTGAAAGCCACGTATTGAAGGATGCTCAAGGTAAGAGATCCTTGGTTTGGTATATTATTAATATGGTTTTGATGCATAGTGATGCATGTTGTTAAATGGCTTTGATTAAAGCTTCAAAACAATGAATTGTTGATGGTAAATGATGTATATTGGCAAGTGATGTAATGGTTTTAAAGTACTTGAATCAGATATAGTTAGCCGGCTATAGGATTGGGTGCACCGTGAATAAAGTCGTCTTGGATGTCGAGGGGTTGTGATTGTACTGTAAACTCCATCCAAGTACCCTAACGAGTGAGGTAAGATCACAACGGTGGTTAAAAGTCCGTGTGTGGATCTTGTGTTATGTGTCCCTTGCTCTCGTTAGTGGAATTGTACAACTACCGATGAGTGATGTTGAGGGGTTGTGATTGTACTGTTAAAATCCATCACGGGTGTTGAGGGGTTGTAATTGTACCAATAAACTCCATCTTATGTTGTTCGGTAGTGTGTATGAAGCGTATGAGACAACGCTTGTAATCCGCGTATCCGATTGTGTTTTGTGTTGTAAATGGTTATGAGTTGTCACTTGAAAGCCAATATGATGTGTTGATTATAATGAAGCATGAGATGCTTGTAAAGTATGCAAGGTTGCATGAAAAGAGATGAGCATGAGTTTAGAAAGCTTTGTTGAAAGTGTTTTCTAAAATGCATTATTGTGTTGTTTTCTTTAGAGCATGCCTCACTAAGCAATTGTGCTTACGCTCTCTCTCTTGTATCAATAATGCAGATAATTGAAGTGTTTAAGGGCAACGAGGATGCTAGAGTGTCCAAGGGAAACCAAGCTCATGTATGAAGAAGTTTTCAAACACTATTAGTTTTGGTAATTTGGCAATGGGAACCTAAGATGTGTTTTGGGAGATGTGTTGAACTCCCTAGGTTGTGGTATGTTGTTTTTGATGGTTTGAATTTGTAAATGGCCTTTTAATTCTTGTTTTGGAGATTGGTTGATTGCTTGGTTTGGATAATAGGAAGCATGCCTATAGATATGTGAAATTTCATGTTTGATGCTATGAATGTGTTTAGGAGTTACAAACATGCTCCTTATATGTATGATGACTTGTTGGCATGTCTAGGAAGTCATTAGGTTGTTTTTGAGTGGATTTATGTATGAAAAACAACAAAATCTGCAGCTTCTGGGCAAACCGTATCGGAACACCCACTAGCGTTACGAAACGGGGGCCTGTAATGGCCTTCGTGTTTCGAAACGGCTGGACACTGTTCGAAACGATTTGGCTACTGGAAGGCCCTGTTTCGGAACCAGTCTCGGAACCAACCCGTGTTTCGGAACGGTCAATGCCGTTTCGAAACATGTGACCGTTGGGCACTGATTTGAATGGTGTTGAGGTTTGCAAGCTTTACGTTTTAGTCCCAAAAGTTGTATTTGCAATTGTATGAGTTCGAGATGTCCAATTAATGGAAAATTTGACAGGAAAGCATGTAATATGACTAATTTAATATTGGTAACTTTAAAATCAGTTATGACCTTCTAATTTATAGAATTTACATTTTGGTCCCTAATAGTTGTATATTGTGCAATTGAGTCCCTTTCTGAAATCCGATCGCTGTGCTTTAAACATATATGTTTCTCAAGTGTTCACTTAGGGTTAACGTGCATCTAGACAAGATTAAAAAGAAAAAAAAGGTCGCTAATCAAGGTTGACTTTCGAGTTGACTTTGGTTTTCCCCGTGTAATCTTCGTAGTTCGGGTCAACCGTCTAGGCCGGGCTATGGGGGTTACAAAGAGCAACATCATCTCTAAACATGAAATCATTGCTAACAACATTATGGCTAACATTATTCAAGCTAACACCATCATAAGATAAATGCAACAGATAAAGGCCTTGATGAAGATCACCTTTCCTAATCACCTGCCATAAGCCCTGAATAACACAATGATTTTTGTCAAATAACACTATTATTTTAAAATTTTTTAACCAACTTACTAACAACTAGAGAATTAAATTTAAATTCAGGTACAAATAATCCATCATTAAGAACTAACCGAGAAGATAAGCGAACTATTCCAGCATAATTGACTGAAACAATAGATCAATTTGGTAGCATAACAAAACCATTTTTTGTAGGGGAGAAAGATTCAAAAGATTCTTTAAAACAACAAATATGTCAAGAAGCTCCGGAATCATACGAGTATTAAAAGAAGTTAGACTATTTATATATGATAAGATCTTACCTTGCATTGAGAGATTGATAGAAGTAGTGGGAATATCTGAAGTTGAAGTCGAGGCAGCTTGTAATTGAGAAGTAGGCATGACAATAAGTTGTTGACATTGTTGTGTGGATAAACTATTTATATTACTGTTGAGGGATGAATCAGAATGAGAGGAATCAAGAACTACATTGGCATGGGCAATATGAGAAGCTTTATTAGATCGAGCACCATATCCTAGAGGATATCCATGTAACTTGTAACATTTATCGTTTGTGTGGCCCAACATGTGACAATGAGTACACTACGGCTGAGATCTTCGTGTATTAGAAGCAGGAACATGTGCAGACTTAACAACAAAGAAATCTTCAAGATTAGGAGTAGGAGAACTTAAAGAAATAGATCTTTTATTTTCTTCTTGTAGAATCCAAGAAAAAACTTTAGCAATGGATGCTGTAACACCCGTGTTTTGGGGTTAGGAGTTAGTCGGGTTAGTGGTCCGAGTCGGTAAAATTAAATTTAATCTTTTTGGCCATGGCTTGAGTTAATTGAGTTTTAATTAACTAGGAGGGACCAAATTGGTAATTTAACCCAAAATGAATTAAAAAGGATGACAACTTTTGAAAGTTAAAAAGAAAAGAAAATAAAGTGGTCTTCTCTCCTCCCCACCTCCCCAACCCAACGTTAAACCCCTTCCAAACTCTCCCAAAAACAAAAGTTACTATTCCATTGAGTTTCATCTTCATTTCAAGGCCATTTTCAAATGTAATAACATTTCCTAACTCCCTTCTTCATTCTCTATCCATACATAGTTATAGATTTTCAAACTATGAACTTTTGAAAATTAGGGTTTAATGAAAGTTAAGGTTTTTATGGAGATTTTCAATTTGTTTTGAAATATAATGTTGGGTTTTAGTTTATTCACCTTAAAATGAACATAATATGTTAAAATGGTTGGGTTTGGGTGAAAACCCGAAATGGGTTCTTGAGGCAAATTTCAAAGTGTCAAAAACTTGGTTTTTGGTGGGTTTTAGGTTTAAATTGGAGGGCTGATGGTTTATGTATGTTAGGAGGATGTTTTGGGACCATTTGAGGGTCTTGGATGTTTGAAAATGGAATTTTCAGCTAGGTTTTGAGGGAGCACGAAAATGGGTATTTTGGGTGGTTATTTGGTTTGGAAATTATGGAAGTTGGCTTGTGTTTATGGGGTGAGATGATGGCTGAGTATTAGCATTGATTTGTGAAGTAATGGATGTGTTTTGTTTGGCTAGAAGCAAGAGAAAGCGTTGGAGAGGCAACGAGATCGAATCCGGGCTTGTAGGAGGCTTGCTTTGGTTGCTAAGAAATGGTGGTGAGTGACTTTAAATGTGTTTTAAAGTTTGGTTCGAGTGTGTGTAGTATATAAGCTGAAATGTGCTTGGTAGGCCATTTCTATGTAGGATTAAATTGGTAACTTAGCTCTTGATTTCCATTAGATGCTATTTGTGTTTGCCTATTTATGCTCTTGTGAAATGTGGGTTGTTTTGCACATGTGTGCCATGATGTGTGTATGTGAGGAGCATGAGATAAGATTGATGGATATGTGATGTGGTAAATGAAAATTGGCACTAATTAACTTACCGGGTGTAAATGATCGATCATTAGGATTAGTGTGCACACAAATTGAGTCAAAACGTACGTGGCCTTGATGGCGTTGAGTCATCAAGGAGGAGTACGGTGATGTAATATTCCACCGGAAGCTTATATATATTTTACGGGATGATGAGTGGAATCCCATCCGTAGGGCATGTGGTGATGAGTGGAATCCCGCCCATGCAAGGTCCGGTGATGAGTGTAATCCCACCGAGGTAAAGTGATTGTTGAGATTAAATTCGCACATCCAGGTAAACTAATAGTGGCCAATTGAACTTGTTCTTATATTTGCGATGCATGCTGTTGATAAGTGATGTTTGAGCTTAGTATGATGTAAGATGCCATATTATGCCACTTGAAAGACTAGCTAAGTCTACTCGATAATTTGCCTATTTAGGTGAGTTTTAAGGATTGCATACTTGGACCCTGCATTGTTGATGTTTTCGATTTTAGAGCATCCTCACTAAGCTTATAGCTTACGCTCTCATTTTCAACAATGCAGATCATTAGCGTGGTGTTAGCTCGGAGCAAGGCAAGAAGGGCTTCCAAGTTTTTTGTTGCTCAAGTACGGTTAATAATTATGTAGTAGCTTAGCAATGTGGCAAGGGTGTGTTTGAATGAGCTTTGTATGACTCATGTATTTGTTTGATGCTTATATTTTGACTTAGTTTGTAAGCATGATATATCTTGCCAAATGCTTGAATGATGTATGCCTTATGGATGTTTAAGATTACTTGATGGCATGTAAACCCATATGAGTTGAATGGTATCTTTTGACTATTAATGTCTACAAGCATGCCTTCTATAATATGTTATTAATGTGTAATTGTCATGTATGAAAGATTGTTTAAATCTATGCCTTGTGGGTGTTTGAGCATGCTAGACTTAGGATGTGTGCCTCTAGACTTTGTTTGTTTGTGTTGTGTGCCTTTAGGGGTCCTATGGGACCTTTAGACTAGTTGAAAAACGCCTAAGTCTGATCTTCAAAGGTTGCAGACAGCCCGCATTTCGAAACGAGCTGGGTCGTTTCGGAACGGGTAGGCTTCAGAGACCCCGTATCGGAACGTGTTTTGATACGGTTTGGCCTCTGAGAGCCCCTGTTCCGATACGGGTTTCAGAACGTTTTGGCTACTGGAAATCTGAGAAAATGACGAGATGAAAGCGTTTCGAAACGGGCCTAAGGGTTTCGAAACGGTTAAAATCTCGTTGACCACGAGAAGTTGACCGTTGAGGGCGTTTCGGAACGGTTGACCTCCGTTTCGATACGGCCCCTTGCATGGGCTCTGGGGCAGTTGACCCGGTCAAGGCGTTTCGATACGTCTCAAGGGTGTTTCGAAACGGCCTGCTTAAAGGTTTAAAATTGGGCTGTTTAAATGCTGTTTTGGGTTCGAATGTTTATCTCATGTGTTTTATTTCCGTTGTTTGATCATATAGGATTCGAATGAGTCTTTAGAAAAGATTAAGTTAAAGAAAAAAAATAGGGTTGCTAACCGAGGGGGAACCTTAACGGGTTTCACTTCGGTTTTCCCCGTGTGGCCTACTCGGACCGGTCATCCGGCCAGACCGGGACGAGGGGGTTACAGATGCATATAGTAAACAATAACATATTGGTTTTACAAAAAAAACAATTCATCCAATATGATTTTTAGATGCGTATAGTAGGTACTGACAAACATCAAACCTTGTGCTAACTCATTCAATTTCTTTTTAAGATGAAAAATTTGAGGCCCATTTGTCTGTTAAAACCTATCCTCAAGATCTTTCCAGATTGCATCTGTTGTAGAATGATAGAGTAGACTTGTTGTAATCTCTTTGGAGACAACGTTCAAGATCCACAAATTGACAAGATTATTGGCTCTTTTCCAAGTATTAAATCGATCTAAAGTGGAAGCAGGTGTCATGATCGATCCATCAACAAAATCAAGTTTGTTCTTGGCAGACAAAGCCATTAACATAGATTTTTTTCCAACTATTATAGTTGTCATTGGTTAAGGGTTGAGTAACCAAGACTATGCTCGAATTATCTGATCGATGAAGATAATAAGGATTGTTGCCATTTTCAAATTGATCATTAAGATCTACGATGATTTGAAGAAATGAATAGAAACTGACGTTTGATCAAGAAAATAAGGTGAAAAGAGAAATAATGTAACAAGTTCTTTATGAATCAAAAAGTGAAAGAAAATAAGAATAAAACCCGGCTATAATATCATATTAAGATTAAATAAGCTTGAAAAAATAATTTCTTTTATTCATAGACTTGCAAAAAATACAAATTTTGATTAATTATCTAAGGAAATAGAACACACACACGTGTATATATATATATATATATATATATATATATATATATATATATATATATATATATATATATATAAAAGCTTATAAATCTAACCAACTTATAACTAACTAACTATCTTGAGAATATGAATCTAAAATACTAGCTGTAACAAATTTTAACAAATATAATTCATTAATTACAAGTTTCTTAAGGAATTGGTTAAGGTTTCACTCCTATGTATATCCTTGACAAATGCATAATGGCACTAATTCACATTCATTATATATATATAAATATAGGATGATTCTACGTGCGACGAACATCGATGAACACCACTAATGATGAACACCGATGAACACCATTAAATTAATTAATAAAGATTTAAAATTTCAATGACCCATCATACAATTAATAATTATTTTAAAAATTCAATTAAATTATTTTTTATATATATTAAAATTTTATTTTTTTAATAAGGGTAAACTATATATTTAGTACCTTACTTATTTCCGTATTTCTATTGAACCCTCATTATTTAAATATTATTTCAATTTGACCCTATTCTTTATAAAAAAATAATTTAACCTTTAACCTAAAAACCCTAAACTATTAAACCATAAACCCTTAAACAAATCATATACCATTAAAAATAATTTCACCATCATCGATTCAATTCAATTCAATTCATTGAGTTTATGTAAACATCAAATCTTTTTATGTGCAGTGTGGTCATGGCATCAACGCAGCCAGGGACGTGAAACCTACTGCAGTGGCTGATTCGAAAGACCTCGATGGCAGATTCAGAATCTCCGACTTTCATAAGACGGTCAACACCGGGTCATCGGAAAGGACTAGACTTGTAGATCTAGTAGGGAAATATTCTCTCAGGGACCATTCTCATGATAACATGGAGAATTCAAAAGGTGGATTGTTCACTGTCGATGAATTACATAACAATTTCCAAGCAGGCAAAATGCTACCAATCTCCTTCCCTAACAAGGACCTTGCAACATCACCCTTTTTGCCCAAGAAAGTAGCGGATTCCATCCCTTTCTCATCATCGAAACTGCTCCTCCAACTCTTTTCGATCGCCCCGGGTTCTCCCCTGGCCAAATCCATGGAAGATACACTTTCAAAATGTGAATATGCACCTGCTAAAGGAGAGTCCAAAACCTGTGCCACTTTTTTAGAATCCATGCTTGATTTCGTCAGCAGTGCTTTTAAAGTGACGCCACAAAATACCAAATTCATCACCACAACCCACCCCACCATGTCCGCTTCTCCGTTACAGAACTACAGGGTGTTGGAAGCTCCGAGAAAGTGGCTTGTCACCCCATGCCTTGTCCTTACGCTGTGTTCTTCTGTCACTATGATGGTGAAATTATTTTTGATATATATAAAAATAATTTAATTAAATTTTTTAGAAGAATTCAACGATTCATTGAATTGAATTGAATCGATGATGGTGAAATTATTTTTAATGGTATGTGGTTTAGGGTATATGTTTAAGAGTCTAAGGGTTTAAGGTTTAATAGTTTAGGGCTTTAGGTTAAGAGTTAAATTATTTTTTTATAAAGAATAGGGTCAAATTGAAATAATAATTAAATAATGATGGTTCAATAGAAATACGGAAATAACTGACGTACTAAACATATAGTTTACCCTTATTAAAAAAATAAAATTTTAATATATATATAAAGTAATTTAATTGAATTTTTAAAATAATTATTAATTGTATGATGGGTCCTTGAAATTTTAAATCTTTATTAATTAATTTAATGGTGTTCATCGGTTTTCATCATTAGTGGTGTTCATCGATGTTCGTCGCACATTGTAGAATTTTCCATAAATATATATATCATATCATGTGTGTGTATGTATGTATAAAAAACAAACCTCAAACAATGTTCATAGACATCATTAAGCAAACGCTACTACATGTATAAAATCATTATTAACATAATGACTAATTACCGATAATGTTTGCAGTAATCTATGAATGGCGTTAAGATTGTCAATTGATCTTGATTTAATAGATAAATACTGTTATTGTTATGATAATTTGAAGGTTTTGATTCGAGCTCATCTAAATGTAATATAAAACGGCTTAAAACGACGTCGTTTTACTAGAGGAAAAATAATAAAAACATACCCTTGAAGTTTGATCTTAAAACCTTCAAATTTAAAGGCTAAATCTTAACCACTAAAAAATACGAAATTATATAACATTTTACTACAAATATTATATATGACAAAATACCGTTGAGATTAATTTCAAATTATTTTGTGAAATAAATGATACTATAAAAAATATTAGTATATATTACACATATACATTAATATATAAAAATAAAAAATATATTTTTTTGTAATATACATATTATTTAAAAAAAACTTAAAATTTACAACAACAAAAAACTCAAAGTCCCAAAAAAAAACTTAAACTCGAACCCCTAAATCCACTCACCTCACTGTCAATCACATTATCTGCACCCACCCTTTTTTTTATTGGACCCTCACGACCGATTGTCACACTCCACCGTCTTCGAAAATTAACAAACAACATGCCAATCGATTGTCAAACGTCGTACGCGAAAGTTCTAGTTGAACGATCAAATTGTGGATTTTTTAAAATTATTTTTTAGTTTTTTTAATAATATAATATATTATTTAAAATATAAAAGTATATTGTTTATTTATATATCATATTATTTATATTATATATATTAATACTATTATAATATTAAATAATAATAATAATAATAGAAATGTGTTATTCGAATAATATATCAAAGTATATTGTTTATAATATTATTTATTTCATAAAATAATTTGAATTAATATTAAGTGTAGTTTGACATATATAATATTTGTGGTAAACTAATAAATACTTGGGTAAACTATGTTAGATACTACCAAACTATAGGCACTAACTTGTTTTTGCCACCAACCTTTCAATTGGTCCATTTTCGCCCCTAAACTTTATTTTTCGACTCGTTTATGTCAATGTATTAAATCCTTAACGAGATGATGACATAGTGCATGACGTGATGACTTGGATGCTAGACCAAAACGACGTCGTTTTGGTGCCACTATTTTGTTACTAAATAGCCCAAAACTGCGTCGTTTTGCTGTTGGAAAATGTAGAAAAATATGGCACTCAATGAGATTTGAACTTGAAACCTTCAAAATCAAAATTAAACTTATAACCACTAAGCCAATTTAAAATCTTTGTTTGTTTCTAACACAAATAATATATATGTCAAGTTGCAGTTTATCATATAAATAATATTACTCTATATAAATAATATAAATATATTATTTCTAATATAAATATGTTAGAAATAATATTAGTATACATATATTGATATATAAATAATAAATAAAACATTTACATATAAATAAAAAATTTATATTATAAATAATATTAAATATATAAATAAATAATATATTATTATAAAAACTAGAAGATTGATTTTCAAACCCCGAAATTTTTAAAATTTACAAAAATTCCCAAAGTCCACCAAAACCTTAAACCCTAAACTCATAATCCTTAACCATAAACTATAAACTTTAAACCCTAAAATTTTATTTATAAACAAATAATATTAAAATATATAAATAAAATATATATTATTATAAAAACTAAAAAATTAGTTTTCAAAAAAATATATGATATTTCCAAAATTTACAACAAAACCCACAAAATTCACCAAAACCTAAACCCCAAATCCATCAATTTTGCTACTAATGGGTTTATGTTTATAGGGTTTAGGATTTATGATTTAACGCTTTATGGTTTATAAGTTAGAGTTTAATGTTCTAGTGGATTTTGGGTTTTTTTTGTAAATTTTGGGGTGTTTTTGAAAACTAGTTTTTTAATTTTTATAATAATATATTATTTATTTATATATTTAATATTATTTATCATATTAATTTTTATTTAATTTAAATATTTTATTTATTAGTTATATATTAACATATTATTATATGTATAATAATATTATTTCTAATATATTTATATTATTTATATAGAATAATATTATATATAATAAAATAAATTAAATTAATTTCAACTGTCGTTTGAAATATATATTATGTGCGCTAAAAACAAAACAAAGATGTTAAGTTGGTTTAGTGCTTACGAGTTTGCTCTTGATTTTAATGGTTCTAAGTTTAAATCCCATTGAATGCATATTTTTCCACATTTTCTCCAGCAAAACGATGTCGTTTTGGGCTATTTAGCATCAAAATAGTTTTGGCGCAACATTCAAGTCATCATGTTGTGTGTCATGTCATCGTCTCGTTAAAGAGTTAACGGTGCGGTGGCATAAACGAGTCGAAAAATAAAATTTAGTGGTAAAATTGGACCAATTGAAAGGTTGGTGGCAAAAACGAGTCAACGCCTATAGTTTGGTGGTACCTTGCGTAGTTTACCCTAAATAATTTTAAGTTGGTTTAGTTGTTAAAGTTTAGCCTTTGCACTTGATAAGTTTGGGTTCGAATCCCTCCAAGGACATGATTTTATTATTTTTCTTCCAGCAAATAGACGTCATTTAAGTCAATTAAGCATTAAAATAGTTACACCAATACGACATCGTTTTGGTGCAGCGTCCACATGGGCTATCGTTAGTCACTTCACCATCTTATTAATGAGTTAACGGCGGAGTGATATAAATGAGTCGAAAATTAAAATTTAGTATTAAATTTTAACAATTTAAAAGTTAAATGATATAAACAAGTTCACACTAATAGTTTAATAGTATCTAATGTTGTTTACCCTATTAAAAAAAAGCTAAGCTTTGAAAATGACTAGAAAGTTGAGTCTTCAATCGATTGGTGATGAACACTTATAGGGAAATCATTGAAAATAAGAGAGACAATGTCAAGGCTTGATCTGATTCTTGCAAGCTTATTTGTTTTATGTCTTAATTAATGGAGTTTGATTTTTGTTGTTTGTATTTGACATGTGAATTTTATTTTTATTAGCTGCATAAAGTGACGTTGCTTTCTCTCTTCAAGATTTTGGTAATGCATTCTTTACCTCATGTTGCCTTGTTTAATTAGATACAGGTCGGCCTGAGGTTTTGATGGTCTTAGAGTGAATCTAAAAATTGCGGTTATATTTTAGTTGTGTTGTGTTTACCGCGGTTGCAGACATAACAGATGTTATTTCGGTCACTATGAGTATCGCGGTTGTGAAATATTTTAGTAATATATGTTATTTTTTATATAACAGTTGCGGGTATCGCGTTACCGTTATATAACTATTGTTGTTGCGCTTGCATATTGCTATTTAAATTATTGTCCCTAATAGCATGTATTGAAAAAAATAATAAGAGTAGGTCTATAATTACAAGTATTTAAAAAAATTGGGCCTCTAAAAACATGTATTGGAAAGAACTGGATTTTAAGAGTATGCCCATAATAACAAATATTGGAAAAAATCGGGCCCCTAATAATAATTATTAGAAAAAATAAATTTTAAGAGTAAATCTCTAACAATAAATATTAGAAAAAAAAAGTATCCTCATATTAACAAATATTAAAAAAATAGATTGTTAAGAACAAATATAATTAAAAAATATAACAAACCTTTAACTTCCTTGAGCGGTGGGCCCTGAACGGGTGCTCTTATTGCCCTAGCTTAGGGCTGATCTTGTTTAGATAATATATATTTTCAAGAAAAAATAGGACATTTTGATATATTATTATTAGAATAATGCTAAAAATTGCCCCTAACATTTGACTTAATAGTCACTTTGATTTCTATATTTTTTTTTAAAGTAATTTAACCCTAACGTTTTATTTTGGGTTAAAATGGTCCATCTGCAGATGGAAACTATTAGTCAACTAACGATAAACGACTTGTAATGACATGATAAAATTACATAGCAGTTCACGTGACAATGTCATATAGACAAAGATGTTGATTTGAAAGAATACCACATCAGTTAAAAAATAATTTTATAAAACTATATAAAATATAAAATTATTTTTTCTACTGACGTGTCATTCTGTCAACTCATTTCAAATTATTTACCGTTAGTTGACTAACAGTTTTTATCTGTAAAAGGGTCATTTTGACCTAAAATAAAACGTTGAGAATTAAATTACTTATATATATATATCAAAGTGACTATTCAGACAAACGTTAAGAATTTTTTTAGTTTTATGCCTTGTTATTATTTGTTAAAAGTTGTAAAAGAAATGTTAATTAAGGAGGCCGGTTGCTGGAATTATGGATTAAGAGCATGATTACAGTGTAGCTTGGAAGCCACTATCAATAAAAGCAAATGATGTTATGAATCGAATTTCTATTCACCACCAACGTCCATATAACACTAATCACACGATTCAAAAAAAAATCAATCAAATTAAAACTCAATTATCAACCATTTCTCTTTTTAAATATTAGTGTTAGAAATGAGTACTACAATTTATGAAAGAAAATATTATTACACTATTATCGCATATGAAGTGCATACCTATATATAAGTTGAGTATTTGTTTGAGTTAATAGATTTATTTGGTTTGGTCGAAATTGAAAGGTTGATGATCAAAAAAATGAAAGGTTGATATTTTAGTTTGGTTCAATCTAGATCATTAATTAATTATTTTTTAATAATTATAATTCTAATCCTAATCTTATTTAGAAGGAAGGAGAAGAGGGAACTCTAGGGAAATGAAGGAGCGCTCTTTGTGAGTCTAGAACTGATGACCTAAGAGAATACGATGAAACAAAAATGAGCAGCTTGGACAACCGATCAAATGTGCTTGCTCAGATCATTAATTAATTGTTAAAAATATTTTAAAATATATCGTGAAATATTTAGATATTAATACAAATTTTAAAATATTTTAATAAAATGAAATGAGCTTTGTGAATTTAAAGGACCAAGTTAGTTTGGCTCTTATATAACATTTTTTTAAATATTTTTCTAATTTTACAAATAAATTTAAAAAGATTATTGTATATCTCTTTTGAAATTAATTTTTTTCATATATAATTGATATTTTTTGATAGAATATATAATTGATATTCTATACAATAATTTTTGAGGTTATAAATTATAATTACAAGTAATATAACTTTCTTTTTCTACCCTATTTTTTCTGTTAAAATAACCAAAACCGCCAGCCTGTGACTTATTTTTTTTCATTTTTGAGTTAGTCGATCATCGATATTTATTTTATTCTTACTTTTATTTGTTATATTTTTTATATTTTTAATTTTTTTATTTTAATAAAAATCTCTGTCCTTGTGGCACTCTTTTTCTTTGCCTTTGTGGCATGTTTTTTTTTGTTTCTGTAGTTTTATTTTCTGTCGTTTTGGTATAATTTCAGCATATCTTAGTGGTCGTTTTGACCTTCGTACAGAGATCTCTACTACGCTAGTTTTTTATTATGATTCTGTCGGTGGTCATAGAAAGATAGATCTCCACTCGGTTGATGGTTGTTTGCCAATGTAATCAGTCATGGGTAGCGGAGCAATCTGTCTGATAATTTGGCTCGCTCACCACTCCTTTTTCATCCCTTAATGCGTCTCGTTTGAATAAAGACAGAAATTTATAAAGGCTTCTGAATTTTAACGGTATGCTAATTTCTATGGAAATATTTTACTTTCCTTTGCACTTTTGAATTTTTGTATAGGATTTTGGTGGACTAGTCCCTATAATTATTCCTTCGGGATATTTTGTAGTTGTAATATCTTCCATAGATTTTTAATAAAATTTAATTGTCATCGTAAAAAAAAAATAACTACAAGTAATATATTTGTATGACAACAGTTAAAATTAACTAGTATAACCCATAAATAGAATTATACATTTGATCATAATCAATCATTATATAACATAAATGAGAGTGGAACTCATAACAATTCGGATAAAATCGAATTAACTGACCGAACGAAATTAGTTTGGTTAAACAGTGGGTTATCGAAGTTTGTTTGGTCAGAGAACATTTAAAGAATTTTTAAAAGTTTAATTATCGATTAATACGGTTCAAAATCAGTTAATTAACTTAATGAATTGAATTACTCGAATATGTATATTACATATACATATATTTTTTAAGCCTAGATCCATTAAAATTTTAAGACCCAAATAATTTTTAACCCAAATTAAAAAAATTACCCAAAGTTACCTTACAAAAGTTAAAAAAAAACAAAGTAAACAAAAAATATCTAAATTGTTTTTTTACATTTACTTCTAACATTTTTTTAATTTGAAAACAAATTGAATTAACCAAAATTTGTTTAGTTTTTAATAATTTCGAAGAAACAAAATTAGTTCAGATAATTAAAAATTTTAAAAAGTGATTAATTCGATTTTGAGTAGTTTGATTAATTTGCCGATCGTATTAATCATTTCAACATCACTAAATAAAAAGTATAGTTTTGAATAGGGTATACATATGGTGGAATTTAAATAAAATTAAATACGGATAGAGAATCCATGTATGATAGATAAAAATGATGACATTCGAATGACTACTCAAAAACCCAAAGTCTCGTTAATTTCCTACTCAGAAAAGCACGTGAAAGTCAACAATTTTATACCAAATTCATAATTTCAATGATCACCATTTACTAGTGGGCGTGGGAATTGAGGTTCCTCTATTTCAGCATCCATCCATGGGTTCTTTCAAATAATAACCTTTTCCCTTTTTAAAAAAATAAAATAAAAAGACAAGTTAAAGTTGAAGCAATTCATTTTGCATGCGGGTTATCATGTCTAACTAATAATTTTAGGGTTTGGTAATATCATCAAATGTTTTTTTTTTCTTTGCTTTCAAGAGAGAGAGAGAGTAGGTTTCTCTTTGATTATTCAACTGATAATCACAAACGTGTATTTTGGATATAATTGATTGTGCCTCAATCTTTAAGGGTTCATTCTTCTTAATTATGATATCTATGGCTAGAATTATGAGTGAGCATTTGATTGAGTCAAGTCATTTTTTTACTTAGTAGAGTTAGCGAGTCTTATTATATAATTCAAATTTTATTTGAATTTTTTTCGAGTCGAGTAGAATTTATAAAATTTGATTCGAGTCAATTTGTTCAAGTTTCTGTTCAAATTAAATTATAGATATTTATTATGTTATGAGAGTAATTTGTTCCAATTTAAAGGGCTTTCTCTCTCTCTCTCTCTCATATATATATATATATATATATATCGTCATAGTTGAAAACTATTCCACTAATTATTATTAATTTCTAGTTATTCGAATTCCTAGTCGAGCTTATAAAACTACAATTTGAGTTAAGTCAAGTTTTCTCGTGTTATGTTGAATCGAAAAATTCAAATTTTTAAGTCAAATTTTGCTCACCTTAATTAGAATTTGGTTTGATTTAAATAATTACACTTTTTTAATAAATAAAAATTGACCCAACTTTGTGGTAAAATTTAGAAGTCAATTTAATTGAATGATAAAAATCAAATTCAAAACAACCCCAACACCTTAAAATTAATTTATAGGTTTATGACTTTATGTATAGGGATTAAATCATATAGTTATGACTTAAAAAATAAAATTATATTAACCTATAATGATTTTATGATTTGATCCCTTCAAAATTGATGGCTTTTTGATTAATCCCTATAGTTTTATGACCTCAAAAATAAAATTATATTTTGGCAAAAAAAGACGACTTTATGATTTAATCCCTTTAAAATTCTAAAATCTAAAATTAATACAATATTAGAATTGTAATTTCATATCTTAAACCTTTTAATCAATTTTAGCCCCAAATTCCTTTTCTGGTTTTGTCCTTCAGTTCCCAGTCTTCAATGGCAGAACGAAAAGCATCTGTCTTTCAGCACGTGGTAGTGAGGTCGTCGTCTACCTTGCTACTCAAAAGACCATAGGATTTCGTTGAAATCACTGGCACACAACCATGGCAATGAGGAGGGAAACTCTAAAGAACTAGAACTTAATTTAAGGCTAAAAACGAACAAAAAGTATTTATAAAAAAATATTATTATATACCTTATTAAAAAATCCTTTAAATAAAAAAATACACATAAAAATACACACAAAGTGCATAGATCATAAACAAATAAAAACCATACTAAGATGTAGCGATGCGGCACACAAACATATCCCACCACCCCATGGAAACTATCGAGTAACAAGAGATTTAATATTAATCACTTAATAATAACAAATTTACGTGTCATCTACTAACCTAATATTGAATATTAAAGATAATAAGAAATTTAATCTTAACAATTAAATAATAATTAATTAATGCCATCTGTCTAACTTAATATTAAATATGAGCATGGCCATTTGGCCAATTTGTCAAACTGATCATTTTTATTTTTTTATATTCTTTTAAGTTATGGGTTATAGAATCACTAGGTGTATTTCCTTCTTTCCCTTTGAGTACCCCTTCCTCTCCCCCTCTAGGTAGTATTAAGTTTAGATTATGGGTGTACAAAATCGAGTTCGGTTAACCATTATCAAATTATTTCGGTTAACCGGTAAGTTCGGGTCACCCAATTCTTGACCCTAAACCGTAATTATTCAACTGATTAACCATTTATTCGGTTATCCAAAATATTTGATTCGATTCAGGTCGGGTAATGGTTTTTTATTTTGTTTATTAAAAATATAAATTTTAATAATATGCTAGAAAAAATATATACTTTTAAAATTCGACACATGATATTAGTATCTTTTTTAATACTAGCAAGTTTAACACTTAAACTTCATAAAATAAAATTATGCTTTTACTTTTGGGAAATGAGAAAATAAAATAAAATCTATTTTTATATAAAATATTCAAATGGTATATAGTATAATAATATATATTATATAACTGGTCGGTTCGGTTACCCGGTTTTTCCCAAAACCATGAACCATGAACACAGGGGCGGATCTTGACAACCAAGTTTGAGGGGGCCTATTTATTTTTTTAATTTTAGAAGCTTAAATTAAAATTTTCAACAATTTTGAAGGGTTTAATTTGAAATTTTCATAAAATATAGGAGTTTAACTAAATTTTAAAAATTTTAAGGTTTATCAAGACTTTTAAATTTTTTTAAGAGAGGATTTAATTAAAACTATTAAAAAATTTAAAATATAATATCAATTTTTAAAATTTTTGAAGGGACTGAATTAAAATTTTTAAAATCTTTAAAGGACTAAATGTGAAATTAAGAAACTTTGGGGGGCTAGGCCCCCACTGGTTCCATTGAGCGTCTGCCACTGCATGAACCGTAACCGGACTGATTTCTTTTTTAAAAAAAATAAAAATTAGAACTGAAACTGAATTTTTCGGTTCGGTTGACCAATTTTTTAGTTCAATTTTTTCGAGTTTTGAGATTAATTTCGGTTTTTTAATTTTTTTGCACACCCCTAATTTAGATTTTAGATTTGTTAAAAAAAATAATATTAAATATAAAAGAGGGAAACTTGTATCGGATGGAACAGAATCTTGTACAAAAGATATGTTTGTTTAACTGAAAAAAGATTTTGAAATCTTTTTAAAAAATGTGTTTTTTTAAACAACTATGAGAAATTATTTTCTTTTTCTGAATGGTGTTATGTTTTATTTATTATAAAAAACTTAATAATATTATTTTTAAAATATTATAATAATGTTATTCTGATATAATCTTTATGACTATTATTATTTTATTATTTTTGTAATTTTTGAAATAAAAATATTAAGACTAGTATATTTTATTAAAATAAAAGATTATTAGTTATATTACTTATTTATTAAAATAAGAGTATTATATTATATTATTAAAACTTATTAATAAATATATTTTTTTTAAAAAGTTAATAGAATGATATATTAGTACTAAATACAAGAGGTTGGGCAGATTTTAGGGGGCTCTTACGTCCCGGAGCTGAGTGGGATTGACGGACCGAGTCGTTGGTAGTTGAATCAGGCATGGAAAGATAATAGACAGGAAGATTTGCGTGTGTTTAGTGATCAATCAAATCAGTTGTGTATTTCAAATAGTGGGGCGAATATTTCTTTTTTTTTTTTAAGAAAAGAGTAAGCAAGCCTCAATTAAAAATTCTCTCTACATCTTAAGTAGAAAAGAGTACCTACCACTCCATTATCCATTAATAGCATCATTCAGTACAATGTTTTCAATACAAGATGAACATTCATCATAAAAATAAATACAACGACGTTCAGTGAATGCCCAATGTGCTAAAGTGTGAACAACTTCATTTGCCGAACGGGGAATGAATGCCACCTTAAGCTGTGAATGTGTGCACATCATCTCTCTTGCCTCGACCAAGCTTTGTGCTAACAAGGATCTACCTTCATCACGGCTCACCAACTGGTTCACCACGTTTGCTGCATCTCCCTCTAATCGTACGTCCGTCCATCCTTGGTCCAGTGCAAATAGTATGGCCGCATAAAATGCATGGCTTTCCACCATCTCTGCAGATTCTGCTCTCGGTAGCATGCGTGCACATCCAACAATGACTAGTCCATTATGATCACGAGCAAGGAATCTTAGTGCTCCCGACTTTGATTGCTCCTGGAACATACCATCAACCATAAGTGAAATCATACCTGAGTGTGGTTTCATCCATTTTGTTGGAGTTGGCCGGCAAGGAGCACCATAAGGAAGGGCAGTAATAGATGCACCATTAAATTTTCTATGCAAGTGACGTGCATTTTCTGCTATAAGAAAGGCCGGTTGTAGTTTCCGATCATGCACAAGAGTATTTCTCCTGTTCCATATATTCCAAAGCAGCACGACAAACTCTGAGAATTTGTCAGGAGATAAGATGGCGTCACAATGTTCTAACCAAACTAGAGATGTCTGAGAGCTATCCATGATGATCCGACCAGGTAGCTTGAATAAATGGAGCACCTCCCTAGTCATGGGCCAGTCTCGTAATGCATGTAGAACAGTCTCAATATCGGAATGATAGATAGACAGATCCCATCCGGTGAACTAAGTACACCAATACGTCCATAAACTAGTAATGCCTCATGAGACACCCTCCAAATAAAGATCCGGATCTTTGGCAAGACTTTAAGCTTTGACAAATTTTGCCAAAGTTTTGGTGGAACATCCATACCATGAAATTCCTGCATAAGCCAAGCATATCCCGATCTCGTGGAGTAGGTCCCACTAGAGTGATTACCCCAAACAAGCACATCACCCAATCTATTAGCAATAGGACATGCCAATATTTCAGATGCATCCTCTGGATTGAATACCTGTCGAACTTTATTTGCATCCCATCCATTAAAAGATGGTAACATGAATTCCCCACAGGTAATAGGTGTCACCCTATTATCAACATATGTATCAGTCAAACAAACTCTGTGAGTACCACCCCAGGGTGCACTGAGAATGGGAACCTGACTATCCATGCCTATTTGACAGAAGAAACCACCCCGTTGTTTTTGCTAGGCTATATAGATCAATCTCCAGGCATGAGAAGGTTTATCTCCATGTCTGGCATCAAGTACTGTTTTACCTGCAAAGTACATGCAAGATAGAATATGGGATACAAGGCACTCAGGGTCAGTCAATAATCTTCAAACCTGTTACCCAAGAGCGCAATGTTGAACTGATGTAGGTCACAGAACACCAATTCTCCAACTCTTTTGGGAGTGCAAAGCTACTGCCAAACTATCATCGGCCAACCTCGTCCCGTCATTCTACCCGACCACCAACAGCTTCACATAACATTGATTATTTGTGTGATCAAGCAATACGGCAGTAAGTAGCATGTCATGATGTAAGTCGACAAAGCTTGTGCAACAACTTTAAGAAATACTTCCCTCCCGCCGTATGAGATGAGGTTCTTGGTCCACCATTGGACTCGTTTAGCCACTATGTCCAATAGAAAATCTAGTTTGGCAGATTTATTTTTGCTAATGATAAGAGGCATAACTAGATAATGTCCCAGATCCTCAACTTCCGTAATAGGAAAAGCCACTTGAAACCGGTCCCTGCTCTGTTGGGTAGTGGAAGGACCGAAGTAAATAAGTGACTTTGTATAGTTAATTTTCTGCCCCGAGAAAGCTGAGTATATGTCCAGAATTTCCTTGACCCGAGTAATTTCCTGCACGGAATTTTTTACAAAGAGTAAACTATCATCATCATATAATAGATGGGTGATACTTGGACCACGCATACTCGTACGAATGCCTCTGATTGTGCCCTGTTGCTTGGCACGATGTAAGAGAGATAATAACCCCTGTGTGCAGAATAGGAATAGAAATGGTGAAAGTGGGTCACCCTGTCGGATACCTCTGCTCGGCACAATAACCTCAGAAAGAACACCATTAAGCCTGACCTGATAAGAAACTGTAGTAATACATCTCATGATAATGTCTACCCACTGAGGGGAAAACCCAAGTCTGAGCATCACAGCTTCTAAGAAAGGCCATTCAACACGATCGTAGGCCTTCTCTATGTCTAATTTCAAGGCAGCACCCTTGTTAGGACCATTCTTCGATGATTGCATATAATGAAAGATCTCGTGTGTTATCAAAATATTGTCCGAGATATGTCTTCCCGGCTCAAAGGCTGCTTGTTCTTCATCTATGCAAACCGACATCAGCGGTCTTAAAAGGTTGACAAGAACTTTAGAGACAACTTTGTACACTACGGTACATAAGCTAATAGAGCGGAATTGCCGCATGAATGTCGAGTCATCTACTTTAGGAATCAAGACAAGGACAGTCTTGTTAACCTCTGCCATCCTGACTCGATCATAGAGGATGTCAAGACATAGGTTGAGGACATCGTCCCCAACAATATCCCAACATTTCCCGTAAAAATTAGATGGTAAACCATCTATCCTAGGGGCCTTCAATGGATGAATTTGCATAATAGCTTGATGAACTTCCTCCTTTGTGAAGGGGGCAAGTAGTGCATCATTCATCGATGGTGTAATAGTCGGAGCTATACAATCAAGAATCTCTGAAGATGGACGATAGCTGTCCGAATGATAAAGATTTTGAAAATAATCTTCAGCAATGCCAAGCAAGTCTACTCGTCGCTCATACCACTGTCCGTCGTCACATGTAAGACCTCGGACAAAGTTCTTTTTGCACCCGGTAGCTCGAGCATGGAAGAATTTTGTGTTGCGATCACCATCGCGTAGCCATTGTATCCGTGATCTCTGCGACCAATAGGCCTGTTCTTTATCTAACAAGGACTTTAGTTCGGCTTTTGCATTAGATAATGTCATCAAATCAGCATCATCAGTGGCATGGGAAATGATATATGCAATTTGTTTCCGGAGGGTTTTAATGCAACCCTGAGATTGCATTCGTCTATCTTGCTGCCATGCATCAAGTATACACCCAACCTGTTCAATTTTAGAAATGGTAGAATCGTTAGGATCTACCCATCCACGAAGTACTTGCTCACGGCAAGCATCTTCTGATGCCCAGCATGCATCAAATTTGAAGTAATCACTACTATGGTGATTTTCAGGAGAGTGAGTAGTCAGATCCGTATCCAATAGTAAGAAGCAGTGATCGGAGGCGTCCGTAAACTCAGTAAGAACCCGATGATTACTATTCTTTTCTAGCCATGATGGTGAGGCAATGAATCGATTGATTCTCTCACACATAACCGGTGCACTTGTTTTATGCCAAGTGAACCAACCTCGTGCCGGTGGTATATCAAATAAGTTTGTAGCATCAAGAACATCCCGAAATTGTTGAATTTCACCACGAAGATGTCTTCTACCACCTTGCTTCTCATTATTAAGTAGGATTTCGTTCAAGTCCCCACCGAGAAGCCAAGGCAAATTCGAGGATGCATGTAAGCGTGATATTAGATTCCAAGTTTGTGATTTATTGGAGCAAGTACCATGAAATCTAGTGAATTGAAAAGAGGAGCCATTATATGTGACGATTACATCAATATGAAGCTTTGAATAACTAGAAAGCACACCCTAAACATTTTTATTCCATAATAATGACAACCCCATACAAGATTGACCAACATCAACTGAAAGAAAACCAACTAGTCCTAATACCCGTTTAACATAATCAACACGGGCTTTTTTCATACGAGTTTCACATAGATAGATAATATCGGGAGCTTGAATTTCCACATAGCGCTTAAGCGCTCGAATTGTTGAAGGGTTCCTAAGCCCTTGACAATTCCAAACCAAGACCTTCAATGTGCCGGGCGGGGCTGTCCCACAACCTCCGCCGAATCAGTAGTAGTAGTAGTCATATCAGAAGTAGAGATCACCAAATCTGCACCCAAACGGGAACGCTTTGCATGAGAGGATGGGCGATGCTTGGAGTGCTCCTTGCGTTTGTGCTTGCGGCTAGGATCATCTCGGTCACGGACATCATTGTGGGCTGCCTCATCGGCCTCCATCACGGCCACAACAACAAGGTTTGGCTCGATGCGCCCCGGGAGGGATTTGCATCGATACTTGCCCGGTATGCAATGGCCAGCACCATCGGGTCCAAAGCTGCCCGACAAGGTCTTGTAGGCAGCATCCTTCTCGGTCACAACAACATCGGATGGCCCTTTCTTTGCACTCCCCTCCCGGTTGCGCACAATCTGCCCAATCGGGACATTGTCATCGCCCAAGGCCTTGAGGGCTGCCTTTTCTAGGCTTTTTGTCGAGCCCATCTTGGATTTGCCTTAGTCACCACGGTCCAACGGGCCTTTCACCTTAGGCTTTGCAGCAACATCTTCGCACGCATGTCAAGTTGCCTCGCAACCTTTGGGTGGCCCGCATCATAGTCACTTTCCTTGGCCACCTCCGGACGGGCTACGAGTGCAATTTCCTCGGTCGTAAGCCCTACCTCATTAGCATTGGTCACAGTTGTCTCAGTCATAATAGGAGGCACCAAGGGTGCTTCCCCGGTCACGTGCATTACCTCACCCGAGAGCATATCGGTTATCATGTCCGCATTCTTCATCGGGTCATCACCCAAGATGGGTATATCAAAGTCAAGGGCATCTATGTCATTCACGGTCAGCCCTTCACCCTTTATCCCGGTTGTCAAGCTAGCATCTCCTACCTCTTGCACGGCAATATGAGGAACAACCGTGCTAGAGGATGGTGCACCGGTTGGGGCAGGCAAGGTGGGTGTATCACGATGTTGTGGCATCTTTGTTTCAACCGAGACTCAAAGCCATGTGCCATAAGGAAGAGCCACACCTTGAGGTACATCTTTCGGACACAATTCCACCTCGTGTCCAAGGACACCACAATAGAAGCAAAACTTATTAAGCTTCTCATATTGGATCGGGCATGCACGGGGTTCATCATCACCATTGGGCAGCATCACAACCCTCAAAAGAGGTTTAGTTACGGTAAGTTCCACCTTCAACTTAAAGTAGTCCCCCAAGTTACCACCGATTTGGTGGCCATCCACATAGTCGAGTGCACCAAAACATTCACCGATCTTCCTTGCCGTGGCCATTGTCATTTTGTCTAATGGCAAGCCATAGACTCGAATCCACCAACACATCGTATCAAATTTGTACTTATCAAGGGAAAAAGACGGTCGAAACATAGTCATGGCAATCGGTTCACCATCGAACAACCATGGGCCACGTTTGATAACATTCCTAAGTTGCAATTCGAATGGTACTTTGAAGAGGAAGACTCCCGGTTTGAGAGCCATAATTTAAACTTTCTCTTCTGCCATGATGTTAGAGAAGACATGGATAAAAGTGGTATCGTTAATCAAAAGAGGAGTGAGGACCCTACCCACCAACCCAAACTTCACATCGGCACCCATGGAGATCTCATCGGAGTGTGCTAGGTCGAGGAGAGCAGCTTTCTCGGCACCCGTAAAGCTGAAGTTCGCCATTAGAGCTTGCAAGTTCATAGCCATTGAGAGAATAATGGATGAAGATCGAAGTAATATAAAGAGTTCGCAGCAAAGAGAATAATATATGGATGTTCTCTTGTATATATAGGCAAATGAAACCGGCCAAGGAGTAGTTCCCATGTGAAGTGGTGGCTTAAGTGGAAACTGCCCACTATCTAGTATGTGAAGATCATGCTGATAATGTATAAACCGACTCGGAGATAAGGCATGGTGATAAGTAATTTTGCTTATTATATTTATAATCCAACGGTCAATATCATAAGAGAAGAACCGGTTATTAAAACCATATATCCAACGGTGTGATTCATCAAATGTGATACTTTCCAACTTATCCAACTGCCTTGGGTAGCTAATGACACAGATCAAAGCTTGAGTCCCGTGATTAAACCCAAGCAGATCCAAAGGCCACACTTGCATGTGCACTTGGATCACCAAGACAGTCCTGGGTTTGAAGCCAAGGAGAGCCCCACTTGTTGAATTTGACTCTATTTCAAGTATCCACCAAGTCTCGGGATCGAATCCACTCAAAGCCACTGAGTGACTAGAGATAAGACTCCCAATTCGACGGACCAGGTTATATCCGTGTCTCACAGCCACATCTAATAGCTGGTAGAAGTGAGAGGCATCATTCATGCGAGGGGAACCAAGATCGAATCCCGCAAAAGCCAGATTTATTAGCACCTGGTCGAGCCAAACCAAATGACCGGCTCCTAGGTTCAACCATGTCCGAGCCCTTCCTGCCCCTATGGGTGTAAGTGGTTGCACAAAAATATAATCGTCATTCATGGTGTAACTGTCCAACTGAATAATCCAACAGTGTGTATTCACAGCAGGAGCCAAATATTGATTCGACGGTGTAGAAACTCCAACAACACCAAATTCCACAGAATTCCCAGCAAAGAAGATCAAATCCAAGGAAAATAATCTGGAAAAATACCATGAATCATGAAAAATCTCATTGTTCTTCAAAGAACAGTCCACAATTGTTCTAGATTTCGATGGAAAAATTCCAATGAGACGTGAATATTGCTTCACGAAGCATGAATTAAAATTCTGGAAATTACTTTGGTAAATCTCACGAGTCATAACAGATTCGTCCTTAATTCCCCTAAGTAATTCATTCGGAAATTTAATAAGATGTGTTTGTTGCCACACAAAGCATGAAAGAAAAGTAGTAGGTAACTGCCAATTAACTTCCATCGAATGCCATCCATGATCATGGATAGAATTCCCAACAAGAAAGATCGTGAATTTTCCAGCCATTACTTGTTCATCAAGGCTTTTCATTTGAATCCATGAAAGAACGTGGTAATTCAAACATGAATTCTGCAAATTTCTCTCATTTTCGAAGAACGTAACCACCTCGAGTTGGCGGTTACTAAAGTAACCACCCTGTAAAATTGAATGAAAGCAACCATCATGATTGAACAATTGTATAATCGTTGCCATTGCCATAAATCCATCATCTTTAATGGATAGGATGAGTAAATCCATTCCATGATAGATCGAAAATCCAAAAAATTCTATAACTCAAATTTGGAGAAAACCATCGCAATCCAAGAACTTGATTGTATATACCGAATGTTGTTGAAATCCATTGCACAAACCACGCCAATGATGTGTACAACTTCCATTGTGAAAAAATTCTAATCCACCATCAAAACAATTCGTAGAAATTGAAAAGTTTTGACAAAAAAGAAGAGAAAATTTTAGAGAAAATTTATACATTCCCTATAGGGGCGAATATTTTGATTGAGCAATAGGGGGAAAAGTACAAGGATCACGTGTTTGCTGAGGAAGGCGGGAGTCGTAGTTCAAGCAGGGTGCTCTCATGTGCTTAACTTCCTATTCAATATAATGCCAGTTTAGTGTTTGAACAAGAGTGTAACACTGTAAGTGTGAATTTGGATAATGCTGTAGATTCTATCCTAACCGAGAGTATACAAGGGGAATGAGACTATTTGCATGATAAAGCACGTAAATGTAGTGTCAGATAATACGGTGAAAATTAAGAGAGGGCATGGTCGACCAAGGAGAGGTACGAATTCATCGAGTTTGAAGCTCGCCAATGTCTCGACTATTGATTCTAATAGCCATGATTATCCATACAACTTGTGTCATGAGATTGAAGCTACGGTAAAATTGGGAGAACTTGTGGGGGGTCAAGTCGCTTGGTCGGGAAGAGGACATAATCAAGGATGTCTCTTGGGTTATTACCGAAGGAGGAGGTGGTTTGTGAGTATGCGGATCATGTCCTGGAACATCCGAGGTTTGAGGAGAGCGTTGAAAATGAGACGTTTGCGGGATGTTCTAAGGAAGAATCAATAGATATGATGTTGATTCAAGAATCTAAATGGGAGGTAATCAATTCTTTAGCAATTGCAAATTTATGGATGTCGGACAATTATGAATTTGTATTATCGCCTTCGATAGGGGCACCGATAGGTATTTTGGTTGTTTGGGAGGGTACTAAATTTTCATTGGATGCCGTTGAAGTAGATATACATTTTGTTCTGATTCAAGGCCAATGGATACAAGAAGTGTTTGGAAACACCAGTACACCCCATGACGCAACAAAAAATTACCCGGCGAATTCCACCAATGATCCATGTACAAGGGACAAATTCGGGGTGAGTAGGTATGAAATATTAGCTTTATAAATATGGTATCTTGATATCCTTAGGGAGTTAGGATAAATCTAATCGAATCTGAGTCGTCACAATAGTGCTCTAACCTCTACGTAGTCCACCCAAGCGAAACAAACAATATTTTCTCTTCTCGAACTGTTAGAGAGATTTTCCGAAAAAACATACTTTGACTGCTAGACCTTATGCCTTTATATAGCATTAAAAAACCTAATTCTAATAAAAATCGGATTCATTAAATATACAATATACTTAACCGAATATAATTAAATATATAAAATCTAATTCTACTTTAATTCGAATTCATCAAATATACAATATATTTAACCGAATACAACTAAATATGTAGAATCTAATTCTACTTTAATTAGCCTTCTTTAGATATATATATATATATATTAATAGTTTTTGATAATTACAATAATGATCTAATTATTAATATATATATATAATGAGATTATCTACAATTACAATAATTATAATAATTTCGTCTTTAATAATTATTACATGTACAACAAGTTTGTACACATGCTATATAATTGATATTTGTTCACTTCAATCATAGGGTGTGACCCTTGTAGGTTCATGTAACGTTAGTAGTGATATCTAGAAATTACATCATTGCTACCTAAGTTACATGAAGTCGTGGTTTGACTTTACCTTTTTCTGTGATTAACTTCTTTTATGTATTACATCATTTTGTCCATATATCTAGATCGAACACAAATCATGAATTAGTCACACTTGTATAGTCCATCTAATATTTCTTGATATCTTGAGTAGACTATGCTAAATGAATAACTATGATATCTCATATCAATTTATTCGAGCATGGCCATGCATTTTCTAGTCTCACTCAATCAAGTGGCCTAGGATATTACTCCTATTATGTAAGAGGGACAAATCCTATCTTGATCAACTATATTTCACTATATAGAGTGTGACATATCCAATATTAGTCTTTATAGTGTAGTTTGTTACAACACACGTTTGACTGCATCAAAATATGTCACTCTCGATATTAAAATAATGATGATCTCAAGTCTGAGGATCATACACTTAGTTATCACCATGAGCAATGTTGTGACTGTCACATAATAATCCAAGAAACATGCTCATAACGGGTCAGTCCAGTATGTCGTTCTCTAACACATACTTATGTATTGATTTTGACATCTCTATGTCAATTACAACACTTTGTTATCAATCAACTACATATTAGTCTTAATATAGTATTGTTGTCCACACCCACAATAATTCTCGACTAAGGACATTCAAGAATAACTATATTATTCTAAAGACTTTATTATAATTCAGTTTATTTATAGATGCACAGAATAAGACTGAAATAATAATAATGACTTTATTAATAAATAAGCTAAAATAAGTATGTCTTTTACAATCATCTCATGATTGGTCTTTGGGCATACTCTAACAAGAAGATAAATGCTATTGCATCATGTCATTTTATGCTCTATGCGACCATGGGGAACAAGATTTGATGTGGTCAAACATCTTGATTCGGGTGAGTAGCTATCGTAGTCCGTGGTGTGTAGCAGGAGGCTTCAGTTTAGTTTTACGACTAGTTAAAAAGGCAAGGTGTAGTGTGGTGCATCAAGGGATGACTAGCTTCGTTTTTTATCGACAATGCAAAGCTAGTGGATTTGCCGCTTCTAGGGAAGCAATTTACATGATTCGGGTCTGGTAATCGACGCAACAAGTTGGGTAGGCTTCTAGTCTCAAGCGAGTGGGTGGATTGTTTTTCCCATATCTAGCAATTATCGTTACCAATAGGGGTTTCAGATCACTGTGCCCTGATGTTATTATGTGATGATCGAGACTGGGACCGTAACCATTCAAGTTTCTAAATTATTGAATGGACAACAAGCCGAATGCGTCTCGTATTACTGTGGAATGGTGTTGATTGTCTGAGGTTGAGATCGAGAATGAGAACATGTTGGTTAAGTTACATCATCCGAAAAAATTCTTAAAAGTGTAGAAAAAATCCGTTTCATAGAGTTGCAAAGTTGCGTGCTACACAAAATTGTATCGTGGGACTCAAAATTGGGGGTCGATGGGAAACATATCTAGGGAGTCTTCGACAATTTGTATTGAGGGAATTTAGGAAGCATTTTGCAGTAGATGTTTGACTGAGTTCTTGGGTAGTTGATGGATCGTTTAATAAGATCTCTGAGCAGGATAATTTAAGGTTGATAGAGCCGTTTACGATGGAGGAGGCACAAGATATCATTTGGAGTTATCATGGTTCGAAATCACCAGGACTGGATGGTTTCAATTTTGATTTTTACAAGAATAGTTGGGAAGTTGTGCAATCCGATGTTGTACAATTTTTATAGAATTTCCATTATGCCACTTAGTTACCGTGTCATGCAAATTGCATATTCTTAGTGCTTATTCTTAAGGTCGATTCGCCGCTATCTTTTTTTGACTTCAGAATGATAAGCCTAGTGAGCTTCGTTTATAAAATCTTGGCGAAATTATTGGCGAGGAGATTACAACGTGTATTAGGGACATTGATTAGTGACTATTAAATAGCTTTTGTTAAGGGCCGGAAAATCTTGGATGGCATTATTTTGGAGAATGAGATCATACATTCTTTACGGCAACAATCTAGTGGTGGGAGTGGCTTTGTGCTCAAGCTTGATTTTTCAAAAGCGTACGCTTGTGTACGTTGGGAGTTCCTTGATCAGATTCTTCACTCCATGTGGTTCGGTCCAACATGGTGAGCTTGGGTATGAGAGTGTATCATCACAATTTGTTTTAGGTTTTGCTTAATGGATGCGTGACAAAGGAGTTTGGGATGGGCATGAGGCTTAAGCAAGGCTGTCCGTTGTTACCGTTATTATTTATGATTGTAGCCGAGGCGTTGCATTAGATGTTAGAGACGGCTTCAGGCATTGGGGTGATATGTGGTGTGGAGGTTGTTTTGGGGGTGCCAATTTTGCATTTGCAATTTGCAGAAGATACTATTTTATTGTTCAAAGCGTCGGTGCAATGTGCTCAAAGTGTTAAACGATTGTTGTATTGTTTCCAAGTTTATTCTAGGCTGGAGATAAATTTCTGAAAGTCTTGTTTGTTTGCGTTTGGTGTTGGCAGTGAGGTCTTTGACTCGGTAACGCAAGTTTTGGGGTACTAAAAGGGTGAATTACCATTTAAGTATTTGGGAATGTCGTTGGGTGTTAAACAGAGGTCTATAGCTGTTTGGGAATCAGTGATTTCTAGTGTTCGAAGGAAGCTGGCTGGGTAGAAGGAAACGTTGATGTCTTTTGTTACTCGTCTTACTCTGGTAAAGTTCGTTCTCTCTTCTTTGCTAGTGTATTATATGGGTTTATTTCTTGTGTCGAAAGAGGTTGTCACTGCTATATACAAGATTAGACATGCATTTTTGTGGGGTGGTGTTGGGTTACACAAGAGGATGAGTCGTGTTAGTTGGGAGGTGGTTGTCGACCACGCGATCTTGGGGGTCTTGGGGTGGCGAATTTGTGTGTTAGGAATTTAGCTTTGCTATCAAAATGGTCTTGGCGATATGCCACAAAGGTGAATTCGTTGTGGAGGTCGCTTATCGTCCCTAAGTATGGCGAGAATGTTCAATGATGGCATTTCAATACCAATAATCGAGGCTCAATGTTGACAGTATGTACATAGATTGTTTCTTCCATATGTAGTGAAAGGGTGGCAGAATATTTTGATGTATCGGACTTTCTTTGGAAAATTGGTGATAGGGCAAACGTTTTATTTTGGTTTGACCCGTGGTGTGTAAAGTAGCCTTTAAAGGACATTTTCCACTTTTATTTTCGATTGTGATTAATAAGATAGCGTTGGTCCGCGATTATGCTATTGCTGGCTATTTTTCGTATACACAGTGGCTACCTTTCTTCTACAGGGATCTTCGGGTTTTTGACCAGTGGCTACTACATGAGCTATGATCTTTGGTGCGAGATATGAGGGTTCGCTCTGATCATCGGGATGTGCTGATTTGAAAGCCTGATATGCAAGACAGGTTTTCCATTCGGGAGGTATCGCGGCTGCTCATGCTTAATAAGGCAGGTGATAATGATATTGGGGGTTGTTTTGCTTGGAAAATTCTCCGACATGGTGGGGGACTTCCTAGAAATTTTCATGGACAACTTTTCCGTCTTCTGAGACAATTTTGAAGGTTGTTTAGGCAACTTATAGAAGGTGCTTAAAAGATGCGAAGAGGCAAATTTGGTCTTAAATTGGAAAAAAATGCCACTTCATGGTTGAAGGGATAGTCCTAGGCCACAAGGTAAGCTGCCGCGACATCGAGGTGGGCAGAGCAAAAATAGAGGTAATCGAAAAGCTGCCTCCACCCACCACAGTCAAGGGAATTCAGAGTTTCTTAGGACATGCCGGGTTTTATCGACGATTTATTTCCAATTTCTCGAAGATTACTAAACCCATATGCCACATATTTGAGCAGAATCGTCCTTTTGACTTTAATATTGAATGTACTGAGGCATTCGGAATTTTGAAGGATAAGCTGGTAACAGCCCTGATCGTACAACCACCATACCAGAGTTTGCCATTCGAGATAATGTGTGATGCCAGCGACTATGCTGTCGGGGCAGCACTAGGGCAAAGGAAGGATAAGCTCTTCTATGTGATTTACTATGCCAGCAAAACACTGAATGATGCCCAAGTGAATTACACCACGACAGAAAAGGAACTATTAGCAGTGGTGTTCTCAATCGACAAGTTTTGTCCATACATACATGGAACAAAGGTGGTGGTCCATACAGACCATTCAGCACTGAAGTATCTATTCACGAAAAAGAATGCAAAACCAAGATTGATACGTTGGATTCTGCTGCTGCAAGAGTTCGACATTGATATCAAGGATAAAAAAAGGAACAGAAAACCAAGAAGCAGACCACTTGTCGAGGTTAGAGACGGGAAAGAGTCAATCAACAGATAAGACCAACATACTGGAGACCTTCCCGGATGAGCAGCTGTTTGCTGCCACAAGCACTACCACGATAGCCATGGCGGCATGTAAGTTTTCTAAAACCCCTTGGTACACTTTTGTTAATTACATTGTTAGCGGGGTACTACCTCTTGAACTTAATTACCAAGCAAGGAAGAGGTTCAAAAATGATGTAAAACATTATTATTGGGAGGAACCTCTTCTTTTCAAACATTGTGCAGATCAAATTATCAGGAGATGCGTACCATAGGATGAACAAGAAGCTGTGCTTCACCACTGCCATGCTTCTCCATATGGAGGACACCTAGGTGGAAACAAAACCGCTGCCAAGGTTCTGCAATATGGTCTCTATTGGCCTACACTGTTCAAGGATGCACAAGCCTTCTGCAAAAGCTATGACAAATGCCAAAGGACTGGGAATATCTCGAGAAGACATGAGATGCCACTGTAGAACATTTTAGAGGTCAAAATCTTCGATGTATGGGGAATCGACTTCATGGGACCATTCCCAGCATCTTGTGGGAACCTTTACATCCTACTAGCAGTGGATTATGTGTCTAAGTGGGTAGAAGCGATCGCCACTCAGAAAAACGACGCCAAAACTGTTCAAAGATTTTTGCACAATAATATCTTCTCCAGATTTGGCATCCCAAAGGCGATCATTAGTGACGAGGGGAGACATTTTGATAATAGGGTAATTGCTACTGCCTTGAGAAAATACGGAGTAAAGCACCAGATTGCAACAACATACCACCCTCAAACCAATGGACAAGCCGAAATATCCAACCGAGAAGTAAAGAACATACTTGAGAAGATGGTTAAACCCACTCGAAAAGATTGGTCTTTACACCTCAATGATGCACTATGGGCCTATAGAACATCATTCAAAACACCATTAGTAATGTCACCCTACATGCTTATCTATGGGAAAACATGCCACTTACCTGTTGAGATAGAACACTGAGCTTACTGGGCTATCAAGGCAATAAATTTGGACTGGGATAAGGCAGGACAAAA
Source organism: Hibiscus tridactylites (assembly GCA_958450335.1). NCBI lineage: Eukaryota > Viridiplantae > Streptophyta > Magnoliopsida > Malvales > Malvaceae > Hibiscus > Hibiscus tridactylites. Next base: position 76,957,328 of record OY288279.1, read on the forward strand.
GAGGCTACTGGACTTGAATGAAATTGAAGAAATTCGAGCAATGACCTACGACAATGCCAAGATATACAAAGATAAAACCAAAAGGTGGCACGACAGGAAGCTGCTGCCACGACAGTTCTACCCAAAGCATTATCAAATCCCTAAAGGACAAGCACCAGTTCTAGATGGTCTGGTCCTTTCCAAGTTGTCCAGGTTTTCCCCCATGGTGCCATTACAATCAAATCCCTAAAGGACGGGCACCAATTCAATGTCAACGGACAAAGACTAAAGCATTATCAGGGGACTGAAGCCCCAAGGATGCATGAAGTAGTTACTTTAGAAGATGCCCCTAAAGGCATCCCTAATTTAACTTAGTTTTTATTTTATTTTATTTATTTATTAGGAATTAAGATTTAATTATTTTATTTTAGGAATTAATATTTTATTTATCTATTTTTAGGAAACAAAGGAAACAGGGAAAAGAGAAAGAATGAACTAGCCCACCATACCCACAACAGCCCAAAAAGTCCAACAGATGAATCTGTCATCACAGCCTGTCATCAGCTGTCGCGACAGGCGCGGAGAAGACAACTTGTAACCAAGCTATCGTGACAGACACGCAAATGCGTAACAGACGCGCAATAGACACGGAAATACATGACAGAAGCGTTAGAAACAGCGTAACAGCTGGCCCCGTTATTCACGCCTGCCATTACAGCTCCAACGGGCAGAAAATCACCCCTCTATATAAACCCCCATTCACTATACATTTCTCACCTCATTCTCATTTTCTCAACTTGTCTCCTCTATTTAGATCTTTAAAAATTTTCTTTACATTTTCTACAGTCCTTGCGAAATGACTAGCAGACAAACTCGTCGAAGTGCTGCCTTCAGTTCTGCCACAGCAGTAAGCATCCCAAGCCATAACACAATTCCAGACCGCTTCGCCTCCACCGACTCCGCCACAAGATACTACAGATCTTTTCAGAAGAGGGAGATGTGGGAAGAACGGGGTATCCTCTACACCGAACCCACGGGAGACCTAGGGCTTGAAAGATTCATAGCAAGAAAAATTCATGCCCTCAAATGGCAGCAGTTTTCGGCCCAACCGGAAGAGATGAACATCACACTCGTCAGGGAGTTCTATGCTGCCGTCGACAGCAAAAACACTACGACAGTGAAAGTTCGAGGTAAACAACTCTCCTTCGAGCCTTCCTACATAGACACCCTCTACGACTTATATGTGAGTAAGAAAAAGGACTCCCACAAAAGGTTCGTCAATAGTCTGTCGCTGGCAGACTACGGCGCAGTCATGGCAGAGCTCACTAATGAAGGGACAAAATGGAACACCGATCCTAAACACCGATGGACGGTGAAGAGAACTCAGTTGACTCCACAGGTCAAATTGTGGAATCACTTTGTGAAGAAGCGCATCATGCCATCCTCCCACAACAGTACCGTCAACAGACCAAGGTTAACCCTTGTACATTCCCTTTTAAATGAAAGATCAATAAATGTCGGCTGCTACATACGGGAGGGAATACTTGAGTGTGCCCTCCGCCCGTCGGGTCCCCTTGTCTTCCCATACCTCATCACCACCATCTGCCGGGCAACAACGTACCGGAAATTGCTGAAGATGCTAAAGTCAAAGGCAAGGGGTGGACAGAGCGGAACATTTTCAGCCTCATGGAGTTAAAAGCTGCCACCCCGCTATCATACTTCAATCCCTCTGCCACGGCAGAGTAGATGACATGCCCCAGTCACCCAGAACCTGCCACAGCAGAACAATAGCAGACAGCAGCAGCACCTCCATCAGACACCTCTGCCCAGATTCTGTCGATGCTGAAAAGAATGGAGGAAAGGCAGCTCAGATTAATGAGCTACATGAGGGATTTCACGGTAGCAACGGTAAATTTTATTCACAATGATTTGCATTTTACACATGTGACGTTCCCCTCCTTCCCAGAACAGTTCTTTGCTGCCCCTACACCTACCCCTGCTGCAAGCCTTAGAACTCCATCTTCTGCCTCCACACCTACACCGGCCACGACAGCTGAAGGCGGCAGACAATCTGCCACTGCCAGAGGCGAGAAAAGAAAGAATCCCCTGCCGGAACTCAACGAAGAATATTTTGAAGGGTTCTCCTCCTCTTCTGTCTGGCAGGATTCTGACGGCGAGCCCTCAGTTTCCTGAGACATCTCCAAGAACTTCACGCCAATGAAAAGAAAGAAGCTCAACGAGACTGGCGAAGGACCCTCCGGCCAAGGCAGATCTGCCAGCAGCAGCAACAGCAGCTCTGACGATGAGGTCAAGATTTTGGACAAGCCCCCACACATCTCACCAACACGTGTCCAACCACCTCGAGAAGCAAAGAAGAAGACAACCTCTGCCTCCCCCAGCACACTGTCGGCCCCTGCCATGAAAGTCACTGCCCCCCGGCAGCTCCAGATCAGCAGCAGCAGCGACGACAGCTCCTCAACTTAAGTTAATATCTTATAATTGTTGTCTTTGTTGTTTTATTTATTTTATGATGTATTTTGTTTTTTCTGTTTTCTTTTCCATATTGTCATGCATTGAGGGCAATGCAACCCTTGAGTTTTGGGGTGGCATCCCTCCATTAATGAAGTGTTAGTTGTGTCTTAAATCCGTGTCTAATTATTAGTTTATTTTGTGTAAAAAAACAAAAACAAAGAAAAATTGGATTAAGTCTTTGAACTAAACTTACATACATGCCGCGACATACTCTGTCGTGACAGTGCCTTTAGGAAATTTTAGGAACTGTTTAGAGCCTTGCTATAATTCTGATCTATACAACACTCTTTGTGACTATTATGCTATCTAGATTTCTGTAGTGCACTGGAATAGGAATGTTTACCCACTTGAATTACCCCTAGAGGTGCTTATCACTGGCTCTAGGAAAACAATAAAAGAAAGAAAAAAAATTCAGACTCATTTTGCTTGCAAAACTGCCTTGCACTGATTTTAGGAGATTTCTTTTTGAGCTTAAGTTAGAAAAAACTAAAGGAGCCTAAGAATTGCCTCCAGAAAAGATGCATTTAAATCAAGAGTCAGAAAAAAACTAAAGCAGCCTAAGAATTGCCTCCAGAAAAAATTGAATTGGCATAAACTCAAGTTTGTAAGTATGACTATTCTGGTACACAAAAGGAGTCTAGACACATAGTTGTTCACAAAACCTGCACACACCGTACAAGACTTATAGCATGGTTCCGAATAAATCCAGAAACACCTGACAAGGTATTACTCTTGATGGGGAATAAGTGGTAGGTAAGGAAATGTTCACTGAATTAAGCCAAACAAAAAAAAGTTTTTAGTTAGGTAATAGTTGCTTGAGGGCAAGCAAGAACTTGAGTTTGGGGGTGTGTTGAGTGTGCAAAATTTCTATATTTTACCCCTTATTTAACCCATATTTCTGCAGCATTCAAGCATGTTGAGTGGATCGATTGAATGATCAAGATCAAGAGGGGGGTGAATTGGGATTTAAAAACTTTGTGGAGTGAAAGGGCAATTTAAAAATGAAGAACAAAGGATTTTAGAGTGTTTCAAGTTCCAAATGAACTCTACATCCACTACCTTAGCTACCACTAAGGATTTCAACAATTCACTATTTGTTCTTCCCCTTTTCAGGGCTTAGGAGGTAACCTTTACACAACCGGTCAAAATTTCTACCCAAAATTTGACCAAACCCTCACAAATAATCAAAGAAGAAATTGGACAAGAAGTATATCTCTCAAATACAAATTTGTCCCTTGAAGTACAACACTCAAACCAAATTTGAAGATAGAATAAGAATTGGATACAACACAATTTGGGAATTACAAGAGATTGGAAATTAGGCACACTTGAGGTTGGATTTTTGCTTGAATGTTTGTCTTTAATGCAATAGTTGTCGCTGGTCTTCAAAGAGCTTCAATTTATACCTCCTCTATCAATTCTATCCGTTTGGGTGGTTGGGGAATTGAATAGAGCCGTTGGGACCCTCTTTTTCCACCATAAATGCACTTCTGCAGCTATCCGTATTGGTACACGGGGAGCCGTATCGATACATGTCTCAAAAAAGAAAGAGCCGTTGTACATAATAAAGAGGGGGTATCGAAACGCACGTAGGCGTATCGGTACGGGACAAGGAGTGTATAGAAACAGATAAGACCGTATCGATACCTTTTTGATATAACAAAACCAAAACTTGAAATTTTTGACACTTTGAAAAACTTTGCAAAATTAACTCCCCTTTAATGTGAGCTAGGTAACTTTTAAGTTGAAAAACAAAATTTTTAAGTGTTGTGAGCTTCCATCTCCCCCTTTTTGTTAGATCAAAAATAATTGAGACAAAGTAAAGTGCATAACTTAGGCAAAGGTATAAATAGGCAAGCAACACAATTATCATTAAGTTCAAAATAAAGCATAACATCAACTTAAAAATCCAACATAACAGAAAATCAAAGCATAGGTTTAAAATAAAGTAAACTTAATCTTAAAAACATGAAGCAAAGGTGCATAAATAAAATATCCTAGATATGCATAGAATGCAAGGAGAAGCTACTAGGCATCATCATCGCCTTCTTTATCATCTTCATCTTCATCAACAATTGGATCATCATTCCTCATGATATTACGCCACTCATCATGGAAAGCGATGAGAGAGATATTCATAGAATTGTGATCGCTTTCAAGAGTTGTAAGGCGATTCTCCACATTCGTCAAACGAGTATCAATCATTGTAAACCCTGAAGCCATCTCCGTACGCAATCCCGTGAATTGCTCATTAAGGAAGGTCATAAGAGCATCCATGGAAGGTTGAGGAGGAGGTGGAGGAGCTTGAGGAACTTGTTCACCTTGAGGATTTTCCAATTGTGTCGCGACCTCGGTTGGAAGCTCAGATAGACGTAACCAACTACCATTAAAATAATGGAACTTACCCCTTGCAAGAGAGCGTTCATCAATGGGATCGGTAAGGGGAGTTGGGAAGTCATGCGCGCAATCAATGTCCTTTTGTAGAAAGAAATAGCTTAGGGTCGTACCATAGGTGAAGGAAGTGACAAGAGTGGTGTGGCGATTTTGCACAAGATAAACGATCTCCGCAAACATGATACGAGCAAGGTTTGGACATTTTCTCTCACGGAAGCAACGAATCCAAAAGTCATCCACTTGACGGATGGTAGAGTACTTTCCTCCGGAAGGCCTAAGCCACCAAGAGACCATCAAATGGAGGATCTGATCTTGAGCATTGAGGGCGGTGTAGGAACCACTAAGAACATGGCCTAAAGCATTCTCATCATCAAGGCCTTCATCCTCCAACTTAAAAACCTCACAAATAGATTTGACATCTAGAGTGATTTTCTTGCCCATGAGATAGGAATTAACCCCGGTAATAACCCCATCACGATTAGCACAACATTTGGCATTAGCATAAAAGATTAAAACCAAAATACGAAAATAAAACCCTGGAATGGAGAGAAAATCCATAAACTTCCAAAGTTGGAGCAAAGGTAGATATTCAAACTTGAATCGCTCCGAGTCAAGAAAAGGGATAGAGATTACTATTTCCAGACGGATCTTGTAGTTTTGGAATTGACGAAAATATGTGAGAGCTCCTTGGGTTTGGAAAGAGTGTTGATAGATTTCGGTGAGATTCGGACGAGCACCCTCTCCGGTATTGGATGATTCACCGGTTTCATTGAGACGAGTTCTCTTCCTAGATGGAGCCATGAACTAGAAAACAAATGTACGCACTAAGATTTCTTCATTCAAATCATTGAGAAATCAAAAATCAAGGTAAAAAAAATTACAAAAGAAAATTTTGAAAAAGAAATTTTGAAAAACAAGTTTTGTTAAGAAGACAAACATAAAAACAAAATAAAACAATTTGAAAACGAAAAATAAAAAGAAAAATTAAAAAAAAAGAAAGGGTTTTACCTTGATAGTGATTAGAGAAGAATGGAAGAAAAGCCTAGCACCAAATTGATGAAAATGCCTTAGAGCTTTGCTTTATTTGAAACCCTCTTGATATTTTTTGAGTTGTGGTGTGAAAATATGAGGGAGGAAGAGGCTATTTATAGGCTGAAAACGGCTAGAGTTTCTAGGGTTTTGAGAATTTTAGTTTTGGTAAAAGTTGAAGACTTTAAATGCCAAATTAAAGCAGTCTGCGCAATCGCGTATCGATATGCCTGAGGGTGTATCGATACGGGGGTAAAAACGTAATTCCCATAAAAATGCCCGTTGAAGGATCATATCGAAATGGATGCAATCCGTATCGAAACGATTGAAGCTCGTATCAAAATGGGTTTAACCGTATCGATACCCGTTTAAGGCAAAATGTATTCTAGGAAACCAATGAAGTACGCGTATCGATACGTGTAGGGCCGTATCGATACCCTAAGCCTAAAAATGCTTTTTAGGCCTAAAGAACAACCATAAGCTCGATTCTAACACCTCCTAAAGGTATGCAAATGATGAATGAGAAGTTCTAAGCATATTTTAACAGAAACATACTCCCCCTTGCTATAGGCATGGATATTTTCAAGAGTTACAACACACAAACATACAATTTCATAAGATCAAGCAATTTTAAGCACAAAAGAGGTCCTAAATGGTCAAGATAGGCTAGTTAGACCTAACTCTCTCCTAAGGTACCAAAAACGCTCTTTGTCTAAAGGTTTTGTAAATATGTCTGCTAATTGATTTAAGGTGTCAACATACTCTATAACAACATCTTCTTTAAGGACATGATCTCTAATGAAATGATGCCTTATTTCTATGTGTTTGGTTCTAGAGTGTTGGATGGGATTTTTTGTCAAACATATGGCACTAGTGTTGTAACACTTAAGGGGGTATGGTTTCAACTTTAATACCATAATCTAAGAGTTGTTGCTTCATCCAAAGGACTTGAGCACAACAACTCCCTAAGGATATGTACTCGACTTCGGTGGTAGATAAGGCTACACTATTTTGTTTCTTAGAGAACCAAGATATGAGCATACTACCTAGGAATTGACAAGTTCCCGAAGTACTCTTCCTATCGATTTTACACCCCCCATAATCCGCATCAGAATAAGCATGAAGATTGAAGGTGGAGTCTCTAGGGTACCAAAGACCTAAGCAAGGAGTATCTCTAAGGTACCTAAAGATTCTCTTAACGGCTATAAGATGTGACTCTCTAGGACTGGATTGAAACCTAGCACACAAGCAAACACTAAACAAGATATCCGGTCTACTTGCGGTAAGGTAAAGCAATGATCCAATCATAGAACGGTAAAGCTTAGAGTCAACACACTTACCTCCTTCATCCTTGTCAAGCTTTGTAGATGAGCTCATAGGTGTGGCTTGAGGCTTTGCATTCTCCAAGCCAAACTTCTTGAGCATATCCTTAATGTATTTTGCTTGATTGATGAAGGTGTCATCCTTCATTTGCTTGATTTGGAGTCCCAAAAAGAATGAGAGCTCCCCCATCATGCTCATCTCGAATTCACCTTGCATTAGCTTAGCAAACTCTTTGCAATGACATTCGTTAGTAGAGCCAAAAATAATGTCATCAACATAAATTTGTACTAATAAGATGTCATTTTTATACCTTTTTATAAAAAGTGTAGTGTCCACCTTACCTTTTTCAAAACCTTTTTCAATTAAAAAGTTTGAAAGTCTTTCATACCAAGCTCTGGGAGCTTGTTTTAAACCATACAGAGCTTTAGTAAGTTTGAAAACAGGATTTGGAAATTTTGAGTCTTCAAAACCGGGTGGTTGTTCCACATACACTTCTTCATTTATAAAACCATTTAAAAATGCGCTTTTAACATCCATTTGAAAAAGCTTGAAATCATGATAACATGCATATGCAAGCAACATCCTAATGGCTTCCATTCTAGCTACGAGTGCATAGGTTTCATCAAAATCTATTCCCTCTTCTTGAGTGTAACCTTGTGCTACTAGTCTAGCTTTATTTCTCACAATGTTACCACTCTCATCTAGTTTGTTCCTAAAGACCCATTTAGTTCCTATGGTAGATTGATTACTAGGCCTATCAACTAATGTCCAAACGTTACTTCTCTCAAATTGATTTAACTCTTCTTGCATAGCCATAATCCAAAAATCATCTTTCAATGCTTCTTTTATAATCTTAGGCTCTATGCATGAGATAAATGCAACATGATTCATTAGTCTAAGAGAAGATCGAGTGGTTACCCCCTTGGATGGATCACCCAAGATTTCACCATCTTTGACATAGTTGAACTCCCTTGGGTAGCTCACTTCCTTTTCCTCAAGAGCCAAGTCCTTCAAGGCTTCAAGAGGTGGATCTTGTGTGTCCTCTTCTTTTGTTGGAATATCATCCTCTTTTGAAGTTTGTCCTCCATCAAAGGCATTTATGATTCCTACATCATCATCATCACAAGAATCCTTCCTTGGAAGGAGGTTATCATCGAATACAACATGTATAGATTCTTCTACTACTAAAGTTCTCTTGTTAAATACTCAATAGGCTTTAGAGGTTTAAGAGTATCCTATGAAAATAGCTTCATCACTTTTTGCATCAAATTTACCTAAGTTGTCTTTTCCATTATTTAAAACAAAACACTTGCAACCAAAAGGATGAAAATAGCTAATGTTAGGCTTTTTAGATTTTAAAATCTCATAAGGTGTTTTCTTTAAAATTGACCTAATCATTTCTCGGTTAACAATATAGCAAGCGGTGTTTGTGGCTTTCGCCCAAAAATATTTAGGTAAGTTATTTTCACAAAGCATGGTTCAAGCCATTTCTTGTAAAGTTCTATTTTCCCTCTCAACTACCCCATTTTGTTGAGGAGTTAGAGGAGCCGAAAAATTGTGGCTAATACCATTTTCATTTAAAAACTCTTCAAACCCTAAATTTTGAAATTCGGTTCCATGATCACTCCTAATATGGGAAATTTTGAGTTCAAGATCATTTTGGGTTAGTTTTGAGAATGTGATGAATTTTTCTAAAGCCTCGTCTTTAGTACTTAAAAATATAACCCAAGTAAATCTAGAAAAATCATCTACAAGAACAAAAGCATAAGATTTACCACCCAAGCTCATAGTCCTAATTGGCCCAAATAAATCCATATGGATAAGTTGTAAACATCTACTTGTAGAAATATCATTAATGGATTTAAAGGAAGACTTATGTTGTTTACCCTTAGAGCATGCATCACAAATTTTATCGTTTGAGAACTTAATCTTGGGTAAACCTCTAACTAGATCAAAGGAAACTAATTTTTCTAAAACACTAATGCTAGCATGTCCTAGTTTCCTATGCCACAACCATGCATCATTTTCATTTTGAGCAACTAAACATGCATGAGATGTATGTATGTCATCTAGATGCACCATGTAAATGTTACCTATGCGATGAACTATGAGCATAATATGATTAGATTTAATGTCAACAATTTTGCATCCATTTTTATCAAATAAAACATTAAATCCTTTATCACACAATTGACTTATGCTCAACAAATTGTGTTTAAGACCATCGACATATAAGACATTTTCAATAAGAATAGTAGAGTGATTACCTATGGAGCCAATACCTTTAATGTGGCCTTTGGAGTTGTCACCAAATGTCACCACTCCTCCACTTTTTGGCTTTAGATCCATGAATCTACTCTTGTCTCCGGTCATATGCCTCGAGCATCCACTATCAAGGTACCATGAGTTTTGACTTTGTACTTTGGCCTTGTAGCAATGCTCCCCCTACAAACAAAGATATTAAACTTTGTTTTTGGTACCCAAATCATTTTGGGTCCACGAGTGTTAGCTCCCAATAACTTGGTTCCCTTAGGAATCAGGGGTGACATAGCAACAATATCATTAGATTTTACAAGTTCCTTAGGAACCCATACACTTCTAATCCTTTTATTTCTACTATGTCTAGGAGAGCTACTTTGTTTGTAGTTATTAGTCTTTTTCTTATGTTGGTTTGTTTTAGAAGTTTCACCTATTCAATGCTTCACACTACCAACATTTTTAAAAGACTCTTTGAGCTTGTTAAGCTCATCTAACACCTTTTGGTGTTCACTATTACATTGAGAAATAAGATTATTAAGGTCAACATTTTCATCTTGGAAGAATTTTAGTTCATCTTTCAACCCTAAAATCTTCTCAAATTTTAAATTAACTTGAGAAAGAGAGTCATTTTTATCTTTTAATTCCGAAATAATTTTCTTATTCCTAATGACCGACTCCTTGTATTTCTCAACTAATTCATCATAGACCTCTTGAAACTCATCATATGCATCATTTAATTCATCATATGTAAAATCTAAAGATGATGAGTTAGAGGTTACCATGGATGAATCTTCCTCAAGTGCCATGAGGCAAAGGTTGGCCACTTATTTTTCGTCATCCTCGGATGACTCCTCATCACTCCAAGTAGTAAGCTTGGCTTTGAGCTTCTTCTTCTTCTCAAATCCCTTCTTCTTGAGTTGAGGGCACTCCAAACGTATGTGGTCGGGTTTATTGCACTCAACGCAAATGATTTGATCCCTTGCTTCTTCTTTGTTTTTACCTTTGAAGTCCATCTTTCTTTGAATTTTTCTTCCACGGTTGGACCTCATGAATCGAGAGAACTTCTTGGCTATCATAGCCAATTCTTCAAGGTCATCCTCTTCACTAGAAGAGCTTTCCTCAAGTAGTGAAGTTTTGAGAGCTATTCCCATTTTCTTCTTCTTTTCAACTTCTAGCTTCTCTACTCTCTTCTCTTCCTTCTTCTTCTCTTCTTCCCCTCCTTGCTTCATAATCTCATGAGTGAGGAGAGAACCCACTAGCTCATCAAGCTTTAGAGTCTTCAAATTTTTGGCCTCTATGATGGCGGTTCTCTTCCCATCCCAAGATTTGGTAAGTGAGTAAAGTAGCTTCCGGACAAGCTTGTCTTCCAAAATCGTCTCTCCAAATCCTTTGAGCCCATTGAAAATGGTTGAGAAGTGATCAAACATCTTAGACACCGTTTCGTCAGATTCCATCTTGAAATTCTCATAGCTAAGATTGAGAATTCAAATCTTGGTTTCCTTCACATCATTGGTTCCTTCATAGGGGGTCTCAAGAGTATCCCATACTTCCTTGGCACTCTCAATGGATGAGACTTTGGAATAGATGTCGGGTCCAAAGGAGCAAAAGAGCATGTGAAGAGCTTTGTCATTTATTTGAATCTTCTTCCTTTCATCTTCACTCATCTCTATCTTTCTCTTCAAGACCATCTTTCCTTCATTGTATTGCTTCAATGGAATGTAAGGACCATCTTCAATGACATCCCACACCAAATAATCATTTGACTTGATGAAGAGGCGCATCCTATTCTTCCAAAAGGGATAGTTGTCACCATTAAAGAATGGTGGCTTTGTAGTATATTGTGACTCATACATACTTGAACCGGAGGTAAAAGCCATGGCTTGATTTTTTGTTGATCTCACTCTTCCTAAGAACTCATCTTGTGGTTGTGAATCCTTCAAAGAGGTAGGCTCTGATACCAATTGTTGAGTGGATCGATTGAATGATCAAGACCAAGAGAGGGGGTGAATTGGGATTTAAAAACTTTGTGGAGTGAAAGGGCAATTTATAAATGAAGAACAAAGGATTTTAGAGTGGTTCAAGTTCCAAATGAACTCTACATCCACTACCTTAGCTACCACTAAGGATTTCAACAATTCACTATTTGTTCTTCCCCTTTTCAAGGCTTAGAAGGTAACCTTTACACAACCGGTCAAATTTTCTACCCAAAATTTGACCAAACCCTCACAAATAATCAAAGAAGAAATTGGACAAGAAGTATATCTCTCAAATAAAAATTTGTCCCTTGAAGTACAACACTCGACCCAAATTTGAAGATAGAATAAGAATTGGATACAACACAATTTGGGAATTACAAGAGATTGGAAATTAGGCACACTTGATGTTGGATTTTTGCTTGAATGTTTGTCTTTAATGCAATAGTTGTTGCTGGTCTTCAAAGAGCTTCAATTTATACCTCCTCTATCAATTCTATCCGTTTGGGTGGTTGGAGAATTGAATAGAGCCGTTGGGACCCTATCTTTCCACCATTAATGCACTTCTGCAACTATCCGTATTAGTACACGGGGAGCCGTATCGATACATGTCTTAAAAAAGAAAGAGTCGTTGTACATAATAAAGAGGGGGTATCGAAACGCACATAGGTGTATCGGTACGGGACAAGGAGTGTATCGAAACGGATAAGGCCGTATCGATACCTTTTTCTCAACTTAGCTCACTGGAAGTTTTCGTTTCGATACGAGGGTTTACCATATCGATACGGGTCAACTACCATTTTAAATGTTGGTTACCTAACAACTGACACCAACGGTCAAAAGCATTTAAAACAATTCGAATTAAAAATTCAATTAAAATTGTATCGATGCGGGTGAAGCCGTATCGGTACACCATTCAAACTCCTTCACTTTTTACAGAGGGGCGTATCGATACAGATGGAATCTGTTTCAATACGTTGTTTCGATACGGTTAAGGGCATATCGAAATGCGTCCTTCCAGTAGCCAACTTTGTAAAAAAGGTATCGATACGGCTGGAAGCGTATCGATACACCTGGACGGTTTTCAATAGTTTGGCCTTGGAACACTTAGAAAATATTTGGAGTTTGAGTTTTTCAAATCAGTTTTAAAGTGTTGGTGATTTAAAACTTATTAAGGGGACTTAGAAAACAATTTCAAGTTTTTCAATTTGATCCTTAACAACTTAATTATATCAAAATCAAACATAGGTTTCACAAAGCATAATTCATTGCATTTAGGTAGAGTTTTGCATATACATCACAAGTAGATTAAATGGCACAGTTGCTACTGATTTTGGTCTCTTTTGCAGGTATCTGTTGTTGCAAACTCAGGACAGCGAAGGAGCATAGCTAGAACACAGAACTGGAGTCGAGAAGCAAGATGTTGTCGTGGTAGCCATGACGATAGCATTGGTGAAAGGGAAAAGTGAAGTGGAGCTCGACAGATAGAGGAATTCAAGCTGGTTTGTCGTGGACCACTCCTATATTTTTCTGAGCCCTGAGGCAGAATGAAGGCCAAGCCCAAAGTCCAAAGAAGAAACCCAAAGCAAGAAAAGAGGACGAATTAAAGGCATATACTCAGAAGATTTAATCTTCAATAGAGTTGTACTTTAGTTTAAACTTGTATTCTTGCCATATTAGAAAACTTGGACCCAAGGCCTATATAAAGGCATGTAATTCGACCTAGGGAAGGATATATATCATCTCTAGCCGTCTTCCCCAAAACCCTTGTCGTTTCCCCCTTTCTCATCATGTTCTAAACTTCCCCTAGGGCTAAGGGTTGATTATGTAAAGTAGTCGCAAGGATTGTACTGTTTTAGGAATATTTTTGTTCAAGGCAAGAAAACTTCAAGTTTATTTATTCTGGTTTTTCACATCTCGCAAGAGTATCGGGAGAGCATTGTGAGGTTATCTATTTGTTTGATATCGAGAGAGTCAAGCATACAAACGTAATAAATACGAGTTTTCCAGTTTATGGTTAAACCATCTCGGCTTAGAGATAAGTACGACGTTAAGTGGCTAAGGAAGAATTCAACAACATTGGTGTTCACCCTTTGATTAACGCCGGGATGTATCATCTAGGGATAGGACAAGTCATAGCAGAGATTCTTGCCAAACTTGAAGTACAGAGTTGTGTGATCGCAGCCGCGACAACAACAGACTTCTGCCGCGACAGGTGCTTCCGTGATAGGGACGACGACAGAGCATAAGTTTCTATTCAGTTCAACACCTGCACTACCGAGCAAATCAATATCGGCCTATCTCTTAACACTGAGTCTTTTATCTTTTATATTCATTATTCTCCAATATTACCTTCCAAACAATTTAAACTATTTCTCTCTCTCGTGCAACAACTATAGGATAAAGCTATTTCCAGTCCCTGTGGAGACGATATCCGATATTCCAAGTATCACTTTACTACTTGCGTCGTGTACACTTGCACTATATTGCGATAGGACTTTTGACACACAACAGAGATCCCGAGTATGGTTGGGCCTTGTGTGCCATGTATGATGCTTTGCATGATGAGGGCACGTGTTTAGGAAACTAATGGTAGCGGAGTGTTTTTATTTATCTCTCCTAATTGCTCGTACTAGCTTGCATGCTTATATTTATGATTAGCAAGAAGTAGAGTGGAGTAGATATATACTACTAAGCTTTGTAAGCTTAGCGCTCGAAATTGTTGTTTCTGTATGTAGGTTGATCATCGGATCGAGAAGCACTATCAACACAATATTCTAACATGTGGTGATTTTTAGAGTACGATACTTGTGTTTAGTGGGTTGTGTATTAATAGGAACTTATGTGGTGGAGTCTGTAATTCTTATTTTTGAAATTGTATTAATCAAATTGGATGTTTAAATGTTTTAAATGTTTAAATGTTTTAAATTAAATTATAGCTTCTTTGTAACGTTTTGATTTTTTATCTATATTTTCAACCATTGACTTTAAATGTTTTTGGGAAATACTTTGTTGGGTAAACCAAGTTTGAAAAATTGTATGGTAATAGGTTGGGCTTAAGACCGAAATGTAACATCTGAGTTTAGGGTGTTACACTGCTTGCGATGGGAGTTTAAAAATTTAACGTTGATGGATCTGCTCGAGATAAACCGGGGCCAGCAGGTTTAGGTGGGGTGCTTCGGGATTTAGAGGGTCGACTGTTGGCTTTTTTCTCTGGGCCATTTGGTTTGCTCGAATCTGGCGAGGTTGAGGTTCGCGCCATAGAGTTTACGTTTATCATGTTTTGGGGTTCTTATTGGTCGGATTATAGTTTAGTAATTAACTCGGATTCGAAGAATGCCATAGGTTGGGTGTTGTATGCAAACAAGCGTTCGTGGCGATTATGAGAGGTGTTTACATCGATAGATAGATCGTGTTGGAATGTGTGTTTTCATCGTGCTTATGGTGAGGCCAATGAGTTTAGCGATGCTTTGGCTGAGGATGAGGTATCCTGTGAGTTCTTGTTTCAGGAATGCATGTAATAGGTTGTGTCGGGTTCATGTGATGTGTATGAGTTCAGTGATTGGTGTTGTGGTACTTCGTTGGGGGTTTATTCTTTGTTTTCTTTTGTTAACGTGTTGTACTCTAAATTTAAAATTAATATCATAGAAATGATACTGAATATTTTTTAAATATTAATATTTTTTTAGAAATGATACTAAATATTATATTAGTATTAAATATATAAAATAATATTATTTTAAGTGTTTATACTAGTTTTTTATTGAAGGGAAAAAGCTATAGCACATGCCTCATTAAAAAAAACTCCCTAAACCTAATGGAGGAAAAAGAGTACATACAACTGTAGCGATATTACAAACAAGAATAACTCTAAAAGATCAAAAACAACACCGCAAACAAAAATCCAAATCAACCGTTGTCCCACCGCATATCATGCAACAAATCCTCAATAACTTCCAAAGGTGGGTCAGGAAAATAAACTGCACCCAACAGTTTCCCACGAGTCAATCTTGCAAGCCTATCCGCAACCTTATTGCACTTACGACTGACATGCAATACAGTGACCTCCCAATCACACGACAAAAGCTCATGAATAACGAAGAGTGCATTACCATTCGAATCAGGTTGAAACTGCTTAATCCCACGAACAATATCCAAGCAATCTGATTTAAGTTCAATACGTCGTAACCCCAAATTCCACGCGTGCAGAAGGCTGTTGAGTGTTTAAAAGTTCTACTATTTACCCCCTATTTAACCCATATTTCTGCTGCATTCAAGCATAATTCATTGCATTTAGGTTAGATTTCAGTTATACATCACAAATATATTAAATGGCATAGTTTCTACTGAAATTGGTTGTTTTTGCAGGTTGCTGCTGTAGCAGATGGAGAAGCAGGCGCTGGGCAGTGATTCAGCAGAGCTAGAACTGGATGAGCGGACGAGGAGGACGATGCTGCCATGGTCGTTGCTGTGGCAGCCAAGGACGACAGCAGAATTGAGGAGAAGAAGCAAAATGGGCCTCGACAGAAAGAGAAAACTATGTCGATCTGTCGTGGATCACCCTTATATTTTTCCAAGCCCTAGATCAGAATGAAGGCCAAGCCCAAAGTTCAAGGAAGAAACTCCAAGCAAGAAGGAAGGACGAATTAAAGACTTATGCTCTGAAGATTTAGTCTTTAATAGAGTTGTACTTTAATTTAAACTTGTATTCTTGCCATATTAGAAAACTTGAACCCAAGGCCTATATAAAGGCATGTAATTCGACCTAGGAGGAGACATAATCTATCTCTATCCTTCTTCCCAAAACCCTGGCCGTTTTCCCATTCTCAACATGTTCTAAATTCCCCCTAGGGTCATGAGTTGATTTGTAAAGTAGTTGCAAGGATTGCTTTTGTTTTAGAATTTCTGTTCAATAAAATAAATTTCAAGTTCGCTTATTCTGGTTGTTAACATCTTACAAGAGTATCGGGAGAGCATTGTGAGGTTATCTATTTACTTAATATCGGGAGAGTTAAGTATACGAAAGGAATAAGTGCGGGTTCTCTAGTTTATAGTTGAACTATCTCGGACCTAGGGATAGGAAGAGGTTAAGTGGCTAAGGAAGAATTCAACAACATCGGTGTTCATCCTTCGATTCACGCCGGGAGGTATCATCAAAGACGTGTTCATCGATAGACTTGGACCTAGGGATAGGCCAAGGCACAACAGGGATTCTTGCCAAGCTTGAAGTACAGAGTTGTGTGATCGTTGCCGCGACTAACAACAGACCACTGTCGCGACGAGTGCTGCCGCGACAGGGACGACGACAGAACATATATTCCTAAACTTAGCAACACCTACACTACTGAGCAATTCAATACCAGCCCATTCTCTCTATCGTGATTACTTTAATCTTATATTACTGTTTTCTTTATTATTTTCGTGACGACAATTTAAACTATTCTTTTTACCTTCGTGCAATAATTCAAGGTGAAGCTATTAGCCCAGTCCCTGTGGAGACGATATCTGATACTTCCGTATCACTTTACTACTTGCGTCGTGTACACTTGCACTACATTGCGATAGAAAATTTTATACGCAACAAGTTTTTGGCGCCGTTGCCGGGGACTGGCAACATAACATTACCCTACCTTTTACTGTATTCTTTTTATTTTTCTATTCTATTTTGGATTGTTCAACCTGTGCTTTTCACAAGGTCTCTTGTTTATGCGCAGATCGAGACGAGGAAAGGAACCTGAGTATCCATTAGATCTTGAAATTGAACGTTCGTGCAATCTTAGGAACCGACTTCGCCACGTACTAGCCAGGAACGAATACCTTGAAGAACAGTTAGAGGCCATGACGAACCAAAGGAATCCCCAGGATAATAACAATCATGCCGGAGATGGAGGGAACAATCCACCTGCCGACACTCCTGTCGCTGCTGCACGCCGGTCATGCCGAGACTACATGCTAAATGATCATGTAGAACTAGAAACCACCCTGCCAGACGTAGATGTTGACAACTTTGAGCTGAAACATGTTATGTTCAGTATGATCAACAACGCTGGCCAATTTAGTGGTGCTGCTACAGAGGATGCTAGGGAGCATCTGAAAACGTTCCAGGAAATATGTGGTTCGTTTAGACTACCAGGAGTCAATCCGGAGATACTGAGGCTTCGATTATTTCCTCATTCATTGAGGGACAGGGCAAAGACTTGGTGGAATAAACTTACGTCGAGTTCAATTCGAACTTGGGCAAATTTAACTCGTGAATTTTTGTCTCGTTTTAACCCTTCACACTTATCTGAGCGATTACGTAACGAAATTGTTACTTTTCAACAGGAAGACGACAAGCCAATGCACGAGGCTTGGGACAGATTTACCACTCTTCTAAGGAACTGCCCGATGCATGGATTCCCCGTTTGGAGCCAGATAACAAAATTCTATAATGCTGTCAATCTACAAACTCGTATTAGAATTGATTCAGCAGCAAACGGATTACTGTTGGACAAAGACCCAGATGAGGCAATGGCAGTATTGAAAAATCTGGCGAAGAATGAGGAACAGTTTCTTACAACAAGAAGAGGGGGTAAACGAGTACTAGCTGTAAAAGATTATGAGGCCGACAGTTCATTAAAATCACAGGTGGCATATCTCACTAAGGCAATGAAAAAGCTCTTGAAAGAAGATTCACAGCCTGTCTGCTCTGCTGAAGAGGTATGCGAAACGTGTGAAGGAAATCATAGTTCGGATGAATGTCCATTACAATTAGAAGAAGGGATGTATGTTGGGAACTATAATAAGCAGAATTATAACTCCAACAACTACAATCCCAACTGGAGAAAGGATCCCAAGTTCTCTTGGAGCAATCCTAATAATGCTCTGAATCCTCAAGCACATAATAATCAGAACCATGGAGGACCTAGATTACTAACTCGGCAGCAACCGCAGCAGCGGAAACAACAACCACCAGCTGCCACAACTAGTATACTGGAACAGACTCTGGATACGTTTATGTCTCAAACAGGAACCTACATTGAGAACATGAATCACTTTGTCAAGAAGACGGAAACATTCATGGATAAAATAGAGATGTCGATGACCAATCATGAAGCTACTCTAAAATCATTGGAGACACAACTGGGTCAAGTTTCCCAGCATATTAAACTGAGGCAGAATGGAGGATTTCCTAGCGATACTGAAAACGCTAGACAGCCCACACATGAGCAGTGTAAAGCTATCATTACTAGGAGTGGGAAGAAACTACAAGGGCCTGAGAAGGAA
Organism: Hibiscus tridactylites; assembly: GCA_958450335.1. Classification (NCBI taxonomy): domain Eukaryota; kingdom Viridiplantae; phylum Streptophyta; class Magnoliopsida; order Malvales; family Malvaceae; genus Hibiscus; species Hibiscus tridactylites. The sequence goes on from OY288279.1 coordinate 76,976,083, forward strand.
ACTAAATCAGTTAAGAAACAAGCCTTGGAGTCGACTGTCGAGGAAGCTGCCCCGACAGGTAACAAACAGCCTGCTGCCGATAAGCCTGTCATGACAGCAGAAGGGATAGAGGAGAAAGATGATGAACCTAAACCTCCTCAGATCCGTATACAGTGGGAAGGACGCATTGCTGATTATCGTCCCCCACCTCCTTTTCCTCAACGATTACAGAAATTGAAACAGGAATCACAGCTTAAAAAGATTTATGATATTTTTAAGCAGGTTCATATCAACATTCCACTGTTAGATGTCGTTAGGGAGATGCCCGATTATGCCAAATTTCTCAAGGATGCCTTGTCAAAGAAATCCAGACTTGGGGAATTTAAAACGGTTAAGATGACAGAAGGATGCATGAGTATTTTGCACAAGCATCCACCCCAAAAGAAGAAGGATCCTGGGAGCTTCATCATACCATGCGTAATCGGAGACAAATTTGTGGGTAAGGCACTTTGTGATCTTGGTGCTAGTATAAATTTATGCCCAAATCTGTTTTTTAGAAATTAGGTATTGGAAAAGCTCGGCCCACAACAGTAATACTGCAGCTGGCAGACCACTCTTACGTTCATCAAGAAGGAAAAATTGAAGATATTCTGGTAAGGGTGGATAAGTTTATTTTTCCTGCTGACTTTCTTGTCTTAGATTGTGAAGCAAATGAAGACGCACCAATCATCCTGGGGCGACCTTTCTTAGCCACGGGAAGATCACTGATTGATGTGGAAAAATGAGAACTCACCATGAGAGTAAACGATCAAGAAATCAAGTTGAATGTTCTCCAAGCAATGAAGCATGCTGATGCAGAAGAAGAATGCAAGGTTATCACCGAAGTTACCCTTGATCAGCCCTGCATCAGGTCGGGCTGCCATGACATCAAAATTGGTCACTGCCTCGGCAGCCACTTAGATGATTTTCATGACAGCACAGACGACAGTAGCTCCTCAGAATCTGATACATCTGATACTGAAGATCAAGAGGAGGTAAATTGGATAGGCAATCGTCCAGGTAAGTTGTTCGAGCCCTTAAACTATACCTCGGATAACCATGTAATTCAAAAGCCATCAACTGTTGAGCCCCCTATTATAGATCTTAAGCCCCTGCCAGGGCAGCTAAAATATGTTTTCCTTGGTTTAAATGATACGTTGCCCGTAATCATCTCTTCCAAGTTGATGCAGGAACTGGAACAACAGTTAATAGGGATGCTGCAGCAGCACAAGAAGGCTATTGGATGGACGATAGCCGATATCCAAGGCATCAGTCCAGCATTATGCATGCATAAAATTCTTTTAGAGGATGATCATAAGCCGACCATTGATGCACAAAAACGTCTGAACCATGCTATGCAAGAAGTAGTGCGTAAAGAGATAATCAAATGGCTAGATGCTGGAATAATCCACGCCATCTCAGATAGCAAATGGGTGAGCCCGGTGCAGTGCGTTCCCAAGAAAGGAGGAATGATCGTGATAACCAATGAAGAAAACGAGCTAATCCCAACAAGGACTGTGACCGGTTGGAGGGTTTGTATGGACTACCAGAAGCTTAACAAAGCTACCCGGAAGGACCACTTTCCTTTACCCTTTATTGATCAAATGCTTGATAGATTAGCGGGTAAACCTTACTATTGTTTTCTTGATGGTTACTCAGGTTACAATCAAATAGCCATCGCACCGAAAGATCAAGAAAAGACGACGTTCACATGCCCTTACGGAACTTATGCTTTTCGGAGAATGCCATTCGGACTTTGTAATGCACCAACCACTTTTCAAAGGTGCATGATGGCAATATTCTCCGATATGGTGGAGGATTTCCTAGAGATATTTATGGATGATTTTTCAGTCTTTGGAGACAACTTTGAAAGCTGCCTAGGCAACCTACAGAAGGTGCTCGAGAGATGTGAAAAAGCAATCTTGGTATTGAACTGGGAAAAGTGTCACTTCATGGTGGATGAAGGGATAGTCCTTGGCCATAAAATTAGTTGCCGTGGCATAGAAGTCGACAGAGCGAAAATAGAGGTGATCGAAAAGCTGCCGCCGCCCACTACAGTCAAGAGAATCAGAAGTTTCTTAGAACATGCTGGTTTTTATCGGAGGTTCATTGCGAACTTTTCAAAGATCACCAAGCCCTTATGCCATCTTATGGAGCAGAACCGACCCTTCGACTTTAACGCTGAATGTACTGAGGCATTCAAGGTTCTGAAAGAAAAGCTGGTAACAACCCCAATAGTACAGCCACCAGATTGGACACTGCCATTTGAGATCATGTGTGATGCTAGTGACTATGCTGTCGGGGCAGCACTTGGGCAGAGGAAAGACAAACTTTTTCATGTCATATACTATCCAGCAAAACACTGAACGACGCCCAAGTGAACTACACCACCACATAGAAGGAACTATTAGTTGTGGTATTCTCCATTGACAAGTTCCGTTCTTATATACTTGGAACGAAGGTCATAGTCCACACAGACCGCTCTGCATTGAAGTATCTGTTCACCAAAAAGGACGCAAAGCCTCGACTGATACGTTGGATTCTGCTACTACAAGAGTTCGACCTTGAAATCAAGGACAAAAAGGGAACAGAGAATCAAGTCGCAGATCACTTGTCAAGGTTGGAGAAGGGGAGGAGTCTACCGGCAGACGAGACAAACATACTGGAGACCTTCCCTGATGAGCAGCTGTTTGCTGCCACAACCACTGCCGCGACAGCCATGGCGGCAGGTAAGTTTTCTGAACTCCCCTGGTATGTTGATTTCGTTAATTTCTTAGTTAGCGGAATAACTCCTCCTGACCTTAATTATCAAGCTAGGAAGAGGTTCCAAAATGATGTTAAGCATTATTATTGGGACGAACCTCTTCTTTTCAAAATTTGTGAAGATCAGGTTATAAGGAGATGTGTACCACAGGATGAACATGAAGATATACTTCATCACTGTCATGCTTCACAGTATGGAGGACACTTAGGAGGTAACAAAACTGTTGCCAAGGTTTTACAGTCAGGATTTTATTGGCCGTCACTGTACAAGGATGCTCAAATATTCTATAAGAACTGTGACAAGTGTCAACAAACTGGAAACATCTCAAGGAGACACGAGATGCCGCTGCAAAATATTCTTGAAGTCGAGATCTTCGACGTTTGGGGGATAGATTTCATGGGACCATTCCCAACTTCATGTGGGAATTTATATATCCTCCTAGCAGTGGATTATGTGTCCAAGTGGGTTGAAGCAATCGCCACTCAGAAAAATGATGCCAAAACAGTTCAAAGGTTTTTGCATAAAAAACATTTTTTCAAGATTCGGCATCCCTAAGGCGATAATCGATGATGAAGGGAGGCATTTTGACAATAGGGTTATAGATGCTGCCTTAAAAAAGTATGGTGTCAAGCATCGGATTGCAACAACATACCACACTCAGACCAATGGACAGGCTGAAATATCCAACAGAGAGGTCAAGAACATTCATGAAAAGATGGTAAAGCCAACTCGGAAAGACTGGTCTCTACACCTCAATAATGCATTATGGGCATACAGGACATCGTTCAAAACTCCATTGGGAATGTCCCCCTATCGGCTGATTTATGGGAAAACGTATCGTTTACCTGTTGAGATTGAGCACAGAGCATACTTGGCAATCAAGGCAGTTAATATGGACTTGGAGAAAGCAGGGCAGAAAAGGCTACTTGATCTAAACGAAATTGAAGAAATTCGAACAATGGCTTATGACAACGCAAGAATCTACAAGGACAAGACCAAGAAGTGGCATGACAAGAAGTTGCTGCCACGACAGTTCTGCCCAGGGCAGCTTGTGCTGTTATTTAACTCTAGGTTGAAACTCTTCCCAGGGAAGCTGAAATCTAGATGGTCTGGCCCATTCCAAGTGGTGCAGGTTTTTCCCCATGGTGCCATCACGATCAGATCTTTAAAAGGTGGGCACCAATTCAAAGTTAACAGAAAATGTTTGAAGCATTATCAGGAGACTGAAGCCCCAAGAATGCAGGAAGTGGTTACCTTAGGAGATGCCCCACTTGGCATCCCTAATTTAACCTAAATTTTATTTTTATTATTTATATATTAGGAAATTAGAATTATTTTATTTTTAGGAAAGAACGTCTTTATTTTTATTGTTTTTAGGAAATAAAGGAGACGAGAAGAAAAGGAGAAGTGAATTCAGCCCACCATCCTTCCATCAGCCCAAAAAGCCCAACTTTGGAGCCTGTCGTTATAGCTGCCGCAAAAGGCGCGGAAAATCCAGCCTGTCGACACGATGTCACGGCAGACACGCAAACGCGCAGCATACACGGAAACGCGTGACAGACGCGTCAGAAACCGTGTAACAGCTGGCCCCGTTATTCGCGCTTGCCGTTACAGCTCCAACAGACAGCAAACTCTCCATCTATATAAACCCCGTTTACTATTCATTTTTTCACTCACTTCTACTCTTCTTACTTGTATTCTCTAAAATTTTTACTTGCTTTCATTTTTTCTTACACAATCCTTGCAACCATGTCTTCTAGAAACACCCGCAGAAGTGCTGCTTCAGGCTCTGCCCCGGCAGCATCAACCTCACGATCCTTCCAGATTCGTGACATGTGGGAGGAGAAGGGCTTTATCTATACTTCCAAGGAGGGGAACCTGGGACTGCAGCCGTTCATCGCTAGGAAAATTAAAGCCCTGTAGTGGCAGATGTTCGCAGAACAACTAGAGAAGATGAATGTGTCTCTTGTCCGAGATTTTTATGCAGCCATCGGCAGCAGAAACGCGACATCAGTCACCGTCAGAGGGAGAGAGGTGCCCTTCGAGCCAGAATATATCAACACTCTATACGGATTTTATGTGGGCAGAAACGAAGATGGCCACCAGCAATTTCTCGAGAGTCTAGACCATGCTGCCTACGACGCTGTCATGGCAGAGCTCACGGACGAAGGTACCCAGTGGAACACTAATCCGAGAAACTGACCCCTGCCCCCACCCCTGCCCATACCCCTACACCTGCTGCCACGCCCAAGACGCATTCTGCAGCGTCCACACCGACCCCTGCCACAACAGCTGCAGACAGCAACCGTGCAACCGAAACCTCTACCCGAGGAACCAAGAGAAGGATGCCTTCAGAAGAACTAGATGCCTACATAGCAGGTTTCTCCTCTTCCTCGGTTTGGGAGGAATCCGACAATGAACCTTCTGTCAATAGGAATTTGTCCAAGGAGTTCACACCAGTGAAGCGGCAGAAACAGTGGCAGACAAAAGCAAGAAGGATAGCGACAACAACAGCGACAACAGTAGCAGCAGCTTCGAGGTTCAGGTAGTGGAGAAACCTCCTCACATCTCCCCTACCCGTATTCAACCTCCAAGGGAGGCCAAAACGAAGAATACATCTGCCTTCCCCATCCGCCAGCCAGCCAAGAAGGCACCTGCCCGCTGACAGATCCGACTGAGCAACAGCAGCGACGACAACACCTAAAATTTAAGTTCTTATCTTATATTGCTGTCTGCCTTTTGATATTTTGTGATGTACTTTTTATTTTCTTTTTACTGTCATCTGCATTGAGGGCAATGCAACCCTTGAGTTTGGGGGTGGCATCCCTCCATTAATGGAGTCTTATTTAGTTAAAAAATTGTGTCTTTTACTCAGTTTATTTTTGCTATAAAAAAAGAAAAAAATGAAAATTTTGGCTTAAGTCTTTGAACTGAACTTACCTGTCATGATAGCTCTATCGTGGCAATGCCTTTAGGATAGTTTTAGGAGCAGTTTAGAGCCTTACTATAGTTCTGAAACTTAAACACTATTTGTGACTATTATATTGCCTAGAACTCTACTAGTAAACTAGAATAGGAAGCTTAGCACTTGAATAGCCCCTATAGGTGCTTAACACTGGCTCTAGGAAAAGAAGTTAAGAAAAATAGACTCAATACACCTAGAGGTGCCCGAAACCGGCTCTAGGAAGTTAGCTAGAGGTGCCCGAAACCGGCTCTAGTCAAACTTAAGCTTGAGAAAATAAAATTGAGTCTAAATAAAAACTAAAGAAGCCTAAAGAATTGCCTCCAAAAAATGAACTTTGGCATAAAAATTCAAGTTAGAAGCTGAAATATTCTAGTGAAACTAAGGGAGTCTTGGCATCTAATTGTTCACAAGCATGCACACACTGCACGAGGATTATAGCAAGGTTCCGGACGAATCCTAAATTATCCGACAAGGTGTTGCTCACAATAGGGAATGAATGGTGGGTAAGGGAAAGTTCACTGTTTTAGGCCAAACAAAAATATTTTATTTAGGTCTGAATTGCTTGAGGGCAAGCAAAAACTTGAGTTTGGGGTGTGTTGAGTGTGTAAAAGTCCTATTATTTACCCTCTATTTAACCCATATTTCTGCTACATTCAAGCATAATTCATTGCATTTAGGTTAGATTTCAGTTATACATTACAAATATATTAAATGGCACAATTTCTACTGAAATTGGTTGTTTTTGCAGGTTGCTGTTGTAGCAGATGGAGAAGCAGGCGCTGGGCAGTGATTCAGCAGAGCTGGAACTGGATCACCCTTATATTTTTCCAAGCCCTAGATCAGAATGAAGGCCAAGCCCAAAGTTCAAGGAAGAAACTCCAAGCAAGAAGGAAGGACGAATTAAAGACTTATGCTCTGAAGATTTAGTCTTTAATAGAGTTGTACTTTAATTTAAACTTGTATTCTTGCCATATTAGAAAACTTGAACCCAAGGCCTATATAAAGGCATGTAATTCGACCTAGGAGGAGACATAATCTATCTCTATCCTTCTTCCCAAAACCCTGGCCGTTTTCCCATTCTCAACATGTTCTAAATTCCCCCTAGGGTCATGAGTTGATTTGTAAAGTAGTTGCAAGGATTGCTTTTGTTTTAGAATTTCTGTTCAATAAAATAAATTTCAAGTTCGCTTATTCTGGTTGTTAACATCTTACAAGAGTATCGGGAGAGCATTGTGAGGTTATCTATTTACTTAATATCGGGAGAGTTAAGTATACGAAAGGAATAAGTGCGGGTTCTCTAGTTTATAGTTGAACTATCTCGGACCTAGGGATAGGAAGAGGTTAAGTGGCTAAGGAAGAATTCAACAACATCGGTGTTCATCCTTCGATTCACGCCGGGAGGTATCATCAAAGACGTGTTCATCGATAGACTTGGACCTAGGGATAGGCCAAGGCACAGCAGGGATTCTTGCCAAGCTTGAAGTACAGAGTTGTGTGATCGCTGCCGCGACTAACAACAGACCGCTGCCGCGACGGGTGCTGCCGCGACAGGGACGACGACAGAACAAATATTCATAAACTTAGCAACACCTACACTACTGAGCAATTCAATACCAGCCTATTCTCTCTATCTTGATTACTTTAATCTTATATTAGTGTTTTCTTTATTATTTTCGTGACGACAATTTAAACTATTCTTTTTACCTTCGTGCAATAATTCAAGGTGAAGCTATTAGCCCAGTCCTTGTGGAGACGATATCCGATACTTCCGTATCACTTTACTACTTGAGTCGTGTACACTTGCACTACATTGCGATGAACACTTTTACACGCAACAAAGGTCATCAATCACAGTCCAAAGTTCAGCATTAACGGCCGAACAACGACCAATACTACAACTGAATACATAAATCCAGTCCCCTCCACTGGAACGCAGCACTCCCCCGACTGCAGTAGTGCCATCGCTCACCTGGACCGCGCCATCAACATTTAGCTTTGCCCACCCATGTCGTGGAAGCTGCCAGCCTGAACCGTGAGCTGAATTGGCCAAGACAGTGGCTACATCTACTCTCGTTCGTGCATTCGCAACTAAGACATGCTCCATAAATTGCTTACACAACTCCACAAAATTCTCCCTCTCAACATAGTCTAAATCAAACAATTGCTTATTCCGCCGAGACCAAAGCTTCCAACACACAATTGGAAAAAGCACATACTAATCCACAAATCTTCCTATAGCCGGCCCACTGGAACCAATATTCCAACGAAACCATTCCACTAAAGGAAGAGCCATAAAAGTATACCATTGCTTCAGTCGAACAAGCCGAGACCAAATAAGCTTTGCTTGCGAACAATCACGTAAAACATGAGTAATATCCTCATTCCCCGCTTTGCAATACTCACAACGACCATCCGTAGCATGGTCATATTACCATAAAAGTAATATTTTTAAAACTTTGATCATAATTGTTTTATTATATATTTTAATTAATTTTTATAAAACATATATATAAAAACTACGTAATTGGAGATCTGTTAATTGATCGAATTATCAAGCATGCTCATATTATCATATTTTATATGGATTCATTCGACATTTACCTTAGACTATAATTATATCTTTACTTAATAAAAAATTACTTGGTTAAAAGTTTTTAAAATATGTGTTAACATTTTTATTAATAATAAATATATAAAAATAAAAAAAATATTTTTTTACTAAAACAATTAATATATGATAATTTTGGTGAGACATGAAGAATAATAGAATTCATCATGTATCATGCAGAGTATTTGTTTTTTTTTTTTCTTTCAGTGAACCGATAAAGAGACGAAACAATACAGATACTGAGGTCTAAAACAACAGTTGCCATATTTATTTGAAATGGGACCAAACACTAACCCGACAAAACATGACGTAACATAACATAAGAAAACCCAGTCCTTTTTGCCTCCAAATTTCTTTTGTCAAAAACCTATTCGCTCTCTTCTCTCCACTTTGTTAAAAGTAGTAGTTCATTTTTTTTTTGAAAATATCTATATAAAAATTAAACAAGGGTACACCCATAAAACTGTAATCCTTAAAAATTATATATAATTTATATAAAAATATACCTAAAAAATAAATTAATTTTCTTTTATATAGTGGAAGAATTGAATTTTGTTGACCACGTCTACAATGTATTGACAAAAGAATATAATCGGAAATCTTGATTGACATTAAATTAGTTCTCTTCCCTTATAAAAGAATTGGATTTTGGTCTTTAAAGATGTAAGTGTCTCGAAGCAAGAAGACAACAACAAAAATGTAAGTATCCCTCTTTACTATTGAATTAAGATTTCATCATTTAGTCTCTATATACTCCAATGACTCAAGTTAGAATGGAACACGAATCACGTGCCGAAATTTTTTTTCAATCTCATTCACGAACTCTAGTCCCTTTCCACTTGGTTTTTTCTTCTTCTCGGTTCCGATGTGTTGTTTCGTGCCCTGCTTTTAGAGTGCTAACTTTTTCCTCTGATTCAGGCCGACGATGGTTCTCGAAGGTGGTCCTCAAAGGAGTGTACTCTGGCTTTCACGAGTGCGATTGTGGTGGTTTTTCGGCTCAATGGTGGTTGTTTCTTCTTGGTTCAGAGATGGTACCCAAATTTTGTTGCGAAAAGCTTTTCCATCTCAAACTTACGCTTTGGTGGTTCGATGGAAGCCTTTTTCCCTTCAAACTGAGGAGCTTCGATCGAAGCTCGACCGTGGAAGGATCTGTTTACTTCTCCGACGTGAAGAATCAGGTTTGTCTAGTCTCAAGTTTTTTCCCCCTGACAAGTTGCTTCTGATCAACGATGCCGGGAATGTCCAAGCCTTAGGACCCAGCAGTACTGACGGGATGAAGCTCTTGGCCGTTTACACAGAAGAGATGGGTATAATCTCAAGGGATGATATTTTTTTCCATCAATGTGTTTTACCCCTGGTTTTGTGCTGCCATTGGAGGATGGTTCCTCGTTGAACCATCCGCTGAACCCATGATCTTTCACTATACTTCCATTCATAAAGGGAGAAAGGCCCTTTGGATGGTCGTATTTAGACAACCTTCCCCAGTGATCAACTTTTTTATCTCTTCCCGGTGCTCGAAGAATATTGATCATTGATGCCTTAAACCGTTATGTGGTGGAGCTTATTCTTCATCTACCGTTTTATTGAATTGTTCTTGGTTCATTGTGTCGTCCACGCTTCTATGGGATGTGGTGTTCTCCTTTGTGTTTTGGAGGTTTTGTGCCCTGTTGAAGTTGCATGTTGGCTTCACCGTTGATTCAAGGTTAAGTGGTTGTCCGGCTATGATCCATCGTTTTACTCTTATGACTAAGTATATGATCAATATATGAAGACCCATCTCCGACCCTGAAGCTCTCGAAGAAGTATGTCGTTGATCAAGATTTGGCGTACTACTGTTTATCCTTCGTTTCAAGTGTGCTTATCTGCTTGTTTGCTTTTAGTGTTTGTTCTCTGCTCTTTTTGTTTTTTGTCTGCCTTCTTGTTGTTTCGGGCTTTGTCGACTTACCATCGGATGGTTGTTGCTTGTTTTCCCCCTTCGCTAAGGTGTACCTTGCCTTGCTCTCGAGGTCCCCTGTTTGTGTTTTGGGATTGTGGTGCTTTGGCTTGTTTGTTGTTTATGTTGCCTTGCACATTCCTGATCTTTTGTTTACTTTTCTTTTATGTTTAATGATTTTTCTTTCTTTAAAAAAAAGATTTCACCATTTTCTTGAATAAAAAAAAAGTTTCTTTTAGACATAGCATTTAATCAAGGCGGATCTTAGTAACGAAATTTAAGATAGTCTACTTAATATTTTCAAAAAAAAAATGACATTTGAATTAATATTTTTTTAAAAATATGGAGAGTTTAATTTAATTTTTTTAAGTAAATTGAGATTTAACTAAAATTTTCAAAAAAAAAAAAACTTTCAAAAATTGTAAGAGCATACTAATTACAAATTGTTGTGAATAAAATAACAAAGAACAATAATAAGAACAAATAACAAGAATGAAAGAACAAAGAGATGAGAGAAAGATGGAGATTTGTATTATTCTCAAATATAGACTTGTTTATACAATGCCTTCAATGAATCATCTATTTATAGGCATAAGAAGTACACAATACATTAAACTCTAATTAATAGAGATAATATTCCTAGTAATAAATAAATCAAACTCCTTAGATAAAGTTCTAATCATGATAGACATCCACATAGATAAATATTCATAACGCTCCCCCTTGGATGTCTATGAAGATAATGTGTCTCGTTAAAACCTTACTAAGATAAAAACCCAGTGGGAAGAAATCATTAGTGAAAGAAAAAGGGTACACACATCTTTAATATACATAACATGTTGCCTCATTAAAAACCTTACTAGGAAAACCCATTGGGACAAAACCTTGGTTAAGGGGAAAAGAGTGCAACGCGTATTTACTCCCCCCATGAAAACGTCACAGAAGATCTTTGAATCTTCATAATTCAATCTTGAATATTATTTTTCTAAAGATCGTGAGGGATGAAACTTTGGAGTAATATGTTCCATGATGTATCCACTTTCAAACTGAGATATACATCTTGCATTATCTTCACACAAGGTAGCTTTTACCATATCTTGTAAAAGTAAATCCACATATCTTTTGGATATGTTGGGTCAATGATCTTAGCCAAACACATTTTTGGCTTGCCTCGTGCATAACAATTATTTCTACGACATTTGAGGATGCATCAACGAATGTTTGAAGATCTAAATGTAATGATCTTTGTATATCCGTGGATATTGCTTGACCAACTAATATATGGTGCTTCAAAACCAAGAAAAGATATAATTATCTTTATTCACATCCAACAATCTTACAACTATTGGGATACTCAATAGATATGCTCTATTCATATTGAATCTTTCTTAAGATTCTTTCAGCTTATGTCTATTTATAGACAAAAGAAATATATAATAATGCTAGATCTTCAGGTTGAGATAAACTTGATGTCAAGATTCAAGTACTTGTATTGAAAGTACTTCATGAGTTTCCAATTTGAAGCTCTTTAGGAGTTCTAAAATTATCATAATGGATCTTGATCCAAACTCCTTTATAAAATACATAAGGAAATCTGGTCATTCTTATAGTATTTTCTCAATTAGTATTCACTAAGGCGATTATACCAAATGCGCCAAAGTATTCATGAGACATGTCTAAATAAATTTCCTCGAAAATTTCCAAATGCTTATAGCATTTTAGATCCTTCAAGGATAAATATGGATCCACAAATAATTAGACGCATGTAAAATTTTCATAACTGCCAAGGTAATTGCATCCACCATGAAGTAATTAAAACTTTTAATAAATCATAGTTCAAGTCGTATTTACGACTACTTATTTGTGTCTCACTTGCATTACACCTTTAGGTGTTTGGACTGCTGGTCAAAGTACTTCTATTTTAGAAGTTTAAAACGTCTTTCAACATCGGCCAATTCAATATCTATACTTCTAGATAGATTTTATACAAGATCCTCGATTTCTTTCTTTACTTCTATATAAGTATTTTATGTGAAATTGTTTGTAAAATCGTTGTCGACAACTTTTCAATTTTCTGGTTCCTTTCTCGTAATGACATAACTCATCGAGTTCTCTTCAAGACTTCAATCTTTATTTCAGGTACCTGAAACTCTTCAAGAGTTTTATTATTAGTTATGTCTTGGGTCTCTCTAGGAGCATCCGCCTCCAATATATGACCATTTCATATTACTTTCTATTTACGAGAATTTTGATCATTGGAATTATTTCAACTATCATGCTTCAGGCATGATTTACATTCTCTCGCTCTAACATGTAATTTAAACTTAGAGCATTTCAGCTGGTATATGAGACTTAATTACTCTCATTAGGTCAGTAAATATGTCTGGCAGTTGACATGTAATGACATGAATTATTTTATGAACTTCTAGTTCATATACAAGGATCTAGATAATGATAATTCATTTTCCTCTATCCAGCTGATTATTATCTCCCCTGATGTTGAGAAAAATCATGTCATAAATGATTCTCCAATTAATGTTTAAGAATTTAAACATTAAAGGAGACTCGTACTCAATATATATTTTCAACCCTTTTTACTTGCCCATTTTGTGCGTTATGGTGGAGCAATTCAACTATATATCGCACATTCAAAAATTCAAAAAATGGGAAATATGACTTCTGACCAAAAATCAAATCATAATGGAGAGTTTATTATAACTCGTTGGCTTGATGCGTATAAGTGTTGTTATATGGAAATACCATATAAATAATAAATGTTTTGTTCTCATAGTTTAGCTATTAAATAGGAGGCATCCAATTAAAAATTTGCTAAACCGTATTTTTCATAATCAATAGGCTTTGTAACAACTGATATAGCCTAAAATATAAACCCACTAGCTTTTCAAGACGAATAGTCTAATTGTATAATCTGAATCTTTTTAGAATCAATCTCATAAACTTCTGGTTGTAAGTTGATAAAACAATGTAGATGCATCTACTAAAATCATATAAAACTTTCCACATTTGTGGATATATGGGCCCATATTTCATTCATATATGCAAGACATACAGTCTCAACTTCAGTACAAGAACTTTAAGTTCTAATTCTTTTGATAAGTGGGATCATCTATATCCTTTGAGAACAAACAACACAAGAACTTCAGTTTCTTTTAGTAAGTGGAATTTAATCAATTCCTTTAAGCAACACTAGAACTTCACGTTCTTTAATAAGTGGAATTTAATTCATTCCTTTGAGAATAAGCACCACAAGAACTACAAGTTCTTTTAATACATGTGCATGTAAATCTCAATAATTTCTGCATTATTATTGATCAGGATGGTCTAACTGATCATGCCAACTATATATATGTGTGTATATATCTCTGAATTTGTAAACTTCTTGTTTACCATAACATGTAATTCAATCTCACTCGTACATGTCTAGTACGATCATCAAAATTGTTCCTTTAAAAAAGAATATATTTAGCTCTTTCGGAGCTTTCAATTGAAATTATCTTTTGATAGCAATATATAGCTCTTCTAGAGCTTTCAACTAACTTTTTGGCTACCAGAACTTATATCTATATTGGCTTATTTCAAATGTTAATTGATAACATATGTTATCTATAATTCCCAAATGGATATTTTGCGAACTCATATTGCTCTCTTAAAATTTCAACTTATAGTGGTGACGATATTATTACCATTAGCGGTAATTATTGCAATATTCGTAATTCTGCACTTTTCATAATGTGCTTTCTCTCAAGAATTTATTGCTCTTCTAGAGCATCAATATTTTCAGTACTTTGAGATATAGTACTCACATTATTCCCTTGCATTTAAATGGGAAAATATATCTTATGCTTATGTTGAGCATAAATCGTCACCATAGATTGTATTTGACAAGTAATCATGTTAAACAAAATAAATAATATGATAATATATAAATATAAATATAAAACGTAAATAATTAATGTGTGTAAAATAAATAAACGTAAAGTAAAATAAATAAATAAAAATAAATAAATAATTCTCTTCAAAGTTATGAGAATAATTAGAAGATGATTTATTCCTTTCGAGGGTTATAAGAAAATCAACAACGTCCAAAAGAGTTGGACCAACAATGTCCAAATAAAGTTGGACCAGTATCATCTTCGTCATGTTTCGCAAACAAAATTTGCTTCTATTTTCTTTCCTTTATCATTCAATGATTCTTGATTTTTCAATGTACAACACATACGAGACCAATGGTTTATAACATCACATTGGTAATAAGAAGAGTTTTACTTCAATAGAATGATCTTTATCACACTTGTCATCCTTATAACCTTACTACCGGTGGATAGAAGTATTCTTAAAATGGCTATATTTTTTATATTTATATTCATAGCCTCGACCACGACCACAACTTCTAATGTGATTTTTATTTCTTCCATAATATAATCTCACATTCACTTCAGGGAATGGAGTAGAGTCAGTGGGCCTTTAAAACCTTTTTCACATATCCTTATCACAGAGAAAAAAGATTTAATACCCGTACGCGACATTGTTAAACTTGTCCACAAGGTCCTTTAAAAACCTCCTTTGAGACCAGTAACCTCGCAGAACGGGATGTCCAACCAATATACTTGGATTATATCGAAATTATGTCTCTAATTGAATAATGATTTACCATGTTTGCATTCACTTCAGGGAATGAAACAGTTTCAATAATCGCATGGAATAAACATCATGATTGCATTCACTTCAGGGAATGCCCCATCATTGATAATCGCATGGAATAAACATCATGCTTTGCATTCACTTCAGGGAATGCCTCCCATAAAACTTTTAGATCAAGACAAATTTTCGTAACTTGAAATTGAGAGAAGTCTATGGTCGAGTTTTTCGACGAAGAAGAAATATTGCTTTCGAGCAAATATAGACTTTATAACAATCTTTTTATAGATTGAAATTCACCATGATTTATCGCACATTAAAATCATAATTTAAAGAGAGAGAAAAAAATAAAGTTTACCGATAATATTTTTTCTCTTGAGGACGATGGAGACATAGCAAATGACCGAGACATCTTCCCATAATCTCTTTATATCGCGTCTCTTTCCAAGCTATTTAAACACATGTAAAACTCAAAACACGGTTAAAAATATCAACTATCATGAAACAAATATTAATCTTTAGTTATGAACTAAAGACATTAAAATGGAAGAGAATCGAACATGTTATAACATATTTCCTTAAAATTTTGTACGCATATGAGGTAAGCATACAAACATTTTTTAAAATTAAAAGTATTCTTTCATATTAATCAAAGAACTTTGATTTACTACACGTGATTAAATCCTCATGAAAGAAACATGTCATTAAAATCACTTTTTTCAAAATTGTAAATTTCAACGTTTTTTTACTAAATTTTAACGATTCTACCTATAAAAATATGTAACATTTACATAGACACGTGCTCTGCTATGTTGAAACCTTCCTGGAGTGCGAGACATGTCTGCTCATTAGTATGCTTTAGAAAATAAAATTATTAACCAAGGAGAAGTACGAATGATAGAATGAAGCAATAAAATAAATCAGTAACATACCAGACTTTCCAAGCTGAATTGAATATATGGTACATGTGATCGCCAATATCAAATTGAAATCTTTTTTAGAATCACCAACAAGAACCAGGGTAATTGGGCAAGATTCCATGGTTCGCTCAAGCCTTCAAAACATGTTACCATACTTTTTCAAAAATAAAGACCAAGTTAAAATATCAAGATAAAAGCAATCAATAATAAAAATGTAGAAAAAAAAACTTATCTTCGGTTCAACGTAGAATCAAATTTGTTTCGGTAAGTACTTGGGGATTCAAACAAAGAGCACCAAAATCTTTCGAGAAAACTTGTGTTGATAACGTGTTGTGAATAAATAACAAAGAATAATAATAAGAACAAAGAACAAGAATGGAATAACAAAAAGATAAGAGAAAGAGAGAGATTTGTATTATTCTCAAATCTAGACTTGTGTATACAATGCCTTCAATGAATCATCTATTTATAGGCATAAGAAGTACATAATGCATTAAACTCTAATTAATAGAGATAATATTCCTAATAATAAATAAATCAAACTCCTTAAATAAAGTTCTAATCATGATAGACATCTACATAGATAAATATTCACAACACAAATATATATATATATATATATATATATAATTTGAAACGTAATATGAATATTTCAACTTTTTGAAAGGATAAAATTAGAATATTTAAAATTTTAAAAATGAAATATTAAATTTTCAAAATTTTAAGGGTCAAGACTCTCACTAGCCTTCATTACCGTCCACCCCTGTATTCAATATACTTACATGGCAAATTTGAGAGGGGTTGGAGAGGCGGTCATCCCTTCTGAAGATTCGTGTATGATTTAAATTTTTTTATGTTAGACTAATATTCTAGAATTTAAAATTTGAGAGGGGTTGGAAAGGAGTTGGAGAGGCGGTCGTCCCTTCTGAAAATTTGTATATGATTTAAATTTTTTTATGTTAGACTAATATTCTAGAATTTAAAATTTGAAATCTGGGAGGAATTAATATTTTTTTATTGAAAATTTATTTTTGTCCCCTCGAAATTTTATAAATTCGCCCCAGTATAAAATTATAGATTCGTCCCTGGATCTATGATTATTTGATGAATACGTAGACTAAACAATTTCATTCTTCTATCGTATTCGTAGCCTCCTAGGGTTTTTATCACCTATTTGAACTTATACTAAATTTGATAATTCATATATTTTTGTTGGGTTGAGGACTTGCGGTCATGTTTTAAGTATTTATTGTTTTATAATTTTAATATATAAAATGATTCATATAATATAAATTTTAAAATATTCATATACCCTATTCAAAAAAAATTATACACCCATATAGTTTTTTTTCCGTGCAATGTTCATCTTACTTTAATTTCTCTGTACCTTTCACATGACATGTCAATATTGAATAAAAGTTAATATTTTATTTCGATATCTAACACTAAATATTTTGATAATTTATATATTTTTGTTGGGTTGCGGCATGTTTTATGTATTTATTGTTTTATAATTTTAATATATAAAAAAATTCATATAGTATGAATTTTAAAATATTTATGTACCCATACATTTTTTTTCATGAAATGTTCATCTTACTTTAATTTCTCTATATCTTTCGCAAGCCCGGCCTATATTGAACAAAAATTGTTGTATTTTTTTTTGTATTTTTTATGTTCAATACTAAAAAAATTAAATTCAAGCTCTAAACCTTAAAATATATATTCTACCCACAATTTCTTAAACCATAATCATAAACCATAAACTCTAAATATTAAATATATATTTTTAGTGTGAGAGCATAAATAGAGGCGTCAAAAAGAACTTAATATTTTTATTCGTCTATATTACAAATATCAAAATGAAACATTGGGGAATATATATGGTTATATTTTAAGGATTAATATCCTATACACTGGCGGTGGAAAGTTTTTATTTCCACAAGCGCCTCAATTATAGGGTTTAGGGTTAGTGTTTAGGGTTTAGAGTTTAGGGGTTTTAGTGTAAAGGTTTAGAATTTAGGCTTCATGTTTAGAATTTAGGAATTAGGGTTAGAATTTAGGGTTTAGGGTTAGGGTTTAGTTTTAGGGTAATATGGGTGGGGATTTAGGTTTTAACCTATAAACCCTAAATTTTAACCCTAAACCCAAAATTCTATCAACAATCCCTAAATTCAAAACTACAACACTTATACCCCTAAATTTTAAACCCTAAACGAAGTCTCTAACCCCTAAAACTAAGGCGCTTGTGTAAAAAAGTTTCCACAAGCGCTTGTGTATAGAACAATTACCCATATTTTAATACACAAACATGTATAAAATAAGGAAAATACTTTGATGCACAAGCTGTGTAAACTAAAGTTTACACAAGCCCTTTAATTTTAGGGTTTATGGTTTTATGTTAGGGTTTAGGGGTTTAGTATGTAGGGTATATAATTTAAGGTTTATGGTTAGAATTTAGAGTTTAGGGCTTAGGGTTTAGGGTTTAGGTTGCTAGGGTTTTTGATTTAGATTTTAAGTTTTATAAAAGGATTGTGTAAAAAAAATTTACACAGCTTGTGCATCAAAATAAAACCCATAAAATAATATTACACAAACCTTCTTTAAAATCTAAATTTTAAACCTAAAATCATAAACTTAAACCCTCTAAATTCTAAATCCTACAACTTAAACCCCTAAACTAACACCCTAAACCCTAAATTTAACAAGCTTGTATATCAAAAAAATTTCCACGTATATATATGGCTATGATCCACTTAAACTATATAAAACTCAATTAGCTTTACACTAATGTATGATCATTGAATAAGTGATATATATATATATATATATATATATATATATATATATGATCCGTTTACACAATGTAAAATTCTTTATGTTTTACACGTTTTTTGGACCGTTTACCCAATTTAGAAAACATGTAAAACTTAAAGAGTTTTACATTGTAATAAGTTTATCCTAACTTTTATATATATGGATGAGTTTCACACCATGCTCTAAGGTTCTGGACTATTTGTTGCTGCTCTAAGGTTCTGGACTATTTGTTGCTTCTAGGCATATTAATTCTTGTAGTACCACTAATGCAAAGCATTTGATTTCCTTCTTAAAATATCATCTTTTTCTTTTCTCTCTTTCTCTCTCTTTCTGTCCACCGCTTTACATAAAGCAAAGAAACAATATCCCAAGGCATCAATCTCTCTTACCTTGCATCGGATTTGCTTCAATTTCTCTCTCTCCAAACCCTATCAGCTCACACCTTTGCTCTACATTTCCTTAATCTGTTAGAACTTGAGGTGCATGATGGTCCAATGTGGTCGGCAACTGGTTCTACTTCTCTGGATTTTCTTAATCTTCAGCTTCCTTGTTTGCTTTTGCCGCGGTTCAAGAAACACCAAGGCCTTCAGAATCCACCCAAAATCTCAATACACCGGCCATTTCCTAGGGTTCTTGCCTAGACATTTCCCTGTTCCAGCTTCTGTTCCTTCAAGGAAACATAATGAGCTTGGCTTACAAACTTGGATGTCACCATGAAGATCAACTTTGAAACTATTCCTCATAACTGCAAAATTAGGTGATTATGACTTTTTTATCTTTTCTGGGGTTTCGTTTTCAATTTTCTTATGGGAAATGAATACAGGTTGATGGCTGGTGTATGTACAAGGAGTTGGTGACATTGTTCGTCCAAAGTTGTTTTGGAGTGACTATCTGAAATCTGATGTAGAAATATACAAAACTAATTGCATTCAACTTTAGTCTTTTCATTCTCATTCTGTAAATTATGCGACTCTCTATTTCATACTTTACAGTTAATTCTAATGATGATTATCACGTCATTTGACATTCTGATTATATTTATAATTTTGATCGTAAGACAAATTAGTTTTTTTAGTCCTCTGATAACGCACACAGACCTTACAAATAATCGTTCAAATTCGAATTTACTGATTATAACAACATTTTTTTTATTGAGATCACTCATAGGTTCGATCATTAAACATATTTGAATTCATTTTTTTATCTTTTTTCTTTCTAAAATAACTTAAATACGAAGCAATTTATCTTATTATAAAAGCTTATTCTTTTTTGGGTAAACTACATTGGTGGTCACTCAATTATGAATAAGGTTACATTTAGGTCACCCAGTTATTAAAAGTTATATTTGGGTCACTCAATTATGGTTAAGATTACATTTGAGTCACCCAATTATTAAAGGTTACATTTGGGTCACTCGGTTATGGGTAAGGTTACGTTTGGTCACCCTTCATATTTAAAAAAGTACATCAATTTAGTCATTTTTTCTTCTAAATCACTTGTATACTCTCGTTAAAATTAGAGTACTTCATTTGAAATCATTAATTAATCTAATACACAAATTGATATACTTCTTTTAAATATGAATGGTGACCCAAATGTAACTTTACCTATAATTGAGTGATCCAAATGTAACCTTTAATAATTTGGTGACCCAAATGTAACTTTATCTATAATTGAGTGACCCAAATGTAACTTTTAATAATTGAGTGACCCCAATGTAACCTTACACATAACTAAGTGACCTCTGTTGTAGTTTACTCTTCTTTTTTATCAGCAAAGTCTTAAGGGTGCAAGAAGTCCATGAACTTTTAGGAGGGAAAATCAATTAAGTCTTTAAAATTTTTTGCACCCAATTAAACACTTGAGCCAATAAAATTAAATTAATTAAGCCTTTAACTAATTTTGACCGTTAAATGTTGACAAATTTCTTTATTAGATATTACTGTCACATGATAAACTATTGTTCTATCAGGCCACATTTACAAATTTTTCTAAAAATATTTTTATAACTTTTTTTAGAATTTTTAGGAATTTTAAAGAAAATTTTAAATAAAATAAAAATGTTATGAAAATGTCAAGAGATATTATTGTGATACAATGCATTGTATCAACTGATCAAAAGATTAATTGATTTAATTTATTAGTTTAAGAACTTAATTGAATACAATACAAACTTTAAAAACTCAATTATTTTTTTTTCTTTAAAAATTTAATGGCTTCTTAACTCTTAAATCTTTTTAAAACTTTTGACTTTATTTTTTTTAACATTTTACCCCGATTCCACAACCAATTTTTTTAGCTTCCGACTACCCTCTTTGGTTTTATTAGTGTTCCTAAGCTTACAAGATAGTCTGAACATTTTGTAGTTCCCTTTTCCTGTAATTATGTTCAAGAAATAAAACATCAGAAATAATTAGATGGAAAATAAAAACATTATATGCTATTTATGAATTTCGAAAAAATATGTTTAAAATATTGTTTTTTATGATAAAAATGTTTTATGTTTTCACTTACGATATTAAAATATTTATATATATAGTGATAGAAAATTGTATTTTAATTAAATTCAAATAAACGTCATTAATTAAATGGAAATTCCAAACTAATTGGGATATTCGAGTTTGCAGTTTATAAATGTATGTACGTACCTACGCATAAGTATTTCTATGATGAGAATAATTTACCAATGAATTTCCACGTGGTATAATGATGGAAGACGTGGAGTAACTTAATAATACAAGGTGAAGCAACAAATCGGTCTAATCATATATATATATATATATATATATATATATATATATATATATATATATATTTATTTATTTAATATGTCATTACATAACGGATTAATATCCTATACACTAGCGGTGGAAACTGAAAGTTTCCACAAACGCCTTAGTTTTAGGGTATAGAGAGTTAGTTTATGGTACAAGGTTTAGAGGTTTAGGTGTAGAGGGTTTAAATTTAGGGATAATTGTTTTAATTTAAGGTTTAGGGTTATAATTTAGGCTTTAGTTTTTAGGGTAATATGGTGAGGATTTATGTTTTAACCTATAAACCCTAAATTATAACCCTAAACCTTAAATTGAAACAATTATCCCTAAATTCTAACCACATACACTTAAACCCCTAAACTCTATACCCTAAACTAACTCCATATACCTTAAAACTAAGGCGCTTGTGGAAATTTTCAGTTTCCACCACATGTGTATAAAATATTTATCCTTACATAACTTTTTCTATTTAAACTATAAAATTTTAAAACTAAATCGATAACACCTAAATTTCTAAATTCTAACCATAAATTTTAAATTATAAACTTTATAATCTAAATTCTTAAATCATACATAGATTAAACTTTTAAACCCTAAAATCGACAATTTATGTAAACTTTAGTTTATATAAACTTGCGCGTCATACTATTTTTCAATATAAAACATATATTTTCATATATTTTACATCATATTATCAAAACAAATGCAAATTACTCGGGTAAGTCTAGGGTGTGACGCTTTAATTTAAGGCTAAAAAAGGCGCAACCTAAAATATTACTACACAATTGAAATGTTATATTTTTTTAATAATATTTTAGGTTCCGTGTTTACACGACAAGTTTTAAAATTTGTCATAAAACTGCAAATTAAGTTTCGAAACTTGTCAAAAACCAGTAACTTAAAATGTTATAAAAAATATAATATTTATGTTATATGTTAACATTTTAAGTTGCATATTTTCTAACATTTACATTTATCATTTTTAGCCTTAAATTAAACCGTCGTGCCCTAAACTCACTCAAATTAGTCGTTCAAGAGGAATCCAAAGGTTTTCTCAAGTTTTGGTTTTATTTTTCAAATATGACGCATCTAGCAGATTTGTTTACAATTAATTATTCGCTCAATATATTTATGAATTGCATAAATACTAAGTTAAAATAATTATTAAATTTACTAATTTTTTTCTGGATAACTTGTTTAAATATTGTTAAGATAATTATAAGGTAATATGTATTAATACTTTTTCTTAACAATTTAATAAAATATACATTTTGTAGACAATTTTTTTTTAAATCCAAGTCTCATAGAATAAACAATATCATCTTTCTCATTAATGAGACTACACATTGAGTTCTTATTTCCATTAAATTAAATGAGACTATTTGTTAAAATATTCATTATTTTAAAAATCAAAATGTGATATGGAAAAGACATTAAAGACAAGATATCATATTACCTCTCTATTTAACAAAAAATAAAAAATATTTATTTAATATTTAAATTGTTCTTTTAACAATTTATTTTAATTAATCAAATTGATTGTATATGTGATAAAATATTTCACTAATTGGACTTTTCTTCGAGTTCTCTATATTTGGTTTAAATTATTTAATGCCCAGAAAATACTTTTGGATTAGAAAAATGAAATTGATTATGTTAAAGAAAATCTGGGTAATCATGAACCAAAGATGTTTACTTTTTGTCACGTTTTGTCGTTAAAAGAGGATGAATAATGAACATTTTTATTCTAAGATAATAAAAAGAACTCTGCTTTCATTACCTGATGAATTGGCTCCCAAATTTATCCATGGTAATGGCCAATCCACTATGGGGAAATGATTCATTTCCCAAATAAAGGTCAGACCTCCATGAAAACGACACAATTACTTAAATTATGCAAAGAAATTAATAATGGCACATCAAAGTTGTAATGCAAAGAGGTGCTAAGTTAATTAAGTACAATTAAAATTAGAATTTTAATTTTGTGAATGAAAAAAATTAGGCTGATAAGAACGTTCATATAATGCGCATATATATTTGATGTATCTTAGTTTGTGGTGAGTTGTGGTAACAAAATTGTGATGAGTTGAGGTAATAAGATTGTGATGAAGGTGTGTGCCTAGTTTGTGAGTATTTGTTGATATTAGTGGTAATGATTGTGATGAATTGTCTAGAAAAACAATACTATTATTATATGGCAATATCTATTATGATATACTCCGTGAGTGAGTAAATACAATTGTGTGGATATAGTACCGTTATATTGATATATGTTTGACTATTATTTGTAGAAAAGATCAAGTAATGTGTTTTGAATTGCGTTACTCTCTATGCTTGTGTAGTTAGTTTTTTTTAATAGTCTAAAGATTATTACAATGTAGTATCTGTTCATAGATATTTTTAATCCTTTGACAAAACACACACTTTGTAGACATTATGTTTTTTAATCTTTACTTTTTTTTTGCCATGTAAATAGGGAGTGAGTTGTTACATAGAAATTAATTAGGAAAGAAAAATGACATGAAAATAAAAATTAGTTGTCTAATTTTTAGAGGATGGGACCATGAAACGTGATGAGATGGGACCATATAATAATTTATCCCGTTTTAAATTTGCATATATAGTCTTATAATTAGAAAAGAAAAAAAAAACTAAACGAATTTTCATCTACATTAAAAAGGAAGATGTGTAATTTACATTTAAGTTCTATTTCTTTCTCGTTTTAAATATATGATAAAAAAGAAAGAATGGATTGTCTAAAGATTAAATTTATACTCCATCAGTCCCACCAAATACGTCTGTTATAAGTATAGGTTAGTAATTGTGATTGGAAGTCAGTTAGGTTGTTACTGTGTTAGCTGGAACGGTTAAGGGGTTATTAGACTACTGTTCTGAGGCTAATGCAATCAGCTCTTGTATAAATACCTCTCGGTCTCAGCTTTTGAGATATTACGAGACTAATCAATAAAACTATGAGGGCCTCGTCTCTCTTTACTAGTCAAGCTTCTTCTTAAACAACTACTTCTATCTTCTTCTACCTTGATATTGATCCTTGTATTATTTTCCAATATGGTATCATAGCTACTTTTCTAGTTGTTGGAGATCGTTTCGATGAAGCTTCAGTGATTGGAAAGCTGAAGTGTCGGTTTTCATTCGTGATTTTGAGTTTTTCGTTTGTAATTCTGGTTTTTCGTGGAAAATTGCTTTTGTTTTCTTGGATTGAAGAATGCTATAATTTTAGATTGATTGAGTGACTCAATGACCAGACCCAACACGAGTTTGATTCTCAATCATGAGCATTTCCATTTTCAAATCTTGTTGCTAAGGCAGAATAGTGGCGAGCACGGCTTGATTTGGTAAGAATTATGTACTCCCTTTCTTCAATCTATACATCAATTTTTTCTGATCTACAAGTTCAAGATTGCTCGTTGAACCGTAAGAACGTCTGACTCAGGTTGATTAATTGTTGAAAGAGCAGGTTAGTGGTTCATAGGGTATCTTCTAGATCAAAGATTGTGTCTCTCTGTTCATTGTTACTCTGAGACATTATAGCATTTCTTCAATTGTGTTTTCATTCTCTTTTTATGTTCTATTGTGTTCTTTTACAATTGTGGTTGTATTTGTGAAGATTTGTGTGTGCTGTTGAGGATTTGAGTTCTTGCTCATCATCTGTTCGTTGTATTATCTCAAAGACTTTGCACTAAGATGGCTGTTGACTCGCACTATTATTGGAAAGTTGAAGTGTCGGTTTTCATTCGTGATTTTGAGTTTTTCGTTTGTAATTCTGGTTTTTCGTGGAAAATTGTTTTTGTTTTCTTGGATTAAAGAATGCTATAATTTTGAATTGATTGAGTGACTCAATGACCAGACCCAACACGAGTTTGATTCTCAATCACGAGCATTTCCATTTTCAAATCTTGTTGCTAATGGCAGAATAGTGGCGAACACGACTTGGTTTGGTAAGAATTGTGTACTCCCTTTCTTCAATCTATACATCAATTTTTTCTGATCTACAAGTTCAAGATTGCTCGTTGAATTGTAAGAACGTCTGACTCATGTTGATTAATTGTTGAAAGAGTAGGTTAGTGGTTCGTAGGGTATCTTCTAGATCAGAGATTGTGTCTCTATGTTTATTGTTACTCTAAGACATTATAGCATTTCTTCAATTGTGTTTTCATTCTCTTTTTATGTGCTATTGTGTTCTTTTACAATTGTGGTTGTGTTTGTGAAGATTTGTGTGTGCTGTTGAGGATTTGAGTTCTTGCTCATCATCTGTTTGTTGTATTATCTCAAAGACTTTGCACTAAGATGGTTGTTGACTCACCTACTTCTAATCCAAACACCTTTAATCCTACTTAGTCTAGTACAACTTCGGTTCCTATTCTCATGACTTCCTACAGTGTGTACTCTATGCAACAGCTTCCTAAGCTTGACACAGTGAAACTGGTTGAAAGCAGCTATATTCTTTGGAAGCATTAGATGATGTTAGTGCTATGGTTTGACTGCATACATCTCTGATCACAAGGGTCCAGATAAGCTCGTAACAGATGAAGCTGGACAGCTTGTAGAAAATCAAGCCTTTTTGGAGTATCAAAAACAGGATAAACTGCTTGCGTCATGGATTTTATCTACAATTAGTGCTGATGTTCTTCCTCTCCTCACAGGTCTCACCATAGCTCGTACCGCATGGAATGCTCTTGCAAGGATGTTTGCTGCCAAGTCCACTGCTAAGGTGTCTGTGTTACGTCACAATCTGCATTCTCAGAAGAAACATGGTTTGTAAGTTAACGAGTACCTTGCCAATATTAAGTTGCTTTGTGACACTCTTAATGCTTCGAGAAATCCTGTCACGAAGAAAGAGCAAGTTAGTGTTATCCTCGCTGGCCTTACTATTGAATTTGAGTCTGTCATCGCTATTGCATCGCGTGAGTCTCAAACACTTGAAAGTCTAACGAAGATGCTTATCGATTGTGAAACTAGACAAAGAGAGTTTTTAATTGAGAATTTCTCTATTCAAGCAAACAAAGCACATAGAAAAAGGATACAAATGTGATTGCAGGAATGATACATATGTGATTGCAGGTAACTTCTCATCACAGTCTATGACTTTACTTTCTTTGATTGATTCTGAATCTACACATTCGTACATTTTGCGTGAGCATGCGAAGTTGTTGGATGTACCAAGCGAGATATTAGATGTTTGTATGAATGTCACTAGTTCCTTTGGTGAGATAATTGTAGTTAGAAAGGTATATAGAAGATGTCCTTTGATGGTTTAGGGTCATGTGTTTCCTGTAGATATGATGGAATTGCCGTTTTATGGTTTTGATGTGATTTTGGGTATGAATTGGCTTGTATAACATAAGGCTAATGTAGATATTGAGACAAAGAGAGTATCCTTGAGACTTTCAGATGATTATGAGGTAGTAGTAGTAGGCGAGAACATTAAGTTCTTGTCCAATGTTGTTTCAGCTCTAGAGGCTCAGAGGTTGATGGATGTTGGTTATCAGGCATTTTTAGCTTATATTATGAATCCGAACATGAATGAGGCACGAGCACAAGACATCAGAACCGTTTGCGATTTTCGAGAGGTATTTCTGGAAGAGTTACCTGGTTTGCCGCCTGATAGAGAGGTTGAGTTTGCTATAGAGACTTATATTGATTCTGCTCTCGTATCCATAGCTCCATATTGTATGGCCCCTAAAGAGTTGAAAGAGTTGAAAACACATCTATAGGAAATGTTAGATCGAGGATTTATTCGTCCTAGTGTCCCACCTTAGGGTGCACCAATGTTGTTTGTGAAAAAGAAAGACAGTAGCTTGAGAATGTGTATAGATTACCGACAGTTGAATAAGTTGACAATGAAGAATAAGTATCTCTTGACGCGAATTGACGATCTATTTGATAAGTTGAGAAGTGCTTTCGTGTTTTCCAAAATAGATTTAAGATCCGATTACTATCAATTGAAGGTAAAAGATAAAGATGTACCAAAGACAGCTTTTCGCACTCGCTATGGACATTATGAGTTCTTGGTAATGCCCTTTGCTTTGACTAATGCACCGAATACATTTATGGATATGACGAACATGGTATTTCATGAGTATTTACATCAGTTTGTGGTAGTGTTCATTGATGATATTTTGATCTATTCCCATACCGAGGAAGAACATGATAAGCATTTGCAATTGGTGTTACAAACTTTGCTAGACAATCAGTCGTATGCTAAGTTGAGCAAGTGTGAGTTTTGGATTAAGGAAGTAATGTTCTTTGTCATATAGTATTAGTCGAAGGAATCAGAATGGACCCTTAAAAGGTTGAAGCAATTGTGAGATGGAAACAACCGAAGTCAGTGACAGAAATTCGTAGTTTCTTGGGCTTGCCAGCTTATTATCGACGTTTTGTAGAAGGGTTTTCTAAAGTTGATGCTTCTTTGAAAAAATTGCTACAAAAGGATGTTCATTTTGAGTGGACATAAGCAAGACAACAAGCCTTTGATAAGTTGAAGGAAGCCTTGACGAAAGCTCTCGTTTGGGTTCAGCCTATGACAGGGAAAGAGTATGTAATCTATAGTGATGCGTCATATGTTGGTTTAGGTTGTGTGCTAATGCAAGAAGGAAGAGTGGTAGCTTATGCATCGAGACAGTTGAAGACTCACTAACGTAATTATCCTACACATGACATAGAGTTGGCAGCGATGGTGTTTGCTTTGAAAGTTTGGAGACATTATCTCTATGGTGAGAAATGTACAGTCTATATGGATCATAAGAGTTTAAAATATTTGATGTCGCAAAAGGAGTTGAACCTTAGGCAGCGCAGATGGGTAGAATTGCTTAAGAATTATGATCTTTCTATTGAGTACCATCTGGGTAAAGCCAATGTAGTGCCCGATGCTCTGAGTAGGAAAGTGGCAATTGAGTTACGAGAAATATTTTCTAGGCAAAGTTTGTCAGATGATGGTGGTCTAGTAGCGGAATTGCAAGTTAAACCTTTGTTGATTCAGTTAACCCGAGAGAAACAATTGCAACATAGAACATTGACACCTCATGTGCAAGATATTGCAGAAGGTAGACCGTCAGACTTCAATTTTGGTGATAATAGAGTTTTATGTTTCAAAAGTAGGATAGTTGTACCAGATGATTTTGAGTTAAGGCGCACATTTTTTATCGAAGCACATAGTAGTCTGTTTTCTATGCATCCAAGAGTACAAAGATGTATCGAGGTTTGAAGGATGAGTACTACTGGGTTGGTTTGAAGAAATATGTTTCCGAATTTGTGAGTAAGTGCATGGTTTGCCAGCGTGTTAAGTCAAACATTAGTTTCCTTCTGGGTTGTTGCAACCGTTGAGAATTCCCGAGTGGAAGTGGGAGAGAATTACTATGGATTTTGTATCAAGTTTGCCTTTGACACCTTCTAAGAAGAATTCTGTTTTGGTAATTGTTGATCGTTTTACGAAAAGTGCACATTTCTTGGCTGTTAATACTACTTATACCTTAGATAAGTTGGCTGATTTGTACATCAGTGAGATTGTGAGATTGCACGTCGTACCTAAGTCGATTGTGTCAGATAGAAATCCGAGGTTCACTGCTAGATTTTGGGAGAGTTTGCATAGTGCCTTGGGTACTCGGTTGAGTTTCAACACTTCTTATCATCCTCAGCCCGATGGTCAGTCAGAAAGGGTCATACAAGTTTTAGAAGACATGTTGAGTTGTTGCATTATTGATTATTAGGGTTCTTGGGAGAAGCATCTACTGTTAGTAGAGTTTGCCTATAACAATAGCTACCAAGCAAGTATTCAGATGGCACCTTATGAAGCTTTGTATGGCAGAAAATTTAGAACACCTATTTGTTGTGCCGAAGCGGGATAAAAGTTGTTATCGTTGCCTGACATGCTTAAGGGTACTACCGAGAAAGTGAAGTTGATATGTGACCGTTTGAAAACAGCTTCATATCGACAAAAGTCGTATGCATATTTGAAACGAAGAGAAATAGAGTATGTCGTGGGTGAGAAAGTGTTTCTGAAAGTTTCTTGGGTTTGGTTATAGACTGTAATGTAATGATCAAGTGGGCTTTGACTCTTTGGATGGTCCAAGTTATCAACCTAATAGTCATGTTGAAAGACCAGGGGTTATTGATAATTTCCCAAATGCTGGTTCTAATGCTTGGAGTGGCTAGAGTGGTCCGGATAACCTAATTGGTTTCGATGCTTCCACTTCTAGAGGGGTTTCAACTGACTCACAGTTAGGTCTAGCCGCACAGTCAGATCAAGGTTTTCGTGTGACCGTTGTAGATTCTGACCGATGTGGTTTTATGTCTATGGCTCAGAATACACATCAAGACGATATTGTCACTCCGCCTACTATCACTAATTGGCATCCCATGCTGACCAGAGAGAAGAATGGTATTCGAAAGACAAAGGTTATCAATATTGATACCTCTTCGGTGATCACTTCAAATATTGAGGAACCCCAGACGATTCAGGAAGCCATGCTGAATGAAAACTGGAAGAAAGCTGCTTGCTCATGATGAATATGACGCTCTTGTCAGAAATAATACTTGGACAATAGTCGAACTACCTTCCAACAAGAAAGTTATAAGCTACAAATGGATTTTCAAAGTGAAAAAGAATGTTGATGGCTCGATCTCGAGGTACAAGGCTCGATTGGTGGCGAAAGGATATCTACACCAAGCGAGGTATGATTTTCATGAAACTTTTAGTCCAGCTTTTAAACCTACAACTGTAAGGACTATACTTTCTATAACTGTTACTAAAGGGTGGTGTTTACGACAAGTGGATAATAATAACGCCTTCTTGAACGACGACTTGACTGAAGAGGTATACATGACTCAGCCACCAAGGTATGAACAAGGTGACAAATGTCGTCTTGTCTGTAAACTTCATAAAGCCATTTACAGTCTGAAACAAGCACCGCGAGATTGGTTTGAAAAGCTTTGAGCGTACTTGCTTTCTGTGGGTTTTAGCCTCTCAAAATCCGATTCATCTCTGTTTATTAGAAAAACTGGGAATATTATGTTATATCTCCTCATCTATGTTGAGGATATTATACTTACATGGAGTGATAGCAGTGAAGTACAACATGTTATCGATGGATTAAATAAGGCTTTCACGTTAATAGATTTAGGAACCCTACATTATTTTTTGGGCATCAAAGTTCATTATGCAAAGTGTAACGCCCCGACTTTAGGGTTTGGAACTTAACCGAATTTGATTGAAGGTTCGTTCGAGTTAGATTTACCGATTTAGACTAGTTTCAAGATATAATTCAAATAAAAGGTTTTTGAAGGATTTTAATTATGGAAAAGTAGTTTTAAATCATTATATATATATATGTATAGTGACTAAAATGCAAAGTTTCAAAACTATTTTGGTGACTAGTTTGTAAAAGAATCCAAACGTTGAATCTTTAAGGAGCTATTTAGCCAAGTCTAATTTCAGATTTTCCCTAAATATTTTAGTCTCTAAAATGATTAAAAATGAATTTTAAATTCAATAAAAGACATTTCAAAAAGGTTATCCTCTTTGTGCTATTTAACATTATATTTTTCTCTCCACATTACTCTCAAGAACTTTCATCCAAACAACCATTTTCTCTCAAGATTTGAAAGGTAAATCTTTCTTTACATTGAGTTTTCATCATCAATCTCGTTTTTAATGATTCCTCTCTAAAACCCAATCAATTTCTTTTAGTTTTCTCAAGGCTTTTCATTGCAAAAAGCGGGAAAATCCATCATTAGAGATGAGCTACGTTTTTCTACTCTAATGTAAGTTCTTTATTGAAATTCCAACATTATTGATTCTCTTATAATGTTTATTTAAGGATTGTATATTGGGTTTGGTGGAAAAATGCTTAACCAAGCTAGTTAAAGGTGGTTTTGTGAGATTTTCATGTGGGTTTTGTTTTGCGGGATTTTTGGATGCTAATAAATGTGTTTTTGATGTTAGATAATGTTAAAATGATGGTTTGAAAATATAAACCCCGAAACTAGTTGAGTTGGTAGTGTTTTAGGTTGAAGTTCTTGAGTTTTTGGCTTGGTTTTATGGAGAATTAGTGGTTGATCATTTCTTGCCTTTGGGTTGATGTTTTTAGTTGTTAATATATGTGATTTTGATGATAATCTTGCTGGGCTTTAATTGGAGTTTGTTGGGAGTTAGTTGTTAGATGTTTTCGGTTGATTTCGGCTATGAATTGATAGGCAAATGTTGTTAGATGTTGGATTTCCGAGTTGGTGCAGGTTTGTGGGTTGAAATAAGCTCTAATGATCTGTTTTGAATTGTTTAGAATTAGGGGATTTTAGTTTGGAAGCTTCGGACGCGATATCGAACAATCCGGAAGCTTAATTTGGGTAATCGGTTAGCATTTGCATAGTGCTGGTGAGTGGAACTATTTTTAAAAGCCTTAACGTGGTTAAGGGCTAGTTTTTTTTGGGGTTTAGATTGAGCTTGAAAGGTCAATCTAAACTCAAGAGTAAGCTTGGTTGTTTTCGCCTTTGATTTCGGCTTATTTTCCCTTGTTTTTGGAAAGTATGTTTATGTAATGTGCTTATCTTGTATACCACTATTTTCATGCGTTTTGAGATATGTACTTGTTGTATATATGATCCCACTTGTTAAATGATAGATGTTCATAAGATATATGTTTTTGAGTTCATGCTATGCATGGAAATGTGATATGAAATGGAATGTGAAATAATGTGTTGTGGCCATGAGAAAACAGTGGGTAAGTGTTGGCCTTGATGAGTATATTGGCACTTGTAGAGTTTCTTTTTACCGGATATAATTTGTCGACCAATAGTATGAGAGTGCACTATAATTGTAAAATTTGCGCGTGGTCTTGATTACGGTTATGGGCTTTCCACCAAACGTTATCTGCATATCCGAGTAAAAGTGCTAATATGTCAATATACTCAAGTGAGTCAAATTTCTTTTTATGCCTTATCGCGTTGATGTTGTTGTTGAGCTTGAGATACATGTTTCCATATAGATGTGGATATTATGCTTTGATTTGTGGTCAAGCATATGTTGTTTAAGCATGTTGTGTTGGAAATCTATCTTGTGAAATGATTTGGAGAATGGTTTGGTTGTCAAATATAACAAAATGGTTTTAAAACTGCATTGTTGTTGTTGATGTTTTGAACACCGCTCACTAAGCATTCTTGCTTATGCTCTCTTTTTCAACAATGCAGATCCGTAAACAATTCATGGTAGCAAGGAAGTTTCCAAGAGTTTACTCTTTTGCTCAAGTATGGTTTTGACATCCAATAATAGTATGTTAGCAATGGGATATGACCTTTATGCTTTGGGAGGTTTTGTTTTGAGACTCCCTATTTTGAGACATGTTTATGATCCCTTTTTAGACTTGTAAAGTACCTTTGCATGTTGAAGTATGGTTTGGTTTGAAGTTTGACTGTTTTGTCAATTGGTTATGTTTAAGTGGCTTTCATCTAGAATCTTGCCATGTTTATTCTTGCTATGTTGATGATGTTGCTATGCTTGTTGAGGATTTGTGGTATGTATGAGTTGTATGCATGTTTGTGTCTTGTTAGAGGGTCCTATATGGGTTAAGATTGCAATAAATAAGCAAAAAGTGTCATTGCAGGTCGAGCGTATCGATACGGTCGAGCCTATATCGATACGGGGTACCTAAAATGGCCTTATGGTATCAAAACGCCATGGTCCCTTCCGGTACACTTTGCTACTGGAAACCTCGTTACCGAAATGCCCCCGAGATTGTTTCGATACGGGCTAGTGTTCCGAGCCCTTTGAACCTGTTTCAATACACTCGTATCTGTATAGGGCAACTTGTATCGATACGACTGACAGTTTTGTTAGTTATTGGAATCTTTGAAGTCCTGTTTTCTTACTTTTTAGTCCCTATTTGTTATGTGATCGTTTATTTGAGTTCAGATGGTTGTTTTAAGCTGCATTTCGACATGCATGCATGAAACTTGACTAATTGATCATTGGTAACCTTAATTTCATGATGGGTCCCTGTTGTATGCTAGATTTGCATTTTGGTCCTTCGTTGTTCTATCGTTTTGTTAATGTTTGCTTTCTGTTGCGAGTCCTTTCATATAAGGTTTAAATGTGGATCTAGAGAAGATAATGTTTAAAAAATAGGATTGCTAATTGGAGTGAAACATTAGTGGGTTTTTTTTAGTTTTCCCTGTATAACCCGTTTGGTTCGGTCTGGCAGCTAGATTGGACTAAGGGGGTTACATTTATTGGTATTAGAGCCAGATTATTGAGCAATCGATAAGGTAAGTGAGGTAAGTTTGATGTGTTTGATTTTTGCTTGTGATGCACGGTGTTTTTGAGCATGACCGTTGGTTTTGTCGTTGGTTGTTTTGTAGATAAAGACACCCATTGCTATATACTATTGTGAAAAAGTGGTTTTGGACTTAAAATACTTGAGCGTCTTGGACCCTTGCTATTGCTGACCCAAATCATTTTTGTGTTTATTTTTTTGTTGTTGTTAGATTTGCTTTCTTGGTAAAATGAGGCCTCATCATGGTCCTACGGTTGGTAATCCGAGTAATGAGAATGTTGGGCACGCAAATGAAGAGAATTTGCCTCCTCCTCCCTCTCCTTCTGAGGGTGGTGTTAGGGCTGGTGTCGGAGGTGTTGGACCTCAAGTTGGTTAGGGGCAGGTAGGGATAAATATGACTCCTCTGATTCAGGCTATAACCGGGGCTTTTCAGACAGCCTTAGCTTATGTACGTGTTGCAGCACCGCCTCAGGGTGCAGAGACTGGATTGCCTTTAGAGTGACTTTGTAGTTTGGGTGGAGTTGAGTTTCGTGGTTTGTCGCCCGAGGGATCTGAGGCTTGGCTTGAGAGTATTGTTCTTATCTTGGGTCAGATGGAGTGCACCGATGCACGGAAGTTGAGTTGTGTTGTGTCACTACTTTAGAGTGATGCTTATGCTTGGTGGACTACTGTTACATCTGGTATGCCTAAAGCCGGTGTTACTTGTGAATTCTTCAGAACTGCCTTCCGTAAGAAGTACCTTGGTCGTCGATATCAGGATAAGAAGAAGAGAGATTTTATGGCCTTGGTTCAGGGCAACATGACAGTATCCGAGTACGAGGTACAGTTTGTACATCTGAGTCAGTATGCTTCTAAGTTGGTTCCCACTGAGAGGGAACGATGTGAACGTTTCCGATATGGTTTGGTTCAGGAGGTGAAGATCTTTATGTTGGCCTCAGATTATGTGGACTTTGATGTTTTGGTCACTAGAGCCAATGATATCGAACAGAGCTTGGGATTGACTACTCGTGGTAGTGGATCTAGTTCAAGAAAAAGGCCTGCTGAATGAGGTAGAGATAATGCCAAGAGGCACAAGGATAGGAGGTACCAACCTGACCATATGCGTGAATGTGGTAACCCGGGACGTGGCCATCAGGGCTAAGGAGCTGTTGTTCGTACACCTGAGTGCGCTAAATGTGGAAGACGACATTTTGACGAGTGTTGGGGTACTTGTGGTACTTGTTGGAACTGTGGGTCTCGAGCACATTTGAGACGTGATTGTCCCCATCTTGCTAGAGATGGCCAGGCTATGGTTCGAGTAGTTGAGCATCAGAGAGGCCGTGGTCACAGTCGAGGTAACTTTCAGCGTAAGGATGATGATTAGAGAAATGTAGCACATGTGTTTGCTGTACAGCTTAAGGATAGTGGACCGACTAGAGTGTATGCACATCGCGAGGGCAGGAATGATACATATTTGATTGCAGGTAACTTTTCATTACAGTCTATGACTTTGCTTTCTTTGATTGATTCTGGCTCTACACATTCGTACATTTTGCGTGAGCATGCGAAGTTGATGGATGTACCGTGTGAGATATTAGAAGTTGGTATGAATGTCAGTAGTTCCTTTGGTGAGACATTCGTAGTTAGAAAGGTATATAGAAGATGTCTTTTGATGGTTCAGGGTCATGTGTTTCCAGTAGATACGATGGAACTACCGTTTTATGGTTTTGATGTGATTTTGGGTATGAAATGACTTGTATAACATAAGACTAAGGTAGATTTAGACAAAGAGAGTATCCTTGAGACTTTTAGACGATTATAAGGTAGTAGTAGTAGGCAAGAACATTAAGTTCTTGTCCAACGTTGTTTCAGCTCTAGAGGCTCAGAGGTTGATGGATGTTGGTTGTCAGGCATTTTTAGCTTATATTATGATTCATAACATGAATGAGGCACGGCCGCAAGACATCAAAACCGGTTGCGATTTTCCAGAGGTATTTCCGGAAGAGTTGCCTGGTTTGCCGCCTGATAGAGAGGTTGAGTTTGCTATAGAGACTTATACTGATTCTACTCACGTATCCATAACTTCATATTATATGACCCCTAAAGATTTGAAAACACATCTTCAGGAACTGTTAGATCGAGGATTTATTCGTCCTAGTGTCTCACCTTGTGGTGCACCAATGTTGTTTGTGAAAAAGAAAGACGGTAGCTTGAGAATGTGTATAGATTACCGATAGTTAAATAAGTTGACAGTGAAGAATAAGTATCCCTTGCCGCGAATTAACAATATATTTGACCAGTTGAGAGGTGCTTCTATGTTTTCCAAAATAGATTTGAGATCCGGTTACTATTAGTTGAAGGTAAATGATAAAGATGTATCAAAGACAACTTTTCACACTCGCTATGGACATTATGAGTTCTTGGTAATGCCATTTGGTTTGACTAATGCACCATATGCATTTATGGATATGATGAACATGTTATTTCATGAGTATTTAGATCAGTTTATGGTAGTGTTTATTGATGATATTTTGATCTATTCCCGTATCGAGGAAGACCATGATAAGCATTTGCGGTTGGTATTACAAACTTTGCTAGACAATCAGTTGTATGCTAAGTTGAGCAAGTGCGAGTTTTGGATTAGGGAAGTAGTGTTCTTAGGTCATATAGTATCACCCGAAGGAATCAGAGTGGACCCTAAAAATGTTGAAGCAGTTGTGAGTTGGAAACAACCATAGTCAGTGACAAAAATTCGCAGTTTCTTAGGCTTAGCAGATTATTATCGACGTTTTGTAGAAGGGTTTTCTAAAGTTGCTTCTCCTTTGACAAAATTGCTACAAAATGATGTTCGTTTTGAGTGGACAGAAGCGAGACAACAAGCCTTTAATATGTTGAAGGAAGCCTTGACGAAAGCTCTCGTTTTGGTTTAGCCTGTGATAGGGAAAGAGTATGTAATCTCTAATGACGCGTCATATGTTGGTTTAGGTTGTGTGCTAATGCAAGAAGGAAGAGTGGTAGCTTATGCATCGAGACAGTTGAAGACTCGCGAACGAAATTATCCTACACATGACATAGAGTTGGTTGCGGTGGTGTTTGCTTTGAAAGTATGGAGACATTATCTTTACGTTGAGAAATGTACAGTCTATATGGAACATAAGAGTTTAAAATATTTGATGTCGCAAAAGGATTTGAACCTTAGGTAGTGCAGATGGGTAGAATTGCTTAAGTATTATGATCTTTCGATTGAGTACCATCTGGGTAAAGAAAATGTAGTGCCCGATGCTCTGAGTAGGAAAGTGGCAGTTGAGTTGCGAGCAATGTTTGCTAGGCTAAGTTTGTCACATGATGGTGGTCTAGTAGCGAAATTGCAAGTTAAACCTTTGTTGATTCAGTTGACCTGAGAGAAACAATTGCAACATTGAACATTGGCACCTCATGTGCAAGATATTGCGGAAGGTAGACCGTCAAACTTCAGTTTTGGTGATGATGGAATTTTATGTTTCAAAAGTAGGATAGTTGTACCATATGATGTTTGCTTAAGGCACACAATTTTGACCGAAGCACATAGTAGTCCGTTTGCTATTCATCCAAGGAGAACAAAGATGTATTGCAGTTTAAAGGATGAGTACTATTGGGTTGGTTTGAAGAAAGATGTTGCAGAATTTGTGAGTAAGTGCATGGTTTGTCAGCGTGTTAAGGCCGAACATCGGTTTCCTTCTGGGTTGTACAAAGATGTATCCCAAGAATTCTTGAGTGGAAGTGGGAGAGAATTACTATGGATTTCGTATCAGGTTTTCCTTTGACATCTTTTAAGAAGAATTCTGTTTGGGTAATTGTTGATCATTTTACAAAATGTGCACATTTCTTGGCTATTAATACTACTTATACATTAGATTAGTTGGCTGATTTGTACATCAGTGAGAATGTGAGATTGCACGACGTACCTAAGTCGATTGTGTCAGATAGAGATCTGAGGTTCACAGCTAGATTTTGGGAGAGTCGGCATAGTGCCTTGGGTACTCGGTTGAGTTTCAACACTTCTTATCATCCTCAGACCGATGGTCAGTCAGAAAGAATTATACAAGTTTTAGAAGACATGTTAAGATGTTGCATTATTGATTATTAGGGTTCTTGGGAGAAGCATCTACCGTTAGTAGAGTTTTCCCATAACAATAGCTACCAAGCAAGTATTCAGATGGCACCTTATGAAGCTTTGTATGACAGAAAATGTAGAACACCTATTTGTTGGGCCGAAGCGAGACAGAAGTTGTTATCGCTGCCGGACATGCTTAAGGGTACTACCGAGAAAGTGAAGATGATATGTGACCGTTTGAAAGCAGCTACAGATCGACTAAAGTCGTATGCAGATTTGAAACGTAGAGAAATAGAGTATACTGTGGGTGAGAAAGTGTTTCTGAAAACTTTGCCTTGGAAGAAAGTGATGCGAGTTGGTAGGAAAGGTAAGATGAGTCTGAGGTTCATTGGTCCTTACGAGATAGTTGAATGGGTTGGTCTTGTTGCTTACAGATTGAGATTGCCATCCGAATTAGAAAAGATTCATGATGTATTCCACGTGGAGATATTGATCAGATTCGTCACATGTTATGCCGGTTGAAGAGATTGAATTGAATTCGGATTTGTCGTATGATGAAGAAACAGTTGAGATCTTAGCTTCGGACATCAAAGTGTTGCGTGGTAGAACCATTGAGTTGGTCAAAGTTAAATGGCGACATCGTCGCGTGGAAGAAGCCACTTGGGAAAAGAAAGATGACAAGAAGAAGCAGTTTCCGTATCTCTTTCCATCATGTAAATTTCGAGGACGAAATTTCTTAAGCGGAGGAGAGTTCTAACACCCTGAGTTTAGGGTCTGGAAGTTAACCGGATTTGATTGAAAGTTCGTTCGAGTTAGATTTACCAGTTTAGACTAGTTTCGGGATTTATTTCAAATAAAAGGTTTTTAAAGGATTTGAATTATGAAAAAGCAGTTTTAAATCATTATATATATATATATATATGTTTTGTGGTGGAAACACTTTTGGAAAATTCTTTTTAGAAAGTAGACATTTTAGTCTAGTGACTAAAATGCAAAGTTTCAAAACTGTTTTGGTGACTACTTTGTAAAAGAATCAAAACGTTGAACCTTTAAGGAGCTATTTAGCCAAGTCTAATTTTAGATTTCCCCTCTAAATATTTTGGTCTCTAAAATGTTTAAAAAAGGAATTTTAAATTCAATAAAAGATATTTCAAAAAGGTTATCCTCTTTGTTCTATTTAACGTTATATTTTTCTCTCCACATTTCTCTCAAGAAAATTCATCCAAACAACCATTTTCTCTCAAGATTTCAAAAGGTAAATCTTTTTTTACATTGAATTTTCATCATCAAACTTGTTTTCAATGATTCATCTCTAAAACCCAATCAATTTCTTTTAGTTTTCTCAAGGCTTTTCATTGCAAAAAGGGGGGAAATCCATCATTGGAGGCGGGCTACGTTTTTCTCCTCTAATGTAATTTCTTTATTGAAATTCCCACGTTATTGATTCTCTTATAATGTTTATTTAAGGATTGTATATTGGGTTTGGTGGAAAATGCTTAATCAAGCTAGTTAAAGGTGGTTTTGTGAGATTTTCGTGTGAGTTTTTTTTTGCTGGATTTGTGGATTCTAATAAATGTGTTTTTGATGTTAGATAATGTTGGAATGATGGTTTGATAATATAAAACCTGAAACTTGTTGAGTTGGTAGTGTTTTAGGTTGAAGTTCTTGAGTTTTTGGCTTGCTTTTGTGGAGAATCAGTGGCTGATGATTTCTTTCCTTTGGGTTGATGTTTTTAATTGTTAATAGATGTGATTTTGATGATAATCATGCTGGGTTATAGTTGGAGTTTTTTGGGAGTTAGTTGTTTGATGTTTTCGGTTGATTTCGGCTATGAATAGATGGGCAAATGTTGCTAGATGTTGGATTTCTGAGTTGTTGCAGGTTTGTGGGTTGAAATAAGCTCCAATGCTCTGTTTTGAATTGTTTAGAATTAGGGGATTTGAGTTTGGAAACTTCGGACGCGATATCGGACAATCCAGAAGCTTACTTTTAGTATTCGGCTAGCATTTGCATAGTGCTAGTGAGTGAAATTTTTTTTAAAAGCCTTAAAGTGGTTAAGGGCGGGTTTTTTGGGGGTTTAGATTTAGCTTGAAAGGCCAATCTAAACTCAAGAGTAATTTTGGTTGTTTTCGCCTTTGATTTCGGCTTATTATACCTTGTTTTTGGAAAGTATGTTTATGTAATGTACTTATCTTGTATACCACTATTTTCATGCGTTTTGACATATGTACTTGTTGTATATATGATTCCACTTGTTAAATGATAGATGTTCATGAGATATATGTGTTTGAGTACATGCTATGCATGGAAATGTGATATGAAATGGAATGTGAAATAATGTGTTGTGGTCATGAGAAAACAGTGGGTAAGTGTTGGCCTCGATGAGTATATTGGAACTTGTAGAGATTCTTATTACCGGATATAATTGGACAACCCATAGGATGAGAGTGCACTATAATTGTAATATTCGCGCGTGGCTTTAGTGATGCTAGATTCAACTAAGGAGGAGTACGATGATGTGAGATTCCACCGGAAGCTTATATTTTGCTAGAAGTTGTGAGTACGGAGATATGAGATTCTACCAAAAGTTGCCTTGATTACGGTGATGAGCATTCCACTGAATGTTATCCGCATATCCGAGTAAAAGTGTTAATATGAATATACTCATGTGACTCAAATTGCTCTTTATGCCTTATCGCGTTGATGTTGTTGTTAAGCTTGAGGTACATGTTTCCATATAGATGTGGATGTTATGCTCTGATTTGTGGTCAAGCATATGTTGTTTAAGCATGTTGTGTTGGAGATATATCTTGTGGAATGATTTGGATAATGGTTTGGTTTCCAAATATAACAAAATGGTTTTAAAACTACATTGTTGTTGTTGATGTTTTGAGCACCGCTCACTAAGCATTCTTGCTTACGCTCTCTTTTCCAACAGTGCAGATACGTAGACCATTTGTGGTAGCAAGGAAGTGTCCAAGAGTTTACTCTTTTGCTCAAGTATGGTTTTGGCATCCAATAATAGTATGTTAGTAGTGGGATAAGACCTTTATGCTTTGAGA
Source organism: Hibiscus tridactylites (assembly GCA_958450335.1). Lineage (NCBI taxonomy): Eukaryota > Viridiplantae > Streptophyta > Magnoliopsida > Malvales > Malvaceae > Hibiscus > Hibiscus tridactylites. The sequence goes on from OY288279.1 coordinate 77,016,959, forward strand.
GGTTTCCAAATAGCATGGTTTGGTTTGAAGTTTGACCGTTTTGTGAATTGGTTATGTTTAAGTTACTTTCATCTAGAATCTTGCGATGTTTATTCTTGCTATGTTGATGTTGTTGCTATGCTTGTTGAGGATTTGTGGTATGTATGAGTTGTATGCATGTTTGTGTCTTGTTAGAGGGTTCTATGTGGGTTAAGATTGCAATAAATCAACAAAAAGTGTCATTGCAGGTCGAGCGTATCGATACAGTCGAGCCTATTTCGATACGGGGTACTTGAAATGGCCTTATGGTATCGAAACGTCATGGTCCGTTCCGGTACACTTTGCTACTGGAAACCCTGGTTCTGAAACGCCCCCGAGGGTGTTTCGATACGGGCTAGTGTTCCGAGCCCTTTGAACCTATTTCAATACGCTCGTAGCAGTACATGGCAACCTGTATCGATACGGCTGGTAGTTTTGTTAGTTATTGGAATCTTTGAAGTCCTTCTTTCTTACGTTTTAGTCCTTTTTTGTTATGTGATCGTTTATTTGAGTTCGGATGGTTGTTTTAAGCTGCATTTCGGCATGCAAGCATGAAACCTAACTAATTGAACATTGGTAACCTTAATTTCATGTTGGGTCCCTGTTGTATGTTAGATTTGCATTTTGGTCCTACGTTGTTCGATCGTTTGGTTAATGTTTGCTTTCCGCTGCGAGTCCTTTCACATAGGGTTTAAATGTGCATCTAGAGAAGATAATGTTTTTAAAAAATAGGGTTGCTAATTGGAGTGAAACCTTAGCGGGTTTTTCTTCGGTGTTCTCTGTGTATCCCATTTGGTTCGGTCTGGCGGCTAGACCGGGCTAAGGAGGTTACACAAAGGGTGGACTGTTGTTGAGTCAAAAGAAGTACATTAGGGATTTGTTACAGCATAGTGATCTAGATTTGCATTTTGGTCCTGCGTTGTTCGATCGTTTGGTTAATGTTTGCTTTCCGCTGCGAGTCCTTTCACATAGGGTTTAAATGTGCATCTAGAGAAGATAATGTTTTTAAAAAATAGGGTTGCTAATTGGAGTGAAACCTTAGCGGGTTTTTCTTCGGTGTTCTCTGTGTATCCCATTTGGTTCGTTCTGGCGGCTAGACCGGGCTAAAGAGGTTACACAAAGGGTGGACTGCTGTTGAGTCAAAATAAGTACATTAGGGATTTGTTACAGCATAGTGATCTAGATAATGCAAAAGGATTACCTATGCCTATGATATCCAACTGTCAACTTTCTCCTCATATTGGAAGTACCATTTGTGATGTAACATTTTACAAGAGCATCGTTTGGGCTTTACATTATGTGGTTATCACCAGACCTGAGATAGTGTTTGTTGTGAATCGAGTGTGTCAGCTTATGCAGGAACCTTTGGATACTCACCTTCAAGCAGTCAAGAGGATTCTGAGGTATTTGTAGGGAACTATCAATTATGGTATAATGTTTACCTCTTCTTCTCGGCTAGCTATCACAACATTTGCGGATGCTAATTGGGATTTTGATCTAGATGATCGACGTTCTACCATTAGTTTTTATATGTTACTTGGTGGAAATCCGATAGTGTGGGGGCTCAAAGAACAACCAGTTGTTTCTCGGTCTACAGCTGAGGCGGAGTATCGTAGTGTTGCTTGTGCAACGACTGAAATTATTTGGCTTGAGTCCTTACTTAGGGAACTGTTTGTTGTACCAGATGGTCAATCTACTCTATGGTGTGATAATTCCAGCGCTATAGCTGTGTCAACCAATCCTGTTATGCACTCAAAGTTCAAGCACGTTGAACTTGATCTATACTTCATTCGTGAAAGAGTGGTAGTTGGGAAGCTCGGTGTAAATGAAATTCCAGCTTGGGAACAAATTGCAGACATCGTGACGAAGCCTCTATCAGCAGTTTCTTTTTGTCGTTTTAGAAGCAAGTTAGTTGTGATATCTTTGTCATGTTTATCAGACAGTCATAGCTATGTAACCATGTTGTTCTGTTTTCTAGTTTTTTTGTGTGTATTCTGTCTTAGAGTGTTGCATGATGTGTTCAAAGCAAAGGTTCATAGGTCAGGTCTTAAGGAAAAAGAAAGCAAGGTGAATGTTATAAGTATAGGTTAGTAATTTTGATTGGAAGACGGTTAGGTTGTTATTGTGTTAGTTGGAACGATTAAGGGGTTGTTAGACTACCGTTATGAGGCTAATGCAATCATGTAACACTCCAATTTTGGGCTTAGAAGTTTTGTGTTTGGACCGGGCTGGTCAGAGTGCGGTTCGAATATAAAAGGTGGTTTTTAGGAAAACCTAGTTCGGGTTGCAATAAAAATATGGAAAAATGTCTTAAAATCCTCTTTTATTATATATAAGAGAATGGTGAAATCAATTTTACAAAATGAGGTTTGGAAGTGTGACATTTTGGGTTAGTGACCAAAATGTAATTTTTGGAAACTGGGTGACTGTTTTAAAAAGGATTGAAACTTTGAATCTTTAAGGAGCTATTTACCCAAAAGAGTTTCTCCAGATTTTTCTTAATAATAATCAATTAATTAATGGTTTTAAATTAAAGGTAAAAGGGAGGGAAAGATATTTTGTCATTTTTAACTAACTTTTCCCAAATTTCCATTTTCCTTTTCTCTCAACCCAAACACATTTCTCTAGCAAAATTCCCTCTGATTTTGACAACTAAAGATGAGATTTCAATCCTCATTTGATATCTAATCAATTCTACAACAAAACCTTGGCATTAGCTTATTGAATTTTCAAGAATCTTGGTTCCAAAAAGGGAGAAACTCAAGTTTAGAGGTATGAACGTCCTTCTCCTCTAAATTCTCAGTTCTTTACTGAGAATTTCCATTTGATCTCTAATCAATTCTACAACAAGACCTTGGCATTAGCTTATTGAATTTTCAAGAATCTTGGTTCCAAAAAGGGAGAAACTCAAGTTTAGAGGTATGAACGTCCTTCTCCTCTAAATTCTCAGTTCTTTACTGAAATTCCCAAGTTCTCAATCCTTGATTTGAGTTTTATTAAAGGTTTTGATGTTGAGATCTTGATTTTGGCTTAAAATGCAAGATTTGGATTTAATTTTGAAGAAATTCGTAATAATTGATTGGGCTCTGTTTTGAGATGTCTTTTTGATGTAATTTGGATGTCTAAATGATGTATAATTGAGGTTTGATCAATGCAATCCCGAATAGGTTGATTTTCCTAAGTTTTTACTTGTGAAAATGGTGGTTTTTAGGGTGATCTTGGTGTTTTGTTAATGCTGGAGGTATATGGACGTGTTTGGGATCATTTTGGATGTTAATTGATGTTTAAAAATGGTTAGAAGTGATGGATCTTGGCTGGGTTAAGTTTTGGAAGAGTTTGGAGGTGATTTCGGTTGTGTTTGGTAGTCGAAATGTTGGATTTTTGTAGAGCAGCGAGTTGAGTTGTGTGGTTGGTGTTTTTAATGCATAATGATGCATTAATCCTCTGTTGTTATGTGCTTGAAACAGGGGAGAATGATCCGTGAGCAATAGAGGTGGCGTTAAAGGTTTCGGATGCTTGGAAGGCTTGTTGGCTAGCCTTGTTTTGTGTATCGGTGAGTGAAGTTGGGTTTTCGGATTTAAAACCAAGGTTTCAAGGTTTTGGGAGCTTAGTTTAAGTCTAAACAACTTAGCTAAGCTCAAGAGTAAGTAAATGGAATTTCTCTCTTGGTTTGTGTAATGAATTGGTTTTTAAAGCACTTGTGATTGTTGGATGCAATGCATGTGATTTGCATGTTTTAAATTCTGTTTTGAAAGCATATTTTAGCATGGTTTAATGCTGGTTTTGAAAGCCATGTGTGAAGGATGCTCAAGGTAAGAGATCCTTGATTTTGTACATTGGAATTGTGGAATTGATGCATAGTGTTGCATGTTGTTTAATGGCTTTGTGTAATGCTTCAAAAACAGTGGATTGATGATGGTAATTGGTGGTTTTGGCATTTTGGTTATGCTTGTAAAACAATGGATTAATGTGGTAAGATGGTTATATTGGCAAGTGATGTAAGTGGTTCTTGGTTACTTTAATCGGATATAGTTAGCCGGCTATAGGATTGGGTGCACCGTGAATAAAGTCGCCTTGGATGTGGAGTGGTTGTGATTGAACCGGTAACTCCATCCAAGTACACTAACGAGATGGTTAAGAACACCATGGTGGTTAAAATTCCATGGGTGGGTCTTGTGTTAAGGTCATAATGGTGGTTAAAATTCCATTTGAGGACCTTGTGTAAGCAAAGGTCATAATGGTGGTTAAAATTCCATTTGAGGACCTTGTGCTTGTTAAGATCATAATGGTGGTGTAAAGTCCATGTGTGGATCTTGTGTAGTATGTCCCGGATCTCGTTAGTGATGTTATACAACTACCAATGGGTGATGTTAAGGTCATATGGTGGTTAAAATTCCATATGAGGACCTTGTGAATGTTAAGGTCATATGGTGGTTAAAATTCCATATGAGGACCTTGTGAATGTTAAGGTCATATGGTGGTTAAAATTCCATATGAGGACCTTGTGTATGGTAAGGTCAAAATGGTGGTTAAAATTCCATTTGGGGACCTTGAGATTGGTAGTGTGTATGAAGCGTAGGGACAACGCTTGTGATCCGCGTATCCGATTCGATGTTGAGTTGAAAAGTGGATATGGTTTATCACTTGGAAGCCAATATAATGTTCTTGAGTGTAATGAAACATGAGATGCTTGAAATGATGCATGGTTGCATGAGAAGTGTGTAATGTACCAAGAATGCATGTATTACTTGTTAGCTTGAACAAGTGTTTATTTTCTATTGAGAATGGTGCATGTGTGCATGAAATCTCTTAAGTGCATTGAAGTCTTGCGAAGACTTGTTTTTAAAGGCATGTAATGCAAATATTGATTTTGTGGTTCATATGTTGCATTTGTTTAATGCATGAGATAGATTGAATGAGTAAGTGGTTATTAATGGTTTCTTGCTTTGAAATGATTTTCAAGAATGAGAAAAGTATATTGGAAGTGGAAGTGTTTTCCAAGGATTTTGTAGTTAACTTTGCATATGATGTTCATGCATGGAAAGGTTAAATTGATGGTTTTGTAAGGATGTGCTTTGAAGTGAGATACTTAGCTTTTCTAAGCTAAGGGTTGGTTTTCATGTTTGAGCAATGCATGATTTAAAGCATGTTGTTGAAAAGGGTTTTCAAACATTGCTTTGGTTTATCGAATTGTGTTGCTTTTAAAAGAGGTTTTATGCTTCGCTGCATTGATGGTGTTTTGGTTTTGAGCATTCCTCACTAAGCATTATGTGCTTACTCTCCTTTTTGTCCATCAATGCAGATATTTGAAGTTGGGACAGTGAGAAGCAAGGGATTCAAGAAGAGCTCCACTTGAGATGTATGTCTCGGTTAATAGCTATAGATAATAAAGGCAATGGGGGGAGAATCTCTTATGTTGATGTTTAATGAGATTGTGTATGTTGGACAAGTTTGGTTTATGATTTTGAACTATGTGGTTTAACGCTTGCAACGTATGAGTCTTCTTATTCTTAAGTCGTTATGCTATGCTTCTTGTTTAAAAAGCATGTTTGAGTGTTGGATGTGTTGAATGAGTTGGTGCACCTAGGGGTGGTTTGTATCTAGATTTTGATGCAAATTGGTAGGTATGATGCTTGGCATGTTGTTGATTAAATGTGGGGTGGTTCGGAGCATGTTTGATGGGGTTTAAAGGTGTTTAAAAAGGCCTATCTGCTGTTTCTGGGCAGGGTGTTTCGAAACACCCTTGCCTGTTTCGAAACAGGCCCTTGATTTGGCCAGGGTGTTCCTGAACGGCCTAGACCCGTTTCTGAACACTTTGGCTACTGCCAAGGGGTGTTCCTGAACGGCCAAGACCCGTTTCGGAACACTTGACCGTTGGGCATAAAATTTGAATTGTTTTGAGGTTTGCACGCTTTACGTTTTAGTCCTGATTCTTGTATGTGCAATTGCTTGAGTTTGAGATGTCCGTTTGAGATGAAATTTGGCAGAGAGGCATGAAACATGACTAATTTCATAATGGTAACTTAAAAATTGGTAAAGTCCTCTTAATTTTCAGAATTTACAAATTGGTCCCTAAATTCGTATTTTGTGCAATTGGGTCCCTTATTGTTTTCCGATTGCTATGATTTTTGAGTATGCTTATCTCTAGAGTATGCCTAGGTTATATGTGCATCTAGACAAGTTTAAAAAGAAAAAAAAGGGTCGTTAATCAAGGTTGACTTTCGGGTTGACTTTGGTTTCCCCCGTGTAATCTTCGTAGTTCGGGTCAACCGTCTAGGCCGGGCTACGGGGGTTACAAATCAACTCTTGTATAAATACCTCTCGGTCTCAGCTTTTAAGATATTACGAGACTTATCAATAAACTATGAGGGCACCGTCTCTCTTTACCAGTCAAGCTTCTTCTTAAACAACTACTTTTGTCTTCTTCTACCTTAAAATTGATCCTTGTATTATTTCCAATAACGTCTAGTATTAATTTTTTGGTATTTTTTTTAAACTTTGACTCTTTATTGCTTTAAATTTATTATTGATAAAATTTAAAAAAAATATGTTTTAAAAACCTTCAATCTAGTTTAAAAATATTTTTTTTAAAAATTAATTAATTAAAATATTTAAAATAATTGTGGTCAAAGTTTAACAATTTTGACTTTTAAAAAGTTAATACTGGACAAATTTAGTGGGACAGAAGGAGTAATATAGTATCAACTGTAATTTAATTTTTTAAAAATAATTTATAACCATGCTATTCAAAAAAATTATAACTGTCTCAAAACTCGATTAATTTGTATTAGCATATTAAGATCCCCTAATTGACCTAACGATCATGAATGTTCATCCGTTTCACCCCTTTGTGAGTTCGAATCTCAATATTTTCCTTGAGAATATTATTGTAATACTACTTAATAAAAAACCTTGTATTCGCATCTTGATTAAGAATAAACTTTCATGTATTGATATATCAATACTATCATGTAAGCAATTCTTTTAATTTTTAAATAAAAAATAAAATTTATACTACTATTATTATATGTTTGATTGAGTTTACTAATATTTAACTCGTTGACACCAATTCAATTGTTGGAACAATCAAAATTACATTGACAATTTTAAGTACCAAATCCACCAAAACACGTATAATTTAAGGAGGCAAATTATACATTTACCCCTGAGCTAATTCAACATGCAATTAACAATTGATACTTTGATTGTTTTGTGTATCATTTCCCCCTAAATAATCAATTGTATAATAATAATATGTAACCCTAGACTTGGCTTAAAAGAAACAACCGAATTTAAGAAGCCATTATTAAAATTTTGTCTCTTAAATAATAAATTTTAGATTTAAATATTTTATAAAATAGAATAATTATTAAATAATAATAATTACCGTAAAATACCATAATTATTTATGAAACTAAAATGTTATAACATATTCTAATTATTTAATAAAAAAAATCTGAATTAAAATCCATAAATGCATGCTGAAATAACAATCCCAAAATAAATAGTCTCAACGTCTAAATTACATAAATATCCCAAAATATTAACTAATAAACTGAAATTCTAAATAAAATAACTTAGACTGATGATAAAATATCTTAGTAAAAAAAACAAGATGCTCCAAGTACCGATTCACCTAAAAAATTTAGAAATCTGAAAGAGAAACTATAGGGGAGTAAGCTAAAGAGCTTAATGTGTCTCTAAATTGCAAGCAAACACAAACAAAATATTATTTTATTTTCTTATAAATTCTTTTGAAAAAACGATAAATCACAATAAATTTAAATCATAATGATATTATGTCTGATACATAACTCAACACCCAACTATCAAATACCAGATAAAGTGGAGGTTGCCCTCGCCAGAGTGGAAGTTTCGCTCACTGTAACGCCCCGAGTTTAGGGCCGAGAGTTATCGGGTTGTTAAACCGAGTCAGATTAATTAAATTTGGAGAAAAATTATTTTCTAACACACTTAAAGTGTTTTAAAAAGGTTGAAGGGGCAAAAAGGGAATTTACACTAAAAGAAAAAGGAAAAGAGAGATTTTTGAAAGTCATCTTGACCTCAAAGTAGTTTTTACGTTCTAAAACCTCCCAAAACCCCTTTCTACTATTCCATCATCTTCCTCAACGATTTCAAGATCTTTTATCAAGGTAATAACGTTTTTGACTTCTCCTTTTCATCCCCAACATTTTCAAGGTCTTGGATTTTCATAAAACTCATTTTTGAGTTGTTTCAAGTGTTCAAGTTTTAAAGTAAAGATGGAAACTTTGTTAGTTTTTCGTTGAGTTCTTAATATATAAAGTTCATATATGTTATAACCTCGCTTTTAAGCTTAGCATATGTTAAAATGGTGAAGTTTTAATGAAATCTCGAAATAGGTATTAGTGGGTGAGTTTAGAAGTGGAAATCTTGAGTTTTGAGGTAGTTGTGTGAGAGGAAAGTTGGGCTGAGGGTATGGTTACACTTAGGGGCTGTTTTGGACATGTTTAGTGGTGATTTGGATGATGAAATTGATGAGTAACTATTGGGTTGTGTCCAAGTCCGAAAATGAAGAGTTTGAGTTAGTTCTTGGTTTGGAAATGTAGAGAAATTTGTCTCGGGTTGTAATCTGGTTTGTGGCAGTGATTTTGTGGATGTTTTGATGCATAATGTACTATTTTTGGTTGATTAGAAGTAAGGGAAAACGTTGGAGAAACTTCAGACTCAATTCTGGAGAACTTGGAGGCTTGATCGACATTTTTGGCTTGAGTTGGATTTCACCGGTGAGTGGATCGGTTTTAAAGGCCTTAACGTTGTTAAGGGAATGTTTTGGGTTTTTGGATTGAGCTTGAAAGGCCAATCCAAGCTCGAGAGTAAGTTTTAAAGGTTTATGCAATTAAATTGTGTTTTAAGATTTCTTGAATGCGAGATGAACATGCTATGTTGATATGTGTTGAATTGCATTTGTTATGCATGTTGAGATGTGAGACTTGTGTTATACTTGAATTGTGAGTACATGCCTTGCATGGAAATTGGATTTGGTAAGTGGTCCAAGCATCAGTAATGCTTGTGGTTGTGTGAGTATATTGACATGTGTTGTGTAACACCCCTAAATTATATGCATATAATTTCAAAATAATGAAAAATGAATGAAAACAATGAAATGGAAATGAAAGGGGTGAAAGTAGGAAAAATGTAATAATGGGAAAGGGTGTTACCATGGGGTGTTGAACTGCTTGGCAAGCCTAAGCCTTAACAATTCAGGCTAAATCATTCATTAGTGTTGTTCTGCACTCTTTTAATTTTAAACCATATTTTATGTTATGTATCAATAATAATTATAGCCAACTAACCCATCTACCCTAATTAATGCCCCATATTGGATCTGGAAATATTCAGATATCTCCCGGTTTTCTCCTCTCACCTAGACGTTTCACCCCCACCGGTTGTCGCCTGATTACCTTCATTGTCGCTCCTTGGCTAGCACCGCCACCCTCGTCGGAAGCGTCTTGACGTCCCAAAGCTAACCCCAACGGTCACTGGCGTCAAGGAGCTGTCGTTCATCGTCTAAGCTACTTGAAAGTGTAACCCCCTTAACCCGGCCTAGACGGTTGACCCGAATTAAGAAAGTCACACGGGGAAAACCAAAGTCAACCCGAAAGTCAACCTTGATTAACGACCCTTTTTTTTTCTTTTTAATCTTATCTAGATGTACATTATCCCTAATTGTGATCACTCAACAACATATTCAAAGATCACAAACATCAGAGATCAAACAGGGACCCAATTGAACAAATTACAACTTTAGGGACCAAATTGTAATTTCTGATAAATATGAGGACTTAACCCAAATTAACGTTACCAACTTGAAATTAATCAGGTTTCATGCTTCTCTGTGAAATTTCAGCTCAAAAGGACTTCCCGAACTCATACAATTGCACAAACAAGATTCAGGACCAAAATACAAACAATTCAAAACATTTAACTGCCAATGTCAGCCCCCAACGGTCGACCGTTTCGGAACAGGCAGAACCCGTTTCGAAACACGGGCCGTTCCGCAACGCGTACCGGAACAGGGGCTGGCAGTGGCCTTTCCGTTTCGAAACGGTGCCAACCGTTTCGGACGCCTGGGTTCATTCAAGGCACCCGTTCCGAAACGGTGTGCACTGTTCCGAAACGCCCTGCACAGATTGCAGCAAAAAGCTTACTTAAACATGCAATTAATCATCCAAACATGTTCCAAATGCTACCAAACTTTACCAGCAACTTAAGCATCATACAAAAGACATATATGTATCAACCAATCATCAAAATAGCATCACAAGTAAAAAGCCCCAAATCTATAGGCATGCTTCCTACACAAGCAAACCATTCAAGCATAAACTTCCAATTCAAGCATATAATGGCTAAACACAAAAACCAACATTCTCAACAACATTCAACATACTTAGGGAGTTCCAAACATCTCCCAAAACATGCACATTGGTCCCCCATTGCCAAATTACCAAAAGCTAAATGTTCTTAAGAAAACCTTTCATACTTTGAGCTTTACCACCACTTGATTGCTTGCCTTCCTTGCTGCCTTCAAGATACTTTAATGTTCTGCATTATTGAATTAAGAAAACGAAAGAGAGCGTAAGCAAAAGCTTAGTGAGGTATGCTCATAGAAACCATTCAATAATGCATTTATAAAACATTTATAAATCATGCTTCAAATCAACATTTGCACATGCTCAAAAGCATACTTAAAAACAAGCATCTCATGCTTCATATCATAACATGTCATATTGGCCACAAGTGATCAATTCCATTTCTTTAAAAACAAGTTCATCAACTTTCACCCCAAGGACTTTTAAACACCTTGGCCCCAAGGACTTTTAAACACCTTGGCCATGGACTTTTAAACACCATGAATGAGGACCAAACAAGGACTTTTAACCACCTTTGTGTCCGTAGCAAGTTTCACCCCAAGGACTTTTAAACACCTTGGCCCCAAGGACTTTTAAACACCTTGGCCCCATGGACTTTTAAACACCATGGAAAGGATCACACAAGGACTTTTAACCACCTTGGTGTCCACAACAAGAACCATCCAAGGACTTTTAACCACCTTGATGTTCTTAAGTAACAAGGCTCACTCAAGGACTTTTAACCACCTTAGTGACCTTAACCTTTTCAAAACATCACTTGCCAATATACATCATTTTCATCATTTAATCCACTGTTTTAAAGCATTAAACCAAGCCATATTCATCATGCATTTAAAAGCATCAAACCACATTTAATCAATGTTCAAAAACAAGGAACTCTTACCTTGAGCTTCCTTCAACATATGGCTTACAAAAACAGCAAATACCATGCTCAATCATGCTTTCAAAACAGTATTTAAAACATGCAATTAAACCACATTGCATCACAACAAAATCATGGCCACCACTAGAGAGTACTTCCGAAAACTTACACTTGAGCTTAGCAAAGTTGTTTAGACTTAAACTAAGCTCCCAAGACATTGGTTTCAAAGCCGAAAACCCAATTTCACTCACCGATTCCACTTCGCCTCTTGCCGAAGCACCAAATCAAGCTTCCGGATCAACAACTCTTGGATCCAAAGATGCCTCCCCTGTTTTAACACATCAAAGCAGAGGATTAATGCATCATCATGCATTAATTGCTTCAATGAAAGCACCTAAACTCGCTGCTCTCATCCACACTCCTTTTTCGGCCACCAAACACAACCGAAAATGCATCCAAACCACTTCTAAACCAAGCCCATCCATAAACCAGCAAAACCACACATCCTTTAACATCATTTAACATCTAAAAACAACCTATTAACAACCTTATACCTCCAGCAACATCAGATCCACAAGATCACCTCAAAAACAATCAAGAATCACAAGCTAAACTTAGGAAACTCAACCTATCCGGGATTGCATTAATCAAAACTCAATTCCTTATCAATTTAGAGTTCATTTAACATCAAAAACACATCTCAAATAACAGATTAATCAGATATAACGAAAATCATCAAAAATCACCAAATCTTGCATTATAAGCCAAGATCCAATTCACAACTCAAAAGCCTTTAATAAAACATCAATTAAGGATTGAAAACTTAGGAATTTCAGTAAAGAACTAATAGTTTAGAGGAGAAGGACGTTCTTACCTCCAAACTTGAGTTTCTCCTCTTTTTGGAATCAAAAACCTTGATGAATCAAGTAGCAAATGATGAGGTTTTGTAGCTATTATGATTAGGAATCAAAAGAGAGTTGAAAGGAGAAATTTAGGTGAGAAAATCAGATCAAATTCTCTGGAGAGAAAGTGTTTGGGTTGAGAGAAAATGAGAGAAAGAAAATGGAAAGTTAGTTATCCAAAATAGCCAAAATGGCTTTCCCTCCACTTTTAATATGTTTTAAATCAGAATATAGCTTAAAATATCTTAGAAAAATCTGGAGAAACTCCCTTTGGGTAAATAGCTCCTTAAAGATTCAAAGTTCCAACCCTTTATAAAACAGTCACCAAACTTTCGAAAATTACATTTTGGTCACTAGCCAAAATGTCACACTTCCAAAACTCTTTTTCCAAATTGATTTCACAGTTCACTTAAATATATTAAAATATGATTTTAGAACATTTTTCCATATTTTTAATGCAACCCGAACTAGGCTTTCCTAATTTCACCTTTTTAGATTCGAACAGCACTTTGACCAAACCGGTCAACGCCCAAAACTCCTAAGCCCAAAACCGGGGCGTTACAACTCTCCCCCCTTAAGAAATTTCGTCCTCGAAATTTACCTGAAGGAAAGAGATAAGGAAACTGCTTCAGCATGTCTTCCTTCCGCTCCCACGTGGCTTCCTCAACACCTCGATGCTTCCACAGCACCTTCACCAACTCAATGGTCTTGCCACGAAGAACCTTGCTATCCGAATCCAGAACCTTCACCGGTTCCTCATCATAGGTCAAATCCGGATTCAAAACCACTTCCTCCACAGGCATCACATGCGAAGGATCAGATCTATACTTCCGGAGCATAGAAACATGGAACACATCATGAATCTTCTCCAACTCCTGAGGTAACCTCAACCGATACGCAACAGGACCCACACGCTCAACCACCTCATATGGTCCAATGTACCTAGGGCTCAACTTACCCTTTCGGCCAAACCTCATCACCTTCTTCCAAGGCGAAACCTTCAAGAACACACGGTCACCCACCGCATACTCTATCTCCTTACGCTTCAAATCCGCGTAAGACTTTTGCCGATCAGAGGCAGCCTTCAACCGCTCACAAATGAGCTTCACCTTCTCTGTGGTCCCTTTCAACAAAGCCGACATCGAAACCAACTTTTGACCAGTTTCAGCCCAACAAAGAGGAGTCCTACACTTCCTCCCGTACAAAGCCTCATAAGGTGCCATCTGTATACTCGCCTGATAACTATTGTTATAAGCGAACTCAACCAAAGGCAGATGCTTCTCCCAAGAACCTTGGAACTCAATCACGCAACACCTCAACATATCCTCCAAGATCTGGATAACTCGCTCAGACTGACCATCCGACTGAGGATGATAGGATGTACTGAAATGCAACCTTGTACCCAGAGCTTGATGCAAACACTGCCAGAAACGCGATGTGAACCTCGGATCCCTATCCGACACAATCGACTTAGGCACACCATGCAGCCGCACAATCTCAGCAATGTACAGCTCTGCCAGCTTATCCAAAGAAAACGTAGTATGCACAGGCAAGAAATGCGCACACTTCGTCAGGCGATCCACAATCACCCAAATAGAATTCTTCTTCGAAGGAGACAAAGGTAAACCAGATACAAAATCCATGGTAACCCTCTCCCACTTCCATTCAGGAATTTTCAACGGTTGCAACAACCCTGAAGGAAACTGATGTTCAGCCTTAACTCGCTGACACAGCAAACACTTGCTCACAAACTCTGCAACATCCTTCTTCAAACCCACCCAATAGTACTCATCACGAAGGTCACAATACATCTTAGTACTACTAGGGTGCATAGCAAAAGGACTACTATGACCTTCAGTCAGAATAGCACGCCTCAACTCAGCATCAGCAGGCACTACTATCTGACTACCAAAACACAACACACCATCATCATTAAAGCAGAAATCCGAAGGCCTACCCTCCGCGATATCCTGAACATGAGACACCAAGGAATCATCCAGCAACTGCTTTTCCCTGATCAACTGAACCAAAGATGGTTTCACTTGCAACTCAGCGACAAGACCACCATCTCGCGATATACTCAAGCTAGCAAACATAGCCCTCAGCTCAACAGCTACCTTCCTACTCAAGGCATCCGCAACAACATTAGCTTTACCAGGATGATACTCAATCGTCAGATCATAGTCCTTGAGCAACTCCAACCAACGCCGTTGCCTAAGATTCAACTCCTTCTGAGACATCAGATGCCTCAAACTCTTGTGATCCGTGTACACAGTACACTTCTCACCATACAGATAATGTCTCCAGATATTCAGAGCAAAAACCACTACAGCCAGCTCAATATCATGCGTAGGATAGTTGCGCTCATGCACTTTCAACTGCCGCGATGCATAAGCCACAACCTTACCCTCTTGCATCAGCACACATCCCAAACCAACATAGGATGCATCACTATAGACCACAAACTCTTTCCCTGATTCAGGCTGAACCAAGATAGGAGCTTGCGTCAAAGCCACCTTAAGCTTCTCAAAAGCATGTTGTCTCGCTTCCGTCCACTCATACTTAACATCCTTTTGCAACAGCTTCGTCAAAGGAGCAGCAATCTTGGAAAAACCATCCACAAACCTTCGGTAGTATCCCGCCAGACCAAGGAAACTACGGACCTCATGAACAGACTTAGGAATCTTCCAATTCATCACCGCCTCAATCTTCTGAGGATCAACACGAATCCCCTCAGATGAGACCACATGCCCAAGAAACACCACCTCCTTAAGCCAGAACTCACACTTGCTCAGCTTAGCATAAAACTGATTCTCCAACAAGGCTTGCAAAACAATCCTCAAATGCTCTTCGTGTTCCTCCTCAGTACGCGAGTACACGAGGATATCATCAATGAACACCACAACGAACTTGTCCAGGTATTCATGAAACACACGATTCATCATATCCATGAAAGCAGCAGGAGCATTTGTCAAACCAAACGGCATCACAAGAAACTCATAATGCCCATACCTTGTCCTGAAAGCTGTCTTAGGCACATCCACATCCTTCACCTTCAACTGATAATACCCTGACCTCAAGTCAATCATAGAGAACACAGAAGCTCCCCGAAATTGATCAAAGAGATCATCAATCCTCGGCAAAGGATACCGATTCTTGATAGTCAACTTGTTCAGCTGACGGTAATCAATGCACATTCTCATAATGCCATCCTTCTTCTTCACAAACAAGACTGGCGCACCCCAAGGCGACACACTCGGCCGGATGAAACCACGATCAAGCAACTCTTGCAACTGCGTCTTCAGCTCTTTCAGCTCCTTAGGTGCCATTCTATAGGGAGTAATGGACACAGGAGTTGTATTCTCATACAGCTCAATTCCAAACTCCACCTCGCGATTAGGAGGTAAACCAGGCAACTCCTCAGGAAACACTCCAGGAAACTCCTTCACAATTCTGATATCTTGCACCCTCAACTCCTTAGAGCTAGGATTCATCACAAAAGCTAGATAAGCTTCGCAACCTTGCCTCAGCATCCTGCTCGCCTCCAAGGTAGACACCACATTGGCAAGAAACTTCACATTCTCACCCACCACAACAACTTCATAATCATCCGCAAGCTTCAGCGAAACTCGCTTATTTTCACAATCCACCACAGCACGATGCTCAGCAAGCCAATCCATACCAAGGATCACATCAAAACCATAGAAGGGCAACTCCATAAGATCAACATAGAAAACATGTTCTTGAACAACCAAAGGACACCTTCTATAAAGCTTTCGGGTCACAACAGTCTCACTAAAAGAACTAGTGACACGAACACCAACATCCAAAGACTCAACAGGTAAACCAAGCAATTCAGCATGCTCACGCAAAATGTATGAATGCGTAGATCCAGAATCAATCAAAGATAGCAATGACAAGGATTGCAAAGTAAAGGTACCTGCAATCACATCTGCATCATTCCTTCCCTCACGCTGAGCATACACCCTAGCTTGGCCTCCACCCTCCGGCTGAATAGCCACGACATGAGCTACTCCACGACCACCTTCCTCTCGCCTCTGGAAATTACCACGGCCGCGCCCACGACCTCTCTGTGGTGCAGCAACAACAGGAGCACGCATCTGACCACCAGCCAACCTAGGACAATCTCGCCTCAAGTGGTCTACAGAACCACAATTCCAGCATCCATTCCCAGCTGCCGCAACAGGAGCCGGCACCTCTCTCACAGCACGAGGACAGTCACGCTTCATGTGACCACGTGAACCACAGATCCAGCAAGCACTCGGATCAACTCTAGCATTGCCTCCTCTAGCAGGTGCACCACCACCTCTCTTGGCTGAGGACTGATACTTCTGATCACGTCCCCTCTTGTTCCATCCACCACCGGAACTAAACTCAGCTGATCTTTTTCCAGCACTTGCTCCAGCACTTCTCGCAGATAAACCCAAGTTCATCTCTATATCCTTGGCTCGGCCCACCAACACATCAAAATCATCATATTCAGTGGCCAGCACATACATTTTCACATCCGTCACAAGACCATAACGGAACCTCTCGCACCTTGCCCGCTCATCAGGTATCAGCTCAGGTGCATACTGACTGAGTCGCACAAACTGCACCTCATACTCAGCCACACTCATGCTCCCTTGGGTAAGAGACATGAATTCACGTTTCTTCTCATCAAGATATCTCACTCCCAGATATCTCCTCTTGAACACATTCTGAAAGAATGTCCAAGTAACATCGACTTCAGCCATCCCAGCTATGGTGGTCGTCCACCACGTATACGCATCGTCCTGCAGCAAGGACACAACACAACCCAGCTTTTGCACATCCGTGCAGCTCATCTGACCCAAGATACGCTTGGTACTCTCTAACCAAGCTTCCGAACTCTCAGCAGACATACCCCTGAACTCCGTCCCACCAAGACTGCGCAGACGCTCCAAAGGTAATCTAACTCCAGCATCTCCCTGATGCCCAGCTCCTTGAGCTCCAGCTACTGCTGCTCGAAAAGCACCCGCAATAGCTTGTACCAACATAGACATATCAGGCATAGCTTGCCCCTGACCAACCTCTGGTCCAGCAGCTCCAGCACCAGCTGCAGCTTCAGCTCTTTCTCTCCCAGCACCACCACCAGGTGGAGGAGGGGGTAACACCGCACTACCCGTGTTCTCCTCGTTCTCGTTCTCATTAGGAGCCGTAGCTCGCACACTACCTCGTAACTCTCTACGTGGTGCCATACTATTACCATGCAATCACAATGCAAATAAAACAAAGTCAGGCCCAGCAAGGTAAGCAATCCAAGTATTCAAGCTCAATTTCATTCAAAATCAACAACATTTCATTAGCTTCGATTTGGCAATGGGTACCCACATCATGCTACATCACAACATACAACTCAATTGCATCCAAAACACAAGCCACTAAACATGCTTTCAACCAACAAGCATACAAGGCAAACATACTTCAATCATGCATACATTTATTCCCAAATACTCGAGAAATCAGCTCTGATACCACCAAATGTAACCCCCTTAACCCGGCCTAGATGGTTGACCCGAATTAAGAAAGTCACACGGGGAAAACCAAAGTCAACCCCGAAAGTTAACCTTGATTAACGACCCTTTTTTTTTCTTTTTAATCTTATCTAGATGTACATTATCCCTAATTGTGATCACTCAACAACATATTCAAAGATCACAAACATCAGAGATCAAACAGGGACCCAATTGAACAAATTACAACTTTAGGGACCAAAATGTAATTTCTGATAAATATGAAGACTTAACCCAAATTAACGTTACCAACTTGAAATTAATCAGGTTTCATGCTTCTCTGTGAAATTTCAGCTCAAAAGGACTTCCCGAACTCATACAATTGCACAAACAAGATTCAGGACCAAAATACAAACAATTCAAAACATTTAACTGCCAATGTCAGCCCCCAACGGTCGACCGTTTCGGAACAGGCAGAACCCGTTTCGAAACACGGGCCGTTCTGCAATGCGTACCGGAACAGGGGCTGGCAGTGGCCTTTCCGTTTCGAAACGGTGCCAACCGTTTCGGACGCCTGGGTTCATTCAAGGCACCCGTTCCGAAACGGTGTGCACTGTTCCGAAACGCCTTGCACAGATTGCAGCAAAAAGCTTACTTAAACATGCAATTAATCATCCAAACATGTTCCAAATGCTACCAAACTTTACCAGCAACTTAAGCATCATACAAAAGACATATATGTATCAACCAATCATCAAAATAGCATCACAAGTAAAAAGCCCCAAATCTATAGGCATGCTTCCTACACAAGCAAACCATTCAAGCATAAACTTCCAATTCAAGCATATAATGGCTAAACACAAAAACCAACATTCTCAACAACATTCAACATACTTAGGGAGTTCCAAACATCTCCCAAAACATACACATTGGTCCCCCATTGCCAAATTACCAAAAGCTAAATGTTCTTAAGAAAACCTTCCATACTTTGAGCTTTACCACCACTTGATTGCTTGCCTTCCTTGCTGCCTTCAAGATACTTTAATGTTCTGCATTATTGAATTAAGAAAACGAAAGAGAGCGTAAGCAAAAGCTTAGTGAGGTATGCTCATAGAAACCATTCAATAATGCATTTACAAAACATTTATAAATCATGCTTCAAATCAACATTTGCACATGCTCAAAAGCATACTTAAAAACAAGCATCTCATGCTTCATATCATAACATGTCATATTGGCCACAAGTGATCAATTCCATTTCTTTAAAAACAAGTTCATCAACTTTCACCCCAAGGACTTTTAAACACCTTGGCCCCAAGGACTTTTAAACACCTTGGCCATGGACTTTTAAACACCATGAATAAGGACCACACAAGGACTTTTAACCACCTTTGTGTCCGTAGCAAGTTTCACCCCAAGGACTTTTAAACACCTTGGCCCCAAGGACTTTTAAACACCTTGGCCCCATGGACTTTTAAACACCATGGAAAGGATCACACAAGGACTTTTAACCACCTTGGTGTCCACAACAAGAACCATCCAAGGACTTTTAACCACCTTGATGTTCTTAAGTAACAAGGCTCACTCAAGGACTTTTAACCACCTTAGTGACCTTAACCTTTTCAAAACATCACTTGCCAATATACATCATTTTCATCATTTAATCCACTGTTTTAAAGCATTAAACCAAGCCATATTCATCATGCATTTAAAAGCATCAAACCACATTTAATCAATGTTCAAAAACAAGGAACTCTTACATTGAGCTTCCTTCAACATATAGCTTACAAAAACAGCAAATACCATGCTCAATCATGCTTTCAAAACAGTATTTAAAACATGCAATTAAACCACATTGCATCACAACAAAATCATGGCCACCACTAGAGAGTACTTCCGAAAACTTACACTTGAGCTTAGCAAAGTTGTTTAGACTTAAACTAAGCTCCCAAGACATTGGTTTCAAAGCCGAAAACCCAATTTCACTCACCGATTCCACTTCGCCTCTTGCCGAAGCACCAAATCAAGCTTCCGGATCAACAACTCTTGGATCCAAAGATGCCTCCCCTGTTTTAACACATCAAAGCAGAGGATTAATGCATCATCATGCATTAATTGCTTCAATGAAAGCACCTAAACTCGCTGCTCTCATCCACACTCCTTTTTCGGCCACCAAACACAACCGAAAATGCATCCAAACCACTTCCAAACCAAGCCCAGCCATAAACCAGCAAAACCACACATCCTTTAACATCATTTAACATCTAAAAACAACCTATTAACAACCTTATACCTCCAGCAACATCAGATCCACAAGATCACCTCAAAAACAATCAAGAATCACAAGCTAAACTTAGGAAACTCAACCTATCCGGGATTGCATTAATCAAAACTCAATTCCTTATCAATTTAGAGTTCATTTAACATCAAAAACACATCTCAAATAACAAATTAATCAGATCTAACGAAAATCATCAAAAATCACCAAATCTTGCATTATAAGCCAAGATCCAATTCACAACTCAAAAGCCTTTAATAAAACATCAATTAAGGATTGAAAACTTAGGAATTTCAGTAAAGAACTGATAGTTTAGAGGAGAAGGACGTTCTTACCTCCAAACTTGAGTTTCTCCTCTTTTTGGAATCAAAAACCTTGATGAATCAAGTAGCAAATGATGAGGTTTTGTAGCTATTATGATTAGGAATCAAAAGAGAGTTGAAAGGAGAAATTTAGGTGAGAAAATCAGATCAAATTCTCTGGAGAGAAAGTGTTTGGGTTGAGAGAAAATGAGAGAAAGAAAATGGAAAGTTAGTTATCCAAAATAGCCAAAATGGCTTTCCCTCCACTTTTAATATGTTTAAAATCAGAATATAGCTTAAAATATCTTAGAAAAATCTGGAGAAACTCCCTTTGGGTAAATAGCTCCTTAAAGATTCAAAGTTCCAACCCTTTATAAAACAGTCACCAAACTTTCAAAAATTACATTTTGGTCACTAGCCAAAATGTCACACTTCCAAAACTCTTTTTCCAAAATTGATTTCACAGTTCACTTAAATATATTAAAAGATGATTTTAGAACATTTTTCCATATTTTTAATGCAACCCGAACTAGGCTTTCATAATTTCACCTTTTTAGATTCGAACAGCACTTTGACCAAACCGGTCAACGCCCAAAACTCCTAAGCCCAAAACCGGGGCGTTACAGAAAGGCTCGGCGACAACCCAACCCCGATCTCCACCACTCACCGGTGATTGTCACCGTCTCTTCTACCTTGTTCGTCGTTGCACGCCGATCCAAGACATCACCGTCACTCATAGTGTTGCGTTGGCAATCGGCGTGGAGAACGGCTCAAAGCCTTGACGGAGATCAAGGGTTTTGCCTCAATTATTCCTTTGTTCCGGCCGCCTCCGTCGTCGGCAAGGCGTGTCGATCGTGCAGGCGTGTTCAGCGTACGGAGGAGAGCGAAACCCATATGTCCGATTGTTGTTCCGACGCCGGGAGAGTCCTCATCGGAGCAACGCGATGTTCCGGCCAGATCTGAAATTTAATTCTTTTTCGGTAAGATTGAGTCTCGTAATGTGATATTTTGGGTTTGGTTTACTACCTTGTGTGGTCGGCTCTTGTTTTTCTAGCAGAAACGGTGCATTTCGAGCCTCCAGTGACCATTCCGGTGACAATTCCGGCGATCGTCCGGCCACCAGAAACTTTTGGGGTAAGTGTTGAACCGGCCCAGTCAGTTAACCGGTTCAAGCCTAGTTGTTAAGCCCAAGTCCTTGTCGGCCCAAACCAAATCGACCCACGTCCATTCCGACCCGATCTGTTGACCGATCTGACCCGTTGACCCGTACCCGACCCGTTGACCGATCCGACCCGTTAACCCGTACTCGACCCGTTGCCTGAGTCACCTCAGTGTGCCAGCTCGCTCGAGTCAACTCAGTGATTCAACTCGCCCGAGTCAACCCAGTGAGTCAACTCACCGAGTCAACCATTGGACCAGTGACATCAGCGTTGACTTTGACCGATGACGTCATCTTTGACTTTGACCAAAAAGTCAACTTTTCCCGAAAAGTCCTATTTTATGTTTTTCGACTTCCTGAGTCCGATTGTGATGCCTGTTTCGTGAAATTCTAACGCGAAAGCCTCAGAATTGGACCTTGAACTTGAGTCTGCTTATGTATTTTTATAATTAAGGGTAATCTTCACCAGTGGTCCCTTTTGTTTAGAGTGTGTTCTATTTTGGTCACCAAAATTCAAAAAAGATTATTTTGGTCACTTACGTTTAGTATCGTTTCTATTTTGGTCCCTTGACCGTTAGTCTCCGTTACTTAAAAAAATTAATTTCTAATTTAACCCTCAAGCTTTCAAAATTTTATTTTTCACCATCTTCCCCAAAAATTATAAAACTAAAACCTTAGAAATAAACCGCACAAGGCCAAGCTCATTTATCATAGTTCCTTTTTTTCCTCTCCTTCCTTTTCTAGTATGGTGCATATTGGAGTGTGTTTCTGGAAATGGATGATGACCATCTCTGATATGCCATGCTTGTAATTTCAAACTAAAAGTTTTATGCTGGTACAATAATACAACTATTTGAAACGACAGGTTTCTGGAAAATGTAGAGTTTGTCTCATTTCATCTCATCTTGAAGCAGGTTTTCCATGTCTACTTCACAATTAGCTCATTTAATGAGATTTAAGGCTTTGAGCAAATTATTTCATAAACTGCTTTTTGTTATTTGTTTTGGGAGCTGAATTTTTATTGAATGTTCTCATTTATAGACACTGCTAATGAAGATAGATTGTTTTACATGTTTAATTATTGCCATTTCCCTTTTTGCAGGATGAAAGCCTTATCACATTGCATGATCTAAAAAGTTCTAAAATTTCGGGAAGTGTTTCAATATCCTTTTCAATCTCAACAAATTCATAGCCTTTGAATCTCGCGATCCGTTCCTCTCAGGTAAATGTGACACTTTTAATATTGTTTTCAAAAAAGGAATTGTATATGTATACCATCACAAGTTTTCACAAGCTTCGGATAACGGTCTTGTTTATGTTGGATTGAACAAGAGCTCGAGATTCCTACATTGACGGAGTGAGATCGTTTTGCACATAGAGAATATATTCGACTTTCCATGGAAGATGTCGAAAAAGCGTCTAATGGAAGTGCAGAAGTTTGGGATGAATCACTCGAGTCTCCCTTCTAAGTTTGAAGGGTAAGTATGGATCTGCATATGTATCTTATTTGGATTCGGGTGTTAACGTGAGGTATGTTTGAATTGTTAGAGAGGATCAAATCTCATATGTATATCCAGATATGTGTCGGATACGGGGTGTTGGGAACAGGTACTTGGATAAGAGTAAAGAGTTGGAGCAACATTGTTGCATTCTAGCTATTTGAAAATGCAGTAGATCAAATAATAAAGCTAAGATAACAACAAACCATTATAACCAAGCAACTTGGAAATTCATACAAACTCAACAAAATTTTTTTGTTCTTTTATATATATATATATATATATATATATATATATATATATATATATATATTCTCACGATTTTCATGTCTCTACTGGTGATGAGAGAAGAGCTCAACACGTTACTTTTCTATTGGACAACAGAAGGGAATGTTTTCCGGAATGAGCAATGAAGATACATGAGAATTCATTGGAGGAAAAGTAATTTACTGCATTTAGTCTTTGAGAGTTGAAAAGTCATCGGTTGTAGTGTTGGGTTATAACCATTGATTTAATTTTGGCGGTTTTAGTTTTATAATTTTTGGGGAAGATGGTGAAAAATAAAATTTTGAAAGTTTGAGGGTTAAATTAGAAACTATTTTTTTAAGTAACGGAGACTAACAGTCAAAGGACCAAAATAGAAACGATTCTAAACGTAAGTGACCAGAATAATCTTTTTTGAATTCTGGTGACTAAAATAGAACACACCCTAAACGAAAGGTACCACTAGTGAAGATTATCCTATAATCAATTATGAGCAATGTGAATAAGGATTGAAATTTGAATTTGTGCAATTTTAGGTATTCAAAGTTCATTGTAATTGAGATGTTGAGAACGACGCATTCGGGTTCGAAAGTGATCGAATGGAGTATCATGGTTGATTGATATAACAATGATTAAAGGTAATGCATTACTACCTTTTGTATGCTTTATGAACATGTTGGTATTCGATTAATGCACGCATAAATAAGATGAGGAGTGATGTTAGCTCTGCTTAAGTCAAACCAGATATGAGTTGAGTATGATAGCCTGGATAAGATTAAAATGCTCGAATGAGAAAGTTAATAAAAGTAAGGACCCAAAGTTCAATAAATAATTAATAAGGCAGCTAATCTTTAAATCCGATTATGGGTGTCAAATGATCTAATGTTAAAAATATTTGGATATAAAATTATGAAAACGCCCTTAAGGTATGAGAATGACTAAAATACCCTTGGAATTGGAGGCGATCTAGAAATCTACACTAGATATGGTAAAACAACACGATTCATTTAAAAACCTCGAAAAACTTGGAAAGTTATGGTAACAAGATTTGAACCTTCAAGATTGTAAGGTGTTAAGTTTCCTTGATTTTGGAATGAATCTCTGAATATAGATTTACGAGAAACTATATGTACCTCTGAAATAATCAAGCGGCTCAAAATATTAGATTGACTGAAATGACTAAAAGTTTTGGAAATATTGTTATGGTTAATTAATCGGAATGAACGTATTGACCAAAAAGATTGAAGTATCCTCGAACACTGAGGTTGGCAAATTAACAAGAATGATGGATAAACCTTTGAGTTCTGAAATGAATGAAGAGGTTGGAGGTACCGAAATTACTTGAATGGCTGAATGATGGATATCCTGAGCTTCAAAATGACAGAAATACCCCCTTGATTGGAATAAGTAAATTGCCTCAGATAAAGTTCTAGAAATACTAATAAAGCAGAAAATGACTAAAATGCCCCTAAGGATTGGAGCATGACTCATGTATGTTAATCACTCATGATATTAATATAAGGATGTAAGTTTTTCCGCACAGAACATAAGTTCAATCACTTCGTAGCAAGTCTTGTGGTGAAATATAAAAGCAACTGGTCAGATATACGATATAGTCGGATACATTAGAAGGGTTGGTTAGTACTAGGTGGGGATATGTTAGTTCGAATGGTTTTGGAGGCCCGATAAACTTCTAGAAATCTTAAATGTTGTAAATCGTCATTTCATCATTATTGGGCTAAATTACAAAATCACCCCTAATAGTTAAATGACCAAAATGCCCTCGTTGGCCAAAGTAATCAAAATAGCCATGAATGTATCTAATATCGTGAAAGATCTTGACATAGAAATCTCTGAATGCGTTGCTGGAAACCAAATGAGCAAATAAAATTCCCGAGCCACTGTTTATGCCTTGTTGGTATAAATTACCAAAATGCCCATATGTGACAAAAGGACTGTAATACTTTTGTGGGCTTAAACGACTAAATCATTCATGATATGCCTAAACTCTCAAATATCTTGATGTATCATCTCCTAAATATCTGGTTAGAACCGTTGGTACGAACCCCTTTTTTTATAGGGACCTCGTTTCAAAAATCCGTTTAAATTGTCAAAAGTTTGATGTGTTCCCTTCCATAAATGCCAAGTAGCTTCAAGAAACAAACTGTTCCACCTAGTGTGTTCCATGTGTGCTACACGACTGTTTTGCATACTGATTTACATGTTATAATACCGATCATGTGCATATGACTCACATACTTGAATTCACAGGAACGTGACATGTTATATAAATTAAGCATGACCGTACTGTATTTCTGATATATGCCTATGCATACGATATAACAAACATGCTATATGGATAATGTATTACTGAAAATACTGTTATTGATTAATGAACTATTGATGATCTAATTCACTGGGGTACTTGGGATATGATATGAAGTTACTGACGGCTCATCCTTAATCCAGCTGGTAAGTCCGCCCGTTTTTTGTTCCTATGCTTCGGCTAGGTCCGCCCGTTTCGGTTCCTATGCTTCGGCTAGGTCCGCCTATTTTCGGTTCATATGCTTCAGCTAGGGCCGCCCGTATTGTAAGGTATTCTCTTAGGATGGTACCTATGCCTAATGGGCTCGGGTCAATGCTTATACATGATACCGCACTGGGGAAACTATATACTTGAGTATGGTTGGAGGGTAAATAAAGAATTAAAATGAACTTCACTGCTACTTAAAACAAATGTATTTGAACTAAAAGGGTTTATTGCATTGTTACATTTCATGCATTAACGTTGCACTGTTGGAACACACTAGACATTAAACCCTTTGATTCCACCTCTGTATGTTATCAACCTATAATTCTTGTCTAATTCTCGATGTTTGAATAAAGAACAAATATCGTTATTCTAGAGTATGATGCAACCTCGAAATAGTAGAATGGAGATGAAGGCTGCTACTATACGGAACATCATGAAAATGTTATGCCTACCATATATCTGCATGAGCTTATAGCATCTTTTGGTAGTTCTGTATTACTGAGCTTTTTCAAGCTCACGTTGTTTTACCATCGTATGTTAAAAGAATATATCATGGTATAACGTTTGACATTAGTTTTTGAAGTTCTCTCGACGTTACTTTTGGAGTACGGTACAATATAGTTAGTGGGCATGTATGACATGTATTGTTTTATGATAATGTTTGTAAAGCACTTTCTGAAATATCTGTTATGTGTTTTAATGACTTCCTGAAATGGTATTTTAAACAAAAGTTGATTTTATAGTTTAACAAGTGTTTTGAGGAAATATGTTTTTATGTGTATTTTTTGTGGGTCGCTCTTGTGACCCTAATGTAACTTCCTAGGATCCGTTGTAACGCATAGGCGGGTCTAGGGGTTACATTTAGTGGTATCAGAGCTTAGAGTTGCGTCATTCTGGGTAGATCGGCCGATCATCTGTCATAGGGTGTCTGGTCTGTGCATGCCCCTAGATCTTAACCGTACTCCATCAAGTTGAGACTCCGATGTCGAATCTCATGTAATAAGTGCATCTGATCATTCTGTCCATAATAGCTTGATCTTTACTAGAAAGGAATATCTGTAATGTTTGCCTATGAATTGGATTAACGTGATGGATTTGAATCTGGATAAAGAACCAAATATGGTTAGTGCATGTAAAAAAAGGGTTCTGAATCAGATTTAGAATAAATACTTGGTTATGCAAGGTAACCAATGTAAGATTTCATGTAAGGTTATTCGATGATAATGATTATGTTTGGGAATATTTTGATGAAAATCAGATAAAAGTGTTACGAAATTAAAAAGAAATGTGTTTGTGAAGCTGGTGAAAGTGTAAATTCCATGGTGACCTTGTTATATACAAAGGAATCGATTATTTGAATTTTTTTATTGTTGTTGAATGTAAGTGATATCCGTTCAAAACCTTGGTTGTGTTCGATCAACAAAAGAAAAGGCACTTCCTTGAAAATGTGGCATGGTGTATTGTTATATGGTAGTCTTGACTAAAATTCGACGTTACATCTCGATTCTAGGAGGCCATGTTGGAGGCCTTGAGTACTCATTTGGACCTCAGATACAGTTTTTCATTAATAAATTGATGATCTACCTAGAAGAGTAATACATATTCTAGAAGATATACTTCTTAGTCATATGATTGACTTCTATGGTAGTTGGAAATGTTCTTATCCTTAACTCAGACTGTCTATAATAAAAGTTATGATACAAGTGTCTGCTTGCCACCGTATGAAGTTCAGTGTGTCAACTCGCTTGAGTCAACTTGCCCGAGTCAACCTAGTGAGTCAACTCACCGAGTCAACCATTGAACCAGTGATGTCAGCGTTGACTTTGACCGCTGACGTTAGGGTTGACTTTGACCAAAAAGTCAACTTTTCCCGAAAAGTCATATTCTATGTTTTTCGACGTACTGAGTCCGATTTCGATGCCCGTTTCGTGAAATTCTATCCCGAAAGCCTCCGAATTGGACCTTGAACTCGACTCTGCTTATGTATTTTAATAATCAATTATGGGCAATGTGAATAAGGACTGAAATTGGAATTTGTGCGATTTTAGGTATTCAAAGTTCCTTGTATTCGGGATATTGAGGACGTCACATTCGGGTTCGAGAGTGATCGAATGGAGTATCATGGTTGATCGATATAACAATGATTAAAGGTAATACATTACTACCTTTTGTATACTTTATGAACATGTCGGTATTCGGTTAATACATACATAAATAAGATGAAGAGTGATGTTAGCTCTACTTAAGTCAAACCGGATATGAGTTGAGTATGATAGCCTGGATAAGATTAAAATGCTCGAACTAGAAAGTTAATAAAAGCAAGGACCTGGAGTTCAATAAATAATTAATAAGGCAGCTAATCTTTAAATCTGATTATGGGTGTCAAATGATCAAATGTTAAAAATATTTGGATATAAAATTATGAAAATGCCCTTAAGGTATGAGAATGACTAAAATACCCTTGGAATTGGAGGCGATCTAGAAATCTACACTAGATATGGTAAAACAACACGATTCATTTAAAAATCTAGAAAAACTTACAAAGTTATGGTAACAAGATTTGAACCTTCACGATTGTAACGTGTTAAGTTTCCTTGATTTTAGAATGAATCTCTGAATATAGATTTACGGGAAACTATATGTACCTCTGAAATAATCAAGCGGCTCAAAATATTGGATTGACTGAAATGACTAAAAGTATTGAAAATACTATTATGGTTAATTAATCGGAATGATCGTATTGACCAAAAAGATTGAAGTATCCTCGAACACCGAGGTTGGCAAATTAACAAGAATGATGGATAAACCTTTGTGTTCTGAAATGAATGAAGTGGTTGGAGGTAGCAAAATTACTTGAATGGCTGAATGATGGATATACCGAGCTTCAAAATGACCGAAATACCCCCTTGATTGGAATAAGTAAATTGCCTCAGATAAAGTTCTAGAAATACCAATAAAGCAAAAAATGATTGAAATGCCCCTAAGGATTAGAGCATGACTCATGTATCTCAATCACTCATGATATTAATATAAGGATGAAGGTTTTTCCGCACAGAACATAAGTTCAATCACTTCGCGGCAAGTCCTGTGGTTAAATATAAAAGCAACTATTCAGATATACGATATAGCAGATACATTAGAAGGGTTGGTTAGTACTACAAGGTTGGGATATGTTAGATTGAATGGTTTTGGAGGCCCGATAAACTTCTGGAAATCTTAAATGTTGTAAATCGTCATTTCATCATTATTGGGCTAAATTACAAAATCACCCCTAATAGTTAAATGACCAAAATGCCCTTGTTGGCCAAAATAATCAAAATAGCCATGAATGTATCCGATATCGTGAAAGATCTTGGCAAAGAAATCTATGAATGCCTCGCTGGAAACCAAATGAGAAAATAAAATTCCCGAGCTACTGTTTATGCCTTGTTGGTATAAATTACCAAAATTTCCATGTATGACAAAATGATTGTAATACTTTTGTGGGCTTAAACGACTAAACCATTCATGATATGCCTAAACTCTCAAATATCTTGATGTATCATCTCCTAAATATCTGGTTTGAACCGTTGGTACGAACCCCCTTTTTATAGGGACCTCATTTCAAAAATCGGTTTAAATTGTCAAAAGTTTGACGTGTTCCCTTCCATAAATGCCAAGTAGCTCCAAGAAACAAATTGTTCCACCTAGTGTGTTCTATGTGTGCTACACGACTGTTTTGCATACTGATTTACATGTTAAAATATTGATCATGTGCACATGACTGACATACTTGAATTCACAAGAACGTGACATGTTATATAAATTAAGTATGACTGTATTGTATTTCTGATATATGCCTATGCACCCGATATAACAAACATGTTATATGGATAATGTATTACTGAAAATAATGTTATTGATTAATGAACTATTGATGATCTAATTCACTGGGTACTTGGGATATGATATGAAGTTACCGACGGCTCATCCCTGATCCAGCTGGTAAGTCCGACCGTTTTCGGTTCCTATGCTTCGGCTCGGTCTGCCCGTTTTCAGTTCCTATGCTTCGGCTAGGTCCGCCCATTTTCGGTTCCTATGCTTCGGCTAGGGCTACCTGTATTCTAAGGTATTCCCTTAGGATGGTACCAATGCCTAATGGGCTCGGGTTAATGCCTATACATGATATCGCACTGGGGAAACTATATACTAGAGTATGGTTGGAGGGTAAATAAAGAATTAAAATGAATTTACTGCTACTTGAAACAAATGTATTTGAAATAAAAGGGTTTATTGCATTGTTACATTTCATGCATTAACGTTGCACTGTTGGAACACACTAGACATTAAACCCTCTGATTCCACCTCTGTATGTTATCAGCCTATAATTCCCGTCTAATTCTCGATGTTTGAATAAAGAACAAATATCGTTATTCTTGAGTATGATGCAACCTCAAAATAGTAGAATAGAGATGGAGACTGCTACTATACGGAACATCATGAAAATGTTACGCCTACCATATATCTGAATGAGCTTATAGCATCTTTTGGTAGTTCTGTATTACTGAGCTTTTTCAAGCTCACGCTATTTTTACCATCGCAGGTTAAAAGAATATATCATGGTATAACGTTTGACATCAGTGTTCGAAGTTCTCTCGGCGTTGCTTTTGGAGTATGGTATTGTATAGTTAGTGGGCATGTATGTCATGTATTGTTTTATGATAATGTTTGTAAAGCACTTTCTGAAATTTCTGTTATGTGATTTAATGACTTCCTGAAATGGTATTTTAAACAGAAGTTGGTTTTACAGTTTAACAAGTGTTTTGAGGAAATATGTTTTTATGTGTATTTTTTGTGGGTCGCTCTTGTGACCCTAATGTAACTTCCTAGGATGTGTTGTAACGCATAAGCGGGTCTAGGGTGTTACATGTTGGTTGTTAGCGGATATTATTGATCTGTCAATAGGATTAGAGTGCACTCGAGGTAAAGTTCACGCATTGCCTTAGTGATGTTAGATTCCACTAAGGAGGAGTACGGTGATGTGAGTTTCCACCGGAGCTGTCTATTGGGTTTGAGAAAGCTATCTGCATATCTGAGTAAACCGTTGAATTTCAATATACCCTTGAATGTTTTAATTCTCATGTTAAGCATGTTGTTGATTCCTTATATTATGCTTATAGTTATGCATTGTGGTTTACTTTGCTCGTGTTATGAGAATGAGCATATGGTAAGCCTATGACTTGTGGTTGCATTCGGTAAATGCACGAGAAGGTAAAAGCATGGCATTATGTGTTTAAACATGTGGAAATGATTTGGAAACGGTTTTGGTTTTCAAGCAAACTATGTTTTAAAACTGCATTTTTGTAGTCACTATTTGAACACCGCTCACTAAGCTTAAACGCTTACGCTCTCTTTTCCAAAAATGCAGGCCCTTAGACCTTCGGAGCGGCTCGGGAAACAAGGGAGGATCCAAGAGAATTTATTTTGCTCAAGTATGGTTTAGACTTCGATAATTAGTATTTAAGCAATGGTATAGGACCTTTGTGGTTGCGATGTTGATGGCATGTTCTTTTGCTTAGACAAGTTTGTTTAGACGTTTTGGGATTGTATTGCCTTATTCTATGTTGAAGTATGTTCTAGTTTAACTTTTGGCCATGTTGGTGAATGCCTTATATGCATGTTTCATCTAAGGATCTTATCATGATGAATGTTGCTTCGTTGATTGTTTAAATTGCTTCGTATGTTTATCCATGTATGTCTTGTGTTGTGTTTGAGTTTGTATGATGCTTGATTAGTCGTTAAATGCCTCAAGAGTCTAGTCCTTGTGCTTTTAGCTGCTAAAACAAGTTCTGTAGTGCAAGGCGTATCGATACGCTCAAAGGCTATATCGATACGGTCCGCAGCTTTGAACCTTGTTTTAGGCTATGCGTACCGGTACGCGGGGGTGTATCAATACGCCAAAAGCTCTTTGAAAATCTGAGAAATTGACGAGATATTGGCGTATCGGTACGAGTCCTTAGAGTATCGGTACGGTCCTTGTAGTTTGACCTTGATAAGTTGATCATTGAGAGCGTATTGATACGGTCTTCTAATGTATCGATACAGTCTCCCTATGTTGACTTTGGGAGTTGACCAAGTCCATGCGTATCGATACGACCTTCTAGCGTATCGATACGACCTATTGTAAAAGTTAAAAATGGTTGTTTGTTTGTCTGTTTCGCGTGTCTTGTATCCGTGCGTGTCCCCGCTGCGTGTCCTCTCACATAGGATATAATTAAACATCTAGACAAGATAATCTTTAAAAGAAATTTTTCTAGGGTTGCTAATAGGAGTGGAGCCTTAGGGGGTTTCGCTTCGGTTTTCCCCGTGTAACTCGTTCGATGCGGTTTAGCGGCTAGGCTGGGTCGAAGGGGTTACATTTGTTGGTATCAGAGCCTAGGTTTCGCCTAGGTTCGTTGAGTTTCCGCAAGCCGAAAGGTAAGTGAGATAAGTTTTATGGTGTAAGCTTGTTGATTGTGATTGCACGGTGATTGTAAGCATGCTTGTGGTTATTTTTGCGTTGGTTGGGAAGTAGTTAGAGGCACCCATTGCTAGTTTACTATTATTGTAAGTTGTTTTAAGTTTAAGAACTTGAGCACCTTGGACCTTGTTCCTTGCTAACCCCAAATCATTTTCACTTGTTGTTTTTGTTGATTAGCTTTGCATCTGTTAGCATGGTGAGACCGAGAGGAAGGCCTAGGGTTGAGCCGATTGAGAATGTCGATGATGCACGAGGAGAGAACTTGCATCCTCCTCCTTATTCGCCTCCGGGTGGTGGAGTGAATGCGGAGGGTGTTGGACCCCACGCTGGTCAGGGACAGGCAAGTATTGATGTGAATTCATTGATTCAGGCTATAGCCGGGGCTATACAGACAGCTTTAGTGGGTGTTCGAGTTGCAGCACCGCCTCAGGGTGCAGGTTCTGGTTTACCGTTAGAGAGATTCCGTCGCTTGGCCGGGGTTGAGTTCCGTGGGTTGTCACCCGAAGGTTTAGAGGCATGGTTTGAGAGCACAGTTCGTATTTTGAGTCAGATGGAGTGCTCGGAGGCACATAAGTTGGGTTGCATTGTCTCTTTGCTTCATCGAGATGCCTACACTTAGTGGACTACTATCAATACGGGTATGCCAGAGGCCGAGGTTACTTGAGAGTTCTTCAGGAATGCTTTCCATAAGAAGTTCTTAGGTCCTCGGTATCTAGATGAGAAAAATAGAGAGTTCATGTCTCTAGTTCAGGGTGGTTTGACTGTGTCCTACTATGAGGTGTAGTTTGTACGGGTGAGTTAGTATGCTTCTGAGTTAGTTCCCACTGAGGCGGAATGTTGTGAGCATTTTCTTCATGGGTTGGTTCGGGATGTGAAGACCTACATGTTGGCTTCCGACTATACTGACTTTGATGTGTTGGTCGCTAGGGCCAAGGACATTGAACAATCTTTGGGACTTGCGGATCGTAAGGGTGGATCTAGTTCCGAAAAAGGAAATGCTGTTTGGGACAGAGATCGTGCCAAGGGGCACAAGGATAGGAAACCTCATCATGATCATAGACGCAAATGTGGTAATCCAAGGAGAGGCCATCACAACCAAGGGACTGAGAATCGTACTCTCGAGTGCAACAAGTGTGGTAATCCGGGGAGAGGCTCAGAAGTTGTTGGATGTGGGTTGTCAGACGTACCTAGCCTATGTTATGAATCCGAATATGGATGAGGCACGACCGCGAGACATTAGGACAGTTTGTGACTTTCTGAGTGTATTTCCAAAAGAATTGCCTAGTTTGCCTCTAGATAGGGATGTAGAGTTCGTTATCGAGACTTATTCTAATTCAGCTCCAGTGTCGATTGCACCGTACCGAATGGCTCCTAAAGAAATGAAAGAGTTGAAGACACAGCTTCAGAAATTGATAGACCGAGGGTTCATTCGTTCGAGTACTTCACCTTGGGGTGCACCGGTGTTGTTTGTGGAAAAGAAAGATGGTAGTTTGAGAATGTGTATCGATTACCGATAGTTGAATAAGTTGACAGTGAAGAACAAATATCTGTTGCTGAGAATTGATGACTTGTTTGATCAGTTAAGAGGTGCATCAGTGTTCTCGAAGATAGATTTGAGATCCGATTATTATCAGTTGAAGGTAAGAGATCAAGATGTACCGATGAAAGCTTTCTGCACTCGTTATGGGCACTACAAATTCTTACTGATGCCCTTTGGTTTGACTAATGCACCGGAAACTTTTATGGACATGATGAATAGAGTATTTCATGAGTACTTAGATCAGTTTGTAATAGTGTTCATTGATGATATTCTAGTGTACTCTCGTACCGAAGAAGATCATGATCGACATTTGTGTTTGGTGCTGCAGAAATTGTTAGACAATCAGTTGTATGCCAAGTTGAGCAAATGTGAATTTTGGATTTGGGAAGTAGTCTTCTTAGGCCATATTGTATCAGCTGAGGGAATCCGAGTGGAACCTAAGAAAGTTGAGGCAGTTGTGAATTGGAAACCACCAAAGATAGTGACCGAAGTTCATAGTTTCTTAGGTTTGGCCGGTTACTATACACGATTTGTTGATGGTTTCTCAAAGGTTGCAGCTCATTTGACTAAATTGCTACATAAGGATGTTCGGTTTGAGTGGATTGATGCAAGACAACAAGCATTTGAAAAATTGAAAGAAGCTTTAACCAAAGCTCTTATTTTAGTTCAGCCCGTGTCAGGGAAAGAGTTTGTAGTCTTTAGTGATGCATCGTATGTTCGCTTGGGTTATGTGCATATGCAAGAGGGAAGAGTAGTGGCTTATGCGTCTAGACAGTTGAAGACTCGTGAGCGTAATTACCCTACGCATGATCTAGAATTGGCTGCAGTGGTTTTCGCTTTGAAAGTGTGGAGACATTACTTGTATGGTGAGCAATGCACAGTGTATACGGATCACAAGAGTCTGAAGTATATAATGACACAAAGAGAGTTGAATCTTAGACATCGTAGGTGGCTAGAGTTGCTTAAAGACTACGATCTCACGATTGAGTACCATCCGGGTAAAGCCAATGTAGTGGTCGATGCTTTGAGTAGAAAGGTAGTAGTGGAGTTATGAGCTATGTTTGCTAGATTGAGTTTGTCTCAAGATGGTGGTTTAGTGGCCGAGTTATAAGTGAGACCTTTCTTGCTTCAGTTGATTAGAGAGAAGCAGTTGCAAGATAGATCATTAGCATCTCATGTGCAAGACATAGCAGAAGGTAAATCGATAGATTTTTGTTTTAGTAGCGATGGAGTTTTGTGTTTCAAGAGTAGAGTAGATGTTTTGGAAGATGTAGACTTGAGATGCACCATCCTAACTGAAGCTCACAATAGTTCGTTTGCTATGCATCCGGGAAGCACGAAAATGTATCGTTATTTGAAGAATGAGTATTTCTGGGTTGATTTGAAGAAAGATGTTATCGAGTTTGTGAGTAAGTGCATGGTTTGTCAGCGAGTTAAAGCCGAGCACCAGTTTCCTTCAGGTTTGTTACAATCGTTGAGAATTCTCGAGTGGAAGTGGGAGAAAATCACCATGGATTTCGTATCGGGTTTGCCGTTGACACCTTCTAAGAAGAATTCAGTTTGGGTAATAGTTGATCGTCTTACAAAGTGTGCGCACTTTTTAGCCGTTCACACCACTTATACTTTAGATAAGTTGGACGATTTGTATATCAGTGAGATAGTGAGATTGCATGGTGTACCGAAATCTATAGTGTCAGACAAAGATTTGAGGTTCACGGCTAGATTTTGGGAGAGTTTTCATAGTGCTTTGGGTACTCGACTGAATTTCAGCACTTCGTATCATCCTCGGACCGATGGTCAGTTAGAGAGAGTTATACAAGTGTTGGAAGATATGTTGAGATGTTGCATTATAGAATTTCAGGGTTCGTGGGAGAAGCTTCTACCGTTAATAGAGTTTGCGTATAATAACAGTTATCAGACGAGCATTCAGATGGCACCATACGAAGCTCTGTATGGTAGAAAATGTAGAACACCTGTTTGTTAGGCCGAAGCGGAACATAAATTGATACCTTTGCCTGATATGCTTAAGGGTACTACCGAGAAAGTTCAGTTGATTTGTGACCGTTTGAAGAAAGCTTCGGATAGATAGAAATCTTATGCGGATTTGAAAAGAAGAGAAATAGAGTATGTCGTGGGCGACAAAGTGTTCTTGAAAGTCTCACCTTGGAAGAAGGTGATGAGGTTTGGTAGGAAAGGAAAGTTGAGCCCGAGGTTCATTGGTCCGTATGAGAGAGTTGAGAGAGTTGGTCTCGTTGCCTATAGATTGAGGCTTCCGACCGAACTAGAGAAGATTCATGATGTGTTTCATGTCTCGATGCTTCGGAGGTATAGATCGAATTCGTCAAATGTTATGCTAGTTGAAGAGATAGAATTGAATCCGAATTTGACCTATGATGAAGAACCAGTTGAGATTTTGGCTTCGGACAGCAAAGTGTTGCGGGGAAGAACCATTGATTTGGTTAAGGTTAAGTGGCGTCATTGAGGGGTGGAAGAAGCCACTTGGGAGAGGAAGGATGACATGAGAAATCAGTTTCCGCATCTCTTTCCACCAGGTAAATTTCAGGGACGAAATTCTTTAAGTGGGGGAGAGTTGTAACGCCCTGAGTTTAGGTCCGGGAGTTATTGGGTTGTTACACCGAGTCGAGTTAATTAATTTTGGAGAAAAACTATTTTCTAACACACTTAAAGTGTTTTAAAAAAGGTTGAAGGGGTTAAAAGGAAATTTTCACTAAAAGAAATAGGAAAAGAGGGATTTTTGAAAGTCATCTTCTCCTCAAAGTAGTTTTCACGTTCTAAAACCTCCCCAAACCCCTTTCTACTGTTCTATTATCTTCCTCAACGATTTCAAGAGCTTTTATCAAGGTAATAACGTTTTTAACGTCTGTTGCGTGTAAAAGTGTCTATCGCAATTGTAGTGCAAGTGTACACGACGCAAGTAGTAAAGTGATAATGAAGTATCGGATATCGTCTCCACAGGGACTAGGCTAATAGCTCCACCTTGAATTACTGCACTAGAGTAAAAAGAATAGTTTAAGATTTTGTCACGAGAATAATAAAGAATACTGGAAAATAGAAGTAAAGTAATCAAGATAGAGAGAATGGGCTGGTATTGAATTGCTCAGTAGTGTAGGTATTGCTAAGTCTAGGAATATCAGCTTTGTCGTCGTCCCCGTCGCGGCAGCACCTGTCGCGGCGGCAGTCTGTTGCTTGTCGCGACAGCGAACACACAACTCGATACTTCAAGTTTGGTAAGAATCTCTGCTGTGCCTTGGCCTATCACTAGGTCCAAGTCTGTCGATCAACACGTCTTTGATGATACCTCCCGGCGTGAATCGAAGGATGAACACCGATGTTGTTGAATTCTTCTTTAGCCACTTAACCTCGTCCTATCCCTAGGTCCGAGATAGTTCAACTATAAACTAGAGAACTCGCACTTATTCCTTTCGTATACTTAACTCTCCCGATATTAAGTAAATAGATAACCTCGCAATGCTCTCCCGATACTCTTGCAAGATGTTAATAACCAGAATAAGAGAACTTGAAGTTTATTTTATTGAACTGAAAATTCCTAAAACAAAAGCAACCCTTGCAACTACTTTACAAATCAACCCGTGGCCCTAAGGGGAATTTAGAACATGTTGAGAGGATGAAAACGGCTAGGGTTTTGGGAAGAAGGCTAGAGATAGGTGATGTCCTCTCCTAGGTCGAATTACATGCCTTTATATAGGATTTGGATCCAAGTTTTCTAATATGGCAAGAATACAAGTTTAAATTAAAGTACAACTCTAATAAAGACTAAATCTTCAGAGAATATAGCTTTAATTCGTCCTTCCTTCCTGCTTGGAATTTCTCTCCTTGAACTTTGGGCTTGGCCTTCATTATGATCTAGGGCTTGGAAAAATATAGTGGTGTTCCACGACAGACGGGCTTAATTTTCTCTTTCTGTCGATGTCCACTTTGCTTCTTCTTCTCAAAACTGCTATCGTCCTCTGTTGTCACGGCGGCAACCATGGCAGCATCGTCCTCCTTGACTGCTCGTCCAGTTCCAGCTCTTCTGCTTCACTGCCCAGCGCCTGCCTCTCCATCTGCTACAGCAGCAACCTGAAAAAGCAACCAATTTTAGTAGAAACTGTGCCTTTTAATATATTTGTGATGTCTAACTGTAAACTAGCCTAAATGAAATGAATTATGCTTGAATGCAGCAGAAATATGGGTTATATAGGGGGTAAATAATAGAACTTTTACACACTCAACACACCCCCAAACTCAAGTTTTTGCTTGCCCTCAAGTAATTCAAACCTAAAAGAAAAATAAATATTTTTGTTTTGGCTTAAAACAGTGAACTTTCCCTTACCCTCCATTCGTTCTCTGTTGACGGCAGCACCTTGTCGGATAACTTAGAATTCGTCCAGAATCTTGCTATAGTCCTCGTGCAGTGTGTGCATGCTTGTGAACAATTGTATGCCAAGACTCCCTTAGTTTCACTAGAATATTTCAACCTCTAACTTGAATTTTTATGCCAAAGTTTATCTTTTTGAAGGCACTTCTTATGCTCCTTTGATTTTTTTGTTTTGACTCGATTTTATTATTCTTTAAGCTAAAGTTTCACTAGAGCCGGTTTCGGGCACCTCTAGCTAACTTTCTAGAGCCGGTTTCGGGCACCTCTAGGGCTATTGAGTCTATTTTGCTAAAATTCTTTCCTATAGCCAGTGTTAGGCACCTCTAGGGGCTATTCAAGTGCTAAGCTTCCTATTCTAGTTAACTAGAAGAGTTCTAGGTAGTATAACAGTCACAAATGGTGTTTAAGTTTTCAGAACTATAGAAAGGCTCTAAACTGCTCCTAAAACTATCCTAAAGGCATTGCCACGACAGAGCTGTCACGACAGGTAAGTTCAGTTCAAAGACTTAAGCCAAAATTTTCATTTTTTTAAGAGAAAATAAATTAAGTAAAAGACACAATTTTAAAACCACATTAGACTCCATTAATGGAGGGATGCCACCCCCAAACTCGAGGGTTGCATTACCCTCAATGCAAATGACAAACTAAAATAAAAACAGTACATCACAAAATATATAAACAGACAACAAAATAAGTTAAGAAACTCAAATTTTTTAAGCGATGTCGTCACTGCTGCTGCTGACTCGGAGCTGGCGGCGGGCACGGGCCTTCTGAACTGGCTAGCGGATGGGAGAGGCAGATGTGTTCTTCGTTTTGGCCTCCCTCGGAGGTTGAATTCTGGTAGGGGAGATGTAAGGGGGTTTCTCCACAACCTGGACCTCTGAGCTGCTGCTGCTGTCCTCACTACTGCTACCGTCACTACTGCTGCCGTTGTCGCTATCTGACTTGTTTTTGTCTGCCATTCTCTTCTGCCGTTTCACCGATGTAAACTCTTTGGAGAGATTCCTCTAAACAGATGGTTCTTTGTCACTTTCCTCCCAAATGGAGGAAGAAGAGAAACCAACAATGAAGGCGTCAAGTTCTTCCGAGGGCATTCTTCGTTTTGTTCCACGGGCAGAAGTCTCAGCTGCACGGTTGCTGCCGGTGGCTGTCGTGGCAGGGGTTGGTGTGGAAGCCGCAGACGGTGTCCTTGGTGTGGCAGCAGGTGTTGGGGTGTGGGCAGGGGTTGGGACAGCAAAATAATGGGCAGGGAATGTAGGAAATACAACATCATGGAAAATTAAAAAGGTTTGGATGAATTGTACCGTAGCTGCGGTGAAATCCCTGATGAAGCTCATAAGACCGAGCTATCGTTCCTTCATCTTTTGTATAGCAGCAATGATCTAGGAGGAGGAGTCGGTCGGGGCTGCTGCTGCTGTTTGCTGCCTGGCTTCTATGGCAGCAGGTTCATTATCCGTTGGCTCTGTCGTGTGTGCTGCCGTGGCAGTGGGATCAATTGATGACAGCGGAGTGGCAGGAGTCAGCTCCACAATTTGGCTTCCAGCAGGAGTTGAACTCTTTTAACCGTCCTCGGGTTCTTGCGATTTGTGTTCCACTGAGTTTCTTCATCCGCCAGTTCTGCCATGACAGCATCGTAGGCAGCAGGGTCTAAACTGTTTAGAAATTGCTGATGACCATCGTCGTTGCTGCCCACGTAAAATCCGTACAAGGTGTTGATGTATTCAGCTTCGAATGGCACTTCCCTAACTGCTGTCGCCGTTCTGCTGTTGATGGCAGCGTAGAAATCTCGAACTAGAGAGACGTTCATCTCCTTAGGTTGTTCAGCAAAGATCTGCCACTGTAGAGCCCTTATTTTTCGAGCAATTAACGGCTGTAGGCCCAAATTCCCTTCCTTTGAAGTGTAGATGAATCCCCTTTCCTCCCACATGTCTCTGATCTATAAAGATCGTGGGGTGGAAGCTGTTGGGGTGGAGCCGGAGGCAGCACTCCTACGGGTATTTCTAGAAGACATTGTTGCAAGGGTTGAGATAATAAAAATGAAAGTAAATAAAATTTCTAGAGGAAGCAAGCAAGAAGAGTAGAAGTGAGTGAAAAATGAAAAAATGAAACGGGGTTTATATAGAGAGGAATTTGCTGCCCGTTGGAGCTGTAATGGCAGGCGGGAATAACGGGGCCAACTGTTACGTGTTTGTGTGTCTGACGCGTCTGTCACGCGTTTCCGTGTCTACTGCGCATCTGTTACGCGTTTGCGTGTCTATCACGACAGCGTGTCGACAGCCTGTATTTTTCGCGTCTGTCGCGGCAGCTGTAACGACAGGCTCCAAAATTTGGGCTTGTTGGGCTGGTGGATGGATGTTGGGCTGAATTCACTTCTCCTTTTCTTCTTGTCTCCTTTATTTCCTAAAAACAATAAAAATAAAAACATTATTTAAAAATAAAATAAATCTAATTTCTTAATATATAAATAATAAATAATAATAAAACTAAAAAACTAAAAATAAAAATTAGGTTAAATTAGGGATGCCAGGTGGGGCATCTCCTAAGGTAACCACTTCATGCATTCTTGGGGCTTCAGTCCCCTGATAATGCTTCAGGCGCTGTCCATTGACTTTGAAATGGTGCCCGTCTTTTAAAGATCTGATTGTGATAGCACAATGGGGAAAAACCTGCACCACATGGAATGGGCCAGACCATCTAGATTTCAGCTTCCCTGGGAAGAGTTTCAACCTAGAGTTAAAAAGCAACACAAGCTGCCCTGGGAAGAACTGTCGTGGCAGCAACTTCTTGTCATGCCACTTCTTGGTTTTATCTTTGTAGATCTTGCGTTGTCATAGGCCATTGTCCGGATTTCTTCAATTTCGTTCAGATCCAATAGCCTTTTCTGCCCTGCCTTTTCCAAGTCCATATTGACTGTCTTGATTGCCCAGTATGCTCTGTGCTCTATCTCGATAGGTAAATGACATGTTTTTCCGTAAATCAGTCGATAAGGAGACATTCCCAATGGAGTTTTGAAAGTTGTCTTGTAAGCCCATAACGCATCATTAAGGTGTAAAGACCAATCTTTCCGAGTTGGCTTGACCATCTTTTCAAGAATGTTCTTAATTTCCCTGTTGGATATTTCAGCTTGTCCATTGGTCTGAGGGTGATATGTTGTTGCAATCCGATGCTTGACACCATACTTTTTCAAGGCAACAGCTATAACCCTGTTGTCGAAATGCCTCCCTTCATCACTGATGATCGCCTTAGGGATGCTGAATCTGGAAAAGATGTTTTTGTGTAAAAACCTTTGAATTGTCTTGGCATCATTCTTTTGAGTGGCGATAGCTTCAACCCACTTAGATACATAATCTACTGCCAGGAGGATATATAAATTCCCACATGATGATGGGAAAGGTCCCATAAAATCGATCCCCCAAACGTCGAAGATCTCGACTTCAAGAATGTTCTGCAGCGACATCTCGTGTCTCCTTGAGATGTTTCCCGTCCTTTGACACACTTGTCACAATTCTTGTAGAATGATTGAGCATCTTTATACAGTGATGGCCAATAGAATCCGGACTGCAAAACCTTGGCAGTAGTTTTGTTGCCTCCTAAGTGTCCTCCATATTGTGAAGCATGACAGTGATGAAGTATATCTTCTTGTTCATCCTGTGGTACGCATCTCCTTATAACCTGATCTGCACAGATTTTGAAAAGAAGAGGTTCGTCTCAATAATAATGCTTAACATCATTTTGGAATCTCTTCCTGGCTTGATAATTAAGGTCAGGAGGAATTATTCTGCTAACTAAAAAATTAATGAAATCAACATATCAGGGGAGTTCATAAGACTTACCTGCCGCCATGGCTGTCGCGGCAGTGATTGTGGCAGCAAATAGCTGCTCATCAGGGAAGGTCTCCAATATGTTTGTCTCATATGTCAGTAGACTCTTTCCCTTCTCCAACCTTGACAAGTGATTATCCACTTGATTCTTTGTCCTCTTTTTGTCCTTGATTTCAAGGTCAAATTCTTGCAATAGCAGGATCCAACGTATCAGTCGAGGCTTTGCATCCTTTTTCGTGAACAGATACTTCAATGCAAAGTGGTCTGTGTGCATATTATGACCTTCGTTCCAAGTATATAAGAACGAAACTTGTCAATGGAGAATACCACAGCTAATAATTCCTTCTCTGTGGTGGTGTAGTTCACTTGGGCGTCGTTCAGTGTTTTTCTGGCAGAGTATATGACATGAAATAATTTGTCTCTCCGCTGCCCAAGTGCTGCCCCGACAGCATAGTCACTAGCATCACACATGATCTCGAACGGCATTGTCCAGTCTGGTGGTTGTACTATTGGGGTTGTTACCAGCTTTTCCTTCAGAACCTTGAATGCCTCAGTACATTCAGTGTTAAAGTCGAAGGGTCGGTTATGCTCCAGAAGATGGCATATGGGCTTGGTGATTTTTGAGAAATTCGCAATAAACCTCCGATAAAAACCAGCATGTCCTAAGAAACTTCTGATGCCCTTGACTATGGTGGGCGGCGACAGCTTTTCGATCACTTCTATCTTAGCTCTGTTGACTTCTATGCCACGGCAGCTAATCTTATAGCCAAGGACTATCCCTTCATCCACCATGAAGTGACATTTTTCCCAGTTCAAAACCAAGTTTGCTTTTTCACATCTTTCGAGCACCTTTTGTAGGTTGCCTAGGCAGCTTTCAAAGTTGTCTCCAAAGACTGAAACATCATCCATAAATATCTCCAGGAAATCCTCCACCATATCGAAGAATATTTCCATCATGCACCTTTGAAAGGTGGCTGGTGCATTGCATAGTCCAAATGGCATTCTCTTAAAAGCGTAAGTTCCGTAAGGGCATGTGAATGTCGTCTTTTCTTGATCTTCCGGTGCGATAGCTATTTGATTGTAACCTGAATAACCATCAAGAAAACAATAGTAAGGTTTACCCGCTAATCTATCAAGCATTTGATCAATAAAGAGTAAAGGAAAGTGGTCCTTTCGGGTAGCTTTGTTAAGCTTCCGATAGTCCATACAAACCCTCCAACCGGTCACAGTCTTGGTTGGGATTAGCTCATTGTTTTCGTTGGTTACCACGGTCATTCCTCCTTTCTTGGGAACGCACTGCACCGGGCTCACCCATTTTCTGTCCGAGATGGCATAGATTATTCCAGCATCTAGCCATTTGATTATCTCTTTTCGCACCACCTCTTTCATAGCGTGGTTCAGACGCCTTTGTGCATCAATAGTCGGCTTATGATCATCCTCTAGAAGAATTTTGTGCATACATAATGCCGGACTAATGCCTTGAATATCAGCTATCGTCCATCCAATAGCCTTTTTGTACTGTTGCAACACCCCTATTAACTGATGTTCCTATTCCTGCATCAACTTGGAAGAGATGATTACGGGCAACGTATCATTTAAACCAAGAAAAGCATATTTTAGCTGCCCTGGCAGGGGCTTAAGATCTATAACAGGGGGCTCAACAGTTGATGGCTTTTGAATTGCATGGTTATCCGAGGTATAATTTAAAGGCTCGAATAACTTACCTGGATGATTGCCTATCCAGTTTACCTCCTCCTGATCTTCAGTATCAGATGTATCAGATTCTGAGGAGCTGCTGTTGTCGGTGCTGTCGTGACAGTCTTCTAAGTGGCTGCCGAGGCAGTGACCAATTTTGATGTCGTGACAGCCCGACCTGATGCAGGGTTGGTCAAGGTTAACTTCAGTGATAACCTTGCATTCTTCTTCTGCATCAACATGCTTCATAGCTTGGAGAACATTCAACTTTATTTCTTGATCGTTCACTCTCATGGTGAGTTCTCCTTTTTCTACATCAATCCGTGATCTTCCCGTGGCTAAGAAGGGTCGCCCTAGGATGATTGGTGCGTTTTCATCTGCTTCACAATCTAAAACAAGAAAGTCAGCAGGACAAATAAACGTATCCACTCTTACCAGAATATCTTTGATTTTTCCTTCCGGATGAACGTAAGAGCGGTCTGCCAGTTGCAAAATTACTGTTGTGGGCCGAGCTTTTCCAATACCTAGTTTCTGAAAAACAGATTTGGGCATTAAATTTATACTAGCACCAAGATCACAAAGTGCCT
The DNA here is from genome assembly GCA_958450335.1 of Hibiscus tridactylites. Classification (NCBI taxonomy): domain Eukaryota; kingdom Viridiplantae; phylum Streptophyta; class Magnoliopsida; order Malvales; family Malvaceae; genus Hibiscus; species Hibiscus tridactylites. The sequence goes on from OY288279.1 coordinate 77,061,224, forward strand.
TACCCACATATCTGTCTCCGATTACACATGGTATGATGAAGCTCCCAGGATCCTTCTTCTTCTGGGGTGGATGCTTGTGCAGAATACTCATGCATCCTTCTCTCATCTTAACCGTTTCAAATTCCCCAAGTCTAGATTTTTTCGACATGGCATCCTTGAGAAATTTGGCATAACCGGGCATCTCCCTAACAACATCTAACATCAGGATGTTGATATGAACCTGCTTAAAAATATCATAAATCTTTTTAAGCTGTGATTCTTGTTTCAATTTCTGTAACCGTTGAGGAAAAGGAGGTGGGGGACGATAATCAGCAATACGTCCTTCCCACTGCATACGGATCTAAGGAGGTTTGAGTTCATCATCTTTCTCCTCTGTCCCTTCCGCTGTCGTGACAGGCTCATCGGCAGCAGATTGTTTGTTACCTGTCGGGGCAGCTTCCTCGGTAGGTGAGTCCAAGTCTGGTTCAACTGATTTAGCTTTCTTCTCAGGCCCTGGTAGTTTCTTCCCACTCCTAGTAGTGATGGCTTTACACTGCTCATGTGTGGGCTGTCTAGTGTTTTCAGTATTGCTCGGAAATCCGCCATTCTGCCTTGGGTTGATATGCTGGGAAACCTGACCCATCTATGTCTCCAACGATTTCAGAGTAGCTTCATGATTTGTCATCCGCATCTCTGTTTTATCCATGAATGTCTCTGTCTTCTTGACAAAGTGATTCATGTTCTCAATGTAAGTTCCTGTTTGAGACATGAACGTAGCCAGAGTCTGTTCCAGTATACTGTTTGTGGCAGCTGGTGGCTGTTGCTGTTGCTGCTGCGGTTGCTATCGAGTAAGCAGTCTAGGTCCTCCCTGATTCTGATTATTCTGTGCTTGAGGATTCAGGGCATTATTAGGATTACTCCAAGAAAACTTGGGATCCTTTCTCCAGCTGGGATTGTAGTTGTTGGAGTTATAATTCTGCTTATTGTAGTTTCCAACATACTTTCCCTCTTCTAACTGTATAGGACATTCATTTGAACTGTGATTTCCTTCACAAATTTCACATACCTCTTCGACAGCGAATACAGGCTGTGAATCATCGTTCAAGAGCTTTTTCATTGCCTTAGTGAGATATGCCACTTGTGATTTCATTGTGCTGTCGGCCTCATAGTCCTTAACAGCTAGGACTCGTTTACCCCCTCTTCTTGCTGTCGGAAACTGCTCCTCATTCTTATCCAGATTTTTCAATACTTGCATTGCTCCATCTGGGTCTTTGTCCAGTAGTAATCTGTTTGCTGTTGAATCAATTTGAATACGAGTTTGTAAATTGGCAGCATTATAAAACTTGGTTACCTGGTTCCAGACGGGGAATCCATGCATTGGGCAGTTCCTTAGAATAGTGGTAAATCTGTCCCAGGCCTCATGCATTGGCTCGTCATCTTCCTGTTGAAAAGTAGCAATTTCATTACGAAATCGCTCAGATAAATGTGAAGGATTAAAACGAGATAAGAATTCACGAGTTAAATCTGCCCAAGTTCTAATTGAACCCGGCGTAAGTTTATTCCACCAAGTCTTTGCTCTGTCCCTCAATGAATGGGGAAATAACCGAAGCCTCAGTATCTCCGGATTAACTCCTGGTAGTCTAAACGAACCACGGATTTCCTGGAATGTTTTCAGATGCTCCCTAGCATCCTCTGTAGCAGCACCACTAAATTGACCGGCGTTGTTGATCATGCTAAACATAACAGGTTTCAGCTCAAAGTTGTCAACATCTACATCCGGCAGCGTGGTTTCTAGTTCTACATGATCATTCAGCATGTAGTCTCGGCAGGACCGTCGTACGGTAGCAGTAGGAGGGTCGCCGACAGGAGGAATGATCTCTCCATCTCTGGCAGGATTATTATCCTGGGGATTCCCTTGGTTGTTCATTGCTTCTAACAGTTTTTCAAGGTATTTGTTTATGGCTAGTACGTGACGAAGTCGGTTCCTAAGATTGAATGAACGTTCTATTTCATGATCTAATTGATACTCAGGTTCTTCTCCTCGTCTCGATCAGCGCATAAACAAGAAACCTTGTGAAAAGCACAAGTTGAACAAACCAGAATAAAACAGAAAAATAAAAAGAAAAGTGCAGTAAAAGATAGGGTAGAGTTATGTTGCCAGTCCCCGGCAACGGCGCCAAAAACTTGTTACATGTAAAAGTGTCTATCGCAATTGTAGTGCAAGTGTACACGACGCAAGTAGTAAAGTGATACTGAAGTATCGGATATCGTCTCCACAGGGACTGGGCTAATAGCTTCACTTTGAATTACTGCACGAGAGTAAAAAGAATAGTTTAAGATTTTGTCACGAGAATAATAAAGAATACTAGAAAATAGAAGTAAAGTAATCAAGATAGAGAGAATGGGCTGGTATTGAATTGCTCAGTAGTTTAGGTATTGCTAAGTCTAGGAATATCAGCTCTGTCGTCGTCCCCGTCGCGGCAGCACCTGTCGCGGCGGCAGTCTGTTGCTTGTCGCGGAAGCGAACACACAACTCTATACTTCAAGTTTGGCAAGAATCCCTGATGTGCCTTGGCCTATCCCTAGGTCCAAGTATGTCGATGAACACGTCTTTGATGATACCTCCCGACGTGAATCGAAGGATGAACACTGATGTTGTTGAATTCTTCTTTAGCCACTTAACCTCGTCCTATCCCTAGGTCCGAGATAGTTCAACTATAAACTAGAGAACTCGCACTTATTCCTTTTGTATACTTAACTCCCCCGATATTAAGTAAATAGATAACCTCGCAATGCTCTCCCGATACTCTTGCAAGATGTTAATAACCAGAATAAGAGAACTTGAAGTTTATTTTATTGAACTGAAAATTCCTAAAACAAAAGCAACCCTTGCAACTACTTTACAAATCAACCCGTGGCCCTAAGGGGAATTTAGAACATGTTGAGTGGATGAAAACGGCTAGGGTTTTGGGGAGAATGCTAGAGATAGGTGATATCCTCTCCTAGGTCGAATTACATGCCTTTATATAGGCTTTGGGTCCAAGTTTTCTAATATGGCAAGAATACAAGTTTAAATTAAAGTACAACTCTAATAAAGACTAAATCTTCAGAGAATATAGCTTTAATTCATCCTTCATTCTTGCTTGGAATTTCTCTCCTTGAACTTTGGGCTTGGCCTTCATTCTGATCTAGGGCTTGGAAAAATATAGTGGTGTTCCACGACAGACGGGCTTAATTTTCTCTTTCTGTCGAGGTCCACTTTGCTTCTTCTTCTCAAAACTGCCGTCGTCCTCTGCTGTCACGGCGACAACCATGGCAGCATCGTCCTCCTTGACTGCTCGTCCAGTTCCAGCTCTTCTGCTTCACTGCCCAGCGCCTACCTCTCCATCTGCTACAGCAGCAACCTGCAAAAGCAACCAATTTTAGTAGAAACTGTGCCTTTTAATATATTTGTGATGTCTAACTGTAAACTAGCCTAAATGCAATGAATTATGCTTGAATGCAGCAGAAATATGGGTTAAATAGGGGGTAAATAATAGAACTTTTACACACTCAACGTTTCCTCTTCATCCCTAACATTTTCATGGTCTTGGATTTCCATAAAACCCATTTTTGAGTTGTTTCAAGTGTTCAAGTTTTAAAGAAAAGATGGAAACTTTGTTAGTTTTTCATTGAGTTCTTAATATGTAAAGTTCATATATGTTATAACCTTGCTTTTAAGCTTAGCATATGTTAAAATGGTGAAGTTTTAATGAAATCCCGAAATGGGTATTAGTGGGTGAGTTTAGAAGTGAAAATCTTGAGTTTTGAGGTAGTTATGTGAGGGGAAAGTTGAGCTGATGGTATGGTTACACTTGGGGGCTGTTTTGGACATGTTTAGTGGTGATTTGGATGATGAAATTGATGAGTAACTATTGGGTTGTGTCCATGTCCGAAAATGAAGAGTTTGGGTTAGTTCTTGGTTTGAAAATGTAGTGAAATTTGTCTTGGGATGTAATCTAGTTTGTGGCAGTGATTTTGTGGATGTTTTGATGTGTAATGCACTGTTTTTGGTTGATTAGAAGCAAGGGAAAACGTTAGAGAAGCTTCGGACTCAATTCCGGGGAACTTGGAGGCTTGATCGACATTTTCGGTTTGAGTTGGGTTTCATCGGTGAGTGGATTGGTTTTAAAGGCCTTAACGTTGTTAAGGGAATGTTTTGGGGGTTTGGATTGAGCTTGAAAGGCCAATCCAAGCTTGTAACGCCCCGGTTTTGGGCTTAGGAGTTTTGGGCGTTGACCGGTTGGTCAAAGTGCTGTTCGAATCTAAAGAGGTTAAATTAGGAAAGCCTAGTTCGGGTTGCATTAAAAATATGGAAAAATGTTCTAAAATTATCTTTTAATATAATTAAGTGAACTGTGAAATCAATTTTGGAAAATGAGTTTTGGAAGTATGACATTTTGGCTAGTGACCAAAATGTAATTTTCGCAAGTTTGGTGGCTGTTTTATAAAGGGTTGAAACTTTGAATCTTTAAGGAGCTATTTACCCAAAGGGAGTTTCTCCAGATTTTTCCAAGATATTTTAAGTCTAAAATCTGATTTTAAAGTGTATTAAAATTGGAGGGAAGCCATTTGGCTATTTTTGGATTTTGTAACCAACTTCTCCTAATTTTCTTTCTCTCATTTTCTCTCAACCCAAACACTACTTTTCCAGAGAATTGGATCTGATTTCTTCACCTAAATCCCTCCTTTCAACTCTCATTTGATTCCTAATCATTGTATCTTCAAAACCTCTTCAATTGCTACTTGTTTCAACAAGCTTTTTGATTCCAAAAAGAGGAGAAACTCAAGTTTGGAGGTAAGAACGTCCTTCTCCTCTAAACTATCAGTTCTTTACTGAAATTCCTAAGTTTTCAATCCTAAATTGATGTTTAATTAAAGGCTTTTAAGTTGATTAATGGATCTTGGTTTATTATGCAAGATTTTGATGATTTTTGATGATTTTCGTTAGATCTGATTAATCTGTGATTTGAGAGGTGTTTTTGATGTTAAATGATCTCTAAATTGATAAGCAATTGAGTTTTGATTGATGCAATCCCGGATAGGTTGAGTTTCCTAAGTTTAGCTTGTGTTTCAAGGTTGTTTTTGAGGTGATCTTGGTGATCTGATGTTGTTGGAGGTATAAGGATGTTAATAGGTTGTTTTTAGATGTGTTTTGATGTTTATGAAAGTGAGGTTTTGCTGGTTTATGGCTGGGCTTTGTTTAGAGGTGGTTTGGATGCATTTTCGGTTGTGTTTGGTGGCCGAAAATGGAGGTTGGATGAGAGCAGCGAGTTTAGGTGCTTTCATTGAAGCAATTAATGCATGATGATGCATTAATCCTCTGCTTTGATGTGTTGAAACAGGGGAGGCATCTTTGGATCCAAGGATTGTTGATCCGGAAGCTTGATTTGGTGCTTTGGCTTGAAGCAAAGTGGAAATCGGTGAGTGAAGTTGGATTTACAGCTTTTAAACCAAGGTTTGAAGGTTTTTGGGAACTTAGTTTAAGTCTAAACAACTTTGCTAAGCTCAAGTGTAAGTTTTCGGATTTTCTCTCTAGTGGTGGCCATGATTTTGATGTGATGCAAAATGATTATTTGCATGTTTTAATTACTGTTTTGAAAGCATGTTTAAGCATGGTTTTTGCTGATGATGTAAGCCATATGTTGAAGGTAACTCTAGGTAGGAGTTCCTTGATTTTGTACGTTGAAATGATGTGGTTTGATGCTTTGAAATGCATGATGAAAATGGCTTGGTTTAATGCTTTAAAACAGTGGATTAAATGATGAAAATGATGTATTTGGCAAGTGATGTTTTAAAAAGGTTAAGGTCACTAAGGTGGTTAAAAGTCCTGGAGTGAGCCTTGTTACTTAAGAACATCAAGGTGGTTAAAAGTCCTTGGATGGTTCTTGTTGCGGACACTAAGGTGGTTAAAAGTCCTTAGGTGATCCTTTCCATGGTGTTTAAAAGTCCATGGGGCCATGGTGTTTAAAAGTCCATGGGGCCAAGGTGATTAAAAGTCCTTGGGGCCAAGGTGTTTAAAAGTCCTTGGGGTGATTCAAGCTATGGACACAAAGGTGGTTAAAAGTCCTTGTGTGATCCTCATTCATGGTGTTTAAAAGTCCATGGCCAAGGTGTTTAAAAGTCCTTGGGGCCAAGGTGTTTAAAAGTCCTTGGGAAGTTGATGAACTTGTTTTAAGAAATGAAATGTATCACTTGAGCCAATATGACATGTTAAGTATATTATGAAGCACGAGATGCTTGCTTTTAATGTTTATGTTGAAGCATGGGATTGCTTGTTTTAAGTATGCTTTTGAGCATGTGCAAGGATTGATTTTAAAGCATGTTTTGTAAATGGTTTTAATTGCATTATTGAATGGTTTTAAGAGCATTCCTCACTAAGCTTTTGCTTACGCTCTCTTCGTTTTCTTAATTCAATAATGCAGAGCATTAGAGAACCTTGAGGGGCAGCAAGAAAGGGCAAGCAATCAAGTTCAAGTAAAGCTCAATGTATGGAAGGTTTTTGTTAAACATTTTAGCTTTTGGGTGATTTGGCAATGGGGGGCCAATGTGTATGTTTTGGGAGGTGTTTGGAACTCCCTAAGTATGTTGAATGTAGTTAAGATTGCTGGTTTTTGAATTGGAACCTTATATGCTTGTTTTGGAAGTTTGGTGCTTGAGTAGCTAGCTTGTGTAGGAAGCATGCCTATAGAATTGGGGCTTTTTGCATATGATGTTAGATTGTTGTTTTGATGATGCCTATCAGTCTTAAATATGTTTAATTGCATGCTGGTAAAGTTTGGTGACATTTGGAGCATGTTTGAATGATCTATTGCATGTTTTGGAATGCCTTTTTGCTGCAATCTGTGCAAGCGTTTCGGAACAGTGAGCACCGTTTCGGAACGGGTGCTTGAATGAACCCAGGCGTCCGAAACGGTATGCACCGTTTCGAAACGGTTTGGTCTCTGCCAAGGCCATGTTTCGGAACCCGTTGCGGAACGGCCCGTGTTTCGGAACGGGGTTTACCTGTTTCGGAACGGTCGACCGTTGAGGGCTGACATTGGCAGTTATATGTTTTGAATTGTTTGCGTTTTGGTCCTGAATCTTGTTTGTTCAGTTGCATGAGCATGGGTAGTCCTTTGGAGCTGAAATTTCACAGAGAAGCATAAAACCTGATTAATTTCAAGTTGGTAACATTAATTTGGGTTAAGTCCTTTTAATTATCTGAAATTACAATTTGGTCCCTAAAGTTGTAATTTGTTCATTTGGGTCCCTGTTTGATCTCTGATGTTTGTGATCTTTGAGTATGATGTTTGTGTGATCACAATTAGGACTAATGTGCATCTAGACAAGAGTAAAATGAAAAAAAAGGGTCGTTAATCAAGGTTGACTTTCGGGTTGACTTTGGTTTTCCCCGTGTGACTTTCTTAATTCGGGTCAACCGTCTAGGCCGGGTTAAGGGGGTTACAAAGCTCGAGAGTAAGTGGTCCAAGAATCGGTAATGATTGTGGTTGTATGAGTATATTGACATGTGTTGGTTGTTACCAGATATAATTGATCGATCAATAGCATTATAGTGCACTCGAGGTAAAATTCGCGCGCGGCCTTAGTGATGTTAGATTCCACTAAGCAAAAGTACAGTGATGTGAGATTCCACTAGAAATTATGTTTTTACTAGACTAGTGAGTACAACAATGTGAGATTCCACCGGAAGTGCCTAGTGGGTTTGAGAAAGTTATCTGCATATCCGAGTAAAACATTGAATGTCAATATACCCTTGAATACTTTAATTCTCATGTTAGGCATGTTGTTGATTCCTTATAGTATGCTTATAGTTATGCATTGTGGTTTACTTTGCTTGTGTTATGAGAATGAGCATATGGTAAGCCTATGGCTTGTGGTTGCATTCGGTAAATGCACGCGAAAGTAAAAGCATGACATTGTGTGTTCAAACATGTGGAAATGATTTGGAAACAATTTTGGTTTTCAAGCAAACTATGTTTTAAAACTGCATTGTTGTAGTCACTCTTTGAGCACCGCTCACTAAGCTTAAACGCTTACGCTCTTTTTTCCAATAATGCAAGCCCTTAGACCTTCGGAGCGGGTCGGGGAACAAGGGAGGATCCAAGGGAATTTAGTTTGCTCAAGTATGGTTTAGACTTTGATAATTAGTATTTAAGCAATGGGATAGGACCTTTGTGTTGCGATGTTGATGGCATGTTCTTTTGCTTAGACAAGTTTGTTTAGACGTTTTGGGCTTGTATTGCCTTATGCCATGTTGAAGTGTGTTCTAGTTTAACTTTTGGCTATGTTGGTGAATGCCTTATATGCATGTTTCATCTAAGGATCTTATCATGATGAATGTTGCTTCGTTGATTGTTTAAATTGCTTCGTATGTTTATCCATTGATGTCTTGTGTTGTGTTTGTATGATGCTTGATGTTAAATGCCTCTAGAGTCGAGTCCTTGTGCTTTAAGCTGCTAAAACAAGTTTTGCAGTGCAGGGAGTATCGATACGCTCAAGGGCTGTATCGATACGGTCCTCTGCTTTGAACTTTGTTTTAGGCTATGCGTACCGGTACGAGGGGGTGTATCGATACGCCAAAAGCTCTCTGAAAATCTGAGAAATTGACAAGATTTTGGCGTATCGGTACGAGTCCTTAGAGTATCGGTACGGTCCTTGTAGTTTGACCTTGAGAAGTTTACTGTTGAGAGCGTATCGATACGGTCTTCCAGCGTATCGATACGGTCTTCCAGCGTATCGATACGGACTCCCTAGGTTGACTTTGGGAGTTGACCAAGTCCAGGTGTATCGATACGGTCCTCTAGCGTATCAATATTACCTATTGTAAAAGTTAAAAGGGGTTATTTGTTTGTTTGTTTCGCGTGTCTTGTATCTGTACGTGTCCCCGCTGCGTGTCCTCTCACATAGGATATAATTAAACATCTAGACAAGATAATCTTTAAAAGAAATTTTTCTAGGGTTGCTAATCGGAGTGGAGCCTTAGCGGGTTTCACTTCGGCTTTCCCCATGTAACATGTTCGATGCGGTCTGGCGGCTAGGCCGGGTCGAGGGGGTTACACTCACCAAAGTGGAGGTTTCCCTCACATTTCCCAAACACAATCCCTTCTCATGTACTCTATGATATGATTTAAAAATCATAAATTCAAACTCATCATATTAAACACAAGTTTTCACATTTCTGAAAATTCGATGCTTGATTTCAAATTACAATTTAAAATGACATACATGATGTTTCAAACCATTCTAATTTACAACTCAGATAACAAATCAAGAAAAGTATAAAACATTAGTTATTTATAACATGAGAAGAAACACACCTTAGACGCCCAATAGCTCTAACGTCGAGAATGACACTTTTCACGCTCAGGTCTAGCTAAATCAGAACCTACAATAAAAAATCTACATTAACATCTAACATTGTCACTATGTCACGATATAAAAACATAAATACTACATTGAAGGTATATTCACGTGCAGACCTCGAAGAACCTGCACGACCAGTATGAATAGAAGGTGGTAAATCGTTAGCCACAAAGACGTAATCACCTAAACATAAGAATATTCTAAATCAGATTCCAAAATTCACAACTCTTTAAATACTAAGTACAAAATAATTGTAATTAGGTGAAATGAACAACAGATTCGGGCTCAGGGCGTCGAAAAAGGTTAGGATGAAGGTTGTCCAAAAAAGTCAACTTTGGTCAACGATCAAAGTCAACCATGGTCAAAGTCAACATATCTAGTCCGGTCAACGGGTAGTGTCATATTCGAATCTACTGGTTCAATTCACTCGTTTCAACTCTAGTTCGAGTCAGATCAACTAACTCGGTTCAGTTCAAGTCACTAGCCTAGTTCAGTTCAGATGGTTGGGTTTCCTTTTCCGATTTAGCTTGAATCCTTGGGTTGGCTTAACAGGCTCACGGTTCGGGCCACTACTAAAAGCATATCTATTTTATTAGGAAAAGAGGTGCGGTAGATAGGCTTCTCATTATGGCAAAACCATTGGCCCAATCCACAAGGGTATCATCCCTTGCTCACTATGGTTTCCAAAACCCACTAGCGGTGCGACGTAAACACGACAGTGACGAGAACGACCCAAAAGGTGGTGACACCAACTTGGATACAAGACGGCACATGCTCAACAGAATAATTCGAATGAAATCTAATTTAGAAAACAAACAACCACAACCAAATTTTAAGGGGAAAGGGAATGATAAAAAATGCTTACCAACACTAATGAATGGAGGAGCAGACGGCGATAGAGCACGACGGCACACAGAGAAACCGTAATGTTTCGCATCGATTCTGAGCAAATGATAAACGTTGAGGGTGAATCGATGGATGGCTATAGCTCGCAGGGTGAAAGAGGTCACGATGGTGGTGACGATAAGGAAATCGATGGAGGGAAGGGCTCGATTGGAGCTACACCGGAGATGGGTTGATATTTCGAAAAAGAGACAGATAGGGATGGTTGTAGATAAGAGTGGAATTTGAAAGGATGGCCTAGGCTGAAATAAAAATCCATCATAGCTATAAACTAACTGACACGAGCTTACACCTTCTCATTTTGAATTAACAATCCATCATAACTAAAAATAGAACTGAATACATCACAAATGTACCTACTATGTCATTAAATGCATCATCATATCCATCACGAGCTCCAGTTGCATACACTAAATATGGTCGTCTAGTTTCGGATCTAGATGATTTATCACTATGAGAGGGTCTACCTCTACTAGCATTTCCCGAGATTGCATGCCTACCACGACTTCTACTTGCAAAAGATATTGGTGGTGATGACTGAGAATGGTTCTACATAACCGAAATAGTAGGCGGGCGTGGACAATTTCTTAGGTAGTGATCTTGGGAACCACATCTAAAACACCCTCCTTTCCTTCATTTACATTCTCCATTATACTTTTCATTGTTGTAATTACATACATAAATAGGTGGAGAACTTTTGAACTACCCACATTGTAGTCAAAACTATCGATATTACAGGTCTCACACTCTAATAATTCTGAGAGACAAACTTATCCCTAGGACTATTTCCAAATGGATTGACAAAAATTGAGTGAACAATTATGTATGGTTGCTTCTTGACTTGATCAATATTCTGAAGCTCCTCATCTTTCATAAGTGTATCCATCCTCTCAACAGTCTTAGCTCGACCAACCATGTCGCTTAACACCTTATCTTGATGGGTAACATCTTTCTGGATTGGTAGACGAAGTCCGTTCAAATACTAATCAAACTTATATTTCCAAGTCGTAACTAACCTAGAAACATATTTGATCAGGCTTAGACACTCTATCTCATAGTCGTTAACTATCATATTGTTTAAATTAAAATTTATAAAATCATCTCGGTATTTCACCAAGTACTTCACTCTCACATATCGATCTTTAAAAGAATTCTGAAAACACTCTCATGTAATTTGGCTACATAAAACAATATCTACCACTAACTCCCACCAATTGTGTACTTCACCCACAAGAAATGATACAACAACTCTCAACTTCTAATTTCCAGGGTAGCTCGTCAAGTGGGTCTCCACCTCCAGTCTGCTCATCCTTCTTAACATCATGTATCTCAACAACTATTGGTTCACCATGGCACTGTTTGGTTAAACCGTCTCACTGTCCTCAAAGTCAAGTGGGTCTCCACCTCCAGTCTGCTCATCCTTCTCAGCATCATGTATCTCATTTTGATTTTCTATCTGATCAGTAGGGGCGAAGGATCACTATCAGAAGCGGCGGGTCGACCTTGGCCTCAACCTCGACCAATCAAAAAACTAGAACTCTTACACGATTGAATTGCAATCTATCTACAAAGGCAATAAACTAGAGTTATATTCGTTAATCGAGTCTCGAATTTAAAACATGTTAAAAATAGTAAAGTACAAATCAAGCGACACTGTAATTTTTCAAAAAAATCTCATTTATCCCAAAATATTTTAGATGTACGCAAACGTAAAAAATGTTTCGAAAACAACTATTATGATAGTGATCCTCCACACCCTACTGATCAGATATAAAATCAGAATGAGATACATGATGCTGATGAGGACGAACTGACTGGAGGTGGAGACCCACTTAACTTGAAGGACAGTTAGACAGTGCCATGGTAAACCAAGAGTTGTTGTGATATTTCCACCAGTTAGAGGTTTCGAGGAAACCCATATATACAAAAATTTTATTGTTGGGATAAAGTTGTTTGAGGGTAGAACTGGTACAGATCCAACAACTAAAATTTGTGTATATATGGGTTTCCTCGAACCCTCTAACTGGCGGAAATATCGCAACAACTCTCGGTTCACCATGGCACTGTCTGGCTAAACCGTCTCACTGTCCTCAAAGTCAAGTGGGTCTCCACCCCAGTCTAATCATCCTGCTCAGCATCATGTATCTCATTATGATTTTCTATCTGATCAATAGGGGGCAAGTAAGCCTTGGCCTCAACCTTGACCAATCACAAAACTAGAACTCTTACGCGATGGCATAACAATCTATCCACAAAGGCAATAACCTAGAGTTAGATTCGGTAATCGAATCTTGAATTTAAAATACGTTAAAAATAGTAAAGTAAAAATCATGCGAAACTGTAATTTTTCAGAAAATTATCATTTATCCGAAAATATTTTAGATGCATGCAGAAGTCAAAAATGTTTCAAAAACAATTGTTATAAGCCTCACAGTCTGAGGGTTGAACTCAACTTTCTTACCACTAAATGTAACCCCATAAACTCGGTTAGAAGAGAACAAGTAATCAGTACATATAAAAATAAAGCTATATGAAATGGTGAGATCCTCCAAGTATTGAGTCGCCTAAAGAGTTTAAATATTTAAAAGAGAAACTAAGGGAGTGTAAGCTAAAGAGCTTAGTGTGTCTCTAAAGTACAAGCAACCACAAATAAAACAATATTTTATTTTATTATAAATTCTTTTAAAAATAATTAATTTTGAATCATAATGATATAATATCTGATGCATAACTCAATACCCAACTATCAAATACCAGACAGAGTGAAGATTTCCCTTGCCAAAGTAGAGGTTTCCCTCACGTTTTCTGAACACAATCCTATCCCATGTACAATATTATATGGTCTGAAAATCATAAATCCGAACTCAAACTCAGCGTATTAAACATGAGTTTTCACATTTCCAAAAATATAATGCTTGGTTTTAAAACACAATTTAAAATACTATGCATGATGTTTCAAAACATTCTCAATTCACAACTCATATAATAAATCAAGCAAAGTATAAACATTAATTATTTATAGCACGAGAAGAAACACACCTTAAGCGACCAATAGCTCTAACATCGAGAAGGACTCTCACGCTCAGGTCTAGCTAAATCAGAACATATGATGTAAACTCTACATTAACATCTAACACTATCACTAAGCCACCAACTAAAAACATAAATACTATTATGAAGGTATACTCACATGTTGACCTCCAAGAACGTGCATGACTAGTTTGAGCTGGAGGTGGTAACTCGTCGGAAACAATGACGTAATCACCTTAACATAAGAATATTCTACATCAGATTCCAAAATTCACAACTCTTTAGATACTAAATACAAAATAATTGTAAATAGCAAAATGGGGTTTTTAGGTTTGAATTAGGTTAAACGCCAGTTGATTCAGACTCAGGATGTCGAAAAAGGTCAAGATGAAGGTTTTTTGAAAAAGTCACTATAGTCAACGGTCAAAGTCAACCTTGGTCAAAGTCAACGGGTTTGGTTCGATCAACAGTTCGAGTCAGATTCGAATCTGCCGATTCGGTTCAACTCCAATTCAAGTTAGATCAACTAACTCGGTTTAGTTCAGGTCACTGGTCCGGTTCAGATGGATGGTTGGGTTTCCTTGTTCGGTTTAGCTTGAATCCATGGGTTGGCTAAACGAGCTCACGGTTCGGGCCTCTACTGAAAGCAGATCTAATTCAATGGGAAAAGAGGTGTGGTAGATGGGCTTCTCATTAGGGCAAAACCAATGGCCCAACCTACAAGGGTATCATCCCTTGCTCACTAGGGTTTTACATAACCCATTGGCGGTGCGACCAAAACACTGCGGCGAGAACAACCCAAAAGGCGACGACACCAAATTGGCTACAAGACGACACATGCTCAACAGAATAATTCGAATAAAATCGAATTTAGAGAACGAACAACAACAACCAAATTTTAAGGGAAAAGAGAAAGATCATAAAGACTTACCAACATTGATGAACGGTGGAGTAGACAACGACGAAGCACGGTGGCACAAAGAGAAACTGAAGTGTTTCTCGCCGATTCCGAGAAAATGACAAATGTCGAGGGTGAACTAATGGGTGGCTATAGCTCGTGGGGTGATCGAGGTCACGATGGTGGTGACGATAAGGGAAACGGACGAGGGGGAAGGGCTCAATCGAAGCTACGCCAGTGATGGGTTGATATTTCGAAAGAGAGACTGATTGGGGTGGTTGTAGATGAGAGTCGAATTTAAAAGGGTGACCTAGGCTGAAATAAAATTAAATACCCGATGCAAATGGGTAAATCATTAACTTATGGCCTCAAAGACTACATGCATTTCAGAATGATCTCAACCTTTCTAATCTAACAAAAAAGTTCACAAAATCTAGTTTAAATTTATTTAGCCCTTTATAAAGTCCAAGTCCAATCCAATTAATAATCGGACCTAAAAAATCTACAAGTCTGAATACAAGTTCGATTATATAAATTCAAGTCGGGTCCAATAAAATATCTAAAATTAAAATCTGAAAGTTCGAATCCAATTAATTTTTTCCTTTTTTAAAGTAACAACTCAAACAAATATCTTTAAATAAAAAATAATTTTCATCAAACAAATTGTTTGAACTAATAGCACAAACAAATCTTAACAAATATTACAATCTAATATAAAACAAATTAAACTAGTTTCATCTTATATATATATATATATATATATATATATTAAATATACATAATCCCAATTCAACTTAATTAAACTAGTTTAAATATATTTAAATATATTACAATCCAATTCAACTTAATTAGGATTTCAATATATATATAATCTCAATTCAACTTAATTAGGATTTCAATATATATATATATAATCTCAATTCAACTTAATTAGGATTTCAATATATATCTATATTAATGTATATAATCTCAATTCAACTTAATTAGGATTTCAATATATATATCTATATATATATATTTTTAAATCTAAGAGTTTTAAATGTTTTTATTCGGATTCATATATGGATCAGACTCTAATCAGTTATGGATTTGGATCGAATTCGGATATGATCATGGCAATGTCCATATCCAATCCACCTCCTATTAGGAATCGAACCCTTTTTTTCGGATTCAGATTTACACTTTTTTCGATCGGATTTTTTCTTCGGATCGAGTCAATTTCGAATTATATTGCCATTTCTATCAAATCTTAGGGGTTCCGAATTAGTGATTTTAAAAATTAGGGTTTTAATAAATAAAAATTCCAAATTTTCTAGTGTTTTCATCTAGGGTTTTTAATATTAGGTTTTTCTGAATTAAGGAAAAAATTAGGGTGGTATAATCTCATTGATATCATGCAAGTGACATAATATTTCAGATAGTTTGTGTGTAGGGAATAAAGTAAAAATATACCTGTAAATTTTGATTAGTTTCTTCATTACTTTACGTTGTCCGAATGAAAATTCATTCATTTAGGCAAGCATCACGGGGATATGAATGCGTAAGAAATATGTGAAGAGAGCCCAAATCATTGATGCCCAAAAATATAATGGTGATTTATATTACATCTCATTATGAAATTTGGTCATAATTTATCTTCATGTGAATTACATGCAATCATAAGAAGGAGAAAAATTCGATAGCTGCAGCTATAGCATAGTTGTATAAATAAACTAAAAAACATGTGCATGGAATCATATAATAGGATTGAATGTTTGATCAAAAATAAGAAAAAAGAAATTCATTTCATTTTATTATTACAACCTAAGCAGCCATAATTGGATCCGAAAAAAATATTTTATTATTTAACTCATTAATATATTTGCAATTAAATTTATTTGATTAATTGGTTCAAAATATAAAAAAAAATATATTTATATTCAATTCAATATGGGTCAATTCCGTCGGACTAAATACGTAGCTCAAAGACATACATAAATGATTTAAGATCATGTGATTGTATATGATGTAGAAATCCATTAATTTGCATATGTAGCACATAATTTCTTTCATGAAAAAGAAATCATTGTAAAACGCATGCTCATTCTTCAGCTAGTGGTAGATATATCATCTCTATATTTTTAACTATGATTTTTTTTTATATGATAAGAAATGAATAGTTCTTACAATGATTATTCCATAAGATCCTTTAACTGAGATAATAATGTTAATCAAAGCTCAAAAATATATTCTACCACAGTTGTCTGAAAATTACAGCAATGAGTTGTTCTAAATTATGAAGGAAAATAAGTAGAATCAATGCCTACATCATTTACCCCACAATGTTAACAGTAAATACATGATGTTATAAAACCAATAGTGAAAAATAATCAATCAATTATTCCATGAAAAAGAAATCATTGTAAAACGCATGCCCATTCTTCAGCTAGTGTTAGATATATCATCTCAATGATAAGAAATCAATTATTCCATCTTCTTGAAGGGCTATGGAAGATGTAGCAACATGGGTTTGGCAAGGGATGGGCTTCATGCTGCCGTTACGGGACAGAGTGATGAGAGTTTTGTTGGTCAGGATCAATTTGCATCATTGTTTATTTTTAAAAATACGAACCTCGTTAAAACCCCTCTACAGCTAACTTTAGAGATCTTAATGTCAACCTTTAAGGGGAAAAGAGTACCCACTAATATTATCCTTTAATAGCATCATCAATTACAACGTTTTCAATACAATCCGAAAATTCAAAATAAAAATAATTACATTGTTGTGTTGTAAATGCCCAGTGTGCTAAATTATTGATGATCGGTGTATGTAGGCAACCAATAGAAGATGATATTGGTGTAGAAGATCCCTCGCCTCGGTCATAGATTGGGCGAATGTTGATCTACCTTGGTTTCTAGATTGAAGCATATTCACCACCTTTGCAGCATCTCCTCCAATCAATACCCTTGGCCATCCATGATCCAATGAAAAAAGAATTGACGAGTAGAAGGCATGACTCTTGACTGTCTCTACTGAGGTCGCTCTTGGCAAAGTCCATGCACATCCTGCTAGTAGCAAGATATTGTGATCACGTGCAAGAATGACCATCGCACCGTGGCCTGTTTGAGACTGAAACATACCATCTACTAATATTTTGACTGTGCTCAATGAAGGTTTAGTCCACTTTCTTGATGCTCGTGCTTGTGGAAAACCCGAAGGTAATTGAGAGATTGCTACACCATTGTATTCCTTGTGCAAATGTTGTGCATTTTCCATAATAAAGAATGCAGGCCGAAGTTTTTTTTTTTGTCATGGACCAACATATTACGTCTATTTCATACATTCCATAGTATCACAACAAACCAAAAAAGCATGTCTTCTATAAGGATTGTTGCATAATGCTCGAGCCATTCAAAACAAGACGATGATCGATCAGCAAGAGCTCTCCCTGCTAATTTGAAAATCATGTGAATCTCCCTGGTTTAAGAACAATCTCTCAAAACATGTACAATTGTCTCTACTTCGGCTTGGCATAAAGGACAAACTCCATCCGAAGAATTATGAGCTCCAATTCGGCCATTAATTGGAAGAGCATTATGTGCAACACGCCATATAAATACTTTGATCTTCGGAAGAATCTTGAACTTGAGCAATGTATACCACAGCTTCAGAGGTGGTGTCGATGCATGATATTGTCTCATTAACCATGCATATCACGACTGAGTGGAATAAGTGCCACAAGAATGGTTACCACAAATCAGAACATCTGAGCATCTATTTGCAATATTACAATGAAGAATAGCTTCAGCATCTGAAGGTGTGAATGCATGTCGAACCTTGTTAACATCCCATGCATTGTATAAAGGAATCATGAAATCACCACAAGGTAATGGATCAACATCTTTGAGTTGGACCCGTTGTGCACCTCCCCAATTTACTTTAAAAATGGGAGTAGCACTAGCAATTCCAATCTACCAGAAAAAACCCATCTCGGAGCTGTTGCATAGCATTAAAGATAGATCTTTAAGCATAGGATGGCTTGTTCCCGATTTTCGCATCTAGTACATTTCATCCTGCAAAATACTTACAAGAGAGAAAAAGAAACCAAAGATTGCGGGTTAGTTACTAATCACCATACTTATTTATCCAACAAAGCAATGTTGAATTGATGAAGGTCCTTGAATGCTAGTCCGCCTGCTCTTTTAGAAGCACAAAGTTTTTACCAAGAAACTATAGGCCATCCTTTGCCAGAAATACGACTGGATCACCAATAGTTGTGTATCACAATAACAATCTAAGTAATAAAACCTCGGGAAGCATATAACACATCATCACATAAGTTGACAAAGCTTGAACCACTGCTTTAAGGAATACTTCACGGCCCCCATAAGATAAGAGATTTTTGTCCAACCTCTCACCCGTTTAGATACCCGATCAAGAATAAACCCAAGTTTGATTGACTTAATCTTTCCAATAATCAAAGGCATACCAAGATAGTGACTCGTACCATCAACCTCCTGGATAGAGAATACCTCTTGAAAACGATTACGAATTAATTGAGAATGAAGGGATGAAATAGATCAATGACTTTTCGTAGTTGATTTTCTGACTAGAAGAAGAAGAATACATATCTAGAATTTGTTTCACCCGTTTAATCTCTGCAACATAATTCTTGACAAACGATAAACTGTCATCTTCATACAATAGATGTGTGATACTAGGACCATTCATACTCACGCGAATACCTTGGATCAAACCTTGGCTCTTTGCATTGTGAAGAAGGGCTGACAAACCCTGTGTACAAAAGAGGAATAGAAAAGGCATCAAAGGATATCCTTGTCGTATCCCCATGGTAGGAACAATCATATCAGATAAAGCACCATTTAATATGACCTGGTACGAGACCGTGGAAATACATCTCATAATTAACACAACCCACAGTGAATCCAACCCAACTCTGAGCATCACAGACTGCAAACATGCCTATTCTACACGGTCAGGAGGTTTCTCTATGTCAAGCTTCAATGCTGCCCCTTTATTCGGTCCATTCTTCGAAGATTGCATATAATGAAAACTATCATTAGCCACTAAGATATTATTCAAGATTTGTCTTCTTGGAACAAAAACAACATGTTCTTCATCTATCCATACCGGCATCATCGAACTAAGACGGTTGACAAGTACTTTAGAGATTACTATGTATACAATAGTACACAAGCTAATTGGTCGATATTGCCACATCGATTTCGATTCTTCTACTTTTGTTATCAAAACTAGAACAAATTTGTTAACTTCGGACATGCTAACCCTGTCATTAAGAACATAGAGACAAAGTTGGAGAACATCATCTCCCACAATATCCTAATATTTCCTGTAAAAGTTCGCTGGTAAGCCATCATTGTCTGGTGCTTTGGACGTGTGAATCTGAAATAAATCCTGATGAACTTCTTTGGTGAACGAAGCACAAAGTGTAGCATTCATATCATCAATGATAGAAGGCTGAATGCTGTCAAGAATTTCAGATGAAGTCAAACAATTTTAAGTATGATATAGGCTACCAAAATAGTCTTGGGAAATGCCAAGAATGCCATCCATATTGTCATACCATATACCATCTGAACCTGTAAGTCCCGGTACATGATTTTTCTTATTTCTACATGTTGCTCGAGCATGGAAAATCCTGTGTTTCTGTCACCACACGAAGCCATTGGAAATGTGATCGTTGTGCCCAATATGTGCCGTCTTTATTAAGGAGGCATTTTAATTTGAATTTTGCCTCAGGTAAAACCTGCAAGAAATTATTATGCATACGACTATTGAGAATGATCTTAATTTTTTTGCATATTTTTAATTCGAGAATTAGACATGATCCGCTATCTTTCCGCCATGAATCAAGAGTAGCACCCACCTGTGCAATTTTAGATAGGGTCGAGACATTTGAATTGTCCCAACCGCGAATAACATTTCTCGACGTGCATCCTCTTTTGTTAAACAAGCATCAAATTGTAATCACTATAATGGTCATTAGATGGTGATGGAGAAGTACTTTGCGTGTCAAAAAAAATAAAGCAATAACTTGACTCGTCTGTAAATTCAGTGAACATCCTATGTGAAGCATGGTCTTCGATCCAAGTCGGAGTGGCTAAGAACCGATCAACGCGTTCATACATAGTATGAGCAGAAGAACTAGTTTTGTGCCATGTAAACCAGCCCCGACTAGGCCGAATATCAAAAAGATGTGTCCGATCAAGTACATCATAGAAGTATTAGATATCAATTCATGGGCGACGACGATCGTCTTACTTTTCACTTTCGGAAATAATTTCATTTAAATCATCCATGTCCTTGCTTTAAATTCTCAGCCACAATGACCATGAGTTATGGTGAATCGGAAAGTATCATCATCACAATTCACAGTTACATCAATGTGAAGCTTGGAGTAAGAGGAAAGCACAAAGTCAACATTTTTATTCCAAAGAAAAGCTAACTCGGTACATGACTGGCCACTTTCAACAAAGAAACAACTTTCTACTCCTAACACCAACACCCGTTTAACATAGTCTATATCGGATTTTTTCAAGCGAGTTTCACAAAGAAATATAACATCGGGACCTTTAATATTCATATAGCGCTCTAAGGCGCGAACTGTCGAATGGTTCCCAACCCCTTGACAATTCCAACATTAAAACCTCAATGCGCTGGGCGGGGATGTCCAACAGCCTCTGCCATTTCTATTTTTTTGGATCTTGTATCACCATTGGCAGCAACAAGATCGGCTCCCGAGCGAGACCTCTTGGTAGTAGACGAGGATCGATGTTTTCTATGGAATTATTTTTAGCAAAGGCTGCCTTATTTTCCTCGACGATTTACGCCGAAATGTCCCTGGGTGTGGTGTACAACAGCTTCAACAGTAGGATCATCATGCTGCACCTTCTTGGCAATTTCATCCTTAAGGACTTGTGCAATCGGCAATGTGTCATCATCCCTGGTTTGTTCTCCATGTATAATTGTACCTAAAGTGTCTTCCTTACTCTTGGATAGAGAGGAACTCTACTCATGTTTCCCTCCATTAAGAGCCTTCAAGTCAGACCCCTTCAAGACTACATTAGGAACAACTTTGGTTCGGTCATTCTTTGGAATTTCAACACTAGCCAGAATAGAAATCGCAGCTCCAAGATCGATTCCCACTGGAGCCATATCCTTCCCACCTTTTGCAACAACTTCATATTGCACCAAGACACTATCCAACAGCCCGGGATCAATCCCATGTGAAGCCATATCATGAATAACAGCCTTCCCTTTCTCGAAAGCATTTTCTTTCGCGTTTTCAACAACTATTTTGTTCCCAGCAACATTTCCCGCAATTGGGGCCTGCACATTATCATTAGAAAAATAAATAATCAATCACAGATGAAGGTTGTCCCATAGAAGTCATAACACCAAGTTTCTTGGCAATTGAGGTTAAAGCATCAAGTTCCTTTTCAGACAATCCAACATCCACATTCCCCACAATACGATTCACCGAGGAAGCACCAAACAGATTTTGATGAAGGTACACAATTCCCCTCCTTTGGGTAATCGTAGGCTTCTTAGTCTCTGGTGGCACTCGCATCCAAGTTCCGTAAGGCGTAAAAGTTGCAACTTTATCAACCGGTTTCCTACATAGCTCTATTTCATGTCCAAGTAAGTCACAATTAAAAAAAAAAAAAAAAACTTGATCAATTTTTCATATTGCTTCCCAACCTTGACGCATCGAAGGAGTGGCTTGTTGATCCTCCCACACATTGGAGATGACACGAATAAACGTAGTCTCATTGATTAGCTTTGGAGACAGAATCTTACCCACCAAACCAAATTGAAAATTCACTGCAAAAGTACTATCTTCGGTAGAATCTGACTCAATAATAGTAGCATCCTCATCTTCAGTGAAATGAAGCCGAGAGAGAGTTTAAGTTGGAACCCATGTTTGAATGTCGAACAAAGAGATGAACACCCGAAATTGAGCGAAGAAAGTAGAAAATTTGGAGGAAAAAGAGATGAAATTCTGATATGAAGGCACAATATAAAAGGCGTGAACTTATCCCCACAAAGCCTGTAAATAGAACAGACATAAACTGCTCAAAATTGTCCAGAAGAAACCGTCAACTAATTTTGGCGAAAATTTGAATTTTAAAAAAAAATATCCAGAATCATCATAGAGACATTATGAAAATCATTTATCATCAGAAAATTGTCCCTGGATATCGCCATGGTAATTGTAGTAGTGGATATTTCCGGTGAGAAAAATCGTTCTGATAAACAGATTCTAGTGACCACTCATCAGAATTGTTCCTTTGTATTTTCGATCCAAAAAGACATAATTATTTGCCCACTAAACATGTTTGCAAAGCAGTTTGAAACTGCTGTAAACTGTCTGAATAAAACCAATAACTGTCCACCAACATCTGCGAAAAGTAATTGATACAGGAAATATTATCATGAAATAATTGTTTCCATCATAAATATCATTGGTAAATGAAAAAATCAATTACAAACAGTCGAAATTCTCCCTCCATAATAATTTCGAATAAAACAGTTTCTGGAGAATAAAAACTGTCACAATATTGATTCCAAATCCAATCTCATCAGAATTATAATTTTGGTCTATGATTTGATTAGGAAAAATAGAAGACTTCCAATAAGAAGTGATCTTTGCCACACGAAACATGACTGAACAACAGTTAATAACTACAGAAAACTATTTTTTTGGAAACCAGAATTCATTCATCATTCCATTTGAAGCATCATTTGTTAATGAAAATCTGAGCAGAATAATAAGAAGTTCGGCTGAAAAATTCAAAAGAAACAGTAGTTTTCGGTTGAATAACTCTCACCGGTGGAGGGTTTCTGGTGTAACCGTCATTGGAAAATATCAGGATAATGGCATTATGATCGAAAAACGCCAACGGTTGATAAAATGTAATCCAAAATTGCAAAGCAGCATTATAATTCATTGAAAAATCTGGAAAAAGATCCATCCAACTAGAATTTAACAATTTTCCGAGAACTAAAAACTTGAACCGAGAACAAAAATCGGTCTTCAGTTGAGAAAAATCTAAAAAAAATATATTCAGTATAATCATCAGCATGATTAATCGTAGTCCTATTACGAAAAGATTCATCTCCAAACTCAAAATATTTTCCAAAAATTGAAAAATTCTGAAAAGAGGAGAAGAAAATTTCAGAGATAAATTATTCAATTTGCATCCTTGCCTATTGCATTTGTCGGTAGGAGTGTGAAAAAAAATACTTGATTCGAATATTTGGAAATTTAGACATCTGATCTGATTTTTATTTTCGGATCTAATATGCAATCTGTTTTTTTAGATTGGAAAAGGATCACAATATTATAAGTTTCAGATTATCGAAAAATTTAAAATTTTTATGGATATGAATCTTGTTATGTTTAGCAAATTTATTCTTGTTATATTTGAAAATTTGAAAATCTAAAATTTATATAGATTGAATCTTGTTATATTTAGAAATTTGTTGTTTGTTATATTTGAAAATCCGAAATTATCATTGATACGACCTTCGTATCCGAAAAAATACTTAAACTATATTATATATTATGATAATCAAATATTCGATATTCGAATAATCATATATCCTCTTTATTCCAGATTAGATATGAATTGTTCTTTTACCGATCCAAAATTTTGAATTTTTGATTTTTTGAATTAGAACCGAACCGATCTGAAAATCAGATATCTAAAATTTTGGATCATTGAAATAGTGATCAGTATCCGATCAAGAAAAAAAATAGGATTTTCGATTATTATGATATATGATATTCATATCGTATTTGGTTTAAGTATTTTTTGAATTTGGCGGTCATTTCATTGGAAATTTCAGATTTTCAAGTATAACAAGTAATAAATTGTCAAATATAACAAGATTCACATCCATATAAATTTTGGATTTTCGGATAAAACAAGTATCAAATTGCTAAATATAACAAGATTCTTATCCGTGAAATTTTTAATTTTTAGATATTTCAAATTTTTAGATAATACGAAACTTAAAATATTGTGATCCGTATTTGAGCTGAAAAAATAAAAATGGATCGAATATTCAATCTAAAAAATAAAAAACAAATCTTTTATTTTCCCTATAAACATTTAATTCAACTCTCTAGACTATTTTCTTGGAGACTTGTGCGGTCGCTCATTTCGTACATGTCCAAAAACCCAACAAATAGGAAGTTATTAAAAATGTTATGAAATTGGATGGATATTAGTTGGAGCTTGGAGAATGATTTGGTTCGTCTTTTCTAAGAACTTGGTATCGTGAGGGTTTAGTTCAGCCATCCTTTAGCTTTTGGATTATTTGGTTCTTGTTCTATTAAAGTTTTATTATCCAAAGTCCTATGGTTTTGTTTTGGTCATGTGTTTTTTATTGCTAATTTGGGATTTGAACATTGTGAGTCTAAGTTGGTTCAGCATGATCTGGGCTGTAGTTATATTCGTTGATGCCGGACACGACTTTCGGTACCTTTTATAATAGTATTGATCGTCAATTGCTTGGTTTTATGGGAGTTTTTGATGTGTGGCGGTTAATATACGGCGTGACTAATTAAATAAGTGGTCGATTAAAAGCGCGACTGGATATATCATATGTTTCCCCCGGAAAAATTATTTGTGCTGATAATATTATCAACATATTAGGTAGCGTTTATTATGTTATTAAAGTTTAAGCTGATGGGGCTTTGGAAATCCGACGATAACAAAATAGGTAAATTACTTATTTTGTTGATAATATTATCAACATATTAGGTAGCACCTATTATGTTATTAAAGTTTAGCTGATGGGGCCTTAAAAAAGTATAGATACTTTCGAGCCACATTGCAACAGGTTACATTGCTTTTTAAAAAAGTATAGATACTTTCGAGAGTATCTATACTTTAATAACATATTAGGCGCTACCTAATATGTTGATACTATTATCAATAAAATAAGTAATTTACCTATTTTGTTATCGTCGGATTTCCAAGGCCCCATCAGCTAAACTTTAATAACATAATATGCGCTACCTGATATGTTGATACTCTTATCAACAAAATAAGTAATTTACCTATTTTGTTATCGTCGGATTTCCAAGGCCCCATCAGCTCAAACTTTAATAATATAATAGGCGCTACCTAATATGTTGATAATATTATCAACAAAATAAATAATTTACCTATTTTGTTATCGTCGGATTTCCAAGGCCCCATCAGCTTAAACTTTAATAACATAATAGGCGTTACCTAATATGTTGATACTCTTATCAACAAAATGAGTAATTTACCTATTTTGTTATCGTCGGATTTTCAAGGCCCCATCAGCTTAAACTTTAATAACATAATAGACGCTACCTAATATGTTGATACTCTTATCAACAAAATAAGTAATTTACCTATTTTGTTATGTTTGTTTCGGTACCTACCGATAACCAAAGTTTGCCGGTTATCAGATTTTTTTAATATTTCTTCATGTTTTCTACCTACTACATTATATTATATTAACATATCCGGCCGCGCATTATCGACTTTGTTATTTATCTTATAATATTTTCAATCACACAATTTTTTAGACGTATATTAGTCTGCCTTTCCTTAGAATTTCCCTAATTTTATGACTATGTTTGCTCTTATTTTAATTAAAGTTTGAGGGAGGGTATCTAGTTTTGGGTGTTGTTGTGTTTCACTTGTCTTATTGTTCTGTATAGTTTTTATGCGAGTTTTTTTTGTTCTCGGTGAGTGTTATCATGTGTTTCCGATATCAAGATTTGAATTGGATTGATTCAAATTTTCTTTGTAGAGATTATATGTGGTTTTAGGTGGATTATGGTTGGTTATTGTGATGTGAGGTGTTTTAGGAGGATTGGGAAGCTTTTGATTTGTTTTTTTTTGTTAATTTTGCGTGTACAAAGTTTAAAAAGCGCGTTTGAGGTATGTTAACTCCTTAATTTATAATGTCTTTCTTAGTCCTTTAAGTACATTTAGTTATATTTAGATGTTAAAATCATACATTTACATAAAGAGTTAAAGAGCTATTCCATTGCCAGTGTGAAGGGTTATTTTGCTGGTTTTGATGTAAGACACAAGCAAGTAGTCATGGTAGAGAAACGCTGGTAGAGAACGCATGAAAAGAAGCAGAGAATTTCCAGGTAACAGTTGGCATATACGGACCAAACAACGCCAAGCTCGGCTGGCAAATGATTGACGTCAGATGATCGGTCAACGTTTTTGTTGGACCTTGTATACGTCAGCCCTATGATTCAAATCTGGATAATATTATCACGCGTCTTATCCCTTGCGCATTCAAACTTCAAACTCAATGTAACCCTCTAGACCCGCCTATGCATTACCACGAATCTCAGGAGATCACATTAGGGTCACAAGAGTGACCCACCGTAAAAATCCACATAAAAATATTTTCTCTTAAAAACACTTATTAAATTGTAACCGTAACCTCTGTTTAAAATACTCTTTTAGGAAATTATTTAAACTTATAACAAAAATTTCAGAAAAAACATTTTACAAACACTATCATGAAACAATAATAACATGCATGCCCACTAACTATGTCGGTACCGTACTCCAAAAGCAACATCGGGAGAACTCCAAACACTGATGTCGGTCATCGAGCCATGTTAGATTTCTTTTAACCGGCGATGGTAAAAACAATGTGAGCTTCGAAAAGCTCAGTAATACATAACTACCAAATGATGCTATAAGCACAAGCAGGTATAGGGAAAGCATAACAATGTCATGATATTTCAGGTGGCAACATGTTCCCAAAATACGACTCGATATTTCAATGAAGCGGTATACACGAAGATAAAATAATTGCTCTTTACTTAACCTCTGAGTATCAGGCGGGGAGCATATAGACCAGAGAATTAGGCGAGATATGAATTACGGTAGTTGAATCAGAGACTTAGTGTGTGTTTCAACAGTGCAAAGTTAACACATATTAAGTAACGGTGTGGTGAACGTTATTTGCGGTTATATAATGTTAGCGATAAGGTTCATTTTAGATTTTTCTTTCTACCCTCCAACCAAACTCCAGTATGCAGTTCCCCAGAACTACAACTATAACGAGCATTAACCTAGGCCCATTGGGTGTAGGTGCCAGCCTAAGTGAATACCTTAAGTACGGTAAAGAATTACCCTAGCCGAAGCATAGGAACCTGAAACGGTAAGGGATTACCAGTCTGATCAGGGCTGAACCTACGATGACTTCATACTCTATCCTAAGTCCCCCGGTAACGGTCTAGGTAGTGATAATAGTAATCGGTAGTAGTCGGTAATGATCGATAATAACACTATTCGGTAGCAATCATTGTTATTCAGTAATAACAATGAACATAAAGTAAACTTTAGTTTCTGATGAAACGATAACTAGCGAGCATATAAATTTTTATTTTATTTTCTTTTTCTCCTTTTTCTTGGTTCAGATATATAGGTATGTTTCGGTTTGATAAAAACCATATTTCGTATCAAAAGACAACCTTGGGTTCAGGACGGTATAATATTTATGTGCACTTGGAACACACTGAAAGGAACCAGTTATTTCTTAGAGATACTTGGTATTTACAAGGAGAGATGAAACACTGAACTTTTGACAATTCTAAATTGATTTCAAAAACGATGTCCCTATATAAAGGGGGCCTTGTAATCAATGTCTCCGACCAAGCATTCAAAATTGATACGATACGATCAATTAGGATCTCAAATATGTCAAGATTGTTCTGATCATTTGGCCAATTTAGGGCATTTTGGTCATTTAAAATTCCGGGGGCAGCCCCATGATTTGATCCCGATAGGATAGGTCAATGATTTGTCGCGCTGAAGATTTCCGACGGTTTACTAGGCTTCCAAGACCATTCACTATACTCATCTCACCAATACATTACTTTCCATGCATTCAAATCGGTGTACTTTCTCTTTGTTCACTATTTAATTTTGATTGTGTTATGCATCTGTATGAATCGCTGTCGCATTATCTCGGAACATGCCTCGAGAGGTTGAACATGAATTTATGCCAATTTGCGTATTAAGAAATGATTGACATAAGTAACCCAAACTTCAACCCATTTGAATATTACAATCACTTGCGTGCGATCAAAAGTTCAAGATTTCGAAGCTTTAACTTATCTCAGTCAAGAGGGTATCCCAATTATTTAAAGTGCAGTCGTTCACATTCTTTCGGGACTTTTGAACCACTTAATCATCTTAATCACTAGTTTATGTCATGTCATATGGTTAATTCGGTAGTTTTGGGTGCCCAATGGCATCTTAGTCTCTTTTAGCCAATTCATACATGTCGGTATTTTCAATTCTTTCGATTATTTCGGTCATTTCGACCTTCTTTCAACCATCCATTATTTCCAAAACACGATTATAGATCCATCATTTTTGTTAATTTAGAAATTCCAATGCCCAAGCACATTTTGGTCATTTGTTGACTCGATTGTATTAGTATTTTCAATTCTTTTACTCGATTCAGCCATCAATAGCATATATGTATCTTCTGATAGTTTGATTGATCCGAACATATAAAGAGTCTCCCCTACAAATTTATCTTTAGAGGTTTATTCAGGATTTACGCTAGATCCAAGTGCTTATCTTTCTTGAATGTTTAAGTCTTATTATTGCATCTCTCTGAGTAATTCGTGACTTTTAGATGAATCAATTGTTTTACTGGATCTAGTGTAGGTTTCAACACCACTTTCATTATCAAGGGTATTTCTGTCATTTTCACCTCGAGGGCATTTTCATAATTATAACTCCAATATTTCCGTCGTTTGACAAATTAACATTATTAATCGGGTTTGGAGATTGACTGCCTCATTAATTATTTGTTGGATTCCAGATTCTTTCATTTATCATCTTTCTCATTCGATTATTCCAATCTTATCTATATCGTTGTACATTTTCATATCCAGTTAGACTTAAGCAGAATTAACGGTACTGATCATCATATGTGTGCATGCATTAACCGAATACTAACATGTTCATAAGGCATACAAGAGGTAGCAATGTATTACCTTGAATCCTTGCTATATAGGTCGACCATAGTACTCCATTCGATAAAACTCAAACTCGAATTCAATGTCATTTACTTCTCGGATACGAAGATACATGGATACCTTCAATTAAATATAATCTGTAATCAATCTTTAATTTGATCACATAACTCTTAAATTGAAAAAAAAAACTAAACACATGCATTCTCAGGTTCAAAGTCCAATTTAGAGGCTTTCAGGTTAGAATTTCCTGAAACGGACTTTAAAAACAAACTCAGGACCTCGAAAAACATAAAATAAGACTTTTTGGGAAATTTTGACTTTTTGGTCAAAGTCAACACTGACGTCATGCTGACGTCACTAATTAATCGAACTGACTCGGCGTGTTGACTCACTAGGTTGACTCGGTCGAGTTGACTCACTGGGTTGACTCGGTCGAGTTGTCTCACTGAGTTGACTCGGTCGAGTTGTCTCATTGAGTTGACTCGGACAACCGGCTCAGTCAACGAGTCGGGTATGGGTCAACAGGTCGGGTCGGTCAACGGGTCAAGTTTGGGCTTTGACCAAAATAGGCCGGTTCGGTTGGATTTTTGGCCGGTTTGAAAGACTCGGTTCGAAGACCACCGTCACAGGCGGCCAAAAATCGCCTGCGATGGCGCGCGGTCGCTACGCGCGGCCAAAATCGGCTAAAAACATCGCAAAACGCAGAGAAAAAACTCCTGTGGTGGCTTAATTCAAATATGATCCTAACCAAACCCAGATTTAGGCCGAAACCTTACTGTTTCCTACCAAAATGAAAGGATAACGCGGTTGGACTGTCGTAGCTCTTGTGGTGGCTTAAACGGTAACGAGCGGACGCTCAATGGACAGGGTTTTGCTCGGCTTGGCCAGGGGACGACAACGGCGATGATGACGTCTCGAATGAACGGCCACGATGGCCGGAAAATATGTGAAACCGAAGGGAGACCCATGGTTTTCCGTCGAGTCTTCAACCAAGGTTTAACAGCAAATGGTGGTCCCTCTGTGCAAGTGGGGGTTGTGGCCGTGATCGGTGCAAGGTGGCGGTTAAGTTGACGGTGGTGGTGATAGCCACAACTGGGCGGTGAGGCAGTGAGGTACGGTGGTCGGGTTGATGTTTTGGGAGGTAAAGAGTTTTAGAGGAAGCCTCTAGAATCTGATATCATTTTTGGATCTAGGATGGGCATTAATTGTGGATGGGGTTTAGTTCTATCTTATTTATTTTTGTTATACCCTTCAGATATAGCTTAACAATAAATCATGGTAGATTCTCAACATGGATAGCCATAGCCCTAATGGCGAAGGCTTGGGTTTATATTTCCAGGGGTCAAGGGTTCAGACCCTACAACCCACCATTATTCATTTTCTTTTCTCCTTTCTTTCTTTCTCCCTTTTTTTAAAATTAAGTCATATTTTAATATGGGTGTTACAACTCTCCCCCTAAAAGAAATTTCGTCCTCAA
Source organism: Hibiscus tridactylites (assembly GCA_958450335.1). Classification (NCBI taxonomy): domain Eukaryota; kingdom Viridiplantae; phylum Streptophyta; class Magnoliopsida; order Malvales; family Malvaceae; genus Hibiscus; species Hibiscus tridactylites. The sequence goes on from OY288279.1 coordinate 77,091,954, forward strand.
AATTTACTAGTCTTAGAAATGCAGAAACTGCTCTTACCTCCATTCTTGTACTGAAACTTATACATTACAGTATCCTTGTCTCTCGGGGCTATTAGACAGTCGCGGTTTAATCTGGTAGTGTCCCCAGTCACTCGGACTATCTTTGGACCCAAAGTCATCCCATCATACATCTTGGACCAGCCAATCAGAACACAGTATCTGAATCCATATCGAACTTCATATGGTGGCAAGCAAATATTGTATCATAACTTTTATTATAGACGGTCTTAGTCAAGGATAAGAACCTTTCCAACTACCATAGAAGTCAATCATAAGACTAAGAAGTATATCTTTTAGAATTTGTATTACTCTTCTAGGTTGACCATCAATATACTGATGAAAAACAGTATCTGAGGTCCAAATGAGTACTCAAGGCCTCCAACAGGGCCTTCCAGAATCAGGATGTAACGTCAAATTTCAGTCAAGGCTAACACATGACAATACACCATGCCATATTTTCAAGGAAGTGTTTTTTCTTTTGTTGGTCGAACATAACCAAGGTTTTGAACGGATATCACTTACCTTCAACAATAATAAAAATATAATTCAAACAACCGCTTCCTTCTTATATAGCAAGGTCACCATAGAATTTACGCTTTCACCACCTTCACAAACACCTTTCTTTTTAATTTCATAGCACTTTTATCAACTTCCCACCAAAATATTCTCAAACATATTCATCATCACTAAATAGCCTTTCATGAAATCTTACATCGGTTACCTCACTTAATCAGATATTTATTCTCAATTTGAATCATACCTTCAATTTCACATACATTAACCATCTCAAGTTCTTTATCCAAATTCAAATTCATCATGTTAATCCAAATCAAAGACGAACATTACAGACATTCCTTGTCAGTACATATCGAGCTATTATGGACAGAACGATTAGATGCACTTATTACAAGAAATGATTCGACATCGGAGTATCGGCTTGATGGAGTACGATTAAGATCTAGGGGCATGTATAGACCAGACACCCTATGACAGACGATCGACCGATCTACCCAGAATGACGTAACTTTAAGCTTTGATACCACTAAATATAACCCCCTACACCCGCCTATGCATTACCACGAATCCCAGGAGGTCACATTAGGGTCACAAGAGCGACCCACCGTAAAAATCCATATAAAAACATTTTCTCTTAAAAACACTTATTAAATTGTAATGATAACCTCTATTTAAAATACTCTTTTAGGAAATTATTTAAACGTATAACAAAAATTTCAGAAAAAAACATTTTACAGACACTGTTATGAAACAATAATGACATGCATGCCCACTAACTATGTCGGTACCATACTCCAAAAGCAACACCGGGAGAACTCCAAACACTGATGTCGGTCATCGAGCCATGTTAGATTTCTTTTAACCTGTGATGGTAAAAGCAACATGAGCAACGAAAAGCTCAGTAATACAGAACTACCAAATGATGCTATAAGCACAAGCATGTATAGGGAAAGCATAACACTGTCATGATATTTTGGGTGACAACAGGTTCCAAAATACGACTCGATATTTCAATGAAGCGGTATACACGAAGATAAAATAATTGCTCTTTACTCAACCTCTGAGTATCAGGAGGGGAGCATATAGACCAGAGAATTAGGCGAGATATGAATTACGGTAGTTGAATCAGAGACTTAGTGTGTGTTCCAAAAGTGCAAAGTTAACACATATTAAATAATGGTGTGGTGAATGTTATTTTGTGGTTATATAATGTTAGCGATAAGGTACATTTTAGATTTTTCTTTCTACCCTCCAACAAAACTTCGATATGCAGTTCCCTAGAACTACAACTATAACGGACATTAACCTAGGCCCATTTGCGTAGGTGCCAGCCTAAGTGAATACCTTAGGTACGGTAAGGAATTACCCTAGCCGAAGCATAGGAACCTGAAACGTAAGGGATTACCAGCCTGATCAGGGTTGAACCTACGGTGACTTCATACTCTATCCCAAGTCCCCCAGTAACAGTTGAAGTAGTGATAATAGTAATCGTTAGTAGTCGGTAATGATCGATAATAACAATATTCGGTAGCAATCATTGTTAATCTGTAATAATAGTGAACATAAAGTAAACTTTAGTTTCTGATGAAATGATAACTAGCGAGCATATAAATTTTTATTTTTTTTTCTTTTTCTTTTTTTTTTCTTGGTTCAGATACATAGGTATATCTCGGTTTGATAAAAGCCATATTTTGTATCAAAAGACATCCTTGGGTTCAGGACGGTAGAATATTTATGTGCACTTGGAACACACTAAAAGGAACCATTTATTTCTTGGAGATACTTGGTATTTACAATGAGAGATGAAACACTAAACTTTTGACAATTTTGATCTAATTTCAGAAACGATGTCCCTGTATAAAGGGGGCCTCGTAATCAATGTCTCCGACCAAGAATTCGAAAATTGATACGATACGATCAGTTAGGATCTCAAATATGTCAAGATTGTTCTGATCATTTGGCCAATAAGGGCATATTGGTCATTTAACACTTCGGGGCAGTCCCATGATCTGATCTCGAGGGGATAGGTTAATGATTTGTTGCGCTGAAGATTTCCGACGGTTTACTAGGCTTCCAAGTCCGTTCACTACACTCATCTCACCAATACATTACTTTACATGCATTCAAATTGGTGCACTTTCTCTATGTTCACTATTTAATTCTGACTGTGTTATACATCTGTATGAATCGCTGTCACATTATCTCGGAACATGCCTCGAGAGGTTGAACATGAATTTATGCCAATTTGTGTATTAAGAAATGATTGAAATACATAACCCAAACTTCAACCCATTTGAATATTACAATCACTTGCGTGCGATCAAAAGTTCAAGATTTTGAAGCTTTAACTTATCTCAGTCAATAGGGTATCCCAATTATATAATGTGCAGTCTTTCACGTTCTTTCGGGCCTTTTGAACCACTTCATCATCTTAATCACTAGTTTATATCTCGTCATATGGTTAATTCGGTAGTTTTGGGTGCCCAATGGCATCTTAGTCTCTTTTAATCAATTCGTACATGTCAGTATTTTCAATTCTTTCGATTACTTCGGTCATTTCGACCTTTTTCCAACCATCCATTATTTTCAAAACACGAGGATAGATCCATCATTTTTTTAATTTAGAAATTCCAATGCTCAAGCACATTATGGTCATTTGTTGACTCGATTGTATCGGTATTTTCAATTCTTTTACTCGATTCAGCCATCAATAGCATATATGTATCTTCTGATAGTTTGATTGATCCGAACATATAAAGAGTTTCCCCCACAAATTTATCTTTAAAGGTTTATTCAGGATTTACACAGATCCAAGTGCTTATCTTTCTTGAATATTTAAGTCTTATTATTGCATCCCTCTGAGTAATTCGAGACTTTTAGATGAATCAATTGTTTTACTGGATCTAGTGTAGGTTTCAGCACCACTTTCATTATCAAAGGTATTTCTGTCATTTTCACCTTGAGGGCATTTTCATAATTATAACTCCAATATTTCTGTCGTTTGACAAATTAACATTATTAATCGGGTTTGGAGATTGACCGCCTCATTAATTATTTGTTGGATTCCAAATTCTTTCATTTATCATCTTTCTCATTCGATTATTCCAATCTTATCTATATCATCGTACATTTTCATATTCGGTTAGACTTAAGCAGAATTAACAGTACTCATAATCATATGTGTGCATGCATTAACCGAATACTAACATGTTCATAAGGCATACAAGAGGTAGCAATGCATTACCTTGAATCCTTGCTATATAGGTCGACCATGGTACTCCATTCGATCAAACTCGAACCCGAATTCAACGTCCTTTAATTCTCAGATACCAAGATACATGAATACCAAGATACATGAATACCTTGCTATATAAGTCAACGCTGACGTCAGCGGTCAAGTCAATGCTGACGTCATGCTGATGTCACGGATTAATCGGGTTGACTCTGTGAGTTGACTCACTAGGTTGACATGGTCGAGTTGACTCACTAGGTTGACTCGGTCGTGTTGACTCACTGAGTTGACTCGGTCAACGGGTCTGGTCGGTCAACGAATCAGGTTTGGGTTAGACCAAAATAGGCCGATTCGGTTGGATTTTGGGCCGGTTCAAAAGGCTCGGTTCAAAGACCACCGCCACAAGCGGCCGGAAATCGCCTGCGACGGCGCGTGGTCATCGCACGCGGTCAAAATCGGCTGAAAACACCGCAAAACGTAGAGAACAAACTCCCAAATTCAAATATGATAATAACAAAACCCAGATTTAGGCTGAAACCGTATCGTTTCCTACCAAAATGAAAGGATAACGCAGTTGGACTGCCGTAGCTCCGGTGGTGGCTTAAATGGTAACGGGCGTACGCTCAACGGACATGGTTTTGCTCAGCTCGGCTAGGGGAAAACAACGGTGGTGATGACATCTCGAATGAACGGCCACGATGGCCGAAAAATATGTGAAACTGAAGGGAGACCCATGGTTTTCCGTCAAGTCTTCTACCAAGGTTTAACGGCAAATGGTGGTCCCTCTGTACGAGTGAGGGTTTGGCCATGATCGGTGTAAGTTGGTGGTTAAGTTGACGGTGGCGGTCATGGCCACGGCCGGGCGGTGAGGTACGGTGGTCGGGTTGATGTTTGAGGAGGTAAAGAGTTTTAGAGGAAGCCTCTAGAATCTGATATCATTTTTGGATCTAGGATGGACATTAATTATGGATGGGGTTTGGTTCTATCTTATTTATTTTCGTTATACCCTTCAGATATAGCTTAACAATAAATCATGGTAGATTCTCAACATGGATAGCCATAGCCCTGATGGCTAAAACTTGGGTTTATAATTCCAAGGGCCAAAGGTTCAAACCCTACAACCCACCATTATTCATTTTATTTTCTCCTTTCTTTCTTTCTCCCTTTTTTTTAAGCTTTAGTCATATTTTAATATGGGTGTTACACTCAAAGGCTTATCATAGGGTTTCCACGCAAGCCTATTTAAAGGAGATGAAGCAACCACTTGAGAGAGATCGTATTGAAGAGAGACTACACCGTGGTGAACCCGGGAGGCAACGTGGTTCGACCAGCTAAGACCGAGAGATCTAGAGCATTGAGAGGGCTGCATCGACAAATCTCCTTCCTGCCTACTCTCTTAGTTTTATTTGTTTTTTATTTCAAAATGACGATGTTAAACAATGATGTTTGTTGGTTGGATCCCCCAACTATGAACTAATTCTTTTTCAATTGGTTGAGAGTTGTTTTCAATGAACGCATATTTTATATTTGGTTTTTAATAATTAGAACGCCTTGGCATTATTTTCTATCTAAAAGTACTTAATTTTCCTAAATTTATTGCCATACGTCAGTTGGCATTATGTGCTTATTGCACTTTAATATTTTAACAGACTTAAGGGGCAACGATCTGTTGCCAGATACTAAAGCGAGAAGCTTCTACAGAAGATGTTCAAGTAGATGAACATACTTCGCAAGTGAGTCTACCCCTTAGGAGTAAAGATTAACACTTAATGAATTTAATTAATGAAAAACTTTACTATAGACATATAGGGGTTTTATCGTGGTTAACTTAGGGTATTACCATAGTTAGAGGCAATACTATCTTAAATCTGCTCGGCAATAAACCAAGGCAAGACATTATTAAAGGCTGGCATAAGTAGCGTGAAATCCAGGCATCCCTTGCCAACGCTCATCATTAAATTGAACACTTCGTTGTCGGATTGCTTTTATTTTCACTACATTGTTTTTGCTATCTTTTTAATCTAAAATCTAAAACATTTCAAACACTTTAAATTTTTTCAAACAAGTAAACATTGAGAAAATAAGTTCTTAGTCAATCCCTGTGGATTCGATACTCAGCTCTAACTACAAGTTGTTGTATTAGGGCAGATGTATGGCAAGATTTTTCATACCATTTACTATGCTAGCCGGACATTGAATGAAGCACAACTTAACTACACTGCTATCGAGAAAGAATTTCTCGCAGATGTATTTGCATTTGATAAACTCATATCTTATTTAGTTAGCAACAAAGTTGTGGTGTATACATATCACTTGAAACTGAAATACCTCTTGGAAAAGAAGGATTTCAAGCCCAGACTGGTCGGATGGACACTCTTGCTGCAATAATTTGATCTCGAGATTCGAGATAAGAAGGGGAGTGCAAACTTGGTAGCTGATCATTTGTCAAGATTAGGACATCACCTTGAGGAAGGTAGAACTGTTGCCATTAGAGATGAATTCCCGATGAATACATGCTTGCAGTTGATGCCATGCTATAGTAAGTTGACATAGTCAACTACTTGGTAAGTAATATCATGCCACCGGATTTGGAAAGCAATGCCAGGAAATGTTTTTTGTGGGATGTGTGACAATACTATTGGGATGAGCCTATTCTGTTTGAACACTATGTCGACCAAGTAATTCGTCGATGTGTGCTAGAGGATGATTATCAAAATATTTTGCATTAATGCTAGCAGCGTCGTATGGAGGCCACTTTGCTGGAATAAAGACCAGAACCAAAGTGTTGCAGTCAGGTTTCTTTTGGCCCATGATGTTTAAAGATGCTCATTAATTTGCCAAGGCATGTGACCTATGCTAGTGGACAGGTAACATCTTGAGCAGACATCAATCACCACTCCAAATATTTTGCGAGTGGAGTTGTTTGACGTATGGGTAATAGACTTCATGGCTCCTTTTCCCCCATTATTTGGCAATCTCTATATTCTTGTGGTCGTTGATTATGTTTCCAAGTGGGTCGAGGCTGTTGCACTGCCAACAAATGATGCCAATGTCGTTGCCAAGTTCCTGCATTAGAACATTTTAAGTGTGATTTAATTTCTAGAGCTTTGTGTAGGTAAGGAATCCAGCAGCTCATTGGCACATCTTACCATCCAAGACAAATGGCCAAGCGGAGATCTCAAACAAAGAGATTAAGACCATTCTGGAAAAGACTGTGAATCCATCGAGGAAGGACTGATCCTTAAGACTGGAGGATTCCTTGTGGGCTTACAGAACAACCTTTAAGACTCTGTTAGGAACATTTCCCTATAGGCTCATGTTTGGGAAAACATGCCACTTACCAGTGGAATTGGAACATAGAGCTTATTGGGAAATCAAAAAGCTCAATATGGAGTGGATAGCTGTTGGTACACAACACTTATTGGACATGAACGAGTTAGAGGAATTCAGAACACATGCTTACAAGAATGCCAGACTCTACAAGGAAAGAACAAAACGATGACATGACAACATGATCATGCAAAGCCAATTTGAGGTAGGGCAACATGTTTTGTTATTTAACTCAAGATTAAGGTTGTTTCCATGAAAGCTCAAGTCTAGATGGTCGAGACCCTTTGAAGTTGGGAAGCCATATGCTCATGGAGCAGTAGATATCAAGGATTTGAAGACGAGAACATTTTTCAACTTAAAAGGGTGCCAATGAGGTTGTCCTCCTGGAAGAGGTTCCGTAAACATCATCACCGTGGTTTAATTTTTGTATATAATAGGTTAGATGTTTTTCTTTTTCAGTATTTTTCATTAATTTTTCTTTCCTTTAATTTTGATTTTTCCTTTGATGCGTTGAAAGGTTTTTCTTTGAGTAACTGTAGTTTTCGTGTGCCAGGCAAAATGCCAAGGCAAGGGCTTGGCATGGGGTGATTGAAAATTTGGAGAAAAGAATTTACCCTAGCCGTCCAATGCTTGATAGAGTTCGGCCCAAGAGAAAGTGAAATTTTCCGTTTTAAAATTTACCCTAGCCACCCAAAGTGATAAGTTGAAATTCACATTTCAACCTAATCACCTTATCAATTTATCTTTTCCCGCTCCATCTTATCCCTTAAGCCCTTATCACATCACCCCTTATATTTTCCCTAAACACGTAAAACCCCATCATTATTCCAACCAACCACATTAAACACCCAATTAAAAACTCAACCTTTCACCCTTCCATCTACTTAAAACCCTAACTGACCCAAGGATTGAAACTTTTCTCTTTTCCCTCTAGTTTCTTTATCACGCAAAAAACCAAGAATCACCCTTCTTTTCTCAGCTACCTCTCTGGCACAAGTTTAGTACTCATGGTTATGTTCATATGGCCGTGGACATCCCTGGTTCTACGAGAGTTTGAGAGAGCTATGCCCCAATAGTCTCTTTGAAGTGGCCCCACTTCACTCTTACATAGGTGACTTATGTTGCACAACCTCATCGATGCACACAATGGTCATTAAAAGCAATGCTTAGCCTGTTCTGTTTTTAGTCAATGTTTATATCATAGGAATTGACTTGGGAGTGTAACCCCCATAGTGACCGCACAAGGTCTATGTGATTAGGTTCTCCCATTGAACCTAGATCTTGGATCTTCAGTCAACTAGGTTGGGTTTTCCTTCTCATAGCGCCTTAAATTTTCACGGGCTTTAGTTTTATTCCTCTCGATGTTTTCTCAACTTGATCTCGACTTAACCCTTTGGTTAGCGGATTCGCAATGTTATCCTTTGATTTTACATAATTAACAGAGATAATCCCATTTGAGATCAGTTGTCTAATGGTATTATGTCGACGGTGCATATGACTCGACTTACCATTGTTCAAAAAGTTATGTTCTTTACCAACATGGTCACCACAATGTTTGCATATTGTGTGCACATGTTTTGACCATTCAAAAATATCCTCTATAAATTTCGAAGCCATTCAACTTCTTTTTAGACTTGTCTAGAATTCAGATTCCATTATGGATCTAGTTATAACCACTCGTCCTGAGGATTTCCTTCCACTAGCATCGCAGTATCCTTAGAATCTATGGAATTATGCAACCCATAATCTTGAGTATATCTAAGATATCTCAATACCCTCACGATCTTTTTCAAATGATTTCCACTTAGATTTCTTATGAATATACTTAAAATGCTCACAGTAAAAGTATTATATGGTCTAGTGCAGCTCATGTGGTACATTAAACTGCTTATGACTCTTGCATATTTCACTTGGTCAAAACCTCTACCTTTGTCAAAATTCCTAAGAATATGTCCACATAGTGTGACTGAGTTGATATGAGACCTTCAGATGACCATTTGATTTGGATCTCCAAACTCAATTATGTCATTCTCATATTTTTCATGTCAAATCTTGGATTTTAACATGTCATTGGCACGCTTTACCATTTCATTTGTTACATATAACAATGAGCGTGTCATCAACATAGGATCATGTATCATAATACACACTTTTGTCACACTTTTATTTGTCATCATGACAATACTTTCGTTTTAACCTTTTGTTGAACGCATGGACTATTTACCATTAATAGTCTCCAAGGTTCCATTGAACTTGGGCATACTTCCCTAACCAATTAGGAAATCTATTCCAAAGAATGAGATATTCTTTGTTTTTCATTATCACATTCTTGTGAATCTAATTGTCCACAAGAGTTTTACACAGTCAATGAATATATAGTCCATTTTTCCATTTTACTTCGGTAATAGAAATATTACATTTGCAAGACACCCCCACATTTTTATATTGTTGTAGGAAGGTTTAATTTCTATCCATAAATCTAATTAGTTGATAGGACAACTCCCCCACATGTTAGGCACATTTGAAGTTTCAATACTTATCTTCAAAATTATTGTACCCTTTGATGTTGTGACGTTAGTCACATAGAGTTTCCTCAATTTAATCAATTTATTAATTTTGGGTTTCAACATCTTACTCATAGAGAACAATTTCTCTAAAGTATCTTTGCTCTTAACCAAGATCAGTTTTGTAACACCCGTGTTTAGGGGTCGGGTGAAAATAATGTTTTAATAATATTCAGGTTTGGTTTTATAATTTAAATAAATTAAATAATGGTTCGGGTTTCGTTTTCAAATTAATTAATTTGATGTTGACTAAATTTTGGAATTTAAAACCCCAAGTGACCATGGGAAGCATGCCCTTGTGAATAACCAACTTCATTAAGGGCAAATGGGTCATTGGGCTTTTAACTTAAGACAAAATAAACCAAAAACCCCATTTCTTCACTTTCTTCTTCTCCCTTCACTTTCAAAATATCAGACAAAACCTCCCCAAGCCATTGGAGCTACTGTTCCATCATCTCCCTTCTTCATTTCAACTCCGTTTTGAAAGGTAAGAGTACTTTTGACTTCTCCTCATCATCCCCATCCTAAAAGTACCATTCATTTTCGTTTTCATGAAGTTTTGAGAAAATAGAAACTTTGAAAATCTTGATTAAAAATGGTGTCTTTATGTTGCAAAGTTAAATGTTTTGATTTAATATGATTAGTAATGAAGTATAGAGACCAAATGATACTACATATATGAATTTCGGGTGTTTTGGACCAATTTTCGGAATTTGTCTTGAGAGGGTTTTAGAGGGTTTTTAAAGTATGTTTCGAGGCTGTTTAAGGTTGGATTTCGGGGGCTCTAGGTAGTATGATATATGAGGATCATTTTGGGTGCAATTGAGGCTTATTTGGGTGCTTGAAATAAGAGTTTTCGGTGGGTCAAGTGGGCTGCTCGAGAATCCTGTTTTTGGTCTTGCTTTGAGTGTTGAATGCTTGGTAATGATAATCCGGGTTAGTTTCGATGACAAGATATTGATTGTGGATGTTTTGTTTGTGTTTGGGATTGATTAGAGTCAAGTTTGGGCATCGGTGAAGCATCGGAAGTGAATCCGGAGAATTGAAGGTTGTTGCTTGCGTGGTCTTGAGCTTGGAAGCTTAGGTGAGTGGTTAATGCTTTAATTTGATTTTCTAAGGTGGGTTCGAGTACGTGGATGTGGAAATGGTTTTCAAGAATAGTTTTGGTTCAAAGGTGATTTTGGAAGTGGTTTAGTTTTGGCCTTGAAAATGATTTAAACTCAAGAGTAAGATGTTGTGAATTGCCTCTTTAAATTCCTTTTTTTTTCCATTTGTTTTCATTACTTGTGGTGATGTTTTGTCAAGCATGAAATTTAAATAATTTAGAAAGAAGTATGATTGCTTAATATTATATCGTTGATCATGTATGGTGGTATTAATGATGTTGTTGATATGCCTTGTAAGGTGTGAGTAAGTTGGTGCAAGTTGTGCACAAAAATGGTGAGTAAGACCATTCGTAATCGGTAAGATTCCAAGTAGTAAGTGATGCTATTGTGGATTTTGTTACATCTTGTTTTGGTTGTGCATGATATAGTGAGTACATGTCGTATGGTAGTAATTGCGCATCGTGTTGCATGGTTGGTGTCGAACCTCACGTGATGGTTGTCGTTGCTCCGGTGATGTGTAGTCCCGCCGGTAGCAAGTGGTATAAGACTCCGGTGATGTGTAGTCCCGCCGGTAGTGACTAGTAGAAGAGTACTTTGATGTGTAGTCCCATTGGAAAACTACTAGTCGAAACGGTGATGTGTAGTCCCACCGTGTGTGTTTTGGTTATGCTTGTGCATGCCATGTAATGTTCATGTTGTATCTCACTATATCATTGTCTTCATATTGTCTTGCTTTAATCTAGGATTATGTCCTCACGTATACCATGAAGTGTAATGCCATGTTAAATGCCTACATTGTTGAATTGTGGTTGAACTTGCATGTTAGTAAGAGGATTAGATAGTTGAATGGATCTTTTGGTGTTGGCCTTTATTTAAAGAAAACTTTGAACCCTGCATTGTCGTAGTTATGTTTTAGAGCTCCGCTCACTAAGCTTTATGCTTACGCTCTCCTTTTCCGACAATGCAGATCTTTAGCTTGGAGTTAGCAAGGAGCAAGATAAGGGCGTCCAAACGTGTGGTGGTTTGCTCAAGTATGGTTCAATTAAGTAATGTGATAGTCTAGCAATGGGAAATGCTACGTGTTTTAGGAGCTTGTATCTAGACTCCTTTGTGTTGGCTTATTGTTGTTAATGCCTAATGTTGATGTTTGAATTAATTATGGATTGTATGCATGTAATACCTTGTTGATTGTTGGTGTGTATGGTGGCATGTCTATAGACGTTTAGGTTGCCTTGTTGTAGTGCAAACCTCTTTATGCTTATCATGTACCTTTTAAGGCCTTTGAGTTTTATGTATGACCTTATATGTTAAATTTCCCCTTTGTGATGTCATGTATGGATGCTTAGATGGTGTTAGATTGCTAAAGTTGCTTGATTATATGTGCGCCTCTTTGTGTTGTTTAATGCCCTTGGTTCTTGTGGAAGCATGTTTTATGGTTGGTTTGCCTTAGGGATTGATGTTAGTGTGTTGGTTGAAGTGTTAGAGGGATTTAGGGGCCTCCTTGTGCCTTAAATCAGCTCAAACCTGCCTTTTCGTAGCTGGGGTATCGATACCGTTGGACTGGTATCGATACTGCCCTTTGGTTTCAGGCCTCGTGTATCGATACTCGAGGGAGAGTATCGATACCTTTTTGGCCACTGGAGCCACTGTCGATTTCGGTATCGATATCGGCCTCGAGGGTATCGATACCGTTGTCTTAGCTTTGACCGTGGGAAGTCAACTTTTGGAGAGGGTATCGATACCCTTGAGGGAGGTATCGATACTGTCTCCTCAGGTTGACCAAACCCTGTTGACCTAGTCAAGGGGTATCGATACCCCCCTTAGGGTATCGATACCGCCTGCAGTTTAACTTTAAAAATGGGCTTTTAAATGTTAGTTTGGGTTCGTTTGACTGCTTTGTAAATATCGTTCCGCTGTATGATCACTTAGGATGTAATTTTCATCTAGACAAGATTAAAATGAAAAAAAAATATAGGGTTGCTAACCGAGGGAGAGTTCCTTAGGGAGTTTTCACTCGGTTTTCCCCGTGTAGCTCACTCGGACCGGTCATCCGGCCAGACCGGGACGAGGGGGTTACAAGTTTGTTCTATCATAAAGATAACACATCACACGATTTTAATAGAAAGAGCAATAATGAACAGTGCATAGTTACCCAAAACGTAATACGAAACAAAAACGGGAACATAGAACGTTACTTTACTGAATCCAATACGACGAGGGATGTGATACAAAATTAATTCTATGACCAAGCCTTTATATATTAAATCAATTTTATTATAAGTCTAAAAAGGTAACATTTTATTTACATAATTTTAAGACGAATTTCTTAAAAAAAAATTTAACATAAAATTATAGAAATTAATTAATAGCCATTAGTGACTTACAATGACTACTAAATAACATTTATTACATTAAAATAGGACAAATTTAAATAGAAAAATATTAAAATTATTAATTGCCATTAAAGGCTTACAATGACTACCAAATTAAAAGTTCAATCATCCTATCTTAAATCTTCAAATCTCGCGGTTGAATCATCAAAATAAGTACTTTCGGGGTCGATGCCCCACTTCTTACAAGGGCATTCTTTGTAAGATGTCGTGAATCGAGACAAAAATCTTATATTTGAGTGAATAAACACTTACTTGTCAGCACACTTAGCATTTAACCGGTTTCTTTTGATATTGTGTATGTAAGAGTAAGTGCTCCACACTCTTTCTGCTGAAGAACTGCTAATAGGTTGCGGCAAAACTCTTATTGCAATCTCCGCCAATTCTGGAGTTTCTGAACCATAAGTGGACCGCCAAGAAATAGGACTCATCGTGTAACACCCCAATTTTGGGCTTAGAAGTTTTGGGTTTGAACTGGACCGGTCGGATTTTCGGTTTGAATATAAAAGGTGGTTTTAAGGAAAGCCTAGTTCGTGATGCATTAAAAATATGGAAAAATATCTAAAAATCCTCTTTTATTATATATAAGAGACTGGTGAAATCAATTTTACAAAATGAGGTTTCGAAATGTGACATTTCAAGTTAGTGACTAAAATGTAATTTTTGAAAAGTTGGTGACTGTTTTAAAAAGATTGAAACTTTGAATCTTTAAGGAGCTAATTTACCCAAGAAGAGTTTTCTCCAGATTTTTCTTAATATTAAAGATTTATTAAATGTTATTTAATAAAAGGAAAAAAGGGAAATAGATATTTTTGAGTTCATAACTAACTTTTCTCAAAATTTTCCCACTTCATTTTCTCTCCATTTTCTCTCAGCCAAACACATTTCCCCAGCCACTTTTCCTCTGATTTTTACATCTAAAGATGAGATTTTAATCTCTATTTGATCTCTAATCATTCCTACACCAAATTCTCATCATTTGCTTATTGAATTTTCAAGAATTTTGGCTCTAAACAAGGAGAAACTCACATTTAGAGGTATGAACGTCCTTCTCCTCTAAATACTCAGTTCTTTACTGAAATTCCCAAGTTCTCAATCCTTGATTTGAGTTTTATTAAAGGTTTTGATGTTGTGATCTTGATTTTGGCTTAAAATGCAAGATTTGGATTTAATTTTGAAGAAATTCGTAATAATTGATTGGGCTCTGTTTTGAGATGTCTTTTTGATGTAATTTGGATGTCTAAATGATGTATAATTGAGGTTTGATCAATGCAATCCCGAATAGGTTGATTTTCCTAAGTTTTTACTTGTGAAAATGGTGGTTTTGGGGTGATCTTGGTGTTTTGTTAATGCTGGAAGTATAAGGACGTGTTTGGGATCATTTTGGATGTTAATTGATGTTTAAAAATGGTTAGAAGTGATGGATCTTGGCTGGGTTAAGTCTTGGAAGTGTTTGGAGGTGATTTCGGTTGTGTTTGGTAGCCGAAATGTTGGATTTGCAAAGAGCAGCGAGTTTAGGTGTGTTGCTTGTGTTTTTAATGCATTATGATGCATTAATCCTATGTTGTTATGTGCTTGAAACAGGGGAGAATGATCCGTGAGCAATAGAGGTGGCGTTGAAGGTTTCGGATGCTTGGAAGGCTTGTTGGCTAGCCTTGTTTTGTGTATCGGTGAGTGAAGTTGGGTTTTCAGCTTTGAAACCAATGTTTGAAGGTTTTGGGAGCTTAGTTTAAGTCTAAACAACTTAGCTAAACTCAAGAGTAAGTAAATGGAATTTCTCTCTTGGTTGTGTTATGAATTGGTTTTTAAAGCACTTGTGATTGTTGGATGCAATGCATGTGATTTGCATGTTTTAAATTCTGTTTTGAAAGCATATTTTAGCATGGTTTAATGCTGGTTTTGAAAGCCATGTGTGAAGGATGCTCAAGGTAAGAGATCCTTGGTTTTGTACATTGGAATTGTGGAATTGATGCATAGTGTTGCATGTTGTTTAATGGCTTTGTTTAATGCTTTAAAAACAGTGAATTGTTAAAGGTAATTGGTGGTTTTGGCATTTTGGTTATGCTTGTAAAACAATGGATTAATGTGGTAAAATGGTTATATTGGCAAGTGATGTAAGTGGTTCTTGGTTACTTTAATCGGATATAGTTAGCCGGCTATAGGATTGGGTGCACCGTGAATTGAGTCGCCTTGGATGTCGAGGGGGTTGTGATTGTAACGTAAACTCCATCCAAGAATCCTAGCGATTGAGGAAATTGGTGTCACCACGATGGAGGTTGGCTCTCGTGAGTGGGCTTGGTTTAGTGCCACTACGATGGAGGTTGGCTCTCGTGGGTGGGCTTGGTTTAGTGCCACCACGATGGAGGATGGCTCTCGTGGGTGAACCTTGTTAAAGTCACCATGATGGAGGTTGGCTCTCATGGGTGGACTTTGTTAAGCGTCACAACGGTGGAGGGTTGCTCCCGTGTGTGAGCTTGGTTAAGGTGATTACAATGGTTGTGGTAGCTTCCATGTGTAAGCCTTGTGATGTGTCCCGGCTCTCGCTAGTGTATTATACAACTTCCGATGAGTGATGTTGAGGGGTTGTGATTGTACCGTTAAACTCCATCACGGGTGTTGAGGGGTTGTGATTGTACCGGTAAACTCCACCTTGTGTTGTTCGGAAGTGTGTATGAAGCGTGTGGGACAACGCTTGTAATCCGCGTATCCGATTGTGTCTTGCGTTATGATGGTTTGTGAATTATCACTTGGAAGCCAATATAATGTTCTTGAATATGATGAAGCATGAGATGCTCGAAATGATGCATGGTTGCATGAGAAGTGTGTAATGTTCTATGAATGCATGTTTTACTTGTTAGCTTGAACAAGAGTTTATCTTCTATTGAGAATGTTGCATTGTGTGCATGGAATCACTTTGGTGCATTGAAGTCTTGTGAAGGCTTGTTTTAAAAAGGCATGTAATGCAAATGTTGATTTTGTGGTTCATGTATTGCATTTGTTTAATGCATGAGATAGAATTGAGGGTGTAAGTGGTTTTTAAAGGTTTCTTGCTTTGAAATGATTTTCAAGTATGAGAAAAGTATGATGTGAAGTGGAAGTGTTTTCCAAGGATCTTGTATTTAACTTTGCATATGATGTTCATGCATGGAATGGTTAAATTGATGGTTTTGCAAGGTTGTGCTTTGAAGTGAATTACTTAGCTTTTCTAAGCTAAGGGTTAAAAAGGGTTTTCAAACATTGCTTTGGTTTATCGAATTGTGTTTACTTTTAAAAGAGGTTTTATGACTCGCTGCATTGATGGTGTTTTGGTTTTGAGCATTCCTCACTAAGCATTATGTGCTTACGCTCCTTTTTGTCCATCAATGCAGATATTTGAAGTTGGAACAGCGAGAAGCAAGGGATTCAAGGAGAGCTCCACTTGAGATGTATGTCTCGGTTAATAGCTATAGATAATAAAGGCAATGGGGGGAGAATCTCTTATGTTGATGTTTAATGAGATTGTGTATGTTGGACAAGTTTGGTTTATGATTTTTAACTATGTGGTTTAACGCTTGCAACGTTTGAATCTTCTTATTCTTAAGTCGTTATGCTATGCTTCTTGTTTTAAAAGCATGATTGAGTGTTGGATGTGTTGATTGAGTTAGTGCACCTAGGGGTGGTTTTGTATCTAGATTTTGATGCAAATTGGTAGGTATGATGCTTGGCATGTTGTTGATTTATTGTGGAATGCTTTGGAGCATGTTTGATGGGGTTTAAAGGTGTTAAAACAGGCATATCTGCTGTTTCTGGGCAGGGTGTTTCGAAACACCCTTGCCTGTTTCGAAACGGGCCTTTGATTTGACCTGGGTGTTCCTGAACGGCCTAGACCCATTTCTGAACACTTTGGCTACTGCGAAGGGGTGTTCCTGAACGGCCTAGACCCGTTTCGAAACACTTGACCGTTGGGCATAAAATTTGAATGGTTTGAGGTTTGCAAGCTTTACGTTTTAGTCCTGATTCTTGTATGTGCAATTGCTTGAGTTTGAGATGTCTGTTTGAGATGAAATTTGGCAGAGAGGCATGAAACATGACTAATTTCATAATGGTAACTTAAAAATTGGTAAAGTCCTCTTAATTTTCAGAATTTACAAATTGGTCCCTAAATTCGTATTTTGTGCAATTGGGTCCCTTATCGTTTTCCGATTGCTGTGATTTTTGAGTATGCTTATCTCAAGAGTATGCCTAGGTTTAATGTGCATCTAGACAAGTTTAAAAAGAAAAAAAGGGTCGTTAATCAAGGTTGACTTTCGGGTTGACTTTGGTTTTCCCCGTGTAATCTTCGTAGTTCGGGACAATCGTCTAGGCCGGGCTACGGGGGTTACACATCGTTGTAGCATTAATCCTAGTATATGTTGTCCCAAACATCCCTTGCTTGTTTTGGAACTTAGCTAGTTGTTTACGTAACTCGGCCTTTTTATTTTCATCTTCACCGATTCTATCAAAAGCTTTCAGGACTTCGGCAATAACTTCTCGATATTGATTTGGAGCACGCCTAGGTACTCCACCGGGAGCTTCAGTATTTAGATATTTAGAATCAGAAAAGAAAGGGTTGAGGGCAAATCCCAAACAATGCATTGTGATGTTCATCTTCTCCCATCTAGATACTAGTATTTCTTCCATTTTCACATTATCAACCGCATGTTTGTTATTAATCAATAGATCCCTAATTTCTCCAATCTTACAATCCATTTTCTCATAAATTTCCCTCATTTTTTCTCCTTCCCCATCTGCAAATATTATCATCGAGTAAATTGGTTGTGTTATTACCAAAATATTTTCTACTTGTTCCCAAAATTCATCATCAATTATTGTTGATGCCACTTCCTTACCTAGAGCCTTAGTGTGCTCATCCCCTGAATTGACCCATTCCCACCAACACCTAAGAACAGTAGTAGTAGCTTAAGCTTCCTTACAACATGAAAATCTTCTCAATAGAAGATAATGAGAAGCAAACCTTGTTTTTCCTACCTTAAGCAACTCAAGATCATATTGGCTTTTAAAAATTGCATTGGTCTTTTCATGGTTCAAAAAATATTTAACAATGTCTTTCCCCCTTTTATATGTTTCACTCATCCATGAAAACGTGGCAACAAAATCTTTACATTTGAGATTGAGTGTATGAACCACACAAGGAGACCAAAAGATATGTTTGTGTACCTTTTCAATTTCTTTTCCTGTTGCTTTACAATTTGCTGCATTATAAGTGACAACTTGAAGCACATTTGAAGGCCCGACTTCCTCAATGGATTCCAAAAGAAACTCTGCAATGTTTGTCCTTATTTTCTCTTGTCCAGTAAAATCTTTAGCGTACATAAACATGGAACCACAACTGTTGGATGCCACAATGCTGATAAGTGGTTGCCGCTTAACATTTGTCCAACCATCATAGACTATGGAAGTTCCTTGAGTGGTCCATGTATCCTTCACCGGAGTCAACTCCTTTACAAGTTGTCGTTGACAATCATCCACCAAAGTTGTTCTAGCTCGTTCAAATGATGGGGTTTTGTATTCTTTTGGAGCTTGATTAACTCCCTTCAACATGGCAAGAAAGTCTGTATTTCTAAGAACGTTAAATGGGATGCCATTCTCACAAAGAGCTCTAACAATTAAAATATCAACCTGATGTCGCTCTATTGTCCCGAAAGATTTTGCAATGGGACAAGTAGTTGTTGTTGGTCTACTGTGGGTGTTGTTGAGAGTAGATTTAGATAAAGACAGTGAAATACCAACATTCTTTGCTTCTTCAACTTTCTTCCTTATTCTTTGAAATTATGCTCGATTGGTTTACAAAGTTTGACAACGAGCAACCTCTGATTTTTTCCAACCCCGAGACCGAAAAAATATTGATGAATTCTGGAATACGAACTATTGTAAGATTTTTTACAATGGTTGCAAATCCATCTCTTTGTTCCTCCTGGATTTTTTCCCGTCTCATTCGTTGTGATTGTCACTTCATCGAGTAATGGTTTACTATTATTTGCCGATGAAGATGCAGTCGAATTTATTGTAGTGCTTGCATTCGTGACTTCTTCTTCCTCCATTGGATAATTTTCTTCTTCTATGTCATGGATGCCATCAATTGGAGAACTTTGATTTTGTGATTGTCCTCCTTCCAATCATTATCCTTTTTACCAAATACCATTTGAAATCTAATTTTTTTAATGTATGTGTTGTGACCTACGTAAATTGGAGAAGCTAAGATGGTTTAAATAGGAGAACGGAGAGCCATTATGCATTGAAATTTAAATTTGCAACATATCTTTTTTGATCATAAATTCAAAATTGATATTATAATAAAAATTCAAAATTGATAACATAATATATTCTTTATCATGTTAGCTAACAACTAGTCCACATTGGAACTGGAATCAAGCTGGCTTGATTCAAGCCGTTATATTAAGATTAGAATATTTATGGAATGCAAACACTTGATTCTAGTGATTTAATAATAAAATAAGTATTCTTTTGCTCGTTTATCCCATAAAAATTCAAATTCATAAAAATTCAAATAAAAAGGCAAATAAACGCTTTAGGAATCGGGATCAAAAGCAACTGATGACAGCTCATCTCCTTCTATCTCTCAACAACCCCAGCTTTTCGTCAAAAACCACCGCCCATTTCTGGTTTCTGGGTTACAAATCACCGTCGATTCCAGATCTACAAGCCAACTTTCGTCATGGTCCATGGCTACGTCGAGAACCCACTATGACAGCTCGTTTATAAATTGGATCCTTTGTCGTCCTTCTCCGTTTCTGAATCGCGTACCGGTCGCATTTCATTTCACGTTTTTGGTCGTAGTTCTGGGTTCATCGTACAGTAGGTTGTCCCCCGTTCCTGGTAAATAAGGAATAGTGCACCAAGTAGGTAACTTATGAAAGAGAGGTTGCGCACTACACGTTTAAATGTAACCCTCTCGTCCTAGTCTAGCCGACAGGCCGGTCCAAACGGGTCACACGGGGAAAACCGAAGCGAAATCCGTTAAAGTTCCACTCCGATTAGCAACTCTAGAAATTTTTATTTTAATTATCTTGTCTAAATATTACACTTAGTCCTATGCATGAAAACGACAACAGAAAACAATAATGAGACGATGCAAGCAGAATGTAAGGTAACTTAAATTTACCAAGTGACATGTTAGTCCATTTGCATGCTTACGAACCCAAACCATTCATAAAAGATGCATATAAACTTAACAAGGAAGCAAACAAACAAACGAGACTAAAACACGACATCCGAGAACCTTTGAGGATGCCAAAAAGCCCACTTACATGCATGTGTTTCGAAACAAGCTTGCCCGTTTCGATACGCGGGCTCTAGTTTAAAAGCCAGACCAGGTCATACTGATACGGTCCACTTCGTTCTGGTACAGGGGTTTCCAGTGTCGAAACATTTCGGAACTAGTTCCGAAACAGGCACTCACAGAGGGAAACCGTTTCGAAACGCGTACCGAAACGGGAGCTCACAATGTCAAATTGTATCGAAATGGCACCACCCCCGTTCCAATACGAGTGTTCCTAGAGCTACAACTGTTTCGAAACAACCACAAGCGTTTCGAAACGCCTGCACTCTGAGTGACCCTGAAAACAGTTTTCTGCATCTCCAAACATGCTCCAAAACAACAAGAATCATGAAACAACAATCATAGACATAATCTAAAGGCATTTCATCCTGCAACAAGCATGATCAAACATATAAACATACACAACAAGACCATTTCATTCATAGGAAACATACATCCACATAAACATAACATAAAACAAGGTTTACATGCTTTTTCACACAAACACATAAACATCACATAAATCATGGGTTACACTCTTCAACACAAAAACATAGGCATTTAACAACATGTAAGCCAAACACATATGAGTCTAACACATGCTCCTACAACACGTAGCATCGCTATTGCCAACTATTACACTATTCAATAAAACCATACTTGAGCAACCACACACGCGCTTGGATTCCCCTTCCTTGCTCCTTGCTAAATTCCACACTAATGATCTGCATTGTCGAAAATGAGAGCGTAAGCTAGAAGCTTAGTGAGGGAGCTCTAAAACAAAACATCGACAATGCATGGATCAAAGCATGGTATCCATAAGACATTCACAAGACATACATTAGCACTAACACAACAACTTAGCCAAACACTACAAGAATGCATGAACATGGCATCTTACCTCATGTTATGCTTAGCACGAATGTAACAGAACATCTTATCAAAACCACCACACATAAACAAGTATATTGGAAACTATATAGCTTACTCGGATATGCGGATAACTTCCGTTGGGATTTTCACCCCAACGTACTCAAACAACCATATTACCTTCCGGTAGGATTTCACACATCACCGTTTTCTTTTACGGATGTGATTCCACTCATCATCACATACAAACACTTTCCGGTGGAATGTTACTTCACTGTACTCCTCCTTGGTGACTACACATCACCAAGGCCACGTACGAATTTGACTCTTACCGTGTGCACACTCATCCCAATGATCGATCATTTATACCCGGTAATTACAACTAGTGCCAACATACTAACAAGTATCACCATGATTTCACAATCATGCAACACAACATATCACCACCATTATTCAACATCAATATATATAGCAACATGCATAACGAACATGTATCACCCAAAACCACATTTGCGAATTTAACATGAAACTCATAAAGTCAAACAAGAGATTAAGCTACCAACTTAATCCCCACATTAGATTGGCCTACCAAGCACAATCTAATACCTCAACCACACACTTTGAACAAATTTAAAACCATTTAAGTCAGACCACTCACCGAACACCCTTAAAGCAAACCGAGAAAGCCGATCAAGCCTCCAAATTTCCTAGAATCGAGCCCGAAGCTTCTCCAACGATTTCCCTTGATTCTTATCAACCAAAAACAGCATATTACTCAACAAATCATCCACAAAACCACTGTCACAAATCAGATTACAACCATAAGACCATTCTCTACATTTCCAAGCCATGAACTAACCCAAAATCCTCATTTTCGGACTTGAACTTAACCCAGCAGAAACTCATCAATTTCAACACCCAAATCATCATTAAACACATTCAAAGAAACCCACAAGCATAACCATATCATCAGCCCAACTTTCCCACACAAAACTACCTCAAAAACCCAAGTTTCCTACCCTTTAAAACACCCACAAAAACCCATTTTAGGATTTTAATCAAAACACCACAATTTTCGCATATGATACACCTAAGGGCAAGAGTTTAACATAAATTAACTTTAAAAATCGAAAACTAAACAAAAATCCATTAAAGCTTCTTCCTTTTTCTTAAAACATGAAAACTTAAAATGTCACAAAATGGGGTTTTTGAAAATCTAAAGCTATAGAAATGTTGAGAATGATGAGGAGAAGTCAAAAACATATTTACCTCGTTGAAAGCACTTGAAATCGGTGAAGAAATGGATGGAACAGTGTTTTGGGGTTTAGAGAGGTTTAGGTGTCGTGAAATTTGTTTGAAAGGGGAGGAAAAGATGACTAGAAAAAGTCCCTTTTTACTTGTTTTGTTTCCTTTATTTAGAAATTTACCATTTTGCCCTTAATGAAGTCTCATGGCCCTTTTTTAATTAAAACCAAACCCATTTTAATTTAAAACAAACCAACGACTCGAACCCGATTCACACACTTAACATCCGACCCTTAAACCCGGGTGTTACAACTCTCCCCCACTTAAGGAATTTCGTCCTCAAAATTACCTGACTGGAAGAGATACGAGAACTGCCTCACCATATCCTTCTTTTTTTTCCAAAGTTGCCTCTTCCACGCCTCGGCGTTGCCACTTCACTTTAACCAACTCATTCTGTCTACCACACAACACTTTGTTGTCTGATGCTAAGATCTCAATTGATTCCTCATCGTACTTCAAGTCTGGATTCAACTCAATCTCTTCCACAGGCATAACGTGCGACGGATCTGATCTATACTTACGAAGCATCGAAACATGGAACACATTGTGAATCTTCTCTAACTCGGATTGAAAAAGTAACTGATAAGCAATCGGACCAATTCGCTTCACAATCTCATATGGCCCGATGTATCTCGGACTCAATTTCCCTTTTCTGCCACACCTTATAACTTTCTTCCATGGAGAGACTTTGAAGAACACTCTATCTCACACGGCATACTCAAATTCTTTCCTCTTCATATCGGCATAGGATTTCTGTCTATCTGAAGCCGCCTTCTGACCTGCTTCAGTCCAACAAATCAGAGTTCTACATTTTCTACCATACAGTGCCTCATACGGAGCCATCTGAATGCTCGACTGATAACTGTTATTGTATGCGAACTCGACCAACGACAAGTGTTTCTCCCAAGTACCATGAAAATCAATAATGCACCAACGCAACATGTCCTCTAAAATCTGTATAACCCTCTCTGACTAACCATCTGACTGAGGATGATACGACGTACTGAAATTCAATCGAGTACCCAAGTCTGTATGCAAACACTCCCAAAATCTGGCTGTAAATCTCGGATCTCTGTCAGACACAATCGACTTCAGCACACCATGCAGTCTCACAATCTTATTGATGTATAAATCGGCCAACTTGTCTAAGGAGTAAGTCGTATGAACATCTATAAAGTGAGCACACTTCGTGAAACGGTCAACTACATCCCAAACTGAGTTCTTCTTCGAAGAAGTCAAAGGCAAACCTGAAACGAAGTCCATGGTGATATTTTCCCATTTCCATTCCGGAATCCTCAACGGTTGCAACAAACCTGATGGAACCTGATGTTCTACCTTAACTATTTGGCACACCATACACTTGCTCACGAAATCGGCTACGTCTTTCTTCAAACCAACCCAGTAGTAATCATTCTTCAGATCACGATACATCTTCCTACGACCAGGATGCATAGAAAACGGGCTACTGTGTGCTTCGGTCAAGATAGTACGTCTCAAATCACTGTCATCCGACACAACTATTCTATCTCTGAAACATAAGACCTCATCAACACTGAAATTGTAGTCCGACGGTCTACCCTCAGCTATATCTTGCACATGAGGTGCCAAAGATCTATCTAATAGCTATTTTTCTCTAATCAACTGGCCTAAAGTAAGTCTAACCTGAAGCTCGGCCACTAGACCACCATCATCAAACAAGCTCAAACTAAGGAACATGGCCCTCAACTCAACAACTACCTTCCTACTCAAAGCATCTGCCACTACATTGGCTTTACCCGGATGATACTCAATCGTGAGATCGTAGTCCTTAAGCAACTCTAGCCACCTACGTTGTCTAAGGTTCAACTCTATTTGTGCCATTATATACTTTAGACTCTTGTGATCCGCATACACTGTGCATTTCTCACCATACAAATAATGTCTCTAGATCTTCAAGGCAAACACAACTGCGGCTAGCTCTATGTCGTGTGTCGGATAATTACGCTCGTGATTCTTTAACTGTCTCGAGGCATAAGCCATCACTCTTCCATCTTGCATGAGCACACAACCTAATCCTACATATGAAGCATCATTGTAGATCACATAATCCTTCCCCGACTCTAGCTGAATCAAAATCGGTGCATTGGTCAAAGATTCTTTCAGTTTCTCAAAGGCTTGCTGTCTCGCATCTGACCACTCAAACTGAACATTCTTCTGAAGAAATTTTGTTAAAGGAGCAGCTATCTTTGAGAACCCATCTACAAACCTCCTATAGTAACCTGCTAAGACTAGGAAACTACGAATCTCTGTCACAGACTTTGGTTGCTTCCACTCAACAATGGCTTCTATCTTCTTCGGATCAACTCTAATCCCCTCGGCTGACACTACATGTCCTAGAAAGACTACTTCTCGAATCCAGAACTCACACTTACTCAACTTAGCGTACAACTGGTTGTCTAGCAAAGTATGCAAAACTAACCTCAAATGCCGATCATGATCTTCCTCGGTACGCGAATACACCAAAATATCATCTATGAATACAACCACAAACTGATCTAAGTACTGATGGAAGATTCTATTCATCATGTCCATGAAAGCAGCCGGTGCATTTGTCAACCCAAACGACATAACTAAGAACTCGTAGTGACAATATCTAGTCCTAAAAGCTGTCTTCGGTACATCAACCTCTTTTACCTTCAACTGGTAATAACCGGATCTCAAATCAATCTTTGAAAAGATTGATGTCTGGCAAGTCGTCGTTTAACCGGTCAAAAATAAATAAATTAATTAACCTCTTTCAATAAATAATAGAATAAAGAAATTAAATAGATATAGGGAAAGAGGGTCGATCCACAGGGAGATTAGTCGGAATTCTTGACTTAAATTTTATCATAT
Organism: Hibiscus tridactylites; assembly: GCA_958450335.1. Classification (NCBI taxonomy): domain Eukaryota; kingdom Viridiplantae; phylum Streptophyta; class Magnoliopsida; order Malvales; family Malvaceae; genus Hibiscus; species Hibiscus tridactylites. Next base: position 77,117,498 of record OY288279.1, read on the forward strand.
TTGAATTCCCAGGAATATCTGTAAAAACAAGGAAATAAAAAAAAGGGTGATCTGATATTGAGTGTAGTAATAAAATAAAATGCAAGAATTAAAGAAAATAATAGGAAAAACCAAATATGCAAATTAGCCTCGAGCTAGCCTTGTCAATTCCTTCGATCATTGAAATAGATTTTTACTCTGGAGATCATGTCGGTTACAGTCTGCGAGGCCCAACCCATCGCAACTTGCTTCTCTCTCGAGTAACGAATCCTCCCAAGACTATCTTCGAAGGTTGATTCTTAAACAAATTAACCACGTCTATCGCCGTTAAAGTATTTAGTTTTGAAAGCATGAAAAGCCCGACTCAAAAATTGTCTTAAAAAGAATCGCTTCTGATTTTATCTTTCCTTAGCGGACCGCCGCTATGAGTGTTCACAGGAAGTCGAAATTGCCATAGGCTGATCCTTCCTCCCAACTATGTCTTTAAACGATTCCAGACCAACGAGCTCTTTTTGATTTGAAAAACGATTAAAAACTTTAGTAAGGCCGATTGGCAAACTATCTAAACAGAAATATAAAAATGTATTCCCGAAGGAATTTAGGCAATGTTCAATTCTCACGATTAGAATTAATTTGGCTAGCTCTTGGCTCAAGAAATTTAGCTAAGCATGATATTGATTATCATACTTAACTTGATTTTAGAAAAGTAATTAAATAACATAAAATAAATGAAACAAGAAAAATAAAGGAAAAGAACTTGGATTAAAACTGAAAATGTTTACAAAGATAAAAATTCTCAAAGCTAGAAGATGATCTTAAGCCTTCACCAAAGGTTGGTATTTATAGGCTTAGATTTAATAAAGTGATGAGATAATTTAAAATAATAAACAAAAGATAAATAATTCAAATGTTTTGAAATTTAAGTACAACAAAACGAACGGATAAACTGATAAGATTTTCTAGATCGTCCAGAATCTTCTAGAAGTCGCCACGTATTTGCCACGTTAGACGCGTCGTGCCTGGTGTCGTGCCCACGATGCTAGTCATGACAGAATATATAAAAAACTGCAGAAATGTCCCCTTTTCACTACTATTTCTAGAATTGGAACCCTGCACAAAATATAACAAAACAACATGTATTAAGCAGCAAGAAGTCCTAATAACTAGAAAAGTAGCAAATGAAATATGTCACATTTGAGAACTCATCAAATTCCCCCTCACTTGTCTCATACTTGTCCTCAAGTATTTCCAAAAAAGATATTAACCCAAGAATGCATTTCTCAAGCCATCACAAGCATCAAACATAATCATAAGAGTTCTAGCGCAAAAGGAGTATCATGAAAGAAACATAATCAAACCAAATGGATGCAAGCAAAGAACAACCCTTATCTCTTCCAATTACCTATCAAGCATTAATCAAATCCTAACATGGTCTTAATCCTCACCAAGATACACTCAAGAATACTCAAAGTGTTTATAGGTAAAAGTGAAGCAGAAACACTCAAAGTCAATCATGAATAAAGATTTCCATAGGCCAAGTTCAATTCTCCACTACTTATTAGAATCGAGGTGCAAAAATCATTAGGTCTTTTATTCAAGGTGTAATGTGGGTTTAGAAAAAGGGTAAAAAGATGGAAAGAAAATAAACAAAGGAAGATGATCAATGCAAGATATAATAAATAGTGAAGACAAAAGAGAAGCTTAAAAGTGGGCAAGCAAACAATTTTTTTTCTTTTCTGTTTTTCGAAACTTTATTTTTCTTCTTTTTTTTTCTCTTTTTTTTCTTCGAAGCTTTTTCTCTTTTATTCTGTTTTTTTTCCTTTTTTCAATTTTTTCGGAAAAGTTCTGCCCTTTATTCGAATTGCAGCCCTTTTTTGTCTAGCAATACAATTTCTAGCATTTGATCAATCAAAAAGTTTGGTTTAGGGTTAAGCCAAAAAATGGGATATAAGGCTTCAAGAGGGTTCACTAAGCGAAAGGTAAGTTTTAATGAAAGAGAGAAAATGGTTAAATCCTAATGCCTAAACCATCTTAAAGCACCTTATTCTAGTGTAGTCTCAAGTTGTATACAAGCCACAAGTTCTAGATTCCTAAATTCAAGATGACACTCTCAAGCAAGGAAAAACGAGCATAAAGAATAAGATGCATGCTCAAGGCTCAAATTCTCACAAAATTAGGCTAAGTTGATTAAGCTAGGTGAGAAATCCAATTATCACAATCAAGGCAAATTGAAAAGAGATGCCAAACTATCATTATACTCATGTCATCTGATCATCAAAATGTCAACATTCAAATATTCCTATGTACTATCACAATTACAACATGCTGGATATCAAGCGATGGCAAGAAAAATTTCATCTCAAAGTTAAACCAAAGTCAAACCAAAGTCAAACTTATATCAAACAAGTAAGACAAGTGGTTTTGCTACCCTCCCCCTCACTTAAATGAATTGCCCCAATTCAAAATAAAAATAAAGAAAATGAGGAACAAATAAGGGTAAAAGATACTCCTCGTGAGTGATGAAATTGAGTCCACCGTTGGCATAGAGTGGAATGGGGGAGACGGTGAATGAGCAGGAGGAGCATGAGCCAGCGGCGGTGGAAAGCCTTGAACGGCGGTTGACGAACGGTGCTGGAGAAGGTGCAGCGAAGGGCGATTTGGCATTTTCGTTGGGCACCCGTCGAATGGTTGCTGGTAGTCGGCCACCATGGTAGGGAGGAGGAATGGGGACTGGTCGGAATCACTGGGCACCTCCACGAAGGCCGCCGACTCAACGAATCATCACCGAGAACGGTGTGTGGGTAGAGGCTCGACCCGGTCTTTGCATTATATGCGGACCATTGGTGGTGGTGGGGTTTTGGTGGGGCTCGGTTTTGTGGGGGAAGAAGGGGGTGCGGTTTTTGGTGGTGATGAAGTGAAGAAGATGATTAGGGGTGGCTTGGGGAGATTCGGTGGAGGATTGGCGAGATGAAGGAGAAGAGTCGATTTGTGATGTGGGTGGGGAAAAGGAAAGAGACGAAATGGGGGGGATTTAGGGAAAAAAATAAAATAAAAGAAATGGGTTTATTTTATTTGGATTGGCTGCGGGAGATATTTGGGTGGTCAAAGGGTCAAAGGGTAAAGGCTAAAGGGTTTGGCTAAAATGTACCGCAGACCATAGGTTTTGCTAACGTGCATCGTTTAATGAAACGATGCACTTCACTGCTCTTCGAAAATTCCTTGATGTAGAGTGAAAATTAGTGCTGCTGGAGTCCCTGAAAGAGATTGGAAAAGCTAAGAAATTAAAACAAAAATTAAAGCTAAAAACTAAAAATAAATAAAAGGGAAAATAAAAATAAAAATTAACGGAAATGAAAAGAATGGGTTGCCTCCCATTTAGCGCTTTGTTTAACGTCGTTTAGCTCGACGGCCTTTGCTAAATTTTTGGTTCTTCAAAAGAAATGTCTTCAAATAAACGGTGATGTCCATCCCTTGTCGTTTTAACGCCTTCCTTCATCTTTTTATTTTTGCGCAAAACAACAATTAAGCTTCTACCTTCTTCCCGATGCGACAACTTACTCAAGATGATGTTTGGCAAAGTTTGATTGTCACCTAAAAATATATAATTAAATTGATCTAACTTCGGCTTTGGTTCCTGCAAAATTGAGGGAAAATGTTTAGATCGAGTTGGAATTAATCGAAACTCGGAAAGGGAAAAAGAGTTGAAATGATTTCGCCTATATTTTCATCATCGAGATCCGCGAATTCCCTACAAAAGTCATAACACATATCAATTTCGATCAAATCATCAGCTAACGGATCTATAATATCAACGAAATTTAAACTTGCGACCGAATCAGGATACTTCATAGCTTTATACATATCAAATTTAACTACTTCCCCATCAAATTCCATAGTTAAGATGACGTCGCGGACATCAATCTTTGTATGCGCGATTGATAGGAAAGGTCGGCCAAGCAAGATTTCGGATCCGTTATTGCTGCGATCATTTTCCATGTCAATAATATAAAAATCAGCAGGGAAAATAAGATCTTTTACCTGTACCAACACATTTTCTAGTACTCCCTCGGGGTAGATGAATGATCGATCGGCTAATTGAACCGTCACTCGCGTTTCTTTCAATGGTTCAGTCGAAATTTTGTTGTAAACGCTTAACGACATGACGTCGATAGATGCGCCTAAATCGCACATCGCTCTTTTAATCCCAACTTTCCCAATTTTACAGGGAATCGTAAACTTACCTTGGTCCTTATACTTTGGCGGCAATGGTCTTTGAAGAATAGCCGAAACGTTCTCACCAAGGTTAACTCTTTCATTCCCAGACAATCGCCTCCGGTTTGTGCATAGATCTTTAAAAAATTTGTGTAATTAGGAACCTTCCGAATAACATCCAAAAGTGGAATGTTGATTTCCACTTTCTTGAATACATCCAAAATTTCCTTCTCTTCCTCCTTTTTATCTCGTTTTGCCAATCTACCTGGAAAAGGAGGAACAGGTTCGTAAGTAGAAACAGAAATATTGGATTTAGAGTTACCTGCAGTGGGTGGAGACTTTTCGTTCTGGTCCTTCGAAGAGCTGCCTTGCTCGTCGGATTTTTGCTCGGTTTGCTTGGGCCGTTTAGGCGTTATCACAGTTCCACTACGCAGAGTGACCGCGCTCACATTTTCCCTTGGATTGGTTTCGGTTTGTGATGGTAACTTCCCATGGGATTCTAGACGGCTAACATCTTGAGCTAGTTGGCTTATTTGTTTGTCGATTTGCTGGAGATGGGATTGTGTTTGGGTTTAGAATTTTTCCTGCAAAACCACCAATCTTTCAACAATAGACTCAAGCGAGGATTTTTGGGGTGCTTGGTTTAGGTAAGGAGGTTGTTGCCTAGGTTGGTAATTCGGGTTCTTATTACCGTAGCTCAAGTTTGGGTGATCTCTCCAACCGGGATTGAAGGTATTTCTATGTGGGTTATAGGGTCTTTGGGGAGGTCCGGGAAAGTTGTGTATGGCGTTAACATGGGCACCAAATGTATCCCGCAACAATGGGCATAAGTCGGTTGCGTGATCTGACATAGTGCATATTCTGCATACCTTAACAGCTCCTAACTCCCCTGAAACAAGAGAATACACAATATTAGTTAAATTGTCTATCTTATTCTCTAATGAAATTGTGCTTACTGTTTGAACCCGTCGACTGGGTTCACTTGCAGAACCAAATTGTTGCGAATTAGCAGCCATCGTGGAGATTAATGTTCTCGCTGCAGTAAGGGTCATGTTAACGAGCGCGCCGCCGCTTGCTGCGTCTACAATCTTTTTATCCATTGGTAACATTCCTTCATATAGGTATTGAATGAGTGTTTGCTCGGATAAGCCATGTTGCGGACAACTTGCACACATCTTTTTGAATATTTCCCAATATTCATATAGGGATTCATCGTGCATTTGTTGGATACCCAATATGTTTCGCCTAATTTCTGTCGCTTTTGCCGCATGGAAGTATCTGTCAAGAAAAACACGAGAGAGGTCAGACCATGTATTAATCGAATTTGGAGGTAAATAAAATAACCATTCTTTAGCCGCTCCGGCTAAGGAAAAAGGAAAAGCCCTTAGTTTTATTTGGTCATCTAAGACCCCTTGTGGTTTCATGCTGCTGCACACCATATGAAATTCGGCAAGGTGTTTGTGTGGGCTTTCAGAAGGGAGGCCATTAATGGTAGGGAGTAGGTGAATTAATCCCGCTTTGAGCTGGAAGGGAGTATCGCCTTGAGGAAAAGCGATGCAGAGTGGTTGCTGCACAGTAGGGGCTGCGTTCAGCTCTCGAATTGTTTGATCTGCCATCGGTTCTGGTTCTAGTGTAGGTTCTTCGATTGGTGTAGTTTCGGAAGTGGATTCCTGTTCGGATCGTCGTGTGCTTTGTTGATTCTTTCGTCGAAGTGTTTCACCGTGAGTTCTACGAGCGCTTGCTTCGATTTCCGGGTTATATGGACCTAAAGTGCCCGGGTACTTCCTGGTCATAAAAATAAAATAAAATCAGTCAAAATGCCGAAAGTAAATCTCCCCGGCAACGGCGCCAATTTTGACAAGTCGTCGTTTAACCGGTCAAAAATAAATAATTAAATTAACCTCTTTCAATAAATAATAGAATAAAGAAATTAAATAGATATAGGGAAAGAGGGTCGATCCACAGGGAGATTAGTCTGAATTCTTGACTTGAATTTTATCGGATTTGAATTCCCAGGAATATCTGTAAAAACAAGGAAATAAAAAAGGGGGTGATCTGATATAGAGTGTAGTAATAAAATAAAATGCAAGAATTAAAGAAAATAATAGGAAAAACCAAATATGCAAATTAGCCTCGAGCTAGCCTTGTCAATTCCTTCGATCATTGAAATAGATTTTTACTCTGGGGATCATGTCGGTTACAGTCTGCGAGGCCCAACCCGTCGCAACTTGCTTCTCTCTCGAGTAACCAATCCTCCCAAGACTATCTTCGAAGGTTGATTCTTAAACAAATTAACCACGTCTATCGCCGTTAAAGTATTTAGTTTTGAAAGCGGGAAAAGCCCGACTCAGAAATTGTCTTAAAAAGAATCGCTTCTGATTTTATCTTTCCTTAGCGGACCGCTGCTACGAGTGTTCACAGGAAGTCGAAATTGCCACAGGCCGATCCTTCCTCCCAACTATGTCTTTAAACGATTCCAGGCCAACGAGCTCTTTTTGATTTGAAAAACGATTAAAAACTTTAGTAAGGCCGATTGCCAAACTATTTAAACAAAAAGATAAAAATGTATTCCCGAAGGAATTTAGGCAATGTTCAATTCTCACGATTAGAATTGATTTGGCTAGCTCTTGGCTCAAGAAATTTAGCTAAGCATGATATTGATTATCATACTTAACTTGATTTTAGAAAAGTAATTAAATAGCATAAAATAAATGAAACAAGAAAAATAAAGGAAAAGAACTTGGATTAAAACAGGAAAATGTTTACAAAGATAAAAATTCTCAAAGCTAGAAGATGATCTTAAGCCTTCACCAAAGGTTGATATTTATAGGCTTAGATTTACAAAGATAAGATGATGAGATAATTTAAAATAATAAACAAAAGATAAAAAATTAAAATGTTTTGAAATTTAAATACAACAAAACGAACAGATAAACTGATAAGATCTTCCATATCGTCCAGAATCCTCTAGAAGCCGCCACGTATTTGCCACGTCAGACGCGTCGTGCCTGGTGTCGTGCCCACGATGCTAGTCATGACAGAATATATAAAAAAACTACAGAAATGTCCCCTTTTCACTGCTATTTCCAGAATTGGAACCCTGCACAAAATATAACAAAACAACATGTATTAAGCAGCAAGAAGTCCTAATAACTAGAAAAGTAGCAAATGAAATATGTCACATTTGAGAACTCATTAAACAAATCATCGATACACGGCAAGGGATACTTGTTTTTCACTGTCAACTGATTCAACTGTCTATAATCAATACACATCCTCATACTACCGTCTTTCTTCTTCACAAATAATACCGGAGCACCCCAAGGCGAAGAATTCGGACGGATAAAACCTCTATCTTGCAACTCTTGTAACTGAGTCTTCAACTCTTTCAGTTCTTTCGGTGCCATACGGTACAGAGCAATCGAAATAGAAGTAGAATCTGAATATGTCTCTATAGCAAACTCTACCTCTCTATCAGGTGGTAAACCGGGCAATTCTTTTGGAAACACACTCGGAAAATCACACATTGTTCTGATATCATGTGGTCTAACTTCATTCATGTTCGGATTCATCACGTAGGCTAAGTACGCCTCACAACCCAACTCAACTAATCTCTGAGCCTCTAAGGCTGAAACAACATTCGATAAGAATTTTACATTCTCCCCTACTACCACAATCTCATAGTCATTTGCAAGCTTCAAGAAGACTCTTAGTTTCGAAATCTAACCTAGCCCTATGCTCTGTAAGCCAGTCCATACCCAAAATCACATAGAAACCATAAAACGATAACTCCATCATGTCCACAGGAAATATATGCCCCTAAACCATTAACGGACACATTCTGTACATCTTCCTAACCACTACTGTATCCCCGAAGGAACTAGTAACACTAACACCTACCTCTAGTACCTCACAAGGTATATTCAACATCTTTGCATGCTCACTCAAAATGTATGAATGCGTAGACCCAGAGTCAATCAAGGAAAGAAAACTCAGAGACTGTATCGAGAAATTACATGCAATCACATTTTTGTCGTTCTGTCCCTCTCGCTGAGTATAAACTCTAGCCTGACCTCCGCCCTCCGGCTGAACCGCAACTACATGTGCCATATACCTCTCACCATCGTTCATCGGCTGGAAGTTACCTCGACCGCGCCCACGGCCTCTCGGATAATCAATAGCACTAGCAGGAGCCTGAACTTGAACTGCTGCAAACCCAGCCTGATGTGGACAATCACGCCTAAGGTGATCTCTAGCCCCACAATTCCAACACGCATGAAAGTTTCCCCAACACTCCCCGGTGTGATGCCTCCCGCACCTAGCACACTCAGGCAAACGCCCACCAGCTCTCTGGCCCTGATGGCCTCTCCCATGGTTATCACCACCACGCCTGTGATCAAAATGATGCCTATTGTCCTTATGCCTCTTGGAATCACCTTTGTCAAAATCAGCAGACCTCTTCCTTGAACTAGAACCACTTGAACGTTTGGTCAGACCCAAATTGTGCTCTATGTCCTTGGCTCTAACGACCAAGACATCGCAGTCCGTGTAATCCGTAGCCAAATTATACCTCTTCACTTCCTCACTCAACCCGTAACAGAAACAGTCATATTGTTCCCTCTCAGTAGGAACTAGCTCGGACGCATATTGACTCAATCTGACAAATCGTATCACATACTCGGTCACTGTCATGTTAGCCTGAAGCAAATCCATGAACTCTCTCTTCTTCTCATCAAGATAACGGGGACCCAGATACTTCTTGCAGAAAGCAGAATCAAAGAACTCCCAAGTAATCTCGGCATCTGGCATGGTTGTAGTAATGGTGACCCACCAAGTGTAGGCATCACCCTGAAGCAACGAAACAACACATCCCAATCTGCGTGCTCCAGTACAACCCATCTGAGACAAGATACGGACAGTCTTATCAAACCAAGCCTTTGATCTCTCATGCGCCAACCCTCGGAACTCTTCACCTCCCAAACTACGGAGCCTCTCAAGTGGCAAACCGGTGCCCTCACCCTGAGGTTGTGCCACTGCTTGTCCCCCGACTAGAGCTGCTTGAAAAGCCCCAGCTATAGCCTAAACCAACGAAGCTAGATCTATACCGGTCAGACCTTGGCCAACCTGAGGTCCTACACCCTCAGCTCTCGCTTCATCTCCCTCTTGACAAGAGAGAGAAGGAGGAGGTGGAGGAGGAGCCTCCGCCTCAACAACTGGCTCAACTCCTGGAGCTACTGCCCGTGGTTCTGGATGAACCACTCTAGGTCTGCCTCTAGGTCTCATCTTATGGCTAGCAAGATATCAACTACAACAAAATAAGCACACAAAGATTAAGTTAGCAAAGGTAAGGGTCCAACATGCTCAAATATTCCTTTACAAAATCTTTTCAAATAAGTAATAGTAGCAATGGGAACTCGACACTACGCCTCAACAAAACAATCGTACTAGCACATGCTTTCAAACACCGTGCAAGCAAGCAAACAACAAGCATACATAGCAAAACATTCACTGTACAACATACACTTCAAACTTACCTTACTTACCTTCCCGAGGTCGCAGAAACCTCAGGCTCTGATACCAACAAATGTAACCACCTCATCCCAGTCTAGCCGATAGGCCGTTCTGAACATGTCACACGGGGAAAACCGAAGCGAAACCTGTTAAGGTTCCACTCCAATTAGCAACCCTAGAAAATTTTTCTTTTAATTATCTAGTCTAAATATTACACTTAGTCCTATGCGTGAAAATGACGGCGCAAAATGATAACGAGACGATGCAAGCAGAACGTAAGGTAACTTAAATTTACCAAGTGACATGTTAGTCCATTTACATGCTTACGAACCCAAACCATTCATAAAAGATGCATATAAACTTAACAAGGAAGCAAACAAACAAACGGGACTAAAACACGATATCCGAGAACCTTTGAAGATGCCAAAAAGCCCACTTACATGTCTGGGTTTCGAAACAGGCTTGCCCGTTTCGATACACAGGCTCCAGTTTAAAAGCCAGACCAAGCTGTACCGATACGGTTCACTTTGTTCTGGTACGGGGGTCTCCAGTGTCGAAACATTTCAGAACTGGTTCCGAAACAGGCAATCATAGAGGCAAACTGAATCGAAACGCGTACCAAAACGGGAGCTCATAGTGTCAAATCGTATCGAAACGGCACCACCCCAGTTCTGATACCAGTATCCCTGGAGCTAAAACTATTCCGAAACAACCACAAGCGTTTCGAAACGCCTGCACTCTGAGTGACCCTGAAAACAGTTTTTTATATCTCCAAACATTCCCAAACATGCTCCAAAACAACAAGAATCGTGAAACAGCAATCACACACATAATCTAAAGGCATTTCATCCTACCACAAGCATGATCAAACATATAAACATACACAACAAGACCATTTCATTCATAGGAAACATACATCCACATAACATAAAACAAGGTTTACATACTTTTTCACACAAACACATAAACATCTCATAAATCATGGGTTACACTCTTCAACACAAAAATATAGGTATTTAACAACATGTAAGCCAAACACATAGGAGTCTAACACATGCTCCTACAACACGTAGCATCCCCATTGACAACTATTACATTATTCAATAAAACCATACTTGAGTAACCACACACGCGCTTGGATGCCCCTTACTTGCTCCTTGCTAACTTCTACACTAATGATCTGCATTGTCGAAAACGAGAGCGTAAGCTAGAAGCTTAGTGAGGGAGCTCTAAAACAAAACATCGACAATGCTGGGTTCAAAGCATGGTATCCATAAGACATTCACAAGACATACATTAGCACTAACACAACAACTTAGCCAAACACTACAAGAATGCATGGACATGGCATCTTACCTCATGTTATGCTTAGCACAAATGCAACAGAACATCTTATCACAACCACCACACATAAAACAAGTATATTGGCAACTATATAGCTTACTCGAATATGTGGATAACTTCCGTTTGGATTTTCGCCCCAATGTACTCAAACAACCATATTACCTTCCGATGAGATTACACACATCACCGCTTTCTTTTACGGATGGGATTCCACTCATCATCACATACAAACACTTTCCAGTGGAATGTTACTTCATCGTACTCCTCCTTGGTGACTACACATCACCAAGGCCACGCGCGAATTTGACTCTTACCGTGTGCACACTCATCCTAATAATCGATCATTTATACATGATAATTACAACTAGTGCAAACATACTAACAAGTATCACCATGATTTCACAATCATGCAACACAACATATCACCACCATTATACAACATCAATATATATAGCAACATGCATAACGAACATGTATCACCAAAAACCACATGCGCATTTAACATGAAACTTATAAAGTCAAACAAGAGATTAAGCTACCAACTTAATCCTCACAATAGATTAGCCTACCAAGCACAATCTAATACCTCAACCACACACTTTGAACCAATTTAAAACTATTTAAGTCAGTCCACTCACCGAACACCCTTAAAGCAAACCGAGAAAGCCGATCAAGCCTCCAAATTTCCCGGAATCGAGCCTGAAGCTTCTCCAACAATTTTCCTTGATTCTAATCAACTAAAAACAGCATATTACTCAACAAATCATCCACAAAACCACTGTCACAAATCAGATTACAACCACAAGACCATTCTCTACATTTCCAAGCCATGAACTAACCCAAAATCCTCATTTTCGGACTTGAACTTAACCTAGCAGAAACCCATCAATTTCAACACACAAATCATCATTAAACACATTCAAAGCAACCCCCAAGCGTAACCATATCATCAGCCCAACTTTCCCACACCAAACTATCTCAAAAACCCAAGTTTTCTAGCCTTTAAAACACCCACAAAAACCCATTTCGGGATTTTCATCAAAACACTACCATTTTCACATATGATACACCTAAGGGCAAGAGTTTAACATAAATTAACTTTACAAATCGAAAATCAAACAAAAAACCATTAAAGCTTCTTCCTTTTTCTTAAAACATTAAAACTTGAAATGTCACAAAAATGGGGTTTTTGAAAATCTAAAGCTATAGAAATGTTGAGAATGATGAGGAGAAGTCAAAAACATATTTACCTCGTTGAAATCACTTGAAATCGGTGAAGAAATGGATGGAACAATTTTTTGGGGTTTAGGGTTTAGGTGTCCTAAAATTTGTTCGAAAGGGGAGGAAGAAGATGACTAGTAAAAAGTCCCTTTTTACTTGTTTTGTTTCCCTTATTTAGAAATTTACCATTTTGCCCTTAATGAAGTCTCATGGCCCTTTTTAATTAAAACCAAACCCATTTTAATTTAAAACAAGCACACGACTCGAACCCGATTCACACACTTAACATCCAACCCCTAAACTCGGGTGTTACATTAAATACGAAGTCTTTCAAAGAACCAATCCGAGACATGCACTTTCATATTGTTTTTCCAATCATGGTTTATGGTCCAATGACCCTCACAATTCTTTGGCCATTGTTTAAACATTGTGCACTCCATAACATGCATCACAATTCTTTGGCCCTTAAGATGGCTGAAGATAAGCGATGACGATGGAGATGGAAGATAAATGGATAAATTGTCCTCAGCACCCTCTTGATCGCAATTAACCAAGCAAGCAACCTCAAACGGCTCTAACCCACCCTCCTAGACGCAATTACCTAGGCAAGCATGAGTGTGAAGATCAACAACAAATTCTGACGAACTTGAAGAATCGCTTCTAAAATAAAAAACACAAGTTATACTTCTTGCAAGTTTGAACTCAAAAGAGAACTTTTTTTAATCATTCAAATCTGAAATACAATGTGGTTGAAGCCTCCTTATATAAGCCTTGGAGAAGTTCTAATCCTAGTAAACTTAAGAAATTAAATACAATAAATAAATGCTCAAATCTAATCTCCTTATTACATAAGTAACTTCTAATAATAAATAAATATTGAAAATAAAATCCTAATTAAATAAATCTGATCCTAATAGATATCGTAGAATCCTATATTGATTTAAATTACAAATAATCAAATAAAATCTTGAAAATTCGTAATTATCTGAAAAATCTCGTATAGGAATTTCTGAGTGTGCTATCTTTGCTAAAATAGATGTATCTTGAGTTCGAGATGTCCGATTGAGACGTTTCAAGATCCGTTGGAAAGCTGATTGATAGCCAGACAAGTGTCAAGAAGACATGTTAACCCATAAATGCCTGGATCCCATTCAAAAAGGGTCGCAAGTTGACTAACGTTTCTGACCTGTAAAACAGTTTTAACTTCCTTTCCAAGATGATTAGTTTCACCCCTCTCATGCATGTATCACAAGTTCTTCTATGTTTTGATTCGAGACCTTAGTCAGAATCAACGCTTTGAATTTAGTAACCAATGTTACTTTCCGAAATAAATTCACCGATTCATTTCCAGAATAGAATCATCCTTGATTCTTTAAGAAATAATAATTTTAAGTTATTTCTCTTTCCAAAATAAATTCACTAATTTATTCCAAGATTGAATCTTTCTAGATTCCTTTGAAATTAAATCCAACGACTTACTTCCCTTAAAGAGTTAGAATCAATAAAACTCTCTTGAAAATAAATTCAATAATTTATTTTCTTTTTCAAAATATGGGTTGACTAGAGATGTGAAGACTTATATGCTTGCCTCTGACTACACCGAGTTTGATGTTTTGGTCTCTAGGGCCAAGGATATTGAGCAGAACTTATGCTCAAGTGCTCGTGCTAGTGGGTCCGATTTCGGGAAAAGACACGCAGATTGGGATAGAGATCATGCCAAGAGGCATAGAGATAGGAGGTATCAGCCTGATTCGAGACATAGGGGCAGTAACCATGGAGGGGGCCATCAGGGCCGAGGAGATGTTGTTCACACTCCTGAGTGCACTAGATGCGGGAGACGCCATCAGGGCGAGTGTATGGGTACCTTTGGGGTATGTTGGAACTGTGGTTCCCGAGATCATTTGAGGTGTAATTGTCCACATCCGGCTAGGGGTAGTTCGGCTCCAGCTAGGGGTTTTGAGCATCAGAGAGGCCGTGGGCGCGGTCGAGGTAATTTTCAGCCGAGGAATGATGGTCAGAGGAACTTAGCTCATGTGGTGGTAGTCCAGCCCGATGGTGGAGGACCGGGGAGGGTGTATGCATATCGAGAGGCTGGGAATGAAACGAATGTCATCACATGTAATTTCTTGTTACAGTCATTGACTTTGCTTTCTTTGATAGATTCGAGTTCGACACATTCATACGTTTTCGGTGAGCATGCAAGGTCCCTAGGTCTACCGTATGAATGGTTAGAGTTAGGTGTAAATGTTACTAGTTCTTTCGGTGATACTGTGGTAGTTAGGAAGATGTATAGGAGGTGCTCCTTGATGATTCAGGGCTATGTATTTTCGGTTGACATGATGGAGTTACCATTATATGGTTTTGATGTGATTTTGGGCATAGATTGGCTCATAAAACATAGAGCTAGGGTAGACTTTGAGACCAAGAGAGTCTCACTGAGGCTTACAGATGATTTTGAGGTTGTAGTAGTTGGGGAGAACATTAAGTTCTTGTCCAATTTGTTTCTGTCTTGGAAGCTCAGAGGTTGATGGATTCGGGTTGTTAGGCTTACTTGGCTTATGTGATGAATCCGAATATGAGTGAGGTTAGACCGCAAGACATCAGAACAGTTTGTGATTTTCCGAGTGTTTTTTTGGAAGAGTTGTCAGGTTTGCCTCTAAATAGGGAAGTTGAGTTTGCTATTAAGACGTATTCTGATTCTGCACTCGTGTCTATTGCTCCATATGGAATGGCACCGAAAGAGTTGAAAGAGTTGAAGACACATCTTCAGGAGTTATCAGATAGAGGTTTCATTAGGCCTAGTATTTCTCCGTGGGGTGCTCCGGTCTTGTTTGTGAAGAAAAAGGACGACAATATGAGGATGTGTATAGACTATAGACAGATGAACAAGGTAACAGTGAAGAACAAGTACCCTTTGCCTCAGATAGATGACTTGCTTGATCATTTGAGAGGTGCTTCAGTGTTTTTGAAGATTGATTTGAGAGCTGGTTACTATCAGTTGAAGGTGAAAGATGTGGACATACCGAAGACCGCTTTCCGTACACGTTATTGGCATTATGAGTTCTTGGTAATGCCTTTCGGTTTGACAAATGCTCCAGCTGCATTTATGGATATGATGAATCGAGTGTTCCATGAGATTTTGGATTGGTTTGTGGTAGTGTTCATAGATGATATCTTATTGTACTCTAGGACCGCGGAAGAGCATGATAAGCATTTGCGGCTAGTGCTTTAGACTTTTCTTGAGAATCAGTTGTATGCCAAGTTGAGTAAGTGCGAGTTTTGGATTAGGGAGGTAGTCTTCCTAGGTCACGTGATCTCGGCCAATGGGATTAGTGTGGATCCCAAGAAGATAGAAGCCATAGTGAATTGGAAGCAACTGAAGTCGGTGATAGAAATCTGTAGTTTCCTAGGCCTTGCGGGGTATTATCGAAGATTTGTCGAGGGATTTTCGAAGATTGCGGCACCCTTGACTAAACTGCTTCAGAAGAATGTTTCGTATGAGTGGTCAGATGCAAGACAATAAGTGTTTGAGAAGTTGAAGAAAGCTTTGACCGAAGCTCCTATTTTGATTCAGCCTGAACCAAGGAAAGAGTTTGTGATTTACAGTGATGTCTCGTTTGTAGGTTTAGGTTGTGTGCTTATGCAAGAGGGTAAGGTTGTAGCTTACGTTTCGAGATAGATGAAGGTTCACGAGAAGAACTACCCCACTCATGATATTAAGTTAGCCGCAATAGTGTTTACTTTGAAGATTTGGAGACATCACCTTTATGGTGAGAAGTGCACCGTTTATACCGACCACAAGAGTTTGAAGTACTTGATAACTCAGAGGGAGTTGAATCTTAGACAGTGTAAGTGGATAGAACTTCTTAAGGTATATGACCTTACGATAGAGTACCATCCAGGTAAAGCAAACGTAGTGGCTAATGCTTTGAGTAGAAAAGTGGCAGTTGAGTTGCGAGCTATGTTTGCAAAATTGAGTGTGTCACGGGATGGTGGGTTGATATCCGAGTTACAAGTTAAACCTTTGTTGGTTCAGTTGATTCGAGAGAAACAGTTGCAAGATGAGTCTTTGGCACCTCACGTGCAAGATATAGCCGAGGATAGACCCACAGATTTTTGCTTTGGTGAGAACGGGATCCTATGTTTCAAGGATAGGATAGTAGTTCCAGAAGATGTCGAGTTAAGGCGTACTATCTTGAATGAAGCACATAACAGTTCTTTTGCTATGCATCTGGGTAGTATGAAGATGTACCGTGGGCTAAAATAAGAGTACTACTAGGTTGTGTTAAAGAAAGATGTGGCCGAGTTTGTGAGTAAGTGTATGGTGTGTCAGCGAGTTAAGGCCGAGCATCAGTTTCCTTCAGGTTTGTTACAGCCATTGAAGATTCCAAAATGGAAGTGGGAATGTATTACCATGGACTTTGTGTCGGGTTTACCGTTGACTCCTTCGAAAAAGAATTCAGTGTGGGTGATAGTCGACAAATTCACTAAGTGTGCCCATTTTATACATGTTCATACTACCTACACCTTAGATAAGTTGGCCGATATGTACATTAGTGAGATAGTGAGATTGCATGGGGTACCGAAATCGATTGTATCATACTGAGATCCGAGGTTTACAGCTAGATTTTGGAAGTGTTTGCATCGTGCCTTGGGTACTTGGTTGAACTTCAGTACTTCGTATCACCCGCAGTCAGATGGTCAGTCAGAGAGAGTTATTCAGGTGTTGGAGGACATGTTTAGGTGTTGCATCATTGACTTTCAGGGTTCTTGGGAGAAACACCTATCGTTAGTAGAGTTTGCATACAACAACAATTATCAGGCTAGTATTCATATGGCACCGTATGAGGCTCTGTATGGTAGGAAGTGTAGAACACCTATCTGTTGGGCTGAGGCCGGACAGAAGCTTGCACCTATGCCCGACTTTCTTAAGGGCACTACCGAGAAGGTAAAGTTGATCTGTGATCAGTTGAAGGTAGCTTCAGACCAACAAAAGTCGTATGCCGATTTGAAGAGAAAGGAGATAGAGTATGTCGTGGGCGAAAAAGTGTTTTTGAAAGTCTCACCTTGGAAGAAGGTGATGAGGTTTGGTAGGAAGGGTAAGTTGAGTCCGAGATTCATTGGACCTTACGAGGTAGTTGAGAGGATCGGTCTCGTTGCGTATAGATTGAGACTCCCGACCGAGTTAGAGAATATTCACGATGTGTTCCACGTATCTATGCTTCGAAAGTATAGATCGGGTCTGTCTCATGTAATGCTGGTGGAAGAGATTGATTTGAACCCTTGACTTGTCATATGATGAAGAGCCGGTTGAGATTCTTGTTGCGGACAAGAAAGTGTTGTGTGAAAGGTCTATCGAGTTAGTCAAGGTTTTGTGGAGACACAAATGGGTGGAAGAGGCTACGTGGGAGAGAAAGGATGATATGGAGAAATAGTTTACGTATCTTTTTCCGTCAGGTAATTTCAGGGATGAAATTCCTTAAGTAGATGAGAGTTGTAACTCTCTAGTTTAGGGCCCGGGAGTTTATCGGTTTTGATCTAGGACTAGTTCGGGTTAAAATTTAGAATTAAAATGCTGATTTTATGAAAAGATGCCACTATTTACAAAAATGTCATTAATGAAATTTGAAAGGGGATTATGAGATTGAGTGGTCATCTTCATTTCAAAAAGAACTAAAACCTAAAAGCTTAAACTTTCTCCCTAAATGCTCTCCATCATCTTTTCCCTTGGCTCAAATATTCTTAGAAGAATTTCAAAGGTAAACATCACTTTTCCATTGACCTTTAATTATTGAATCTTACCTATTCGAAAATCTAGCAAAGTATTTATTTTTTAACTTAGGGTTCCAAAGTTTTGATGGAAATGAGAGGGATTTGCGAAATTTTCGTAGGGGTTTTCAATGGGTACTTGGTGGGAAGTTTTTAAACTATTTTTGGTTGCTAAATAATGTTAATAAGTGGCTTAAACCTATCAAACCCGAAACTAGGAGCAGTGGGTAGGTTTTGAAGGTGAAAATGGTGTTTTTGGCTTAGTTTTGGAGGTAAAATGAGGGCTGGAGGTATATGGACCTAGGTTGGATGTTTTAGATGATTTTGTTGTGTTTTGAATGTTGTAACCCCCTCATCCCGGTCTGGTCGGATGACCGGTCCGAGTGGGCCACACGGGGAAAACCGAAGCGAAACTCGTTAAGGTTCCTCCTCGGTTAACGACCCAGAAAATTTCTTTTAACTTTATCTTGTCTATAGGCATGATCAAATCCTATGTGAAACACAACAGCGGAAATACAACAATCCAACATCGACCAACCAAGACAACACTTTAAAAAGCTCATTTTAGCCCTTTACAGCAGGTCGTATCGAAACGCCCTTAGGGTGTTTCGATATGCCTTGACTTACTCAATAGGTCAGGGTCAACCTAAGGGGACCGTTTCGAAACAGGGGTGACCCGTATCGAAACGACCCCAACGGTCAACTTCTCGTGGTCAACGAGATTTGACCGTTTTGAAACATCAAAGACCCGTTTCGGAACGCCTTTATCTCATCAATTCCTCAAAATTCCAGTAGCAAAAACGTACCGAAATAGCCCCTATCCGTTTCGAAACGTTTGGCCGAACACAAAGGGACCGTATCGAAACAGGGTGGCCCGTTTCGAAACGCCCCCTGTCTGCAGACTCGTTTTGGTTGTTTTAAGGCACAAGGGTGCCCCAAAACACCACCAAAACCTCTAACAACACACTAACAATTAATCCTAAGGCAAACCAACTTATAAGCATGCTTTAACATCAAATAAACGAGACTAAACACCAAGGCATAACATCACAAGTCATGCATTCATACAACTCATTTAAGGAGTAAGCATTCACAAGGCCAACACTTAGACAAATTCAAGATAGCAATATACTAACAAGGTTTCAAGCAAGGCATACATCCCAAGCCAAATAGCAAGCACATACGAGGAGTCTAACATGCTCCTAAGCAACATCAACCACAACATAATCCAAAACATCATAATACGATTACATGTCCCATTGCTTGACCATTACATCTTAATTTAAAAGCTCATACTTGGTAGCTAAACAAGCACCACAAGCACACTTGGAGGCCTCCTTCTTGCTCCTAGCAACGCACGAACTAAGGATCTGCATTGTTGAACAAAGAGAGAGCGTAAGCAATAAAGCTTAGTGAGGGTAAGCTCTTTAAAAACAAACCTCGACAATGCAGGGTCCGAGCACGATCTTAGCCAAGGCAAAATACATAATTATCAAGAATCTTCAAGAGCACAAGTTAAGATGCATGAACAATATCCGAATAAATGTCATGCTCATAAGCTCTATTCCACAACACATGTAATCACATATAAACATCCAAATAAGGATCATAATTCACAACACATTGATGCACATATCAATCAATATTGGCATCTAGCTATGACCCGAATACGCGGATAAAGACGTTGGAACTCACATCCAACAACCACTTTACCTCACGGTGGGATTACACTCATCACCGGTCTCGCGGAGGGGATTCCACTCATCCTCACGCCCCGTCGATGGGATTCCACTCATCGTTGACTATATATAAATACAATTTCTGGGCGAACCCGTACTTCTCCTTGGTGACTCAACGCCACCAAGGCCACACGCGACTTTTGACTCATGTGTACACACTAACATCCTAATGATCAATCATTTGTACTCAAGAATACTAGTGTCAACATTTAACTCATTCCACAATATTCATTTAAATCAATTCCGTGCTTAGCACGTACTCACCATGATCACAATCATGAACCATTACCATGCATTCCTTAAGCATCACAAATCATGCCTCATCTCACATGTATAACACAATATACATAAGCAATCATATCACAAGTCATACGAGGCATAAACATCCATATATATAAGTTCATCCAAAGGCTCTAGATCAAGTTTAGGATTAGGCTACCACCCTAATCCTAACTCTAGGTAGGTCTACCAAGCCCAACCTAGTCCACATACTCGAACCAACTATTTGAAAACCACGTAAAACGTTTAACCACTCACCTAAGCTTCCAAGCTCCAAGTCAAGCAAGCAACCACTCTCACAATCCCGGATTTCTTCTTGAAGCTTCTCCAACACAAGTTCCTGCTTCTAAACAACCTCAAACACAGTTCAAACTATCCCAAATCAGCCCAACATCAAAAGACCAACCCGGAACACAATTCAATCACAATTTACAATGTTGCAAGCTATGAACAAATCCCATTTTTAGCAAACTCGGGCAGCCCCAAAACCATCTCCAAAATCCATGTTTCCAACACCCATTGCACCCACAAATGATCCCAAATCAATCTCTAACCATAGTACTATCAATAGCCTATCAAATTCCACCTAAAACAACCCCCAAAACCCTCCAAAAACCCCATTTTTACCCAATTTCGAGAATTGCTCAAAATCATTCCAAATTCACATATGTTGTACCATTTGGCTCCTATATTCCATATACTAACCATATTAAATCGAAATATTAAGTTTAGCTACACAAAGACACCATTTTTAATCAAATCTTTTGGAAACCCCATTTTCAAAACTTCAATGAAAATGAAAACAAATGGTACTTTTAAAGAGAGGGAGTTGAGGGAAAGTCAAAAATGATGTTACCTTTCGAAAAGGAGCTGAAATGGATGAGCTTTTTGATGGAATAGTGATGAAGGGAAGAGAGCTCTTGTTTCACGTTGGAAATGGGTGAGGAAGAGAGTGAATAGTGTTTATTTGTGAAAATAGGGGATTTAAATTGAAAATTGGGCAAATTACCAAAAGGCCATTAATGAATGGCTATCCCCTTATTCTTTAAAGCTCTTCAACTTGCAATTTAATCAATTTGGTCCAATTTCAAACATTTATTTTTGAAACCCGAAACGTAAGGGATTATTTTAATTATAAACCCGAGCCCAAATAATATTAAAATATTATTTTCACCTAACCCCTAAACCCGGGTGTTACAACTCTCCCCCACTTTAGGAATTTCGTCCCTGAAATTACCTGACGAAAACAAATACGGAAACTGCTCAACCATGTCAGCTTTCCTCTCCCACGTGGCCTCTTCCACGCCTCTATGTCTCCACAACACCTTGACCAACTCTATGGTCTTGCCACGCAACACCTTGCTATCAGAAGCAAGTATCTCAACGGGCTCTTCATTATAAGACAAATCCGGATTTAACTCTATCTCCTCAACGGGCATAACATGAGAAGGATCCGATCTATATCTCCTAAGCATCGACACATGAAAGACATCATGGATCTTCTCTAACTCAGAAGGTAACCTCAGACAATAAGCTACAGGCCCAATCCGCTGAACTATCTCATACGGACCAATGAACCTCGGACTCAACTTGCCCTTCCGGCCAAATCTCATTACCTTCTTCCACGGAGATACTTTCAGAAACACTTTCTCACCCACGGAGTACTCAACCTCTTTCCTCTTCAAATCTGCATAAGACTTCTGACGATCGAAAGCTGCTTTCAAACGATCACAAATCAACTTCACCTTGTCGGTAGTCCCCTTAAGCAAATCTGGCATAGGCAACAATCTTTGACCTGTTTCAGCCCAACAAATCGGAGTCCTACATGGTCTACCATATAAAGCCTCATAAGGAGCCATCTGAATACTAGACTGATAACTATTGTTGTAAGCAAACTCAACTAACGGTAAGTGCTTCTCCCAAGAACCCTGGAAGTCAATCACACAACAACGAAGCATATCCTCTAGAATATGAATCACTCGCTCTGACTGCCCATCGGACTGCGGATGATAAGACGTACTGAAATGCAAACGGCTACCCAGAGCACTATGCAAGCAACTCCAGAACCTCGAAGTAAATCTAGGATCCCTATTTGACACGATAGACTTCGGAACTCCATGAAGTCTCACAATCTCACGGATGTACAAGTTTGCCAACTTTTCTAAGGAATCTGTAGTGTTCACTGCTAAGAAGTGAGCACACTTAGTGAACCTATCCACAATTACCCACACTGAATTTTTCTTCGAAGGAGACAAAGGCAACCTCGATACAAAATCCATGGTGATTCTCTCCCATTTCCATTCCGGAATCTTCAAGGGCTGTTACAAACCTGAAGGAACCTGATGTTCTGCCTTCACTCTCTGACAAACCATACAACGGCTCATATACTCGGCTACATCTTTCTTCAAACCAACCCAGAAGTAATCATTCTTCAAGTCACGATACATCTTGGTACTACCCGGATGCATAGAAAAGGGACTCGAATGTGCTTCACTCAAAATCTGACGTCTCAACTCGACATCTTCTGGTACAACAATTCTATCTCTAAAGCACAACAAGCTCTCACCACTGAAACTATACTCGGCCAGTCTTCCTTCGGCTATGTCCTGAACATGAGGAACTAAAGTCACATCTTGCAACTGCTTCTCTCTAATCAACTGAATCAAAGAAGGCTTCACTTGCAACTCGGTGATCAACCCACCATCATCGAACACACTCAATCTAGCAAACATAGCTCTCAACTCAACGACCACTTTTATACTCAAAGCATCGGCTACTACATTCGCCTTACCCGGATGGTACTCAATGGTCAAATCATAATCTTTTAGCAACTCTAGCCATCTTCTCTGTATCAAGTTCAACTCTTTCTGTGTCATCAAGTACTTTAAGCTCTTGTGAACGGTGTAAACTATACACTTCTCACCATACAAGTAATGACGCCAAATCTTCAATGCAAAAACAACCGCGGCTAACTCTATGTCATGGGTAGGATAGTTCTTCTCATGAATCTTCAACTGTCTAGAAGCATAAGCAACAACTCTTCTTTCTTGCATCAAAACACATCCTAAACCTACGTAGGAAGCATCACTGTAAATCACAAACTCCTTACCTGAAACAGGTTGCACTAACACTGGAACATTTGTCAAAGCTTCTTTCAGTTTCTCAAAGGCCTTTTGTCTTGCATCTGACCATTTGAACTTAACTCCCTTTTGCAACAATTTAGTCAAAGGAGCAGCTACTCTAGAGAAACCATCAACAAATCTCCTATAGTAACCGGCTAATCCTAGGAAACTCATAATCTCGGTCACGGACTTAGGTTGTTTCCACTCAACAATAGCCTCAATCTTCGATGGATCAACTCGGATACCTTCGGCCGAAACAACATAGCCAAGAAATACAACCTCTCGAATCCATAACTCACATTTACTAAGTTTCGCATACAACTGATTGCTCAATAATCTCTGTAAAACAAATCTCAAGTGCTCATCATGCTCTTCTTCTGTCTTCGAGTACACAAGTATGTCATCAATGAAAACAACTACAAAACGGTCTAGATAGTCTCTAAAAATTTTGTTCATCATGTCCATGAATGCTGCAGGTGCATTTGTGAGCCCAAATGGCATCACAAGAAACTCATAGTGACCATATCTAGTCCTAAAAGCTGTCTTCAGAACATCACACTCTTTCACTTTCAACTGATAATACCCGGATCTCAAATCTATCTTCGAGAACACTGAAGCAACTCTCAACTGATCAAACAAATCATCTATGCGAGGCAATGGATACTTGTTCTTCACAGTCAACTGATTCAACTGTCTATAGTCAATACACATGCGCATACTACCATCTTTCTTTTTCACAAACAAAACGGGAGCACCCCAAGGAGAACTACTAGGCCTAATGAAACCACGGTCTAATAATTCTTGCAACTGACTCTTCAATTCTTTCAACTCTTTCGGAGCCATACGATACGAAGCTATCAAAACTGGATTAGACCCTAAAACATTCTCAATCACAAACTCAACATCTCTGTCAGGAGGTAAACCCGGCAACTCTTCAGGAAACACATCCGAAAAGTCACAAACTGTTCTGATATCTTTCGGTCTAGCTTCACTCATATTCGGATTCATAACATAAGCTAAGTAAGCCCCACATCTGGAGTCCATCAACCTATGAGTCTCTAAAGCTGACACTACATTAGACAAGAACTTAATGTTCTCGCCTACTACTACTACCTCGTAGTCATCAGAAAGCTTCAAAGAAATCCTCTTCGTCTCAAAATCCACACTAGCTCGGTGCTTAACTAACCAGTCCATACCCAAAATAACATCGAAGCCATAGAAAGGAAGTTCCATCATATCGACTGAGAACACATGACCCTGAATCTTCAGTGGACATCTCCTATACATACGTCTAACCACAACTGTCTCACCAAAAGAACTAGTCACATGCATACCTACATCTAAAATCTCAACAGGGATATCTAACTTCTGTGCATGCTCACTCAAAATGTAGGAATGTGTAGAACCCGAATCAACCAAAGAAAGCAAAGACATAGACTGTAACTCAAAATTACCTGCTATCACATCAGTGTCGTTCCCGGCCTCTCTCTAAGCATAAACTCTCGATGGTCCTCCCGCCTCTGGCTGCACTACCACAAAATGAGTAAGATTCCTCTGAGCATCTACCCTAGGTGCATCAGCCCTAGGCTGGAAGTATCCAAGACCGCGCCCACGGCCTCTCTGAAAATCATTCGCTCTCGCAGGAGCCTGAGCAATGTTCGGTGCCTGTGTCGCCTGATGCGGACAATCCCTCCTAAAGTGGTCCCTCGAACCACAGTTCTAACAAGCATGGAAGTTACCCTAACACTCACCAGTGTGTTGTCTCCCACAACGGGTACACTCGGGCAAACGCCCTCCTCCTCTATGGCCCTGATGGCCCCTACCATGATGGCCACCGCCGCGTCTATGGTCTAACTAATGTCCGCCACCTCTATGCCTCTTGGCGTCTCTACTGTCAAAGTGGTTATGCCTCTTACCAGAACTAGAACCACCAGATCGTTTGGCCGAACCCAAAATGTGCTCTAAATCCTTGGCCCTCGCGACCAATACATCAAAGTCTGAGTAGTCAGAAGCTAATGTGTATCTCTTGACCTCTTCATTCAACCCATAGCGGAAACGATTATAGCGTTCCACCTCCGTAGGAACCAACTCTGGTGCGTACTAACTCAAACGAACAAAATGAATCTCATAGTCAGTCATAGAAGCCTCTCCCTGTGTAAGGGACATAAACTCTCGCTTCTTCTCATCTAAGTACCTCGGTCCCAAGTACCTCTTCCTGAAAGCGGACTCAAAGAAATCCCAAACAATCTCTGCCTCTGGAACTCTAGTAGTAATGGTGACCCACCAGATGTAGGCATCACCTTGAAGTAAGGAAATCACACAGCCCAATCTACGTGCGCCCGCACAACCCATCTGAGCCAAGATACGAACTGTCTTCTCCAAACATAACTCTGATCTCTCTGGAGTAGATCCCCTGAACTCTTCGGCCCCCAAGCTACGAAGCCTCTCCAAAGGTAGACTAGCATCGTCACACCTAGGATGAGCTGCAGCCTGAGCTCCTGCAACTGCGGCCTGAAATGCTCCCGCTATAGCTTGCACTAGCGGAGTCATATCAATACCGGTTGGACCTTGGCCACCTTGAGGTCCCTCTCCTTCAGCTCCATCCTCGCCCCCAGCTCCAGGCGGAGGAGGTGGTGGTGGTGGTGGAGCTGGTGGAGGAGCGCCAACTCCCGCGGCCACCGGCCCTTCTATGTGAGCCTCCACACCAATCACCGGCTCAACAGGAGCCGCAACACGTGGTTCCTGACGAACCACTCTCGGCCTACCCCTCGGCCTAGACATCGCTCTCAAACGATAACTACAACCACAATAACAAAATATACAAGATCGGGTTAGCAAGGCAAGGATTCCAAGTGCTCAAGTACGTTTCCCTCACATAAAATTCTTTTCCGATGTAATAGTAGCAATGGGACTCCAAAACAACATGCTTTAAAATAAAACGATCAACATACTTGTCACACAAGCAATCATACTTACAAAGCAAGCAAACACCGTGCATATCAATTCAAAACTTAAACTTACCTCACTTACCTGCCCAAGGTCTCCGCAACCTTAGGCTCTGATACCAACAAGTGTAACCCCCTCGTCCCGGTCTGGTCGAATGACCAGTCCGAGTGGGCCACATGGGGAAAATTGAAGCGAAACCCGTTAAGGTTCCTCCTCGGTTAACGACCCAGAAAATTTCTTATAACTTTATCTTGTCTATAGGCATGATCAAATCCTATGTGAAACACAACAGCGGAAATACAGCAATCCAACATCGACCAACCAAGACAACACTTTAAACAGCTCATTTTAGCCCTTTACAGCAGGCCGTATCGAAACGCCCTTAGGGTGTTTCGATACACCTTGACTTAGTCAACAAGTCAGGGTCAACCTGAGGAGACCGTTTCGAAACTTGGGTGACCCGTATCGAAACGACCCCAACGGTCAACTTCTCGTGGTAAACGAGATTTGACCGTTTTGAAACATCAAAGACTCGTTTCGGAACGCCTTTATCTCGTCAATTCCTCAAAATTCCAGTAGCAAAAACTTACCGAAACAGCCACTATCCGTTTCGAAACGCTTGGCCAAACACAAAGGGACCGTATCGAAACAGGGTGGGCCGTTTCGAAACGCCCCCTGTCTGCAAACTCGTTTTGGCTGTTTTAAGGCACAAGGGTGCCCCAAAACACCACCAAAACCTCCAACAACACACTAACAATTAATCCTAAGACAAACAAACTTATAAGCATGCTTTAACATCAAATAAACGAGACTAAACACCAAGGCATAACATCACATGTAACCCCCTTAACCCGGCTCAGACGGTTGACCCGAATTAAGAAGTTTACACGAGGAAAACCAAAGTCAACCCGAAAGTCAACCTTGATTAACGACCCTTTTTTTAATCTTGTCTAAATGCATATTAACCCTAGAGATGTTCATAAGATCAGCATACTCAAAGATCATCACAATCAAAAAACATTTAGGGACTCGATTGCACAAATCATGAATTTAGGGACCAAAACGCAAAGATTTCAAAACATATAACCGTCAGTTTCAGTGCCCAACGGTCGAGTGTTTCGGAACAGGGATGATCCGTTCCGAAACGCGGGACCGTTCCGAAACAGGTTCCGGGGGCTTGGCAGTGGCAAAACCGTTCTGGAACGGTTCCACCCGTTTCGGAACGCCAAGGCCATTTCAGGCCCTCTGTTCCGATACGGTAGCACCTGTTCTGAAACAGGCTGCCCAGATTGCAGAAATTTTGCTGGTTTATCATGCTTTCGACCAACCAAACATATTCCAAAGGCCCTCAAATCATACACACAAGTCATAATATACTTAAGGAACATAATGGCATCAACCAAACACAAACATGGCATCAATTAAGGTAAGATCCAACTCTATAGGCATGCATCCTATATTGGAAACCATTCAAACACCAAAACACCAAACAATCCTCATAAAGGCCATTTACATGTTCCATCAATATCAAAAGCATAAAACCAACTTAGGGAGTCCAGAACATCTCCCAAAAACACAAGTTAGGTTCCCATTGCCAAATGCCCAAAAGCTAATAGTGTTAGGAAAACATTCACCATACATGAGCTTAGTTCTTCGCTTGGATTCTTGACCTCCTTGCTGCCCTTTAAGCACTTCAATGCTCTGCATTATTGGTTTAAGAAAAGAGATAGCGTAAGCACATAGCTTAGTGAGGAATGCTCATTTAAAACATCACGATAATCCATTTATAAAACTCCTTTTCAAAACCTTTAGTTCAAACCACAATTGATAATGCACATATGTATATAAACCAAGCACTCCATGCTTCAAATCATTAACATGTCATATTGGCTTTCAAGTGATAATCATAACCATTTCCAAAACACAATTGATAACCAACAACAACAAACGATATCAACAATCGGATACGCGGATTACAAGCGTTGTCCCTACGCTTCATACACACTACCAATCTCAAGGTGGAGCATGGTACAATCACAACCCCTCAACACCCGTGATGGAGACTATGGTACAGTCACAACCCCTCCACATCACTCATTGGTAGTTGTATAACATCACTAACGAGATCACGGGACATACAACACAAGATCCACACATGGACTTTTAACCACCATTGTGATCTTACCAAACACAAGGTCCACACATGGAATTTTAACCACCATTTTGACCTTAACAATACACAAGGTCCACACATGGAATTTTAACCACCATGATGACCTTAACACAAGACCCACCCATGGACTTTTAACCACCATGGTGTTTTTAACCATCTCGTTAGTGTACTTGGATGGAGCATGGTACAATCACAACCCCTCGACATCCAAGGCGACTTTATTCACGGTGCACCCAATCCTATAGCCGGCTAACTATATCCGATTCAAGTACTTTAAAACAAACCACATCACTTGCCAATATACATCATTTAACAACATTAATCCACTGTTTTAAAGCATTTGACAAAGCCATTAACATCATGCATCATTATGCATCAAAACCACATTTATCAATGTACGAAAACAAGGATCTCTTACCTTGAGCATCCTTCAATACATGGCTTATAAAATCAGCAATAAACATGCTCAATTATGCTTTCAAAAACAGAATTTAAACATGCAACAAATCACTTTGCATTCAACCACTCATGGCTCATCAACAAGAGTTTTTCGGAAAACTTACTCTTGAGCTTAGCTAAGTTGTTTAGACTCAAACTAAGCTCCCAAACCTTCAAAACATTGGTTTCAAAGCTAAAAACCAAACTTCACTCACCGATTCCGTTTCGCCACTTGCCGAAACACCAATCAAGCTTCCGGATCAACACCACAAGGATCCGAAGATGTCTCCCCTGTTTTAAATACATCGAAGCAGAGGATTAATGCATCATCATGCATTAATATCTTCAACCAAGACACCTAAACTCGCTGCTCTCATCAACACTCACATTTCGGCTACCAAACACAACCGAAATCACATCCAAACATCACTACAACACCACCCAGCCAAGATCCATCAATTCCAAACATTCATAAACCTCAATTAACATCCAAAAAGAATCTAATCACGTCCTTATACCTCCAGCTATAGCAGATCACCAAGATCACTCCAAAAACCACCAAAAACTCAAGCAAAACTTAGGAAAATCAACCTATTCGGGATTGCATTGATTAAACCTCAATTTCTCATCAATTATACATCCAATTTACATCAAAAACACATCTCAAAACAGTGCCCAATCATTTCATACGAATTTCATTAAAAATTAACCAAATCTTGCATTTTAAAGCCAAGATCAAGAACACAACTACAAAACCTTTTATAAAACACAAATCAAGGATTGAGAACTTGGGAATTTCAGTAAAGAACTAAGGATTTAGAGGAGAAGGACGTTCATACCTCTAAATGTGAGTTTCTCCCTTTTTAGAACCAAGATTCTTGAAAATCCAATAAGCAAATGCTAAGGTTTTGATGTAGAAAAGATTAGATATAAAATGAAGATTGAAATCTCATCTTTGGAGGTCAAAATCAGAGGGAAATTTGCTGGAGAAAAGTGTTTGGGTTGAGAGAAAAGTTGAGAGGAAAGAAATGGAAAATTTTGGAGAAAAGTTAGTTATGACAAAATATATTTCCCTCCATTTTACCTTTACTTTAAAACCATTAATTAAATTGATTAATATTAAGAAAAATCTGGAGAAACTCTTCTTGGATAAAAAGCTCATTAAAGATTCAAAGTTTCAATCCTTTTTAAAACAGTCACCAAGTTTTCGAAAATTACATTTTAGTCACTAAACCAAAATGTCACTCTTCCAAAACCTTATTTTGTAAAATTGATTTCACCATTCTCTTATATATAATAAAAGAGGATTTTAAGACATTTTTCCATATTTTTAATGCATCCCGAACTAGGCTTTCCTAAAAATCACCTTTTTATATTCGAACCACACCCCGACCGGTCCGGTCCGAACCCAAAACTTCTAAGCCCAAAATTGGGGTGTTACATCACAAGTCATGCATTCATACAACTCATTTAAGGAGTAAGCATTCACAAGGCCAACACTTAGACAAATTCAAGATAGCAATATACTAACAAGGTTTCAAGCAAGGCATACATCCCAAGCCAAATAGCAAGCACATACGAGGAGTCTAACATGCTCCTAAGCAACATCAACCACAACATAATCCAAAACATCATAATACGATTACATGTCCCATTGCTTGACCATTACATCTTAATTTAAAAGTTCATACTTGGTAGCTAAACAAGCACCACAAGCACACTTGGAGGCCCCCTTCTTGCTCCTAGCAACCCACGAACTAAGGATTTGCATTGTCGAACAAAGAGAGAGCGTAAGCAATAAAGCTTAGTGTAGGTAAGCTCTTTAAAAACAAACCTCGACAATGCAGGGTCCGAGCACGATCTTAGCCAAGGCAAAATACATAATTATCAAGAATCCTCAAGAGCACAAGTTAAGATGCATGAACAATATCGGAATAAACGTCATGCTCATAAGCTCTATTCCACAACACATGTAATCACATATAAACATCCAAGTAAGGATCATAATTCACAACACATTGATGCACATATCAATCAATATTGGCATCTAGCTATGACCCGAATACGCGGATAAAGACGTTGGAACTCACATCCAACAACCACTTTACCTCACGGTGGGATTACACTCATCACCGGTCTCGCGGAGGGGATTCCACTCATCCTCACGCCCCGTCGATGGGATTCCACTCATCGTTGACTATATATAAATACAATTTCTGGGCGAACCCGTACTTCTCCTTGGTGACTCAACGCCACCAAGGCCACACGCGACTTTTGACTCATGTGTACACACTAACATCCTAATGATCAATCATTTGTACTCAAGAATACTAGTGCCAACATTTAACTCATTCCACAATATTCATTTAAATCAATTCCGTGCTTAGCACGTACTCACCATGATCACAATCATGAACCATTACCATGCATGCCTTAAGCATCACAAATCATGCCTCATCTCACATGTATAACACAATATACATAAGCAATCATATCACAAGTCATACGAGGCATAAACATCCATATATATAAGTTCATCCAAAGGCTCTAGATCAAGTTTAGGATTAGGCTACCACCCTAATCCTAACTCTAGGTAGGTCTACCAAGCCCGACCTAGTCCACATACTCGAACCAACTATTTGAAAACCACGTAAAACGTTTAACCACTCACCTAAGCTTCCAAGCTCCAAGTCAAGCAAGCAACCACTCTCACAATCCCGGATTTCTTCTTGAAGCTTCTCCAACACAAGTTCCTGCTTCTAAACAACCTCAAACACAATTCAAACTATCCCAAATCAGCCCAACATCAAAAGACCAACCCGGAACACAATTCAATCACAATTTACAATGTTGCAAGCTATGAACAAATCCCATTTTTAGCAAACTCGGGCAGCCCCAAAACCATCTCCAAAATCCATGTTTCCAACACCCATTGCACCCACAAATGATCCCAAATCAATCTCTAACCATAGTACTATCAATAGCCTATCAAATTCCACCTAAAACAACCCCCAAAACCCTCCAAAAACCCCATTTTTACCCAATTTCGAGAATTGCTCAAAATCATTCCAAATTCACATATGTTGTACCATTTGGCTCCTATATTCCATATACTAACCATATTAAATCGAAATATTAAGTTTAGCTACACAAAGACACCATTTTTAATCAAATCTTTTGGAAACCCCATTTTCAAAACTTCAATGAAAATGAAAACAAATGGTACTTTTAAAGAGAGGGAGTTGAGGAAAAGTCAAAAATGATGTTACCTTTCGAAAAGGAGCTGAAATGGATGAGCTTTTTGATGGAATAGTGATGAAGGGAAGAGAGCTCTTGTTTCACGTTGGAAATGGGTGAGGAAGAGAGTGAATAGTGTTTATTTGTGAAAATAGGGGATTTAAATTGAAAACTGGGCAAATTACCAAAAGGCCATTAATGAATGGCTAACCCCTTATTCTTTAAAGCTCTTCAACTTGCAATTTAATCAATTTGGTCCAATTTCAAACATTTATTTTTGAAACCCGAAACGTAAGGGATTATTTTAATTATAAACCCGAGCCCAAATAATATTAAAATATTATTTTCACCTAACCCCTAAACCCGGGTGTTACAACTCTCCCCCACTTTAGGAATTTCGTCCCTGAAATTACCTGACGAAAACAAATACGGAAACTGCTCAACCATGTCAGCTTTCCTCTCCCACGTGGCCTCTTCCACGCCTCTATGTCTCCACAACACCTTGACCAACTCTATGGTCTTGCCACGCAACACCTTGCTATCAGAAGCAAGTATCTCAACGGGCTCTTCATTATAAGACAAATCCGGATTTAACTCTATCTCCTCAACGGGCATAACATGAGAAGGATCCGATCTATATCTCCTAAGCATCGACACATGAAAGACATCATGGATCTTCTCTAACTCAGAAGGTAACCTCAGACAATAAGCTACAGGCCCAATCCGCTGAACTATCTCATACGGACCAATGAACCTCGGACTCAACTTGCCCTTCCGGCCAAATCTCATTACCTTCTTCCACGGAGATACTTTCAGAAACACTTTCTCACCCACGGAGTACTCAACCTCTTTCCTCTTCAAATCTGTATAAGACTTCTGATGATCGAAAGCTGCTTTCAAACGATCACAAATCAACTTCACCTTGTCGGTAGTCCCCTTAAGCAAATCTGGCATAGGCAACAATCTTTGACCTGTTTCAGCCCAACAAATCGGAGTCCTACATGGTCTACCATATAAAGCCTCATAAGGAGCCACAAGTTAAGATGCATGAACAATATCCGAATAAACGTCATGCTCATAAGCTCTATTCCACAACACATGTAATCACATATAAACATCCAAGTAAGGATCATAATTCACAACACATTGATGCACATATCAATCAATATTGGCATCTAGCTATGACCCGAATACGCGGATAAAGACGTTGGAACTCACATCCAACAACCACTTTACCTCACGGTGGGATTACACTCATCACCGGTCTCGCGGAGGGGATTCCACTCATCCTCACGCCCCGTCGATGGGATTCCACTCATCATCGACTATATATAAATACAATTTCCGGGCGAACCCTTACTCCTCCTTGGTGACTCAACGCCACCAAGGCCACGCGCGACTTTTGACTCATGTGTACACACTAACATCCTAATGATCGATCATTTGTACTCAAGCATACTAGTGCCAACATTTAACTCATTCCACAATATTCATTTAAATCAATTCCATGCTTAGCACGTACTCACCATGATCACAATCATGAACCATTACCATGCATGCCTTAAGCATCACAAATCATGTCTCATCTCACATGTATAACACAATATACATAAGCAATCATATCACAAGTCATACGAGGCATAAACATCCATATATATAAGTTCATCCAAAGGCTCTAGATCAAGTTTAGGATTAGGCTACCACCCTAATCCTAACTCTAGGTAGGTCTACCAAGCCCGACCTAGTCCACATACTCGAACCAACTATTTGAAAACCACATAAAACGTTTAACCACTCACCTAAGCTTCCAAGCTCCAAGTCAAGCAAGCAACCACTCTCACAATTCCGGATTTCTTCCCGAAGCTTCTCCAACACAATTTCCCGCTTCTAAACAACCTCAAACACAATTCAAACAATCCCAAATCAGCCCAACATCAAAAGACCAACCCGGAACACAATTCAATCACAATTTACAATGTTGCAAGCTATGAACAAATCCCATTTTTAGCAAGCTCGGGCAGCCCCAAAACCATCTCCAAAATCCATGTTTCAAACACCCATTGCACCCACAAATGATCCCAAATCAATCCCTAACCATAGTACTATCAATAGCCTATCAAATTCCACCTAAAACAACCCCCAAAACTCACCCAAAACCCTCTAAAAACCCCATTTTTACCCAATTTCGGGAATTGCTCAAAAGCATTCCAAATTCACATATGTTATACCATTTGGCTCCTATATTCCATAACTAACCATATTAAATCGAAATATTAAGTTTAGCTACACAAAGACACCATTTTTAATCAAATCTTTTGGAAACCCCATTTTCAAAACATCAATGAAAATGAAAACAAATGGTACTTTTAAAGAGAGGGAGTTGAGGAGAAGTCAAAAATGATGTTACCTTTCGAAAAGGAGCTGAAATGGATGAGCTTTTTGATGGAATAGTGATGAAGGGAAGAGAGCTCTTGTTTCACGTTGGAAATGGTTGAGGAAGAGAGTGAATAGTGTTTATTTGTGAAAAGGGGAATTTAAATTGAAAATGAGCAAATTACCAAAAGGCCATTAATGAATGGTTGTCCCCTTATTCTTTAAAAGCTCTTCAACTTGCAA
Organism: Hibiscus tridactylites; assembly: GCA_958450335.1. Classification (NCBI taxonomy): domain Eukaryota; kingdom Viridiplantae; phylum Streptophyta; class Magnoliopsida; order Malvales; family Malvaceae; genus Hibiscus; species Hibiscus tridactylites. Next base: position 77,152,084 of record OY288279.1, read on the forward strand.
TTTAATCAATTTGGTCCCATTTCAAACATTTATTTTTGAAACCCGAAACGTAAGGGATTATTTTACTTATAAACCCGAGCCCAAATAATATTAAAATATTATTTTCACCTAACCCCTAAACTCGGGTGTTACAGATGTTTAATTTGATGGGTAATTGTTGGGATTTGCTTAAGAACGGGTTTGAATAGTATTTTGATGGATTTCAGTTTTGAATCCTCGAGAGAGTGTTGTGGATTTGTGAACTGGTGTTTGATAGTGGATTTATGGAATATTAGGGGAGTAATACTTTGTTTTTGGTTGGTTAAAAAGGGGGAAACGAGCTTTGGTACTTTGGGCCCGATACCGGGTACTACGGAGGCGTGAGATCGGTGTTTGGCTTCCGTTGGGCTCTATCGATGAGTGGAAACTATTTTGAAACTTTAAATGCATTCAATGAAGGTTTTGGGGTTTGAGTGGAGTCTTATAGACTAACCTAGTGTAGAGCGTTAGGGTGTTCTCTATTTGTGAGCGCAAGTGCACATTATGTCAAGTTATAGTATATAAGATATCGTCTCCACAGGGATTGGAATAGCTCCTATGAATGGTTTCCTGCACAAAGATTTAGTAAAAGCACCATTAAATCTCATGATGTGGAAATTTAAAAACACAAGTAAAGATAAAGATAGTGATGAGAGGAATGATAGGGAAAGTTTGGGCGAAAAGCTGGGTAAGACAAGTGCAGCTTAGTAACTTGTGGACTGCGTTGTAAGGTTTTGAGTATGCTTTGCACTCCGATGAATTGCTGCCTTGGCGGGTATGGCGGGCGGCAAACTACGACCTTGTCACGTGGCCGCAGTAGGTTACTGCCTCTGCAGGGGTGTGTATTGTCTTGGCAGGTGAATAGGAGAGAAGTCCTGGCGGCAAGTCTGGCACTCATTCCAAGTTCGGCAGGATAGTCGATAGTGATCCCTCCTATTTCTAGGTTAGGATGCTTGAGATTGCTTAACTTGAGTATCCCCGCCTATCATGTGGCGGGTACTATGGAACCAAATTAATCAACTTGATTAGTAATCCCTTTTATCCACTGAAACTTGTGGACTAGTGTGAACCAAGTTAGTCACGCCTCCCGTTGTGACCGTGCTTAACCCTTTCGTGAGCCTTGCACTTTAGTGCCCGACAAATGGATTTTCTCTTCAAACGACTGGTGTAGAAAGATTGAATGAACGAAGAACATATATTAAGCAAACTCAGAACTTTATTGAAAACATCTCGAAACTATACAATCGTTTCCCAAATTACTTTACATACACGCTTCTAAACCCAAAGAGAGTTGGGCCGCGACCCCCAACACTCCAACTTATCTAGCTAACCCATCATCTACACTTTTATCGGCAGATGTCGTCAATTCCTCTCGACAACCATGCCCTTATACCCTTACATACATTGGGTATATATAAGGCTAATGGCCTAAGTTCGAGTCCTCCTTAAAGTAGGAGTTCTTAAAGTATGTTTACATTTATTACAACTCCTTTATACTTTAAATACAGACTCTTTGGACGTTGCCTTTTTCTGCAAGTAAGGATAAGTGTTCCTTCTTATCGGTCTTTGGTTAGCTCTACCAGCCGCTACAGGCTTCAGGAAATTGCAAGGCTTGGCTCATTGGGCTTAGGAAATTTCCCTCTTGAAATCGAGATCCATCTTGGCTAAGTCGGTGTAAGTCTTGCACGGGCAGCACTTGGCGGCAATGCTGCTCCGGCAGCGTCCTTGGTGGCAACTGGAGCTGCTTCAGTACAACTCCTTTGGTTCCAACTTTGTTGTACAGTCCTTTCTTCTCCTCTCCTCTCCTCTCCTAGCTATAACACCTTAAAACAAAAACTAAACTAAAATAGTAACTTTTCTTCACCAAACAGGAGATATTGAATAAAAGCATGGTAAAATAGAAGATGTTGTTATAATGCATGCAATGTACCTAAATATGCCTAAATGTGCTCAAGAATAGCAATAAATAAGGGCAAGAATGTGTACAAAATATAGAACTTCTGGACACTCTACACATCCCCAAACTCGAACTATTATTTGTCCTCAAGCAATGCAACATAACTAGTAAATCTGCCCTTAGCACAAAATTAATAGAATGTTAGCTTCTAACTTAATTTCATGCCTCAAAGCTGTGGCACATGTATAATGTTAATGTCAGAGAATGACATGAAATAACTCAGATTAGTTTTCTTAATGCCAGTGCAATGTGTGCAGGTTTGTGTCAGTGCTAAACATGCTAAAATTACCAAGTTAACAATGTATCCCTAAAATAATTAAATTACTTAAAAGGATACAAGTCGCTGCCTTGTCAGCACAGTTGGGCACTTTTGTTTTCTATCTTCTGATCATGGCTTTAAGGGCTTCAGCTCATCTATATTTTACCTCTCATTTACCCATATTTTTGCTGCACTCAAGCATGATTAATTGCATTTAGGATAAATTTTTGCATACACATCACAATTGGATAAAACTGCACAGATGCTGCTGAAATTGGTCACTTTTGCAGGTATCTGCCGCGACAGCTATCCAGGGCAGCAAAGGAGCAGAGGCGAGTTGAGGAGCTGGAATTGAAGGACAAAGAGAACCATCTGCCGTGACACCTGCCGTGGCAGCCATGACGAGAGAGAGAGACTGAGGTGGAAAAGTGAAGTGGAGCTCGACAGATAGAGGAATTCAAGTCGGTCTGTCGTGGATCACTCACATATTTTTCTAAGCCCTGAAGCAGAATGAAGTCCAGACCCAAAGTTTAAGGAAGAAAGTCAAAGCAAGAAAAGAGGACGAATTAAATGCATCTACTCAGAAGATTTAGTCTTTAATAGAGTATTTTTTTAATTTAAACTTGTATTCTTGCCATATTAGAAAACATGGACCCAAGGCCTATATAAAGGTAAGTAATTCAACCTAGGGAAGGATATCTCACTCCTAGTCGTCTTCCCCCAAAACCCTAGTCGTTTCTCTCTCTATCCATCATGTTCTAAACTTCCCCAAGGGCTAAGGGTTGATCTTGTAAAGTAGTTGTAGGGATTGAATTGTTCTTAGGATTTTTCTGTTCAAGTAATAAAAACTTCAAGTTTATTTACTCTGGTTTTTTAACATCTCATAAGAGCATCGGGAGAGCATTGTGAGGTTATCCATTTGCTTAATATCGGGAGAGTTAAGCATTTGAAAGAAGTAAATACATGTTTTCCAGTTTATGGTTAAACCATCTTGGCTTAGGGATAAGTACAAGGTTAAGTGGCTAAAGAAGAATTCACAAACATTGGTGTTCCCCCCTTTGATTCACGCCAGGAGGTATCATCAAGGACGTGTTCATCAACAGAACTTGGACCTAGGGATAGGACAAGTCATAACAAGGATTCTTGACAAGCTTGAAGTAAGGAGTTCTTGGTCGCTGCCACGACATCAACGGACCTCTGCCGCGACAGGAACGACGACATAATAACAGAAGTTCCTCTAAACAGTGCAACACCTGCACTACTGAGCAAATCAATACCGGCATATTCTCTCAATCTGATTTCCTTATCTTTTATTCATATTATTACTCAAGATTATTTCAAACAATTATTTAAACTATTTCTTTTTCTTGTGTAGCAATTCAAGGATAGAGTTATTTCAAGTCCATATGGAGACGATATTTGATACTCTAGTATCACTTTACTACTTGTGTCGTGCACACTTGCACTATTAGCGATAGTCTTATTTACACGCAACAAGTTTTTGGCGTTGTTGCCGGGGACTGGCAACATACTTCTATTTTTTAATTACAACATTTTGTTTTTGTTTTTATTTTCTGTTTTTAGTTGTTTTATTTTCCTCGTGCTTTTCACAAGGTTCTCTTATTGCTTATGCGCAGATCGAGACGTAGTAAGGAACCTGAGTACGAATTAGACCCATAAATCGAACGCACATATCAACTCAGGAACCAAGCCCGACTCTTGATACAAAGAAACAACTATCTTAAGGAGAGATTGGAAGCAATGGTGAACAGAAAGCAAGGCAATAGGGAGGATGACAACAAAAATAACCCCATGGGTAATGTGGATCCTCCAAATGACCCCCGAAACAATCTGTCGCCGCCCGCTGCCCCAGCAGCACGACAGACTTGTCGAGAGTACATGGATAACGACCATGTTGAACTGGAAACTACCCTGCCATATGTGGAAGCTGAACACTTCGAACTGAAACCTGTCATGTTCAGCATGATAAACTCTGGTGGTCAATTTGGAGGTTCTGCTACTGAAGACGCACGTGAACATCTTAAAACTTTTTGGGAGATTTGTGGATCATTCAGACTGCCATGAATAAGTCCGGAAGTACTGAGGCTCCGGCCATTTCCTTATTCATTGAGGGATAGAGCAAAAACTTGGTGGAATAAATTAACAACGGGTTCAATAAGAACTTGGGCAGATCTCTCCCGTGAATTCCTTTCTCGTTTTAACCCTTCTCATTTATCTAAAAGATTGCGTAACGAGATTGCTACTTTTCAACATGAAGATGACGAACCAATGCATGAAGTGTGGGACAGATTTACAACTCTTTTACTGAACTGCCCAATGCATGGATTCTCTGTATGGAATCATGTTGTCAAATTCTACAATGTTGTTAATGCACACACTCGACTGAGAATAGATTCAACAGCAAATGAGTTATTACTGGATAAAGAAACAGACGATGCAATGCTGGTGTTGAAAAAGATAGCAAAGAATGATGAGCAGTTTCCCACAGCTCGAAGGGGAGGTAAACGAGGAATATCTGTAAAGGAGTACGAAGCCGACAACTCGGTCAAAACTCAGATTGCATAGCTCACTAAGATAGTTGAAAATCTGTGGCGGAAGGATTCTAAAGCTGTCTTTTCTGCTGAAAATGTGTGTGAAACCTGTAGTGGAAACCACAGTACAGAGGAGTGCCCTTTACAGCTGGAAGAAGGGATGTACGTTGGAAATTATAATAATAATAATAAAACCTATGACTCCAACCACTACAATTCAAACTGGAGGAAGGACCTCAAATTTTCATGGAGTAACCCCAACAACGCATTGAACCCTCCAGTCCATAACAACCAAAACCAAGGAGGTCCTAGGATTCTGTCACGACAGCAACCACAACAGCAGCCGGCAGCCACAACAAGTATACTAGAGCAGACCCTGGCCACATTCATGTCTCAAACAGGAGCATATATGGAAAACATTGATCACTTTGTCAAGAAAACCGAGTCCTTCATGGACAAGACAGAAATGAGAATGATAAACTATGAGGCTACCCTAAAATCCTTAGAGACACAGATGGGTTAGGTCTCACAGTTCATAAACCCAAGGCAGAATGGAGGATTCCCGAGTAATACTGAGGTCACTAGAAAACCGAAACATGAGCAGTGCAAAGCGATTAAAATGGGGAGTGGGAAACAACTACAAGGGCCAATAATAAAAGAAACACCAAGTAAGGAACCGACCCTACAGACATGTGCCGTGAACACTGCCCCGACATAAGAAAAACAGTCTGTTATAGTCACACGGTGTGAAGGACGCCTTGAAGATTACCGTCCTCCACCCCCTTTTCCACAGTGGTTAAAGAAACAGCAACATGAGTACCAGCTTAAGAAAATCTATGATATCTTTAAGCAAGTACACATCAACATCCCGTTGTTAGAAGCCATTAAGCATATGCCTGGTTATGCAAAGTTTCTGAAGGATGCAATGTCCAGGAGGTCCATACTTGGGGAATTTGAAACAGTGGTGATGATAGAAGGATGCATGGCAATCCTAAATAAGCGACCACCCCCAAAGAAGAAGGATCATGGCAGCTTCATCATACCATGCATAATTGGTGACAAGTTTGTGGGTAAGGAACTTTGTGATCTTGGTGCTAGCATTAATCTAATACCCAAATATGTATTTCAGAAACTATGTATTGGACAAGCAAGGCCCACGACAGTCATGCTGCAATTGGCCGACCGCTCTTACGTACAACCGGAAGGAAAGATTGAAGATATCTTGGTAAGAGTGGATAAGTTTATTTTTCCTGCTGACTTTCTTGTTTTAGATTGTAAAGCAGATGAAAATGCACCGATCATCCTGGGGCGACCCTTCCTAGCCACAGGCAGAACAGTGATCGACGTAGAAAAAGGAGAACTGACTATGAGAGTCAATGTCTAACAAATAAAGCTCAATGTTCTCCAAGCAATAAAACAAGTTGATGCGGAAGAAGAGTGCAAGGCAATTTCTGAAGTAGTCCTAGACCAACCCTGCATCAGGTCGAACTGTCACGACAGAAAATTTGGTCATTGCCACCGTAGTCACCTTGAAGACTGTCACGACAGCATCGACAACAGTGACCCCTCAGACACAGATGCATCCGACACTGAAGGTCTTAAGGAGGTAAATTGGATAGGCACACGTCCAGGTAAGTTCTTCTAGCCTTTGAATTATACCTCGAATGAACATGTAATCCAAAAGCCTTCCATTGAACAACCACATGTTTTAGACCTTAAACCCCTGCCAGGCAACTTAAATACGTTTTTCTTGGTTTAAATGATACGTTGCTCGTAATCATCTCTTCCAAGTTGATGCAAGAACATGAACAACAGCTGATCAAAATGCTACAGCAGCATAAAAAGGCAATTGGATGGACCATTGCTGATATCCAAGCCATCAGTGTGGCGTTATGCATGCATAAGATCCTCTTGGAGGATGACCATAAGCCGACAATTGATGCCCAAACACGACTGAATGAGGCTATACGAGAGGTGGTACGAAAAGAAATCAACAAATGGCTTGATGCTGGAATAATATACGCCATCTCGAATAGCAAGTGGGTGAGCCCGGTGCAATATATACCCAAAAAGGGAGGCATAACTGTGGTGACGAACAAGGACAACGAACTAATCCCAACCAGGACTGTGACCGGTTGAAGGGTTTGTATAGAGTACCATAAGCTTAAGAAAGCTACCTGGAAGGACCACTTCCCCTTACCTTTTATCGATCAAATGTTAGATAGATTAGCGAGGAAGCCTCACTATTGTTTTCTTGATGGTTACTCAGGTTATAACCAAATCGCAATAGCACCGGAGGACCAAGAGAAAACAACCTTCACATGCCCATACGGCACATATGCCTTTCGAAGAATGCCATTTGGGCTTTGCAATGCACCAACAACCTTTCAACGGTGCATGATAGCAATATTCTCCAACATGGTGGAGGATTTCCTAGAGATTTTCATGGATGACTTTTCTGTCTTCGGAGATAGTTTCGACGGTTGCTTAGGCAATTTACAGAAGGTTCTTGAAAGATGTGAAGAGGCAAACCTTGTTTTAAACTGGGAAAATTGCCACTTTATGGTGGATGAGGGCATAGTGTTGGGCCACAAGGTTAGCTGCTGCGGCATAGAGGTAGCCAGAGCTAAAATCGAGGTTATTGAAAAATTATCGCCACCCACCACAGTCAAGGGACTAAGAAGTTTCTTAGGGAATGCAGGGTTCTATCGAAGATTCATTGCCAATTTCTCGAAAATCACTAAACCCTTGTGTCTCCTGTTGGAACAGAATCGTGCTTTTGACTTTAACACTGAATGAACTGAAGCATTCAGGATACTGAAGGAAAAGCTGGTCACAGCCCCAATAGTGCAGCCACCAGACTAGAGCTTACCATTCGAGATAATGTATGATGCCAGTGATTATGCTGTCGGGGCAGCACTAGGGCAGAGGAAGGAGAAACTCTTCCATGTGATATACTATGCCACCAAAACTCTAAACGATGCTCGGACAAACTACACCACAACAGAAAAGGAGCTACTTGTAGTGGTGTATGCAATTGACAAGTTCCGATCATATATACTTGGAACAAAAGTGGTGGTTCATACAGATCACTCAACGCTTAAATATATGTTCACCAAGAAGGATGTGAAACCAAGATTGATACGTTGGATTCTACTGCTGCAAGAATTTGACATTTACATCAAGGACAAAAAGGGGACAGAAAACCAAATAGCAGATCACTTGTCAAGACTTGAGATGGGAAGGAATCAAGAGAAAGACAAAATCAACATACTGGAAACCTTCCCAGATGAGCAGTTGTTCGCTGCCACCAGCACTGCCGTGACAACCATGGCGGCTGGTAAGCTTTCTGAAACCCCTTGGTATGCTGACATTATCAATTATATTGTAAGTGGGTTATTACCTCCTGAGCTTAATTACCAAGCTAGGAAGAGGTTCCAAAATGTGCAAAACATTATTATTGAGACGAACCACTTCTCTTTAAGCACTGTGCAGATCATATCATCAGGAGATGCATACCACAGGAGGAATAGAAAGAAGTGCTTCACCACTGTCATGTTGCTCCTTATGGAGGACACTTGGGAGGAAATAAAACTGCTGCCAAGGTTCTGCAATCTGGTTTATTTTGGCATACATTGTTCAAGGATGCACAAGCTTTTTACAAGAGCTGTGATAAATGCCAAAGGACTGGAAACATATCTAGAAGGCATGAGATGCAACTGCAGAACATACTTAAGGTCGAAATCTTTGATGTTTGGGGAATCAACTTCGTGGGGCCATTCTCAGCCTCTTGTTGGAATCTATACATCCTGCTGGCAGTAGACTATGTGTCTAAGTGGGTAGAAGTTATCGCCACTCAAAAGAACGATGCCAAGACTGCAAAGATTTCTTCACAAGCACATCTTCTCAAGATTTGGCATCCCAAGGGCGATCATTAGTGATGAAGGGCGGCACTTTGAAAATAGGGTAATTGCTAGTGCACTAAAGAAATACGAAGTAAGGCACCGAATTGCAACAACATATCACTCGTAAACCAATGGGCAGGCCGAAATCTCAAATCGAGAAGTGAAGAACATCATAGAGAAGATGGTAAAACCAACATGAAAGGACTGGTCTCTTCACCTAAATGATGCACTATGGGCCTACAGGACTACATTTAAAACGTCATTGGGAATGTCACCCTACCGCCTCATTTACGGAAAAACTTGCCATTTACCTGTCGAGATAGAACACAAAGCATATTGGGCTATCAAGACAGTTAACATGGATTGGGACAAGGCAGGGAAGAAAGGGCTTCTAGACTTGAATGAAATTGAAGAAATTCGAGCAATGGCCTATGACAACGCCAAGATCTACAAGGACAAAACAAATAAGTGACACGACAGAAAACTGCTGCCACGACAGTTCTGCCCAGGGGAACAGGTGTTGTTGTTTAACTCTAGATTAAAGCTCTTCCCAGGAAAGCTTAAATCTAGGTGGTCTAGCCCTTTCCAAATAGTCCAAGTTTTTCCCCATGGTGTTATTACAATCAGATCAATCAAGGATGGGCACCAATTCAAAGTCAATGGACAAAGGCTCAAGCATTATCAGGGGACTGAAGCCCCAAGGATGCAAGAAGTAGTTACTTTAGGAGATGCCCCCACAAGGCATCCCTAATTTAACTTAAGTTTATTTTATTTAGTTTATTTATTTATTTATTTTTAGGAAATAAGATTTTAATTTTTTATTATTTTAGTTTTCAGGAAATAAAGGAAGCAAAGCAAAAGAAGAAATGAACCAGCCCACCGCATTCACAACAGCCCATAAAGCCCAATGGACATGCCTGTCGTGACAGCCTGTTACCAGTTGTCGCGACAGACGTAGAAAATAAAGCCTGTCAATGAGCTGTCGCGACAGACACGGAAACGTGTAACAGACGCGCAGCAGACACAGAAACGCGTGACAGACGCGTCAAGAAACCGCGTGCCAGCTGGCTCCATTATTCGTGTCGGCCGTTACAGTCTCAACGGGCAGAAAATCCTATTCTATATAACCATCTACTCCCATTTCATTTTTCACCTCATTCGCATTCTCTCTACTTTGCTTTCTAGAATTTAGCTCTTAGAAATTTTCTTTTATTTTGCTACAGTTTTCCTCGCAATGACTACTAGATCAACCCGAAGGAATGCTACCTCCACCTCTGCCACGGCAGTATCCACACCCAGCCACAGTAGAATCCCCAGAAGATTTGCATCGGCATACTCGGAGAGAACATACTATGTCTCGTTCCAAAAATGAGAAATATGGGAAGAGAGGGGGTTCACCTACATCCAAAAGACGGGAGACCTAGGGCTTGAGGGTTTCATCTCCAAGAAAATTATAGCCCTCAAATGGCAGATGTTCGTCGTCCAGCCAGAGGAGATGAATGTGACTTTGGTTCGAGAATTTTATGTTGTCGTCCTCTCCAAAGATGTCACGACAGTGACTGTCAGGGGGGAAGGAAATCTCCTTAGAACCGACCTACATCAACACCTTGTACATAATCTATGTGGGCAGAAATGAAGATGCACATAGGAGGTTCATCAATAGTCTGTCGCCGGCAGATTACGATGATGTCATGGCAGAACTGACGGAAGAAGACACCAGTGGAACGAGGATCCCAAGCACAGATGGACAGTGCGAAGGACCCAGCTCACACTGCAAGCAAAGCTGTGGAACAATTTTGTGAAGAAATGCCTCATGCATACATCACATAACACCACGGTGGACCGGCAGAGATTAGCTCTCGTGCACTCAATCATCAATGAGAGGCAGATCAACATCGGCATATACATCCTTGACAGAATTTTTGAGTGTGCACTCTGACCAATGGGCCCCCTTTTCTTCCCTTACCTCATCACCACTCTCTGACGGGCGAATAAAGTTCTGGAAATTGATGAAGATGTCAAAGTCTAGGGCAAGGGATGGACGCAACAAAATATATACAGCCTCATGGAGCTGAAGCCAGCAACCCCTTGGACTATGTGGACCTGTCTGCCATGACAGAACCAACAGTAGACCTTGAATCCACTGAACCTGTCGCGGAAGAGCCGGAGCAGACCGAGGCCCCACAGCCGACAGACACCTCCAAGCAAATCCTGCAGATGCTGAAGAAGATGGAGGAACGACAGCTAGGCTTCATGGGATTTGTGAGGGATTTCACTACTGCCACGGTAAATTTTATTTAGACTGATTTAAATTTTCCCAACGTGCAGTTTCCCTCTTTCCCAGAATCTCTTTTTGCCATCCCCACACCTGTTGCTAGCCTCAGAACACCCATTGTTGCCTCCACATCACCATCTGCCACGACCGGAGATGGCGACAGAAGATCTGCCACTCCCCGAGGAGAAAAACGGACAGAATCACTACCAGAGATCGACCCAAAGTACTTTGAAAGGTTCTCCTCCTCCTCCTCCTCCGTCTGGCAGAAAGATTCTGACTCGGAGCCATCTGTCGTCCGAGACATATCCAAGGACTTCCCTCCGATGAAGAGGAAGAAGCTGAATGAAACTGTTGAGGGACCCTGTCATGACAAATCGAACGGCAGCAGCAGCAGTGATGATGACCTCGAGGTCCTGGACAAGGCCCCAAAGATTTTACCTACCCGAGTCCAGCCACCTCGAGAGGCCAAAATGAAGATAGCCTCACCATCTCCCAGCCCCAAGCAAACCTCTGCCGTCAAGGTAACTGCCCGCCGGAAGCTCCGCATCAGCAGCAGCAGCGACGACAGTTCATTAACTTAAGTGTTTTTCTATTATGCTTGCTATTTCTGTCGTTATTTTATCTTTTTGTGATGTTTTCTTTTCTTTTTATTTTGTTATCATGCATTGAGGACAATGCAACCCTTGAGTTTGGGGGTAGGCAATCCTCTGTTAATTAATGAACTTTTTAATTTGTGCCTTTAATTTCTATCTCATATTAGTAAATTTTTGTGTCAAAAAAATGGCTTAAGTCTTTGAACTTTACTTACCTACCGCGACAATCTTTGTCGTGGCAGTGCCTTTAGAATGTTTAGGAATTATTTAGAGCCTTGCTATAGTTCTAAAATTCAAAAACACCTTTGTAACTTATATGTTGTCTAGATCACTGCTAGTTAACTAGAGTAGAAAAGCTTAACCACTTGAGTTGCCCCTAGAGGTGCCTTACACCGGCTCTAGGAAAATAATAGAAGAAAAGAAAAACTTAGACTCAAAACCCCTAGAGGTGCCTAACACCGGCTCTAGGAAGATAGCTAGAGGTGCCCAAAACAGGCTCTAGTAAAAACAAAATAAGAAGAACTTGAGTCTAACTTTTGAAAAAAAACTAAAGGAGCCTAAAAATTTCCTCTAAGAAAAAATTAGTTTGGCATAAAAAATCAAGTGAGTAGCATAAGTATTCTAGTTGCTAAAAGAGTCTAAGCACATATTTGTTCACAAAACATGCACACACTTGCACAAGAATTGTAGCATTGTTCCGGATAAACCCTTAAAACAATTGAAAAGGTACTGCCCTTGATAGAGAAAGGGTTGTAGGTAATGGTAGTTCACTGAATTAAGCCAAGTCAAAAAGTTTTTATTCTTAGTTAGGTTGCATCTGCTTGAGGACAAGCATCAACTTGAGTTTGGGGGTGTGTTAAGTGCATACAAGTTCTATATTTTACCTCTCATTTACTCATATTTTTGTTGCACTCAAGCATGATTAATTGCATTTAGGATAGATTTTTGCATACACATCACAATTGGATAAAATTGCACAGATGCTGCTGAAATTGGTCACTTTTGTAGGTATCTGCCGCGGCAGCTATCCAGAGCAGCAAAGGAGCAGAGGCGAGTTGAGGAGCTAGAATTGAAGGACAAAGAGCACCGTTTGTCGTGACACCTATCGTGGCAGCCATGACGATAGAGAGATACTGAGGTGGAAAAGTGAAGTGGGGCTCGACAGATAGAGGATTTCAAGCCGGTCTGTCGTGGATCACTCACGTATTTTTTTAAGCCCTGAAGCAGAAGGAAGGTCAGGCCCAAAGTTCAAGGAAGAAAGTCAAAGCAAGAAAAGAGGACGAATTAAAGGCATCTACTTAGAAGATTTAGTCTTTAATAGAGTTGTACTTTAATTTAAACTTGTATTATTGTCATATTAGAAAACTTGGACCCAAGGCCTATATAAAGGCATGTAATTATACCTAGGGAAGGATATCTCACTCCTAGCCGTCTTCCCCCATAACCCTAGTTGTTTCTCTCTCTCCACCATGTTCTAAACTTCCCCAAGGGCTAAGGGTTGATCTTGTAAAGTAGTTGTAGGGATTGAATTGTTCTTAGCATTTTTCTGTTCAAGTAATAAAAACTTCAAGTTTATTTACTCTGGTTTTTCAACATCTCATAAGAGCATCGGGAGAGCATTGTGAGGTTATCCATTTGCTTAATATCGGGAGAGTTATGCATTCGAAAGGAGTAAATACGTGTTTTCCAGTTTATGGTTAAACCATCTTGGCTTAGGGATAAGTACAAGGTTAAGTGGCTAAAGAAGAATTCACAAACATTGGTGTTCACCCTTTGATTCACGTCGAGAGGTATCATTCAAGACGTGTTCATCAACAGAACTTGGACCTAGGGATAGGACAAGTCATAACAGGGATTCTTGCCAAGCTTGAAGTAAGGAGTTGTTGGTCGCTGCCGCGACATCAGCGGACCTCTGTCGCGACAGGAACGACGACATAATAATAGAAGTTCCTCTGAACAGTGCAACACCTGCACTATTGAGCAAATCAATACCAGACTATTCTCTCAATCTGATTTCCTTATCTTTTATTCCTGCTATTACTCAAGATTATTTCAAACAATTATTTAAACTATTTCTTTTTCTTGTACAGCAATTCAAGGATAGAGTTATTTCCAGTCCCTGTGGAGACAGATATCCGATACTCTAGTATCACTTTACTACTTGCACTGTGTACACTTGCACTATTTGCGATAGTCTTATTTACACGCAACAAGCTGTACTCTATGAAACTTTGAACCCTTTGAATAGAGTCATCCCGTGAAGACTTTCATTCACTCTTGCTAATTTGTCTGTCACTTGGTTTAGATTCATGGACTTTGATAGCAGCGGAGTGTCCTTGCTCATGACCATTCCTGGAGCTTGTTTCGGGCACCTCTAGGTTTTTCATTAGTTTTTCTATGCTGCCGTGGCGGCGAACCTGTATTCAATCAAGAAACTTTTATTAAGTAAGGCAGGCAATGTTGAACTTAGAACTTAAACAAAAATTTAGCATTTAACAAACAAGTGTAAAGGATAATTGGCACAGAGAAAATTTTCTAAGTATTTTTATGCTTCTTCCCAAAGTTAGGTTAATTTTTTTTTGAATGGTGCGAATAAGTAATCGGCTAAGCTATCATAGGCACAAGTTTTGAACTAAAGATTCTATTTCGTTAAGTACTAGGGGTAGAATTTACAATTGCTACTAGATCCTATAAATCTAAAACAAAGAGGACTAATTCCCCCCAAACTCAAGGCTAGCATTGTCCTCAATACCTCTACGAAAAATGAAAACAAAACAGAAAAAATAAAAAATTAAAGACAGAAAAAAAAATTAAAACATAAAAAGAAAATAAAACAAAACAAAAAAATTAAAAAAGGAAAAATGGTGCTATAAACTGTGGGAGTTCCCCTCTGTTGTTGCCGCGTCAGATGAGGATTCTGAAGACTATGGCAGGACGAGGCGGAGCGTAGCAGATGGTCTATCTGTCGGGTTTCTTTTTCTTGCTACGCGGCAGCTGGATACGGTTGGGGGTGGGCTTCTTGGTTTGTCGTTAAGCTTCTCCACCCAAGGGATATGGTGCTGGCCGCTTTCCCTTTCTTGTTACCTCAGCCTGTTCATCGTCAAAGGAGTCTAAAATCTCCATGTTAGAGTAGCTGGGGTCCTTGGCAGTACTGGGTCTTGGCTATTGGGGAGCCAGTAGTGGTCTCTTCCTCCTTTTCTGATTCGGAGGAGAAGGTGATGTCGTAGGGTTGCATAGGAGTTGGGGAGGTTCTTCTCTTTGGGCGGTAGTGTGGTTCTTCGTTGTCGTCAGCGGCAGGAGCAGCAACGGGTCTTGGGGTGATGTAGACTTGTTTTGACGCTGCTAGCTCCGTTGGAAAGGCAGGAAATTGGGGTTTGGCATCCTGGTATTTTTCCAGCAGGTAGGCCACAAAGAACTCATGCATGTCTGCTACATATTTGGTGAAAATAATCTGCTTGTGCTCTATCCGCTGGTAGCTTTCCACTAGGCTGCGTAGTAGGGGAATTGCGTAAGACATGAGGGCAGCATCAGTACTGCCTCCTGCGGCTGGGGTGGTGAGAGCTTGGGACGGCGGTTGGGCAGTGGAGGGTGTTTCTGGCTCTGCACTGTGCATCATTTGTTGACGTGCCCTTCTTGTCCATCCTTCCTTGGCAGGAAGAATTCTATCTCTTGGGCACATGGGCACGTTAAAATTGGCACAAAGGCCTAAAATGAGTGCAGGGAAAAAAGAGTGGACCTTTGGTAGCTGGTTTCTCCGTGTGGGCATAAATTTCTTTGACTATAACATCGCCAACGTTGATTTTCCGCCCCTTTATTATACTGTAGATAAGGGCGAGCCGCGACTTGTTTACAGTAGATCCGTGCGTTCTTGGCATCAGGCAGTGTTAGACGAAATAGCTCCAAAGTGCTGCCTCCGGTAGAAAATCCCGGCGGTTAACTGACCCATTATTTTTGCTTGTCAGCCATTTGGTTTTTGGCTTGCAGAGCTATCTCTTGATTTGGTTGTAGTCAGGCCCCGTCAAATAAGATTCCGACTCCTCGTGCGGGTCGCCGCTGACTTAAATGTTGTAGAAGCAATTGATCGTGTTAGCCGAAAACTTTACCGCTTCTCCCCGGACATGGACAAAAGGACTATCCAGGTTTGGTTGGTGGGCATAGAATTCTCACACGTGGTTGATGTTGATTCCCTCTGGCTGCCGTGCGAATTGTTCCCAGCCCATATTGTGAATCCTCTCGAAGAGGTAGGGTTTCAATCCAAAGTTCCCATCTGATTGAGTGTAGTGGAAACCCATCTCTTCCCATAGTTGCCTTTCTCTATAAAACTTGTTGTAGTTCTCCTTGACAGTGGGATTCAAGAACCTCTTGTTTGGGTGTTGGAGGTGGCGGCAGGGCGTTGTGATGAAGCCATAATTTGGGGGATGATTGTTTCCCTAAAGAAGGTGAAAGAAAAATGATGCAAGAAAATCTTGAAAGCAAAGACTATAGAAGGAATTTCAAAGCAAAGAAGAGAGTAAAGTGAAGAACAGGGTGGGAGAATAGTTGGCCTTATATAGCCGTTTCTCTCTACTACCTTGGCGGGCATGCTGTCAACAATCAGCAATAAATGGGGCACAAATAACGGGGTTCTAGTTGTTACACAGTTATCTGTTCCGCTCGTCGTGGCAAACTAGTCGTTGCGGCTAGCCGTTATGAAGCCACTAGCCGTTATGCTCATCTACCATGGGCTGCCTTGGCTGCTAGTTGGGCCTCTCCTTTATCCTTCCATCTTTCTTGAACCTTTTCTTCCGTCCTAACCTGAAAAAAATGCGTGAGATCGGTGTTTCGACTTCTGTTGGGCTCTATCGATTAGTGGAAACTATTTTGAGACTTTAAATGCGTTCAATGAAGATTTTTGGGGTTTGGGTGGAGTCTTAGAGACTAACCTAATGTAGAGCGGTAAGGTGTTCTCTATTTGTGAGCGCAAGTGCACACTATGTCAAGTTATAGTATAGAAGATATTGTCTCCACGTGGATTGGAATAGCTCCTACGAATGGTTTCCTGCACAAAGATTTAGTAAAAGCACCATTAAATCTCATGATGTGGAAATATAAAAAACACAAGTAAATATAAAGATAGTGATGAGAGGAATGATAGGGAGAGTTTAGGCAAAAAGTTGGGTAAGACAAGTGCAGCTTAGTAGCTTGTGGACTGCGTTGTAAGGTTTTGAGTATGCTTTGCACTGCTATGAATTGCTGCCTTGGCGGGTATGGCGGGCGGCAAACTACAAGCCTGTCACGTGGCCGCAGAAGGTTACTGCCTCTTCAAGGGTGTATACTGTCTTGGCAGGTGGAACGGAGAGAAGTCATGGCGACAAGTCTGGCAATCATTCCAAGTTCGGCAGGATAGTCGATAGTGATCCCTCATATTTCTAGGTTAGGATGCTTGAGAATGCTTTCCTTGAGTATCCCCACATGTCACGCGGCGGATACTATGGGACCAAATTAATCAACTCGATTAGTAATCCCTTTTAGCCGCTGAAACTTGTGGACTAGTGTGGAACCAAGTTAGTCATGCCTCTCGTTGTGACCGTGCTTAACCCTTTCGTGAGCCTTGCACTTTCGAGACCGACAAATGGATTTTCTCTTCAAACGACTGGTGTAGAAAGATTGAAGGAACGAAGAACATAGATTAAGCAAACTCATAACTTTATTGAAAACATCTCAAAACTATACAACCGTTTCCCAAATTACTTTACATACACGCGCCTAAATTGTAGAAGAGTTGGGCTGCAACCCCCAACACTCCAACTTATCTAGCTAACCCCCCATATACACTCTTATCGGCAGATGTCATCAATTCCTCTCAACAAGCATGCCCCTATACCCTTACATACATTGGGTATATATAGGTGTGAAACAAATATTTTAATTTTGATATAACTAAAAACCTAAGGACTAAATCGAAAAAGTCAAAACGAATTTTAAGTCCTTAAAATATCCCCATATAATTTTAGTATTATGCCCAAGTTAAAAACATACACTTTCAAATAATTTTTCTAAGTGTTTCAAGCCAAAGCAGTGTTTTTCAAGTACCCGTTTCGAAACGGCCCTAAGGCGTTTCGAAACATTTTCACCACTGTCGACCACCGTTCCGAAACGTGTATCGAAACACATGCAACCGTTTCGAAACGGCTTACCTCGTTTCGAAACTGTTCTTCATGTTGGATTTAAAAAGGACTAAATTATTTCAAACATTTCAGATTTTTAAATATAAAAGGGGTGTTTCGAAACGGATCAAGCCCGTTCCGAAACGACCCTTTGACAGTAGCCATTTCGTTTCGAAACGGATCAATCCCGTTCCGAAACAAGGGCTAGGTTTTATTTGAAAAATATGACCGTTGTATGTTTTAACCGATTTTCTGAAAACCGTTAAGGCGTTTCGAAACGGGCTAGGACCGTTCCGAAACGACCCTTTTACAGTGGCAAAACCGTTCCGAAACGGCCCTAAGGCGTTTCGAAACGGGCTCTTAAATGCACCCCAACGGCTCTTTCTATTTTAGTCCGTTCCGAAACAGGTTTCCCGTGTTCCGAAACGGGTTGGTGCAGACAGCATTAATGGTGGCAAGAGAGGGTTCCAACGGCTCCATTTATGTTCCCAACCACCCAAACGGCTAGAAATCAATGAGAAGGTATAAAAGGGACATCCAAAAGCATCAGCAACAACTATTGAACTTCAAGCAAACATCCAAACATCAAATTCAAGCATTTGAGCAAAAATCCCAAATTTGTGTAAAATACCAATTTGTGTTCTTCATTCATATTTTGTAAAATTGGGTTGAGTGCTTGTATCGGGGCTATCATTTGTATTGAGAGATACCTAATTAGCCTACCAATTACTTTGTTCTCTTGTGTGAGGGTTGGGTTGATTTTTGGGTAGAAAAATCAACCGATATTGTAAAGGGTTGCCTCCTTGTCCTAGAAAAGGGGAAGATCAATTTAGTGAAATTGTTGCAAATCCTTAGTGAGACTAAGGTAGTGGATGTAGAGTTCATTTGGAACTTGAACCACTCTAAATTCCTTGTTCTTCAATTTTAATTTGCCAATTTCCACTACAATCCTTCAAATTTCCAATTCACCCCCCCTCTTGGTAAATATCGATCTTTCGATCCACTCAACAATTGGTATCAGAGCTTAACTCTTTGAGGATTAACAACCACAAGAGGAGATCCTTGGAAGAGTGTGATCATCAAAATATCAAGAGATGGCTTCAACCTCCGGTTCCGGCATGTACGAGTCACAATCAACCACCAAGCCTCCTTTCTTCAATGGTGACAACTACTCCTTTTGGAAGAACAAAATGAGGCTATTCATCAAGTCAAGTGACTACCTTGTATGGGATGTCATTGAGGATGGGCCATACATTCCATTGAAGCAAGATGGTGAAGGCAAGATGGTGTTGAAGAAGAAAGCCGAAATGAGTGAAGAGGAGAGGAAGAAGATTCAAGTCAACGATAAAGCTCTCCACATGCTTTTTTGTGCTTTCGGTCCGGACATCTATTCAAAAGTCTCTTCCATTGAAAATGCCAAAGAAGTGTGGGACACACTTGAGACCACTTATGAAGGCACCAATGATGTCAAAGAAACTAAGATTGGACTTCTCAATCTTAGTTATGAAAATTTCAAGATGGAGCCCGATGAGACGGTGTCAAAGATGTTTGATCGATTCTCCACAATTGTCAACGGGCTAAAGGGCTATGGAGAGATCATACCGGAAGACAAGCTTGTCCGGAAGCTACTCTATTCACTTCCCGAAGCTTGGGATGGGAAGAGAACCGCCATCATCGAAGCAAAGAACTTGAAGACATTAAAGCTTGATGAGCTTGTGGGTTCTCTCCTTACTCATGAGATCATGAAGCAAGGAAGGGAAGATGAGAAAAAGAAAGAAGAGAAAAGAGTAGAGAAGCTTGAAGTTGAAAAGAAGAAGAAGATGGGAATAGCTCTCAAGGCAAAAGCTTCACAACATGATGAGAGCTCATCTTGTGAGAAGGATGAACTTGAAGAATTGGCTATGATAGCCAAACGATTCTCATGCTTCATGAGGTCCAACCGGGGAAGAAAAATCCAAAGAAAGATGGACTTCAAAGGAAGGAACAAAGAAGAAGGGAAGGATCCCATCATTTGCTATGAGTGCAAACAATCCGGTCACATCCGTTCGGAGTGCCCTCAACTCAAGAAGAAGGGCTTTGAGAAGAAGAAGAAACTCAAAGCCAAGCTTGCTACTTGGAGTGATGAGGAGTCATCGGAGGATGACGAACAAGAAGTGGCTAACCTTTGTCTCATGGCACTTGAGGAAGATTCCTCCTTGGTAACCTCTAACTCATCTACTTTAGATTTTTCATATGAAGAATTAAATGATGCATATGATGAGTTACAAGAGGTATATGATGAATTAGTTGAGAAGTTTAAAGAGTCGGTCATTAAAAACAAGAAAATCATTTTAGAGCTAAATGAGAAAAATGACTCACTCACTCAAGCTAATTCTAAATTTGAGAAAAAGATTTTAGGATTAAAAGATGAACTTAAGTTCTTTCAAGATGAAAATGTTGATCTTAATAATCTTTTGTCTCAATGCAATAGTGAACACCAAAAGGTGTTAGGTGAGCTAAATGAGCTCAAAAAGTCCCTAAAAAATGTTGGTAGTGTCAAACATGAAGTAGGAGAATCCTCTAGAACACACCAACCTAAGAAAAGGACTAATTACTACAAACAAGGTAGCTACCCTAGACATAGTAGAGCTAAAAGAATTAGAAGTGTATGGGTTCCTAAGGAACTTGTAAAATCTAATAATATTATTGCTATGTTATCTTGGATTCCTAAGGGAACCAAGGTTTTGGGAGCTAACACTCATGGACCCAAAATGATTTGGGTACCAAAAACCAAGGTTTAATATCTTTGTTTGTAGGGGGAGCATTGCTACAAGGCCAAAGCACAAAGTCAAAACTCATGGTACCTTGATAGTGGATGCTCGAGGCACATGACCGGAGACAAGAGTCGATTCATGGATTTAAAGCCAAAAAGTGGAGGAGTAGTAACATTTGGTGACAACTCCAAAGGCCACATTAAAGGTATTGGCTCCATAGGTAATCACTCTACCATTCTCATTGAAAATGTCTTATATGTCGATGGTCTCAAACATAATTTATTGAGCATAAGTCAATTGTGTGATAAAGGATTTAATGTTTTATTTGATAAAAATGGATGCAAAATTGTTGACATTAAATCTAATAATATTATGCTCATAGGTCATCGCATAGGAAACATATACATGGTGCATTTAGATGACATACATACATCTCATGCATGTTTAGTTGCTCAAAATGAAAATGATGCATGGTTGTGGCATAGGAAGCTAGGACATGCTAGCATTAGTGTTTTGGAAAAACTAGTCTCTCTAAATCTAGTTAGAGGTTTGCCCAAAATTAAATTTTCAAATGACAAAATTTGTGATGCATGCTCTAAGGGTAAACATCATAAGTCTTCCTTTAAATCCATCAATGATGTTTCTACTAGTAGATGCTTACAATTAATTCACATGGATTTATTTGGGCCAATTAGGACTATGAGCTTGGGTGGTAAATCTTATGCATTTGTGTTAGTTGATGATTTTTCTAGATTTACTTGGGTTCTCTTTTTAAGTACTAAAGATGAGGCTTTGGAAAAATTCATCTCATTTTCAAAACTAACCCAAAATGATCTTGAACTTAGAATTTCACACATTAGAAGTGATCATGGAACTGAGTTTCAAAATTTAGGGTTTGAAGAATTTTTGAATGAAAATGGTATTAGCCATAATTTTTCGGCTCCTCGAACTCCTCAACAAAATGGGGTAGTTGAGAGGAAAAATAGAACTTTACAAGAAATGGCTAGAACTATGCTTTGTGAAAATAATTTACCTAAATATTTTTGGGCGGAAGCCACAAACACCGCTTGTTATATTGTAAATCGAGTAATGATTAGGCCAATTTTAAAGAAAACACCTTATGAGATTTTAAAATCTAAAAAGCCTAACATTAGCTATTTTCACCCTTTTGGGTGCAAGTGTTTTGTTTTAAATAATGGAAAAGACAACTTAGGTAAATTTGATGCAAAAAGTGATGAAGCTATTTTTATAGGTTACTCTTTAACCTCTAAAGCCTATCGAGTATTTAACAAAAGAACTTTAGTAGTAGAAGAATCTATTCATGTTGTATTCGATGATAACCTCCTTCCTAGGAAGGATTCTTGTGATGATGATGATGTAGGAATCATAAATGCCTTTGATGGAGGTCAAACTTCAAAGGAGGATGAGATTCAACCAAAAGAAGAAGATACACAAGATCCACCTCTTGAAGCCTTGAAGGACTTGGCTATTGAAGAAAAGGAAGTGAGCTACCCAAGGGAGTTGAACTATGTCAAAGATGGTGAAATCTTGGGTGATCCATCCAAGGGGGTAACCACTCGTTCTTCTCTTAGATTAATGAACCATGTTGCATTTATCTCATGCATAGAGCCTAAAAACATAAAAGAAGCATTGAAAGATGACTTTTGGATTATGGCTATGCAAGAAGAGTTAAATCAATTTGAGAGAAGTAATGTATGGACATTAGTTGATAGGCCTAGTAATCAATCTACAATAGGAACTAAATGGGTCTTTAGGAACAAACTAGATGAGAGTGGTAACATTGTGAGAAATAAAGCTAGACTTGTAGCACAAGGTTACACTCAAGAAGAGGGAATAGATTTTGATGAAACCTATGCACCCGTAGCTAGGATGGAAGCCATTAGGATGTTGCTTGCATATGCATGTTATCATAATTTCAAGCTTTTTCAAATGGATGTTAAAAGCGCATTTTTAAATGGTTTTATAAATGAAGAAGTGTATGTGGAACAACCACCGGGTTTTGAAGATTCAAAATTTCCAAATCATGTTTTCAAACTTACCAAAGCTCTTTATGGTTTAAAACAAGCTCCTAGAGCTTGGTATGAAAGGCTTTCAAATTTTTTGATTGAAAAAGGATTTGAAAAATGTAAGATGGACACTACACTTTTCATAAAAATGTATAAAAATGACATCTTAGTAGTTCAAATTTATGTTGATGATATTATTTTTGGTTCTACTAATGAATGTCATTGTCAAGAGTTTTCTAAGCTAATGCAAGGTGAATTTGAGATGAGCATGATGGGGGAGCTCTCATTCTTTTTGGGACTCCAAATCAAGCAAAAGAAGGATGGCACCTTCATCAACCAAGCAAAATACATAAAGGATATGCTCAAGAAGTTTGGCTTGGAGAATGCAAAGCCTCAAGCCACTCCTATGAGCTCATCTACAAAGCTTGACAAAGATGAAGGAGGTAAGTGTGTTGACTCTAAGCTTTATCGTTCTATGATTGGATCTTTGCTTTATCTTACTGCAAGTAGACCGGATATCTTGTTTAGTGTTTGCTTGTGTGCTAGGTTTCAAGCTAGTCCTAGAGAGTCTCACCTTATAGCCGTTAAGAGAATCTTTAGATACCTTAGAGACACTCCTTGTTTAGGCCTTTGGTATCCTAGAGACTCTACCTTCAACCTACATGCTTACTCGGATGCGGATTATGGGGGTTGTAAAATTGATAGGAAAAGTACTTCGGGAACTTGCCAATTCTTAGGTAGTATGCTCATATCTTGGTTCTCTAAGAAACAAAATAGTGTAGCCTTATCTACCACCGAAGCCGAGTACATATCCTTAGGGAGTTGTTGTGCTCAAGTCCTTTGGATGAAGCAACAACTCTTAGATTATGGTATTAAAGTTGGAACCATACCCCTAAAATGTGACAACACTAGTGCAATATGCTTAACTAAAAATCCCATCCAACACTCTAGAACCAAACATATAGAAATAAGGCATCATTTCATTAGAGATCATGTCCTTAAGGAAGATGTGGTTATAGAGTATGTAGACACCTTGAATCAATTAGCGGACATTTTTACAAAACCCTTAGAAAAAGAGCGTTTTTGGTCCCTTAGGAGAGAGTTAGGTCTAGCTAGCCTATCTTGACCTTTTAGGACCTCTTTTGTGCTTAAATATGCTTGATTTTGTGAAATGCCATGTTAATGTGTTTAAACTCCTAATTTCATCCATGCTTATAGTTAGGGGGAGTATGTTTATGCTTAAATATGTTTTGCCTGCTCATTCATGACATTTATGCATGTTAGGCCTCTTAAAAGATCATTTTTCTGCAATTTTAGAGCCTCATATGCACTTCCAGGCCCAGGTGTATCGAAACGGGTGAACCTGTTTCGATACGGATACCTTAAATCCAGCTCTGAGAGAAGGGCGTTTCGAAACGCCTCAAAAGCGTTCCGAAACGTTTTTGATTCTGCCAAGGGGGTGTATCAGAACGCGTTCCGATACGGGTCAAAGGGAGTTTCGATACGGTCAACCGCGTATCGAAACGTTCTGTTTATGGTTTTAAAATGGTCAAAACCCTAGCCGCCCGTTCCGAAACGGTCTTGACCGTTCCGAAACGGCATCGCGGACTGCTTTATTTAGGGCTTTTAATGACATAATTTCACTTTTTATCAAACACTAAAACCCTAAACCGCCTCCCTCTCTATAAATACCCTCTAAAACTCTTTTATTTTCACAAAATTGTGAGGGGTTTTACTCTTCAACTCAAGTCTAAGCAAGTTTCATCAATCTTGTGCAAGGATTTCTTCAAAATCATCCAAAATCCCAAACTAAGGTAATTTTTCAAATTTTTTTCTTTCTTTCAATTCATGTTCGAATCTTAGGTTAGAAAATTTATTTTTGTATAAATTATATGTTTTTGGTTGTGGGTTTTCAAAATCTTGTAAAAAAATTTTCAAATCTCAAATTTTTTGATTCGAATATAAATTTTTTCAATCGTATTTTTTTAAAACTGCTTTTATTTTAATTTTGTTTTCAAAAACCTAAGTGGGATTTATTATTGGATTGATTTTAATTATCAATGCATACACTTAATTTTAAAACACTTGCTTAATGTTTTTAGATGGCGGATCAATCGAACAAAAAGCGCAAGGCCGTTCAATCCGGTGATTCAAGCATTCGTCTGAACATCACTATGCTTTTTCAGAAATCTCTTAAAAATTTGGACGCGCGTGCTCGCTTTGCTTATGTCAAGGATTTCGCGGTTCGTAAGGAACGTGTCATTGATCTTGAGTTCCTCAATTCCGAGCGATTCCTTTTTCGTTATCTCCCTTGTTTGGATGAGTGGAATCTCATGGATTTCTTGAGCCTTCCGGATGTTTGCTACAAAAATATGGTACTCATCTTTTACTCCAATGCTCGTTTTCTTTATGATGAGTCCAAAACCGAAATCATAGGAATTGAGTCATCTTTACTAGGCAAAAAGATTGTTATTAATGTTGCTCTTTTGGAATCTGCGTTTAAACTTAAGAATATGGGTCTTGAGGATGAACGTCATTTTGGCACTTTCACCGGTAAAGCACTTAATTTGGATGTGCATGATCGTGTTCTTCATTTGATAGTCTCTTGGTTTATTCGCCCTTCCGGTGGTAAATATTCCCATATCCGTCAAAGAGATCATTTTTGGTTAGAGTGTTTCCGTAAGGGTGGGCGCCCAAATGTGCCTAAGATAATATTTGTCGAGATAGTCAATAATATCAAGCTTATTGACACAAATGAGTTGACGTCCTTTACTTATGGCATTGTCTTGAGCGCCCTATTTGAACATCTTGAAATTGATTGTACCTATGACTCTCCGGAACCTCGCAAGACCAAGATTGGTGAGTCATCCCTTCGCAAGTCCGGGTTTCAATATGTGAATGGTATTTGGGAAAGAGTTGATAGAGAAGCGGATCCTCCTCTCGTTGCTCCTCCACCGCAAGTTCAAGCCGCAAACAATGATGCCCTCACGGCTTTCCTTACCGAGCGATTCACTGCCTTGGACACTCGGATGAATGCTTTGGACACTAGCATTGCTTCGGGCTTTGAGTCTATGGGCAATCGGTTGAAGAATGTCGAGGATCGTCTTCATTCTCTTGAAACTTCTCATTCCAACTTGGACCTATCCTTCTCCACTCTTTATGGGCAATGGACGAAGTTTCACCGTTCTCAAACCAAGAGCGATGATGACGATGATGACGAGGATGATGATGATGAGGCTTAGGAAATTCATATCATCTCATATTATTTATGCTTTTTAGGATTAAGAATGCATCTTTTTGTTTTCTCATGTTTTTAGGAACCTATGCTTATGACTTTTTATTTGGGATTTTATTGTTTGAATTATGTTGAACTTCATGTTTGAATTATGTTTTGGATATTTTTATTATGAATTAATTCTATGGTTGATTATTATTGCTTATTGGTACTAATCCTTTATCTTCTCTATGAGCTTATGTTGTTCTTTTTGATCTAACAAAAAGGGGGAGAAGAAATTTAAGAGCCACAACACTAAAATTCGTTTTTAAATTTTAAAAGGTTTTTAAACTTAAACTTCAAATCAAAATTTTTTAAAAAACCTACCTTAAATTAAGGGGGAGTTAGAATATTTTCAAAACCTTCAAAATTCTCAAAAATTCTAACCTTGGTTTTGTTATATCAAAAAGGGGGAGATTGTGAAACAAATATTTTAATTTTGATATAACTAAAAACCTAAGGACTAAATCGAAAAAGTCAAAACGAATTTTAAGTCCTTAAAATATCCCCATATAATTTTAGTATTATGCCCAAGTTAAAAACATACACTTTCAAATAATTTTTCTAAGTGTTTCAAGCCAAAGCAGTGTTTTTCAAGTACCCGTTTCGAAACGGCCCTAAGGCGTTTCGAAACATTTTCACCACTGTCGACCACCGTTCCGAAACGTGTATCGAAACACATGCAACCGTTTCGAAACGGCTTACCTCGTTTCGAAACTGTTCTTCATGTTGGATTTAAAAAGGGCTAAATTATTTCAAACATTTCAGATTTTTAAATATAAAAGGGGTGTTTCGAAACGGATCAAGCCCGTTCCGAAACGACCCTTTGACAGTAGCCATTTCGTTTCGAAACGGATCAATCCCGTTCCGAAACAAGGGCTAGGTTTTATTTGAAAAATATGACTGTTGTATGTTTTAACCGATTTTCTGAAAACCGTTAAGGCGTTTCGAAACGGGCTAGGACCGTTCCGAAACGACCCTTTTACAGTGGCAAAACCGTTCTGAAACGGCCCTAAGGCGTTTCAAAACGGGCTCTTAAATGCACCCAAACGGCTCTTTCTATTTTAGTCCGTTCCGAAACAGGTTTCCCGTGTTCCGAAACGGGTTGGTGCAGACAGCATTAATGGTGGCAAGAGAGGGTTCCAACGGCTCCATTTATGTTCCCAACCACCCAAACGGCTAGAAATCAATGAGAAGGTATAAAAGGGACATCCAAAAGCATCAGCAACAACTATTGAACTTCAAGCAAACATCCAAACATCAAATTCAAGCATTTTAGCAAAAATCCCAAATTTGTGTAAAATCCCAATTTGTGTTCTTCATTCATATTTTGTAAAATTGGGTTGAGTGCTTGTATCGGGGCTATCATTTGTATTAAGAGATACCTAATTAGCCTACCAATTCCTTTGTTCTCTTGTGTGAGGGTTGGGTTGATTTTTGGGTAGAAAAATCAACCGATATTGTAAAGGGTTGCCTCCTTGTCCTAGAAAAGGGGAAGATCAATTTAGTGAAATTGTTGCAAATCCTTAGTGAGACTAAGGTAGTGGATGTAGAGTTCATTTGGAACTTGAACCACTCTAAATTCCTTGTTCTTCAATTTTAATTTGCCAATTTCCACTACAATCCTTCAAATTTCCAATTCACCCCCCCTCTTGGTAAATATCGATCTTTCGATCCACTCAACAATAGGGCTAATGACCTAAGTTCGAGTCCTCCTTCAAGTAAGAGTTCTTAAAGTATTTTTACATTTATTACAACTCATTTATACTTTAAATACAGACTCTTTGGACGTTGCCTTTTTCCGCAAGTAAGGATAAGTGTTCCTTCTTATCGGTCTTGGATTAGCTCTACCAGCCGCTACAGGCTATAGGAAATTGCAAGGGTGGGCTCATTGGGCTTAGGAAATTGCCCTTTTGAAATCGAGATCCATCTTGGCTAAGTCGGTGTAAGTCCTGCCCGGGCGGCACTTGGCGGCAATGTTGCTCCGACAGCGTCCTTGGCGGCAACTGGAGCTGCTTCAGTACAGCTCCTTTGGTTCCAACTTTCTTGTCCAGTCCTTTCCTCTCCTTTCCTCTCCTCTCCTCTCCTAGCTATATCACCTGAAAACAAAAACTAAACTAAAACAGTAACTTTTCTTCACCAAACACAATATATTCAATAAAAGCATGGTAAAAGAGAAGATGTTGTTATAATGCATGCAATGCACCTAAATATGTCTAAATGTGCTCAAGAATAGCAATAATAAGGGCGGGAATTTGTACAAAATATAGAACTCCTGGACACTCTACACCTAGACCCGAGTGTAAGTTTATCTACTCTCGCTTGTTTGGTTGATTACGTGTGTTCTCGATTATGTGTGTTGTGGTGTGTTTTAGGATTGTTTTTATTCTCCGTTTTAATGTTGTTGTGTAGTAGTTGTTGATGTCAAGCCTCACGTGATGGTTGGTCGTTGTATACGGTGATGTGTAGTCCCACCGGTACTAACTAGTTGAAGAGTACGGTGATGTGTAATCCCATCGAAAAACTACTAGTTGTTGTGAACGGTGATGTGTAGTCCCACTGGGTTTTGGTTATGCATGTGCATACCATGTATCGTTTATGTTTGTGCTTCGTTATATCTTGTCCTTAAATGGTTTTGCTTTAAATCTAAGAATATGGTTTAAAACTGCATTGTTGTTGTGTTTTAGAGCTCCGCACACTAAGCTTTAAGCTTACGCTCTCTCTTTTTTCCAACAATGCAGACCGTTAGAGGCTTGGGAGGCAAGTGGGCAAGGGAGGAGTTTCTCGGAGTTCTCGGGTGGCTCAAAGTATGGTTTTATTAGTTTGTAATAACACTTAGACAATGGGATTGTTAGGCTTGTTGTTAGAGAGTCGGTGTTCAAACTCATGTACTTGGCTTGGTTTATGTTGCTAGCATGATTTAGATGTTGATACTATGTTATGTTGAGGTTTAATGTGGCCATGTATGAATTAATTTGTGTTTTGGCATGTTAGTGGTTTTGAATCTAAGTGTTCATGAGAGCTTAGGGCTTGAAATCCAATTTGTTGCTTGAATGCATGTCTAATTATGTGATTAGGGTACTTTCCATTTAGAATGTATGTATGATATGTTGCTATGTGGCTTTTGATGATTCGGGACAAGTTTGGGGACATTTGGAGGTGTCAAAGTAGGATTTCGGGCCAAATTGTGTGCAGGCGTTTCGAAACGCTCGATATGGTTTCGGAACGGTCGACAGCTCCAGAGGTACTCGTATCGAAACGGGGGTAGTGCCGTTTCGATACGATTTGCCACTGTGAGCCCCCGTTTTGGAACCCGTTCCGATACGATTCGCCACTGTGAGCCCCTATTTCGGAACCAGTTCTAATACGTTTTGCCACTGTAGACTTCCATTCCGGAACAAGGTGGGACCGTTTCAGAACGGCTTGGTCTTACTTTTTTAAATAGAGCCCGCGTTTCGGAACGGGCAAGCCTGTTTCGAAACGCAGGCAGTTGAATCGGTTAGATGGCATTTTCAAGGGTTTCTGAATGTTATATTTTAGTCCATATGGCTTGTATGATTCCTAATTGAGTTTATATGTATCCTTTATGATGGTTTTGCCCTGTGTGCATGGAACCTGATCAATTAAGCTACTTGGTAATTTAAGTTGTCGTATGCTCTGCTTGGATTGTATTTGTTTTCGTTTTTCCGCTGTCGTCTTCACATTTAAGATTAATTGTGACATTTAGATAAGATAAATATAAATGAAAAAAAAAATAAGGTTGCTAATGAGAGTGAGGCTTTAGTATGTTTCGCTTTGGTTTTCCCCGTGTAACCCGTTCGATCCGGTCTGTTGGTTAGGCCGGGACGAGGGGTTACAACCATGATGTCGTTAGTTTTACTGGATATCCCCACCCACATATCAAAAATAAAATGGATTTCTCCATTCCAACCCATCGCTCAGATGACTGTTATCATTTTGCTTCCGTAGTTTTCAACATTGATAATTGCATCTAGAAATGGATGGGAAAAAATAATTAGAGATTTCATTTTCATCAAGAGTGATTTTTATATTGAATATAAAACATAAAATATATCTTAGTTGGATCACGCGTGGCAAAAAAATATTTATTTATTATCCATGTCACATTTATAATGGGAATGATGATCCATGTCAGCGCTCTTTTACGAGATTAATGGCAGAGTGTTTGGATTGAAATCAAACTTTAAATTTAGTGTTATAATAGTATCACTTTATAGTTTAATAGTGTTTCGATACACATGTTACAGTTTAATAGCATTTCTTGTAATTTACCCTATTTAATTTGCATTTATATAACAATGTATTGAATTTTACGGTTTTATTCATGAAAATTCAGTGTAAATTAAAGGTGATATTAATACTTATATCTCAAGCGAGTCAAGGTTCCTCTATGCCATCATGGCACATAGGGTGAGCAAAACTCTACTAAAAATTTAATTACTTTTAGTTTTAAATTATTCGAGTCAAGTTATTTGAGTTATTTGAGCTATTCAAGTCAACTCTAATAATTCGTGCAAATTTCGAGTTCGAGTCAAGTTCCATTTTACCAACTCAAGTTTTATTATTTTGAGATTCAGCCCCTGGTTTCTTTTTCCTTCAATTCATCTTTTACTTTAAGTCTTTCTTTGAGCAAATTCAAATCACCTAGTTTAGACCACTATAGAAACTTATTTAGCTTCGATTCATATTTTTGAAAACAAATTCCTCTTTTTATAATTTAATCCCTCAACTTTGTAAATTTTCTTCATTCTTCAATTCATACTTTCAAAAAATATACCTTTTGTAATTTAATCTCTTGACTTTTTATTTTATTCAATTTGGTCCTTCAACTGTATTTTTTTGTAAAGTCTTTCTTTTCATCAATTTCTTGTCTCATTTATACTCTTGTTAATACTTTGTCCTCAAAAATTCATTTTTAAAAATAATATTCTAAATATATTTTAGATGTTATTTGTTTTATTGAATACTATTACAAATCTTACTCACACATGTAAAAAATATGAAGGTGTATATATATGTATGTATATATATATATATATATATATATATATATATATATATATATATATATATATATATATATATATATTATGATTAGAGAAAGTCGTTTATATTGAAATAAATTTCTACTATAACATTATAAATAATTACGATTAAATTTGTACAAAACTCGACTCGACCCAAATTTCCTAAAATTGACTCAAATCGAAAAAAATTTAAATAAAGTTTGAGTCGTAAAACATGACTCGTCAACTTAACTAACTCAAAAAAAATTACTCAACTTGACCGAATGCTCACCCCTAATGATAAAAGCCTACATACGAACAATATAATATATATATATTCATAGGGATAGGATCAAATTACATCGTGTAAAACTCATTTAGTTTTACACTAATCTATGACCATTGGATGAGTGAAATGTATGGATGAGATTAACAGTAAAAATGTGAAGATTATCACTTGGAAAAAAAAGATAAGGAAATAATCTGGGCCATTAATTATCATCATCCAACAGTCCAAAAATTGTGTAAAAGTAATTGAGTTTTACACAGTGTAAGTTGATCCTAACCCATATATATATAGTATATGGGGTTAGGATCCACTTATATTGTATAAAATTTAATTACCTTTACACGTTTTTTAATCGTTGAATGAGGGTAAATAAATGACTAAGATTATTTCCTTATTTTTTTTATTATAATAATCTTCTTAATCTTACTATTAATCATAATCATACATTTTCCTTCATTCAACGATCCATTAATTTCAAGTTTCACATGAGGCAAGAGAATCATATATATAGGGATAGGATCCAGTTACACAGTGTAAAACTCTTTGAGTTCTACACGTTTTTTGGATCGTTGGATGAGTGAAACGGATGGATGAGATTAACAGTAAAATATGTGAAGATTGTCACTTAAGAAAAAAAAAGTAAGAAGTTAATCTCAGCCATCCATTTCCCCCATCCAACAATCCAAAAAACGTGTAAAACTTAAAGAGTTTTACACTGTGTAAGTTAATCCTAACCCATATATATATTGTCACAATTCACAACTTAGCCATCTATAATTTATTGCCATAAAAAATATATTACATTATGTTGGAATTCAAAATGTGATAGTGACGGGAAATGTCAGCAATCACAAAACAACCCTAAGGCAGAATATAATACATTATGTTGGAATTCAAGATTTAAAATTGTGTTTTCATTTTTACGAGGTTGATATTATTACCACCTCAACCAACCACTTATTTGTAACAAAATGTTATTCAAATCCTTACCTTTGCCTATATATTAGAGCCCCTCTCCAACTACCTAAAAGGAATTACCTGCTTGAAACTCACAACTAAGCTTTGCCAAACTATGTCCATTTTCATATCCTCTCAAATTCTTCAAGTTTTGGTCGGAAAATTCCCTTCTAGAAGGTTGCTGCTGCACCATGCCCCATCTCTTCCGACACCGACTACAGCAGTTCCTCCAAACCCGGAAAACACCCACAATTCTTCGGATCCTTACACCCAAAACAACAGCTTCGATGCAAGCGTCATTATGGTGTTGTCGGTCCTCTTATGCGCTCTAATTTTCTCTTTAGGACTCCATTCCATGATTAGGTGTGCGCTAAGGTGCTCAAGTTTTGTATCCTCAGAATCTGAAGCTCACACTTCAGCTGGATCGCCAAGCCCCGGGGTGAAGCGAAAAACCTTAAAATCCTTTCCAACTGTAAATTACTCAGCCGACTTGAACCAGCTGCCTGGCTTGGACTCCGAGTGTGTCATATGTCTATCGGAGTTCAAAACCGGTGACCGCCTACGGATTCTTCCGAAGTGCAATCACGGATTCCATGTTCGGTGCATCGATAAGTGGCTGAGCTGCCACTCGTCTTGCCCAAAGTGCAGGCACTACCTCGTCGAAACATGCGGAAAGACTTTCGACTGTAGCCACCACGTTAGTTCGTCACGACCTCCTCAGGTGCAGGAAATCGTTGTGACCATAGCACCGGTTGAACCTGAAGGTTTGATACATGGCTATAGGTGAATTAGCTTAGTTAGCAGCAGCTGAAGAAATGTATAGTTAAGCTGTAAATTTGTCATTAAGGTATTTAGAGATTTTAATGTTACTATTTTTTAATGATGGTTATGTGAATCCAGTGAATTAGCATATTTGTCTTTAAGGGCGAGTTTGAAAGTCATTAAAATTGGATTCGAATATAATGACATAATATATTTTAATAGTTGTAGTGTGTTTGAAAAATTATTATAATTTGTGAGTCTCGTTAAATGGAGTATAACTAGATACCTCCAACTACTCTATTGAATTCTTAGGGGTGAGAATTAGGGTCTGTCTGTTTCACTGAAAACTGTTTTCGGAAGATGAATTCTGGAAAATAAACTATAGTTGTTGGAAAACTAATTGTAGAAACCATTTTCAAGTGTTTGGATGATGTTGTATAATTCAATTTACAATGTTTGGTAGAGTTTCCTGAAAATTTCATGAACAATCCACAAACAAGCATTGATAATGGTAAAAACAAGTTCCAACCAAAACATGGTTTAAGGTTTAGGT
This sequence comes from Hibiscus tridactylites, assembly GCA_958450335.1. Lineage (NCBI taxonomy): Eukaryota > Viridiplantae > Streptophyta > Magnoliopsida > Malvales > Malvaceae > Hibiscus > Hibiscus tridactylites. Next base: position 77,185,431 of record OY288279.1, read on the forward strand.
TAGCATTTAAGGTTTAGGGTTTAGGATATCATTTATGGTTTATGGTTTAGATCATTATTTAGTGTTTATAGTAGCATTTAAGGATTAGTATTTAAGGTTTAAGATTTAGGGTTTAGATTAAGATTTAAGGTTTATGTTAGTGTTTGCGGTTTAGGATTTAGGGTTTTATGGTAACATTTAGGGTTTAGTGATTATGGTTTATGGTAGCATTTAGGGTCTATGGTTTATGGTTAGTGTTTAGGGTTTATCATTTAAGGTTTAGGGTTTAGGTTAGTGTTTATGGTTTATGTTATCATTTAGGGTTTAAGGTTTATGTTAGTGCTTAGTGTTTAAGGTTTGGTGTTTATGTTAGTATTTAGGGTTTAGAGGTTATTGTTTATTGTTTAGAGTTTAAGTTAGTGTTCAAGGTTTAACATTTATGGTTTAGAGTTTATGTTAAGGTTTAGGTTAGTGTTTAGGTTTTAGGGTTTAGTGTTTATATTAGTATTTATGGATTAGGGTTTAGGGTTTAGGTTAGTGTTTATTGTTTATGGTTTAGTGTTTATGTTAGCATTTAGGTTTTATGGGTTAGTGTTTAGGGTAAGGGTTTATGTTAGTGTTTGGGGTTTAATATATAGGGTATAATATTTAGGGTTTAAGATTTATGTTAGTGTTTATGTTAGCATTTAGTGTTTATGGTTTAACCTTTAGGGTTTAGGGTTTATGTTTATGATATAGTATTTAGGTTTTTGTGTTTATGGATTAGTGTTTATAGTTTAGGGTTATATTATTGTCCATGGTTTAACATTTAGGGTTTAGGGTTTTGTTTTAGGGTTTAGGGTTTATGTTTATGATATATCATTTAGGGTTTTGTGTTTATAGTTTAGGGTTATGTTAGTGTTCAGTGTTTATCATATATGGTTTAGGGTTAGTGTTTATCATTTAGTGTTTTGGGTTTAAGTTATGGTTTAGGGTTTAAGATTTATGTTAGTGTTTAATGTTTAGGGTTTGTTGTTAGTGTTTAATGTTTATGTTAATATTTAAGGTTCAGGGTTTGTATTAGTGTTTAGTGTTCATGTTAACATTTAAGGTTTAGGGGTTTTTGTTTAGGGTTAGTGTTTTTAATGTTTAGGGTTTAACATTTATTACTTAGTGTTTGGGGTTTGGGGTTTAAAGTTTAGGATTTAAGATTTATGGTTTATGGTTTAAGTGCTCATTTAAGGTTTAAGGTTTATGTTAATGTTTAATGTTTAGGGTTTGTTGTTAGGGTTTAGTGTTTATGTTAATATTTAGGGTTTAGGGTTTGTGTTAGTGTTTATGTTAACATTTAAGGTTTATGGGTTCATGTTTAGGGTTAGGGTTTTAATGTTCATGGTTTAACGTTTAGTGTTTAGGGTTTAGGGTTTAGGATTTAAAGTTTAAGGTTTAGGGTTTAGTTTTTATGTTAGTATTTAGTGTTTAGTGTTCATGATTTAGGTTAGTACTTGTAGAGATAATGGGAGGAAGGAAAGCGACTTACCGAAAATCAATGGGTAAGTCATTTTACACTGAAACAAGGTCTATTTTCCATTGACTGTAGTTGATTTTCTTTTGACTTTTTCATTTTTTATGAACCAAACAGTGAAAAGTTATGAAAACGTTTTCAGAAAAACCAATTACAGTGAAATAAACAGACCCTTAGTGTAATTACGTAGGTACTTACGCTCTTCAACTTTTAATTTATATTATTATTAGTACAAACATTAGAATATAGTTCATGTTGTTTTAAAATTTTACGATAAATAACGTTTAAACACCTCCCTTTTCTTTATAACATCAGCATCATATATATATAACGTTAACTTTCTTTTTTATTTATATAATACAGAAGTTCTTCTATACTATTATTTATTTATTCTTACAATATAAAGTTACAATTTATTATTTTGCTACACGATAATATATTATGTTATATATTTATAGCACTCTTTTTTACCCTATTAATCTTATTTTTATTAGTTATTTTATTATAGTTAATATTATTTAGAATTTAAATATAATTGTGCATTTATAATTTATACAGCCAAATATAACATGAAGAACTAAAATGTAACTACATAGTGACTATTGACCATGTCTTAATAATTAGAATTTTTAGTAATTACACTAAATAATAATAATAATAATAATAATAATAATAATAATAATAATAATAATAATAATAATTTTCATGCAATTACGCGGTTAGTGTTCAGATTACCCTAAATGATTTTTTGACAACCAATCACTTCAACCTAGAAGAATATAGTGGTCTCCTCTCTTAGTGGCCCTTGAAACTTTTTTGGTCTCAGTTGATTTGTGAACTTGTATTTTATTATTGTTTGTTTTTTTTAATGGCATTAGATGGTGACAACGTAATACTCTGAAATTGTGTCTTATTGTAACTTCAAAATTATTCATCGTGGTTATTTTTATAGTGGGTGAGTCTAACGTACAACAGGTTTAAGGTGTGGCTAAAGAAATAAGTTTCGATATTTGTTCAAAAATTTAAATGTCAGATTTTTTATAATATTTTAAGTTAGTTGTTTCATATTTTTTTGACTATTATTGATACTTATTTTGTAAGTATCAATACTTGTCTAAAACTTAAAATGTTATAAAAAAACTAAGTATCGATATTTATCTAAAAACACGAAAAATTCAACTTAAAATATTATAAAAAGTCTAACATTTTAAGTTTTTAGACAAATTTTAAAAGTTGCCGTCTTTTAACTACACCCTACCCCTGCCTAACATCGGACCTAAACCTCGATCAACCAATTGTTGTCCTTTCTTATTATTCCAGCCGACAGTTCAAGTTTGGGATTTGAGATTTTCGTGGTTGAGATTTTTTTTAAGCTTCAAAATTCCAGTCAAATCTCTAATCATTTGAAGACCCAAATGTGGAAAACATCCAATTTTAATAAAACACACATCCTTAATTTGTTGCAGTATTTTCATTTTAGGTAGGAACTATGAATTGAAGAATCAACAAAAGAATACAATTGGTGCCCATCAATGTTCCCGTCGATTTTGGTTGGATCAGATGAAGACGGTTGTCTCCAAGAATTAACAGCTGACCATTGTAGCAGTGAAGAGATGAGTGAAGGTATTGGCGATAGGAATAGACCGAGGAGGGGCGGGAGGTAAGGGTGTGCAAAATTGGGTTCGGTTAACCAACAAATTTAGACAGTTTAATATTCGATCTTAAACAGAATCAATTAAATCGGATAATTGATCGACCGATTAATCAGAATATTCGGTTGGATAATAGTTGTTTTACTTTGCTTACTAAAAATATTAAATGTTGATAGAAAATATATATAACTTATAAAACCCGCATATAATATCAATATATTACTCAATAATATCAAGTTAAACTTCATGAAAATCTAACAACCATACATTTAATAATAAAAAAGTCATAAGATAAAATATCATACACCAAAGTCATCCAATAAAAAATATAGTCAATCACTTCCCACTCTCAGGACCGATATAATTTAGTAATATTAATATTATATATATATTATATTTTTTTCAGGAATATTATTATATATTATATAATCGGTCAAATAATTAAAAATATCTATAAACGGATAATATATTGTAATCAACTTAATACTATTAAAAAAACACAATACAAATGAAAAGAAGATTTAGAAATGAAAACCCAGGTTGAAAACGAAACAAACCACATTTAAAACACTAAGGTATCTTTGAACCAATAATCAAAATGCACAAACCCAATGGACGATGAAGGTGAATCCACTAGCAAACTTTCAAATCAGAATCCACAATAGGTGGAAATTGGACCATTTCATAAGAGGAAGCTGAACAACCATACACAAACCCCGCCGCCAGCATTTGATTTGCCTTGGCTCATCAGTAGATTGGGTACCACTTCTCATTCTGTTTCAAGTTCTTTTATGGGTAAATTACACAGATAACCACTTAATTATGGGTTTACTATCAATTCGATCACTATACTTTTAATTTTAGCAATTTAACCACATAATTATTTAAGTGGTTCCAATCAAGTCACCAATAATTAAAATCTAACGGAGGAGGTGACGTGATAGTTAATTTAATAAAAAAATTAATTATTTAAAAAAAGTTACAATAAGAATAACAAGATTCGAACCAACGAGCTAATGGTGGGAGTGGCACCTATTTACCATTAGGCTAAATGCACATTTGGGTTTTGATGTACAAAATTTACTATATGTTTTTATTTGTTGTTAAAGCTAGGAAAAAGAAAATAAATATGAATTAAGGGGAATCGAACATGACACTATTGGAATGTATAAAAACATCTAAATTATCGAAATAAATCTAATAACTAAATTAAAGTTGACTATATATATATATTAAATTATAGTTAATGCACGATTTAAAATAAAAATAATTTTATAATTTTTTTCCTATTTTTAAACTAAATTTAATATATTTTTTATTTTTCACGTTTATTTTTCTAATTTCACGTATATAATCAATGAATAGATTTTTAACTTAATTAATAATTTTAATATTTATTAAAAATTAATTTAATTATTATATATATATATGAAATTATATTAAAAATTCAAAATTTTAAAATCATATCAATTTATTTGAATTATGTTCTTGAGTTCATATTCGCTAGATGAATTTTTAATATAATTTTAAAAATTTTAATATAATTTTAGGTATATAATAATTTAGGGTAAAGTACATAGACGGTCACTGACTTTGGTAAAATAAACAAAATGGTAACCAAACTTTCAAAAACACAAAATGACAATTAAATTTTATATTTTGAAACAAAAAAATAACTCGGGCGTTAAATCCCGTTAACCCCTAACGGAAACCTAACTGGGTATGCCACATCCCCACCCCGTTTTCTACCTCATATCTATAAAACAAAAAAACCCCGACAGCTTCATTTTCTTTCCTACAAAACCAATCAAACAGAGACCCTACAGACTTGGCATCAAACACAAACCAAAAATTGCTACCCCATCACCCACTCTCACTGCGTCTGACACAAATTTTCACATTTAATCAATTCTTTTATTTTCAACATTATTTATTTTCACTTTTCATCAATTCTTTTATTTATCACCAAAAACTTAAAATATATAGTTTTCATAGTTGAACCTGTAACGCCCCAGTTTAGTCCCGAGAATTTATCGGTTTTGATCTAGGACTAGTTTCGGGTTATATTAGATTAAAGTGCTGATTTTATCAAAATTATCATTATTTACAACTATGTCATTAATGAAATTGAAAAGGGTTTTATCTCATCTTTTTTCTCAAAAAAAAAAGAAATAGTATCATCTTTTTCAAAAGCAAGCATTCTTCATCAAATCTTCATTGTAGTGATCTCTTCAAGTTAAATGTCTTAAACTATTGGCTTTTACTAGATTAAGATAGATTTCAACTTAGTTTTCTATTTACCCAATGATTTTTAAGTTTACCCTAAAACCCATTATTTCGAAAATGGTGATTTCTTGATGATTTTAGAATGGGCCTTGATACATGTGTTTTTGGGTGGTTAAGAATCACATTTTGGTGTTAATAAAGTGTTGAAATGAAGTCTTAAATCAATAAACCCGAAACTAGGCAATGGGTGATTTTTGAAGGTGAAAAAGTGGTGTTTTGGCCTAGTTTTGGGAATAAAACGAGGGCTGGAGGTATATGGACCTATGTTGGGTATTTTTAGATGATTTTGGTGTGTTTTGGATGTTTAATTTGATGGGTTATTGATGAGCTTTACTCAAGAACGAATTTGATGATATTTTGATGAATTTCGGCTTTGAAGAATTGAGGGAATGTTATAGAATTGTGAATTTGTAACACCCGGGTTTAGGGGTTAGGTTAAAATAATATTTTAATATTATTTGGGCCCAGTTTTATCATTTAAATAATGTTCGGGTTTTGCTTTCAAAATAAATTGTGTTGGGCCTATTTTGATTTAAACCCAATAGTCATGGATTTCCACCCTTGTAAATGTCCTCCTTCATTAAAGGCAAAATGGCCTTTTAACTTTTAAGATGAAACAAAACAATTAAAAGAGAAAACCCAACTCCCCTATTCATCTTCTTCTCCACCAACGTGAAATAAAACCCCTCTCACCCTCTCTACTATTCCATCACCATACACATTCATCCTTGGTGATTTTTGAAAGGTAAAAACGTTTCTAACTTGTCCTCACTTTCCTCTACATGTCTATACCTTTAGCTTTCATTAAAACCTTTGATTTTGTATTTTGAGGTTTTTGAGTTTTGAATTAAAAATGTTAACTTTGTTAACTTTAAGTTGAGCTTTGGTGATGTTAGATGAGTCATTTGTTGTCCAAAAGGTCCAACATACCTAATCTTTACAAGGTTTTATAATGATTTTCGGATTTGTGTTCAATGGGGTATTAGGAGGGTTTTAAAGTGGTTTTTGGGGTGGTTTAATGTTGGTTTTTGGGGGCTGGTGTTAGTATGATATATGAGGGTCACTTTGGGTGTATTTGATGGTTGTTTGGATGCTTGAATTAGAAGATTTCAGTGGGTTTTGTGGGTTGCTCGGAAATTCTGTTTTGGGCTTGATTTTAAGTGTTGGTTGTTTGAAAACGCTAATCCGGGTTAGTTCCGACGATGAGATATTGATTTTGGATGTTTTGTTTGTGTTTGGGATTGATTAAAATCGAGGTTGGACATCAGTGAAGCATCGGAAGTGAATCCGGGAAGTTGAAGGTGGTCGCTTGCTTGGTCTTTAAGCTTGGGAGCTTAGGTGAGTGGTTAATTGTTTTATATGGTTTTAAAATGGTTGGTTCGAGTATTTGGACTAGGTTGGGCTTGGTAGACCCACCTAGAGTTAGGATTAGGGTGGTAGCCTAATCCTAAGCTTGATCTAGAGCCTTTGGATGAACTCATTTATGTGGTTGTGTATGTCTCGTATGAAATGTGATATGAATGCTTATGTATATTGTGTTATACATGTGAGATGAGACATGACTTGTGATGCTTGAGACATGCATGATGATGGTTGTTGGTGAGTACGTGCTAAGCACGGAATTGGTTGAAATGAGTAATGTGAAATGAGTAAAATGTTGGCACTAGTATGCTTGAGTACAAATGATCGATCATTAGGATGTTAGTGTGTACACATGAGTCAAAAGTCGCGCGTGGCCTTGGTGGCGTTGAGTCACCAAGGAGGAGTACGGGTTCGCCCGGAAATTGTAATTTTACATAGTCGGTGATGAGTGGAATCCCATCGACGGGGCGTGAGGATGAGTGGAATCCCCTCCGCGAGACCGGTGATGAGTGTAATCCCACCGTGAGGTAATGTGGTTGTTGGACATGAGTTCCAGCGTGTTTATCCGCGTATTCGGGTCATAGCTAGGTGCCAATGTTGATTGATAAATGTATCAATGCGATGAGATATATGATCTTTATTTGGATGTTTAAATGTGCTTACTTGTGTTGAGGATTAGAGCTTGTTGATCATGGCATTTACTTGTATATTGCTCATGCATCTTTATCTTGTGGCTCTTGTGGATCCTTGGTATACTTGTGCAATGCCTTGGCTAGATCGTGCTCGGACCCTGCAATGTTGAGGTTTGTTTTAAGAGCTTACCCTCACTAAGCATCATTGCTTACGCTTTCTTTGTTCAACATTGCAGATCCTTAGTTCGTGGGTTGCTTGAACAAGGGGAGGGCCTCCAAGTGTGGTTGTTGGCTTGAGTACATCAAGTATGAACTTTTAAATGTTAAACATGTAATAGTTTAAGCAATGGGACATGTGTTATTTTGATGGATGATTGTTGGTTGTTTAGGAACTTGCTTAGACTCCATGTTATCTTGCTTTTGTATGGCTTGTGGTGCCATGTTTGAATTGTATCTCATGCCTAGAATGCTTAGTATGAATGTTGGCTACATGCCTTAGAGGTTGCCTATATGTTTGAATGTTGAAGTGTGAACTTTGAATGCTTAAATGCCATCTTGGGTCTATTGCACGATTTCCTTGATGTATATACATGTTGAGTGCTTGTATGGATATATGGTGGTATGTAAATGTTGTGTGAATGTTTAGTTGGGGCTAAGGAAGTCTTAAATTGCATTTAGATTCGAGTCTTGATCGTTTTTGCTGAGTTTGGGAGTCTTGCAATGCAGGGGGTATCGATACGGTTGGTCCCGTATCGATACTGCCCTCTTGTTTCAGGCCCCGTGTTTCGATACGCGAGGGGGGCGTATCGATACCTTTTTGGTCACTGGAGCTACTGTCCATTTTGGTATCGATACGGGTCTCTGGCGTATCGATACGGTCATCTTAGCGTTGACTATGAGAAGTCAACCGTTGGGGAGAGTATCGATACCCTCCTTGGTCGTATCGATACGGTCTCCACGGGTTGACTTTGACCAATTGACCTAGTCAAGGGGTATCGATACACCCCTTAGGTGTATCGATACCGCCAGCAGTATAAGCTTAAAATTGGACTGTAACATGTTAGTTTGAATTCGTTTGATTGTTTCGTGAATGTTGTTCCGCTGTATGATCACTTAGGATTTAATATTCATCTAGACAAGATTAAAATGAAAAAAAAAATATAGGGTTGTTAACCGAGGGGGAACCTTAACGGGTTTCACTTCGGTTTTCCCCGTGTGGCCCACCCGGACCGGTCATCCGGCCAGACCGGAACGAGGGGGTTACAGAATTGATGTTTGACAGTGCATTCATGGAATATTATGGGAGTAATACCTCTTTTTTGGTTGGTTAGAAATAGGGGAAATGAGCTCGGGTACTTTGGGCGCGATATCGGGTACTACGAAGGCTTGAGATCGGTGTTTCGGCTTTTGTTTGGGCTCAATCGGTGAGTGGTAATGTTTGAAGTTTTAAATGATTTCAAAATGGGTTCTTGGGGGTTTGGGTAGAGCCTTAAGAGCTAACCTAAACCCCAAGTGTACGTTTGCTAATTCACCTTGCTCGTTAAGTGTTTGCTAATTCCCTTGATCATTTAAAATTCAAATGCAAATGCTTACCTATGGCTTCCTCGCATGCCAAGCTTGGTGTCGTTGGTACGATGACGTCAGTCCTAATCCGAACAGCTTATCAAGGATAAGATGACCACATCCTTATCCCTTAGACGTTCAAATTCAAGTCAAAGACTTATCCTAGCCCTCTTTGCATACCTATTTAAACATTGATCAAGAAAGCATTCAAGCGTGGAGATTTTTTTCCGAGAGGATTGATCACAACCGAATACACCAAAGAGTGGTGGTTCGACCAGCTTGACCTAGAGCTTGGACCGTGAAGGGCTGTATCGAGAGACCTCCTTCTCGCCACTCTCTTTGGTTTAGTTGTTTTATTTTGTTTTAATGATGATGTTCTTGCAAAACGATGAAAGTTTTATGGTTAATACCCTCACCATGAACTAATTTAATAGTTTGTGAGGGCTGTTTGTGTTTGAACGCGATTTTTAATGTTTAGTTTTTAAAAGATCAGAATTGTCTCAGTAGTGTTTTTCTATCTGGCATGCTTTACTGTTTTCTAAATGTTCTGCCAAGCGAGAGCTGGCATTACCATTTTCTAAATACTTTTCTAAGCGAAAGTTGGCACGGTTGGCCTATTGCTTCTCAATATCTTAACAGACTTGGGTGGCAACGATCGGTTGTTGGATATTAAGGAGAGATGCTTCGAAAGAAGATGTTCAAGTAGATAAACTTACTTCGGGAATAAAATCTACCCCTTAAGAGTAAAGATCGGTACTTGTTAAACTCTTATCAAAATTAGTTTCACCCTTAAATGTTATGGACAAGTTAACATTTTCGATTCAACAACATATTTAGCCCTCTTCAACCGAATTTTTTTCTCATAAGCTCTGTTTAAGAAAGAATATGCAAACTAGGTTTTCACGTACATATCTTTCCTTTCTTCAAAATGCGATTCTCAGTCTCTTTCGTCAAATTGGTTAAGTGCAATTTCTCTCCTACTTGCTCAAAGAGAATTCTCAATTCAAAGATTTTCACATTTTTTTCTTTTGCTGAAAGAAAATAATGGTTGTTTCTACTTTACTAAACCCCTTATGTTTCCGAAAAAATCAATAATTTCCCTAAGTTTTGATATTTTTCACAAAGTTAGATACTTTTTTACATTTATGGTTTCTCGCTTTTTTAAACACGTAAATATTGATATTTTTATAAGACTCGATACTTATCGGTATTATGAGTTTCTCGGCTCTTCTACTTCTTTTATTTTTTAAATGGTTGCAACACAAAATATTATAAATAAGGTCACATTTCTGGTCGCACCCAACCTAAATTGATATGCTTTTTCTCACTTTTTTGGTCGCGCCCAACCTATATTCTTATGCTTTTTCTCACATTTCCGGTCGCCCCATTTCCGCCGTTTTTTAGCCTTAAATTAATATCTATTTTCTTAGACAACCTGTGGGTGCCCATGTCTTGAACATATCTGCTGATGTGAGGAAGTTTCAGACCAGATATTTTGATGCCATGGACAAAGCTGCTAATAAAGAACCGAAGGTATATTTTCGATAGATGCACTCTTTTCGTGGAAATGAATGTATGATCTAACTCTGCAACGTTTACGTCCTGAGACAAATATGTTATTGTACAAATTTACTTAAGTGTCACATCATTATTTCCATCCAAAATTAATGAATTGTAACTTAATTGACTTCATTTTAAAAGTTCAATGGTTAAAATAAGATCAAACATATAGTTGAGTTGTCATAAATGTAGTTTATGTTATATTTTAATATTTACGTTATAGTATTATACAATAATACACATTAAATTTTATTTCATATAATATATATAATAATACAATATTGTTATTTGTTACACATGAAAAACTAAACAAGATAGAATTGAGTTCTGGTCTTAAATTTTTGAACCCAAACTCAACCCTATTTTAAACATATTTATTTATTTTTCATTCAAACTCATATTCGAATTTTATACACTTATTCTAACCATCCAAAATGTTGGGAACCTTTGGTACTTCACCCTTCAACCTCGAATGAAGAACGGACAATGTGAAAGCAATCTGATTGAACGCAATATAAACTCTCTAAGGAAAACAACACCATAACGTGTCAGGCGATCATTTATATTTATCCAATATTTTCGAAACATGCATTATTTTTCTTAGGATTAGTTTAGTATTCTTTATAAAAATGTTTGGTGAAAAATATTTAATTATTTAATATTGTTGTGAAAAAATATTTTTTGGAAAAATAAATTATAATAGGTAAATTGCACAGATCATCACTCAAAAATCTTCTTACTCCTATTTTGGTCACTAAACTTTCAAAATTTTCTATTTAATAATTGAACTTTATACATTGAATTTTTTGTCACTCACGAATATTTTATTATTATTTCAAAAAAATTTAATATTATTGAAATATAAAAATAATTTAAAATAAATAATATTTTCATATTTTATTATTATTAAATTTTAAAATTATTTAAAATAATCTTCGCCGCTTGTCATCACCGGCGACCTTCAAAACCGATGGTCGTTTGACCTCAAATTGCACCGAGCGACTCGTTTTGACACGCTGAGTTCGAATCCAGTAGTTGTTTCATCGAAAAATGTCCTGAAACTCACGTATCTCGGTATAAACGTTTCGGTTTCTTCACTTTCGATCTCTTTTTCATGAATTTCGGTGCACTTTCTGGCAAAATGAAGGTCGAATTCGGACTCAAGGAAGTGCGATGAAATGAACAATGAAATATGGGACCGAATGAACATAAACTACGGTCGTTAGCAGTGGCGATGAATGGTGGCTGGCGGACAATTTGGTTTTTATTTTTATTTTTTATTTTAAATTATTTTTATATTAAATAATAGTAATAAATATCGTGTCATGCTAAAATAATAATAAATATTCGTGAGTGACCAAAAACGTTCAATGTATAAAGTTCAGTTATTAAATAAAAAAATTAAAAGTTGAGTAACCAAAATAGGAATGAAATGATTGTTGAGTGATGATATGTGCAATTTACTCATTATAAATTTAGACATTAGAAGCTAAAAAACATACATTCAAATAATATAATATATGAAATATATTAACTTATATTATGAAAAAATATTAAAAAAAGATTTTTGTAATTAAAACAATAAAATTGCAATGATTTACGTATTCTATAAAATAAATAAAATTTTAAATATCTTTTATCCAAAAAATGGCATAAGATATAAAATTTTCAAACCCACAAATAATTTATTAATCATACAACTATATCTTGATAATAAATATAATTTATAAATTATAAATAAATACACCACATGATAACAACTAAAAATCAATTGTAATTTTGACTTCAAAAAGCACTTTCAATAATAAAAGTGAAAATTTAACTTTTATATTTGAGGTTGAAAAATACTTTTTAAATGTACTTTTTCTCTTAAAATTATTCATTTAACATTATTTATGACTCTAAAAATACGTTTGATCCCATAAAAACACTTTTTTTTTAAAAAAAAGTAATGCTAAACAAAATCTTAAGCTTATCTGATTTTCTTTAATTGTACAAATGTATTATGTAAAATAAAAATAAAAAAGTCGCGGTGCCATTGTTATTTTTTGTTCATTTATATTTTGAAAAATTAGATAGCAAATACGTTTTTATTATTTTCGGTTTTGAAAATAAGTTTTTATTTCTATTAATCAATCGCATTTTTTAATTTTTAAAAATTTAAAATAAAAATTATTTTTTAAAAATAAAAATAAAAAATATTTTCTAAAACTAATATACGATGTTCACTTTCCAAGAAACAATTAGCATAACAACCTATGCACATCAGAAACTTAAAGTGGCAGTCAAATTGTCAATGGCAAAACATATTTGGGCTTCAAGTCTCTCGACCCGTCACTTTATAACGACCCATTAGTTTTTGTGTATTAAGATTAAAAAACACGTTTGCAGCCCATATATTTTTTATTATTAAATAAAAAATGTCACATTTCCAAGACAAATGCTTATGCTAGAACTCGATTTCATACAGGATAAAGTAATTTAAGATGAATATTTTATGTCACTCGGTAAATTAGTGGATCTTACAACCATATGTATTAATTGTATAATTAAAAATATTAAATATTTATAAGCAATCTAACATTAGATATTAATTACCATTTCAACTTAAACCATCGAAACTTCTGACAAAGAGACCGATCAGAGTGGAAAATCACAAGCCACTCACTCCCATGGCCTACGAGACTTAAGAATAGTAACGGGGCGAGTTTTGGGCCACGCGATACTGATCTAAAAATTTAAAATTTCGACATGATCTAACTCAAGTTAAATATATTTTATCTTCGACCAATTACAACCAAATATAATAAAAATATAACCCGACCTTAAATTTTTAACAAAAAATTTGACTAAATCTGATATGTCTCAGAAAAATTAATAAAAATAATTTATATAATATATAAAAATATATAGTGTGTGTATGTATTAATAAACAAATCAGGTCGTATCGGGTAATTTTCACAATAAATTCGAACTCAAAGCGATTCGAACTTTTTAAAACCTGACCCAAAAATTAAAATTTCAAATATATATAACCCTATCATATTGAGTCAGGTCAAAACCTGCCAAGTTCGGGGTTTTGCCCTCCCTACTTGGGACGAAGTTATATATTATTTGAAATTAGGGGCGAATATTATCTACTCAATACAAGTATGTTTAATTTTTCCAATTCTATTTGTGTCTTTGAAGGGGTGGCCCGGGATATGGTTTGAGTTTAACATGAGTTTAATATATATATATGATTCAATAAATTCTAAAGGAGTGGCCCGGGATATGGTGTGCCACTAAACAAAAGAAAAGTCCCTTTTTTGCCTTTTTCCTGATATATGTGGAGGAAATGTATCTTTACAATGTGGAATTGCCATAACGACACACTTTAATAATATATATTATAATGGTTGCCAAGCTTGATTGATTATTAATTATTATTATATCCTCATCGTCTCCCATAATTTAGAATAAATGAGTTGGGGTATTTTAGGTGCCAACCAATTGCTTTTCCAACTTTGATCGATGAATGCTAACAGATGTGATTGTACTGGGCACATGTTTGCACATGCAGGTTTATGAGGCCTAAAGGGCAACATTATGATCCATTTTTGAGGTTGCCACTTTTGTGCATATTGCATAATCAACTATATGTATGATGGTCTGATTACATGATATTATTTGTTATAATTTTTAATTATTTAAAAACGACGAAACACACACACCGTTTAAATAAATTGTTTGAACTTAAATTTTCTAAAGATAATAGTACTTTCTTTTCTTTATTAGGACCACTTGGTAGATTCGGCTCGAAAAATAAAATAAAAAAGTGCCGTATTAATTTACTAATTATTTAACAGCTAGTTTGTTAGTTTTTTAGACTAAGGGGTGATATAATCACCATCTCATGTAGCGCCAGATGCATAATTTCATATAAATTAATTATGATTTGTAACACTTCTAACAGATTTGTGTCCACAATTTTTTGTATGTATAATCAATTTATTGTATTGTATGAACTCGATTTTGATACTTAAAAGATTTTTTTTATTCTAGTAGGTCTATGATTATTTTTCATGAAATAGGTTATCTCATTTAATATTTTTCATGAAATAGATTATCTCATTTAATATTTTTCGTTTCAAAAAATGTCAGGGCGGTTGTAACGTATAATTTCATTTGAAAAAATTCAAAATATTACAAAAAACTCCCAAAATATCGGTCATGTTTGGCAATTAGCGGATAATTGATAACGAAATACATTAGATGATAGCTGATTACATTAACCAATTAGACTAACGGATTGAATTAGCTGATTGTATAAGAGTGTTTGATAAAATTAATTGATAGCTTATAGTTGTTTGATTATCTAAACAAGACATATAAGGACATGATTACATTCAATACTTGTTTGAATAGTTTATTAGTTATCAATATTCTCTATCTATTAATATTAATTCGATTATGAAAATAATTTTTAATATAACTTTACTAAACATATTTGAAAGATCTATATATTAATTTATTGTTTATATAATTATTTTAAATAAAATTTAATTAATTATTAAATTTAAATACAACTATAAATATAAATATAAATATGTGAGAATAAAAAAAAAAAAAAAATATTAGTTTACAAATGTCACAATATAAATACGTGAGGGTAAATAATTAAAATAGAAAATGTTAAATTTAGATTATTTGGAGATTTTTTTATAATTATTAAGGGTAAAAGTATATTTATAACTCTTATATCAAAACCACTAATTTCATAAAGCTTCGATTAGCATTTTTTTTCAAAATTAAAGGTTTCCGTAGAACTAATGTTTTGATATAATAATTGAAAAATATTTTGGACATATTTGAAAAGAATTTAAAACATGTCTTTAAGTCCAAACAACTTGAAAACATGTCTTATCCCAAAAGTTGAGTCCCCTACATCTATGGACCAATTTCGTCCCATTAGTCTCTGTCAGGTGCTTTATAAGATTGTTGCAAAGACTCTAGCTAATATATTGCGGTCTCTCCTTGACAAATGCATTGATGAAACCCAAAGCGCTTTTGTTCCGGGCAAATTCATCTCCGACAATGTGCTGATCGCATATGAGCTCATGCATTCGATGAAAGTTAAAAAAAAAGAGGCTTAAAGGGCTCTTTTGCTTTGAAACTGGATATGGCGAAAGCTTATGATAGATTAAATTGGGATTTTTTGGAGAAAGTTATGCTACAAATGGGATTTGATTCTGGTTGGGTTTCACTGATTTTAAGATGTATCTCATCAGTTACTTATTCGGTCAACTTCAATGGCAGGCTTTCGGAGACTTTTTCTCCTACTCGTGGTGTCCGGCAGGGTGACCCCCTCAGTCCGTATCTCTTTCTTTTCTGTGCCGAGGGCTTATCCTCTCTTCTCCATAATGCTAGAGTGTCACGGCTTATTACAGGTGCCAAAACGGGAAGATCAGGTATTCCGATATCCCACCTTTTTTTCACTGATGATAGTATTCTATTTGGAAGCAGTACGATTGAAGATGCAACCAGACTCAGGGAGATTGTCTCTTATTATGAACGTGCATCAGGACAATTAGTAAATTACAATAAGTCTGCAATTTTCTTCAGTGGTAATGTCTCCCAGAGCCTTACTAATTCTATTAGTAACCTGTTTAATGTTCGTGTTTCGGTTAATCCAGAAAAGTATCTTGGCTTACCTAATTTGGTTGGGAGAAACAAGAAAGCTGCTTTTGCCAGCTTGACGGACAAGATGAACAAGAAGACTGACAGTTGGAGTACTCGATTTCTATCTATGGGAGGAAAAGAGGTTTTTATTAAATCGGTACTTCAAGCTATACCTATATACGCCATGCAATGTTTTCTATTCCCTAAGACCTTATGTGCTAGGCTTGAGCAGATTATGAATAGGTTTTGGTGGCATAACAATAGCTCTAAAAAGGGGATTCACTGGACTTCTTGGAGCAGTATTTGCTTACCGAAAAAGCTAGGAGGTATGGGCTTCCGTGATTTAGCCAAATTCAACATCGCTTTGCTTGCTAAGCAAGGATGAAATCTCATCAATAACCCTACATGCCTTTTAGCACGTGTGCTTAAAGCCAAATACTACCCGAATGGTGATTTTATGACAGCAAGGTTAGGTACTTACCCCTCCTACACATGGAAGAGCATCTGGTGTTCTCGTGGTCTTCTGGAAAAAGGATTGGGTTGGAGAGTGGGCAATGGTCTTTCGATAAACATTTGGCAAGATGCTTGGGTGGCCGGTCCTGGTAATGGGAAAATTAGCCCTCCATCAACACATCAAGACATTTGCAGAGTTGCGGATTTGATCAATAGTGAGAGTTATACTTGGAAAACAGATTTAATTAAGGAACGGTTTGATCCTCCTACTGCTCATAACATTCTCTGTATGCCTCTCCCTCTTATTCCCACCCCTGATCGCAGATTTTGGAGAGGTGATCCCTCGGGCCTGTATAGCGTCCGTAGTGGCTATAGATGGTTGGTCAATTCTTCTCTAGGCTTGAATGGGAACCCCACTGATTTCGTTGATGATTGGTACACTACGTTTTGTGGTTCCTTTTGGTCTCTCCCTATTCCCACAAAGATCCGTGTTTTCTTTCGGCGGTTTGCGCATAATTTATTACCTACCTATCAGAACCTCATCTCCAGGAAAATTCAGATTCATGGTCAATGTATCCTCTGTCACTCGGGCTTAGAATCTGTTTTTCATATGGCTTATGAATGTCATTTCATTAAGCAAGTTCTAAATGCTTTTGCTATTATTGTGCCTACTGTGACTAATGAATCTAGCTTTCTACAGTGGCTAGCTACTCTTTTTGAGTCTTTTTCAACTACACAGAAGCGTTGTATGGTGATTATTTTCTGGGCTATATGGTCTTCTCGTAACAAAATCATCCATGAAGGCTCATCTCAGTCAGTGTCTACCATAGTGGCTTTTGCTAAGTCCTATATTCTGGAACTCGTCGGTTTAAAGCCATATGCCCCTATTGTTCCTAAAGTCAGAAACTCTAAATGGAACCCTCCCAATGAGGGTATAATAAAGGTGAATTTCGATTCCAGTTTCTCAACATCAAATTCAAAATCAGTATCAGGGGTGATCTTTCGAAATACAGAAGGGCTAGTAATGGCAGCAGGAATTTATCCTCACCTGAATGTTTACAATGTCGAACATGCTGAAGCCCTCGCTTGTGAGTCCGCCGTCTTGTTAGGACACGAACTGGGTTTCCGGAAACTCGATGTGGAAGGCGATTCGTCGATTGTTATCTCAAACCTTATTTCTCCTACAAATAACATCTCCCTATTATGTCATTTGTATAGAAATATTAAACACAAAAAATCGTATTTTGAGTACTTGACCTTTACTCATGTGAATCGGGAGAGGAATCAAGCTGCCCATCGTCTTGCTCAACTCGGGCTATCTTCAACGGAGCCATGCATATGGATCGAGGAGGTTCCAGCGGCGATAGAAGCCACGGTGTTACGCGACAGACAGTGGCGCTCCGTTCCCTGAGGAATGCTAGCAGCTTCGCACCTTGGCCATAGAAGGGATTCGTGTGGCGGCCTGGGCTTTATCCTTGATTTGATCGGAGTTTCTTTCCACAATCTTCTCTCCGATTTGCCCTCAAGGTTTTTTCCCCTCTTTTGTAAACCTAATTTTTCAATTCCGACAGGCTTTGTCGGGGAAAGATAGGGGAAGGTTTGGCTGGTTGTTTTATTTTATTTCCTTTTTTGCTGGTTTTTTTTTTGTTTTCTTTACTTTCCGTACTCTTTTCCAAGCCCCACGTGGCTTTTTGTTGTAATTTTCTTCATTAAATAAATTCCAGCCGTTCCAATGTTCAAAAAAAAAACTGACTTTAAAGTACGGTATACCCCGTATCGATACTTTTTACTCCAATTTTGATTCTGCCAAAACCCGTACCGATATAGGCTTGCTCGTATCAATACAGATAGGGGTCGTACCGATACGCCTTTAAAGCGTACCGATCCCTGTTTTAACAACCTCCAACGGCTATTTCTCAACGGACTTCTAAAGTGCAGACCGTACCGATACGTTCCTAGCGTATCGATACGCTTAGGCTGGCAAGAGCCCAACGACTAATTCTAAAGAACGGCGTACCGATACGAAAGGCTGCAGAACTACATTTATGGTGGGAAATAAAGTCTCAAACGGCTCCAATTCAACCCTAACGGCTACAAACTCAATTAGAAGTATAAAAGGGATCTTCAAGCATCAAGAGAAGGCTAATGCTTTAATTGTCAACAACATCATGATAAAGAAATTATCTTAGAGCCTAATTGTATATTTTCTTGTATAGACAACACTAGTGAGCTAAGCATTGTTATATTTGCTCAAGTGTTTAGGTTTTGGGTGAGAGCTAAATAATGCAAACAAATACCTATTAGAGGGATTTTAAGTTTCCTTAGAATTTCTCTTGTAAAGAGGGTTTACTCAAGCTTTGGGTAGAAAGCTTTGAGGGTTGTAAAGGTTACCTCCTAAGCCTAGAAAAGGGGACGAAATTCTTAATGAATTTGCTTGAAATTCTTAGTGGGAGCTAAGGTAGTAGATATAGGTGTTTGTTAGAAGGTCGAACCACTATAAATCCTTGTGTCCAATTCCAATCTTTTAGCTTGCACTAAAACACCCAAAAATTCAATCTTCTCCAAACTTGGCAAACACGTCGTTTGAAGGAAATTAAGCACCATAAAACCCAACAATTGGTATTAGAGCTTGGCTCAATCAAATATGATTAACATCCTATTAAGGCGATCCGGGAAGCTCGATACAGCACATCAATCAACCAATCAAATGGCGTAATCCATCGACAAGCCACCATTCTTCGACGAAACACACTATGCCCATTGGAAGACAAGAATGGTGTATTTCATAAAGTCCAAGGACTACAAGCTTTGGGACATAGTAGAAGATGGTCCGTTCGTGCCACAACGAAGGAAGTCAGATTGGAGCGCAGATGATCGCAAGAAGATGGAGCTCAATTGCAAAGCCTTGCACATCATCTTTTGTGCATTGAGCCCCAACATCTACGAGAAGATGTCTTCTTGTGATGATGCCAAGGAGGTATGGGACAAGCTTGAAGTTACATACAATGGTACAAACGAAGTAAAGGAGACCAAGATCGAGCTCCTCAACCTAGAGTATAAAAACTTTAAGATGAAACCAGATGAGGACATTACGAAAATGTTCGATAGATTCTCCACCATCACTAATGGACTCAAAGGCTATGGAAAAGCCATTCCGGAAGAGAAGCTTGTCTGAAAGCTCATATACTCCCTTCCCGAGTCATGAGACTCAAAAAGGACTGCCATCATCGAAGCCAAGAATCTCAAGACTTTGAAGCTTGATGAGCTCATGGGATCACTTCTCACTCATCAAATAATGAAGAAAAATAAAGAAGATGAGAAGAAGAAGGAAGTGATTAGAGCTATGGGAGAGAAGAATCTCAAAGGGTTTGGCATCAACACAAATGTCATTGCTCTCAAATCCTCCACATGCCATCATGTAGATTCAAGTGAGGAGGAAAGTGAAGATGAAGAGATGACCTATCTCTTCAAAAAAATTGTCGGTTCATGAAGAGCAAAATGGAAAAATTCAAGCATGAATCGAGTAAGAAGATGAAAGATTTCCACAAGTCCAACAAGAAGGGATCATCTTCAAAGCAAGCATATGTGGCCACATGGAGTGATGAAGACTCCACCGATGATGAAGTAGCCCACCTATGCTTGATGGCCCTCAATGAGGGAAGGTAACTTCTAACTCATCTATTTCAAATTCATATACATTTGATGAGTTACAAGATGCATATGATGATTTACTTTTGGAATTCAAGGCATCATTTTCTAAGAACAAAATGTTGATTTTAAAATTAAAAAATGAGAATGATTTGCTTTCCAAAACAAATCGTAAGTTTGAAGCAAAATTGAAGGATTTTAAACAAAAAATTTCACATTTGTAAAACTTGCTTCAAACAATGAAAAAGGATCATCAAAAAGAAATTTATGATCTTAAAAAGGAAAAAGATTTGATTTCCAATGAACTTCAAAAGAAAAATGATTTTGGAAAATCAAACTTTTATGTAAGACAATCTAGTGCCCTTAGATTTTTGAATGGTAAATGTTTTAGAAGTATTTGGGTCCCAAAAGGACTAAGTACTTCAACTAAAAAGGATGAAATTGAAAATACTAAACTTTGTGCCGCTAATGCCTATGGATCCAAAGCAATTTGGATACAAAAAATTACTTGATTGTCTTTTGCAAGGTGTGATGAAGATTGATCAACATGTCTAATTTTGAAGGGGAGCTCCATGCACACAAAGAAAGACACTTGAAGAGGAAGGCTTCACATCCTCCCTTGGATTCAAGTGTTGGTAAAATTAGTTGAATTCTTTTTATTTAGTTTTATTTCTTTTAATTCAACTAGTTTAATCATATATATTGAACTAAAATCTTTTGATGATGCTTTGAATAAGGGGAGCCAATTTTAAAATCAAAACTCTTACTTTTGTCATATTTTTTAAACCTCCTAATTTATTTTGAACTTAAAGTTAATTAAATTCTTTTTGATATAACAAAAAAGGGGAGAAATGTGGTTTAAAAAAATTTGAATTTTCAAATGAATAAGGGGAGCTTTAATTACTTTTCTATATTTCATCTCTTATTCAAAATTTTAAAGTTAAAGGGAGAGAATCCCAAACAGTTTTTCAAGTTAGTTTTATTATATCAAAAAGGGGTAGATTGTAGAACTAATGTTTTGATATAGTAATTGAAAATTGTTTTGGACATATTTGAAAAGAATTTAAAACATGTCTTTAACTCCAAACAACTTAAAAATATGTTTGAGGTATTTAAAAAGGTTTTTGGCAAAGTTTGAAATGTTTTAAAGTACTCAAAACTAACTTTTCAGCTATACCGTACCGATACGGTATACCTCGTATCGATACTTTTTTACTTCAGTTTTGATTCTGCCAAAACTCGTACCAATACAGGCTTGCCCGTATCGATACAGATAGGGGTCGTACCGATACGGCTTTAAAGCGTATTGATCTATGTTTTAACAACCCTCAACGGCTATTTCCCAACAGACCTTTAAAGTGCAGATCGTACCGATACGCTTCCTAGCGTATCGATACGCTTAGGCTGGCAAGAGCCTAGCGGCTAGTTCTAAAGAATGGCGTACCGATACGAGTCCCCGTGTACCGATACGAAAGGCTGTAGAATTGCATTTATGGTGATAAATAAAGTCTCCAACGGCTCCAATTCAACTCTAATGGCTAGTAACGGCTACAAACTCAATTAGAAATATAAAAGGGATCTCCAAGCATCAAGAGAATGCTAATGCTTTAATTGTCAACAACATCATGATAAAGAAATCGTCCTAGAGCCTAATTGTATATTTTCTTGTATAGACAACACTAGTGAGCTAAGCATTGTTATATTTGCTCAAGTTTTTAGGTTTTGGGTGAGAGCTAAATAGTGTATACAAATACCTATTAGAGGGATTTCAAGTTTGCTTAGAATTTCTCTTGTAAAGAGGGTTTACTCAAGCTTTGGGTAGAAAGCTTTGGGGGTTGTAAAGGTTACCTCCTAAGCCTAGAAAATGGGACAAAATTCTTAGTGAATTTGCTTGAAATCCTTAGTGGGAAGCTAAGGTAGTGGATGTAGATGCTTGTTAGAAGACCGAACCACTATAAATCCTTGTGTCCAATTCCAATCTTTTAGCTTCCACTAAAACACCCAAAAATTCAATCTTCTCCAAACTTGGCAAACACATCGGTTGAAGAAAATCGAACACCATAAAACCCAACAGTTTCACCCCAATTTGTTATTCACCAAACATCTAAATTAATAGATTTGATCGGTCAAACCTCTAATTTTAGATCAAACCTCTAATTTTAGTTCAAACATCTATTTATCAAACAGTGCATCGTTTTTTAAATATTATAAAGCTTTAAAAACGAAGTTTTTACGAAATATTTTTCTTAAAAAACAAAATTAAAGCAAACTTTTCAACAAAAAAGTAAAATATCGAGAAGATGTAAAAACAAAACTTCAAAAAATGTAAGAATTTACGATTTTATAAAAAAATTGAGAAATTTTTTTTTCTATTTTTCTTTAAAATTTTATGATTTTGTTGTTAAAATATAGATTAAATTAAAAAAACTAAAAATAGAAAACAAAACAAACAATTCTTAGTTTTTTCGGTACAATACATGTCCATTTTATGGTCCATGTTCGAGATTCGTGAATTTCCCTCTCAACAATATCATCTCCAAGGTTCGAATTCAAATTTTCTCCTTGAGAGAGCATTGTGACTTGCCATTGCACCAAACCCTTGTCGGTAACAATTCTTAGTTTTTTAATATAGAAATTTTGTAAACATTTCATTGGATATTTTGAGAATTTTAATGTTTTCTTAAAAAATACATAAAATTAAAAAAGATAAATTAAAAAAATTCCAAAATTGTAAAAAAGACTCCACATATATATATTTTAAAAGTTGAATTTTCCCACAAATGAGTTTAATTTAAGGCTTAGGGGTTTAATTTAAGGTTTAATGTTTTGAGATTTAGGTTATAGTGTTTTGAATGTAGGTTTATGGTTAGAATTTAGGGTTTAGATATAGGGTTATGAATTTATGTTTTAGGTTTTAAGGCTCGAATATGGATGCTTATGAAAAAAATATTTGTTTACTGTTTATGCATCAAACACTAATCCATTTTAAAATTTATATTCTTTAAAATGTTGAGAATTTTTATTATTTAGTTCTTTAAAATCCAATATATATTATATGTTGTTGCACATTCTTAGAGTGATAAGCATTTTTTGTAACAAAAAAAAAAAGACTAGGGTAATTGTCTAAGGAAAGTTTAGGGTTAAATTGAGTCAATTTCTTTAAATATAAAGTGATCAAAATATTATTTAATTCAAAATAAAATTATCAATTACCAATTGATTTAGTGGGATAAGATAAAAAAAACCTCTCAAACAATGTTAAATGTGAATTTTGACTTCATTATAAATGAAGTAAACTGAACTTAGAAGGTTGAACCCGTAATATTTGCAATATTTAAAATTAGATTAATTGAACAATAAATAAATATTAATTATACCAAAAATTCTCAAAATCTTTCATTTCATTTTTATATGAATACTCATAAGAAGAAATTTATTATTTTAACCCCTTAAATAACTTTTATTCATTTAAGTTGTTAAAAAAACTAATCCAATTTAATGTCACGTATTAATTTTTTAAACTAATGTCACGTGTTAATTAGATATAATTTTAATTAAAATTAATTGCAAAATAAAATTAAAATTATTTACAATATTATAAATAAAAAATGTTAAACTATCCGACATCTATTAACAAATTAACTATATATATATTTTCTAAAATATTTATTTATAAAAGTATTTTGTACTTTTATTTCACACATACAGTAAATTTAGGGTTTTTAAAATTTAATTAATGGTTTAGATATCTAGATTTATTTTTTTTGAACATTTTCTATCTAGGGGAGGGGGGATTGCTCCTACCGGGACTAGGGTGCTTAACGAGTTGAGCAGCTCATGAGCTGCTCGAACTCGACTCGGTTAAAATTTGGTAAACGCTCGATTCGGGTTGACTCGAACTCGAACTTGACTCGAGACCTTAAAGAATTGAGTTGAGCAAAGTCTAACTCGACTCGATAAGTTTGCGAGCAGCTCGTTAATTTTTTAAAATATTTTTGGATTGTTACTTTAGTTTTAATATGTTAGTTTGATGAATTTATGGATTGTTACTTTAGTTTTAATATGCTAGTTTGGTGTATTTGTGGATTGTTAGTTTGGAATTTAGACATTAAAAGTGCTTTATACACTCTTTTGATATTATTTTGGTTAAATTTGTTAATATTAAGCCACATATAGTATTGTTAAATTTTACTTTTAGTTAAAAATAAGGTAAATTTTTAGTGAGTTTAATGAGCAACGAGTCGAGCTTAACGAGTAGAGAGTCGAGTTGAGCAACAAATTTTTTTAACAAGCACGAGTCGAGCACAATTTTAACGAGCTTAACGAGCAACGAGACGAGTCGATCAACAAATTTTTTAACGAGCACGAGTCGAGCACTGCCTAACTCGCGATCGACTTGCTCGATAAGCACCCCTAACTGAGACTAGAACCTAAGACCTAGGGGAAGCGATTGGATGTTAACATGAGTCTTTAACCATATGCTCCAAGTTGTGTTAGACAAATATTTATATTTTAAGGTTTAGTGATAAGTATAAAATTTAATGTTTAAGTACTATAATTTAAAGTTCAATAGCTTGTAGTTAAAAATTCTAATATCAGAATTTTACAATTTGAATGAAAATTTTGTATAAAAATATTTTTACACAACTCATATATTAAATAAGTAGGGGTGAGCGTTCGATTGGTCCATTCGAGTAAAAAAAATTAAATTATTCGAGTTAACGCGCCATATTTTACAACTCAAACTTTATTTGAAATTTTTTTATTCGAGTCGAGTTTTCAAGTTTCAATATAAATTTAATTGTAATTATTTGTCATGTTATAGTATGGTTTGATTCCAATTTAAACGATTTTCTCTAATCATATAAGATATGTATATATATTTCTTCATATTATATATATATATATAAGGAAAATTGAGAGACTCGACTCCAACTTAAAAATAAATCTACTAATTACTAAAAAATTTGAGTTATTCAAATTTTTATTTTACTGCTCAAACTTTATTTGAAAATATTTTCGAATCTAGTCAAAATATTTAATTTATTCGTGTTGAGTCGAATTTTATTCACCGGTTAAGTATCGGCAATTTTTCTTATGACAAAAAAAGGCAATTTTAGAACAAAAACTCTTTTTTAATTATTATTTGGGAAAATGGCTCTCAAAAAATAATATTTGGCAAAATGACCCCCAAACTTGCCACGTCGGTGGACCTCGCGTTGTGTAGGATGCGAGGTCGGATATCGCGTTTTAAACAACGCGATTTCAGTCTACGTGACCTTTTTGTTTGTGTTAACATTTTTACAGGACCTCGCGTTCTATAGAACGCGAGGTCCACGAGAATTTGAAACGGAGGCTGAATATATCGCACAGACCTCGCGTTATGCAGGACGCGAGTTTTGTGCATTTATGGGCTGAAGAACAAGGGAAAACAAGTGTGGGTAGGCATGTTCGAGCCCAATTTCGAGCGTGTAAATCGTATATTTTTAGCGATCATCGAGTTTAGGGTCGTAGTACTGGAAATTGTCTATTGTATGATACCAACATGGTTAATTTCCGTCCATTCTACAATGGTTTAAAATGGCTTCGAAAACCCTATGTTATCATCCTTTTTTGAATGAAGTTGCATTTGAACAAAAGTCGATAGGCATTTTCGAGCAGAATTTCATACGTAGAAATTTGAAATTTTTAGGTAACATCGAGTTTAGGGTTGTAGTACTGGAAATTCTCTATCGTATGACACTAACACGGTCAATTTTTGTCCATTGTACACTGACTTAAAGTTGCTTCGAAAACACTATCATAACATATTTTTTTGAATGATTGAAAATATAAGATGACGTACTGTATAAATCGAAGTAGACTGACTTTATTGATTCGATTGTCATGGGCGAACTCGCATATACAAATTAAAAATAATTAATTAAGACGAGGGGCTGAGCGATTAGGACACTTAGGAGCTGTGTGTCTAGGATTTCGACATACAGTACAATGCTTCTTTTGTCCGGTTTTCTCTCGATGTTCGACCATATCCTCGGCACACTATATTCTTGTAGAACGTGGACCTCCTTTGGCTCGTATTAGTGCTGGATCTGGGCGTATGATCGGTTCAGTGTCCACAGCACTCGGATCAACCTCATTTCCGATTCGAGGAAACTCTTTTTCGTAAACCTTAAACACTGTTTCGAGTAAGTATACTGGATCAACCATATGCATGTATTGTATCTGTTGGTTAGTGCAAGCAGCAATGGCGTGTGCGCACGGGTATTTGAATGTTTGGAAAATTCCGCACTCGCAGGTTCTATCCCTCAGGTTTACCACGTAAGCGTTGTGCTGAATGCCTTCCAACTGCCTGGAAAATTCTGCAACACGAGACAAGTGTCCTTCTCGCGAGAAGAGAGTTGCTTGCATCTGTCTTGATTGGCCCAATTGAGTATGCAGTTTTGTGCGGAAATCTGGATGGACTTTGTGTCCACCTGCCATGTACTCAGTTGCTTGCCTTCTCAAGGTTGCAAAAAGGGTAGCCAAGCGATAATAGGTCGCTTTGACAATGGAAGTGATAGGCAACTATCGCACTCCATTCATTGATGAGTTCACTGCCTCAGCCAAGTTCGTTGTCATGTGACCATAACGTTTACCCTCGTCATACGATCGAAGCTATTTTTCCTTTGGGATTTTTTCAAGGTATTCTGTGCTTTTTTTGTTTCTCGCTCTCAGTTCCTCGAGCAGGTCAGCCACCTCTTGTTTGTAGTGCGAGTTACCTACGGAACGCGAGGTTGCCACGTCAGCAGATTCACCTCCCTCTATAAATAGCAAACTCTTGGGGAGACAAGGAGCACCCACAGAAATTTTTTCTGTATTCACGTAAGCAGTTTTCGCTTGCAGCTGCTAATGGCAACATAGCGCGTATTTGGGAAGTTTTGTTTAAACTAATTTTCAAAATATTGCGCTATGTCGTTATTTATAGTTACTAATGAAAACATAGCGCGTATTTAGGAAGTTTTTTTCGATTATTATTGTTGTTGTTATTATTATTATTATAATTATTAGTATGATTATTACTTTTATTATTATTAATATTATTATTATTATTATAATTATTAGTATGATATTATTAGTATAATTATTATTGTTATTATTATTATTATTATTATTGTTATTAATATTATTATTAAATTTTTTATATTAAATGACTTTCCCGCCTGGGAAGTATTCCTTTAAAAAACCCCACGACCTCGCGTCATGTAGAACGCGAGTTTTTTAGAACATGGCGTTCTATAGGACGCGAGGTCACTTTTGACCGTTTAGTTCACGCGTCTGTTCCGTGACGCGCCTTTTCAATGAATCTCGCATTCTATAGGACGCGAGGTATATGAATATCGCGTTCTACAGAACGCGAGGTTCATTAACATCGCATCCCAAAAGGCGCGAGATCTTCTATAAATTGGAGGCCCTGCCCCCAATATCAACCACAGAACGCGAGTTCTTTAGCTTTTTTACAACAAATTATCGGCAACTTTTATATTTCGTTCGATATAATGGAGCCCTTACTACGCAACGAAGCGACTCACTGCAGTCAATATTAGCGAAACAGTCCAGAGGTATTATTTTTTTCCATATTAATTTCTAAATTTTTTTATTTAATTAAATTTTTTATTTTACTAACTATTTTTTTGAAGGGATACGAACGTAATTTACAATGTTACCTTAACCGTATCAACACCCCACCCGTTGATGCTGTTATGGAGTGGATTCATCGCGCCGGTTCTAGCCACATAGCACGATATATAGGGGGTGAAGGTAAAACCATCATTGATCAGCGCGCTGATAGAACGATGGAGACCCGAGACGCACACGTTTCATCTTCCATTTGGCGAGGCAACAATCACGTTGGAGGATGTCGCATACATTCTGGGGTTGCCTACAAACGGCAGCGTAATTACGGGTGTAGCGTTGGCAGATTGACTAACTCTATTTGCTGAACAAATGAGCGTGATGCCCCCTGAAAACGTGTGAGATGGAGGAAAAATCGACATTTCATATTTGGAGGCTCACTTTGGAACCTCTCCCCCCAATGCGGATGTAGTTGCACTTCAGGTATTTTTTCTATTTAAAAATTAGGATGCCATCATTAAATATTTAGTATGCTTTTATTAGATTTATGATGAAATTAAAAATATTTATTTGAACATTACGATGGTTTATGAAATTTTGAGGATGACTTCATTAAATATTTAGGATCCTTTTAACAAATTTAGGATGCAATTACAAATCATTACTTGAAAATTAGGATGCTTTTATTAAATATTTATGATGACTTTATTAAATATTTAGGTTGCCTACATTAAATATTTAGGATGAAGTTACAAATATTTATTTGCAAATTATGATTAAGTTACTAATTTCTTTGGATGCCTTTATTAAATTTAGGATGAACTTACAATTTTTTTTTAATTAGGATGTCTTTATTAAATCTTTATTTTCACAGCAGTGTGCGCGTGCCCACATCTTGCACATTATTGGCGGGATATTAATGCCAGACAAATCTCACACAAAGGTGCACGTGATGTGGCTTCGTCATCTTACAGATTTAAATGAGTATGGAAGAAAATCTTGGGGATCAGCTGTCTTGGCGTTTCTTATCAGAGACCTCTGCAGAAACGTTACGCCTCTAGATCATCGATGGGAGGATGTTGTTTATTCCTACATGCTTGGATTTGGTTTCGGATGCCTACTTTGAGACCACAACTTAGACAACCCACCACTATGTTATTTCCGCTTCTACAGAGGTATTACGTAATCTACTATATATTTTTTTATTTTTAAATTATTTTATTTAACGAATTTTTTTCATTATTTATAGGTGGACCACCACACTGACCCACACCGGCCTGCCGAACTCCCAGAAAGAATTCAGGCATGCTTTCGATCGCTTGAAGGAGCACGAGGTAATTCGAAAATTAATTTTAATTTTTTCATACTTTTTTTTCCAATAATATTTCATATAACCGTTACAAACGCTTTCATTCTTTTTAGTTCGTGTGGAGGCCCTACGATTCAGAGGAGATTCGGCAGATTACTCCACCAGATATTCTACGAGACCGAGACCTCTGGATTTCCGTCGTGCTGCTGTTCAACTACGAAATTTGCGTGTGACATTCTACGGATAGGGTTCTCCGACAGTTCAGGTACTTCCAAAATGTTCCAGCTCCTCCGCAAAATATGGACCGCTTCCACAATCTTACGCGTCAGGGGAAGACGGAGGTTGACTAGTCCGAGCACCACGCTCCCTGGATAGCGATTTGGGGTAACCGATTTGGCCGACGCCCACTGCTTCTCCAACAAATTATGGAAGGGGCTGATTTGGTCGCTTTCAATTATGACTAGTGGTATATGTTCAATGGGCTGATTCGGTAGCTTGTTTTACTCCCCGCCTGGGCCTAGCACAGATCCGCATATCGCGCACGAAGGTCAGGATGATGGGGACCAGGGACCACCTAACGATGGACGGAGGTATCCGGCTCGTGAGCGTCATCCACCCGACTGCGGAACGGGTGGACATGGGCATTTTTAGTCTTTTCTTTTACTGATTTGTACTTATGTTTTTAATATTTATATAAAACACATTTGATTTTTATAATGTCGTATTATAATTTTGTTTACATATTATAATTAAACTTTATAATGTTTATTTAATTTCAGTTTTTAATAAATTTTATGGGATTACTAAACCGAAAATCGACATTTGTTGAAATGCAACTTCATTCAAAATAAGATAATAGCATAGGATTTTCGAAGCCATTTTAAACCATTGTAGAATGGACGGAAATTAACACTGTTGGTATCATACGATAGACAATTTCCAGTACTACGACCCCAAACTCGATGATCGCTAAAAATATACGATTTACACGCCCGAAATTGGGCTCGAACAGGCCTACCCACACTTATTTTCCCTTTGCGATATATTCAGCCGCCTTTTCAAATTCTCGTGGAAGAACGCGATGTACCGTTAACACAAACAACAAGGCCACGTAGACGAAAATCGCGTTGTGCAGAACGCGATATCGTACCTCGCGTCCTACACAACGCGAGGTCTACCGACGTGGCAAATTTGGGGGTCATTTTGCCAAATATTATTTTTTTGGAGCCATTGTCCCAAATAATAATTAAAAAAGGGTTTTTAATCTAAAATTGCAAAAAAAAAAGTATCCGCAATTTTTCACCATGTTTCTAGAAAATTCTTTTAGGAGTATGTTATTGAATATAAAAAGGAAGGGCGTCAGCCAGGCTGTCAGGAAAAGCCAGATCAGCCAATCGTATTCACTTGGTGGTGCAAATGATTCCCTCGTCCCCCTCCTTTTTCCATTTCAAATTTCTTTTCAATTTCCCCCGAATTTCATTTGCATTTCAAAACCTCCCCACCATTTTCTCTATATAACCCCTCTTCTCCTCTCCATTTTACTCTCCTCAAACCTTTCTGCAACCCACAAACTGTGACCAAAGGAAATCAAAGCGTTGCCATTACTCCTCCTTCGCTCTTCCTTATTCGGGTAAATGTTTATTTCTTTTTATGTTTCGATGCTCATGGAACTGAGATCTAGGGTTCTAGAAGCTCCTGGATTGTTTGTCGAGAGTTGAGATTTTGCCCGATCTGCTTTGCTCTCTTTTTCGATCTTCTTCACTACATTTTGCGATTTCTATATAGATCTTTTGAGAAATGACTTTCTTTTTTCGCTTTATTTGAACTCGATCTTCTTTCAGCATGTGCTGATTAATGCTTTCGTTGTGAATCTTGATCTTGTTTCTTTATATGATTAAATTCAAATTGTTTTCCATCGATTTATACTGTAGCTTAATTAGAAGCTGAAAGCTATGTCGAGAACTGACTAAATTCGATTGCCTCATTGCATTAGCAAAATTTTGGATTTCTAGGTAGCTATGATATTACGAATTTGAAGAATTGAGTGTTGACTGAAGCTATTCCTTGTATCACCAAGAGGAGCTTAGATTAGTTGAGAGGGGGAGATAGAGTACGGACTGACATGTGATTTTGCTGTACTCACTTTTGATTCTTGATTGTAGTAGTAAAATATGGCGGATTCCGAGGATATTCAACCTCTTGTCTGTGACAACGGAACTGGAATGGTGAAGGTTAGTTGATTTTTAGACAGGAGTTATATTCTACATTGTTATTTATTTGTTTATGGAAAATGCATTACTTTGTTGTGGTTGATCTGACATTGTATAACCATGCAGGCTGGTTTTGCTGGTGATGATGCCCCTAGGGCGGTTTTTCCCAGTATTGTTGGTCGACCCCGACACACTGGTGTCATGGTTGGGATGGGTCAGAAGGATGCCTATGTAGGAGATGAAGCACAATCCAAAAGGGGTATCCTTACTCTGAAATATCCAATTGAGCATGGTATTGTCAGCAACTGGGATGATATGGAAAAGATCTGGCATCATACATTCTACAATGAGCTTCGTGTTGCTCCTGAGGAGCACCCTGTGCTTCTCACTGAGGCTCCTCTCAACCCCAAGGCAAACAGAGAAAAGATGACTCAAATTATGTTTGAGACCTTTAATGTACCTGCCATGTATGTTGCCATCCAGGCTGTTCTCTCTTTGTACGCCAGTGGTCGTACAACAGGTTGGTTAAAATATTGATCTCTTTGGACTTTCCCCCCCATATTTTAGTTACCTGTTAGAATGCTGATAGATTTAGATTGCTCTGTGTATTGCTGGTCTGGTTTTGTATAGATCATTCCTGATCAAGCTATGACACTTAATTATCTCCCCACTGTAACAGGTATTGTGCTGGATTCTGGTGATGGTGTATCTCACACTGTACCAATCTATGAAGGTTATGCCCTTCCACATGCCATCCTCCGTCTAGACCTTGCTGGTCGTGATCTCACTGATTCTTTGATGAAGATTCTTACTGAGAGAGGTTACATGTTCACCACCACTGCCGAACGGGAAATTGTCCGCGACATGAAGGAGAAGCTAGCTTATGTTGCCCTGGACTATGAGCAGGAACTGGAGACTGCCAAGAGCAGCTCTTCTGTTGAGAAGAACTATGAATTGCCTGATGGACAAGTCATTACTATTGGAGCTGAGAGATTCCGCTGTCCAGAGGTCCTCTTCCAGCCATCACTCATTGGGATGGAAGCTGCTGGAATCCATGAAACTACCTACAACTCTATCATGAAGTGTGATGTCGATATCAGGAAGGATCTTTATGGTAACATTGTGCTCAGTGGTGGTTCAACCATGTTTCCTGGTATTGCAGACCGTATGAGCAAGGAGATCACCGCCCTTGCACCAAGCAGCATGAAGATTAAGGTTGTCGCACCACCTGAGAGAAAGTACAGTGTCTGGATCGGAGGATCTATCTTGGCATCTCTTAGCACCTTCCAACAGGTGGAGTACATTTGCTGTATTTTACTTTTCTTTACGTTCATTGCTCAATACTGAGTTTCTTGCTTTACCTGTTGCATCAGATGTGGATTTCCAAGGGCGAGTACGATGAGTCTGGTCCATCCATTGTCCACAGGAAGTGCTTCTAAGCTTTTAAAGCGCCTTGCCGGTAACTGGTAAGCTGCCTTTTCAATTTGGTTGCCTTATTTTGTGTCAAGTGAGAAAGTCTGGTTGATGTGGGGAAATGTGAAGGATGGTGTAGTTTGAGCTTCTATATTTATACAAGTCATCCCTTTTCATAAGTTATGACCTGTGATGCCTGCTGGTGTCACCGTCATTTCGAATGTCGCCCTCTTGATATGGCGAAGGGCACATTTGGTGGTCAGTTCCATTTCCATGCAACTATCAACAGTGTTATTTCTTAGTAGGGTGTTTGTTTTTAG
Source organism: Hibiscus tridactylites (assembly GCA_958450335.1). Lineage (NCBI taxonomy): Eukaryota > Viridiplantae > Streptophyta > Magnoliopsida > Malvales > Malvaceae > Hibiscus > Hibiscus tridactylites. The sequence goes on from OY288279.1 coordinate 77,218,597, forward strand.
GTGGAGAGCGATTATGATGTTTGTTTCTTATATTTTGTTTTAATTTTACGATTCAAGGTTTTTTTCCCCTTGAGAACATTAATGGGGGTTAGGTTAAGAGATTGTTTGGCAAGAACATTAATGTTAATACTATTGTACTGTACGACAAATTTTAAATTAGTGTCAGTTTGCGGGTCATAAAACGTTCCTGGTAATTATATTCGATACCGGGTTTTGAAATCTTTCCATTAAAATGTTTTAGGATTTGATTTTATTTGAATTTCGCCCACTTCTCGTAATGATTTGATGATGCTATGGCTTCAGGATTTAAAGTCAACGATCAATCAGGGGCATTATAGTATTTTCATATTAACAATATGATTAACTATAAACACGATTAAAATAAAATTAGGCTTAACTATAAATTAAGCGCTTAAAAAATGTCCGAAGTTATTTTTTGTTGAAATAAATGTTTAGTGTTTTATTTTGTTAATATTTTAAAGTGTTTTTTTTTCAAAGTTAACATTTTTAAATTGATTTGTCGTTGATGGTTGTTAAAATATTTTTTTCATCCCGTTATTATTACATAACTTGTTTATTTTTAAATTTTTATTCAAATTTGGGGTAAAATATATAAATACTAATTAAATTATTTAAAATTATTAATTTTAGTATTGAATTTTTGAAAGTTACAAAAATAGACAGTAAATTTAAGATTTTATTACAAAATGGTTATTGCATTCTTAGATCCGGTCAAAGTTTAACATTGGACAATTAAATTTATATATCGTACCAAATGATTATTGAAAATGTCATATGAAATTATTGAAATATTTAATTGTTATATAATGGTAAGTTTATTGTTAAACTAATTGTTACAAGTGATTATTAAATTATTAAATTATTATAAAATGATTTCGTTATACAACAATTTATTTGTAGTTAATTTCAAAAGGACTTTATTTTTCGAGTGATTACAAAATTACTATTGAATTATTTAATTTGATCATTAAATTTTTATTTTTATTTTATCAATATAACGATTTTTATTTGAATCGAAATTCAAGAGCTGAATCAGCTCGGGGAAAAAAACTTGGCAAAACTATGCAAATGGAAAACACGCTTGCGCACAGTAAAGGGACACACAAACAAATGCTAAAGGCGCAGCAAGCACCACACTATCAAGTCCCAGAACATTCTCCTCCCATACTAAATTTAATCTTTGGTAAAATAAAGTTAGAATTTTAAAGAATTTCAAATGTATTTAATTCTTTATGATATTACTTCAACTTCGAAACTCAATAATTCTGATGTTGAAACGTAAGTTTTATTAAATTTGTTTTATTTTATTTTTTCTCTGTTTGTTTAGTTAATATTTACGAATTTATTTATAAACATTGAATGCATCGAGCTCGAATACACTAAATAATAAATGAATCAAATTTGAATATAGACCTTGTTTGGTAAAGAGAGGTTTGGGCAAAAATTAGAGGTTTGAGGCATAATTAGAAGTTTGACTAGTCAAATCCGTTAATATTGTTGTTTGGTGAACATGCGATTGAAAGAGCGGATTGTGGTGAAACCGCTAATTTTGAAAAAGCTCATAGTAGGAGCTTTTTGAGATTTAAGGTTTGATAATAGAGTTGTAAAGACTCTTTTACCCTTACCAGTTACCAAAAATTTCAAAATAACCTAAATTAAATATTTTCTCACCCCATTTATAAGCTAATCCTATTTACTTTTTATTATCACATATTTATATGTGTATTTAAATTTATTTATTAATTAAATTATATTAAAATAATTATATAAATAATAAGTTAATATATAAATCATTCAAATATGTTTAGAAAAGTTATATTAAAAATAATTTTATAGATCTAATTAATATTAATTAGATACAAAATATTATTAACTAACTATTCAAACAAGTACTAAATATAATCATGTCCTTATATGTCATATTGCTTGTTTAAATAATCTAACAAATATCAGCTATCCATTAATTTTACCAAACACTTTTATACAATCAGCTAATACAATTCGTTAGTCAAATCAGCTAATGTAATAAGCTATCAGCTAATGTAATCCGCTATCCACTATCAGCTATCCATTAATTGCCAAACATAGTCATAATATTAAAATTTTAAACAAACACAAATAAATATAAACAACTTTAAAAATAAACAAATAAATACGGCGTTTGCATAGTTTATATATATATATATATATAGGTGATACCCAGTCATCCCATATCCAAACAATTTAGGTTTCCACACGTTTGTCTATAAGCAACAATTTAGGTGTCCCTTATTTGTTTTTACTAAAAAAAATTACAAACAATTAATTTTTCGTCTTATTAAATCTGTCACATGTTAATATATATTTTTTAATTTTGACTATAATTTGTTTAAATACTTTAATTAATTAAAATTGTAAAAAAATATTTAAAAACTACTTGATTGAAGGTTTTAATATATATATATATATTTATATTTTTATCACTAATAAATTTTAAACTATAAAATATTAAAGTTAAAAAAATTTGACACAAAAAATATTAACATATGACAGTTTTAATGAGACACAAGGAGTATTATGCATAATGATACAAATAATTTTATTAATGAATATTGATAAAAAAAATACTTTAGGAAAAAATGCGAAATGTGAGTAATGGTTATGTAAAAAAAAAACTATGAGTTTTCTTAAATAGATTTATTTATATGAACTCTACAACGGTTCTATTTTTGTAAATTTGACTTATTTATTTTTATTTTTAACTAAATAAGGTTATATTTTGATATACAAGTTGTGTAAAAATTATATTTTTTTTATTTAAACTCTAAATTCACAATCATAAAACTATAAATTATAAACTGTAACCCTAAACCTTAAAATTTATACCTTGTACTTTAAAATCTAAACTCTAAACTCTAAATTAAAAAGGGTTTTTTAATAGTCTTGTAACCCCCTCGTCCCGGTCTGGTCGGATGACCGATCCGAGTGGGCCACACGGGGAAAACCGAAGCGAAACCCGTTAAGGCTTCCCCTCGGTTAACGACCCAGAAAATTTCTTTTAACTTTAGTCTTATCTAGATGCATATTTAATTCCTATGTGAAGCACAACAGCGGAAGATACAAACAACGAAACATTCACCGACCAAACAAAACATAAACAGCCCATTTTACTTCGTTATAGCAGGCCGTTTCGAAACGCCCATAGGGTGTTCCGAAACGCCTTGACTTAGTCAACGAGCCAGGGTCAACCATAAGGTGACCGTTCCGAAACAGGGGAGACCCGTATCGGAACGACCTTGACGGTCAATATCTCATGGTCAACGAGATTTGACCGTTTCGAAACTTCAAAGGCCCGTTTCGAAACGGCTTCATCTCGCCAATTTCTCAAAATTTCCAGTAGCCAAATTGTTCCGAAACGACCCTCATCCGTTTCGAAACGGCAGGCCATTTACACAGGGACCGTTCCGAAACAGGGGGACCCGTTCCGAAACACCCCATGTCTGCAGACTCGTCTGGGCTGTTTTGAGGCACAAGGGTGCCCTAAAACACTACCAAAACACCAAACAACATCAAAACTATTAAACCAAAGATATACCAACAATATTATCATGCTTTAACAAGATTTCAAACGTGTCTAAAACCAAGGCAACATCCCACATACATGCATTCATTCAAACACATATATAAACTCTTAAGGCATAAGGCTAACATTCAAAAGAGCAACTTAGGCATGAGTTAACATTCATCACACAAGCATATGGCAAGATACATCATGCTTACAAATCAAGTCAACCATAGACATACATCAAACTCAAATCAACAACACCTATCCCATTGCTTTACTATTACAATCTTTAAATTTAAACATCATACTTGAGCTAACCGTAAGCAACACTTGGAGGCCTTTCCTTGCCCTTGCCACCCACAAGCTATTGATCTGCATTGTCGAACAAAAGAGAGCGTAAGCATAAAAGCTTAGTGAGGGTAAGCTCTTTAAAAACAAACCTCGACAATGCAGGGTCCAAGCACGAGCTACAACCAAGATAAAATGCATGATCTTACCTCCGATCCACACGAGCCATAAATATAGATGATGCATGAACATATATTCAATATCATGTCATGCTCAACATGTTTAAATCCACAACATATGAAATCACATATACTAAACCATGTTAGCAACACCTCCCAAAACACCTTGGCTCACAAATTAACCACAAATTGGCAATATAAACTACAATCTGTATTGGCACCTAGCTATGACTCGAATACGCGGATAACCGTTGGAACTCACATCCAACAACTCAACCATTACCTGACGGTGGGATTCCACTCATCACCGTTCACGCGGAGGGGATTCCACTCATCCTCACGCCTCATTTCACGCGGAGGGGATTCCACTCATCCTCACGCCCCGTCGATGGGATTCCACTCATCACCGACTATTATAAATACAATTTCCGGGCGAACCCGTACTCCTCCTTGGTGACTCAACGCCACCAAGGCCACGCGCGACTTTTGACTCATGTGTACACACTAACATCCTAATGATCGATCATTTGTACCCAAGCATACTAGTGCCAATACTACACATTTCATTAATCATTCATAATATCAATTCATAACACTTCCGTGCTTAGCACGTACTCACCATGACTTACCGTCATGCACAAGCCACATTTCCATGTCTAGCATGTACTCACCATGATCCCCGGATCATACAAACACCTCATAATATCATTACACATGTCAACACTACATGCATCTCAACAACACAATTATCACATCATATTTCATACACATGTATATCTCTATCACATTTATCATCAACATGCACGTAACAATGCATTAAGCCATGCCTCCACATGCATGTATAACAACATAAGCATAGCCACCATGAGCATGATTAAACATGAGGCATAATTCAACACTTTAAAGATCAACCAAGGTCTCTAACTAAAGTTTGGGATTAGGCCACCACCCTAATCCCAACTCTAGGTGGGTCTACCAATCCCAACCTAGTTCACATGCTTGAACCAACACTTGAAAACCATTTAAAAGTATTTAACCACTCACCTAAACATCCAAGCTCCAAGCCAAGCTAGTAACCTTCCTCAAATTTCCGGATTTCTTCCCGAAGCTTTTCCAACACGAATTCCCGCTTCCAAACAACCTCAAACACATTTCAAACAATTCCAAATCAGCCCAACATCAAAAGACCAACCCGGAATACAATTCAAATACAATTCACAATGTTGCAAGCCATGACCAAACCCCACTTTTAGCAATTTCGGACAGCCCCTAAACCATGTCCAAAAACCATCTTTCCAACATCCATAGCACCCACAAACATTCCCAAATCAACCCTTAACCATAGTACTACCATTGGGCTATCAATTCCCACCTAAAACAACCCTAAAAACTCACCCAAAACCCTCCAAAAACCCCATTTATACCCAAATTCGGAAATCCATTTAAAACACTCTAAAAATTATATATATTGGACCATTTGATTCATAGATAACATATCTAACAATAACAAATCAAAAGCCTTAGTAAAAACCCATAAAGCTCCATCCTTTAACCTAAACTTTCAAAAACCCAATTTCTAAAACATGGATGAAAATGAAATATATTTGTACTTCCAAGTAGAGGAAGATGAGAGCAAGCCGGAAATATAATTACCTTTCAAAACCGAGCCAAAATGGAGGAGAAATGAGATGGGAAAGTGAAAGAGATGAGAGAGCTCTTTTCACGTGAGTCATGGTGAGTACATGCTAGGCATGGAAATGTGGTTTGTGCATGACGGTGAGTCATGGTGAGTACATGCTAAGCACGAAAGTTATTATGAAATGATATTGTGAAAGATTATTGAAATGTGTTAGTATTGGCACTAGTATGCTTGGGTACAAATGATCGATCATTAGGATGTCTAGTGTGCACACGTGAGTCAAAATGCGCGTGTGGTCTTGATGATGGTAGTCATCAAGATGGAGTACGGGTTCGCCTGGAAATCTTCATATATATATTAGTCGGTGATGAGTGGAATCCCATCGACGGGCGTGAGGATGAGTGGAATCCCCTCCGCGTGAGATGAGGCGTGAGGATGAGTGGAATCCCCTCCGCGTGAACGGTGATGAGTGTAATCCTACCGTCAGGTAATGGTTGTGTTGTTGGATGTGAGTTCCAACGGTTATCCATGTATTCGAGTCATAGCTAGGTGCCAATACGGATTGTAGTCTATGTTGCCAATATGTGGTTAATTGTGAGCCAATGTGATTTGGGATGTGTTGCTAACATGGTTTAATATATGTGATTTCATGTGTTGTGGATTTAAACATGTTGAGCATGACATGATATTGATTATATGTTCATGCATCATTTAGAATTATGGCTCGTGTGGACCGGAGGTAAGAACATGCATTTTTATCTTGGTTGTAGCTCGTGCTTGGACCCTGCATTGTCGATGTTTGTTTTTAAAGAGCTTACCCTCACTAAGCTTTTATGCTTACGCTCTCTTTTGTTCGACAATGCAGATATATAGCTTGTGGGTGGCAAAGGCAAGGGAAAGTCTCCAAGTGTTGCTTTTGGTGAGCTCAATGTATGAATTTTAAGTAATAGAATGTAATAGTTAAGCAATGGGATAGGAATTGTTGATTCAAGTCTTGATGTATGTCTACGGTTGACTTGATTTGTAAGCATGATATATCTTGCCAAATGCTAGTGCGATGGATGTCTTGTGAATGCTTAAGTTGCTTTGAATGGCATGTAAACTCATTTGATGTGTATGATGCTTGTTGGTTCTTTTTTTTAATGTCTTCAAGCATGCTTGTATGAAAGACTCTTAATGTGTAATTTGCCATATTAGAAAGATTGTCCAAATCCATGCTTGTATGTGTTTGAGTATGTTAAATCTAGGATGTATGCCTCTAGACTTTGTTTGATGGTTTTGTGTGCCTCTAGGAGTCCTATGGGACCTTTAGACTTGTCAAAACACCCCTAATTCTGTATTTCAAAGGTTACAGACTGCCAGCGTTTCGAAACGGGAGGGATCGTTTCGGAACAGGTAGGCTTCAGGGACCCCGTATCGGAACGCGTTTCGATACGGTATGGCCTTTGGAACCCCTGTTCCGAAACGCGTATCGGAACGTTTTGGCTACTGGAATTCTGAGAAATTCACGAGATGAAGGTGTTTCGAAACGGGTGTAAAGGTTTCGAAACGGTCAAAATCTCGTTGACCACGAGATATTGACCGTCGTGGGCGTTTCGAAACGGTTGACCACCGTTTCGATACGACCCCTTATAAAGGCTCTAGGACAGTTGACCTGGTCAAGGCGTTTCGATACGCCTCAAGGGCGTTTCGAAACGGCTTGTTTAAAAGATTAAAAATGGGCTGTTTAACTACTGTTTTGGGTTCGAATATTTGTCTCATGTATTTTATTCCGCTGTTTGATCACATAGGACTTAAATGAACTTTAGAAAAGATTAAGTAAAAGAAAAAAAATAGGGTTGCTAACCGAGGGGGAACCTTAACGGGTTTCGCTTCGGTTTTCCCCGTGTGGCCCACTCGGACCGGTCATCCGGCCAGACCGGGACGAGGGGGTTACAGGATCAAGGCGATCATTTCCCTCAACACAGTGTCGTCGAAAACGACGAACGATGTGCAGCCGAACGTTGAACGTCGAATACAAAATTGATGTTTGACTGGTACGCCGTTCGTCGTTTCTGGTGACGCTGTGTTGGGAAAATGACTGCCTTGGTCTGGCGATCAAAGGGGTGTGCTCAGAGGCAGTGAACGACGGCAGAAGCGACGGCAATTTAGGGGGTTTGATTTTGGGTAACTTTAAGGATTTGGGGACTATTTTGTAAAAAAATATAAAATTCTAGATTTTATGAAAAATTCTGAGTTTTTTTCATTAAATTGATTTTAAAAAATAAAAATAATGCTACATGTCGAGAATTGATTGGTTGATAATTTTTTTAATATCCCTTCAACGGTTTGGAACCGAAAATTATAATGGTTAAAACTTTGGGCACCTATTTTTACAAAAAAAAAACAAGTACCTTAGGCACCTAAAGTTCAAAAAAGGTATACTTTAGGCACCTATATTCGTTTAAGCCTTTCGAATATGCCATGTAAATATTGTTGCACGTAAATTGGGCATTATTTTGTATTGGATCATATTAAGAATTACAAACATTATTTGAGACATGGATGTATACGGTGATGGATTATAATATACGATGTGAATTAAGGATTAATATAATAGAAAATTAAAGATTAAGTTAGATGAAGAAGAATATGGAAGATGGTGGAGGATAGAAGAAATAAAAAAATTGTAAATGTGGAGGATTAAATGTATAATTATACAAATTATTTTTATTTTAGTGGTTAAAATATGAGTGAAGTAATAGTTTAGGGACTGTCTAAGTAATTTTTTTTATTGTTTCAGATAACCTCCGGTCAAAGGTTAACGACACCAAACAATTAAATGACCAAAAATTTACGCTCCGAAAACGTAAATGACTTTACTGGTCGTTTTTCAAAAGCAGTAACTAATTTTGTACTGGAAAGAAAAACAAAAATGACTATCCAATAATTAACCCTAAAAAAAGACTTGGGGTTGGGCGTAAGAACATAGGAATTGATGAACTCACATGTCAGATCTCAACAACGTCAATAAACTAACTAAGAATCCCAAGTTGAGATTACATCCCAATGAAACATCTGCAAACTTCAATCATTCATTCACACTTCCCAGTTCCCAGTTCCCACCCAAACCATCAGATAACCCTTGAGATCCCCCAGCGCCACTCATTTCTCAAACCCCCTCCTCTGGCCATCAATGGCGGACTACGAGCCAACACATCACCAAACAATCCCCAAAGAAACTGCTCTCCAAGCCCTAAACACCATAATCCAACTCCACTTCGAGAAGACCCTCGAAAAGAAACGAGCCATCGACCTCCAAAAGAAGGAGCTCCACAAGATTTTCCAGCTCTTCTTCATCTTCTTAGCCCTCGTCTTCATGGCTCAAGCTCAGTCCACTCGTCTCCAATGCCGCCATTGCTGGGCACCCATCACTCTTCTTTCCCTTGCGCATCTCATCTTCTATGTCTCGGTGGCTCAGACGCTGAGGTGTATCAATGGCTTCAAGTACCAGAGGCGGTGCCACAAGCTGACGCTTGGGTTGGCTACTGATAAGCTCAGGGAAATGAGGATGAGGATCCACAATGGGGAGTTCGTTGATGGGTTCGGGGAAGAAGCTGAGTTCGAGATTCATTACCAGGAACCACCCGAAACTTACTTTGCTAAGTTCAAGAGAAACTGGGCATTGCATTTTGGTTTCCTTATCTTGATCTATGTTTTCATGGTTTCTTCTTCGGTTGTGCTGCTTTGTTTTTAGGTGCTGGTTGGGTCATCTCTGATTTGAATCATTTTTTGTTTTCCCAGTGTTCTTCAATCTATTAATTTATGTGTATATCTTGGGTTTATTGAGGCTCAGTATTAAATTAAAAAGAAAAAAAACCTTGATAATTCTGGATCTTTTGTGAATTCTCCCCTCCATTATTGACTGAGTTGTGCTTTTGATGAAAAGGTTAAATATTAATCTTTAATGATGAAGGTAGCAGGTGGGGTGTGCTTTTGATGCTGAATGTATAATGTATAATGCATTGTGTTTGTAGCACTAGCACTAGCAGCAAGCATTCCTTTAGTTTGGATTTATGGAGGAAAATCTACTTTTTTTTTACATCTTTTGATCAGGATTAGTTTGGTTACAAGGCGACAAAAATGGATATGTAGGGTATTAACTAATTAATCATGTTGCAGAGCAGTCAGTACCTACTGAATTAATTTATCACTACATGTTTTGAATTATTATTTTTTTGAACAAGGCCACATGCTCCTTTTACATAAAATGTTATTTAGAGCGGTTATGAGGTGAAAATATTTGAAGCTTGCCTTGTTGAATACTATGTTTGCTGCCAAAATGTGGGTAAAAAAGGATGATATAAGAAGCTGCCTGCTTACTCCCACAATTTGGAAAATGAGTCTTTTGAAACCACTACATCTTAAATATGTGAATGTCCATGGGAGATTGGAACTAACTATGCTTCCCAAGTCCCATAGTTTTGCAAACCAAGAATTTGTGCAAAATGCTGATGGGCAGAAACCAATGATTCAGAAATATTATAAATTTAGTTCCATTTATTCAAACAAACTTTATTACACATCAAACTCGGTGACACCAAAGAAAATTCATATAAACTCCAACATTCCAAATGCTGATTTCTCTAAACCGTGGGCGCCGGGCTAACGGGGGAGTCAGCAAGAGGTGGTGCAGCAGCAGCAGGACCAGGAGCAGGAGATGCATCACAGTAGCCTCTAAGAGTGTTGCCTTCCTCAGGTGTGAAACCAAGGGAAGTGAGCATGGTAGGCCAACAATTGCGAGTGATAACTTCGATTGCACGACAACACTCGGAGTCTATATCAGTTTGGCCATTAACAAAGAAGATGATGATCTCATCGGTGCATGATTTCAACTCATTTAGTGCACTCCAGCACTCGGCAAGGCCTCCATTGTCGTCGAGCCTTGCTGCTAGGGTACGGCCTGGCTTGCCGGAGCTGGAGAGTTGCCTTGCGGATGCATCACAAGCCAAAAGGCAGCAGACAAGGACCAAAAGATGAAACAAATCTCTGAGAGCCATTATATTTTTTTTCCTTCAAGTAAAGAGTTGAATAACAAAAGGATGAATGAAGGGGGTAAGATTGTGGGAGGTTATTTATAGGATAAATTGAGGTATATGAGAGGACTAAAACTAAAGCTGTGATTAATATCATTATTAAGAGATATAATTCTCTTAATCACAGGATTCATTAAGGGGAAGATGATGGGTTTTTGTATAAATGAGTAACTGCAACTACTAAAGTAACTTGCATGAAGACCGAAAGTAAGCCAGTTGGATAGAGTTATGAGTTTGAGCAAAAGCACAAGCCATGTGGGTGAATTTGATTGGACATAAAAATCTAATCGTTCAAATTCAATGATTAATTTTATTTAACCAGTGAAGATTAAATTTAATTTTACACTAAACTTCAAAGTCAATTATTTATGATCGAGTACAGTTAATAGACTCATATTTTAGACACTGTCGTATCTTATGTTTAAATATGATATATATTATTTTTAAAAAAATATTTGCATTAGATATTTATGTTTGCATATCTCATTATAGTATAGTTCAAATTCAAATAATAGAGTAAAACTATTAAAAAAATAATATAGAGTAAAATGTAAAGGATTTATATACAATACATTAATTAGTGACGAAAACAGTTTCTACAAGGGCCTTAGTTTTAGGGTCTTAGTTTAATGGGTTTGGGGAAAGAGTTTATAATCTAGGGGTTATGGTTAGGATTTAGGGTTTAGGATAATACGTTAAGTATTTAGGTTTTAACCTATAAACATTAAATTCTAACTCTAAACCTTAAATTTTATTCACAAACACTAATTTCTAAACTACTAAACATTAACCCCTAAATCTTACACCCTAAACTGAGTCTCTAAACCCTAAAACGATCTTATATGGCATCATACATTGAGTGGTTAAGACGTGAGCTATCTAAATAAATGCTTGAGTTTGATCCCTCTCAGATTGACTCTTTGACCGACGTTGACCGTTATAGTGTATGCTCATCAACTGTCATGACATGACGATCTTATATTGCATCAAATTGACTCTTTGACCCATGTTGACTGTTATAGTATTGACGTGACAATTAACAGTGTTGGCGTGACGGTCCACGATAGTGATGTGGCAGTCAATGATGATGACGTGGTAATACACATGGCATGATGACGTGGCAGAGAGGCTGAATTGATTATTTTAATTAAATTCGATGGCATACTTTATTTTTTGGTCAAGTTTAAGGGCATAATTGATTTTAATTGAAAGTTCGATAACTCACCTAATCTGTAAGCTAAAAAAATAAAAATATATATTAAAATTTAAATAATATTTAAACATTTATAAAATATTAAAAATAAAAACACTATAATGAATTAAAAATTTAGTAGAAAGCATAAGTTTAACATTTTCAAAAAGTTATAAATATAAAAAATAAAATTTTAAAATATTTATAAACCACTAGAAAAGTATTCTATTTTTTCTCATTATGCTAAGCGTACTAATTTTCTTTGAATACATTTTTAATTGAATCATGCTTATATTAGAGTAGTAATAAACCAAAATTCTCCTTATTTTTTCTACATCAAATATTAACGAGCATCAATTTGATGTAGACAAGTGAAAGCAAAGTTTAAGTTTTATTGTTACTCTAATACAAGGTTGATTCCACTGAAAATTTGTTTAACGATGGTAATACTCAAGCTGACGAAGTTGAAGACTTTTCCGATGAAAGTGTTCAATTTTTAATACTTTATAAATATTTTTATTAAGTTTTTATTTAAATTTTATCCTTCTATAATTTCTAATACATTTTAACTATTTATATAACTTTCCAATAATTCTTTTGAATATTTTATTTATTTTTATTAACTTTATGTATTTTTATAAAAAAATTGAAGGATATTTCTATTTTTTGTGAGAGTTCTCATTTTGCTTATTTTTTAAATTATCAGGGACCCAAATGATATTTACACCATTTTGTTAATCGATTTTTCTAGATTCCATTTGTAAAAGTTCAACTCGAAAAACCAAATTATTTATCCAATTTTATTCAAAAACTAATTAAATCGATTATGTTGAGTGGATCGAATGATCGAAATAAACCAAGAGGGGGTGAATTGGATTTTTAAAGTTATTGGTGGTGGAATTTGCAAATAAAAAAGGTAGACAAGGAATTTTAGAGTGGTTCAAGTTCCAAATGAACTCTACATCCACTACCTTAGCTTCACTAAGGATTTGCAACAATTCCACTAATTGCTCTTCCCCTTTTCTAGGCTAAGGAGGTAACCCTTACAGTTTTCGGTCAAATTTTCTACCCAAAATTTGACCCAATCCTCACACAATTGAAACAAAGAAGTTGTTGGCTAAACAAGTATCTCTCAATACACAAAATAGCCCAATTACAAGCACTCAACCCAATTGAAATGATAAGAATGAAAAATGCAATTGGGGTTACAAAACAATAATGGGATTTAGGCACAAATGCTTGGATTTGATGTTTGGATGTTTGCTTTAGGATCAATAGTTGTTGTTGAAGCTTTTAGAGGTCCCTTTTATACCTTCTCATTGAATTCTAGCCGTTGTGATTGTTGCATTCATCAATAGAGCCGTTGGGGGTGTTATCTTCCCTCCATAAATGCAGTGTGCAACCAACCGTTTCTAAATGCCCAACCCTGTTTCGAAACAGACCAAAATAGAAAGAGCCGTTGGGGTGCATTAAAGAGCCAGTATCGAAACGGTCAGAGCTGTTTCGATACGCTAAGAGCTGTTTCGAAACTTGTTTCGAAACATTTTACCACTGTCAAGGATCGTATCGAAACGACTTGAGATCGTTTCGATACGCCTTAACAGTTTGTTAAAAATCAGTTAAAAACATTCAACGGTCATATTTTTCAAATCCGTTTTAAAGCCGTTTCGAAACACTGGATGTCGTTTCGATACGATGTCTCAATGTTCTTAAGCCGTTTCGAAACTTGTTTCGAAACATGGGTTGGCAGTGTTGAAATCGTTTCGATACCCGTTTCAAAACATGAACTCACAGTTTCAAAACTGTTTCGAAACGCCTTAGGCCGTTTCGAAACGGTGACTCGAAAATCATTGTTTTGGCTTTAAGAACACTTAGAAAATATTTGATAAATTTAGTTCTTAACTTAGGCATTTTGTTTAAAACACATAGAGAGGTTTGAGGACTTAAAAATTCGTTTTCACCTTTTCAATTTAATCCTTAGGTTCTTTAGTTATATCAAAAATTAAAATATCGGTTTCACAATCTCCCCCTTTTTGATATAACAAAACCAAAGTTAGAATTTTTAGAAGTTTTGAAAGTTTTGAATATATTCTAACTCCCCCTCAATTTAAGATGGGTTTTTAATGTTTTAAAAAGATTTAAGGATTTAAATTCAAGGTTTAAAACTTAAAAACACTTAAAACATTTTTAAAACGAATTTTGGCTCTTAGATTACTTCTCCCCCTTTTTGTTAGATCAAAAATAATAAACAAGGCTTATAGAGAAGAGATAGGGTTAATAGCAATAATCAATAAGCAATAAGAAATAAGCAACCGAATATTAATTCATAAAAATTCAAATATCCAAAACATAAATCTTAAACAATAAGTTCAAAGCATAATCCCAAATAAAATCAAAAGCATAGGTTCATAAAACATAATGGAAATAAAGATGCAAACTTAATCCTAAAATGCATAGCTAATATGATATTACATGAGAATCATAAGCCTCGTCGTCGTCACCATCATCATCCATGGAATCATCATCGCTCTTGGCTTGAGAACGACGAAAATTCATCCATTGGCCATAAAAGGTGGAGAAGGACATGTCCATAGCCGATTGTTGATTCTCAATGGATGTGAGTCGATTCTCATTTGCAAGGAGATGATCCTCTATGGATTGCAAGCGTGTATTGATAGCACAAAAACCTCTAGACATGTTAGTGTCCAAAGAGTTGAACCGCTCGGTAAGGAAAGCCGTGAGAGCTTCATTGTTCGCAACTGGAGCTTGTGGTTGAGGTTCAACTTGAGGTGGGGGTGCTTCCCTATCAACACGTTCCCAATGCCCATTGTTTACATAGCGAAATCCGGACCTACAGAGAGAAGACTCACCAATTTTTGTCTTGCGGGGTTTCGGAGAGTCGTAGGTGCAATCAAGATTAAGCTTGCCAAAGATGTAACTTAAAGCAGTTCCATAAGTGAAAGATTTAAGTGCATTGGTGTCACGAAGCTTAACATTATTGACAATCTCGGCAAACATGATCTTAACAAGATTAGGGCGCTCACCACGGCGGAAACATTCAAGCCAAAAATAATCTACTTGACGAATGTGAGAAAATTTACCTCCGGAGGGGCGAAGAAACCACGAGACTATCAAGTGGAG
Source organism: Hibiscus tridactylites (assembly GCA_958450335.1). Classification (NCBI taxonomy): domain Eukaryota; kingdom Viridiplantae; phylum Streptophyta; class Magnoliopsida; order Malvales; family Malvaceae; genus Hibiscus; species Hibiscus tridactylites. Next base: position 77,233,676 of record OY288279.1, read on the forward strand.
GAACCTATCGTGAGCATCCAAGGTAAGCACCGAACCGGTGTGAGAACCAAAGTGACTCTCATTCTCGATTCCTTCGTCCTTAAGACCAAAAGTAGTCTCCAAGTAAGGGATGTCAATGACAATCCTCTTTCCCAAGATAGAAGACTCAAGGCCAACAACTTCGGAGTTGTCTTCATTGTTGATAATTTGGGCATTTGAGTAAAAGAGAAGGACCATGTGCTTGTAGCAAATATCCGGGATACTCATCAAACCAAGGAATCCCCATTCTCTTAAACGCAGGAGGTAACGAAAGAGAAAACGCTCGGAGTCAAGAAACTTGAGCTCAACAACACGCTCACGACGAATTTCAAACTCCTTGACATAATTGAAACGATCCCTCATCTCTTGAGTTCGAAGACTTTTTTGAAATAGCTGGGTGAGATTAGGACGAATACTTGATTCACTTGTTTGATCGGTCTTACGCTTCTTGTTAACATTCTCCGTAGACATCCTAAAAATATAAAGCAAGCAATTTAAAAACAAGTTTAAGTGTATGCATGAGATTTCTTAATTCAATCCAATGGTAAATCCCACTTAGGTTTAAAAACAAATTTTAAAAACAAAGATACAAAACAAAACAACAACAAAAAATTAAAAGAAAAAGATTAAAAAAATAAAGAAAAAACGAGTGAAAACTTATATATTCGAATCAAAAAATTGAAGATTTTGAAAAAAAATTACAAGATTTGAAAAACCCAAGTATCAAAACAAATAAACTATAAAAAAATTAAGATATTCTAACCTAAGATTCGAATATAAATTTAAGGAAAAAGAAAAAGATGAAAATATACCTTAAATTGGGATTTTGGATGAATAGATGAAAATCCTTGCACAAGATTGTTGATGCTTGCTTAGACTTGAGTTTAAGAGTAAAAGCCCTCAAGATTTGATGAAAAATAATGAGGTTTAGAGGGTTTCTATAGGGAAAATCATTTTAGGGTTTGAGGAGAATTTTAATTAAAGTTAAACTTTAACATTAAAAGCCCCTTTAAAGCAGTCCGCGAACTCGTTTCGGAATGGTGTAGACCGTTTCGAAACGCGGGCACAAAAGGTTGACCGACTTTTCAACTCCAGCTGACCGTTTCGATACGGGTTTGACCGTATCAAAACCCCGTTGACTCGTATCGAAACTTGTTTCGATACACCCCTTGGCAGTAGCAAAAATGTTTCGAAACCCTTGGAAGGCGTTTCAAAACACCCTTCTCTCATATAGAAATTTTAAGCATTTGTATCGAAACAGGTGGACCCGTTTCGATACACCTGGGCCTGGAAGTGCAAACGAGGCTCTAAAAGTGCAGAAAAATGAAATTTTCTAAGGCCTATCTTGCATGAATGACATGAATGAGCAGGAAAACATATGCAAACATAAACATACTCCCCTAGCTATAGGCATGGATGAAATTAGGAGTAAAAACACATAAACATGACATTTCACAAGATCAAGCATTTTTAAGCACAAAAGAGGTCCTAGAAGGTCAAGATAGGCTAGTTAGACCTAACTCTATCATAAGGGACCAAAAACGCTCTTTGTCTAAAGGTTTTGTAATGATGTCTGCTAATTGATTTAAGGTGTCAACATACTCTATAACCACATCTTCTTTAAGGACATGATCTCTAATGAAATGATGTCTTATTTCTATGTGTTTGGTTCTAGAGTGTTGGATGGGATTTTTTGTCAAACATATGACACTAGTGTTATCACATTTAAGGGGTATGGTTTCAACTTTAATACTGTAATCTAAGAGTTGTTGCTTCATCCAAAGGACTTGAGCACAACAACTCCCTAAGGATATGTACTCGGCTTCGGTGGTAGATAAAGCTACACTATTTTGTTTCTTAGAGAACCAAGATATGAGCATACTACCTAGGAATTGACAAGTTCCCGAAGTACTCTTCCTATCGATTTTACATCCCCCATAATCCGCATCCGAATAAGCATGAAGGTTGAAGGTGGAGTCTCTAGGGTACCAAAGACCTAAACAAGGAGTATCTCTAAGGTATCTAAAGATTCTTTTAACGGCTATAAGGTGAGACTCTCTAGGACTAGCTTGAAACCTAGCACACAAGCAAACACTAAACAAGATATCCGGTCTACTTGCGGTAAGGTAAAGCAATGATCCAATCATAGAACGGTAAAGCTTAGAGTCAACACACTTACCTCCTTCATCCTTGTCAAGCTTTGTAGATGAGCTCATAGGTGTGGCTTGAGGCTTTGCATTCTCCAAGCCAAACTTCTTGAGCATATCCTTGATGTATTTTGCTTGATTGATGAAGGTACCATCCTTCCTTTGCTTGATTTGGAGTCCCAAAAAGAATGAGAGCTCCCCCATCATGCTTATCTCGAATTCACATTGCATTAGCTTAGCAAACTCTTTGCAATGACATTCGTTAGTAGAACCAAAAATAATGTCATCAACATAAATTTGTACTACTAAGATGTCATTTTTATACCTTTTTATAAAAAGTGTAGTGTCCACCTTACCTTTTTCAAATAAAAAGTTTGAAAGTCTTTCATACCAAGCTCTAGGAGCTTGTTTTAAACCATAAAGAGCTTTAGTGAGTTTGAAAACATGATTTGGAAATTTTTGAGTCTTCAAAACCCGGTGGTTGTTCCACATACACTTCCTCATTTATAAAACCATTTAAAAACACGCTTTTAACATCCATTTGAAAAAGCTTGAAATCATGATAACATGCATATGCAAGCAACATCCTAATAGCTTCCATTCTAGCTACGAGTATATAGGTTTCATCAAAATATATTCCCTCTTCTTGAGTGTAACCTTGTGCTACTAGTCTGGCTTTTATTTCTCACAATGTTACCACTCTCATCTAGCTTGTTCCTAAAGACCCATTTAGTTCCTATGGTAGATTGATTACTAGGCATATCAACTAATGTCCAAACATTACTTCTCTCAAATTGATTTAACTCTTCTTGCATAGCCATGATCCAAAAATCATCTTTCAATGCTTCTTTTATATTCTTAGGCTCTATGCATGAGATAAATGCAACATGATTCATTAATCTAAGAGAAGACCGAGTGGTTACCCCCTTGGATGGATCACCCAAGATTTCATCATCTTTGACATAGTTGAACTCCCTTGGGTAGCTCACTTCATTTTCCTCAAGAGCCAAGTCCTTCAAGGCTTCAAGAGGTGGATCTTGTGTGTCCTCTTCTTTTGTTGGAATCTCATCTTCCTTTGAAGTTTGTCCTCCATCAAAGGCATTTATGATTCCTACATCATCATCATCATAAGAATCCTTCCTTGGAAGGAGGTTATCATCGAATACAACATGTATAGATTCTTCTACTACTAAAGTTCTCTTGTTAAATACTCGATAAGCTTTAGAGGTTAAAGAGTATCCTATGAAAATAGCTTCATCACTTTTTGCATCAAATTTACCTAAGTTATCTTTTCCATTATTTAAAACAAAACACTTGCAACCAAAAGGATGAAAATAGCTAATGTTAGGCTTTTTAGATTTTAAAATCTCATAAGGTGTTTTCTTTAAAATTTGCCTAATCATTACCTGGTTAACAATATAGCAAGCGGTGTTTGTGGCTTCCGCCCAAAAATATTTAGGTAAATTATTTTCACAAAGCATGGGTCTAGCCATTTCTTGTAAAGTTCTATTTTTCCTCTCAACTACCCCATTTTGTTGAGAAGTTCAAGGAGCCAAAAAATTGTGGCTAATACCATTTTCATTCAAAAATTCTTCAAACCCTAAATTTTGAAACTCGGTTCCATAATCACTTCTAATATGAGAAATTTTAAGTTCAAGATCATTTTGGGTTAGTTTTGAAAATGTGATGAATTTTTCTAAAGCCTCATCTTTAGTACTTAAAAATAGAACCCAAGTAAATCTAGAAAAATCATCAACAAGTACAAATGCATAAGATTTACCACCCAAGCTCATAGTCCTAATTGACCCAAATAAATCCATATGGATAAGTTGTAAACATCTACTTGTAGAAACATCATTAATGGATTTAAAGGAAGACTTATGTTGTTTACCCTTAGAGCACGCATCACAAATTTTATCGTTTGAGAACTTAATCTTGGGTAAACCTCTAACTAGATCAAGGGAATCTAGTTTTTCTAAAACACTAATGCTAGAATGTCCTAGTTTCCTATGCCAAAACCATGCATCATTTTCATTTTGTGCTACCAAACATGCATGAGATGTATGTATGTCATCTAGATGCACCATGTATATGTTACCTATGCGATGACCTATGAGCATAATATTATTAGATTTAATGTCAACAATTTTGCACCCATTTTTATCAAATAGAACATTAAATCCTTTATCACACATATGACTTATGCTCAACAAGTTATGTTTAAGACCATAGACATACAAGACATTTTCAATAAGAATAGTAGAGTGATTACCTATGGAGCAAATACCTTTAATGTGGCCTTTGAAGTTGTCACCAAATGTCACCACTCCACTTTTTGGCTTTAGATCCATGAATCTACTCTTGTCTCCGGTCATATGCCTCGAGCATCCACTATCAAGGTACCATGAGTTTTGACTTTGTGCTTTGGCCTTGTAGAAATGCTCCCCCTACAAACAACAATATTAAACTTTTGTTTTTGGCACTCAAATCATTTTGGGTCCATGAGTGTTAGCTCCCAATAACTTGGTTCCCTTAGGAATCCAAGATGACATAGCAACAATGTTATTTGATTTTACAAGTTCCTTAGGAACTCATACACTTCTAATCCTTTTAGTTCTACTATGTCTAGGAAAGCTACCTTGTTTGTAGTAATTAGTCTTTTTCCTAGGTTGGTTTGTTTTTGAAGATTCACCTATTTCATGCTTCACACTACCAACATTTTTAAAAGACTCTTTGAGCTTGTTAAGCTCATCTAACACCTTTTGGTGTTCACTATTACATTGAGAAAGAATATTATTAAGGTCAATATTTTCATCATGGAAGAATTTTAGTTCATCTTTCAACCCTAATATCTTTTTCTCAAATTTTAAATTAGCTTGAGAAAGTGAGTCATTTTTATCATTTAGTTCCGAAATAATTTTCTTATTCCTAATGACCGACTCCTTGTATTTCTCAACTAATTCATCATAGACCTCTTGCAACTAATAATATGCATCATTTAATTCATCATATGTAAAATCTAAAGATGATGAGTTAGAGGTTATCATGGAGGAATCTTCCTCAAGTGCCATGAGGCAAAGGTTGGCTACATCTTGTTCGTCATCCTCGGATGACTCCTCATCACGCCAAGTAACAAGCTTGGCTTTGAGCTTCTTCTTCTTCTCAAACCCTTCTTCTTGAGTTGAGGGCACTCCGAACGTATGTGGTCGGGTTTATTGCACTCGAAGCAAATGATTTGATCCCTTGCTTCTTCTTTGTTTTTACCTTTGAAGTCCATCTTTCTTTGAATTTTTCTTCCCCGGTTGGACCTCATAAAGTGTGAGAATCATTTGGCTATCATAGCCAATTCTTCTAGCTCACCCTCCTCACTAGAAGAGCTCTCTTTAAGTCATGAAGCTATGAGAGCTATTCCCATCTTCTTCTTCTTTTCCACTTCTAGCTTTTCTACTCTTTTCTCTTCCTTCTTCTTCTCTTCTTCCCTTCCTTGCTTCATAATCTCATGAGTAAGGAGAGAACCCACTAGCTCATCAAGCTTTAAAGTCTTCAAGCTTTTGGCTTCTATGATGGCGGTTCTCTTCCCATCCCAAGATTCGGGAAGTGAGTAGAGTAGCTTACGGAAAAGCTTGTCTTCCGGTATAGTCTCTCCAAATCCTTTAAGCCCATTGACTATGGTTGAGAAGCGATCAAACATCTTGGACACCGCCTCATCGGGCTCCATCTTGAAATTCTCATAACTAAGATTGAGAATTCCAATCTTAGTTTCCTTGACATCGTTAGTTCCCTCATAGGTAGTCTCAAGAGTATCCCACACTTCTTTGGCACTCTCAATGGATGAGACTTTGGAGTAAATGTCCGGGCCGAAAGAAAAAAAGAGCATGTGAAGAGCTTTGTCATTTATTTGGATCTTCTTCCTCTCTTCTTCACTCATCTCCATCTTCTTCTTCAAAACCATCTTCCCTTCACTATCTTGCTTCAATGGAATGTAGGGTCCATCTTCAATGACATCCCAAACCAAGTAATCGTTGGACTTGATGAAGAGGCGCATCTGATTCTTCCAAAACGGATAGTTGTCACCATTGAAGAAAGGTGGTTTTGTAGTGGATTGAGACTCATACATGCTCGAACGGAGGTAGATGCAATCTCTTGATTTTTGGATAATCACACTCTTCCTAAGAACTCCTCTTGTGGTTGTTAATTCTCAAAGAGGTAGGCTCTGATACCAATTGTTGAGTGAATCGAATGATCGAAATAAACCAAGAGGGAGGTGAATTGGATTTTTAAAGTTCTTGGTGGTGGAATTTGCAAATTAAAAAGGTAGACAAGGAATTTTAGAGTGGTTCAAGTTCCAAATGAACTCTACATCCACTACCTTAGCTTCACTAAGGATTTGCAACAATTCCACTAATTGCTCTTCCACTTTTCTAGGCTAAGGAGGTAACCCTTACAATTTTCGGTCAAATTTTCTACCCAAAATTTGACCCAATCCTCACACAATTGAAACAAAGAAGTTGTTGGCTAAACAAGTATCTCTCAATACACAAAATAGCCCAATTACAAGCACTCAACCCAATTGAAATGATAAGAATGAAAAATACAATCGGGGTTACAAGACAATAATGGGATTTAGGCACAAATGCTTGGATTTGATGTTTGGATGTTTGCTTTAGGATCAATAGTTGTTGTTGAAGCTTTTAGAGGTCTCTTTTATACCTTCTCATTGAATTCTAGCCGTTGTGGTTGTTGCATTCATCAATAGAGCCGTTGGGGGTGTTATCTTCCCTCCATAAATATAGTCTGCAACCAATCGTTTCGAAACGCCCGACCCTGTTTCGAAACAGACCAAAATAAAAAGAGTCGTTGGGGTGCATTAAAGAGCTCGTATCGAAATGGTCAGAGCTTTTTCGATACGCTAAGAGCCGTTTCGAAACTTGTTTCGAAACATTTTGCCACTGTCAAGGATCGTATCGAAACGACTTGATATCGTTTCGATACGCCTTAATGGTTTGTTAAAAATCAGTTAAAACATTCAACGGTCATATTTTTCAAATCAGTTTTAAAGCCGTTTCGAAACACTGGATGTCGTTTCGATACGGTGTCTCAATGTTCTTAAGCCATTTCGAAACTTGTTTCGAAACACGGGTTGGCAATGTTGAAATCATTTCGATACCCGTTTCGAAACATGAACTCACAATTTCAAAATTGTTTCGAAACGCCTTAGGCCGTTTCGAAACGGTGACTCGAAAATCACTATTTTGGCTTTAAGAACATTTAGAAAATATTTGATAAATTTAGTTTTTAACTTAGGCATTTTGTTTAAAACACATAGAGAAATTTGAGGACTTAAAAATTCGTTTTTAAATTTTCAATTTAGTCCTTAGGTTCTTTAGTTATATCAAAATTAAAATATCGATTTCACAAATTAACTTAGCTTAAAATTTAAATCAATTATTTATCTAGTTTTAATATTTTTAAAATCTTAATAATTTCCTAAATTCTTATTTTTTTAACTTAAATATTAAATAAATTATCAAACTTTCGATTAAAATCAATTATGCCCCCGAACTTGACAAAAAAGTCAATAATGCCCTTGTGTTCCGTTAAAAGAATCAATTTTGTTGTAAATCTCCAGCCCCATTTCACCAACATGGCTCTATTTCTTTATTGCAAATTTATCACACCCACACCATCTTTTACCTTTGATGAACATACTCTTCCACAGCTTACTCTAGCAATCTTTTTTACACCATTTGAATTACCCCACAAAAAATTTTACGCACCTTTTCAACGTTTTGAATAACAGTCTTTGAGGTCTCAAACAATAACAAATAGTAAAGGGAAAATGAAAACAATACCGAGTTAAATAACACCACCATTCTTACAAAAAAAGAGGTTTTGACACTTCCATCCGGCCAGCCCTTCTTGAACCTTTTCTATTATAGGTACCCAAGTCAACACTAGTCTTGAATCTGCACCTAGGGGTATCCTTAGATAATTAAATCGTAAATTTCTCACTTTGCAGCCACAACACTAAGCTAATGCTTCAATTAGCTCAGTTTTCACCCAACTCCCATAATACAAGACTTCCCAAAGTTAATACTTAGACCCGAGCTCACTTCAAAACATCGAAGCATGCGTTTCACATTTGCTATAAATAATTCATCGAGTTTTAAGAACATGATTGTATCATTTGCAAATTGAAGGTGTGTAAAATAGTGATCTTGAATGACCTCTCTTATTCTATTAATCTCTCCAATCGATCATGTTGCCTAAAATATTTGATGTATTGCTTCTGTAACGATTATAAACAAAAACAAGAAAATAGGGGTCCCTTGTCTTACACCCCTTTTCATCCGAAATTCTTTTGTTGAAGATCCATTCACTAGGATAGATACTCTAGTTGAGGAGATATATTCCCAAATCTACGATCTCCATCTAGCCCCAAATCTTATCTTGGATAACACCATTAAAAGGAAGTTACATCTCACACAATCATAGGCTTTGGAGAAGTCTAATTTCACTACTACTCCCCCTTGACCACCACTTATTCTTTCCATGGAGCGTAAAATCCCATTCACGATGAAAATTTCATCGAAAATTTGTCTCCTTTTCGCAAACACACATTGTATGTTGCTGATAATATTATTCAGTACCGAACTTAATCTTCTTGATAAAGTTTTAGCCAATACTTTGTAAATGGACCCAATCAGACTAATCAGTCTAAAGTTTGAGATCTCCACTGGATTGCATACTCTAGGGATTAAAGTAACGAATGGATTATTAACGTTTGGAGGCAGTTTACCAGACTTATGGAAATCTATCAACTCCCCTTTGATGTTCTTTCAGCAAACCTTAAAGAACCCAAATGAAGTAATCTAATTCAAACTCTAATTTCAAAATAGATAATAGTAAAAACAAAAAATATATATTTATAAAATCATCCTGAAAGTATTAAATATCCAAAATATATATGCATGATAAAACGTAATAACTCAAATAAAACGTCCGAAATCTGAAATTAAATACAATCTGATAAAACATATAATATCAATAGGTCCAAGTATCATACTGATAATAATATATAAATAAAGCTGGAAAATGAGGTCCTCCAAGTACCGTAGCCTAGACCTGAGTATCTAAAATAGAAACTAAGGGGGAGTCAGCGAAAACGCTCAGTGTGTCTCTACAGTGCAAACAGAACTAACAGAATCATCATATCAACAGAGTCAACCAGACATTATCAAAATAAAATTTTCCACCAAGAATCAATTCAATCACATAAACATGTATGAATGAATATGCAACATAGTATGACATGCACCCAACCACATTATCATCCGAAGAGTAAGGTTCCCCAGAACCACTCTCTACCTCGTCACCATTCGAAGTGGAATCCAGCCCGTAGGGCAAAACCACTGTTCCGAAGTAGACATCAACCCAAAGGATGAAGCTACTAAACTTCCTCGTACATAATCCCAACCATAATGATATGACATAAATCTGAGTTCTGAATTTGAATGCATTGTTTATCAACAGAAATGCATAATCATATAATCCGATATACAATAATCTGAATCTGATAACATATATATATATATTGGATGATGTAACAGCATACTGAACAAGTCAAATATCACATATCATCAGAATGTTATTACCATACAACATCAGACCGCATCATATTTACAATTCAATCCATTAACACATATACATACAAAGCACTGCAAACAGATAGCACAGAAGAGAACACACCTCAAGTAGCTAACACTCAACGTCGACGGTGACGTCTCCCACGCTCAGCTCTATCTCTAGGTCGGCCAGAGTCGGCTCCTATAATAATTAAATATAGCATCAAAGATACTACTACTATGCCAAGATACTGATAATATAAATATCGACTATATTAATTTCCCGATATTCAAATCTTTAAATACTAAGTATAATTGAATAAAAGTGGTCAAAACGGTCTTTCGGATTCAAATTTGGGAAGACGGGCAACAGAATCGAAATCAGGACGTCGAAAAACATGAAATAGGCCTTTTTCTGAAAAAGTCAACAGTCAACGGGTTAACAGATGACGTCATCGCTGAAGTCAACCGAACTGGTTTTTTTCTTTGAGTATATCTGGTTCGGGTTCAACCTGGTCTAGCCAAAATGGACCGGTTCAATACGGTCCAACCCCTAAAAATCCCCAATTCCACCAATTAAAAATTAGGGCATACAACTTCCCGATTTCCTCACTGCCAGTGACCTTTCATGCCACAATCCGGTTAGTTTTCGAACCCCCCCCCCCCCACACAGACACAACTCGTGCAAGCCCCAAATCGCACTTACCCAACTCAAATCACAACAAAAAACAACAAAATTGATCACCCCTCGTTCGATTAATCGAACAGTTTTCAGTCCGTTTAAGGACAACAATGGCCGGAAACGTAGTGTGGTTGCTGGGGTTATGTTCGCACGGTTGAGAGGAACCGATTTCCGCCCTTGGCGCATCAAACGTCCACCGGAAAGCCTTGATCGGAGCAAGACAAAGTTGAGTGATTTTTGGTTCTTAAAAAACACGATCCGGAGAGGAACAAAAATGGATCTGCAACACGAAACGACACATAACCTGGGAATAAGTGTTTTATCCTATTTTGGGGTAAATTACAAAGCATGCCATCGAATTCCCTAGGGTTCACGAAGTGGCACTAAATTTTTGCAAATTGGTCACCGAAATCTCAAAAATTCTCAATTTAGCCACTAAATCAATTAGGATTTAAAATTAACTTTCCTAGATTATTAGGGTTCTATATTAGGGATTTTAACCAATTTAGGGTTTAAATTAAGGCAAAAAATTGGGGTGTTACAAACTTCATGTTAAAACTATATGGGCCAGGCACCTTATTTTCATCGCAACTCCGAATAGCTTCCTTTATCTCTTTTACAGAAAATGGTTCTTCCCATTTGCTTGCCTCCATCTTCGATATCTTCTTGAAATTGAGGTTCATAATTACATTTCAGTTCCTTGACTTGCAACTAAAATGTTTTTTTGAAGTGATAAAAAATTACACCTCTTAACAGAATTCCTTCTCTCTTATCTTGTATAGCTGGCTGGTAGTTAGGAATCAAGATTAGTCATCTTGATTAGTATAAATAGATAGTTTGTATTAGTTTGATGTAACTTTAGTAAATACGCAGACTTTGTAGTCGTTTTACCGCGTTTAATAAAACGTTGCGTTTTTGGTTTTTCTTTCGTTCAAGGTTTAACCCCAATTCCCAAATCTGAATACTGAAAACCCTAGAATCCTAAAACTAACATGGTATCAGTTGATTCTTCCGCCTCCCGATCTTCTCTGCCCTCTGATGCGTCTCGATTTTGTAATCTCGACCCTTCCGATGAATTCTTCATCCACCCTAATGAAAATCCCTCCCTTGTTCTCACCTCCGTTTTGCTCCTGAGTTCCAATTATCATTCGTGGGCACGGTCGATAAGAATGGCCCTTATCTCCAAGAATAAATTTCAGTTCGTCAATGGTTCGTTGAAGGAGCCTGATGAGAACGATGCTAGTTACTTCGTCTGGGTTAAGTGCAATAACCTAGTTCTGTCCTGGCTTCAACGAGCAATCAGTCCTGAGATTGCTCAGAGCGTCTTGTGGTTCGACACGGCTCATGAACTGTGGACGGATTTGCGTAATCGGTTCAGTCAAGGTGACCTGATTAGGGTTTCTGATCTTCAACAAGAGTTTTATTCTCTTGCTCAAGGTATAAATTTCGTCACTACCTTTTACACCCAGTTAAAAATTTTATGGGATGAGTTGTCTGTTTTGCGTCCCCTTTCTTCGTGTTCTTGTTCTGCCGTTAAGTTTAGGAATCAAGATTTTTCTCTTAGGTTTCTTCGTGGTCTTAACGATAGTTTTGCCATTCCTAAATCTCAAATTCTTATGGTAAAACATTTTCCTGAAATCCATGAGATTTTTTCTATTCTTGTTCAGCATGAAAGGTCTGTATCGAATAATTCCTGTGATAATAATGTCTTGCTTGTTGATCGTAATGTTTCTGGGAAATTTCAAAGAAAGCCAAATGTGTCTAATGTCAATGGTCGTAGACCTTTGTGTTCTTTATGTGGTTTATATGGTCATTTGGTAGAAAAGTGTTATAAGAAACACGGGTACCCTCCTGGATACAAATATAAATCCCATGTCAATCCTAGCAAAGTCAATCTTGTTGAAGTTTAGGTTCTGAGAATCTTGATAATCAGTCAAGATTAGTCAACTCTATGGGAAGTTTTTCTTTTACTAAAGAACAATATGAAGGCCTTCTTTCTTTACTTCAACAAAATGATGTTTCTGTCCAAGATATTTCTCAGTCAAATGTCAATGCCCTGACATCAGACTTTGTTTCTGGAACCAGTGAAGATTCATGTATAATTCTCACTTGTTCTGATTCTGATTTTTCATACATAAATGTCTTAAAAAGTTCTTCCTGGATCATTGATTCAGGAGAAACTGATCATATTACAAATGATATCTCTTTATTTTCCTCTTATTCCATTATTAATAATAAGCATGTTAAATTACCTAATGGAAACTTAGTAGCAGTTTTGCATATAGTTAATGTTCAGCTTACTAAAGATCTAGTGTTACAAAATGTTCTTCACATTCCTCATTTTGGTTTTAATCTTATCTCCATTAGTCAATTAATGTTGCATTCAAATATCTCTGTCTCTTTTACTAATAAAGGTTGCTTTTTACAGGATGTCCAATTCTTGAAGATGATTGGTACAACTAAAGCTATAAAAGGGTTATATCATTTCTCAAATCCTGTTAGTTCTTCTGCTTTTAATTTTGTTTCTAATAACAGTTTTGTTTTATCCTCTGATTCTAATAATTTACATACCTGGCATGCTAGACTAGGACATCCATCTAGTCCTAGGATGCTTTATTTTTCTAAACTGTGTAATGATATTCCATCTAGTCATGTCTCTCAATGTGATATATGTCATTTAGCTAAACATAGAAGGTTGCCATTTCCCACAAGCATGTCTGTTTCTGATTCTATTTTTGATATTGTCCATGTAGATGTATGGGGTCCCTTTCCTATAAAAAGCATCTATGGTCATAGTTATTTTTTAACTATAGTTGATGACAAAAGTAGATTTTTCCGGATATTTCCTTTTTCTGCTAAGTCTGAAGTCAGAAAGCTGTTAATTGATTTCTATGCTTTTGTTCATACTCAGTTTTCTGTTAAAATAAAATGTATAAGGTCTGGTAATGCACAAGAGTTTCAAATGGATACCTTTTCCAAAGAAAAAGGGATAATTCATCAAACTTCTTGTGTTTATATCCCTCAACAAAACAGTATAGTTGAAAGAAAGCATCAATACTTGCTTGCTGTTGCTAGAGCTCTTAGGTTGCATGCTAATATGCCCTTACATTTTTGGATAGATTGTGTCCTGCACTCATGTTTTTTAATAAATGTAACACCTACACCTATTCTGAATAATAGAACTCCCTATGAAGTTCTTCATGCTAAAACTCCTCAGCTTAATAATCTATTTTTTTTGGTTGTTTAGCTTATGCCTCTGAATTACCTAAATCTGCTACAAAAATGCATGCTAGAGCTGTGAGATGTGTTTTCCTTGGTTTTTCTAAGCATGTTAAAGGATATAGATTATATAATTTAGAAACCAAATCTGTTTTTATTTCAAGGGATGTTGTTTTTAATGAAACTGTTTTTTCATTTCATAAATCTCATTCTTCGGATTTGGTTCTACCTAGTTGTGAAGGTTTAGCCTTCTTAGATGATTTTCTTTTGACAAATAATACTAAAGACATACCTTCACAAGATCCAAGTTCTTCTGTTACCGATGTACATGTTCCATCTATTTCTTCTCATCCAAGTAATAATCTTGTTGGTTCTGATAAAACTGTCATTCCTCCTTCTGTTTCTGTTAAGTCTGTTGTTCCTTATGTTGTTCATCCTTCTGTTTTTAGACCTTCCAGGTCAATAAAACTCCCTCAGAAACTTCAAGATTTTCAGGTAAATTTACCTAAATCTCGAACTTCTAAGCATTCTATCAATAATGTTTTGTCTTATGACAATATTTCTGATAAACATACATCTTTTGTTAATAAGATTGATGTCTTAACTGAACCTAAAACTTACAAACAAGCTGTAAAATATGAGTGTTGGAGGAATGCTATGCAAGAAGAAATAGTTGTCTTAGAATCAAACAATACTTGGGATTTGGTGCCTTTACCTCCAAATAAGAAAACTATAGGTTGTAAGTGGGTTTTTAGGACAAAATTTAAGTCTGATGAAACTTTGGATAGGTATAAAGCCAGATTAGTGGCAAAAGGTTACACTCAGCAACTATGAGTTGATTTTTTAAGTACTTTCAGTCCAATTGCAAAAAAGACTACTATTAGAACTCTAATTGCTATTGCTGCTTCTAAGAATTGGAAATTACAGCAGTTAGATGTTAATAATGCTTTTCTTCATGGTTCATTGCATGAAAAAGTATATATGGATTTGCCTTCTGGTTTCAGTACTGAACATAAAGCTGGTCTTGTTTGCAAATTAAAGAAAAGTCTATATGGTTTAAAGCAAGCAAGCAGACAATGGAATGAAAAATTAACCTTGGCCTTAATTGAAAAAGGATTTAAACAGTCCTCTGCTGATAATACCTTGTTTACTAAGGGATTAGGAAATGAATTTATAACCTTAGTTGTCTATGTTGATGACATAGTGCTTACTAGTCCTAATTCAGAACAAATTAATAACATTAAAGAATTTCTACATAACAAGTTCAAGATCAAAGATTTAGGAGATCTAAAATATTTCCTAGGTCTTGAGATTGCTAGGTCTGCCTCTGATATTCATGTTTGTCAAAGAAAGTATACACTTGAATTACTCAATGATACTGGTTTTTTGGATTCTAAACCTGTGTCAACACTCATAGTTGTTACTAGAGGAGTCCAACGTCTTTCAAAAACTGATGGTACTCTTTTAGAGGATGTTACTGATTATAGAAGGCTGATTGAAAAATTGGTGTACTTAACTAATACACGACCTGACATTTCCTTCTTTGTGCAACAATTATCTCAGTTTTTATCTTGTTCTACTACTACACATTTAAATGTTGCTCATAGAATTTTAAGGTACCTAAAAGGTACACCTGGTCAAGGGTTGTTTTTTGCAGCTAACAATGATTTACATTTAAATGCCTTTTCTGATTCTGACTGGGCTTCATGCTCTGATTCCAGAAAGTCTATAATTGGGTATTGTGTATTTTTAAGATCTTCTTTAGTTTCCTGGAAATCCAAGAAACAAACTATTGTTTCTCGTTCATCCAGTGAAGTTGAGTATAGAGCCTTAGCATCTGTTACTTGTGAAATACAATGGCTCTTTTATCTATTGAAAGATTTTCATATTTCCTTTCAACCTGCAAATGTTTACTGTGATAATTCTTCTGCTATACAGATTGCAGAGAATCCAGTACACCATGAGAGGACCAAGCACATTGAAATAGACTGTCATCTTATAAGAGAGGAGATTTATCAAGGTTTCATCAAGTTGCTGCATGCTTCAACGCATAACCATATTGCAGATTGTTTGACTAAGGCTCTACCAAGTTTTCCTTTTAGTTCTTTAGTCTCCAAGTTGGGCATGCACAATATTTATGCTCCAACTTGAGGGGGCTAACAGAATTCCTTCTCTTTTATCTTGTATAGCTGGATGGTAGTTAGGAATCAAGATTAGTCATCTTGATTAGTATAAATAGATAGTTTGTATTAGTTTGATGTAATTTTAGTAAATACGCAGACTTTGTAGTCGTTTTTTTATTTCCCAAAGTGTTTAATAAAACGAGCCCGGTAACTGATCTTTCTGCGTTCCAATGACTTATATAGGGGCGGACGCTAATAACAAATTTTAAAATTGTTTTATATAAGGGCGAGAATCAAATCCTCGGCCACTAATTAAGGTCGAAGAAACCCTCATCATCTCTTCTAAGTCTCATGGTTGTGCAATTTTAATTGTTGGTCATTTTAATAAAACTAATTGGTTAGAATTCTACTTTCATGAATTCTGTGATTGTAATCTAATTCACCATAAAAACTAAAACTTAAACCCTACCTAAAAAACCTTAGGCTTTGCTGGGTATGAAAATGTTAGAAAATTAGTTAACCAAATGGTTAATAATATTCAAAGTAAGAAAGTGATTATTCACCGTAGAAACTAGAACCTAAAACCATTTGATTAATTAATTTTTCATCCATTCTCTTTTTCCTCCAAAGCCTAAATCCTAAACCCTAACCAATAACCCTTAAAACTTAAATTATGATCATAAATCATAAGGATATAAACTCTACACCTAAACCTCTAAATCATACACCCTAAATTAAACTCCTAAATCATAAATTAAATCTACTTGCGTAAAACAAATTTTTTATAGTCGGTGTATGAATTATTTTCCATTATTTAAAATATATATAATAATATATCTCCACATACAACGCACATGAGACAAAATTGGTATATATAAATATATAAAGTTCATGATATAAAAAATGAAATTTGTGTTATATTAAAAATATTCTATGTTTATTATAAAATCTCATAACGTGCGATGATAATAAAGTGAGCTCGAAATCATTCATACATCCATGCTTTGGCCTACCGGGAGTTTTTTTTCCCTTTTTATTTCCATATCGAATTAAGGTATTAGAACATGGACGCATTATTTGTCATGTCATATCAGTGGAGTCTTAGACATGTACGAGATGAACGACTGTACAGGATTGGATCTCAAATGAATTAAATGTTTATATGGGAAAGAAAAAAAATTAATTTAATAAATTATAAAAAAAATAAAAAATAACTTTAAAGAGAGTTCATAGTATATATTTTACTAAATTTTTTTTTTTTTAAAAAACTTTATACATCTTTGCGATTATAAATTAAAAGACTCGTTTTAGTGAATTGCACGGGGCTTATAAATCTTTAAACCGCTCATGTGTAATATTTATTATGGCTGTGGATGAAATTATAATATAATGATCAATTACAATAAATATTAATAATAAAAACAACCGAAACTGTAATTATATGTAGCAATTCTTAGAGCACATAAAGTAAAGTTCAATGGACAACAATAAAAATGTCTTTGTAGAAGCAAAATCTATGGTGGAATTTAAAACATTAGAGACCAAAACACTCGAACGATTTGATAAATATTATAACCTTAAATCCATTTATTCAAAGTTCAAACAAACTTTATTACACATCAAACATCGTAAATACTAAAGAAAATACGTATAAACTCGAACGTTCCAAATGCTGATTCCTTTAAACTGCGGGCACTGGACTAATCGGAGAGCCAGCAATAGGTGCAGCAGCAGCAGTAGGAGCTGGAGCAGGAGATGCATCACAGTAGCCTCTAAGAATGTTTGCCTTCCTCAGAAGTGAAACCAATGGAAATGAGCATGGTAGGCCAACAATTACGAGTGATAACCTCAATTGCACGACAACACTCGGAGTTGATATCAGTTTGGCCATTAACAAAGAAGAGAATAATCTCATCGGTGCACGATTTCAGCTCATTTAGTGCACTCCAACACTCGGAATGGTCTCTATTATCGTCGAGCCTTGCCGCTAGGGTACGGCCTGGCTTGTCGGAGCTGGAGAGTTGCCTTGCGGATGCGCCACTTAGTGCATATTGAAGAAGAATTTCTAATTAAAGTACTATGAACATAAGGAAACTCGGTCTCATCAAATCTTACATGTCTAGAGATAAAAATTCTACCAGAATAATACATGCATTTGTATCCTTTATGTGAGGGAGAATATCCTAAAAAAACACACTCAAAAGATCTAAACTGGAACTTATGTTTATTATAAGGACCTAAAAAAAGGGTAGCACAAGCAACCAAGTGTTCTCAAAAAAATATAATCAGGAGGTTGATTAAACAATTTCTGTTAAGGAGAATGACCAGACAGAGCCTTAGAAGGGAGCCTATTAATAAGAAACACAGCACTGCTAAAAGCATCATTCCAAAACGACAAAGGCATGGCAGCTTGAGCTAACCTGGGTAAACCTACTTCAACTATCTGCCTATGTTTCCTTTCTACAGTTCCATTCCGTTCAGAGGTGTGGGGACAAGAAAGTCTATGAATTATACCTTTTTGTTTTAAGTACATGTCCAGAGCTGTAAACGCCCCACCCCTATCAGTTTGTAGAGCCTTAAGATGGCACCCAAATTGTCTTTCAGCCTGAGTAAGGAACTGACTGAAAACAGTATACACATCATATTTCAGTTTTAAAAAATAAACCCAAGTATAATGAGAATAGGCATCCGTGAAGGCAACATAGTATCTAAAACCATTGGAATATAAGGGAGTTGGTCCCCAAACATCAGCAAAGACAAGTTCTAGAGGAGAAGAATAGATAGTAGAAGAATCAAGAAATTGTAACTTGTGAGCTTTACCAAATTGACATGCAGTACACACAGATAATGAATTGATTTTATCAAAAGAAACATTACATTGCTTTAAAGCTGCAATCAAAGTGGCAAAAGCAGGATGCCCTAATCTATTATGCCAAACATTAAGAGAAACAATATTAAGAGAAGCAACATTACAAATAGCAGAAGCATTACAACCAACATCAGAATAGGGCATACTATCAATAGCAGTCTTGATATTATTACTAAGACATGTCTTACTAGCCAGACTTATTAGAGGGAATATTTAATTTGTAAAGACCATCATGTTCAGTTCCAGTCAACAACACCTTCTTGGTGTCCAAATCTCTTACTTGACAGAAGCTAGGGTAAAACTCAAGAAGAACAATGTTGTCCTGTGTAAACTTAGAAACAGAAAGAAGGTTTTTAGTTATACCAGGAGCAAAAGGTAATTTTTTTTAAATGAAAACATCTATCAGAATCAAAAAATGCAGAATGACCAACAAATTTAATAGGTAAGTGTTGACCATTACCCACACGGATATTACATGTACCAGGATAAGTGTCTCCAATGTTGAGATTGCTGAGATTATTGGTGAGATGATTGGTAGCTCCAGAATCTGGATACCAGGCATTGTCTCCAACAATCTCAGGAGTAGTTATCACGTCCTGGGGTTGAGCAGAAGCAGATGGTGTGGAGGGAGGAAACACAAGAGCAGAGGAAGAAAAGGTATGTTGTCCAGGTTGAGGATGAACATGAGAGACAACAGTATACACAGGATGAGACACATGGTAAGTAGGATGAGGCAGAGCAGTGGGTGACATGAATACATGAGATTGATGTCTAACTTGAGGAACAAACTGAGTATATACTGGTGAAGGAGAAATCACAGAAGGAGAAGAGTAATACACAGTGTTATAATTTGGTTGACCAGGTGCAAGACTAGTATAAGAACATGTATTGGCCTGAGAGGATGAATCAAAAGATCTGTTAAAATCATTTTATCCTGGATAAGAGGAATCATTTTTGAACTTGGTGCCAAACCGAAAATAACATCTCTCAGCAATATGCCCTAAATGACTGCAGAGTTGACACTGGGGTTTGGGAGAAAAAAACCTTCCTCCTCTGCCTCTACCTTTGTTAAAGGAGCCAGAATTATAGCCAGATGTATAATTGTTCTAAGAGGATGAATTAGGCTCAGAAAATTGTTGCTGAACAGTGTTAACTTCACCAATATCTACAGACTCAAAGGACTGATCCACAACAAAATGAGCAGAGCCACTTATTTGTCCTAACAAAGCATTTTGGCTAGCCTCAGCATCCAAAAGAATAGTTCTAACAGCTTGAACATTAGATTGAGTAGGACTAGCTGTAATGACTGTAATTACAGATTTAAACTCAGGAGGAAGACCGTTGAGTATAGCAGTGACATGCTCATGAGGAGATATAACTTCACCACAACTTGCAAGACTATCACAAATGTTCTTAACCTTTAGAATAAAATCTTTCATAGCCAAATCTCCCTTTTTCTGAGAATGAAGTAAACGTCTATATGACATTAACCTAGATGTGGTTTTTTCACTGTACAGACTATGCAATGTGGACCAGATTGCAGCAAAAGTGTTATGGCCTATTAGGTTTGGCAAGACATCTTCACTCACAGTAGACAAGAGCCAAGATGCAAAAGCTCCATCTTGCTCTTCATACAACTCATAATCAGGATTCAAACTGACTGTTCCTTTCTTTCTAATATAATGAGGGGGCCAAGTGACATTATAATCGATGTACTTCCGTAGCCTATGAGTTTTAATAGTAAGTAAGACATGTTGTTGCCACAGAAGGAAATTAGTATCATCTAATGTTACATTAATTTTCTTTGTAGAGAAAAGCCTAGTATTAGAAGGATTTGTCACGGATTGAGAACCAAGACCAGATTTAGGCACAGTTTCAGTAGATTGAGTCTCAATTTCTGGATTATCAGTAGAAGTGACCATAGCTAACAGATCGAAGAAGAGCTTAACACAACAGGCGCACGACACACAAGAATGAAACACAAAACCCTAATTCCCAAAATAAGACGAACGAGACAACAACAACATAGATCAGCAAATCATCACAACCACACGAATCAAAAGAACACAACACAGATGTAACACAGAAGAACCACAAATCAATCGCAAATCGCAGTGCAAAGCATCAATAACGACAGGCAAAGGATGAGAAATTTATCGAGAAAGATCGACATCAGAAACAAGGCTGCAGGGAGACATCAAAAAAGGCAACGGAAAGACGACACCGGCAACTGGATCGGTAGCTCTGATACCATATAAGGATTCGTCAGGTGAACGTCCGGCAACGATCAGTCAACGGAAGGTTAAGCAACAATTTATGAAAGAAATATGAACGGAAAAACTAAAAGAGAAATACGAAAGGAAAACTAAACGAGAAATAGCCAAACAGGCTTAATTCGAGAGAAAAAAGATTTTATTAAATTGGGTCTAATAAAATCAATCTTACAAAATCTATTTTATAGCCCACATGGACCAGGCCTTGTAACAGACTGAGCCCATGTGGCAAACTGACTCTAACAGCTTAATAACAAACTTAATACTCTAACATTCTTACGTTGATACATAAAGAAATCATACCATAATTTAAGAGATAAATTGTCAATTAAACACTTTTTGCTATTAAAATAGATATGTTACGACACTCGTAATTCAAATAAAAATATTTAATTTGATATTTTGTAGTCACTTATATAATTTGATATGTTACCCCATCGTGCAACATGCATCGACATCTTCAAATCACGGAAGCCAAGACCTTCATCTTTCTTCGGTTGGCGAAGCTTAACCACCATGCAACGTGAGCCCATCCTCTCCCGTTTAAGCTTCCCCGACCACCAGTAGTATTACATAACTAACATTATGGCCTCAATAATTCCATCTGGGAGCAGCTAATCACTTATATAATTTAATTTTTTTAATGGTTGTATTCATTCCAAACTTTAATTATCCTATAGGAAACTAGAGACCACTTAAATTTTAATTTATTATGGAGTAATAAATACTCACCCATTCTGAATATTTTTTATAAAAAAAAGGTTTGACGTTACATTTTTATTCATATAAAAACCATAACTTGATTAGTTAAAAGAAATTGAAATGTTTTTACTTTAAGAAGAAACTAAAGATTTAAATCAATTATAGTAAACTTATAAATAGCAAATCGTATAATGCAACAAGCCAAAAGGGTCCATAGCTCAGTGGTAGAGCATTTGACTGCAGATCAAGAGGTCACCGGTTCGAATCTGGTTGGGCCCTTTTCAATATTAATACTTTTCATATTGTGTAATTTTCATTTTTTTTATTTCCCAAGGTGTTTAATAAAACGAGCCGATAACTAATCTTTATGTGTTACATTGACCTATATAGGAGCAGATGCTAGTAACAAATTTTAAAGTTGCTCTATATCAGAGGCGAGAATCAAATCCTCGACCATTGATTAAGGTCGAAAAAACTCTCATCATCCCCCCTAAGTCTCGTGGTTGTGCAATTTTTCAATTTTAATTGTTGGTTATTTTAATAAAACTTATTGGTTAGAATTCTACTTCCAAATTGAATTATGAGATTGTAATCTAATTCACCATAAAAACTAAAATTTAAACCCTACCCAAAAACTTTAAAGCTTTGTTGGGCATGAAAAAGATAAAAAAATTAGTTAATCAAATGGTTAATAATATTCAAAGTAAGAAAGTGGTTATTCATCATAAATACTAAAACCTAAAACCATTCGATTAATTAATTTTTCATCCATTCTCTTTTCCCTCCAAAGCCTAAATCTTAAACCCTAACCAATAACCCCTAAAACTTAAATTATGATCATAAATCATAAAGATATAAACTCTAAACCTAAATCTTTAAACCATACACCCTAAATTTAATTCTTAAATCATAAATTAAATCCATTTGCGAAAAACAAATTTTCCATCATATTGTCAGTGTATGAATTGTTTTCCATTATTTAAAATATATATAATAATATATCTCCACATACAACGCACATGAGACAAAATTGGTATATATAAATATATAAAGTTCATGATATAAAAAATGAAATCTAGTTGGGCCCTTTTCAATATTAATACTTTTCATATTGTGTAATTTTCATTTTTTTTTATTTCGCAAGGTGTTTAATAAAACGAGCCGATAACTAATTTTTATGCGTTCCATTGACCTATATAGGAGCGAATGCTAGTAACAAATTTTAAAGCTGCTCTATATCAGAGGCGAGAATCAAATCCTCGACCATTGATTAAGGTCGAAAAAACTCTCATCATCTCCCCTAAATCTCGTGGTTGTGCAATTTTTCAAATTTAATTGTTGGTTATTTTAATAAAACTTATTGGTTAGAATTCTACTTCGAAATTGAATTTTGAGATTGTAATCTAATTCACCATAAAAACTAAAATTTAAACCCTATCCAAAAACTTTAAAGCTTTGTTGAGCATAAAAAAGATAAAAAAAAAATTAGTTAATCAAATGGTTAATAATATTCAAAGTAAGAAATTGGTTATTCATCATAAAAACTAAAACCTAAAACCATTCGATTAATTAATTTTTCATCCATTCTCTTTTCCCTCCAAAGCCTAAATCCTAAACCCTAACCAATAACCCCTAAAACTTAAATTATGATCATAAATCATAAAGATATAAACTCTAAACCTAAATCTTTAAACTATACACCCTAAATTAAATTCTTAAATCATAAATTAAATCCACTTGCGAAAAACAAATTTTCCATTATTTAAAATATATATAATAATATATCTCCACATACAACGCACATGAGATAAAATTGGTATATATAAATATATAAAGTTCATGATATAAAAAATGAAATTTGTGTTATATTAAAAATATTCTATGTTTATTATAAATTCTCATTACGTGCGATGATAATAAAGTGAGCTCGAAATCATTCATACATCCATGTTTTGGCCTACCGGGAGTTTTTTTTTCCTTTTTATTTCCATATCGAATTAAGGTATTATAACATGGACGCATTATTTGTCATGTCATATCAGTGGAGTTTTAGACATGTACGAGATGAACGACTGCACAGGATTGGGTCTCAAATGAATTAAATTAAATGTTTATATGGAAAAGAAAAAAAATTAATTTAATAAATTATAAGAAAAAAATAAAAAATAACTTTAAAGAGAGTTCATAGTATATTTTTTACTAAAATAAAAAAATATATTTAAAAAAAACTTTATACATCTTTGCGATTATAAATTAAAAAACTCGTTTTAATGAATTGCACGGGGCGTATAAATCTTTAAACCGCCCATGTGTCATATTTATTATGGCTGTGGATGAAATTATAATATAATGATCAATTACAATAAATATTAATAATAAAAACAACCGAAACTGTAATCATATGTAGCAGTTCTTAGAGCACATAAAGTAAAGTTCAATGGACAACAATAAAAATGTCTTTGCAGAAGCAAAATCTATGGTGGAATTTAAAACATTAGAGACCAAAACACTAGAACGATTTGATAAATATTATAACCTTAAATCCATTTATTTAAAGTTCAAACAAACTTTATTACACATCAAACACCGTAAATACTAAAGAAAGTACGTATAAACTCGAACGTTCCAAATGCTGATACCTTTAAACTGCGGGCACTGGACTAATCGGAGAGCCAGCAAGAGGTGCAGCAGCAGCAGCAGGAGCAGGAGCGGGAGCAGGAGATGCATCACAGTAGCCTCTAAGAATGTTGCCTTCCTCAGAAGTGAAACCAATGGAAGTGAGCATGGCAGGCCAACAATTACGAGTTATAACCTCGATTGCACGACAACACTCGGAGTCGATATCAGTTTGGCCATTAACAAAGAAGAGAATAATCTCATCGGTGCACGATTTCAGCTCATTTAGTGCACTCCAGCACTCGGAAAGGTCTCTATTATCGTCGAGCCTTGCCGCTAGGGTACGGCCTGGCTTGTCGGAGCTGGAGAGTTGCCTTGCGGATGCACCACTAGCCAAAAGGCAGCAGACAAAGACCAAAAGATGAAACAAATCTCTGAGGGCCATTATATATATTTTTCTTCTTCAATTAAATAGTTGAATAACAAAAGGATTAATGAAGAGTGTAAGATTGTGGGAGGTTATTTATAGGACAAATCGAGGGATAGGAGAGGACTTAAACTAAAGCTGTGATTAACATCATTATTAAGAGATATAATTCTCTTAATCACAGGTTTCATTAAGGGGAAGATGATGGGTTTTTATAAACGAGTAACTGCAATTACTAACGTAACTTGCATGAAGACCAAAAGTAAGCCAGATGGGTGAATCTGATTGGACATAAAAATTAATTTGTTTAATTTTTCTGATTATTCTTTTTTGAAATATTTTATGATTAATTTTGTTTAACAAGATTAAACTTAATTGCATGTTAAATTTTTAAGATGTACAAGTATTAAGATATTTAAATTCAACTTTCTCACTAATTAACTCGAATTTAGTTTTACTGTGTAAAAATAAGATTCAAGGCTTTTTTTTTTTAACTGAACCCAAATATGAATGATTCAACTTGATTCTTAAATTACTTCATTGAATTTTAAATTTAAATCAAGTTTAAATTTGAACAAACTAAAAAAACTGATTATTAAAATGTATGTTTTAATATATAGATTTATTTAAAAAAATATATAATGTAGATATTATATCATATTTATTCTTTAGGTTTAATATATTTACAATATCTTGTCAAAGAATATTACAATTTCACGTTACTAACTCAAAACTTAAAAATTCCCAAATCAGAATCCAATCCCTAAATCACTCTTTCTTCACTCTTTTGTCATTAGAGGCTAAAAGCACCCACTCTGGATAAGTGACAAAGCCAAAAATTTTGTATAGTGGCAGCCACTCCGAATCAATGGCTAAAAACACCCACACCCACTCCGAATTCACAACTTTAAGTTTTTCCTATTTGATGCATATTAATGTTAAAATTAGTTTATATTTGTTTGAATTTTCATCTAATAAACTGCCCACTTTTGATTTGTATAAATATGTTTAAATGAGATTCAATAAGCAACCGGTAGGTGTCTAGTATGATATGACCGACCTGCGCAACTTTTAGTATTGAATTACTTGGTTTATAAGCTGGACATAGGTGGCGTTTATGTTACAAACAGTAGCCCAGTTTTTAGATACATGTATGCTTGTTCCTTCTTCATGACTTATTTATTCTTATGTTAACTTAAATCCTCATAATTCATAATTCGATTTGTGTTTTTTGTTTTGGCAGCCATGGGAGATGCTAATGTATATGAGGTACAAAATGCAGTGGGGTTTTTGACAGGCGCGACATGAGCGACCGCACAGGGCCCTCAAGAGAGAGTGGCCCCGAAAATAAGGACCCTAAATTAAATTAAATATTTGTAAAAAATTATAAAATTATGTTTATATAAAAAATTATCTAAAACTTAAAACATGCAAAAAGAATGATAATTTTGAAGTGAAAATGTTTGATATTTAGATGTTTATAAGTCAATTTTTTTGTTTTCAAGAGGACAATTTAATAATATTTTTTGTATTAAAATATTTTTTTTTGAAAAAGCACGTATATCTCTTACTGATTATAAATTAAGAGTTATATTTTAATAAATTGCACAGAGCCCCCCAAATCTTTGAACCGCCCCTGACAAAATGATACTAACATTTTTGTACCAGAATCACAATATTAATCCAATAGTGTTTTGCTAGACTTGCTTCAAAATTAGAGTATTGATTATAAGAATTTTTCTATCACATTATACAACACTTCTATAATGATAAAATGCAAGACTATTTGAAGAAAACTCTTCATGCTCGAGGAACTTTATTATGTGAAAGTGCTTACTTTCATGTTCGATGTTTTACACATCTGTTGAATTTCATTGTTAAGGATGGACTTAAGATCATTGAGCATATTGTTATCAAGATAAAAGAATGTATATAGTATATTAAATGGTCAGAATAAAAAAATGCTTTCTAACGTAGTGTGAAATTAGTTGAAATAGAAGAAACTAAAGTGTTATTTTATACCGTGAAACTTTTAAGTAAATATTCATTCTGTCCCACTAAAACTGTCACATGTTGACTTTTTTTGGGTCAAACTTTTTCAACTTTGACCTCTTATAATTTAAAATTTATTATTGATAAAAATATGAAAAAAATATATTTTAAAAACCTTGAATCAACTAGTTTTTAAATATATTTTTTATAATTTTTAATTAATTAAAATATTTAAATAAATTATAGTCAAAGTTGAAAAAATTTGACCAGAAAAATGTCAACATGTGACAGTTTTAGTGGGACGGAGGGAGTAATTGTTTTTAATTTTTCTTTCCACCATTGTCCAAACACCGATGAGTGAAAAATACTTGAAAATTTCAAGATATTTTAAAATCATTTTTCCATATAACTGAGTTATTTTCAGGAAGTGATTACCCTGTTATAAATTTGTACTTTAGGGATGTTTGAAAGATTTTCTTTCTTTTGAGAGATTTGACAAGAAGCAATGATGTGGTTTTGAAAACAGTCGCAATAGAAATAAAGAAAAAGTTTGATAAATATTGGTTCAACCCGAGTAAGGATTACTATGACATGTTATTTGTCTTTGCGGGTATTCTTGATCCACAGTATAAGTTGCCTTTTCTCGGATAATGTTATAAAAATTTATTTGAGAATGAAATAGAAGCTAATTTGAAGATTTGTAAAGTTAAATTTAAGGATGCTTTTTAAAGAATATGCTTCAAAAACACATGTCCTACATGAAACATCATTAGAATCGAGCTTAAACTTCAATATCCACTACAACAGACTTGTTCTACACCAGCGCTTATCGTGACGTTTTCTTAACAAACGCCGTAAATCTTTCACATATTCCTGTGTTTTAAAGTCAAATGCCACAAAATGAAATCTTTAGTGTCGTTTTTAAACAAAACGCCGCTGTAGTAAAACAATTAGTGGCATTTTTCACAAAACCGCCACAATAAGTCTGAAATTCGTCGCGTTTATTTCTAAAACCGCCGCAATTGGTATAGTTTTCGTGGCATTTTACTAAAATGATGGAAAAAGTCATGTTATAGAGGCGTTTGGAAGCATAAACGCCGCAAGAGGTATTGTTTTAAGGCGGTTTTGTGACAAACGCCGCAATAAGTCCCTCTTTGGCGGCGTTTGTTAACGAAAACACCACAATAGGAAAAAATTTAAAACTCCCCGTTTAAGCAAATATAATCTGTCAATATGAGAAATTTTCTCCCAATTCTATCGTGTAAAAGATTCCCTAACTTCTATTGCTCCCTTCTCGTCGTGCTACTCATCACCGTCGACCAAGAGCTCACCTCGTCGTTGCACCACAAGCAAGCGTCGTTCGCCTCACCGTCGCACTACAGGCAAGCGTCGTTCGTCTCGCCGTCGAACCACAACAAGCGCCAATTGCCTCACCATCGCACCAGTGAGCAAACATCGTCGTTCGGCTCGCCATCGCACCAACAAGCAAGCCTCGCGTGTTTTCCAGGTTTGTTCCTTAATCTTTGTAATTAAATGGTTGAAATTTAAGGTTTAAGAAATATAAGGTTTGGGTTATAAGAATGCTTTAAGGTTTAAAAAATGAAATTTCAGTACACATTCTAGGCCAAGTATTTATTAGAAAAGCATATGAGTTTTGTGAACCCGTGTTTTAGATGGCCGCGTAGTAGTATAAGGGTGCTTGATAGAAAATATGCAGGCAAACTTTGAATACTAGAAATACATGGTAAGCATTATAACTAAAAAGGAAAGATGAAGAAAGGTCAAAATAAGTGACTGATTTAATACAAAAATTATGTAACCCCCACGTCCCGGGCTATCGGACAGACCGGTCTGAACATGTTACAGGGGGAAAACCGAAGCGAAACCCGTTAAGGCTTCACTTCGATTAGCAAACCTAGAAAATCTTTTCATTAATTATCTTGTCTAAATGTATCATTTAGTTCTATGTGTGAAAACGACAACGGAAAACGAGAACGAAAAGATACAAACAAGGCGCAAGGTAATATAAATTTACCAAGTGTCAAGTTAGTCCAATTGCATGCTTACGAAACCAAGATCACACATAAACGACGCATATAACATAACAAGGGAGCATACAACCAACGTGACTAAAACCCGACATCAAAGAACCTTTGAAGATACTAAAAAGCTCAAATACAAGCATGCGGTTCGAAACAGGCTTGCCCGTTTCGATACACGGGCTCCAGTTTAAAAGCTAGACCAGGCCGTACTGATACGGTCCACTCTGTTTCGGTACGAGGGTCTCCAGTGTTGAAACGTTCCGGAACAGGTTCCGAAACGAGCACTCAAAGAGGCAAACCGTATCGAAACACATACCGAAACAGGCACTCCTAGTGTTAAATCATATCGAAACGGCACCACCCCATTTCGATACGAGTATCCCTGGAGCTACACCCGATCCGAAACAACCCCGAGCATTTCGAAGCGCCTGCACTCTGTGTGACCCTGAAAACAGTTTTTTGCATCTCCAAATGTCTCCAAACATACCCCAAAACATCAAGAATCTTGAAACAACAAACAAGCATATTATCTATAGGCATTTCACCCTACTACAAACATGGTAAAACACATAAACATACATGTCGAAGCCATTTCATTCAAAAGAACATACATCCTCATCACATAGCTCACAACAAGGTTACATGCTTTCAAGCAACACATAAGAATTCATAAAACGTGGTTATAAGCCTTCAATACAAACACTTAGGCATCAACATAAACATGGTTTACAAGCCTCAACACAAAAGCATTAACAACGTAAAGCCAAACCATAGGAGTCTAGATACACGCTCCTACAACACGTAGCATCCTCATTGCTAAACTACTACATTATTTACTAAAACCATACTTGAGCAACCACAAACGTGCTTGGATGCCCTTTCCTTGCTCCTTGCTAACTCCACACTAATGATCTGCATTGTCGAAAACGAGAGCGTAAGTTAGAAGCTTAGTGAGAGAGCTCAAAGCAAAACATCGACAATGCAGGGTTCAAGCATGACATCCTTAAGAAACTCACAAGGCATACATTTACGCTAACACAGCAACATGGCCAAACGTTAAGAGAATGCATGAACATGGAATCTTACCTCATATTATGCTAAACAAGATATAGCAAATATCTTACACAACAACCACACATGAACAAGTACATTGGAAACTATATACTACTCGGATATGCGGATAACTTCCATTGGGATTTTCGCCCCAACGTACTCAACAACAATTACCTTCTAGTGGAATTACACACATCATCGTTCTCACTCATGGGAGGGATTACACTCATCATCACATGCTAACATTTTCTGGTGGAATATTACCTCACCGTACTCCTCCTTGATGACTACACGTCACCAAGGCCACGCGCGAATTTGACTCTTACCGTGTGCACACTAATCCTAATGATCGGTCATTTATATCTGGTAATTATAACTAGCGCCAATTATACTAAGCAAGTCTGACCATGATTACACAATCATGCAACACAACATATCATCACCAATAACAACATCAATATTTGTATTAACATGCATAGCGAACACATACTACAAAAGTCCACATTCATGCAAATTAAGCAAGAACTAATAAAGCAAACAAAAGATTAAGCTACCAACTTAATCTCCACCTTGGATTGGCCTACCAAGCACAATCCAACACCTTAACTACACACTTGAACCAATTTAAAACCATTTTAAACAATCCACTCACCGAACACCCTTAAGCAAACCGAGAAAGCCGAACAAGCCTCCAAATTTCTTGGAATCGAGCCCGAAGCTTCTCCAATAATTTCCCTTGATTCTAATCAATCAAAAACAACATATTACTACACAAATCATCCACAAAACCTATGTCACAAATCAGATTACAACACAAAGCCATTTCTCTACATTCCCAAGCCAAAACTAACACAAAACCCCCTTTTCGAACTTACATTCAACCCAGCAGAAACCTATTGATCTCAACACCCAAATCATCATCAAACACCTTCAAAACAACCCTCAAGCATCATTATATCATCAGCCTTACTCTCCTACACCAAACTACCTCAAAAACCCAAGTTTTTAACCCTTTAAAACACCCACAAAACCCATTTCGGGATTTTCATCAAAACCCAACCATTTTGAGATATAATATACTTAATGGCAAGATTAAAACATATAATGACTTTGCAAATCAAAACTCACATAAAAATCTAACAAAGCTTCCTTCTTTTTCTTGAATTTTGAAAATTTAAAGAACTATAAAAATGGTGTTTAGGAGAAACTAAAACCATAGAAATGTTCGGAATAAAGAGGAGAAGTCAAAAACGTGATTACCTCGTTGAAAACACTTGAAATGGTGAAGGAACTTGATGGAATAATGTTTTGGGTTAAAGGGGGTTTAGTGTCGTGACTTTTTAATTTGAAAAGGGGAGGAAGAACATGACTAGTAAAAAGCCCCCTTTTACTTGTCTTGCTTTTCCAATTTAGAAAATTACACATTTGCCCTTTAATGATATCTCAAGCCTCTTTTAATTAAAACCAAAGCCCATTTTAAATAGAACGAGCCCAACGACTCGAATCCGATTTGTAACACTCGGGTTCGGGGGTCGGGTGAAAATAACATTAAAATAATAGTTCGAGTTTCAATTTTCTGTTTATAATAATAATAAAATAATATATTGGGTCTCGGGTTTTAAAACAAACAAATTAAGTTAGACCATTTCAAAACAAGCCCAAATAGCCATGAATGTCTCCTATTGCGATTTCCCTATTTCATTAAGGGTATTTTGGTCTTTGGCCTTTTCAATTTTAAACAAACATAAAAAATGCTTCTTGGCTCATCTTCTTCCTCTCTCCATTTTCATTTTGACGTCAAATGAACCCCTCTCCCTAGATACTATTTCATCCCATATCTTGCTCATTTTTGAAGGTTTTGCAAAGGTAACCTCGTTTTTTACTTGCCCTCGTTATTCTCTACAAGCTAATACCTTTAGTTTTCATTTTTGTACATGTTTTTGAGATTTGAAATTTGGAGGATTTTGGTTAAAAGTGTTACCTTTATGGTCTTTAGCTAAAGCTTTTGGTTTTTATTGATGTGTGGGTTGTTTACTATCCATGAGATCCAAAATATGTGATTTTTAAAGTGTTTTAAATATATTCCCGGATTTGGGTTTTGAGGGGGTTTTGGAAGGGTTTTAAGGTTGGTTTTAAGGGTGTTCTATGTTAGAAATTGAGGGCTGAAGTTAATATGATAGTTAGGGGTTGTGTTGGAGGCATCTAAATGTGTAAAAGGGGTCTAAATCAGAGGTTTTGGTATGTGCAATAGGGCTGCTCGAAAATAGAAGTTTTGTCGGTGTTCTTGGCTTGGTTTGATGCTTAATTGGTGTTAGGAGTTACAACAATGGTTTGTGGTTGTTTTGGTGATTAATAGAGTGTGTTTGATTTTTTAGAAACAAGGAATTTGGTTGGTGAAGCTTCGGGGACGAATCCGGAAGTTTTGGAGTCTTGAGCTTGGTCTTCGGTCTTCTCTTGGGTAGCAACGGAGAGTAGAATTGTTAATCTTTGTTTTGTGCTCGATATGGAACTTTTGGAGTTTGGGTGGGACCTTGAGGGTTCACCTAAACCCGAGCATAAGTCTCTACTCCTATGCTTTGTTATGAATGGATGAATAGCTATGTGTTGTGATTATCATGTGCATCTTGAGTTGTTCATACAGTTGTTAATGTGTAGTCGAGTTGAAGTCGAGCCTCACGTGATGGTGGTCTAAACTACGGTGATGTGTAGTCCCATCGGTAGTGACTAGTAGGAAAGTACTTTGATGTGTAGTCCCATTGGAAAACTACTAGTCAAAACGATGATGTGTAGTCCCACCGTGTGTGTATGTTGGTTGTGCTTACACAAACCATGTGTACTGTTGAGAAAGTCATTCGTGCATCTATTGTTTTGTTTCCATTTATGAAAAGTTTTTTGAAAACTGCATGTTTGTTGAATTGTGGAGCTTCTCTCACTAAGCTAGTTAGCTTACGCTCTCTTTGTTTCCAACATGCAGATCGTTAGAGTTCGGGAGGCAAGTGGGCAAGGGAGGAGCTTTTGGAGTTCTCAAGCTAGCACAAGTATGATTTGTGTTTTGTAATAATGCCTAAACGATGGGGTATAGACTTGTAGGAGTTGGTGCCAAACTCCCTAGGTGATTTGTGTTAGTTGAGTATGTTAAATTATGGATGTGTTATGTTTCGCCTCGTGGATTGTGGACCATGCCTATTTTGCTGCTTAATTGTATGTGCCATTTGGCTTTTTGAGCTTTTAAGCATGTCTATTTATACAATATCTATCCTCTATGTGATTGCCATGTGTAAGTGCATTATTGTTCATCTAGATTGCTTTATATGTTGCTCTTGGCCATGAAATGTGTATGAATGCTTGAGTGTGGATAGAAGGGTCTTAAAATGCATTTAGAGTTGGGTTTGAGGGTCCTTTGCTGAAATTTGGAGAATTGCAGTGCAGGGCGTATCGATACGGTTTGCCCTCCAAGACTCAGTTTTGGCTTGGGGTATCGATACACGGGGGCGTACCGGTACGCTCAAAGCTCACTGGAAATCAGAGAAATTGGTGAGGCTTTGGCATATCGATACGGGCTCTAAGCGTATCGGTGCGGGTTTATCTCGTTGACCACGAGATGTTGACCGAGAAGGGCGTATCGATACGCTCAAGGGCTATATCGATACGGTCTTCCTATGTTGACTGAAGGGCGTTGACTTGGTCAAGGCGTATCGATACCCTTGATTGGTGTATCGATACGGCCTGCTCTGTAAGTGTAAAAAGGGGTTGTTAATATGTAATTTGGGGTTCGGTTGTGTATCTTCTTTGATGTTTTCTGCTGTCGTGATCACTTAGGAAATAATATGCCTTTAGACAAGATTTACTTAAAAGAATGTTTTTAGGGTTGCTATCTGAGGTGGGACTTTAACGGGTTTCACTTCGGTTTTCCCCATGTAGCCTACTCGGACCGGTCAGCCATCCAGACCAGGATGAGGGGGTTACATTTAGTGGTATCAGAGCATGAGGTTTTCGAGACCTCGGGCAGGTAAGTGAGGTGAGTGAATGTGTTTGTGTGTTTTGCCATGTATGCCTGAATTCTGTAGCTAGCACGGTGTATGATTACATGCTGTGATGACTCTGTTGTTGCTTGAAAGTAGGTCCAAGTCCCCATTGTTTTGGTTTAACGAGCTTGAGAACCGGAGACCTTACCATTTTGCTAACCTAACGTTTCTCCTGTTGTTGTGTGTTTGTTGTTTTAGATTATTATTTTGCTATGGTGAGACCGAGGGGACGGCCTAGAGCGTGTGACCAAGCACCCGAGGATATGCCTCATGCTTCTCATGCTCCCAATGGTAATGGAGAAAATGTTGGAGGCGATGGTAATGAGCCTCAGGTTGGGGCTAATGGGGGAGGTAACGGGCTCAAGCGGGCCAAGGTCAGGCAGGTCCAGATGTGGCCCATTTGATTCAGACCATAGCCGGAGCTTTTCAGACATCTTTGGACGGTATGCAGGCTGCAGCACCACCTCAGGGTGCGGGGACAAGATTACCCCTAGAGAGGCTTCGTAACTTGGGGGCAGTGGAGTTTCATGGGTTGTCTCTAGAGGGTTCAGAGGGGTGGCTTGAGAGCACTACTCGCATCTTAGGTCAGATGGAGTGTTCGGATGCCCGTAAGTTGGGATGCATCGTCTCCTTACTTCAGGGGGACGCTTATACTTGGTGGACCACTGTCACTTCCGGTATGGCCGAGGCAGACATCACATGAGAGTTCTTCAGAAATGCCTTCAAGAGGAAGTACCTTGGAGTTCAGTACTTGGATGAAAAGAAAAGGGAGTTTATGGCTTTGGTTCAAGGTAACAGGACCGTGTCTGAATACAAGGTTCAGTTTGTGAGGTTGAGCCATTACGCACCAGAGTTGGTCTCGGATGAGAGGGAGCGGTGTGAGCGTTTCAGATATGGATTGACTACAGATGTGAAGACCTACATGCTAGCCTCTGACTACACTGAGTTCGATGTCTTGGTCTCTAGGGCCAAGGATATAGAGCAGAACCTAAGCTCTAGAGCACGTGCTAGTGGGTCTGACACCGAAAAGAGACATACGAACTGGGATAGAGATCATGCCAAGAGGCATAGGGATAAGAGGTACCAGCCGGATACGAGACATAGGAGTGGTAACTATGGTTAGGGCCGTCAGGGCCAGGGAGCTGTTGGGCACATTCCGGAGTGTACTAGGTGCGGGAGACGCCACCCGGGCGAGTGTATGAGTATTTATGAAGCGTGTTGGAACTGTAGCTCCCAAGACCATTTGAGGCGTGACTATCCACACCCGGTTAGGGACGGACCAGCTCCAGCTAGGGGCTTTGAGCATAAGAGAGGCCAAGGGCGCGGTCGTGGAAACTTTCAGCCAAGGAATGAGGGCCAGAGGAACTTGGCTCATTTTGTAGCAATCCAGCCCGAGGGAGGAGGACCGGCTAGGGTGTACGCTCAGTGAGAGGCTGGAAATGACACAGATGTCATAGCAGGTAACTTCTCATTACAGTCTTTGAGTTTGCTTTCTTTGATAGATTCGGGGTCAACACATTCGTATATATTGGGTGAGCAGGCAAAGTCATTAGGATTGCCATGTGATTGGTTAGAGGTAGGTGTAAATGTCACTAGCTCTTTTGGTGATACAGTGGTAGTTAGGAAAGTGTATAGGAGGTGTCCTTTGATGGTTCAGGGCCACGTATTTCCGGTCGATATGATGAAGTTACCCTTCTATGGTTTTGATGTGATTTTGGGCATGGATTGGCTTGTAGAGCATAGAGCTAAGGTTGACTTCGAGACCAAGAGAGTCTCCTTGAGGCTTGCCGATGATTTTGAGGTCGTGGTAGTTGGGGAGAATGTCAAGTTTTTGTCCAATGTGGTTTCGACTTTGGAAGCTCAGAGGTTGTTGAATTCAGGGTGTCAGGCTTACTTGGCTTATATAATGAATCCGGATATGAGTGAGGTGAGACCTCAGGACATCAGAACAGTATGTGATTTTCCGAGTGTTTTTCCGGCAGAGCTTCCAGGCTTGCCTCCAGATAGGGCAGTTGAGTTTGCTATTGAGACGTATTCCAGTTCTGCACCAGTGTCGATTGCTCCATATAGAATGGCACCGAAAGAGTTGAAAGAGTTGAAGACACAACTTCAGGAGTTGACTGATAGAGGCTTCATTAGGCCTAGTGTGTCCCCGTGGGGTGCTCCGGTCTTGTTTGTGAAAAAGAAGGATGGTAGCATGAGGATGTGTATAGATTACAGGCAGTTGAATAAGGTAACAGTGAAAAACAAATATCCTTTGCCTAGGATAGATGACTTGCTAGACCAATTGAGAGGTGCTTCTGTGTTTTCGAAGATTGACTTGAGGTCTGGATACTATCAGCTGAAGGTAAAGGATGTGGACATACCGAAGAAAGCCTTTCGTACATGATATGGACATTATGAGTTTTTGGTGATGCATTTTGGGTTGACCAACACTTCAGCAGCCTTCATGGATATGATAAACCGAGTGTTTCATGAGTTCTTGGACAGGTTTGTGGTAGTGTTTATAGATGACATCCTAGTATACTCTAGGACCGAAGAGGAACACGATGAGCACTTGCGGTTAGTACTTCAGACCCTACTTGAGAATCAGTTGTATGCCAAGCTAAGCAAATGTGAGTTTTGGATTAGGGAGGTAGTCTTCCTAGGTCACGTGATCTCGGCTAGTGGGATTAGTGTGGATCCCAAGAAGATAGAAGCTATAGTAAATTGGAAACAACCAAAGTCAGTGACAGAAATCCGCAGTTTCCGAGGTGGGACTTTAACGGGTTTCACTTCGGTTTTCCCCGTGTTTTCCCCGGGTTTTCCCCGGGTGTTACAACTCTCCCCCAATTAAGGAATTTTGTCCTCGAAATTACCTGGCTGAAAGATATACGAAAACTGCCTTTCCATATCTTTTTTTATCTCCCAAGTGGCCTCGTCTACACCTGAACATTGCCACCTCACTTTGACCAACTCAATCGATCTACCACGCAACAGCTTCCTGTTTGAGGCTAAGATCTCAACTGGTTCCTCATCATACGTCAAATCTGGATTCAACTCAATCTCTTCCACAGGCATCACATGTGACAGATCTAATCTATACTTACGAAGCATCGAAACATGGAACGCATTGTGAATCTTCTCTAACTCGGATGTCAAATGTAACTGATAAGACACCGGACCGACTCACTTCACAATCTCATACGGCCCAATGTACCTCGGACTCAACTTCCCTTTTCTGCCAAACCTCATAAATTTCTTCCACTAAGAGACTTTCAAGAACACTCTATCTCCCACGGCATACTCAATTTCTTTCCTCTTCAAATCGGCATAGGAATTCTGCCTATCCAAAGCTACCTTCAAAGGATCACAAATTAACTTCACCTTGTCGGTAGTCCATTTAAGAAAATCCGGCATCGGTAACAACTTCTGACCTGCTTCGGCCCAACAAACTGGAGTTCTACATTTCCTACCATAAAGTGCCTCATACGGAGCCATCTAAATGCTCGACTGATAACTGTTATTGTATGCAAACTCAACCAACAACATGTGTTTCTCCCAAGTACCCTAAAAATCAATGATACAACAGCGCAACATGTCCTCTAAAATTTGTATAACCCTCTCTGACTGACCATCTGACTGAGGATGATACGAAGTGCTAAAATTCAATCGGATACCCAAAGCTATATGCAAACACTCCCAAAACCTAGTTGTGAATCTCAAATCTCTGTCAGACACAATCGACTTCGGCACACCATGCAGTCTCACAATCTCACCGATGTATAAATCGGCCAATCTATCTAAGGAGTAAGTCGTATTAACAGCTAAAAAGTGAGCACACTTCGTGAAACGGTCAACTATGACCCAAACTAAGCTCTTCTTCAAATGAGTTAAAGGAAAACCGAAACGAAGTTCATGGTGATATTTTCCCACTTCCATTCCGGAATCCTCAACGATTGCAACAAACCTGATGGAACCTGATGCTCTGCCTTAACCCTCTGGCACACCATACACTTACTCACAAAATCAGCTACATCTTTTTTCAAACCGACCCAAAAGTATTCATTCTTCATATTACAATACATCTTCGTACTACCTGGATACATGGCAAATGGGCTACTGTGTGCTTCGGTCAAGATAGTACGTCTCAAATCACTGTCATCCGGTAAAATTATCCTATCTCTGAAACATAAGACATCATCAACACTGAAACTATAGTCCGATGGTCTACCATCGTCTACATCTTGAACGTGAGGTGCCAAAGATCTATCTAACAATTGTTTTTCTCTAATCAACTGGCCTAAGGTAGGTCTAACTTGAAGCTCGGCCACTAGACCACCGTCACCGGACAAACTCAAACTAGCAAACATGGCTCTCAACTCAATAGCTACCTTCTTACTCAAAGCATCTGCCACTACATTGGCTTTACCCGGATGGTACTCAATCGTGAGATCATAGTCCTTAAGAAACTCTAGCCACCTACGCTGCCTAAGTTTCAACTATCGTTGTGTCAATATATACTTCAGACTCTTGTGATCTGTATACACTGTGCATTTCTCACCATACAAATAATGTCTCTAAATCTTCAAGGCAAACACAACTGCGGCTAGCTTTATGTCGTGTGTCGGATAATTATGCTCTTGAGTCTTCAACTGTCTCGAGGCATAAGCTACAACTCTTTCGTCTTGCATGAGCACACAACCTAAACCTACATATGAAGCATCATTGTAGATCACATAATCTTTCCCCGACTCTGGCTGAATCAAAATCGGTGCATTGGTAAAAGCTTCTTTTAGTTTCTCAAAGGCTTTCTGTCTCGCATCTGACCACTCAAACTAAACATTCTTCTGAAGCAATTTTGTTAAAGAAGCGGCTATCTTCGAGAATTCATCCACAAACCTCCTATAGTACCTGGCTAAACCTAGGAAACTACGAATCTCTGTCACGGACTTCGGTTGCTTCCACTCAACAATGGCTTCTATCTTCTTCGGATCAACTCTAATCCCCTCGGCTAACACTACATGTCCTAGGAAGACTACTTCTCGGATCCATAACTCACACTTGCTCAATTTAGCGTACAACTGGTTGTCTAGCAAAGTCTGCAAAACTAACCTCAAATGCCGGTCATGATCTTCCTCGGTACGCGAATACACCAAAATGTCATCTATGAATACAACCACAAACTGATCTAAGTACGGATGGAATATTTTGTTCATCATGTCCATGAAGGCAGCCGGTGTGTTTGTCAACCCAAACGGCATAACTAACAACTCATAGTGACCATATCTAGTCCTAAAAGTTGTCTTCAGTACATCAACCTCTTTTACTTTCAACTAGTAATAACCGGATCTCAAGTCAATCTTCAAAAAGACTGATGCCCCTCTCAACTGATCAAACAAGTCATCGATACGCGGAAAAGGATACTTGTTCTTCACTCCCAACTGATTCAACTGTCTATAATCAATGCACATTCTCATACTATTTTCTTTCTTCTTCACAAACAAAATCGGAGCGCCCCAAGGCGAAGAACTCGGGCGGATAAAACCTTTATTTGACAATCTGACAACTCTTGTAACTGAGTCTTCAACTCTTTCAGTTCTTTCGTGCCATACGGTATGGAGCAATCGAAACAGGAGCTGAATCAGAATATGTCTCTATGGCAAATTCTACCTCTATATCAGGCGGTAAACTGGACAATTCTTCCGAAAACACACTCGGAAAATCACACATTGTTCTAATATCTTGTAGTCTAACTTCATTCATGTTTGGATTCATCACGTAGGCCAAGTACGCCTCACAACCCAACTCAACTAACCTCTGAGCCTCTAAGGCTTAAACAACATTCGACAAAAAATTCACATTCTCACCTATTACCAAAATCTCATAGTGATCCGCAAGCTTCAAGAAGACTCTCTTAGTTTCAAAATCTATCCTAGCCTTATGCTCTGTAAGCCAGTCCATACCCAAAATCACATCAAAGTCGTAGAACGGTAGCTCCACCATATCCACTGGAAATATATGCCCCTGAACCATTAACGGACACCTTCTGTACATCTTCCTAACCACTACT
Source organism: Hibiscus tridactylites (assembly GCA_958450335.1). Taxonomy (NCBI): domain Eukaryota; kingdom Viridiplantae; phylum Streptophyta; class Magnoliopsida; order Malvales; family Malvaceae; genus Hibiscus; species Hibiscus tridactylites. Next base: position 77,273,541 of record OY288279.1, read on the forward strand.
GTATCCCTGAAGAAACTAGTAACACTAACACCTACCTCTAGTACCTCACAAGGTAAATTCAACATCTTTGCATACTCACTAAAAATATAAGAATGCGTAGACCCGGAGTCAATCAAGGAAAGCAAACTCATAGACTGTATCGAGAAATTACCTGTAATCACATATGTGTCGTTATGTCCCTCTTGTTGAGCATAGACTCTAGCCTGACCTCCGCCCTCTGGCTGAACCGCAACTACATGTGCAATATTTCGCTAGCCATCATTTCTTGGCTGAAAGTTACCTCGACCGCTCCCACGGCCTCTCGGAAAATCAATATCTCTACCAGGAGCCTGAACCTGAGCTGGTGCAAACCCAGCCTATTGTGGACAATCACGTCTAAGGTGATCTCTAGCTCCACAGTTCCAACACAAATGAAAGTTCCCCCAACACTCACTAGTGTGATTCCTCTCGTATTGAGCACACTCGGGCAAACGCCCACCAGCTCTCTAGCTCTGATGGCCTCTACCGTGGTTACCACCACCACGCATGTGATCAAAATGATGCATGTTGTCCCTATGCCTCTTGGCATCACCTCTATCAAAGTCGCCAGACCTCTTCCCGGATCTAGAACCACAAGAACGTTTGGTCAAACCCAAACTGTACTCTGTCATTGGCCCTAGCGACCAAGACATCAAAGTTCGTGTAGTCTGTAGCCAAAGTGTACCTCTTCACTTTCTCACTCAACCCGTAACAGAAACGGTCGCAACGTTCCCTCTCAGTAGGAACTATCTCAGACGTATACTGACTCAATCTGACAAACCGTATCTCGTACTCAGTCACTGTCAAGTTACCCTGAAGCAAAGACATGAACTCTCTCTTCTTCTCATCAAGATAAATGGGACCCAGATACTTCTTGCAGAAGGCCGATTCAAAGAACTCCCAAGTAACCTCGGCATCTGGCATGCCCGTAGTAATGGTGACCCACCAAGTGTATGCATCACCCTGAAGCAGAGAAACAACGCACCCAAGTCCGCATGCTCCAATACAACCCATCTGAGACAAAATACAGAAAGTCTTGTCAAACCAAGCCTCTGATCTCTTGGGTGCCAACCCTCAGAACTCTTCACCTCCCAAATTGCGAAGTCTTTCTAGTGGCAACCCGGTGCCCTCACCCTAAGGTTGTGCCACTGCTTGTCCCCCGGCCACAACTGCTTGGAAAGCCCCAGCTATAGCCTGGACTAACGGAGCCAAATCTAAACCGGTCGGACCTTGGCCAACCTGAGGTCCTACACCATCGGCTCTCGCCTCACCTCCCGCTTGACAAGGAGGAGAATGAGGAGGTGAAGGAGCCTCCGCCTCAACAACCGACTCAACTTCCAGAGCTGCTGTCTGTGGTTCCGGATAAACAATCCTAGGCCTGCCTCTAGGTCTCATCTTACGGGTAGCAAGACAACAACTAAAAATAAACAAGGATTAAGTTAGCAAAGGCAAGGGTCTAACGTGCTCAAGTATTCCTTAACTCAAAATCTTTTCAAATAAGTAATAGTAGCAATAGTGGCAATAGGCACTCGACACTACACCTCAACACATCAACCATACCAACGCATGCTTTCAAACACCGTACAAGCAAGCAACCAACAAGCATTCATGGCAAAACATTCACCGTACAACATACACTGAGGTATTGCAACATAACACTTCAAACTTACCTTACTTATCTACCCGAGGTCGCGAAAACCTCAAGCTCTGATACCAACAAATGTAACCCTCTCGTCTCGGTCTAGACGACAGACTGGTCCAAATAGGTTGCACGGGGAAACCGAAGTGAAACCCGTTAAGGCTCCACTTCGATTAGCAACCCTAGAAAATATTTTCATTAATTATCTTGTCTAAATGTATCATTTAGTTCTATGTGTGAAAATAACAACGGAAAACGAGAATGAAAAGATACAAACGAGGCGCATGGTAATATAAATTTGCCAAGTGTCAAGTTAGTCCGATTGCATGCTTACGAAACCAAGATCATACATAAACGACGCATATAACTTAACAAGGGAGCATACAACCAACGGGACTAAAACCCGACATACGAGAACCTTTGAAGATACTAAAAAGCCCAAATACAAGTCTGCGTTTTGAAATAGACTTTCCCATTTCGATACGCGGGCTCCAGTTTAAAAGCCAGACCAGGCCGTACCGATACGGTCCACTCCGTTTTGGTAAGGGGGTCTCCAATGTTGAAACGTTCAGGAACAGGTTCCGAAACAGGCACTCACAGAGGCAAACTGTATCGAAACACGTACTGAAACAGGCATTCCCATTGTCAAATCGCATCGAAACGGCACCACCCCGTTCTGATACGAGTATCCCTAGAGCTACACTCGTTCTAAAACAACCCCGAACGTTTCGAAACGCCTACACTCTGTGTGACCCTAAAAACAATTTTCTGCATCTCCAAATGTCCCCAAACATACCCCAAAACATCAAGAATCATGAAACAACAAACATACATACAATCTATAGGCATTTCACCCTACTACAAACATGGTCAAACACATAAACATACATGTCAAGGCCATTTCATTCAAAAGAACATACATCCTCATCACATAGCTTAAAACAAGGTTACATGCTTTCAAGCAACATATAAGCATTCATAAAACGTGTTTATAAGCCTTCAATACAAACACTTAGGCATAAACATAAGCATGGTTTACAAGCCTCAACACAAAAGCATTAACAATGTAAAGCCAACACATAGGAGTCTAGATACATGCTCCTACAACACGTAGCATCCTCATTGCTAAACTACTACATTATTTACTAAAACCATACTTGAGCAACCACAAACGCGCTTGGATGCCCTTTCCTTGCTCCTTGCTAACTCTACACTAATGATCTGCATTGTCGAAAACGAGAGCGTAAGCTAGAAGCTTAGTGAGGGAGCTCAAAGCAAAGCATCGACAATGCAGGGTTCAAGCATGACATCCTTAAGAAACTCACAAGGCATACATTTACACTAACATAGCAACATGGCCAAACGTTAAGAGAGTGCATGAACATGGCATCTTACCTCATGTTATGCTAAACAAGATATAACAAATATCTTACACAACAACCACACATGAACAAGTACATTGACAACTATATACTACTTGGATATGTGGATAACTTTCATTGGGATTTTCGCCCCAACGTACTCAACATCAATTACTTTCCGGTGGGATTACACACATCACCGTTCTCACTCATGGATGGGATTACACTCATCGTCACATGCTAACATTTTCCGGTGGAATATTACCTCACTGTACTCTTCCTTGATGACTACACGCCACCAAGGTCACGCACGAATTTGACTCTTACCGTGTGCACACTCATCCTAATGATCGATCATTTATATCCGGTAATTATAACTAGTGCCAATTATACTAAGAAAGTCTCACCATGATTACACAATCATGCAACACAACATATCATCACCAATAATAACATCAATATTTGTATCAACACGCATAGCGAACACATACTACACAAGTCCACATTCATGCACATTAAGCAAGAACTAATAAAGCAAACAAAAGATTAAGCTACCAACTTAATCTCCACCTTGGATTGGCCTACCAAGCACAATCCAACACCTCAACCACACACTTGAACCAATTTAAAACCATTTTAAATAATCCACTCACTGAACACCGCTAAGCAAACCGAGAAAGCCGATCAAGCCTCCAAATTTCCCAGAATCGAGCCCGAAGCTTCTACAACAATTTCCCTTTAGTCTAATCAATCAAAAACAACATATTACTACAAAAATTATCCCCAAAACCTCTGTCACAAATCAGGTTACAACACTAAGCCATTTCTCTACATTTTTAAGCCAAAACTAACACAAAAACCCCATTTTCGAGCTTACATTCAACACAGCAGAAACCTATTGATCTCAACACCCAAATCATCATTAAACACCTTCAAAACATCCCTCAAGCATCACTATATCATCAGCCTCACTCTCCTACACCAAACTACCTCAAAAACCCAAGTTTTTAACCCTTTAAAACACCCACAAAACTTATTTCTGGATTTTCATCAAAACCTCGCCATTTTGAGATATAATATACTTAAGGGCAAGATTAGAACATATAATGACTTTGCAAATCAAAACCCACACAAAAACCTAACAAAGCTTCCTCATTTTTCTTGAATTTTGAAAACTTGAAGAACTCTAAAAATGGTGTTTAGGAGAAACTAAAACCATGGAAACGTTCGGAATACAGAGGAGAAGTCAAAAACGTGATTACCTCGTTGAAAAAACTTGAAATGGTGAAGGAACTTGATGGAATAGTGTTTTGGGTTGAAGGGGGTTTAGTGTCGTGACTTTTTAATTTGAAAATGGGAGGAAGAACAAGACTAGTAAAAAGCCCCCTTTTTACTTGTTTTGCTTTTCCCATTTAGAAAATTACACATTTGCCCTTAATGATATCTCAAGCCTTTTTTAATTAAAACCAAAGCCCATTTTAAATAGAACGAGCCCAACGACTCGAATCCGATTCACACTCGTAACTCTCGACCCCTAAACCCGGATGTTACAAATTTGCTTTCATATTTTACAATTGAAATTTCATATTTAAGTTCATGAATCTTAATTTTTGTAGTTGTATAAGTGACTGGTTTTTTTGGAGCCCATTTATAGGATTTGAGCATGTATATTTTGATATGTTTGGTAGTGAGTTGACTAATTAGTAATTAGTATAAGTTTTAGCCTTATTAGAGTTCAAATAACTTTAATTTTGATGGTAGTTTCTTTGATTCAAATGGGTTCAGGCTGTTTTGAACTCGAAATCGATATCTCTAGCGAAGAGCTGTGATGATTCAGTTGATTGCATGGATAATTAGTGATGTTAATAGAAACGTGACACCTTCAAGAGAGAATTTTTATCCAATGGGATTTATTCTGCTGGTAACTTTAAAAGAATTGGGTGCATGTTTTCCTCAACTATTAAGCTATGCGATTAAATTCACATCATTCATATGATATGGGGTGTTAAAGATCTAGGTTAAGATTAGTCAGTGCTTGTTTAGGATAAAAAAGAGAATGAAGAGAGATCAGCATTTTAGTGAACAAGCGAAAATTCTGTAAACAGGGACGGTGCTACATGTTGAATGGGAGGGGTTGTGGCCCCCCGGTAGGGGGATTTTTTTTTACTATTTGATTCTTTATATTTTTCTTGAAAAAATTGGGATAATTATGAATTTGCCCCCATTTCAAAATTTATGTTTTGTCCCCCTAACTTCAAATCCTGGCTCCGTCCTTGTCTGTAAATTTTTTTTTGTTGATGATTGGTTTTTAAGGTTGATGATTCTAGACGGCTAAGCTGTTAATTGATCAAAAGCAAAGTAATGCTAAGGATTAGTGGTTCTAGGCTTCCAGCTTCCAATTCATGTTCTTTTTAGTGATTAGTGCCGATACTATGGTTCGTTAGCATAACTCTTGTGCAATTTATGTTTATAATGGCACAATGCTGACCGATAGAACATTTAATTTGCTTATGGAATTGTGCCCATTTAGTTTTTTGTTCAACAACTAGGGTTCTCAAATGCCAATTAATTATACCTGCTTTATTTGAGGAATTCTTTACTCTCAACTTTTTTTAATATATTGTTTTAAATAATTCTGCATACTAAATGCTTTGTGGTTCGACTTCCAATATATATGTTTCAATGTTGTTTCAGGAAAAAGTATCATGTAGTGTGTTTGTAAATACAAAAAATCAGACAATTGTTTAAATGCTTTCGGTCAATTCGCTATGAGTATTAGGGACTGTTTTGTTGTAAAATTGAGCATTGTGGACTGCTATATGTGAAATTATGCGTATGATTGTGTGTTGGACTGATTTCTATACATGTCAATGAACTTAAGGATTGTCCTAGTGACCTAAAACAGAGGAAATGCATTACAATCTTATAAGTGGATTGTTTGAATGTATAAGAAAATAGGTGGGCTGTTTCGGGTGTATAAATGTTTATGTAGGCTAATTGGAATGTATTGTAAAAATGTGTATGTATGTTGCTTTGTTTCGAGTAATTAAACAAGATAAAAGTTTTAAGAATGCATTTAGGTGTTGGTTTGTAAATTTGAGACTGTTTTAAGAGTAATGAAGCATTTTAGGAATTGTTTTGTAACCAAATAAATGTTGACAAAACTGTTTTGAATATACAGAAAATTTATGGACTGTTTTCAAATGTATTATTTCTGTATATACAGAAATTTAGCTCCAGAAGTTATCCTCAATTACATTCTTTCTAGTTCTGGAGATGGAAAAGTACAATTTTCAATTGTACACTGAAATTCAGTTCATGTATAATTTGTGTTTTTATGAATTTTTCTTAATGTTTAATGATTCAAAATTGCAGGTTACGTACAACTACTACAAGCCTGATTTGACACACGTTGCCCTTGCAAGGTTGAGTGCCATGAACCGTAGTAGTCTCAAGGTTGCCAAGCCTGGTGTCAAGAAGAGAAATTTATGGACCACATTCAAGGATCACATTTTTCTCTTTTAGTTTAAGGATGGACTTTAATGTAATGCATTTTAAATTATTATATAATATGTATGTTTTATTTGATTTTTTTGAAACATTTTGTTATTCGCGGCGTTTGTAAAAAAAACGCCAATATAGAACATGTTCTCGCGGCGTTTGAGTTTACAAACGCCACTAAAGAACATATTTTTGCGACGTTTGAGTCTACAAACGCCACTAAAGAACAGTTGTTCGTGGCGTTTGTATTTATAAACGTCACGATAAATCTTGACTTTCTACGGCGTTTTTTACCTTAAAATGCTGCGAACTATTACGATGCTGCTTTAAACGGCACTTTTTGCGGTGCTCTCTTAAGCGCCGGGAAAATTTTTAACGGCGCTAAAAAATGCCATTATATAGTTTAAAACGTCACTAAAGAATTGTTTTGTTGTAGTGATCGTAAACAAATCATCTGGAAACCACAAACGCAAATTTGATCTATTTGAAGTAAGTTTCTTTATTTTTTTAATTTTTTGTTGTTTTTGTTTTGCTTATACTCTGTTTTTAATTTCATGTTTTATATTTCGTGTCGTTTGTATTATATAATGCATTAAACTAGTATTTTATTTTTGTTTTATATTTTTTGTATTTGTTGTATTATGTTTTTCATATACTGTTATTTGTATTATATATTTGCAGGGAGATAAGAAAATTTTATTATATATTTTATGTTTTATGTTCTGTTTTTTCAACATTTTTTCTCTCTATATAGTTTACTTATTTTTTCTACAACTATGTGATTTTTTTTTATATTTCAATAATTTGTATTTTATTTGTTACTTTTTATTTGCTTATTCGCCTGTTTATTTTCTATTCTCTTTTATGTTTTTTAGGACTTTGACAAGAAAGATGCCATGATTTCTTCTTGTACAATGACACAATTGGATGTTTACTTAAATAATCCCAAAATGGATAGGAAAGCAAAGCTTGATGTCCTTAATTATTGGAAAGAATGTGAGCACCGGTATGGAAAGCTCTTTTATCTTGCTAGGGATATTTTGACTGTGCCCCTTACAACCGTTGCTTCATAATCAACTTTTAGCATAGGAGGTCGAATTTTGAATAAATGAAGAAGTTCTTATATCCTGAAAATGTGGAGGCTTTGTTAACATCTCGTAGTTGGTTGTCCGGTTATGAATGTAAGTTTTTGCTGCCTATTAAATTTATTTTTAATTCCTTCCCGTAAAGCTTGTTTAGTACATGTTAAGTGCGTAAAAGTACTATCATTTTACCCTTTTTCTATGATAATTATTGCTAAATCTACACTCATTTTAATCACATTGTAGCCTTTCATGCATCAATCACATTGAGCTCATCTTTATCATGCTTGATCCTTATATTTAGTTTATTTGATGAAAAAGATGCTACTTATGTGCGTGTTTGGTGTAGGTGCAGATTTCGTTACTCACTGCCCGGGCAAGCATTGCCGCGACAGTGAAGGAAAGATAGGAACGGTGCAGAATCATCTCTCAACGATCTAGATCAAGTCAACTGTGGATGACAGTTTCTACTGAAGGAAGCTGAACCGTGAGATAGAGCTTTGCTGAGCGGAAAAGACAGACAGACTATTGTCGAGGCAATAACCAAGTCACTGCCGAGGCAATGACCTGACACACTCGACAATGGAGAAAATATGCAAAGTGGAGCACATTATGAAGAGCATGGAAAGCTGAAATTTTCTACGTACTTTGCATAAAGATTGGACTACAAGAGGATCATGAAAACGTCGAAGGAAGGTTAAGAGAAGATTTCACGCAAATGGGAGGATTTTAAGGAAGAAAGATATACAACTTTAAAAGAAGATGTTTTCTTTTAATGTGTTTAATTCTAACTTAACTTCCTCCTCAAGAAGGACTTGACCTAAACCTCATCTATAAAAAGCCAAAGTCGGCCATTGACCTTATCATCGAGTAACTTGAGCTTTTGAGAGAATTTGTAGTGAGCTTTCATTGTCATTATGTTCTAATTTCTTCTTAGGGTTTAGATCTTTTTAAGCTGGAACTCTTGTTTCTGTTTCTGTAACGGTTGTGGAAAAGGAGGTGGAGGACAATAATCTTTAATGCATCCTTCCTATGGTATTCGGATCTGAGGAGGCTTAGGTTCTTCATCCTTCTCCTCTGTCCCTTCTGTTGTCGTGACATGTGTGGTGGCAGCAGGCTGTTTATCGTCTGCCGGGGCAGCGTTCGCGGTAGTCGATTCTAAGGCTGGTTCTTTAACTGGTTCAGTTTTCTTCTTCGGCCCTGGTAATTGCTTCCCACTCCTAGTTGTGATAGCTTTGCACTGCTCATGTGTGGGTTGTCTAGCAACCTTAGTATCACTAGGGAATCCTCTGTTCTGCCTTGGCTTAATATGCTGGGAAACTGGGCCCATCTATGTCTCTAGTGATTTTAGAGTAGCTTCATGGTTAGTCATTCGCATCTCTGTTTTATCCATGAACGACTCAGTCTTCTTGACGAAGTGATCCATGTTTGCTATGTAAGTTCCTGTATGTGACATAAATGTGGCCAAGGTCTGCTCCAGTATAATAGGTGTGGCTGTTGGCGGCTGTTGCGGTTGCTGCCGAGTCAGAATTCTAGGTGCCCCCTGATTTTGGGTGTTCTGTACTTGAGGATTCAGGGCGTTGTTTGGGTTGCACCAGGAGAACTTGGGGTCTTTCCTCCAGTTAGGATTGTAATTGTTGAAGTCATAGTTCCTTTGCTTGTTGAAGTTTCCAACATACATCCCTTCCTCTAGCTGTAGCGGGCAGTCTTCCGAACTGTGATTCCCACTGCAAGTTTCACATACCTCTTCTGCATAGTAGAGAAGTTTCGAATATTTCTTTAGCAAATTCTCTACTGCCTTGGTCAGGTACGCAACCTGTTTCTTTAGGGAGTTATTGACCTCATAATTCTTTACAACTAGTACTCGTTTACCTCTCCTTACTGTGGGAAATTGCTCTTCATTCTTCGCCAAATTCTTTAACACTACCATGGCTTCATCTGGATCTTTATCCAACAGCAACCCATTGGCTGCTGAATCGATTCTCATGTGAGTCTGTAGGTTGGCAGCATTGTAGAATTTGATGACTTGATTCCAAATAGGGAATCCGTGCATCGGGCAATTCCTCAGAAGATTAGTAAACCTATCTCATGCCTCGTGCATTGGCTCGTCATCTTCCTGTTGAAAAGTAGCTATTTCGTTACGTAATCGCTCAGATAAATGGGAAGGATTAAAACGAGAAAAATTCACGAGTTAAATCTGCCCAAGTTCGTATTGAACCCGACGTTAGTTTATTCCACCAAGTTTTTGCTCTATCCCTAAATGAATGAGGAAATAACCGAAGCCTCAGTATCTCCGAATTTACTCATGGTAGTCTAAACAAATCACCAATTTCTTGGAACGTTTTCAGATGTTCCCTAGCATCCTCTGTTGTTCCACGTCTGGCAGGAATTAATCATGCTGACATGACAGGTTTCAGCTCGAAATTTTCAGCTTCCACGTCTGGCAGGGTGGTCTCCAGTTCCACATGATCATTGATCATGTAATCACAACATGACTAGCGTGCGGCCACGGCAGCGACAGGCGGTCCGTTTCCTTCATCTCTAATAGGATCGGCAGGATCTTGGGGATTCCCTTGGTTGTTCCTCCTGTTATTCATGGCTTCTAATTGCTCCTCAAGGTAATCGTTTCTGGCTATCAAAAGACGGACTCGGTTTCTAAGATTGCAGGAGAGTTCAATTTCAGGATCTAATTGATACTCACATTCTTTGCCTTGTCTCGATATGCGCATAAGCAAACGAAAAACCTTGTGAATAGCACAGTGTGAACAATCCAAATAAAAAACAGAAAAATTAAAAGAATGTGCAGTAGAAGTAGGGTAAAGATATGTTCTCAGTCCCCGGCAACGGCGCCAAAAACTTTTTGCGTGTAAAAGAGTCTATCGCAATAGAGTGCAAGTGTACACGACGCAAGTAGTAAAGTGATACACGAAGTATCGGATGTCGAATCCACAGGGACTGGAAATAGCCTTAACCTTGAATTGCTGCACAAGAAAGAAAGATAATTTAATTGTTTGTAGGAGAATACTAAAGAGTACTGAAGATAAAAGATTAAAGGATTCAAGATAGAGAAAATAGGCCGGTATTGATTTTCTTAGTAGTGCAGGTGTTGCAATGTATAGGACTCCCTGTTCTGTCGTTGCTCCTGTCGCGGAAGTACCTGCGGCGATAGCGGTTTGTTGTTGTCGCGGCAGCGATCACCAACTTTGTACTTCAAGCTTGGCAAGAATCCCTGATGTGTCTTGTCCTATCCCTAGGTCTAAGTCTGTCGATGAACACGTCTTTGATGATACCTCTCGGCGTGAATCGAAGGATGAACACCGATGTTGTTGAATTCTTCCTTAGCCACTTAACCTCGTCCTATCCCTAGGTTCGAGATAGTTCAACCATAAACTGGAGAACCTGCACTTATTCCTTTCATATACTTAACTCTCCCAATATTAAGTAAATGTATAATCTCACAATGCTCCCCCGATACTCTTGCAAGATGTTGAAAACCAGAATAAGCAAACTTGAAGTCTATTTTATTGAACATAAAAAAATCCTAAAACAATGCAATCCTTGCAACTACTTTACAGAATCAACCCTTAGCCCTAGGGGAAGTTTGGAACATGATGAGAAGGGGGAAAACGACTAGGGTTTAGGGGAAGACGACAAGAGAATAAGATATCCCTCCCTAGGTCGAATTACACTCCTTTATATAGGCATTGAGTTCAAGTTTTCTGATATGACAAGAATACAAGTTTAAATTAAAGTACAACTCTGTTAAAGACTAAATCTTATGAGTAGATGCCTTTAATTCGTCCTCTTTTTCTTGCTTGGAGTTTCTTCCTTGAACTTTGGGCTTGGCCTTCATTCTAATCTAGGGCTTAGAAAAATATAAGAGTGGCCCACAACAGACCGGCTTAATTTCCTCTTTCTGTGGAGCTCCATTTCACTTTTTCCCTTCACCATTGTTGTCGTCCTTAGCTGCCACGGCAGTGGCCACGACAGCATCGTCCTTCTCGAATTCAGTTTTGTGTTCCAACTCTACTTCTCCACTGCCCTGAGTCTGCTACAGCAGCTACCTGCAAAAGTAACCAAAATCAGTAGCAATTGTGCCATTTTATATAATTGTGATGTATATGTGAAATCTATCCTAAATGCAATGAATTATGCTTGAATGCAGCAAGAATATGGGTTAAATAAGGGGTAAAAAGTAGAAATTTTGCACACTCAACACACCCCCAAACTCGAATCCTTGCTTGTCCTCAAGCAAATGTAACCTAACTAACATGCATGCATATATATATATATATATATATATATATATATATTCTTGGCTTAAGCCAGTGAACAATCCTTATCCACAATACCATCCCTATCATGTTTAGCACCTGTTCAAATATTTAAGGATCTACTTAGAGAAAAAGTATAGTTCTCGTGCATTTGTGTGCAATTATTGTGAACATACTTGAATATAGACTTCCCTAGCAACTAGAATATTATACTTAGCTTGTTTAGAGTTTTCCTTCGAGACTTAATTCTTTTTTTTTAATTTTTTTTCACTAGAGCCAGTAACAGGCACCTCTAGTTGTTTTACTTCTTTGTCTGAATTTTTCTCTATTTTACTAGAGCAAGTATTTCAGGCACCTCTAGTTAACTATCTAGAGCCGGTGATAGGCACCTCTAGAAGTTTTACTCTGGTTATTTTCCTAGAGCCAGTGATAGGCACCTCTAGGTTTCCTGAGTTTCTAGTCTCTTTCTACTCTAAGTTCTAAGTTTTCTATTTTAAGTATGCTAGAGAAAGTCTTTTATCAAGTAAGTCACAAAGTGTTTCAGTTTTTCAGAACTATACTAAGGCTATACTTACTTCCTAAAATATTTTAAGGGGCTGTCACGACAGAGATGGCAGCAGCAGATAATAAAAGTTCAAAAAATTAAGCCCTTTTTGACAAAAATAAGCTTAAATAATAATTAACACTAAGACACGATTTTGAACCTAAAAACATTTCATATAACTGGAGAGATGCCAACCCCAAACTCAAGGGTTGCATTGCCCTCAATGCATGATGACAGAAAATAAAAACAACAAAGAAAAACAAAATACATCACAATTATAATAAAACAAAAAGATAGCAAAAATAAGATAGAAACTTAAATTGAAGTGCTGTCGTCGTTGCTGCTGCTGCTGATCTGTACCTACCGGCGGGCAGTGACCTTCATAATCGGTGTCGACAAATGGCTCAGAGAGGCGGAGGCAGTCTTCTTCTTAGCTTCCCTCAGGGACTGGATGCGAGTAGGTGAAATCTGGGGTGGTCTTTCCAGTACTTGTACCTCCTCGGAGGAGGAGCTGCTGCTGCTACTGCTGTCAGATTTCCCTTGGAAAGGTTCCTCTTGACAGAGGGCTCGCCATCAGATTCCTCCTAGATTGAGGAGGAAGAGAAACCAGCAATAAACTCGTCAAGGTCAGACGGTGGCTCCTTTCGCTTTTCTCCTCTGGCAGAGGCAGTGGCGGTGTGGCTGCCACCTGCAGCTGTCGCGGCCGGGGTTGGAGTGGACGCAACAGAGGGTGTTCTTGGTGTGGCAGTAGGGGTAGGGGTATGGGCAGAAAAGTAGTGTTCGGGGAAAATAGGGAACTGTACATTTGTAAAATATAAATTACTTTGAATGAAATGTAGTTGTGAAGTCGCGGACAAAGCTCATCAGACCCAGCTGTCGTTCCTCCATCTTCTGCAGGGTAGCTAAGATTTGAGTGGAGGAGTCTACTGGGGGAGCTGCTGCTGTGGGCTGCTGCTGCTCTACGGCGGCAGGCTCTGTCTGGGTGGGCTCTACTGGCTCCTCTGTCGCGGCAGATGGGTTGAAGCAAGAGATTGGTGTGGCAGCTTTCATCTCCATCAAACTGAAGATATTTCTCTCCGTCCATCCTTTACCTTGAACCTTGTGATCTTCAGCAATTTCAGGGATATTGTGGCCACGACAAATTTCGGTGATGAGGTAGGGGAAGACAAAGGGTCCCGATGGCCGAAGTGCACAGTCCAAAATCCCCTCCCGAATATAGCGGCCAACATTAATGGGTCTCTCGTTTAAAATGGAATGAACGAGAGCTAACTTGGGTTAATCCACTGTGCTGTTGTGAAAGGAAGGCATTATCCTCTTCTTCACGAAGTGGTTCCATAGTTTTGCCTCGGGAGTGAGTTCAACGCGTTTCACTATACGTGGGTGTTTTGGGTCTGTATTCCACTGGGTCCCTTCCTCTGTTAGTTTTGCCATGACAACGTCATAGTCTGCTGCAGACATGCTCTCTACGAACCTCTTATGCACGTCTTCCTTCCTGTCGACGTAGATTTCGTAGAGGGTATTGATGTATTCCGGCTCAAGAGGGACTTCCTTATCACGCACTGTCACGATCGTCGTGTCTTTGCTGTTGACGGCAACATAGAATTCTCTGACCAATGTGACGTTCATTTCCTCTGGTTGGGCAGCAAACATCTGCCATTTAAGGGCTCTGATCTTGCGAGCGATGAATGGTTCGAGCCTGAGGTTCTCCGTGCGTTTGGTGTAGATGAACCCCTTCTCTTCCCACATCTCCCTTTTTTGGAAGGAGGTGTAGTAGCGGTCATTAGAGTCGGAGGTGGAAAAGCAGTTTGGGATTCTGTCGTGGCTTGGTGTGCCTGCTGCTGCGGCAGAGCTGGAGGCAACACTTCTTCTAGTGTTTCTGGTACTCATAGTTGCAAGACTGTAGAAAAATAAAGGAAAATCTGAGATCTAGAGAGGAAACAACTTGAGAGAGTAAAAGTGAGGTGAAAATGAATAGTAAAACGGGGTTTATATAGATGAAGGGTTTGCTGCCCGTTGGAGTTGTAACAGCAGGCGCGAATAACGGGGCCAGCTGTTACGCGGTTTCTGACGCGTCTGTCACGCGTTTGCGTGTCTGCTGCGCGTCAGTTACGCGTTTGCGTGTCTGTCACGACAGCGTGTTGATAGGTTGTCTTCTCCGCGTCTGTCGCGACAGCTGTTGACCGGCTGTGACGACAGACTCCTCCAATGGCCTTTTTGGGCTGTTGGTGAGATGGTGGGCTGGTTCACTTCTTATCCTCTCCTTGTTTCCCTTATTTCCTAAAAATAATAATTAAAATAAAAACTTAGTTCTTAAAAAGAAAATAATTCTAATTTCCTAATAAATAAATATATATATTTATATAATAGTAATAATGATAAAAATAAAATTAAGTTAAATTAAGGGTGCCTTGGGGGGCATCTCCTAAAGTAACCACTTCCTGTATTCTTGGGGCTTCAGTCCCCTGATAATGCTTCAGTCTCTGTTCGTTAACCTTAAATTGGTGCCTGTCTTTTAAGGATTTGATCGTGATGGCACCATGGGGAAAAACTTGTACAACTTGGAATGGGCCGGACCATCTAGATTTCAGCTTCCCTGGGAAGAGTTTCAACCTAGAGTTGAATAACAACACAAGCTACCCTGGGCAGAACTGTCGTGGCATCAACTTCTTGTCATGCCACCTCTTTGTCTTGTCTTTGTAAATCCTTGCGTTGTCATAGGCCATTGCTCGAATTTCTTCAATTTCATTCAAGTAACCTTTTATTTCCTGCCTTTTCTAAGTCCATGTTCACTGCTTTGATTGCCTAGTATGCTCTGTGCTCTATCTCAACAGGTAGATGGCATGTTTTTCCATATATCAGCCGGTAAGGTGACATTCCCAATGGAGTCTTAAATGTTGTTCTATAAGCCCAGAATGCATCATTGAGGTGTAAGGACCAGTCCTTTCGAGTTGGTTTAACCATCTTTTCAAGAATGTTCTTTACCTCTTTGTTTGATATTTTGGCCTGTCCATTGGTCTGAGGGTGATAAGTTGTTGTGATCCGATGCTTAACGCCATATTTTCTTAAGGCAGCAGCTATGACCCTATTGTCGAAATGTCTCCCCTCATCATTGATGATCGCCTTAGGAATGCCAAATCTGGAAAAAATGTTTTTGTGCAAAAATCTCTGAACAGTCTTGGCATCGTTTTTTTGTGTGGCGATCGCTTCAACCCATTTGGACACATAGTCCACTACAGGAGGATATAAAGATTCCCACATGATGCTGGGAATGGTCCCATGAAATCAATCCCCCATACATCGAAGATCTCAACTTCAAGGATGTTTTGCAGTGGCATCTCATGTCTCCTTGAGATGTTTCCAGTCCGTTGACATTTGTCACAACTTTTGTAGAATGCTTGGACATCCTTGAACAGTGAGGGCCAATAAAAACCAGACTGTAAAACCTTAGCAGCAATTTTGTTACCACCCAAGTGTCCTCCATATAGTGAAGCATGGCGGTGATGAAGCACAACTTCTTGCTCATCCTGTGGTACACACCTCCTGATGATCTGATCTGCACAATGTTTGAAAAGAAGAGGTTTGTCCCAATAATAATTCTTAACATCATTTTGGAACCTCTTCCTGGCTTGATAATTAAGTTCAGGAGGAAATATTCCGCTAACTATATAATTAACGAAATCAGCATACCATGGGAGTTTAGAAAACTTACATGCCGCCATGGTTGTCGCGAAAATGCTTGTGGCAACAAAAAGCTGCTCGTCAGGGAAGGTCTCCAGTATGTGTGTCTTGTCTGCCGGCAGACTCTTTCCCCTCTCTAACCTTGACAAGTGATCTGCAACTTGGTTCTTTGTCCCCTTTTTATCCTTGATTTCAATGTCGAATTCTTGTAGCAGCAGAATCCAACGTATCATTCTGGGCTTTGCGTCTTTTTGGGCAAACAGATACTTCAGTACAGAGTGGTCCGTGTGAACCATCACCTTCGTTCCAAGTATGTATGAACGAAACTTGTCAATCGAGAACACCACTGCAAACAATTCCTTCTCCTATGTGGTGTAATTCACTTGGGCATCGTTGAGTGTTTTGCTAGCGTAGTAAATTACGTGGAATAGCTTGTCCTTCCTCTGCCCAAGTGTTGCCCCTACAGCGTAATCACTGGCATCACACATAATTTCGAATGGCAACTTCCAGTCCGATGGTTGTACGATTGGGGCTGTGACCAATTTCTCTTTCAAGATTCTGAATGCCTCAATACATTCAGTATTGAAGTCAAAGGGACGATTCTGCTCTAGTAGGTGGCATAAAGGCTTGGTGATCTTCGAAAAATTTGCTATAAACCTTCGATAAAACACAACATGCCCTAAGAAACTCCGAATTCCTTTGACTGTGGTGGGTGGTGGAAGCTTTTCAATCACCTCTATCTTAGCTCTGTCGACTTCTATGCCGCGGTAGCTTACCTTGTGGCCTAGGACTATCCCTTCATCCACCATGAAGTGACATTTCTCCCAGTTTAATACCAAGTTCACTTTTTCGCATCTTTCGAGTACTTTCTATAGGTTGCCTAAGCAGCTTTCAAAATTGTCTACAAAGACAAAGAATCGTCCATAAATATCTCCAGGAAATCCTTCACCATGTCGGAGAATATTGCCATCATACACCTCTAAAAGGTTGTTGGTGCATTGCAAAGTCCAAATGGCATTCTCTCAAAAGCGTAAGTACCGTATGGGCAGGTGAAAGTTGTTTTCTCTTGATCCTCCGGTGCAATGGCTATTTGGTTATAACCTGAGTAACCACCAAGAAAACAATAATAAGACTTTCCCGCTATTCTATCAAGCATTTGATCAATAAAAGGCAGGGGAAAGTGGTCCTTCCGGGTAGCTTTGTTAAGCTTCCGGTAGTCCATACAAACCCTCCAACCGGTCACAGTCCTGGTTGGGATTAATTCGTTTTCTTTATTTGTCACCACGATTATTCCTCCCTTCTTAGGAACGCATTGCACCGGGCTCACCCACTTACTATCCGAGATGGCATAAATTATCCCAGCATCTAGCCATTTGATAATTTCTTTTCGAACCATTTCTCGCATAGCGTCATTTAAGCGTCTCTGGGCATCAATGGTCGGCTTATGATCATCCTCTAAGAGGATTTTATGCATGCATAATGCCGGACCGATGCCTTGTATATCAGCTATCGTACATCCAATAGCCTTTTTGTGCTGCTGCAGCATCCCTATCACCTGTTGTGCATGTTCCTGCATCAACTTGGAAGAGATGATTACGGACAACATATCATTTAATCCAAGAAAAACATATTTGAGCTGCCCTGGCAGGGGCTTAAGGTCTAGAACATATGGTTCTACAGTTGAGGGCTTTTGGATGATATGTTCATTCGAGGTATAGTTTAAGGGCTCGAATAACTTACCTGGACGATTGCCTATCCAGTTTACCTCCTCATGATCTTTAGTGACAGATATGTCAGAATCTGAGGAGCTGCTGTCATTGTCGCTGCCGTGACAGTCTTCCAGGTGGCTGCTGTGGCAGTTACCAAACTTGATGTCATGGCAGCACGACCTGATGCAGGGTTGATCAAGGATTACTTCAGTGATATCCTTGCACTCTTCTTCTGCATCAGCGTGTTTTATTTCTTGTAGAACATTTAGCTTGATCTCTAGATCATTCACTCTCATTGTGAGTTCTCCCTTTTCTACATTAATCAATGATCTGCATGTGGCTAAGAAGGGTTGCCCCAGGATGATTGGTGCATTCTCATCTGCTTCACAATCTAAAACAAGAAAGTCAGCAGGGAAAATAAACTTATCCACTCTTACCAGAATATCTTCAATCTTCCCTTCTGGTTGCACGAAAGAGCGGTCTGCCAGCTACAGCATAACTGTCGTGGGTCATGCTCGTCCAATACCTAATTTCTAAAATACAGATTTTGGCATTAAATTAATACTAGCACCTAGATCACAAAGTGCCTTACCCACGAATTTATCACCAATTATGCACGATATTATGAACCCCCCATGATCCTTCTTTTTCTGGGGTGGATGCTTGTGCAGAATAGTCATGCATCCTTCTGTCAATTTAACCGTCTCAAATTCCCCAAGTCTGGATTTCTTCGACATAGCATCCTTGAGAAATTTGGCATAACCGGGCATCTCCGTGATGACATCTAATAGCGGAATATTGATGTGGACCTGCTTAAAAATATCATAGATCTTTTTAAGCTGGAACTCTTGTTTCTGTTTCTGTAACCGATGTGGAAAAGGAGGTGGAGGACGATAATTTTCAATTCGTCCTTCTCTTTTGTCCCTTCTGCTGTCGTGACAGTTGTGGTTGTAGCAGGTTGTTTATCGTCTGTCGGGGCAGCGTTTGTGGCAGTCGATTCTAAGGTTGGTTCCTTAACTGGTTCAGTTTTCTTCTCTGACCCTGGTAATTGCTTCCCATTCCTAGTTGTGATAGCTTTGCACTGCTCATGTGTGGGTTGTCTAGCGACCTTAGTATCGCTAGGGAATCCTCCGTTCTGCCTTGGCTTAATATGCTGGGAAACCTGACCCATCTGTGTCTCTAGTGATTTTAGAGTGGCTTCATTGTTAGTCATTCGCATCTCTGTTTTATCAATGAACGACTAAGTCTTCTTGATGAAGTGATCCATGTTTGCTATGTAAGTTCTTGTCTCTGACATAAATGTGGCCAAGGTCTGCTCCAGTATACTAGGTGTGGCTGCTGGCGACTGTTGCGGCTGCTGTTGCGGTTGCTGCGGAGTCAGAATTCTAGGTGCCCCCTGATTTTAGGTGTTTTGTACTTGAGGATTCAGGGCGTTGTTTGGGTTGCTCTAGGAGAACTTGGGGTCTTTCCTCCAGTTAGGATTGTAATTGTTGGAGTCATAGTTCCTTTGCTTGTTGAAGTTTCCAACATACATCCCTTCCTCTAGCTGTAGTGGGCAGTCTTCCGAACTGTGATTCCCACTGCAAGTTTCACATACCTCTTCTACATAGTAGACAGGTTTCGAATCTTTCTTTAGCAAATTTTTTGCTGCCTTGGTGAGGTATGCAACATGTGTCTTTAGGGAGTTATCGGCCTCATAATCCTTTACAGCTAGTACTCGTTTACCTCTCCTTACTGTTGGAAATTGCTCTTCATTCTTCGCCAAATTCTTTAACACTACCATGGCTTCATCTGGATCTTTATCCAACAGCAATCCATTGGCTGCTGAATCGATTCTCATGCGAGTCTGTAGGTTGGCAGCATTGTAGAATTTGATGACTTGATTCCAAACAGGGAATCCGTGCATCGGACAATTCCTCGGAATAGTAGTAAACTTGTCCCATGCCTCGTGCATTGGCTCGTCATCTTCCTGTTAAAAAGTAGCTATTTCGTTATGTAATCGCTCAGATAAATGGGAAGGATTAAAATGAGATAAAAATTCACGAGTTAAATCTGCCCAAGTTCGTATTGAACCCGACGTTAGTTTATTCCACCAAGTTTTTGCTCTATCCCTCAATGAATGAGGAAATAACTGAAGCCTCAGTATCTCTGAATTTACTTCTGGTAGTCTAAACGATCCACATATTTCTTGGAACGTTTTCAGATGTTCCCTAGAATCCTCTGTAGCAGCACCACTAAATTGGCCAGCGGAATTAATCATGTTGAACATGACAGGTTTCAGCTCGAAATTTTCAACTTCCACGTCTGGCAGGGTGGTCTCCAGTTCCACATGATCATTGATCATGTAATCACGGCATGACCGGCGTGCGGCCACGGAAGTGGCAGGCGGTCCGTTTCCTTCATCTCCAATAGGATCGTCAGGATCTTGGGGATTCCCTTGGTTGTTCCTCACGTTATTCATGGCTTCCAATTACTTCTCAAGGTAATCGTTTCTGGCTATCAAAAGACGGACTCAGTTCCTAAGATTGCACGAGCGTTCAATTTCAGGATCTAATTGATACTTAGGTTCTTTGCCTCGTCTCGATCTGCGCATAAGCAAACGAAAAACCTTGTGTAAAGCACAGGGTGAACAATCCAAATAAAAAAACAGAAAAATTAAAAGAATGTGCAGTAAAAGTAGGGTAAAGATATGTTGTCAGTCCCCGGCAACGACGTCAAAAACTTGTTGCGTGTAAAAGAGTCTATCGCAATAGTGTGCAAGTGTACACGACGCAAGTAGTAAAGTGATACACGAAGTATCGGATGTCGAATCCACAGGGACTGGAAATAGCCTTAACCTTGAATTGCTGCGCAAGAAAGAAAGATAATTTAATTGTTTGTAGGAGAATACTAAAGAGTACTGAAGATAAAAGATTAAAGGATTCAGGATAGAGAAAATAGGCCAGTATTGATTTGCTCAGTAGTGCAGGTGTTGCAATGTATAGGACTCCCTGTTTTTTCGTTGCTCCTGTCGCGACAGCACCTGCGGCGGCAACGGTCTGTTGTTGTTGCCTTGTCCTATCCCTAGGTCCAAGTCTGTCGATGAACACGTCTTTGTTGATACCTCCCGGCGTGAATCGAAGGATGAACATCGATGTTGTTGAATTCTTCCTTAGCCACTTAACCTCGTCCTATCCCTAGGTCTAAGATTGTTCAACTATAAACTGGAGAACTCGTACTTATTCCTTTCGTATACTTAACTCTCCCGATATTAAGTAAATGTATAATCTCACAATGCTCTCCCGATACTCTTGCAAGATGTTGAAAACCAGAATAAGAAAATTTGAAGTCTATTTTATTGAACAGAAAAAATTCTTAAAACAATGCAATCCTTGCAACTACTTTACAGAATCAACCCTTAGCACTAGGGGAAGTTTAGAACATGATGAGAAGGGGGAAACGACTAGGGTTTAGGGCAAGAATACAAGTTTAAATTAAAGTACAACTCTATTAAAGACTAAATCTTTAAGTAGATGCCTTTAATTCGTCCTTTTTTTCTTGCTTGGAGTTTCTTCCTTAAACTTTGGGCTTGGCCTTCATTCTGATCTAGGGCTCAGAAAAATATAAGAGTGGCCCACGACAGACCGACTTAATTTCCTCTTTCTGTCGTGCTCCATTTCACTTTTTCCCTTCACTATTGTTGTCGTCCTTAGCTGTCGTGGCAGCGGTCACGGCAGCGGCGTCCTTCTCGACTTCAGTTCGGTGTTCCAGCTCTGCTTCTCCACTGCCCTGAGTCTACTATAGCAGCTACCTGCAAAAGTAACCAAAATCAGTAGCAACTGTGCCATTTTATATAATTGTGATGTATATGTGAAATCTATCCTAAATGCAATGAATTTTGCTTGAATGCAGCAGGAATATGGGTTAAAAATGGGGTAAAAAGTAGAACTTTTGCACACTCAAAGAAACTCAAAGCCAAAAAGATTTTAGAGCAAAGGAGGTAGATACTCAAAGCTCGTGGCAAAGAAGACAGAAACTCAAAGCCAAAAGATTTTAGAGAAAAGGAGGCAGATACTCAAAGCTCGAGGAAAAGATATATGAAATCTGCTCATCTATTCGGGCATTTGGAGAATAAAACCTGCCTATCCGTTCGGGCACTTGGAGAATGGAAATCTGCTCATCTATTCTAGCATTTGGAGAATAGAACACGCCTATCCGTTCGAACAATCAAAAAGAAGAAGAAAAAACTCATTGTCTACCTGTTCGGGGCATCTGAGGGGATAATTCATGATTGAAAGGCTTTGGGAAGAGGAATCACTTGGGATCGTGTGGCTACTTCGAGAAAACGAGCTTATGGTATTTGCTTTATTCTTTTTCCACAAGGATAAGCAAAGAGGGGCAGCTATAATCACTAATTTTGTTCGGGGTAAACTCGTTTTAAATTTTGCTTTCAATAATGGGCTTTTAATGGGCTAGTGTGCATTCAAAAAAGGAGAAAAAAAAAGAAAAATAAAAAAATACAAAGAAAAAGAAAAAAAAGAGAAAAGAATGTACATATAAATATTACTATCTATTATAATTATTGTTATTAGTGTTATTTATCATCTACTATTATTGTGATTTGTGTTTCTATTTGTCACTATTTATTATTATTATTATTATTATTATTATTATTGTTGTTGTTGTTGTTGTTGTTGTTGTTGTTGTTGTTGTTGTTGTTGTTATATTAATCATTACTATTATTTATGATTGTTATTATTATGAAAGTAAAACACATGGATAAAATAAAAGCCCAAATTATGTTTGAATCAAATAAACCCAGTCCAAAATTACATAATCAACCCAATAAAAGCCCAACACTAATCAAACGAAAACCCTAACACCTAGCTTGTTTCCCGCGTAGCCGCCCCACAGCCGTCATCTTGTTCGAGATCAACAGTCTAGATTGATCAAGCCAAAAACCCTAGGACGCGCCCCAACTCGCTCCACACAGCACACACCGAGAACTGTCAGATCGAGGGAAAACGGATGGCCCAGATCAGGCCGGTAGAAGAAACACTAGAATGGGGATCTCCGTCTCGCGCCGCATGCCCCAGCACCGTTAGATCTAGGTGCAATCCAATGACCCTAGATCGACCGAGAGTCCATTGGATCACGCGTGACGTATACGCGCGCCTCTTTGTATTCGCGACGCACAGGACCATGGTGATCAGACTTCCCTCACGCGCGCGTAGCCCGGTCTCGTGACTTCTTGCCTGCCACGAACACGCCCTTTGTCGCCTCTAACCCAGTGCACGCCAAAACCACTCCATTTCGGGAAGTTTCGACATGAAACAACAAAAAACAGAGATATCAAATGCCCCAAAATATGATCCAAACAAAAAGCACAACAATTGTCAACGGAACAAGGGCCTGGTTTTTCCAATAAGCAAAAACAAGTCTGAGAGAGGAGAGTTTAGTTTTTGTTGTTTTATGTAAAATCGAGGTATAAAAGAAAGAAAAAAGTCATTGTAACAGGGGGATTTTTCGGAGAAAGAAAAAAAACTTTTCCGAGAAATAGAAGAGCATTTTTCAGAGGTATATTTTTGAATCATTGCATGCATACCAAAATAAAAAAAGAGTAAAAGAAGAGTTTCAATCTTACCTTTCAAAAACCATTTCCCCTTCTGACGTTTCGAGTCGAGCCGGCAATAAGCCCTTCGGCTTCCGTTTAGTAGGTCATCGGGGGTGAGTCGTCCGAATCGCAGTGGGGACGATTCTTTTCTTTTAGGGTTTCGAATCAAAATTTTCAAAAATGAGGGGTTTCGGTTCGGTTTCAGGAAAAAAGGCTTGTCATCGTCCTCATTTCTAGGTTTCATAGTTTTTTTTAGGTTTTTGATGGGTCACCACCGTTGTCGGCTAGCAGTAACTGGCCGGTAGGGATTTTTAACTAAAATGGGCTAACCGGAGAAGAGAAAGGGGAAGGAGCTCTCTGCTTTTTTCTACTCAAAATGGAAAAAGAGGAGAGTCAAAAAGAATAGGCTGGTTTTTACATCAAATTTGGTTTTAAAAAAGGGTCATAGCGTTTTTAACCCTCACGTGCTTTTAAAATTACACCCGCAGTACCTTTAGCTTTCCAGACTCTCGCAATTTCGCGCATGTTTGTTTAATCGTTCCTTTTTTTGGGATAATTTCGTTCGAACCCTCTGATCTTTATTTTTTATTTAATTTTCATCCTTAAATCAGTAGGTTATTTACATATTTGATCCTTTAATTTGTGTATGCATACACTTTGATTTGCTTGCTGCCCATGTTAATCTAATCAAGTTTCATTGTGACTTTATTGAGAATATTTTATATGTGTATTAACTTCATGTTTGTTGCAAATGCTATGTGCTTTTTATCTAGGATGTTGTGATGTTCAATATGTATGCACATATAATACATAGTTTTCATGTAATCTTGTTTGTGTTATATGACTTCATCCATGATTTTTTTATCGTATAATTTATGTGGAATTTTAATTTTTGCATGCTTATCTTTTTTTTTATATAAATATCGCTTATGTCGTTCATATTATAGTATGCCATTTGCTGTATGTTTCTTTCATATTTCTTATTTGATCAAGTAATTTAATTGTCTTGTTTATGAATTTATAAGTTGCATCCGAATTTTAAAAAATATGATGTGAATGTCTTTTTATTCGGGAACGAACGAGGCCAGTACCAGTCGTAGTGGTGGTGGTTCGGACGTTCCTTCTCGAATATTAATGCTTTTAAAATTTACTCACTCGTATAACCAAATTTCGATACGAATCATCACTTTAATTCGCAAAATTTAATATTAACTAAGCGGTAATGGTTTTGGTACCGATTTTAGGGCACGGCGAGGGTTATCATCCTTCCCCGCGTGTAACCGACTCCCGAACCCATTTTTTAAAAGAAAAAATCTCTGATTTTTCATTCGGTGTCCGGTCTACCATTTTAAATGGCCGGTGGCGACTCCTCCTTTTAAATCCGATTAAATTTTTAAAAACTAATTAAAACTTGGTTCTTCTAAGTGACACTGGTATTTTCCTAAAATTTAGTCGCTACGTCAACATACTCTGGCTATCTTCTTTACACCATTTGAATTACCCCACAAAAAAATTGTACGCAACTTTTCCATATTTTGAATAACAGTCTTTGGAGTCTCAAACAATGACAAATAGTAAAGAGAAAAAAATATGGAGTTAAATAACACCACCCTTCTTGCAAAAGAAACGTTTTGACACTTTCATCCGGCCAGTCGACACTCGTCTTGGATCTACACCTAGGGGTATCCCTAGATAATTAAATGATAAATTTCTCACTTTGCAGCCACAACACTGAGCTAACGCTTCAATTAGCTCAGTTTCCACCCAACTCCTACATACAAGACTTCCCAAAGTTAATACTTAGATTTGAGCTTACCTCAAAACATTGAAGCATGCGTTTCACATTTGCTATAAATAACTCATCAAGTTTTAAGAACATGATTGTATCATTTGCAAATTAAAGGTATGTATAAATAGTGATCTTGAATGACCTCTTTTATTCTACTAATGTCTCTAATCGATTTTGTTGCCTAAAACGTTAGATGTATTTCTTCTATAACGATTATAAACAAAAACAAGAAAATGGGTCCCTTGTTTTACGCCCCTTTATTCCGAAATTCTTTTGTTGAAGAATCATTTACTAGGATAGATACTCTAATTGAGGAGATATATTCCCAAATCTACGATCTCCATCTAGCCCTAAATCCCATCTTGGATAACACCATTAAAGGGAAGTCACATCTCAAAAGTCTAGTTTCACTACCACTCCCCCTTGATCACCACTCATTTTTTCCATGGAATATAAAATCTCATTCGCGATGAAAATTTCATCGAAAATTTCTCCCCCTTTCACAAACACACATTGTATGTTGTTGATAATATTATTTAGTACCAAACTCAATCTTCTTGATAAAATTAAACCACTACTTTGTAAATGGAACCAATCAAACTAATCGGTCTAAAGTATGAGATCTCCACTGAATTGTATACTCTAGGGATTAAAGCAATGAATGGATTATTAACGATTGGAGGCAGTTTACCAGACTTATGGAAATCTATCAACAAGTGCAGCAACTCCCCTTTGATGTTCTTTCAGCAAACCTTAAAGAACTTCATGTTAAAACTATCTGGGCCAGGCACCTTATTTTCATCGCAACTTCGAATAGCTTTTTTATCTCTTTTATAGAAAATGGTTCTTACAATTTGCTTGCCTCCATCTTCGATATCTTCTTAAAAATGAGGTTCATCATTACATTCTAGTTCCTTGACTTGCAACTAAAATGTTTTTTGAAGTGATAAAAAGTTGCACCTCTCATCTTCTTTGGATCTTCGCACCATTTTTCTCTAATCCTCAATCCCAGAATCGATATTCTCTAAACCCGAATCTTGACCACATTATGAAAACCACAATTCTTACATTAATATATAAAAAACATACCATAATTCAAGAGCTAAACTGTAACCCTCTTAACCCAACCTAGTCGCAAGACCGAATTGGGAGAGTCACACAGGGATAACCAGAGAAAAATCCAAGAATTTCCCTCCGATTAACAACCCTAGATTAAAATTTACCTTGTCTAAATGCAATTTAACGGTCCTATGGTGTTAAAGGTTACAACGGAAGAACAACGTCTCAATCGGACATCAATCGGATGTCCAATTGGAGCCAAACATTGGAGCCAAACAGTCACGAAGGACCATTTTGCAAAAACCACACCAAAAGTCTCCAGAGGCACTATGGTGTTCTGAAACGACTCCCATTGGTTTCGAAACAGGAGTCTCCAGAGGCAAAACGTACCGAAACGGCACCACTCTCGTTTCAATACGGGTGCCCCAAAAGTCTGGCCGTTCCGAAACCATACCAGATGTTCCGAAACGCCTGGGCACAAATTGGCTCGAAAATGCAATTTGGCATCCCCAAACATTCCCAAACTTACCCCAAAAGATCACAAACCACATGGCAACATATTAAGCAAACATTCTAGAGGAAAAACACTCTAAAAGTAGGTTTCAAACAAGCACACACTCAAACATGGATCTCAAACATGAAAGCTCAAAAAGGACACTTTAACTCAAAAACACCAACAAGCCAAAACACAAGGCATTTAACGAAAAGCCAAAACAAGTCTCAACATAGCATGGATTCAACATTTAAAACATGTAGCAACATGGTCAAACACAGTGGAGTTTACAACCACCTCCCTAACCACAAAAATAAGTATTCCCATTACTAAATCATTATTACAACTTAAAATTCATACTTGAGCTTAAGCTACAATCACCAGAGTCTTTCCCTCGCCTTCATTTACTTCTCGGATCGCTAACGATCTGCATTGTTGGAAAGGAGCGCGTAAGCATAAAAGCTTAGTGAGTGGTGCTCAAAACCACAACAACAATGCAGTTTTAACAAAACCATTTAAGATTTGAAAACAAAACCACAAGCATGATTCCCATCAATAAGACTAACATCAACCATACATATGCTTGGCATCTTACATCAAGCAACTACACATAACGACATAGCATAACTCTCAACATCAAACATGATGACATATAATCATTCAACACAAGGAGTACATTGGCAACTATGGTTACATTACTCGGATACGTAGATTGGACTCGATGGCATCTTACATCACAGAATCTATAAGAACAACAAGACTCACGATGACATCTTACATCACCGAGGTCTAATAATAAAGCTTCCGGTGACATCATACGTCATCGTACTATTCCCTAATGGCATCTTACATCACTAGGGCCACGCGTAAATTTTACAAGTGCACTCTAATCCTGTGGTCGACCAATTATACCCGGTAAGACCCTCATATTTGCCAATACTCAAACATCATGTAATTCAACATAAAATATCACACTCATTGATCAATTACACACATTCATCTCACCTTATTTTAACCATGCATAACAAGATTAAAGTAAAGAATTTTTGGAAAAGTAAAATGTAAACATTTAAATACTTACTCTCAAGCTTAGGTTGGCATTTAAAGCTCAACCCAAACTCTCAAAAACATTTCCACTCACTGGTAGAACCAAAACGATAGTCGAAACACCGATTCAAGCCTCCGAACTACCCGGTCTCGCGTCTAAAGAACCCAAACTTCTTTCCCATGTTTCTAGTCAATTCAAAAACGATGCATTAGACCCAAAACAAGCCCCCAAACTTGCAACAACACAAAAACTCTTCATTTTTCATCAAAACCAAATCGATTCACACCCGCAAACACTTGAAAACGCCATCAAAACGACCCAAACCAACTACCAGCCAAAACCCAACAAATTTACCATCAAAACTACATATTTCAACATCCAAAACACTTACCCATGGTCTAGAAACCATCAGCCCAAGGTTCCTCACAAGAACAACCCAAAAACCTAAACTTTCAACTCCAAAAACCCCTTCTTTTTACTAGTTTCGAGTTTCCCTACATTTAGCCACTATCTCAACATTTTTAGAAAATCAAAACAAGATTAAAAATACCCTTAAACATGGCATCAAACTACCCAAACGAAAATCCCTTCATTTCCCTCTTTTTTCAAACTCAAAGCATTTTTGGACAAATTTAAACAATGGGTTTTAAGGAAAATTCCACCAACAATAAGCTTAAGGAAGGGGAAAAATCAAAACAAAAGAGAAATTACCTTGAAAACTTGTGTGGGTGAGGTGTTTCTCCAATGGAATAGTAACAATGGTGTTTTTAGCAAAAGTAACGTGAAAAGTGTTGGTGAAGAAGATGATGATATTTTGAATAAAAAACCTTTTTTTAAAGTTCAAAAATTCCCTTTTTTCCCTTATTCATTAAAATCCTTTTAGTGCTCATTAAAAATGTTTTCTCCCAACTAATTTAACCCAAACCGGTTTAACCAAACCCGGTTATCTCTCAGGCTCTAAATCTGGGGCGTTACATAAACTGTCGATTAAACTCTTTTTACCATTAAAATAGATATGTTACGACACTCGCAATTCAAATAAAAAATATTTAATTTGATATTTTTAGTCACTTATATAATTTTTTTGAAGGAAGGTAAATATGTATATTAATCAAGAACTGCGTCATTTAAAGCATCATCCGTAATATATAAAGGATAATCAAACTCAAACCAGACCGGATGACTTGAACTAAGCACCCAGTGTGCCAGTTTATGTGCAACACCATTAGCTTTTCTATCAACATAGCATATGCGAAATTGTCAATATTACTCAAGGAGCGTCCGAGTGTTGTGGTGACTGCAGCCCGTCATGGAAAGATCTCTCTCACCTAGCTATCGGTTGACGATGGCAATGTTAGACATTCAACAAGGATCGTACACAACACAAAGTAATCACGAGATAAAACTCATTTCCATTTCAACAACTCTAGTTTACACAATGGGTGCTCATGTGTTTATATACACAACTTAAGCAGTTTTCAATGCAACTGCACACCTAATCAAAAGCTTACAGCTGTAAAAACAGCTCAACAACCT
Source organism: Hibiscus tridactylites (assembly GCA_958450335.1). Lineage (NCBI taxonomy): Eukaryota > Viridiplantae > Streptophyta > Magnoliopsida > Malvales > Malvaceae > Hibiscus > Hibiscus tridactylites. The sequence continues at coordinate 77,302,865 of OY288279.1, forward strand.
ACAGTTACCGTTGCAACAATATCAACGGATTACCCACTGGACGTTAGGGTTTTGTAGTATAATACACATACAAATACAAGGTTTAACATTCACTTTGCTTTCTAAGTTCCGGAAACACCTCTAGAGCTTCGAACACCATCAGCTTTCATCTGAGAGATTCAAATTTGGCAATTGGGAGTGGCTTAGTCAGCGTGCCGGCAATTTGGCAGTCAGCTGGGACATGGTCAACCTGGATATCTCGTGCAACCACCTTATCTCTGAAAAAGTGAAGATCAAGCTCGAAGTGTTTGGTCTTTGCATGAAGAACAGGGTTGGCTGCCATGGCAACCCCAATGGTGTTGTCACACCAAATACGAGGACACTCCAATATTCCAACACCCATTTCCATAAGTACAACTTTGATCCAGGTGACTTCTGCAGCAGCGTCTGCTAGACTCCGATACTCAGCTTCGGCAGTAGATCGGGAGACAGCACGCTGCTTCTTTGAACTCTAGGTAAACAAATGAACACCATTGAAATGCAATACCCTAATATGGATTTGCGATCATCTATGTCACCACCCCAGTCAGCGTCGGAAAACACTTGAAGAGCAACATCTCTATGCACCTGCGATGAGAACCACAAACCAAGGCCCATAGTTCCACTGAGATATCTTAACACTCTTTTCACAGCCAACCAGTGATCCTAAGTGGGATGTTGAAGAAATTGAGATGCCTTGTTCACTGCGAATGACACATCAGGTCTGGTATGTGTTATATACTATAAAGCTCCCACCCTGCTGCGATACAGCTGAGCATTGGGGAGAGGTTCTCATTCAAACCTGCTCAGCTTGAAATTGGGTGGCATGGGTGTAGAAGCTGAGTTTGAACCTTTCATGCCAACTTTATGTAGAAGCTCAGAAACGAACTTCCTTTGTGAAAGAAACAAGCCATTGTTAGAGCGTGTAACTTCCAAGCCCAGAAAATATCGAAGTTGGCCAAGGTTTTTTAGAGAGAATTTTTCATGCAATTCTCGTATAACATAATCAATTGTATGTGGAGCATTACCAGTAATTAGGATATCATCCACGTAGACTACCAGATAAGTCGAGTCTTGACCATTAAAAAGCATGAAAAGAGATGGATCTGCCTTGGACGCCACGAAACCTAACGAACACAAAAATTCCTTGAGCTTTACAAACCAGTTTCTGGGTGCTTGACGCAGCCTATATAGTGCTTTGCGAAGCTTTTATACCAAAACTTTGCCTGAGGACAAAGCCTGGAACCTGTTGCATGTAAACATCTTCTTGCAAGTCACCCTTTAAAAAAGCGTTATTCACATCAACCTGTCGAATTGGCCACTGACTGGAAACAGTTATGGAGAGGAGAATGTTAATTGTGGCAAAGCGTACAACGGGACTGAAGGTGTCTATGAAATCGAAGCCTGGTATTTGAGCAAAACCCTTCGCAACGAGCCGTGCTTTGAACCTATCAACAGACCCATCAGGTTTAAGCTTGAATTTGAATAGCCATTTGCAACCTACAGCTTTTCTTCCTGTAGGTAATTCAACAATATCCCATGTACCATTGTTGATCAAGGCCTGATATTCAGCCATAACAGCTGCTCGCCAATCAGGATCATCCAAGGCACTGTGAATATCACCGGGAGGAGGTTTTATTTGAACATTATATATTTTGGCTTTTACAATACCATTCTTGTGTCGCGTGACCATAGGATGAATATTGGTTGCAGGCTGACTTCGCACACTGATATCAGACTGAACTTGAGGCACTGCAGATTGAACTGGAGCCATATCAGTTTGAATCGGTGCCACATGGTGCCCTTCAATTGGATTATGACCTTCAGATGTTTCATCATTATTCACAGGAAAATGAACATGAACCTCAGGAATGACAATATCATCATGCACAGGAATATTAACTTCAAGAGGAACAAGATTATGCTCTTCAGACGATGCATTATTCGGAATAGGAGAAGTAGATACCTCACGATCAGAGCTAGCCAACTCAAAACCAAAACTAGTAGAAGTTGATTGTGATGTAGAAGAGACAAAGGCCGAACCATCCTCAGGTAAATTACAAGTGTGCTCAGATCCAGTGTGAAGATGAGCTGTTGTAGAGTCCATAGTAGGGACTAGAGGAACTGCAGCTGAAGGAACGTGAGAAGAAACCTGAGACTTGAGCAAACTATCAGCGGCAAAGGGAAATTGCATTTCATCAAACACAACGTGTCTAGAAGTGTAGCATCTACCATCCTTGTCCAAACATATATATCCATGATGCAAGGGTGAATAGCCCAGAAACACACATGGCCTAGACCTGAAATCGAGCTTGTGACGATTGAAGGGCCTTATATGTGGGTAACAATGACACCCAAAAGTCTTGAGAAAACTGTAATCTGGGACCGTTCCATATAGCTTTTGATAGGGTTACAGGCCATCCAAGCTCCTTGATGGCAATCTGTTGATCAGAAACACAGAACTAAGAACTGCTTGTGACCAAAATTTGAGAGGCATGCCAGCTTGAGCTAATAGAGTAAGAGCTGTTTCCACAACATGTCTTTGTTTGCGCTCTACTACACCATTTTGTTGAGAGGTGTGTGGACAAGTCTTTCGAAGAGAAATGCCTTTCTTAACAGCTAGATTTTCCAAAAATCGAAACTCCCCACCATCGTCCTTTTGTAAAGCAACAATGTTGGAGTTAAATTGATTATGAACAATAGCTAGAAACGAATCAAATGCCACTGAAACATCACTTTTATTCTTTAACAAAAATAGCCAAGTATTTCGACTATACATGTCTACAAAAAAGACAAAATACCGAAAGCCATTGGATACAACTGGAGCTGGTCCCTATACTTCAATTTCAACCAGCTCAAAGGGACGAGAATACACTGTGGTAGAAGAATTAAAAGGTAAAGCATGACTTTTCCCATTTGACACGCCATGCATACAAGTTTTTCTCCACTGGGAGAAACTTTATGAGAAACTAATCTAACAACATCTGAGCTTGGATGTCCCAACCTCCTACGCCAGGTCCAATAGTCAGACTCATCTCGAACCATGGTGTTGTACACAAGCACATCATCTGCAGCCATTGAGTTCTCGAAACTGTAGAGGCCTTCATCAAGTCCACCCCTTAACAGCACCTTATGTGTGCTAGCATCCTTAACAAGACAAAATGTGGCATGAAACTCAAAATAAACATCATTGTCTTGAGCAAACCTTGCAACTTACATGAGATTTTTGGAAATTTGAGGTACATACAACATGTTATCCAAGCAAAGTGGTCTAGCAAAGGACTTAAGACAAACACGGCCAACTTGCATAATATTAAGAGAAGTGCCATCACCAAGATGAACCTTACCTTTGCCACCATAACAAGACTTGTGCTGAAGAACAAAGGAAGAACTTGCTACATGATGGGTAGCACCTGAGTCCGGAAACCATTTGGAGTAGCTGGCTGGTCCATCAGAAGTCAAAGCATTGACTTGAATAGTGTCATCATCATATGTGATTTTGTCAGTATGTGTATGCACACGAGTGCATGGATCATAAACTGGCTCAGAATTATGAGTGCAGCACGAGCATGTATGCACCTAAACCTTTAGCTTTGATTGCTGAGAAGTAACACCTTTGAAATTTTGATCAAATCGATGCCAACATCGATCTACAAGATTCGCCAATTTCCCACAAAGCTGACATTGGTGTCGTGGCCTTCCTTTGTACTTGAAAGATGATGGAGTATTCTTGGCAGGATCGGTTGTAGACTGAGGAATCACATCTTGATCATTAATAACAGAAGAGTTGGTGTTTTTGGAGTTGTACCTGGTGTAGTTGATGCCTGCAGAATATCTCGTCGAGTCTTCAAGACAGGTTTCAGCATCCACAAGAATGGACACCACATTGTTCACAGTGTATGTTTCTTTGTTGGCCGTGATGGCTGAAATTGAGGGTTCAAACTCTACTGGTAAGCCATTGAGAATAGTGGCAATGTGTTCCATGGCAGTTATCTTGCTGCCACAAGCCGCGAGAAGATCACAAATTTCTTTGACAGCAATAGTATACTCACGCATCGACTGAGTTCCCTTCTTTAAAGATCTCAACCTACAATGCAGATTCATCATCTTGGTTGTAGACAAACCAGAATTCAACTCAGTGATTGACTTCCATACATCAGCTGTTGTCTCAGATCCTACAAGCCTTGGCAAGATGTTTGGAGAAACAGTTGATAACATCCAAGAAGCAAGTGAACTATCTTGCTTGAATTAATGAATATAAGAAGGGTTGAGCATCGTTTCACCTGACCTGTTGCGCATCGTCTTCGCAGGAATGGGCATGGAACCATCAAGAAACCCTTCAAGACCGAGGCCATGAATGGTTAAAACAACCTGCTACTTCCAAAGAAGGAAGTTGGAGTCCGTGAGACAGACATTGATGCGTTTGTTGGAGAAAATCTGAGCTTCAAGAACGGAGTCATCTTCAGTAGCACCAAGCGTAATTTCAGGATCCATGAGCAATAAGAAATTGCAAGAACAAAGACTGGTCGAGAGAAAAACACACACAGGAAAGTTCAGAAAGCACGACGCGAGAAGAAGAAAAAGAAGAAGAAGAAGAAGATTAAAACAAACTACAACCTAGCAATTGATACCATGTTAGACATTCAACAAGGATCGTACACAACACAAAGTAATCACGAGATAAAACTCATTTCCATTTCAACAACTCTGCTTTACACAATGGGTGCTCGTGTGTTTATATACACAACTTGAGCAGTTTTCAATGCAACTGCACACCCAATCAAAAGCTTACAGCTGTAAAAACAGCTCAACAACCTACAGTTATCGTTGCAACAATATCAATGGATTACCCACCAGACGTTAGGGTTTTGTAGTATAATACACGTACAAATACAAGGTTTAACAGGCAAAAGCATGGCCCTCGATCATAACAACAGTCCACCCACAATCAAACTGATGGGGTTATCCATGTACGTAGCTTCCAAACTTACTTGAGATGCACCACCCCCATCATGCAACATGCATCGACATCTTCAAATCACGGAAGCAAGATCTTCATCTTTCTTCGGTCGGCGAAGCTTCCACCATGCAACGTGAGCCCATCCTCTCCCGTTAAGCTTCCCCGACCACTAGTAGTATTACATAACTAACATTATGGCCTCAATAATTCCATCTGGAGCAGCTAGTCACTTTTATAATTTTATTTTATTAATGGTTGTATTCATTCCAAACTTTAATTATCCTATAAGAAACTAGAGACCACTTAAATTTTAATTTATTATGGAGTAGTAAATGCTCACCCATTCTGAATCTTTTTTATCAGAAAAAGGTTTGACGTTACATTTTTATTCATATAAAAACTATAACTTGATTAATTAAAAGAAATTGAAATGTTTTTACTTTAAGAAGAAATCGAAGATTTAAATCAATTATAGTAAACCTATAAATAACAAATCGTGTAAGGCAACAAGCGAAAAGGGTTCATAGCTCAGTGGTAGAGCATTTGACTGTAGATCAAGAGGTCACCGGTTCGAATCCGGTTGGGCCCTTTTTAATTTTAATATTTTTCATATTGTGCAATTTTCATTTTTTTTATTTCCCAAAGTGTTTAATAAAACGAGCCCGGTAACTGATCTTTCTGCGTTCCAATGACTTATATAGGGGCGGACGCTAATAACAAATTTTAAAATTGTTTTATATAGGGGCGATAATTAAATCCTCGGCCACTAATTAAGGTCGAAGAAACCCTCATCATCTCTTCTAAGTCTCATGGTTGTGCAATTTTAATTGTTGGTTATTTTAATAAAACTAATTGGTTAGAATTCTACTTTCATGAATTCTGTGATTGTAATCTAATTCACCATAAAAACTAAAACTTAAACCCTACCTAAAAAACCTTAGGCTTTGCTGGGTATGAAAATGTTAGAAAATTAGTTAACCAAATGGTTAATAATATTCAAAGTTAGAAAGTGATTATTCACCGTAAAAACTAGAACCTAAAACCATTTGATTAATTAATTTTTCATCCATTCTCTTTTTCCTCCAAAGCCTAAATCCTAAACCCTAACCAATAACCCTTAAAACCTAAATTATGATCATAAATCATAAGGATAAAAACTCTACACCTAAACCTCTAAATCATACACCCTAAATTAAATTCCTAAATCATAAATTAAATCTACTTGCGTAAAACAAATTTTTTATAGTCGGTGTATGAATTATTTTCCATTATTTAAAATATATATAATAATATATCTCCACATACAACGCACATGAGACAAAATTGGTATATATAAATATATAAAGTTCATGATATAAAAAATGAAATTTGTGTTATATTAAAAATATTCTATGTTTATTATAAAATCTCATAACGTGCGATGATAATAAAGTGAGCTCGAAATCATTCATACATCCATGTTTTGGCCTACCGGGAGTTTTTTTCCTTTTTATTTCCATATCGAATTAAGGTATTAGAACATGGACGCATTATTTGTCATGTCATATCGGTGGAGTCTTAGACATGTACGAGATGAACGACTGTACAGGATTGGATCTCAAATGAATTAAATTAAATGTTTATATGGGAAAGAAAAAAAATTAATTTAATAAATTATAAAAAAAATAAAAAATAACTTTAAAGAGAGTTCATAGTATATATTTTACTAAAATAAAAAAAAAAATTTAAAAAAAACTTTATACATCTTTGCGATTATAAATTAAAAGACTCGTTTTAGTGAATTGCACGGGGCTTATAAATCTTTAAACCGCTCATGTGTCATATTTATTATGGCTGTGGATGAAATTATAATATAATGATCAATTACAATAAATATTAATAATAAAAACAACCGAAACTGTAATTATATGTAGCAGTTCTTAGAGCACATAAAGTAAAGTTCAATGGACAACAATAAAAATGTCTTTGCAGAAGCAAAATCTATGGTGGAATTTAAAACATTAGAGACCAAAACACTCGAACGATTTGATAAATATTATAACCTTAAATCCATTTATTCAAAGTTCAAACAAACTTTATTACACATCAAACACCGTAAATACTAAAGAAAATACGTATAAACTCGAACGTTCCAAATGCTTATTCCTTTAAACTGTGGGCACTAGACTAATCGGAGAGCCAGCAATAAGTGCAGCAGCAGCAGCAGGAGCGGGAGCAGGAGATGCATCACAATAGCCTCTAAGAATGTTTGCCTTCCTCAGAAGTGAAACCAATGGAAATGAGCATGGTATGCCAACAATTACGAGTGATAACCTCGATTGCACGACAACACTCGGAGTTGATATCAGTTTGGCCATTAACAAAGAAGAGAATAATCTCATCGGTGCACGATTTCAGCTCATTTAGTGCACTCCAACACTCGGAATGGTCTCTATTATCGTCGAGCCTTGCCGCTAGGGTACGGCCTGGCTTGTCGGAGCTGGAGAGTTGCCTTGCGGATGCACCACTTAGTGCATATTAAAGAAGAATTTCTAATTAAAGTACTATGAACATAAGGAAACTCGGTCTCATCAAATCTTACATGTCTAGAGATAAAAATTCTACCAGAATAATACATGCATTTGTATCCTTTATGTGAGGGAGAATATCCTAAAAAAACACACTTAAAAGATCTAAACTGGAACTTATGTTTATTATAAGGACCTAAAAAAAGGGTAGCACAAGCAACCAAATGTTTAAAAAAATATATAATCAGGAGGTTGATTAAACAATTTCTGTTAAGGAGAATGACCAGACAGAGCCTTAGAAGGGAGCCTATTAATAAGAAACACAGCACTGCTAAAAGCATCATTCCAAAACGACAAAGGCATGGCAGCTTGAGCTAACATGGGTAAACCTACTTCAACTATCTGCCTATGTTTCCTTTCTACAGTTCCATTACGTTCAGAGGTGTGGGGACAAGAAAGTCTATGAATTATACCTTTTTGTTTTAAGTACATGTCCAGAGCTGTAAACTCCCCACCCCTATCAGTTTGTAGAGCCTTAAGATGGCACCCAAATTGTCTTTCAGCCTGAGTAAGGAACTGACTGAAAATAGTATACACATCATATTTCAGTTTTAAAAAATAAACCCAAGTATAATGAGAATAGGCATCCGTGAAGGCAACATAGTATCTAAAACCATTGGAATATAAGGGAGTTGGTCCCCAAACATCAGCAAAGACAAGTTCTAAAGGAGAAGAATAGATAGTAGAAGAATCAAGAAATTGTAACTTGTGAGCTTTACCAAATTGACATGCAGTACACACAGATAATGAATTGATTTTATCAAAAGAAACATTACATTGCTTTAAAGCTGCAATCAAAGTGGCAAAAGCAGGATGCCCTAATCTATTATGCCAAACATTAAGAGAAACAATATTAAGAGAAGCAACATTACAAATAGCAGAAGCATTACAACAACATCAGAATAGGGCATACTGTCAATAGCAGTCCTGATATTATTACTAAGACATGTCTTACTAGCAGACTTATTAGAGGGAATATTTAATTTGTAAAGACCATCATGTTCAGTTCCAGTCAACAACACCTTCTTGGTGTCCAAATCTCTTACTTGACAGAAGCTAGGGTAAAACTCAAGAAGAACAATGTTGTCCTGTGTAAACTTAGAAACAGAAAGAAGGTTTTTAGTTATACCAGGAGCAAAAGGTAATTTTTTTTAAATGAAAACATCTATCAGAATCAAAAAATGCAGAATGACCAACAAATTTAATAGGTAAGTGTTGACCATTACCCACACGGATATTACATGTACCGGGATAAGTGTCTCCAATGTTGAGATTGCTGAGATTATTGGTGAGATGATTGGTAGCTCCAGAATCTAGATACCAGGCATTGTCTCCAACAATCTCAGGAGTAGTTATCACGGCCTGGGGTTGAGCAGAAGCAGATGGTGTGGAGGGAGGAAACACAAGAGCAGAGGAAGAAAAGGCATGTTGTCCAGGTTGAGGATGAACATGAGAGACAACAGTATACACATGATGAGACACATGGTAAGTAGGATGAGGCAGAGTAGTGGGTGACATGAATACATGAGATTGATGTCTAACTTGAGGAACAAACTGAGTATATACTGGTGAAGGAGAAATCACAGAAGGAGAAGAGTAATACACAGTGTTATAATTTGGTTGACTAGATGCAAGACTAGTATAAGAACATGTATTGGCCTGAGAGGATGAATCAAAAGATCTGTTAAAATCATTTTATCCTGGATAAGAGGAATCATTTTTGAACTTGGTGCCAAACCGAAAATAACATCTCTCAGCAATATGCCCTAAATGACTACAGAGTTGACACTGGGGTTTGGGAGAAAAAAACCTTCCTCCTCTGCCTCTACCTTTGTTAAAGGAGCCAGAATTATAGCCAGATGTATAATTGTTCTAAGAGGATGAATTAGGCTCAGAAAATTGTTGCTGAACAGTGTTAACTTCACCAATATCTACAGACTCAAAGGACTGATCCACAACAAAATGAGCAGAGCCACTTATTTGTCCTAACAAAGCATTTTGCCTAGCCTCAGCATCCAAAAGAATAGTTCTAACAGCTTGAACATTAGATTGAGTAGGACTAGCTGTAATGACTGTAATTACAGATTTAAACTCAGGAGGAAGACCGTTGAGTATAGCAGTGACATGCTCATGAGGAGATATAACTTCACCACAACTTGCAAGACTATCACAAATGTTCTTAACCTTTAGAATAAAATCTTTCATAGCCAAATCTCCCTTTTTCTGAGAATGAAGTAAACGTCTATATGACATTAACCTAGATGTGGTTTTTTCACTGTACAGACTATGCAATGTGGACCAGATTGCAGCAAAAGTGTTATGGCCTATTAGGTTTGGCAAGACATCTTCACTCACAGTAGACAAGAGCCAAGATGCAAAAGCTCAATCTTGCTCTTCATACAACTCATAATCAGGATTCAAACTGACTGTTCCTTTCTTTCTAATATAATGAGGGGGCCAAGTGACATTATAATCGATGCACTTCCGTAGCCTATGAGTTTTAATAGTAAGTAAGACATGTTGTTGCCACAGAAGGAAATTAGTATCATCTAATGTTACATTAATTTTCTTTGTAGAGAAAAGCCTAGTATTAGAAGGATTTGTCACGGATTGAGAACCAAGACCAGATTTAGGCACAGTTTCAGTAGATTGAGTCTCAATTTCTGGATTATCAGTAGAAGTGACCATAGCTAACAGATCGAAGAAGAGCTTAACACAACAGGCGCACGACACACAAGAATGAAACACAAAACCCTAATTCCCAAAATAAGACGAACGAGACAACAACAACATAGATCAGCAAATCATCACAACCACACGAATCAAAAGAACACAACACAGATGTAACACAGAAGAACCACAAATCAATCGCAAATCGCAGTGCAAAGCATCAATAATGAGAGGCAAAGGATGAGAAATTTATCGAGAAAGATCGACATCAGAAACAAGGCTGCAGGGAGACATCGAAAAAGGCAACGGAAAGACGACACCGGCAACTGGATCGGTAGCTTTGATACCATATAAGGATTCGTCAGGTGAACGTCCGGCAACGATCAGTCAACGGAAGGTTAAGCAACAATTTATGAAAGAAATATGAACGGAAAAACTAAAAGAGAAATACGAAAGGAAAACTAAACGAGAAATAGCCAAACAGGCTTAATTCGAGAGAAAAAAGATTTTATTAAATTGGGTCTAATAAAATCAATCTTACAAAATCTATTTTATAGCCCACATTGACCATGCCTTGTAACAGACTGAGCCCATGTGGCAAACTGACTCTAACAGGTTAATAACAAACTTAATACTCTAACATTCTTACGTTGATACATAAAGAAATCATACCATAATTTAAGAGATAAATTGTCAATTAAACACTTTTTGCTATTAAAATAGATATGTTACGACACTCGTAATTCAAATAAAAATATTTAGTTTGATATTTTTTAGTCACTTATATAATTTGATATGTTACCCCATCGTGCAACATGCATCGACATCTTCAAATCACGGAAGCCAAGACCTTCATCTTTCTTCGGTTGGCGAAGCTTAACCACCATGCAACGTGAGCCCATCCTCTCCCGTTTAAGCTTCCCCAACCACCAGTAGTATTACATAACTAACATTATGGCCTCAATAATTCCATCTGGGAGCAGCTAATCACTTATATAATTTAATTTTTTTAATGGTTGTATTCATTCCAAACTTTAATTATCCTATAAGAAACTAGAGACCACTTAAATTTTAATTTATTATGGAGTAATAAATACTCACCCATTCTGAATATTTTTTTATAAAAAAAAAAGGTTTGACGTTACATTTTTATTCATATAAAAACCATAACTTGATTAGTTAAAAGAAATTGAAATGTTTTTACTTTAAGAAGAAACTAAAGATTTAAATCAATTATAGTAAACTTATAAATAGCAAATCGTATAATGCAACAAGCCAAAAGGGTCCATAGCTCAGTGGTAGAGCATTTGATTGCAGATCAAGAGGTCACCGGTTCGAATCTGGTTGGGCCCTTTTCAATATTAATACATTTCATATTGTGTAATTTTCATTTTTTTTATTTCCCAAGGTGTTTAATAAAACGAGCCGATAACTAATCTTTATGTGTTCCATTGACCTATATAGGAGCAGATGCTAGTAAAAAATTTTAAAGTTGCTCTATATCAGAGGCGAGAATCAAATCCTCGACCATTGATTAAGGTCGAAAAAACTCTCATCATCTCCCCTAAGTCTCGTGGTTGTGCAATTTTTCAATTTTAATTGTTGGTTATTTTAATAAAACTTATTGGTTAGAATTCTACTTCCAAATTGAATTCTGAGATTGTAATCTAATTCACCATAAAAACTAAAATTTAAACCCTACCCAAAAACTTTAAAGCTTTGTTGGGCATGAAAAAGATAAAAAAAATTAGTTAATCAAATGGTTAATAATATTCAAAGTAAGAAAGTGGTTATTCATCATAAATACTAAAACCTAAAACCATTTGATTAATTAATTTTTCATCCATTCTCTTTTCCCTCCAAAGCCTAAATCTTAAACCCTAACCAATAACCCCTAAAACTTAAATTATGATCATAAATCATAAAGATATAAACTCTAAACCTAAATCTTTAAACCATACACCCTAAATTAAATTCTTAAATCATAAATTAAATCCATTTGCGAAAAACAAATTTTCCATCATATTGTCAGTGTATGAATTATTTTCCATTATTTAATATATATATAATAATATATCTCCACATACAATGCACATGAGACAAAATTGCTATATATAAATATATAAAGTTCATGATATAAAAAATGAAATCTAGTTGGGCCCTTTTCAATATTAATACTTTTCATATTGTGTAATTTTCATTTTTTTTATTTCCCAAGGTGTTTAATAAAACGAGCCGATAACTAATCTTTATGCGTTCCATTGACCTATATAGGAGCGAATGCTAGTAACAAATTTTAAAGCTGCTCTATATCAGAGGCGAGAAACAAATCCTCGACCATTGATTAAGGTCGAAAAAACTCTCATCATCTCCCCTAAATCTCGTGGTTGTGCAATTTTTCAAATTTAATTGTTGGTTATTTTAAAAAAACTTATTGGTTAGAATTCTACTTCCAAATTGAATTCTGAGATTGTAATCTAATTCATCATAAAAACTAAAATTTAAACCCTATCCAAAAACTTTAAAGCTTTGTTGAGCATAAAAAAGATAAAAAAAAAATTAGTTAATCAAATGGTTAATAATATTCAAATTAAGAAAGTGGTTATTCATCATAAAAACTAAAACCTAAAACCATTCGATTAATTAATTTTTCATCCATTCTCTTTTCCCTCCAAAGTCTAAATCCTAAACCCTAACCAATAACCCCTAAAACTTAAATTATGATCATAAATCATAAAGATATAAACTCTAAACCTAAATCTTTAAACTATACACCCTAAATTAAATTCTTAAATCATAAATTAAATCCACTTGCGAAAAACAAATTTTCCATTATTTAAAATATATATAATAATATATCTCCACATACAACGCACATGAGACAAAATTGGTATATATAAATATATAAAGTTCATGATATAAAAAATGAAATTTGTGTTATATTAAATATATTCTATGTTTATTATAAATTCTCATTACGTGCGATGATAATAAAGTGAGCTCGAAATCATTCATACATCCATGTTTTGGCCTACCGGGAGTTTTTTTTTCCTTTTTATTTCCATATCGAATTAAGGTATTAGAACATGGACGCATTATTTGTCATGTCATATCAGTGGAGTTTTAGACATGTACGAGATGAACGACTGCACAGGATTGGGTCTCAAATGAATTAAATTAAATGTTTATATGGAAAAGAAAAAAAATTAATTTAATAAATTATAAGAAAAAAATAAAAAATAACTTTAAAGAGAGTTCATAGTATATTTTTTACTAAAATAAAAAAATATATTTAAAAAAAAACTTTATACATCTTTGCGATTATAAATTAAAAAACTCGTTTTAATGAATTGCACGGGGCGTATAAATCTTTAAACCGCCCATGTGTCATATTTATTATGGCTATGGATGAAATTATAATATAATGATCAATTACAATAAATATTAATAATAAAAACAACCGAAACTGTAATCATATGTAGCAGTTCTTAGAGCACATAAAGTAAAGTTCAATGGACAACAATAAAAATGTCTTTGCAGAAGCAAAATCTATGGTGGAATTTAAAACATTAGAGACCAAAACAATCGAAGATTCCCTAACTTCTATTGCTCCCTTCTCGTCGTGCTACTCATCACCGTCGACCAAGAGCTCACCTCGCCGTTGCACCACAAGCAAGCGTCGTTCGCCTCACCGTCGCACTACAGGCAAGCGTCGTTCGTCTCGCCGTCGAACCACAACAAGCGCCAATTGCCTCACCATCGCACCAGTGAGCAAACATCGTCGTTCGGCTCGCCATCGCACCAACAAGCAAGCCTCGCGTGTTTTCCAGGTTTGTTCCTTAATCTTTGTAATTAAATGGTTGAAATTTAAGGTTTAAGAAATATAAGGTTTGGGTTATAAGAATGCTTTAAGGTTTAAGAAAGGAAATTTCAGTACACATTCTAGGCCAAGTATTTATTAGAAAAGCATAGGAGTTTTGTGAACCCGTGTTTTAGATGGCCGTGTAGCAGTATAAGGGTGCTTGATAGAAAATATGCAGGCAAACTTTGAATACTAGAAATACATGGTAAGCATTATAACTAAAAAGGAAAGATGAAGAAAGGTCAAAAATAAGTGACTGATTTAATACAAAAATTATGTAACCCCCACGTCCCGGGCTATCGGACAGACCGGTCTGAACATGTTACAGGGGGAAAACCGAAGCGAAACCCGTTAAGGCTTCACTTCGATTAGGAAACCTAGAAAATCTTTTCATTAATTATCTTGTCTAAATGTATCATTTAGTTCTATGTGTGAAAACGACAGCGGAAAACGAGAACGAAAAGATACAAACGAGGCGCAAGGTAATATAAATTTACCAAGTGTCAAGTTAGTCCAATTGCATGCTTACGAAACCAAGATCACACATAAACGGCGCATATAACATAACAAGGGAGCATACAACCAACGTGACTAAAACCCGACATCAAAGAACCTTTGAAGATACTAAAAAGCTCAAATACAAGCATGCGGTTCGAAACAGGCTTGCCTGTTTCGATACACGGGCTCCAGTTTAAAAGCTAGACCAGGCCGTACTGATACGGTCCACTCTGTTTCGGTACGAGGGTCTCTAGTGTTGAAACGTTCCGGAACAGGTTCCGAAACGAGCACTCAAAGAGGCAAACCGTATCGAAACACATACCGAAACGGGCACTCCTAGTGTCAAATCATATCGAAACGGCACCACCCCATTTTGATACGAGTATCCCTGGAGCTACACCCGTTCCGAAACAACCCCGAGCATTTCGAAGCGCTTGCACTCTGTGTGACCCTGAAAACAGTTTTTTGCATCTCCAAATGTCTCCAAACATACCCCAAAACATCAAGAATCATGAAACAACAAACAAGCATACAACCTATAGGCATTTCACCCTACTACAAACATGGTAAAACACATAAACATACATGTCGAAGCCATTTCATTCAAAAGAACATACATCTTCATCACATAGCTCACAACAAGGTTACATGCTTTCAAGCAACACATAAGAATTCATAAAACGTGGTTATAAGCCTTCAATACAAACACTTAGGCATCAACATAAACATGGTTTACAAGCCTCAACACAAAAGCATTAACAACGTAAAGCCAAAACATAGGAGTCTAGATACACGCTCCTACAACACGTAGCATCCTCATTGCTAAACTACTACATTATTTACTAAAACCATACTTGAGCAACCACAAACGTGCTTGGATGCCCTTTCCTTGCTCCTTGCTAACTCCACACTAATGATCTGCATTGTCGAAAACGAGAGCGTAAGCTAGAAGCTTAGTGAGGGAGCTCAAAGCAAAACATCGACAATGCAGGGTTCAAGCATGACATCCTTAAGAAACTCACAAGGCATACATTTACGCTAACACAGCAACATGGCCAAACGTTAAGAGAACTTCCATTGGGATTTTCGCCCCAACGTACTCAACAACAATTACCTTCTAGTGGGATTACACACATCATCGTTCTCACTCATGGGAGGGATTACACTCATCATCACATGCTAACATTTTCTGGTGGAATATTACATCACCGTACTCCTCCTTGATGACTACACGTCACCAAGGCCACGCGCGAATTTGACTCTTACCGTGTGCACACTAATCCTAATGATCGGTCATTTATATCTGGTAATTATAACTAGTGCCAATTATACTAAGCAAGTCTGACCATGATTACACAATCATGCAACACAACATATCATCACCAATAACAACATCAATATTTGTATTAACATGCATAGCGAACACATACTACAAAAGTCCACATTCATGCAAATTAAGCAAGAACTAATAAAGCAAACAAAAGATTAAGCTACCAACTTAATCTCCACCTTGGATTGGCCTACCAAGCACAATCCAACACCTCAACTACACACTTGAACCAATTTAAAACCATTTTAAACAATCCACTCACCGAACACTCTTAAGCGAACCGAGAAAGCCGAACAAGCCTCCAAATTTCTTGGAATCGAGCCCGAAGCTTCTCCAATGATTTCCCTTGATTCTAATCAATCAAAAACAACATATTACTACACAAATCATCCACAAAACCTATGTCACAAATCAGATTACAACACAAAGCCATTTCTCTACATTCCCAAGCCAAAACTAACACAAAACCCCCTTTTCGAACTTACATTCAACCCAGCAGAAACCTATTGATCTCAACACCCAAATCATCATTAAACACCTTCAAAACAACCCTCAAGCATCATTATATCATCAGCCTTACTCTCCTACACCAAACTACCTCAAAAACCCAAGTTTTTAACCCTTTAAAACACCCACAAAACCCATTTCGGGATTTTCATCAAAACCCAACCATTTTGAGATATAATATACTTAATGGCAAGATTAAAACATATAATGACTTTGCAAATCAAAACTCACATAAAAATCTAACAAAGCTTCCTTCTTTTTCTTGAATTTTGAAAATTTGAAGAACTATAAAAATGGTGTTTAGGAGAAACTAAAACCATAGAAATGTTCAGAATAAAGAGGAGAAGTCAAAAACGTGATTACCTCGTTGAAAACACTTGAAATGGTGAAGGAACTTGATGGAATAATGTTTTGGGTTAAAGGGGGTTTAGTGTCGTGACTTTTTAATTTGAAAAGGGGAGGAAGAACATGACTAGTAAAAAGCCCCCTTTTACTTGTCTTGCTTTTCCAATTTAGAAAATTACACATTTGCCCTTTAATGATATCTCAAGCCTCTTTTAATTAAAACCAAAGCCCATTTTAAATAGAACGAGCCCAACGACTCGAATCCGATTTGTAACACTCGGGTTCGGGGGTCGGGTGAAAATAACATTAAAATAATAGTTCGGGTTTCAATTTTTGTTTATAATAATAATAAAATAATATATTGGGTCTCGGGTTTTAAAACAAACAAATTAAGTTGGACCATTTCAAAACAAGCCCAAATAGCCATGAATGTCTCCTATTGCGATTTCCCTATTTCATTAAGGGTATTTTGGTCTTTGGCCTTTTCAATTTTAAACAAACATAAAAAATGCTTTTTGGCTCATCTTCTTCCTCTCTCCATTTTCATTTTGACGTCAAATGAACCCCTCTCCCTAGATACTATTTCATCCCATATCTTGCTCATTTTTGAAGGTTTTGCAAAGGTAACCTCGTTTTTTACTTGCCCTCGTTATTCTCTACAAGCTAATACCTTTAGTTTTCATTTTTGTACATGTTTTTGAGATTTGAAATTTGGAGGATTTTGGTTAAAAGTGTTACCTTTATGGTCTTTAGCTAAAGCTTTTGGTTTTTATTGATGTGTGGGTTGTTTACTATCCATGAGATCCAAAATATGTGATTTTTAAAGTGTTTTAAATATATTCCCAGATTTGGGTTTTGAGGGGGTTTTGGAAGGGTTTTAAGGTTGGTTTTAATGGTGTTCTATGTTAGAAATTGAGGGCTGAAGTTAATATGATAGTTAGGGGTTGTGTTGGAGGCATCTAAATGTGTAAAAGGGGTCTAAATCAGAGGTTTTGGTATGTGCAATAGGGCTGCTCGAAAATAGAAGTTTTGTGGGTGTTCTTGGCTTGGTTTGATGCTTAATTGGTGTTAGGAGTTACAACAGTGGTTTGTGGTTGTTTTGGTGATTAATAGAGTGTGTTTGATTTTTTAGAAACAATGAATTTGGTTGGTGAAGCTTCGGGGACGAATCCGGAAGTTTTAGAGTCTTGAGCTTGGTCTTCGGTCTTCTCTTGGGTAGCAACGGAGAGTAGAATTGTTCATCTTTGTTTTGTGCTCGATATGGAACTTTTGGAGTTTGGGTGGGACCTTGAGGGTTCACCTAAACCCGAGCATAAGTCTCTACTCCTATGCTTTGTTATGAATGGATGAATGGCTATGTGTTGTGATTATCCTGTGCATCTTGAGTTGTTCATACAGTTGTTAATGTGTAGTCGAGTTGAAGTCGAGCCTCACGTGATGGTGGTCTAAACTACGGTGATGTGTAGTCCCACCTGTAGTGACTAGTAGGAAAGTACTTTGATGTGTAGTCCCATTGGAAAACTACTAGTCGAAACGGTGATGTGTAGTCCCACCGTGTGTGTATGTTGGTTGTGCTTACGCAAACCATGTGTAGTGTTGAGAAAGTCATTCGTGCATCCATTGTTTTGTTTCCATTTATGAAAAGTTTTTTGAAAACTGCATGTTTGTTGAATTATGGAGCTTCTCTCACTAAGCTAGTTAGCTTACGCTCTCTTTGTTTCCAACATGCAGATCGTTAGAGTTCGGGAGGCAAGTGGGCAAGGGAGGAGCTTTGGGAGTTCTCAAGCTAGCACAAGTATGATTTGTGTTTTGTAATAATGCCTAAACGATGGGGTATAGACTTGTAGGAGTTGGTGCCAAACTCCCTAGGTGATTTGTGTTAGTTGAGTATGTTAAATTATGGATGTGTTATGTTTCGCCTCGTGGATTGTGGACCATGCCTATTTTGCTGCTTAATTGTATGTGCCATTTGGCTTTTTGAGCTTTTAAGCATGTCTATTTATACAATATCTATCCTCTATGTGATTGCCATGTGTAAGTGCATTATTGTTCATCTAGATTGCTTTATATGTTTCTCTTGGCCATGAAATGTGTATGAATGCTTGAGTGTGGATAGAAGGGTCTTAAAATGCATTTAGAGTTGGGTTTGAGGGTCCTTTGCTGAAATTTGGAGAATTGAAGTGCAGGGCGTATCGATACGGTTTGCCCTCCAAGACTCAGTTTTGGCTTGGGGTATCGATACACGGGGGCGTACCGGTACGCTCAAAGCTCACTGGAAATCAGAGAAATTGGTGAGGCTTTGGCATGTCAATACGGGCTCTAAGCGTATCGGTGCGGGTTTATCTCGTTGACCACGAGATGTTGACCGAGAAGGGCGTATTGATACGCTCAAGGGCTGTATCGATACGGTCTTCCTATGTTGACTGAAGGGCGTTGACTTGGTCAAGGCGTATCGATACCCTTGATTGGTGTATCGATACGGCCTGCTCTGTAAGTGTAAAAAGGGGTTTTTAACATGTAATTTGGGGTTCGGTTGTGTATCTTCCTTGATGTTTTCTGCTGTCGTGATCACTTAGGAAATAATATGCCTTTAGACAAGATTTACTTAAAAGAATGTTTTTAGGGTTGCTATCTGAGGTGGGACTTTAACGGGTTTCACTTCGGTTTTCCCTATGTAGCCTACTCGGACCGGTCAGCCATCCAGACCGGGATGAGGGGGTTACATTTAGTGGTATCAGAGCATGAGGTTTCCGAGACCTCGGGCAGGTAAGTGAGGTGAGTTAATGTGTTTGTGTGTTTTTCCATGTATTCCTGAATTCTGTAGCTAGCACGGTGTATGATTACATGCTGTGATGACTCTGTTGTTGCTTGAAAGTAGGTCCAAGTCCCCATTGTTTTGGTTTAACGAGCTTGAGAACCGGAGACCTTACCATTTTGCTAACCTAACATTTCTCCTGTTGTTGTGTGTTTGTTGTTTTAGATTATTATTTTTCTATGGTGAGACCGAGGGGACGGCCTAGAGCGGGTGACCAAGCACCCGAGGATGTGCCTCATGCTTCTCATGCTCCCGATGGTAATGGAGAAAATGTTGGAGGCGATGGTAATGAGCCTCAGGTTGGGGCTAATGTGGGAGGTAACGGGGCTCAAGCGGGCCAAGGTCAAGCAGGTCCAGATGTGGCCCATTTGATTCAGACCATAGCCGGAGCTTTTCAGACAGCTTTGGACGGTATGCAGGCTGCAGCACCACCTCAGGGTGCGGGGACAGGATTACCCCTAGAGAGGCTTCGTAATTTGGGGGCAGTGGAGTTTCGTGGGTTGTCTCCAGAGGGTTCAGAGGGGTGGCTTGAGAGCACTACTCGCATCTTAGGTCAGATGGAGTGTTCGGATGCCCGTAAGTTGGGATGCATCGTCTCCTTACTTCAGGGGGACGCTTATACTTGGTGGACCACTGTCACTTCCGGTATGGCCGAGGCAGACATCACATGAGAGTTCTTCAGAAATGCCTTCAAGAGGAAGTACCTTGGAGTTCGGTACTTGGATGAAAAGAAAAGGGAGTTTATGGCTTTGGTTCAAGGTAACAGGACCGTGTCTGAATACAAGGTTCAGTTTGTGAGGTTGAGCCATTACGCACCAGAGTTGGTCCCGGATGAGAGGGAGCGGTGTGAGCGTTTCAGATATGGATTGACTACAGATGTGAAGACCTACATGCTAGCCTCTGACTACACTGAGTTCGATGTCTTGGTCTCTAGGGCCAAGGATATAGAGCAGAACCTAAGCTCTAGAGCACGTGCTAGTGGGTCTGACTCAGGAAAGAGACATACGAACTGGGATAGAGATCATGCCAAGAGGCATAGGGATAGGAGGTACCAGCCGGATACGAGACATAGGGGTGGTAACTATGGTCAGGGCCGTCAGGGCCAGGGAGCTGTTGGGCACATTCCGGAGTGCACTAGGTGCGGGAGACGCCACCCGGGCGAGTGTATGGGTATTTATGAAGCGTGTTGGAACTGTAGCTCCCGAGACCATTTGAGGCGTGACTATCCACACCCGGTTAGGGACGGACCAGCTCCAGCTAGGGGCTTTGAGCATCAGAGAGGCCGAGGGCGCGGTCGTGGAAACTTTCAGCCAAGGAATGAGGGCCAGAGGAACTTGGCTCATTTTGTAGCAATCCAGCCCGAGGGAGGAGGACCGGCTAGGGTGTACGCTCAGTGAGAGGCTGGAAATGACACAGATGTCATAGCAGGTAACTTCTCATTACAGTCTTTGAGTTTGCTTTCTTTGATAGATTCGGGGTCAACACATTCGTATATATTGGGTGAGCAGGCAAAGTCATTAGGATTGCCATGTGATTGGTTAGAGGTAGGTGTAAATGTCACTAGCTCTTTTGGTGATACAGTGGTAGTTAGGAAAGTGTATAGGAGGTGTCCTTTGATGGTTCAGGGCCACGTATTTCCGGTCGATATGATGGAATTACCCTTCTATGGTTTTGATGTGATTTTGGGCATGGATTGGCTTGTAGAGCATAGAGCTAGGGTTGACTTCGAGACCAAGAGAGTCTCCTTGAGGCTTGCCGATGATTTTGAGGTCGTGGTAGTTGGGGAGAATGTCAAGTTTTTGTCCAATGTGGTTTTGGCTTTGGAAGCTCAGAGGTTGTTGAATTCAGGGTGTCAGGCTTACTTGGCTTATATAATGAATCCGGATATGAGTGAGGTGAGACCTCAGGACATCAGAACAGTATGTGATTTTCCGAGTGTTTTTCCGGCAGAGCTTCCAGGCTTGCCTCCAGATAGAGCAGTTGAGTTTGCTATTGAGACGTATTCCAGTTCTGCACCAGTGTCAATTGCTCCATATAGAATGGGACCGAAAGAGTTGAAAGAGTTGAAGACACAACTTCAGGAGTTGACTGATAGAGGCTTCATTAGGCCTAGTGTGTCCCCGTGGGGTGCTCCGGTCTTGTTTGTGAAAAAGAAGGATGGTAGCATGAGGATGTGTATAGATTATAGGCAGTTGAATAAGGTAACAGTGAAAAACAAATATCCTTTGCCTAGGATAGATGACTTGCTAGACCAATTGAGAGGTGCTTCTGTGTTTTCGAAGATTGACTTGAGGTCTGGATACTATCAGCTGAAGGTAAAGGATGTGGACATACCGAAGACAGCCTTTCGTACACGATATGGACATTATGAGTTTTTGGTGATGCATTTTGGGTTGACCAACGCTTCAGCAGCCTTCATGGATATGATAAACCGAGTGTTTCATGAGTTCTTGGACAGGTTTGTGGTAGTGTTTATAGATGACATCCTAGTATACTCTAGGACCGAAGAGGAACACGATGAGCACTTGCGGTTAGTACTTCAGACCCTACTTGAGAATCGGTTGTATGCCCAGCTAAGCAAATGTGAGTTTTGGATTAGGGAGGTAGTCTTCCTAGGTCACGTGATCTCGGCTAGTGGGATTAGTGTGGATCCCAAGAAGATAGAAGCTATAGTAAATTGGAAACAACCAAAGTCAGTGACAGAAATCCGCAGTTTCCTAGGTTTGGCGGGATACTATAGAAGGTTTGTTTAGGGGTTCTCGAGAATAGCGGCTCCGTTGACTAAGTTGCTACAGAAGAATGTTCCGCATGAGTGGTCAGATGCAAGACAAGAAGCGTTTGAGAATTTGAAGAAAGCTTTGACCGAAGCTCCTATCTTAATTCAGCCTGAGCTGGGAGAGAATTTTTGATTTATAGTGATGCTTCCTACGTAGGGCTAGGTTGTGTGCTCATGCAAGAAGGTAAGGTGGTAGCCTATGCTTCGCGACAGTTGAAAGTTCATGAGAAGAATTATCCCACACATGACATAGAGTTGGCTGCAGTGGTGTTCGCTTTGAAGATTTGGAGACACCATCTTTATGGTGAGAAGTGCACCGTGTATACCGACCACAACAGTTTGAAATATTTGATGTCTCAGAGGGAGTTGAACCTCAGGCAACGTAGGTGGTTAGAGCTTCTTAAGAACTATGACCTCACCATAGAGTACCATCCAGGTAAGGCAAATGTAGTGGTCGATGCCTTGAGTAGAAAGGTGGCCGTTGAGTTACGAGCAATGTTTGCAAGGTTGAGTGTGTCTACGGATGGTGGGTTGATAGCCGAGCTACAGGTTAAGCGTTCATTATTTCAGTTAATTCGTGAGAAGCAGTTGCGAGATGAGTCTTTGGCACCTCACGTGCAAGACATAGCCGAAGATAGGCCTACCGAGTATTGTTTTGGAGAGAATGGGATCCTATGTTTCAAGGATAGGATAATGGTTCCGGAGGATGCCGAGTTGAGGCATACGATCTTGAACGAGGCTCATAATAGCCCTTTTTCTATGCATCCCGGTAGCACGAAGATGTATCGAGGGTTAAAAGATGAGTACTATTGGGTTGGTTTGAAAAGGGACGTGGCAGAGTTTGTGAGTAGGTGTATGGTTTGCCAGAGGGTTAAGGTCGAGCACCAGTTTCCCTCAGGATTATTACAGCCGTTGAAAATTCCAAAATGGAAGTGGGAGCGTATTACCATGGACTTTGTGTCAGGACTACCGTTGAGTCCTTCGAAAAATAATTTAGTGTGGGTGATTGTGGATAGATTTACTAAGTATGCCCACTTCATACCAGTTCATACTACCTATACTTTAGACAAGTTGGCCAATCTATATATCTGTGAGATAGTGAGACTACATGGGGTACCGAAGTCGCTTGTGTCAGACTGAGATCTGAGATTTACCGCTAGATTTTGGGAGTGTTTGCATTTAGCCTTGGGTACTTGGTTGAACTTCAGCACTTCGTATCATCCGTAGTCAGATGGTCAGTCTGAGAGAGTGATTCAGGTATTGGAAGATATGTTGAGGTGTTGTATCATTGATTTTCAGGGGTCATGGGAGAAACATCTACCGTTAGTGGAGTTTGCGTATAACAACAGCTTTCAGTCGAGTATTCAGATGGCTCCTTATGAGGCATTGTACGGTAGGAAGTGTAGAACCTTGATTTGTTGGGCCGAAGCCGGACAGAAACTTGTGTCGATGCTCGAGTTGCTTAAGGGCGCCACCGAGAAGGTAAAGTTGATATGTGATCGCTTGAAATCAGCTTCAGATCGACAGAAGTCCTATGCCGACTTAAAGAGGAAAGAGGTAGAGTATTTCGTGGGGGATAAAGTTTTTTTGAAAGTCTCGCCTTGGAAAAAGGTGATAAGGTTTGGAAGGAAGGGCAAGTTAAGCCTAAGGTTCATAGGGCCTTATGAGATAGTTGAGAGGGTTGGCTCCGTTGCGTATAGATTGAGGCTCCCGACTGAACTAGAGAAGATTCATGATGTATTTCATGTGTCGATGCTTAAGAGGTATAGATCGGATTCGTCCCATGTTATGCCAGTTGATGAAATAGAGTTGAATCCAGACTTGTCTTACAATGGGTAACCAGTTGAGATACTTGCTTCTAATAGCAAGGTGTTGCGTGGCAAGACCATAGAGTTGGTCAAGGTGTTATGGAGACATAGAGGTGTGAAAGAGGCCACGTGGGAAAGGAAAGCAGATATGTTTGAGCAGTTTCCATACTTGTTTCCGTCAGGTAATTTCGGGGATGAAATTCCTTTAGTGGGGGAGAGTTATAACACTCGTGTTCGGGGGTCGGGTGAAAATAACATTAAAATAATGGTTTGATTTTTGGTTTTCTGTTTATAATAATAATAATAATAAAATAATATATTGGGTCTCGGGTTTTAAAACAAACAAATTAAGTAGGACCATTTCAAAACAAGCCCAAATAGCCACGAATGTCTCCTACTGTGATTTCCCTATTTCATTAAGGGTATTTTGGTCTTTGGCCTTTTCAATTTTAAACAAACATAAAAAAATGCTTTTTGGCTCATCTTCTTCCTTTCTCCATTTTCATTTTGACGTCAAATGAACCCCTCTCCCCCTAGATACTATTCCATCCCATATCTTGCTCATTTTTTAAGGTTTTGCAAAGGTAACCTCGTTTTTGACTTACCCTCGTTATTCTCTACAAGCTAATACCTTTAGTTTTCATTTTTGTACATGTTTTTTAGATTTGAAGTTTGGAGGATTTTGGTTAAAAGTGTAACCTTTATGGTCTTTACCTAAAGCTTTTGGTTTGTTATTGATGTGTGGGTTGTTTACTATCCATGAGATCCAAAATATGTGATTTTTAAAGAGTTTTAAATATATTCCCGGATTTAGGTTTTGAGGGGGTTTGGAAGGGTTTTAAGTTTGGTTTTGAGGGTGTTCTATGTTGGAAATTGAGGGCTAAAGTTAATATGATAGTTAGGGGTTGTGTTGGAGGCATCTAAGTGTGTAAAAGGGGTCTAAATCAAAGGTTTTGGTATGTGCAATAGAGCTGCTCGAAAATAGAAGTTTTGTGGGTGTTCTTGGCTTGGTTTGATGCTTAATTGGTGTTAGGAGTTACAACAGTGGTTTGTGGTTGTTTTGGTGATTAATAGAGTGTGTTTGATTGTTTAGAAACAAGGAATTGGTTGGTGAAGCTTCGGGGACGAATTCGGAAGTTTTGGAGTCTTGAGCTTGGTCTTCGGTCTTCTCTTGGGTAGCAACGGTGAGTAGAATTGTTAATCTTTGTTTTGTGCTCGATATGGAACCTTTGGGGTTTGGGTGGGACCTTGAGGGTTCACCTAAACCCGAGCGTAAGTCTCTACTCCTATGATTTGTTATGAATGGATGAATGGCTATGTGTTGTGATTATCATGTGCATCTTGAGTTGTTCATACAGTTGTTAATGTGTAGTCGAGTTGAAGTCGAGCCTCACGTGATGGTGGTCTAAACTACGGTGATGTGTAGTCCCATCGGTAGTGACTAGTAGGAAAGTACTTTGATGTGTAGTCCCATTGGAAAAATACAAGTCGAAATGGTGATGTGTAGTCCCACCGTGTGTGTATGTTGGTTGTGCTTACGCAAACCATGTGTAGTGTTGAGAAAGTCATTCGTGCATCCATTGTTTTGTTTCCATTTATGAAAAGTGTTTTGAAAATTGCATGTTTGTTGAATTGTAGAGCTTCTCTCACTAAGCTAGTTAGCTTACGCTCTCTTTGTTTCCAACATGCAGATCGTTAGAGTTCGGGAGGCAAGTGGGCAAGGGAGGAGCTTTTTGAGTTCTCAAGCTAGCACAAGTATGATTTGTGTTTTGTAATAATGCCTAAACGATGGGGGTATAGACTTGTAGGAGTTGGTGCCAAACTCCCTAGGTGATTTGTGTTAGTTGAGTATGTTAAATTATGGATGTGTTATGTTTCGCCTCATGGATTGTGGACCATGCCTATTTTGCTGCTTAATTGTATGTGCCATTTGGCTTTTTGAGCTTTCAAGCATGTCTATTTATACAATATCTATCCTCTATGTGATTGCCATGTGTAAGTGCATTATTGTTCATCTAGATTGCTTTATATGTTGCTTTTGACCATGAAATGTGTATGAATGCTTGAGTGTGGATAGGAGGGTCTTAAAATGCATTTAGAGTTGGGTTTGATGGTCCTTTGCTAAAATTTGGAGAATTGCAGTGCAGGGCGTATCGATACGCCTAAGGGCCGTATCGATACGGTTTGCCCTCCAAGACTCAGTTTTGGCTTGGGGTATCGATACACGGGGGCGTATCGGTACGCTCAAAGCTCACTAGAAATCCGAGAAATTGGTGAGGCTTTGGCGTATCGATACGGGCTCTAAGCGTATCGGTACGGGTTTATCTCGTTGACCACGAGATGTTGACCGAGAAGGGTGTATCGATACGCTCAATGGCTGTATCGATACGGTCTTCCTATGTTGACTGAATGACGTTGACTTGGTCAAGGCGTATCGATACCCTTGATTGGTGTATCGATACGGCCTACTCTGTAAGTGTAAAAAGAGGCTATTAACATGTAATTTGGGGTTCGGTCGTGTATCTTCCTTGATATTTTTTGCTGTCGTGATCACTTAGGAAATAATATGTCGTTAAACAAGATTTACTTAAAAGAATGTTTTTAGTGTTGCTAACCGAGGTGGGACTTTAACGGGTTTCACTTCGGTTTTCCCCGTGTAGCCTACTCGGACCAGTCAGCCATCCAGACCGGGACGAGAGGGTTACATGATTCACACTCTTAACTCCTGACCCCTAAACCCGGGTGTTACAACTCTCCCCCAATTAAGGAATTTTGTCCTCGAAATTACCTGGCTGAAAGAGATACGAAAACTGCCTTTCCATATCTTTTTTTATCTCCCAAGTGGCCTCGTCTACACCTGAACATTGCCACCTCACTTTGACCAACTCAATCGATCTACCACGCAACAGCTTCCTGTTTGAGGCTAAGATCTCAATTGGTTCCTCATCATACGCCAAATTTGGATTCAACTCAATCTCTTCCACATGCATCACATGTGACAAATCTAATCTATACTTACGAAGCATCGAAACATGGAACGCATTGTGAATCTTCTCTAACTCGGATGGCAAATGTAATTGATAAGCAACCGGACCGACTCACTTCAAAATCTCATACGGCCCAATGTACCTCGGACTCAACTTCCCTTTTCTGCCAAACCTCATAAATTTCTTCCACTAAGAGACTTTCAAGAACACTCTATCTCCCACGGCATACTCAATTTCTTTCCTCTTCAAATCGGCATAGGAATACTGCCTATCCGAAGCTGCCTTCAAAGGATCACAAATTAACTTCACCTTGTCGGTAGTCCATTTAAGCAAATCTGGCATCGGTAACAACTTCTGACCTGCTTCGGCCCAACAAACTGGAGTTCTACATTTCCTACCATAAAGTGCCTCATACGGAGCCATCTAAATGCTCGACTGATAACTGTTATTGTATGCAAACTCGACCAATAGCATGTGTTTCTCCCAAGTACCCTAAAAATCAATGATACAACAGCGCAACATGTCCTCTAAAATTTGTATAACCTTCTCTGACTGACCATCTGACTGAGGATGATACGAAGTGCTAAAATTCAATCGGGTACCCAAAGCTATATGCAAACACTCCCAAAACCTAGCTGTGAATCTCAGATCTCTGTCAGACACAATCGACTTCGGCACACCATGCACTCTCACAATCTCACCGATGTACAAATTGGCCAATCTATCTAAGGAGTAAGCCGTATTAACAGCTAAAAAGTGAGCACACTTTGTGAAACGGTCAACTATGACCCAAACTAAGCTCTTCTTCAAATGAGTTAAAGGCAAACCGAAACGAAGTTCATGGTGATATTTTCCCACTTCCATTCCGGAATCCTCAACGATTGCAACAAACCTGATGGAACCTGATGCTCTGCCTTAACCCTCTGGCACACCATACACTTACTCACAAAATCAGCTACATCTTTCTTCAAACCGACCCAAAAGTATTCATTCTTCATATTACAATACATCTTCGTACTACCTGGATACATGGCAAACGGGCTACTGTGTGCTTCGGTCAATATAGTACGTCTCAAATCACTGTCATCCGGTAAAATTATCCTATCTCTGAAACATAAGACATCATCAACACTGAAACTATAGTCCGATGGTCTACCATCGTCTACATCTTGAACGTGAGGTGCCAAAGATCTATCTAACAATTGTTTTTCTCTAATCAACTAGCCTAAGGAAGGTCTAACTTGAAGCTCGGCCACTAGACCACCGTCACCGGACAAACTCAAACTAGCAAACATGGCTCTCAACTCAATAGCTACCTTCTTACTCAAAGCATCTGCCACTACATTGGCTTTACCCGGATGGTACTCAATCGTGAGATCATAGTCCTTAAGAAACTCTAGCCACCTACGCTGCCTAAGTTTCAACCATCGTTGTGTCATTATATACTTCAGACTCTTATGATCTGTATACACTGTGCATTTATCACCATACAAATAATGTCTCCAAATCTTCAAGGCAAACACAACTGCGGCTAGCTTTATGTCGTGTGTCGGATAATTATGCTCTTGAGTCTTCAACTGTCTCGAGGCATAAGCTACAACTCTTTCGTCTTGCATGAGCACACAACCTAAACCTACATATGAAGCATCATTGTAGATCACATAATCTTTCCCCGACTCTAGCTGAATCAAAATCGGTGCATTGGTAAAAGCTTCTTTTAGTTTCTCAAAGGCTTTCTGTCTCGCATCTGACCACTCAAACTAAACATTCTTCTGAAGTAATTTTGTTAAAGAAGCGGCTATCTTTGAGAATTCATCCACAAACCTCCTATAGTACCTGGCTAAACCTAGGAAACTACGAATCTCTGTCACGGACTTCGGTTGCTTCCACTCAACAATGGCTTCTATCTTCTTCGGATCAACTCTAATCCCCTCGGCTGACACTACATGTCCTAGGAAGACTACTTCTCGGATCCATAACTCACACTTGCTCAATTTAGCGTACAACTGGTTGTCTAGCAAAGTCTGCAAAACTAACCTCAAATGCCGGTCATGATCTTCCTCGGTACGCGAATACACCAAAATGTCATCTATGAATACAACCACAAACTGATCTAAGTACGGATGGAATATTTTGTTCATCATGTCCATGAAGGCAGCCGGTGTGTTTGTCAACCCAAACGGCATAACTAACAACTCATAGTGACCATATCTAGTCCTAAAAGTTGTCTTCAGTACATCAACCTCTTTTACTTTCAACTAGTAATAACCGGATCTCAAGTTAATCTTCAAAAAGACTAATGCCCCTCTCAACTGATCAAACAAGTCATCGATACGCGGAAAAGGATACTTGTTCTTCACTGCCAACTGATTGAACTGTCTATAATCAATGCACATTCTCATACTATCGTCTTTCTTCTTCACAAACAAAATCGGAGCGCCCCAAGGCGAAGAACTCGGGCGGATAAAACCTCTATTTGACAATCTGACAACTCTTGTAACTGAGTCTTCAACTCTTTCAGTTCTTTTGTGCCATACGGTATGGAGCAATCGAAACAGGAGCTGAATCAGAATATGCCTCTATGGCAAATTCTACCTCTATATCAGGCGGTAAACAGGACAATTCTTCCGGAAACACACTCGGAAAATCACACATTGTTCTAATATCTTGTAGTCTAACTTCATTCATGTTTGGATTCATCACGTAGGCCAAGTACGCCTCACAACCCAACTCAACTAACCTCTGAGCCTCTAAGGCTTAAACAACATTCGACAAAAAATTCACATTCTCACCTATTACCAAAATCTCATAGTCATCTGCAAGCTTCAAGAAGACTCTCTTAGTTTCAAAATCTATCCTAGCCTTATGCTCTGTAAGCCAGTCCATACCAAAAATCACATCAAAGTCGTAGAACGGTAGCTCCACCATATCCACTGGAAATATATGCCCATGAACCATTAACGGACACCTTCTGTACATCTTCCTAACCACTACTGTATCCCTGAAGGAACTAGTAACACTAACACCTACCTCTAGTACCTCACAAGGTAAATTCAACATCTTTGCATACTCACTCAAAATATAGGAATGCGTAGACCCGGAGTCAATCAAGGAAAGCAAACTCATAGACTGTATCGAGAAATTACCTGTAATCACATATGTGTCGTTATGTCACTCTTGTTGAGCATAGACTCTAGCCTGACCTCCGCCCTCTGGCTGAACCGCAACTACATGTGCAATATTTCGCTACCCATCATTTCTTGGCTGAAAGTTACCTCGACCGCTCCCACGGCCTCTCGGAAAATCAATATCTCTAGCAGGAGCCTGAACCTGAGCTGGTGCAAACCCAGCCTATTGTGGACAATCACGTCTAAGGTGATCTCTAGCTCCACAGTTCCAACACAAATGAAAGTTCCCCCAACACTCACTAGTGTGATTCCTCTCGTATTGAGCACACTCGGGCAAACGCCCACCAGCTCTCTAGCTCTGATGGCCTCTACCGTGGTTACCACCACCACGCATGTGATCAAAATGATGCATGTTGTCCCTATGCCTCTTGGCATCACCTCTATCTAGGTCTCATCTTACGGGTAGCAAGACAACAACTAAAAATAAACAAGGATTAAGTTAGCAAAGGCAAGGGTCTAACGTGCTCAAGTATTCCTTAACTCAAAATCTTTTCAAATAAGTAATAGTAGCAATAGTGGCAATAGGCACTCGACACTACACCTCAACACATCAACCATACCAACGCATGCTTTCAAACACCGTACAAGCAAGCAACCAACAAGCATTCATGGCAAAACATTCACCGTACAACATACACTGAGGTATTGCAACATAACACTTCAAACTTACCTTACTTATCTACCCGAGGTCAGGAAAACCTCAGGCTCTGATACCAACAAATATAACCCTCTCGTCTCGGGCTAGACGACAGACTGGTCCAAATAGGTTACACGGGGAAAACCAAAGTGAAACCCGTTAAGGCTCCATTTCGATTAGCAACCCTAGAAAATATTTTCATTAATTATCTTGTCTAAATGTATCATTTAGTTCTATGTGTGAAAATGACAACGGAAAACGAGAATGAAAAGATACAAACGAGGTGCATGGTAATATAAATTTGCCAAGTGTCAAGTTAGTCCGATTGCATGCTTACGAAACCAAGATCATACATAAACGACACATATAACTTAACAAGGGAGCATACAACCAACGGGACTAAAACCCGACATACGAGAACCTTTGAAGATACTAAAAAGCCCAAATACAAGTCTGCGTTTTGAAACAGGCTTTCCCGTTTCGATACACGGGCTCCAGTTTAAAAGCCAGACCAGGCCGTACCGATACGGTCCACTCCGTTTTGGTAAGGGGGTCTCCAATGTTGAAACGTTCAGGAACAGGTTCCGAAACAGGCACTCACAGAGGCAAACTGTATCGAAACACGTACTGAAACATGCATTCCCATTGTCAAATCGCATCAAAACGGCACCACCCCGTTCTAATACGAGTATCCCTAGAGCTACACTCGTTCTAAAACAACCCCGAACGTTTCGAAATGCCTACACTCTGTGTGACCCTAAAAACAATTTTCTGCATCTCCAAATGTCCCCAAACATACCCCAAAACATCAAGAATCATGAAACAACAAACATACATACAATCTATAGGCATTTCACCCTACTACAAACATGGTCAAACACATAAACATACATGTCGAGGCCATTTCATTCAAAAGAACATACATCCTCATCACATAGCTTAAAACAAGGTTACATGCTTTCAAGCAACATATAAGCATTCATAAAACGTGGTTATAAGCCTTCAATACAAACACTTAGGCATCAACATAAGCATGGTTTACAAGCCTCAACACAAAAGCATTAACAATGTAAAGCCAACACATAGGAGTCTAGATACATGCTCCTACAACACGTAGCATCCTCATTGCTAAACTACTACATTATTTACTAAAACCATACTTGAGCAACCACAAACGCGCTTGGATGCCCTTTCCTTGCTCCTTGCTAACTCTACACTAATGATCTGCATTGTCGAAAACGAGAGCGTAAGCTAGAAGCTTAGTGAGGGAGCTCAAAGCAAAACATCGACAATGCAGGGTTCAAGCATGACATCCTTAAGAAACTCACAAGGCATACATTTACACTAACATAGCAACATTGCCAAACGTTAAGAGAATGCATGAACATGGCATCTTACCTCATGTTATGCTAAACAAGATATAACAAATATCTTACACAACAACCACACATGAACAAGTACATTGACAACTATATACTACTTGGATATGTGGATAACTTTCATTGGGATTTTCGCCCCAACGTACTCAACATCAATTACTTTCCGGTGGGATTACACACATCACCGTTCTCACTCATGGATGGGATTACACTCATCGTCACATGCTAACATTTTCCGGTGGAATATTACCTCACTGTATTCTTCCTTGATGACTACACGTCACCAAGGTCACGCGCGAATTTGACTCTTACCGTGTGCACACTCATCCTAATGATCGATCATTTATATCCGGTAATTATAACTAGTGCCAATTATACTAAGAAAGTCTCACCATGATTACACAATCATGCAACACAACATATCATCACCAATAATAACATCAATATTTGTATCAACACGCATAGCGAACACATACTACACAAGTCCACATTCATGCACATTAAGCAAGAACTAATAAAGCAAACAAAAGATTAAGCTACCAACTTAATCTCCACCTTGGATTGGCCTACCAAGCACAATCCAACACCTCAACCACACACTTGAACCAATTTAAAACCATTTTAAATAATCCACTCACTGAACACCGCTAAGCAAACCGAGAAAGCCAATCAAGCCTCCAAATTTCTCGGAATCGAGCCCGAAGCTTCTACAAAAATTTCCCTTTAGTCTAATCAATCAAAAACAACATATTACTACAAAAATCATCCACAAAACCTCTGTCGCAAATCAGGTTACAATACAAAGCCATTTCTCTACATTTTTAAGCCAAAACTAACACAAAAAACCCCATTTTCGAACTTACATTCAACACAGCAGAAACCTATTGATCTCAACACCCAAATCATCATTAAACACCTTCAAAACATCCCTCAAGCATCACTATATCATCAGCCTCACTCTCCTACACCAAACTACCTCAAAAACCCAAGTTTTTAACCCTTTAAAACACCCACAAAAACTTATTTCGGGATTTTCATCAAAACCTCGCCATTTTGAGATATAATATACTTAAGGACAAGATTAGAACATATAATGACTTTGCAAATCAAAACCCACATAAAAACCTAACAAAGCTTCCTCATTTTTCTTGAATTTTGAAAACTTGAAGAACTCTAAAAATGGTGTTTAGGAGAAACTAAATCCATGGAAACGTTCGGAATACAGAAGAGAAGTCAAAAACGTGATTACCTCGTTGAAAAAACTTGAAATGGTGAAGGAACTTGATGGAATAGTGTTTTGGGTTGAAGGGGGTTTAGTGTCGTGACTTTTTAATTTGAAAATGGGAGGAAGAACATGACTAGTAAAAAGCCCCCTTTTTACTTGTTTTGCTTTTCCCATTTAGAAAATTACACATTTGCCCTTAATGATATCTCAAGCCTTTTTTAATTAAAACCAAAGCCCATTTTAAATAGAACGAGCCCAACGACTCGAATCCGATTCACACTCGTAACTCCCGACCCCTAAACCCGGATGTTACAAATTTGCTTTCATATTTTACAATTGAAATTTCATATTTAAGTTCATGAATCTTAATTTTTGTAGTTGTATAAGTGACTGGTTTTTTTGGAGCCCATTTATAGGATTTGAACATGTATATTTTGATATGTTTGGTAGTGAGTTGACTAATTAGTAATTAGTATAGGTGTTAGCCTTATTAGAGTTCAAATAACTTTAATTTTGATGGTAGTTTCTTTGATTCAAATGGGTTCAGGCTGTTTGGAACTCGAAATCGATATCTCTAGCGAAGAGCTGTGATGATTCAGTTGATTGCATGGATAATTAGTGATGTTAATAGAAACGTGACACCTTCAAGAGAGAATTTTTATCCAATGGGATTTATTCTGCTGGTAAC
Source organism: Hibiscus tridactylites (assembly GCA_958450335.1). Lineage (NCBI taxonomy): Eukaryota > Viridiplantae > Streptophyta > Magnoliopsida > Malvales > Malvaceae > Hibiscus > Hibiscus tridactylites. The sequence continues at coordinate 77,337,125 of OY288279.1, forward strand.
TTTAAAAGAATTGGGTGCATGTTTTCCTCAACTATTAAGCTATGCGATTAAATTCACATCATTCATATGATATGGGGTGTTAAAGATCTAGGTTAAGATTAGTCAGTGCTTGTTTAGGATAAAAAAGAGAATGAAGAGAGATCAGCATTTTAGTGAACAAGCGAAAATTCTGTAAACAGGGACGGTGCTACATGTTGAATGGGAGGGGTTGTGGCCCCCGGTAGGGGGATTTTTTTTTTACTATTTGATTCTTTATATTTTTCTTGAAAAATTGGGATAATTATGAATTTGCCCCCATTTCAAAATTTATGTTTTGTCCCCCCTAACTTCAAATCCTGGCTCCGTCCCTGTCTGTAAATTTTTTTTTTGTTGATGATTGGTTTTTAAGGTTGATGATTCTAGACGGCTAAGCTGTTAATTGATCAAAAGCAAAGTAATGCTAAGGATTAGTGGTTCTAGGCTTCCAGCTTCCAATTCATGTTCTTTTTAGTGATTAGTGCCGATACTATGGTTCGTTAGCATAACTCTTGTGCAATTTATGTTTATAATGGCACAATGCTGACCGATAGAACATTTAATTTGCTTATGGAATTGTGCCCATTTAGTTTTTTGTTCAACAACTAGGGTTCTCAAATGCCAATTAATTATACCTGCTTTATTTGAGGAATTCTTTACTCTCAACTTTTTTTAATATATTGTTTTAAATAATTCTGCATACTAAATGCTTTGTGGTTCGACTTCCAATATATATGTTTCAATGTTGTTTCAGGAAAAAGTATCATGTAGTGTGTTTGTAAATACAAAAAATCAGACAATTGTTTAAATGCTTTCGGTCAATTCGCTATGAGTATTAGGGACTGTTTTGTTGTAAAATTGAGCATTGTGGACTGCTATATGTGAAATTATGCGTATGATTGTGTGTTGGACTGATTTCTATACATGTCAATGAACTTAAGGATTGTCCTAGTGACCTAAAACAGAGGAAATGCATTACAATCTTATAAGTGGATTGTTTGAATGTATAAGAAAATAGGTGGGCTGTTTCGGGTGTATAAATGTTTATGTAGGCTAATTGGAATGTATTGTAAAAATGTGTATGTATGTTGCTTTGTTTCGAGTAATTAAACAAGATAAAAGTTTTAAGAATGCATTTAGGTGTTGGTTTGTAAATTTGAGACTGTTTTAAGAGTAATGAAGCATTTTAGGAATTGTTTTGTAACCAAATAAATGTTGACAAAACTGTTTTGAATATACAGAAAATTTATGGACTGTTTTCAAATGTATTATTTCTGTATATACAGAAATTTAGCTCCAGAAGTTATCCTCAATTACATTCTTTCTAGTTCTGGAGATGGAAAAGTACAATTTTCAATTGTACACTGAAATTCAGTTCATGTATAATTTGTGTTTTTATGAATTTTTCTTAATGTTTAATGATTCAAAATTGCAGGTTACGTACAACTACTACAAGCCTGATTTGACACACGTTGCCCTTGCAAGGTTGAGTGCCATGAACCGTAGTAGTCTCAAGGTTGCCAAGCCTGGTGTCAAGAAGAGAAATTTATGGACCACATTCAAGGATCACATTTTTCTCTTTTAGTTTAAGGATGGACTTTAATGTAATGCATTTTAAATTATTATATAATATGTATGTTTTATTTGATTTTTTTGAAACATTTTGTTATTCGCGGCGTTTGTAAAAAAAACGCCAATATAGAACATGTTCTCGCGGCGTTTGAGTTTACAAACGCCACTAAAGAACATATTTTTGCGACGTTTGAGTCTACAAACGCCACTAAAGAACAGTTGTTCGTGGCGTTTGTATTTATAAACGTCACGATAAATCTTGACTTTCTACGGCGTTTTTTACCTTAAAATGCTGCGAACTATTACGATGCTGCTTTAAACGGCACTTTTTGCGGTGCTCTCTTAAGCGCCGGGAAAATTTTTAACGGCGCTAAAAAATGCCATTATATAGTTTAAAACGTCACTAAAGAATTGTTTTGTTGTAGTGATCGTAAACAAATCATCTGGAAACCACAAACGCAAATTTGATCTATTTGAAGTAAGTTTCTTTATTTTTTTAATTTTTTGTTGTTTTTGTTTTGCTTATACTCTGTTTTTAATTTCATGTTTTATATTTCGTGTCGTTTGTATTATATAATGCATTAAACTAGTATTTTATTTTTGTTTTATATTTTTTGTATTTGTTGTATTATGTTTTTCATATACTGTTATTTGTATTATATATTTGCAGGGAGATAAGAAAATTTTATTATATATTTTATGTTTTATGTTCTGTTTTTTCAACATTTTTTCTCTCTCTATAGTTTACTTATTTTTTTCTACAACTATGTGATTTTTTTTATATTTCAATAATTTGTATTTTATTTGTTACTTTTTATTTGCTTATTCACCTGTTTATTTTCTATTCTCTTTTATGTTTTTTAGGACTTTGACAAGAAAAATGCCATGATTTCTTCTTGTACAATGACACAATTGGATGTTTAATTAAATAATCCCAAAATGGATAGGAAAGCAAAGCTTGATGTCCTTAATTATTGGAAAGAATGTGAGCACCGGTATGGAAAGCTCTTTTATCTTGCTAGGGATATTTTGACTGTGCCCCTTACAACCGTTGCTTCATAATCAACTTTTAGCATAGGAGGTCGAATTTTGAATAAATGAAGAAGTTCTTATATCCTGAAAATGTGGAGGCTTTGTTAACAACTCGTAGTTGGTTGTCCGGTTATGAATGTAAGTTTTTGCTGCCTATTAAATTTATTTTTAATTCCTTATCGTAAAGCTTGTTTAGTACATGTTAAGTGCGTAAAAGTACTATCATTTTACCCTTTTTCTATGATAATTATTGCTAAATCTACACTCATTTTAATCACATTGTAGCCTTTCATGCATCAATCACATTGAGCTCATCTTTATCATGCTTGATCCTTATATTTAGTTTATTTGATGAAAAAGATGCTACTTATGTGCGTGTTTGGTGCAGGTGCAGATTTCGTTACTCACTGCCCGGGCAAGCATTGCCGCGACAGTGAAGGAAAGATAGGAACGGTGCAGAATCATCTCTCAACGATCTAGATCAAGTCAATTGTGGATGACAGTTTCTACTGAAAGAAGCTGAACCATGAGATAGAGCTTTGTTGAGCGGAAAAGACAGACAGACTATTGTCGAGGCAATAGCCAAGTCACTGCCGAGGCAATGACCTGACACACTCGACAATGGAGAAAATATGCAAAGTGGAGCACATTATGAAGAGCATGGAAAGCTGAAATTTTCTACGTACTTTGCATAAAGATTGGACTACAAGAGGATCATGAAAACGTCGAAGGAAGGTTAAGAGAAGATTTCACGCAAATGGGAGGATTTTAAGGAAGAAAGATATAAAACTTTAAAAGAAAATGTTTTCTTTTAATGTGTTTAATTCTAACTTAACTTCCTCCTCAAGAAGGACTTGACCTAAACCTCATCTATAAAAAGCCAAAGTCGGCCATTGACCTTATCATCGAGTAACTTGAGCTTTTGAGAGAATTTGTAGTGAGCTTTCATTGTCATTATGTTCTAATTTCTTCTTAGGGTTTAGATCTTTTTAAGCTGGAACTCTTGTTTCTGTTTCTGTAACCGTTGTGGAAAAGGAGGTGGAGGACGATAATCTTTAATGCATCCTTCCTATGGTATTCGGATCTGAGGAGGCTTAGGTTCTTCATCCTTCTCCTCTGTCCCTTCTGTTGTCATGACAGGTGTGGTGGCAGCAGGCTGTTTATCGTCTGCCGGGGCAGCGTTCGCGGTAGTCGATTCTAAGGCTGGTTCTTTAACTGGTTCAGTTTTCTTCTTCGGCCCTGGTAATTGCTTCCCACTCCTAGTTGTGATAGCTTTGCACTGCTCATGTGTGGGTTGTCTAGCGACCTTAGTATCACTAGGGAATCCTCTGTTCTGCCTTGGCTTAATATGCTGGGAACCTGGGCCCATCTATGTCTCTAATGATATCAGAGTAGCTTCATGGTTAGTCATTCACATCTCAGTTTTATCCATGAACGACTCAGTCTTCTTGACGAAGTGATCCATGTTTGCTATGTAAGTTCCTGTATGTGACATAAATGTGGCCAAGGTCTGCTCCAGTATACTAGGTGTGGCTGCTGGCGGCTGTTGCGGTTGCTGCCGAGTCAGAATTCTAGGTGCCCCTTGATTTTGGGTGTTCTGTAATTGAGGATTCAGGGCGTTGTTTGGGTTGCTCCAGGAGAACTTGGGGTCTTTCCTCCAGTTAGGATTGTAATTGTTGAAGTCATAGTTCCTTTGCTTGTTGAAGTTTCCAACATACATCCCTTCCTCTAGCTGTAGCGGGCAGTCTTCTGAACTGTGATTCTCACTGCAAGTTTCACATACCTCTTCTGCATAGTAGACAAGTTTCGAATATTTCTTTAGCAAATTCTCTACTGCCTTGGTCAGGTACGCAACCTGTGTCTTTAGGGAGTTACTGACCTCATAATTCTTTACAACTAGTACTCGTTTACCTCTCCTTACTGTGGGAAATTGCTCTTCATTCTTCAACAAATTCTTTAACACTACCATGGCTTCATCTGGATCTTTATCCAACAGCAACCCATTGGCTGCTGAATCGATTCCCATGCGAGTCTGTAGGTTGGCAGCATTGTAGAATTTGATGACTTGATTCCAAATAGGGAATCCGTGCATCGGGCAATTCCTCAGAAGAGTAGTATACCTGTCCCATGCCTCGTGCATTGGCTCGTCATCTTCCTGTTGAAAAGTAGCTATTTCGTTACGTAATCGCTCAGATAAATAGGAAGGATTAAAACGAGAAAAAATTCACGAGTTAAATCTGCCCAAGTTCGTATTGAACCCGACGTTAGTTTATTCCACCAAGTTTTTGCTCTATCCCTCAATGAATGAGGAAATAACCGAAGCCTCAGTATCTCCGAATTTACTCATGGTAGTCTAAACGATCCACAAATTTCTTGGAACATTTTCAGATGTTCCCTAGCATCCTCTGTAGCAGCACCACTAAATTGGCCAGCGGAATTAATCATGCTGACATGACAGGTTTCAGCTCGAAATTTTCAGCTTCCACGTCTGGCAGGGTGGTCTCCAGTTCCACATGATCATTGATCATGTAATCACGACATGACTAGCGTGCGGCCACGGCAGCGGCAGGCGGTCCGCTTCCTTCATCTCTAATAGGATCGGCAGGATCTTGGGGATTCCCTTGGTTGTTCCTCCCGTTATTCATGGCTTCTAATTGCTCCTCAAGGTAATCGTTTCTGGCTATCAAAAGATGGACTCGGTTTCTAAGATTGCAGGAGAGTTCAATTTCAGGATCTAATTGATACTCACATTCTTTGCCTCGTCTCGATATGCGCATAAGCAAACGAAAAACCTTGTGAATAGCACAGGGTGAACAATCCAAATAAAAAACAGAAAAATTAAAAGAATGTGCAGTAAAAGTAGGGTAAAGATATGTTCTCAGTCCCCGGCAACGGCGCCAAAAACTTGTTGCGTGTAAAAGAGTCTATCGCAATAGAGTGCAAGTGTACACGACGCAAGTAGTAAAGTGATACACGAAGTATCAGATGTCGAATCCACAGGGACTGGAAATAGCCTTAACCTTGAATTGCTGCACAAGAAAGAAAGATAATTTAATTGTTTGTAGGAGAATACTAAAGAGTACTGAAGATAAAAGATTAAAGGATTCAGGATAGAGAAAATAGGCCGGTATTGATTTGCTTAGTAGTGCAGGTGTTGCAATGTATAGGACTCCCTGTTCTGTCGTTGCTCCTGTCGCGGAAGCACCTGCGGCGATAGCGGTTTGTTGTTATCGCGGCAGCGATCACCAACTTTGTACTTCAAGCTTGGCAAGAATCCCTGATGTGCCTTGTCCTATCCCTAGGTCTAAGTCTGTCGATGAACACGTCTTTGATGATACCTCTCGGCGTGAATCGTAGGATGAACACCGATGTTGTTGAATTCTTCCTTAGCCACTTAACCTCGTCCTATCCCTAGGTCCGAGATAGTTCAACCATAAACTGGAGAACCCGCACTTATTCCTTTCGTATACTTAACTCTCCCGATATTAAGTAAATGTATAATCTCACAATGCTCCCCCGATACTCTTGCAAGATGTTGAAAACCAGAATAAGCAAACTTGAAGTCTATTTTATTGAACATAAAAAAATCCTAAAACAATGCAATCCTTGCAACAACTTTACAGAATCAACCCTTAGCCCTAGGGGAAGTTTGGAACATGATGAGAAGGGGGAAAACGACTAGGGTTTAGGGGAAGACGGCAAGAGAATAAGATATCCCTCCCTAGGTCGAATTACACGCCTTTATATAGGCATTGGGTTCAAGTTTTCTGATATGGCAAGAATACAAGTTTAAATTAAAGTACAACTCTGTTAAAGACTAAATCTTATGAGTAGATGCCTTTAATTCGTCCTCTTTTTCTTGCTTGGAGTTTCTTCCTTGAACTTTGGGCTTGGCCTTCATTCTAATCTAGGGCTTAGAAAAATATAAGAGTGGCCCACAATAGACCGGCTTAATTTCCTCTTTCTGTCGTGCTCTATTTCACTTTTTCCCTTCACCATTGTTGTCGTCCTTAGCTGCCACGGCAGCGGCCACGACAGCATCGTCCTTCTCAAATTCAGTTCTGTGTTCCAACTCTACTTCTCCACTGCCCTGAGTCTGCTACAGCAGCTACCTGCAAAAGTAACCAAAATCAGTAGCAATTGTGCCATTTTATATAATTGTGATGTATATGTGAAATCTATCCTAAATGCAATGAATTATGCTTGAATGCAGCAAGAATATGGGTTAAATAAGGGGTAAAAAGTAGAAATTTTGCACACTCAACACACCCCCAAACTCGAATCCTTGCTTGTCCTCAAGCAAATGTAACCTAACTAACATGCATGCATACATATGTATATATATATATATATATATATATATATATATATATATATATATATATATATATTCTTGGCTTAAGTCAGTGAACAATCCTTATCCACAATACCATCCCTATCATGTTTAGCACCTGTTCAAATATTTAAGGATCTACTTAGAGCAAAAGTATAGTTCTCGTGCATTTGTGTGCAATTATTGTGAACATACTTGAATATAGACTTCCCTAGCAACTAGAATATTATACTTAGCTTGTTTAGAGTTTTCCTTCGAGACTTAATTCTTTTTTTTTATTTTTTTCACTAGAGCCAGTAACAGGCACCTCTAGTTGTTTTACTTTTTTGTCTGAATTTTTCTCTTTTTTACTAGAGCAAGTATTTCAGGCACCTCTAGTTAACTATCTAGAGCCGGTGATAGGCACCTCTAGAAGTTTTACTCTGGTTATTTTCCTAGAGCCAGTGATAGGCACCTCTAGGTTTCCTGAGTTTCTAGTCTCTTTCTACTCTACGTTCTAAGTTTTCTATTTTAAGTATGCTAGAGAAAGTCTTTTATCAAGTAAGTCACAAAGTGTTTCAGTTTTTCAGAACTATACTAAGGCTATACTTACTTCCTAAAATATTTTTAAGGGGTTGTCACGACAGAGATGGCAGTAGCAGATAATAAAAGTTCAAAAAATTAAGCCCTTTTTGACAAAAATAAGCTTAAATAATAATTAACACTAAGACACGATTTTGAACCTAAAAACATTTCATATAACTGGAGAGATGCCAACCCCAAACTCAAGGGTTGCATTGCCCTCAATGCATGATGACAGAAAATAAAAACAACAAAGAAAAACAAAATACATCACAATTATAATAAAACAAAAAGATAGCAAAAATAAGATAGAAACTTAAATTGAAGTGTTGTCGTCGTTGCTGCTGCTGTTGATCTGTACCTTCTGGTGGGCAGTGACCTTCATAGTCGGTGTCGGCAAATGGCTCGGAGAGGCGGAGGCAGTGACCTACTGGATGCGAGTAGGTGAAATCTGGGGTGGTCTTTCCAGTACTTGTACCTCCTCGGAGGAGGAGCTGCTGCTGCTACTGCTGTCAGATTTCCCTTGGAAAGGTTCCTCTTGACAGAGGGCTCGCCATCAAATTCCTCCTAGATTGAGGAGGAAGAGAAACCAGCAATAAACTCGTCAAGGTCGGACGGTGGCTCCTTTCGCTTTTCTCCTCTGGCAGAGGCAGTGGCGGTGTGGTTGCCACCTGCAGCTGTCGCGGCCGGGGTTAGAGTGGACGCAACAGAGGGTGTTCTTGGTGTGGCAGCAGGGGTAGGGGTATGGGCAGCAAAGTAGTGTTCGGGGAAAATAGGGAACTGTACATTTGTAAAATTTAAATTACTTTGAATGAAATGTAGTTGTGAAGTCGCGGACAATGCTCATCAGACCCAGCTGTCGTTCCTCCATCTTCTGCAGGGTAGCTAAGATTTGAGTGGAGGAGTCTGTTGGGGGAGCTGCTGTTGTGGACTGCTGCTGCTCTACGGCGGCAGGCTCTGTCTGGGTGGGCTCTACTAGCTCCTCTGTCGCGGCAGACGGGTTGAAGCAAGAGATTGGTGTGGCAGCTTTCAGCTCCATCAAACTGAAGATATTTCTCTCCGTCCATCCTTTACCTTGAACCTTGTGATCTTCAGCAATTTCAGGGACATTGTGGCCACGACAAATTTCGGTGATGAGGTAGGGGAAGACAAATTTCTCTCCAACATTAATGGGTCTCTCGTTTAAAATGGAATGAACGAGAGCTAACTTGGGTTAATCAACTGTGCTGTTGTGGAAGGAAGGCATTATCCTCTTCTTCACGAAGTGGTTCCATAGTTTTGCCTCGGGAGTGAGTTGAGCGCGTTTCACTATACGTAGGTGTTTTGGGTCTGTATTCCACTGGGTCCCTTCCTCTGTCAGTTTTTCCATGACAGCGTCATAGTCTGCTGCAGACATGCTCTCTACGAACCTCTTATGCACGTCTTCCTTCCTGTCGACGTAGATTTCGTAGAGGGTATTGATGTATTCCAGCTCAAGAGGGACTTCCTTATCACGCATTGTCACGATCATCGTGTCTTTGCTGTTGACGGCAACATAGAATTCTCTGACCAATGTGACGTTCATTTCCTCTGGTTGGGCAGCAAACATCTGCCATTTAAGGGCTCTGATCTTGCGAGCGATGAATGGTTCGAGCCTGAGGTTCTCCGTGCGTTTGGTGTAGATGAACCCCTTCTCTTCCCACATCTCCCTTTTTTGGAAGGAGGTGTAGTAGCGGTCATTAGAGTCGGAGGTGGAAAAGCAGTTTGGGATTCTGTCGTGGCTTGGTGTGCCTGCTGCTGCGGCAGAGCTGGAGGCAACACTTCTTCTAGTGTTTCTGGTACTCATAGTTGCAAGACTGTAGAAAATAAAGGAAAATCTGAGAACTAGAGAGGAAACAACTTGAGAGAGTATAAGTGAGGTGAAAATGAATAGTAAAACGGGGTTTATATAGATGAAGGGTTTGTTGCCCGTTGGAGCTGTAACAGCAGGCGCGAATAATGGGCCAGCTGTTACGCGGTTTCTGACGCGTCTGTCACGCGTTTGCGTGTCTACTGTGCGTCAGTTACGCGTTTGCGTGTCTGTCGCGACAGCGTGTTGATAGGCTATCTTCTCCGCGTCTGTCGCGACAGTTGTTAACCGGCTGTGACGATAGACTCCTCCTATGGGCTTTTGGGCTTTTGGTGAGATGGTGGGCTGGTTCACTTCTTATCCTCTCCTTGTTTCCCTTATTTCCTAAAAATAATAATTAAAATAAAAACTTAGTTCTTAAAAAGAAAATAATTCTAATTTCCTAATAAATAAATATATATTTATATAATAGTAATAATGATAAAAATAAAATTAAGTTAAATTAAGGGTGCCTTGGGGGGCATCTCCTAAAGTAACCACTTCCTGTATTCTTGGGGCTTCAGTCCCCTGATAATGCTTCAGTCTCTGTTCGTTAACCTTAAATTGGTGCCTGTCTTTTAAGGATTTGATCGTGATGGCACCATGGGGAAAAACTAGTACAACTTGGAATGGGCCGGACCATCTAGATTTCAGCTTCCCTGGGAAGAGTTTCAACCTAGAGTTGAATAACAACACAAGCTGCCCTGGGCAGAACTGTCGTGGCATCAACTTCTTGTCATGCCACCTCTTTGTCTTGTCTTTGTAAATCCTTGCGTTGTCATAAGCCATTGCTCGAATTTCTTCAATTTCATTCAAGTAACCTTTTATTTCCTGCCTTTTCTAAGTCCATGTTCACTGCTTTGATGGCCTAGTATGCTCTCTGCTCTATCTCAACAGGTAGATGGCATGTTTTCCCATATATCAGTCGGTAAGGTGACATTCCCAATGGAGTCTTAAATGTTGTTCAATAAGCCCAGAATGCATCATTGAGGTGTAAGGACCAGTCCTTTCGAGTTGGTTTAACCATCTTTTCAAGAATGTTCTTTACCTCTTTGTTTGATATTTCGGCCTGTCCATTGGTCTGAGGGTGATAAGTTGTTGTGATCCGATGCTTAACGCCATATTTTCTTAAGGCAACAGTTATGACCCTATTGTCGAAATGTCTCCCCTCATCATTGATGATCGCCTTAGGAATGCCAAATCTGGAAAAAATGTTTTTGTGCAGAAATCTCTTAACAGTCTTGGCATCGTTTTTCTGTGTGGCGATCGCTTCAACCCATTTGGACACATAGTCCACTATAGGAGGATATAAAGATTCCCACATGATGCTGGGAATGGTCCCATGAAATCAATCCCCCATACATCGAAGATCTCAACTTCAAGGATGTTTTGCAGTGGCATCTCATGTCTCCTTGAGATGTTTCCAGTCCGTTGACATTTGTCACAGCTTTTGTAGAATGCTTGGGCATCCTTGAACAGTGAGGGCCAATAAAAACCAGACTGTAAAACCTTAGCAGCAATTTTGTTACCACCCAAGTGTCCTCCATATGGTGAAGCATGGCGGTGATGAAGCACAACTTCTTGCTCATCCTGTGGTACACACCTCCTGATGATCTGATCTGCACAATGTTTGAAAAGAAGAGGTTCGTCCCAATAATAATTCTTAACATCATTTTGGAACCTCCTCCTGGCTTGATAATTAAGTTCAGGAGGAAATATTCTGCTAACTATATAATTAACGAAATCAGCATACCATGGGAGTTCAGAAAACTTACATGTCGCCATGGTTGTCGCGATAATGCTTGTGGCAGCAAAAAGCTGCTCGTCAGGGAAGGTCTCCAGTATGTGTGTCTTGTCTGCCGGCAGACTCTTTCCCCTCTCTAACCTTGACAAGTGATCTGCAACTTGGTTCTTTGTCCCCTTTTTATCCTTGATTTCAATGTCGAATTCTTGCAGCAGCAGAATCCAACGTATCAGTCTGGGCTTTGCGTCTTTTTTGGCAAACAGATACTTCAGTACAGAGTGGTCCGTGTGAACCATCACCTTCGTTCCAAGTATGTATGAACGGAACTTGTCAATCGAGAACACCACTGCTAACAATTCCTTCTCCTATGTGGTGTAATTCACTTGGGCATCGTTGAGTGTTTTGCTAGCGTAGCAAATTACGTGGAATAGCTTGTCCTTCCTCTGCCCAAGTGTTACCCCTACAGCGTAATCACTGGCATCACACATAATTTCGAATGGCAACTTCCAGTCTGGTGGTTGTACAATTGGGGTTGTGACCAACTTCTCTTTCAAGATTCTGAATGCCTTAGTACATTCAGTATTGAAGTCAAAGGGACGATTCTGCTCTAGTAGGTGGCATAAAGGCTTGGTGATCTTCGAAAAATTTGCTATAAACCTTCGATAAAACAGAACATGCCCTAAGAAACTCTGAATTCCTTTGACTGTGGTGGGTGGTGGAAGCTTTTCAATCACCTCTATCTTGGCTCTGTCGACTTCTATGCCGCGGTAGCTTACCTTGTGGCCTAGGACTATCCCTTCATCCACCATGAAGTGACATTTCTCCCAGTTTAATACCAAGTTCACTTTTTCGCATCTTTCGAGTACTTTCTATAGGTTGCCTAAGCAACTTTCAAAATTGTCTACAAAGACAGAAAAATCATCCATAAATATCTCCAGGAAATCCTTCACCATGTCGGAGAATATTGCCATCATACACCTCTGAAAGGTTGTTGGTGCATTGCAAAGTCCAAATGGCATTCTCTAAAAAGCGTAAGTACCGTATGGGCAGGTGAAAGTTGTTTTCTCTTGATCCTCCGGTGCGATGGCTATTTGGTTATAACCTGAGTAACCACCAAGAAAACAATAATAAGACTTTCCCGCTATTCTATCAAGCATTTGATCAATAAAAGGCAGGGGAAAGTGGTCCTTCCGGGTAGCTTTGTTAAGCTTCCGGTAGTCCATACAAACCCTCCAACCGGTCACAGTCCTGGTTGGGATTAATTCGTTTTCTTTATTTGTCACCACGGTTATTCCTCCCTTCTTAGGAACGCATTGCACTGGGCTCACCAACTTACTATCCGAGATGTCATAAATTATCCCAGCATCTAGCCATTTGATAATTTCTTTTCGAACCATTTCTCGCATAGCGTCATTTAAGCATCTATGGGCATCAATGGTCGGCTTATGATCATCCTCTAAGAGGATTTTATGCATGCATAATGCCAGACCGATGCCTTGTATATCAGCTATCGTCCATCCAATAGCCTTTTTGTGCTGCTGCAGCATCCCTATCACCTGCTGTGCATGTTCTTGCATCAACTTGGAAGAGATGATTACGGACAACATATCATTTAATCCAAGAAAAACATATTTGAGCTGCCCTGGCAGGGGCTTAAGGTCTAGAAGATATGGTTCTACAGTTGAGGGCTTTTGGATGATATGTTCATTCGAGGTATAGTTTAAGGGCTCGAATAACTTACCTGGACGATTGCCTATCCAGTTTACCTCCTCATGATCTTTAGTGACAGATATGTCAGAATCTGAGGAGCTGCTGTCATCGTCGCTGCCATGACAGTCTTCCAGGTGGCTGCTGTGGCAGTTACCAAACTTGATGTCATGGCAGCACGACCTGATGCAGGGTTGATCAAGGATTACTTCAGTGATAGCCTTGCACTCTTCTTCTGCATCAGCGTGTTTTATTGCTTGTAGAACATTTAGCTTGATCTCTAGATCATTCACTCTCATTGTGAGTTCTTCCTTTTCTACATTAATCAATGATCTGCATGTGGCTAAGAAGGGTCGCCCCAGGATGATTGGTGCATTCTCATCTGCTTCACAATCTAAAACAAGAAAGTCAGCACGGAAAATAAACTTATCCACTCTTACCAGAATATCTTCAATCTTCCCTTCTGGTTGCACGAAAGAGCGGTCTGCCAGTTGCAGCATAACTGTCGTGGGTCATGCTCGTCCAATACCTAATTTCTAAAATACAGATTTTGGCATTAAATTAATACTAGCACCTAGATCACAAAGTGCCTTACCCACGAATTTATCACCAATTATGCACGATATTATGAACCCCCCATGATCCTTCTTTTTCTGGGGTGGATGCTTGTGCAGAATAGTCATGCATCCTTCTGTCAATTTAACCGTCTCAAATTCCCCAAGTCTGGATTTCTTCGACATAGCATCCTTGAGAAATTTGGCATAACCGGGCATCTCCGTGATGGCATCTAATAGCGGAATATTGATGTGGACCTGCTTAAAAATATCATAGATCTTTTTAAGCTGGAACTCTTGTTTCTGTTTCTGTAACCGATGTGGAAAAGGAGGTGGAGGACGATAATTTTCAATGCGTCCTTCCCATGGTATTCGGATCTGAGGAGGCTTAGGTTCTTCGTCCGTCTCTTTTGTCCCTTCTGCTGTCATGACAGGTGTGGTTGTAGCAGGTTGTTTATCGTCTGCCGGGGCAGTGTTTGTGGCAGTCGGTTCTAAGGTTGGTTCCTTAACTGGTTCAGTTTTCTTCTCCGACCCTGGTAATTGCTTCCCATTCCTAGTTGTGATAGCTTTGCACTACTCATGTGTGGGTTGTCTAGCGACCTTAGTATCGCTAGGGAATCCTCCGTTCTGCCTTGGTTTAATATGCTGGGAAACCTGACCCATCTGTGTCTGTAGTGATTTTAGAGTGGCTTCATGGTTAGTCATTCGCATCTCTGTTTTATCCATGAACGACTAAGTCTTCTTGATGAAGTGATCCATGTTTGCTATGTAAGTTCTTGTCTCTGACATAAATGTGGCCAAGGTCTGCTCCAGTATACTAGGTGTGGCTACTGGCGACTGTTGTGGCTGCTGTTGCGGTTGTTGCGGAGTCAGAATTCTAGGTGCCCCCTGATTTTAGGTGTTTTGTACTTGAGGATTCAGGGCGTTGTTTGGGTTGCTATAGGAGAACTTAGGGTCTTTCCTCCAGTTAGGATTGTAATTGTTGGAGTCATAGTTCCTTTGCGTGTTGAAGTTTCCAACCTACATCCTTTCCTCTAGCTGTAGCGGGCAGTCTTCCGAACTGTGATTCCCAATGCAAGTTTCACATACCTCTTCTACATAATAGACAGGTTTCGAATCTTTCTTTAGCAAATTTTCTGCTGCCTTGGTGAGGTACGCAACATGTGTCTTTAGGGAGTTATCGGCCTCATAATCCTTTACAGCTAGTACTCGTTTACCTCTCCTTACTGTGGGAAATTGCTCTTCATTCTTCGCCAAATTCTTTAACACTACCATGGCTTCATCTGGATCTTTATCCAACAGCAATCCATTGGCTGCTGAATCGATTCTCATGCGAGTCTGTAGGTTGGCAGCATTGTAGAATTTGATGACTTGATTCCAAACAGGGAATCCGTGCATCGGACAATTCCTCGGAATAGTAGTAAACCTGTCCCATGCCTCGTGCATTGGCTCGTCATCTTCCTGTTAAAAAGTAGCTATTTCGTTACGTAATCGCTCAGATGAATGGGAATGATTAAAATGAGATAAAAATTCACGAGTTAAATCTGCCAAGTTCGTATTGAACCCGACGTTAGTTTATTTCACCAAGTTTTTGCTCTATCCCTCAATGAATGAGGAAATAACCGAAGCCTCAGTATCTCTGAATTTACTTCTGGTAGTCTAAACGATCCACATATTTCTTGGAACGTTTTCAGATGTTCCCTAGAATCCTCTGTAGCAGCACCAATAAATTGGCTAGCGGAATTAATCATGTTGAACATGACAGGTTTCAGCTCGAAATTTTCAACTTCCACGTCTGGCAGGGTGGTCTCCAGTTCCACATGATCATTGATCATGTAATCACGGCATGACCGGCGTGCGGCCACGACAGCGGCAGGCGGTCCGTTTCCTTCATCTCCAATAGGATCGTCAGGATCTTGGGGATTCCCTTGGTTGTTCCTCACGTTATTCATGGCTTCCAATTACTCCTCAAGGTAATCGTTTCTGGCTATCAAAAGACGGACTCGGTTCCTAAGATTGCACGAGCGTTCAATTTCAGGATCTAATTGATACTTAGGTTCTTTGCCTCGTCTCGATCTGCGCATAAGCAAACGAAAAACCTTGTGAAAAGCACAGGGTGAACAATCCAAATAAAAAAACAGAAAAATTAAAAGAATGTGCAGTAAAAGTAGGGTAAAGATATGTTGCCAGTCCCCGACAACGACGTCAAAAACTTGTTGCGTGTAAAAGAGTCTATCGCAATAGAGTGCAAGTGTACACGACGCAAGTAGTAAAGTGATACACGAAGTATCGGATGTCAAATCCACAGGGACTGGAAATAGCCTTAACCTTGAATTGTTGCGCGAGAAAGAAAGATAATTTAATTGTTTGTAGGAGAATACTAAAGAGTACTGAAGATAAAAGATTAAAGGATTCAGGATAGAGAAAATAGGCCAGTATTGATTTGCTCAGTAGTGCAGGTGTTGCAATGTATAGGACTCCCTGTTCTTTCGTTCCTCCTTTCGCGACAGCACCTGCGGCGGCAGCGGTCTGTTGTTGTTGCCTTGTCCTATCCCTAGGTCCAAGTCTGTCGATGAACACGTCTTTGTTGATACCTCCCGGCGTGAATCGAAGGATGAACACCGATGTTGTTGAATTCTTCCTTAGACACTTAACCTCGTCCTATCCCTAGGTCTAAGATTGTTCAACCATAAACTGGAGAACTCGTACTTATTACTTTCGTATACTTAACTCTCCCGATATTAAGTAGATATATAATCTCACAATGCTCTCCCGATACTCTTGCAAGATGTTTAAAACCAGAATAAGAAAATTTGATGTCTATTTTATTGAACAGAAAAAATTCTTAAAACAATGCAACCCTTGCAACTACTTTACAGAATCAACCCTTAGCCCTAGGGGAAGTTTAGAACATGATGAGAAGGGGGAAACGACTAGGGTTTAGGGCAAGAATACAAGTTTAAATTAAAGTACAACTCTATTAAAGACTAAATCTTTAAGTAGATGCCTTTAATTCGTCCTCTTTTTCTTGCTTGGAGTTTCTTCCTTAAACTTTGGGCTTGGCCTTCATTCTGATCTAGGGCTCAGAAAAATATAAGAGTGGCCCACGACAGACCGGCTTAATTTCCTCTTTCTGTCGTGCTCCATTTCACTTTTTCCCTTCACCATTGTTGTCGTCCTTAGCTGCCATGGCAGCGGCCAGGGCAGCGGCGTCCTTCTCGACTTCAGTTCGGTGTTCCAGCTCTGCTTCTCCACTGCCCTGAGTCTACTATAGGAGCTACCTGCAAAAGTAACCAAAATCAGTAGCAACTGTGCCATTTTATATAATTGTGATGTATATGTGAAATCTATCCTAAATGCAATGAATTATGCTTGAATGCAGCAGGAATATGGGTTAAAAATGGGGTAAAAAGTAGAACTTTTGCACACTCAACAAAACTCAAAGCCAAAAAGATTTTAGAGCAAAGGAGGTAGATACTCAAAGCTCGTGGCAAAGGAGGCAGAAACTCAAAGCCAAAAGATTTTTGAGCAAATGAGGCAGATACTCAAAGCTCGAGGAAAAGATATATGAAATCTGCTCATCTATTCGGGCATTTGGAGAATAAAACCTGCCTATCCGTTCGGGCACTTGGAAAATGGAAATCTGCTCATCTATTCTAGCATTTGGAGAATAGAACACGCCTATTCGTTCGAACAATCAAAAAGAAGAAGAAAAAACTCATTGTCTACCTGTTCGGGGCATCTGAGGGGATAATTCATGATTGAAAGGCTTTGGGAAGAGGAATCACTTGGGATCGTGTGGCTACTTCGAGAAAACGAGCTTATGGTATTTGCTTTATTCTTTTTCCACAAGGATAAGCAAAGAGGGGCAGCTATAATCACTAATTTTGTTCGGGGTAAACTCGTTTTAAATTTTGCTTTCAATAATGGGCTAGTGTGCATTAAAAAAAAGGAGAAAAAGAAAGAAAAAGAAAAAAAAATACAAAGAAAAAGAAAAAAAGAGAAAAGAATGTACATATAAATATTACTATCTATTATAATTATTGTTATTAGTGTTATTTATCATCTACTATTATTGTGATTTGTGTTTCTATTTGTCACTATTTATTATTATTATTATTATTATTGTTGTTGTTGTTGTTGTTGTTGTTGTTGTTGTTGTTGTTGTTGTTGTTGTTGTTGTTGTTGTTGTATTAATCATTACTATTATTTATGATTGTTATTATTATGAAAGTAAAACACATGGATAAAATAAAAGCCCAAATTATGTTTGAATCAAATAAACCCAGTCCAAAATTACATAATCAACCCAATAAAAGCCCAACACTAATCAAACGAAAACCCTAACACCTAGCTTGTTTCCCGCGTAGCCGCCCCACAGCCGTCATCTTGTTCGAGATCAACAGTCTAGATTGATCAAGCCAAAAACCCTAGGACGCACCCAACTCGCTCCACACAGCACACACCGAGAACCATCAGATCGAGGGAAAACGGATGGCCCAGATCAGGCCGGTAGAAGAAACACTAGAATGGGGATCTCCGTCTCGCGCCGCATGCCCCAGCACCGTTAGATCTAGGTGCAATCCAACGACCCTAGATCGACCGAGAGTCCATTGGATCACGCGTGACGTATACGCGCGCCTCTTCGTATTCGCGACGCACAGGACCATGGTGATCATACTTCCCTCACGCGCGCGTAGCCCGGTCTCGTGACTTCTTTCCTGCCACGAACACGCCCTCTGTCGCCTCTAACCCAGTGCACGCCAAAACCACTCCATTTCGGGAAGTTTCGACATGAAACAACAAAAAAACAGAGATATCAGATGCCCCAAAATATGATCCAAACAAAAAGCACAACAATTGTCAACGGAACAAGGGCCTGGTTTTTCCAAAAAGCAAAAACAAGTCTGAGAGAGGAGAGTTTAGTTTTTGTTGTTTTATGTAAAATCGAGGTATAAAAGAAAGAAAAAAGTCATTGTAACGGGGGGATTTTTCGGAGAAAGAAAAAAAACTTTTCCGAGAAATAGAAGAGCATTTTTCAGAGGTATATTTTTGAATCATTGCATGCATACCAAAATAAAAAAAGAGTAAAAGAAGAGTTTCAATCTTACCTTTCAAAAACCATTTCCCCTTCTGACGTTTCGAGTCGAGCCGGCAATAAGCCCTTCGGCTTCCGTCTAGTAGGTCATCGGGGGTGAGTCGTCCGAATCGCAGTGGGGACGATTCTTTTCTTTTAGGGTTTCGAATCAAAATTTTCAAAAATGAGGGGTTTCGGTTCGGTTTCTGGAAAAAAGGCTTGCCATCGTCCTCATTTCTAGGTTTCATAGTTTTTTTTAGGTTTTTGATGGGTCACCACCGTTGCCGGCTAGCAGTAACTGGCCGGTAGGGGTTTTTAACTAAAATGGGCTAACCGGAGAAGAGAAAAGGGGAAGGAGCTCTCTGCTTTTTTCTACTCAAAATGGAAAAAGAGGGGAGTCAAAAAGAATAGGCTGGTTTTTACATCAAATTTGGTTTTAAAAAAGGGTCATAGCGTTTTTAACCCTCACGTGCTTTTAAAATTACACCCGCAGTACCTTTAGCTTTCCAGACTCTCGCAATTTCGCGCATGTTTGTTTAATCGTTCCTTTTTTTGGGATAATTTCGTTCGAACCCTCTGATCTTTATTTTTTATTTAATTTTCATCCTTAAATCAGTAGGTTATTTACATATTTGATCCTTTAATTTGTGTATGCATACACTTTGATTTGCTTGCTGCCCATGTTAATCTAATCAAGTTTCATTGTGACTTTATTGAGAATATTTTATATGTGTATTAACTTCATGTTTGTTGCAAATGCTATGTGCTTTTTATCTAGGATGTTGTGATGTTCAATATGTATGCACATATAATACATAGTTTTCATGTAATCTTGTTTGTGTTATATGACTTCATCCATGATTTTTTTATCGTATAATTTATGTGGAATTTTAATTTTTGCATGCTTATCTTTTTTTTTTTTATAAATATCGCTTATGTCGTTCATATTATAATATGCCATTTGCTCTATGTTTCTTTCATATTTCTTATTTGATCAAGTAATTTAATTGTCTTGTTTATGAATTTATAAGTTGCATCCGAATTTTAAAAAATATGATGTGAATGTCTTTTTATTCGGGAACGAACGAGGCCAGTACCAGTCGTAGTGGTGGTGGTTCGGACGTTCCTTCTCGAATATTAATGCTTTTAAAATTTACTCACTCGTATAACCAAATTTCGATACGAATCATCACTTTAATTCGCAAAATTTAATATTAACTAAGCGGTAATGGTTTTGGTACCGATTTTAGGGCACGGCGAGGGTTATCATCCTTCCCCGCGTGTAACCGACTCCCGAACCCATTTTTTAAAAGAAAAAATCTCTGATTTTTCATTCGGTGTCCGGTCTACCATTTTAAATGGCCGGTGGCGACTCCTCCTTTTAAATCCGATTAAATTTTTAAAAACTAATTAAAACTTGGTTCTTCTAAGTGACACTGGTATTTTCCTAAAATTTAGTCGCTACGTCAACATACTCTGGCTATCTTCTTTACACCATTTGAATTACCCCACAAAAAAATTGTACGCACCTTTTCCATATTTTGAATAACAGTCTTTGGAGTCTCAAACAATGACAAATAGTAAAGAGAAAAAAATATGGAGTTAAATAACACCACCCTTCTTGCAAAAGAAAAGTTTTGACACTTTCATCCGGCCAGTCGACACTCGTCTTGGATCTACACCTAGGGGTATCCCTAGATAATTAAATGATAAATTTCTCACTTTGAAGCCACAACACTGAGCTAACGCTTCAATTAGCTCAGTTTCCACCCAACTCCTACATACAAGACTTCCCAAAGTTAATACTTAGATTTGAGCTTACCTCAAAACATCGAAGCATGCGTTTCACATTTGTTATAAATAACTCATCAAGTTTTAAGAACATGATTGTATCATTTGCAAATTAAAGGTATGTATAAATAGTGATCTTGAATGACCTCTTTTATTCTACTAATGTCTCTAATCGATCTTGTTGCCTAAAACGTTAGATGTATTTCTTCTGTAACGATTATAAACAAAAACAAGAAAATGGGTCCCTTGTTTTACGCCCCTTTATTCCGAAGTTCTTTTGTTGAAGATTCATATACTAGGATAGATACTCTAATTGAGGAGATATATTCCCAAATCTACGATCTCTATCTAGCCCTAAATCCCATCTTGGATAACACCATTAAAGGGAAGTCACATCTCAAAAGTCTAGTTTCACTACCACTCCCCCTTGATCACCACTCATTCTTTCCATGGAATATAAAATCTCATTCGCAATGAAAATTTCATCGAAAATTTCTCCCCCTTTCACAAACACACATTGTATGTATTTGATAATATTATTTAGTACCAAACTCAATCTTCTTGATAAAATTAAACCACTACTTTGTAAATGGAACCAATCAAACTAATCGGTCTAAAGTATGAGATCTCCACTGAATTGTATACTCTGGGGATTAAAGTAATGAATGGATTATTAACGATTGGAGGCAGTTTACCAGACTTATGGAAATCTATCAACAAGTGCAGCAACTCCCCTTTGATGTTCTTTCAGCAAACCTTAAAGAACTTCATGTTAAAACTATCTGGGCCAGGCACCTTATTTTCATCGCAACTCCGAATAGCTTTTTTATCTCTTTTATAGAAAATGGTTCTTACAATTTGCTTGCCTCCATCTTCAATATCTTCTTAAAAATGAGGTTCATCATTACATTCTAGTTCCTTGACTTGCAACTAAAATGTTTTTTGAAGTGATAAAAAGTTGCACCTCTCATCTTATTTGGATCTTCGCACCATTTTTCTCTAATCCTCAATCCCAGAATCGATATTCTCTAAATCCGAATCTTGACCACATTATGAAAACCACAATTCTTACATTAATATATAAAAAAACATACCATAATTCAAGAGCTAAACTGTAACCCTCTTAACCCAACCTAGTCGCAAGACCGAATTGGGAGAGTCACACAGGGATAACCAGAGAAAAATCCAAGAATTTCCCTCCGATTAACAACCCTAGATTAAAATTTACCTTGTCTAAATGCAATTTAACGGTCCTATGGTGTTAAAGGTTACAGCAGAAGAACAACGTCTCAATCGGACATCAATCAGATGTCCAATTGGAGCCAAACATTGGAGCCAAACAGTCACGAAGGACCATTTTGCAAAAACCACACCAAAAGTCTCCAGAGGCACTATGGTGTTCTGAAACGACTCCCATTGGTTTCGAAACGGGAGTCTCTAGAGGCAAAACGTACCGAAACGGCACCACTCTCGTTTCGATACGGGTGCCCCAAAAGTCTGGTCGTTCCGAAACCATACCAGATGTTCCGAAACGCCTGGACACAAATTGGCTCGAAAATGCAATTTGGCATCCCCAATCATTCCCAAACTTACCCCAAAAGATCACAAACCACATGGCAACATATTAAGCAAACATTCTAGAGAAAAAACACTCTAAAAGTAGGTTTCAAACAAGCACACACTCAAACATGGATCTCAAACATGAAAGCTCAAAAAGGACACTTTAACTCAAAAACACCAACAAGCCAAAACACAAGGCATTTAACGAAAAGCCAAAACAAGTCTCAACATAGCATGGATTCAACATTTAAAAAATGTAGCAACATGGTCAAACACAGTGGAGTTTACAACCACCTCCCTAACCACAAAAATAAGTATTCCCATTACTAAATCATTATTACAACTTAAAATTCATACTTGAGCTTAAGCTACAATCACCAGAGTCTTTCCCTCGCCTTCATTTACTTCTCGGATCGCTAACGATCTGCATTGTTGGAAAGGAGCGCGTAAGCATAAAAGCTTAGTGAGTGGTGCTCAAAACCACAACAACAATGCAGTTTTAACAAAACCATTTAAGATTTGAAAACAAAACCACAAGCATGATTCCCATCAATAAGACTAACATCAACCATACATATGCTTGGCATCTTACATCAAGCAACTACACATAACGACATAGCATAACTCTCAACATCAAACATGATGACATATAATCATTCAACACAAGGAGTACATTGGCAACTATGGTTACATTACTCGGATACGTAGATTGGACTCGATGGCATCTTACATCACAGAATCTATAAGAACAAGAAGACTACGATGACATCTTACATCACCGAGGTCTAATAATAAAGCTTCTGGTGGCATCTTACGTCATCGTACTCTTCCCTAATAGCATCTTACATCACTAGGGCCACGCGCAAATTTTACAAGTGCACTCTAATCCTGTGGTCGACCAATTATACCCGGTAAGACCCTCATATTTGCCAATACTCAAACATCATGTAATTCAACATAAAATATCACACTCATTGATCAATTACACACATTCATCTCATCTTATTCTAACCATGCATAACAAGATTAAAGTAAAGAATTTTTGGAAAAGTAAAACGTAAACATTTAAATACTTACTCTCAAGCTTAAGTTGGCATTTAAAGCTCAACCCAAACTCTCAAAAACATTTCCACTCACCGGTAGAACCCAAACGATAGCTAAAACACCGATTCAAGCCTCCGAACTACCCGGTCTCGCGTCTAAAGAACCCAAACTTCTTTCCCATGTTTCTAGTCAATTATAAAACGATGCATTAGACCCAAAACAAGCCCCCAAACTTGCAACAACACAAAAACTCTTCATTTTTCATCAAAACCAAATCGATTCACACCCGCAAACACTTGAAAACGCCATCAAAACGACCCAAACCAACTACCAGCCAAAACCCAACAAATTTACCATCAAAACTACATATTTCAACATCCAAAACACTTACCCAAGGTCTAGAAACCATCAGCCCAAGGTTCCTCACAAGAACAACCCAAAAACCTAAACTTTCAACTCCAAAAACCCCTTCTTTTTACTAGTTTCGAGTTTCCCTACATTTAGCCACTATCTCAACATTTTTAGAAAATCAAAACAAGATTAAAAATACCCTTAAACATGGCATCAAACTACCCAAACGAAAATCCCTTCATTTCCCTCTTTTTTCAAACTCAAAGCATTTTTGGACAAATTTAAACAATGGGTTTTAAGGAAAATGCCACCAACAATAAGCTTAAGAAAGGGGAAAAATCAAAACAAAAGAGAAATTACCTTAAAAACTTGTGTGGGTGAGGTGCTTCTCCAATGGAATAGTAACAATGGTGTTTTTAGCAAAAGTAACGTGAAAAGTGTTGGTGAAGAAGATGATGATATTTTGAATAAAAAACCTTTTTTTTAAGTTCAAAAATTCCCTTTTTTTCCCTTATTCATTAAAATCCTTTTAGTGCTCATTAAAAATGTTTTCTCCCAACTAATTTAACCCAAACCGGTTTAACCAAACCCGGTTATCTCTCAGGCTCTAAATCTGGGGCGTTACATAAACTGTCGATTAAACTCTTTTTACCATTAAAATAGATATGTTACGACACTCGCAATTCAAATAAAAAATGTTTAATTTGATATTTTTAGTCACTTATATAATTTTTTTGAAGGAAGGTAAATATGTATATTAATCAAGAACTGCGTCATTTAAAGCATCATCCGTAATATATAAAGGATAATCAAACTCAAACCAGACTAGATGACTTGAACTAAGCACCCAGTGTGCCAGTTTATGTGCAACACCATTAGCTTTTCTATCAACATAGCATATGCGAAACTGTCAATATTACTCAAGGAGCGTCCGAGTGTTGTGGTGACTGCAGCCCGTCATGGAAAGATCTCTCTCACCTAGCTATCGGTTGACGATGGCAATGTTAGACATTCAACAAGGATCGTACACAACACAAAGTAATCACGAGATAAAACTCATTTCCATTTCAACAACTCTGGTTTACACAATGGGTGCTCATGTGTTTATATACAGAACTTGAGCAGTTTTCAATGCAACTGCACACCTAATCAAAAGCTTACAGCTGTAAAAACAGCTCAACAACCTACAGTTACCGTTGCAACAATATCAACGGATTACCCACTGGACGTTAGGGTTTTGTAGTATAATACACATACAAATACAAGGTTTAACATTCACTTTGCTTTCTAAGTTCCGAAAACACCTCTAGAGCTTCGAACACCATCAGCTTTCGTCTGAGAGATTCAAATTTGGCAATTGGGAGTGGCTTAGTCAGCGTGTCGGCAATTTGGCAGTCAGCTGGAACATGGTCAACCTGGATATCTCGTACAGCCACCTTATCTCTGAAAAAGTGAAGATCAAGCTCGAAGTGTTTGGTCTTTGCATGAAGAACAGGGTTGGCTGCCATGGCAACCCCAATGGTGTTGTCACACCAAATACGAGGACACTCCAATATTCCAACACCCATTTCCATAAGCACAACTTTGATCCAGGTGACTTCTGCAGCAGCGTCTGCTAGACTCCGATACTCAGCTTCGGCAGTAGATCGGGAGACGGCACGCTGCTTCTTTGAACTCTAGGTAAACAAATGAACACCATTGAAATGCAATACCCTAATATGGATTTGCGATCATCTATGTCACCACCCCAGTCAGCGTCGGAAAACACTTGAAGAGCAACATCTCTATGCACCTGCGATGAGAACCACAAACCAAGGCCCATAGTTCCACTGAGATATCTTAACACTCTTTTCACAGCCAACCAGTGATCCTAAGTGGGATGTTGAAGAAATTGAGATGCCTTGTTCACTGCGAATGACACATCAGGTCTGGTATGTGTTATATACTATAAAGCTCCCCCCGTGCTGCGATACAACTGAGCATTGGGGAGAGGTTCTCATTCAAACCTGCTCAGCTTGAAATTGGGTGGCATGGGTGTAGAAGCTGAGTTTGAACCTTTCATGCCAACTTTATGTAGAAGCTCAGAAACGAACTTCCTTTGTGAAAGAAACAAGCCATTGTTAGAGCGTGTAACTTCCAAGCCCAGAAAATATCGAAGTTAGCCAAGGTTTTTCAGAGAGAATTTTTCATGCAATTCTCGTATAACATAATCAATTGTATGTGGAGCATTACCAGTAATTAGGATATCATCCACATAGACTACCAGATAAGTCGAGTCTTGACCATTAAAAAGCATGAAAAGAGATGGATCTGCCTTGGACGCCACGAAACCTAACGAACACAAAAATTCCTTGAGCTTGACAAACCAGTTTCTGGGTGCTTGACGCAGCCTATATAGTGCTTTGCGAAGCTTTTATACCAAAACTTTGCCTGAGGACGAGATTTCTTCAAAGCCTGGAACCTGTTGCATGTAAACATCTTCTTGCAAGTCACCCTTTAAAAAAGCGTTATTCACATCAACCTGTCGAATTGGCCACTGACTGGAAACAGCTATGGAGAGGAGAATGTTAATTGTGGCAAAGCGTACAACGGGACTGAAGGTGTCCATGAAATCGAAGCCTGGTATTTGGGCAAAACCCTTCGCAACGAGCCGTGCTTTGAACCTATCAACAGACCCATCAGGTTTAAGCTTGAATTTGAATAGCCATTTGCAACCTACAGCTTTTCTTCCTGTAGGTAATTCAACAATATCCCATGTACCATTGTTGATCAAGGCCTGATATTCAGCCATAACAGCTGCTCGCCAATCAGGATCATCCAAGGCACTGTGAATATCACCGGAAGGAGGTTTTATTTGAACATTATATATTTTGGATTTTACAATACCATTCTTGCGTCGCGTGACCATAGGATGAATATTGGTTGCAGGCTGACTTCGCACACTGATATCAGACTGAACTTGAGGCACTGCAGATTGAACTGGAGCCACATCAGTTTGAATCGGTGCCACATGGTGCCCTTCAACTGGATTATGACCTTCAGATGTTTCATCATTATTCACAGGAAAATGAACAAGAACCTCAGGAATGACAGTATCATCATGCACAGGAATATTAACTTCAGGAGGAACAAGATTATGCTCTTCAGACGATGCATTATTCGGAATAGGAGAAGTAGATACCTCACGATCAGAGCTAGCCAACTCAGGACCAAAACTAGTAGAAGTTGATTGTGATGTAGAAGAGACAGAGGCCGAACCATCCTCAGGTAAATTACAAGTGTGCTCAGATCCAGTGTGAAGATGAGCTGTTGTAGAGTCCATAGTAGGGACTAGAGGAACTGCAGCTGAAGGAACGTGAGAAGAAACCTGAGACTTGAGCATACTATCAGCAGCAAAGGGAAATTGCATTTCATCAAACACAACGTGTCTAGAAGTGTAGCATCTACCATCCTTGTCCAAACATATATATCCATGATGCAAGGGTGAATAGCCCAGAAACACACATGGCCTAGACCTGAAATCGAGCTTGTGACGATTGAAGGGCCTTAGATGTGGGTAACAACGACACCCAAAAGTCTTGAGAAAACTGTAATCTGGGACCGTTCCATATATCTTTTGATAGGGTTACAGGCCATCCAAGCTCCTTGATGGCAATCTGTTGATCAGAAACACAGAACTAAGAACTGCTTGTGACCAAAATTTGAGAGGCATGCCAGCTTGAGCTAATAGAGTAAGAGCTGTTTCCACAACATGTCTATGTTTGCGCTCTACTACACCATTTTGTTTAGAGGTGTGTGGACAAGTCTTTCGAAGAGAAATGCCTTTCTTAACAGCTAGATTTTCCAAAAATCGAAACTCCCCACCATCGTCCTTTTGTAAAGCAACAATGTTGGAGTTAAATTGATTATGAACAATAGCTAGAAACGAATCAAATGCCACTGAAACATCACTTTTATTCTTTAACAAAAATAGCCAAGTATTTCGACTATACATGTCTACAAAAAAGACAAAATACCGAAAGCCATTGGATACAACTGGAGCTGGTCCCCATACATCAATTTCAACCAGCTCAAAGGGACGAGAATACACTGTGGTAGAAGAATTAAAAGGTAAAGCATGACTTTTCCCATTTGACACGCCATGCATACAAGTTTTTCTCCACTGGGAGAAACTTTATGAGAAACTAATCTAACAACATCTGAGCTTGGATGTCCCAACCTCCTACGCCAGGTCCAATAGTCAGACTCATCTCGAACCATGGTGTTGTACACAAGCACATCATCTGCAGCCATTGAGTTCTCGAAACTGTAGAGGCCTTCATCAAGTCCACCCCTTAACAGCACCTTATGTGTGCTAGCATCCTTAACAAGACAAAATGTGGCATGAAACTCAAAATAAACATCATTGTCTTGAGCAAACCTTGCAACTTACATGAGATTTTTGGAAATTTGAGGTACATACAACGTGTTATCCAAGCAAAGTGGTCTAGCAAAGGACTTAAGACAAACACGGCCAACTTGCATAATATTAAGAGAAGTGCCATCACCAAGATGAACCTTACCTTTGCCACCATAACAAGACTTGTGCTGAAGAACAAAGGAAGAACTTGCTACATGATGGGTAGCACCTGAGTCCGGAAACCATTTGGAGTAGTTGGCTGGTCCATCAGAAGTCAAAGCATTGACTTGAATAGTGTCATCATCATATGTGATTTTGTCAGTATGTGTATGCACACGAGTGCATGGATCATAAACTGGCTCAGAATTATGAGTGCAGCACGAGCATGTATGCACCTAAACCTTTAGCTTTGATTGCTGAGAAGTAACACCTTTGAAATTTTGATCAAATCGATGCCAACATCGATCTACAAGATTCGCCAATTTCCCACAAAGCTGACATTGGTGTCGTGGCCTTCCTTTGTACTTGAAAGATGATGGAGTATTCTTGGCAGGATCGGTTGTAGACTGAGGAATCACATCTTGATCATTAATAACAGAAGAGTTGGTGTTTTTGGAGTTGTACCTGGTGTAGTTGATGCCTGCAGAATATTTCGTCGAGTCTTCAAGACGGGTTTCAGCATCCACAAGAATGGACACCACATTGTTCACATTGTATGTTTCTTTGTTGGCCGTGATGGCTGGAATTGAGGGTTCAAACTCTACTGGTAAGCCATTGAGAATAGTGGCAATGTGTTCCATGGCAGTTATCTTGCTGCCACAAGCCGCGAGAAGATCACAAATTTCTTTGACAGCCATAGTATACTCACGCATCGACTGAGTTCCCTTCTTTAAAGATCTCAACCTACAATGCAGATTCATCATCTTGGTTGTAGACAAACCAGAATTCAACTCAGTGATTGACTTCCATACATCAGCTGTTGTCTCAGATCCTACAAGCCTTGGCAAGATGTTTGGAGAAACAGTTGATAACATCCAAGAAGCAAGTGAACTATCTTGCTTGAATTAATGAATATAAGAAGGGTTGAGCATCGTTTCACCTGACCTGTTGCGCATCGTCTTCGCAGGAATGGGCATGGAACCATCAAGAAACCCTTCAAGACCGAGGCCATGAATGGTTAAAACAACCTGCTGCTTCCAAAGAAGGAAGTTGGAGTCCGTGAGACAGACATTGATGCGTTTGTTGGAGAAAATCTGAGCTTCAAGAACGGAGTCATCTTCAGTAGCACCAAGCGTAATTTCAGGAGCCATGAGCAATAAGAAATTGCAAGAACAAAGACTGGTCGAGAGAAAAACACACACAGAAAAGTTCAGAAAGCACGATGCGAGAAGAAGAAGAAGAAGAAGAAGAAGAAGATTAAAACAAACTACAACCTAGCAATTGATACCATGTTAGACATTCAACAAGGATCGTACACAACACAAAGTAATCACGAGATAAAACTCATTTCCATTTCAACAACTCTACTTTACACAATGGGTGCTCGTGTGTTTATATACACAACTTGAGCAGTTTTCAATGCAACTGCACACCCAATCAAAAGCTTACAGCTGTAAAAACAGCTCAACAACCTACAGTTATCGTTGCAACAATATCAACGGATTACCCACCGGACGTTAGGGTTTTGTAGTATAATACACGTACAAATACAAGGTTTAACAGGAAAAAGCATGGCCCTCGATCAGAACAACAGTCCACCCACAATCAAACTGATGGGGTTATCCATGTACGTAGCTTCCAAACTTACTTGAGATGCACCACCCCCATCATGCAACATGCATCGACATCTTCAAGTCACGGAAGCAAGATCTTCATCTTTCTTCGGTCGGCGAAGCTTCCACCATGCAACGTGAGCCCATCCTCTCCCGTTAAGCTTCCCCGACCACCAGTAGTATTACATAACTAACATTATGGCCTCAATAATTCCATCTGGAGCAGCTAGTCACTTTTATAATTTTATTTTATTAATGGTTGTATTCATTCCAAACTTTAATTATCCTATAAGAAACTAGAGACCACTTAAATTTTAATTTATTATGGAGTAGTAAATGCTCACCCATTCTGAATCTTTTTTATCAAAAAAAGGTTTGACGTTACATTTTTATTCATATAAAAACTATAACTTGATTAATTAAAAGAAATTGAAATGTTTTTACTTTAAGAAGAAACCGAAGATTTAAATCAATTATAGTAAACCTATAAATAACAAATCGTGTAATGTAACAAGTGAAAAGGGTCCATAGCTCAGTGGTAGAGCATTTGACTGCAATTTAAGAGGTCGCCGGTTCGAATCCGGTTAGGCCCTTTTTAATTTTAATATTATTCATATTGTGCAATTTTCATTTTTTTATTTCCCAAAGTGTTTAATAAAACGAGCCCGGTAACTGATCTTTCTGCGTTCCAATGACTTATATAGGGGCGGACGCTAATAACAAATTTTAAAATTGTTTTATATAGGGGCGAGAATCAAATCCGCGGCCACTAATTAAGGTCGAAGAAACCCTCATCATCTCTTCTAAGTCTCATGGTTGTGCAATTTTAATTGTTGGTTATTTTAATAAAACTAATTGGTTAGAATTCTACTTTCATGAATTCTGTGATTGTAATCTAATTCACCATAAAAACTAAAACTTAAACCCTACCTCAAAAACCTTAGGCTTTGCTGGGTATGAAAATGTTAGA
Source organism: Hibiscus tridactylites (assembly GCA_958450335.1). Taxonomy (NCBI): domain Eukaryota; kingdom Viridiplantae; phylum Streptophyta; class Magnoliopsida; order Malvales; family Malvaceae; genus Hibiscus; species Hibiscus tridactylites. Next base: position 77,367,474 of record OY288279.1, read on the forward strand.
AAATTAGTTAACCAAATGGTTAATAGTATTCAAAGTAAGAAAGTGATTATTCACCGTAAAAACTAGAACCTAAAACCATTTGATTAATTAATTTTTCATCAATTCTCTTTTTCCTCCAAAGCCTAAATCATAAACCCTAACCAATAACCCTTAAAACTTAAATTATGATCATAAATCATAAGGATATAAACTCTACACCTAAACCTCTAAATCATACACCCTAAATTAAATTCTTAAATCATAAATTAAATCTACTTGCGTAAAACAAATTTTTTATAGTCGGTGTATGAATTATTTTCCATTATTTAAAATATATATAATAATATATCTCCACATACAACGCACATGAGACAAAATTGGTATCTATAAATATATAAAGTTCATGATATAAAAAATGAAATTTGTGTTATATTAAAAATATTCTATGTTTATTATAAAATCTCATAACGTGCGATGATAATAAAGTGAGCTCGAAATCATTCATACATCCATGTTTTGGCCTACCGGGAGTTTTTTTTTCCTTTTTATTTCCATATCGAATTAAGGTATTAGAACATTGACGCATTATTTGTCATGTCATATCGGTGGAGTCTTAGACATGTACGAGATGAACGACTGTACAGGATTGGATCTCAAATGAATTAAATTAAATGTTTATATGGGAAAGAAAAAAAATTAATTTAATGAATTATAAAAAAAATAAAAAATAACTTTAAAGCGAGTTCATAGTATATATTTTACTAAAATAAAAAAATATATTTTTTAAAAAAAAACTTTATACATCTTTGCGATTATAAATTAAAAGACTCATTTTAGTGAATTGCACGGGGCTTATAAATCTTTAAACCGCTCATGTGTCATATTTATTATGGCTGTGGATGAAATTATAATATAATGATCAATTACAATAAATATTAATAATAAAAACAACCGAAACTGTAATTATATGTAGCAGTTCTTAGAGCACATAAAGTAAAGTTCAATGGACAACAATAAAAATGTCTTTGCAGAAGCAAAATCTATGGTGGAATTTAAAACATTAGAGACCAAAACACTCGAACGATTTGATAAATATTATAACCTTAAATCAATTTATTCAAAGTTCAAACAAACTTTATTACACATCAAACACCGTAAATACTAAAGAAAATACGTATAAACTTGAACGTTCCAAATGCTGATTCCTTTAAACTGCGGGCACTGGACTAATCAGAGAGCCGGCAATAGGTGCAGCAGCAGCAGCAGGAGCGGGAGCAGGAGATGCATCACAGTAGCCTCTAAGAATGTTTGCCTTCCTCAGAAGTGAAACCAATGGAAATGAGCATGGTAGGCCAACAATTACGAGTGATAACCTCGATTGCACGACAACACTCGGAGTTGATATCAGTTTGGCCATTAACAAAGAAGAGAATAATCTCATCGGTGCACGATTTCAGCTCATTTAGTGCACTCCAACACTCGGAATGGTCTCTATTATCGTCGAGCCTTGCCGCTAGGGTACGGCCTGGCTTGTCGGAGCTGGAGAGTTGCCTTGCGGATGCACCACTTAGTGCATATTGAAGAAGAATTTCTAATTAAAGTACTATGAACATAAGGAAACTCGGTCTCATCAAATCTTACATGTCTAGAGATAAAAATTCTACCAGAATAATACATGCATTTGTATCCTTTATGTGAGGGAGAATATCCTAAAAAAACACACTTAAAAGATCTAAACTGGAACTTATGTTTATTATAAGGACCTAAAAAAAGGGTAGCACAAGCAACCAAATGTTCTCAAAAAAATATAATTAGGAGGTTGATTAAACAATTTCTGTTAAGGAGAATGACCAGACAGAGCCTTAAAAGGGAGCCTATTAATAAGAAACACAGCACTACTAAAAGCATCATTCCAAAAAGACAAAGGCATGGCAGCTTGAGCTAACATGGGTAAACCTACTTCAACTATCTGTCTATGTTTCCTTTCTACAGTTCCATTCCGTTCAGAGGTGTGGGGACAAGAAAGTCTATGAATTATACCTTTTTGTTTTAAGTACATGTCCAGAGCTGTAAACTCCCCACCCCTATCAGTTTGTAGAGCCTTAAGATGGCACCCAAATTGTCTTTCAGCCTGAGTAAGGAACTGACTGAAAACAGTATACACATCATATTTCAGTTTTAAAAAATAAACCCAAGTATAATGAGAATAGGCATCCGTGAAGGCAACATAGTATCTAAAACCATTGGAATATAAGGGAGTTGGTCCCCAAACATTAGCAAAGACAAGTTCTAGAGGAGAAGAATAGATAGTAGAAGAATCAAGAAATTGTAACTTGTGAGCTTTACCAAATTGACATGCAGTACACACAGATAATGAATTGATTTTATCAAAAGAAACATTACATTGCTTTAAAGCTGCAATCAAAGTGGCAAAAGCAGGATGCCCTAATCTATTATGCCAAACATTAAGAGAAACAATATTAAGAGAAGCAACATTACAAATAGCAGAAGCATTACAACCAACATCAGAATAGGGCATACTATCAATAGCAGTCCTGATATTATTACTAAGACATGTCTTACTAGCATACTTATTAGAGGGAATATTTAATTTGTAAAGACCATCATGTTCAGTTCTAGTCAGCAACACCTTATTGGTGTCCAAATCTCTTACTTGACAGAAGCTAGGGTAAAACTCAAGAAGAACAATGTTGTTTTGTGTAAACTTAGAAACAGAAAGAAGGTTTTTAGTTATACCAGGAGCAAAAGGTAATTTTTTTAAATGAAAACATCTATCAGAATCAAAAAATGCAGAATGACCAACAAATTTAATAGGTAAGTGTTGACCATTACCCACACGGATATTACATGTACCAGGATAAGTGTCTCCAATGTTGAGATTGCTGAGATTATTGGTGAGATGATTGGTAGCTCCAGAATCTGGATACCAGGCATTGTCTCCAACAATCTCAGGAGTAGTTATCACGGCCTGGGGTTGAGCAGAAGCAGATGGTGTGGAGGGAGGAAACACAAGAGCAGAGGAAGAAAAGGCATGTTATCCAGGTTGAGGATGAACATGAGAGACAACAGTATACACAGGATGAGACACATGGTAAGTAGGATGAGGCAGAGCAGCGGGTGACATGAATACATGAGATTGATGTCTAACTTGAGGAACAAACTGAGTATATATTGGTGAAGGAGAAATCACAGAAGGAGAAGAGTAATACATAGTGTTATAATTTGGTTGACCAGGTGCAAGACTAGTATAAGAACATGTATTGTCCTGAGAGGATGAATCAAAAGATCTGTTAAAATCATTTTATCCTGGATAAGAGGAATCATTTTTGAACTTGGTGCCAAACCGAAAATAACATCTCTCAGCAATATGCCCTAAATGACTGCAGCGTTGACACTGGGGTTTGGGAGAAAAAAACCTTCCTCCTCTTCCTCTACCTTTGTTAAAGGAGCCAGAATTATAGCCAGATTTATAATTGTTCTAAGAGGATGAATTAGGCTCAGAAAACTGTTGCTGAACAGTGTTAACTTCACCAATATCTACAGACTCAAAGGACTGATCCACAACAAAATGAGCAGAGCCACTTATTTGTCCTAACAAAGCATTTTGCCTAGCCTCAGCATCCAAAAGAATAGTTCTAACAGCTTGAACATTAGATTGAGTAGGACTAGCTGTAATGACTGTAATTATAGATTTAAACTCAGGAGGAAGACCATTGAGTATAGCAGTGACATGCTCATGAGGAGATATAACTTCACCACAACTTGCAAGACTATCACAAATGTTCTTAACCTTTAGAATAAAATCTTTCATAGCCAAATCTCCCTTTTTCTGAGAATGAAGTAAACGTCTATATGACATTAACCTAGATGTGGTTTTTTCACTGTACAGGCTATGCAATGTGGACCAGATTGCAGCAAAAGTGTTATGGCCTATTAGGTTTGGCAAGACATCTTCACTCACAGTAGACAAGAGCCAAGATGCAAGAGCTCCATCTTGCTCTTCATACAACTCATAATCAGGATTCAAACTGATTGTTCCTTTCTTTCTAATATATTGAGGGGGTCAAGTGACATTATAATCGATGTACTTCCGTAGCCTATGAGTTTTAATAGTAAGTAAGACATGTTGTTGCCACAGAAGGAAATTAGTATCATCTAATGTTACATTAATTTTCTTTGTAGAGAAAAGCCTAGTATTAGAAGGATTTGTCACGGATTGAGAACCAAGACCAGATTTAGGCACAGTTTCAGTAGATTGAGTCTCAATTTCCGGATTATCAGTAGAAGTGACCATAGCTAACAGATCGAAGAAGAGCTTAACACAACAGGCGCACGACACACAAGAATGAAACACAAAACCCTAATTCCCAAAATAAGACGAACGAGACAACAACAACATAGATCAGCAAATCATCACAACCACACGAATCAAAAGAACACAACACAGATGTAACACAGAAGAACCACAAATCAATCGCAAATCGCAGTGCAAAGCATCAATAATGAGAGGCAAAGGATGAGAAATTTATCGAGAAAGATCGACATCAGAAACAAGGTTGCAGGGAGACATCGAAAAAGGCAACGGAAAGACGACACCGGCAACTGGATCGGTAGCTCTGATACCATATAAGGATTCGTCAGGTGAACGTCCGGCAACGATCAGTCAACGGAAGGTTAAGCAACAATTTATGAAAGAAATATGAACAGAAAAACTAAAAGAGAAATACGAAAGGAAAACTAAACGAGAAATAGCCAAACAGGCTTAATTCGAGAGAAAAAAGATTTTATTAAATTGGGTCTAATAAAATCAATCTTACAAAATCTATTTTATAGCCCACATTGACCAGGCCTTGTAACAGACTGAGCCCAGGTGGCAAACTGACTCTAACAGATTAATAACAAACTTAATACTTTAACATTCTTACGTTGATACATAAAGAAATCATACCATAATTTAAGAGATAAATTGTCAATTAAACACTTTTTGCTATTAAAATAGATATGTTACGACACTCGTAATTCAAATAAAAATATTTAATTTGATATTTTTTAGTCACTTATATAATTTGATATGTTACCCCATCGTGCAACATGCATCGACATCTTCAAATCACGGAAGCCAAGACCTTCATCTTTCTTCGGTTGGCGAAGCTTAACCACCATGCAACGTGAGCCCATCCTCTCCCGTTTAAGCTTCCCCGACCACCAGTAGTATTACATAACTAACATTATGGCCTCAATAATTCCATCTGGGAGCAGCTAATCACTTATATAATTTAAATTTTTTTAATGGTTGTATTCATTCCAAACTTTAATTATCCTATAAGAAACTAGAGACCACTTAAATTTTAATTTATTATGGAGTAATAAATACTCACCCATTCTGAATATTTTTTATAAAAAAAGGTTTGACGTTACATTTTTATTCATATAAAAACCATAACTTGATTAGTTAAAAGAAATTGAAATGTTTTTACTTTAAGAAGAAACTAAAGATTTAAATCAATTATAATAAACTTATAAATAGCAAATTGTATAATGCAACAAGCCAAAAGGGTTCATAGCTCAGTGGTAGAGCATTTGACTGCAGATCAAGAGGTCACCGGTTCGAATCTGGTTGGGCCCTTTTCAATATTAATACTTTTCATATTGTGTAATTTTCATTTTTTTTTATTTCCCAAGGTGTTTAATAAAACGAGCCGATAACTAATCTTTATGTGTTCCATTGACCTATATAGGAGCAGATGCTAGTAACAAATTTTAAAGTTGCTCTATATCAGAGGCGAGAATCAAATCCTCGACCATTGATTAAGGTCGAAAAAACTCTCATCATCTCCCCTAAGTCTCGTGGTTGTGCAATTTTTCAATTTTAATTGTTGGTTAATTTAATAAAACTTATTGGTTAGAATTCTACTTCCAAATTGAATTCTGAGATTATAATCTAATTCACCATAAAAACTAAAATTTAAACCCTACCCAAAAACTTTAAAGCTTGGTTGGGCATGAAAAAGATAAATAATTAGTTAATCAAATGGTTAATAATATTCAAAGTAAGAAAGTGGTTATTCATCATAAATACTAAAACCTAAAACCATTCGATTAATTAATTTTTCATCCATTCTCTTTTCCCTCCAAAGCCTAAATCTTAAACCCTAACCAATAACCCCTAAAACTTAAATTATGATCATAAGTCATAAAGATATAAACTCTAAACCTAAATCTTTAAACCATACACCCTAAATTAAATTCTTAAATCATAAATTAAATCCATTTGCGAAAAACAAATTTTCCATCATATTGTCGGTGTATGAATTATTTTCCATTATTTAAGATATATATAATAATATATCTCCACATACAACGCACATGAGACAAAATTGGTATAAATAAATATATAAAGTTCATGATATAAAAAATGAAATCTGGTTGGGCCGTTTTCAATATTAATACTTTTCATATTGTGTAATTTTCATTTTTTTTATTTCCCAAGGTGTTTAATAAAACGAGCCGATAACTAATCTTTATGCGTTCCATTGACCTATATAGGAGCGAATGCTAGTAACAAATTTTAAAGCTGCTCTATATTAGAGGCGAGAATCAAATCCTCGACCATTGATTAAGGTCGAAAAAACTCTCATCATCTCCCCTAAATCTCGTGGTTGTGCAATTTTTCAAATTTAATTGTTGGTTATTTTAATAAAACTTATTGGTTAGAATTCTACTTCCAAATTGAATTCTGAGATTGTAATCTAATTCCATCATAAAAACTAAAATTTAAACGCTATCCAAAAACTTTAAAGCTTTGTTGAGCATAAAAAAGATATAAAAAAATTAGTTAATCAAATGGTTAATAATATTCAAAGTAAGAAAGTGGTTATTCATCATAAAAACTAAAACCTAAAACCATTCGATTAATTAATTTTTCATCCATTCTCTTTTCCCTCCAATGCCTAAATCCTAAACCCTAACCAATAACCCCTAAAACTTAAATTATGATCATAAATCATAAAGATATAAACTCTAAACCTAAATCTTTAAACTATACACCCTAAATTAAATTCTTAAATCATAAATTAAATCCACTTGCGAAAAACAAATTTTCCATTATTTAAAATATATATAATAATATATCTCCACATACAACGCACATGAGACAAAATTGGTATATATAAATATATAAAGTTCATGATATAAAAAATGAAATTTGTGTTATATTAAAAATATTCTATGTTTATTATAAATTCTCATTACATGCGATGATAATAAAGTGAGCTCGAAATCATTCATACATCCATGTTTTGGCCTACCGGGAGTTTTTTTTTTCCTTTTTATTTCCATATCGAATTAAGGTATTATAACATGGACGCATTATTTGTCATGTCATATCAGTGGAGTTTTAGACATGTACGAGATGAACGACTGCACAGGATTGGGTCTCAAATGAATTAAATTAAATGTTTATATGGAAAAGAAAAAAAAAATTAATTTAATAAATTATAAGAAAAAAATAAAAAAAAAACTTTAAAGAGAGTTCATAGTATATTTTTTACTAAAACAAAAAAATATATTTAAAAAAAAACTTTATACATCTTTGCGATTATAAATTAAAAGACTCGTTTTAATGAATTACACGGGGCGTATAAATCTTTAAACCGCCCATGTGTCATATTTATTATGGCTGTGGATGAAATTATAATATAATGATCAATTACAATAAATATTAATAATAAAAACAACCGAAACTGTAATTATATGTAGCAGTTCTTAGAGCACATAAAGTAAAGTTCAATGGACAACAATAAAAATGTCTTTGCAGAAGCAAAATCTATGGTGGAATTTAAAACATTAGAGACCAAAACACTAGAACGATTTGATAAATATTATAACCTTAAATCTATTTATTCAAAGTTCAAACAAACTTTATTACACATCAAACACCGTAAATACTAAAGAAAGTACGTATAAACTCGAACGTTCCAAATGCCGATACCTTTAAACTGCGGGCACTGGACTAATCGGAGAGCCAGCAAGAGGTGCAGCAGCAGGAGCAGGAGCGGGAGCAGGAGATGCATCACAGTAGCCTCTAAGAATGTTGCCTTCCTCAGAAGTGAAACCAATGGAAGTGAGCATGGCAGGCCAACAATTACGAGTTATAACCTCGATTGCACGACAACACTCGGAGTCGATATCAGTTTGGCCATTAACAAAGAAGAGAATAATCTCATCGGTGCACGATTTCAGCTCATTTAGTGCACTCCAGCACTCGGAAAGGTCTCTATTATCGTCGAGCCTTGCCGCTAGGGTACGGCCTGGCTTGTCGGAGCTGGAGAGTTGCCTTGCGGATGCACCACTAGCCAAAAGGCAGCAGACAAAGACCAAAAGATGAAACAAATCTCTGAGGGCCATTATATATATTTTTCTTCTTCAATTAAATAGTTGAATAACAAAAGGATTAATGAAGAGTGTAAGATTGTGGGAGGTTATTTATAGGACAAATCGAGGGATAGGAGAGGACTTAAACTAAAGCTGTGATTAATATCATTATTAAGAGATATAATTCTCTTAATCACAGGTTTCATTAAGGGGAAGATGATGGGTTTTTATAAAGGAGTAACTGCAATTACTAACGTAACTTGCATGAAGACCAAAAGTAAGCCAGATGGGTGAATCTGATTGGACATAAAAATTAATTTGTTTAATTTTTCTGATTATTCTTTTTTGAAATATTTTATGATTAATTTTGTTTAACAAGTAAAGATTAAACTTAATTGCATGTTAAATTTTTAAGATGTACAAGTATTAAGATATTTAAATTCAACTTTCTCACTAATTAACTCGAATTTAGTTTTACTGTGTAAAAATAAGATTCAAGGCTTTTTTTTAACTGAACCCAAATATGAATGATTCAACTTGATTCTTAAATTACTTCATTGAATTTTAAATTTAAATCAAGTTTAAATTTGAACAAACTAAAAAAACTGATTATTAAAATGTATGTTTTAATATATAGATTTATTTAAAAAAATATATAATGTAGATATTATATCATATTTATTCTTTAGGTTTAATATATTTACAATATCTTGTCAAAGAATATTACAATTTCACGTTACTAACTCAAAACTTAAAAATTCCCAAATCAGAATCCAATCCCTAAATCACTCTTTCTTCACTCTTTTGTCATTAGAGGCTAAAAGCACCCACTCTGGATAAGTGACAAAGCCAAAAATTTTGTATAGTGGCAGCCACTCCGAATCAATGGCTAAAAACACCCACACCCACTCCGAATTCACAACTTTAAGTTTTTCCTATTTGATGCATATTAATGTTAAAATTAGTTTATATTTGTTTGAATTTTCATCTAATAAACTGCCCACTTTTGATTTGTATAAATATGTTTAAATGAGATTCAATAAGCAACCGGTAGGTGTCTAGTATGATATGACCGACCTGCGCAACTTTTAGTATTGAATTACTTGGTTTATAAGGTGGAAATAGGTGGCATTTATGTTACAAACAGTAGCCCAGTTTTTAGATACATGTATGCGTGTTCCTTCTTCATGGCTATTTATTCTTATGTTAACTTAAATCCTCATAATTCATAATTCGATTTGTGTTTTTTGTTTTGGCAGCCATGGGAGATGCTAATGTATATGAGGTACAAAATGCAGTGGGGTTTTTGACAGGCGCGACATGAGCGACCGCACAGGGCCCTCAAAAGAGAGTGGCCCCGAAAATAAGGACCCTAAATTAAATTAAATATTTGTAAAAAATTATAAAATTATGTTTATATAAAAAATTATCTAAAACTTAAAACATGCAAAAAGAATGATAATTTTGAAGTGAAAATGTTTGATATTTAGATGTTTATAAGTCAATTTTTTTGTTTTCAAGAGGACAATTTAATAATATTTTTTGTATTAAAATATTTTTTTTTGAAAAAGCACGTATATCTCTTACTGATTATAAATTAAGAGTTATATTTTAATAAATTGCACAGAGCCCCCCAAATCTTTGAACCGCCCCTGACAAAATGATACTAACATTTTTGTACCAGAATCACAATATTAATCCAATAGTGTTTTGCTAGACTTGCTTCAAAATTAGAGTATTGATTATAAGAATTTTTCTATCACATTATACAACACTTCTATAATGATAAAATGCAAGACTATTTGAAGAAAACTCTTCATGCTCGAGGAACTTTATTATGTGAAAGTGCTTACTTTCATGTTCGATGTTTTACACATCTGTTGAATTTCATTGTTAAGGATGGACTTAAGATCATTGAGCATATTGTTATCAAGATAAAAGAATGTATATAGTATATTAAATGGTCAGAATAAAAAAATGCTTTCTAACGTAGTGTGAAATTAGTTGAAATAGAAGAAACTAAAGTGTTATTTTATACCGTGAAACTTTTAAGTAAATATTCATTCTGTCCCACTAAAACTGTCACATGTTGACTTTTTTTGGGTCAAATTTTTTCAACTTTGACCTCTTATAATTTAAAATTTATTATTGATAAAAATATGAAAAAAATATATTTTAAAAACCTTGAATCAACTAGTTTTTAAATATATTTTTTATAATATTTAATTAATTAAAATATTTAAATAAATTATAGTCAAAGTTGAAAAAATTTGACCAGAAAAATGTCAACATGTGACAGTTTTAGTGGGACGGAGGGAGTAATTGTTTTTAATTTTTCTTTCCACCATTGTCCAAACACCGATGAGTGAAAAATACTTGAAAATTTCAAGATATTTTAAAATCATTTTTCCATATAACTGAGTTATTTTCAGGAAGTGATTACCCTGTTATAAATTTGTACTTTAGGGATGTTTGAAAGATTTTCTTTCTTTTGAGAGATTTGACAAGAAGCAATGATGTGGTTTTGAAAACAGTCGCAATAGAAATAAAGAAAAAGTTTGATAAATATTGGTTCAACCCGAGTAAGGATTACTATGACATGTTATTTGTCTTTGCGGGTATTCTTGATCCACAGTATAAGTTGCCTTTTCTCGGATAATGTTATAAAAATTTATTTGAGAATGAAATAGAAGCTAATTTGAAGATTTGTAAAGTTAAATTTAAGGATGCTTTTTAAAGAATATGCTTCAAAAACACATGTCCTACATGAAACATCATTAGAATCGAGCTTAAACTTCAATATCCACTACAACAGACTTGTTCTACACCAGCGCTTATCGTGACGTTTTCTTAACAAACGCCGTAAATCTTTCACATATTCCTGTGTTTTAAAGTCAAATGCCACAAAATGAAATCTTTAGTGTCGTTTTTAAACAAAACGCCGCTGTAGTAAAACAATTAGTGGCATTTTTCACAAAACCGCCACAATAAGTCTGAAATTCGTCGCGTTTATTTCTAAAACCGCCGCAATTGGTATAGTTTTCGTGGCATTTTACTAAAATGATGGAAAAAGTCATGTTATAGAGGCGTTTGGAAGCATAAACGCCGCAAGAGGTATTGTTTTAAGGCGGTTTTGTGACAAACGCCGCAATAAGTCCCTCTTTGGCGGCGTTTGTTAACGAAAACACCACAATAGGAAAAAATTTAAAACTCCCCGTTTAAGCAAATATAATCTGTCAATATGAGAAATTTTCTCCCAATTCTATCGTGTAAAAGATTCCCTAACTTCTATTGCTCCCTTCTCGTCGTGCTACTCATCACCGTCGACCAAGAGCTCACCTCGTCGTTGCACCACAAGCAAGCGTCGTTCGCCTCACCGTCGCACTACAGGCAAGCGTCGTTCGTCTCGCCGTCGAACCACAACAAGCGCCAATTGCCTCACCATCGCACCAGTGAGCAAACATCGTCGTTCGGCTCGCCATCGCACCAACAAGCAAGCCTCGCGTGTTTTCCAGGTTTGTTCCTTAATCTTTGTAATTAAATGGTTGAAATTTAAGGTTTAAGAAATATAAGGTTTGGGTTATAAGAATGCTTTAAGGTTTAAAAAATGAAATTTCAGTACACATTCTAGGCCAAGTATTTATTAGAAAAGCATATGAGTTTTGTGAACCCGTGTTTTAGATGGCCGCGTAGTAGTATAAGGGTGCTTGATAGAAAATATGCAGGCAAACTTTGAATACTAGAAATACATGGTAAGCATTATAACTAAAAAGGAAAGATGAAGAAAGGTCAAAATAAGTGACTGATTTAATACAAAAATTATGTAACCCCCACGTCCCGGGCTATCGGACAGACCGGTCTGAACATGTTACAGGGGGAAAACCGAAGCGAAACCCGTTAAGGCTTCACTTCGATTAGCAAACCTAGAAAATCTTTTCATTAATTATCTTGTCTAAATGTATCATTTAGTTCTATGTGTGAAAACGACAACGGAAAACGAGAACGAAAAGATACAAACAAGGCGCAAGGTAATATAAATTTACCAAGTGTCAAGTTAGTCCAATTGCATGCTTACGAAACCAAGATCACACATAAACGACGCATATAACATAACAAGGGAGCATACAACCAACGTGACTAAAACCCGACATCAAAGAACCTTTGAAGATACTAAAAAGCTCAAATACAAGCATGCGGTTCGAAACAGGCTTGCCCGTTTCGATACACGGGCTCCAGTTTAAAAGCTAGACCAGGCCGTACTGATACGGTCCACTCTGTTTCGGTACGAGGGTCTCCAGTGTTGAAACGTTCCGGAACAGGTTCCGAAACGAGCACTCAAAGAGGCAAACCGTATCGAAACACATACCGAAACAGGCACTCCTAGTGTTAAATCATATCGAAACGGCACCACCCCATTTCGATACGAGTATCCCTGGAGCTACACCCGATCCGAAACAACCCCGAGCATTTCGAAGCGCCTGCACTCTGTGTGACCCTGAAAACAGTTTTTTGCATCTCCAAATGTCTCCAAACATACCCCAAAACATCAAGAATCTTGAAACAACAAACAAGCATATTATCTATAGGCATTTCACCCTACTACAAACATGGTAAAACACATAAACATACATGTCGAAGCCATTTCATTCAAAAGAACATACATCCTCATCACATAGCTCACAACAAGGTTACATGCTTTCAAGCAACACATAAGAATTCATAAAACGTGGTTATAAGCCTTCAATACAAACACTTAGGCATCAACATAAACATGGTTTACAAGCCTCAACACAAAAGCATTAACAACGTAAAGCCAAACCATAGGAGTCTAGATACACGCTCCTACAACACGTAGCATCCTCATTGCTAAACTACTACATTATTTACTAAAACCATACTTGAGCAACCACAAACGTGCTTGGATGCCCTTTCCTTGCTCCTTGCTAACTCCACACTAATGATCTGCATTGTCGAAAACGAGAGCGTAAGTTAGAAGCTTAGTGAGAGAGCTCAAAGCAAAACATCGACAATGCAGGGTTCAAGCATGACATCCTTAAGAAACTCACAAGGCATACATTTACGCTAACACAGCAACATGGCCAAACGTTAAGAGAATGCATGAACATGGAATCTTACCTCATATTATGCTAAACAAGATATAGCAAATATCTTACACAACAACCACACATGAACAAGTACATTGGAAACTATATACTACTCGGATATGCGGATAACTTCCATTGGGATTTTCGCCCCAACGTACTCAACAACAATTACCTTCTAGTGGAATTACACACATCATCGTTCTCACTCATGGGAGGGATTACACTCATCATCACATGCTAACATTTTCTGGTGGAATATTACCTCACCGTACTCCTCCTTGATGACTACACGTCACCAAGGCCACGCGCGAATTTGACTCTTACCGTGTGCACACTAATCCTAATGATCGGTCATTTATATCTGGTAATTATAACTAGCGCCAATTATACTAAGCAAGTCTGACCATGATTACACAATCATGCAACACAACATATCATCACCAATAACAACATCAATATTTGTATTAACATGCATAGCGAACACATACTACAAAAGTCCACATTCATGCAAATTAAGCAAGAACTAATAAAGCAAACAAAAGATTAAGCTACCAACTTAATCTCCACCTTGGATTGGCCTACCAAGCACAATCCAACACCTTAACTACACACTTGAACCAATTTAAAACCATTTTAAACAATCCACTCACCGAACACCCTTAAGCAAACCGAGAAAGCCGAACAAGCCTCCAAATTTCTTGGAATCGAGCCCGAAGCTTCTCCAATAATTTCCCTTGATTCTAATCAATCAAAAACAACATATTACTACACAAATCATCCACAAAACCTATGTCACAAATCAGATTACAACACAAAGCCATTTCTCTACATTCCCAAGCCAAAACTAACACAAAACCCCCTTTTCGAACTTACATTCAACCCAGCAGAAACCTATTGATCTCAACACCCAAATCATCATCAAACACCTTCAAAACAACCCTCAAGCATCATTATATCATCAGCCTTACTCTCCTACACCAAACTACCTCAAAAACCCAAGTTTTTAACCCTTTAAAACACCCACAAAACCCATTTCGGGATTTTCATCAAAACCCAACCATTTTGAGATATAATATACTTAATGGCAAGATTAAAACATATAATGACTTTGCAAATCAAAACTCACATAAAAATCTAACAAAGCTTCCTTCTTTTTCTTGAATTTTGAAAATTTAAAGAACTATAAAAATGGTGTTTAGGAGAAACTAAAACCATAGAAATGTTCGGAATAAAGAGGAGAAGTCAAAAACGTGATTACCTCGTTGAAAACACTTGAAATGGTGAAGGAACTTGATGGAATAATGTTTTGGGTTAAAGGGGGTTTAGTGTCGTGACTTTTTAATTTGAAAAGGGGAGGAAGAACATGACTAGTAAAAAGCCCCCTTTTACTTGTCTTGCTTTTCCAATTTAGAAAATTACACATTTGCCCTTTAATGATATCTCAAGCCTCTTTTAATTAAAACCAAAGCCCATTTTAAATAGAACGAGCCCAACGACTCGAATCCGATTTGTAACACTCGGGTTCGGGGGTCGGGTGAAAATAACATTAAAATAATAGTTCGAGTTTCAATTTTCTGTTTATAATAATAATAAAATAATATATTGGGTCTCGGGTTTTAAAACAAACAAATTAAGTTAGACCATTTCAAAACAAGCCCAAATAGCCATGAATGTCTCCTATTGCGATTTCCCTATTTCATTAAGGGTATTTTGGTCTTTGGCCTTTTCAATTTTAAACAAACATAAAAAATGCTTCTTGGCTCATCTTCTTCCTCTCTCCATTTTCATTTTGACGTCAAATGAACCCCTCTCCCTAGATACTATTTCATCCCATATCTTGCTCATTTTTGAAGGTTTTGCAAAGGTAACCTCGTTTTTTACTTGCCCTCGTTATTCTCTACAAGCTAATACCTTTAGTTTTCATTTTTGTACATGTTTTTGAGATTTGAAATTTGGAGGATTTTGGTTAAAAGTGTTACCTTTATGGTCTTTAGCTAAAGCTTTTGGTTTTTATTGATGTGTGGGTTGTTTACTATCCATGAGATCCAAAATATGTGATTTTTAAAGTGTTTTAAATATATTCCCGGATTTGGGTTTTGAGGGGGTTTTGGAAGGGTTTTAAGGTTGGTTTTAAGGGTGTTCTATGTTAGAAATTGAGGGCTGAAGTTAATATGATAGTTAGGGGTTGTGTTGGAGGCATCTAAATGTGTAAAAGGGGTCTAAATCAGAGGTTTTGGTATGTGCAATAGGGCTGCTCGAAAATAGAAGTTTTGTCGGTGTTCTTGGCTTGGTTTGATGCTTAATTGGTGTTAGGAGTTACAACAATGGTTTGTGGTTGTTTTGGTGATTAATAGAGTGTGTTTGATTTTTTAGAAACAAGGAATTTGGTTGGTGAAGCTTCGGGGACGAATCCGGAAGTTTTGGAGTCTTGAGCTTGGTCTTCGGTCTTCTCTTGGGTAGCAACGGAGAGTAGAATTGTTAATCTTTGTTTTGTGCTCGATATGGAACTTTTGGAGTTTGGGTGGGACCTTGAGGGTTCACCTAAACCCGAGCATAAGTCTCTACTCCTATGCTTTGTTATGAATGGATGAATAGCTATGTGTTGTGATTATCATGTGCATCTTGAGTTGTTCATACAGTTGTTAATGTGTAGTCGAGTTGAAGTCGAGCCTCACGTGATGGTGGTCTAAACTACGGTGATGTGTAGTCCCATCGGTAGTGACTAGTAGGAAAGTACTTTGATGTGTAGTCCCATTGGAAAACTACTAGTCAAAACGATGATGTGTAGTTCCACCGTGTGTGTATGTTGGTTGTGCTTACACAAACCATGTGTACTGTTGAGAAAGTCATTCGTGCATCTATTGTTTTGTTTCCATTTATGAAAAGTTTTTTGAAAACTGCATGTTTGTTGAATTGTGGAGCTTCTCTCACTAAGCTAGTTAGCTTACGCTCTCTTTGTTTCCAACATGCAGATCGTTAGAGTTCGGGAGGCAAGTGGGCAAGGGAGGAGCTTTTGGAGTTCTCAAGCTAGCACAAGTATGATTTGTGTTTTGTAATAATGCCTAAACGATGGGGTATAGACTTGTAGGAGTTGGTGCCAAACTCCCTAGGTGATTTGTGTTAGTTGAGTATGTTAAATTATGGATGTGTTATGTTTCGCCTCGTGGATTGTGGACCATGCCTATTTTGCTGCTTAATTGTATGTGCCATTTGGCTTTTTGAGCTTTTAAGCATGTCTATTTATACAATATCTATCCTCTATGTGATTGCCATGTGTAAGTGCATTATTGTTCATCTAGATTGCTTTATATGTTGCTCTTGGCCATGAAATGTGTATGAATGCTTGAGTGTGGATAGAAGGGTCTTAAAATGCATTTAGAGTTGGGTTTGAGGGTCCTTTGCTGAAATTTGGAGAATTGCAGTGCAGGGCGTATCGATACGGTTTGCCCTCCAAGACTCAGTTTTGGCTTGGGGTATCGATACACGGGGGCGTACCGGTACGCTCAAAGCTCACTGGAAATCAGAGAAATTGGTGAGGCTTTGGCATATCGATACGGGCTCTAAGCGTATCGGTGCGGGTTTATCTCGTTGACCACGAGATGTTGACCGAGAAGGGCGTATCGATACGCTCAAGGGCTATATCGATACGGTCTTCCTATGTTGACTGAAGGGCGTTGACTTGGTCAAGGCGTATCGATACCCTTGATTGGTGTATCGATACGGCCTGCTCTGTAAGTGTAAAAAGGGGTTGTTAATATGTAATTTGGGGTTCGGTTGTGTATCTTCTTTGATGTTTTCTGCTGTCGTGATCACTTAGGAAATAATATGCCTTTAGACAAGATTTACTTAAAAGAATGTTTTTAGGGTTGCTATCTGAGGTGGGACTTTAACGGGTTTCACTTCGGTTTTCCCCATGTAGCCTACTCGGACCGGTCAGCCATCCAGACCAGGATGAGGGGGTTACATTTAGTGGTATCAGAGCATGAGGTTTTCGAGACCTCGGGCAGGTAAGTGAGGTGAGTGAATGTGTTTGTGTGTTTTGCCATGTATGCCTGAATTCTGTAGCTAGCACGGTGTATGATTACATGCTGTGATGACTCTGTTGTTGCTTGAAAGTAGGTCCAAGTCCCCATTGTTTTGGTTTAACGAGCTTGAGAACCGGAGACCTTACCATTTTGCTAACCTAACGTTTCTCCTGTTGTTGTGTGTTTGTTGTTTTAGATTATTATTTTGCTATGGTGAGACCGAGGGGACGGCCTAGAGCGTGTGACCAAGCACCCGAGGATATGCCTCATGCTTCTCATGCTCCCAATGGTAATGGAGAAAATGTTGGAGGCGATGGTAATGAGCCTCAGGTTGGGGCTAATGGGGGAGGTAACGGGCTCAAGCGGGCCAAGGTCAGGCAGGTCCAGATGTGGCCCATTTGATTCAGACCATAGCCGGAGCTTTTCAGACATCTTTGGACGGTATGCAGGCTGCAGCACCACCTCAGGGTGCGGGGACAAGATTACCCCTAGAGAGGCTTCGTAACTTGGGGGCAGTGGAGTTTCATGGGTTGTCTCTAGAGGGTTCAGAGGGGTGGCTTGAGAGCACTACTCGCATCTTAGGTCAGATGGAGTGTTCGGATGCCCGTAAGTTGGGATGCATCGTCTCCTTACTTCAGGGGGACGCTTATACTTGGTGGACCACTGTCACTTCCGGTATGGCCGAGGCAGACATCACATGAGAGTTCTTCAGAAATGCCTTCAAGAGGAAGTACCTTGGAGTTCAGTACTTGGATGAAAAGAAAAGGGAGTTTATGGCTTTGGTTCAAGGTAACAGGACCGTGTCTGAATACAAGGTTCAGTTTGTGAGGTTGAGCCATTACGCACCAGAGTTGGTCTCGGATGAGAGGGAGCGGTGTGAGCGTTTCAGATATGGATTGACTACAGATGTGAAGACCTACATGCTAGCCTCTGACTACACTGAGTTCGATGTCTTGGTCTCTAGGGCCAAGGATATAGAGCAGAACCTAAGCTCTAGAGCACGTGCTAGTGGGTCTGACACCGAAAAGAGACATACGAACTGGGATAGAGATCATGCCAAGAGGCATAGGGATAAGAGGTACCAGCCGGATACGAGACATAGGAGTGGTAACTATGGTTAGGGCCGTCAGGGCCAGGGAGCTGTTGGGCACATTCCGGAGTGTACTAGGTGCGGGAGACGCCACCCGGGCGAGTGTATGAGTATTTATGAAGCGTGTTGGAACTGTAGCTCCCAAGACCATTTGAGGCGTGACTATCCACACCCGGTTAGGGACGGACCAGCTCCAGCTAGGGGCTTTGAGCATAAGAGAGGCCAAGGGCGCGGTCGTGGAAACTTTCAGCCAAGGAATGAGGGCCAGAGGAACTTGGCTCATTTTGTAGCAATCCAGCCCGAGGGAGGAGGACCGGCTAGGGTGTACGCTCAGTGAGAGGCTGGAAATGACACAGATGTCATAGCAGGTAACTTCTCATTACAGTCTTTGAGTTTGCTTTCTTTGATAGATTCGGGGTCAACACATTCGTATATATTGGGTGAGCAGGCAAAGTCATTAGGATTGCCATGTGATTGGTTAGAGGTAGGTGTAAATGTCACTAGCTCTTTTGGTGATACAGTGGTAGTTAGGAAAGTGTATAGGAGGTGTCCTTTGATGGTTCAGGGCCACGTATTTCCGGTCGATATGATGAAGTTACCCTTCTATGGTTTTGATGTGATTTTGGGCATGGATTGGCTTGTAGAGCATAGAGCTAAGGTTGACTTCGAGACCAAGAGAGTCTCCTTGAGGCTTGCCGATGATTTTGAGGTCGTGGTAGTTGGGGAGAATGTCAAGTTTTTGTCCAATGTGGTTTCGACTTTGGAAGCTCAGAGGTTGTTGAATTCAGGGTGTCAGGCTTACTTGGCTTATATAATGAATCCGGATATGAGTGAGGTGAGACCTCAGGACATCAGAACAGTATGTGATTTTCCGAGTGTTTTTCCGGCAGAGCTTCCAGGCTTGCCTCCAGATAGGGCAGTTGAGTTTGCTATTGAGACGTATTCCAGTTCTGCACCAGTGTCGATTGCTCCATATAGAATGGCACCGAAAGAGTTGAAAGAGTTGAAGACACAACTTCAGGAGTTGACTGATAGAGGCTTCATTAGGCCTAGTGTGTCCCCGTGGGGTGCTCCGGTCTTGTTTGTGAAAAAGAAGGATGGTAGCATGAGGATGTGTATAGATTACAGGCAGTTGAATAAGGTAACAGTGAAAAACAAATATCCTTTGCCTAGGATAGATGACTTGCTAGACCAATTGAGAGGTGCTTCTGTGTTTTCGAAGATTGACTTGAGGTCTGGATACTATCAGCTGAAGGTAAAGGATGTGGACATACCGAAGAAAGCCTTTCGTACATGATATGGACATTATGAGTTTTTGGTGATGCATTTTGGGTTGACCAACACTTCAGCAGCCTTCATGGATATGATAAACCGAGTGTTTCATGAGTTCTTGGACAGGTTTGTGGTAGTGTTTATAGATGACATCCTAGTATACTCTAGGACCGAAGAGGAACACGATGAGCACTTGCGGTTAGTACTTCAGACCCTACTTGAGAATCAGTTGTATGCCAAGCTAAGCAAATGTGAGTTTTGGATTAGGGAGGTAGTCTTCCTAGGTCACGTGATCTCGGCTAGTGGGATTAGTGTGGATCCCAAGAAGATAGAAGCTATAGTAAATTGGAAACAACCAAAGTCAGTGACAGAAATCCGCAGTTTCCGAGGTGGGACTTTAACGGGTTTCACTACGGTTTTCCCCGTGTTTTCCCCGGGTTTTCCCCGGGTGTTACAACTCTCCCCCAATTAAGGAATTTTGTCCTCGAAATTACCTGGCTGAAAGATATACGAAAACTGCCTTTCCATATCTTTTTTTATCTCCCAAGTGGCCTCGTCTACACCTGAACATTGCCACCTCACTTTGACCAACTCAATCGATCTACCACGCAACAGCTTCCTGTTTGAGGCTAAGATCTCAACTGGTTCCTCATCATACGTCAAATCTGGATTCAACTCAATCTCTTCCACAGGCATCACATGTGACAGATCTAATCTATACTTACGAAGCATCGAAACATGGAACGCATTGTGAATCTTCTCTAACTCGGATGTCAAATGTAACTGATAAGACACCGGACCGACTCACTTCACAATCTCATACGGCCCAATGTACCTCGGACTCAACTTCCCTTTTCTGCCAAACCTCATAAATTTCTTCCACTAAGAGACTTTCAAGAACACTCTATCTCCCACGGCATACTCAATTTCTTTCCTCTTCAAATCGGCATAGGAATTCTGCCTATCCAAAGCTACCTTCAAAGGATCACAAATTAACTTCACCTTGTCGGTAGTCCATTTAAGAAAATCCGGCATCGGTAACAACTTCTGACCTGCTTCGGCCCAACAAACTGGAGTTCTACATTTCCTACCATAAAGTGCCTCATACGGAGCCATCTAAATGCTCGACTGATAACTGTTATTGTATGCAAACTCAACCAACAACATGTGTTTCTCCCAAGTACCCTAAAAATCAATGATACAACAGCGCAACATGTCCTCTAAAATTTGTATAACCCTCTCTGACTGACCATCTGACTGAGGATGATACGAAGTGCTAAAATTCAATCGGATACCCAAAGCTATATGCAAACACTCCCAAAACCTAGTTGTGAATCTCAAATCTCTGTCAGACACAATCGACTTCGGCACACCATGCAGTCTCACAATCTCACCGATGTATAAATCGGCCAATCTATCTAAGGAGTAAGTCGTATTAACAGCTAAAAAGTGAGCACACTTCGTGAAACGGTCAACTATGACCCAAACTAAGCTCTTCTTCAAATGAGTTAAAGGAAAACCGAAACGAAGTTCATGGTGATATTTTCCCACTTCCATTCCGGAATCCTCAACGATTGCAACAAACCTGATGGAACCTGATGCTCTGCCTTAACCCTCTGGCACACCATACACTTACTCACAAAATCAGCTACATCTTTTTTCAAACCGACCCAAAAGTATTCATTCTTCATATTACAATACATCTTCGTACTACCTGGATACATGGCAAATGGGCTACTGTGTGCTTCGGTCAAGATAGTACGTCTCAAATCACTGTCATCCGGTAAAATTATCCTATCTCTGAAACATAAGACATCATCAACACTGAAACTATAGTCCGATGGTCTACCATCGTCTACATCTTGAACGTGAGGTGCCAAAGATCTATCTAACAATTGTTTTTCTCTAATCAACTGGCCTAAGGTAGGTCTAACTTGAAGCTCGGCCACTAGACCACCGTCACCGGACAAACTCAAACTAGCAAACATGGCTCTCAACTCAATAGCTACCTTCTTACTCAAAGCATCTGCCACTACATTGGCTTTACCCGGATGGTACTCAATCGTGAGATCATAGTCCTTAAGAAACTCTAGCCACCTACGCTGCCTAAGTTTCAACTATCGTTGTGTCAATATATACTTCAGACTCTTGTGATCTGTATACACTGTGCATTTCTCACCATACAAATAATGTCTCTAAATCTTCAAGGCAAACACAACTGCGGCTAGCTTTATGTCGTGTGTCGGATAATTATGCTCTTGAGTCTTCAACTGTCTCGAGGCATAAGCTACAACTCTTTCGTCTTGCATGAGCACACAACCTAAACCTACATATGAAGCATCATTGTAGATCACATAATCTTTCCCCGACTCTGGCTGAATCAAAATCGGTGCATTGGTAAAAGCTTCTTTTAGTTTCTCAAAGGCTTTCTGTCTCGCATCTGACCACTCAAACTAAACATTCTTCTGAAGCAATTTTGTTAAAGAAGCGGCTATCTTCGAGAATTCATCCACAAACCTCCTATAGTACCTGGCTAAACCTAGGAAACTACGAATCTCTGTCACGGACTTCGGTTGCTTCCACTCAACAATGGCTTCTATCTTCTTCGGATCAACTCTAATCCCCTCGGCTAACACTACATGTCCTAGGAAGACTACTTCTCGGATCCATAACTCACACTTGCTCAATTTAGCGTACAACTGGTTGTCTAGCAAAGTCTGCAAAACTAACCTCAAATGCCGGTCATGATCTTCCTCGGTACGCGAATACACCAAAATGTCATCTATGAATACAACCACAAACTGATCTAAGTACGGATGGAATATTTTGTTCATCATGTCCATGAAGGCAGCCGGTGTGTTTGTCAACCCAAACGGCATAACTAACAACTCATAGTGACCATATCTAGTCCTAAAAGTTGTCTTCAGTACATCAACCTCTTTTACTTTCAACTAGTAATAACCGGATCTCAAGTCAATCTTCAAAAAGACTGATGCCCCTCTCAACTGATCAAACAAGTCATCGATACGCGGAAAAGGATACTTGTTCTTCACTCCCAACTGATTCAACTGTCTATAATCAATGCACATTCTCATACTATTTTCTTTCTTCTTCACAAACAAAATCGGAGCGCCCCAAGGCGAAGAACTCGGGCGGATAAAACCTTTATTTGACAATCTGACAACTCTTGTAACTGAGTCTTCAACTCTTTCAGTTCTTTCGTGCCATACGGTATGGAGCAATCTAAACAGGAGCTGAATCAGAATATGTCTCTATGGCAAATTCTACCTCTATATCAGGCGGTAAACTGGACAATTCTTCCGAAAACACACTCGGAAAATCACACATTGTTCTAATATCTTGTAGTCTAACTTCATTCATGTTTGGATTCATCACGTAGGCCAAGTACGCCTCACAACCCAACTCAACTAACCTCTGAGCCTCTAAGGCTTAAACAACATTCGACAAAAAATTCACATTCTCACCTATTACCAAAATCTCATAGTGATCCGCAAGCTTCAAGAAGACTCTCTTAGTTTCAAAATCTATCCTAGCCTTATGCTCTGTAAGCCAGTCCATACCCAAAATCACATCAAAGTCGTAGAACGGTAGCTCCACCATATCCACTGGAAATATATGCCCCTGAACCATTAACGGACACCTTCTGTACATCTTCCTAACCACTACTGTATCCCTGAAGAAACTAGTAACACTAACACCTACCTCTAGTACCTCACAAGGTAAATTCAACATCTTTGCATACTCACTAAAAATATAAGAATGCGTAGACCCGGAGTCAATCAAGGAAAGCAAACTCATAGACTGTATCGAGAAATTACCTGTAATCACATATGTGTCGTTATGTCCCTCTTGTTGAGCATAGACTCTAGCCTGACCTCCGCCCTCTGGCTGAACCGCAACTACATGTGCAATATTTCGCTAGCCATCATTTCTTGGCTGAAAGTTACCTCGACCGCTCCCACGGCCTCTCGGAAAATCAATATCTCTACCAGGAGCCTGAACCTGAGCTGGTGCAAACCCAGCCTATTGTGGACAATCACGTCTAAGGTGATCTCTAGCTCCACAGTTCCAACACAAATGAAAGTTCCCCCAACACTCACTAGTGTGATTCCTCTCGTATTGAGCACACTCGGGCAAACGCCCACCAGCTCTCTAGCTCTGATGGCCTCTACCGTGGTTACCACCACCACGCATGTGATCAAAATGATGCATGTTGTCCCTATGCCTCTTGGCATCACCTCTATCAAAGTCGCCAGACCTCTTCCCGGATCTAGAACCACAAGAACGTTTGGTCAAACCCAAACTGTACTCTGTCATTGGCCCTAGCGACCAAGACATCAAAGTTCGTGTAGTCTGTAGCCAAAGTGTACCTCTTCACTTTCTCACTCAACCCGTAACAGAAACGGTCGCAACGTTCCCTCTCAGTAGGAACTATCTCAGACGTATACTGACTCAATCTGACAAACCGTATCTCGTACTCAGTCACTGTCAAGTTACCCTGAAGCAAAGACATGAACTCTCTCTTCTTCTCATCAAGATAAATGGGACCCAGATACTTCTTGCAGAAGGCCGATTCAAAGAACTCCCAAGTAACCTCGGCATCTGGCATGCCCGTAGTAATGGTGACCCACCAAGTGTATGCATCACCCTGAAGCAGAGAAACAACGCACCCAAGTCCGCATGCTCCAATACAACCCATCTGAGACAAAATACAGAAAGTCTTGTCAAACCAAGCCTCTGATCTCTTGGGTGCCAACCCTCAGAACTCTTCACCTCCCAAATTGCGAAGTCTTTCTAGTGGCAACCCGGTGCCCTCACCCTAAGGTTGTGCCACTGCTTGTCCCCCGGCCACAACTGCTTGGAAAGCCCCAGCTATAGCCTGGACTAACGGAGCCAAATCTAAACCGGTCGGACCTTGGCCAACCTGAGGTCCTACACCATCGGCTCTCGCCTCACCTCCCGCTTGACAAGGAGGAGAATGAGGAGGTGAAGGAGCCTCCGCCTCAACAACCGACTCAACTTCCAGAGCTGCTGTCTGTGGTTCCGGATAAACAATCCTAGGCCTGCCTCTAGGTCTCATCTTACGGGTAGCAAGACAACAACTAAAAATAAACAAGGATTAAGTTAGCAAAGGCAAGGGTCTAACGTGCTCAAGTATTCCTTAACTCAAAATCTTTTCAAATAAGTAATAGTAGCAATAGTGGCAATAGGCACTCGACACTACACCTCAACACATCAACCATACCAACGCATGCTTTCAAACACCGTACAAGCAAGCAACCAACAAGCATTCATGGCAAAACATTCACCGTACAACATACACTGAGGTATTGCAACATAACACTTCAAACTTACCTTACTTATCTACCCGAGGTCGCGAAAACCTCAAGCTCTGATACCAACAAATGTAACCCTCTCGTCTCGGTCTAGACGACAGACTGGTCCAAATAGGTTGCACGGGGAAACCGAAGTGAAACCCGTTAAGGCTCCACTTCGATTAGCAACCCTAGAAAATATTTTCATTAATTATCTTGTCTAAATGTATCATTTAGTTCTATGTGTGAAAATAACAACGGAAAACGAGAATGAAAAGATACAAACGAGGCGCATGGTAATATAAATTTGCCAAGTGTCAAGTTAGTCCGATTGCATGCTTACGAAACCAAGATCATACATAAACGACGCATATAACTTAACAAGGGAGCATACAACCAACGGGACTAAAACCCGACATACGAGAACCTTTGAAGATACTAAAAAGCCCAAATACAAGTCTGCGTTTTGAAATAGACTTTCCCATTTCGATACGCGGGCTCCAGTTTAAAAGCCAGACCAGGCCGTACCGATACGGTCCACTCCGTTTTGGTAAGGGGGTCTCCAATGTTGAAACGTTCAGGAACAGGTTCCGAAACAGGCACTCACAGAGGCAAACTATATCGAAACACGTACTGAAACAGGCATTCCCATTGTCAAATCGCATCGAAACGGCACCACCCCGTTCTGATACGAGTATCCCTAGAGCTACACTCGTTCTAAAACAACCCCGAACGTTTCGAAACGCCTACACTCTGTGTGACCCTAAAAACAATTTTCTGCATCTCCAAATGTCCCCAAACATACCCCAAAACATCAAGAATCATGAAACAACAAACATACATACAATCTATAGGCATTTCACCCTACTACAAACATGGTCAAACACATAAACATACATGTCAAGGCCATTTCATTCAAAAGAACATACATCCTCATCACATAGCTTAAAACAAGGTTACATGCTTTCAAGCAACATATAAGCATTCATAAAACGTGTTTATAAGCCTTCAATACAAACACTTAGGCATAAACATAAGCATGGTTTACAAGCCTCAACACAAAAGCATTAACAATGTAAAGCCAACACATAGGAGTCTAGATACATGCTCCTACAACACGTAGCATCCTCATTGCTAAACTACTACATTATTTACTAAAACCATACTTGAGCAACCACAAACGCGCTTGGATGCCCTTTCCTTGCTCCTTGCTAACTCTACACTAATGATCTGCATTGTCGAAAACGAGAGCGTAAGCTAGAAGCTTAGTGAGGGAGCTCAAAGCAAAGCATCGACAATGCAGGGTTCAAGCATGACATCCTTAAGAAACTCACAAGGCATACATTTACACTAACATAGCAACATGGCCAAACGTTAAGAGAATGCATGAACATGGCATCTTACCTCATGTTATGCTAAACAAGATATAACAAATATCTTACACAACAACCACACATGAACAAGTACATTGACAACTATATACTACTTGGATATGTGGATAACTTTCATTGGGATTTTCGCCCCAACGTACTCAACATCAATTACTTTCCGGTGGGATTACACACATCACCGTTCTCACTCATGGATGGGATTACACTCATCGTCACATGCTAACATTTTCCGGTGGAATATTACCTCACTGTACTCTTCCTTGATGACTACACGCCACCAAGGTCACGCACGAATTTGACTCTTACCGTGTGCACACTCATCCTAATGATCGATCATTTATATCCGGTAATTATAACTAGTGCCAATTATACTAAGAAAGTCTCACCATGATTACACAATCATGCAACACAACATATCATCACCAATAATAACATCAATATTTGTATCAACACGCATAGCGAACACATACTACACAAGTCCACATTCATGCACATTAAGCAAGAACTAATAAAGCAAACAAAAGATTAAGCTACCAACTTAATCTCCACCTTGGATTGGCCTACCAAGCACAATCCAACACCTCAACCACACACTTGAACCAATTTAAAACCATTTTAAATAATCCACTCACTGAACACCGCTAAGCAAACCGAGAAAGCCGATCAAGCCTCCAAATTTCCCAGAATCGAGCCCGAAGCTTCTACAACAATTTCCCTTTAGTCTAATCAATCAAAAACAACATATTACTACAAAAATTATCCCCAAAACCTCTGTCACAAATCAGGTTACAACACTAAGCCATTTCTCTACATTTTTAAGCCAAAACTAACACAAAAACCCCATTTTCGAGCTTACATTCAACACAGCAGAAACCTATTGATCTCAACACCCAAATCATCATTAAACACCTTCAAAACATCCCTCAAGCATCACTATATCATCAGCCTCACTCTCCTACACCAAACTACCTCAAAAACCCAAGTTTTTAACCCTTTAAAACACCCACAAAACTTATTTCTGGATTTTCATCAAAACCTCGCCATTTTGAGATATAATATACTTAAGGGCAAGATTAGAACATATAATGACTTTGCAAATCAAAACCCACACAAAAACCTAACAAAGCTTCCTCATTTTTCTTGAATTTTGAAAACTTGAAGAACTCTAAAAATGGTGTTTAGGAGAAACTAAAACCATGGAAACGTTCGGAATACAGAGGAGAAGTCAAAAACGTGATTACCTCGTTGAAAAAACTTGAAATGGTGAAGGAACTTGATGGAATAGTGTTTTGGGTTGAAGGGGGTTTAGTGTCGTGACTTTTTAATTTGAAAATGGGAGGAAGAACAAGACTAGTAAAAAGCCCCCTTTTTACTTGTTTTGCTTTTCCCATTTAGAAAATTACACATTTGCCCTTAATGATATCTCAAGCCTTTTTTAATTAAAACCAAAGCCCATTTTAAATAGAACGAGCCCAACGACTCGAATCCGATTCACACTCGTAACTCTCGACCCCTAAACCCGGATGTTACAAATTTGCTTTCATATTTTACAATTGAAATTTCATATTTAAGTTCATGAATCTTAATTTTTGTAGTTGTATAAGTGACTGGTTTTTTTGGAGCCCATTTATAGGATTTGAACATGTATATTTTGATATGTTTGGTAGTGAGTTGACTAATTAGTAATTAGTATAAGTTTTAGCCTTATTAGAGTTCAAATAACTTTAATTTTGATGGTAGTTTCTTTGATTCAAATGGGTTCAGGCTGTTTTGAACTCGAAATCGATATCTCTAGCGAAGAGCTGTGATGATTCAGTTGATTGCATGGATAATTAGTGATGTTAATAGAAACGTGACACCTTCAAGAGAGAATTTTTATCCAATGGGATTTATTCTGCTGGTAACTTTAAAAGAATTGGGTGCATGTTTTCCTCAACTATTAAGCTATGCGATTAAATTCACATCATTCATATGATATGGGGTGTTAAAGATCTAGGTTAAGATTAGTCAGTGCTTGTTTAGGATAAAAAAGAGAATGAAGAGAGATCAGCATTTTAGTGAACAAGCGAAAATTCTGTAAACAGGGACGGTGCTACATGTTGAATGGGAGGGGTTGTGGCCCCCCGGTAGGGGGATTTTTTTTTACTATTTGATTCTTTATATTTTTCTTGAAAAAATTGGGATAATTATGAATTTGCCCCCATTTCAAAATTTATGTTTTGTCCCCCTAACTTCAAATCCTGGCTCCGTCCTTGTCTGTAAATTTTTTTTTGTTGATGATTGGTTTTTAAGGTTGATGATTCTAGACGGCTAAGCTGTTAATTGATCAAAAGCAAAGTAATGCTAAGGATTAGTGGTTCTAGGCTTCCAGCTTCCAATTCATGTTCTTTTTAGTGATTAGTGCCGATACTATGGTTCGTTAGCATAACTCTTGTGCAATTTATGTTTATAATGGCACAATGCTGACCGATAGAACATTTAATTTGCTTATGGAATTGTGCCCATTTAGTTTTTTGTTCAACAACTAGGGTTCTCAAATGCCAATTAATTATACCTGCTTTATTTGAGGAATTCTTTACTCTCAACTTTTTTTAATATATTGTTTTAAATAATTCTGCATACTAAATGCTTTGTGGTTCGACTTCCAATATATATGTTTCAATGTTGTTTCAGGAAAAAGTATCATGTAGTGTGTTTGTAAATACAAAAAATCAGACAATTGTTTAAATGCTTTCGGTCAATTCGCTATGAGTATTAGGGACTGTTTTGTTGTAAAATTGAGCATTGTGGACTGCTATATGTGAAATTATGCGTATGATTGTGTGTTGGACTGATTTCTATACATGTCAATGAACTTAAGGATTGTCCTAGTGACCTAAAACAGAGGAAATGCATTACAATCTTATAAGTGGATTGTTTGAATGTATAAGAAAATAGGTGGGCTGTTTCGGGTGTATAAATGTTTATGTAGGCTAATTGGAATGTATTGTAAAAATGTGTATGTATGTTGCTTTGTTTCGAGTAATTAAACAAGATAAAAGTTTTAAGAATGCATTTAGGTGTTGGTTTGTAAATTTGAGACTGTTTTAAGAGTAATGAAGCATTTTAGGAATTGTTTTGTAACCAAATAAATGTTGACAAAACTGTTTTGAATATACAGAAAATTTATGGACTGTTTTCAAATGTATTATTTCTGTATATACAGAAATTTAGCTCCAGAAGTTATCCTCAATTACATTCTTTCTAGTTCTGGAGATGGAAAAGTACAATTTTCAATTGTACACTGAAATTCAGTTCATGTATAATTTGTGTTTTTATGAATTTTTCTTAATGTTTAATGATTCAAAATTGCAGGTTACGTACAACTACTACAAGCCTGATTTGACACACGTTGCCCTTGCAAGGTTGAGTGCCATGAACCGTAGTAGTCTCAAGGTTGCCAAGCCTGGTGTCAAGAAGAGAAATTTATGGACCACATTCAAGGATCACATTTTTCTCTTTTAGTTTAAGGATGGACTTTAATGTAATGCATTTTAAATTATTATATAATATGTATGTTTTATTTGATTTTTTTGAAACATTTTGTTATTCGCGGCGTTTGTAAAAAAAACGCCAATATAGAA
The DNA here is from genome assembly GCA_958450335.1 of Hibiscus tridactylites. Classification (NCBI taxonomy): domain Eukaryota; kingdom Viridiplantae; phylum Streptophyta; class Magnoliopsida; order Malvales; family Malvaceae; genus Hibiscus; species Hibiscus tridactylites. The sequence continues at coordinate 77,397,689 of OY288279.1, forward strand.
CATGTTCTCGCGGCGTTTGAGTTTACAAACGCCACTAAAGAACATATTTTTGCGACGTTTGAGTCTACAAACGCCACTAAAGAACAGTTGTTCGTGGCGTTTGTATTTATAAACGTCACGATAAATCTTGACTTTCTACGGCGTTTTTTACCTTAAAATGCTGCGAACTATTACGATGCTGCTTTAAACGGCACTTTTTGCGGTGCTCTCTTAAGCGCCGGGAAAATTTTTAACGGCGCTAAAAAATGCCATTATATAGTTTAAAACGTCACTAAAGAATTGTTTTGTTGTAGTGATCGTAAACAAATCATCTGGAAACCACAAACGCAAATTTGATCTATTTGAAGTAAGTTTCTTTATTTTTTTAATTTTTTGTTGTTTTTGTTTTGCTTATACTCTGTTTTTAATTTCATGTTTTATATTTCGTGTCGTTTGTATTATATAATGCATTAAACTAGTATTTTATTTTTGTTTTATATTTTTTGTATTTGTTGTATTATGTTTTTCATATACTGTTATTTGTATTATATATTTGCAGGGAGATAAGAAAATTTTATTATATATTTTATGTTTTATGTTCTGTTTTTTCAACATTTTTTCTCTCTATATAGTTTACTTATTTTTTCTACAACTATGTGATTTTTTTTTATATTTCAATAATTTGTATTTTATTTGTTACTTTTTATTTGCTTATTCGCCTGTTTATTTTCTATTCTCTTTTATGTTTTTTAGGACTTTGACAAGAAAGATGCCATGATTTCTTCTTGTACAATGACACAATTGGATGTTTACTTAAATAATCCCAAAATGGATAGGAAAGCAAAGCTTGATGTCCTTAATTATTGGAAAGAATGTGAGCACCGGTATGGAAAGCTCTTTTATCTTGCTAGGGATATTTTGACTGTGCCCCTTACAACCGTTGCTTCATAATCAACTTTTAGCATAGGAGGTCGAATTTTGAATAAATGAAGAAGTTCTTATATCCTGAAAATGTGGAGGCTTTGTTAACATCTCGTAGTTGGTTGTCCGGTTATGAATGTAAGTTTTTGCTGCCTATTAAATTTATTTTTAATTCCTTCCCGTAAAGCTTGTTTAGTACATGTTAAGTGCGTAAAAGTACTATCATTTTACCCTTTTTCTATGATAATTATTGCTAAATCTACACTCATTTTAATCACATTGTAGCCTTTCATGCATCAATCACATTGAGCTCATCTTTATCATGCTTGATCCTTATATTTAGTTTATTTGATGAAAAAGATGCTACTTATGTGCGTGTTTGGTGTAGGTGCAGATTTCGTTACTCACTGCCCGGGCAAGCATTGCCGCGACAGTGAAGGAAAGATAGGAACGGTGCAGAATCATCTCTCAACGATCTAGATCAAGTCAACTGTGGATGACAGTTTCTACTGAAGGAAGCTGAACCGTGAGATAGAGCTTTGCTGAGCGGAAAAGACAGACAGACTATTGTCGAGGCAATAACCAAGTCACTGCCGAGGCAATGACCTGACACACTCGACAATGGAGAAAATATGCAAAGTGGAGCACATTATGAAGAGCATGGAAAGCTGAAATTTTCTACGTACTTTGCATAAAGATTGGACTACAAGAGGATCATGAAAACGTCGAAGGAAGGTTAAGAGAAGATTTCACGCAAATGGGAGGATTTTAAGGAAGAAAGATATACAACTTTAAAAGAAGATGTTTTCTTTTAATGTGTTTAATTCTAACTTAACTTCCTCCTCAAGAAGGACTTGACCTAAACCTCATCTATAAAAAGCCAAAGTCGGCCATTGACCTTATCATCGAGTAACTTGAGCTTTTGAGAGAATTTGTAGTGAGCTTTCATTGTCATTATGTTCTAATTTCTTCTTAGGGTTTAGATCTTTTTAAGCTGGAACTCTTGTTTCTGTTTCTGTAACGGTTGTGGAAAAGGAGGTGGAGGACAATAATCTTTAATGCATCCTTCCTATGGTATTCGGATCTGAGGAGGCTTAGGTTCTTCATCCTTCTCCTCTGTCCCTTCTGTTGTCGTGACATGTGTGGTGGCAGCAGGCTGTTTATCGTCTGCCGGGGCAGCGTTCGCGGTAGTCGATTCTAAGGCTGGTTCTTTAACTGGTTCAGTTTTCTTCTTCGGCCCTGGTAATTGCTTCCCACTCCTAGTTGTGATAGCTTTGCACTGCTCATGTGTGGGTTGTCTAGCAACCTTAGTATCACTAGGGAATCCTCTGTTCTGCCTTGGCTTAATATGCTGGGAAACTGGGCCCATCTATGTCTCTAGTGATTTTAGAGTAGCTTCATGGTTAGTCATTCGCATCTCTGTTTTATCCATGAACGACTCAGTCTTCTTGACGAAGTGATCCATGTTTGCTATGTAAGTTCCTGTATGTGACATAAATGTGGCCAAGGTCTGCTCCAGTATAATAGGTGTGGCTGTTGGCGGCTGTTGCGGTTGCTGCCGAGTCAGAATTCTAGGTGCCCCCTGATTTTGGGTGTTCTGTACTTGAGGATTCAGGGCGTTGTTTGGGTTGCACCAGGAGAACTTGGGGTCTTTCCTCCAGTTAGGATTGTAATTGTTGAAGTCATAGTTCCTTTGCTTGTTGAAGTTTCCAACATACATCCCTTCCTCTAGCTGTAGCGGGCAGTCTTCCGAACTGTGATTCCCACTGCAAGTTTCACATACCTCTTCTGCATAGTAGAGAAGTTTCGAATATTTCTTTAGCAAATTCTCTACTGCCTTGGTCAGGTACGCAACCTGTTTCTTTAGGGAGTTATTGACCTCATAATTCTTTACAACTAGTACTCGTTTACCTCTCCTTACTGTGGGAAATTGCTCTTCATTCTTCGCCAAATTCTTTAACACTACCATGGCTTCATCTGGATCTTTATCCAACAGCAACCCATTGGCTGCTGAATCGATTCTCATGTGAGTCTGTAGGTTGGCAGCATTGTAGAATTTGATGACTTGATTCCAAATAGGGAATCCGTGCATCGGGCAATTCCTCAGAAGATTAGTAAACCTATCTCATGCCTCGTGCATTGGCTCGTCATCTTCCTGTTGAAAAGTAGCTATTTCGTTACGTAATCGCTCAGATAAATGGGAAGGATTAAAACGAGAAAAATTCACGAGTTAAATCTGCCCAAGTTCGTATTGAACCCGACGTTAGTTTATTCCACCAAGTTTTTGCTCTATCCCTAAATGAATGAGGAAATAACCGAAGCCTCAGTATCTCCGAATTTACTCATGGTAGTCTAAACAAATCACCAATTTCTTGGAACGTTTTCAGATGTTCCCTAGCATCCTCTGTTGTTCCACGTCTGGCAGGAATTAATCATGCTGACATGACAGGTTTCAGCTCGAAATTTTCAGCTTCCACGTCTGGCAGGGTGGTCTCCAGTTCCACATGATCATTGATCATGTAATCACAACATGACTAGCGTGCGGCCACGGCAGCGACAGGCGGTCCGTTTCCTTCATCTCTAATAGGATCGGCAGGATCTTGGGGATTCCCTTGGTTGTTCCTCCTGTTATTCATGGCTTCTAATTGCTCCTCAAGGTAATCGTTTCTGGCTATCAAAAGACGGACTCGGTTTCTAAGATTGCAGGAGAGTTCAATTTCAGGATCTAATTGATACTCACATTCTTTGCCTTGTCTCGATATGCGCATAAGCAAACGAAAAACCTTGTGAATAGCACAGTGTGAACAATCCAAATAAAAAACAGAAAAATTAAAAGAATGTGCAGTAGAAGTAGGGTAAAGATATGTTCTCAGTCCCCGGCAACGGCGCCAAAAACTTTTTGCGTGTAAAAGAGTCTATCGCAATAGAGTGCAAGTGTACACGACGCAAGTAGTAAAGTGATACACGAAGTATCGGATGTCGAATCCACAGGGACTGGAAATAGCCTTAACCTTGAATTGCTGCACAAGAAAGAAAGATAATTTAATTGTTTGTAGGAGAATACTAAAGAGTACTGAAGATAAAAGATTAAAGGATTCAAGATAGAGAAAATAGGCCGGTATTGATTTTCTTAGTAGTGCAGGTGTTGCAATGTATAGGACTCCCTGTTCTGTCGTTGCTCCTGTCGCGGAAGTACCTGCGGCGATAGCGGTTTGTTGTTGTCGCGGCAGCGATCACCAACTTTGTACTTCAAGCTTGGCAAGAATCCCTGATGTGTCTTGTCCTATCCCTAGGTCTAAGTCTGTCGATGAACACGTCTTTGATGATACCTCTCGGCGTGAATCGAAGGATGAACACCGATGTTGTTGAATTCTTCCTTAGCCACTTAACCTCGTCCTATCCCTAGGTTCGAGATAGTTCAACCATAAACTGGAGAACCTGCACTTATTCCTTTCATATACTTAACTCTCCCAATATTAAGTAAATGTATAATCTCACAATGCTCCCCCGATACTCTTGCAAGATGTTGAAAACCAGAATAAGCAAACTTGAAGTCTATTTTATTGAACATAAAAAAATCCTAAAACAATGCAATCCTTGCAACTACTTTACAGAATCAACCCTTAGCCCTAGGGGAAGTTTGGAACATGATGAGAAGGGGGAAAACGACTAGGGTTTAGGGGAAGACGACAAGAGAATAAGATATCCCTCCCTAGGTCGAATTACACTCCTTTATATAGGCATTGAGTTCAAGTTTTCTGATATGACAAGAATACAAGTTTAAATTAAAGTACAACTCTGTTAAAGACTAAATCTTATGAGTAGATGCCTTTAATTCGTCCTCTTTTTCTTGCTTGGAGTTTCTTCCTTGAACTTTGGGCTTGGCCTTCATTCTAATCTAGGGCTTAGAAAAATATAAGAGTGGCCCACAACAGACCGGCTTAATTTCCTCTTTCTGTGGAGCTCCATTTCACTTTTTCCCTTCACCATTGTTGTCGTCCTTAGCTGCCACGGCAGTGGCCACGACAGCATCGTCCTTCTCGAATTCAGTTTTGTGTTCCAACTCTACTTCTCCACTGCCCTGAGTCTGCTACAGCAGCTACCTGCAAAAGTAACCAAAATCAGTAGCAATTGTGCCATTTTATATAATTGTGATGTATATGTGAAATCTATCCTAAATGCAATGAATTATGCTTGAATGCAGCAAGAATATGGGTTAAATAAGGGGTAAAAAGTAGAAATTTTGCACACTCAACACACCCCCAAACTCGAATCCTTGCTTGTCCTCAAGCAAATGTAACCTAACTAACATGCATGCATATATATATATATATATATATATATATATATATATATTCTTGGCTTAAGCCAGTGAACAATCCTTATCCACAATACCATCCCTATCATGTTTAGCACCTGTTCAAATATTTAAGGATCTACTTAGAGAAAAAGTATAGTTCTCGTGCATTTGTGTGCAATTATTGTGAACATACTTGAATATAGACTTCCCTAGCAACTAGAATATTATACTTAGCTTGTTTAGAGTTTTCCTTCGAGACTTAATTCTTTTTTTTTAATTTTTTTTCACTAGAGCCAGTAACAGGCACCTCTAGTTGTTTTACTTCTTTGTCTGAATTTTTCTCTATTTTACTAGAGCAAGTATTTCAGGCACCTCTAGTTAACTATCTAGAGCCGGTGATAGGCACCTCTAGAAGTTTTACTCTGGTTATTTTCCTAGAGCCAGTGATAGGCACCTCTAGGTTTCCTGAGTTTCTAGTCTCTTTCTACTCTAAGTTCTAAGTTTTCTATTTTAAGTATGCTAGAGAAAGTCTTTTATCAAGTAAGTCACAAAGTGTTTCAGTTTTTCAGAACTATACTAAGGCTATACTTACTTCCTAAAATATTTTAAGGGGCTGTCACGACAGAGATGGCAGCAGCAGATAATAAAAGTTCAAAAAATTAAGCCCTTTTTGACAAAAATAAGCTTAAATAATAATTAACACTAAGACACGATTTTGAACCTAAAAACATTTCATATAACTGGAGAGATGCCAACCCCAAACTCAAGGGTTGCATTGCCCTCAATGCATGATGACAGAAAATAAAAACAACAAAGAAAAACAAAATACATCACAATTATAATAAAACAAAAAGATAGCAAAAATAAGATAGAAACTTAAATTGAAGTGCTGTCGTCGTTGCTGCTGCTGCTGATCTGTACCTACCGGCGGGCAGTGACCTTCATAATCGGTGTCGACAAATGGCTCAGAGAGGCGGAGGCAGTCTTCTTCTTAGCTTCCCTCAGGGACTGGATGCGAGTAGGTGAAATCTGGGGTGGTCTTTCCAGTACTTGTACCTCCTCGGAGGAGGAGCTGCTGCTGCTACTGCTGTCAGATTTCCCTTGGAAAGGTTCCTCTTGACAGAGGGCTCGCCATCAGATTCCTCCTAGATTGAGGAGGAAGAGAAACCAGCAATAAACTCGTCAAGGTCAGACGGTGGCTCCTTTCGCTTTTCTCCTCTGGCAGAGGCAGTGGCGGTGTGGCTGCCACCTGCAGCTGTCGCGGCCGGGGTTGGAGTGGACGCAACAGAGGGTGTTCTTGGTGTGGCAGTAGGGGTAGGGGTATGGGCAGAAAAGTAGTGTTCGGGGAAAATAGGGAACTGTACATTTGTAAAATATAAATTACTTTGAATGAAATGTAGTTGTGAAGTCGCGGACAAAGCTCATCAGACCCAGCTGTCGTTCCTCCATCTTCTGCAGGGTAGCTAAGATTTGAGTGGAGGAGTCTACTGGGGGAGCTGCTGCTGTGGGCTGCTGCTGCTCTACGGCGGCAGGCTCTGTCTGGGTGGGCTCTACTGGCTCCTCTGTCGCGGCAGATGGGTTGAAGCAAGAGATTGGTGTGGCAGCTTTCATCTCCATCAAACTGAAGATATTTCTCTCCGTCCATCCTTTACCTTGAACCTTGTGATCTTCAGCAATTTCAGGGATATTGTGGCCACGACAAATTTCGGTGATGAGGTAGGGGAAGACAAAGGGTCCCGATGGCCGAAGTGCACAGTCCAAAATCCCCTCCCGAATATAGCGGCCAACATTAATGGGTCTCTCGTTTAAAATGGAATGAACGAGAGCTAACTTGGGTTAATCCACTGTGCTGTTGTGAAAGGAAGGCATTATCCTCTTCTTCACGAAGTGGTTCCATAGTTTTGCCTCGGGAGTGAGTTCAACGCGTTTCACTATACGTGGGTGTTTTGGGTCTGTATTCCACTGGGTCCCTTCCTCTGTTAGTTTTGCCATGACAGCGTCATAGTCTGCTGCAGACATGCTCTCTACGAACCTCTTATGCACGTCTTCCTTCCTGTCGACGTAGATTTCGTAGAGGGTATTGATGTATTCCGGCTCAAGAGGGACTTCCTTATCACGCACTGTCACGATCGTCGTGTCTTTGCTGTTGACGGCAACATAGAATTCTCTGACCAATGTGACGTTCATTTCCTCTGGTTGGGCAGCAAACATCTGCCATTTAAGGGCTCTGATCTTGCGAGCGATGAATGGTTCGAGCCTGAGGTTCTCCGTGCGTTTGGTGTAGATGAACCCCTTCTCTTCCCACATCTCCCTTTTTTGGAAGGAGGTGTAGTAGCGGTCATTAGAGTCGGAGGTGGAAAAGCAGTTTGGGATTCTGTCGTGGCTTGGTGTGCCTGCTGCTGCGGCAGAGCTGGAGGCAACACTTCTTCTAGTGTTTCTGGTACTCATAGTTGCAAGACTGTAGAAAAATAAAGGAAAATCTGAGATCTAGAGAGGAAACAACTTGAGAGAGTAAAAGTGAGGTGAAAATGAATAGTAAAACGGGGTTTATATAGATGAAGGGTTTGCTGCCCGTTGGAGTTGTAACAGCAGGCGCGAATAACGGGGCCAGCTGTTACGCGGTTTCTGACGCGTCTGTCACGCGTTTGTGTGTCTGCTGCGCGTCAGTTACGCGTTTGCGTGTCTGTCACGACAGCGTGTTGATAGGTTGTCTTCTCCGCGTCTGTCGCGACAGCTGTTGACCGGCTGTGACGACAGACTCCTCCAATGGCCTTTTTGGGCTGTTGGTGAGATGGTGGGCTGGTTCACTTCTTATCCTCTCCTTGTTTCCCTTATTTCCTAAAAATAATAATTAAAATAAAAACTTAGTTCTTAAAAAGAAAATAATTCTAATTTCCTAATAAATAAATATATATATTTATATAATAGTAATAATGATAAAAATAAAATTAAGTTAAATTAAGGGTGCCTTGGGGGGCATCTCCTAAAGTAACCACTTCCTGTATTCTTGGGGCTTCAGTCCCCTGATAATGCTTCAGTCTCTGTTCGTTAACCTTAAATTGGTGCCTGTCTTTTAAGGATTTGATCGTGATGGCACCATGGGGAAAAACTTGTACAACTTGGAATGGGCCGGACCATCTAGATTTCAGCTTCCCTGGGAAGAGTTTCAACCTAGAGTTGAATAACAACACAAGCTACCCTGGGCAGAACTGTCGTGGCATCAACTTCTTGTCATGCCACCTCTTTGTCTTGTCTTTGTAAATCCTTGCGTTGTCATAGGCCATTGCTCGAATTTCTTCAATTTCATTCAAGTAACCTTTTATTTCCTGCCTTTTCTAAGTCCATGTTCACTGCTTTGATTGCCTAGTATGCTCTGTGCTCTATCTCAACAGGTAGATGGCATGTTTTTCCATATATCAGCCGGTAAGGTGACATTCCCAATGGAGTCTTAAATGTTGTTCTATAAGCCCAGAATGCATCATTGAGGTGTAAGGACCAGTCCTTTCGAGTTGGTTTAACCATCTTTTCAAGAATGTTCTTTACCTCTTTGTTTGATATTTTGGCCTGTCCATTGGTCTGAGGGTGATAAGTTGTTGTGATCCGATGCTTAACGCCATATTTTCTTAAGGCAGCAGCTATGACCCTATTGTCGAAATGTCTCCCCTCATCATTGATGATCGCCTTAGGAATGCCAAATCTGGAAAAAATGTTTTTGTGCAAAAATCTCTGAACAGTCTTGGCATCGTTTTTTTGTGTGGCGATCGCTTCAACCCATTTGGACACATAGTCCACTACAGGAGGATATAAAGATTCCCACATGATGCTGGGAATGGTCCCATGAAATCAATCCCCCATACATCGAAGATCTCAACTTCAAGGATGTTTTGCAGTGGCATCTCATGTCTCCTTGAGATGTTTCCAGTCCGTTGACATTTGTCACAGCTTTTGTAGAATGCTTGGACATCCTTGAACAGTGAGGGCCAATAAAAACCAGACTGTAAAACCTTAGCAGCAATTTTGTTACCACCCAAGTGTCCTCCATATAGTGAAGCATGGCGGTGATGAAGCACAACTTCTTGCTCATCCTGTGGTACACACCTCCTGATGATCTGATCTGCACAATGTTTGAAAAGAAGAGGTTTGTCCCAATAATAATTCTTAACATCATTTTGGAACCTCTTCCTGGCTTGATAATTAAGTTCAGGAGGAAATATTCCGCTAACTATATAATTAACGAAATCAGCATACCATGGGAGTTTAGAAAACTTACATGCCGCCATGGTTGTCGCGAAAATGCTTGTGGCAGCAAAAAGCTGCTCGTCAGGGAAGGTCTCCAGTATGTGTGTCTTGTCTGCCGGCAGACTCTTTCCCCTCTCTAACCTTGACAAGTGATCTGCAACTTGGTTCTTTGTCCCCTTTTTATCCTTGATTTCAATGTCGAATTCTTGTAGCAGCAGAATCCAACGTATCATTCTGGGCTTTGCGTCTTTTTGGGCAAACAGATACTTCAGTACAGAGTGGTCCGTGTGAACCATCACCTTCGTTCCAAGTATGTATGAACGAAACTTGTCAATCGAGAACACCACTGCAAACAATTCCTTCTCCTATGTGGTGTAATTCACTTGGGCATCGTTGAGTGTTTTGCTAGCGTAGTAAATTACGTGGAATAGCTTGTCCTTCCTCTGCCCAAGTGTTGCCCCTACAGCGTAATCACTGGCATCACACATAATTTCGAATGGCAACTTCCAGTCCGATGGTTGTACGATTGGGGCTGTGACCAATTTCTCTTTCAAGATTCTGAATGCCTCAATACATTCAGTATTGAAGTCAAAGGGACGATTCTGCTCTAGTAGGTGGCATAAAGGCTTGGTGATCTTCGAAAAATTTGCTATAAACCTTCGATAAAACACAACATGCCCTAAGAAACTCCGAATTCCTTTGACTGTGGTGGGTGGTGGAAGCTTTTCAATCACCTCTATCTTAGCTCTGTCGACTTCTATGCCGCGGTAGCTTACCTTGTGGCCTAGGACTATCCCTTCATCCACCATGAAGTGACATTTCTCCCAGTTTAATACCAAGTTCACTTTTTCGCATCTTTCGAGTACTTTCTATAGGTTGCCTAAGCAGCTTTCAAAATTGTCTACAAAGACAAAGAATCGTCCATAAATATCTCCAGGAAATCCTTCACCATGTCGGAGAATATTGCCATCATACACCTCTAAAAGGTTGTTGGTGCATTGCAAAGTCCAAATGGCATTCTCTCAAAAGCGTAAGTACCGTATGGGCAGGTGAAAGTTGTTTTCTCTTGATCCTCCGGTGCAATGGCTATTTGGTTATAACCTGAGTAACCACCAAGAAAACAATAATAAGACTTTCCCGCTATTCTATCAAGCATTTGATCAATAAAAGGCAGGGGAAAGTGGTCCTTCCGGGTAGCTTTGTTAAGCTTCCGGTAGTCCATACAAACCCTCCAACCGGTCACAGTCCTGGTTGGGATTAATTCGTTTTCTTTATTTGTCACCACGATTATTCCTCCCTTCTTAGGAACGCATTGCACCGGGCTCACCCACTTACTATCCGAGATGGCATAAATTATCCCAGCATCTAGCCATTTGATAATTTCTTTTCGAACCATTTCTCGCATAGCGTCATTTAAGCGTCTCTGGGCATCAATGGTCGGCTTATGATCATCCTCTAAGAGGATTTTATGCATGCATAATGCCGGACCGATGCCTTGTATATCAGCTATCGTACATCCAATAGCCTTTTTGTGCTGCTGCAGCATCCCTATCACCTGTTGTGCATGTTCCTGCATCAACTTGGAAGAGATGATTACGGACAACATATCATTTAATCCAAGAAAAACATATTTGAGCTGCCCTGGCAGGGGCTTAAGGTCTAGAACATATGGTTCTACAGTTGAGGGCTTTTGGATGATATGTTCATTCGAGGTATAGTTTAAGGGCTCGAATAACTTACCTGGACGATTGCCTATCCAGTTTACCTCCTCATGATCTTTAGTGACAGATATGTCAGAATCTGAGGAGCTGCTGTCATTGTCGCTGCCGTGACAGTCTTCCAGGTGGCTGCTGTGGCAGTTACCAAACTTGATGTCATGGCAGCACGACCTGATGCAGGGTTGATCAAGGATTACTTCAGTGATATCCTTGCACTCTTCTTCTGCATCAGCGTGTTTTATTTCTTGTAGAACATTTAGCTTGATCTCTAGATCATTCACTCTCATTGTGAGTTCTCCCTTTTCTACATTAATCAATGATCTGCATGTGGCTAAGAAGGGTTGCCCCAGGATGATTGGTGCATTCTCATCTGCTTCACAATCTAAAACAAGAAAGTCAGCAGGGAAAATAAACTTATCCACTCTTACCAGAATATCTTCAATCTTCCCTTCTGGTTGCACGAAAGAGCGGTCTGCCAGCTACAGCATAACTGTCGTGGGTCATGCTCGTCCAATACCTAATTTCTAAAATACAGATTTTGGCATTAAATTAATACTAGCACCTAGATCACAAAGTGCCTTACCCACGAATTTATCACCAATTATGCACGATATTATGAACCCCCCATGATCCTTCTTTTTCTGGGGTGGATGCTTGTGCAGAATAGTCATGCATCCTTCTGTCAATTTAACCGTCTCAAATTCCCCAAGTCTGGATTTCTTCGACATAGCATCCTTGAGAAATTTGGCATAACCGGGCATCTCCGTGATGACATCTAATAGCGGAATATTGATGTGGACCTGCTTAAAAATATCATAGATCTTTTTAAGCTGGAACTCTTGTTTCTGTTTCTGTAACCGATGTGGAAAAGGAGGTGGAGGACGATAATTTTCAATTCGTCCTTCTCTTTTGTCCCTTCTGCTGTCGTGACAGTTGTGGTTGTAGCAGGTTGTTTATCGTCTGTCGGGGCAGCGTTTGTGGCAGTCGATTATAAGGTTGGTTCCTTAACTGGTTCAGTTTTCTTCTCTGACCCTGGTAATTGCTTCCCATTCCTAGTTGTGATAGCTTTGCACTGCTCATGTGTGGGTTGTCTAGCGACCTTAGTATCGCTAGGGAATCCTCCGTTCTGCCTTGGCTTAATATGCTGGGAAACCTGACCCATCTGTGTCTCTAGTGATTTTAGAGTGGCTTCATTGTTAGTCATTCGCATCTCTGTTTTATCAATGAACGACTAAGTCTTCTTGATGAAGTGATCCATGTTTGCTATGTAAGTTCTTGTCTCTGACATAAATGTGGCCAAGGTCTGCTCCAGTATACTAGGTGTGGCTGCTGGCGACTGTTGCGGCTGCTGTTGCGGTTGCTGCGGAGTCAGAATTCTAGGTGCCCCCTGATTTTAGGTGTTTTGTACTTGAGGATTCAGGGCGTTGTTTGGGTTGCTCTAGGAGAACTTGGGGTCTTTCCTCCAGTTAGGATTGTAATTGTTGGAGTCATAGTTCCTTTGCTTGTTGAAGTTTCCAACATACATCCCTTCCTCTAGCTGTAGTGGGCAGTCTTCCGAACTGTGATTCCCACTGCAAGTTTCACATACCTCTTCTACATAGTAGACAGGTTTCGAATCTTTCTTTAGCAAATTTTTTGCTGCCTTGGTGAGGTATGCAACATGTGTCTTTAGGGAGTTATCGGCCTCATAATCCTTTACAGCTAGTACTCGTTTACCTCTCCTTACTGTTGGAAATTGCTCTTCATTCTTCGCCAAATTCTTTAACACTACCATGGCTTCATCTGGATCTTTATCCAACAGCAATCCATTGGCTGCTGAATCGATTCTCATGCGAGTCTGTAGGTTGGCAGCATTGTAGAATTTGATGACTTGATTCCAAACAGGGAATCCGTGCATCGGACAATTCCTCGGAATAGTAGTAAACTTGTCCCATGCCTCGTGCATTGGCTCGTCATCTTCCTGTTAAAAAGTAGCTATTTCGTTATGTAATCGCTCAGATAAATGGGAAGGATTAAAATGAGATAAAAATTCACGAGTTAAATCTGCCCAAGTTCGTATTGAACCCGACGTTAGTTTATTCCACCAAGTTTTTGCTCTATCCCTCAATGAATGAGGAAATAACTGAAGCCTCAGTATCTCTGAATTTACTTCTGGTAGTCTAAACGATCCACATATTTCTTGGAACGTTTTCAGATGTTCCCTAGAATCCTCTGTAGCAGCACCACTAAATTGGCCAGCGGAATTAATCATGTTGAACATGACAGGTTTCAGCTCGAAATTTTCAACTTCCACGTCTGGCAGGGTGGTCTCCAGTTCCACATGATCATTGATCATGTAATCACGGCATGACCGGCGTGCGGCCACGGAAGTGGCAGGCGGTCCGTTTCCTTCATCTCCAATAGGATCGTCAGGATCTTGGGGATTCCCTTGGTTGTTCCTCACGTTATTCATGGCTTCCAATTACTTCTCAAGGTAATCGTTTCTGGCTATCAAAAGACGGACTCAGTTCCTAAGATTGCACGAGCGTTCAATTTCAGGATCTAATTGATACTTAGGTTCTTTGCCTCGTCTCGATCTGCGCATAAGCAAACGAAAAACCTTGTGTAAAGCACAGGGTGAACAATCCAAATAAAAAAACAGAAAAATTAAAAGAATGTGCAGTAAAAGTAGGGTAAAGATATGTTGTCAGTCCCCGGCAACGACGTCAAAAACTTGTTGCGTGTAAAAGAGTCTATCGCAATAGTGTGCAAGTGTACACGACGCAAGTAGTAAAGTGATACACGAAGTATCGGATGTCGAATCCACAGGGACTGGAAATAGCCTTAACCTTGAATTGCTGCGCAAGAAAGAAAGATAATTTAATTGTTTGTAGGAGAATACTAAAGAGTACTGAAGATAAAAGATTAAAGGATTCAGGATAGAGAAAATAGGCCAGTATTGATTTGCTCAGTAGTGCAGGTGTTGCAATGTATAGGACTCCCTGTTTTTTCGTTGCTCCTGTCGCGACAGCACCTGCGGCGGCAACGGTCTGTTGTTGTTGCCTTGTCCTATCCCTAGGTCCAAGTCTGTCGATGAACACGTCTTTGTTGATACCTCCCGGCGTGAATCGAAGGATGAACATCGATGTTGTTGAATTCTTCCTTAGCCACTTAACCTCGTCCTATCCCTAGGTCTAAGATTGTTCAACTATAAACTGGAGAACTCGTACTTATTCCTTTCGTATACTTAACTCTCCCGATATTAAGTAAATGTATAATCTCACAATGCTCTCCCGATACTCTTGCAAGATGTTGAAAACCAGAATAAGAAAATTTGAAGTCTATTTTATTGAACAGAAAAAATTCTTAAAACAATGCAATCCTTGCAACTACTTTACAGAATCAACCCTTAGCACTAGGGGAAGTTTAGAACATGATGAGAAGGGGGAAACGACTAGGGTTTAGGGCAAGAATACAAGTTTAAATTAAAGTACAACTCTATTAAAGACTAAATCTTTAAGTAGATGCCTTTAATTCGTCCTTTTTTTCTTGCTTGGAGTTTCTTCCTTAAACTTTGGGCTTGGCCTTCATTCTGATCTAGGGCTCAGAAAAATATAAGAGTGGCCCACGACAGACCGACTTAATTTCCTCTTTCTGTCGTGCTCCATTTCACTTTTTCCCTTCACTATTGTTGTCGTCCTTAGCTGTCGTGGCAGCGGTCACGGCAGCGGCGTCCTTCTCGACTTCAGTTCGGTGTTCCAGCTCTGCTTCTCCACTGCCCTGAGTCTACTATAGCAGCTACCTGCAAAAGTAACCAAAATCAGTAGCAACTGTGCCATTTTATATAATTGTGATGTATATGTGAAATCTATCCTAAATGCAATGAATTTTGCTTGAATGCAGCAGGAATATGGGTTAAAAATGGGGTAAAAAGTAGAACTTTTGCACACTCAAAGAAACTCAAAGCCAAAAAGATTTTAGAGCAAAGGAGGTAGATACTCAAAGCTCGTGGCAAAGAAGACAGAAACTCAAAGCCAAAAGATTTTAGAGAAAAGGAGGCAGATACTCAAAGCTCGAGGAAAAGATATATGAAATCTGCTCATCTATTCGGGCATTTGGAGAATAAAACCTGCCTATCCGTTCGGGCACTTGGAGAATGGAAATCTGCTCATCTATTCTAGCATTTGGAGAATAGAACACGCCTATCCGTTCGAACAATCAAAAAGAAGAAGAAAAAACTCATTGTCTACCTGTTCGGGGCATCTGAGGGGATAATTCATGATTGAAAGGCTTTGGGAAGAGGAATCACTTGGGATCGTGTGGCTACTTCGAGAAAACGAGCTTATGGTATTTGCTTTATTCTTTTTCCACAAGGATAAGCAAAGAGGGGCAGCTATAATCACTAATTTTGTTCGGGGTAAACTCGTTTTAAATTTTGCTTTCAATAATGGGCTTTTAATGGGCTAGTGTGCATTCAAAAAAGGAGAAAAAAAAAGAAAAATAAAAAAATACAAAGAAAAAGAAAAAAAAGAGAAAAGAATGTACATATAAATATTACTATCTATTATAATTATTGTTATTAGTGTTATTTATCATCTACTATTATTGTGATTTGTGTTTCTATTTGTCACTATTTATTATTATTATTATTATTATTATTATTATTATTGTTGTTGTTGTTGTTGTTGTTGTTGTTGTTGTTGTTGTTGTTATATTAATCATTACTATTATTTATGATTGTTATTATTATGAAAGTAAAACACATGGATAAAATAAAAGCCCAAATTATGTTTGAATCAAATAAACCCAGTCCAAAATTACATAATCAACCCAATAAAAGCCCAACACTAATCAAACGAAAACCCTAACACCTAGCTTGTTTCCCGCGTAGCCGCCCCACAGCCGTCATCTTGTTCGAGATCAACAGTCTAGATTGATCAAGCCAAAAACCCTAGGACGCGCCCCAACTCGCTCCACACAGCACACACCGAGAACTGTCAGATCGAGGGAAAACGGATGGCCCAGATCAGGCCGGTAGAAGAAACACTAGAATGGGGATCTCCGTCTCGCGCCGCATGCCCCAGCACCGTTAGATCTAGGTGCAATCCAATGACCCTAGATCGACCGAGAGTCCATTGGATCACGCGTGACGTATACGCGCGCCTCTTTGTATTCGCGACGCACAGGACCATGGTGATCAGACTTCCCTCACGCGCGCGTAGCCCGGTCTCGTGACTTCTTGCCTGCCACGAACACGCCCTTTGTCGCCTCTAACCCAGTGCACGCCAAAACCACTCCATTTCGGGAAGTTTCGACATGAAACAACAAAAAACAGAGATATCAAATGCCCCAAAATATGATCCAAACAAAAAGCACAACAATTGTCAACGGAACAAGGGCCTGGTTTTTCCAATAAGCAAAAACAAGTCTGAGAGAGGAGAGTTTAGTTTTTGTTGTTTTATGTAAAATCGAGGTATAAAAGAAAGAAAAAAGTCATTGTAACAGGGGGATTTTTCGGAGAAAGAAAAAAAACTTTTCCGAGAAATAGAAGAGCATTTTTCAGAGGTATATTTTTGAATCATTGCATGCATACCAAAATAAAAAAAGAGTAAAAGAAGAGTTTCAATCTTACCTTTCAAAAACCATTTCCCCTTCTGACGTTTCGAGTCGAGCCGGCAATAAGCCCTTCGGCTTCCGTTTAGTAGGTCATCGGGGGTGAGTCGTCCGAATCGCAGTGGGGACGATTCTTTTCTTTTAGGGTTTCGAATCAAAATTTTCAAAAATGAGGGGTTTCGGTTCGGTTTCAGGAAAAAAGGCTTGTCATCGTCCTCATTTCTAGGTTTCATAGTTTTTTTTAGGTTTTTGATGGGTCACCACCGTTGTCGGCTAGCAGTAACTGGCCGGTAGGGATTTTTAACTAAAATGGGCTAACCGGAGAAGAGAAAGGGGAAGGAGCTCTCTGCTTTTTTCTACTCAAAATGGAAAAAGAGGAGAGTCAAAAAGAATAGGCTGGTTTTTACATCAAATTTGGTTTTAAAAAAGGGTCATAGCGTTTTTAACCCTCACGTGCTTTTAAAATTACACCCGCAGTACCTTTAGCTTTCCAGACTCTCGCAATTTCGCGCATGTTTGTTTAATCGTTCCTTTTTTTGGGATAATTTCGTTCGAACCCTCTGATCTTTATTTTTTATTTAATTTTCATCCTTAAATCAGTAGGTTATTTACATATTTGATCCTTTAATTTGTGTATGCATACACTTTGATTTGCTTGCTGCCCATGTTAATCTAATCAAGTTTCATTGTGACTTTATTGAGAATATTTTATATGTGTATTAACTTCATGTTTGTTGCAAATGCTATGTGCTTTTTATCTAGGATGTTGTGATGTTCAATATGTATGCACATATAATACATAGTTTTCATGTAATCTTGTTTGTGTTATATGACTTCATCCATGATTTTTTTATCGTATAATTTATGTGGAATTTTAATTTTTGCATGCTTATCTTTTTTTTTATATAAATATCGCTTATGTCGTTCATATTATAGTATGCCATTTGCTGTATGTTTCTTTCATATTTCTTATTTGATCAAGTAATTTAATTGTCTTGTTTATGAATTTATAAGTTGCATCCGAATTTTAAAAAATATGATGTGAATGTCTTTTTATTCGGGAACGAACGAGGCCAGTACCAGTCGTAGTGGTGGTGGTTCGGACGTTCCTTCTCGAATATTAATGCTTTTAAAATTTACTCACTCGTATAACCAAATTTCGATACGAATCATCACTTTAATTCGCAAAATTTAATATTAACTAAGCGGTAATGGTTTTGGTACCGATTTTAGGGCACGGCGAGGGTTATCATCCTTCCCCGCGTGTAACCGACTCCCGAACCCATTTTTTAAAAGAAAAAATCTCTGATTTTTCATTCGGTGTCCGGTCTACCATTTTAAATGGCCGGTGGCGACTCCTCCTTTTAAATCCGATTAAATTTTTAAAAACTAATTAAAACTTGGTTCTTCTAAGTGACACTGGTATTTTCCTAAAATTTAGTCGCTACGTCAACATACTCTGGCTATCTTCTTTACACCATTTGAATTACCCCACAAAAAAATTGTACGCAACTTTTCCATATTTTGAATAACAGTCTTTGGAGTCTCAAACAATGACAAATAGTAAAGAGAAAAAAATATGGAGTTAAATAACACCACCCTTCTTGCAAAAGAAACGTTTTGACACTTTCATCCGGCCAGTCGACACTCGTCTTGGATCTACACCTAGGGGTATCCCTAGATAATTAAATGATAAATTTCTCACTTTGCAGCCACAACACTGAGCTAACGCTTCAATTAGCTCAGTTTCCACCCAACTCCTACATACAAGACTTCCCAAAGTTAATACTTAGATTTGAGCTTACCTCAAAACATTGAAGCATGCGTTTCACATTTGCTATAAATAACTCATCAAGTTTTAAGAACATGATTGTATCATTTGCAAATTAAAGGTATGTATAAATAGTGATCTTGAATGACCTCTTTTATTCTACTAATGTCTCTAATCGATTTTGTTGCCTAAAACGTTAGATGTATTTCTTCTATAACGATTATAAACAAAAACAAGAAAATGGGTCCCTTGTTTTACGCCCCTTTATTCCGAAATTCTTTTGTTGAAGAATCATTTACTAGGATAGATACTCTAATTGAGGAGATATATTCCCAAATCTACGATCTCCATCTAGCCCTAAATCCCATCTTGGATAACACCATTAAAGGGAAGTCACATCTCAAAAGTCTAGTTTCACTACCACTCCCCCTTGATCACCACTCATTTTTTCCATGGAATATAAAATCTCATTCGCGATGAAAATTTCATCGAAAATTTCTCCCCCTTTCACAAACACACATTGTATGTTGTTGATAATATTATTTAGTACCAAACTCAATCTTCTTGATAAAATTAAACCACTACTTTGTAAATGGAACCAATCAAACTAATCGGTCTAAAGTATGAGATCTCCACTGAATTGTATACTCTAGGGATTAAAGCAATGAATGGATTATTAACGATTGGAGGCAGTTTACCAGACTTATGGAAATCTATCAACAAGTGCAGCAACTCCCCTTTGATGTTCTTTCAGCAAACCTTAAAGAACTTCATGTTAAAACTATCTGGGCCAGGCACCTTATTTTCATCGCAACTTCGAATAGCTTTTTTATCTCTTTTATAGAAAATGGTTCTTACAATTTGCTTGCCTCCATCTTCGATATCTTCTTAAAAATGAGGTTCATCATTACATTCTAGTTCCTTGACTTGCAACTAAAATGTTTTTTGAAGTGATAAAAAGTTGCACCTCTCATCTTCTTTGGATCTTCGCACCATTTTTCTCTAATCCTCAATCCCAGAATCGATATTCTCTAAACCCGAATCTTGACCACATTATGAAAACCACAATTCTTACATTAATATATAAAAAACATACCATAATTCAAGAGCTAAACTGTAACCCTCTTAACCCAACCTAGTCGCAAGACCGAATTGGGAGAGTCACACAGGGATAACCAGAGAAAAATCCAAGAATTTCCCTCCGATTAACAACCCTAGATTAAAATTTACCTTGTCTAAATGCAATTTAACGGTCCTATGGTGTTAAAGGTTACAACGGAAGAACAACGTCTCAATCGGACATCAATCGGATGTCCAATTGGAGCCAAACATTGGAGCCAAACAGTCACGAAGGACCATTTTGCAAAAACCACACCAAAAGTCTCCAGAGGCACTATGGTGTTCTGAAACGACTCCCATTGGTTTCGAAACAGGAGTCTCCAGAGGCAAAACGTACCGAAACGGCACCACTCTCGTTTCAATACGGGTGCCCCAAAAGTCTGGCCGTTCCGAAACCATACCAGATGTTCCGAAACGCCTGGGCACAAATTGGCTCGAAAATGCAATTTGGCATCCCCAAACATTCCCAAACTTACCCCAAAAGATCACAAACCACATGGCAACATATTAAGCAAACATTCTAGAGGAAAAACACTCTAAAAGTAGGTTTCAAACAAGCACACACTCAAACATGGATCTCAAACATGAAAGCTCAAAAAGGACACTTTAACTCAAAAACACCAACAAGCCAAAACACAAGGCATTTAACGAAAAGCCAAAACAAGTCTCAACATAGCATGGATTCAACATTTAAAACATGTAGCAACATGGTCAAACACAGTGGAGTTTACAACCACCTCCCTAACCACAAAAATAAGTATTCCCATTACTAAATCATTATTACAACTTAAAATTCATACTTGAGCTTAAGCTACAATCACCAGAGTCTTTCCCTCGCCTTCATTTACTTCTCGGATCGCTAACGATCTGCATTGTTGGAAAGGAGCGCGTAAGCATAAAAGCTTAGTGAGTGGTGCTCAAAACCACAACAACAATGCAGTTTTAACAAAACCATTTAAGATTTGAAAACAAAACCACAAGCATGATTCCCATCAATAAGACTAACATCAACCATACATATGCTTGGCATCTTACATCAAGCAACTACACATAACGACATAGCATAACTCTCAACATCAAACATGATGACATATAATCATTCAACACAAGGAGTACATTGGCAACTATGGTTACATTACTCGGATACGTAGATTGGACTCGATGGCATCTTACATCACAGAATCTATAAGAACAACAAGACTCACGATGACATCTTACATCACCGAGGTCTAATAATAAAGCTTCCGGTGACATCATACGTCATCGTACTATTCCCTAATGGCATCTTACATCACTAGGGCCACGCGTAAATTTTACAAGTGCACTCTAATCCTGTGGTCGACCAATTATACCCGGTAAGACCCTCATATTTGCCAATACTCAAACATCATGTAATTCAACATAAAATATCACACTCATTGATCAATTACACACATTCATCTCACCTTATTTTAACCATGCATAACAAGATTAAAGTAAAGAATTTTTGGAAAAGTAAAATGTAAACATTTAAATACTTACTCTCAAGCTTAGGTTGGCATTTAAAGCTCAACCCAAACTCTCAAAAACATTTCCACTCACTGGTAGAACCAAAACGATAGTCGAAACACCGATTCAAGCCTCCGAACTACCCGGTCTCGCGTCTAAAGAACCCAAACTTCTTTCCCATGTTTCTAGTCAATTCAAAAACGATGCATTAGACCCAAAACAAGCCCCCAAACTTGCAACAACACAAAAACTCTTCATTTTTCATCAAAACCAAATCGATTCACACCCGCAAACACTTGAAAACGCCATCAAAACGACCCAAACCAACTACCAGCCAAAACCCAACAAATTTACCATCAAAACTACATATTTCAACATCCAAAACACTTACCCATGGTCTAGAAACCATCAGCCCAAGGTTCCTCACAAGAACAACCCAAAAACCTAAACTTTCAACTCCAAAAACCCCTTCTTTTTACTAGTTTCGAGTTTCCCTACATTTAGCCACTATCTCAACATTTTTAGAAAATCAAAACAAGATTAAAAATACCCTTAAACATGGCATCAAACTACCCAAACGAAAATCCCTTCATTTCCCTCTTTTTTCAAACTCAAAGCATTTTTGGACAAATTTAAACAATGGGTTTTAAGGAAAATTCCACCAACAATAAGCTTAAGGAAGGGGAAAAATCAAAACAAAAGAGAAATTACCTTGAAAACTTGTGTGGGTGAGGTGTTTCTCCAATGGAATAGTAACAATGGTGTTTTTAGCAAAAGTAACGTGAAAAGTGTTGGTGAAGAAGATGATGATATTTTGAATAAAAAACCTTTTTTTAAAGTTCAAAAATTCCCTTTTTTCCCTTATTCATTAAAATCCTTTTAGTGCTCATTAAAAATGTTTTCTCCCAACTAATTTAACCCAAACCGGTTTAACCAAACCCGGTTATCTCTCAGGCTCTAAATCTGGGGCGTTACATAAACTGTCGATTAAACTCTTTTTACCATTAAAATAGATATGTTACGACACTCGCAATTCAAATAAAAAATATTTAATTTGATATTTTTAGTCACTTATATAATTTTTTTGAAGGAAGGTAAATATGTATATTAATCAAGAACTGCGCCATTTAAAGCATCATCCGTAATATATAAAGGATAATCAAACTCAAACCAGACCGGATGACTTGAACTAAGCACCCAGTGTGCCAGTTTATGTGCAACACCATTAGCTTTTCTATCAACATAGCATATGCGAAATTGTCAATATTACTCAAGGAGCGTCCGAGTGTTGTGGTGACTGCAGCCCGTCATGGAAAGATCTCTCTCACCTAGCTATCGGTTGACGATGGCAATGTTAGACATTCAACAAGGATCGTACACAACACAAAGTAATCACGAGATAAAACTCATTTCCATTTCAACAACTCTAGTTTACACAATGGGTGCTCATGTGTTTATATACACAACTTAAGCAGTTTTCAATGCAACTGCACACCTAATCAAAAGCTTACAGCTGTAAAAACAGCTCAACAACCTACAGTTACCGTTGCAACAATATCAACGGATTACCCACTGGACGTTAGGGTTTTGTAGTATAATACACATACAAATACAAGGTTTAACATTCACTTTGCTTTCTAAGTTCCGGAAACACCTCTAGAGCTTCGAACACCATCAGCTTTCATCTGAGAGATTCAAATTTGGCAATTGGGAGTGGCTTAGTCAGCGTGCCGGCAATTTGGCAGTCAGCTGGGACATGGTCAACCTGGATATCTCGTGCAGCCACCTTATCTCTGAAAAAGTGAAGATCAAGCTCGAAGTGTTTGGTCTTTGCATGAAGAACAGGGTTGGCTGCCATGGCAACCCCAATGGTGTTGTCACACCAAATACGAGGACACTCCAATATTCCAACACCCATTTCCATAAGTACAACTTTGATCCAGGTGACTTCTGCAGCAGCGTCTGCTAGACTCCGATACTCAGCTTCGGCAGTAGATCGGGAGACGGCACGCTGCTTCTTTGAACTCTAGGTAAACAAATGAACACCATTGAAATGCAATACCCTAATATGGATTTGCGATCATCTATGTCACCACCCCAGTCAGCGTCGGAAAACACTTGAAGAGCAACATCTCTATGCACCTGCGATGAGAACCACAAACCAAGGCCCATAGTTCCACTGAGATATCTTAACACTCTTTTCACAGCCAACCAGTGATCCTAAGTGGGATGTTGAAGAAATTGAGATGCCTTGTTCACTGCGAATGACACATCAGGTCTGGTATGTGTTATATACTATAAAGCTCCCACCCTGCTGCGATACAGCTGAGCATTGGGGAGAGGTTCTCATTCAAACCTGCTCAGCTTGAAATTGGGTGGCATGGGTGTAGAAGCTGAGTTTGAACCTTTCATGCCAACTTTATGTAGAAGCTCAGAAACGAACTTCCTTTGTGAAAGAAACAAGCCATTGTTAGAGCGTGTAACTTCCAAGCCCAGAAAATATCGAAGTTGGCCAAGGTTTTTTAGAGAGAATTTTTCATGCAATTCTCGTATAACATAATCAATTGTATGTGGAGCATTACCAGTAATTAGGATATCATCCACGTAGACTACCAGATAAGTCGAGTCTTGACCATTAAAAAGCATGAAAAGAGATGGATCTGCCTTGGACGCCACGAAACCTAACGAACACAAAAATTCCTTGAGCTTTACAAACCAGTTTCTGGGTGCTTGACGCAGCCTATATAGTGCTTTGCGAAGCTTTTATACCAAAACTTTGCCTGAGGACAAAGCCTGGAACCTGTTGCATGTAAACATCTTCTTGCAAGTCACCCTTTAAAAAAGCGTTATTCACATCAACCTGTCGAATTGGCCACTGACTGGAAACAGTTATGGAGAGGAGAATGTTAATTGTGGCAAAGCGTACAACGGGACTGAAGGTGTCTATGAAATCGAAGCCTGGTATTTGAGCAAAACCCTTCGCAACGAGCCGTGCTTTGAACCTATCAACAGACCCATCAGGTTTAAGCTTGAATTTGAATAGCCATTTGCAACCTACAGCTTTTCTTCCTGTAGGTAATTCAACAATATCCCATGTACCATTGTTGATCAAGGCCTGATATTCAGCCATAACAGCTGCTCGCCAATCAGGATCATCCAAGGCACTGTGAATATCACCGAGAGGAGGTTTTATTTGAACATTATATATTTTGGCTTTTACAATACCATTCTTGTGTCGCGTGACCATAGGATGAATATTGGTTGCAGGCTGACTTCGCACACTGATATCAGACTGAACTTGAGGCACTGCAGATTGAACTGGAGCCATATCAGTTTGAATCGGTGCCACATGGTGCCCTTCAATTGGATTATGACCTTCAGATGTTTCATCATTATTCACAGGAAAATGAACATGAACCTCAGGAATGACAATATCATCATGCACAGGAATATTAACTTCAAGAGGAACAAGATTATGCTCTTCAGACGATGCATTATTCGGAATAGGAGAAGTAGATACCTCACGATCAGAGCTAGCCAACTCAAAACCAAAACTAGTAGAAGTTGATTGTGATGTAGAAGAGACAAAGGCCGAACCATCCTCAGGTAAATTACAAGTGTGCTCAGATCCAGTGTGAAGATGAGCTGTTGTAGAGTCCATAGTAGGGACTAGAGGAACTGCAGCTGAAGGAACGTGAGAAGAAACCTGAGACTTGAGCAAACTATCAGCGGCAAAAGGAAATTGCATTTCATCAAACACAACGTGTCTAGAAGTGTAGCATCTACCATCCTTGTCCAAACATATATATCCATGATGCAAGGGTGAATAGCCCAGAAACACACATGGCCTAGACCTGAAATCGAGCTTGTGACGATTGAAGGGCCTTATATGTGGGTAACAATGACACCCAAAAGTCTTGAGAAAACTGTAATCTGGGACCGTTCCATATAGCTTTTGATAGGGTTACAGGCCATCCAAGCTCCTTGATGGCAATCTGTTGATCAGAAACACAGAACTAAGAACTGCTTGTGACCAAAATTTGAGAGGCATGCCAGCTTGAGCTAATAGAGTAAGAGCTGTTTCCACAACATGTCTTTGTTTGCGCTCTACTACACCATTTTGTTGAGAGGTGTGTGGACAAGTCTTTCGAAGAGAAATGCCTTTCTTAACAGCTAGATTTTCCAAAAATCGAAACTCCCCACCATCGTCCTTTTGTAAAGCAACAATGTTGGAGTTAAATTGATTATGAACAATAGCTAGAAACGAATCAAATGCCACTGAAACATCACTTTTATTCTTTAACAAAAATAGCCAAGTATTTCGACTATACATGTCTACAAAAAAGACAAAATACCGAAAGCCATTGGATACAACTGGAGCTGGTCCCCATACTTCAATTTCAACCAGCTCAAAGGGACGAGAATACACTGTGGTAGAAGAATTAAAAGGTAAAGCATGACTTTTCCCATTTGACACGCCATGCATACAAGTTTTTCTCCACTGGGAGAAACTTTATGAGAAACTAATCTAACAACATCTGAGCTTGGATGTCCCAACCTCCTACGCCAGGTCCAATAGTCAGACTCATCTCGAACCATGGTGTTGTACACAAGCACATCATCTGCAGCCATTGAGTTCTCGAAACTGTAGAGGCCTTCATCAAGTCCACCACTTAACAGCACCTTATGTGTGCTAGCATCCTTAACAAGACAAAATGTGGCATGAAACTCAAAATAAACATCATTGTCTTGAGCAAACCTTGCAACTTACATGAGATTTTTGGAAATTTGAGGTACATACAACATGTTATCCAAGCAAAGTGGTCTAGCAAAGGACTTAAGACAAACACGGCCAACTTGCATAATATTAAGAGAAGTGCCATCACCAAGATGAACCTTACCTTTGCCACCATAACAAGACTTGTGCTGAAGAACAAAGGAAGAACTTGCTACATGATGGGTAGCACCTGAGTCCGGAAACCATTTGGAGTAGCTGGCTGGTCCATCAGAAGTCAAAGCATTGACTTGAATAGTGTCATCATCATATGTGATTTTGTCAGTATGTGTATGCACACGAGTGCATGGATCATAAACTGGCTCAGAATTATGAGTGCAGCACGAGCATGTATGCACCTAAACCTTTAGCTTTGATTGCTGAGAAGTAACACCTTTGAAATTTTGATCAAATCGATGCCAACATCGATCTACAAGATTCGCCAATTTCCCACAAAGCTGACATTGGTGTCGTGGCCTTCCTTTGTACTTGAAAGATGATGGAGTATTCTTGGCAGGATCGGTTGTAGACTGAGGAATCACATCTTGATCATTAATAACAGAAGAGTTGGTGTTTTTGGAGTTGTACCTGGTGTAGTTGATGCCTGCAGAATATCTCGTCGAGTCTTCAAGACAGGTTTCAGCATCCACAAGAATGGACACCACATTGTTCACAGTGTATGTTTCTTTGTTGGCCGTGATGGCTGAAATTGAGGGTTCAAACTCTACTGGTAAGCCATTGAGAATAGTGGCAATGTGTTCCATGGCAGTTATCTTGCTGCCACAAGCCGCGAGAAGATCACAAATTTCTTTGACAGCAATAGTATACTCACGCATCGACTGAGTTCCCTTCTTTAAAGATCTCAACCTACAATGCAGATTCATCATCTTGGTTGTAGACAAACCAGAATTCAACTCAGTGATTGACTTCCATACATCAGCTGTTGTCTCAGATCCTACAAGCCTTGGCAAGATGTTTGGAGAAACAGTTGATAACATCCAAGAAGCAAGTGAACTATCTTGCTTGAATTAATGAATATAAGAAGGGTTGAGCATCGTTTCACCTGACCTGTTGCGCATCGTCTTCGCAGGAATGGGCATGGAACCATCAAGAAACCCTTCAAGACCGAGGCCATGAATGGTTAAAACAACCTGCTACTTCCAAAGAAGGAAGTTGGAGTCCGTGAGACAGACATTGATGCGTTTGTTGGAGAAAATCTGAGCTTCAAGAACGGAGTCATCTTCAGTAGCACCAAGCGTAATTTCAGGATCCATGAGCAATAAGAAATTGCAAGAACAAAGACTGGTCGAGAGAAAAACACACACAGGAAAGTTCAGAAAGCACGACGCGAGAAGAAGAAAAAGAAGAAGAAGAAGAAGATTAAAACAAACTACAACCTAGCAATTGATACCATGTTAGACATTCAACAAGGATCGTACACAACACAAAGTAATCACGAGATAAAACTCATTTCCATTTCAACAACTCTGCTTTACACAATGGGTGCTCGTGTGTTTATATACACAACTTGAGCAGTTTTCAATGCAACTGCACACCCAATCAAAAGCTTACAGCTGTAAAAACAGCTCAACAACCTACAGTTATCGTTGCAACAATATCAATGGATTACCCACCAGACGTTAGGGTTTTGTAGTATAATACACGTACAAATACAAGGTTTAACAGGCAAAAGCATGGCCCTCGATCATAACAACAGTCCACCCACAATCAAACTGATGGGGTTATCCATGTACGTAGCTTCCAAACTTACTTGAGATGCACCACCCCCATCATGCAACATGCATCGACATCTTCAAATCACGGAAGCAAGATCTTCATCTTTCTTCGGTCGGCGAAGCTTCCACCATGCAACGTGAGCCCATCCTCTCCCGTTAAGCTTCCCCGACCACTAGTAGTATTACATAACTAACATTATGGCCTCAATAATTCCATCTGGAGCAGCTAGTCACTTTTATAATTTTATTTTATTAATGGTTGTATTCATTCCAAACTTTAATTATCCTATAAGAAACTAGAGACCACTTAAATTTTAATTTATTATGGAGTAGTAAATGCTCACCCATTCTGAATCTTTTTTATCAGAAAAAGGTTTGACGTTACATTTTTATTCATATAAAAACTATAACTTGATTAATTAAAAGAAATTGAAATGTTTTTACTTTAAGAAGAAATCGAAGATTTAAATCAATTATAGTAAACCTATAAATAACAAATCGTGTAAGGCAACAAGCGAAAAGGGTTCATAGCTCAGTGGTAGAGCATTTGACTGTAGATCAAGAGGTCACCGGTTCGAATCCGGTTGGGCCCTTTTTAATTTTAATATTTTTCATATTGTGCAATTTTCATTTTTTTTATTTCCCAAAGTGTTTAATAAAACGAGCCCGGTAACTGATCTTTCTGCGTTCCAATGACTTATATAGGGGCGGACGCTAATAACAAATTTTAAAATTGTTTTATATAGGGGCGATAATTAAATCCTCGGCCACTAATTAAGGTCGAAGAAACCCTCATCATCTCTTCTAAGTCTCATGGTTGTGCAATTTTAATTGTTGGTTATTTTAATAAAACTAATTGGTTAGAATTCTACTTTCATGAATTCTGTGATTGTAATCTAATTCACCATAAAAACTAAAACTTAAACCCTACCTAAAAAACCTTAGGCTTTGCTGGGTATGAAAATGTTAGAAAATTAGTTAACCAAATGGTTAATAATATTCAAAGTTAGAAAGTGATTATTCACCGTAAAAACTAGAACCTAAAACCATTTGATTAATTAATTTTTCATCCATTCTCTTTTTCCTCCAAAGCCTAAATCCTAAACCCTAACCAATAACCCTTAAAACCTAAATTATGATCATAAATCATAAGGATAAAAACTCTACACCTAAACCTCTAAATCATACACCCTAAATTAAATTCCTAAATCATAAATTAAATCTACTTGCGTAAAACAAATTTTTTATAGTCGGTGTATGAATTATTTTCCATTATTTAAAATATATATAATAATATATCTCCACATACAACGCACATGAGACAAAATTGGTATATATAAATATATAAAGTTCATGATATAAAAAATGAAATTTGTGTTATATTAAAAATATTCTATGTTTATTATAAAATCTCATAACGTGCGATGATAATAAAGTGAGCTCGAAATCATTCATACATCCATGTTTTGGCCTACCGGGAGTTTTTTTCCTTTTTATTTCCATATCGAATTAAGGTATTAGAACATGGACGCATTATTTGTCATGTCATATCGGTGGAGTCTTAGACATGTACGAGATGAACGACTGTACAGGATTGGATCTCAAATGAATTAAATTAAATGTTTATATGGGAAAGAAAAAAAATTAATTTAATAAATTATAAAAAAAATAAAAAATAACTTTAAAGAGAGTTCATAGTATATATTTTACTAAAATAAAAAAAAAATTTAAAAAAAACTTTATACATCTTTGCGATTATAAATTAAAAGACTCGTTTTAGTGAATTGCACGGGGCTTATAAATCTTTAAACCGCTCATGTGTCATATTTATTATGGCTGTGGATGAAATTATAATATAATGATCAATTACAATAAATATTAATAATAAAAACAACCGAAACTGTAATTATATGTAGCAGTTCTTAGAGCACATAAAGTAAAGTTCAATGGACAACAATAAAAATGTCTTTGCAGAAGCAAAATCTATGGTGGAATTTAAAACATTAGAGACCAAAACACTCGAACGATTTGATAAATATTATAACCTTAAATCCATTTATTCAAAGTTCAAACAAACTTTATTACACATCAAACACCGTAAATACTAAAGAAAATACGTATAAACTCGAACGTTCCAAATGCTTATTCCTTTAAACTGTGGGCACTAGACTAATCGGAGAGCCAGCAATAAGTGCAGCAGCAGCAGCAGGAGCGGGAGCAGGAGATGCATCACAATAGCCTCTAAGAATGTTTGCCTTCCTCAGAAGTGAAACCAATGGAAATGAGCATGGTATGCCAACAATTACGAGTGATAACCTCGATTGCACGACAACACTCGGAGTTGATATCAGTTTGGCCATTAACAAAGAAGAGAATAATCTCATCGGTGCACGATTTCAGCTCATTTAGTGCACTCCAACACTCGGAATGGTCTCTATTATCGTCGAGCCTTGCCGCTAGGGTACGGCCTGGCTTGTCGGAGCTGGAGAGTTGCCTTGCGGATGCACCACTTAGTGCATATTAAAGAAGAATTTCTAATTAAAGTACTATGAACATAAGGAAACTCGGTCTCATCAAATCTTACATGTCTAGAGATAAAAATTCTACCAGAATAATACATGCATTTGTATCCTTTATGTGAGGGAGAATATCCTAAAAAAACACACTTAAAAGATCTAAACTGGAACTTATGTTTATTATAAGGACCTAAAAAAAGGGTAGCACAAGCAACCAAATGTTTAAAAAAATATATAATCAGGAGGTTGATTAAACAATTTCTGTTAAGGAGAATGACCAGACAGAGCCTTAGAAGGGAGCCTATTAATAAGAAACACAGCACTGCTAAAAGCATCATTCCAAAACGACAAAGGCATGGCAGCTTGAGCTAACATGGGTAAACCTACTTCAACTATCTGCCTATGTTTCCTTTCTACAGTTCCATTCCGTTCAGAGGTGTGGGGACAAGAAAGTCTATGAATTATACCTTTTTGTTTTAAGTACATGTCCAGAGCTGTAAACTCCCCGCCCCTATCAGTTTGTAGAGCCTTAAGATGGCACCCAAATTGTCTTTCAGCCTGAGTAAGGAACTGACTGAAAATAGTATACACATCATATTTCAGTTTTAAAAAATAAACCCAAGTATAATGAGAATAGGCATCCGTGAAGGCAACATAGTATCTAAAACCATTGGAATATAAGGGAGTTGGTCCCCAAACATCAGCAAAGACAAGTTCTAAAGGAGAAGAATAGATAGTAGAAGAATCAAGAAATTGTAACTTGTGAGCTTTACCAAATTGACATGCAGTACACACAGATAATGAATTGATTTTATCAAAAGAAACATTACATTGCTTTAAAGCTGCAATCAAAGTGGCAAAAGCAGGATGCCCTAATCAATTATGCCAAACATTAAGAGAAACAATATTAAGAGAAGCAACATTACAAATAGCAGAAGCATTACAACAACATCAGAATAGGGCATACTGTCAATAGCAGTCCTGATATTATTACTAAGACATGTCTTACTAGCAGACTTATTAGAGGGAATATTTAATTTGTAAAGACCATCATGTTCAGTTCCAGTCAACAACACCTTCTTGGTGTCCAAATCTCTTACTTGACAGAAGCTAGGGTAAAACTCAAGAAGAACAATGTTGTCCTGTGTAAACTTAGAAACAGAAAGAAGGTTTTTAGTTATACCAGGAGCAAAAGGTAATTTTTTTTAAATGAAAACATCTATCAGAATCAAAAAATGCAGAATGACCAACAAATTTAATAGGTAAGTGTTGACCATTACCCACACGGATATTACATGTACCGGGATAAGTGTCTCCAATGTTGAGATTGCTGAGATTATTGGTGAGATGATTGGTAGCTCCAGAATCTAGATACCAGGCATTGTCTCCAACAATCTCAGGAGTAGTTATCACGGCCTGGGGTTGAGCAGAAGCAGATGGTGTGGAGGGAGGAAACACAAGAGCAGAGGAAGAAAAGGCATGTTGTCCAGGTTGAGGATGAACATGAGAGACAACAGTATACACATGATGAGACACATGGTAAGTAGGATGAGGCAGAGTAGTGGGTGACATGAATACATGAGATTGATGTCTAACTTGAGGAACAAACTGAGTATATACTGGTGAAGGAGAAATCACAGAAGGAGAAGAGTAATACACAGTGTTATAATTTGGTTGACTAGATGCAAGACTAGTATAAGAACATGTATTGGCCTGAGAGGATGAATCAAAAGATCTGTTAAAATCATTTTATCCTGGATAAGAGGAATCATTTTTGAACTTGGTGCCAAACCGAAAATAACATCTCTCAGCAATATGCCCTAAATGACTACAGAGTTGACACTGGGGTTTGGGAGAAAAAAACCTTCCTCCTCTGCCTCTACCTTTGTTAAAGGAGCCAGAATTATAGCCAGATGTATAATTGTTCTAAGAGGATGAATTAGGCTCAGAAAATTGTTGCTGAACAGTGTTAACTTCACCAATATCTACAGACTCAAAGGACTGATCCACAACAAAATGAGCAGAGCCACTTATTTGTCCTAACAAAGCATTTTGCCTAGCCTCAGCATCCAAAAGAATAGTTCTAACAGCTTGAACATTAGATTGAGTAGGACTAGCTGTAATGACTGTAATTACAGATTTAAACTCAGGAGGAAGACCGTTGAGTATAGCAGTGACATGCTCATGAGGAGATATAACTTCACCACAACTTGCAAGACTATCACAAATGTTCTTAACCTTTAGAATAAAATCTTTCATAGCCAAATCTCCCTTTTTCTGAGAATGAAGTAAACGTCTATATGACATTAACCTAGATGTGGTTTTTTCACTGTACAGACTATGCAATGTGGACCAGATTGCAGCAAAAGTGTTATGGCCTATTAGGTTTGGCAAGACATCTTCACTCACAGTAGACAAGAGCCAAGATGCAAAAGCTCAATCTTGCTCTTCATACAACTCATAATCAGGATTCAAACTGACTGTTCCTTTCTTTCTAATATAATGAGGGGGCCAAGTGACATTATAATCGATGCACTTCCGTAGCCTATGAGTTTTAATAGTAAGTAAGACATGTTGTTGCCACAGAAGGAAATTAGTATCATCTAATGTTACATTAATTTTCTTTGTAGAGAAAAGCCTAGTATTAGAAGGATTTGTCACGGATTGAGAACCAAGACCAGATTTAGGCACAGTTTCAGTAGATTGAGTCTCAATTTCTGGATTATCAGTAGAAGTGACCATAGCTAACAGATCGAAGAAGAGCTTAACACAACAGGCGCACGACACACAAGAATGAAACACAAAACCCTAATTCCCAAAATAAGACGAACGAGACAACAACAACATAGATCAGCAAATCATCACAACCACACGAATCAAAAGAACACAACACAGATGTAACACAGAAGAACCACAAATCAATCGCAAATCGCAGTGCAAAGCATCAATAATGAGAGGCAAAGGATGAGAAATTTATCGAGAAAGATCGACATCAGAAACAAGGCTGCAGGGAGACATCGAAAAAGGCAACGGAAAGACGACACCGGCAACTGGATCGGTAGCTCTGATACCATATAAGGATTCGTCAGGTGAACGTCCGGCAACGATCAGTCAACGGAAGGTTAAGCAACAATTTATGAAAGAAATATGAACGGAAAAACTAAAAGAGAAATACGAAAGGAAAACTAAACGAGAAATAGCCAAACAGGCTTAATTCGAGAGAAAAAAGATTTTATTAAATTGGGTCTAATAAAATCAATCTTACAAAATCTATTTTATAGCCCACATTGACCATGCCTTGTAACAGACTGAGCCCATGTGGCAAACTGACTCTAACAGGTTAATAACAAACTTAATACTCTAACATTCTTACGTTGATACATAAAGAAATCATACCATAATTTAAGAGATAAATTGTCAATTAAACACTTTTTGCTATTAAAATAGATATGTTACGACACTCGTAATTCAAATAAAAATATTTAGTTTGATATTTTTTAGTCACTTATATAATTTGATATGTTACCCCATCGTGCAACATGCATCGACATCTTCAAATCACGGAAGCCAAGACCTTCATCTTTCTTCGGTTGGCGAAGCTTAACCACCATGCAACGTGAGCCCATCCTCTCCCGTTTAAGCTTCCCCGACCACCAGTAGTATTACATAACTAACATTATGGCCTCAATAATTCCATCTGGGAGCAGCTAATCACTTATATAATTTAATTTTTTTAATGGTTGTATTCATTCCAAACTTTAATTATCCTATAAGAAACTAGAGACCACTTAAATTTTAATTTATTATGGAGTAATAAATACTCACCCATTCTGAATATTTTTTTATAAAAAAAAAAGGTTTGACGTTACATTTTTATTCATATAAAAACCATAACTTGATTAGTTAAAAGAAATTGAAATGTTTTTACTTTAAGAAGAAACTAAAGATTTAAATCAATTATAGTAAACTTATAAATAGCAAATCGTATAATGCAACAAGCCAAAAGGGTCCATAGCTCAGTGGTAGAGCATTTGATTGCAGATCAAGAGGTCACCGGTTCGAATCTGGTTGGGCCCTTTTCAATATTAATACATTTCATATTGTGTAATTTTCATTTTTTTTATTTCCCAAGGTGTTTAATAAAACGAGCCGATAACTAATCTTTATGTGTTCCATTGACCTATATAGGAGCAGATGCTAGTAAAAAATTTTAAAGTTGCTCTATATCAGAGGCGAGAATCAAATCCTCGACCATTGATTAAGGTCGAAAAAACTCTCATCATCTCCCCTAAGTCTCGTGGTTGTGCAATTTTTCAATTTTAATTGTTGGTTATTTTAATAAAACTTATTGGTTAGAATTCTACTTCCAAATTGAATTCTGAGATTGTAATCTAATTCACCATAAAAACTAAAATTTAAACCCTACCCAAAAACTTTAAAGCTTTGTTGGGCATGAAAAAGATAAAAAAAATTAGTTAATCAAATGGTTAATAATATTCAAAGTAAGAAAGTGGTTATTCATCATAAATACTAAAACCTAAAACCATTTGATTAATTAATTTTTCATCCATTCTCTTTTCCCTCCAAAGCCTAAATCTTAAACCCTAACCAATAACCCCTAAAACTTAAATTATGATCATAAATCATAAAGATATAAACTCTAAACCTAAATCTTTAAACCATACACCCTAAATTAAATTCTTAAATCATAAATTAAATCCATTTGCGAAAAACAAATTTTCCATCATATTGTCAGTGTATGAATTATTTTCCATTATTTAAAATATATATAATAATATATCTCCACATACAATGCACATGAGACAAAATTGCTATATATAAATATATAAAGTTCATGATATAAAAAATGAAATCTAGTTGGGCCCTTTTCAATATTAATACTTTTCATATTGTGTAATTTTCATTTTTTTTATTTCCCAAGGTGTTTAATAAAACGAGCCGATAACTAATCTTTATGCGTTCCATTGACCTATATAGGAGCGAATGCTAGTAACAAATTTTAAAGCTGCTCTATATCAGAGGCGAGAAACAAATCCTCGACCATTGATTAAGGTCGAAAAAACTCTCATCATCTCCCCTAAATCTCGTGGTTGTGCAATTTTTCAAATTTAATTGTTGGTTATTTTAAAAAAACTTATTGGTTAGAATTCTACTTCCAAATTGAATTCTGAGATTGTAATCTAATTCATCATAAAAACTAAAATTTAAACCCTATCCAAAAACTTTAAAGCTTTGTTGAGCATAAAAAAGATAAAAAAAAAATTAGTTAATCAAATGGTTAATAATATTCAAATTAAGAAAGTGGTTATTCATCATAAAAACTAAAACCTAAAACCATTCGATTAATTAATTTTTCATCCATTCTCTTTTCCCTCCAAAGTCTAAATCCTAAACCCTAACCAATAACCCCTAAAACTTAAATTATGATCATAAATCATAAAGATATAAACTCTAAACCTAAATCTTTAAACTATACACCCTAAATTAAATTCTTAAATCATAAATTAAATCCACTTGCGAAAAACAAATTTTCCATTATTTAAAATATATATAATAATATATCTCCACATACAACGCACATGAGACAAAATTGGTATATATAAATATATAAAGTTCATGATATAAAAAATGAAATTTGTGTTATATTAAATATATTCTATGTTTATTATAAATTCTCATTACGTGCGATGATAATAAAGTGAGCTCGAAATCATTCATACATCCATGTTTTGGCCTACCGGGAGTTTTTTTTTCCTTTTTATTTCCATATCGAATTAAGGTATTAGAACATGGACGCATTATTTGTCATGTCATATCAGTGGAGTTTTAGACATGTACGAGATGAACGACTGCACAGGATTGGGTCTCAAATGAATTAAATTAAATGTTTATATGGAAAAGAAAAAAAATTAATTTAATAAATTATAAGAAAAAAATAAAAAATAACTTTAAAGAGAGTTCATAGTATATTTTTTACTAAAATAAAAAAATATATTTAAAAAAAAACTTTATACATCTTTGCGATTATAAATTAAAAAACTCGTTTTAATGAATTGCACGGGGCGTATAAATCTTTAAACCGCCCATGTGTCATATTTATTATGGCTATGGATGAAATTATAATATAATGATCAATTACAATAAATATTAATAATAAAAACAACCGAAACTGTAATCATATGTAGCAGTTCTTAGAGCACATAAAGTAAAGTTCAATGGACAACAATAAAAATGTCTTTGCAGAAGCAAAATCTATGGTGGAATTTAAAACATTAGAGACCAAAACAATCGAAGATTCCCTAACTTCTATTGCTCCCTTCTCGTCGTGCTACTCATCACCGTCGACCAAGAGCTCACCTCGCCGTTGCACCACAAGCAAGCGTCGTTCGCCTCACCGTCGCACTACAGGCAAGCGTCGTTCGTCTCGCCGTCGAACCACAACAAGCGCCAATTGCCTCACCATCGCACCAGTGAGCAAACATCGTCGTTCGGCTCGCCATCGCACCAACAAGCAAGCCTCGCGTGTTTTCCAGGTTTGTTCCTTAATCTTTGTAATTAAATGGTTGAAATTTAAGGTTTAAGAAATATAAGGTTTGGGTTATAAGAATGCTTTAAGGTTTAAGAAAGGAAATTTCAGTACACATTCTAGGCCAAGTATTTATTAGAAAAGCATAGGAGTTTTGTGAACCCGTGTTTTAGATGGCCGTGTAGCAGTATAAGGGTGCTTGATAGAAAATATGCAGGCAAACTTTGAATACTAGAAATACATGGTAAGCATTATAACTAAAAAGGAAAGATGAAGAAAGGTCAAAAATAAGTGACTGATTTAATACAAAAATTATGTAACCCCCACGTCCCGGGCTATCGGACAGACCGGTCTGAACATGTTACAGGGGGAAAACCGAAGCGAAACCCGTTAAGGCTTCACTTCGATTAGGAAACCTAGAAAATCTTTTCATTAATTATCTTGTCTAAATGTATCATTTAGTTCTATGTGTGAAAACGACAGCGGAAAACGAGAACGAAAAGATACAAACGAGGCGCAAGGTAATATAAATTTACCAAGTGTCAAGTTAGTCCAATTGCATGCTTACGAAACCAAGATCACACATAAACGGCGCATATAACATAACAAGGGAGCATACAACCAACGTGACTAAAACCCGACATCAAAGAACCTTTGAAGATACTAAAAAGCTCAAATACAAGCATGCGGTTCGAAACAGGCTTGCCTGTTTCGATACACGGGCTCCAGTTTAAAAGCTAGACCAGGCCGTACTGATACGGTCCACTCTGTTTCGGTACGAGGGTCTCTAGTGTTGAAACGTTCCGGAACAGGTTCCGAAACGAGCACTCAAAGAGGCAAACCGTATCGAAACACATACCGAAACGGGCACTCCTAGTGTCAAATCATATCGAAACGGCACCACCCCATTTTGATACGAGTATCCCTGGAGCTACACCCGTTCCGAAACAACCCCGAGCATTTCGAAGCGCTTGCACTCTGTGTGACCCTGAAAACAGTTTTTTGCATCTCCAAATGTCTCCAAACATACCCCAAAACATCAAGAATCATGAAACAACAAACAAGCATACAACCTATAGGCATTTCACCCTACTACAAACATGGTAAAACACATAAACATACATGTCGAAGCCATTTCATTCAAAAGAACATACATCTTCATCACATAGCTCACAACAAGGTTACATGCTTTCAAGCAACACATAAGAATTCATAAAACGTGGTTATAAGCCTTCAATACAAACACTTAGGCATCAACATAAACATGGTTTACAAGCCTCAACACAAAAGCATTAACAACGTAAAGCCAAAACATAGGAGTCTAGATACACGCTCCTACAACACGTAGCATCCTCATTGCTAAACTACTACATTATTTACTAAAACCATACTTGAGCAACCACAAACGTGCTTGGATGCCCTTTCCTTGCTCCTTGCTAACTCCACACTAATGATCTGCATTGTCGAAAACGAGAGCGTAAGCTAGAAGCTTAGTGAGGGAGCTCAAAGCAAAACATCGACAATGCAGGGTTCAAGCATGACATCCTTAAGAAACTCACAAGGCATACATTTACGCTAACACAGCAACATGGCCAAACGTTAAGAGAACTTCCATTGGGATTTTCGCCCCAACGTACTCAACAACAATTACCTTCTAGTGGGATTACACACATCATCGTTCTCACTCATGGGAGGGATTACACTCATCATCACATGCTAACATTTTCTGGTGGAATATTACATCACCGTACTCCTCCTTGATGACTACACGTCACCAAGGCCACGCGCGAATTTGACTCTTACCGTGTGCACACTAATCCTAATGATCGGTCATTTATATCTGGTAATTATAACTAGTGCCAATTATACTAAGCAAGTCTGACCATGATTACACAATCATGCAACACAACATATCATCACCAATAACAACATCAATATTTGTATTAACATGCATAGCGAACACATACTACAAAAGTCCACATTCATGCAAATTAAGCAAGAACTAATAAAGCAAACAAAAGATTAAGCTACCAACTTAATCTCCACCTTGGATTGGCCTACCAAGCACAATCCAACACCTCAACTACACACTTGAACCAATTTAAAACCATTTTAAACAATCCACTCACCGAACACTCTTAAGCGAACCGAGAAAGCCGAACAAGCCTCCAAATTTCTTGGAATCGAGCCCGAAGCTTCTCCAATGATTTCCCTTGATTCTAATCAATCAAAAACAACATATTACTACACAAATCATCCACAAAACCTATGTCACAAATCAGATTACAACACAAAGCCATTTCTCTACATTCCCAAGCCAAAACTAACACAAAACCCCCTTTTCGAACTTACATTCAACCCAGCAGAAACCTATTGATCTCAACACCCAAATCATCATTAAACACCTTCAAAACAACCCTCAAGCATCATTATATCATCAGCCTTACTCTCCTACACCAAACTACCTCAAAAACCCAAGTTTTTAACCCTTTAAAACACCCACAAAACCCATTTCGGGATTTTCATCAAAACCCAACCATTTTGAGATATAATATACTTAATGGCAAGATTAAAACATATAATGACTTTGCAAATCAAAACTCACATAAAAATCTAACAAAGCTTCCTTCTTTTTCTTGAATTTTGAAAATTTGAAGAACTATAAAAATGGTGTTTAGGAGAAACTAAAACCATAGAAATGTTCAGAATAAAGAGGAGAAGTCAAAAACGTGATTACCTCGTTGAAAACACTTGAAATGGTGAAGGAACTTGATGGAATAATGTTTTGGGTTAAAGGGGGTTTAGTGTCGTGACTTTTTAATTTGAAAAGGGGAGGAAGAACATGACTAGTAAAAAGCCCCCTTTTACTTGTCTTGCTTTTCCAATTTAGAAAATTACACATTTGCCCTTTAATGATATCTCAAGCCTCTTTTAATTAAAACCAAAGCCCATTTTAAATAGAACGAGCCCAACGACTCGAATCCGATTTGTAACACTCGGGTTCGGGGGTCGGGTGAAAATAACATTAAAATAATAGTTCGGGTTTCAA
Source organism: Hibiscus tridactylites (assembly GCA_958450335.1). NCBI lineage: Eukaryota > Viridiplantae > Streptophyta > Magnoliopsida > Malvales > Malvaceae > Hibiscus > Hibiscus tridactylites. Next base: position 77,437,438 of record OY288279.1, read on the forward strand.
TTTTTGTTTATAATAATAATAAAATAATATATTGGGTCTCGGGTTTTAAAACAAACAAATTAAGTTGGACCATTTCAAAACAAGCCCAAATAGCCATGAATGTCTCCTATTGCGATTTCCCTATTTCATTAAGGGTATTTTGGTCTTTGGCCTTTTCAATTTTAAACAAACATAAAAAATGCTTTTTGGCTCATCTTCTTCCTCTCTCCATTTTCATTTTGACGTCAAATGAACCCCTCTCCCTAGATACTATTTCATCCCATATCTTGCTCATTTTTGAAGGTTTTGCAAAGGTAACCTCGTTTTTTACTTGCCCTCGTTATTCTCTACAAGCTAATACCTTTAGTTTTCATTTTTGTACATGTTTTTGAGATTTGAAATTTGGAGGATTTTGGTTAAAAGTGTTACCTTTATGGTCTTTAGCTAAAGCTTTTGGTTTTTATTGATGTGTGGGTTGTTTACTATCCATGAGATCCAAAATATGTGATTTTTAAAGTGTTTTAAATATATTCCCAGATTTGGGTTTTGAGGGGGTTTTGGAAGGGTTTTAAGGTTGGTTTTAATGGTGTTCTATGTTAGAAATTGAGGGCTGAAGTTAATATGATAGTTAGGGGTTGTGTTGGAGGCATCTAAATGTGTAAAAGGGGTCTAAATCAGAGGTTTTGGTATGTGCAATAGGGCTGCTCGAAAATAGAAGTTTTGTGGGTGTTCTTGGCTTGGTTTGATGCTTAATTGGTGTTAGGAGTTACAACAGTGGTTTGTGGTTGTTTTGGTGATTAATAGAGTGTGTTTGATTTTTTAGAAACAATGAATTTGGTTGGTGAAGCTTCGGGGACGAATCCGGAAGTTTTAGAGTCTTGAGCTTGGTCTTCGGTCTTCTCTTGGGTAGCAACGGAGAGTAGAATTGTTCATCTTTGTTTTGTGCTCGATATGGAACTTTTGGAGTTTGGGTGGGACCTTGAGGGTTCACCTAAACCCGAGCATAAGTCTCTACTCCTATGCTTTGTTATGAATGGATGAATGGCTATGTGTTGTGATTATCCTGTGCATCTTGAGTTGTTCATACAGTTGTTAATGTGTAGTCGAGTTGAAGTCGAGCCTCACGTGATGGTGGTCTAAACTACGGTGATGTGTAGTCCCACCGGTAGTGACTAGTAGGAAAGTACTTTGATGTGTAGTCCCATTGGAAAACTACTAGTCGAAACGGTGATGTGTAGTCCCACCGTGTGTGTATGTTGGTTGTGCTTACGCAAACCATGTGTAGTGTTGAGAAAGTCATTCGTGCATCCATTGTTTTGTTTCCATTTATGAAAAGTTTTTTGAAAACTGCATGTTTGTTGAATTATGGAGCTTCTCTCACTAAGCTAGTTAGCTTACGCTCTCTTTGTTTCCAACATGCAGATCGTTAGAGTTCGGGAGGCAAGTGGGCAAGGGAGGAGCTTTGGGAGTTCTCAAGCTAGCACAAGTATGATTTGTGTTTTGTAATAATGCCTAAACGATGGGGTATAGACTTGTAGGAGTTGGTGCCAAACTCCCTAGGTGATTTGTGTTAGTTGAGTATGTTAAATTATGGATGTGTTATGTTTCGCCTCGTGGATTGTGGACCATGCCTATTTTGCTGCTTAATTGTATGTGCCATTTGGCTTTTTGAGCTTTTAAGCATGTCTATTTATACAATATCTATCCTCTATGTGATTGCCATGTGTAAGTGCATTATTGTTCATCTAGATTGCTTTATATGTTTCTCTTGGCCATGAAATGTGTATGAATGCTTGAGTGTGGATAGAAGGGTCTTAAAATGCATTTAGAGTTGGGTTTGAGGGTCCTTTGCTGAAATTTGGAGAATTGAAGTGCAGGGCGTATCGATACGGTTTGCCCTCCAAGACTCAGTTTTGGCTTGGGGTATCGATACACGGGGGCGTACCGGTACGCTCAAAGCTCACTGGAAATCAGAGAAATTGGTGAGGCTTTGGCATGTCAATACGGGCTCTAAGCGTATCGGTGCGGGTTTATCTCGTTGACCACGAGATGTTGACCGAGAAGGGCGTATCGATACGCTCAAGGGCTGTATCGATACGGTCTTCCTATGTTGACTGAAGGGCGTTGACTTGGTCAAGGCGTATCGATACCCTTGATTGGTGTATCGATACGGCCTGCTCTGTAAGTGTAAAAAGGGGTTTTTAACATGTAATTTGGGGTTCGGTTGTGTATCTTCCTTGATGTTTTCTGCTGTCGTGATCACTTAGGAAATAATATGCCTTTAGACAAGATTTACTTAAAAGAATGTTTTTAGGGTTGCTATCTGAGGTGGGACTTTAACGGGTTTCACTTCGGTTTTCCCCATGTAGCCTACTCGGACCGGTCAGCCATCCAGACCGGGATGAGGGGGTTACATTTAGTGGTATCAGAGCATGAGGTTTCCGAGACCTCGGGCAGGTAAGTGAGGTGAGTTAATGTGTTTGTGTGTTTTTCCATGTATTCCTGAATTCTGTAGCTAGCACGGTGTATGATTACATGCTGTGATGACTCTGTTGTTGCTTGAAAGTAGGTCCAAGTCCCCATTGTTTTGGTTTAACGAGCTTGAGAACCGGAGACCTTACCATTTTGCTAACCTAACATTTCTCCTGTTGTTGTGTGTTTGTTGTTTTAGATTATTATTTTTCTATGGTGAGACCGAGGGGACGGCCTAGAGCGGGTGACCAAGCACCCGAGGATGTGCCTCATGCTTCTCATGCTCCCGATGGTAATGGAGAAAATGTTGGAGGCGATGGTAATGAGCCTCAGGTTGGGGCTAATGTGGGAGGTAACGGGGCTCAAGCGGGCCAAGGTCAAGCAGGTCCAGATGTGGCCCATTTGATTCAGACCATAGCCGGAGCTTTTCAGACAGCTTTGGACGGTATGCAGGCTGCAGCACCACCTCAGGGTGCGGGGACAGGATTACCCCTAGAGAGGCTTCGTAATTTGGGGGCAGTGGAGTTTCGTGGGTTGTCTCCAGAGGGTTCAGAGGGGTGGCTTGAGAGCACTACTCGCATCTTAGGTCAGATGGAGTGTTCGGATGCCCGTAAGTTGGGATGCATCGTCTCCTTACTTCAGGGGGACGCTTATACTTGGTGGACCACTGTCACTTCCGGTATGGCCGAGGCAGACATCACATGAGAGTTCTTCAGAAATGCCTTCAAGAGGAAGTACCTTGGAGTTCGGTACTTGGATGAAAAGAAAAGGGAGTTTATGGCTTTGGTTCAAGGTAACAGGACCGTGTCTGAATACAAGGTTCAGTTTGTGAGGTTGAGCCATTACGCACCAGAGTTGGTCCCGGATGAGAGGGAGCGGTGTGAGCGTTTCAGATATGGATTGACTACAGATGTGAAGACCTACATGCTAGCCTCTGACTACACTGAGTTCGATGTCTTGGTCTCTAGGGCCAAGGATATAGAGCAGAACCTAAGCTCTAGAGCACGTGCTAGTGGGTCTGACTCAGGAAAGAGACATACGAACTGGGATAGAGATCATGCCAAGAGGCATAGGGATAGGAGGTACCAGCCGGATACGAGACATAGGGGTGGTAACTATGGTCAGGGCCGTCAGGGCCAGGGAGCTGTTGGGCACATTCCGGAGTGCACTAGGTGCGGGAGACGCCACCCGGGCGAGTGTATGGGTATTTATGAAGCGTGTTGGAACTGTAGCTCCCGAGACCATTTGAGGCGTGACTATCCACACCCGGTTAGGGACGGACCAGCTCCAGCTAGGGGCTTTGAGCATCAGAGAGGCCGAGGGCGCGGTCGTGGAAACTTTCAGCCAAGGAATGAGGGCCAGAGGAACTTGGCTCATTTTGTAGCAATCCAGCCCGAGGGAGGAGGACCGGCTAGGGTGTACGCTCAGTGAGAGGCTGGAAATGACACAGATGTCATAGCAGGTAACTTCTCATTACAGTCTTTGAGTTTGCTTTCTTTGATAGATTCGGGGTCAACACATTCGTATATATTGGGTGAGCAGGCAAAGTCATTAGGATTGCCATGTGATTGGTTAGAGGTAGGTGTAAATGTCACTAGCTCTTTTGGTGATACAGTGGTAGTTAGGAAAGTGTATAGGAGGTGTCCTTTGATGGTTCAGGGCCACGTATTTCCGGTCGATATGATGGAATTACCCTTCTATGGTTTTGATGTGATTTTGGGCATGGATTGGCTTGTAGAGCATAGAGCTAGGGTTGACTTCGAGACCAAGAGAGTCTCCTTGAGGCTTGCCGATGATTTTGAGGTCGTGGTAGTTGGGGAGAATGTCAAGTTTTTGTCCAATGTGGTTTTGGCTTTGGAAGCTCAGAGGTTGTTGAATTCAGGGTGTCAGGCTTACTTGGCTTATATAATGAATCCGGATATGAGTGAGGTGAGACCTCAGGACATCAGAACAGTATGTGATTTTCCGAGTGTTTTTCCGGCAGAGCTTCCAGGCTTGCCTCCAGATAGAGCAGTTGAGTTTGCTATTGAGACGTATTCCAGTTCTGCACCAGTGTCAATTGCTCCATATAGAATGGGACCGAAAGAGTTGAAAGAGTTGAAGACACAACTTCAGGAGTTGACTGATAGAGGCTTCATTAGGCCTAGTGTGTCCCCGTGGGGTGCTCCGGTCTTGTTTGTGAAAAAGAAGGATGGTAGCATGAGGATGTGTATAGATTATAGGCAGTTGAATAAGGTAACAGTGAAAAACAAATATCCTTTGCCTAGGATAGATGACTTGCTAGACCAATTGAGAGGTGCTTCTGTGTTTTCGAAGATTGACTTGAGGTCTGGATACTATCAGCTGAAGGTAAAGGATGTGGACATACCGAAGACAGCCTTTCGTACACGATATGGACATTATGAGTTTTTGGTGATGCATTTTGGGTTGACCAACGCTTCAGCAGCCTTCATGGATATGATAAACCGAGTGTTTCATGAGTTCTTGGACAGGTTTGTGGTAGTGTTTATAGATGACATCCTAGTATACTCTAGGACCGAAGAGGAACACGATGAGCACTTGCGGTTAGTACTTCAGACCCTACTTGAGAATCGGTTGTATGCCCAGCTAAGCAAATGTGAGTTTTGGATTAGGGAGGTAGTCTTCCTAGGTCACGTGATCTCGGCTAGTGGGATTAGTGTGGATCCCAAGAAGATAGAAGCTATAGTAAATTGGAAACAACCAAAGTCAGTGACAGAAATCCGCAGTTTCCTAGGTTTGGCGGGATACTATAGAAGGTTTGTTTAGGGGTTCTCGAGAATAGCGGCTCCGTTGACTAAGTTGCTACAGAAGAATGTTCCGCATGAGTGGTCAGATGCAAGACAAGAAGCGTTTGAGAATTTGAAGAAAGCTTTGACCGAAGCTCCTATCTTAATTCAGCCTGAGCTGGGAGAGAATTTTTGATTTATAGTGATGCTTCCTACGTAGGGCTAGGTTGTGTGCTCATGCAAGAAGGTAAGGTGGTAGCCTATGCTTCGCGACAGTTGAAAGTTCATGAGAAGAATTATCCCACACATGACATAGAGTTGGCTGCAGTGGTGTTCGCTTTGAAGATTTGGAGACACCATCTTTATGGTGAGAAGTGCACCGTGTATACCGACCACAACAGTTTGAAATATTTGATGTCTCAGAGGGAGTTGAACCTCAGGCAACGTAGGTGGTTAGAGCTTCTTAAGAACTATGACCTCACCATAGAGTACCATCCAGGTAAGGCAAATGTAGTGGTCGATGCCTTGAGTAGAAAGGTGGCCGTTGAGTTACGAGCAATGTTTGCAAGGTTGAGTGTGTCTACGGATGGTGGGTTGATAGCCGAGCTACAGGTTAAGCGTTCATTATTTCAGTTAATTCGTGAGAAGCAGTTGCGAGATGAGTCTTTGGCACCTCACGTGCAAGACATAGCCGAAGATAGGCCTACCGAGTATTGTTTTGGAGAGAATGGGATCCTATGTTTCAAGGATAGGATAATGGTTCCGGAGGATGCCGAGTTGAGGCATACGATCTTGAACGAGGCTCATAATAGCCCTTTTTCTATGCATCCCGGTAGCACGAAGATGTATCGAGGGTTAAAAGATGAGTACTATTGGGTTGGTTTGAAAAGGGACGTGGCAGAGTTTGTGAGTAGGTGTATGGTTTGCCAGAGGGTTAAGGTCGAGCACCAGTTTCCCTCAGGATTATTACAGCCGTTGAAAATTCCAAAATGGAAGTGGGAGCGTATTACCATGGACTTTGTGTCAGGACTACCGTTGAGTCCTTCGAAAAATAATTTAGTGTGGGTGATTGTGGATAGATTTACTAAGTATGCCCACTTCATACCAGTTCATACTACCTATACTTTAGACAAGTTGGCCAATCTATATATCTGTGAGATAGTGAGACTACATGGGGTACCGAAGTCGCTTGTGTCAGACTGAGATCTGAGATTTACCGCTAGATTTTGGGAGTGTTTGCATTTAGCCTTGGGTACTTGGTTGAACTTCAGCACTTCGTATCATCCGTAGTCAGATGGTCAGTCTGAGAGAGTGATTCAGGTATTGGAAGATATGTTGAGGTGTTGTATCATTGATTTTCAGGGGTCATGGGAGAAACATCTACCGTTAGTGGAGTTTGCGTATAACAACAGCTTTCAGTCGAGTATTCAGATGGCTCCTTATGAGGCATTGTACGGTAGGAAGTGTAGAACCTTGATTTGTTGGGCCGAAGCCGGACAGAAACTTGTGTCGATGCTCGAGTTGCTTAAGGGCGCCACCGAGAAGGTAAAGTTGATATGTGATCGCTTGAAATCAGCTTCAGATCGACAGAAGTCCTATGCCGACTTAAAGAGGAAAGAGGTAGAGTATTTCGTGGGGGATAAAGTTTTTTTGAAAGTCTCGCCTTGGAAAAAGGTGATAAGGTTTGGAAGGAAGGGCAAGTTAAGCCTAAGGTTCATAGGGCCTTATGAGATAGTTGAGAGGGTTGGCTCCGTTGCGTATAGATTGAGGCTCCCGACTGAACTAGAGAAGATTCATGATGTATTTCATGTGTCGATGCTTAAGAGGTATAGATCGGATTCGTCCCATGTTATGCCAGTTGATGAAATAGAGTTGAATCCAGACTTGTCTTACAATGGGTAACCAGTTGAGATACTTGCTTCTAATAGCAAGGTGTTGCGTGGCAAGACCATAGAGTTGGTCAAGGTGTTATGGAGACATAGAGGTGTGAAAGAGGCCACGTGGGAAAGGAAAGCAGATATGTTTGAGCAGTTTCCATACTTGTTTCCGTCAGGTAATTTCGGGGATGAAATTCCTTTAGTGGGGGAGAGTTATAACACTCGTGTTCGGGGGTCGGGTGAAAATAACATTAAAATAATGGTTTGATTTTTGGTTTTCTGTTTATAATAATAATAATAATAAAATAATATATTGGGTCTCGGGTTTTAAAACAAACAAATTAAGTAGGACCATTTCAAAACAAGCCCAAATAGCCACGAATGTCTCCTACTGTGATTTCCCTATTTCATTAAGGGTATTTTGGTCTTTGGCCTTTTCAATTTTAAACAAACATAAAAAAATGCTTTTTGGCTCATCTTCTTCCTTTCTCCATTTTCATTTTGACGTCAAATGAACCCCTCTCCCCCTAGATACTATTCCATCCCATATCTTGCTCATTTTTTAAGGTTTTGCAAAGGTAACCTCGTTTTTGACTTACCCTCGTTATTCTCTACAAGCTAATACCTTTAGTTTTCATTTTTGTACATGTTTTTTAGATTTGAAGTTTGGAGGATTTTGGTTAAAAGTGTAACCTTTATGGTCTTTACCTAAAGCTTTTGGTTTGTTATTGATGTGTGGGTTGTTTACTATCCATGAGATCCAAAATATGTGATTTTTAAAGAGTTTTAAATATATTCCCGGATTTAGGTTTTGAGGGGGTTTGGAAGGGTTTTAAGTTTGGTTTTGAGGGTGTTCTATGTTGGAAATTGAGGGCTAAAGTTAATATGATAGTTAGGGGTTGTGTTGGAGGCATCTAAGTGTGTAAAAGGGGTCTAAATCAAAGGTTTTGGTATGTGCAATAGAGCTGCTCGAAAATAGAAGTTTTGTGGGTGTTCTTGGCTTGGTTTGATGCTTAATTGGTGTTAGGAGTTACAACAGTGGTTTGTGGTTGTTTTGGTGATTAATAGAGTGTGTTTGATTGTTTAGAAACAAGGAATTGGTTGGTGAAGCTTCGGGGACGAATTCGGAAGTTTTGGAGTCTTGAGCTTGGTCTTCGGTCTTCTCTTGGGTAGCAACGGTGAGTAGAATTGTTAATCTTTGTTTTGTGCTCGATATGGAACCTTTGGGGTTTGGGTGGGACCTTGAGGGTTCACCTAAACCCGAGCGTAAGTCTCTACTCCTATGATTTGTTATGAATGGATGAATGGCTATGTGTTGTGATTATCATGTGCATCTTGAGTTGTTCATACAGTTGTTAATGTGTAGTCGAGTTGAAGTCGAGCCTCACGTGATGGTGGTCTAAACTACGGTGATGTGTAGTCCCATCGGTAGTGACTAGTAGGAAAGTACTTTGATGTGTAGTCCCATTGGAAAAATACAAGTCGAAATGGTGATGTGTAGTCCCACCGTGTGTGTATGTTGGTTGTGCTTACGCAAACCATGTGTAGTGTTGAGAAAGTCATTCGTGCATCCATTGTTTTGTTTCCATTTATGAAAAGTGTTTTGAAAATTGCATGTTTGTTGAATTGTAGAGCTTCTCTCACTAAGCTAGTTAGCTTACGCTCTCTTTGTTTCCAACATGCAGATCGTTAGAGTTCGGGAGGCAAGTGGGCAAGGGAGGAGCTTTTTGAGTTCTCAAGCTAGCACAAGTATGATTTGTGTTTTGTAATAATGCCTAAACGATGGGGGTATAGACTTGTAGGAGTTGGTGCCAAACTCCCTAGGTGATTTGTGTTAGTTGAGTATGTTAAATTATGGATGTGTTATGTTTCGCCTCATGGATTGTGGACCATGCCTATTTTGCTGCTTAATTGTATGTGCCATTTGGCTTTTTGAGCTTTCAAGCATGTCTATTTATACAATATCTATCCTCTATGTGATTGCCATGTGTAAGTGCATTATTGTTCATCTAGATTGCTTTATATGTTGCTTTTGACCATGAAATGTGTATGAATGCTTGAGTGTGGATAGGAGGGTCTTAAAATGCATTTAGAGTTGGGTTTGATGGTCCTTTGCTAAAATTTGGAGAATTGCAGTGCAGGGCGTATCGATACGCCTAAGGGCCGTATCGATACGGTTTGCCCTCCAAGACTCAGTTTTGGCTTGGGGTATCGATACACGGGGGCGTATCGGTACGCTCAAAGCTCACTAGAAATCCGAGAAATTGGTGAGGCTTTGGCGTATCGATACGGGCTCTAAGCGTATCGGTACGGGTTTATCTCGTTGACCACGAGATGTTGACCGAGAAGGGTGTATCGATACGCTCAATGGCTGTATCGATACGGTCTTCCTATGTTGACTGAATGACGTTGACTTGGTCAAGGCGTATCGATACCCTTGATTGGTGTATCGATACGGCCTACTCTGTAAGTGTAAAAAGAGGCTATTAACATGTAATTTGGGGTTCGGTCGTGTATCTTCCTTGATATTTTTTGCTGTCGTGATCACTTAGGAAATAATATGTCGTTAAACAAGATTTACTTAAAAGAATGTTTTTAGTGTTGCTAACCGAGGTGGGACTTTAACGGGTTTCACTTCGGTTTTCCCCGTGTAGCCTACTCGGACCAGTCAGCCATCCAGACCGGGACGAGAGGGTTACATGATTCACACTCTTAACTCCTGACCCCTAAACCCGGGTGTTACAACTCTCCCCCAATTAAGGAATTTTGTCCTCGAAATTACCTGGCTGAAAGAGATACGAAAACTGCCTTTCCATATCTTTTTTTATCTCCCAAGTGGCCTCGTCTACACCTGAACATTGCCACCTCACTTTGACCAACTCAATCGATCTACCACGCAACAGCTTCCTGTTTGAGGCTAAGATCTCAATTGGTTCCTCATCATACGCCAAATTTGGATTCAACTCAATCTCTTCCACATGCATCACATGTGACAAATCTAATCTATACTTACGAAGCATCGAAACATGGAACGCATTGTGAATCTTCTCTAACTCGGATGGCAAATGTAATTGATAAGCAACCGGACAGACTCACTTCAAAATCTCATACGGCCCAATGTACCTCGGACTCAACTTCCCTTTTCTGCCAAACCTCATAAATTTCTTCCACTAAGAGACTTTCAAGAACACTCTATCTCCCACGGCATACTCAATTTCTTTCCTCTTCAAATCGGCATAGGAATACTGCCTATCCGAAGCTGCCTTCAAAGGATCACAAATTAACTTCACCTTGTCGGTAGTCCATTTAAGCAAATCTGGCATCGGTAACAACTTCTGACCTGCTTCGGCCCAACAAACTGGAGTTCTACATTTCCTACCATAAAGTGCCTCATACGGAGCCATCTAAATGCTCGACTGATAACTGTTATTGTATGCAAACTCGACCAATAGCATGTGTTTCTCCCAAGTACCCTAAAAATCAATGATACAACAGCGCAACATGTCCTCTAAAATTTGTATAACCTTCTCTGACTGACCATCTGACTGAGGATGATACGAAGTGCTAAAATTCAATCGGGTACCCAAAGCTATATGCAAACACTCACAAAACCTAGCTGTGAATCTCAGATCTCTGTCAGACACAATCGACTTCGGCACACCATGCACTCTCACAATCTCACCGATGTACAAATTGGCCAATCTATCTAAGGAGTAAGCCGTATTAACAGCTAAAAAGTGAGCACACTTCGTGAAACGGTCAACTATGACCCAAACTAAGCTCTTCTTCAAATGAGTTAAAGGCAAACCGAAACGAAGTTCATGGTGATATTTTCCCACTTCCATTCCGGAATCCTCAACGATTGCAACAAACCTGATGGAACCTGATGCTCTGCCTTAACCCTCTGGCACACCATACACTTACTCACAAAATCAGCTACATCTTTCTTCAAACCGACCCAAAAGTATTCATTCTTCATATTACAATACATCTTCGTACTACCTGGATACATGGCAAACGGGCTACTGTGTGCTTCGGTCAATATAGTACGTCTCAAATCACTGTCATCCGGTAAAATTATCCTATCTCTGAAACATAAGACATCATCAACACTGAAACTATAGTCCGATGGTCTACCATCGTCTACATCTTGAACGTGAGGTGCCAAAGATCTATCTAACAATTGTTTTTCTCTAATCAACTAGCCTAAGGAAGGTCTAACTTGAAGCTCGGCCACTAGACCACCGTCACCGGACAAACTCAAACTAGCAAACATGGCTCTCAACTCAATAGCTACCTTCTTACTCAAAGCATCTGCCACTACATTGGCTTTACCCGGATGGTACTCAATCGTGAGATCATAGTCCTTAAGAAACTCTAGCCACCTACGCTGCCTAAGTTTCAACCATCGTTGTGTCATTATATACTTCAGACTCTTATGATCTGTATACACTGTGCATTTATCACCATACAAATAATGTCTCCAAATCTTCAAGGCAAACACAACTGCGGCTAGCTTTATGTCGTGTGTCGGATAATTATGCTCTTGAGTCTTCAACTGTCTCGAGGCATAAGCTACAACTCTTTCGTCTTGCATGAGCACACAACCTAAACCTACATATGAAGCATCATTGTAGATCACATAATCTTTCCCCGACTCTAGCTGAATCAAAATCGGTGCATTGGTAAAAGCTTCTTTTAGTTTCTCAAAGGCTTTCTGTCTCGCATCTGACCACTCAAACTAAACATTCTTCTGAAGTAATTTTGTTAAAGAAGCGGCTATCTTTGAGAATTCATCCACAAACCTCCTATAGTACCTGGCTAAACCTAGGAAACTACGAATCTCTGTCACGGACTTCGGTTGCTTCCACTCAACAATGGCTTCTATCTTCTTCGGATCAACTCTAATCCCCTCGGCTGACACTACATGTCCTAGGAAGACTACTTCTCGGATCCATAACTCACACTTGCTCAATTTAGCGTACAACTGGTTGTCTAGCAAAGTCTGCAAAACTAACCTCAAATGCCGGTCATGATCTTCCTCGGTACGCGAATACACCAAAATGTCATCTATGAATACAACCACAAACTGATCTAAGTACGGATGGAATATTTTGTTCATCATGTCCATGAAGGCAGCCGGTGTGTTTGTCAACCCAAACGGCATAACTAACAACTCATAGTGACCATATCTAGTCCTAAAAGTTGTCTTCAGTACATCAACCTCTTTTACTTTCAACTAGTAATAACCGGATCTCAAGTTAATCTTCAAAAAGACTAATGCCCCTCTCAACTGATCAAACAAGTCATCGATACGCGGAAAAGGATACTTGTTCTTCACTGCCAACTGATTGAACTGTCTATAATCAATGCACATTCTCATACTATCGTCTTTCTTCTTCACAAACAAAATCGGAGCGCCCCAAGGCGAAGAACTCGGGCGGATAAAACCTCTATTTGACAATCTGACAACTCTTGTAACTGAGTCTTCAACTCTTTCAGTTCTTTTGTGCCATACGGTATGGAGCAATCGAAACAGGAGCTGAATCAGAATATGCCTCTATGGCAAATTCTACCTCTATATCAGGCGGTAAACAGGACAATTCTTCCGGAAACACACTCGGAAAATCACACATTGTTCTAATATCTTGTAGTCTAACTTCATTCATGTTTGGATTCATCACGTAGGCCAAGTACGCCTCACAACCCAACTCAACTAACCTCTGAGCCTCTAAGGCTTAAACAACATTCGACAAAAAATTCACATTCTCACCTATTACCAAAATCTCATAGTCATCTGCAAGCTTCAAGAAGACTCTCTTAGTTTCAAAATCTATCCTAGCCTTATGCTCTGTAAGCCAGTCCATACCAAAAATCACATCAAAGTCGTAGAACGGTAGCTCCACCATATCCACTGGAAATATATGCCCATGAACCATTAACGGACACCTTCTGTACATCTTCCTAACCACTACTGTATCCCTGAAGGAACTAGTAACACTAACACCTACCTCTAGTACCTCACAAGGTAAATTCAACATCTTTGCATACTCACTCAAAATATAGGAATGCGTAGACCCGGAGTCAATCAAGGAAAGCAAACTCATAGACTGTATCGAGAAATTACCTGTAATCACATATGTGTCGTTATGTCACTCTTGTTGAGCATAGACTCTAGCCTGACCTCCGCCCTCTGGCTGAACCGCAACTACATGTGCAATATTTCGCTACCCATCATTTCTTGGCTGAAAGTTACCTCGACCGCTCCCACGGCCTCTCGGAAAATCAATATCTCTAGCAGGAGCCTGAACCTGAGCTGGTGCAAACCCAGCCTATTGTGGACAATCACGTCTAAGGTGATCTCTAGCTCCACAGTTCCAACACAAATGAAAGTTCCCCCAACACTCACTAGTGTGATTCCTCTCGTATTGAGCACACTCGGGCAAACGCCCACCAGCTCTCTAGCTCTGATGGCCTCTACCGTGGTTACCACCACCACGCATGTGATCAAAATGATGCATGTTGTCCCTATGCCTCTTGGCATCACCTCTATCTAGGTCTCATCTTACGGGTAGCAAGACAACAACTAAAAATAAACAAGGATTAAGTTAGCAAAGGCAAGGGTCTAACGTGCTCAAGTATTCCTTAACTCAAAATCTTTTCAAATAAGTAATAGTAGCAATAGTGGCAATAGGCACTCGACACTACACCTCAACACATCAACCATACCAACGCATGCTTTCAAACACCGTACAAGCAAGCAACCAACAAGCATTCATGGCAAAACATTCACCGTACAACATACACTGAGGTATTGCAACATAACACTTCAAACTTACCTTACTTATCTACCCGAGGTCAGGAAAACCTCAGGCTCTGATACCAACAAATATAACCCTCTCGTCTCGGGCTAGACGACAGACTGGTCCAAATAGGTTACACGGGGAAAACCAAAGTGAAACCCGTTAAGGCTCCATTTCGATTAGCAACCCTAGAAAATATTTTCATTAATTATCTTGTCTAAATGTATCATTTAGTTCTATGTGTGAAAATGACAACGGAAAACGAGAATGAAAAGATACAAACGAGGTGCATGGTAATATAAATTTGCCAAGTGTCAAGTTAGTCCGATTGCATGCTTACGAAACCAAGATCATACATAAACGACACATATAACTTAACAAGGGAGCATACAACCAACGGGACTAAAACCCGACATACGAGAACCTTTGAAGATACTAAAAAGCCCAAATACAAGTCTGCGTTTTGAAACAGGCTTTCCCGTTTCGATACACGGGCTCCAGTTTAAAAGCCAGACCAGGCCGTACCGATACGGTCCACTCCGTTTTGGTAAGGGGGTCTCCAATGTTGAAACGTTCAGGAACAGGTTCCGAAACAGGCACTCACAGAGGCAAACTGTATCGAAACACGTACTGAAACATGCATTCCCATTGTCAAATCGCATCAAAACGGCACCACCCCGTTCTAATACGAGTATCCCTAGAGCTACACTCGTTCTAAAACAACCCCGAACGTTTCGAAATGCCTACACTCTGTGTGACCCTAAAAACAATTTTCTGCATCTCCAAATGTCCCCAAACATACCCCAAAACATCAAGAATCATGAAACAACAAACATACATACAATCTATAGGCATTTCACCCTACTACAAACATGGTCAAACACATAAACATACATGTCGAGGCCATTTCATTCAAAAGAACATACATCCTCATCACATAGCTTAAAACAAGGTTACATGCTTTCAAGCAACATATAAGCATTCATAAAACGTGGTTATAAGCCTTCAATACAAACACTTAGGCATCAACATAAGCATGGTTTACAAGCCTCAACACAAAAGCATTAACAATGTAAAGCCAACACATAGGAGTCTAGATACATGCTCCTACAACACGTAGCATCCTCATTGCTAAACTACTACATTATTTACTAAAACCATACTTGAGCAACCACAAACGCGCTTGGATGCCCTTTCCTTGCTCCTTGCTAACTCTACACTAATGATCTGCATTGTCGAAAACGAGAGCGTAAGCTAGAAGCTTAGTGAGGGAGCTCAAAGCAAAACATCGACAATGCAGGGTTCAAGCATGACATCCTTAAGAAACTCACAAGGCATACATTTACACTAACATAGCAACATTGCCAAACGTTAAGAGAATGCATGAACATGGCATCTTACCTCATGTTATGCTAAACAAGATATAACAAATATCTTACACAACAACCACACATGAACAAGTACATTGACAACTATATACTACTTGGATATGTGGATAACTTTCATTGGGATTTTCGCCCCAACGTACTCAACATCAATTACTTTCCGGTGGGATTACACACATCACCGTTCTCACTCATGGATGGGATTACACTCATCGTCACATGCTAACATTTTCCGGTGGAATATTACCTCACTGTATTCTTCCTTGATGACTACACGTCACCAAGGTCACGCGCGAATTTGACTCTTACCGTGTGCACACTCATCCTAATGATCGATCATTTATATCCGGTAATTATAACTAGTGCCAATTATACTAAGAAAGTCTCACCATGATTACACAATCATGCAACACAACATATCATCACCAATAATAACATCAATATTTGTATCAACACGCATAGCGAACACATACTACACAAGTCCACATTCATGCACATTAAGCAAGAACTAATAAAGCAAACAAAAGATTAAGCTACCAACTTAATCTCCACCTTGGATTGGCCTACCAAGCACAATCCAACACCTCAACCACACACTTGAACCAATTTAAAACCATTTTAAATAATCCACTCACTGAACACCGCTAAGCAAACCGAGAAAGCCAATCAAGCCTCCAAATTTCTCGGAATCGAGCCCGAAGCTTCTACAAAAATTTCCCTTTAGTCTAATCAATCAAAAACAACATATTACTACAAAAATCATCCACAAAACCTCTGTCGCAAATCAGGTTACAATACAAAGCCATTTCTCTACATTTTTAAGCCAAAACTAACACAAAAAACCCCATTTTCGAACTTACATTCAACACAGCAGAAACCTATTGATCTCAACACCCAAATCATCATTAAACACCTTCAAAACATCCCTCAAGCATCACTATATCATCAGCCTCACTCTCCTACACCAAACTACCTCAAAAACCCAAGTTTTTAACCCTTTAAAACACCCACAAAAACTTATTTCGGGATTTTCATCAAAACCTCGCCATTTTGAGATATAATATACTTAAGGACAAGATTAGAACATATAATGACTTTGCAAATCAAAACCCACATAAAAACCTAACAAAGCTTCCTCATTTTTCTTGAATTTTGAAAACTTGAAGAACTCTAAAAATGGTGTTTAGGAGAAACTAAATCCATGGAAACGTTCGGAATACAGAAGAGAAGTCAAAAACGTGATTACCTCGTTGAAAAAACTTGAAATGGTGAAGGAACTTGATGGAATAGTGTTTTGGGTTGAAGGGGGTTTAGTGTCGTGACTTTTTAATTTGAAAATGGGAGGAAGAACATGACTAGTAAAAAGCCCCCTTTTTACTTGTTTTGCTTTTCCCATTTAGAAAATTACACATTTGCCCTTAATGATATCTCAAGCCTTTTTTAATTAAAACCAAAGCCCATTTTAAATAGAACGAGCCCAACGACTCGAATCCGATTCACACTCGTAACTCCCGACCCCTAAACCCGGATGTTACAAATTTGCTTTCATATTTTACAATTGAAATTTCATATTTAAGTTCATGAATCTTAATTTTTGTAGTTGTATAAGTGACTGGTTTTTTTGGAGCCCATTTATAGGATTTGAACATGTATATTTTGATATGTTTGGTAGTGAGTTGACTAATTAGTAATTAGTATAGGTGTTAGCCTTATTAGAGTTCAAATAACTTTAATTTTGATGGTAGTTTCTTTGATTCAAATGGGTTCAGGCTGTTTGGAACTCGAAATCGATATCTCTAGCGAAGAGCTGTGATGATTCAGTTGATTGCATGGATAATTAGTGATGTTAATAGAAACGTGACACCTTCAAGAGAGAATTTTTATCCAATGGGATTTATTCTGCTGGTAACTTTAAAAGAATTGGGTGCATGTTTTCCTCAACTATTAAGCTATGCGATTAAATTCACATCATTCATATGATATGGGGTGTTAAAGATCTAGGTTAAGATTAGTCAGTGCTTGTTTAGGATAAAAAAGAGAATGAAGAGAGATCAGCATTTTAGTGAACAAGCGAAAATTCTGTAAACAGGGACGGTGCTACATGTTGAATGGGAGGGGTTGTGGCCCCCGGTAGGGGGATTTTTTTTTTACTATTTGATTCTTTATATTTTTCTTGAAAAATTGGGATAATTATGAATTTGCCCCCATTTCAAAATTTATGTTTTGTCCCCCCTAACTTCAAATCCTGGCTCCGTCCCTGTCTGTAAATTTTTTTTTTGTTGATGATTGGTTTTTAAGGTTGATGATTCTAGACGGCTAAGCTGTTAATTGATCAAAAGCAAAG
Organism: Hibiscus tridactylites; assembly: GCA_958450335.1. Taxonomy (NCBI): domain Eukaryota; kingdom Viridiplantae; phylum Streptophyta; class Magnoliopsida; order Malvales; family Malvaceae; genus Hibiscus; species Hibiscus tridactylites. Next base: position 77,455,045 of record OY288279.1, read on the forward strand.
TAATGCTAAGGATTAGTGGTTCTAGGCTTCCAGCTTCCAATTCATGTTCTTTTTAGTGATTAGTGCCGATACTATGGTTCGTTAGCATAACTCTTGTGCAATTTATGTTTATAATGGCACAATGCTGACCGATAGAACATTTAATTTGCTTATGGAATTGTGCCCATTTAGTTTTTTGTTCAACAACTAGGGTTCTCAAATGCCAATTAATTATACCTGCTTTATTTGAGGAATTCTTTACTCTCAACTTTTTTTAATATATTGTTTTAAATAATTCTGCATACTAAATGCTTTGTGGTTCGACTTCCAATATATATGTTTCAATGTTGTTTCAGGAAAAAGTATCATGTAGTGTGTTTGTAAATACAAAAAATCAGACAATTGTTTAAATGCTTTCGGTCAATTCGCTATGAGTATTAGGGACTGTTTTGTTGTAAAATTGAGCATTGTGGACTGCTATATGTGAAATTATGCGTATGATTGTGTGTTGGACTGATTTCTATACATGTCAATGAACTTAAGGATTGTCCTAGTGACCTAAAACAGAGGAAATGCATTACAATCTTATAAGTGGATTGTTTGAATGTATAAGAAAATAGGTGGGCTGTTTCGGGTGTATAAATGTTTATGTAGGCTAATTGGAATGTATTGTAAAAATGTGTATGTATGTTGCTTTGTTTCGAGTAATTAAACAAGATAAAAGTTTTAAGAATGCATTTAGGTGTTGGTTTGTAAATTTGAGACTGTTTTAAGAGTAATGAAGCATTTTAGGAATTGTTTTGTAACCAAATAAATGTTGACAAAACTGTTTTGAATATACAGAAAATTTATGGACTGTTTTCAAATGTATTATTTCTGTATATACAGAAATTTAGCTCCAGAAGTTATCCTCAATTACATTCTTTCTAGTTCTGGAGATGGAAAAGTACAATTTTCAATTGTACACTGAAATTCAGTTCATGTATAATTTGTGTTTTTATGAATTTTTCTTAATGTTTAATGATTCAAAATTGCAGGTTACGTACAACTACTACAAGCCTGATTTGACACACGTTGCCCTTGCAAGGTTGAGTGCCATGAACCGTAGTAGTCTCAAGGTTGCCAAGCCTGGTGTCAAGAAGAGAAATTTATGGACCACATTCAAGGATCACATTTTTCTCTTTTAGTTTAAGGATGGACTTTAATGTAATGCATTTTAAATTATTATATAATATGTATGTTTTATTTGATTTTTTTGAAACATTTTGTTATTCGCGGCGTTTGTAAAAAAAACGCCAATATAGAACATGTTCTCGCGGCGTTTGAGTTTACAAACGCCACTAAAGAACATATTTTTGCGACGTTTGAGTCTACAAACGCCACTAAAGAACAGTTGTTCGTGGCGTTTGTATTTATAAATGTCACGATAAATCTTGACTTTCTACGGCGTTTTTTACCTTAAAATGCTGCGAACTATTACGATGCTGCTTTAAACGGCACTTTTTGCGGTGCTCTCTTAAGCGCCGGGAAAATTTTTAACGGCGCTAAAAAATGCCATTATATAGTTTAAAACGTCACTAAAGAATTGTTTTGTTGTAGTGATCGTAAACAAATCATCTGGAAACCACAAACGCAAATTTGATCTATTTGAAGTAAGTTTCTTTATTTTTTTAATTTTTTGTTGTTTTTGTTTTGCTTATACTCTGTTTTTAATTTCATGTTTTATATTTCGTGTCGTTTGTATTATATAATGCATTAAACTAGTATTTTATTTTTGTTTTATATTTTTTGTATTTGTTGTATTATGTTTTTCATATACTGTTATTTGTATTATATATTTGCAGGGAGATAAGAAAATTTTATTATATATTTTATGTTTTATGTTCTGTTTTTTCAACATTTTTTCTCTCTCTATAGTTTACTTATTTTTTTCTACAACTATGTGATTTTTTTTATATTTCAATAATTTGTATTTTATTTGTTACTTTTTATTTGCTTATTCACCTGTTTATTTTCTATTCTCTTTTATGTTTTTTAGGACTTTGACAAGAAAAATGCCATGATTTCTTCTTGTACAATGACACAATTGGATGTTTAATTAAATAATCCCAAAATGGATAGGAAAGCAAAGCTTGATGTCCTTTATTATTGGAAAGAATGTGAGCACCGGTATGGAAAGCTCTTTTATCTTGCTAGGGATATTTTGACTGTGCCCCTTACAACCGTTGCTTCATAATCAACTTTTAGCATAGGAGGTCGAATTTTGAATAAATGAAGAAGTTCTTATATCCTGAAAATGTGGAGGCTTTGTTAACAACTCGTAGTTGGTTGTCCGGTTATGAATGTAAGTTTTTGCTGCCTATTAAATTTATTTTTAATTCCTTATCGTAAAGCTTGTTTAGTACATGTTAAGTGCGTAAAAGTACTATCATTTTACCCTTTTTCTATGATAATTATTGCTAAATCTACACTCATTTTAATCACATTGTAGCCTTTCATGCATCAATCACATTGAGCTCATCTTTATCATGCTTGATCCTTATATTTAGTTTATTTGATGAAAAAGATGCTACTTATGTGCGTGTTTGGTGCAGGTGCAGATTTCGTTACTCACTGCCCGGGCAAGCATTGCCGCGACAGTGAAGGAAAGATAGGAACGGTGCAGAATCATCTCTCAATGATCTAGATCAAGTCAATTGTGGATGACAGTTTCTACTGAAAGAAGCTGAACCATGAGATAGAGCTTTGTTGAGCGGAAAAGACAGACAGACTATTGTCGAGGCAATAGCCAAGTCACTGCCGAGGCAATGACCTGACACACTCGACAATGGAGAAAATATGCAAAGTGGAGCACATTATGAAGAGCATGGAAAGCTGAAATTTTCTACGTACTTTGCATAAAGATTGGACTACAAGAGGATCATGAAAACGTCGAAGGAAGGTTAAGAGAAGATTTCACGCAAATGGGAGGATTTTAAGGAAGAAAGATATAAAACTTTAAAAGAAAATGTTTTCTTTTAATGTGTTTAATTCTAACTTAACTTCCTCCTCAAGAAGGACTTGACCTAAACCTCATCTATAAAAAGCCAAAGTCGGCCATTGACCTTATCATCGAGTAACTTGAGCTTTTGAGAGAATTTGTAGTGAGCTTTCATTGTCATTATGTTCTAATTTCTTCTTAGGGTTTAGATCTTTTTAAGCTGGAACTCTTGTTTCTGTTTCTGTAACCGTTGTGGAAAAGGAGGTGGAGGACGATAATCTTTAATGCATCCTTCCTATGGTATTCGGATCTGAGGAGGCTTAGGTTCTTCATCCTTCTCCTCTGTCCCTTCTGTTGTCATGACAGGTGTGGTGGCAGCAGGCTGTTTATCGTCTGCCGGGGCAGCGTTCGCGGTAGTCGATTCTAAGGCTGGTTCTTTAACTGGTTCAGTTTTCTTCTTCGGCCCTGGTAATTGCTTCCCACTCCTAGTTGTGATAGCTTTGCACTGCTCATGTGTGGGTTGTCTAGCGACCTTAGTATCACTAGGGAATCCTCTGTTCTGCCTTGGCTTAATATGCTGGGAACCTGGGCCCATCTATGTCTCTAATGATATCAGAGTAGCTTCATGGTTAGTCATTCACATCTCAGTTTTATCCATGAACGACTCAGTCTTCTTGACGAAGTGATCCATGTTTGCTATGTAAGTTCCTGTATGTGACATAAATGTGGCCAAGGTCTGCTCCAGTATACTAGGTGTGGCTGCTGGCGGCTGTTGCGGTTGCTGCCGAGTCAGAATTCTAGGTGCCCCTTGATTTTGGGTGTTCTGTAATTGAGGATTCAGGGCGTTGTTTGGGTTGCTCCAGGAGAACTTGGGGTCTTTCCTCCAGTTAGGATTGTAATTGTTGAAGTCATAGTTCCTTTGCTTGTTGAAGTTTCCAACATACATCCCTTCCTCTAGCTGTAGCGGGCAGTCTTCTGAACTGTGATTCTCACTGCAAGTTTCACATACCTCTTCTGCATAGTAGACAAGTTTCGAATATTTCTTTAGCAAATTCTCTACTGCCTTGGTCAGGTACGCAACCTGTGTCTTTAGGGAGTTACTGACCTCATAATTCTTTACAACTAGTACTCGTTTACCTCTCCTTACTGTGGGAAATTGCTCTTCATTCTTCAACAAATTCTTTAACACTACCATGGCTTCATCTGGATCTTTATCCAACAGCAACCCATTGGCTGCTGAATCGATTCCCATGCGAGTCTGTAGGTTGGCAGCATTGTAGAATTTGATGACTTGATTCCAAATAGGGAATCCGTGCATCGGGCAATTCCTCAGAAGAGTAGTATACCTGTCCCATGCCTCGTGCATTGGCTCGTCATCTTCCTGTTGAAAAGTAGCTATTTCGTTACGTAATCGCTCAGATAAATAGGAAGGATTAAAACGAGAAAAAATTCACGAGTTAAATCTGCCCAAGTTCGTATTGAACCCGACGTTAGTTTATTCCACCAAGTTTTTGCTCTATCCCTCAATGAATGAGGAAATAACCGAAGCCTCAGTATCTCCGAATTTACTCATGGTAGTCTAAACGATCCACAAATTTCTTGGAACGTTTTCAGATGTTCCCTAGCATCCTCTGTAGCAGCACCACTAAATTGGCCAGCGGAATTAATCATGCTGACATGACAGGTTTCAGCTCGAAATTTTCAGCTTCCACGTCTGGCAGGGTGGTCTCCAGTTCCACATGATCATTGATCATGTAATCACGACATGACTAGCGTGCGGCCACGGCAGCGGCAGGCGGTCCGCTTCCTTCATCTCTAATAGGATCGGCAGGATCTTGGGGATTCCCTTGGTTGTTCCTCCCGTTATTCATGGCTTCTAATTGCTCCTCAAGGTAATCGTTTCTGGCTATCAAAAGATGGACTCGGTTTCTAAGATTGCAGGAGAGTTCAATTTCAGGATCTAATTGATACTCACATTCTTTGCCTCGTCTCGATATGCGCATAAGCAAACGAAAAACCTTGTGAATAGCACAGGGTGAACAATCCAAATAAAAAACAGAAAAATTAAAAGAATGTGCAGTAAAAGTAGGGTAAAGATATGTTCTCAGTCCCCGGCAACGGCGCCAAAAACTTGTTGCGTGTAAAAGAGTCTATCGCAATAGAGTGCAAGTGTACACGACGCAAGTAGTAAAGTGATACACGAAGTATCAGATGTCGAATCCACAGGGACTGGAAATAGCCTTAACCTTGAATTGCTGCACAAGAAAGAAAGATAATTTAATTGTTTGTAGGAGAATACTAAAGAGTACTGAAGATAAAAGATTAAAGGATTCAGGATAGAGAAAATAGGCCGGTATTGATTTGCTTAGTAGTGCAGGTGTTGCAATGTATAGGACTCCCTGTTCTGTCGTTGCTCCTGTCGCGGAAGCACCTGCGGCGATAGCGGTTTGTTGTTGTCGCGGCAGCGATCACCAACTTTGTACTTCAAGCTTGGCAAGAATCCCTGATGTGCCTTGTCCTATCCCTAGGTCTAAGTCTGTCGATGAACACGTCTTTGATGATACCTCTCGGCGTGAATCGTAGGATGAACACCGATGTTGTTGAATTCTTCCTTAGCCACTTAACCTCGTCCTATCCCTAGGTCCGAGATAGTTCAACCATAAACTGGAGAACCCGCACTTATTCCTTTCGTATACTTAACTCTCCCGATATTAAGTAAATGTATAATCTCACAATGCTCCCCCGATACTCTTGCAAGATGTTGAAAACCAGAATAAGCAAACTTGAAGTCTATTTTATTGAACATAAAAAAATCCTAAAACAATGCAATCCTTGCAACAACTTTACAGAATCAACCCTTAGCCCTAGGGGAAGTTTGGAACATGATGAGAAGGGGGAAAACGACTAGGGTTTAGGGGAAGACGGCAAGAGAATAAGATATCCCTCCCTAGGTCGAATTACACGCCTTTATATAGGCATTGGGTTCAAGTTTTCTGATATGGCAAGAATACAAGTTTAAATTAAAGTACAACTCTGTTAAAGACTAAATCTTATGAGTAGATGCCTTTAATTCGTCCTCTTTTTCTTGCTTGGAGTTTCTTCCTTGAACTTTGGGCTTGGCCTTCATTCTAATCTAGGGCTTAGAAAAATATAAGAGTGGCCCACAATAGACCGGCTTAATTTCCTCTTTCTGTCGTGCTCTATTTCACTTTTTCCCTTCACCATTGTTGTCGTCCTTAGCTGCCACGGCAGCGGCCACGACAGCATCGTCCTTCTCAAATTCAGTTCTGTGTTCCAACTCTACTTCTCCACTGCCCTGAGTCTGCTACAGCAGCTACCTGCAAAAGTAACCAAAATCAGTAGCAATTGTGCCATTTTATATAATTGTGATGTATATGTGAAATCTATCCTAAATGCAATGAATTATGCTTGAATGCAGCAAGAATATGGGTTAAATAAGGGGTAAAAAGTAGAAATTTTGCACACTCAACACACCCCCAAACTCGAATCCTTGCTTGTCCTCAAGCAAATGTAACCTAACTAACATGCATGCATACATATGTATATATATATATATATATATATATATATATATATATATATATATATATTCTTGGCTTAAGTCAGTGAACAATCCTTATCCACAATACCATCCCTATCATGTTTAGCACCTGTTCAAATATTTAAGGATCTACTTAGAGCAAAAGTATAGTTCTCGTGCATTTGTGTGCAATTATTGTGAACATACTTGAATATAGACTTCCCTAGCAACTAGAATATTATACTTAGCTTGTTTAGAGTTTTCCTTCGAGACTTAATTATTTTTTTTTATTTTTTTCACTAGAGCCAGTAACAGGCACCTCTAGTTGTTTTACTTTTTTGTCTGAATTTTTCTCTTTTTTACTAGAGCAAGTATTTCAGGCACCTCTAGTTAACTATCTAGAGCCGGTGATAGGCACCTCTAGAAGTTTTACTCTGGTTATTTTCCTAGAGCCAGTGATAGGCACCTCTAGGTTTCCTGAGTTTCTAGTCTCTTTCTACTCTACGTTCTAAGTTTTCTATTTTAAGTATGCTAGAGAAAGTCTTTTATCAAGTAAGTCACAAAGTGTTTCAGTTTTTCAGAACTATACTAAGGCTATACTTACTTCCTAAAATATTTTTAAGGGGTTGTCACGACAGAGATGGCAGTAGCAGATAATAAAAGTTCAAAAAATTAAGCCCTTTTTGACAAAAATAAGCTTAAATAATAATTAACACTAAGACACGATTTTGAACCTAAAAACATTTCATATAACTGGAGAGATGCCAACCCCAAACTCAAGGGTTGCATTGCCCTCAATGCATGATGACAGAAAATAAAAACAACAAAGAAAAACAAAATACATCACAATTATAATAAAACAAAAAGATAGCAAAAATAAGATAGAAACTTAAATTGAAGTGTTGTCGTCGTTGCTGCTGCTGTTGATCTGTACCTTCTGGTGGGCAGTGACCTTCATAGTCGGTGTCGGCAAATGGCTCGGAGAGGCGGAGGCAGTCTTCTTCTTAGCTTCCCTCAGGGACTGGATGCGAGTAGGTGAAATCTGGGGTGGTCTTTCCAGTACTTGTACCTCCTCGGAGGAGGAGCTGCTGCTGCTACTGCTGTCAGATTTCCCTTGGAAAGGTTCCTCTTGACAGAGGGCTCGCCATCAAATTCCTCCTAGATTGAGGAGGAAGAGAAACCAGCAATAAACTCGTCAAGGTCGGACGGTGGCTCCTTTCGCTTTTCTCCTCTGGCAGAGGCAGTGGCGGTGTGGTTGCCACCTGCAGCTGTCGCGGCCGGGGTTAGAGTGGACGCAACAGAGGGTGTTCTTGGTGTGGCAGCAGGGGTAGGGGTATGGGCAGCAAAGTAGTGTTCGGGGAAAATAGGGAACTGTACATTTGTAAAATTTAAATTACTTTGAATGAAATGTAGTTGTGAAGTCGCGGACAATGCTCATCAGACCCAGCTGTCGTTCCTCCATCTTCTGCAGGGTAGCTAAGATTTGAGTGGAGGAGTCTGTTGGGGGAGCTGCTGTTGTGGACTGCTGCTGCTCTACGGCGGCAGGCTCTGTCTGGGTGGGCTCTACTAGCTCCTCTGTCGCGGCAGACGGGTTGAAGCAAGAGATTGGTGTGGCAGCTTTCAGCTCCATCAAACTGAAGATATTTCTCTCCGTCCATCCTTTACCTTGAACCTTGTGATCTTCAGCAATTTCAGGGACATTGTGGCCACGACAAATTTCGGTGATGAGGTAGGGGAAGACAAATTTCTCTCCAACATTAATGGGTCTCTCGTTTAAAATGGAATGAACGAGAGCTAACTTGGGTTAATCAACTGTGCTGTTGTGGAAGGAAGGCATTATCCTCTTCTTCACGAAGTGGTTCCATAGTTTTGCCTCGGGAGTGAGTTGAGCGCGTTTCACTATACGTAGGTGTTTTGGGTCTGTATTCCACTGGGTCCCTTCCTCTGTCAGTTTTTCCATGACAGCGTCATAGTCTGCTGCAGACATGCTCTCTACGAACCTCTTATGCACGTCTTCCTTCCTGTCGACGTAGATTTCGTAGAGGGTATTGATGTATTCCGGCTCAAGAGGGACTTCCTTATCACGCATTGTCACGATCATCGTGTCTTTGCTGTTGACGGCAACATAGAATTCTCTGACCAATGTGACGTTCATTTCCTCTGGTTGGGCAGCAAACATCTGCCATTTAAGGGCTCTGATCTTGCGAGCGATGAATGGTTCGAGCCTGAGGTTCTCCGTGCGTTTGGTGTAGATGAACCCCTTCTCTTCCCACATCTCCCTTTTTTGGAAGGAGGTGTAGTAGCGGTCATTAGAGTCGGAGGTGGAAAAGCAGTTTGGGATTCTGTCGTGGCTTGGTGTGCCTGCTGCTGCGGCAGAGCTGGAGGCAACACTTCTTCTAGTGTTTCTGGTACTCATAGTTGCAAGACTGTAGAAAATAAAGGAAAATCTGAGAACTAGAGAGGAAACAACTTGAGAGAGTATAAGTGAGGTGAAAATGAATAGTAAAACGGGGTTTATATAGATGAAGGGTTTGTTGCCCGTTGGAGCTGTAACAGCAGGCGCGAATAATGGGCCAGCTGTTACGCGGTTTCTGACGCGTCTGTCACGCGTTTGCGTGTCTACTGTGCGTCAGTTACGCGTTTGCGTGTCTGTCGCGACAGCGTGTTGATAGGCTATCTTCTCCGCGTCTGTCGCGACAGTTGTTAACCGGCTGTGACGATAGACTCCTCCTATGGGCTTTTGGGCTTTTGGTGAGATGGTGGGCTGGTTCACTTCTTATCCTCTCCTTGTTTCCCTTATTTCCTAAAAATAATAATTAAAATAAAAACTTAGTTCTTAAAAAGAAAATAATTCTAATTTCCTAATAAATAAATATATATTTATATAATAGTAATAATGATAAAAATAAAATTAAGTTAAATTAAGGGTGCCTTGGGGGGCATCTCCTAAAGTAACCACTTCCTGTATTCTTGGGGCTTCAGTCCCCTGATAATGCTTCAGTCTCTGTTCGTTAACCTTAAATTGGTGCCTGTCTTTTAAGGATTTGATCGTGATGGCACCATGGGGAAAAACTAGTACAACTTGGAATGGGCCGGACCATCTAGATTTCAGCTTCCCTGGGAAGAGTTTCAACCTAGAGTTGAATAACAACACAAGCTGCCCTGGGCAGAACTGTCGTGGCATCAACTTCTTGTCATGCCACCTCTTTGTCTTGTCTTTGTAAATCCTTGCGTTGTCATAAGCCATTGCTCGAATTTCTTCAATTTCATTCAAGTAACCTTTTATTTCCTGCCTTTTCTAAGTCCATGTTCACTGCTTTGATGGCCTAGTATGCTCTCTGCTCTATCTCAACAGGTAGATGGCATGTTTTCCCATATATCAGTCGGTAAGGTGACATTCCCAATGGAGTCTTAAATGTTGTTCAATAAGCCCAGAATGCATCATTGAGGTGTAAGGACCAGTCCTTTCGAGTTGGTTTAACCATCTTTTCAAGAATGTTCTTTACCTCTTTGTTTGATATTTCGGCCTGTCCATTGGTCTGAGGGTGATAAGTTGTTGTGATCCGATGCTTAACGCCATATTTTCTTAAGGCAACAGTTATGACCCTATTGTCGAAATGTCTCCCCTCATCATTGATGATCGCCTTAGGAATGCCAAATCTGGAAAAAATGTTTTTGTGCAGAAATCTCTTAACAGTCTTGGCATCGTTTTTCTGTGTGGCGATCGCTTCAACCCATTTGGACACATAGTCCACTATAGGAGGATATAAAGATTCCCACATGATGCTGGGAATGGTCCCATGAAATCAATCCCCCATACATCGAAGATCTCAACTTCAAGGATGTTTTGCAGTGGCATCTCATGTCTCCTTGAGATGTTTCCAGTCCGTTGACATTTGTCACAGCTTTTGTAGAATGCTTGGGCATCCTTGAACAGTGAGGGCCAATAAAAACCAGACTGTAAAACCTTAGCAGCAATTTTGTTACCACCCAAGTGTCCTCCATATGGTGAAGCATGGCGGTGATGAAGCACAACTTCTTGCTCATCCTGTGGTACACACCTCCTGATGATCTGATCTGCACAATGTTTGAAAAGAAGAGGTTCGTCCCAATAATAATTCTTAACATCATTTTGGAACCTCCTCCTGGCTTGATAATTAAGTTCAGGAGGAAATATTCTGCTAACTATATAATTAACGAAATCAGCATACCATGGGAGTTCAGAAAACTTACATGTCGCCATGGTTGTCGCGATAATGCTTGTGGCAGCAAAAAGCTGCTCGTCAGGGAAGGTCTCCAGTATGTGTGTCTTGTCTGCCGGCAGACTCTTTCCCCTCTCTAACCTTGACAAGTGATCTGCAACTTGGTTCTTTGTCCCCTTTTTATCCTTGATTTCAATGTCGAATTCTTGCAGCAGCAGAATCCAACGTATCAGTCTGGGCTTTGCGTCTTTTTTGGCAAACAGATACTTCAGTACAGAGTGGTCCGTGTGAACCATCACCTTCGTTCCAAGTATGTATGAACGGAACTTGTCAATCGAGAACACCACTGCTAACAATTCCTTCTCCTATGTGGTGTAATTCACTTGGGCATCGTTGAGTGTTTTGCTAGCGTAGCAAATTACGTGGAATAGCTTGTCCTTCCTCTGCCCAAGTGTTACCCCTACAGCGTAATCACTGGCATCACACATAATTTCGAATGGCAACTTCCAGTCTGGTGGTTGTACAATTGGGGTTGTGACCAACTTCTCTTTCAAGATTCTGAATGCCTTAGTACATTCAGTATTGAAGTCAAAGGGACGATTCTGCTCTAGTAGGTGGCATAAAGGCTTGGTGATCTTCGAAAAATTTGCTATAAACCTTCGATAAAACAGAACATGCCCTAAGAAACTCTGAATTCCTTTGACTGTGGTGGGTGGTGGAAGCTTTTCAATCACCTCTATCTTGGCTCTGTCGACTTCTATGCCGCGGTAGCTTACCTTGTGGCCTAGGACTATCCCTTCATCCACCATGAAGTGACATTTCTCCCAGTTTAATACCAAGTTCACTTTTTCGCATCTTTCGAGTACTTTCTATAGGTTGCCTAAGCAACTTTCAAAATTGTCTACAAAGACAGAAAAATCATCCATAAATATCTCCAGGAAATCCTTCACCATGTCGGAGAATATTGCCATCATACACCTCTGAAAGGTTGTTGGTGCATTGCAAAGTCCAAATGGCATTCTCTAAAAAGCGTAAGTACCGTATGGGCAGGTGAAAGTTGTTTTCTCTTGATCCTCCGGTGCGATGGCTATTTGGTTATAACCTGAGTAACCACCAAGAAAACAATAATAAGACTTTCCCGCTATTCTATCAAGCATTTGATCAATAAAAGGCAGGGGAAAGTGGTCCTTCCGGGTAGCTTTGTTAAGCTTCCGGTAGTCCATACAAACCCTCCAACCGGTCACAGTCCTGGTTGGGATTAATTCGTTTTCTTTATTTGTCACCACGGTTATTCCTCCCTTCTTAGGAACGCATTGCACTGGGCTCACCAACTTACTATCCGAGATGTCATAAATTATCCCAGCATCTAGCCATTTGATAATTTCTTTTCGAACCATTTCTCGCATAGCGTCATTTAAGCATCTATGGGCATCAATGGTCGGCTTATGATCATCCTCTAAGAGGATTTTATGCATGCATAATGCCAGACCGATGCCTTGTATATCAGCTATCGTCCATCCAATAGCCTTTTTGTGCTGCTGCAGCATCCCTATCACCTGCTGTGCATGTTCTTGCATCAACTTGGAAGAGATGATTACGGACAACATATCATTTAATCCAAGAAAAACATATTTGAGCTGCCCTGGCAGGGGCTTAAGGTCTAGAAGATATGGTTCTACAGTTGAGGGCTTTTGGATGATATGTTCATTCGAGGTATAGTTTAAGGGCTCGAATAACTTACCTGGACGATTGCCTATCCAGTTTACCTCCTCATGATCTTTAGTGACAGATATGTCAGAATCTGAGGAGCTGCTGTCATCGTCGCTGCCATGACAGTCTTCCAGGTGGCTGCTGTGGCAGTTACCAAACTTGATGTCATGGCAGCACGACCTGATGCAGGGTTGATCAAGGATTACTTCAGTGATAGCCTTGCACTCTTCTTCTGCATCAGCGTGTTTTATTGCTTGTAGAACATTTAGCTTGATCTCTAGATCATTCACTCTCATTGTGAGTTCTTCCTTTTCTACATTAATCAATGATCTGCATGTGGCTAAGAAGGGTCGCCCCAGGATGATTGGTGCATTCTCATCTGCTTCACAATCTAAAACAAGAAAGTCAGCACGGAAAATAAACTTATCCACTCTTACCAGAATATCTTCAATCTTCCCTTCTGGTTGCACGAAAGAGCGGTCTGCCAGTTGCAGCATAACTGTCGTGGGTCATGCTCGTCCAATACCTAATTTCTAAAATACAGATTTTGGCATTAAATTAATACTAGCACCTAGATCACAAAGTGCCTTACCCACGAATTTATCACCAATTATGCACGATATTATGAACCCCCCATGATCCTTCTTTTTCTGGGGTGGATGCTTGTGCAGAATAGTCATGCATCCTTCTGTCAATTTAACCGTCTCAAATTCCCCAAGTCTGGATTTCTTCGACATAGCATCCTTGAGAAATTTGGCATAACCGGGCATCTCCGTGATGGCATCTAATAGCGGAATATTGATGTGGACCTGCTTAAAAATATCATAGATCTTTTTAAGCTGGAACTCTTGTTTCTGTTTCTGTAACCGATGTGGAAAAGGAGGTGGAGGACGATAATTTTCAATGCGTCCTTCCCATGGTATTCGGATCTGAGGAGGCTTAGGTTCTTCGTCCGTCTCTTTTGTCCCTTCTGCTGTCATGACAGGTGTGGTTGTAGCAGGTTGTTTATCGTCTGCCGGGGCAGTGTTTGTGGCAGTCGGTTCTAAGGTTGGTTCCTTAACTGGTTCAGTTTTCTTCTCCGACCCTGGTAATTGCTTCCCATTCCTAGTTGTGATAGCTTTGCACTACTCATGTGTGGGTTGTCTAGCGACCTTAGTATCGCTAGGGAATCCTCCGTTCTGCCTTGGTTTAATATGCTGGGAAACCTGACCCATCTGTGTCTGTAGTGATTTTAGAGTGGCTTCATGGTTAGTCATTCGCATCTCTGTTTTATCCATGAACGACTAAGTCTTCTTGATGAAGTGATCCATGTTTGCTATGTAAGTTCTTGTCTCTGACATAAATGTGGCCAAGGTCTGCTCCAGTATACTAGGTGTGGCTACTGGCGACTGTTGTGGCTGCTGTTGCGGTTGTTGCAGAGTCAGAATTCTAGGTGCCCCCTGATTTTAGGTGTTTTGTACTTGAGGATTCAGGGCGTTGTTTGGGTTGCTATAGGAGAACTTAGGGTCTTTCCTCCAGTTAGGATTGTAATTGTTGGAGTCATAGTTCCTTTGCGTGTTGAAGTTTCCAACATACATCCTTTCCTCTAGCTGTAGCGGGCAGTCTTCCGAACTGTGATTCCCAATGCAAGTTTCACATACCTCTTCTACATAATAGACAGGTTTCGAATCTTTCTTTAGCAAATTTTCTGCTGCCTTGGTGAGGTACGCAACATGTGTCTTTAGGGAGTTATCGGCCTCATAATCCTTTACAGCTAGTACTCGTTTACCTCTCCTTACTGTGGGAAATTGCTCTTCATTCTTCGCCAAATTCTTTAACACTACCATGGCTTCATCTGGATCTTTATCCAACAGCAATCCATTGGCTGCTGAATCGATTCTCATGCGAGTCTGTAGGTTGGCAGCATTGTAGAATTTGATGACTTGATTCCAAACAGGGAATCCGTGCATCGGACAATTCCTCGGAATAGTAGTAAACCTGTCCCATGCCTCGTGCATTGGCTCGTCATCTTCCTGTTAAAAAGTAGCTATTTCGTTACGTAATCGCTCAGATGAATGGGAATGATTAAAATGAGATAAAAATTCACGAGTTAAATCTGCCAAGTTCGTATTGAACCCGACGTTAGTTTATTTCACCAAGTTTTTGCTCTATCCCTCAATGAATGAGGAAATAACCGAAGCCTCAGTATCTCTGAATTTACTTCTGGTAGTCTAAACGATCCACATATTTCTTGGAACGTTTTCAGATGTTCCCTAGAATCCTCTGTAGCAGCACCAATAAATTGGCTAGCGGAATTAATCATGTTGAACATGACAGGTTTCAGCTCGAAATTTTCAACTTCCACGTCTGGCAGGGTGGTCTCCAGTTCCACATGATCATTGATCATGTAATCACGGCATGACCGGCGTGCGGCCACGACAGCGGCAGGCGGTCCGTTTCCTTCATCTCTAATAGGATCGGCAGGATCTTGGGGATTCCCTTGGTTGTTCCTCACGTTATTCATGGCTTCCAATTACTCCTCAAGGTAATCGTTTCTGGCTATCAAAAGACGGACTCGGTTCCTAAGATTGCACGAGCGTTCAATTTCAGGATCTAATTGATACTTAGGTTCTTTGCCTCGTCTCGATCTGCGCATAAGCAAACGAAAAACCTTGTGAAAAGCACAGGGTGAACAATCCAAATAAAAAAACAGAAAAATTAAAAGAATGTGCAGTAAAAGTAGGGTAAAGATATGTTGCCAGTCCCCGACAACGACGTCAAAAACTTGTTGCGTGTAAAAGAGTCTATCGCAATAGAGTGCAAGTGTACACGACGCAAGTAGTAAAGTGATACACGAAGTATCGGATGTCAAATCCACAGGGACTGGAAATAGCCTTAACCTTGAATTGTTGCGCGAGAAAGAAAGATAATTTAATTGTTTGTAGGAGAATACTAAAGAGTACTGAAGATAAAAGATTAAAGGATTCAGGATAGAGAAAATAGGCCAGTATTGATTTGCTCAGTAGTGCAGGTGTTGCAATGTATAGGACTCCCTGTTCTTTCGTTCCTCCTTTCGCGACAGCACCTGCGGCGGCAGCGGTCTGTTGTTGTTGCCTTGTCCTATCCCTAGGTCCAAGTCTGTCGATGAACACGTCTTTGTTGATACCTCCCGGCGTGAATCGAAGGATGAACACCGATGTTGTTGAATTCTTCCTTAGACACTTAACCTCGTCCTATCCCTAGGTCTAAGATTGTTCAACCATAAACTGGAGAACTCGTACTTATTACTTTCGTATACTTAACTCTCCCGATATTAAGTAGATATATAATCTCACAATGCTCTCCCGATACTCTTGCAAGATGTTTAAAACCAGAATAAGAAAATTTGATGTCTATTTTATTGAACAGAAAAAATTCTTAAAACAATGCAACCCTTGCAACTACTTTACAGAATCAACCCTTAGCCCTAGGGGAAGTTTAGAACATGATGAGAAGGGGGAAACGACTAGGGTTTAGGGCAAGAATACAAGTTTAAATTAAAGTACAACTCTATTAAAGACTAAATCTTTAAGTAGATGCCTTTAATTCGTCCTCTTTTTCTTGCTTGGAGTTTCTTCCTTAAACTTTGGGCTTGGCCTTCATTCTGATCTAGGGCTCAGAAAAATATAAGAGTGGCCCACGACAGACCGGCTTAATTTCCTCTTTCTGTCGTGCTCCATTTCACTTTTTCCCTTCACCATTGTTGTCGTCCTTAGCTGCCATGGCAGCGGCCAGGGCAGCGGCGTCCTTCTCGACTTCAGTTCGGTGTTCCAGCTCTGCTTCTCCACTGCCCTGAGTCTACTATAGGAGCTACCTGCAAAAGTAACCAAAATCAGTAGCAACTGTGCCATTTTATATAATTGTGATGTATATGTGAAATCTATCCTAAATGCAATGAATTATGCTTGAATGCAGCAGGAATATGGGTTAAAAATGGGGTAAAAAGTAGAATTTTTGCACACTCAACAAAACTCAAAGCCAAAAAGATTTTAGAGCAAAGGAGGTAGATACTCAAAGCTCGTGGCAAAGGAGGCAGAAACTCAAAGCCAAAAGATTTTTGAGCAAATGAGGCAGATACTCAAAGCTCGAGGAAAAGATATATGAAATCTGCTCATCTATTCGGGCATTTGGAGAATAAAACCTGCCTATCCGTTCGGGCACTTGGAAAATGGAAATCTGCTCATCTATTCTAGCATTTGGAGAATAGAACACGCCTATTCGTTCGAACAATCAAAAAGAAGAAGAAAAAACTCATTGTCTACCTGTTCGGGGCATCTGAGGGGATAATTCATGATTGAAAGGCTTTGGGAAGAGGAATCACTTGGGATCGTGTGGCTACTTCGAGAAAACGAGCTTATGGTATTTGCTTTATTCTTTTTCCACAAGGATAAGCAAAGAGGGGCAGCTATAATCACTAATTTTGTTCGGGGTAAACTCGTTTTAAATTTTGCTTTCAATAATGGGCTAGTGTGCATTAAAAAAAAGGAGAAAAAGAAAGAAAAAGAAAAAAAAATACAAAGAAAAAGAAAAAAAGAGAAAAGAATGTACATATAAATATTACTATCTATTATAATTATTATTATTAGTGTTATTTATCATCTACTATTATTGTGATTTGTGTTTCTATTTGTCACTATTTATTATTATTATTATTATTATTGTTGTTGTTGTTGTTGTTGTTGTTGTTGTTGTTGTTGTTGTTGTTGTTGTTGTTGTTGTTGTTGTATTAATCATTACTATTATTTATGATTGTTATTATTATGAAAGTAAAACACATGGATAAAATAAAAGCCCAAATTATGTTTGAATCAAATAAACCCAGTCCAAAATTACATAATCAACCCAATAAAAGCCCAACACTAATCAAACGAAAACCCTAACACCTAGCTTGTTTCCCGCGTAGCCGCCCCACAGCCGTCATCTTGTTCGAGATCAACAGTCTAGATTGATCAAGCCAAAAACCCTAGGACGCACCCAACTCGCTCCACACAGCACACACCGAGAACCATCAGATCGAGGGAAAACGGATGGCCCAGATCAGGCCGGTAGAAGAAACACTAGAATGGGGATCTCCGTCTCGCGCCGCATGCCCCAGCACCGTTAGATCTAGGTGCAATCCAACGACCCTAGATCGACCGAGAGTCCATTGGATCACGCGTGACGTATACGCGCGCCTCTTCGTATTCGCGACGCACAGGACCATGGTGATCATACTTCCCTCACGCGCGCGTAGCCCGGTCTCGTGACTTCTTTCCTGCCACGAACACGCCCTCTGTCGCCTCTAACCCAGTGCACGCCAAAACCACTCCATTTCGGGAAGTTTCGACATGAAACAACAAAAAAACAGAGATATCAGATGCCCCAAAATATGATCCAAACAAAAAGCACAACAATTGTCAACGGAACAAGGGCCTGGTTTTTCCAAAAAGCAAAAACAAGTCTGAGAGAGGAGAGTTTAGTTTTTGTTGTTTTATGTAAAATCGAGGTATAAAAGAAAGAAAAAAGTCATTGTAACGGGGGGATTTTTCGGAGAAAGAAAAAAAACTTTTCCGAGAAATAGAAGAGCATTTTTCAGAGGTATATTTTTGAATCATTGCATGCATACCAAAATAAAAAAAAAGTAAAAGAAGAGTTTCAATCTTACCTTTCAAAAACCATTTCCCCTTCTGACGTTTCGAGTCGAGCCGGCAATAAGCCCTTCGGCTTCCGTCTAGTAGGTCATCGGGGGTGAGTCGTCCGAATCGCAGTGGGGACGATTCTTTTCTTTTAGGGTTTCGAATCAAAATTTTCAAAAATGAGGGGTTTCGGTTCGGTTTCTGGAAAAAAGGCTTGCCATCGTCCTCATTTCTAGGTTTCATAGTTTTTTTTAGGTTTTTGATGGGTCACCACCGTTGCCGGCTAGCAGTAACTGGCCGGTAGGGGTTTTTAACTAAAATGGGCTAACCGGAGAAGAGAAAAGGGGAAGGAGCTCTCTGCTTTTTTCTACTCAAAATGGAAAAAGAGGGGAGTCAAAAAGAATAGGCTGGTTTTTACATCAAATTTGGTTTTAAAAAAGGGTCATAGCGTTTTTAACCCTCACGTGCTTTTAAAATTACACCCGCAGTACCTTTAGCTTTCCAGACTCTCGCAATTTCGCGCATGTTTGTTTAATCGTTCCTTTTTTTGGGATAATTTCGTTCGAACCCTCTGATCTTTATTTTTTATTTAATTTTCATCCTTAAATCAGTAGGTTATTTACATATTTGATCCTTTAATTTGTGTATGCATACACTTTGATTTGCTTGCTGCCCATGTTAATCTAATCAAGTTTCATTGTGACTTTATTGAGAATATTTTATATGTGTATTAACTTCATGTTTGTTGCAAATGCTATGTGCTTTTTATCTAGGATGTTGTGATGTTCAATATGTATGCACATATAATACATAGTTTTCATGTAATCTTGTTTGTGTTATATGACTTCATCCATGATTTTTTTATCGTATAATTTATGTGGAATTTTAATTTTTGCATGCTTATCTTTTTTTTTTATAAATATCGCTTATGTCGTTCATATTATAATATGCCATTTGCTCTATGTTTCTTTCATATTTCTTATTTGATCAAGTAATTTAATTGTCTTGTTTATGAATTTATAAGTTGCATCCGAATTTTAAAAAATATGATGTGAATGTCTTTTTATTCGGGAACGAACGAGGCCAGTACCAGTCGTAGTGGTGGTGGTTCGGACGTTCCTTCTCGAATATTAATGCTTTTAAAATTTACTCACTCGTATAACCAAATTTCGATACGAATCATCACTTTAATTCGCAAAATTTAATATTAACTAAGCGGTAATGGTTTTGGTACCGATTTTAGGGCACGGCGAGGGTTATCATCCTTCCCCGCGTGTAACCGACTCCCGAACCCATTTTTTAAAAGAAAAAATCTCTGATTTTTCATTCGGTGTCCGGTCTACCATTTTAAATGGCCGGTGGCGACTCCTCCTTTTAAATCCGATTAAATTTTTAAAAACTAATTAAAACTTGGTTCTTCTAAGTGACACTGGTATTTTCCTAAAATTTAGTCGCTACGTCAACATACTCTGGCTATCTTCTTTACACCATTTGAATTACCCCACAAAAAAATTGTACGCACCTTTTCCATATTTTGAATAACAGTCTTTGGAGTCTCAAACAATGACAAATAGTAAAGAGAAAAAAATATGGAGTTAAATAACACCACCCTTCTTGCAAAAGAAAAGTTTTGACACTTTCATCCGGCCAGTCGACACTCGTCTTGGATCTACACCTAGGGGTATCCCTAGATAATTAAATGATAAATTTCTCACTTTGAAGCCACAACACTGAGCTAACGCTTCAATTAGCTCAGTTTCCACCCAACTCCTACATACAAGACTTCCCAAAGTTAATACTTAGATTTGAGCTTACCTCAAAACATCGAAGCATGCGTTTCACATTTGTTATAAATAACTCATCAAGTTTTAAGAACATGATTGTATCATTTGCAAATTAAAGGTATGTATAAATAGTGATCTTGAATGACCTCTTTTATTCTACTAATGTCTCTAATCGATCTTGTTGCCTAAAACGTTAGATGTATTTCTTCTGTAACGATTATAAACAAAAACAAGAAAATGGGTCCCTTGTTTTACGCCCCTTTATTCCGAAGTTCTTTTGTTGAAGATTCATATACTAGGATAGATACTCTAATTGAGGAGATATATTCCCAAATCTACGATCTCTATCTAGCCCTAAATCCCATCTTGGATAACACCATTAAAGGGAAGTCACATCTCAAAAGTCTAGTTTCACTACCACTCCCCCTTGATCACCACTCATTCTTTCCATGGAATATAAAATCTCATTCGCAATGAAAATTTCATCGAAAATTTCTCCCCCTTTCACAAACACACATTGTATGTATTTGATAATATTATTTAGTACCAAACTCAATCTTCTTGATAAAATTAAACCACTACTTTGTAAATGGAACCAATCAAACTAATCGGTCTAAAGTATGAGATCTCCACTGAATTGTATACTCTGGGGATTAAAGTAATGAATGGATTATTAACGATTGGAGGCAGTTTACCAGACTTATGGAAATCTATCAACAAGTGCAGCAACTCCCCTTTGATGTTCTTTCAGCAAACCTTAAAGAACTTCATGTTAAAACTATCTGGGCCAGGCACCTTATTTTCATCGCAACTCCGAATAGCTTTTTTATCTCTTTTATAGAAAATGGTTCTTACAATTTGCTTGCCTCCATCTTCAATATCTTCTTAAAAATGAGGTTCATCATTACATTCTAGTTCCTTGACTTGCAACTAAAATGTTTTTTGAAGTGATAAAAAGTTGCACCTCTCATCTTATTTGGATCTTCGCACCATTTTTCTCTAATCCTCAATCCCAGAATCGATATTCTCTAAATCCGAATCTTGACCACATTATGAAAACCACAATTCTTACATTAATATATAAAAAAACATACCATAATTCAAGAGCTAAACTGTAACCCTCTTAACCCAACCTAGTCGCAAGACCGAATTGGGAGAGTCACACAGGGATAACCAGAGAAAAATCCAAGAATTTCCCTCCGATTAACAACCCTAGATTAAAATTTACCTTGTCTAAATGCAATTTAACGGTCCTATGGTGTTAAAGGTTACAGCAGAAGAACAACGTCTCAATCGGAAATCAATCAGATGTCCAATTGGAGCCAAACATTGGAGCCAAACAGTCACGAAGGACCATTTTGCAAAAACCACACCAAAAGTCTCCAGAGGCACTATGGTGTTCTGAAACGACTCCCATTGGTTTCGAAACGGGAGTCTCTAGAGGCAAAACGTACCGAAACGGCACCACTCTCGTTTCGATACGGGTGCCCCAAAAGTCTGGTCGTTCCGAAACCATACCAGATGTTCCGAAACGCCTGGACACAAATTGGCTCGAAAATGCAATTTGGCATCCCCAATCATTCCCAAACTTACCCCAAAAGATCACAAACCACATGGCAACATATTAAGCAAACATTCTAGAGAAAAAACACTCTAAAAGTAGGTTTCAAACAAGCACACACTCAAACATGGATCTCAAACATGAAAGCTCAAAAAGGACACTTTAACTCAAAAACACCAACAAGCCAAAACACAAGGCATTTAACGAAAAGCCAAAACAAGTCTCAACATAGCATGGATTCAACATTTAAAAAATGTAGCAACATGGTCAAACACAGTGGAGTTTACAACCACCTCCCTAACCACAAAAATAAGTATTCCCATTACTAAATCATTATTACAACTTAAAATTCATACTTGAGCTTAAGCTACAATCACCAGAGTCTTTCCCTCGCCTTCATTTACTTCTCGGATCGCTAACGATCTGCATTGTTGGAAAGGAGCGCGTAAGCATAAAAGCTTAGTGAGTGGTGCTCAAAACCACAACAACAATGCAGTTTTAACAAAACCATTTAAGATTTGAAAACAAAACCACAAGCATGATTCCCATCAATAAGACTAACATCAACCATACATATGTTTGGCATCTTACATCAAGCAACTACACATAACGACATAGCATAACTCTCAACATCAAACATGATGACATATAATCATTCAACACAAGGAGTACATTGGCAACTATGGTTACATTACTCGGATACGTAGATTGGACTCGATGGCATCTTACATCACAGAATCTATAAGAACAAGAAGACTACGATGACATCTTACATCACCGAGGTCTAATAATAAAGCTTCTGGTGGCATCTTACGTCATCGTACTCTTCCCTAATAGCATCTTACATCACTAGGGCCACGCGCAAATTTTACAAGTGCACTCTAATCCTGTGGTCGACCAATTATACCCGGTAAGACCCTCATATTTGCCAATACTCAAACATCATGTAATTCAACATAAAATATCACACTCATTGATCAATTACACACATTCATCTCATCTTATTCTAACCATGCATAACAAGATTAAAGTAAAGAATTTTTGGAAAAGTAAAACGTAAACATTTAAATACTTACTCTCAAGCTTAAGTTGGCATTTAAAGCTCAACCCAAACTCTCAAAAACATTTCCACTCACCGGTAGAACCCAAACGATAGCTAAAACACCGATTCAAGCCTCCGAACTACCCGGTCTCGCGTCTAAAGAACCCAAACTTCTTTCCCATGTTTCTAGTCAATTATAAAACGATGCATTAGACCCAAAACAAGCCCCCAAACTTGCAACAACACAAAAACTCTTCATTTTTCATCAAAACCAAATCGATTCACACCCGCAAACACTTGAAAACGCCATCAAAACGACCCAAACCAACTACCAGCCAAAACCCAACAAATTTACCATCAAAACTACATATTTCAACATCCAAAACACTTACCCAAGGTCTAGAAACCATCAGCCCAAGGTTCCTCACAAGAACAACCCAAAAACCTAAACTTTCAACTCCAAAAACCCCTTCTTTTTACTAGTTTCGAGTTTCCCTACATTTAGCCACTATCTCAACATTTTTAGAAAATCAAAACAAGATTAAAAATACCCTTAAACATGGCATCAAACTACCCAAACGAAAATCCCTTCATTTCCCTCTTTTTTCAAACTCAAAGCATTTTTGGACAAATTTAAACAATGGGTTTTAAGGAAAATTCCACCAACAATAAGCTTAAGAAAGGGGAAAAATCAAAACAAAAGAGAAATTACCTTAAAAACTTGTGTGGGTGAGGTGCTTCTCCAATGGAATAGTAACAATGGTGTTTTTAGCAAAAGTAACGTGAAAAGTGTTGGTGAAGAAGATGATGATATTTTGAATAAAAAACCTTTTTTTTAAGTTCAAAAATTCCCTTTTTTTCCCTTATTCATTAAAATCCTTTTAGTGCTCATTAAAAATGTTTTCTCCCAACTAATTTAACCCAAACCGGTTTAACCAAACCCGGTTATCTCTCAGGCTCTAAATCTGGGGCGTTACATAAACTGTCGATTAAACTCTTTTTACCATTAAAATAGATATGTTACGACACTCGCAATTCAAATAAAAAATGTTTAATTTGATATTTTTAGTCACTTATATAATTTTTTTGAAGGAAGGTAAATATGTATATTAATCAAGAACTGCGTCATTTAAAGCATCATCCGTAATATATAAAGGATAATCAAACTCAAACCAGACTAGATGACTTGAACTAAGCACCCAGTGTGCCAGTTTATGTGCAACACCATTAGCTTTTCTATCAACATAGCATATGCGAAACTGTCAATATTACTCAAGGAGCGTCCGAGTGTTGTGGTGACTGCAGCCCGTCATGGAAAGATCTCTCTCACCTAGCTATCGGTTGACGATGGCAATGTTAGACATTCAACAAGGATCGTACACAACACAAAGTAATCACGAGATAAAACTCATTTCCATTTCAACAACTCTGGTTTACACAATGGGTGCTCATGTGTTTATATACACAACTTGAGCAGTTTTCAATGCAACTGCACACCTAATCAAAAGCTTACAGCTGTAAAAACAGCTCAACAACCTACAGTTACCGTTGCAACAATATCAACGGATTACCCACTGGACGTTAGGGTTTTGTAGTATAATACACATACAAATACAAGGTTTAACATTCACTTTGCTTTCTAAGTTCCGAAAACACCTCTAGAGCTTCGAACACCATCAGCTTTCGTCTGAGAGATTCAAATTTGGCAATTGGGAGTGGCTTAGTCAGCGTGTCGGCAATTTGGCAGTCAGCTGGAACATGGTCAACCTGGATATCTCGTACAGCCACCTTATCTCTGAAAAAGTGAAGATCAAGCTCGAAGTGTTTGGTCTTTGCATGAAGAACAGGGTTGGCTGCCATGGCAACCCAATGGTGTTGTCACACCAAATACGAGGACACTCCAATATTCCAACACCCATTTCCATAAGCACAACTTTGATCCAGGTGACTTCTGCAGCAGCGTCTGCTAGACTCCGATACTCAGCTTCGGCAGTAGATCGGGAGACGGCACGCTGCTTCTTTGAACTCTAGGTAAACAAATGAACACCATTGAAATGCAATACCCTAATATGGATTTGCGATCATCTATGTCACCACCCCAGTCAGCGTCGGAAAACACTTGAAGAGCAACATCTCTATGCACCTGCGATGAGAACCACAAACCAAGGCCCATAGTTCCACTGAGATATCTTAACACTCTTTTCACAGCCAACCAGTGATCCTAAGTGGGATGTTGAAGAAATTGAGATGCCTTGTTCACTGCGAATGACACATCAGGTCTGGTATGTGTTATATACTATAAAGCTCCCCCCGTGCTGCGATACAACTGAGCATTGGGGAGAGGTTCTCATTCAAACCTGCTCAGCTTGAAATTGGGTGGCATGGGTGTAGAAGCTGAGTTTGAACCTTTCATGCCAACTTTATGTAGAAGCTCAGAAACGAACTTCCTTTGTGAAAGAAACAAGCCATTGTTAGAGCGTGTAACTTCCAAGCCCAGAAAATATCGAAGTTAGCCAAGGTTTTTCAGAGAGAATTTTTCATGCAATTCTCGTATAACATAATCAATTGTATGTGGAGCATTACCAGTAATTAGGATATCATCCACATAGACTACCAGATAAGTCGAGTCTTGACCATTAAAAAGCATGAAAAGAGATGGATCTGCCTTGGACGCCACGAAACCTAACGAACACAAAAATTCCTTGAGCTTGACAAACCAGTTTCTGGGTGCTTGACGCAGCCTATATAGTGCTTTGCGAAGCTTTTATACCAAAACTTTGCCTGAGGACGAGATTTCTTCAAAGCCTGGAACCTGTTGCATGTAAACATCTTCTTGCAAGTCACCCTTTAAAAAAGCGTTATTCACATCAACCTGTCGAATTGGCCACTGACTGGAAACAGCTATGGAGAGGAGAATGTTAATTGTGGCAAAGCGTACAACGGGACTGAAGGTGTCCATGAAATCGAAGCCTGGTATTTGGGCAAAACCCTTCGCAACGAGCCGTGCTTTGAACCTATCAACAGACCCATCAGGTTTAAGCTTGAATTTGAATAGCCATTTGCAACCTACAGCTTTTCTTCCTGTAGGTAATTCAACAATATCCCATGTACCATTGTTGATCAAGGCCTGATATTCAGCCATAACAGCTGCTCGCCAATCAGGATCATCCAAGGCACTGTGAATATCACCGGAAGGAGGTTTTATTTGAACATTATATATTTTGGATTTTACAATACCATTCTTGCGTCGCGTGACCATAGGATGAATATTGGTTGCAGGCTGACTTCGCACACTGATATCAGACTGAACTTGAGGCACTGCAGATTGAACTGGAGCCACATCAGTTTGAATCGGTGCCACATGGTGCCCTTCAACTGGATTATGACCTTCAGATGTTTCATCATTATTCACAGGAAAATGAACAAGAACCTCAGGAATGACAGTATCATCATGCACAGGAATATTAACTTCAGGAGGAACAAGATTATGCTCTTCAGACGATGCATTATTCGGAATAGGAGAAGTAGATACCTCACGATCAGAGCTAGCCAACTCAGGACCAAAACTAGTAGAAGTTGATTGTGATGTAGAAGAGACAGAGGCCGAACCATCCTCAGGTAAATTACAAGTGTGCTCAGATCCAGTGTGAAGATGAGCTGTTGTAGAGTCCATAGTAGGGACTAGAGGAACTGCAGCTGAAGGAACGTGAGAAGAAACCTGAGACTTGAGCATACTATCAGCAGCAAAGGGAAATTGCATTTCATCAAACACAACGTGTCTAGAAGTGTAGCATCTACCATCCTTGTCCAAACATATATATCCATGATGCAAGGGTGAATAGCCCAGAAACACACATGGCCTAGACCTGAAATCGAGCTTGTGACGATTGAAGGGCCTTAGATGTGGGTAACAACGACACCCAAAAGTCTTGAGAAAACTGTAATCTGGGACCGTTCCATATATCTTTTGATAGGGTTACAGGCCATCCAAGCTCCTTGATGGCAATCTGTTGATCAGAAACACAGAACTAAGAACTGCTTGTGACCAAAATTTGAGAGGCATGCCAGCTTGAGCTAATAGAGTAAGAGCTGTTTCCACAACATGTCTATGTTTGCGCTCTACTACACCATTTTGTTTAGAGGTGTGTGGACAAGTCTTTCGAAGAGAAATGCCTTTCTTAACAGCTAGATTTTCCAAAAATCGAAACTCCCCACCATCGTCCTTTTGTAAAGCAACAATGTTGGAGTTAAATTGATTATGAACAATAGCTAGAAACGAATCAAATGCCACTGAAACATCACTTTTATTCTTTAACAAAAATAGCCAAGTATTTCGACTATACATGTCTACAAAAAAGACAAAATACCGAAAGCCATTGGATACAACTGGAGCTGGTCCCCATACATCAATTTCAACCAGCTCAAAGGGACGAGAATACACTGTGGTAGAAGAATTAAAAGGTAAAGCATGACTTTTCCCATTTGACACGCCATGCATACAAGTTTTTCTCCACTGGGAGAAACTTTATGAGAAACTAATCTAACAACATCTGAGCTTGGATGTCCCAACCTCCTACGCCAGGTCCAATAGTCAGACTCATCTCGAACCATGGTGTTGTACACAAGCACATCATCTGCAGCCATTGAGTTCTCGAAACTGTAGAGGCCTTCATCAAGTCCACCCCTTAACAGCACCTTATGTGTGCTAGCATCCTTAACAAGACAAAATGTGGCATGAAACTCAAAATAAACATCATTGTCTTGAGCAAACCTTGCAACTTACATGAGATTTTTGGAAATTTGAGGTACATACAACGTGTTATCCAAGCAAAGTGGTCTAGCAAAGGACTTAAGACAAACACGGCCAACTTGCATAATATTAAGAGAAGTGCCATCACCAAGATGAACCTTACCTTTGCCACCATAACAAGACTTGTGCTGAAGAACAAAGGAAGAACTTGCTACATGATGGGTAGCACCTGAGTCCGGAAACCATTTGGAGTAGTTGGCTGGTCCATCAGAAGTCAAAGCATTGACTTGAATAGTGTCATCATCATATGTGATTTTGTCAGTATGTGTATGCACACGAGTGCATGGATCATAAACTGGCTCAGAATTATGAGTGCAGCACGAGCATGTATGCACCTAAACCTTTAGCTTTGATTGCTGAGAAGTAACACCTTTGAAATTTTGATCAAATCGATGCCAACATCGATCTACAAGATTCGCCAATTTCCCACAAAGCTGACATTGGTGTCGTGGCCTTCCTTTGTACTTGAAAGATGATGGAGTATTCTTGGCAGGATCGGTTGTAGACTGAGGAATCACATCTTGATCATTAATAACAGAAGAGTTGGTGTTTTTGGAGTTGTACCTGGTGTAGTTGATGCCTGCAGAATATTTCGTCGAGTCTTCAAGACGGGTTTCAGCATCCACAAGAATGGACACCACATTGTTCACATTGTATGTTTCTTTGTTGGCCGTGATGGCTGGAATTGAGGGTTCAAACTCTACTGGTAAGCCATTGAGAATAGTGGCAATGTGTTCCATGGCAGTTATCTTGCTGCCACAAGCCGCGAGAAGATCACAAATTTCTTTGACAGCCATAGTATACTCACGCATCGACTGAGTTCCCTTCTTTAAAGATCTCAACCTACAATGCAGATTCATCATCTTGGTTGTAGACAAACCAGAATTCAACTCAGTGATTGACTTCCATACATCAGCTGTTGTCTCAGATCCTACAAGCCTTGGCAAGATGTTTGGAGAAACAGTTGATAACATCCAAGAAGCAAGTGAACTATCTTGCTTGAATTAATGAATATAAGAAGGGTTGAGCATCGTTTCACCTGACCTGTTGCGCATCGTCTTCGCAGGAATGGGCATGGAACCATCAAGAAACCCTTCAAGACCGAGGCCATGAATGGTTAAAACAACCTGCTGCTTCCAAAGAAGGAAGTTGGAGTCCGTGAGACAGACATTGATGCGTTTGTTGGAGAAAATCTGAGCTTCAAGAACGGAGTCATCTTCAGTAGCACCAAGCGTAATTTCAGGAGCCATGAGCAATAAGAAATTGCAAGAACAAAGACTGGTCGAGAGAAAAACACACACAGAAAAGTTCAGAAAGCACGATGCGAGAAGAAGAAGAAGAAGAAGAAGAAGAAGAAGATTAAAACAAACTACAACCTAGCAATTGATACCATGTTAGACATTCAACAAGGATCGTACACAACACAAAGTAATCACGAGATAAAACTCATTTCCATTTCAACAACTCTACTTTACACAATGGGTGCTCGTGTGTTTATATACACAACTTGAGCAGTTTTCAATGCAACTGCACACCCAATCAAAAGCTTACAGCTGTAAAAACAGCTCAACAACCTACAGTTATCGTTGCAACAATATCAACGGATTACCCACCGGACGTTAGGGTTTTGTAGTATAATACACGTACAAATACAAGGTTTAACAGGAAAAAGCATGGCCCTCGATCATAACAACAGTCCACCCACAATCAAACTGATGGGGTTATCCATGTACGTAGCTTCCAAACTTACTTGAG
Source organism: Hibiscus tridactylites (assembly GCA_958450335.1). NCBI lineage: Eukaryota > Viridiplantae > Streptophyta > Magnoliopsida > Malvales > Malvaceae > Hibiscus > Hibiscus tridactylites. The sequence continues at coordinate 77,484,042 of OY288279.1, forward strand.
ATGCACCACCCCCATCATGCAACATGCATCGACATCTTCAAGTCACGGAAGCAAGATCTTCATCTTTCTTCGGTCGGCGAAGCTTCCACCATGCAACGTGAGCCCATCCTCTCCCGTTAAGCTTCCCCGACCACCAGTAGTATTACATAACTAACATTATGGCCTCAATAATTCCATCTGGAGCAGCTAGTCACTTTTATAATTTTATTTTATTAATGGTTGTATTCATTCCAAACTTTAATTATCCTATAAGAAACTAGAGACCACTTAAATTTTAATTTATTATGGAGTAGTAAATGCTCACCCATTCTGAATCTTTTTTATCAAAAAAAGGTTTGACGTTACATTTTTATTCATATAAAAACTATAACTTGATTAATTAAAAGAAATTGAAATGTTTTTACTTTAAGAAGAAACCGAAGATTTAAATCAATTATAGTAAACCTATAAATAACAAATCGTGTAATGTAACAAGTGAAAAGGGTCCATAGCTCAGTGGTAGAGCATTTGACTGCAATTTAAGAGGTCGCCGGTTCGAATCCGGTTAGGCCCTTTTTAATTTTAATATTATTCATATTGTGCAATTTTCATTTTTTTATTTCCCAAAGTGTTTAATAAAACGAGCCCGGTAACTGATCTTTCTGCGTTCCAATGACTTATATAGGGGCGGACGCTAATAACAAATTTTAAAATTGTTTTATATAGGGGCGAGAATCAAATCCGCGGCCACTAATTAAGGTCGAAGAAACCCTCATCATCTCTTCTAAGTCTCATGGTTGTGCAATTTTAATTGTTGGTTATTTTAATAAAACTAATTGGTTAGAATTCTACTTTCATGAATTCTGTGATTGTAATCTAATTCACCATAAAAACTAAAACTTAAACCCTACCTCAAAAACCTTAGGCTTTGCTGGGTATGAAAATGTTAGAAAATTAGTTAACCAAATGGTTAATAGTATTCAAAGTAAGAAAGTGATTATTCACCGTAAAAACTAGAACCTAAAACCATTTGATTAATTAATTTTTCATCAATTCTCTTTTTCCTCCAAAGCCTAAATCATAAACCCTAACCAATAACCCTTAAAACTTAAATTATGATCATAAATCATAAGGATATAAACTCTACACCTAAACCTCTAAATCATACACCCTAAATTAAATTCTTAAATCATAAATTAAATCTACTTGCGTAAAACAAATTTTTTATAGTCGGTGTATGAATTATTTTCCATTATTTAAAATATATATAATAATATATCTCCACATACAACGCACATGAGACAAAATTGGTATCTATAAATATATAAAGTTCATGATATAAAAAATGAAATTTGTGTTATATTAAAAATATTCTATGTTTATTATAAAATCTCATAACGTGCGATGATAATAAAGTGAGCTCGAAATCATTCATACATCCATGTTTTGGCCTACCGGGAGTTTTTTTTTCCTTTTTATTTCCATATCGAATTAAGGTATTAGAACATTGACGCATTATTTGTCATGTCATATCGGTGGAGTCTTAGACATGTACGAGATGAACGACTGTACAGGATTGGATCTCAAATGAATTAAATTAAATGTTTATATGGGAAAGAAAAAAAATTAATTTAATGAATTATAAAAAAAATAAAAAATAACTTTAAAGCGAGTTCATAGTATATATTTTACTAAAATAAAAAAATATATTTTTTAAAAAAAAACTTTATACATCTTTGCGATTATAAATTAAAAGACTCATTTTAGTGAATTGCACGGGGCTTATAAATCTTTAAACCGCTCATGTGTCATATTTATTATGGCTGTGGATGAAATTATAATATAATGATCAATTACAATAAATATTAATAATAAAAACAACCGAAACTGTAATTATATGTAGCAGTTCTTAGAGCACATAAAGTAAAGTTCAATGGACAACAATAAAAATGTCTTTGCAGAAGCAAAATCTATGGTGGAATTTAAAACATTAGAGACCAAAACACTCGAACGATTTGATAAATATTATAACCTTAAATCCATTTATTCAAAGTTCAAACAAACTTTATTACACATCAAACACCGTAAATACTAAAGAAAATACGTATAAACTTGAACGTTCCAAATGCTGATTCCTTTAAACTGCGGGCACTGGACTAATCAGAGAGCCGGCAATAGGTGCAGCAGCAGCAGCAGGAGCGGGAGCAGGAGATGCATCACAGTAGCCTCTAAGAATGTTTGCCTTCCTCAGAAGTGAAACCAATGGAAATGAGCATGGTAGGCCAACAATTACGAGTGATAACCTCGATTGCACGACAACACTCGGAGTTGATATCAGTTTGGCCATTAACAAAGAAGAGAATAATCTCATCGGTGCACGATTTCAGCTCATTTAGTGCACTCCAACACTCGGAATGGTCTCTATTATCGTCGAGCCTTGCCGCTAGGGTACGGCCTGGCTTGTCGGAGCTGGAGAGTTGCCTTGCGGATGCACCACTTAGTGCATATTGAAGAAGAATTTCTAATTAAAGTACTATGAACATAAGGAAACTCGGTCTCATCAAATCTTACATGTCTAGAGATAAAAATTCTACCAGAATAATACATGCATTTGTATCCTTTATGTGAGGGAGAATATCCTAAAAAAACACACTTAAAAGATCTAAACTGGAACTTATGTTTATTATAAGGACCTAAAAAAAGGGTAGCACAAGCAACCAAATGTTCTCAAAAAAATATAATTAGGAGGTTGATTAAACAATTTCTGTTAAGGAGAATGACCAGACAGAGCCTTAAAAGGGAGCCTATTAATAAGAAACACAGCACTACTAAAAGCATCATTCCAAAAAGACAAAGGCATGGCAGCTTGAGCTAACATGGGTAAACCTACTTCAACTATCTGTCTATGTTTCCTTTCTACAGTTCCATTCCGTTCAGAGGTGTGGGGACAAGAAAGTCTATGAATTATACCTTTTTGTTTTAAGTACATGTCCAGAGCTGTAAACTCCCCACCCCTATCAGTTTGTAGAGCCTTAAGATGGCACCCAAATTGTCTTTCAGCCTGAGTAAGGAACTGACTGAAAACAGTATACACATCATATTTCAGTTTTAAAAAATAAACCCAAGTATAATGAGAATAGGCATCCGTGAAGGCAACATAGTATCTAAAACCATTGGAATATAAGGGAGTTGGTCCCCAAACATTAGCAAAGACAAGTTCTAGAGGAGAAGAATAGATAGTAGAAGAATCAAGAAATTGTAACTTGTGAGCTTTACCAAATTGACATGCAGTACACACAGATAATGAATTGATTTTATCAAAAGAAACATTACATTGCTTTAAAGCTGCAATCAAAGTGGCAAAAGCAGGATGCCCTAATCTATTATGCCAAACATTAAGAGAAACAATATTAAGAGAAGCAACATTACAAATAGCAGAAGCATTACAACCAACATCAGAATAGGGCATACTATCAATAGCAGTCCTGATATTATTACTAAGACATGTCTTACTAGCATACTTATTAGAGGGAATATTTAATTTGTAAAGACCATCATGTTCAGTTCTAGTCAGCAACACCTTATTGGTGTCCAAATCTCTTACTTGACAGAAGCTAGGGTAAAACTCAAGAAGAACAATGTTGTTTTGTGTAAACTTAGAAACAGAAAGAAGGTTTTTAGTTATACCAGGAGCAAAAGGTAATTTTTTTAAATGAAAACATCTATCAGAATCAAAAAATGCAGAATGACCAACAAATTTAATAGGTAAGTGTTGACCATTACCCACACGGATATTACATGTACCAGGATAAGTGTCTCCAATGTTGAGATTGCTGAGATTATTGGTGAGATGATTGGTAGCTCCAGAATCTGGATACCAGGCATTGTCTCCAACAATCTCAGGAGTAGTTATCACGGCCTGGGGTTGAGCAGAAGCAGATGGTGTGGAGGGAGGAAACACAAGAGCAGAGGAAGAAAAGGCATGTTATCCAGGTTGAGGATGAACATGAGAGACAACAGTATACACAGGATGAGACACATGGTAAGTAGGATGAGGCAGAGCAGCGGGTGACATGAATACATGAGATTGATGTCTAACTTGAGGAACAAACTGAGTATATATTGGTGAAGGAGAAATCACAGAAGGAGAAGAGTAATACATAGTGTTATAATTTGGTTGACCAGGTGCAAGACTAGTATAAGAACATGTATTGTCCTGAGAGGATGAATCAAAAGATCTGTTAAAATCATTTTATCCTGGATAAGAGGAATCATTTTTGAACTTGGTGCCAAACCGAAAATAACATCTCTCAGCAATATGCCCTAAATGACTGCAGCGTTGACACTGGGGTTTGGGAGAAAAAAACCTTCCTCCTCTTCCTCTACCTTTGTTAAAGGAGCCAGAATTATAGCCAGATTTATAATTGTTCTAAGAGGATGAATTAGGCTCAGAAAACTGTTGCTGAACAGTGTTAACTTCACCAATATCTACAGACTCAAAGGACTGATCCACAACAAAATGAGCAGAGCCACTTATTTGTCCTAACAAAGCATTTTGCCTAGCCTCAGCATCCAAAAGAATAGTTCTAACAGCTTGAACATTAGATTGAGTAGGACTAGCTGTAATGACTGTAATTATAGATTTAAACTCAGGAGGAAGACCATTGAGTATAGCAGTGGCATGCTCATGAGGAGATATAACTTCACCACAACTTGCAAGACTATCACAAATGTTCTTAACCTTTAGAATAAAATCTTTCATAGCCAAATCTCCCTTTTTCTGAGAATGAAGTAAACGTCTATATGACATTAACCTAGATGTGGTTTTTTCACTGTACAGGCTATGCAATGTGGACCAGATTGCAGCAAAAGTGTTATGGCCTATTAGGTTTGGCAAGACATCTTCACTCACAGTAGACAAGAGCCAAGATGCAAGAGCTCCATCTTGCTCTTCATACAACTCATAATCAGGATTCAAACTGATTGTTCCTTTCTTTCTAATATATTGAGGGGGTCAAGTGACATTATAATCGATGTACTTCTGTAGCCTATGAGTTTTAATAGTAAGTAAGACATGTTGTTGCCACAGAAGGAAATTAGTATCATCTAATGTTACATTAATTTTCTTTGTAGAGAAAAGCCTAGTATTAGAAGGATTTGTCACGGATTGAGAACCAAGACCAGATTTAGGCACAGTTTCAGTAGATTGAGTCTCAATTTCCGGATTATCAGTAGAAGTGACCATAGCTAACAGATCGAAGAAGAGCTTAACACAACAGGCGCACGACACACAAGAATGAAACACAAAACCCTAATTCCCAAAATAAGACGAACGAGACAACAACAACATAGATCAGCAAATCATCACAACCACACGAATCAAAAGAACACAACACAGATGTAACACAGAAGAACCACAAATCAATCGCAAATCGCAGTGCAAAGCATCAATAATGAGAGGCAAAGGATGAGAAATTTATCGAGAAAGATCGACATCAGAAACAAGGTTGCAGGGAGACATCGAAAAAGGCAACGGAAAGACGACACCGGCAACTGGATCGGTAGCTCTGATACCATATAAGGATTCGTCAGGTGAACGTCCGGCAACGATCAGTCAACGGAAGGTTAAGCAACAATTTATGAAAGAAATATGAACGGAAAAACTAAAAGAGAAATACGAAAGGAAAACTAAACGAGAAATAGCCAAACAGGCTTAATTCGAGAGAAAAAAGATTTTATTAAATTGGGTCTAATAAAATCAATCTTACAAAATCTATTTTATAGCCCACATTGACCAGGCCTTGTAACAGACTGAGCCCAGGTGGCAAACTGACTCTAACAGATTAATAACAAACTTAATACTTTAACATTCTTACGTTGATACATAAAGAAATCATACCATAATTTAAGAGATAAATTGTCAATTAAACACTTTTTGCTATTAAAATAGATATGTTACGACACTCGTAATTCAAATAAAAATATTTAATTTGATATTTTTTAGTCACTTATATAATTTGATATGTTACCCCATCGTGCAACATGCATCGACATCTTCAAATCACGGAAGCCAAGACCTTCATCTTTCTTCGGTTGGCGAAGCTTAACCACCATGCAACGTGAGCCCATCCTCTCCCGTTTAAGCTTCCCCGACCACCAGTAGTATTACATAACTAACATTATGGCCTCAATAATTCCATCTGGGAGCAGCTAATCACTTATATAATTTAAATTTTTTTAATGGTTGTATTCATTCCAAACTTTAATTATCCTATAAGAAACTAGAGACCACTTAAATTTTAATTTATTATGGAGTAATAAATACTCACCCATTCTGAATATTTTTTATAAAAAAAGGTTTGACGTTACATTTTTATTCATATAAAAACCATAACTTGATTAGTTAAAAGAAATTGAAATGTTTTTACTTTAAGAAGAAACTAAAGATTTAAATCAATTATAATAAACTTATAAATAGCAAATTGTATAATGCAACAAGCCAAAAGGGTTCATAGCTCAGTGGTAGAGCATTTGACTGCAGATCAAGAGGTCACCGGTTCGAATCTGGTTGGGCCCTTTTCAATATTAATACTTTTCATATTGTGTAATTTTCATTTTTTTTTATTTCCCAAGGTGTTTAATAAAACGAGCCGATAACTAATCTTTATGTGTTCCATTGACCTATATAGGAGCAGATGCTAGTAACAAATTTTAAAGTTGCTCTATATCAGAGGCGAGAATCAAATCCTCGACCATTGATTAAGGTCGAAAAAACTCTCATCATCTCCCCTAAGTCTCGTGGTTGTGCAATTTTTCAATTTTAATTGTTGGTTAATTTAATAAAACTTATTGGTTAGAATTCTACTTCCAAATTGAATTCTGAGATTATAATCTAATTCACCATAAAAACTAAAATTTAAACCCTACCCAAAAACTTTAAAGCTTGGTTGGGCATGAAAAAGATAAATAATTAGTTAATCAAATGGTTAATAATATTCAAAGTAAGAAAGTGGTTATTCATCATAAATACTAAAACCTAAAACCATTCGATTAATTAATTTTTCATCCATTCTCTTTTCCCTCCAAAGCCTAAATCTTAAACCCTAACCAATAACCCCTAAAACTTAAATTATGATCATAAGTCATAAAGATATAAACTCTAAACCTAAATCTTTAAACCATACACCCTAAATTAAATTCTTAAATCATAAATTAAATCCATTTGCGAAAAACAAATTTTCCATCATATTGTCGGTGTATGAATTATTTTCCATTATTTAAGATATATATAATAATATATCTCCACATACAACGCACATGAGACAAAATTGGTATAAATAAATATATAAAGTTCATGATATAAAAAATGAAATCTGGTTGGGCCGTTTTCAATATTAATACTTTTCATATTGTGTAATTTTCATTTTTTTTATTTCCCAAGGTGTTTAATAAAACGAGCCGATAACTAATCTTTATGCGTTCCATTGACCTATATAGGAGCGAATGCTAGTAACAAATTTTAAAGCTGCTCTATATTAGAGGCGAGAATCAAATCCTCGACCATTGATTAAGGTCGAAAAAACTCTCATCATCTCCCCTAAATCTCGTGGTTGTGCAATTTTTCAAATTTAATTGTTGGTTATTTTAATAAAACTTATTGGTTAGAATTCTACTTCCAAATTGAATTCTGAGATTGTAATCTAATTCATCATAAAAACTAAAATTTAAACGCTATCCAAAAACTTTAAAGCTTTGTTGAGCATAAAAAAGATATAAAAAAATTAGTTAATCAAATGGTTAATAATATTCAAAGTAAGAAAGTGGTTATTCATCATAAAAACTAAAACCTAAAACCATTCGATTAATTAATTTTTCATCCATTCTCTTTTCCCTCCAATGCCTAAATCCTAAACCCTAACCAATAACCCCTAAAACTTAAATTATGATCATAAATCATAAAGATATAAACTCTAAACCTAAATCTTTAAACTATACACCCTAAATTAAATTCTTAAATCATAAATTAAATCCACTTGCGAAAAACAAATTTTCCATTATTTAAAATATATATAATAATATATCTCCACATACAACGCACATGAGACAAAATTGGTATATATAAATATATAAAGTTCATGATATAAAAAATGAAATTTGTGTTATATTAAAAATATTCTATGTTTATTATAAATTCTCATTACATGCGATGATAATAAAGTGAGCTCGAAATCATTCATACATCCATGTTTTGGCCTACCGGGAGTTTTTTTTTTCCTTTTTATTTCCATATCGAATTAAGGTATTATAACATGGACGCATTATTTGTCATGTCATATCAGTGGAGTTTTAGACATGTACGAGATGAACGACTGCACAGGATTGGGTCTCAAATGAATTAAATTAAATGTTTATATGGAAAAGAAAAGAAAAATTAATTTAATAAATTATAAGAAAAAAATAAAAAAAAAACTTTAAAGAGAGTTCATAGTATATTTTTTACTAAAACAAAAAAATATATTTAAAAAAAAACTTTATACATCTTTGCGATTATAAATTAAAAGACTCGTTTTAATGAATTACACGGGGCGTATAAATCTTTAAACCGCCCATGTGTCATATTTATTATGGCTGTGGATGAAATTATAATATAATGATCAATTACAATAAATATTAATAATAAAAACAACCGAAACTGTAATTATATGTAGCAGTTCTTAGAGCACATAAAGTAAAGTTCAATGGACAACAATAAAAATGTCTTTGCAGAAGCAAAATCTATGGTGGAATTTAAAACATTAGAGACCAAAACACTAGAACGATTTGATAAATATTATAACCTTAAATCTATTTATTCAAAGTTCAAACAAACTTTATTACACATCAAACACCGTAAATACTAAAGAAAGTACGTATAAACTCGAACGTTCCAAATGCCGATACCTTTAAACTGCGGGCACTGGACTAATCGGAGAGCCAGCAAGAGGTGCAGCAGCAGGAGCAGGAGCGGGAGCAGGAGATGCATCACAGTAGCCTCTAAGAATGTTGCCTTCCTCAGAAGTGAAACCAATGGAAGTGAGCATGGCAGGCCAACAATTACGAGTTATAACCTCGATTGCACGACAACACTCGGAGTCGATATCAGTTTGGCCATTAACAAAGAAGAGAATAATCTCATCGGTGCACGATTTCAGCTCATTTAGTGCACTCCAGCACTCGGAAAGGTCTCTATTATCGTCGAGCCTTGCCGCTAGGGTACGGCCTGGCTTGTCGGAGCTGGAGAGTTGCCTTGCGGATGCACCACTAGCCAAAAGGCAGCAGACAAAGACCAAAAGATGAAACAAATCTCTGAGGGCCATTATATATATTTTTCTTCTTCAATTAAATAGTTGAATAACAAAAGGATTAATGAAGAGTGTAAGATTGTGGGAGGTTATTTATAGGACAAATCGAGGGATAGGAGAGGACTTAAACTAAAGCTGTGATTAATATCATTATTAAGAGATATAATTCTCTTAATCACAGGTTTCATTAAGGGGAAGATGATGGGTTTTTATAAAGGAGTAACTGCAATTACTAACGTAACTTGCATGAAGACCAAAAGTAAGCCAGATGGGTGAATCTGATTGGACATAAAAATTAATTTGTTTAATTTTTCTGATTATTCTTTTTTGAAATATTTTATGATTAATTTTGTTTAACAAGTAAAGATTAAACTTAATTGCATGTTAAATTTTTAAGATGTACAAGTATTAAGATATTTAAATTCAACTTTCTCACTAATTAACTCGAATTTAGTTTTACTGTGTAAAAATAAGATTCAAGGCTTTTTTTTAACTGAACCCAAATATGAATGATTCAACTTGATTCTTAAATTACTTCATTGAATTTTAAATTTAAATCAAGTTTAAATTTGAACAAACTAAAAAAACTGATTATTAAAATGTATGTTTTAATATATAGATTTATTTAAAAAAATATATAATGTAGATATTATATCATATTTATTCTTTAGGTTTAATATATTTACAATATCTTGTCAAAGAATATTACAATTTCACGTTACTAACTCAAAACTTAAAAATTCCCAAATCAGAATCCAATCCCTAAATCACTCTTTCTTCACTCTTTTGTCATTAGAGGCTAAAAGCACCCACTCTGGATAAGTGACAAAGCCAAAAATTTTGTATAGTGGCAGCCACTCCGAATCAATGGCTAAAAACACCCACACCCACTCCGAATTCACAACTTTAAGTTTTTCCTATTTGATGCATATTAATGTTAAAATTAGTTTATATTTGTTTGAATTTTCATCTAATAAACTGCCCACTTTTGATTTGTATAAATATGTTTAAATGAGATTCAATAAGCAACCGGTAGGTGTCTAGTATGATATGACCGACCTGCGCAACTTTTAGAATTGAATTACTTGGTTTATAAGGTGGAAATAGGTGGCATTTATGTTACAAACAGTAGCCCAGTTTTTAGATACATGTATGCGTGTTCCTTCTTCATGGCTATTTATTCTTATGTTAACTTAAATCCTCATAATTCATATTTCGATTTGTGTTTTTTGTTTTGGCAGCCATGGGAGATGCTAATGCATCTGAGGTGCAAAATGATACTAACATTTTTGTACCAGAATCACAATGTTTTTCAAAGAGACGAAACAAGGTTTGAAATTATTTTCTCAATCTTAATCCAATAGAGACTAAGGATGAAGAAAAGACACTTTGCAAATGTTACAAAACTGCCTCCTTCGTCTCTAACTCACATTGTGGAACCTCTATGCAATAATATCTTGAAAAATGTAAAGAGTATTTAGCATATAAGGATAATTTAGGAGGACTAGAAGATAATGTTTATGATCAAAAAAATTATAGAGAGTTGATAGCTAAAACTATTATAATGTATGGATATACTTTTTTGGGTTGAACACGAAAATAATAAAAAATTTATGTATATATATCTGAACAATCAAGTTCGTAGTATATGTAGAAACATTGCAAAAGTTGATTGTTTGAAATTGCATAGAAATTTAAAAATTAACTTAAAGGAAAATCTTCAAAATATTTTTGGCCGTATTTTTTTTGACTTGTGATATGTGGTCATATTGTCAAATTGAGAGTTATTTGTGTTTAACTACTTATTATGTAGATACTAATTGAAAGCTAAATAGTAGAGTTTTAAACTTATGTCACATTGATTCACCACATACTGAAAGTACTATATATAATGTTTTGCTAGACTTGCTTCAGAATTGGATTATTGATTATAAAAAAATTTCTATCACATTATACAACGCTTCTAGTAATGATAAAATGCAAGACCATTTGAAAAAAACTCTTCATGCTCAGATGAGCTTTATTATGTGAAGAGACTTACTTTCATATTCGATGTTCTACATATCTGTTAAATCTCATTGTTAAGGATGGACTTAAGATCATTGAACATATTGTTATCAAGATAAGAGAATGTGTGAAGTATATTAAATGGTCAGAATAAAAAAAATATTTTTTGACGTAGTGTGAAATTAATTAAAATAGAAGAAACTAAAGTGTTGTGGTTTGATGTTCCTACAAGATGAAACTCTATATATATGAAGCTTGATAGGGCTATTTTATACCGTGAAGCTCTTAAGCAAATGGTTATTTTTTATTCTTCTTTCCACCATTGTTTAAACACCGAAGAGTAAAAAATACCTTAAAAAATTTGAGATATTTTAGAATTATTTTTCGATATAACTAAGTTAATTTCAAGAAGTGAATACCCTACTATAAATTTGTACTTCGAGGATGTTTGGAAGACTTTTTTTCTTTTGAGAGATTTGATAAGAAGCAATGATGTGATTTTGAAAACAGACACAATAAAAATTAATAAAGGTAAACTATATAAATGATCCCCCGACTATACTCCAATTATCTTTTGCATCCCTTGACTATCAAAAATTACAAATTGATCTCTCAACTTAAAAAAGGTAACAAATTGGTCTAACGCCGTTAAAAATTTAACGGCTGATGATGTGGCAGTTAATGTAAATTGATATAATTACATAATTAGCCCTCAAGTCTTACACTTATTTTAACTTGACATTAATTCTAAAAAATTAACCCACATAATTTTAATAATCTATTAATTTAGTCCATCTTCTTTTCTATTTCTCCCCTCATTTAATTCTTCAATTCAATTTCACCCAAAAAAAATTAACTGCAGTTTTTGCATTATCTATTAAATTTTTATCTGAACTCGGATCAAATCGCCATTACTTATGTAAGCTTTGGAAGCAAAAACTCGGATCAAATCGAGTTAAATTAGGAGGTGCAGTGATTTTGAATTTGTGTGGAGTTGGAGCTCTGAAATTTGAAAATGGAAGAGGAATCTTCGCATTCAATCAAGTTGATGAACTTCGTCTCCGAACAACAGGTAGCTTTATTTCACCACTTTCTCATCCCTATTTTTAAAAAAAAAATTGTCGATTATTATCAAAATCTCGTTGTTTGGTGTTGATTATTGTCTGGATTCGATAATTATTGCAGTTAGATGAAGCAAAAAGAACTAGAGGTGAACGAATTGAAGATGGCACTGCTCAGAGGGATAGGCCTCTGTACGAGGTTTTCTTCTCTCTTTTTCGCCCTAATAAATTTGCTTTTTTTTATTTTCTCCAATAAAGCTCAAACAAACAACGAATCATTAAAAAAAACCCTTTATTGCAGATTTTGAAGGAAAATAAAGACAAGAAAGATGCAGAGTTTTATGAACGGTTCAAACATAGTGAGTGCTTAATTTTCAGATTGCTGTTATTTGATGATGTAACTATTTATGAGCTAACTTTCTTCATTTGCAGGGTCACCCAAAGCTTTGGATAAAGACAAAACTGAGTTTCTTGATAAATTGGAGACGGTGAGGACCACTTTAATAAATACCATGGAAGCTTTTGAAATTAGATATAAATCTTGTGTTCCCTTCTTTTGCAGTGATTGCAGATTATTCTTTTATCCTTTTTGTTGCAGATATAAAGCTTTGGGTGAAATTGAATTGAAGAATTAAATGAGGGGAGAAATAGAAAAGAAGATGGACTAAATTAATATATTATTAAAATTATGTGGGTTAATTTTATAGAATTAAGGTCAAAATAAAATAAGTATAAAACTTGAGGGCTAATTATGTAATTATATCAATTTATATTAACTGCCACATCATCAGCCGTTAAATTTTAACGGCGTTGGACCAATTTGTTACCTTTTTTAAGTCGAGGGACTAGTTTGTAACTTTTGATAGTCAAGGGACGCAAAAAATAATTAGAGTATAGTCGGGAGATCATTTATGTAGTTTACCCAAATAATAAAGAAAAAAAATTGATAAATATTAGTTCAACACGAGTGAGGATGACTATGGTATGTTATTTATCATTGTGGTTATTCTTGATTTACGGTATAAATTGTCTTTTCTCAGGTAATGTTATAAAAATTTATTTGAGAACGAAATAGAAATTTAAAGATTCGTGATGTTTAATTTAAGGATGCTTTTTAAAGAATATGCTTCATAAATACATGTTTCACATGAGACATCATTAGAATTGAGCTTAAACTTCAATATGTACAAGTCATCTGGAAACCACAAACACAAGTTCGATCTGTTTGAAGTAAGTTTCTTTATATTTTTAATTTTTTGTTGTTTTCATTTTACTTATATTATGTTTTTAATTTCATGTTTTATATTTCGTGTCATTTGTATTATACAATGCATTAAACTAGTATTTTATTTTCTGTTTTATATTTCTATTTTGTATTTGTTGTATTATGTTTTTCATACACTGTTATTTGTATTATATATTTGCAGGGAGTTAGGAAAGTTTTATTATATGTTTCATATTTTATGTTCTGTTTTTTCAACATTTTGTTTTTCTCTCTATAGTTTACTCTTTTTTTTCTACAATTATGTGATTTTTTTATCTTTCAATAATTTGTATTTTATTTGTTACTTTTTATTTGCTTATTCACCTGTTTATTTTCTATTTTCTTTTATGTTTTTTTAAGGATTTTGACAAGAAAGAAGCCATGGTTTCTTCTGATACAATGACACAATTGGATGTTTACTTAAATAATCCTAAAATAGATAAGAAAGCAAAGCTTGACGTCCTTAATTATTGGAAAGAATGTGAGCACCGATATGGAAAGCTCTCTTATCTTGCTAGGGATATTTTGGCTGTGCCCTTCTCAACCGTTGCTTCAAAATCAACTTTTAGCATAGGAGGTCGAACTTTGAATAAATGAAGAAGTTCTTATATCCCTAAAAATGTGGAGGCTTTGTTAATATCTCGTAGTTGGTTGTTGGATTATGAATGTAAGTTTTTTTTGTTCAAAGGAAATAACTTTCATTACTAGAACGATAAAATTACAGACTCGATAACACACAAACAGACAAACCTGAACCCAGCAAACAAAGCCTACTGCCAGCGAAAACAAACAACAGACCAAACTGAAGGAAGCAGGTAAAAATAAAAGAAGACACGAGGCCACCAAGGCCGCCAACAGACTGCCCTTCAAGGCAAGGGAAACAACGGTCGTCTCCACCAACAACAGTGGGGAACCAACGGCAAAACGAGACGTGCTCGAGAGACTTACTCTGATGACAAAACATGTCTTCCACGGAGCCTAGACGAACATCATCACCATTCCTTCGCCTGAGAGCTCTATCCAGAGGCAGGCTTCCGTTACATCGGTAACGGTCCTTATCAAGGCAAACGGCATAGTAATTATCAGCCAAACACCGATAAAAAAACCAGGACATCAGTTGCTCCCAAAAAGCATCTTCTGCGATCGCAGACCAAACTAAAACGACAAACTTGGCAAACCTATTAAAAATACTTAAACGAAACTTAAAAACGACCATAAAGGCCCACGACCTTAAAGGAAAAAGCCAACTAAAGAAACACAATACAACGACGGCGCGAAGAGCGCAACGAGACCATGCTTCCAGTGGCAAAGCTCTAGGTAGCATCATAACAGCAGCGAAGTCCATCAGAAAGGACGGAAGATCTGAAACCAGCTCTTGCACTCTTAGACCACCATAAACATAACTAACTTCACCGGAGAGCTCTATCCAGAGTCAGGCTTTCACATCATAGGTTGTGACCCTTGTCACGGCGATAGTAGAAATGATCTTAGAATGATGGCTTGGGAACACGAGACCGAAAAGATCCCCCTTCCAAGACCAAAACGCATAGGAACATAACCTAGAACAACGAAAAGCAACAGCAAAACAGCAGAAGCAAGGAGGAAAGCAAAACCACATCAACCAGCGAAAGCACCTAGCGCAGTCGAAACCAAAGATTTTCGGGGAAGGGCTCAGAGACGCCGCTACTAACTTCACCTTCCACACGTCGGCAGCGGGAAAGAAAAGAATCATCCTTGCTGTGGATAACTCCCACCGGAGCTATCGGCAATCATAAAGCCGGCTCTGCAAAAGCGAGCAATGAGAACCCGATAGCAGACAAGGTGATAACCACCATAATCATAGAACCACTTTCTACGCAAAAGATGATGCAGATTTCCATACGCCAATATGGAAATAAAAATGACCAAACGCTGCAGATTTTCACATATGCTGGTGGCAGGACATTTGTGAGTTTCGAAATATGAACGAAATGAAGGGGAAAAAATCGGCAATTTTGGGTGAAAAACCCCTTTTAAAATATTATTTTTAATAATGGCTCCCAAAAACATTTATTTGGCAAAATGACCCCCTTTCTTGCCAGGTCGGCAGACCTCGCGTTTTGTAGAACGCGAGGTACGTTATCGCGTTGTACAGGACGCGAGGTCTGTCGACGTGGCGTTGCAGTCCGTTTTAACGGTTTAACAGTACCTCGCGTTCTGCAGAACGCGAGGTCCCCGAGAAATTGAAAAGGCGGCTGGAATATATCGAACGGACCTCGCGTTCTGTAGGACGCGAGGTCTGTGCAATTCTAGGCTAAACCGCAAGCAAAAACATGCGTAAGTAGGCCTTTTCGAACCCAATTTCGAGAGTGTAAATGGTATATTTTTAGCGATCATCGAGTTTGGGGTCGTAGTACTGAAAATTTTCTATCGTATGATACCAACATCGTTAATTTCCGTCCATTCTACAATGGTTTAAAATGGCTTCGAAAACCCTATACTAGCATACTTTTTTCGATTGAAGTTGTATTTCAACTAATGTCGATTTTATGTTTTTTAATCCTATTAAATTTATTAAAAACAAAAATTAAATAAACATTATAAAGTTTAATTATAATATGCAAACAAAATTATAATTCATAAATAAAATTAGAATACGACATTATAAAATTTTAAAGTGTTTTACATAAATATTAAAAACATAAGTAGAAAACAACAAAAAAAAACTAAAAATGCCTATGTCCACCCGTTCCGCAGTCGGGTGGATGACGCTGGCGATATGGATTCCTCCTCGGTCCATCGTGTGGTGGTCCCTGGTCCCTATCATCCTGACCATCGTGCGCCATCTGCGGATCTGTGCTGGGCCTAGGCGGGGAGTAAAACAAACTACCTATCGGCGTATTCTCCACCATATGAAACTCATACTGAGGTGGATAATCGATAAGTAGAAGGTCAGTCGTGGGCGTCTGGGGGCGATAGGCATCAGTGGAGCCGAACTGGGGTGGAGGCATCGTCTGCTGGAAAGTCGATGGACCGCTATGCAATGGTGGGGCTGAAGATGATGCCCCTGGAGTGTCATATCGTGGTCTAGGACCGCGCTGCGTCGACTGCCTCTGGGTCTGCCTCTGGGTCTGGGACTGGCTCTGGGTCTGGCTCGCTCGCCCGCTCCCGCGTGGGCGGTTTTGGGGTCGCTGGGGAAGCCCGGCTTGCAGCTCCTCCGGAGTAAGGATATGTTGCATCCCACTGTCCATATACCACTGGCCATAATTGAAAGTGACCGAAGGACCCCCTTCTATAATTGGTTGGAGAAAATGTGGTCGTCTGTGAAATCGTTGACCCCAAAGCGCTATCCAGACAGCGTGGTGCTCGGCCCAGTCAGTCTCCGTCTTCCCCTGACGCGTAAGATGGTGGAACTCGTCCATATTTTGCGGAGGGCGTGGAACATCTTGGACGTACCCGAACTGTCGGAGTACCCGATCCGCAGAATGCCACACGCAAACTTCGTAGTTCAGCAGCGGAACTACGGAAATCCAGAGGTCTCGCTGTCGCTGTTGCACAATATCTGCTGGAGTAATGCTGCGAATCTCCTCTGAATCGTAGGGCGTCCACACGAACTAAAAAGAAGGAAAAAAGTTAGTAAAATTTCTATATGAAATATTATTAGAAAAAATAGTATGGAAAAAACCAAAATAATTGTTGAATTACATCGTCCTCCGTCAAGCCATCGAATCTATATCTGTATGCTTTCTGGGAGTCCGGTAGGCCGACGTGGGATAGGTTGGCGGTCCACCTTTAAATAATGAAAAAGATCGTTAAATAAAATAATTTAATAAAAAAATATAGTAGATTATGTAGTACCTCCGTAAAAGCGGAAATGACAGAGGACTGGGAATCCGAAGCTGTGGTGCCAAAGTAGGGATCCGAAGCCAAACCCAAGCCTGCAGGAATAAACAGCATCCTCCCATCGATGCTTTGGAGGCGTCAACGTTTCTGCAGAGGTCTCTGATAAGAAACGCCAAGACAGCTGACCCCCAAGATTTTTGTCCAGACTCATCTAAATTTGTCAGATGATGAAGCCACATAACGTGCACTTTGTTGCGAGTTTTGTCGGGCATTAATATCCCGCCAATAATGCGCAAGATGTGGGCTCGCGCATACCGCTGTGAAAATATAAATTAATAAAGGCATCCTAATTAAAAAAATTGTAAGTTCATCCTAAATAATAAAATTGTAAGTATCCTAAATATTTAATGTAGGCAACCTAAATATTTAATAAAGTATCCTAAATAATTATTGAATTCATCCTAAAAATTTATCCTACATATTTATAATTAATCCTAAATATTTACTAAAAAGATCATAAATATTGTCCCTATTCATCATAAAAAATTCCCTAAACGCTAATGTGCAAATAAATAATTTTAATTTAATAATAAATTTAATAAAAGCATATTAAATTTAATAAAAAAATACCTCAAGTGTAACAGCATCTGCATCGGGGGGAGGGGTTCCAAAGTTTTCCTCCAAGTATGTTAGAGAAATTTTTCCTCCGTCCCACGCTCTATCAGGGGGCATCACCCCAATTTGTTCAGCAAATAGGAGTGGCCAATGTCCCATCGCCGCACCAGTAATAACGCTGCCATCTATAGGCAACCCGAGAATGTAGGCAACATCCTGCAACGTAATTGTTGTCTCGCCAAATGGAAGATGGAATGTGTGCGTCTCGGGTCTCCACCGTTCTATCAGCGCGCTGATCAACGACGGTCTAACCTTCACCCCCCCTATATAGCGACCTATGTGCCCAAAACCAGCCCGCTCAAGCAATAGCCTAACAGCAGGAATGGGTGCGACGGTGATACGGTGAATGTAACATTGTAAGTTACGTTCGTATCCCTGAAAAAAATAAAATAAAATAGTTAGTAAAAATAAAAGAATAAAATTTAATTAAGTAAATTTTTTTAGAAATTAATAGGGAAAAAAATAATACCTCTGGATTGCTGCGCCAATATTCACTGCAGTGACTCGCTCGGTTGCGTAGCAAGGGCTCCATGTGATCAAACGATATATAAAAATTGCACTCAAATTTTTGTGAAACTTCTATAGAAATCGCGTTCTGTGGAGGTTTTTAGGGAAAAAAACCTCCAATTTATAGAGGACCTCGCGGTGCTTGGGAAGCGAGGTTAATGAACCTCGCGTTCTATAGAACGCGATATTCGTACCTCGCGTCCTATAGAACGCGAGGTTCACTGAAAAGGCGCGTCAGTGATCAGACGCGTGAACTGAACGGTCAGAAAGGAACCTCGCGTTCTATATAACGCGAGGTTCTAAAGACATCGCGTTCTACAGAACGCGATGTCGTGGGGTTTTTTAAATTTGAGTTTTTAAAGCGGGAAACTCATTTAATATACAATAATAACAAAATTTATTTACAATAACAATAAAAATTAAAATTAATATTAAAATAATAATAAACACTATTTTTTTTTTGCCTAACAGTAAACTCTAAATATAGATTCGAATGTTCATTAATTTACTTACTGTCAAACAAACTACTAAATACTAATCACATATTCGAATCATACCCACCTTTATACTCTAAAACTAAATAAAATTTATATATTCGAATTGTACTAACGAATAAAATCACTTACATTAAGGCGGCGATAATTACACGCGTGTCCTTCATCTAACCTCAACAAACCCGCCATTATCAACAATTAGATCGCAATATTTTGCAAAAATGAACATCGGGCTGTCAAAAATTTTGAGAGAATTTTCGGGTGAAATTTCTCTCAATCCCAACAGCGTTATATTTTCAGTAGTAACTAAAAATAACGACATAGCGCAATATTTTGAAAGTTAAATTAAAACAAAACTTCCAAAATATGCGCTATGTTGCCATTAGTAGCTTCAAGCGAAAACTGCGTACGTGAATACAGAAAAAAAATATATCTCGGTGCTTCTTGCCACTCCAAGAGTTTGCTATTTATAGAGGGTTTAGGGTTGACGTGGCAACCTCGCGTTCTGTAGGACGCGAGGTCACTCATACATCGCGTTTTACAGAACGCGAGGTCTATGTGTATATATATATATGCAGGGAGATGGATTTTTGTAAGCAGTTAAGTTTAGTTTAGGTCAGTTGAATATGAGTTCGTGTAATGCTGAGTTTTTTTCCGTTGCAATTTTTATGTCCGAAATATTGTTCCTTTATGATAGTTGGAGTTCACTTAAAGATTTGTGTTCATCGGGGGTACATACCTTAATATTTACCGACATATCGCAATATTTTAGAGGTTGTATGCTGCAGTAGTGGTTTCGATGGCTGCTTCTGTAGCCGCCGTCGAGAGGATCCTCGGCTACAGTTTTGAAAAGAAAGGACTTTTAGGAAGCGGGGGCGGATTCAGATCGACATTTTCAGATGCGGCGGGTGCCGATTACATTTGTTAATGTGAATCAAAGCTGCTACCATTTACTCATTTCAGATGTGGCGTGGCAGTCAACATTTACATCTGGATTTCGCTCTCTGCTTCTTTTAGTCAGGACCTCCGATCAAATTTGCCCGCCGGAGCTACTGAATTTATTGTTTCGAATTTTATAGATAATTTATGTAGTTGTCTCAATTTACTTATTAAAGAATACATGTTGAAAGTTTTGTAAAATGAAATTCGACTTAAATTTATTTATGTGGTGTTTTTCCTTTCCTATAAATACCCACGAATTCCACCATCATTTACTCATTCCAAATTCTCTCTAAACACCCAATCCTTGCTCAGCTTATGGCAAAATTTAAGGCAACATTTTATTTTCTCGATACTTATTTTGAGTCAACAATCACCGGGAAAATGTCACTGAAAGATTTAATACAGTTGACAACAATCGAGGTTAGTAAACACACCGACAAACAAATTGCGGCCATGGAATGTCGAATCCCATCACCGTCAGCTAATGAAACGCACTACGTTATGAAGCTTACAAACGAAACAGACGTTCGTAACATGTATGACCGGCTCAATGCCGTCGGAGCTAGAGACGTCGATTTCAATGTTAAGTTTGTCAACGCCGGCGAAGGTAGTACGTCTGCACCCGTAGAACCTGCTCCGAACACTGAACACGCACCGTCTTCACCGGATGTTGATGCGGCTGTGGAGGAGCTGCAACTTTTTATGTACAGGCGTAGACAAAGAAAACAACAGATGATCGAAGAACTAAACCTAAGTTCAGACATGTCCACTGACTACGATGATTCAGATTAACCATTAACTTATGAAATGATCTTCCAATTATGTTATATGACGTCTTATTTCATCCTTTATGAATGTTAAACGGACTTCAAATAATGTAAAATTACTAGTACTAAATTACATTATAGGCACCAGTATCAATTACAATACTACAATTGTCTAAAATTCTCGAACATGTTCTCAATTACAGAAACAAACAAATAGTGAATAGTACGCTTATTATAACTTCTGACGGAATGTCTGAAACAAAATAACACTGAAGTGACCTCGCGTTGTATAGAACGCGATATCTATAGTACATCGCGTTCTATAGAACGTGAGGTATTAATATCGCGTTCTATAGAACGCGATGTACGGATATCGCGTTCTATAGAACGCGAGGTACTGGTGTTCCCTGCCTCCCATCAAATCTATCCCTTACTTGTCGAAAGTAAGGGGACTGCCTCCCAGGCACACACACGCCATTCCTGCCTCCCATCAAATCTATCCCTTACCTGCTTATCAGTTTTAGGTAATGGACAAGCAAAGTCTTTCAAATTTTGCCTATATATGAACCCTAACCATAAAACGAAAATATAAGTTTCAATTGGCAATCAATTCCTAAAATTTTCTAAGTATCAAAATTTCAAAAGTCTTTCAAAATATTCAAATGGCCGGACGAGGCGTTACTACGAAAGTTTACTACGATGGCCAGATATTCGAGGGTACTGAACAGGGGGTCCTTTTTTACTGCGAAGATCCGGTAACGATAAAGCTTCCGAGGAGATTATCGTTCAAGAAGTTGGTCAAGGAACTAGAGGCAAAAGTTCCTCATTTCAATAATTATCGTTTGTCCGACGTGAAGTATCGGCTGCCAATATCTATAGACCCTTTACGGTACATTGTATGCCAAGTGGCGGCAAATGCTGATGTGCAAATGATGATGGAAGCCCACTTCGAGTATTCAATCGGGGGGGCCCTCGAGCTGTATGTATCGTTCTCCGAGTCTCATCCAGTTGTCGACATACCAAGCTGGGGTCGGGCGAATTTCGACTTCGATCCGAATGCCAACGTTGATAGCCCGACCGCAGGTCTACGACGTGATTTTGGCCTACTCTGTCGAGACAACGAAGTTGGTGCATCGTCATCTGCTCCTCCAAGGCAGTCCTGCGTAGCTAGTCTCGGGTTCGACCTCAACCAATCCCCAAACGATGAATTCGATGCACCGACAAATGCATCGTACAGTCCATACGATCCATACAATCCATACAATCCTTATAGTTTTGGGGGGGAAGGAACGTCGGCTCCTTACGTTACGCACGACCATGAAGCATCATATGGCCGGCACTCAATGTATGTCTCTGGCACCGACTACGGTCAACCATCTATAGGGAGACATTCTTCTTTTGGGGGTGAGGGAGCGTCGTCTTCTTACGCTATGCACGACCATGATTCATCATATGGACGACACTCAACGTATGTCCCTAGCACGGAGTACGTTCAACCATCAATGGGAATACATTCTTCTTATGGTGATCTTGATTTTGGTCTTGGAAATGAGGTTCCTGAGCGATCTCGTGAGAGGTCTCCCGCTCCTCGACCCCAATCGTCGCCTCAAAGGGTAGTGATTCCAGAAGCTCTACTATTCCAGCTCCCGGAGGATGCTGCTGACGAAGAACCGATTAGAGAACCCGGGCCAGACGGAGACGAGCTGGGGCCATTCTATCCGGAACCAGAAGACTTGACAGAGTTACCAGAAGACCCAGAAGACACTGCCGTTCCACCACCAGATTTGGACGAAGAACCGACTGCCACCAACTTTCCTGTACACGCAAGACCAATTTCTATGTTCCAGCCACCATCCCACTTCACAACGGTTGATATGGATGCAATGGACGTCCCTGATTTTCCCCATGACGACACAATAGATGGCCGACTCCACCGTTCTGATGGTGAACTAAGAATTGGTATGGCGTTCGCGAACAAGGAAATTGCGGTGGCGGCAGTTAAGCAGTACAACCTTCGTCATAATGTTGAGACGACGGTGAAGAAAACCCAAGCAAAATACTACAAGGCTCAGTGCGTCCAAAAGGATCAAGGCTGTAAATGGAAAATTCGTATATCAGACTTGAAGAGGGCAGGCAACCGTTGGAAAATAACAAAACTTGAGGGGCCCCATACATGCACCGTTGGTAGCCTCAACCAGGATCACAAGAACCTGGATGCAAAGTACCTCGCCGACATCTTTTCCACAATGGTGAAAACAAATCCCATTGTGTCGGTCCCCACATGTCAGGCTGCAGCTCTAGCTGTCACCGGCTTCCGTCCAGGTTATTCGAAAGCATGGTATGCAAGGAAAAAGGCCAAAGAGGAATTGTATGGCCGATGGGAGGAATCTTACATAGAGTTGCGCCCGTGGCTTAATCTCCTGCATAAACACATCCCCAGAATGGTTGTCAAACTTGATACGGTTCTGGCATACGAAAATGATTGTGTCGTCCGAGGTGTTTGTCAATTCCACCGGTTATTTTGGACTTTCCCCCAGTGCATCCACGCATTCAAGCACTGCAAACCGATGGTCCAAATCGACGGCACATGGTTGTACGGAAAATATACACAGATCCTACTTCTAGCTATAGCACAGGACGGAAATCGCAAATGCGTTCCTGTTGCATTCGCAATCGTCCCGAAGGAGGATTTGGAGTCTTGGACGTTCTTCCTTACGAACCTACGAAAATATGTCCTTGATCCTGTAATACGAAGAAGAAGTGATGAAGGGGTGTGTGTTATTTCTGACAGAGGCACAGCGCTGCTGTGGGCGATACAAAATTTGGGTGATTATTGGAAGCCTCCATACATTCACCACCGTTTTTGCTTGCGGCACATAGCCGCAAACTACCTGCTGAAATACAAGAATCGTGATGAACGTCAAATGGTGCTCGATATGGGTACGTCATTTATGACATTTTCATTTACTATATTACTTGTTACTCGCTTCAATTTACGACCTTTTTTCATGTGTTTTTCGACCATAACTATTCAATTGTCATCTCGTAGGCAACTCGCACTACAAACAAGAGGTGGCTGAAATGCTCGAGGAACTGAGAGCGAGAAACAAAGAGGGAGCTGAATACCTTGAAAAAATCCCAAAAGAAAAATGGCTTCGATCGTATGACGAAGGTAAACGTTATGGTCACATGACAACGAACTTGGCTGAGGCAGTGAACTCATCACTGAAGGGAGTTCGGCAGTTGCCTATCACTTCCATTGTCAAGGCGACCTATTATCGTTTAGCTACCCTTTTTGCAACCTTGGGCAAGCAAGCAACTGAGTACATGGCCGGTGGACACAAAGTTCATCCAGATTTCCGCGACAGACTGCATATTCAAGTGGCCCAATCAAGACAGGTGCAAGCAACCCTCTTCTCGCGACAAGGACACTTGTTTCGTGTTGCAGAATTTTCCAGGCGGTTAGAAGGCATTCAGCACAACGCTTACGTTGTAGATCTGAGGGCAAAAACCTGCGAGTGCGGAATATTCCAAACTTTCAAATACTCGTGCGCACACGCCATTGCTGCTTGCACTAACCAACGAATAGAATACATTCGTATGGTTGATCCGATATACTTACTCAAAACGGTGCTTAAAGTTTACGAAAAAGAGTTTCCTCCAATCGGAAATGAGGTTGATCCAAATGCTGTGGACACTGAACCGATCATACGCCCAGATCCAGCACTACTACGAGCCAAAGGACGTCCACCTTCTACAAGAATATATTGTGCCGAGGATTTGGTCGAACATCGAGAGAAAACCGGACAAAAGAAGCATTGTTCTATATGTCGAAATACTGGGCACACAGCTCTTAAGTGTCCTAATCGCTCAGCCCCTCGTATTAATTAATTATTTTTAATTTGTATATGCGAGTTCGCACATGACAATCTAATCAATAAAGTCAGTTTACTTCTATTTATACGTATGAAATTCTGCTCGAACATGCCTATCGACATTAGTTGAAATACAACTTCAATCAAAAAAAAGTATGCTAGCATAGGGTTTTCGAAGCCATTTTAAACCATTGTAGAATGGACGGAAATTAACGATGTTGGTATCATACGATAGAAAATTTTCAGTACTACGACCCCAAACTCGATGATCGCTAAAAATATACCATTTACACGCTCGAAATTGGGTTCGAACAGGCCTACTTAAGCATGTTTTTGCTTGCGGTTTAGGCTGGAATTGGGCAGACCTCGCGTCCTACAGAACGCGAGGTCCGTCCGATATATTCCAGCCGCCTTTTCAATTTCTCGGAGACCTCGCGTTCTACAGAACGCGAGGTACTGTTAAACCGTTAAAACGGACTGGAACGCCACGTCGACAGACCTCGCTTCCTGTACAACGCGATATCGTACCTCGCGTTCTACAAAACGCGAGGTCTGCCGACCTGGCAAGAAAGGGGGTCATTTTGCCAAATAAATGTTTTTGGGAGCCATTATTAAAATAATATTTTAAAAGGGGTTTTTCACCCAAAATTGCCGAAAAAATCCCACAAAATCTGGGAACCAATTGCTGCAGCGAAAAAGCACCAGGCCAAAACCAAATATAAAAGTCAAAGCATACTATAATAGGAAAGGGGCTAGGCCCCACGGGAAAGTACCGAAAAGCCCCTGCCTGCTTGCCTTTTGCCTTCTTCGTTTCAGTTGATGACGGAATTGTTGCTGCTGGACGACCATTGGTGCAGCGGTCAAATCTGATCTTGGGTCCGAAAAATAAACCGAGCGGCGAAGTCTGGCGAGCAGTTGTCCTCCCTAACTTAACGATCCATCCAACCTTCCATACAGAACTGCCAAACCAGGAGCCATCTTCTTCTAAAGAAATTCCGGCAGCCTTAGTCCACAAAGGTTTGGTGGCACGGTCACCCAACTGCCCAGAGCGAAGCCGACTGTCGACTCGTCTCTCCGTTCCCGAAACCACCTTTCTCTTGCCAGAACTACTTAACATGACAACCTCGACCATACCATTGTGACAGTTCTGAACACCCCAAAACCAGGAGTTGAGATGCTCACGACCACAACGCGGCCTGACCTTGCAGAGCGTCACCGCCGAAAGACGCTTAAGTTCAGGGTGAACATGACGATGGAAGCCATCGACGGCCCTAAAAACCACATGTGCAATGTCCCGAAGGAAACCATCAAACCGGGGAGCGTCTTTCCTGAGCCGACACCGACGAGCTGAAGCCGTTGACGAAAGAACGAACACCAGCTTGCTACGAACGACTGACGGATGGGAGACCGGACCAACACCCTGCTTGAGCCGACGTCGATCACGTAAGGGTTTTGAGAGGGCGGCGCGTTCAAACCCGTCATATTTTGTTGTCCTGCCTGGGATATATGGATGGCATCCATGTCTCAAGAGGCAGAGTCCAAAGAGTTGCTGATACCATGATTATGAATGTAAGTTTTTGTTGCCTATTAAATTTATTTTTAATTCCTTATAGTAAAGCTTGTTTACTACACCATCTTCATGCACTACTTGTCTTTGCATTTATTATTGGTAAAATGATAAAAAAAGCCAGCGTTTTTATATTTTTTCATTTGACCTTCTATTCTTTTTTGGGAGTAAACAACCCCCAACGTTTCAATTTGGTCCAAATATCCTCTTGTTAGATGAAAACTGCAGTCGACTGACGGTCAACGGTTGATTCTGGCTGGACTTGACACGCATTAAAATCGGCTGACTTGGTATATGCTGCATCATAATTCTTTTAAAAATTATTTTTTATACCCTTCTTTATGGTGACATGTGGCTGAACCGGATGTTGACACGTGGTGAATATGATGCTGACACGTCAACATATCTTAACACGTGGCAAGTCCAGTCAACATCAATTGTTGATCGTTAGTTGACTGGCAGCTTCCATCCAACGGGAACATATTTGGACCAAATTGAAATGTTGAGGATTATTTGCTCCAAAAAAAGAATTCAGGGCCAAATGACAGAACATGCAAACGTTTGGGGCATCTTTTGTCATTTTGCCTTTATATTTTAACTTAAAATTACATTGCTTAATTTCTTGTTTCATTCGTAAACAAATTAATAATTCTTGTTATTGTCTATGTAGTTACGGAAGATGTCGAGTTTGTTGGCTCTAATATAGATTGGACTGCAACAAAATCCAACAATTAATTCATACAATATTTATGTTTATCAATATTACAAAATTTTAAAGGGTGGAGTTTGACTTGATCACTTTGTTGATATTTTAAACTTTATTAAGAAACTCAATGTAATTGAGTTAATTACTTTTAAATAAGTTTTTTATTTGAGACACGTGTTTCATATTAATTTGTGTTTGTAAAAAATAAAATGTCTTATTTTTTAAGTTATTTATGTTTTACCGTCTAAGTGATGTTAATTAAAGTTAATCACATAAACTATAATTGTAGATAGTGAGTAAATTTATTTTACAATATTTTATCAAGTACTTTTTTAAAAAATAAAAACAATCGGATAGATATGATTTGGAGATGACCTTTAAAGGAAAAAAGATGCTATCGAAGCATTAAATTATTACTAAAGGTGGCAATTAACTAGTAGTGTAGTAGTATAATATAAAAAGGAATAAAACATAAATCATTTTAGAGAATAATAATAAAAATAAAATATTCGTTCAAATTGGGTTCAAATTAGATTGATGTTTGGTTTAAATTGGGTTTGGGTAAAAATGGGTTCTGTTGAAAATCGGTTCGGGTAAAAATTAGTTTCGGTTACCTTCGATTCGAGTCTATATCGGTTCAACTAAAAATTAGGTCGATTTCGTTTCGATTCGGTTTGTTTCATGTTTCGAATCAAATTCAGGTCATCATGTTCGGGCCGATATCAAATCTTGAATCGGGTAAAATCAATTGGGTCTCGGGTCACATTAAGACTATAATAACCCATTTTTAGGTCTAAAATAACCAATAATAAATAAATAAATAACCTTATTATTATAAAAAATGAAAAAAAGGCAAAAAAGAAAGAAAAAAACCAATAATAAATAAATAAATAACCTTATTATCATTCCACATTGATTACATGACACCACTATAACATTTTAATTTTTGCATTTCATCAGCATGAAGTATTGATTCGCGTCTGTTCCCTATTTGAAAAATTATCATCGGGAGAAAATCTAGTTCCCTAGATATCAATGCAACATTCAAAAGTTGCGAATAAATCCCGTAAATTCAGAAGTTGAACCACGGGAACCATTTTTGAATCAGTGCTTTCTCATCTAGGACATGCATTTTCCATTTACATGCATACATTCTATTTTGAATCAGTACCTTCACATCTAGAACATGTACCTTACATTTACATGCATTCATTTCAGAACTTTGAAACTGATCTTGGGATGCCGCATGTTAGCAAATATCGGATAATGCAAAGTTGATCAATCTAACATGATGCAAGAGCCCGGTCCAGGGGCATTTTCAAATAACATTTGCACTCATACAGACATCATACCTCTTCAAGGCCCCAAGCTAAGAGCTTTCCTCTACGCGTTCAGGAAGTGAGCCTCCGATGCAAAGTCAGACGTCTGCACCTTAGATGACTACATCAATTATCGATTATAGCACTTCGCTAGAGCCAAAAGTAATAAGCTACCATGAACCAACAACAAACTTATAGACTCGACCGGGGGGCAACATAACACGTCCAGAAGAACAATGAAAGCTCTTCAAGAAAAGACGAAAATATACTTAAAGTTCGCTTCAAGAATAGTCTTAGACAAAATGTTGAGGCATTCACTCGATGAAGTAATTCAAAAAATGATCAAACCCAAGGGAGGTTGAGGCATCCTTACAAACAACGCATCGAGCACTGTTTAATCAGAATAATTAGCAGAGAACCAGGGGCATCCCTTTAAGGGGAAAATAGAATCTCATTTACATGTCCATCATCATGCATCAGCTACATACATTGTACATGCATTCAAGTCATCATGCATTTAGGCTAGACACATGCATTAAGCACAAAGCTAGGTGCATTCATAGCACATATATGTCTTGAACGTATAAACAGGTTCAAGAAAGAGACTGAAGACCACAAATGTGGAGGCAACAACATGATGACAGGCCTTTAGCCATGAAGGAGGCCAAATACGTGAAAAAGATCGAACATCCAGGTAAAAGTGGTAATTTTTTGAACATATTACTAACTAATGTTCCATTTTCAGGTCATAAGTCCATGAAGTCCCGAAATCAACCTTTTTCCAATCTCGCCTTCGTCAGTGGTGGTGAGCCAAGTAAATTTCCCTGAAAAAAAGAAAAAACAAGATGACATCAAGATCATTCAGCTTAGAAGTTCAAGTCCAAAAAAAGAATAAGGACAACGAGGCTTGGGGGCAAACTTCTGCTGAGACAAATTTTAAACAAAATCAGGAGATTAAACTAAGTCAGAAGAAAGGGACTTCTAAAAGAATTTCATGCATCTCTACATCATCACTAATTCAAGCACATGAACATCATTTGCATAAATACTATCAGGAGCTAACTTGGAACTTGTTACTTAAAGAGTTTCTTAACTCCGTCCTTTCTTAAGGACACCTTTTTTCCAAAATTGGAGTTTCTTAACTCCGTCCTTTCTTAAGGGCACTTTTTCCAAAAACAAGAGTTTCTTAACTCCGTCCTTTCTTAAGGGCACCTTTTCTCGAAAACACGAGTTTCTTAACTCCGTCTTTTCTTAAGGACACATTTTCCCAAAATTTCTTAACTCTGTCCTTTCTTAAGGACACCCTTTTTTCAAAATTAAAGTTTTTTAACTTCGTTCTTTCTCAAGGATAACTTTTCTCAAAGCATGAGTTTCTTAACTCCGCCCTTTCTTAAGGACACATTTTGTCAAAACAATAGTTTTTTTTAACTCCGCCCTTTCTTAAGGACACATTTTCTTAAATTTTGTCATTTCTTAAGGATATTTTTTTCTCAAAAATTAGGTTTTCTTAATTCCATCCTTTCTTAAGGATAGTCTTAAAAATGTGAATTTCTCAACTTCATCCTCTCATGAGGATTAAAGCTATTTTGGAAAGTCCGACAGAAATATCGGCACAACGTGCTTAAACACGGTCAAGTTTAAGATAATGAATAATTCAAATATCCATCGAAAATCCATTTTCGCGAATGGTCCAAGGAAAATAAATCCTTTGGAAAAATCCAATCTCATGATTGGTAGAAACTGATTGTACCCAGGGGAATGGTACAACTAGCCCGGAGCAAACGGCTACCAGTAAAGGCAAGTCAAAACCGTTGATCCCTGTGCATTTGGGAAAAATGCAAATCCGAAAGCCGACAAAAATATCTGCATAACGTGCTTAAACACGATTAAGTTTAAGACAATGGACAATTCAGATGTCCATCGAAAATCCATTGTCACAAATGGTCCAAGGAAAATAAATCCTTGGGAAAAATCCAATCTCATGATTGGTCCAAATTGATTGTACCCAGGGGAATGGTACAACTAGCCCGGAGCAAACGATTACCGGTAAAGGCAAATCAAATCTGTCCATCCATGTGCATTTGGGAAAAATGCAAAAGAAGTGTAAACCAATGACACTCTTCGTTGTCTCGTTGAAGGGATTCTAGTACTAATCAGATATTCTTGCATCAATGGAGTTGCAGATGATCGACCCTTCTTTAGATCTTCTCGCATCAATGGAGTTGCATTAGATCGCCCTTTTTCAGATCTTCTCGCATCAATGGAGTTGCAGTAGATCGGCCATTCTTTAGATCTTCTCGCATCAATGGAGTTGCAGTAGATCGCCCCTTTTTAGATCTTCTTGCATCAATGGAGTTGCAGTAGATCGACCCCTTCTTCAGATCTTCTCGCATCAATGGAGTTGCAGTAGATTGCCCATTTTCAGATCTTCTCGCATCAATGGAGTTGCAGTAGATCGACCCTTCTTTAGATCTTCTCGCATCAATGGAGTTGCAGTAGATCGCCCATTTTCAAATCTTCTCGTATTAATGGAGTTGCAGTAGATCGACCCTTCTTCAAATCTTCTCGCATCAATGGAGTTGCAGTAGATCGCCCCTTTTCAGATCTTCTCACATCAATGGAGTTGCAGTAGATCGACCCTTCATCAGATCTTCTCGCATCAATGGAGTTGTAGTAGATCGCCCCTCTTCAGATCTTCTCGCATCGATAGAGTTGTAGATGATCGACCCTTCCTCAAATCTTCTCACATCAATGGAGTTGCAGATGATCGAGCCTTCTTCAGATCTTCTCGCATCTATAGAGTTGCAGTGGATCAATCTTTCTCCTCCAGATCAAGCTACCTTGTTAAGTGTTCTCGCATTGATAGAGTTGCAGATGATCGAGCCTTCTTCAGATCTTCTCGCATCTATAGAGTTGCAGTGGATCAATCTTTCTCCTCCAGATCGCCCCTCTTCAGATCTTCTCGCATCGATAGAGTTGCAGATGATCGACCCTTCCTCATATCTTCTCGCATCAATGGAGTTGCAGTAGATTGACCCTTCTTTAGATCTTCTCGCATCAATGGAGTTGCAGTAGATCGCCCCTTTTCAGATCTTCTCGCATCAATGGAGTTGCAGTAGATCGACCCTTCATCAGATCTTCTCGCATCAATGGAGTTGCAATAGATCGCCCCTCTTCAGATCTTCTCGCATTGATAGAGTTACAGATGATCGACCCTTCCTCAGATCTTCTCGCATCAATGGAGTTGCAGATGATCGAGCCTTCTTCAGATCTTCTCGCATCTATAGAGTTGCAGTGGATCAATCTTTCTCCTCCAGATCAAGCTACCTTGTTAAGTGTTCTATGTTACAAATGGATCAAGTTTTGTAGACCTCGCCGCTCTGTTAGTGTTGCAGCTAGGTCAAGTTTTCTGCAAGTGTTGCTTCACCATTAGAGTCATGGCAAGCCAAAGTTATGAGCTCCTACAACAGATCTCCTCCTCTTGAAGATTTTTTTTATTAGGGCGGCTGAGCGGATCAGTGAAGCAGAAAAGAATGTGCCAAGAAGAAAAGAGCTAAACTAGACCAAATTAAAATGGGTTCCTTTTTGTCTTTGCTTCATTGCCGTTTATACAACAATAAGCAAAGAGGGGCAACTGTAGTAACCCATTTTCAGGTCTAAAATAACCAATAATAAATAAATAAATAACCTTATTATTATAAAAAATGAAAGAAAAAAAAGGCAAAAAAGAAAGAAAAAAAAACCCTTAAACTACCGTGGATGTTATGCAAGGCATCCACGCACCCTAATTGCATGACTCATCCCCCTCCCCATCACTATAAATAGGGAGGCAAAGCAATTGAATTGCACACACAAAAATGGCCAATTAAATTGGCACACAAAACAAATGCCATCAAAGTGGCGCAAGTTTTAGGGGCAGTGCCCCTTTCGAACCTTAGGGGCAGTGCCTTTTTAATGGTTCGAACAGTTGGTTCGATGGAGGCCCTGTCGAGGTTCGTTCGAATCAATTTTTGAGTTATAGCGAGGTGATGCGGAGATCCTGCTAGGGGTCAGGTGAAATTCTTATTTCGAGCTTCTAGTAGGGTAAATTTTGATCCTCGTCTATTTTAATGTTGTCCTTTTGTAATAAATATCTTTGTATGAAATATAAGATGTTTTTATATTTGTTGGTATGTTTTTTATTTTATATGTCATGTTTGTATGTTTTATTTTGTATGACATATTTGAATAAAATATATTTATTTGTGTTGTTTGATTGAATTTTAAATTAAAAATTTTTAGTAGGGATTATTGTGAAAAATGTACCCTGAGCGTTAGGGTGCCACTTTTCGATAGTCTCTATTAAAAAATATTTTTATTCTAAATCTTAATTTTCAAAATAGAATTCCTTCAGTCGGGAGTCTAACGGAAATTATGCTTCGGGCGTTGGAGTGTACCTTTCCTTTCATAAACATATATTTTTAAATATTATTTTAAATTAAGCGATCATAATTTCTAAATTTAAATTCGAATTCATAATTCCACTATTAAGACATCACGTAATCGACAGGTACCAATTTTTAGGCGTTGTGGGGTGCTCACCCTTCCCCACACGTAACCGACTCCCGAACCTATCTTCTGGTTTCGCAGACCAAAACTCGTTGTTTTAATAAAAACAAATTTTATTAAAATAACCGAGTTTTTCAGGTGTTCCAATCGCACCGCAAGAAAAAACAAAAGATTGGTGGCAACTCACCCGTTGTTACAAATACCTCTAAACATTGGGAGCTAAATCCATTTCACGATTATAGGATCACAGCGAAATCAGTTCTAAAGTAGTAATTTTTACCATGTCACAATAAACTGATTTATTCCTTGTATTTTATTTAATTAATTTTCCTAGTCATTGTTGATTATTTTGTATTGCAACAATATATTTTACAAGAATCGGTCAGCAAGATCGGGTTGCTAGCGGTTTTTGACTGAACAAACGAAGAGACTGTAGATTGTATTAGAGGCCATGTGCCATGGTTGCTCCCTGAAGATACCTACGCGTTAGAACGACTCGAGTTAAACACATTAATTTAAACCCAGCATCCGATTGAAACGTAATAATAAACAATAAACATGGATTTCAATATGCAAATTAATAAAAGCCTCCTTTTTCAGACAGAAGATCAAAAACAAGATCATCGAATTCACTCTTTTGCATCTTGATTATCATGTTATATACGATGATTTCCATGTACTGCAGAGGCAGTTCTCCACTCACAGGCAAAGCAGCAAGGAGGTATAATCACAGACGGAGATACCCAGCGGCAGATGCACGTTATGTCTAGGGTAGGCACATGCCTACCTTGAAATCTAAATTCTCTCCTATTAGTTATCATCTATTTTATTGATGGTGTCCACCCTGAAATTTGTTAAATTTAAGTTGTGTCCACCCTAAGATTTCATTTGTCCATGTTAGAGCTATAAACTAACTCAACGTTTAACAAACCATTCGACAGGAAGTTCGTTTATTTATTAAACCAATGAACTTAAATAGAATTTTATGTTTGTTTAATTAAATGAACGAACACGGACAAATAGCTCGTTCGTTCATTTTCATTCGTGAACGTTTGTTTATGTTGGTTTAAATTTATTCACTTGTGTTCATTTATATTTATTATTTTTAATAACAAAAGTATAATATTTAAAAATTTAAAACATATATTAAAAATATGAAAGAAAAAGAAAAAAATGAACAATACCCAATGTTCGTTTGTGCTCGTTTACGTTTATTTATCATTTTAATGAACGAGCGTGAACAAGCTACATTTCTTAATGAACAAGCACAAATACAAAATTATGTTTGTTTTATTGTCCGTGTTCGTTCATTTGTTCGGTTAAAATTAGACGAACAAACATGAACATACCCTCATTTGTGTTCATTTGTTTCGCTTACATGCCTAGTCTCTGTCCACATATAAATTATAATAAAAATAATGACAAAAAATGTCTATAAGTACTAACTTATTCTGTTTTAAGCGCGATATATTTACATCCCTACATAAAGGCCCAAAAAATAATATCAAGTTACAAGAAAAGATAAAAACTCTCTAAAAAGTAAAAATTCTCTGAGTTCTGCAATTTCTACTTCTACAAACGAACGAATACAAACAAAAATTATGTTCGTTTAATTATTTGTGTCCGTTCGTTTGTTTGATTAAAATTAAACGAATGAACATGAACATACCCCGTCCATGTTCGCTTGTTTCGTTTACAGGCCTAGTCTCTGTCCACATATAAATTATAATAAAAAAGACTAAGGATGTTCATAAGTAATAACTTATTCTTTTTAAGAGTCTACGAACAATTCATTTAAGCTCGGTTCATTTTCAACTCTACATAAAAGTTTAAAAAATAATATCATATTACAAGAAAAAACTGGAAACTCACTAAAAAGTAAAAATTATTTGGGTTCTACAACTTCCGATTCTACAAAATATAGGAGTATATTTTGATTATTTTTTAAATTCTGTTATACAATATTTCAAGAGTTCAAGACCTTTTGTTTTTTTATTTTACAATTGTAGCGATACAAATGTTAAATAAGGATTTGTTCAGAAAAAAATGTTAAATAATGATAGAATAATTAAATATTTAATGAATTTATGTTTACCTTTTCTAACTTGAGTTTTGAGTTAGAAATTACATTAATTGATAATAGAAGTAAAAATATGTTTATAAATTAATGATTATTTATACTAATTTCGTTAAATTAATTTAGCAAATGTATTGATTTTATTTTGCTTTTTATTGATTGAGTATAAATTGGCAATGGACACAAATTGAGTTATTTCGAATTTGTTGTAGTATTGTAGGTATTATATATCACATTGCTTTGTAAATTGTAATTTTGAGATTTCCTATTCACTAATGTGTGTCTATGGCTAGCGTGAATAATATATTTTCATCCCATCTGTTATGCGTGATTGTACTCAATTCCCACATTATTGGAGGAAGTAAATGTTTGCATAAAATTGTCCACGTCATGAAGATGTTATATAGGTATGTCTTTATAAGTTGTAACATAGGACATTGTTTTCTGCTTTTTTAAACAAACTTTAAATTATATATGTAATAACCACAATGACGGATCACCATATAGTCAGAGTGTGCAAGCTATTTACATTGTTGTTTTCTGATGCACTAATGTTTACAATAATAATTTATTTACACCGTTATAAATAAGCATTTTTAACTTATTTACTCTTAGTCCTTTATGATAGTGAAACGCTAAATGAACATGTTTGCGAAACACTAAATGAACATATTTCAGAAAACTAAAAGAAAGAAATTTGAACACATTAAATAATAAATAAATCAAATTTAAACACGATTTTAATATGTGTACCCACCCTTAAAAATATTTTTATATTTGTCATTAGAAATACCCTATAATTGGAAGGAGCTGCTGCCCCTAACCTCAAAATTTTTAAAAATTATACTTTACCATTGAGTTAGAGTTCTGATCTCTAAAATAATTGAAACAAATGATAAAACCCGACTAATATAAATAGAAGACCAAAATTGAAAATGTCAACGAACTTGGTTCAAATAATATGAAATATAAATTTGCGTTGTACAAGCCTAAACCTTAGTAAGATCAAGAAGCTATATAAAATAATCGGAAGGACATGAATATTATCACATTTGAGAAGACCTGATAATAATACCCATAAAAAAATAAGCTTTGAATCTATAAGGGATGATGCTGTACATTATATCAGATGTATATTTCAAGAAGAGAATAATAAGTCGTGAGTATAATAGGTATGGAGGTCAATTCATATCTTGAGATATAATTTTCAATAAAGTCTTTAAATATAAAAGTTACAGTACTATATATCTTAACTGAAATATTTTTTTGAGGAAAGGATAATAACTAAGTGACAATTGACACCATTCAAATAACATTGAAAATTATTCAATTCATCAAACATTTTTTGGCAATCGCTTCAATAAAATACTAAAAAAAATGTATATAAGAAGCTTAAAATTAATGTGATTACATTAATATCTCAATATATTTAACATGGGAAAATATACAAACACGGCATGAATAAAAGACTGAATCTATATATTTAAAATCTCTTTTCTACTATTTATAAATAATGAAGGAAAATACAGTATATCATCTTATACTAGTATTTTTTTTCTTCTGTTTTTTACTCTTAAGATTTTATAATATTTGATTAAATGAAAATGGTTTGAACGGAGCAGTTCACCTAATTTTGTGTGTGTGTGTGAAAATCCATGAAAAAGTTGAAAATCCCTCCAAAAAGGAATAGCATCAATGAAAATGAAGAGTGAATAAATAAAGTAAAAAGAAAGATAGGGTTTTTAACCGTACACTGTGAATTTATAAAAGTAAAGTAGGTGGCGTCATGTCTTTACCGTACACTGTTACTTTTATGAACCGTCCACCTGCTGTTTTGGATTTCACCCATTTCCTTTGAAAACTCTTTTCAAAACCCTCTGGCTCTGGGCTGCTCTCTACTCTCTCCTCGAAATAAATTATTAGAGAGAGAGGTGAGATTCTGTGGTTTACAATTCACTTCCCACCAAAGCAATCACTATCGCCAGCTGTACATCTTTAATCCATGTGGACCCCAGTTGAGTTTGAATTAGGGCAAAAGAAAGCTTCATTGCTCTTCCATCTCATCTACGTGGCATGTCTCCAACACCACTTTTAATGATTATATCCATTTAAAACGATTTTGTTTTGTTTTGTTTAGGTTAACCCTTTAAAAAAAGAGAGAGGAAATATCCAGTCTCCACGTCAGCATCTCACTCATAACTCATGATAAATATTTTATAAAAAAAGAACACTTTATAGATTAATAATATTATTAAGTCATCTCCACCGACAGTCTTTTTCCTTTAGCATTTAGCAATTAGCACAGTGGGCGAGGCAATGAGTACCACTGTACCTACCTGCCCACCTAACATTCATTTCACTTGTATACGTCTTGTCTTGCCTCGCCTTATGTTACAAATAATTATTTAAATATTTAAAGTATTTTTTTTGTCAAATTAAATTTTAAAGTATATATATTAGGTATTTAAAATATTTTTGTTAAAATAAATATTTAAAATATAATATTTTTGTCAAAATAGCTAATTAAAATATATTTTTATCAATATTATACGTTAACTTTTAGGAATTTAAACAAATATATACATACATATACACATATATATTAGGTATTTATTTTGACTAATAAAAAATTTAGGTACATATTTTGATCAAAAACTATATTTTAAATACTTAAATGAGAAAATAATATACATTTTTTATTAAATAGTGATATTACATTTCTATACCGATATTAAAAACTATACAATATAGGATAATGTGAGTATTCTTAGCCACTGAGCCAATCAATTAATTTAAAAAAATATAATTTTTTACACAAATAAGAAGATATTAACATAGGCTTTATTAAAAAACTTTAAATCTAAATGAAAGAAAAAAATACTTACGTTAGAATTATAGAGAAGTGGGTTATATAACCCACATCAAAAAGTAAAGAAACTAACACAAAAAACTAAATTTTTTTTGAAAAATTGATATACTTTAAATACTTATTATAAACCATATATTTACATATATTAACTGCCAAAATAACATTTTATAGATTTGGATTAAAGATTATTATTTTATACACCGGCGGTGAAAACTGAAAGTTTCCACAAGCGCCTTAATTTTAAGAATCCAGGTCTTAATTTAAGGTGTAGGGTTAGCGGTTTAGAATTTAGGGACAATGATAAGAATTTAGAGTTTAAGGGTATAATTTAAAATTTATAAGTTAAAACCTAAATCATAACAATATTACTTTAAAAACAAAATCCAACCCCTAAACCTTAAATTATAAACTTAAACCCTAAATTATTATCGCTATCCATAAATTTTAAACCTTTAGCCTTAACCCATAAACCATACACCATAAACTAAGACTATAAATCTTAAAATTAAGACGCTTGTGAAAACTTTAAGTTTCCACAGCTAATTTATAGGATATAAATTATTGGGTTAGTTGATTCATATTAATCTAATATCTCGTTTTGAATCTACTCGAGACATTGTATTTGAATGAGAAATGAAATTAATTTAATTAATCAAATGCAATTATTAAATTTTAAGGTTAGAAATATCAGTATCCTATTCCTCTCTCACAAAATGAAATTAATTTCAATGATTGAGTTGAAAACATAGTATATTTTTTTAATGCCATTTATTACATTTTTTGAAAAAATATATATTTTAAGGGGTTTTTTATATATGTATTTTTAAAATATAATTTATGTATCCATAACGTATTTACATAAATAAGAATATTAAAAAAAAATTAGATAGACCAAAACTGGAATCTCTCTTATATTTCTAACGTCATTTTAAATGTATATTATAAGATATTAATAAAAACCTAAAAAAGGGTTAAACGACAGAAAAAGTCAGTCAAAGACCTCATCCAGGAGTGTGATCTTGAAACAGCTGAACACTTCCACGGTCAAAAACAACTAAACAGTAAAAATCTGAAAGGTTAGGTGACATGAATATGAAGATAATTATTAAAAATAATACATGTTTATATGTTATTATAAAGTGAAATTTGGTGACATGAATCCAATAAAAATATTAGTTAAATATAGAAAATATTGCTTTACCATCTTTAATGTGTTATTTCTGATAAAATAAAAACAGATTTAATGAAAGAATTTTAATGTGTTAAATTATAATTTTAAAAATGAAATGACTTAATTGAAAATTTATTTTCAAAAAAAATACTAATATATTTAGTAGTAGAAATTGTCATTTATTTTACAAATATGGTACCTGTGTTTTTTTAAAATAATTTAATGTCCATATTTATCAAATATCATAGTTTTGATATTTAAATTTGTCATTTTTAATGTGTTATATACGTTATAATCAACTTGGTATCTATATTAGTCAAACATTATATTTAGTACCTTCTATTTATTAAATCAATGTCAAATTAAAAGTATAATATGGATTCCTAATCACAAATTGTTATGGTTTAAGATAAAGTAACTTAAAATTTATTTATTTATTTAATAAAAATAATTCCATATGATGTTTGACAAATATAAATGTCATATATACAATATTTGATGTATAAATACTAAATTAATTAAAAGAAAAACACAACTTGTACATTTGTAAAAATAAAAAATTCAGGTATCAAATCGTTTAAAAATCTAATAATCATATTTATAAAAAAAATTTATCTAAAAAAAATTGATTTCAACTCAAAACCCAAAGCTTTCAGCAGTCAGCACCTCTTAACTGAATAAAAAAGAAGACGCAAAGACAAAAGAAAGCAATTTTTGTTTATTAGTACACTGAATTTGTTTCTGTTACTTTTTATTATTATCTCCAAAATCACATCCTTTTTCTTTTACTGTGGGAAAAGTAAATAATTTATTGTTTGGTTCCAGCACCACCACAACCCGGTCCACCACCAGCTGTGGTGGGGCAACTCCCCATCGCCACCATCACTTTCTGGACCCCAACCAACACCACCACCTTTCTTAAGGCTAGCCTTTTTCTTTTTTAGTTTTTATGTTAATTTGTTTTAATTAAATATCTAATTATGTTTTAACATTTGTACAACTTTCCCATCTCTAAAACCTTTGTATTTTTCTCTCTCTCTTAAAGACTAAAGTTGTCATTTTAGATTGAGACCAAACTAGGCATGTTACAGAACGGACTTGGCTTGCTTCTCAATCCTATAACCCGCACTCCTTCTCTCCTTTCTTCTTTCCTCTTTTCCTTTTAATTATATATTAGATTAGTATTCCATCAAGGCTACACTTTTGCAGTCCAACGGCGGTTGTGTCTCATGTGATGGGAGCTGAAGGGACCTGAAGTTTGGAATTTTTTATCGACGAACTTGGTGGTGCTGAGACCTGAGTTCATCCGGTGAAGAAAGAGGCCGAGTTTTGCTGACTTGGGTTGGTCTGATTTTTGTTTCGGTAGTGAGTTATGGACACTGGAGGTCGACTCATTGCTGGTTCTCATAACAGAAATGAGTTTGTTTTGATCAATGCTGAAGAAAATTCCAGGGTAAGATCACGAAATCTTAAAAAAGAAGAAGCTTTATTAGTCATGTGAGGAATACCCATTTGCTTATTTTTCCTATTTCGTAAAATTTATAAAATTGTTTTTTATATAATCTGAGTGTGTTTTGCTAGGAAATGTGAAGCGGTTGAGATTTTCCGATCTAGGTTTTCACTAGAAATGTAAGAATTAGGGTTTTTTGCTGCCAGATTTACACAATTTTGCCACTTTTTTCCTGACCATTTTGAGCCGTAAACCTCTAAATCTTGCGATTTATGTTTTTGGGTTTTTCTTAGAGGAAGATAAAAAAATGTTTAAGTCGTTTGGGTAACAGACATTTCCATAAAAATGGTTAATATGTGTTGATTTTGGTGAAGAAGGGCGTTTCTTTTTGGTTTTTAGCTGTATGGTTTGTGATTAGTTGACCTTCCTAAGAAACCTTTTTTATTGCATTTGGGATTTGTAAATCAGTTTTGTTTAGATTCTGGGTATTTGGCGCGATTTGGAAGGAAGCATAAGATTCTGATGTAATTTTTTATCACGCTAAATTGCTGAACTCTTCTCTAATTTCCAAGTCTTCTGGAAATTGACAAATAGATGTTGTGTGAGCCTGAGCTCTGCATTTGTTGGACATATTGATGCAGCTTTATAGCATTTTAAATATCTTCTAAGGATCCTTACGGATTTATCATTTAAGCTATTGCGAAACATGTTAATTCATTGAGAACAGTTTTACAGTGCTGTGAATTAGAACTTTCATGGGGATTTTAGTTTTTTTTCTCTCTCTCTCTCTCTGTGGATTAAGGTTTGTGCATTTCATGATTGAGCACTGATTGTACCCTTTATGGTTGTGGTTCTTGTCAGATAAAGTCCGTGAAAGAATTGAGTGGGCAAACATGTCAGATCTGTGAGGATGAAATTGAGATTACAGTCGACGGAGAGCCCTTTGTTGCCTGCAATGAATGTGCCTTCCCCGTCTGCAGACCCTGCTATGAGTATGAGAGAAGAGAGGGAAGTCAAGCTTGCCCTCAGTGCAAAACCCGATACAAACGAATCAAAGGTGAAGATTATTACCGCTATACATTGTTTACATTAGCTGCCAAAATGTCTTTACAACTGCCCCTAACTAAACTAGTGAACTGCAGGCAGTCCTAGGGT
The DNA here is from genome assembly GCA_958450335.1 of Hibiscus tridactylites. Lineage (NCBI taxonomy): Eukaryota > Viridiplantae > Streptophyta > Magnoliopsida > Malvales > Malvaceae > Hibiscus > Hibiscus tridactylites. The sequence goes on from OY288279.1 coordinate 77,525,638, forward strand.
TGAGGGTGATGAGGAAGAAGATGACATAGATGATCTGGACAATGAGTTTGACTATGATGCTTCAGATCCTCAACAAGTTGGTGAGGCAATGCTCAGTGGACGCCTTAACACTGGCTGTGGTCCTTACCCTAATGCCTCCGGAATGCCAGCACGCTCGGAATTGGATTCTTCTCCTCCTAGCTCACAAATTCCTCTCCTGACCTATGGTGAGGAGGTGAGTTGTCCTTCTCGATTTTGTATTTATAACAAGTTCCTAGTTTCATAAGAAGTGTTTTTACTCTATTTGACAAACAATACTTGCATTATAACAAAGTATTTATTGTTTTAGGGTTTGGAAATTTCTGCTGATCATCATGCTCTCATTGTTCCTCCTTTTCTGGGTCACGGAAATAGAGTTCATCCAATGCCTTATGCTGATCCATCTGTACCTTGTAAAAGTCTTTATCCTTCTGTTTATTAACAATTTTAACTGCTCTCCTGTCTCGAACCTTAGTGTTCCTTTTGCTGCAGTGCAACCTAGACCAATGGTTCCCAAGAAGGATATAGCAGTATACGGTTATGGAAGTGTCGCGTGGAAGGATCGGATGGAGGAGTGGAAGAAAAAGCAGAAAGACAAACTTCAGGTAGTTAAGCATGGAGGAGGAAATGATGGGGGGAAGTTTGATGGAGAAGAGTTGGATGATGCTGATTTGCCAATGTAAGAGATTGTTTTGTTACTAGTGTTTATGAAGTATACGCATCAATAGATATTTAAGGCTTTTTTTTTTTCTGAAATTCCTCCCAATGGCAGCTTTTTCTTGCATATGTACATTAGTTTTATTGTGATTTTTTTCTCTTTCCAGGATGGATGAAGGCAGGCAACCACTTTCGAGGAAGCTCCCCATTTCTTCAAGCAAGATAAACCCATACAGAATGATTATCATTCTCCGTCTTGCGATTCTTGGTCTATTTTTTCATTATAGACTTCTACATCCAGTCAGGAATGCTTATGGCTTGTGGTTGACATCTGTAATATGCGAAATATGGTTTGCTGTTTCGTGGATTCTGGATCAATTCCCAAAATGGTGCCCTATAGAGCGTGAAACATACCTTGATCGATTATCTCTGAGGTTTGTGGTGTTGCCCATGGCTTACTATTGTTGATGTGTTACGTTATCATTTGGCATGAATTCAGATTTCTATTTCCGTGTCAATTTTTTCTTAATGCTATTCTGAATTCTGATATGATGCTACTTTCCTTACTAATTTTACCTTTATGTACAGGTACGAGAAAGAAGGGAAACCATCAGAATTAGCTAGTGTAGACGTTTTTGTGAGTACAGTGGATCCAATGAAGGAACCTCCACTGATCACAGCGAACACTGTTCTGTCAATCCTTGCTGTTGATTATCCTGTCGATAAAGTTGCATGCTATGTATCCGATGATGGTGCTGCCATGCTGACATTTGAAGCACTCTCTGAGACGTCCGAATTTGCTAGGAAATGGGTTCCTTTCTGTAAAAAATTCAACATCGAACCCCGTGCTCCAGAGTGGTATTTTTCTCAGAAGATGGACTACCTAAAAAACAAAGTTCATCCAGCTTTTGTCAGAGAAAGGCGAGCTATGAAGGTGCGAGTCTTATTTTCATTCGACATGTGATCTGTTTGAGTTGTTTCATATTTTAAGTTCTATAAATCAGCTTTAATTTCAAATGAACCTTAGTTGAATTAAGAAATTATGAATTTTGCATTTGATACCATGGAATGCTAAATTTATTTGAATATATTATTTGATTGTGCAGAGAGAGTATGAAGAATTTAAGGTTAGGATAAATGGATTGGTTTCAACAGCACAGAAGGTTCCCGAGGATGGTTGGACAATGCAGGATGGAACTCCATGGCCGGGAAACAATATTCGTGACCATCCTGGCATGATTCAGGTGAGATGTCGCATTTGACTTTCTGTGGCTTTTTAAATTATATTTTGTAGTGCTTGTGATGCACAAGAACTGAATGATGAAGAGCTTTTACAGAATACTTTTAGGGTTTGTCCTGTCCTTGATGAAATCATTTTTTATTACATCACCGTACCATTTCTTTTCCTTGTTTCTGGTGGACATGCATGTGGCCATACGTTAGAGACTTGTTGCATTGATGTATGATTGGGAGAATGAGTTTATTTTAGTTCTCATTCGACATTGTTTTTGGTATCTATATCTTGAGACAATTTGTAGGGACTTCGAGCTGTATTCAATTTATCATTCGACATTGATATTCTTAGTTGCAACACATAACTAAAATTTATTATTTTTGTCAGGTTTTCCTTGGTCATAATGGTGTTCAGGATGCGGAAGGAAATGAATTACCTCGCCTAGTCTATGTATCTCGTGAAAAGAGGCCAGGCTTTGAACACCATAAAAAGGCTGGGGCAATGAATGCTTTGGTGAGGCACAAGTTCTTTGTATTTGTGTTTCATATTTTTTGGCATTTAATTTAAACACATTGTTTCAAGCTCATGAACTTCCATTATTTTTTACTGAAGATACGAGTCTCGGCAGTCCTCTCAAATGCTCCATATCTTCTGAATGTTGACTGTGATCACTATATTAACAATAGCAAAGCACTTAGAGAAGCCATGTGTTTCATGATGGACCCAACTTCAGGGAAGAAAGTTTGTTACGTGCAGTTTCCACAAAGATTTGATGGAATTGATCGACATGATAGATACTCGAATAGGAATGTTGTGTTCTTCGATGTAAGTGTTTCATTTCTTCCCTATAATTTATATCCTTATTTATTTTGGGTATCTTTCAAAACTTAATATTGTAATTTGAAAACAGATTAACATGAAAGGATTAGATGGCATACAAGGACCAATTTATGTTGGGACTGGGTGTGTTTTCAGAAGGCAAGCACTTTATGGTTTTGATGCTCCAGTTACCAAGAAACCTCCTGGCAAGACCTGCAATTGTTTGCCGAAATGGTGCTGTTTCCTGTGCTGTTGTTCAAGAAAGAACAAGAAAACCAAGCAGCGGAAGGAGAAGCCTAAGAAGTTTAAACCGAGGGAAACTTCGAAGCAGATACATGCTCTTGAAAACATTGAAGGGGGAATTATAGGTAATGTTTCATTTAAGTGAGGCCAACTGATAGTTCCTTAATATTCTTATGAGCCTACAATGTACTTTTAGTACGACATTCTAAACCAGAACCTGTTTTTCTACTATCAGAGTTGAATTCTCAGAAGTCGGCTGACACATCAGAAATGAAAATGGAAAAGAAATTCGGCCAGTCTCCTATTTTCGTGGCTTCCACTCTTCTGGAGAATGGCGGGATTCCTCAAAATGCAAGCCCTGCATCGTTACTGAGAGAAGCTATTCAAGTCATAAGCTGTGGTTATGAAGATAAAACGGAGTGGGGGAAGGAAGTAAGTGAAACCTGAAAATAAATCCAAGTTCTCGATATAGGCAAGTTGTAATTTTATTAACATCTGGTAATCATAAAAATTTTCAACTTGCAACACAGGTTGGCTGGATATATGGCTCGGTGACTGAGGATATCCTGACTGGATTCAAGATGCACTGTCATGGCTGGCGATCTGTGTACTGCATACCCAAACGCCCTGCTTTCAAGGGTTCCGCTCCTATTAACCTCTCAGATCGTCTACACCAAGTTCTACGTTGGGCTCTTGGATCTGTTGAAATTTTCTTAAGCAGACATTGTCCCATTTGGTATGGATATGGGGGCGGGTTGAAATGGTTGGAACGATTTTCCTACATAAACTCAGTCGTATATCCGTGGACATCCATTCCCTTGCTTGTTTACTGTACCCTTCCAGCTATCTGTCTCCTTACCGGACAGTTTATTGTTCCCGAGGTAAAAGCCCACCTTTTCTTGTTTTATGTTCCATGCTAAAATTTTGCATTTAGAGAGAAAAGTGTATTCATATTAATTTATTTTGAGTTTTGATATTAAACCTGTTGCAACTGTTTGGAACCTGCCATGTACCGGTGCTAGCATATCATAATTGTAGTGTTAGATGTTGTTACTGGTTGGCTTTGACCATGCCATGATATCCACCATCTTAATTTCTACTTCTAACCTCAAAAACGTGGAACCAGGATGTTTTAGTATATTTCTTGGTTGAGTTTTGCGTTTTCTCTATATAAGTAGGTGCCTCCTTTGCATGGTTGATTGCTGTGCTTTTAACGTCTATGTATTAAATAGGGCTTTTTTCTGACATGGAATCCTGCCTCACTTGCAGATTAGCAACTACGCCAGTATTGTATTTATGCTTCTCTTCATATCAATTGCTGTGACCGGTATCCTTGAGATGCAGTGGGGTGGTGTTGGAATCGATGACTGGTGGAGAAATGAGCAGTTCTGGGTAATCGGAGGTGCTTCATCACATCTTTTTGCTCTCTTTCAGGGTTTACTAAAGGTTCTTGCTGGTGTCAGCACAAGCTTCACTGTGACCTCTAAGGCAGCAGATGATGGTGAATTTTCGGAGCTTTATATCTTCAAGTGGACGTCCTTGTTGATCCCTCCCACCACCTTATTGATCATAAACATAATCGGTGTCGTGGTCGGTATCTCGGATGCCATCAATAACGGGTATGATTCATGGGGTCCGTTATTCGGTCGGCTATTTTTCGCCTTCTGGGTTATTGTCCACCTCTACCCCTTCCTCAAAGGTTTGCTTGGGAAACAAGACAGGATGCCAACCATCATATTGGTGTGGTCTATTCTGCTGGCCTCAATCTTGACTCTTATGTGGGTAAGAATAAACCCATTTGTCTCGAAAGATGGCCCCGTATTAGAACTTTGTGGTCTGAACTGCGATGACTAGGAGACGACAGACACACAAATAAAGCAGTAGCAACAGAAGCAGGTTGAGGTCTTCAGTTTATGATCTGTTACGGATTATGTATGTTTGCATCGGCAAGCTGAAATTTTGAGGCAGAGGCAAAACATTATAAGTTGGGATGGGAGTAGATATAGGCTGACATAAAATGTTACTCCATTTGTTTTTTCTATTAATTCTTTTATTATATATTCATGGGTCATAGTTAGGTTTTAATTCTAAAAAATGATTTTTATGTGTATGATGTGGACTCTGGAGTCTGCCCAATGTAAGCTCATAAATTGAAGTTAATGAATAATATGTATCCATTCTGAAACTTATGACAAAAAGATGCACTTGTTCATGTTCTGCATACTCACACCAGAAGAAAACAAACATGACTTTGCCATATTTGCTGCATTCTTCTTCAACATACTCTTTAATTTCCAAATCAAAACCAGGTTCAGTCGACAATAAAACTTATAGAATGAAGCAAAAACAGACAAGAATTAATAAGAAAACAGCATGTTTAGAACAAGAGAACTCCAAACCTCAGTTGCAGGATCAAACATATTCTTCAACGACAAACACTCACTGGGCAGTCCAAGGATGAAGGGGTGCAGTGGACATGATTGGTGCTGGATATGCAGTGTGGCCATTGACAGGTGGCATAACAGCCTGTGAATTAGGAGCTGATCCATTAAGGAGGGATACTCCAAGGGAGCTCGTTATACTGCAAAATTATTACATTAGACATTTATACAATCACAATCTCTCTAAGGAAAGTGAATTATGGGGGGGAAAGACCAAAAAAACAAACAAACAAAACAAATATAGTTATTTCAATAAATGTTTAAAATTAAAATTATTGTGCCTTTTTCACACAAAAAGTATCCATCCACATAAGCCCATATTTTTGCTTAAAAATACCTACCCACGTTTTATCCATGTATTTTTATTATGAAAAATAGTATATATTTTCACACGCAGTGGATGTGTCAAATTCTAGTTATTATTGAAGTTTTTGATTGAGTTTGGTGCTAAGGTCAAGCGACACCAACTTAGTCAAAATTATAAGATACCAAAAACTGAAATAATAACAAAAAAATATTTTTGTCTTTAAAAGTTTTATTAGTTAAAAAGTTGAAAAAAACCTGCACTTTTTACATAAAATTACACGAATTACTTATTTCTTCAAATTAAAAATAATAATAACAAGTTCTAGCATTATAATATTATTAAACTGTAGATGATTATCTGAAAGTACAAATAAACCTTGTTGCAATACCAAAGCAACTTTGCAAAAAATAAGTAGATTAAACTTCCTAAGATCTACCATTAGGATGAAGAAAACCGAGCACAAAACAACAAAATCAATATTCATACAATACAACTACAGTAATATCTATTTTAGCTCATTAAACCACCACCCTCATCATCATCAAACTCAACAAATTTTGTTGCAGGATTTGAGTACCAACATAATCAGTAATAGATGAAATTTAAATAAAATATAAATACATATGTTAACTGGGTAGACTACAATAAAGAGCCAGTTATTGTCATAGAAGAACATACTTTCAATTAGGCTACATACAACATAAAGCTACGAGCTCATGAAGCTAACAATCGTACCTTAATGATTCGACCAGTTATTTTTAATTTCCCGTTCAATGTACCTTGAGTTGCTTTTGCATGTTTAAGTTGGGTAAACTGCAAATAACATACATGTATTTATATTAATATCATACATGAAACAAATATTACAAACTCTCGATTATAACTAGCCTGAACAAATTTAAAACTTTAGCACTATCTAGTTTCAAGGTCAAATAGTAATTGTACAAGCTCTAGATCAAGAGGTTCAAATATCTAAGCCATTAATATCAAGAAAAGAAAAATGTTTTATGAGTAAAAAATGTATCTTTAAATAATTATGATAAAAAAATAAAATTGAATAAAAAAGTTAAAAAAAACATCTAAAACAAATTTATGATTCATTCCACTAATTTATTAAGGAACTACAATTAATTAAAATATGTTACATTCAAAAAATTTCTTTTACCAAAAATTTAATAAAGTAATCAATAATTAGAATCAAGGTTAGAGAACATAATTTGTTTTCTTTTTTAATCGCTTTATTATTTTTAGTTTTGTTTATATTTAAAATCAATTAATTATTATTAGATTCTGTTAATATATTACTAATTTTATTGTATAGTTAATTTTCCTTTTTAACTATTTTTTGTATATACAAGTTTTTAAAGTTGTAACCTAAACAAGAAATACAACATATTCTTCTATATTGTTTTTTTATTTACATGGTATCAGAGCAATTTTTTATCTTTTTTTGTGAAGTTTCATAAATCTCTTGTGTGATTAATTTCTTGTGCCTCTATTTTTTGAGTATATGCTTCTATATTTGATGTTGTGTTATTTTTTCTCTTACACTTAAATTTGTAATTTAAGATAGTCGAAAACTCAAATTTACGTGTTGCTGTTGGAACTATTGTAAAGTTCAATGGTAAAATTTATGCTAAATGAATTTATTGTACTGCCAAGATATATTGTCCAACTGCCAATGGAACCAATGCCATGAAGCGTCACAAGACTCGGTGCAAGAAAGCTCATTTTAACTTGGACAAAACAACAAAAAATCTTAGATTTTGAGTCTAAGACAAAGTGCAACGCTGATGAGACCATAGAAATAGCTAGTGTTCCTAGACTTTGGCGTTTTGATCAAGAATATATTAAACAAACACTTGTTAAAATGGTAGTTATTGATGAGTTGTCATTTAGTTTTGTTGAACGTGAAAGATTTCGTATGTTTTGCAAGGTTGCTATTCCTGACTTTGTTCCTCCTTCACGTGCTACTATTATAAGAGATTGTTATACTCTTTTCATTGAAAAAAGGAAGACGTTGAAGAACTTTTTCAAGAATTTGTCCTCTAGGGTATATCTTAGGACAGACACGTGAACATCTGCTCAGAACTTGTCATATATGTCTTACTACCCATTTCATAGATGATGCTTGGAAATTCTATAAGATAATTATCAACTTTTGTCCATTTACCGGTCATTTTAGAGAGCTTATTGGTAAGATAGTTGAAAAGTGTTTACAAGAGCGAGGTCTTTAGAAGATCTTGACGGTGACAATTGATAATGCTAGTTCTAATGATCTAGCAATCAAGTATTTGAAGTAGATTATGAACTTGTGGGATGGAAGTGTGTTGAACGGTGAATTTTTGCATATGACATGTGCTGCATATATTCTGAATTTGGTTGTTAAAGATGGGCTGAAAGATATTGATGCTTTTATTATGAGAGTTCGATAGTTATGAAATATGTGAGGTCCTCCACTGCAAGACTTTAAAAGTTCCAATCTTGTGTCAAAGAGGAGAATATAGATAATAAATCTCTCGTTTGCTTGGATGTTGAAACAAGATGAAATTCCACCTATTCCATGCTAAAAATACTTTAGCATTTAAGAAGGCATTTAAAAATATGAAACTAAGTACATTCCTTACACTAAGAAGCTTAGGAAGGTTGGTGGTGCTCATGATGATAAGGATTGAGACAAAGTTTCTTCTTTCTTGCCTTTTCTTGAGATATTTTATGAGATTACATTGAACTTCTTTGGATCAAGGTATGTGATTGGTAATACCTTTGTGGAACAAATATATGATATTGGGTATACAATTAATCGTTATTTTGATGACTTCAATTGAATGATGGGCTTAGGAGCATGACACGCCAAATGAAGTTGAAGTTTGATAAGTATTGGACGAATGTTAACAATTTGAATATGTTGATGTTCATTGCTTTAGTTCTTGACCCTAGGTATGGTTTAAGATATGTTGAGTGGATTATTCATCGTTTTTATGATCCTAGCAATTCTTATGTCTTGTGTCAACGAATTAAAGATGTTTTGAAATCGTTTGATTTTTATGCTTCTACGCATCCTTCATAAAAAACAAAAGACATCTTGCTCTGTAAATCCTAATTCTAGTCATGATGGTGAGGGAGAAAGAAGGAAGTTGAAAAGAACAAATTTGAGGAAGGACTACGTGACTGAGATTAAATCTGATGATACTTCCGAAACAATGACTGAGCTAGATAGATATTTGGTGGATAAATGTGCTCGTAAGAGTGATGATTTTGATATCTTGGCTTGGTGGTCTATGCAAACAAACAACTATCAAATTCTTATGAGAATGACATGTGATGTTCTTGCAATTCCAGTTTCTACCGTTGTTTTGGAGTATGCTTTTAGCACAGGAGGACGTGTTCTTGATTCCTTTCGCACGTCTTTGACTCCTACATTGGTGGAAGCTCTTATTTACACTCAAAATTAGATTCGTGCTTCTCACGACTCTATTATGATAGATGAGAACTTGCTATCATTAGAGAATATAGAAGAATGTTTGTTTTTTTATTTATTTCAAATTTAGATATTTATGTTTTAGAACACACATTATACATTTTATACACGAATTATTTTATGCAGAGATGCAAAATTTGACGTTAGGGCAACCAACAATTACTATTGACGAGACAAGTGAAGTTTCAGACACCACGTATGAAGTGTCATAAACTTTGGTAAGCAATAAATTTCATAGTATATTGTTTGAACTCTGTTGACAAGAATAAACATGCTCATATTTTAGGACAAATTCAAATGTTTGATATAATTAATAAAGGGTTAGATTATTATGTTGTATTTGTATTATTTAGTATCATTGCATTTGTTAACTACTTAACTTTAATCATTTTTTATTATAATGTTGCTACTTGCTAGATTACGATCTCAACTATTTGAATGTATATTATTTTTCTCGTGCATTTTGTGAAAAAATTATTCCTTTGTGCTATTTTACAGCAGCTTGAAAAGCATTTCGAAAGTTGATAATATGATGCTACAGGAAGTGGGGTAGAAGCTTTAATATCATGTTGTTTGTGTTTAAACGTTTAAGTTAAAATTGTGTTTTGAAAATTTGTTTAAACTTTTAAGTTTTCTTTTTAGGATTATGGAATTTTTATTTTTAATGTTATTTGGGTTTGATAATTCGAATCTTAAACTCTATTTTGATATTATATAATTCGAACTTTTATTAGGTATGTGCATTGTTTATAAAATTAAACGATTTAAAAAAAGAAGCAGGTACTCGTTACCCAGGTTTCACGGGTACTCGAGTAGTGGGTACCCAACTAAAATGGGTTGGGACACGGGCTGGCTAAGGAGATACTCGGATGAACCGAATACCCAACAATCAACAGCCCTACGCCTAATGTATAGTGTGTTGAAACATAAGAAAGTCATAATACTACTCGTCACTAAAGGCATATGAGAATATACTACAAGAAAAAGAAAATATTTCTTAATAATATGCATTCATATCATTTTAAGCATTGTTCTATGCGTCAACTTATAGTTATTATCATAAAGGTATGAAGCGCTAATGAATTCAAATAAATAATGCATAAATGCAAAATAAGATCACTAAATGCTAGAGATTTCAAGATTGTATCTTAATAGAGAAACAAATCTAGTATTTCAAAAGTACTTTAGTTTCAAAACTATCCATTAATTTTTTCCCAAACACTTTACCATGCAATCTTGAAATACTTGAAAGCTACAACGGAAATATTACACTACAACATGCACACAAGATTTAAATTAACCAAGTAAAACCTAACTAACCTTGCTCACTTTTGAGAAGAATTCATAGAAATCTCTCTCAGTTGATTTTAGAGGAATATCTCATCAAAATTAATCATGAGTGCAAATGTAAAAGAAATAAAATTTAAAAAGAAAAAAGGTACAATACATCTACCTGGTAAGCAAAAACAATATTTTAGTCCTCAGGATCAGCTATAGGCTATACTACTTTTTTCTTACCCTTAAATCTTCTACAATCAAAAGTACTGCATATAACATCCAAATTGTATAATAGATCTATAACTCTAAAGCATACATGCAAATATCCAAGAGTGAGAATTTTGTAGGACTGGGGTGGCCATGCCCCCCTAAAAAAAATTAAAATATATTATATATATATTTTTAATATATAATATATGATTTGCCCCCTTAAAATTCGTAAATAATTTATATGAATATGTTTGATTATTTGAATGGAAGAGAATAAATTTTCAATTGATATATTTGTATGATTACATGTAGTGTGAACTCATGGGCAGACCAAAAAAAAGACTAGACTCTTTTTAAAAAAATGATAATATAGAAATTGACATGTCATCGAAAACTCCAAGGCTTGAGCATCAGAGTTGTAGCTAATCTCCACTTAAGTCTCTAGTTATATAACTAATGTTAGAATATTAAGTTAATCAACGAGATGAAATTCGACGTACATATTTAATGCAGGTCCATATCAAATTCATATATCTAGTTATCCATTCTCTCAAGAAAAACATCATAGATGTTTTCAATATTCTTGGTTTGCTCAATTCTCTTCTTGGCTCGAGTATTGTCCTACAGAGGATGTTACATATTATTTTCCATGTTATCTTTTTAACTTAAAATCTAATGTGCAATCGGGTTGGGATGTATTCATTGCTAAAGGGTTTAGAAGTTGGAAAAAGGTTTACTCTAGAAAGAATTGAACCTTTCTTAATCACATCGGAGATGATCCTTGTTCATCATACAATAATTCCATAAGGTCTTGTGTGGATTTGATAAAACAATCTGGGCACATTGATAAAGTAATGGATCGACAAATTTCAAAAAAAATTTCAAATATCAAGCTTCGAGTTAAGACATCAATAGATGATATTAGATGGCTTGCATTTTAAGGTTGTGCTTTTAGAGGTCATGATGAGATACTTGGTTCAAAAAATCTTAGAAACTTTCTTAATTTGATTGCTTTTTTGGCATTCTATATTGATAACGTTAAAAAGGGTGTGTTGGAAAATGATCCTAAACATACTAAGTATGTTTCTCTTTTAGTCCAAAAGAAGATTTTACATGTTATTACTAATACAATTCGGAAGAAGATTCATGAAGGTATTGGAGATTTAAAAATTGCATCATTGTTGATAAAGCTCGTGATGAATCTAAAAGAGAACAAATAGCTCTTGTTTTGAGATTTGTTGATGCACGCAGTTTTATTAGAGAGCATTTTTTGATCTTGTACATGTTAAAGATACATTCGCGTTTAACTCTTAAGAATGAAATATGTGTTATTCTAACTCGCCATGGTCATGATGTTCAAAATATTAGTGGTCAAGGTTATGATGGAGCTAGTAATATGTGTGGGGGAGTGGAAAGGATTGCAAGCATTATTCCTTAATGATTGTCCTTGTTCTTATTATGTGCATTGCTTTGCTCATTGACTACAATTGGCTCTTGTTGGCGCATCTCGAGAGGCACATTCAGTTCATGAGTTTTTTTTAATAATTTAAGCTTCATTATCAATTCTGTTGATGCCTCATGTAAACGTCATAAAGAATTACATGCTAGTCAAGAAGTTACAATTGCACATATGTTAACTACAAAGAAGCTTAAAACTGGAAAAGGTGTTAATCAAATTGACAATTTACAACGAGTTGGAGATATTTGTTTGGGTTTCACATTTTTATTTTATATGCAGTCTTATAACAATGTATGATGCAACTTGTTTGGTGCTTGAATATATTATAAGGGAAGGATCCACTTATTCTCAAGAGGGGATGTTTCTAGTGCAAACAAAATAATCTTATAATTTGAATTCATTTTCATTTTACATTTGATGAAAGAAATTATGGGTATTACTAATGTATTATGTCAAGCTTTGCAACAAAAGTCTCAAGATATTGTAAATGCTATGCATTTGGTTTCGAGTACAAAAGAAAACGATTGGGAAAGTTTGTTAAGTAAGGTACTATTTTTTTGTGAAAAGAATGATTTGAATATTCTTAATTTAAATGCACAATATTTTCAAGGTAGGCGTCGACAACACTAACTAAGCCAAATAAATGTGGAATATCATTATCATTTTGACATTTTCAATGAAGTGATTGATGTTCAATTGCAAGAGCTAAATTATAGGTTTAGCATGGAGGCAATGGATCTTTTGAAACTCATCTCTGTATTGGATCCAAAGGAAGATTATAAATCTTTTAATATTGATGGTATTTGCACTCTTGCTGAAAAATATTATCTTCTTGATTTTACTGGACATGAGAAATTGAATTTGAAATTTTAGTTGAACCGTTTTGAGTGTGATATGCACAATGATGTGAAATTGAAAATTTTGTCATGTTTTTCCCCAACTATGTGTTATCTTGATGGAGAAAAGAAATTCATAAACTTTTTATCTTCTTGACAGATTGATCATACATATTTTAACTCTTCTAGTGTCTACAACAAATAGTGAGCAGCCATTTTCATCTATGAAGATCATCAAAATAAGATTGTGAAATAAGATGGAAGATGAATTTCTTGCAGATAATTTGGTTATTAATATCGAAAGAGAGATTGTTGAAACATTTACTTCTATTCAATTCTTGCCGATTTTGTTTCTTTAAAAGAATGTTGTTCACAATTCTAAATAATATTATTATTGATTAATTGTTTCTTTAAATTTTTGTGAACCGATAAATTTTAAGCCTTTATTTTATTAGTACAATATTTAGATATATGATTCATATTGACAAAAGTATTGAAATATTTTATTAAATTTATACATATTTAAAAAATTTAAATTCCTCCCCAAATAAGGTTGAGTTCCGCCCTTGCAAATATCAAACCCTCTCCCACCATTTCTTTCTCATCAACTAATCAAATAAATAAATTCTAAAACATCAAAATATAGCATGAGCTTCAACTACCAGAGAACTCCTCCACAATGATACCCACTCAGTTTTTGAACTCACTTGTATCATGTCAAACACAACACAAGAACTGACATAAACATACCAACTTCCCAACTGTAGTCTAAAAATTCATTTTTCATGTAATTTTACTGAGAAATTTTTGCACATATAATTTTCTTTGTAGAAGTAATAAAAGGATACGTGCCATCCATGCTGTTAATTTCACGTTCGCTCTCCCTCTGTCTGTCCCTTTGCGATCATTTTTGAGCCTTCCTGACCTGCTACTACATTTCTCTCTTGTCTTTCTTTCTCGTTCTTTCTCCATTTCGTGCCTTCTCAACTTACTACTACTTCTCTCTCTTCTTTCTCTCTTCTTCCTATCCTTCTCCTTATCTTTCTCTTTATCCCTATCTCTCATCTCTCTCCCTTTTCTTCATCTCTCTACTACTCCTTTCTAGGTCTCTATCATTCTCTCTCCATTTTCCTCTTTATCTCGATCACACATTTCCTCGTCATCCTCATTGTGGATGCCTCTTGATTTTTGTATCGCCCTGAATTTGGGCCTAGGAGTTAGCTAGATAGATTAGACGGTTCGGGTGAGCCAAATTAGACCGTTTGAATTGGTTTTGAGAAATAAATTCAAATAAATAGTTTTTGGCTAAAATAAAATATGTAAAAATATCCTAAAATATTTAATTAATGAATTAAATATATTTGAGGTGTTAATTTGATAAAATAAATCCGGATTAAATGACATTTTGGTTTGGTGACCAAAATGTAAGGATTTTAAAAACTATTTTGGTGACTAAATCATAAAAGGGTTAAAACTTAGAATCTTTAAGGAGCTACTAAATCCCTTGATTTTATTAGAAATTTTCCTTAATTTTGACTATTTTAAAATAGTTTTAAAAGGATTTAATAAAATAAAATAAAATAAAAGGACTTCAAATGGTTTTGTTTTAATTAGTCAAAAATGCTATTTTACGTAACTACTTTCTCCAAATCATTTTCTCTCAAATTCTTAGTAACCAAACTAATATTTTCTCTCTATGAATCCCATAGATTCATCTTTTAATCTTGCTTTTTATTTCAACAATTGATTTTCTTGATTCTATACCAAATTGTCTACTTCAACCTTTGAGATTTCTTCAAAATCAAGCCAAGTAAGGAGAGAGTCTATAATTAGATGTGATTTTCATTTCTCTTCTAATAAAAGGTTCTTTACTGAAATTTTCAAGTTCTTGATCATTTACAATCGATTTTTGACATGTGTTGATAATTAAATCAAGATTTAAAGGTTTAATGTTAGTTTAATTAAGAAATTGATGGGTTTTTGTTTTGAATCTGAATTTTAGTGGTCTTGGTTGATTTAGATCACATCTAATGAGTATTTTAATGTCATAAGATGAGATTTACAAAAGAAATTCCAAAACCAATTGAATTGCTAATTTTATAAGTTGTAAATAGTTAGATTTTGAGGTGTTTATGGTGTTATTAGGTTTCTGGAGATATACGGTGATAATGTTAGTGTTTTTAGATGTTAATTGATGATGTTAAGTTATTCAAATCTTAGTATTGGGATGGGTTTTGTTTAGATGAAATTGGAGGTGTTTTTGGTTGTTTTCGGATGGCGTTTAGTGGAGTTTGGATGTGTATAGCTGGGGATTAATGTTGATGGGATTTTAGATGCATTAATCCTCTGTTATTATGTTGATAAAAATAGGGGAGATTAATCCTACAATGATTGACGAAGGATTGGAGGCGTAGAACGGCTATTTTCACATTTACAAGAGGAGTTTTGTGTCATCAGTGAATAAAATTGCGTTTTGTAGCATATTAAAGGTTTGGAAAATTATCTTGAGAGTTTAATTTAAGCCTAGCAAGCTTGATTAAACTCGGAAGTATGTAAAAGGCGAATTTCTCTCGATATCTCAATTTTTGACCCATGAAACTTTGGTTTTTGTTTTGATTACAAGCATGGTTTATTACCTACTGTTTTATACTTTATTTTCCATGAAAGTACAACACAAAAGATATATATATATATATATATATATATATATATATATATATATATATATATATATATATGAATGCCTATGAGTTTTGGCAAAGAGTTTTTGAAAGGGGAAATTACATGGCATACAAACATGATTATTGCATCAAAAATTGGTTTATATGTTGCATATGGAATAACAGTGAGGTAACATGGTTTAAAAGTATACATTAGTTAAGTGGAAATTAATTAAATGTTATCGAATATAGTTGGCATGTCATAGGATTTAAAGTACACTATAATGAGTCGCCTCATGGTTGTTGAGGAGTAATCTCCAACCATTGAGAATCGTAGCCGTTGAGGGGTTACTCCGACTGGTGGATAAAAGATGTGTTTAAAGGTACCACCACGAAAATTCGAGTATCCGATGTGTTTTCACAAAAATGTGATAAAACGATTTTGGTCACTATAATGCCAATATATAAAATAATGTATCATGATGAATATGAAAGATGGATATGATGTGTTTTATGCTGATGATGCTCCTTAAGCTATGCTATTGAAATGTTTATGCACATGGAAGCTTAAGTTGAGGTTTTGCATATAAGACTATGCATGTAATTCATGATGCATTAAAAAGCATATGGTTTGAAATGTTTTATGAGATATTTGTAAATACAAGGAAGATTTATCAAATGATCTTTCAGCCTCAAAGCTTGATTTTATACTTTAGTTTAAAATTGTATTGATGAGTGTTTTTGAGCATCTTTCACTAAGCATCTTGTGCTTACGCTCCATTCTCATCTTTGCAGATAAGTAAGCTTTGGAGGCAACATTTGGGCAAGGGATCTTCCAAGATTTTAGATTTATAAGTATGGTTTACATACACAAACTTTTAATTTACGTTTCATATTGTTGCTTGCAATATAGCCATTGCGCTATTGTTGCATGCATCTTAGCAAGTTTTCACCCTCCCCCCCCCGCCCCCCCCTCTCTCTTGCATACTTGCTTATTCACAGACCTAACTTGCTTTTCTATTTGAATTCTTTAAGTTTAACAACAGTTTGGAGAACTCGAGAGAAATTTAGGTTATAACTTATAAATTGTCAGCTGCTGTACTGAACATATCGTTCTATGAAATTGAACAGGTAAATGATGATCCAGACAAAGAAAATTTTAGCTTGGAGCAGATGGGTAATGCAATAATGCAGAATCAAGAAATGAAAGCTAATGCTGATAAGAAAAGTACTAAACGTGGAGCAACAGTAAACAGTAAGATGACAAAGGAGGAACGAACTCGTATGCTGGAAGAAAAGAAGCTAAAGAAAGAGGCTAGTACTTTTTTATTGCAAATCTTTGTTACTTTCTTTATACTTTCTGTTACTCAAGCAACTGATCAAAACCTAACATGCAGCAAGAGAAGTTGCAAAAAGCAGCTTTGAAAGCTGAAGCTGCAGAGTTCAAAAAACTGCAGAAAGAGAGGCAGAAATGGGAAAAAGGAAAATTTGCTCTAAAATCTATTGTAGCTGAAATTGATACTAAGGTGGTTGAAGGGTCATTGGGAGGTAAGGGCATCGTTTATGTTCTTAGATTATTCATGCTGATATTTGACTTATGCATATTCTGAGAAGTTCCTTAGCTTTGTTATGTAGGACATTTACTTTCAAGGTTTGCTGATAAAGGCCTTGCATATCGCATAACATCAAATCCAATTGAAAAATCAATTGCATGGACCATGACAGTTCCCGAACATATTTCACAGGTAATAAGTTTGACGAAGTTTTGCAAATTATGATATCCTTTTTTGTTGTTACTCTCATATGTATGCCTTTCATACCCTTCGTCCAAATCTCTGTAATTTTATGCTAGTGGCTTGGATTTAGTGAAATCTTAATTCTATGGTCTGAATTTGATTCATTTTTTCGCTGGTAGGTTAGAGATGATTTTTTATGTTGTCCATAGCATCTTATGCTGTATTAACCATCCATGGCCTCAGGGTCACATTTACCTTTTAAATTAATTCTGCTTCTTTCATCTCTTTTTCCCGTTTATTCACTTGAAAATTTGGTTTGTAGTTTTCATATGGCGGTGTTAACTGTCTAGCCCCATGAGACTCTAGTTTCTCTGTAGCTTAACCTAACTGGCTAACCATGTTATCTGGGCTCACCTTTTATAACTCTAGACATGTTAAACTTTCCTAGACTTTCCAGGCCGAACATAACTGCCAAATGCGTCCCAATAGTTGGTTAGGTTTAGTGCTTCTAAGGTGCAAAAATAGCTTTTAGATGATAATATATTCAGCATAGGAAAGATGCATTGCTTTGTATGTTACAGATAGCTTTTGGCAAAAGTAGTTGCTAAGCAACTGACTTTCAAAATAATTTTTAATTTTAAAGTTTTTCTTTTTCTATTTTTCAGTTAGATATTGATCAATTCTTTCCATGTTAAAAAAACAAAAAGAAAGAGAGAAAGCAAAAAGAAAAACCCCCCTTTACTAACTGTTTCTTGACATAGATCATCTGCTTTTGTTTTTGCAGCTTTCTCCTGAAGGACTAGAGATTCAATATGTATTAATTGTTAATGAGGCTGCAGAGTTTTGTGATCTAGTAACTAGTGGTACACTTCTGGATCACGTTTCTAGAGTCCGAAGTAAATATCCATCTTATACAGTTTGCTATCTGACAAATAGACTAATGGCATACATTAACAAAAGGTCAGAATTTTGTAATTCTTATCTCTATGTTTGACTATGTATTCCTGCCTCTTGGATGTAATTTTCATGATAGGAAGACTTATGTGATTATTACTAGCGAAGTTGCACCATTTCTTTGAAGGAAAATTGTATTTATTTCTCTGTTTGCTTTAAAATTGAGCTAGTTAATAGTTTTTTTTATATCATTTATCCTGTCTTGATAGACATTTGTTGATAGAGAGAACCAGATTAAAATTCTAGATTGGATGAAACTGTATAGACCTAGGAAATGTTCATAAACTTCAGAGAAAAGTTTACAATTAAATGCTCCTATTAAATTTTTTGTTGGTTGCTTACTTCATGATGGTGAAATATTGATATGAAATTAAATATGGATCTTGGCAATGTTTTAGGGAAAATGAACAATACAAGAACCCTGCGATTAATAGTGGTTGGAGACGTCCGCCAGTTGAGGAGGTGAAACTTTAACTGCATATGCACTGAATCATGATTGAGTATCTTGTTGTTTTAGCTTCTGTTTATTATTTTAATATCTTATTTTTATCTCATTCTCTGTCTGAAATTTGTTTATAGGCGCTGGCAAAGCTGACTGCATATTATGCTAGAATACACTCTAGGCAATGTGCAGATGAATCTGAACTGGCTGAACATGTTGTTGGGTTGACATGCAGTCTAGCATCGTGCCAATTTAGGTACCACTCTAGATTTTAAAATGAATTTCAAAGTAAATAATTCAAGTTCGGTTGTAGCATAGAGACAATCATTAGTATTGTGGTCACATAATGCGGGGTCTTGGCCTCATCGAGTAGGTGGTTTAAAAAGATTTGGATTATCCATGACATCATTTCCTTAACAAGCTAGTTTGACATAATGTGAATAGTTAGTGTTTATCTTCTTTCTTGTTAAGTATTTCCTAAAGTCCATAATATGTTCTGGGTACCTGGTAATTGGATGCCATGCTTGGTTGTTACCTCTTAACATTTCCAGTAGCCGCACTTGTTCGTATCTTTTTCTGTAGGCAACTAACAATCCTCATTGTGAAAATATTTTAAATTTTGGGTTTAAAGTGGAATGTACCATGTCATTCAATGCTCTAAAGTTTATTTAGGCAAACATATCAATGTAGTAGTGTATTGATCTGTCATTTTCAGAGATAATAACTACATTGTGCCGTCCTATGCCATTTCAATATTTGTATTGTTTAAGTTTGTAGGGAAACTTATTAGATATTATGAGTCATATTGGACATATAATTAGCTTACATCTTTTTATGCCCAGAATGCTTATAGTTATTATTCAATGATAGAATAATTTATTCCAACAATCAATAACCTAACTTTATGCCAGCATTTTTATAGGCTTGGCATGAGTAATCAACAGTCTGAATAGATTACAAGAACTAGTGCTCTTTTTAGTTTTAACTTTTATGTACATCCTTCACGTGGTGACAAATTGCTTCAATGATAACACTGCCTTGTTAGATGGAAGGATAAAAATGATTTTACCTGTTCTCATCTTGTGAAACTCGAAGATCAATATGAAAATTCTATAGATTGATCAACATTTAGGAGTAGGGCCTGTCACATATAAAATTTATGACTCATTAAAGGTTAATCTGCATTATCAATGACACGGGCCCTCGCCTGATGAAAATTGAGGACATCAGGGTCTGGATGAGTTACTTGAGCTGCTGCATCAGATTGTTTTTATTCTGGTCGCAATACTAAACTGAATGTTACTTAGTAGTTGCCGCTTGCCAGCATTATATTTCTCCATGGTTGACCGTAGACAAGTGGCTTATTTTACTCCCTAGATCGTTGACATGAATTTGATTGAAATATTTGTTCTATTGAGAGAGAGAAAAAAAAGAGAGGCCCTTCTTCATTGTTGCCGGATCAATAGTTTTATTGTTGACATGAATCAAGCTTATTATGGGTATAACTCTTCAATTGCTACAAAAGTTATGTGATCACTTTTGTTGCTTTTTACCTTATCCAACGATTAAGGTTAACATGTCATGCATTCAGAATCATGAGGATGTCTAAGATGAGGATATTTTACCTTGCTAAGCCAGCAGGCAATTCAGAAGGCTGGTGCTGTTTGTGGTAAATTTGAGCTCATGTTGTAAACTGAAAGAAGAATTCCTCATGTTTCTTAGATGGTTGAAGTAGTTCTAAAAATTAGTCTAACTAGAATTTGGTTACATTTCTCATACTGTATGATTTTTCAGAATCTAGTATGCTGTATTTGTTTGCATTGAAAAAGTTCAGTGGCCTCTTTTGTGAAATTGAGAAGCACTATTGATACACATTTTAGTGTTCTGCTCTGTTCAAATATTACAGCACATTGGCCGGGCAAACTCACTGTACCTACTTTATTAGTTTATTTATTTGTTTGCAGAAAGAAGTTAACGCGACTCTCTGTAAGTGCTAATGGATCCCTTATTCCTAAGGATTCTATTGACAAGAATTTAATAAAGGGGAACTTGTGGTGAGTAAAATTTCAACACTTGCATGCTTGATTTGTTTCTGTTATTGTCCTTACTGATGGAAAAGAAAAAGCATTTCTTCAAGATTCACTGTGTTTTTTCTGCAATTATAATCTACTTTTTAAACAAGCATTGACTGCAATTATTTCTTTATTTTTGAGCATTGCAATGCATTGTATTGCTGATATAGCTTTTGACATCCAGGTTAAAAGCTTTGGTTGCCATCCCAAAGGTCCAGCCACGATTTGCTGTTGCCATAGGGAAAAAGTACCCCACCATGAAATCACTTTTGCGTGTTTACATGGACCCTACTAAATCAGTAAGTGAAACAGCCCTGTTTATAGTGTAAAGTAAAGCTTGTTCATCTCTGGAATGAGTGAGTTGAGTAATTAGTTATGGGTATTGTAATTGCAGGTGCATGAAAAAGAATTTCTGCTCAAGGACTTGGTGGTAGAAGGGTTACTAGGAAACGACCGGAGATTAGGTGAAATTTGTTCAAAGAGAGTGTATAGGGTACTCATGGCTCAGAGTGGAAGCATCAAAACGGATGACATTGAGGATGGTGCTGATTTCTTCGCACATTAGTGGATAATCAACTTTTCTTGTTTTTCAGTCTAGTGATAAGAGAAAGCATTGCATTATGTTGTTAATCAATATTTTATTTTCATTTATAATTGTGGGATTAAAGAAGGCTTATCTGGTTTCACTAACACATCTGCAGTTGGATCTATTCACCCTGCCTGATTTGCAGCATGGGATGAACAAGATTTAGCTGTCATGTCTTGATTATGGAAATCAGTGATATGCACATGTTTCAACAAATATATTCAAAGGTGAACCATGTTGCACAAATTTATGAGATTAAAACCAGAATTTCAAACCACCAAACAAGGTACTCCAACTGCGACTAAGTATTCGAGTGTCAACAAAGGTTATGGCAAGAATTGGATCATTATCAAAGCATTCAGATGACTTGTACCGAAGATTTATACCAATTAAGCCATTGAACTTTCTAAAAGAACTAATTTAGGTCACATGCCATGTCAGCATCATGTTGTGTTCCATTAATAAAAGGGTCAAAATGAATTTTTTTCTCAATTTAAGGGCCACATTGGATGCAAAATAAGTGTATGGACCATATTGAGTTTTTTTCTTCTAAAATTTTAATTAAGGCAAAGAATTATAAGTCTATTGAGTGGTTTTAAATGTTTTTTGATTTATTAAATATAGTCATTTAAATTGAAACCAAATAATGTCTATAATATAACAAATAATTACAATTAAATTTGAACAAAAATTCCGACAAATATATTCAATTCGACTATTTTTTTAAAAAAAATTAAATGATAAAATAACACTAAAAAACTTAACCAACTTATTTCAACATAAACCACTGCATGCTATATGAAGTGTTTAGTAGGACAACTTCCAACCGAAAAGAAAACCATGCAATAATGATCTCCTCTATTTTCTCGTACAGCCAAGTGCTCTACACAAAATCTCTATGTAATAACTCTTATAAATCTCAAGTTTAGGGTTTCCCAACGAAATAGAGACAGAATTTATCATTTGTATTATTTTAAATAAAGAAGAGCCCTATTTTTACTTTACTGAAAAACAAACAGTTTTTTCCTCCTTCCGACTAAACTGTTGATAATGATACCCTCCTTTGAACTAGATCCCACAATGGTTCAAACAAAGTTTTTTCTATGTCCCTGCTACTGTTGTAGCTCAAGACCTTGGTGTGAATTGGGGTGTCATTAATGAGATGAGAAAGATTCGAATTCTGATGTTGTGAATATAGCAAATTAAGTTGGGAGTGTCTTTCTGTAAAAAAGTTTAACCTAGTTGAGAGTGTATGAATTAAAGATCAATCACATGGTGTAGTTGTTGAATGTTTTCAACTATTTTACAGGTACGTGGCAGTAGGAAATGAACGATTTCTGACAGCAAGTTCACCAACTATTAAGATTAGTTATATTCTGATCATAGTTTGTTAGGATTAGTTTATTTCCAGCTAGGATTAGTTAATAATAAAGGTTTACTTTCTTTAATAGTATATAATGTATGTTAGTGTATTGTAAACGGTAAGTTGAATATAATAAAATTTCTTTGCTTAAACTCTGCGTTTTGACCAACATTTGGTTTCTATCGAAAGTCAAAATCCCTCTTTCAATTTCTCAATATGGTATCAGTTGATTTCACGAGTTCTTCTACTGAGGGTACCGGCTTCAAGAACGATGATCCATCCGACGCATATTACATTCATCCAAATGAAAATCCGGCGTTGGTGCTCACCTCTTCTTTGTTGAACGGCGGCAACTACCATGCGTGGGCGCGTTCGATGAAGATGTCGCTTATTTCAAAGAATAAGCTAGGGTTCGTGGATGGTTCGATTAAACAACTACGGCCAGAAGATCCGAAGCATTCCGCATGGATCAAGTGTAATAACTTGGTTCTTTCTTGGATTCAAAGAGCCTTGAATCAAGAAATCGCTCAGAGCGTTATCTGGATCGACAACGCTTCTGAGTTATGGTCTGACCTATTCGACCGGTTCAATCAAGGAGATTTACTCCGAATTTCCGATTTACTCCAGGAGTTTTACTCCTTACAGCAAGGTACACTTTCTGTCAACACGTATTTCACTCAACTTAAAACTGTCTGGGCTGAGATTTGCAATCTGCGTCCGTTAGTTTCTTGTGATTGTTCATCCCTGAAGTATAGAAATCAGGATTTCTTGCTTAGATTCTTGAGAGGTCTGAATGAAAATTTTTCAGTTCAAAAGTCTCAAATTTTAATGGTTAAGCCCTTGCCTTCGATTAATGAGGTTTTTTCCATTGTGATTCAACATGAGAGGTCCGTTAATGCTACTGTTAATTCTACTGAGTCCAATATCCTGTTGACTGATAGAGCTTTTAAAACTGGGGATCAATCTGGTGTTAGGGGAGAAACTAGGTATTCTGGTAATAAGAAACCTCTTTTAGGAAATAAAAGGCCCCTATGCACTTATTGTGGGATATATGGTCATGTAGTTGATAAGTGCTATCGTAAGCATGGATTCCCACCTGGTTTTCGTTCTAAGAATCAGAATGGTAGGGTTAATCAGGTTGGTTCTAATACTGAGAATCTGATATCCAATTCTGAGCATGGTGATAAGGATGAAACTAGATCTGTTTCCTTTACCAAACAACAATATGCGGGTCTGTTGGCCTTGCTTCAGTCCAAGAATGCATCTATTGATGTAAAAGAACCTGCTGTTAACATGCTTTCTTCCACCTTTGCATCAGTTTCTCAAGAAGAGTCAGGTATGGTTCTTGCATCTTTAAACTCTTTTATTTTTTGGATTGTAGACTCAGGGGCTACTGATCATGTAACTCATTCTTTAGATTTGTTCTCTGAATATCATGTTGTGTGTGACAAGTTTGTTAGGTTACCAAATAATATATTAGTAAAGGTTGAACATGTTGGTACTGTGCAAATTAATAAATCTCTGACCTTATATGGAGTATTGCATATTCCTGCTTTCAAGTTCAATCTGATTTCTGTTTCCAAATTAGTTGAGAATAAAGATATTTCTCTAATTTTTTCTTCTGCTGGGTGTTGTTTACAGGATGTACTCAATATGAAGATGATTGGTACATCTGATTGTGTCCAAGGCTTATATGTTATGTATTCAACTTTTGCTGACCAAGTTTCAAAATCTATTGTATGTTCTTTAGTACATTCAGATTTATGGCATATTAGACTAGGGCACCCTTCCCCTGCTAGGATGAAGCATTTTTCAAAGCTGCATAGTGAAATTCTTAATTCCTTTTGTTCTCATTGTGATGTATGTCGATTAGCTAAACACAAAAGACTCCCATTTCTTGTTAGTATTTCTAATTCAGATAGGTTATTTGATTTAGTACACATGGATGTGTGGGGTCCTTTCCCTGTAAAGAGTTTGTATGGGCATACATATTTTTTGACTGTGGTTGAAGATAAGAGTAGGTTTCTTTAATTTCTTGGAAATCAAAGAAGCAACAAACTGTATCCAGGTCTTCCAGTGAAGCTGAATACAGGGCATTAGCTGCTGTTACTTGTGAAGTACAGTGGATCACTTATCTTTTGGCTGATTTGCAAATTTCTTTACATCCAACTAATCTCTATTGTGACAATTTGTCTACTGTGAAAATTGCAGAAAACCCTGTCTACCATGAGCGTACAAAACATATTGAAATAGATTGTCACCTAGTGCGAGAGAAGATACAACAAGGCCTCATTCGATTGTTATCAGTCTCCACACAAAACCAGCTTGCTGACTATTTCACAAAGGCTCTTCAGCCAATATTCAGGGAATCTGTAATCAAGTTGGGCATTCAAAATTTGTATGCTCCAACTTGAGGGGGCTATTAAGATTAGTTATATTCTGTTCATAGTTTGTTAGGATTAGTTTATTTCCAGCTAGGATTAGTTAATAATAAAGGTTTACTTTCTTTAATAGTATATAATGTATGTTACTGTATTGTAAACGGTAAGTTGAATATAATAAAATTTCTTTGCTTAAACTCTGCCTTTTGACCAACATTTGGTTTCTATCGAAAGTCAAAATCCCTCTTTCAATTTCTCAATACCAACTTAACACTCCCAGCTATGAAGAACGTTCTGAAAGCATTAAACGAAGCTGGTCATGGCAAAGACATCAAAGTATCATCCCCACTTAATGGTGCTGGTTACATAAACCATCTGACGGAGCATTCCGACCAGACATTTCAGATATCATGGGAGAAATATGTGATTTCCTTGATAAAAACGGTGCTGCTTTTATTCTCAACATTTACCCTTTCCTTAATCTGTATCAAAACCCTGGATTCCCTGAAAATTACGTATTCTTCGATAATCCTGAAAATTACCCTGGAGAGAGAGAGAGAGAGTAAAATGGAGAAAGAGAATTTCTTTTTATCAGCGAGAAAAGAGAAATTTTGGCATGGTGAAAAGCCTTTTATATAGGAATGGGCATTTTATCCGGACCTGACGGGTTTCGACTTGGTCTGATCGGCTCAGATTTTTTTAATGAAAAAATTGAGTTCGGGTCGGGTTTAAGGTGAAAAATATTCTATCCGATCCGACCCGAGATTAATAGTGTAATTTTCCCTAATTTTTTAGGGATATTTATAATAATATTCATCTTTATATATATATAATTTATAATTAAGTCCTTAAAATTGAATTTTTATTTATAATTTAGTCATTTAAATTATAATTTTTTACAATTAAGTCCCTTAAAATTATTTTTTACAATTAGGTCCCTAAAATTAATTTATTTTATATAGGTCGGGTCGTGGTCGGATTTAGTATATTTATTTTCGGGTCGGGTCAGATTTTTTTAAAGAATATTGTCGGGTCGGGTGTGGGTTTAGGGTGTTATTTTCGGGTCGGGTTCGGGTGGGCAAAAAACCCGACTCGTGCCCATCCCTACTTTTATAGACGAGAAGTAACAACACCGTTTTGGTGCTGGGTTTGGTTGACCCGTGTGTCTGAATTAAGTCGGGTTGGTGACCCGCGCCCTTTTATTCGAACCTTCATGTTTTGGGCATTTAGTCCTTTAATGAATAATTTTTTTTAAAGTTTTAAATTGTTTCAATTTGGTCCGTTACAGTTTAATTTCAATTTAAAATCTAATTTGAATGTCATATGTTTTAATTAAAGCATGTAGTATAATTGTTAGATAGTTTGGTCTCTTAGATTTAATTAATGGTTTAGAGCTTTTGTTTTAGGATCAATTAAGATTTAATAATTTAATTAGGAAAGATAATTGTAGCAAATTGAAGTGTACTAAGTGTAATACATTGGAGTCTAAATTTGGGTGATGTCCCATTGCAATGGGGGTGTTGTCCAACATGGGCTCTATAGTAGAATACTTAGTATTAATTAAAACCCTATAATTTGATAAATAACCTAGACAATTAATTATAGCCTTAATTAGGACTAATACTTTAAATAATTAGAGAAAATTAATAACTAGGGAACATTATCTATAACTTTAGGGGTTTAAATATGGATGGTGCCTAAGCAATTGGGTGTTTTCTCATGTAAACCTTTAAATTAAATAATATTCATAGATTAATTAACATTGAAATTTAATTGGAGCCTTTTTTAGATTAGTTCTTAAAATGAACAAGACAATAATAAATCATGCATATAATTTTTTTATATTCGAAATATATTTTTGGAATATGAATAGAGGTTCTATGAACGTATAAGGGGTGTTTCTAATTTATATTCAAATCAAAAATATATTCCATTATAAAAGGAATATTTCCATTCGGAACACGAACCCAATTAATAATTGCGGATCAAATTAAATTCAAATTGTTATTCTTAAATGCTAACATGCCACACAAAATTAAAATGTACCAATATCGGACGTTCGTGGGGGTGCTAACCCTTCCCCACACGTAACCGACTCCCGAACCCAAATTTTAAAAGAATGAATGTCTGGTTGTTTTTATGGTGTCCTGTCTACCAAAGTGACCAGTAGCGACTCCAAATTGTGTAAAACCTATGTTTGATTTTGATATAACAAAGTATGTTAAGGATTAAATTGAAAACTTGAAATATATTTCTAACTCCTTCAAATGATTTATAAATCACCAAGGTTTTAATCCGATTTGAAAAACTCAAACTCCAAATATTTTCTAAGTATTCCAAAGCCAAAGTATTGAAAAATGTCCAAGTGTATCGATACGCTTCCAGCAGTATCAATACATTTTTACAAAGTTGGCTACTGGAAAGACGCGTTTCGATACACCCCTCACCGTATCGAAATAGCGTATCGAAACATATTGAATCTGTATCGATATGCCCTCTCTGTAAAACTGAAGGAGTTTGAATGGCGTACCGATACAGTTCCACCCGTATCGATACAAATTTAATGGAATTTTAAATTCGAAAAGCTTTTAATGTTTTCGACCGTTGGTGTCAGTTGTTAGGTAACTAAAATTTAAAGTGGTGGTTGACCCGTACCGATACGCTCCTAGTCGTATCGATACGAAAACTTCCAGTGAGCTAAGTTGAGAAAATGGTATCGATACGGTCTTACCCGTATCGAAACGGTCCCTATCCCGTACCGATACGCGTACACGCGTATCGGTACACCCTCTTATTATTGTGCAACGACTCTTTCTATTTTGATACATGTATCGATACAGGTCAACGCGTACTGATACGATAAGCTGCAGAAGTGCATTTATGGTGGAAAGAGAGGGTCCCAACGGCTATAATCAATACCCTAACCACCCAAACGACTGAAATTGATAGAGAAGGTATAAATTGAAGCTAATTGAAGACCAGCAACAACTATTGCATCACAGATAAACATCCTAGAAAAAATCCAAGCTCAAAGTGCTTATTTTCCAATCTATTGTAAACCCCAAATTGTGTAGTGTTCAATTATGATCTTATTATCAAATTTGGGTTGCGTATTTGTACTTAAAGGGGCAATCTTGTATTGAGAGATATCTTTCTTGCCTTTAATTCTTCTTTGTACTCTTGTGAGGGTTTGGTCAAATTTTGGGTAGAAAATTTGACCGGTATTGTAAGGGTTACCTCCTAAGCCTTGAAAAGAGGAAGAACAATTAGTGGATTGTTGGAAATCCTTAGTGGTAGCTAAGGTAGTGGATGTAGAGTTCATTTGGAACTTGAACCACTCTAAAATTCCTTGTTCTTTACTTTTAGCTATCCTTTTACTCCAACAAATTTTTAAAAACCCAATTCACCCCCTCTTGGCTTTGATCAATCCATTGATCCACTTAACGATTGGTATCTGTTGAGTGGATCGAAAGATCGATATTTACCAAGAGGGGGGTGAATTGGAAATTTTAAAGGATTGTACTGGAAATTGGCAAATTAAAAATGATGAACAAGGGATTTAGAGTGGTTCAAGTTCCAAATGAACTCTACATCCACTACCTTAGTCTCACTAAGGATTTGCAACAATTTCACTAAATTGATCTTCCCCTTTTCTAGGACAAGGAGGCAACCCTTTACAATATCGGTTGATTTTTCTACCCAAAAATCAACCCAACCCTCACACAAGAGAACAAAGAAATTTGTAGGCTAATTAAGTATCTCTCAATACAAATGATAGCCCCAATACAAGCACTCAACCCAATTTTACAAAATAAGAATGAAGAACACAAATTGGGATTTTTACACAAAGTGGGATTTTTGCTCAAATGCTTGAATTTGATGTTTGGATGTTTGCGTTAGGATCAATAGTTGTTGCTGATGCTTTTGGATGTCTCTTTTATACCTTCTCATTGATTTCTAGCCGTTTGGGTGGTTGGGAACATAAATGGAGCCGTTGGAACCCTCTCTTGCCACCATTAATGCTGTCTGCACCAACCCGTTTCGGAACACGGGGAACCTATTTCGGAACGGACTAAAATAGAAAGAGCCGTTGGGGTGCATTTAAGAGCCCGTTTCGAAACGCCTTAGGGCCGTTTCGGAACGGTTTTGCCACTGTCAAGGGTCGTTTCGGAACGGTCCTAGCCCGTTTCGAAACGCCTTAACGGTTTCAAGAAAATCAGTTAAAACATACAACGGTCATATTATTTAAAATAAAATCTAGCCCTTGTTTCGGAACGGGATTGATCCGTTTCGAAACGGAATAGCTACTGTCAAAGGGTCGTTTCGGAACGGGCTTGATCCGTTTCGAAACACCCCTTTTATATTTAAAAATCTGAAATATTTGAAATAAATTAACCCTTTTTAAATCCTACATGAAGAACAGTTTCGAAACGAGTTGTTCCGTTTCGAAACGTTTTCAAGTGTTTCGATACGCATTTCGGAACGGTGGTCGACAGTGGTGAAAATGTTTCGAAACGCTTTAGGGCCGTTTCGAAACGGGTACTTGAAAAACACTGTTTTGGCTTGAAACACTTAGAAAAATATTTGGAATAGTATGTTTTTAACTTAGGCATAATATAAAAATTATATGGGGATATTTTGAGGACTTAAAATTCGTTTTGACTTTTTCAATTTAGTCCTTAGGTTTTTAGTTATATCAAAATTAAAATATTTGTTTCACAATCTCCCCCTTTTTGATATAACAAAACCAAAGTTAGAATTTTTGGGAATTTTGAAAGTTTTGAAAATATTCTAACTCCCCCTTAATTTAAGATAGGTTTTTAAAGTTAAAAATAAATTTTTGATTTGAGATCCAAGTTATAAACCTTTAAAAACCTTTTAAGATTTTAAAACGAATTTTAGTTTAAAGTGTGGCTCTTAAATTTATTCTCCCCCTTTTTGTTAGATCAAAAAGAACAATAAAAGCTCATAGAGAAGATAAATGATTAGTACCAATAAGCAATAATAAGCAACCATATTATAAATTCATAATCAAATTATCCAAAACATAATTCAAACATTAAGTTCAAACAAAAAAAAATCCCAAAATAAAATAGCCATAAGCATAGGTCCTAAAACATGAGAAAACATAAAGATGCAACTTTAGTCCTAAAATGCATAGATAATATGATATGATATGAGATAAATATCCTAAGCCTCGTCCTCATCATCTGAAGTATCATCATCGCTCTTGGCTTGAGAACGGTGAAACTTCGTCCATTGCCCATAAAGAGTGGAGAAGGATAGGTCCAAGTTGGAATGAGAAGTCTCAAGAGAATGAAGACGATCCTCGACATTCTTCAACCGATTGCCCATAGATTCAAAGCCCGAAGTAATGCGAGTGTCCAAAGCATCGAACCGAGAGTCCAAGGCATTGAATCGCTCGGTAAGGAAAGCCGTGAGGGCATCATTGTTTGCGGCTTGAACTTGCGGTGGAGGAGCAACGAGAGGAGGATCCGCTTCTCTATCAATTCTTTCCCAAATACCATTCACATATTGGAATCCGGACTTGCGAAGGGATGACTCACCAATCTTGGTCTTGCGAGGTTCCGGAGAGTCATAGGTACAATCAATTTCAAGATGATGAAATAGGGTGCTCAAGACAATGCCATAAGTAAAAGACTTTAACTCATTCGTGTCAATAAGCTTGATATTATTGACAATCTCGGCAAAGATTATCTTAGGGACATTTGGGCGCTCACCCCTATGGAAACACTCTAGCCAAAAGTGATCGGTTTGACGGATATGGGAATATTTACCGCCGGAAGGGCGAATAAACCAAGAGACTATCAAGTGAAGAACACGATCATGCACATCCAAATTAAGTGCTTTACCGGTGAAAGTACCAAAGTGGCGTTCATCCTCAAGACCCTCATCCTTAAGTTTAAGAGCAGACTCTAAAAGATCAACATTTATAACAACCTTTTTGCCTAGTAAGGATGACTCAATTCCTATGATCTCGGTTTTGGAATCATCATAAAGAAAACGAGCATTAGAGTAAAAGATGAGTACCATATTTTTGTAGCAAACATCCGGAATGCTCAAGAAATACCAGAGATTCCACTCATCCAAACGGCCGAGATAACGGAAAAGGAATCGCTCGGAATTGAGGAACTCAAGATCAATGACACGTTCTTTACGAACCGCGAATTCCTTGACATAAGCAAAGCGAGCACGCGCGTCCGGATTTTTAAGAGATTTCTGAAAAAGCATAGTGATATTCGGACGAATGCTCGAATCACCGGATTGAACGGCCTTCCGCTTCTTGTTCGATTGATCCGCCATCTAAAAATATTAAGCAAGTGTTTTAAAATTAAGTGTATGCATTGATAATCAAAATCAATCCAATAATAAATCCCGCTTAGGTTTTTGAAAACAAAATAAAAATAAAAAACAGTTTAAAAAAAATACGATTGAAAAATTTTATATTCGAATAAAAAATTTTGAGATTTGAAATTTTTTTTACAAGATTTTGAAAACCCACAACCAAAAACATATAATTTATACAAAAATAAAATTTTCTAACCTAAGATTCGAACATGAATTGAAAGAAAAAGAAAAATAGAAAAATTACCTTAGTTTGGGATTTTGGATGATTTGAGAAAAATCCTTGCACAAGATTGATGAAACTTGCTTAGACTTGAGTTGTAGAGTAAAACCCCTCACAATTTTGTGAAAATCAAAGAGTTTTAGAGGGTATTTATAGAGAGGGAGGCGGTTTAGGGTTTTAAGGGTTTGATATAAAGTGAACTTTATCATTAAAAGCCCTAATTTAAAGCAGTCCGCGATGCCGTTTCGGAACGGTCAAGACCGTTTCGGAACGGGCGGCTAGGGTTTTGACCATTTTAAAACCATAAACAGATCGTTTCGATACGGTGTTGACTGTATCGAAACACCCTTTGACCCGTATCGGAACGCGTTCCGATACACCCTTTGGCAGAATCAAAAATGTTTCGGAACACTTTTTAGGCGTTTCGAAACGCCCTTCTCTCAGAGCTGGATTTAAGGTATCCGTATCGAAACAGGTTCACCCGTTTCGATACACCTGGGCCTGGAAGTGCAGATGAGGCTCTAAAAATGCAGAAAAATGAAATTTTAAGAGGCCTAACATGCATAAATGTCATGAATGAGCAGGAAAAACATATTTAAGCATAAACATACTCCCCCTAACTATAAGCATGGATAAAATTAGGAGTTTAAACACATCAACATGGCATTTCACAAGATCAAGCATATTTAAGCACAAAAGAGGTCCAAAAAGGTCAAGATAGGCTAGCTAGACCTAACTCTCTCCTAAGGGACCAAAAACGCTCTTTATCTAAGGGTTTTGTAAAAATGTCCGCTAATTGATTCAAGGTGTCCACATACTCTATAACCACATCTTCCTTAAGGACATGATCTCTAATGAAATGATGCCTTATTTCTATATGTTTGGTTCTAGAGTGTTGGATGGGATTTTTAGTTAAGCATATTGCACTAGTGTTGTCATATTTTAGGGGTATGGTTCCAACTTTAATTCCATAATCTAAGAGTTGTTGCTTCATCCAAAGGACTTGAGCACAACAACTCCCTAAGGATATGTACTCGGCTTCGGTGGTAGATAAGGCTACACTATTTTGTTTCTTAGAGAACCAAGATATGAGCATACTACCTAAGAATTGGCAAGTTCCCGAAGTACTTTTCCTATCAATTTTACAACCCCCATAATCCGTATCCGAGTAAGCATGTAGGTTGAAGGTAGAGTCTCTAGGATACCAAAGGCCTAAACAAGGAGTGTCTCTAAGGTATCTAAAGATTCTCTTAACGGCTATAAGGTGAGACTCTCTAGGACTAGCTTGAAACCTAGCACACAAGCAAACACTAAACAAGATATCCGGTCTACTTGCGGTAAGGTAAAGCAGAGATCCAATCATAGAACGATAAAGCTTAGAGTCAACACACTTACCTCCTTCATCTTTGCCAAGCTTTGTAGATGAGCTCATAGGAGTGGCTTGAGGCTTTGCATTCTCCAAGCCAAACTTCTTGAGCATATCCTTTATGTATTTTGCTTGGTTGATGAAGGTGCCATCCTTCTTTTGCTTGATTTGGAGTCCCAAAAAGAATGAGAGCTCCCCCATCATGCTCATCTCAAATTCACCTTGCATTAACTTAGCAAACTCTTGACAATGACATTCATTAGTAGAACCAAAAATAATATCATCAACATAAATTTGAACTACTAAGATGTCATTTTTATACATTTTTATGAAAAGTGTAGTGTCCACCTTACCTTTTTCAAATCCTTTTTCAATCAAAAAATTTGAAAGCCTTTCATACCAAGCTCTAGGAGCTTGTTTTAAACCATAAAGAGCTTTGGTAAGTTTGAAAACATGATTTGGAAATTTTGAATCTTCAAAACCCGGTGGTTGTTCAACATACACTTCTTCATTTATAAAACCATTTAAAAATGCGATTTTAACATCCATTTGAAAAAGCTTGAAATTATGATAACATGCATATGCAAGCAACATCCTAATGGCTTCCATTCTAGCTACGGGTGCATAGGTTTCATCAAAATCTATTCCCTCTTCTTGAGTGTAACCTTGTGCTACAAGTCTAGCTTTATTTCTCACTATGTTACCACTCTCATCTAGTTTGTTCCTAAAGACCCATTTAGTTCCTATTGTAGATTGATTACTAGGCCTATCAACTAATGTCCATACATTACTTCTCTCAAATTGATTTAGCTCTTCTTGCATAGCCATTATCCAAAAGTCATCTTTCAATGCTTCTTTTATATTTTTAGGCTCTATGCATGAGATAAATGCAACATGGTTCATTAATTTAAGAGAAGAACGAGTGGTTACCCCCTTGGATGGATCACCCAAGATTTCACCATCTTTGACATAGTTCAACTCCCTTGGGTAGCTCACTTCCTTTTCCTCAATAGCCAAGTCCTTCAAGGCTTCAAGAGGTGGTTCTTGTGTGTCTTCTACTTTTGTTTGAATCTCATCCTCCTTTGAAGTTTGACCTCCATCAAAGGCATTTATGATTCCTACATCATCATCATCACAAGAATCCTTCCTAGGAAGGAGGTTATCATCGAATACAACATGAATAGATTCTTCTACTACTAAAGTTCTTTTGTTAAATACTCGATAGGCTTTAGAGGTTAAAGAGTAACCTATAAAAATGGCTTCATCACTTTTTGCATCAAATTTACCTAAGTTATCTTTTCCATTATTTAAAACAAAACACTTACACCCAAACGGGTGAAAATAGCTAATGTTAGGCTTTTTAGATTTTAAAATCTCATAAGGTGTTTTCTTTAAAATTGGCCTAATCATTACTCGATTTACAATATAACAAGCGGTGTTTGTGGCTTCCGCCGAAAAATATTTAGGTAAATTGTTTTCACAAAGCATAGTTCTAGCCATTTCTTGTAAAGTTCTATTTTTCCTCTCAACTACCCCATTTTGTTGAGGAGTTCAAGGAGCCGAAAAATTATGGCTAATACCATTTTCATTCAAAAATTCTTCAAACCCTAAATTTTGAAACTCGGTTCCATGATCACTTCTAATGTGTGAGATTCTAAGTTCAAGATCATTTTGGGTTAATTTTGAAAATGTGATGAATTTTTCCAAAGCCTCATCTTTAGTACTTAAAAAGAGAACCTAAGTAAATCTAGAAAAATCATCAACTAGCACAAATGCATAAGATTTACCACCCAAGCTCATAGTCCTAATTGGCCCAAACAAATCCATATGAATTAATTGTAAGCATATACTAGTAGAAACATCATTAATGGATTTAAAGGAAGACTTATGTTGTTTACCCTTTGAGCATGCATCACAAATTTTATCATTTGAAAATTTAATTTTGGGCAAACCTCTAACTAGATTTAGAGAGACTAGTTTTTCCAAAACACTAATGCTAGCATGTCCTAGCTTCCTATGCCACAACCATGCATCATTTTCATTTTGAGCAACTAAACATGCATGAGATGTATGTATGTCATCTAAATGCACCATGTATATGTTTCCTATGCGATGACCTATGAGCATAATATTATTAGATTTAATGTCAACAATTTTGCATCCATTTTTATCAAATAAAACATTAAATCCTTTATCACACAATTGACTTATGCTCAATAAATTATGTTTAAGACCATCGACATATAAGACATTTTCAATGAGAATGGTAGAGTGATTACCTATGGAGCCAATACCTTTAATGTGGCCTTTGGAGTTGTCACCAAATGTTACTACTCCTCCACTTTTTGGCTTTAAATCCATGAATCGACTCTTGTCTCCGGTCATGTGTCTCGAGCATCCACTATCAAGGTACCATGAGTTTTGACTTTGTGCTTTGGCCTTGTAGCAATGCTCCCCCTACAAACAAAGATATTAAACCTTGGTTTTTGGTACCCAAATCATTTTGGGTCCATGAGTGTTAGCTCCCAAAACCTTGGTTCCCTTAGGAATCCAAGATGACATAGCAATAATATTATTAGATTTTACAAGTTCCTTAGGAACCCATACACTTCTAATTCTTTTAGCTCTACTATGTCTAGGGTAGCTACCTTGTTTGTAGTAATTAGTCCTTTTCTTAGGTTGGTGTGTTCTAGAGGATTCTCCTACTTCATGCTTGACACTACCAACATTTTTTAAGGACTTTTTGAGCTCATTTAGCTCACCTAACACCTTTTGGTGTTCACTATTGCATTGAGACAAAAGATTATTAAGATCAACATTTTCATCTTGAAAGAATTTAAGTTCATCTTTTAATCCTAAAATCTTTTTCTCAAATTTAGAATTAGCTTGAGTGAGTGAGTCATTTTTCTCATTTAGCTCTAAAATGATTTTCTTGTTTTTAATGACCGACTCTTTAAACTTCTCAACTAATTCATCATATACCTCTTGTAACTCATCATATGCATCATTTAACTCTTCATATGAAAAATCTAAAGTAGATGAGTTAGAGGTTACCAATGAGGAATCTTCCTCAAGTGCCATGAGACAAAGATTAGCCACTTCTTGTTCATCATCCTCCGATGACTCCTCATCACTCCAAGTAGCAAGCTTGGCTTTGAGTCTCTTCTTCTTCTCAAAGCCCTTCTTCTTGAGTTGAGGGCACTCCGAACGGATGTGGCCGGATTGTTTGCACTCATAGCAAATGATGGGATTCTTTCCTTCTTCTTTGTTCTTCCCTTTGAAGTCCATTTTTCTTTGGATTTTTCTTCCCCGGTTGGACCTCATGAAACGTGAGAATCGTTTGGCTATCATAGCCAATTCTTCAAGTTCATCCTCCTCACAAGATGAGCTCTCATCATGTTGTGAAGCTTTAGCCTTGAGAGCTATTCCCATCTTCTTCTTCTTTTCAACTTCAAGCTTCTCTACTCTTTTCTCTTCTTTCTTTTTCTCATCTTCCCTTCCTTGCTTCATGATCTCATGAGTAAGGAGAGAACCCACAAGCTCATCAAGCTTTAAAGTTTTCAAGTTCTTTGCTTCGATGATAGCGGTTCTCTTCCCATCCCAAGACTCGGGAAGTGAATAGAGTAGCTTCCGGACAAGCTTGTCTTCCGGTATGATCTCTTCATATCCCTTTAGACCGTTGACGATTGTGGAGAATCGATCAAACATCTTTGACACCGTCTCATCGGGCTCCATCTTGAAGTTTTCATAACTAAGATTGAGAAGTCCAATCTTAGTTTCTTTGACATCATTGGTGCCTTCATAAGTGGTCTCAAGAGTGTCCCACACTTCTTTGGCACTTTTAATGGATGAGACCTTTGAGTAGATGTCCGGACCGAAAGCACAAAAAAGCATGTGGAGAGCTTTATCGTTGACTTGAATCTTCTTCCTCTCCTCTTCACTCATTTCGGCTTTCTTCTTCAACACCATCTTGCCTTCACCATCTTGCTTCAATGGAATGTATGGCCCATCCTCAATGACATCCCACACAAGATAGTCACTTGACTTGATGAATAGCCTCATTTTATTCTTCCAAAAAAAATAGTTGTCACCATTGAAGAAAGGAGGCTTGGTGGTTGATTGTGACTCGTACATGCCGGAACCGGAGGTTGAAGCCATCTCTTGATATTTTGATGATCACACTCTTCCAAGGATCTCCTCTTGTGGTTGTTAATCCTCAAAGAGTTAAGCTCTGATACCAATTGTTGAGTGGATCGAAAGATCGATATTTACCAAGAGGGGGGGTGAATTGGAAATTTTAAAGGATTGTAGTGGAAATTGGCAAATTAAAAATGATGAACAAGGGATTTAGAGTGGTTCAAGTTCCAAATGAACTCTACATCCACTACCTTAGTCTCACTAAGGATTTGCAACAATTTCACTAAATTGATCTTCCCCTTTTCTAGGACAAGGAGGCAACCCTTTACAATATCGGTTGATTTTTCTACCCAAAAATCAACCCAACCCTCACACAAGAGAACAAAGAAATTTGTAGGCTAATTAAGTATCTATCAATACAAATGATAGCCCCAATACAAGCACTCAACCCAATTTTACAAAATAAGAATGAAGAACACAAATTGGGATTTTTACACAAAGTGGGATTTTTGCTCAAATGCTTGAATTTGATGTTTGGATGTTTGCTTTAGGATCAATAGTTGTTGCTGATGCTTTTGGATGTCTCTTTTATACCTTCTCATTGATTTCTAGCCGTTTGGGTGGTTGGGAACATAAATGGAGCCGTTGGAACCCTCTCTTGCCACCATTAATGCTGTCTGCACCAACCCGTTTCGGAACACGGGGAACCTGTTTCGAAACAGACTAAAATAGAAAGAGCCGTTGGGGTGCATTTAAGAGCCCGTTTCGAAACGCCTTAGGGCCGTTTCGGAACGGTTTTGCCACTGTCAAGGGTCGTTTCGGAACGGTCCTAGCCCGTTTCGAAACGCCTTAACGGTTTCAAGAAAATCAGTTAAAACATACAACGGTCATATTATTTAAAATAAAATCTAGCCCTTGTTTCGGAACGGGATTGATTCGTTTTGAAACAGAATGGCTACTGTCAAAGGGTCGTTTCAGAACGAGCTTGATCCGTTTCGAAACACCCCTTTTATATTTAAAAATCTGAAATATTTGAAATAAATTAACCCTTTTTAAATCCTACATGAAGAACAGTTTCGAAACGAGTTGTTCCGTTTCGAAACGTTTTCAAGTGTTTCGATACGCGTTTCGGAACGGTGGTCGACAGTGGTGAAAATGTTTCGAAACGCTTTAGGGCCGTTTCGAAACGGGTACTTGAAAAACACTGTTTTGGCTTGAAACACTTAGAAAAATATTTGGAATAGTATGTTTTTAACTTAGGCATAATATAAAAATTATATGGGGATATTTTGAGGACTTAAAATTCGTTTTGACTTTTTCAATTTAGTCCTTAGGTTTTTAGTTATATCAAAATTAAAATATTTGTTTCACAGTATCAGAGCCTACCTTTTTGAAGGATTAACAACCACAAGAGGAGTTCCTAGGAAGAGTGTGATCATCCAAAAATCAAGCCATGACATCTACCTCCGGGTCAAGCATGTATGAATCTCAATCAACCACCAAACCGTCGTTCTTCAATGGTGATAACTACCCATTTTGGAAGAACCATATGCGCCTCTTCATCAAACCCAACAATTATCTAGTTTGGGATGCCATTGAAGATGGTCCCTACATTCCAATAAAAAGAGACGACGAAGAAAGATTGGTGCTAAAGAAGAAAATTGAGTTGAGTGAAGAAGAGAGAAAGAAGATTCAAATCGATGATAAAGCTATTCACATGTTTTTCTCTTTCGACCCCGATATCTACTCCAAAATTTCCTCCATTGAAAGTGCCAAGGAAGTGTGGGATACACTAGAGACCACTTATGAAGGAACAAGTGATGTGAAGGAGACAAAGATTGGAATTCTCGATCTTAGCTATGAGAATTTCAAAATGGAGCCCGACGAAACTGTGTCCAAGATGTTCGATCGTTTCTCAACAATCATCAACGGGCTAAAAGGTTTTGGAGAGATAATCCCGGAAGACAAACTAGTCCGGAAGCTACTATACTCACTTCCTGAGTCTTGGGATGGGAAGAGAACCACCATCATTGAGGCAAAAAATTTGAAGACACTCAAGCTTGATGAGCTAGTGGGTTCTCTCCTTACTCATGAGATAATGAAGCAAGGAAGGGAAGATGAAAAGAAAAAGGAAGAGAGAAGAGTGGAGAAGCTAGAGGTAGAAAAGAAGAAGAAGATAGGAGTGGCTCTCAAAGCTTCACTACATGAGGAGAGCACTTCTAGTGAGGAGGAAAACCTAGAAGAATTGGCTATGATAGACAAAAGATTCTCACGGTTTATGAGGTCCAACTGAGGAAGGAAGATTCAACGAAAAATGGACTTCAAAACCAAAAACAAAGAAGATGAGAGGGATCAAATCATTTTCTTTGAGTGCAAAAAACTCGGTCACATTCGTTCGGAATGCCTTCAACTCAAGAAGAAGGGCTTTGAGAAGAAGAATAAGCTCAAAGCGAAGCTTGCTACTTGGAGTGACGAGGAGTCATCCGAGGATGAGGAACACGAAGTGGCCAACATTTGCCTCATGGCTCTTGAGGACGATTCCTCTATGGTAACTTCTAACTCATCATCTTTTGATTTTACATTTGATGAATTGCATGATGCTTATGATGAGTTGCAAGAGGTTTATGATGAGTTAGTTGAGAAGTATAAAGAGTCGGTTTTAAGAAATAAAAAGATTATTTCTGAATTAAATGCTAAAAATGACTCACTTTCTCAAGCTAACTTAAAATTTGAGAAAAAGATCTTAGGTTTACAAGATGAACTTAAATTCTTTCAAGATGAAAACACAGACCTAAATAATCTTATTTCTCAATGCAATAGTGAACACCAAAAGGTGTTAGATGAGCTTAACAAGCTCAAGGAGTCTTTCAAAAATGTTGGTAATGTGACATATGAAAAAGGTGAATAATCTAAAACAAACCAACCTAGGAGAAA
The DNA here is from genome assembly GCA_958450335.1 of Hibiscus tridactylites. NCBI lineage: Eukaryota > Viridiplantae > Streptophyta > Magnoliopsida > Malvales > Malvaceae > Hibiscus > Hibiscus tridactylites. The sequence continues at coordinate 77,565,841 of OY288279.1, forward strand.
GACATATAACTATAAACAAAATGGCTTCCATAGACATAATAGAACTAAGAAAATTAGAAGTGTATGGGTTCCTAAGGAACTCGTCAAGTATAATAATGTTGATGCTATGTCACCTTGGATCCCTAAGGGAACCAAGCTTTTGGGAGCTAACACTTGTGGACCCAAAATGATTTGGGTACAAAAAACCAAAGCTTAATATTTTTTTTGTAGGGGGAGCATTGCTACAAGGCCAAAGCACAAAGTCAAAATTCATTGTACCTTGATAGTGTATGCTCGAGGCACATGATCGGAGACAAGAGTCGATTTATGGACTTAAAGCCAAAAAGTAAAGGAGTAGTGACATTTGGTGACAACTCCAAAGGCCACATTAAAGGTATTGGATCCATAGGTAATCACTCAACTATTCTCATTGAAAAATGTTTTATATGTCGATGGTCTAAAACATAACTTATTGAGCATTAGTCAATTATGTGACAAAAGGGTTTAATGTCTTATTTGATAAAAATGGGTGCAAAATTGTTGACATTAAATCAAATAATATGATGCTCATTGGTCATCGCATATGTAATATTTACATGGTGCTTCTAGATGACATTCATACATCCCATGTATGCTTTGTTGCTCAAAATGAAAAGGATGCATGGCTATGGCATAGGAAACTAGGGCATGCTAGCATTAGTGTTTTAGAAAAAAATTAGTTTCCCTAGATCTAGTTAGAGGTTTACCCAAAATTAAGTTCTCAAATGAAAAAAAATTATGATGCATGCTCTAAGGGTAAACAACATAAATCATCCTTTAAATCCATTAATGATGTTTCTACAAGTAGGTGTTTACAACTTATTCACATGGATTTATTTGGGCCTATTAGAACTATGAGCTTGGGTGGTAAATCGTATGCATTTGTACTTGTTGATGACTATTCTAGATTTACTTGTGTTCTATTTTTAAGTACTAAAGATGAGGCTTTAGAAAAAATCATCACGTTTTCAAAATAGACTCAAAATGACCTTGAACTTGAAATTTCTCATATTAGAATGGAACCGAATTTCAAAATCTAGGTTTTGAAGAGTTTTTAAATGAAAATGGTATTAGCCACAATTTTTCGGCTCCTCGAACTCCTCAACAAAATGAGGTAGTTGAGAGGAAAAATAGGACTTTACAAGAAATGGCTAGAACCATGCTTTGTGAAAACAATTTACCTAAATATTTTTGGGCGGAAGCCACAGACACCGCTTGCTACATTGTAAACCGAGTAATGATTAGGCCACTTTTAAAGAAAACACCATATGAGATTTTAAAATATAAAAAGCCTAACATTAGCTATTTTCATCCATTTGGTTGCAAGTGTTTTGTTTTAAACAATGGAAAAGATAACTTAGGTAAATTTGATGCTAAAAGTGATGAAACTAGTTTCTTAGGTTATTCCTTAAACTCTAAAGCCTATCGTGGATTTAATAAGAGAACTTTAGTAGTAGAAGAGTCTATTCATGTTGTATTCGATGATAACCTCCTTCCGAGGAAGGATTCTTGTGATGATGATGATGTAGGAATCCTTGATGCCTTTGATAGAGGACAAACTTCAAAGGAGGATGAGATTCCAACGAAAGAAGAGGATACACAAGATCCACCTCTTGAAGCTTTGAAAGACTTGGCTCTTGAGGAAAAGGAAGTGAGCTACCCAAGGGAGTACAACTATGTCAAAGGTAGTGAAATCTTGGGTGATCCATCAAAGGGGGTAACTACTAGATCTTCTCTTAAACTCATGAATCATGTTGCTTTTATCTCATGCATAGAGCCTAAGAACATTAAAGAAGCATTAAAAGATGACTTTTGGATTATGGTTATGCAAGAAGAGTTAAATCAATTTGAGAGAAGTAATGTTTGGACATTAGTTGAAAGACCTAATAATTAATCTACTGTAGGAACTAAATGGGTATTTATGAACAAACTAGATGAAAGTGGTAACATTGTGAGGAATAAAGCTAGATTAGTTGCTCAAGGTTACACTAAAGAAGAGAGAATAGATTTTGATGAAACCTATGCACCCGTAGCTAGAATTGGGCTATTAGGATGTTGCTTGCATATGCATGTTATCATGATTTCAAGCTTTTTCAAATGGATGTTAAAAGCACATTTTTAAATGGTTTTATAAATGAGGAAGTGTATGTGGAACAACCACCAGGTTTTGAAGATTCTAAATTTACAAATCATGTTTTCAAATTAACTAGAGCATTTTATGGTTTAAAACAAGCTCCCAGAGCTTGGTATGAAAGACTTTCAAGCTTTTTAATTGAAAAAGGTTTTAAAAAAGGTAAGGTGGACACTACACTTTTCATAAAAAGGTATAAAAATGACATTTTAGTAGTACAAATATATGTTGATGATATTATTTTTTGGATCTACTAATGAGTGTCATTGCAAAGAGTTTGCTAAGTTAATGCAAGGTGAATTCGAGATGAGCATGATGGAGGAACTCTCATTCTTTTTGGGGCTCCAAATCAAGCAAAAGAAGGATGGCACCTTCATCAATAAAGGAAAGTACATCAAGGATATGCTCAAGAAGTTTGGCTTGGAGAATGCAAAGCCTCAAGCCACACCAATGAGCTCATCTACAAAGCTTGACAAAGATGAATGAGGTAAGTGTGTTGACTCTAAGCTTTATTGCTCTATGATTGGATCTTTGCTTTACCTTACCGCAAATAGACCGGATATTTTGTTTAGGGTTTGCTTGTGTGCTAGGTTTCAAGCTAGTCCTAGAGAGTCTCACCTTATAGACGTTAAGAGAATCTTTAGGTACCTTAGAGATATTCCTTGTCTAGGTCTTTGGTACCCTAGAGACTCAACCTTCAACCTTCATGCTTATTTGGATGCGGATTATGAGGGTGTAAAATCGATAGGAAGAGTACTTCGAGAACATGTTAATTCTTAGGTAGTATGCTCATATCTTGGTTCTATAAGAAACAAAATAGTGTAGCTCTATCTACCACCGAAGCCGAGCACATATCCTTAGGGAGTTGTTGTGCTCAAGTCCTTTGGATGAAGCAACAACTCTTAGATTATGATATTAAAGTTGAAACCATACCCCTTAAGTGTGACAACACTAGTGCCATATGCTTAACTAAGAATCCCATCCAACACTCTAGAACCAAACATATAGAGATAAGTCATCATTTCATTAGAGATCATGTCCTTAAGGAAGATGTTGTTATAGAGTACGTTGACACCTTACACCAACTAGCAGACATCTTTACAAAGCCTTTGGATAAAGAGCGTTTTTGGTCCCTTAGGAGAGAGTTAGGTCTAACTAGCCTTCCTTGACCCTTTAGGACTCTTTTTGAAGTTAAAATTGCTTGAATTTGTGAAATTGCATGTTAATGTGTTGTTTCTCTTGAAAATATCCATGCTTATAGCTAGGGGGAGTATGCTTCTGTTAGAATATGCTTAGAACTGCCCATTCATCAATTGCATTCATTTAGAAGGTGCTAAAATCGAGCCTTTGGTTGTTTTTAAAGCCTAAAATGTATTTCTAGGAATAGGGTATCGATACGGCCTTACGCGTATCGATACATGTACTGTATTTAGCTTTCCAGAATGCATTTTGCCTAAAACTAGTATTGATACGGTTAAATCCGTTTTGATACGAGCTCAAAGCGTTTCGATACGGATTGCATCCGCTTCGATACGGACCTTCAACGGGCGTTTCAAAGGGAATTATGATTTTACCCCCGTATCGTTACACCCTCAAGCGTATCGATACGCGATTGCACAGACAACTTCTTAATGGCATTTAAAGAGTTTTACTTTTACCAAAATTGAATTTTCAAAACCCTAGCCGTTTTCACTCTATAAATAGCCTTTCAATCCCTCATATTTTCACACCACAACTTAAAATCTCTTGAGGGTTTTCAAAATCAAGCAAAGCTCTTCAAGCTTTTCATCAATTTGGTGCAAAGTTCTTCTCTCATTCTTCTCTATCTATATCAAGGTAAAAATTTCTCATTTCTTTTTATTTCATTTGATTTTCGTTCTAATTTTTTTTGTTTTGTTTTATTTTGTTTTCTCAAAAACAAAATTCTCTTCAAAATCTTTTATCTTTGTTTTGTTTCTAAATTTTTTTAACACAAACCTTGATTATTGATCTTTCAATGGGTTGAATGAGAAAGTTAACGCATACACTGTTTTTGATCTTTTCTCTATTCAATGGCACCTAAAAAGAGAGCACGTACTAGTGAAGTCGGTGAAGGTTCCAATGCCGGAGATGGTACTCGCCCGAACCTCACTCTTATCTATCAACAATCCTTTAAGACCACTGGAGATCTCAACTATTTCCGACAATTTCAAAACCACAAAATTCGTCCGGAGAGGGTAATTTCCATTCCTTTTCTTAACTCGGAGCGTTTCAAAATTGATTACTTACCTTTGCTCCAAGAATGGAAGTTTATGGATTTTCTCCAAATTCTCGGCTTTTTCTTTCGCACTTCAGTATTGATTTTCTATGCTAATGCCAAGTGCTTTGCCAATAGAGAGGGTGTTGTTACAGCCGTTAATTCTTATCTAATGGGTAAAAAGATCACTATCGATGTTCAATCCATTTGTGATGTGTTTAAGTTAGAAGATGAATGTCTTGATGATGAGAATGCTCTTGGCCATGTCCTAAGTGGTTCCGTCACCGCTCTTAATGCTCAAGATTGGATCCTACATTTGATGGTTTCTTGGTGGTTTAGGCCCTCGGGAGGAAAGTATTCCACTATCCGCCAAGTTGATGATTTTTGGATTCGATGCTCCCGTCAAAGACAACAACCAAATCTTGCTCGAATTATGTTTGCGGAGATTGTCTATTTTGTGCAACATCTCCACAGTACTCTCGTCACTTCCTTCACATATGGTACGACCTTGAGTTATTTCTTCACACAAAAGGAGATAGATTGTTCACATGACTACCCAACTCCCCTTACCGATCCTATCGATGAAAGATCTCTTACAAGGGTAAAGTTTCATTACTTTAATGGTAGTTGGCTTCGTCTATCCGAGCTCCCTAGCAATGTCGTTTCGGAAGAAATTGCCAATCCTCAAGCCGCTCAAGCTCCTCCTTCACCTTCCATGGATGCTCTCATGACTTTTCTAAACGAGCAATTCATGGGCTTGCGCACAGGAATTGCCTCTATAGATCAAGTGATGAATTCAGGGTTTACGACTATTGACACTCGCTTTACCAGCCTTGAAGATCGAATGAAGAATGTGGAGATGCGTCTCACTTCCCTTGAAGGCGGTCACAACTCGATGAGCATATCCCTTACCGCTTTCCATGACGAGTGACATCAAACTAGGAGGAATGATGATGAACATGATGAGGATGATGAAGATGGAGATGCATAGTAGCTTATCTTTGCATATCATTCATGTCATTTAGGATATTTATTTATGCACTTTGAATTATGTTTTTAGGTTTAAGTTTGCATTCTAAAACCTATGCTTTGATTTTATGTTATTTGGATTTTAATGATTGATGTTATCTTTCTTTTGAACTAAATGATTATCAATATTATGTTGCTTGGTTATTATATATGCCTTTTGCCTATGTTTATCATTGTCTGTATCTTTTGATCTAACAAAAAGGGGGAGAGGGACAAGCTCACACTTCAAATTTTGATTTTAAACTTAAAGTTTACCTAGCTAATATTAAGGGGGAGTTATTTTGCAAAGTTTTTCAAAGTGTCAAAATTTCAAGTTTTGGTTTTGTTATATCAAAAAGGGAGAGATTGTAAAACCTATGTTTGATTTTGATATAACAAAGTATGTTAAGGATTAAATTGAAAACTTGAAATATATTTCAAAGTCCTTCAAATGATTTATAAATCACCAAGGTTTTAATCTGATTTGAAAAACTCAAACTCCAAATATTTTCTAAGTATTCCAAAGCCAAAGTATTGAAAAACGTCCAGGCATATCGATACGCTTCCAGTCGTATCGATACCTTTTTTTACAAAGTTGGCTACTGGAAAGACTCATTTCGATACGCCTCTCACCGTATCGAAACAACATAGCGAAAAAGATTGAATCTGTATCGATACGCCCCTCTGTAAAACTGAAGGAGTTTGAATGGCGTACCGATACGGTTCCACCCGTATCAATACGATTTTAATGGAATTTTAAATTCGAAAAGCTTTTAATGTTTTCGACCGTTGGTGTCAGTTGTTAGGTAACTGAAATTTAAAGTGGTGGTTGACCCATACCGATACGCTCCTAGCCGTATCGATACGGAAACTTCCAGTGAGCTAAGTTGAGAAAATGGTATCGATACGGTCTTACCCGTATCGAAACATTCCCTATCCCGTACCGATACACGTACACACGTATCGATACGCCCTCTTGTTATTGTGCAATGACTCTTTTTGTTTTGAGACATGTATTGATACAGGTCCACGCGTATCGATACGGTAAGCTGCAGAAGTGCATTTATGGTGGAAAGAGAGGGTCTCAAAGGCTATAATCAATACCCTAACCACCCAAACAACTAGAATTGATAGAGAGGGTATAAATTGAAGCTAATTGAAGACCAGCAACAACTATTGCATCAAAGATAAACATCCTAGCAAAAATCCAAGCTCAAAGTGCTTATTTTCCACTCTCTTGTAAACCCCAAATTGTGTAGTGTTCAATTCTGATCTTATTATCAAATTTGGATTGAATGTTTGTACTTAAAGGGGAAATCTTGTATTGAGAGATATCTTTCTTGCCTTTAATTCTTCTTTGTACTCTTTTGAGGGTTTGGTCAAATTTTGGATAGAAAATTTGACCCGTATTGTAAAGGTTACCTCCTAAGCCTTGAAAAGGGGAAGAACAATTAGTGGATTATTGGAAATCCTTAGTGGTAGCTAAGGTAGTGGATGTAAAGTTCATTTGGAACTTGAACCACTCTAAAATTCATTGTTCTTCATTTTTAGCTATCCTTTTACTCCAACAAATTTTTAGAAACCCAATTCTCCCCCTCTTGGCTTTGATCAATCCATTGATCCACTCAACAAATTGTTTTCAAAATCGAATTTAAAAGAAAAACTATAATTTTAAAAATTAATCGTCCGAGCTATTTTCTCGCGTAAAAAATGATTTTTACAGCTTGGCGACTCTGCTAGGGACACTACGAGAGTCAGACCTTAATTAATTTTGTGTGACATGTTTGTATTTTAAGAATGATAATTTGAATTTAGTTTCTTCAATAATTATTGGATGGGTTTGTAGGGAAAAATGGAAACATGCTTTTTATCTCTGTGATATAGCTGTCATACATGTACAAGCCTTCTACCCGGGCTTCTCCTTTAAGTGGGAGCTAGACATGATCCTAAGTGAGGTTGCCACCTCCTAGCGGGAATTTTGGCTTTCTTATGATATACCAACCTTATACACCGTGAGATTATCCCTCCGTTATAAAGGGACGTGTACTCCCGAATCGATGTCTTGCTATCGTAGTAGACAATAACGACAGTTCGGGTACCAGAGTCTGGAACAAAAACTACATGATGTAATCTAGGAGCCCACCCCATTAGAGCTAGACAGGGACCTTAGAATTAGACAAAGTTGTTGAGATATTTGATTTTGTATAACTAAAGAAAAATATGTTTGTACTTAAACTAATTTGCAAAAATATTTCAAAGCCTACAAACTTGAAAAATATATTTGAAATATTCTCAAAGGGGTTTTGACATGTTTTTAAATAGCTAAAGTGTCAAAAAAGGCATAAAGTACCGATACGGTTTGAATTGTACCGATACCCTTTGTGCCCGTACTAGTACAATTTTAAGTGTACCGATACGATTTCCCTCCCCAACTTTTTCAAATTCCAGTAGCTAAGTTCTATACCGGTACGGTTTCAAACATACCGATACAAATGCTTTCGTACTGATACCCATGTGTAATAAATGCTCCAACGACTCATTCTGTTTAAGGCAGGTATCGATAAAGATGTCCTGCGTACCAATATTGACCTACCTAGACTGCATTTATGGTTGGAAATTAAAGTCCCCAATGGCTCTAAACAACCTCCAATGACTAGTAACGACCATGAAGTTATTAGAGGGTTTTAAAGACCTCTCCAAGCCTTCAATGTATAGAAAAAGTGTTTTGTGCTTTTAATTGTCAATTTCTTTGTATAAAACACTTGTGAGCTTAATTGTCATATATCCTCAAGTGTTAGGTTTTAGGTGAGTGCTTAGAATTGTAAACAGTTAGCCTTGCGAGGTTTATCCTAGTTTGCTTATTTCTTTTCTCTTGTAAAAAGAGGGTTTGCTCAAAGCTTTGTGGTATAAGCTTTGAGTGTGTAAAGGTTTCCTCTTGAGCCTAGAAAAAGGAGAAGAAATTCTTAGTGAATTTGGGAAAATCCTTAGTGAGAACCTAAGGTAGTGGATGTAGAACTTGGTTAGAAGCTTGAACCACTATAAATCATTGTACAAATTTTTTTATTTCTGTAATTTCCTCATAAATCACCTTAAAACCAATTCAGCTACTCGGTTGATCGATTGAGCCTTCTAACAATTGGTATCAGAGTAAGGTCTCTTTCATCGGATTAACATCCTAAGAGTCGATCCTCGAAGAGCTCAAGTCAATTCTATATCAACCAGAGTTCGTGGCGCAATCTATTGATAATCCACCTTACTTCGACGAGACCAACTACTCCTATTGGAAGAATAGGATGATGTACTTCATGAGAGCCAAGGACTATCGTCTTTGGGACATTATGCTTGATGGCCCGTTCGTTCTACAAAAGAGCAAGGCGGAATGGATTGAGGATGATCGCAAGAAGATGGAGCTCAAAGCTAAGGCCTTGCACATTCTCTATTGTGCACTTGGCTCGGATGATTATGCCAAAGTATCTCATTGTGAGAGTGCTAATGAGACTTAGGACAAGCTTGAAGTTACTCACGAAGGAACCAATGAAGTAAATGAGACCAAACTTGGTCTTCTCAACCTTGAGTACGGGAACTTCAAGATGGAACCGGATGAAGACATCACCAAGATGTTCGATAGATTCTCCGTCATCACCAACGGACTTAAAGGATATGGAGAAATCATTCTGGAAGAAAAGCTTTTTCGAAAGCTTATCTACTCTTTTCCCGAGTCATGAGACTCGAAGAAGACTGCCATCATCAAAGTCGAGGATCTCAAGACCTTGAATCTCGATGCTCTATTGGGGTCTCTTCTCACTCATGAAATCATGCAAAAAGAAAGAGAAGAGGAGAAAGAGAAGGAAGAGAAGAAGATGGGGAAGAAAAAAAATGATCAAGCAAGGCATTGACGTGAATGTTGTTGCTCTTAAATCCTTCATAAGCTAAAAAGAGGATTCAAGTAGAGAGGATAGTGAAGAAGAAGAGATGGCCAAGCTCTTCAAGAAATTTTCCCAATTCATGAAATGTCATACATAAGAATTGAGGCGTGAATCGAGAATGAAGAGGAAGGATCCCATCATATGCTTCGAGTGCAAGAAATTAGGACATACCAAGTACAATTACCCTTGTTTCAACAAGAAGGGATCAAGCCATAAGAAGAAGGCATATGTGGCTACATGGTGTGATGAAGAGGACTCCACCGATAATGAGGTAGCCACCTTTGTCTCATGGCCATCGAAGAAGATTCAAGAGTAACTTCTAACTCATATACTTCAAATTCTTATACTTTTGATGAGTTACAAGAAGCCTATGATGATTTGGTTTTGAAATTCAAGGCTTCATTTTTGAAAAACAAAAAATTGCTTTCAAAATTGAAAATCGAAAATGAGTTGCTTTCTAAAACCAATCTTGAACTTGAAGCAAGGTTTGAAGCTTTTGGGAAAAAGAATTTTGATTTACAAAACTTGCTTCTAAAATTTTAAGAGGATCATCAAAGGGAAATTGATGACCTCAAAAAGAATTTGTTTAACAAAGGTTTTCAAAAAATGTGAAGTTGGAGATAGCTCCAAAACAAACTTTGTTAAAATAAATTTTTATCAAAGACAATCTAGTTTCCCTAGATTTTTTTAATGAAAAATGCATTAAAAACATTTGGGGTCCCAAAAGGACTCATTGTTTCAAAGAAGAAGGATGAAATTGAAAAATGGATTCTTAAGGGGACTAAAATTTTTAGGACTAACTCTATTGGATCCAAAGTAATTTGGATACCAAAAATTACTTGATTGTCTTGTGTAGGTGTGCTTGAGCCATTGATGAGCAAAGTCAAATCTTGAAAGCGCTTGACACACAAAGGATTAAGGACACTTGGAGAAGGAAGACTTAACATCTTACCTTGGTTCAAGTGGTAAAATTAAGTTCCATGCAATTGCTTGATCGTGTTATCCATGTCTAATTTTCATGTTGATCTAAGCATGTTTGTATGACTCCATGTCGTGCATAATTGCATATAGTTAGGAGGAGTCTCAAATTGCATGAGTTACATGTTTTTAGCCTAATAAGTCTATCTTTATATTTTTTGCCTTAAACTTGTAATGTTTGGTTGAATTTGGTGAAATTCATGCTTTGTTTGTTTAAATGTTATGTTTTGAGAAGCATGTGTAAAATGTATATCTAAGACTTACTAGAGCCTTTGTATGAACTTTTAATTAAGTTGTAAGGCCTTTAAAGTTGATTTTGCTGCATTTTCACCAGATTTCGTGCCTTCGGTACTAGTATCACCCATACCGTACCAATACGACCTTCAACCAGTACCGATGCGGCTACCACCGTACCAGTATGCACAGCAAAAAAGAGACAATTTTGTCTCCTTTTTTCCTTGCCTTGTATGCTCATTAGTATATCTTGATATATGACATGTTTATTTAAAATTCATGTGTTTAATTGTTTTATTTATTTCTCTTGAATTGTTGGACTAACAATTAACTTGATGCTTGAGTAAAGAGGAGCCATTTTTAAAATTTGTTTTTCATGATATTTTTTTTTGTTCTCTTTTCTCCAAAATGTTATCCTACACCAACAATTGATATTTGCTATCAATTGGTTCTAATCTTTCCAACAATTGTTGTTTTTGAACTTAAATGTGATTTTAAACTTAGTTTTGAAATTATTTTTGATATAACAGAAACGGGGAGAGATGGGTTTGAAAAATTAAATTTCTAAAAGAAAAATAGGGAGGGAGTTTAAATATTTTCAAAAATATTCTATTTTTCTAAAAAAAATTCCCTAAGGGGGAATTTTCACAAAACAATTTGTCAAGTGGTTTCGTTATATCAAAATGTGGAAGATTGTTGAGATATTTGATTTTGATATAACTAAAGAAAAATATTTTTAGACTTAAACTAATTTGTAAAAATATTTCAAACTCCACAAACTTGAAAAATGTGTTTTAACAAGCATAGAGTACCGATACAATTTGACCATACTGATACCCTTTGTGCCCGTTGTCACGACTTCTTTTAAAACCGTTTGTAGAAAAATAACCTGGCGATTATGAGTTTTTGGAAATCGGGGGTTTTCATTTTAATTTGATCTTAAAATTAGGGCCTTTTCCATTTTAATTCAAATTTCCTTTATTTATTCTTAAAAATCGTTTTGGATCGCCATTGGTAGACCGAACACCATCAAAACGGACCATAGATTCTTTTAATAAAATTCGGGTTTGAGAGTCGGTTAAGTGTAGGGAAGGGTTAGCACCCCTACAACGCCCGTTATTTGTACCTCATTAATTCCACGTGGCATTTTGGCATTTCGAACATTAATCTAAATTTAATTAAATCTTTTCATTGTTAAACGAATTCCATTTTGAATGAGAATATCCTTTTGTAAGAAAATACATTTTGGAAGAATACAAATCTTGAAACATCCAAATACATTAGGACACTTCAATTTATATTCAAAATGTATCTCAACACAAAAGGTTTAATGCATGTCCAATTATTGTCTTGTTCATTTTAAGTAAAACTTAATTAGGGCTCCATCAAATTAATTAATTAAAATTTTATGAATATTATTAATTTTCGGCTTTTATGGTAACACCCAAATAATTGGGCACTACACATATTAAGCTCAAAAGTAATAATAGCTTTAGTGTCACTAATTGTTAAATCCTATTTTTAATTTATTTAAACTAACTATGTGTAATTTCCATTTTCTAAGTTTAAATGAAACGTTGAATCTATTACTTAAATATTCCCTTAATTAACACCACATCACAATGTGATACTAATTAATTTAGAACATTTGAGCTTTATTCAACATCTATTTACTTGTCTACAATGTTCTTTCTTATTGAATTAATTAGATTTAATTAGAGAATCTAAACCTAAAAAGGCTTTGATTTAATTACACTAAATGAATTAAATCCTCCTAAAAATATATATACTACATGTGTATTTAAAAGCATGCATACAATATAAATTAAATGATTAAAATTAAATCAGAATTGAAAACATGATCAAATTGAATTAAATTCAAAATTAAAGAACTAATTTACAAGGACTGACTTGTAAGAAAAGGTAAACTCAAGAGCCCAAGTCTAATTCTTCTTAAAAATAAACCCAAACCCAATTAAACCAGGCCCAAAATGACCAGCCCAAACCTTAACCGAACCTAGAATTGGGTTGCGCACCCGTATTCGGATCCGTTCGAAAGAGCGCGGATCCTCCTCGCGACCCGGCACCAAAACGGTGCCGTGTCAACTCATGTATAAAAGGGGGTCGATCGGGCCAACTCGGCCATTTGCCCCGTTTACACTCTCTCTCCTCCCTCACTCTCTCTAAATCCTCTCGACACTAACACCCTAAACCCAGATTTCCTACACATTTTCGATCAAAACCCGACTTTTTCCTTCAAATTCATCTGAGTTCTTTATTTTTCCTATGTTTAATCCCCTAAAACACTTTTCACCTTCCTTTCTTTATTATTTCGGATCAAAATCCACTTTTCACTCTTTATTCATTCTCCGTTCTTCGTTTCTGTTGTTTCAATCTTCACAAATACCTATTCTCATCATCTTTCTTGTTTTTAAAGATCTAAACCCCTAAAACTCAAGAACACGACATGAATTTTTTTTGATTTCTATTTTAATCCTCAACCACCGTGAAACCCTAACCCCAACTTGTTTTCTAGCCGCCGAAGGTGACGTCGGTCATCGCCCGTCGTCTCCGGTTATCCCTAACTTTTCTCCGGTGACCTCTGCAACTTCCGATCACCCTAACCTTTCTCCGATCACCTCTGCAACTTCTGGTCACCCTAACCTTTCTCCAATCATCCCTTCCAACCAAACCTGCAACTCCGGCCACCGTGCTTTACCGCCAGAGCGATTTCCTTCCACCGTCCCCTACTGCACTAAAAGCTTAAAACCTCCATTTCTTCTCAATTTCACCCCTAAACCTAAATCCACTACCCGTTTCATCAGAAACACCATGATCCCCCACCTAAACTACCTACTCGAAACCAAATCTCACACACTCTCTCTATCATTTTGAACCACTCACGGATTTCGGTGATACTTAAAAAGATAAGGACTTAAATCTCTATTTTTAGCTTTGGATTTAATTTTAGATCCAAGTTTAGCTATTATTTTTCAAGGTTTTTGACTTAAATCTAACATTTTTATGTTATATATGCAGGAAAATCAAAGAGGGGACAAAGATGTACCTTCCGACAAAGATGACGTACTCCGAAAACCTTCACGGCGAGTGGTTCCGACGACCGTTCGACTTTCTAGCGAGTCTTTTCGAATTTTCTCTCTTCAATTAATGGTTGATAATGCTTGCGTAATTAATTCCTAATAATTGCTTCTCTCTCTCTCTCTCTCTCTCTCTCTCTCTCTCTCTCTCTCTCTCTCTCTCTCTCTCTCTCTCTCTTTATACCAGATGTCAATGATGACATCATCGAGGCCAGCTGGATCCAGCCGAGAGAGGTAATTCATGTGAAGGCTTGTTGACCAATCCCAGCTCGCCACGTGTGGTTTTTGGCGGGCCAAAGAAACACAAATTGTGTTTCTTTGGGCTGCACTAGCTTTGAGACCGAGAATGAGCATTTATTTTTGAATTTGGGCTTTTGTATTTCAGGCTTTTAATATAATTTGGGTTTTGTATGGTAAAAGTGGACTCTTATTTTATTTGTTTGTATTGGATTTATTTATTTTAGTTGTATTTATATCAAATTATATATATACGAGTACCCCAGACAAAATACTGGTATTACCGGTATAATTTTAAGTGTACCGATACGATTTTCCCTCCCCAAGTTTTCCAAATTCTAGTAGCCAAATTCAGTACCGGTACAATTTCAAACGTACCGATACAAATGCATTCGTACCGATATGATTATATATGTACCGATACCTATGTGTAATAAATGCTCCAACGATTCTTTCTGTTTAAGGCAAATATCCATACATATGTCCTGCGTACCGATACCGACCTGCCAGACTGCATTTATAGTTGGAAATTAAAGTCCCCAACGGCTCTAAACAATCCCCAACGACTAGTAACAACCATAAATTTATTAGAGGATTTAAAAGACCCCTCTAAGTATCCATGGAAGAACAAGAAACAACAAACTAACATTCAATTTATAGAAAAAGTGTTTTGTGCTTTTAATTTTCAATTTTTTTGTAGAACACACTTGTGAGCTTAATTGTCATACATGCTCAAGTGTTAGGTTTTGGGTGTGTGCTTAGAATTGTAAACAATTAGCCTTGTGTGGTTTATCCTAGTTTACTTATTTTATTTGTCTTGTAAAAAGAAGGTTTGCTCAAAGCTATGGGGTAGAAGCTTTGAGTGTGTAAAGGTTTCCTCTTGAGCCTAGAAAAAGGGAAGTAATTCTTAGTGAATTTGGAAAAATCCTTACTCGAAAGCTAAAGTAGTGGATGTAGAGCTTGGTTAGAAGCTTGGACCACTATAATTCATTGTGCAATTTTTATTTTATTTCCATAGCTTCCTCCTAAATCACCTTAAAACCAATTCACCCCTCTTGGCTACATGGTTGATCGATTGAGCCTTCTAACAAGAGTATTGTTAGAGTGCTGCTATTTTAAATACGCTTCTCTGATTATTTTCTTTGCCTAATATGAATTATTTGAATTTCAACAATCTAATTTCTATTTATAGAATTATTACACCGTGCTGCAATTTAATTATTATATTTCTACGGTGGTTTACATGTTTTTTTTTTATTTGTCTCAAGTATGTCATGTTCGAGTCCTCTTAATCCATATTTATTTTCTTTTCCTTGCATTAACAACAAACTAAAACATATATTGTATTTGGTACTTTATATCACAAATGGCCCCTTGGTTCAGTAGCAAACTCATGCCACTTACACCCAAGAGAACCTAGGTTTGATTCGCAGCCTAGGCAAAACAACTATTAGTTTTATTTTCCTCATCCAATCAAGTGACACGTGTCACCACCTGATTGGAGGAGAAAAATTAAATTCTGAAATAAAAATAAATAATTAAATTCCTCTAATAAGGTGATAACACGTGTCAGCACCTAATTGAATGATTAATTTATTTAATTAAATTAAAATTAGGATCAAATTGATAGAATATGTAACTAACATGGACTAAATGTGTAGTTATACAAATTTTCATTAACAATCACGTCACCCATCCATTAGATTTTAACGTTGGGTGGTCAAATTTTAAATTTTTATAATTCGGTGGTCAAAATAGCTCAGACCTAATAGCTGGATGGTCACCCATGTAATTTACTCTTATTATAATTTCCTTTCAAAACTATGAACATATTGAGTAAAATCATTTTTTTCCAAAATAGTGAAAGCATTTCAAGGTTAATGGAAATCAAAACAAGTATATTTTCCTTCTTCTTTAAATACAAGTACAAACATCTTTCCTTAATTTTGTAACTCTATAACTAGTACTTTAACTGTTAACATTTCAACACAAAACTTTCTATTTCTATACATATTTCCAAAGAAAGCTATATATAGAAACCATGGAAGCTAATAACAATATCAACGTAGATTTTGTGGGAAAACTTCCATCTAAAATAAATACCCAAGTAATGCTGGTCTACTTCTCTAGTTTCTCGTACAGCCAAGAACTCTACTATAAATATATACCTAATAGCCCTTATAAATCTCAAGTTTTTCCTTTTCAAATGAAAGAGAAACAAACTCAAAATTGAAATAAAAAATAAAACCAAAGAACACCCTTAATTTAATTTGTTTCAAGACAAAGAAAAACCATAGTTTTTTTTTTCTTTCCAAATAGCTCCCAAAATGGTTCCAACTAAGGTCTTTCTATGGGTATGTGTAATGCTATTGGTTCCTGGTAGTATTGCAACACAAAATCTTGGTGTGAATTGGGGTGTCATAGCATCACATCCTTTAGACCCTAAGATTGTTGTTAAAATGCTAAAAGATAATGGCATAAAAAAGGTTAAGATTTTTCATGCCGAACCGGTAGTTTTAGATGCCCTGGCCGGAAGTGATCTTGAGGTCATGGTGGGAATTCCTAATGAATCTTTGGAAACTCTTTCTCAGAACTACAGTGCCGTCCAAGCTTGGGTTAAAGCAAATATCACAGCCTATACGGGTAAAAAGAAGGTCAATTTCAAGTAAGTTAAAACTTCAGCTTTAATCCATCAACTTTTAGTTTGACATTGTTTTTGAAAAATGAGGTGGGAATGTGTTTTTGGAAATCGATATATTTTTAGATTGTTTGATTTAAAATTGAATTAGACTTTTAATGTTTGTTAAATGTGTTGAACAGGTATGTCCTGGTCGGAAATGAACCATTTCTGACAGCCTACCATGGTATGTACGCCAACTTTACACTCCCAGCTATGAAAAACGTTCTAAAAGCATTAACCGAAGCTGGTCATGGAAAAGACATCAAAGTATCATCGCCACTTAATGGTGATGTTTACATGACAACTTCTTACAAACCATCCGATGGAATATTCCGACCGGACATAGCCGATATCGTGGTTCAAATATGTGATTTTCTTGATAAAAACAATGCAGCATTTGTTGTCAACATCTATCCTTTCCTTAATCTTTACCTGTTTCCTGGATTCCCTGAAAGTTATGCATTCTTCGATAACAACACATTTTCTCTGGATGACAATGGCGTTTTATATCACAATGTTCTTGAAGCCAATATCGACAATCTTGTTGCGGCACTAAAAAAAACCAACCATCCGGACATGCCGATCATCATCGGGGAAGTTGGATGGCCGACCGACGGTAATATTTATGCCACCACAAAGAATGCACAAAGATTCTATACTGGGTTGTTAAAGAGAATGGCATCAAACCAGGGAACACCACTTCGACCAAGTTCTTATCCTGAAGTGTACGTGTTTTCTTTGTTGGATGAAGATCAAAAGAGTATTGATCCGGGGATGTTTGAGAGACATTGGGGGATTTTTACCTTTGATGGACAACCTAAGTTTCCAATGGACCTGTCCGGGAAAGGACAGAACAAGTTGCTTGTGGGTGCAAAAGATGTGCAATACATGGAAAAGCAGTGGTGCGTGTATAATAAGGATGGTTCCGACCAGAAAGATTTGAATGTAAAGGTTGCATGGGCTTGCAATAATACAGATTGCACGACTTTGGTGCCCGGAGCTTCGTGTTCCGGTATGGGTATCGAAACGAATGCCTCGGTTGCCTTCAACATGTACTACCAAATAGCAAATCAAAGTAAAGCAGCATGCGATTTCGGAGGTTTGGCTAAGATTGTGAAGCAAGATCCATCTAATGGGACTTGTAAGTTTCCGATCATGATTAGAACGTCTGAATCTACATCCGATTCCAGTTTGGCGCCAGCTCCATCAACATCTTCTAAATCTCACTCTTCATCATCTTCGTCTTCGTCTTCATCTTCATCTGCCTCTTCTTCTCTCTCTCATTCTCCCCCATTTGTTTTTCAAATTTTTTTAGCCATTCTCACTGTTTGGTTTGCATAATTGTGAGCTTTTTTTGAAATAATGAAAATGCAAGTTTTTTTTTTTCCCTCTCTTTAGCTAAGTGAGAAGCTATTAAGAACCAAAACGTTTACATAACTAGTAAGAAGCTATTAAGGTAACTCAAGGTCCAATCATAGAGATAATATTAATTAGATGAACATTTATGAATCCGAAACATGAACATGGAAAATAAAAAAAATACCCATAACAGAACTTCTACATCACTCTATACAACACCAGAAACAAACACATGCAACTTATAAAAATCATAAACTTAAACCCTCAAAACATAGGCACATCATTCATCAATAATCAAATGAAAAAAATCCACGAAATGAAAACGCAAGTTAAACATAATAACAGGAGAGTTTTTTTTTTCCGATGATAATGAGAAACAAAACTAGCTAAGCATGTCTAGGTCACGATGGAGCAGCTCCATCACTTGGCGGATTATCAAACTGAACTTCACCCACAGGAAGGGCTCTCGTTAATCTTGCGAGCTTATCCGCAACGGCATTGCTTTATGACGAATATGCATCACCCTTACCTCCCAAGAGCGGGAGAGCAGCACATGAACCGTAGCCACGAGGGCGTTACCAGCAAGCTCCTTGGAAGACCGATTGAGAATCGCGACCACGACCCTTATTATCTGTTTCCACTTCAACTCTCCGAAATCCGAACCTCCATGCATGGACTAGAACGTCATAACAGCCTAAAGCTCTGCCATTAGAACCGAGCACAAACCTAGACTGCGGGAAAAACCAAATATCCATGTCCCTTCGCATCCCGTAAAACACCACCCACAGCTCCATCAGTGTTAGCCCAACCCCATGGTGGGCCATACCACGTACCTGCGGAAGATGGTGCACCACGCAAAGCATTCATAGCCGCGTTGGCTGCCACAATTTCGTTCTTGAACCAGACACACTGATTCAACAGGTCACCGTTTTGCACAAAGCTCGCCTCGAAGATGCTACTGCAACGTTGTTTCCATAAATTCCAGCAGATAATCCCCAAAAAAGAACCTAGTGGTTACAATGGAGTGACACGGAGCCTCTATCATACAAGTTATCTTCGAACCAAGCATTGATCGGGCATTGCAGGAACGCCTGAAGCTGGTCAGGCTTAATAACACTTGACCAGAGTCAGCGAGCAGCGCTACAGTTTCGAAGGACATGACTCAGATCCTCTTCTCTATGACCACAAATCGAACATCCAGCAAAATCAGTTAAATGCCTATGTTTCCACTCCGTATTAGTAAGCAAACGATCCTGCAAGGCGAGTAAAAATCTCCTTCCGCTAACTATGCTTGTTTATATGCCCCTACTAAAAAACATTTAAAATTTAAATTCTAAGCCCTAACTCTAATTTTTATATCCTAAATCATAAACCGTAAACCCTAAAAAAACACACCCTAACCCTAATTCCGCACACCTTAATCCTAAGCTCCAATCTTAAATCCTAAACCTGCTATTTTAAAGTGGAGACACCAATGGGGCATAATTAAGGGGTAGACCATTTCCATCCCCTGCAAGGCTATTCAAAGAAAGACTCGTATGCGCTGTGGAAGAGGCATACGCCAGACATGTCACCAAATCCCATTCGATGCAGCACCCCCATTAGGATCAAGGGCCATATAAGCTGACCGAGTCGAGAACACACGATTATCCTCCCAACGCCACCCTGTGTATCATGACCGAGAGAAGTCTGCGATGGAGGCAAAGCCATTAGTGCTAATATCATCCTTAAAAACAGCATGGGAAAGCCTCAACAGATCCCACTTCCCGGATGGTGTCGTCATTGGTGCCACTGAAATGGAAGAGGCGAAACCGGCTAGACACTGAGTAGCTAATGGCTCGGACTGGTCAAGCCAAACTGTTGAAAATGAATCTTTTCATTCATTGATAATAATGATACATTGTACATCTGACTTATATATACACATAAAGCTTTAGTAACAAACTAACTGAATACAACAATATTTACAACTAACCAACTAACTACTTTTAACACTCCCCCTCAAGTTGGAGGGTTAAAAATGTTTTTAACTCCCAACTTGGAAACTAGATGTTCATGTTGTTGTAAACCAAGTGATTTAGTCATTATGTCTGCAACTTGATTTGCTGAAGCCACATGCTCTGTCTGTATCAGCCCTTCTTTGATCTTTTCTCGCACAAAGTGGCAGTCGACCTCAATGTGCTTTGTACGTTCATGATACACCAGATTTGCTGCAATTTGAATGGCTGCCTTGTTATCACAATATAATTTGATAGGCTTCAATTCTGTCAAACCCAACTCTTGAAGAAGTCTTCTTAACCAAATTAACTCAGCTGTTGTCATCGCCATACTTCGGTATTCAGCTTCAGCTGAGGATCTTGCTATGGTATTCTGTTTCTTTGACTTCCAAGAAACTAAAGCTTCTCTAATTTTAATACAAAAACCAGTAATTGATTTTCTGGACATTGGACAAGATGCCCAGTTTGCATCACAGAAAGCTTGTATTTGACAATCTGAATTTGAAGGGAAGAACAAACCTCTGCCTGGTTCTTTCTTAACATACTTTACTATTCTTAAAGCTGCATCCATATGTGACTGTTTAGGCTGATGCATAAACTGACTAAGATGATGTACAAAGTATGTAATATCCGGTCTTGTATGTGTCAAGTAGATTAATCTTCCAATTAATCTCTGAAAACATGACTTATCTTCCAACAAACTGTCTTGAGCACTCTGTTGAACCCCTTCATCATACTCAACAGTTGTCATCTTAAAATTCTGTTCAAGAGGAGTTAAGGCTGGTTTTGCATTCTCTAAACCAGTGTCACCAATCAATTCCAATGCATACTTTCGTTGATTGAGAACAATTCCCTATTTTGATCTCAAAACCTCAATACCAAGAAAGTATTTTAACTCACCAAGATCCTTCATCTTGAAATTTTGATGAAGACTAGACTTCAATTCCTCAATCAAGGTCTCATTACTTCCAGTTATAAGGAGATCATCCACATAAATCAATAGGATCACTCTATCATTTCCTTGTGTTTTAGTAAACAAGGAATAATCATGCTTGCTTTGAATGAAACCAGCAGAAATCAAAGCCTCGGTAAGCCTAATATTCCACTGCCGTGAAGCCTGCTTCAAACCATACAATGATCTTTGTAGTCGACAAACCAAGCCCTCCCCTGACTACAAAGACCTTGAGGAAGCTGCATGTAGACCTCTTCATCCAAACGACCTTGAAGAAACGCATTATACACATCCATTTGCCAAATAGGCCACTGAAAAATGGAAGCAAGAGCAAGCACAGTCCTAACTGTCACCATCTTAACAACTGGTGAAAAAGTATCACCATAGTCAATCCCTTCTTTCTGATTGTACCCCTTAGCTACAAGTCGAGCCTTGTATCTTTCAACCTCACCATTAGCCTTATATTTGATTCTGTAAACCCATTTGCAGCCAATGGGAATCTTGTTACAAGGTAAAGGCACAACAGACCAAGTATTGTTAGATTGTAAAGCTTGAAGTTCTTCTTCCATAGCCTTGACCCAAAGAGGATTTTTAAGAGCCTCAGAATAAGAAACAGGCTCAAAAGTAGAAGAAATGGAAGAAATAAAAGTTTGAGTAAAAGGAGGTAAATGAGAATAGGTAAGAGAAGAAGAAGGAACAGAAGGACACTGAAAATTCTGAAGCCAACCAAGAGGCTTAGAAACCCTAGAGGATCTCCTAGGAGCAACAGGAATAGTGGGATTACTTGTTGAGGATGCATCAGTAGAATCAGGAACAACAATAGGTGAAAGAGGAACACCAGAAGAAGTAGATGACTCAAGATTGAGAAAATCAGAAAAAGAATCTGAAGTGGAAGAAGGGAAAAAACAGAAGAGGAAGAAAGAGGAAAAGAGAAAGGAAATATATTTTCATGGAACCTAACATCTCTACTAATAAAAAAACACTTATTAGTGAGATCAAACAAAAGGTAACCTTTTTTGGTGGATGAATAACAAAAAAAAACAGAGGAAATAACACGAGAAGAGAATTTGTCTTGAACAACAGGATTAGTTGCATAACATAAGCAACCAAACACTCTAAAATGAGAAAAGGAAGGACACTTAAGATAAAGAATTTCATAAGGAGACTTCCAATCAAGAGAAGCAGAAGGTAAACGATTTATTATATAACAAGCAGTAAGCACACACTCACCCCAAAACTTTAAGGGAACATTGGACTGAAATCTTAAGGCCCTAGCAACCTCTAATAAGTGTCTATGCTTACGCTCAGCTACACCATTTTGCTGGGGAGTATAGACACAAGAACTTTGGTGAATAACACCCAAAGAAGCAAAAAAGGAAGAACAATTAGAACTGAAAAACTCAGAACCATTGTCACTACGAACAATCTTAATAACTGACTGGAATTGAGTTTTAACCATGGCAAAAAAGGCTTTAAGAGACAAAAGAGCATCAGACTTCAACCTCAACAAGTAAACCCATGTCATCCTAGACTTGTCATAAATTATAGTCAAGAAAAATCTATGACCAGAATGAGTTGAAGTTCTATATGGTCCCCATAAATCAATGTGTATAAGCTCAAAACAATTGGCAGATCTAGAAGAACTAAGAGGAAATGGTAACCTAGTTTGCTTAGCTTTAGGACATACAGAACAATGTGGAAAATCATCAGAATTCAATTTAGCAGAAGTAAACACAGGCAACCTATTTAAAACTGAAAGAGGAGCATGTCCAAAGCGAGAATGCCAAAGAACAGAAGTATTATTAACATTTTCAGCAGAAACAGAAGACATACAAAGAGGTAAAGGCAATTTACCAGGAAAGCCAGAAACAAATGTGAAAGTGGAGAAAAAATAAAGACCACCAACACGTTTACCAATCCCCACTGTTTGACCAGTTGAGAGATCCTGCAGTAGGCAGAAATCAGGGTAAAAAAGAACAGAACAATTCAAATCACGAGAAAGCTTTGAAATTGAAATCAAATTGTGTTTAAAGTGAGGAACAAATAACACATCAGTAAGAATGTGACTTGGAGATAAAGACACAGACCCACAGTGAGAGATAGGAACAATTTGACCATGAGGGAGATGAACAAACCGCGAATTAGGCAGACAAGGAATAGGATCAATCAAACAATTAAAATCAGACAATATATGGTCAGTCACACCAGTATCTAATATCCAAGAAACAGAATCAGAAGTAGGTATACAACAAGAATCATTACCTGCCAAATTCACAGTCGAATCACTGGAAACAGGCTTATTGAGAAGACTCAGCAACTGGTTGTATTGCTCCTGAGTGAACACCGGAGGAGACGGTAGAGAAGTAACCTCAGAAGCAACAAAAGAAGGTGAGGAACCAGGATCCGATTGAACAGTCAACGCAGCAGGAGCAGCCTTCTTCTTGCCAAACTTGAAATCAGCTGGGAAGCCAATAAGACGATAACAGCTATCCCTCTTGTGACCTTTAACCCCACAATGAGAACAAGTGCCAGAGAAGCGACGCCGCACCGCAGAAGAAGCACCAGCAGCATTCGAGAACATAGCAGTAACACCAGGAATATCCGAGAAAGAAGAAACACCAGAGAGATGGAGGCGTTGAGATTCTTCCTGAATAAGCATGGAATAAGCCCGGTTGACAGTAGGCAATGGTTGCATCAATAGCAGCTGACTTCGAACGCCAGCATAGGTCTCGTTTAAGCCATTGAGAAACTGAAATAGACGCTGCTGAGTCAGAATCGACAGATTCGTCTGAGACTGTTCACAATCACAGGGAGTGAAAGGAACCAGGGCGGAGTACTCATCCCAGAGTAACTTGAGTCGCGTAAAATAGGCAGAGATGGATAGGTCACCTTGAGCAAACATAGTAATTTCTCTGTGCAAGAAGAAAATACGTGAACCGTCGACCTTGTGAAAACGTTCCTTCAGGTCCTCCCAAACAAGAGCGGTGCTGCACGCGAAAGCGATGCCGACCGAAAGATCGGAGCTCACAGCATTCAGAATCCAAGAAAGCGTAATAGCATTGCAACGATCCCAGAGAGGTTGAAGATTCGCAGCAAAATCAGTTCGCTTACAAGAACCATCAAGAAATCCAATCTTGTTTTTAGCAAGAAAGGCAATCCGGACAGAACGACTCCAAACGGAGTAATTCTCGATGCCAGTCAACGGCTGAGAGACGAGGACAGCACTAGGAGCATCAGAAGGATGCAAATAGAGTGGGTGATGATAATCGACGGTGACGGAGTCAGTCGTCGAAGTAGGAGCAGCGGCGAGAGGCATGGAATCAAGAAGCAATCGAAAAAAACCCCGAAAGAAACCCTAGCAGAGGATCGGAGAAATTGGGGAAAATGGAAAAATGGGTATCCTCAAAGATGACCCAAACAGAAAGAGAGAAATGGGCTCAAAAACGGAAAACCCAAAAAAGGCCTGAAACTGATACCATGTTGAAAATGAATCTTTTCATTCATTGATAATAATGATACATTGTACATCTGACTTATATATACACATAAAGCTTTAGTAACAAACTAACTAAATACAACAATATTTACAACTAACCAACTAACTACTTTTAACACAAACATCTGACCAAAAGCCCGTAGAGAGGCCATTGCATACATTCCAACAAACACTTCTACGAATAGGCTCCCACACGAGCCCCAAGCCTCTCCAAAGACGAGAGCAATTTGATCGTCTAATGGTCAAGGGTACCACAACATTCCATCGATATTTAGCCTCGAAAACACGAACCCATAATATTTCCACATCCTCCACGAGTTGGAACCCAATCTTCATGAGCAACGCATGGTTTTGGCGACTTAAATCCTTAAAACACAACCAGGCCTGACTCTTAAATTTTAGTGGTCCATGGGCGAACTTAAAAAATAGGACCCTAATTAAGGGTGAACGTTCGATCTAGTTAAGTTGAGTAAAAAAATTTCAAGTTTACGAGTCCTTACGATTAGAATTTTTATTTTACAACTCAAACTTTATTTGAAATTTTTTTCGAGTCAAGAAGAGTCGAGTCGAAAAAATTAGTTTTTTCGAGTCGAGTGGAGTTTTGCTCACCCTTTCCCTTAATAACGAGTATTGGAAAAAATAAAATTTGAAATTATACCCTTAATAACAAGTGATATATAAAAAAATGGGTCCCTATTAATAAATTTTGAAAAAAATGAATTTTAAAAGTATTCTTGTAATAACAAATATAAGGAAAATGGAACCCTAATAACAAGTATTGAAAAATTAAAATTTAAGCATGTAATAAAAAATATTAGGGAAAGTAGACCATAAATAACAAATATTGAAAAACAATTGGACTCGTAATAACAAGTATCGGAAAAAATAAAATTTATGAGTAGGGCCCTAATAACAAATATTAGAAAAGATAGCCCCTAGAAACAAGTATTGAAAAATTTGCCTCATAATAACAAGTATTGAAAAATTTGTACCCTAATAACAAGTATTGAAATAACAATAAATAATAAAAAACGGGTCCCTAATTACAAGTATTCGAAAAAATAAGCCAATAATAACAAGTATTAGAAAATATTATGCCCCTAATAACAAATATCAGAAAAAATAATTTTAAGAATATAACTCTAATAACAATCATTGAAAAAAATTAAATTTTAAATAATAAATATTAAAAAATATTAAACTATAACTATAAATATTCGGAAAAATGGACAATGGGCAGGGTAGGGGCACTGGACGGGCGCCCCTATTACCCATGCCCAAAGAGGACCCTGAACACAACCCACCTTCCTCAATAGACAATTTCATCGAGTCCCACTTCACAAGAGAAATACCTTATTTCCCATTAATCATTCCCATACAAACCGATGAATTAACCTCTCAATGGCCTTGCATCACCCCTTCAGCAACCAAGTGGTTTGCATTAAATACGTCGAAATTGCTTGCAGAAAAGATTTGACCAGTGTAATACGACTAGCTAAGGACAAGAAACGTGCTGCTCAGTCCGACAATAGGTGTTCAATTCGCTCGAGCAAGAACCTATAATTATCTTTTGTCACCCTATTATGGAGAAGGGGAACTCCCATATACTTCCCAAGATTCTCAACCTCATCAAACCCAAAACCTTGAGGAATCAAGTCTCTTATAGCAGCTGCACGTTTCTTAGAGAAAAATATTCGGGTCTTAGAGATGCTTACCCGGTGCCCGGAACACGCGCAGAATGAAGCCAAACCCCCTTAATACTCTTCAATTGATCCACTGTGGCTTCGCAAATAGAAATAGGTGGTCCGCAAAAAACAAATGAGATAAATTCGGGCCATTACGAGACAACTGAATCTCATTTCACACCCCTTCAAATACTTTTGACTTGATGGCGTGGGATAGAGGTGGCAATTGAGTTGTTCGGTTCGGGTCATTTCGGGTCTATCTAGAATCAGTTTAGATTCGGTTCGGGTCGGTTCGGGTCTGGTTCGGGTCTATGATGAGTCAGATCCGGTTCGAGTCAAAATCAGATCTATTGTTTTCGGGTCGGGTCAATATCAGATCGGTCGCTTTCGGTTCGGGTCAAAATTGGGTCGTTCGAGTCGCTTTCGGTTCGGGTCAACATTTGAATTTTTGGGTCAATTCGGTTTGAGTTGGATTTAGGGTTTGAGGTTTAGTATTTATGGTTTAGTTTAGAGTTATTGGTGTATGAGATTAATTCTGATTCAACTTGTTAATCTATGCATTTGAATTTGATTAAATATTTAAATCAAAGCTTTATGTATCCATATCAAAATTTTGGGTATAATTATATTAAATCAAAGTTTATTATATGTAATAATAATAATAATAATAATAATAATAATAATAATAATAATAATAATAATAATAATAATAATAATAATGATAATAATAATAATAATAATAATAATAATAATGTCTGAAATGAATTAATTTATTAAACTTAAGATCTAATTGAGCTAACTAAAATCTAGAAGCATAAATCACAGACATAATTAAAATAATTCTGAAACTAGATGTGAAATTTCAATTAAATTAATCTAAATTGAAACTCAATTAAATTAAGAAAAAGAAAAAGACAATTGGTAAAAATAGTTGATGGCATTTTACTGGCTAACGAGGTTATTCATTCTTTGCGTAAGAGTACTTCGGGTGGCTTCATTCTCAAGTTGGATTTTGCTAAAGCGTACGATTGTGTACGGTGGGATTTTTTGGACCATATGCTTATACGCATGGGTTTCTGTGAGACTTGGCGAAATTAGGTGATGGAATGTGTGTGTACTGTCCGAATGTCGATATTATTGAATGGTAGTGCTACGAAGGAATTTTCCTTGGGTCGTGGTTTAAGGAAGGGGTGCCCTCTATCGCCTTTGCTTTTCGTTATTGTGGTCGAGGCTTTGCACAATCTTTTGGTTCAGGTTGAGGAGGCAGATCTTATAAAGGGGGTGTGTTTAGTTCCGGGTGTGTCACTTTCGCATCTTCAGTTTGCGGATGACACAATTATATTCTTTGAAGCATCTCCTGGTTGTGCTGATAATATCCGTCGATTGCTATGTTGTTTTCAAGTCTGCTCTGGTTTGCAAATTAATTTTGGTAAGTCCTCGTTGTTTGCTATTGGAGTTGAGGATGCCTTGGTCGACTCGTTTGCTAGTGCTTTGGGTTGTTGCCGTGGTGCCTTTTTGTTTACTTATTTGGGGATTCCGTTAGGGGTTAATCCCCGTAGTGTTGCGGTTTGGGAGCCCGTTATTGCCAATGTTCGACGAGAGCTTGCTGGTTGGAAGCGAACTTCATTATTGTTTGCAGCTTGGGTCACCTTGGTTAGTCCTATCCTCACTACATGTTTACTACATGGGCTTGTTTAGGATTCTGAAAGGAGTAATTGCGGCCATTGATAAGGTGAGGCGTGCTTTTATTTTGGGAGATGTGAGTTTACATCGCAAAATGAGTCGAGTTAGCTGGAAAATGGTATGTCGGCCGCGTCATTTGGGTGGTTTGGGGGTAGCGGATTTACAGGTTCGGAATACGACATTGCTAGCAAAGTGGTCGTGGCGTTACGCTACTGACACGTCTTCGTTGTGGCGGTCTATGATCGTGGCAAAATATGGTGAGGCTGCCCAATGGTGGCGTTTTAATTCTTCACATCAGTGTAGGATGTCCTTTGTTTGGAAACAAATCGTGCAGATGGCTTGTTCGGTTGATGATCAGAAGCATTTGCATGATAATTTGTTATGGAAAGTGGGGGATGGGAGTCGTGTGCTATTTTGGTTTGATGCCTGGTGCATGGATAAGCACTTGAAGGATATTTTTCCGCATTTGTTCTCCTGTGTTCAAAATCGATTAGCCTTGGTTGTGGATTATTCGGTGGAGGGGGCTTTTCGACATACTTTATGGCCTGATTTTTTCTGTCGAACTCTTCGTTCGTTTGAGTTGGGGCAACTCCAAGAGTTGTGGTCTGTGGTGGGCGATATACGACTTCACGTTGGCTGCCGCGACAGGTTGGTGTGGTCTCCGGATGCTCAAGGGCTTTTCTCGGTTAAATCTATTTCTCAGTTGTTGATGTTAGATAGAGCGGGCGAAAGTGACTTTGGTGCTTGTTTTACGTGGAAGATTCTCGTGCCGCCTAAGTTACAAGTTTTTTTATGGTTTGTTTGGTTGCGCCGTTTGCCTCCTTTAGACTTTTTGCGACAACGTGGTATAGTTTTTGATAGTCAAAATGCGTTATGTATATGGTGTAAGGGTGGTAAGGAGGATGTCGATCATTTGTTATTTTCATGCCCTTTTGTTCAGGACATTTGGGATTGGTTTCGGTGTTGGTGGGGCGTGTGTTTGCCTTTGCCAAAGACTTTGTCAACTTTTTTCGTACCGAATTTTCATTGTTCATTTTCCGGTGTGCTTCGATGCTTGTAGATCTCGAGTGTGGCAGCCTTGTTTTGGTCAATTTGGCTCGCGCGCAATGAGATGGTTTTTAATAAGAAGTTGTTACCAGTATCAGAGATTTTCTTCTTAATCAAATTGCGCTCATTCTATTGGATAAAAACGCTGCGAGATGATCTTCTCATTAGTGAGGCGTTGTGGTGGGAATGCCCAAGCCTGTTTCCTGAGCCTTCCGACGTTCGACCGGTGCGCAAGGGAATTTGTTGGGAACCACCGATTGAGGGGACTTTGAAGTTTTTGGTTGATGGGTCTGCGCGTGGTAAACATGGTCCGACAGGTTTTTGGGGGGTGTTGCGAGATGATCAAAGTCGGATAGTGGCTCTGTTCTCTGGTACGCTTGGTTGCCTTGAGTCCAACGAAGCTGAGTTGCGGGCAATTGTGTTTGCCTTATCATTTTTTCGGCAGTCGGCTTGGTCGTTGGTCCCTTTGGTGGTGGAGTCGGATTCCATGGTTGCTGTTAGTTGGATACTACACGAGAACATGCGTCCGTGGCGCCTTTGGGATGTTTTTCACAAGATTGATCGCGCTTGCCTCAGTTTACCTTCTGTGTGTTTCTTGCACATTTTCCATGAAGCGAATGGTCTAGCAGATGCATTGGCTAAGGAGGGGGTCTCACGTGCGTCTTTATTCCTTGCTAGCTTATGACCTTACACCGGTGTTGGTCTTTTGATTGTGACGATTGATTCTAGTTGCTCTTTTCACTTTGTCCTTCCTTTATTTGTCGTCTACGGGCCGTACTCTTTTCCTCCGTTAGGTTTAGGGAGATTTTTAACGAGGTGACCGTATGACGTTCGTTGTATATCATTCTTTATAATATACGACTTTTGATGAGCAAAAAAAATGGTAAAAATAGAGAGGAAAAAGACAAAATTTTGGAGGGAAATAAGCCACCAATTTTTTAAGCTAGATTGAAAAAAAAAAAGAAAAAAGAAAAAGACAATTGGTAAAAATAGAGAGGGAAAAGACAAAATTTTGGAGGGAAATAAGCCACCAATTTTTCAAACTTTGACAAGAGCAACAGTCTCTTCCATGGTATAGTACAAAAAGATAATAAAACATATTTCTTTTTATTATTTATTATATTGTTAAAAATAGAAAATATTAAAAATAAATTATTCATTTATTTTACCTTAATTTTCAGGTTAAAATTGGGTCGATATTCGATTTAGCTTTCGGTTCGGGTCAAATCGGTTCAACAAAAAATTTTGGGTCAGTTTCGGTTCAGTTTGGTTTATTTCGGGTTTCGAGTCAACTTCAGATCATCATGTTCGGGTCAAAATCGGGTCTCAGTTCGGGTAATTCGATTCGAGTTTCAAGTCTCGGGTCAAGTTTTCCAGGTCTAGCATGGGATAGGCATTCCATGTACAAAACAAAGAGGTATGTGGACAACGGGTCTCCTTGATGGATGCCTTGAGTAGGAGAAAAACCCTCAGAAACCTCCATATTCCACAACACCTGATTGGAAACTAACCGAACACGGTGCATAATCTAGTGAATGAACCAACTTGGTAAACCGACCTCTTGAAGTGTCTCCTCAATAAAATCCCACTCGATTTGGTCATAGGCCTTCTCTAAGTCAACTTTTATCGCCATCTAGGCCTTATTACCAGTCTTGTTACTCATCAAATGGATAATGTAACACATGTGTTTTGGGGTTAGGAGTTAGAAGTTTATGTGTGGTTCGAGTCACCAAAACTGATTTAATTTAAATTGACCTTAGTTTTGATTTAATTAAGATTTAAAATAAAAGGGGTAGCAATTTTGTAAATAAAGTGAAAAGTAGATGACAACCATTTTGAATTAAAAAGAACAAAAAAATAATAAAGTTGTCTTCCTCCCTTTTGCTATTCACGTTGAAAACCCCAAACCCCTATCACAATTCCATTTGATTTCTCCATCGATTCAAGGTCATTTTCGAAGGTAATTTCATTTCTTGACTCTCCTCATCATCCTCATCATTTATATAGTCTTAGATTTCAAAACTATCCATGTTTGCATTTTTCAAGTTTAAGGAAAGTTTGGATTTTTAATGGGGTTTTCAATTGTTTTTGAATTGTTGGGTTGGGTTTTGGATTAATCTCACCTAAATACACTTGATATCTTAAAATGGATGGATTTGGGAGAAAATCCCGAAGTGGGTCTTTGAGGCAACTTTTAAAGTGTCTAAACTTGAGTTTTTGTGGTGTTTTGTGTTGGGTTGAAGGGCTGATGGTATAGGGTTATTAGGGAAGTGTTTTGGAAGCTTTTAGATGTCATTTGGGTGTTGGAAAGTATAGTTTTCAGCTGGGTATTTGGGGAGCACGAAAATGGAAGTTTTGGTGGTTAGTTGGGTTTGAATTTGTGAAGCTTTGACATGTGTTTGTGAGTGAGGTTTGTGACTGAATTTAGCACCGAATCCGGGAATTGAAGAGGCTTGACTTGCTTGCTTGGGTTGCTAAGGAAGGGTGGTGAGTAAAACTTTAAATTTGTTTTAAAGTTGATTCAAGTGTGTGTAGTGGAGGTATTGGAATGAGTTTGGTAGACCATTCCAAGGTAGAAGTAAAATTGGTAGTTTAACTTCTTGTTTGTTAATGAGTTTGATTTCTTATGCCTATCTTGATCTTGCAAATTATGAATTGACTTTAAAACTTCTTCTTTTTTAACTACGGGTATGGAAGAGGTTGAGATCACTTGGGAGTTTTTTGAGTCAGCTTTGCTTCAGGGGATTTATGGCTTTGCTTCAGGGGAGTATGACTGTGACAAATTATGAGATCAGATTTGTCAGGCTGAGTCAGTATGCATCCGAGCTTGTTCCTACTGAAGTGGAACATTGTAACCGTTTCCGTTATGGGTTGAATGAAGAAATCAAGAGGTACACTCTAGCTTCGGACTACACAAATTTTGATGTCTTGGTCGCTAGGGCCAAGGACTTGGAGCACAGTTTGGGCTTGACCAAACGATCTGGTGGTTCTAGTTCTAGTAAGAGATCTAGTGACTTTGATAGAGGTGATACCAAGAGGCACCGGGACAACCGACATCACTATGACCATAGACGTGGTGAAGGTAACCACGGTAGGGGCCAACAGGGCCAGAGGGCTAGTGGGAAGTTACCCACATGTGCTACTTGCGGGAGGAACCACACCGGTGAGTGTTGGGGAAATTTCCACTCGTGTTGGAGTTGTGGAGCTAGGGATCATATTAGGCGTGACTGTCCATATCAGGTGGGGCAGGTACCGGTTCAGGCTCCTGCTAGAGCTAAATGACTTTTAGAGAGGCCGCGGGCGCGGTAGAGGTAACTTCCCGCCGAGAAATGATGGCCAGAGGAACATAGCACATGTAGTTGCAGTCCAGCCAGAGGGCGGAGGTCAGGCCAGAGTTTACGCTCAGCGTGGGGATCAACATGACACAGATGTGATCGCAGGTAACTTCTCGATACAGTCTTTGGGTTTGCTTTCTTTGATTGACTCCGGGTCTACACATTCTTATATATTAAGTGAGCATGCAAAGTTGTTGAAATTGCCTTGTGAAATATTAGAGGTAGGAGTTAGTGCTACTAGTTCCTTTGGGGACACGGTAGTAGTTAGAAAGATGTACAGAAGGTGTCCGTTGATGGTTCAGGGACATGTGTTTCCAGTGGATATGATGGAACTACCCTTTTATGGCTTTGATGTAATTCTGGGTATGGACTGGCTCACTGAGCATAGAGCTAGGATAGACTTTGAAACTAAGAGGATTTCTTTGAGACTCACAGATGATTATGAGATAGTGGTGGTGGGTGAGAACGTGAAGTTCTTATCCACTGTAGTTTCAGTTCTAGAGGCTAGGAGGTTAGTTGAGATTGGTTGCGAAGCATATTTGGACTATGAGATGAATTCGAACATGAGTGAGGTCAGACCTCAAGACATCCGGACAGTGTGTGACTTTCCTAGTGTGTTTCCGGAAGAGTTTCCGGGTTTACCTCCTGATAGAGAGGTAGAGTTTACTATAGAGACTTATTCAGATTCAGCTCTTGTTTCGATTGTTCCGTATCGTATGGCACCGAAAGAACTGAAAGAGTTAAAGACTCAGTTGCAAGAGTTGACAGATAGAGGCTTCATTCGACCTAGTTCTTCGCCTTGGGGTGCTCCGGTTTTGTTTGTGAAGAAGAAAGATGGAAGCATAAGAATGTGTATAGATTACAGACAGTTGAATCAGTTAACAGTGAAGAACAAGTATCCTTTGCCGAGAATCGATGACTTGTTTGATTAGTTGAGAGGGGCATCAGTCTTTTCGAAGATTGACTTGAGATCCGGCTACTACCAGCTAAAGGTAAGAGAGGTTGATGTACCGAAGACGACCTTTAGGACTAGGTATGGTCACTATGAGTTTTTGGCCATGCCTTTTGGGTTGACTAACGCACCGGCTGCTTTCATGGATATGATGAATAGGATCTTCCATCAGTACCTAGATCAATTTGTAGTTGTTTTTATAGATGACATCTTGGTGTATTCGCGTACCGAGGAAGACCATGACCGACACTTGAGGTTAGTTTTGAAGACTTTGTTAGATAATCAGTTGTATGCGAAGTTGAGCAAGTGTGAGTTCTGGATCCGAGAGGTAGTCTTCCTAGGGCATGTAGTGTCAGCCGATGGGATTAGAGTTGATCTGAAGAAAATAGAGGCCATTGTTGAATGGAAGCAACCGAAGTCAGTGACAGAGGTACGTAGCTTTCTAGGCTTAGTTGGATACTATAGAAGATTCGTAGAAGGTTTCTCGAAGTTAGCCGCTCCATTGACACAGTTACTTCAGAAGAATGTCCAGTTTGAGTGTTCAGATGCAAGACAGAGAGCCTTTGAGAAGTTGAAAGACGCTTTGACCCAAGCACCGATCTTGATTCAGCCAGAGTCTGGGAAAGACTATGTAGTTTACAGTGATGCTTCCTATATAGGCCTAGGTTGTGTTCTCATGCAAGACAAGAGAGTAGTGGCTTATGCCTCAAGACAGTTGAAGACTCACGAGCGCAACTATCCGACCCATGACATAGAGTTAGCTGCAGTTGTGTTTGCTCTAAAGATTTGGAGACATTATTTGTACGGTGAGAAATGCACATTGTACACGGATCACAAGAGTTTGAAGTACATCATGACTCAACGAGATTTGAATCTCAGACAGCGTAGGTGGTTAGAGTTGTTAAAAGACTATGATCTTACGATTGAGTATCATCCGGGTAAGGCCAATGTAGTGGCCGATGCTTTGAGTAGAAAGGTAGCCGTAGACTTGAGAGCCATGTTTGCTAGATTGAGCTTGTCCGGAGATGGTGGCTTGGTAGCCGAGCTTCAGGTTAGACCTACTCTAGGTCAGTTGATTAGGGAGAAGCAGCTCTTAGATAGATCTTTGGCACCTCACGTGCAAGATGTAGACGAGGATAGACCTTCAGACTACAGTTTCAGTACCGATGGGGTCTTGTGTTTCAGAAATAGGATAGTTGTGCCAAAAGACAGTGACTTGAGACGTACGATCTTGACTGAAGCGCAGAGTAGTCTGTTTGCTATCCATCCTGGAAGTATGAAGATGTACCGCGACTTGAAGAATGAATACTTTTGGGTTGGTTTGAAGAGAGATGTGGCTGACATCGTGAGTAAGTGTATGGTGTGTTAGAGAGTGAAGGCGGAACATCAGGTTACCTCAGGTTTGTTGCAACCGTTGAGGATTCCGGAATAGAAATGGGAGAATATTACCATGGATTTTGTTTCGGGCTTGCCTTTGACTCCTACGAAGAAGAACTCAGTTTGGGTTATAGTAGATTGTTTCATGAAGTGTGCTCACTTCTTGGCAGTCAATATGACCTATACTTTAGATAGGTTGGCCGATTTGTACATTGGTGAGATTGTTAGACTACATGGTGTGCCGAAGTCTATTGTGTTCGATAGAGATCCGAGGTTTACAGCTCGATTTTGGGAGTGTCTGCATACAGCTTTGGGTACCCGTTTGAATTTCAGCACGTCTTATCATCCTCAGTCAGATGGTCAGTCATAGAGAGTTATACAGATTCTAGAGGATATGTTGCGTTGTTGCATCATTGATTTTCAAGGTACTTGGGAGAAGCACTTGCCTCTAGTTGAGTTTGCTTACAATAATAGCTTCCAGTCGAGTATTCAGATGGCTCCGTATGAGGCCTTATATGGTAGGAAGTGTAGAACTCCAGTTTGTTGGGCCGAAGTGGCACAGAAGTTGTTACCTATGCCGGATTTGCTTAAGGGGACAACCGAAAAGGTGAAATTGATTTGTGATCGCTTGAAGGCAGCTTCAGATAGGCAGAAGTCCTATGCCGACTTGAAGAGGAAGGAAGTTGAGTTCTCAGTGGGTGAGAAGGTGTTCTTAAAAGTGTCTCCGTGGAAGAAAGTAATGAGATTTGGCTGAAAGGGGAAGTTGAGTCCGAGGTACATAGGACCGTTTGAGATTGTGAAGAGGGTTGGTCCTGTTGCTTATCAATTTCATTTGCCATCCGAACTAGAAAAGATACACGATGTATTTCATGTTTCTATGCTCCGTAAGTATAGGTCAGATCCCTCACATGTTATGCCTGTAGAAGAGATAGAATTGAATCCGGATTTGATTTATAAAGAAGAACCAGTTGAGATCCTAGCTTCTGATAGTAAGGTGTTGCGGGGTAGATCGATCGAGTTAGTGAAAGTCTGGTGGCAATGTCGAGGGGTGGACGAG
The DNA here is from genome assembly GCA_958450335.1 of Hibiscus tridactylites. NCBI lineage: Eukaryota > Viridiplantae > Streptophyta > Magnoliopsida > Malvales > Malvaceae > Hibiscus > Hibiscus tridactylites. Next base: position 77,601,327 of record OY288279.1, read on the forward strand.
GCCACTTGGGAGAGGAAAGAGGATATGGAAAGGCAGTTTCCGTATCTCTTTCAATCAGGTAATTTCGGGGACGAAATTTCTTAACTGGGAGAGAGTTGTAACACCCGTGTTTTGGGGTTAGGAGTTAGAAGTGTGTGTGTGGTTCGAGTCACCAAAACCGATTTAATTTAAGTTGACCTTAGTTTTGATTTAATTGAGATTTAAAATAAAAAGGGTGGCAATTTTATAAATAAAGTGAAAAGTAGATGACAACCTTTTTGAATTAAAAAGAACAAAAAAAAATAAAGTTGTCTTCGTCCCTTTTGCTATTCACGTTGAAAACCCCAAACCCCTTCCAAAACCCCTATTCACTATTCCATTTGATTTCTCCATCGATTCAAGGTCATTTTCGAAGGTAATTTCATTTCTTGACTCTCCTCATCATCCCCATCATTTACATAGTCTTAGATTTCAAAACTATCCATGTTTGCATTTTTCAAGTTTAAGGAAAATTTGGATTTTTAATGGGGTTTTCAATTGTTTTTGAATTGTTGGGTTGGGTTTTGGATTAATCTCACCTAAATACACTTGATATCTTAAAATGGATGGATTTGGGAGAAAATCCCGAAGTGGGTCTTTGGGGCAAATTTTAAAGTGTCTAAACTTGAGTTTTTGAGGTGTTTTGTGTTGGGTTGAAGGGCTGAGGTATAGGGTTATTAGGGAAGTGTTTTGGAAGCTTTTAGATGTCATTTGGGTGTTGGAAAGTATAGTTTTCAGCTGGGTATTTGGGGAGCACGAAAATGGATGTTTTGGTGGTTAGTTGGGTTTGAATTTGTGACGCTTTGACATGTGTTTGTGAGTGGGGTTTGTGACTTAATTTAGCATTGAATTGGTGAGTAATAATTGTGTTTTGATTGGTTAGAAGCAAGAGGAAACATCGGAGAAGGATCGGGACCGAATCCGGGAATTGAAGAGGCTTGACTTACTTGCTTGGATTGCTAAGGAAGGGTGGTGAGTAAAACTTTAAATTTGTTTTAAAGTTGGTTCAAGTTTGTGTAGTGGGGGTATTGGAATGAGTTTGGTAGACCATTCCAAGGTAGAAGTTAAATTGGTAGTTTAACATCTTGTTTGTTAATGAGTTTGATTTCCTATGCCTATCTTGATCTTGCAAAGTATGAATTGACTTTGTATGTGTATACATTGTTGTGTGTGATGATGGTTGAATGATATAAATGATGATTGATGTGATGTGGTTTAAAGGTAATTGGTACTAGTTAACTTACCGGGTGTAAACGATCTATCATTAGGATTAGTGTGCACACGTTTGAGTCAAATTCGCGCGTGACCTTGATGGCGTTGAGTCAACAAGGAGGAGTACGGTGAAGTAATATTCCACCGGAAATTAATTATATTATACGTGATGATGAGTGGAATCCCATCTATAGGGCATGTGGTGATGAGTGGAATCCCACCCATGCAAGGTCCGGTGATGAGTGTAGTCCCACCGAGGTAATGTTGTTGTTGAGAGTAAATCTGCACATCCGAGTAAACTAATAGTGGCCAATGTACTTGTTCCTATGATTATGATATTGTGATATTGGTTTATATTGTTGAGCTTAATATGATGTAAGATGTCATATTTATGACTCTTGAGATACTAGCTAAGTTGCTATGGTGATGCCTATGTATGTTGTGTGTGAGGTTAAGGATTGCATGCTTGAACCCTGCATTGTTGTTGCTTTTGATTTTAGAGCATCCTCACTAAGCTTCTAGCTTACGCTCTCATTTTCAACAATGCAGATCATTAGCGTGGTGTTAGCAAGGAGCAAGGCGAAGGGGCATTCCAAGCTTGTACTTGCTCAAGTATGACTTAGTAATTAAAGTAGTAGTTTAGCAATGGGGCTACTATGTTTTTGTATGAGCGTTGTATGACTCATAAATGTTGATGATGTTTATGTTTTGGCTTGGATTTGTAAACCATGCTTTGTCTTGTTGAATGCTTGTGTGGGATGGTCATGCCTTTGGATGTTTTAAGTTGCTTTTGGTTGGCATGTAAATCTTCATGTGATGACTTGTGCCATTTGGCCTTTTTGAGTTCTTAAGCATGCCCATTTATGCAATATTTACCCCTTTGTGTGAATGCTATGTATGGATGCCTTGTTAATCATCTAGATCGTTCTAAATGCTAATTCTTGGTTGTAGTATGTTGTATGAATGCTTGTATGAGCTTAGGGAAGTCCCAAAATGCATTTAGAGTTGAGTCTTGTTTGGTTTTTGCTGAATTTGGACACTTGCAGTGCAGGGCGTATCGATACGCCTAAGGGCCATATCGATATGGTCTTGCCTGCAGGACTCAGTTTTGGCTTGGCGCATCGATACACGGGGGTGTATCGATACGGTTTTAGCTCACTGGAATTCTGAGATTTTGGTGAGTTAAAGGCGTATCGGTACGGTGTTGAGGCGTATCGGTACAGTTTTATCTCGTTGACCACGAGATGTTGACCGAGAAGGGCGTATCGATACGCTCGAGGGTTGTATCGATATGGTCTTCCCTGAGTTGACTGTTTGGGTTGACCTAGTCAATGCGTATCGATACCCTTGATTGGTGTATCGATACGGCCTGCCCTGTAAGTGTAAAATGGACTGTTTGAGGTGTGGTTGTGGTTCGAATGTGCTTCTTTATTGATGTTTTCCGTTGACGTGATCACTTAGAAATTAACATGCCTTTAGACAAGATTAAAATGAAAGAAATTTTCTAGGGTTGGTAACCGAGGGGGAACCTTAACGGGTTTCGCTTCGGTTTTCCCCGTGTAGCATACTCAGACCGGTCATCCGGCCAGATCGGGACGTGGGGGTTACAGATAACTTCTTTAGCAAGGATTAATATTGTTTGTAATATGTTGTCCCGGAACAAAGCTGGCTTGAGTCTTGGATACCCAAAAAGGCAAGAGAGGCTTGAGCCGATTGACCATGATTTTAGTAGTTACCTTATACAACATAGTGTAGAGGCTGATTGGGAGAAATTGGCTAACGGTCTCAGGAGCGTCAACCTTCGGAATCAAAACTATTAAATTTCTATTCGTCCATTCCTCCAAGACATCCCTGTCAAAAAAATCAGTCACGAACCGAAACACAGACTCACCAACTGTAATACCCCAAATTTCCGTAGCTTAAGAGAGTTGATCTTGAGTTTCATGTTAGATTATTATAGCTATGAAATCTTTAAAACCAATCACATTTTAGGGACCAAATTTAAAGTTATAAAAAAATTGAATAACCAATATAGTATGGATCAAAATGAATTATACCTAAAATAAGTAATGTGCATGCTAAAAAAATATAATAAAGGGGAACCATGTACACATGGCATATTTAGGCCTAGCCTTGGGGACTAGAATCGACCATTTGGAAGAAAATTAAACTAAATGTGCTCTCTTTCCTCTTTGAAGGAAACCGAAAGCTTAGAGAAAGGAAAAGAGAGAAAATCAAGCTTTTGGTGATGGAGTTTTAAAGGAAGTTCGGTTCATGACATCCCCAAATTCTTGTTATTCGATTGGTATTAAGGAAGAAGAAAAGTAAGCACATTTATACTTTTTTTGTGCTAGATTGTAGTTGGAAGAATTTGATGTTTTAATTTCTTGTGTGATGAAAGTATCTATGTTTGTTGAAAGTGATAATATGGTGATAAGAAATGTTCCTACAAATAGAATCATACCTAGATATATGCATGCATATGTGTTGGTTATATTGTTTGAATGCTTCTTGAGGGAAATGATAGTTTTCGATTACTTTAGGGGCTGTTTGGTTTCATTTTTGAATGGACCTATAAATTGAATTGTAAGAAGGGTTTGATGCATGCTTATCCGGGTTCATGAAATTAAAAATATGTTTTGAAATATGTAAACAAATGTAGTGGACTGTTTCGGCTTAGAAATCAGCATTAGTGGATTGTTATTGAAAATAAAAATGTATACATTATATTTCAGACTGTTATGTGGTTATGAACATGAGTACCTGTGTGTTTTGGACTGTTTTAACAAGGAAAATAGATAGATTTAATGTTCTAAAAACAGAAGATTCTTTGTTAGTAAAGAGGGAACTGCTTTGAGACTGTTTAAAAGACTAACTTGGGGCTTAATTAAATTAGTTCTAAACATGTATTTTTGGACTGTTTTTGCAAGTTACGGTTCCGTTTTAACATTAAGGGACGGTCTTATACTAGAATAAAGGAAATGGAGACTGTTATGAAACTCATAAAATGTATCAAAAAGGGGCTAGAACAGAATTGTAAGTGTAAAAGATTTACGAGTCTGTTTTGAAGTACATTTTAAATGATCATGAATAAGAAATAAGTTTGCAAAGGTATAGAGTAATTTGGGACTGTTTTCATTAAGAATGAATAAATGTTTTGGAATATATATGTGGCTGTTTTTGTATTTGTGTATCTAAGAAATGGATTGCTAGTAACATGTACATGTGTATATATGTATTAGAAATCGTTTTGAATGTATATGAGTTTATTAAGGGATGTTTTGATAAAGATAAGTATGTATGATAATAAATGGACTGTTGTGGCATGTATATGCAGTTAGTGGACAGTTTATGTGTGAATAAAATTGGATTGTCTTGAACATGTGTGTATCTTATTGAACTGCCTGGTGTGAAATCAAAACGTATATGTGTGTATGTGAATGGTTCTTACAAGAAGATGATTGCTTAGAAGTATTCTAATTCATGGTTAAACTCTTTGTCACATTTAGACCAAGAAGAAGCTAAGAAGGAATTTGATAAGTAGCAAGTTGGTTAAGGATTCAGGTATCCCGTAACTTCGGGATAAGAGGTGAGTGTAGTTTAAGCTTTGGGGTAGATTGAACTATCCCAAACATCTTGATTTTTTATATATACATTACTTGCTTGTTAAAATAAATGATGCCACATGGTTAAGCTCGGATTTGAGGTGAGTACTTTAATAAAAGTACCTTGTAATATGAATTACTTGATGAAAGTATGATACACATGTTTGAAATAAGCATGAGAGTCTAAATGTTTAATATAATAAGATATTATATATCTTGTTTAAGACCCTACGAATCAGAAGTTATGCTCAATTCTGATTAAGATAAAGATCTATGATTTGTAGAAAATACTTGAATTTGAAGCTATGTGTATCCTTGAATTGATAATGATGTGTTGTTTATTTATTGCATTATTGGATTGATGATACAAATGAGGAACTTGTGATAAGTTATGAAATAAAAATAAGTCTTGGTGGCAATGTTAATAAGTATATGGTGCTTTGCTCAATGATAATGATGGATTTCACATGAGGTGAATCTATGCCTAATTTGAAAAAGGCAATAAGTTTATGGATATGATAAAGAGCTATACTCAATCCGCTTCTGATATGATAAGATAATTGTGAAAGCTTTTGGTCTCGAGTCAGTCTTAGGTATAGTTGGCATGTCATATAGTGCATAAAGCTCGTGTTTGGGGTGGACTACGGTCCTTATTTGGCGACAGTAAGAAGGAAGTTTGTGTGGTTACTTGGTGACAGTGAGAGGGATTGACCAGTACTATGAATACCATTATGTTTTGGCGACAATTGGTTGGAGATTAATGTACCTAGGCTGCTATTCGATTCTCAAGGTTATGTTAAAAATCAAATTAAAGAAATTTAATATTCTAACAAATAAACTATTTGGATAACCCAAGAAGCAATTATCATATTCCTTTGAGATATTATGATTAAAATTCTATGAGTTATGTAATTAGGCATAAGACATGATATATGTGATGTCTTACATGTTAAGAAACATATGTTATGGCAATTTGCATGATAAGTAAGTTGTGAATTATTTTGATGTGTTAAAGATAGAATGATGAGACTTGTAAGCTAAACTATTGAATTCAGTTGATATCTTGCTTGATAAGCAATCTATGCCTATAATATATAGTTTGTTTGATATATTTATATGGTGAGTGGTTTATGCTTATGATATGCTATGTATGCTACCTTATACCCTTACATGTCATGAATAGGGCTAATTATTTCTTGATTGCTGATAAGTGCCCAAAAGTCTTATGTTTTTACCTTTTTTACATGGCAATTATTGCTTAACCTACATCCAATCGAGTGACATTATGGCCTTATATGCATTAATTACACTACCTTTACCTTTGATCCTGATATTTGATTTATTTAATGAAAATGTACTATTTTAATGCATGTTTGGTATTTTTCCATATACTTTGCATGGAAATAAGAGCACAAGAAGATGACGAAAGCATTGAAGGAAGGTTAAATATAGAATTTGGCCAAAGTGGATAAATGCATTAAAATTAAAGAGAATCACCTCTTTAATGAAGACAAGTCCAAATCCAACTTAATTTCCTATCCAAGAAAGACTTTGCCCTACTCCTCTTCCTATTTAAGCAAGGCTTGACGCACACATCAGAGGACACTGAATAGTTGAGAGCTTGAGATTAAGATTTAGTCGTGTGTTCTCCATGTCCATCATGTTCAAAACTTTCTTAGGGTTAGGATTATTTTGCTTAGTAGTTGTGAGAAAATAATTGTACTTTGTTTAAGTTTTTAATGCAATTTAGTTCAAGGTTTGCTTATTCTTGGCATTAAATTTATTCTTGCGATCTCATCGAGATAGAGTATGGTGAGGTTATCTATTTGTCTAATATCGAGAGAGTTAGACTCACGAAAAGGATAAGCATGGTTTTCATCCCAAACGGTGGAAGCTATCTCGGCTTAGAGATAAGTTAGAGTTTCAACGGCTAAGAGAAGCGTGAGATTATTTGGTGTTTATCTTTGGTTTACGTCGAGAGGTATTATCAAGGCCTATTCATCAACAATGCTACAACTTATAGATAAGAAGGAGCCATTGAAGAACGCTTTGCCGAACCTTGGCAACATTTGCCGACCAGCAAGGGATTGCCGAGGCATCCCATCTTATTGCCGCGGTAGGGACAACGGTCACTGCCGAGGCAATTTGGTGATCATTGCATTCAAAGACCAAGACAAGTCAATTGCCTTCTATACTACGATGCAATCTAATTCGGCCCATTCTCTCTTTCTTGACTTCTCAATTTTACTTATTTGCTTTAGTTTATGATCTTTAGTTTAATTAAAACCCAAAACTCTTTTACTTGTGTTTTGTCTTTTACTTTTTACTTTTTCAGTGCGAGAAGGTAATTGAAGGAATCCATCCTAATCCCTGTGGAGACGATACTTTGATACCTATAATTATATTACTTGAGATGTGTACGCTTGCACTAATTGCAGAGCACCTTTTACACGCAACAACTGCTAAGAAAATTTACAACCGCCTCAATCTTCTGCGAATCTACACAAATACCTTCGATCGAAACTACATGATCAAGAAAGCCACTTCCTTAATCCATAACTCACTTGCTCAACTTAGCATAAAGCTGATTATCCAAGAAAATTTGCAAAACAAATTGCAAATGTTTATAATGATCCTCCTCGTTATGTGAGTACACAAGAATATCATCAATAAACACCACCACAAATTGATCCAATAACTCATGGAACACTTTATTCATCATATCCATGAAAGTTGCAGGCACATTCATCAACCCGACCGGCATCACTAAGAACTCATAATGCACGTAACGAGTGCGAAAAGTCGTTTTTGGTACATTTTTATCCTTCAACTGATGGTATCCCGATCTTAGAAAATATCATAGCACCTCGAAATTGATCAAATAAGTCATCAATCCGAGGTAAGGGATACTTGTTCTTTGATTGTCAACTTGTTTAGTTGCAGATAATCTATGCACATCCTCATTGTGCCATCCTTCTTCTTCACGAACAAAACCGGAGCTCCCCAAGGCGAAACACTATGTCGAATGAAACCACGATCCAACAATTTCTGAAACTGGATTTTTAACTCTTTCAACTCTTTAGGCGTCATGCGATACGGAGCAATTGACACCAGAGTTGTATCTGCATACGTCTCAATACAAAACTCTACCTCCCTATCCGGCGGTAAACCATGCAACTCTTCCAGAAACACCATCGGAAAATCACAAAACAGTACGAATATCCTGGGGACGTACTTTCTTCATATTCGGGTTCATCACATAAGCTAAATATGCTTAACACCCATACTCCAACATTTTTATTGCCTCCAAAGCTAAAACAATATTCGATAAGAATTTGACATTATCACCAACCACCACAACTTCATAATCATCGGCAAGTCTTAATGAAACTTGCTTGGTTTTAAAATCAACCATGGCTCTATGTTCAACCAACCAATCCATACCCAAAATCACATCAAAACCATAGAACGACAACTTCATCATATCAACCGCAAATACATGACCTTGGACCATTAAAAGACATCTCTTAAATAATCTCCTAACAATAACTGTTTCTCTAAAAGAACTTGTCACTCGCATACCCACATCCAACAATTCTACAAGTATAACAAGCAATTGTACATGCTAGCGCAAAATATGTGAATGTGTAGAAATAGAAACTATCAAAGAAAGTAGTGAAATGAATTGCAAAGTGAAAGTACCTACAATCACATCCGTGTTGTTCCTTCCCTCACAATGCACATACACCCTCGCAGGACCACCACCCTCAGTCTGAACAGCTACAATATGAGCAAAAACTCTCCGACCTTTCTCCCTACGCTGGAAATTACTTCGACCGCACCCACGGCCTCTTTACGACACAACATCAGGTGCAGGAGCATGTCCATCTCTAGCCATCTGCGGAAAATCACGCCTCATGTGATCTTGTGAACCACAATTCCAACAAGTACCATAAGTTCCCCAATACTAACTCGTATGTCGCCTCCTACAACGGCGTGATAACTCTTATCTTGGTGTTTCTTGTACTGACCACCACCAGCACTCGACTCCGCAACCCTCTTTCCAAAATTAAAATTCCCCAAACGAAAGGACAAACCCAGATTCATCTATATATCCTTAGCTCGGGTAACCATGACATCAAAAATCCGTATAATATGAAGCCAACATGTATGTCTTTACTTCCGTAACCAGTCCATATCAGAAACGATCACACTGCTGGTGTTTGTTGGGAACCAGTTCAGGGGCATACTGGCTCAACTGAACAAATTGGACCTCGTACTCTGATATAGTCATGTTACCCTGAACCAATGCCATAAACTCACGCTTCTTTTCATCCAAATAACGGGCTACCAAAAACTTTTTTTGGAAAGTAGTTCCAAAGAACTCTCAGGTCACGTCCGTAGGTTTCATCCCCACAATGGTAGTACTCCACTATCTATAAGCATCTCCCTGAAGCAAGGACATTGTACAACCCAACTTACGAACATCAGTACACTCAATTTGATCAAGAATCCTTTGAGTGCTCGTATAGGACACCTTCTCAATAGATCCTTAAATCTTTCACAAGCATCATATAAGGTCTCATCCTCAGCCTGCCTGAATGAAATGATCTCACCCCACAGCTTGGCATTGAGTGTTGGCGGCTAAAAACGTGTCAGAAACTTCTGGCATATGTCTCCTCATAAGGTGACTGAGCCAGGTGGCAAAGAATTGAGCCAAGTCTTGGCTCTGTCTCTCAAGGAAAAAGTGAATAATTTCAGTTTCACAATATCATCTGATACTCCATGTTGCTAAAATAGCTGGCAAATCTCTATGAATTGCTTCAAGTTTTTCCTTGGGTCTCCAATAAGTGCTCCATCAAATTGACATACATTCAAAAGAGTTTGAATCATTACCGGCTTAAGTTCAAAATTTGATGCATTTTCCTCTGCACCAATCACTCATGACATCAGGTTATCAATATTTGGTGCCGAGTGTTCTCGTATTGGTCTCTCTATGGCATCATCCACTACGGGTGCGGTAGGATTTCCTCCGTGTATAGGTGGATTCCCTTGATTCTGTGGGACACCTTCTACTCCCCCGTTACCATTTTAAGCCATCTCTCTAATTTTCCTCATCAATCTGTGGTAGGTTCGTTCAATTTCAGGGTTAAATGGTTGATAGTCCGTAGGGCGGCTCCTAGTCATACACCAAACAAAACAGATAAGTAAAATAAAACAAAAACAAGTAAAACAAAAAAAAATAAAACTATGTTGCAATCCCCGGCAACGGGGCCAAAAACTTGTTGACTCGCGTGAGTGTTTGCAAAAGGGGCAGAAAATGTATTGGACAAGTGATAAAAACAGTGCCAAAGATTGAGTCTTTTGCGTACAAGTATACACGGTCGACAAGTAATACAACAGTATGCTGAGTACCGATCCCACAAAGATTGTATTGGAATTCGATTGCTTTGAATGTTTACTTGTTGAAGAAAAATATTGTTTAAGTTGAGAGTGGAGTTGAAAATAAAGTAAAGACAAGACAAGTAAAATAAACTAGCATTGGCAAGGAGAGTGTTAGATGAATGATGAGCGTTGGCAAGGGATGTATGATTTTCACGCTATTCATGCCATGCCAGCTTATAATAATGCCATGCCTTGGCATTGTTTGCCGAGTAGATTCAAATTGGCAAAACCTCTCTCGATGGTCATTGCGCTAAATTGATCGTGTAAAAACCCCTATATCTCTATAGTGAATGTTTTTTCAGAAACCAATTTGATTAGGATCCAATCTATACTCCTAAGGGGTAGATTTCACTTCCGAAGTAAGTTCATCTACTTGAACATCTTCTCTTGAAGCATCTCACCTTAGTTTCCAACAAATTGATCGTTGCCACCCAAGTCTGTTAAGATGTTGAGGTGCAATAAGCCAACAGTGTCAACTCTCGCTTGGCATAGTATTTAGGAAATACTAAAGTATTCCAGATAGAAGAAATAATGCCGAAGGTTTTTTATTATTAAAAACTTAACATAAAACAATGTTCAACGCAAACATCCCCCACCAACTATTAAATCAGTTCATGGTGAGGGTATCAACCACAGAACCTTCAACGTTTTTCAAACACATCATCATTAAAAAGAAAATAAAATAACTAGACAAAGAGAGTGGGCGAGAAAAGGTCTCAAGATGCAGCCCTTCAAGATCCAGGCTTTCGGTTAAGTGGGTCAAAATACGTATCCTCGGTGTAGTCAGTCGTCGATCTTCTCTCTAAAAAGTAAGTCATCTCAATTGTTTGCTCGATCAGTCTTTAAATATGCATGTAAGGAAGACTAAGATAAGCACTTGCATTCGAAATTTGAAAGCGCTAGGGATGAGGCTTGTGATCACCTTTATCCAGATTTGAAGTGATAAGCTGATAAGGTGTTGGCTAGGCTGACGTCATCTACCCTCACCGTTTGGCAACTAGGCTTGGCATAATTCTACCAATCAAGCTTGACACCAGTTATCCACTATTTTTTAGAGATTGATCCAATCGTTATTTTCTCGCAGCCTGGTCTGGTCTTATTTTTCAGGTTCAAAGGCTACTTGGCCTGACATCAAATTCCTCTTCTCTATCACCAGTGATTGCCATTGTTTGGTCCATCTGTGCCAATAGCATCTCGACATTCTCCCTGGCATTCCTTCTCGCGCGGTTCTTTTCTGCCAATTCCTTTGCCAAACCTAATAAATTGCCAACAAAATAACCATTCACACTGCATAGACAAAAAATCTAAACTCCTTATACAAATGCATGAATTTAACATCTAAGTGCAAGTAAATGTACTCAAAAGCAAGCAAAAGCATTGAAAGAATGACATAAAAATCAATACTTTTGAGGAGGTAACAAAAATGCAACAAATAAAACAATTAGGCTAACTTGAGCAAGAATCCAAGATGTTCACGTTTCAAATCAAAAATAATTTCTCACTCGTAGTAATAAGGCAATGGATCCCCAATTGTTACCCCAACCTAGAATATATTAATCAAAGAATCATGTTATCAAACATCGTACATAACATACAATTTAACCATCAACATCACAATCAACATAACTTACCTTCCAATTATCGCAAACATCGCTCTGATACAAAAAAATGTAACCCCCTTGACCCGGTCTAACCACTACACTGGACCGAGTGAGTTACACTAGGTTTACCGAAGAAAACCCATGAAGGTTTACCTTGACAAACGACCATTTTTTCTTTTATCTTATCTAGATGCATTTAATTAACCTGTGGTGAAGTTTAAGGCAGCGGGTTAAACCTTAATACAATGATCAACGATTTAGCACTCAAACGTTTAATTAAGCGAGATAGGGATTGGGTTGCAAAACAAGTAAACTATGAGGACTTTACCAAGTTTTAAGTTACAATTCCACGTTTAGTCATATTACATGCTCACTGGTCCAAATTCAACTTAAAACAACATCTCTAACTCAATCAATTGCATGATTATCAAACGAGGACTAAAACGGAAGAAATACAAACCACATATTCCATTTTTACTAACAAAACTACTAGGCGTATCGATACACGTGTAGGCGTATCGATACGATTAAGCTATTTCATAACTCCAGATTCCAATAACTAAAAAGCGTACCGAAACATTACCCCGCGTATCGAAACGACCCTTAGATTTGCCTTGGCCCGTTTCGGTATAGTTGCTCGCGTACTGAAATGCATGGGCATTTCCAACCACACTGTACCGAAATGCTAGCTCACGTTTCAATACGCCTGGGCTTGTAATGTCCAAAAAGGCTGGTTTTTCATGCTTTTGATCATTTGTAAACATCCTAACATGTTTCTAACACATTAACAAACATATTAGGGATTAAATCACAATCTCAAACTATCAAAACTTGCTTCATCCATAGCATCAAACTCAATATGTAAATCTAGAGGTGTGCATCCTAAGCAAACATACATTCAATACCTCAAATGCTATTCAAAGCATATACCAAACATTATAGGTCATTTACTAGTTCAAAACAACAACATAAACTTGCATCATAACAAGGAGTTTCATTAAACCTACTACCAAAACACGATGAACAAAAAAGCGTACCGAAATACTACCCCGCGTATCGAAACGACCCTTAGATTTTCCTTGGCCCGTTTCGGTATAGTTGCTCGCTTACTGAAATACATGGGCATTTCCAAGCACTCCGTACTGAAATGCTAGCTCACGTTTCGATACGCTTGGGCCTGTAATGTCCAAAAAGGCTGGTTTTTCATGCTTTTGATCATCTGTAAACATCCTAACATGCTTCTAACACATTAACAAACATATTAGGGATTAAATCACAATCTCAAACTATCAAAACTTGCTTCATTCATAGCATCAAACTCAATAGGTAAATCTAGAGGTGTGCATCCTAAGCAAACATACATTGAATACCTCAAATGCAATTCAAAACATATACCAAACATTGTAGGTCATTTACTAGTTCAAAACAACAACATAAACTTGCATCATAACATGGAGTTTCATTAAACCTACTCCCAAAACACAATGAACACTCATTGCCTTTTATTACTACTTAACTAGTTTGAAAACCATACTTGTGAACAAAACCACACTTGGAATTCCTCTTTCTTGCTCGTTTGCTGCATCGAACACTTACTTATCTGCATTGATGAGAAAAGAGAGCGTAAACATAACGCTTAGTGAAGGACGCTCAAGGAAACACTCAACAATGCTTTTAAAACCATCCGTTCTAAAACATGTAAACCATTTTCATGTCCAAACACATCTCATGCTTCATACTCATTCCAAAACACATTTGATAAATCATTATCGCAACATGTATCATGAACCATCACGTGCTCCATAAATCAAAACCTCAATTTAAGTCTTCACATGCTTGTTCTCAAATAGCAAATCTTAAAGAGTATCTCATGTATAAATCACATTATACAAAATCTCAACACAAATCATGTTACATTTGTTCTCATATATTGGCTTAACAGGTGACCAAAACAAAGATCATTTCTTTACACAAAACTCTCATCGGATACACGGAGTTTCTCAAGTGGTTACTCTTTCCACTTAACATACATCCTCGAACTGTAGTATCGGACACTTAACACCCTACGATTATGATGTATAATTCCATCGGTAGGAGAATACGACACAATTAACCCCTCGACCGTTGTGGTTCACATGATGGAGAAAACGGCACAATTAACCCCTCGACACACATGTGGCGACTTATTATAGTGCACTTTAACTCTATGGTCGGCCAACTATATCCGATAAAATTTTAAACCATTCGTCACTAGCCAATATATAGTCTCAAACCACATTACCCTATTGTTTTTCATATGCATCAATCAAAACAATTCCAATCTCTCATTTCAAATGCTTTAAACCATGAACATAGCATTTCCAAATCATGTTGCAAATCATTTTCTAATCTCATAAATCATCTTCATATAAACATTTGCAACATCTTTCAATTCTAAAACATGCATATAACAGTAGGTAAAAATATCCATTTAAAAGAGCATGAGATTGTAATAATGAAACCGAAAATGAGAGCGAAAACTTCCAATACTTACTTTCGAGATTAGACAAGCATTTCAAGCTTAATCTAAACCCCCACAACCACTTTCAAACCTTTAGAAAGCTGAAAATTGTGTTTCTACTCATCTACTATGCAAAGCGTGCACGCTGATGCGAAAATCAAGCGTCTAATGCTTCCAAAACTTCACCTCATGCTTCCAGATTATCCTCCTTTGTTTTGTCCACATAAAACCAGAGGATTAATGCATCACTTAGCATCCAAAAATCCCAAGAACAACAATCTCCAACTTTGCTTCACTAAACCTCATCAAACTCCTCTTGAAACAATCGAAAACATCAACAAACACCACTCTAATCAAACTCAGCCATAACCAAATGATTTGAACAACAAATCAACATCAATTAACATTTAGAAACACCCTAATATCATCCTTATACCTCCAAAATTCAATATTTAACCACGACTCCTCAAAAACTCAATTCTAGCAACCTAGAAAATTAGAGACTCACCTAGTTTCGGGTTCCAATGTTAAAACCAACTTATTAACATTATAAAATATCAATATCACGTTCTAATCAAATCAAGAACCCAATAAAACAAATCCAAAACGAACCTAACTCAATTTCACCAATTAAATCTCAATTAAACCAAATTTACACAATTAAATCACCAAACCCCATTAGAAAAGATATGTAAAGGATCAATAACTTGAGAATTTCAGTAAAGAACCATTCATTAAAGGAGAAGAACAAACCTCACATCCAATGATTGAAATCCCCTCAATTGGATGATTTTTACTCTTGAAAAACAAAGGAAATCAATGAGATTTTGTAAAAACAAGTTAAGAAATCTATTAGGAATTATTAGTTTAAGAAAACAAGATCATCACCTCAAATATTTGCTAGAAAATAAGTGTTTGGCTGAAGAGATTTTGAGAGAAAAATTACGTCAAATTTGCTTTTAAGAATAACTACCTTCTTTTTATTAAAATTCCTTTTAATCCTTTAATTAAAACACTTTAGAACTAATTCAATTAATAGAAAAATCTGATAAAAACATTTAGATATATTAGCTCCTTAAAGATTCAAAGTTTTGACCCTTTTACAAAACAATCACTAAAAATAGTTTTACAATTTTACATTTTGGTCACTAGTCCCAAAATGTCAAATCTCCAAAACTTATTTTCTGAAATTAATTTCACCAAAATCTTTAGTATATTAAATGAGGATTTTAGAGAATTTTTTTTCATATTTTTATCATTCTCAAAAATACTTATTCCAATTTAAATCCTGAAACTAACTCGAATTATTAACACAATTCTTCCAAACCGTCTAATCTTTCCGATTAACATCTAGACTCAAAATTGAGGTGTTACACTGAGTCACAAAAGGCTGTCATTTGTGGTTCATTTCTTGCTTTAAATAGAATTCCTTGTCAAAGATTCTTTCTAATGTAACTTACAATCCTTAAAGTTGCATCGTAGTGACTCCTTTTGGGTTTTTGCATGAACTGGCTTAGACGTTGAACCCCAAAAGCTATGTCTAACAATTAACAAAAAACCTTTAGTTTCAAGATTAAATAAGATATATCCCTTTTGAACTAAAGAGTAGACAAAAAACACTAAAGGTATAACTTTCAGAGTAAATTTGTCACTGTAATTAGTTACTGTAGCGCATGCAAGGCAACCAAACACACGTAGATGAGATAATGAAGGTTGTTTATGATATAACATTTTATACGGATATTTACAATCTATAACAATAGAAGGCAAACAATTTATAACATAGCACGCAGTGTTAATGCACTCTCCCTAGAATTTAGTGGGTACATGAGAATGAAATTTTAATGCTCTAGCAACCTCTAACAAATGACGGTGCTTGCATTCATCAGCACCGTTTTGCTGAGGTGTGTAAACACAAGAATGTTGATGTATAATACCATTTAAGGTGAAAGACTCAACTCATTCAGATGCAAAAAAAACTCTGAGTCGTTATCACTATGTATAGTTTTAATAACAACGAAAAATTGAGTATGGACATAGACAATAAACTGTTTAAGAGCAACTAGAGCGTCACTTTTAATTTTAAGCATGTGTATCCAAGTCATTCGAGATTGATCATCCACAGTAGTTAAAAAAATATATATCACCTCTTTGTGTACTAATGCGATATGGTCCCATAGATCAATATGAATGAGAGAAAAGAGAGATTTTTCACGAGATTGACTAACAAGAAATGGCAAACGAGATTGCTTAGCAGGAGGGCATATGTCACACTGTTTTATTTCATCTTTGTGTAAATCAGTACAAAAATTAAAAGAAACTTTAGATAAGGTGGAAACAGATGTATGTCCTAGCCTAGCATGCCAAACTGTACTATGATGTTTATCAGAATGAACAATAGAAGACAAGTAAGAAGAATCATGTTTAACAATATGTGAAATATCAGCCAGCAACTTTGGATCTAAAAAACTATTTGGCTGCAAAAGGTAAAGACCCCTTCTTGTTTTACCAACCCCTTCATCTTTCCACTATAAAGGTACTGTAAAATGCAAAAATTAGGAAAGAAAACAACCATGCAATTCAAATTTTTTGTTAATTGAGATATAGAAATGAGATTATAATTGAAGTTAGGAGTATACATGACTTTTGTTAAGACATCTGTAGAGGTCAAATTATACGATCTTGTATGAGAAACTTGTGTAGTATTATCATTTGGTAATTGAACAACAGAAGATAGAGTACAAGGAATAGGCGGATTCAAACAATCAATGTTAAAAAGTCATGTGATTAGTTGCCCCAGTATCAAGAATCCACTCAGAAATTGACGAGTCAACAGATGTACCTATCATGTATGCTTGCATTACTGGCTCTTTTCCTAGCAGATTTAATATTTGTTGATATTGTTCTGGAGTAAAGGTAGGAGCTTGTGCTGGCATAGAAACACTTGAACCTCCTGGTGCTTCATTTATATCAGATGTATTGACTATTAAAAAATATTTTTTTTTAATTTTTGAATGATTAATATTATTTTTAAAATATATATATAGAGTTGAAGATGGGAAAATAAGTACATCCTTCATATCAATATCTTTTAATTGGACTTCTAGTCCTCTCATTAGTATCGTCTAGGGCCCAAGGTATGTGCTAGAATTGGGCAACCCAAATGAAATTGAGAATAACTTCAGTCGGGGATAGTTAAGAATTCAAAAGCTTAAATATTTGCAGAAGCAGTTTTTATTAAAAGATGGTGTTATAAATTAATCAGATGATTTCTGGGTTTGTAATTTAATTCTTGATCAGTCATCAAATATTTGGTATTTCTACTAATTTAATCTCACAAAATTTATATGAACTGGATTTTTATGGTATCAATTCATATTGATATTAAAACTTCTTTCAATTTTGATTTCTAATTGAAATTACATGTACAATTATGTTGCTGCATGTTACAATTGTGATTTTTATGATAATGAACTTGGAAAATATGTTTTCCTTTTTACAAATTCTATATAATCTTAATCCTACCTAGAGAAGGGAACGAAAAACTTTAGGAGAAAGAAGATGATGCTCCTACTGAATTTAAAACCCATAAGTTAAAAAAATAAAAGAATAAAGATAAATAATTTGACAGTTGACTAACCGACCAAATATGCTTGCAGAAATATGTTAAGAGCCAGATATGAAGTCTTTTTTAATATTCACATAAGTGTTATGTTATTTAATCAAGAGTTTGAATTTAATGAATATATCTGTTAAATCAAAGTTATTATTAAAGGAGATCTTATGCTATTCAACTTCCACAAATTTTCTCTCTATACTATAGAGCACCGTAATTTTTTATAAAAACTTTGTTTAGCCGGCTATAATACCGACTTTAATATTAGTTGTTGTCCGTTAATTTTTTTTAATAAGAGTAACTCTGTTTTTGTGGCACTTTTTTCTTTATATTTGTGGTACGTTTATCTCTGCCTTTTAGCACATTTTCGTCTTCTTTCTCGTTCGTTTGGCCATTTTTTTATTTTATGTTTTTCAGGGTTAGATTTGACGATGCCACGACTGATCAAGTTGACGCTTATTTGTAATCATGTTGATTTTCCCTACTCTGGACCCTCATACTGAATTTGGATACGCGATTTGCATTCGTGGATAGTTTCTCACAACGCTCGGCTCTGATTTGAAGTTTTTGGTGGTCTTTCAATAGATTAATCCTCTTTTGTAGTTCGTTTGCCGATGGAGTCAGATTTTTTTGTATCTATTTTTCATTTGAGTCGTTTGGCTAGGTTTTTAAAATTTTCCATGTATGATCTAAAGTGGTCAATTTCTTTTTTTATCCATAATGTATGAATTTATTGATAGGAAAATCATACAAGAAAACATTATCGTGTGCCTCATTAAAAACCTCCCTAATCTTAATTGGAGAAAAAAAAAGAGTACAAACACGACAATGTACGAACAAGACGCGAATATACACCACATTTCCAACAACACTTTACTCCATAAAACTACACACCACAAAGCTAGCATCATCTCACATAACACTTCCATGACCAAAAAATCAAAGCCAGACTCCCTTCATGCCAAAATTGATCCCAGATCGTCATACCAGGACAAGACTAACACCAAGGAATTACCAAATTACGCGGAACTAAGATTGCCGATTCACCCTCCCTTTCGCCAACATATCTGCCATTACATTTGCTTCGCACATGACGAGAAAAACCCTCGTCAATTTGGCGAAACCAACGCCATAACCTCTACGGGCATCAATCTTCATGTAATACCCAAGCGATAGCCACCTTAGAGTCTGAGTCAATGATAATGGAATGTGTCATAGTCCAATGAGAGTCGAGCAACATCTGCAATGCATATGAAATCACTCTAAGCTCGGCCTCAACATTAAACTTCAACGCTTCATGTAACAGGGACTCCCAAACAACACCATGTCGTGCCATTCCTTCCCCAAACCTTGCCACGCACCATTGCAATGGTTGCACATCCATCACTTCCTCCATTTTATTCCATACTAGAATTTGTTCCTCACAAGAGTAGGGGCATATACACATGCAATTTCACACCGCCAATTTTTCAAGGTTCAAGTTCCCCATAATGTGATGAAATTTCTATCTACTAATGATCCTTCCACTCGAAATCTAGAGACCTTTCATACCACTGTTAAACCCCTGATCGGCCATTCGACGGTACCACTAAATACTCAAAGGCAATAGAATTCCATATCCGTGACACAATTAACTTCGTGATTTCCTCTAACTTAATCTCTTGAATAAACACAATCTTGATTTTGTGTTGTTGCAATAGGACTCGCACCACCTTCTTCTTTGCTAAGATCATCATATCTCTCACATTCCACGACAACACTCTCATCGCCTTTGCTATTGTCGACACTCTCCTTGTTCAATCGAATTGGCAATATCCCTTATTCTCTCTTCCTTGTTTCCAATAGTCATAGCTCCTAGGAATTTTCCCAATTCAACCATTGCACGAGTTTCATTCAAAATTCTTTGTTGCCGAGATGTATTTGCTTTACCTCTTCCCCGACCTCGGCCTTTTATTTTACGTGAATTTTTTTCTTAAGCAGCATGAGCCAGCGAGTTTAACACAATTGTATGTAAGTTATTTGCTTTGGGACTCTTACCCTTTACCCCCATATTTTCAGCCTAGAGAGCTTTACTCGATGTAAAATTCTTTTTACTCAGCCCAGCCTCATGTTGGGAAACGCCAGTATACCTCATGGCGTAGCAAAAAAAATTATTCAGTGTATTCCACCAGTGATCCATGTAGGAGGAATGAATCCGAGGTGAAAAGATATGAAACGTTACCTTAATTGAATCTAGAAAACTGCAGGGAGTTAGAAGAATCAGTTCTTCTAGAATAATATTGAATCCAAGTTGTCACAATAGCGTTTCGATCTCTACACAGTCCATCTGAACAAAACGAACAATATTTTCTCTTCTCTAACTATTAAAGAGATTTTTCGTGAAAGCATACTTTGGCTGTTAGACCTTATGCCTTTATATAGCATTCAAAAACCTAATTCTAATTAAATTCGGATTCTTTAAATATACAATATATTTAACCGAATATAATTAAATATGTAGAATCTGATTCTACTTCAATCGGGTTTCTTTAGGGATATATATATATATTAGCAGTATCTGATAATTACAATAATTGTCTAGTATTAAAATATATATAAACGCAATTATCTATAATTACAATAATCATAATAGTTTCGATTTTTACTTATGTCTTGCACAACAAGTTTGTACACATGCTATCAGTCAATATTTGTTCGTTTCAATCATAGGGTGTGACCCTTGTAGGTTCATATAACGTTAGTAGTAATATCTAGAAAAATTCTAATGTTACAAGCAATGAGTGGCATCTAGCAATACATCATTGCTACCTAAGTTACAGGAAGTCGTGGTTCGACATAACCTTTTTCGTGATTAACTTTTTTCATGTATTACATCCTTTTGTCCTTATATCTAGATCAGACACAAGTCATGGAATAGTCACACTTGTATAGTCCATCTAATATTTCTTGATATCTTAAGTAGACTATTATAAACGAATAAATATGATATCTCATATCAATTTATTCGAGCATGACCATGCATTTCTAGTCTCACTCAATCAAGTGACCTATGATAATACTCATATTATGTAGGAGGGACAAATCATATCTTGATCAACCATATTCCGCTGCATAGATTGCAACATATCCAATATCATTCTTTATAGTGTAGTCAGTTACGACACACATTTGATTGTATCAAAATATGTCACTCACAATGTTGAAATAACGATAATCTCAAATCTGAGGATCATACATGTAGTTATCACTATGAACAATGTTGTGATTGTCACATAATAATCCAAGAAACATGTTCATAGCATGTTAGTCCAGTATGTCATTCTCTAACACAAACTTATGTATTGATCTTGACATCTCCATGCCAATGACAATACTTTGTCATCAATCAACTACATATTAGTCTTAATATATTATTGTTGTCCATGCCCATAATAATATTCAACTAAAGACATTTTAAGAATAACTATATTATTCTAAGAACTTTATTATAAATCAGTTGATTTATAAACACACAGAAAAAGACTGAAATAATAATAATAGTTTTATATTAATAAACAAGACAAAATAAATATATCTTTTACCTTTTACCCCACATTTTTCAGCCTGAAGAGTTTTACTTGATGTAAAATTCTTTTTACTCGGCCCAGCCTCAATGTTTTACAGGTTAGCATAACACATCGGGCAGTCAACAAAATTCAACTCGTTATCATTATCCCATCCACCATTACCTGGTTGATTGTCTTCAATGCACGACACCATCCCGACCTTTTCATTGGTCATCCATCCCCCTAAACTAATCTGCTTCTCACTTATTTGTTCCTTAGACTGACCAATCTCCTCCCGCAGCGCATTTGACTACCACCTTGGTAACACTTGCAACGGCAAAATTTGCAACGACGGTCGATCTACACTCCCTTGTAATTACTATTAAGTGTTTCATGTCTTGTTTTATCATCTACAAACATCAAAAGGACTCTTGCGTCTGAAATCCTCATTATCGAAAAATCCCCAAAATCAACCAATTTCAATTCTTTGGCCAGAACTGAGATTCCAATTGGATATTGGCACCACGCTATTGCACAAGTATTCAAGACATCAATCTTCTTTTCATTCACCACACCTTGTACTCTTCGCTTCCCTTTATTATCCACATCCAATTTCATTTTCCCCATCTCTGATTCTCTCACATTTTGATTCTTTTTGCGCCGCTAGAAGTTGTTCCTTGGCTCTTGGGCCAATGAGACTCGCAATCAATCGCCCTTTGTACATCTTCTTCCGATGCCATTCGAATAAAACCAAATCTTGTTCCCTTTCTTGATCGGTTTGTTGGGATGAACGCGTTCAACACTTTTCCATGGCGATCGAATACTTGCCACAATCCCTTCCAATGGATCTGTTTCGATAGGTTTCCCACAAAGATCGTCCACACTTCTCCTCCTTTGTTTTCCATCCAAAGTTAATTGATACGGTTTTCGGCCTTGATTTCAAAGTCGAACAAAAATAAGAAAATAAAGTAAGATGAAAGTTCTAACCACGCTAGTTTCACTTCCAAGCCATGGCAATCAACGGAGGCAGGGGTTTAGACGGCGCAGGGTTTACACAATTGCTCCCATTTTCTTTTTTGTTTTTCTTGTGTTAATATTATAGGAAAATGCCCAAATTATATATTTAACTTATGATAATAGTTGTAAAATTTTATTTTAATTTTAAATATTTTCTCTTTTCAATAAGACCAGCTGCTTTTATTAAAAAAAACTTCCACAAATTTCTTTGATCTAGGCAATCCAAATTGATATAGAAGTATGGACTTGTGTCTAAATCCACTTTAATAAAAAGGCAATATTCAAAACTTTAATATCTTCAACTCCAAGATCGAAATTAAAAATTAACGAGAGTGAAAATAAAATATTATATAAGAGTTATATAGAAATTAAAAAATAACAAGACTAAAAATATCAAAAGGCAGGATTTGATATGTTATTTCAAGTAAAACAAGTTTACTTTCACTTATATGTTTACTACTAAGGCAAAAAATTATTTTATGATATCAAAGTCAGTAAAATAAATTGTGAGCCAATTTAAAAAATGGATCGTAAGAGTGGGAAAATAGATCGTAAGCAGGGATGGAGTCGAGATTTGGAGTTTGGGGGAAAACATAAATATTTGAAAGTTGGAGAAATAAAATTCAAAAATAAACTAATTTTTAAAACAACCTCACCCCTTAATAGCTTTGTCACTAATCGTAAGAGTAGGTCACGGAGCAGGCCTCTGCCAGCCCCTCATGTGGCTACGTTCCTGAATATTAGGGTGTATCTAGACACAATAATATAATCGTATGAAAGTGTGATTACTACCTTAATGATTATACACTCGTGTGATTATTAGAAATTTTAAATTACGTAGACATGTTTAGCATGCACAATATAATTAATTACATATGAAATTTTATGTGATATTTAGGTGTACAAATTATAATTAGATAATTATATACGATTAAATTCTAAATAATATTAATTATTAAATAATAGACATAAAGTCAAAAAAATATTGCCAAAGTTTGAGTGTGAATAGTCACTTTGGTTCATATTCTTTTTTAGAGCAATTCAACCCCTAACGTTTCATTTTGGGTCAATAAGGCCCTCTCTCCTGATAAAAATTGTTAAAAAATTGACGGTAAATGGTTTGAAATGACTTGACATAATAATAAGTAAACATGAAAAATTATTTTATATTTTATATAATTTTATAAAATTATTTTTTATTGATGTAACGTTTTTTCAAGTCAACACATTTATCTATATGATATCGTCATGTCAGCGTGCACTGCCATATATGTTTGTCATGTCATTTCAACCCATTTACCGTTAGTTGACTAACAGTTTTCATCCATGGATGAGTCATTTTAACCTAAAATAAAATGTTGAGAATTAAATTATTCAAAAAAAGACTAAGAAACAAAGTGACTATTCAATAAAATATTATGAGGCATTTTTTGGCTTACTGACTAAATAAAATTATTGTAACGCCCCGGTTAGGGGGTCGGGTGAAAAATAATAATTTAATATTATTTCCGGGTCCGGTTTTGTAATTAAAAATAATTTTGGGCCTCGGGTTTTAAGACAACAAAATTTAGTTGGACCATATTTTAAACAAGCCCACATAGCCATGGGTGTCATCCTTTGTAATTCCCTTGATTCATTAAGGGCATTTAAGTCTTTAGCCTTTTAATTTCAAATAAACCTAAAATACTACTTTGAGTCATCTTCTTCACCTCTCCTCACTATTCACTCCAACGTCTAAAGACCCCCCCTCTCCTTAGGTTACTATTTCATCAAATGTCTTGCTCGTTTTGAAGAATTTCGCAAAGGTAAACACGTTTTTGACTTACCCTCGTTATTCCTTACAAGTTAATACCATTTGTTTTCATTTTTAGACATGTTTTGAGAATGGAGGTTTGAAGGATTTTTGGATTAAAAATGTTGCCTTTGGAGTCTTTAACTTAAGCTTTCTATTTGTTTAAGTCATATGAGTTGCCTACAACTAAAAGGGTCCAACAAAACCGATTTTTACAATGTTTTATGGAATTTTCGGAGTTGGGTAAAAATGAAGTTTTTGGGAGGTTTTAACATGGGTTTTGGGGGTTTAAGAGGTGAAATTTTGAAGGCTGGTGATTAGGCTATATGTGAGTGGTGTTTTGGAGACTTTTAGGAGTAATTAGAGGGTTGAAATCGATGATTTTGAAGAGTGCTTAAGGGCTGCTCGAATTTTTGAGAAATTGAGCTTGTTTCAATGGAAAAATTGGTGTATTGCACTTAGTATGTTATCCGGGTTGGTTTTATTAGAACATGGACTGATTTGGGATTATTTGCTTGGTGTTGGTTTGGCTAGAGGCAAGAATTTTGGTTGGAGAAGCTTCGGGGACAAATCCGGGGATGTCGGAGTCTTGAGCTTGGTCTTCGATCTTCTCTTGGGTAGTAACGGTGAGTAGATTCATTGGTTTGTACTTTGTGCTTGATATGGACTCTTTTGGGGTTTGGGTAGAACCTTGAGAGGTTGCCTAAACCCGCGTGTAAGTCTCCCTACTCATAAGTTGTTGTGACAAGTTGATTGTATATACATTGTGACCATTGAATGCATTTTAAGTTGTCAATGTTGTAGTCGTGTTGAGTTCGTGCCTCACGTGATGGTGGTCTAAACTACGGTGATGTGTAGTCCCGCCGGTAGTGACTAGTAGGGTAGTACTTTGATGTGTAGTCCCATTGTACATCCATTAGTCGAAACGGTGATGTGTAGTCCCACCGTATGTGTATGATGGTTGTGCTTGTGCAAACCATGTGTTGTTATGAGATTAACCCTTGTGCATCCATCGTTTTCTTGCATACAAATAGTGTTTTGGAAAACTACATGTTGTGAATTATAGAGCCTCTCTCACTAAGCTAGTTGCTTATGCTCTTTGTTTCCAACGTGCAGATCGTTAGAGTTCGGGAGGCGAGCGGGCGAAGGAGGAGTTTTTGGGAGTTCTCAAGCAAGTTTAAGTATGGTTTGCTTTTTGTAATAATGCCTAGACCAATGGGGTGTAGAGTGTAGGAGTTGGGGTCAAACTCCTTAGGAATTTATGTTGAGTATGTTAAACTCAAGGTTATGTTATGCTTTGCTTCTTGGTTTGCTATTTATGCTTGGTATGATGCTTATGTGAACGTGCCTTATTATGTGTGTTGCTAGCCTTGTATGCCTTATAATTGACCATCCTTTGTGAGGAGTTCATGTTTGTTAAGTATGCACTTTTGGGTGAAATTGCATGAAGCTTGTTTCGTATGAATTTCATTAGATTAAATGCCTCACATGTTAAATTGTGATTGTGGTTTGGTGTATGTATGTTGCTTGTTCTTAGGGAAGTCCAACAATGCATTTAGAGTTGGGTTAAGGGTCACTTGTGCAAAAATCGTGGAGTTGCAGTGCAGGGGGTATCGATACCCTAGCTAGGGTATCGATACTGTCTTGCCCAATGGCCTCAGATTTTGCCTGGGGTATCGATACCCTAAGGGTATCGATACCCTCCAAACTCTCTGTAATTTGGATTTGGGGGGTTAGAATAGAGCGTATCGATACGAGGTCCCGAGTATCGATACGGATATATCTTGTTGACCAAGGAAGGTTGACCGAGGAAGAGGGTATCGATACCCCTGGTAAGGGTATCGATACGGTCATCTGGGGTTGATTTTCTGGGTTGATCTAGAAGGGGGTATCGATACCCCTTGAATGGGTATCGATACTGCCTGCCTGTAAACTTAAAAATGGACTGTTCATGCATGGCCGGAGTTTGAATGTGTCTTCCTTGTATGTTTCCGCTGTTGTGAATCACTTAGGGTTTAATCATCCTCTAGACAAGATAAAAAAAAAAGTAGGGTTGCTAACTGAGGGGGAACCCCTTTGGGTTTCGCTTCGGTTTTCCCCGTGTGGCTCACTCGAACCGGTCATCCGACCAGACCGGGACGAGGGGGTTACATTTATTGGTATCAGAGCCTGAGGTTTCCGAGACCTCGGGCAGGTAAGTGAGGTAAGTTAAGGTATTATGAGTGTTTTGCCATGCCTGTCTAAGTTTTGTTTTAGCACGGTGTATGTATGCATGCTATGGTGACCTCTATGTTGTTTGAAAGTTGGCTGAGTCCCCATTGTTAGGCATTGTTGTCAAAAAAAAAAAGGAAAATTGTTTTGGTTTAAAGAGCTTGAGAACCGGAGTCCTTTGCCCCTTGCTAACCTAACGTTTCCGTGCTGTTGTGTGTTTGTTGTTTTAGATTGCATTAATTGCTATGGTGAGACCGAGGGGACGGCCTAGAGCGGGTGACCAGGCACCCGAGAACGCGCTTCCTACTCTTAATGCTCCGGGTGGTAATGGAGGGAACGTTGGAGGCGATGGTAATGGGGCTCAAGCGGGCCAAGGTCAGGCGGGGTCCAGATGTGGCACATTTGATCCAGACTATAGCCGGAGCTTTTCAGACAGCTTTGGCCGGAATGCAAGCTGCAGCACCACCTCCGGGTGCGGGGACAGGATTACCCCTAGAGAGGCTTCGCAACTTGGGGGCAGTTGAGTTTCGTGGGTTGTCTCCGGAAGGTTCGGAAGGGTGGCTTGAGAGCACTACTCGCATCTTGGGTCAGATGGAGTGTTCGGATGCTCGTAAGTTGGGATGCATTGTCTCATTGCTTCAGGGAGACGCTTATACTTGGTGGACCACTGCTACTTCTGGTATGGCAGAGGTGGATGTCACATGGGAATTTTTCAGGAATGCCTTCAAGAGGAAGTACCTCGGAGTTCGGTACTTGGATGAAAAGAAAAGGGAGTTCATGGCTTTGGTTCAAGGCAGTAGGACCGTGTCCGAGTATGAGATCCAATTTGTGAGGTTGAGTCAGTACGCGCCTGAGTTGATTCCGGATGAGAAGGAGCGTTGTGAGCGCTTCAGATATGGGTTGACTACTGATGTGAAGACTTACATGTTGGCCGCCGACTATACTGAGTTCGATGTCTTAGTTTCTAGAGCCAAGGATGTAGAGCAAAACCTAAGCTCTAGAGCACGTGCCGGTGGGTCTGACTCCGGGAAGAGACATGCGAACTGGGATAGAGATCATGCCAAGAGGCATAGGGATAGGAGGTATCAGCCGGATACGAGGCCTAAGGGTGGTAACCATGGTCAGGGCCGTCAGGGCCAAGGGGCTGTTGGGCATATTCCGGAGTGCACTAAGTGCGGGAGACGCCACCCAGGTGAGTGCATGGGTATGTTTGGGGCGTGTTGGAACTGTAGCTCCCGAGATCATTTGAGACGTGATTGTCCACACCCAGTCAGAGGAGGACCGGCTCCAGCGAGGGGATTTGAGCATCAGAGAGGTCGTGGGCGCGGCCGTGGGAACTTCCAGCCAAGGAATGAGGGTCAGAGGAACTTGGCTCATGTGGTAGCAGTCCAGCCCGAGGGAGGAGGACCGGCTAGGGTGTACGCTCAGCGGGAGGCTAGGAATGACACTGATGTCATTGCAGGTAATTTCACATTGCAATCTTTGAGTTTGCTTTCTCTGATAGATTCGGGGTCAACGCATTCATACATTTTGGGTGAGCATGCAAAGTCATTAGGGCTACCTTGTGATTGGTTAGAAATAGGTGTAAATGTCACTAGCTCCTTTGGTGATACAGTGGTAGTCAGGAAAGTGTATAGGAGGTGTCCCTTGACGATTCAGGGCCATGTGTTTCCAGTCGACATGATGGAGCTACCCTTTTATGGCTTTGATGTGATTTTGGGCATGGATTGGCTTGTAGAGCATAGAGCTAAGGTTGACTTTGAGACTAAGAGAGTCTCTTTGAAGCTTACTGATGACTTAGAGGTTGTGGTAGTTGGGGAGAATGTTAAGTTTTTGTCCAATGTGGTTTCGGCTTTGGAAGCTCAGAGATTGTTAAGTTCAGGGTGTCAGGCTTACTTGGCTTACGTAATGAACCCGGATATGAGTGAGGTGAGACCCCAGGACATCAGGACTGTGTGTGACTTTCCGAGTGTTTTTCCGGAAGAACTACCAGGCTTGCCTCCAGACAGAGCAGTTGAGTTTGCTATTGAGACATATTCTGATTCTGCACCGGTGTCGATTGCTCCGTATAGGATGGCACCGAAAGAGTTGAAAGAGTTAAAGACACAGCTTCAGGAGTTGACTGACAGAGGCTTCATTAGGCCTAGTGTTTCCCCGTGGGGTGCTCCGGTCTTGTTTGTGAAAAAGAAGGATGGTAGCATGAGGATGTGCATAGACTATAGACAGTTGAATAAGGTGACAGTGAAAAACAAATATCCCTTGCCAAGGATAGATGACTTGCTAGACCAGTTGAGGGGTGCTTCCGTGTTTTCAAAGATTGATTTGAGGTCGGGGTATTATCAGTTAAAGGTAAAGGATGTGGACATACCGAAGACAGCTTTTCGTACACGCTACGGACATTATGAGTTTTTGGTGATGCCTTTTGGGTTGACCAATGCTCCAGCGGCCTTCATGGATATGATGAACCGGGTGTTTCATAAGTTCTTGGACAGGTTTGTGGTAGTGTTTATCGATGACATCCTAGTGTACTCTAGAACCGAAGAAGAGCACGATGAACACTTAAGATTAGTGCTTCAGACCCTACTTGAGAACCAATTGTATGCCAAGCTAAGTAAGTGTGAGTTTTGGATTAGAGAGGTGGTCTTTCTTGGTCACGTGATCTCCGCTAGTGGGATTAGTGTAGATCCCAAGAAGATTGAAGCCATTGTAAATTGGAAGCAACCAAAATCAGTGACAGAAATCCGCAGTTTCCTAGGCTTGGCGGGATACTATAGGAGGTTTGTTGAGGGGTTCTCAAGGATAGCGGCTCCGTTGACCAAGTTGCTGCAGAAGAATGTTCCGTATGAATGGTCAGATGCAAGACAAGAAGCGTTTGAGAAGTTGAAGAAAGCTTTGACCGAAGCTCCCATTTTGATTCAGCCCGAGCCGGGGAGAGAGTTTGTAATTTACAGTGATGCATCTTACGTGGGGCTAGGTTGTGTACTTATGCAAGGAGGTAAGGTAGTGGCATATGCTTCCCGACAGTTGAAGGTTCATGAGAAGAATTACCCTACACATGACATAGAGTTGGCCGCAGTGGTGTTCGCGTTGAAAATTTGGAGACACCATCTTTATGGTGAGAAGTGCACTGTGTACACCGACCACAAGAGCTTGAAATTTTTGATGTCCCAAAAGGAGTTGAATCTTAAGCAACGAAGGTGGTTAGAGCTCCTTAAAGATTATGACCTTACCATAGAGTATCATCCGGGCAAGGCGAATGTGGTGGCCGATGCCTTGAGTAGGAAGATGGCCGTTGAGTTGCGAGCAATGTTCGCAAGGTTGAGTGTGTCTACGGATGGTGGGCTAGTGGCCGAGCTTCAGGTTAAGCCATCGTTGGTTCAGTTGATTCGTGAGAAGCAGTTGCGAGATGAGTCCTTGGCACCTCACGTGCAAGACATAGCGGAAGATAGGCCTACCGAGTATTGTTTTGGAGAGAATGGGATCCTATGTTTCAAGGATAGGATAGTGGTTCCGGAGGATGCCGAGTTGAGGCGTACGATCATGAGTGAGGCTCACAATAGCCCTTTTGCTATGCATCCGGGTAGCACGAAGATGTATCGAGGATTAAAGGAAGAGTATCATTGGGTTGGTTTGAAAAAGGATGTAGCCGAGTTCGTAGGTAAATGCATGGTTTGTCAGAGGGTCAAGGCTGAGCACCAGTTTCCCTCAGGGTTGTTGCAACCGTTGAAGATTCCAGAGTGGAAGTGGGAGCGTATCACTATGGACTTTGTATCGGGACTTCCGTTGACTCCTTCGAAGAAAAATTCAGTGTGGGTGATTGTAGACAGATTCACCAAGTGTGCACACTTCATACCGGTTCATACCACCTATACGTTGGACAAGTTGGCCGAATTGTATATTCGGGAGATTGTGAGACTACATGGGGTACCGAAGTCAATTGTGTCAGATCGAGATCCGAGATTCACCTCTAGATTTTGGGAGTGTTTGCATCGAGCCTTAGGCACTTGGTTGAATTTCAGCACTTCGTATCATCCACAGTCAGATGGACAGTCAGAGAGGGTGATTCAGATTTTGGAGGATATGTTGAGGTGTTGTATCATTGACTTTCAGGGGTCGTGGGAGAAACACCTACCATTAGTGGAATTTGCGTACAACAATAGCTTCCAGTCAAGCATTCAGATGGCTCCTTATGAGGCCTTGTATGGTAGGAAGTGTAGGACCCCGGTTTGTTGGGCTGAGGCCGGACAGAAATTAGTGCCGATGCCCGAGTTACTCAAGGGAACCACCGAGAAGGTGAAATTGATTTGTGATCGCTTGAAAGCGGCTTCAGACAGGTAAAAGTCCTATGCCGATTTAAAAAGAAAGGAGGTGGAGTACTCCGTGGGGGATAAAGTGTTTTTGAAAGTTTCACCTTGGAAGAAGGTGATGAGGTTTGGGAGGAAGGGCAAGTTAAGCCCGAGATACATAGGACCTTATGAGATAGTTGAGAGGATTGGTCCGGTTGCATATAGATTGAGACTCCCTGTTGAGCTAGAGAAGATTCATGATGTATTTCATGTGTCGATGCTTAGGAGGTATAGATCGGATCCGTCCCATGTTATGCCAGTGGAAGAAATAGAGTTAAATCCAGACTTGTCTTACAATGAGGAACCAGTTGAGATACTTGCTTCTGATAGCAAGGTGTTGCGTGGCAAGACTATAGAGTTAGTCAAGGTCTTATGGAGGCATAGAGGTGTGGAGGAAGCCACGTGGGAGAGGAAAGCGGACATGCTTGAGCAGTTTCCGTACTTGTTTCCGTCAGGTAATTTCGAGGACGAAATTTCCTTAAGTAGGGGAGAGTTGTAACGCCCCGGTTAGGGGGTCGGGTGAAAAATAATAATTTAATATTATTTCCGGGTCCGGTTTTGTAATTAAAAATAATTTTGGGCCTCGGGTTTTAAGACAACAAAATTTAGTTGGACCATATTTTAAACAAGCCCACATAGCCATGGGTGTCATCCTTTGTAATTCCCTTGATTCATTAAGGGCATTTAAGTCTTTAGCCTTTTAATTTCAAATAAACCTAAAATACTACTTTGAGTCATCTTCTTCACCTCTCCTCACTATTCACTCCAACGTCTAAAGACCCCCCCTCTCCTTAGGTTACTATTTCATCAAATGTCTTGCTCGTTTTGAAGAATTTCGCAAAGGTAAACACGTTTTTGACTTACCCTCGTTATTCCTTACAAGTTAATACCATTTGTTTTCATTTTTAGACATGTTTTGAGAATGGAGGTTTGAAGGATTTTTGGATTAAAAATGTTGCCTTTGGAGTCTTTAACTTAAGCTTTCTATTTGTTTAAGTCATATGAGTTGCCTACAACTAAAAGGGTCCAACAAAACCGATTTTTACAAGTTTTATGGAATTTTCGGAGTTGGGTAAAAATGAAGTTTTTGGGAGGTTTTAACATGGGTTTTGGGGGTTTAAGAGGTGAAATTTTGAAGGCTGGTGATTAGGCTATATGTGAGTGGTGTTTTGGAGACTTTTAGGAGTAATTAGAGGGTTGAAATCGATGATTTTGAAGAGTGCTTAAGGGCTGCTCGAATTTTTGAGAAATTGAGCTTGTTTCAATGGAAAAATTGGTGTATTGCACTTAGTATGTTATCCGGGTTGGTTTTATTAGAACATGGACTGATTTGGGATTATTTGCTTGGTGTTGGTTTGGCTAGAGGCAAGAATTTTGGTTGGAGAAGCTTCGGGGAAAAATCCGGGGATGTCGGAGTCTTGAGCTCGGTCTTCGATCTTCTCTTGGGTAGTAACGGTGAGTAGATTCATTGGTTTGTACTTTGTGCTTGATATGGACTCTTTTGGGGTTTGGGTAGAACCTTGAGAGGTTGCCTAAACCCGCGTGTAAGTCTCCCTACTCATAAGTTGTTGTGACAAGTTGATTGTATATACATTGTGACCATTGAATGCATTTTAAGTTGTCAATGTTGTAGTCGTGTTGAGTTCGTGCCTCACGTGATGGTGGTCTAAACTACGGTGATGTGTAGTCCCGCCGGTAGTGACTAGTAGGGTAGTACTTTGTTGTGTAGTCCCATTGTACATCCATTAGTCGAAACGGTGATGTGTAGTCCCACCGTATGTGTATGATGGTTGTGCTTGTGCAAACCATGTGTTGTTATGAGATTAACCCTTGTGCATCCATCGTTTTCTTGCATACAAATAGTGTTTTGGAAAACTACATGTTGTGAATTATAGAGCCTCTCTCACTAAGCTAGTTGCTTATGCTCTTTGTTTCCAACGTGCAGATCGTTAGAGTTCGGGAGGCGAGCGGGCGAAGGAGGAGTTTTTGGGAGTTCTCAAGCAAGTTTAAGTATGGTTTGCTTTTTGTAATAATGCCTAGACCAATGGGGTGTAGAGTGTAGGAGTTGGGGTCAAACTCCTTAGGAATTTATGTTGAGTATGTTAAACTCAAGGTTATGTTATGCTTTGCTTCTTGGTTTGCTATTTATGCTTGGTATGATGCTTATGTGAACGTGCCTTATTATGTGTGTTGCTGGCCTTGTATGCCTTATAATTGACCATCCTTTGTGAGGAGTTCATGTTTGTTAAGTATGCACTTTTGGGTGAAATTGCATGAAGCTTGTTTCGTATGAATTTCATTAGATTAAATGCCTCACATGTTAAATTGTGATTGTGGTTTGGTGTATGTATGTTGCTTGTTCTTAGGGAAGTCCAACAATGCATTTAGAGTTGGGTTAAGGGTCACTTGTGCAAAAATCGTGGAGTTGCAGTGCAGGGGGTATCGATACCCTAGCTAGGGTATCGATACTGTCTTCCCAATGGCCTCAGATTTTGCCTGGGGTATCGATACCCTAAGGGTATCGATACCCTCCAAACTCTCTGTAATTTGGATTTGGGGGGTTAGAATAGAGCGTATCGATACGAGGTCCCGAGTATCGATACGGATATATCTTGTTGACCAAGGAAGGTTGACCGAGGAAGAGGGTATCGATACCCCTGGTAAGGGTATCGATACGGTCATCTGGGGTTGATTTTCTGGGTTGATCTAGAAGGGGGTATCGATACCCCTTGAATGGGTATCGATACTGCCTGCCTGTAAACTTAAAAATGGACTGTTCATGCATGGCCGGAGTTCGAATGTGTCTTCCTTGTATGCTTCCGCTGTTGTGAATCACTTAGGGTTTAATCATCCTCTAGACAAGATAAAAAAAAAGTAGGGTTGCTAACCGAGGGGGAACCCCTTTGGGTTTCGCTTCGGTTTTCCCCGTGTGGCTCACTCGAACCGGTCATCCGACCAGACCGGGACGAGGGGTTACAATTATTATGTTTTAAAACGAATTGTTAGATATATTATATTATAGACCCTAATGTGTAGCAAGAGCAGTAATAAAGTTGATATTATAAAGAAAAAAAGTACATATATATATACATATATTCTATAATAATAAATCCTAATGTGTGAGCTAAAAATAATAATAATGATAGAGTAAGAGTTGATGATCGGTTGGTTAGAGCTGCTTACTTGCTCCTTTTCTTTTTTCTTATGTTTCAGGTTCAAAATTCAGTACGAGCATTCTTTTTCTTAGAGTCTCCCCCTACTTCCTCTAATTAAAGTAGAAGTAGTATTTA
This sequence comes from Hibiscus tridactylites, assembly GCA_958450335.1. Classification (NCBI taxonomy): domain Eukaryota; kingdom Viridiplantae; phylum Streptophyta; class Magnoliopsida; order Malvales; family Malvaceae; genus Hibiscus; species Hibiscus tridactylites. Next base: position 77,635,525 of record OY288279.1, read on the forward strand.
TCAAAATAATAATAATAATAATGATAATGCATCCAAAAAAAAGTATTGTTACCGTAATTACATCAATTCTCACCCCCTCTTAAGAACAGAAGAGTATGGCCATGTTTGGTAAAAAGAGGTTTATGTAAAAATTAGAGGTTTGAGGTATAATTAGAGGTTTGACCAGTCAAATCCGCTAATATTGTTGTTTGGTAAACAACGGATTGAAAGAGTGGATTGAGGTGAAACCGCTAATTTTAAAAAAGCTCATAATAGGAGCTTTTTGAGATTAGAGGTTTGATATTAGAGTTGTAAAGACTCTTTTACCCTTACCAGTTACCAAAAATCTCAAAACAACCTAAATTAAATATTTTCTCACCCTATTTATAAGCTAATCCTATTTACTTTTTTTCTTTTTATTATTGCATATTTATATGTGTATTTAAATTAATTAATTAATTAAATTATATTAAAATAATTATATAAACAATAAATTAATATATAAATCATTTGAAAATGTTTAGAAAAATTATATTAAAAATAATTTTATAGATCTAATTCATAATAATTAGATACAAAATATTGATAACTAATAAATTATTCAAACAAGTATTGAATATAATCATGTTCTTATATGTCATTTTGCTCGTTTAAATAATCTAACAGCTATCAGCTATCAGTTAATTTTACTAAACACTTTTATACAATCAGTTAATACAATCCGCTAGTCAAATCAACTAATGCAATCAGCTATCAGTTAATGTAATCCGTTATCCACTATCAGCTATCCGCTAATTGTCAAACATGGCCTATAAGAAAGCCTTCAATTTACCAAAACATCCCATGGTTGTTCGAACACAGCATAACTTTGTAATTACATACGATTACACTCAAATCCAGTTATAATGTGACTTTCCAAGTGTGTCTTTAATGTATTGGTAATGCATAGTTCTAAATATTAGGGTAAATTACCTTTTCATCACTAGTTTTCTTTTTACTCTCATTTTGATCACTGAAGTTTAAGTTTTTTAATTTAATCAATAAACTTTGACATTACTTCTATTTTAATCACTTAGACATTAAATCAATAACAATAAAGTGACGTCACATGGATTTTGATGACATGAACTGTTGTTTGTTGATGTAGATGCCACATATTATTCACATCTCTCTCTCTCTTGTCAAAATCTAACTTTTCTTACGAAAATTTTAAATTGAAGTTGTTGAAGTCATACTTATAGACAATTATGTCGCAAGAAAGGTTAAATGGACTTGCTTTGATAGCAACTAAGAGTGGTCTTTTAGAAGAAGTTGATATTGAAAATGTTGTAAATGATTTTGCTCAAAACATGCAAAATGAGCGGCACTTTTTAAGTGAAAATATTAAATTTTTAGTTGTTTATGTATGAATTTTTGTTGTTCAAGAGAGTAATTAAACAAAATTTTGTATTAAGATATTTTAAAAAAATTATTTAAACTATAAATTAAGGGCCCATTTCTATAAATTGCATAAGGCTCCATAAGTCTTTGAACGGCCCTTGACTATTAAACACCAAGATAGTGTACTTAAATAGAGGAATAAGCCACGGACAACACCAAACAAGATATCAAATGACGTGTTGAAATCAATCGATAATCTGAAAATTTTTATAATATAAAATTTTCTCATCATGTTATCAATGGTTCTAATAAGTAAAAACCAGTTATTTTTTCCCTCCATGTAAATATTTTAGGTTTTGTTGAACAGTCTGATTTTTCATTTGGTCTAAATAGTGACGGACCTACATCTTTGTTCTTTGGAGGCTGTGCCCCCAATAATTTTACTAAAAATATAATAGGGTTATTTACCTATTTAGGCCTTCACTTTTCAATTTGATTGAATTTAGGCCCTTCTTGTTTTTATGATTAATTATACCTTGCCCCTTAACTTTGTTTGATAATTTTGTCCCTAAGTCTAAGCGTAGAGAACTAGGTATAAATAAGAAGATGGGAGAATGAAATGAAAGAACGGTTAAAAGGCAAGTGGATGTGGAGGACAGAAGTGAGAGACGATGAACATCAAATTAAGATCGAAGAACCAAAAATGATAAAGTAAAGAATACTAATGGAGTTGTTAGCTTGGCACTTTTCTTTGTCATAAAACCATTAATCATAGACGTGCTTGGCGCAACTAATTTATCACCATCAACATATTTTACTTACACCTATGCTTCTCTTTCCATTTTTAATATATTGACCGAAGACTAAATGGCATAAAAGTAATATATATATATATATATATATATATATGTGTGTGTGTGAGAGAGAGAGAGGATTTAAATCCAATACACTGACGGTGGAAACTTTTAGTTTCCATAAGCGCCTTAGTTTTAGGGTTTAAGAACTTAGTTTAGGGTATAGGGTGTAGGGAATTAGAATTTAGGGGCAATGGTTAGAATTTAGGGGTTAGGGTTTAAGTTTTAGTGTAATATGTTGAGGATTTAAGTTTTAACTTATAAACTTTAAATTCTAACCCTAAACCCTAATTCTATTCACAATTCCTAAATTTTAAACTACTAAACATAAACCATACCCCTAAATTAAGATATATATATATATATATATATATATATATATACTTTATAAAACTCAATAGTAAATTGGTTTTACATTAATTCATGGTCATTGAATGGGTGAGATGGATTGATGAGATTAAAATTAGAAAATAAGGGGAGAAAAAATAAGAGTGTTTAATTTTATTTTTTCATTTCACACATCCAATGACGATGACTTAGTGTAAAACCAATTAAGTCTTTCATAGTGTAAGTGTATCATATCCCGTATGAGTTAGAATCCACATACACTTTATAAAATGATCATGAATTAGTATATAACCAATTGATTTTTACGTAGTTTAAGTGGATTATCTCTCTCTCTCTCTCTATATATATATATATATATATATATATGGGTTAGGATCAAGTTACACAATGTAAAACTCATTTAGTTTTACACTAATTTATGGCCATTAGATTGGTTAAATGAATGGATGAGATTAACTCCTTACTTTTTTTCCCAAGTGATAATCTTTCCATATCCTACTTTTAAACTCATCCATTCATTTCACTCATCCAATGACTATGAATTAGTGTAAAACTAAATGAGTTTTACATTGTGTAACTTGATCTCATCCCTATATATATATATGATCTAGTTACACAGTGTAAGAGTTTTAACTTTTACACGGTTTTTGGATCGTTGATGGATAAAATGGATGGTTGAGATTAACAGTGAGTTATGTGAAGATTATCACTTGGAGAAAAAAGTAAGGGGTTAATCTCAGCTATCCATTTCACTCATCCAACGATCTAAAACGTGAAAATTAACACTGGTGGATTTGGTCAAATAATTTGGGGTTAAATTATTTTTCTTAAAATATTGAGAGTTTAAATAAAATTTTAGAAGGTTTAATGACAATTTTCAAAAACTTTAGAGGGTGTAATTAAAAATATTCAAAAATAATATTTAATATTTTTTAAAACTTGAGATGACCAAATTAGATTTTTCCAAAAAGTTGAAGAACTTATTATGAATTTTACAGATGTTTAGAGACCAAGCCCCGATCATTTTTATGCTTCGCCCTGATTCATAGGTATACTTTGAATTAATTTGTTTAGTTTGGTACGTAACTCAAGTAGGAATAAAAATCATCTAGCTCTTTTCGGTGTCTATTTTTATACTACACACTAAATATTTTAGTGTTGATGGTCAAGGTTTAGGGAATTAGGTGAATAATGTATTCTTTAGGGTTTAAAAGTTATAAGTTATGATTTAAATTTTAGGGTTAGGTCTTATAATTTAATTTTTTAGTGTTGTGGCATAAAAAGAGGCATGGAAAAGGGTAGAGAATTTTTGTCACTCAAGTCTTCTAAAAATGACAAAAATCATATGTCCCTCTTCGGCGTCTATTTCTATGCCTTAACACTAAAAATTCAAATCTTAAACCATAAACCCTAAAAAATACACCATATCCTAAATTTCTTAAACTTTAATTATAAACAATAACATTAAACTTTAACCATAAACTTAAATTTTTTCGTGTAAAGGCATAAATAAGTTAAATTCAAAGAAAAACATAAATAAATTAAGACTTAAGACAGACTGAAGGAGGGCAATTTTGGGTGAAAAACCCCTTTTAAAATATTATTTTTAATAATGGCTCCCAAAAACATTTATTTGGCAAAATGACCCCCTTTCTTGCCAGGTCGGCAGACCTCGCGTTTTGTAGAACGCGAGGTACGATATCGCGTTGTACAGAACGCGAGGTCTGTCGACGTGGCGTTGCAGTTAGTTTTAACGGTTTAACAGTACCTCGCGTTCTGCAGAACGCGAGGTCCACGAGAAATTGAAAAGCCGGCTTAGAATATATCGGACGGACCTCGCGTTCTGTAGGACGCGAGGTCTGCCCAATTCCAGCCTAAACCGCAAGCAAAAACATGCTAAGTAGGCCTGTTCGAACCCAATTTCGAGCGTGTAAATGGTATATTTTTAGCGATCATCGAGTTTGGAGTCGTAGTACTGAAAATTGTCTATCGTATGACACGAACATAATTAATTTCCGTCCATTCTACAATGGTTTAAAATGGCTTCGAAAACCCTATGCTAGCATACTTTTTTCGATTGAAGTTGTATTTCAACTAATGTCGATAGGCATGTTCGAGCAGAATTTCATACGTATAAATTTTAAATTTTTAGGTAACATCGAGTATGGGGTTGTAGTACTGGAAATTCTCTATCGTATGACACTGACACGGTCAATTTTCGTCAATTGTACATTGACTTATCGTTGCTTCGAAAACACTATCATAAAATATTTTTTTGAATGATTGAAAATATAAGATGGCGTACTGTATAAATAGAAGTAAACTGACTTTATTGATTAGATTGTCATGTGCGAACTCGCATATACAAATTAAAAATAATTAATTAATACGAGGGGCTGAGCGATTAGGACACTTAGGAGCTGTGTGCCCAGTATTTCGACATATAGAACAATGCTTCTTTTGTCCGGTTTTCTCTCGATGTTCGACCAAATCCTCGGCACAATATATTCTTGTAGAAGGTGGACGTCCTTTGGCTCGTAGTAGTGCTGGATCTGGGCGTATGATCGGTTCAGTGTCCACAGCATTTGGATCAACCTCATTTCCGATTGGAGGAAACTCTTTTTCGTAAACTTTAAGCACCGTTTTGAGTAAGTATATCGGATCAACCATACGAATGTATTCTATTCGTTGGTTAGTGCAAGCAGCAATGGCGTGTGCGCACGGGTATTTGAAAGTTTGGAATATTCCGCACTCGCAGGTTTTTTCCCTCAGATCTACAACGTAAGCGTTGTGCTGAATGCCTTCTAACCGCCTGGAAAATTCTGCAACACGAAACAAGTGTCCTTGTCGCGAGAAGAGGGTTGCTTGCACCTGTCTTGATTGGGCCACTTGAATATGCAGTCTGTCGCGGAAATCTGGATGAACTTTGTGTCCACCGGCCATGTACTCAGTTGCTTGCTTGCCCAAGGTTGCAAAAAGGGTAGCTAAACGATAATAGGTCGCCTTGACAATGGAAGTGATAGGCAACTGCCGAACTCCCTTCAGTGATGAGTTCACTGCCTCAGCCAAGTTTGTTGTCATGTGACCATAACGTTTACCTTCGTCATACGATCGAAGCCATTTTTCTTTTGGGATTTTTTCAAGGTATTCAGCTCCCTCTTTGTTTCTCGCTCTCAGTTCCTCGAGCATTTCAGCCACCTCTTGTTTGTAGTGCGAGTTGCCTACGAGATGACAGTTGAATAGTTATGGTCGAAAAACACATGAAAAAAGGTCGTAAATTGAAGCGAGTAACAAGTAATATAGTAAATGAAAATGTCATAAATGACGTACCCATATCGAGCACCATTTGACGTTCATCACGATTCTTGTATTTCAGCAGGTAGTTTGCGGCTATGTGCCGCAAGCAAAAACGGTGGTGAATGTATGGAGGCTTCCAATAATCACCCAAATTTTGTATCGCCCACAGCAGCGCTGTGCCTCTGTCAGAAATAACACACACCCCTTCATCACTTCTTCTTCGTATTACAGGATCAAGGACATATTTTCGTAGGTTCGTAAGGAAGAACGTCCAAGACTCCAAATCCTCCTTCGGGACGATTGCGAATGCAACAGGAACGCATTTGCGATTGCCGTCCTGTGCTATAGCTATAAGTAGGATATGTGTATATTTTCCGTACAACCATGTGCCGTCGATTTGGACCATCGGTTTGCAGTGCTTGAATGCGTGGATGCACTGGGGGAAAGTCCAAAATAACCGGTGGAATTGACAAACACCTCGGACGACACGATCATTTTTGTATGCCAGAACCGTATCAAGTTTCACAACCATTCTGGGGATATGTTTCTGCAGGAGATTAAGCCACGGGCGCAACTCTATGTAAGATTCCTCCCATCGGCCATACAATTCCTCTTTGGCCTTTTTCCTTGCATACCATGCTTTCGAATAACCTGGACGGAAGCCGGTGACAGCTAGAGCTGCAGCCTGACATGTGGGGACCGACACAGTGGGATTTGTTTTCACCATTGTGGAAAAGATGTCGGCGAGGTACTTTGCATCCAGGTTCTTGTGATCCTGGTTGAGGCTACCAACGGTGCATGTATGGGGCCCCTCAAGTTTTGTTATTTTCCAACGGTTGCCTGCCCTCTTCAAGTCTGATATACGAATTTTCCATTTACAGCCTTGATCCTTTTGGACGCACTGAGCCTTGTAGTATTTTGCTTGGGTTTTCTTCACCGTCGTCTCAACATTATGACGAAGGTTGTACTGCTTAACTGCCGCCACCGCAATTTCCTTGTTCGCGAACGCCATACCAATTCTTAGTTCACCATCAGAACGGTGGAGTCGGCCATCTATTGTGTCGTCATGGGGAAAATCAGGGACGTCCATTGCATCCATATCAACCGTTGTGAAGTGGGATGGTGGCTGGAACATAGAAATTGGTCTTGCGTGTACAGGAAAGTTGGTGGCAGTCGGTTCTTCGTCCAAATCTGGTGGTGGAACGGCAGTGTCTTCTGGGTCTTCTGGTAACTCTGTCAAGTCTTCTGGTTCCGGATAGAATGGCCCCAGCTCGTCTCCGTCTGGCCCGGGTTCTCTAATCGGTTCTTCGTCAGCAGCATCCTCCGGGAGCTGGAATAGTAGAGCTTCTGGAATCACTACCCTTTGAGGCGACGATTGGGGTCGAGGAGCGGGAGACCTCTCACGAGATCGCTCAGGAACCTCATTTCCAAGACCAAAATCAAGATCACCATAAGAAGAATGTATTCCCATTGATGGTTGAACGTACTCCGTGCTAGGGACATACGTTGAGTGTCGTCCATATGATGAATCATGGTCGTGCATAGCGTAAGAAGACGACGCTCCCTCACCCCCAAAAGAAGAATGTCTCCCCATAGATGGTTGACTGTAGTCGGTGCCAGAGACATACATTGAGTGCCGGCCATATGATGCTTCATGGTCGTGCGTAACGTAAGGAGCCGTCGTTCCTTCCCCCCCAAAACTATAAGGATTGTATGGATTGTATGGATCGTATGGACTGTACGATGCATTTGTCGGTGCATCGAATTCATCGTTTGGGGGTTGGTTGAGGTCGAACCCGAGACTAGCTACGCAGGACTGCCTTGGAGGAGCAGATGACGATGCACCAACTTCGTTCTCTCGACAGAGTAGGCCAAAATCACGTCGTAGACCTGCGGTCGGGCTATCAACGTTGGCATTCGGATCGAAGTCGAAATTCGCCCGGCCCCAGCTTGGTATGTCGACAACTGGATGAGACTCGGAGAACGATACATACAGCTCGAAGGGCCCCCCGATTGAATACTCGAAGTGGGCTTCCATCATCATTTGCACATCAGCATTTGCCGCCACTTGGAATACAGTGTACCGTAAAGGGTCTATAGATATTGGCACCCGATACTTCACGTCGGACAAACGATGATTATCGAAATGAGGAACTTTTGCCTCCAGTTCCTTGACCAACTTCTTGAACGATAATCTACTCGGAAGCTTTATCGTTACCGGATCTTCGCAGTAAAAAAGGACCCCCTGTTCAGTACCCTCGAATATCTGGCCATCGTAGTAAACTTTCGTAGTAACGCCTCGTCCGGCCATTTGAATATTTTGAAAGACTTTTGAAATTTTGATACTTAGAAAATTTTAGGAATTGATTGCCAATTGAAACTTATATTTTCGGTTTATGGTTAGGGTTCATATATAGGCAAAATTTGAAATACTTTGCTTGTCCATTACCTAAAACCGATAAGCAGGTAAGGGATAGATTTGATGGGAGGCAGGAATGGCGTGTGTGTGCCTGGGAGGCAGTCCCCTTACTTTCGACAAGTAAGGGATAGATTTGATGGGAGGCAGGGAACACTAGTACCTCGCGTTCTATAGAACGCGATATTCGTACCTCGCGTTCTATAGAACGCGATATTAATACCTCGCGTTCTATAGAACGCGATGTACTATAGATATCGCGTTCTATAGAACGCGAGGTCACTTCATTGTTACTTTGTTTCAGACATTCCGTCAGAAGTTATAATAAGCGTACTGTTCACTATTTGTTTGTTTCTGTAATTGAGAACATGTTCGAGAATTTTAGACAATTGTAGTATTGTAATTGATACTGGTGCCTATAATGTAATTTAGTACTAGTAATTTTACATTATTTGAAGTCCGTTTAACATTCATAAAGGATGAAATAAGACGTCATATAACATAATTGGAAGATCATTTCATAAGTTAATGGTTAATCTGAATCATCGTAGTCAGTGGACACGTCTGAACTTAGGTTTAGTTCTTCGATCATCTGTTGTTTTCTTTGTCTACGCCTGTACATAAAAAGTTGCAGCTCCTCCACAGCCGCATCAACATCCGGTGAAGACGGTGCGTGTTCAGTGTTCGGAGCAGGTTCTACGGGTGCAGACGTACTACCTTCGCCGGCGTTGACAAACTTAACATTGAAATCGACGTCTATAGCTCCGACGGCATTGAGCCGGTCATACATGTTACGAACGTCTGTTTCGTTCGTAAGCTTCATAACATAGTGCGTTTCATTAGCTGACGGTGATGGGATTCGACATTCCATGGCCGCAATTTGTTTGTCGGTGTGTTTACTAACCTCGATTGTTGTCAACTGTATTAAATCTTTCAGTGACATTTTCCCGGTGATTGTTGACTCAAAATAAGTATCGAGAAAATAAAATGTTGCCTTAAATTTTGCCATAAGCTGAGCAAGGATTGGGTGTTTAGAGAGAATTTGGAATGAGTAAATGATGGTGGAATTCGTGGGTATTTATAGGAAAGGAAAAACACCACATAAATAAATTTAAGTCGAATTTCATTTTACAAAACTTTCAACATGTATTCTTTAATAAGTAAATTGAGACAACTACATAAATTATCTATAAAATTCGAAACAATAAATTCAGTAGCTCCGGCGGGCAAATTTGATCGGAGGTCCCGACTAAAAGAAGCAGAGAGCGAAATCCAGATGTAAATGTTGACTGCCACGCCACATCTGAAATGAGTAAATGGTAGCAGCTTTGATTCACATTAACAAATGTAATCGGCACCCGCCGCATCTGAAAATGTCGATCTGAATCTGCCCCCGCTTCGTAAAAGTCATTTCTTTTCACAACTGTAGCCGAGGATCCTCTCGACGGCGGCTACAGAAGCAGTCATTGAAGCCACTACTGCAGCATACAACCTCCAAAATATTGCGATATGTCGGTAAATATTAAGGTATGTACCCCCGATGAACACAAATCTTTAAGTGAACTCCAACTATCATAAAGGAACAATATTTCGGACATAAAAATTGCAACGGAATAAAACTCAGCATTACACGAACTCATATTCAACTGACCTAAACTAAACTTAACTGCTTACAAAAATCCATCTCCCTGCATATATATATATATATATACACATAGACCTCGCGTTCTGTACAACGCGAGGTAAGGCTGACCTCGCGTTCTACAGAACGCGAGGTTGCCACGTCATTCACCTCTATAAATAGCAAACTGGAGTGGCAAGGAGCACCGAGATAAATTTTTCATCATATTCACGTACGCAGTCAGTTTTCGCTTGAAGCTACTAATGACAACATAGCGCATATTTTGGAAGTTTTGTTTTAATTTAACTTCCAAAATATTGCGCTATGTCGTTATTTTTAGTTACTACTGAAAATATAACGCGTATACGGTATGATTCATTGTTGTTATTATTATTGTTGTTCTTATCATTATTGTTATTATAATTACTATCATACTAATAATTTTTATTGTTAGTATCATTTATTATTATTATTGTTGTTATTATTATTATTATTATTATTATATTTTTTCTTTTTATTTTTATTGTTATTATTTTTATTGTAATTGTAAATAAATAAATTTTGTTATTATTGTATATTAAATGAGTTTCCCGCTTTAAAAACTCAAATTTAAAAACCCCACGACCTCGCGTTCTATAGAACGTGATTTCTTTAGAACCTCGCGCTCTATAGAACGCGAGGTTCCTTTCTGACCGTTCAGATAACGCGTCTGATCACTGACGCGCCTTTTCAGTGAACCTCGCGTTCTATAGGACGCGAGGTACATGAAAATCGCGTTCTATAGAACGCGAGGTTCATTAACCTCGCTTCCCAAGCGCCGCGAGGTCCTCTATAAATTGGAGGTTTTTTTCCTAAAAACCTCCACAGAACGCGATTTCCATAGAAATTTCACAAAAATTTGTCAGCATTTTTTATATATCGTTCGATCACATGGAGCCCTTGCTACGCAACCAAGCGAGACACTGCAGTGAATATTGGCGCAACAATGAAGATGTATTATTTTTTTCCCTTTTCATTTCTAAAAAAATTTACTTTATTAAATTTTATTCTTTTATTTTTACTAACTATTTTATTTTATTTTTTTCAGGGATACGAACGTAACTTACAATGTTACGTTCACCGTATCACCGTCGCACCCATTCCTGCTGTTGCCCAATTGATTGAGCGGGCTGGTTTTGGGCACATAGCTCGCTATATAGGGGGGTGAAGGTTAGACCGTCGTTGATCAGCGCGCTGATAGAACGGTGGAGACCCGAGACGCACACATTCCATCTTCCATTTGGCGAGGCAACAATTACGTTGCAGGATGTTGCCTACATTCTCGGGTTGCCTATAGATGGCAGCGTTATTACTGGTGTGGCGATGGGACATTGGCCACTCCTATTTGCTGAACAAATTGGGGTGATGCCCCCTGATAGAGCGTGGGACGGAGGGAAAATTTCTCTACTGTACTTGGAGGAGAACTTTGGAACCCCTCCCCCCGATGCGGATGATGTTACACTTGAGGTATTTTTTTATTATATTTAGTATGCTTTTATTACATTTATTATTAAATTAAAATTTTTTATTTGCATATTAGCGTTTAGGGAATTTTTTATGAGGAATAGGATACTTAGGATACTTTATTAAATATTTAGGTTGCCTACATTAAATATTTATGATACTTACAATTTTTTATGATAAATTTTTAGGATGAATTCAGTAATTATTTAGGGTACTTTATTAAATATTTAGGTTTAGGGTTTAGGGATTTAGGATACTTACAATTTTATTGTTTAGGATGAACTTACAATTTTTTTAATTAGGATGCCTTTATTAATTTATATTTTCACAGCGGTATGCGCGAGCCCACATCTTGCGCATTATTGGCGGGATATTAATGCCCGACAAAACTCGCAACAAAGTGCACGTTATGTGGCTTCATCATCTAACAAATTTAGCCGAGTCTGGACAAAAATCTTGGGGGTCGGCTGTCTTGGCGTTTCTTATCAGAGACCTCTGCAGAAACGTTGACGCCTCCAAAGCATCGATGGGAGGATGCTGTTTATTCCTCCAGGCTTGGGTTTGGCTTCGGATCCCTACTTTGACACCACAGCTTCGGATTCCCAGTCCTCTGTCATTTCCGCTTATACGGAGGTACTACATAATCTACTATATTTTTTTATTCAATTATTTTATTTAACGGTCTTTTTCATTATTTAAAGGTGGTCCGCCAACCTATCCCACGTCGGCCTACCGGACTCCCAGAAAGAATACAGATATGCATTCGATGGCTTGACGGAGGACGAGGTAATTCAACAATTATTTTGGTTTTTTCCATACTATTTTTTCCAATAATATTTCATATAGAAATTTTTACTAACTTTTTTCATTCTTTTTAGTTCGTGTGGACGCCCTACGATTCAGAGGAGATTCGCAACATTACTCCAGCAGCTATTGTGGAACAGCGACATCGAGACCTCTGGATTTCCGTAGTTCCGCTCCTGAACTACGAAGTTTGCGTGTGGCATTCTGCGGATCGGGTACTCCGACAGTTCGGGTACGTCCAAGATGTTCCACGCCCTCCGCAAAATATGGACGAGTTCCACCATCTTACGCGTCAGGGGAAGACGGAGACTGACTGGGCCGAGCACCACGCTGTCTGGATAGCGCTTTGGGGTCAACGATTTCACAGACGCCCACATTTTCTCCAACCAATTATAGAAGGGGGTCCTTCGGTCACTTTCAATTATGGCCAGTGGTATAGGGACAATGGGATGCAACATATCCTTACTCCGGAGGAGCTGCAAGCCGGGCTTCCCCAGCGACCCCAAAACCGCCCACGCGGGAGTGGGCGAGCGAGCCAGAGCCAGTCCCAGCCCCAGAGGCAGACCCAGAGGCAGTCGACGCAGCGCGGTCCGAGACCACGATATGACACTCCAGGGGCAGCATCTTCTGCCCCACCATTGCATAGCGGTCCATCGACTTTCCAGCAGACGATGCCTCCACCCCAGTTCGGCTCCACTGATGCCTATCGCCCCCAGACGCCCACGACTGACCTTCTACTTATCGATTATCCACCTCAGTATGAGTTTCATATGGTGGATAATACGCCGATGGGTAGTTTGTTTTACTCCCCGCCTAGGCCCAGCACAGATCCGCAGATCGCGCACGATGGTCAGGATGATAGGGACCAGGGACCACCACACGATGGACAGAGGAGGTATCCGGATCGTGAGCGTCATCCACCCGACTGCGGAACCGGTGGACATAGGCATTTTTAGTTTTTTTTGTTGTTTTCTATTTATGTTTTTAATATTTATGTAAAACACTTTAAAATTTTATAATGTCGTATTCTAATTTTATTTATGAATTATAATTTTGTTTGCATATTATAATTAAACTTTATAATATTTATTTAATTTTTGTTTTTAATAAATTTAATAGGATTAAAAAACAGAAAATCGACATTAGTTGAAATACAACTTCAATCGAAAAAAGTATGCTAGCATAGGGTTTTCGAAGCCATTTTAAACCATTGTAGAATGGACGGAAATTAATTATGTTCGTGTCATACGATAGACAATTTTCAGTACTACGACTCCAAACTCGATGATCGCTAAAAATATACTATTTACACGCTCGAAATTGGGTTCGAACAGGCCTACTTAGCATGTTTTTGCTTGCGGTTTAGGCTGGAATTGGGCAGACCTCGCGTCCTACAGAACGCGAGGTCCGTCCGATATATTCTAAGCCGGCTTTTCAATTTCTCGTGGACCTCGCGTTCTGCAGAACGCGAGGTACTGTTAAACCGTTAAAACTAACTGCAACGCCACGTCGACAGACCTCGCGTTCTGTACAACGCGATATCGTACCTCGCGTTCTACAAAACGCGAGGTCTGCCGACCTGGCAAGAAAGGAGGTCATTTTGCCAAATAAATGTTTTTGGGAGCCATTATTAAAATAATATTTTAAAAGGGGTTTTTCACCCAAAATTGCCCTGAAGGAGGTGATGACATTCGCTGCCATCTTGGCCAAGACGCGAGTTTCCTAGGTGTCTATTGTCGAAATTGAATCTTCCCCCGCCGGAGTAGAGCTCTAATGTCCTCCATTTTTCGGTGCAACAACTCACCTCGGAAGATGAATTCTTTGTTTCCTTTATAAATCACCGAATTAATTATATTATGTGTTAGAATCCACCTCAGACACTCCGATGGGATTCTTTCTTTTCCTCTATTGGTTATATAGGGGACATCGCTCTCATTAACGTCTGTGTTTAGATGTCACAAAACTAATTGTACGAAATTATAATTATTTTCTGAATAATTCCAAGAATCATTGTGTGAGAGGCTTGTCCGATTTGAGTTGGATTCGAGCACATCCAAATACTCATATTATATTAGACTATGATGATGTTTCATGTTTTTGGATTCTGACGGGGTGAGGATTACAACAAATTTTATGCATATTGGGTCACTGAATCAGCTTGTTCCACGTTTTTGAGGATACTTGGAGATTACAAGCTGGTTCAGCTTCAGAAAAAATAAGAGGTCGAATGTCATCTTCATTCCTATAAGAACTTATTTGTATGTAGAGTTGGGGTGATAATGAGCCTAACCTGCTCGGGCTCGGTTCGATCAAAACTCGGCTCGAGCGAGCTCGACTCGGGTTTGGGCTCGGCTCGAGACCTTAACAAGCCGAGCCGAGTCGACCTAAGCTCGTGAACAGGCTCAGAATAATTATATATATATATATATATATGCACTAAAACTAATATGTTTAGCAAAAGATACAACAATTAAGAAAAAAATCACATCTAAATTATAGTTGTATTAAACAACAATTATAGTTGTAATTATTTAAATTCACTTCTAATAATTTTTAGATTATTTTCTAACACTTATATTAGTAGATTACTAAAATTTAATAACTGAATTAAATTAAAGTAAATTTTACAGTCTAATTAAAAAATAAAGGACTAAAATAATAAAACTAAAAGGTAACATGGCTGAAATGAGTATTTACCTATCCCTATAAAGCTTGAAGGGGAAGAAAACAGCTTACACTTACAATACACAATCAATATCTCATATCTTTAACTTACATAAAGCAAGGAGAGCAAGCATCCTATAAATAAGTGCTTAAACTTCAAATAATAATCTAATTCACTCTTGGCCTTTTGGTTGAGATCAAATAAATATGAGTTTTTTGTGCCCATAAATTTTTAGTTGAAATGGCTTTAAATTTGAGCTTTAAAAGTTTGAATTATTTTAATAATCTTTGAGTTTAGCATGATTTTTTTTAGTCGAGCTGAGCTTGATGAGCTTTGAGCTCGAGCCGAGTTTAATAATATTATTTCTGAGTTGAGCTTGAGCTTGAAATTTTAAGCTTGGCAAGCTTAATAATATTGTTTTCAAGCCGAGCTTGGTCAGGCTTGGACTTGGCTCGGCATGTTAGTACCCCTATGTAGGGATGGGCATTTCACTCGGGCTCGATGGGTTCCGACCCGGCCCGATCGGGTTGGGTATTTTTATGAAAAAATCGGGTTCAGGTCGGGTCGGGTTTTTGTGTAGTGTGAGGTCGGGTCGGGTTCGGGTTTTAGGGTGAAAAAATACGACCCGACCCGACCTAGGACTAATAGGGTAATTTTCTTACTAAATTTTTTAGGGATATTTATAATAATACCCTCTCTTTATATATTTTTTTTATAATTAGGTCCTTAAAATTAATTTTTTTTATTTACAATTTAGTCCTTAAATTTATTATTTTTTTTATAATTATGCCTCTTAAAATTATTTTTTTACAATTAGGTCCCTAAAATTAATTTTTTTCTATAGGTCGAGTCGGGTCGGGTCGAGTTTTTTAAAAAATTGGATCGGGTCGGGTTCGGGTGGGCCAAAAACCCGACCCGACCCGTGCCCATCTCTACCCCTATGTAGAGTTGAAGGATTTACTGGATAAAGAAGAAGAATATTGGCATCAATCCCCACAAAACCTCTGGTAGTTTTCTTCCCTTCTTTTTGGTCTTCTAGTGGAAATGATCGATGACTTGTGATGTAATTTACCCTAAATGAATTCATGATCAGGATGAATATGATCCAATCAAACTACACCATGCAAATAGGGAACTCATATTGACCAAAATATAAATAGAAAATAATATTTTACACACTTAACAGCAAAGTGGCAAAATTATTACAATCCATAAATAAAACGATCGATTGTGACTTTCTGAAATATAATGAACCAATCATAAATTTATTCAGAATATTAATTTACCCTAAATTAAATCATGATCATGATGAATCTAATCCAATCAAACAATCCCAAGCAAATAGGGAACTCATATTGACCAAAATTTGTGGTCTAAGTAGCTTACACACGATACTTTCTCTCCCACGGTCAATGTTCCCGCCGGATAAAATCTTCTTCACCTTTTCGGTGTCTTTATTT
This sequence comes from Hibiscus tridactylites, assembly GCA_958450335.1. NCBI lineage: Eukaryota > Viridiplantae > Streptophyta > Magnoliopsida > Malvales > Malvaceae > Hibiscus > Hibiscus tridactylites. The sequence goes on from OY288279.1 coordinate 77,651,852, forward strand.
ATGATTCACGCTCAAAATTAGATATAGAATTTTAGCTTAGAGTTTATAGCTAGGGTTTAGGGTAGATATGTATTTTTTAAGATTTATGATGTAAAATTTAAAATTTAAAATTTTGGTTAGAATTTAGAACTTAATTTTATAGTATTTTTTACTTTTGGGCATAAATAGAGACACAAAAAAATAAGAAAATTTTTATCGGGTCCCGCCTACCAAAAACATTATTAGATTATCATTACCAAGCGGTCCCAGATTCTTATGCACTAAAGTCTATCTCCATACGTAATCCCCTGACGTCAGTCAACTGGGTCTAACACGTGACTAAGATAAGCAGCTTCGACGCATCCCACAGAAAAGTACACATGAAGGGAGAAATATAATTTCTTTAATTTTATTTTTATATATTAAATAAATTGTATAAAATGGTTGAAACCATGCCTACCAAATTTCCCTCATTTTGATTAAAAAAGAAAGTTTCACTTCCTACACACTATCAAAGACCAAACTCCAGCTTTCCTCGGAAACTAATGGAATTGTCTGGTGAGGGCTCAAACCCTAACCCTAATTACACCTTCTATCCTGAAAACTTTGATCCGTTGATCGAACTCGAGCTTTCGGATTATCTCATGCCCGATGATGAGGTTTTCGAGGAAGATTCGTCGGAGAAGGCTTTGGGAGGAGCTAATGAAATTTGTGGTGCAACATCAAAAGATAGCATCACGCAAGTGATCTAAGCCTCCCCACTAGGGTTTTTCTTTTTCTTTTTCTTCTTCAAAAACTCACAAAAAAAACAAGTAAATGCTGAAGTAAAAGTGATGGTTATCATTAGCTTTTATTCTTGTTTAAGAAATAATGGTGTTTTTCCTTTTATTTTGCTTGGAAATTTATAGTGAATGCAAAACCGGAGCGCGGGGAAAGAAGCTGGAGCCGAGGGGTCGAGTTGCATTTAAAACGAAATCAGAGATTGATGTCATGGATGATGGATATAAATGGAGGAAATATGGGAAAAAGTCTGTGAAGAACAGCCCAAATCCAAGGTAAATTTACTACAAATTAACAAGAATAAGTTAATTTTGAGACTTTGGGTTTATTTATTGCATGAAATGATGTAGACGTTTGGTGGTTTACAATAAATTATTTGGTCAAAAAAAACTTGATAATTAACCACATAATAATAAATTTATTTTCTCACTTTTCTTCCTCGTGATCATTTGGAAATAATTTATAACAATATGTTGGATTTTGAATCACATAATAATAAATTCGTCTATGCAGACAGCCTTTTGTCTCAAACAATGAATTTGAATCATAAATTAATAATTACGATAATGTATCTTTGTCTTTCTCGAATAAAAATCTTTTGCCCCTTTTCGATGCCCCTATTTATGCCTCAACACTAATAAATATTAAAAATTAAATTCTAAGCTCTAACCTTAAATTCTAAATCCTAAATCATACACCTTATACCCTAAAAATACACCATACCCTGAATTTTTTAAACCATAACCCTAAACTTAATTTTATGTGTAGGGCATAAGTAAAGAGGCAGAGAATTTCTATCCGTCTTTCTCATGCCTCTTATTTTCTATTATATCTTAATTCAAATTCAAGATATAAAAATTGGTGTCGTCACATGCTAAATGACTGGACTGGTGTTTCTCATATTAAATCAGAGTAATTTATATTTTTAATCTTTAAACTTAACTTTCACTTTTATTCATATCACGGAATTTTAATTTAATAAAATTACACCATTTAATTTTTATTATTTATAATTAAGTCACTTATATTAAAAAAAGTTAAATAATTCTAATGTAAAAAGTTGAAATTGATACTTTTATTTAACATATTTTATATATATATATGAATAAATAATGTTTAATTGACCATTTAAATGTATTTTTATTAGGATTCATAGGAAATTTAGATATTTTCCCTTTGAATTGATTTAAATGAAATGTTTCAAAAATTCTTAGAAAATATTAAAATTATTAATTAAACATTATTTGATGATGATATGTGAAAAATATGTTAAGTAAAAGTGTTAATTTCAGTCTTTTTGTTAAAAATATTTAATAGTGTTTAGTATAAGTGACTTAGTTTGTTAATAACAAAAGTTAATGATGTAATTTGATTAAATTAAAGATTTATGATGTAAATGAAAGTAGATGTTAAGCTTAGTGATCTAAAATGTAAATTTACCCATTAAATCTTTAATTGAGTGCATGGTAGATTGACTTATGAATAAAATAAATAAATATAACATAACTCAAAATCTATGAAGTACAACATCATTTTACTTTCTCCATGTGCTTTGTCACTAGTCCATAATTAATATTTTGTTTTACCAACAACATAAATAGACTCAGAAAAAGAACACATATATATATTGTCTAAGCTCTAGAGTAAGATCATAGATTGTGTGTTGATAATGTATTTCCAACAGTTTTGATCATGAATGATGGGCTGATGTTTATATACTGTATGCAGGAACTATTATAAATGTTCAAGTGGAGGATGCAATGTGAAGAAGAGGATAGAAAGGGATAGAGATGACCAAAGCTATGTGATAACTACTTATGAAGGTTCTCACAATCACCAAAGCCCTTTCATGGTTTACTATAATCAAATGCCTCCTAATTCTTGGAACTTTCAATCTTCTCCACCCTCTTCTTCTCCTACATGAACCCAAAAAAAAAAAACAATTGCATATGCATATATATATATATATGTATGCATATTCTTTATTAGAAGGTTATCCTTCTAATTAATTATCATGTTTCCTTCACAAGCCCATCTACTTGAACCGTATATTGTACATGATTATATATAGAGAGACATAATCAACTTATATCATGTGAAACTTGAAAGTTTATATTTTTTTGACAGTTAGATGAAGATAAGTAGATGACTGAGATTAACAATAAAAAATAAAAAACTTATCACGGAAAAAAAAAAGATAAGAGAGTGATCTTAGTCATTTATTTACTATCATCTAACAATAAAAAATATAAAATTAATTAAATTTCACATAGTGTATGTGTGTGCGTGCGAGAGTCTACTTAATTGGTGCCTATAGACACCAGTGAAAAAGTAGTGCATTAGCTACACTTTGTCTTTATCTTAACAAGTTTCATTAGTACTTAAACAAATGGTATTTAATTTTGTATGCTTTCTTATGGGTTGTTCAGTAAATATCTAGACCCATGAGGAGACTGATAAAATCAATTAAGTTGAACTACAAATTTTGTGTCATAATTATGTTTTCATGGACATGTGGAGGACCATGGTATGCTGGTCAATGGATGAATTTGAAAAAGGATAAATTACAAATATCATCACTCAATTTTTCCCTCACTTCTATTGTAGTCATTAAATTTTAAAATTTTAATTAAATCGTTAAACTTTTTATTTGCTCTCATTTTCTATGCAATTGGTGGTTAATTTTAATGTTGTTTAATCTTATTTTCTATATTCCGATGATATTTATCGCCTCTGTCGAGCGGATTTCAACCGTTCTGTTTCTCCATTTATCTTATGTCATTGTAAGCTAATTGCTTAAGCATTTTTCAAGTATCTGAATTTCTTGTGGTGCACGGCATTGTCAATTGAAGATGGATGTAAAAGCATTTATTTCAATGAATTATGGAACATTCGGAGGTGAGACTGAATGCATTTTAGGACTTAAAAAAGATGAGAAATCTATAACAAACAAAGCCGACTTACAAACACCACCCAATAAATAAATCTACTGATACGGATTTATGGATTTAGTTTAAAGTTCGTCACGAGACTCCTTTTTATCTGAGGCACCCCCTTCAACCTTCTCTCCAGTCCTTTGCACGGTTTCTGGTTCCGGTTTAGCGGTCTCTTGTGCAGTCTCCGCTGCAGGTTTAGCGGCCTTTTCGACGGATTCTGCTTTAGGTTTCGGAGTCTCTTCAACATTTCCTTTATTAGTTTCAGCGTTTTTCTTCACTGCTTCACTGTCAAAGACAATGAACAAAACATGTCACATATAGATACAATTATATAATACGAACACATACTAATGTACATATAGATACAATTATATAATAACGACAACGGAAATAAATCATCAAATCATACATACTCTGGCTTAGGTGAAGTGAGCTGCAACCGGAAATCATGGACAATGGTTTTGATTTTTTCAACAGAGTTTTTATGGGCTTTCTTCAACAATGAAAGGGTGTTGGATACAATCTGGAATCGAGATGGCTTGTCTTCATTAGTGGCCTGCTGCTGCTGCTCAGTGATTACGGGTCGGATTTGATGCCAGAGAAGGAGAAGAAACAAGAGTGTGAAGCATCTTCTTGATGTGTTCATTGCTTAGATTTGCAAAGAGAATAAGTAAATAAATAAAGAAATAAATAAAAGCAAGTGTTCGGCATTTGATCTTAGCTTTGTAGTTTGTAGTGGGTGGTTTCCAGTCTGTTCACGTTCTACTAATTAAAGGAAAGGAGGCGTTTTCGCCTTGCTTCTCTACCACACTCCCTGAACATTTCAAAAGCTACGTGATACATATATATTTACTATTCTAAACTATAACAAAAAAACACTTATCTATATATTTTATAATTAAACTTAAATAAAATAAAATATTGTTTTTATTATTAAAATAGTAATAATTTGGTTTAAATCTGGTCGGCTTGAAATTTGAATGACATTGTCTAAGGCACTCTATGGCATAAACTACCGTCAACCTCTACCCTAAAATTTGTACATCAACGAGACCAAAAAATGAATTTAAATGATAAAAATTAACAAATTTTTATATGATAAATTATATGTTGGAATTTTCTAAAACCGACAACAAATTACATCATGAGTAAGTAGTAAAGGTTAAATATGTTATTATATCAATTAAATTTTTTTATTAAGTCAATTTTTTAATATTTATTAAGTCAATTAAACTTGTATAAAATTGGTGAAAACATTAAAGTAATGATTAATGACCTACTTTTTTTATGTCGATTTTGGGTGACACTAGACAAGGAGGTGGAGATAGTGGCCGAATAAAAGTTTGGGGATGAGGATGGGTGGTTCACCCGTCGTGGGACGGGTCGAGAGCCATATGAGGCAGTGGTTGACTGTAGAATCGAGCGATTCACCCCTGGTTGACTTGGGGCCGAGAGTCGCAAATAGTGTGAAATGGGTGGTCTGAGTCATATGGAGAGGAGGGAGAGGGTGGTTGATGTCGAAGAGTCGTCCCCTTTGCCTTTGGTCTTGGAGGTATTTATAGCCCCTTGGTGTTGTATATGTAGTGATGGTCGATAAGACCATGCCAGGCCTAGTGATGGCTACGAGCGGTAGCTCGACTGTCAGACTACGAGCTCAGTCCGACTTGATGAATGTCTTGTCTTAGCATAATGACTGGGTGCAGAAGTCTCTAGAAGCTGATGGTTCTGGAGGTGTAGGAGTGGGCGGAGAGCTTTGGACACTTTGGTCGCCGAAGTGTAATACGGTGGTAGTGCCTTGGTGCCAAAGTGTAGTGTGGAGATGATTGTTGAGGCCATGGTATCTTCCTCAAAGGTAGTGTGACAGAGGCGGTGGTATCTTCCTCGAAGGTAGTGTGGAGGAGGTACAACACAGTCCCCCCTTAGTTGAAGGAATGCCATAAAGTGGCTTGAGTGAGACTTTGATGATCAATTGATTTTAGCGCAGAGGTATGTTGGAACGGAGGTTTTTCGACATTGTGCTCTTAGCGGAGGTCTTGACATTTTTTTGGGAACAATGGTTCCGAAGGTATTGGTTGAGGGAACCACGGTGGGTCGCCCTTATTGATTTGGGTCGTAGTTAAGTGGGAAAACAATGTACATCGATCGAAGGGCTCAACCTTGAGACAACGTCAAGGGAGTGGAGTAAACAGATGGCTCGACTTCAAAAAATCATCGGAGAAGTGAGTCAACGACTAACCTCGAAGGGGAGTAAGTGAACGGCTCCACTCTTGGAAATCATCACAGGAGTAAACCAACTACTCAACCTCAAAGGGGGAGTAAGTGGATGAATCGACTCCCGAAAACCATCGAAGGAGTAGATGACTCAACCTTTGAACAATCGTTAGAGGAATGGATAAATGACTCGACTTTGAAAAATCATCGGAAGAGTAAATAACTCGACCATGGGACAACAACAGAGGAGTGAATAAATGACTCAACTCTAGGAAATCATCGAAGGAGTATTGTTTCATGCCCCTAGAGGGTCGGGTGTAAGTGGGCAGAGGCTTTTCACTTTTGTAGAAGCAAGCGCCGATGAGCGAAGGCATCCCCGTGCTCCTAGACCACCGGTCCTAAGTAGTGGGAGATGGACATATTATGTATCGATATTAATGTCCACATTCTTGCTTTAGAAGATGGATGTACTAATGCAAGATTATGGTGTTGAGTCGTGCTCTTTTTCAGGGTTGTTTCCCTTACAACTTGGCAAAGGCTGTCTCCATGTAGGCCTCGAGAGTTAATTTAATGTTTTTGGAGCAAACAGTTGTGTGTCGAGTGGGGGTAACTCGACGTTTTAGAAGAAATCGACATAAATATGAGTTGAGCGGAGACAACTCGACGCTTTGGAGAAACAATCATAGATATAAGTTGAGCGGAGGTAAATCGACGCTTTAAGAGAAACTACGATTTTGTGGGCAAAGCTTTCCTTGGCGCCCTTGGAGGAAACAATGATGTTATGAGTGGAGCTCACCTCGACACCCTTGGAGAAACAATAATGTTATAGGTGGAGCTTACCTCGATGCCCTTAGTGAAACAATAATGTTATGGGTGGAGCTTACCTCGATGCCCTTGGAGGAATAATCATATTATGGGCGAAGTCATTTTGACGACCTTTGAGAGATACGTTTGTGGGCGGAGCTCAACTCGATGCCCTTGGAGAAAACATATGTAAAAGAGGAGTGGAGCTTATCTCGACACTCTTAGAGACTATGTATAAGTGTATCTTGACACCCTTGGAGAAAGCATACTCATCTTCATGCGAAAGCATCTCATACCCCTTGGAGAGACAGTCGTATGTGGGGGGTTGATGCTTGTCGAATAGTGATGCACTTTAGAGAAAGTATACTCGTGAATCAAGTAATAAAGTGATAGAGTAGAGTGTCGAACCCACAAGGATTGGATTAATAAATACGAAGATCGAACTTAAGAAGGGTTGAGCAAGTATTGGTTTGATGGTGATTTATCAAAACTAAATGCAAGTAAAGTAAAATAGCTATGATTATGACAAACAAATGATGCGGCAAATAACAAATAATTACAGAAGCTGGGTTTATTGCCTAAAAATTATGCTTGATTAATTATTTCAATGTTATAGTGGTTGCAATACATGTCTGCGTAAACCAATTAAGATCTTTATCTACTTGACAAGATTTTCTAATGAACTTTTAACTCTCTCGATGCCTAGAAGTTGATAACAATGAAGCTAAGGTGATACATGTCTGCGTGAACCCTAACAACTCTATTACCTATTCAAGTTCTCCTTATTAGTCGTTGAAACCCTAAACTTATATCTAAGCTCTTACAATAACTACGCATGAAGAACGATGAACAAAATAGATAAAAGAAAATAACTATAACATTAAAAAAAGTATTCAAAACATAAAATCCTATAAAGCAATAAACCCAACCAAAATTATTTAGCTCATGTTTGAGCCTAAAACATCCATAATAAATATTAAAAACATAACATTTTATCAAGCAAGGGATAGATAAAGGGTCAACCATCCTCGAAGATCTCCTCTAAGCTTTCTAATTGTCGTTGCAGGTCCCACACACCTTCAGCCTCTCTCGATGGCTTCCGTCGTGTGGAGACTCATCTAGAACTTCGACTCTAGTGGTTCTCCGATAGCTGAAGACTAAGGACTGTCATCTGTGATCGAGCCCCCTTTAATTGATGTCCAAGTCTTTTTTATATAGGCGAGGAAGCTAGGGTTTTGTAACCCTAAAACACACATAGCCTCCTTTAAGAGGATCTTGCTTTCCCATTATCTTTAATGAGTTCTGTATTTAAGGAGAGTCCATGTAGGTCAAAGGTAGATTTATCTCCAACTCTTCTTGACTTGTCAGCTTCAACCGAGAGATCTGCTATCCTTCCTGCTCCTACATTCCTCCAGCTCCAGCAGATCATGCACATACACCACAAAACACTATATTTCCCATTAATAACACCAAAATATATAACAATTAAGCATATGTAGTGTAACTCCCTAACTACATGCAAACTACTCCTAAATGCAACTAAATGAGCTTAAACACACATGCATCTCATGTAAGATTATCCGAGAGCTATTAGAGATTTAGTCACTATGTAATTTGTGTTATAATTATCATGTAATTAGTAGTCAGTAGTTTACTTAAAGTCTATCTCCTTAAAGATAAGAGTTAGAAGTTTGTTGTATTTATGACTCCTAATTGTATCTAAAGTCCTACTCTAAGAGTCTTTATAAAGCTGTAATGCAAGAAGAATCATTTGACAGAGAATAAAAATAAGTTCAATTTTCTGTTATTCAATACTATTATTCTACATACTATTTTTCTACATGGTATCAATCTAATATCGATCCTAATTAAGAATCCATCAACTCTGGGATGCAATTCATAGTAGTGCAGGTTGTTGGTTTGGAAGTTTTTTTTTTTTCTAGAGATTTCAGGTTCGATTGCCACTTTCCATACAATTATGGCAAATCAAGCTTTTATGGAGGATAAAGGTACACAATATTCTTGTTCTCCTAAAGTGCTTCTTTCTACCACTGGTGCTTTAGTATGGATCATTGACTCTAGAGCTACTGATCACATGACTAGTAACAGAGAATTATTTTTGAATTTTTAGATTCTACAGGCTCTATTAAAACAATCAATGACTCTTTTTCTCTTATTAAAGGGAGTGGATCAATCCTTCTTAATAATAATTTGTTGCTGAAAGATGTTTTGTTTATGCCTAATCTTGCCTGCAATCTCATCTAGGGATGGGCACAGGTCGGGTCGGGTTTTTGGCCCACCCAAACTCAACCCGAAAATAAATACCCTAAACTCGAACCCGACCCAAACCGAACACATTCTTTAAAAAAACTCGACCCGACCAGAAAATAAATACACTAAACCCGCCCCGCCCCTTACCCGACCTATAGAAAAAAATTAATTTTAGGGACCTAATTGTAAAAAAATAATTTTAGGGGACTTAATCATAAAAATTATAATTTTAAGGACTAAATTTTAAAGATAAATTCAATTTTAAGGACCTAATTTTATATATATATATATATATATATATATATATATATAAAGATGGGGTATTATTATAAATATTCCTAAAAAAATTTAAGGAAATTACACAATTAATTTTGGGTTGGGTCAGTTTGAATATTTTTCACTCTAAACCCGAACCTGATTTTTTATTAAAAAATCTAACCCGATCGAGGTCGGGCTAGGTCGAAACCTGACCATGTCAAGTTAAATTCACATCCCTAATCTCATCTATATTAGTAAACTTTTCCAAGAATTTGAAGTGTTCCTTACAGTTTATTGAATCAGGTTATTTTTTTTCAGGCAATGAACTCGAGGAAATGATTGGAAATGCTAGCTTGCAAAATGATCTCTATGTCCTTCTCGGCAAAAAATTATTTTCTCTACAAAACACTTCTTGCTCTTTTACTTTTTTAAGTCCTGATTGATAATATAATGTTATGGCATTTTAGATTAGGGCATCCGAATTTTCATTATCTTATTAAATTGTTCCTTGCATTGTTTGATAATAAGAAACCAAGTTCTTTTAAATGTCATATATGTCTTCTTGCTAAACAGACAAAAGCATCATATATATCATCTTCCTACAAACCTTCCCAACCTTTTTCATTAATCCATAGTGATGTTTGGGGTCCTTCCCAAGTGAAGAATGTAACTGGTAGTAGGTGGTTTGAAACTTTTATTGATGATCATTGTAGAACAACTTGGGCATATTTGTTGAGGGATAAGTCTAAAGTAGTCTCTATTTTGAGAATTTTACAATATGGTTACAACCCAATTTGGCAACAAAATTCAACTATTTAAGTTTGATAATGAGGGTGAATATTTTACCAGTCCTTAGGGAAATTTTTAAAAGAAAAGAGATTGTTCATATTAGCACTTCTGTGGATACACCATAACAAAATGGGGTTGCGGAAAGAAAGGTTTATTGGAGGTTATTAGGTTTTTGATGTTTATCAGTAATGCTTCTAAGTATTTGTGGGGTGAGGCTTGGTTAACTGAACCTATCTTATTAATCGAATGTCGGTAAGATTTTGTAATATAGAACACCTAGAGGTGTTTTTTTAGAGTTGTCCCAATTTTAAATCTCTACCATCTACTTTCCCTTTCAAAGTTTTTGGTTGCTTCGTGTTTGTGAAAAATTCGGCTCACTCTAAACTTGATCCTCGATCCTTGAAGTGTGTCTTGGTAGGGTATTATTCACTTAAGAAGGACTACAAATGTTATCATCCTTCTTCTAAGAAATGTTTTGTTTCCTTGGATCTAACCTTTTTTAACATGAACCTTATTACCTTGCGGCTATAAAACAGACGGAGAATTGTGATGTTTTTCAGCCTCCTAAAGATTAGGTTTATCCTTTTCTACCTTTAGAGTTATTACCTACTCATAATCCATTATCTCTTGAACCTCATACTCCTTTAAATTCCTCTACTTCTTCACCTATTGTTACACCTACAGTTTCTCATGCATTACCTATTACTTCTCAAAATTCACCTAAACATTCTTCACAAACTCCTCAACCTCCTAAGCAACTAAAGGTTTACACCAAAAAATAGAAAACTATTCTAAAGATTGTTTTGCAATCTAACACTTGCCGAGAGTTGGACTTAAGTTTAATTGCCTATTCTAGTTGAGACTCCTCATTTACTTGAGTTTGATTATTTGCCTATTGCTGAAAGAAAAGGTGTAAGACAATGTACTAAACATTCCATTCAGAGGTATGTTGCTTATGGTAATCTAATGCCATCTTTTAAGACTATTACAACTTACTTAGATAAAAAAAATAGTTACCCAACACCATAGAGAGGGCGCTAAAAGATTCTAAATTGAGAAGGGTTGTTGAAGAGGAAATTGAAGCACTTGAAAAGAACAATAGTTGGACCATTACAGATCTTCCATAGGGCAAGAAACCAGTTGGATGCAAGTGGGTGTTTTCCATAAAATACAACTTTGATGGTAGTATACAGAGGTATAAAGCAAGGTTAGTGGCAAAGGGTTTTACTCAAACCTATGAAATTGATTATAATGAAACTTTTGCTCCTGTGTCTAAGCTAAATACAGTTAAAGTTCTATTAAGCTTAGTTGTAAACAAGGACTGGAAGCTTCATCAACTCGACATTAAGAATGCTTTTCTTAGCGGGGAATTGGAAGAAAAGGTGTACATGAGAATGCCTCCGAGTTTGAAGTCCGTAAATGGTGATCAAAAAGTTTGCAGACTTGATAAATCAATCTATGGTTTAAAGCAGTCACCTAGAGCTTAGTTCAATAGATTCACCAAGATGATTCTGGAAAATGGATACAAACAATCCTTGGCAGATCACACACTCTTCATTAAGGCAACCCATAGTAATAAAATGGTTGTTTTAATAGTGCATGTGGATGCTATAATTCTGACAGGTGATGATGATGAAGAAATAAATCACTTGGAAGGGTTTTTGAATACTGAGTTTGAAACAAAACACCTAGGAAAGCTCAGATACTTTCTAGGCATGGAGGTTGCAAGGTCGAGTAAGGGTCTGGTAATTAACCAGAGAAAATATGTTCTAGATCTGCTCAATGAAAATGGGTGTTGGGATGCAAACCAGTTGATACTCCCATGAAAGCAGGCTTAAAATTCAATAAAGAGGACTCAAACCCTAAAGCGAAGAATGGTAAATTTCAAACGTTAGTGAGAAAGCTAATTTATCTTTCATTAACTAGACCAGACATTGTTTTTCCAGTCAATGTTATAGTCAACACATGACCGATCCAAGAGAAAACCACATTGAAGCTGCAATGAGAATTTTGAGATATTTGAAAGAGCACCAGGGCATGTACTGCTATTTAAAAAGACTTAAGAAAGGATTGTTCAGATTTTTTCAGATTCAAGCTGGGTGAGTGAACTGAAAGATATGAGATCAACTAGTCGTTACTACTCATTTGTTTGGGGAAATCTATTGACCTGGAGGAGTAAGAAACAAACAATTGTGTCTAGAAGCAGAATACATGGCTTTAGCATTGATAATGTGTGAAGAAATTTGGTTGTTGAAGCTACTGAAGGAGCTAAACATAAACCAGAAGGAAAATTTTGAAATTTTCTGTGACAATAAGTCCACCATACAAATTTCTCAAAATCCAGTCCACCATGACAAGACCAAGCACGTAGAAATTGACAAACATTTTATCTCATAAAAGATTACTAGTGGGATAGCCTCTTTATTCTATGTTTCTACTGAAGAACAAGTGGCAGATGTGCTTACAAAAGCACTACCAAAAGCTTCCTTCAATACGTTTTTATTCAAGTTGGGATTATACAATGTATATTCTCCAGCTTGAGGGGGAGTGTAAGATTATCTGAGAGCTATTTTAGTCACTATGTAATTAGTGTTATAATTATCATGTAATTAGTAGTCAGTAGTTTACTTAAAGTCTACCTCCTTAAAGATAAGAGTTAGAAGTTTGTTGTATTTAGGAGTCCTAATTGTATCTAAATTCCTACTCTAAGAGTCTTTATAAAGTTGTAACGCAAGAAGAATCATTTAACAAAGAATAAAAATAGTTTCAGTTTTCTGTTATTCAATATTATTATTCTACATCTCGCGCCCTTGTAGAGCTGCGCGCTATGGAGTGGAGTTTTTCTCGACACTCTAGTAGCATCAAGCGTTATGGGTGGAGGCTTCTCCTTTTATACTCTCATAGGGTTTCTCCTTAAAAGCATAAAGGTATTCTCTTGGGGGTACTCATGTATTTGTAGAAACAATATATGTAGACATCTCCCTTAGGAGGTAGTCTTTTAGTTTTTAGGGTCCACATGCTTCTGTTAGCATAGGATATAGGCATCTCCGTTCTTGTAGCATCGTGATTCTTTGAGCATTGAAGAGACAAAGGCATTTCCTTTTAGATGTATCATATACCCTTCGTGGGTTCAACGTAAAAATAGGAATGAGACATTTCGACACCCTTGTACAATCGAGCACTAATGAGTTAAGCAATCTCGACACTCTTGTAGATTCGAGGGCTTGTAACCCCCTCGTCCCGGTCTGGGTGACTGACCGGTCCGAGTAGGCTACACGGGGAAAACCGATGTGAAACCAGTTAAGGTCCCACCTCGGTTAGCAACCCTAGAAATTTCCTTTAATCATATCTTGTCTAAAGGCATATTTATTTCCTATGTGATCACAACAGCGGAAATACCACGGAAAAAAAAGCAACCAAACCAAATTAACACTTTAAACAACCCATTTCAAACTTACACAGCAGGCTGTATCGGTACACCAGACAAGGGTATCGATACGCCTTGACCAAGTCAACTGCCTCCAGTCAACTCAGGGAGACCGTATCGATGCGGCCCTTGGGCGTATCGATGCACCCTCCTTGGTCAACATCTCACGGTCAACGATACAAAATCGTACTGATTCGCCTAGAGCTCGTACCGATACGCCAAAATCTAGTCTAAAACTCAGATTTCTAGTGAGGATTTGGTGTATCGATACACCCCTGTGTATCGATACGCTAGGCTTAAACTGAGCCTCTAAGTGCAAGACCGTATCGATACGGCCTTTAGGCGTACCGATACGCCTTGCACTGCAACACACAAAACTTCAATTGAGAACTCCAAACCACGACTCTAAATGCAAATTGAGACACGCCTAAGCACAAGCAAGCATGCAAACAACATTTATCAATCAAGATTCAGCATATGAGGCACCCGAAACTAATAAGAACTACACATCAAATGAGGCATACATAGCATTCAAAAGAGTTCATGCTTCAAACATCCAAACATAAGGCACCCATAGACAAGGTTCATAACTCTTAACCACAAGCAGTTAGACAACAAAATAGACATAACACATCAATAACTTAGCATGCTCAACTAACACAAATCACCTAAGGAGTTTGACACCAACTCCTACAAGTCTATACCCCATCGTTTAGGCATTATTACAAAACGCAAATCATACTTGAGCTAGTTTAAGAACTCCAAAAGCTCCTCCCATGCCCACTTGCCTCCCGAACTCTAACGATCTGCATGTTGGAAACAAAGAGAGCGTAAGCTAACTAGCTTAGTGAGAGAAGCTCTACAATTCAACAAGCATGCAGTTTTCAAAACACTTTTTATAAATGGAAAATAAATCAATGGATGCACGAATGACTTTCTCAACAAACTACACATGGTTTGCACACGCACAACCAACATACACAAACGGTAGGACTACACATCACCGTTTCGACTAGTAGTTTTCCAATGGGACTACACATCAAAGTACTTTCCTACTAGTCACTACCGGTTGGACTACACACCACCGTAGTTAAGACAACCATCACGTGAGGCTCGACTTCAACACGAATACACAATAATAACTGTGTAAAACAACTCAAGATGCACATGGTAATCACATCACATAGCCATTTATCCACACATAACAAAGTTTAGGAGTAGTAACTTACACTCGAGTTTAGGTGAACCCTCTAGGTCCCACCCAAACCCCCAAGAGTTCCATTCGAACACAAATCAAAGGTTAACAATTCTACTCACCGTTGCTACCCAAGAGAAGACCGAAGACCAAGCTCAAGCTCAAGACTCCAAAATCTCCGGATTCGTCCCCGAAGCTTCACCAACCAAATTTCTTGCTTCTAATCATCCCAACACAATCAAAACAACCTTAAATCAGTCCACAATTCAATGTAGTCAACTCGGATCACAAACCAAGCACAAAACACATGATTTCCACTAAAAACCAAACCCAAATTCCACATTCCCGAGAAGCCCCTAAGCACACCCTAAATCCAATGATTCCAACACTTAAATTACTCCCAAAAGCCTCCAAAACAACCCTTACATATAGTCTAACCATCAGCCATCACATTTCTACATAAAACACCCCCAAAACCCAACTCAAAACCCTTCAAAAAAACCCCTCAAAACCCAAATCCGGGAATATATATAAAGCTCTTTAAAAATCACATATATTGGACCTCATGGATAGTAAACAACTCACACATCAATAACAAATCAAAAACTTTAGCTAAAGACCATAAAGATAGTATTTTTAATCAAAAACCCCAAAAACTCAAATTCCAAAATCATGGACAAAAATGAAAACTAAGGGTATTTACTTGAAAAGAATGACGAGAGCAGGTCAAAAACGAGTTTACCTTCGAAAGATCTTCAAAAATGAGCTTACTATGAGATAGAATAGGAGAGAGTTCGACAAAGGAGTGTGTTTAATTTTAAAAGTTCCCATTAATTACCACTTTGCCATTAATGAATGGCTACCACTAAAAATCCTAATATCCATGAGATTTGAGTTCTAATTAAATTTCAAAATTGATCCAACATATAAATTAAAATTTTAAGACAAAAAAGGAAACCTGAAACATTATTTTAATATTATTTTCACCCGACCCCAATTCCGGGTGTTACAACTCTCCCCCACTTAAGGAATTTCGTCCCCGAAATTACCTAACGGAAACAAGTATGGAAACTGCTCAAGCATATCAGCTTTCCTTTCCCACGTGGCCTCTTCCACTCCCCTATGTCTCCATAACACCTTGACCAACTCTATGGTCTTGCCACGCAACACCTTGCTATCATAAGCAAGTATCTCAACTAGTTCCTCGTTGTAAGACAGGTCCGGATTCAACTCTATTTCCTCCACTAGCATAACATGGGACAGATCTGATCTATACCTCCTAAGTATCGACACGTGAAAGACATCATGAATCTTCTCAAGTTCAGTCGGGAGCCTCAATCTATACGCAACGGGACCAATTCTCTCAACTATCTCATAAGGTCTGATGAATATTGGGCTTAACTTGCCCTTCCTCCCAAACCTCATCACCTTCTTCCAAGGTGAGACTTTCAAAAACACTTTATATCCAACATAATACTCTACCTCTTTCCTCTTTAAGTCGTCCTAGGACTTCTATCGATCTGAAGCTGCTTTCAAACTATCACATATCAATTTTACCTTCTCGGTGGTGCCCTTAAGCAACTCGGGCATCGGTACAAGTTTCTGCCCGGCTTCGGCCTAGCAAATCGGGGTTCTACACTTCCTACCATACAAGGCCTCATAAGGAGCCATCTGAATACTCGACTGAAAGTTGTTGTTATACGCAAACTCCACTAACGGTAGGTGTTTCTCCCACGACCCCTGAAAGTCAATGATACAACATCTCAACATAACTTCCAACACCTGAATCACTTTCTCAGACTGACCATCTGACTGCGGATGATACGAAGTGCTGAAGTTCAACCAGGTACCCAAAGCTCGATGCAAACACTCCAAAAATCTAGCGGTAAATCTCAAATCTCGGTCTAACACAATCGACTTCGGTACCCCATGTAGTCTCACCATGTCACAGATATACAGATCGGCCAACTTGTCTAAAGTATATGTAGTATGGACTGGTATGAAGTGGGCACACTTAGTAAATATGTCCACGATCACCCACACTGAATTCTTCTTTGAAGGAGTCAACGGTAGTCCTGACACAAAGTCCATGGTAATACGCTCTCACTTCCATTCTGGAATTTTCAACGGCTATAACAATCCTGAGGGAAACTGGTGCTCGACCTTGACTCTCTGACAAACCATACATCTACTTACAAACTCGGCCACGTCCTTTTTCAAACCAACCCAATAATACTCTTCTTTTAACCCTCGATACATCTTCGTGCTACCCGGATGCATAGCAAAATGACTATTATGAGCTTCATTCAAGATCGTACGCCTCAACTCAGCATCCTCTGGAACCATTATCCTATCCTTGTAACACAGGATCCCATTCTCACCAAAACAATACTCGGTAGGCCTATCTTCGGCTATGTCTTGCACGTGAGGTGCCAAAGACTCATCTCGCAACTGCTTCTCTCGGATTAACTGAACTAACGAAGGCTTAGCCTGAAGCTCGACTATCAATCCACAATCATTAGACACGCTCAATCTCGCAAACATAGCTCGTAACTCAACGACCACCTTCCTACTCAAGGCATCGGACACTACGTTTGTCTTACTCGGATGATACTCTATGGTGAGGTCATAATCCTTAAGAAGCTCTAACCACTTACGTTGTCTGAGGTTCAACTCCCTTTGAGACATCAAATACTTCAAACTCTTTTGGTTGGTGTACACGGTGCACTTCTCACCATAAATATGGTGTCTTCAAATCTTCAATGCGAATACTACTGCGGCTAGTTCTATATCTTGGGTGGGATAATTCTTCTCATGAACTTTCAACTGTTGCGAAGCATATGCTACCACCCTTCCCTCTTGCATAAGCACACAACCTAGCCCTACATAGGATGCATCACTGTAAATCACAAACTCTTTCCCCGGTTCAGGCTGAATCAAGATAGGAGCTTCGGTCAAAGCTTTCTTCAATTTCTTAAACGTTTCTTGTCTTGCAACTGACCACTCATACGGTACATTCTTCTGTAGCAACTTAGTCAACGGAGCCGCTATTCTAGAAAACCCCTCAACAAACCTCCTATAATACCCCGCCAAACCTAAGAAACTGTGGATTTCTGTCATTGACTTCGATTGTTTCCAATTCACTATAGCTTATATCTTCTTGGGATCTACACTAATCCCACTAACCGAGATCATGTGACCTAGGAAGACTACCTCCCTAATCCAAAACTCACATTTGCTTAGCCTGGCATACAACTGATTCTCAAGTAGGGTCTGAAGTACTAACCGTTAATGCTCATCGTGTTCCTCTTCGATCCTAGAGTATACTAGGATGTCATCAATAAACACTACCACAAACCTATCCAAGAATTCATGAAACACACGGTTCATCATATCCATGAAGGCTTCTGGAGCATTAGTCAACCCAAAAGGCATCACCAAAAACTCATAATGTCCATAACGTGTACGAAAGGCTGTCTTCGGTATGTCCACATCCTTTACCTTCAACTGATAGTATCCAGACCTCAAGTCAATCTTCGAAAACACAAAAGCACCCCTCAACGGGTCTAACAAGTCATCTATCCTAGGCAAAGGGTATTTGTTTTTCACTGTTACCTTATTCAACTGCCTATAATCTATACACATCCTCATGCTACCATCTTTCTTTTTCACAAACAAGATCGGAGCACCCCACAGAGAAATACTAGGCCTAATGAAGCCTCGATCAGTCAACTCCTGAAGTTGTGTCTTCAACTCTTTCAACTCTTTCGGTGCCATTCTATACGGAGCAATCGACAACGGTGTAGAATCATAATACGTCTCAATAGCAAACTCAATTGCTCTGTCTGGAGGCTCTGAAAAAACACTCGGAAACTCACACACTGTTCTGATGTCCTGAGGTCTCACCTCACTCATATCCGGATTCATTACATATGCCAAATAAGCCTGACACCCTAAACTCAACAACCTCTGAGCTTCCAAAGCCAAAACCACATTGGACAAGAACCTGACATTCTCACCCACTACCACAACCTCAAAGTCATCGGTAAGCCTCAAGGAAACTCTCTTGGTCTCAAAGTAAACCCTAGCTCTAAGCTCTACAAGCCAATCCAAGCCCAAAATCACATCAAATCCATAGAAGGGTAACTCCATCATATCGACCGGAAATATGTGGCCCTGAACCATCAAAGGACACCTTCTATACACTTTCCTAACTATCACTGTATCACCAAAAGAGCTAGTGACATTTACACCTACCTCTAGCCAATCACATGGTAACCCTAATGACCTTGCGTGCTCACCCAATATATACGAATGTGTCAACCCCGAATCTATCAAAAAAAGCAAACTCAAAGACTATAATGAGAAATTACCTGCTATGACATCAGTGTCATTCCCAGCCTCTCGCTGAGCATACACCCTAGCTGGTCCTCCTCCCTCGGGCTGGACTGCTACAACATGAGCCAAGTTCCTCTGACCCTCATTCCTTGGCTGAAAGTTTCCACGACCGCGACCATGGCTTCTCTAATGCTCAAAGCCCCTAGCTGGAGTCGGTCCGCCCCTAACCGAGTGTGGGTAGTCACGCCTCAAATGGTCTCGGGAGCTACAGTTCCAACACGCTCCATGAATACCCATACACTCGCCTGGGTGGCGTCTCCCGCACCTAGTGCACTCCGGAATGTGTCCTACAGCTCCTTGGCCCTGACGGCCCTGACCATAGTTACCACCCCTATGTCTCGAATCAGGCTGGTACCTCCTATCTCTATGCCTCTCGGCCTGATCTCTGTCCCAGTTCGCATGTCTCTTTCCGAAATCGGACCCACTAGCATGTGCTCTAGAGCCTAGGTTCTGCTCTATATCCTTGGCCCTAGAGACCAAGACATCAAACTTAGTGTAGTCGGAGGCAAGCATGTAGGTCTTCACATTTGTAGTCAACCCATATCTGAAAGGCTCACACCGCTCCCTCTCATTCGGGACCAACTCTGGTGCGTACTGGCTCAACCTCACAAACTGAACCTTGTATTCAGACACGGTCCTATTACCTTGAACCAAAGCCATAAACTCTCTTTTCTTTTCATCCAAGTACCGAACTCCAAGGTACATCCTCTTGAAGGCATTCCTGAAGAACTCCAATGTGATATCTAACTCGGCCATACCAGAAGTAACAGTGGTCCACCAAGTATAAGCGTCCCCCTGAAGCAAGGAGACAATACACCCCAACTTACGGGCGTCCGAACACTCCATCTGACCCAAGATGAGAGTAATACTCTCAAGCCATCCTTCTGAACCCTCGGGAGATAACCCACGAAACTCAACTACTCCCAAGTTGCGAAGCCTCTCTAAGGGTAAACATGTCCCCGCACCCTGAGGTGGTGCTGCAGCTTGCATCCCGGCCAAAGTTGTTTGAAAAGCTCCGGCTATGGTCTGAATCAAATGGGCCACATCTGCATCTGCCTGACCCTGGCCCGCTTGAGCCCCGTTACCTCCCACATTAGCCTCAACCTGAGGCCCATTACCATCGCCTCCAGCGTATTCTCCATTACCATCGGGAGCATGAGGAGCAGGAGGCACATCCTTGGGTGCCTGGTAACCCGCTCTAGGTCGTCCCCTCGGTCTCACCATAGCAAAAATAAAATCTAAAACAGCAAACACACAACAACAAGGGAAACATTAGGTTAGCAAAAGGGCAAGGACTCCGGTTCTCAAGCTCGTTAAAGCAAAACAATTTTCCTTTTTATTTTTACAACAACGCCTAACAATGGGGACAATGGACCTACTCTCAAGCAACAACAAAGTCATCACATCATGTATTCATACACCGTGCTAGCAACAGAATTTAGGCATACATGGTAAAATATCCATCGAGATGCAACAACACATAACACATTACCTCACCTCACTTACCTGCATGAGGTCTCGGAAACCTCAGGCTCTGATACCACTAAATGTAACCTTCTCGTCCCGGTCTAGATGACTGACCGGTCCGAGTAGACTACACAGGAAAAACCGATGTGAAACCCGTTAAGGTCCCACCTCGGTTAGTAACCCTAGAAAATTTCTTTAATCATATCTTGTCTAAAGGCATATTTATTTCCTATGTGATCACAACAGCGGAAATACCACGGAATAAAAGCAACCAAACCAAATTAACACTTTAAACAGCCCATTTCAAACTTACATAGCAGGTCGTATCGGTACACCAGACAAGGGTATCGATACGCCTTGACCAAGTCAACTCAAGGAGACCGTATCGATACGGCCCTTGGGCGTATCGATACATCCTCCTCGGTCAACAGCTCGCGGTCAACGATACAAAACCGTACCGATACGCCTAGAGCCCGTACCGATACGCCAAAATCTCGTCTAAAACTCGAATTTCCAGTGAGGATTTGGCGTATCGATACACCCCCGCATATAGATACGTTAGGCTTAAACTGAGCCTCTAAGTGCAGGACCGTATCGATACAGCCCTTAGGCATACCGATATGCCCTACAATGCAACACACAAAACTTCAACCGAGGACTCCAAACCACGACTCTAAATGCAAATTGAGACACGCCTAAGCACAAGCAGGCGTGCAAACAACATTTATCAATCAAGATTCATCATATGAGGCACCCGAAACTAATAAGAACTACATATCAAAGGAGGCATACATAACATTCAAAAGAGTTCATGCTTCAAACATCCAAACATAAGACACCCATAGACAAGGTTCATAACTCTTAACCACAAGCAGTTAGGCAACAAAATAGACATAACACATCAATAACTTAGCATGCTCAACTAACACAAATCACCTAAGGAGTTTGACACCAACTTCTACAAGTCTATACCCCATCGTTTAGGCATTATTACAAAACGCAAATCATACTTAAGCTAGTTTGAGAACTCCAGAAGCTCTTCCCTTGCCCACTTGCCTTTCGAACTCTAACGATCTGCATGTTGGAAACAAAGAGAGCGTAAGCTAACTAGCTTAGTGAGAGAAGCTCTACAATTCAACAAGCATGCAGTTTTCAAAACACTTTTCATAAATGGAAAATAAATCAATGGATGCACGAATGACTTTCTCAACAAACTACACATGGTTTGCACATGCACAACCAACACACACACACGGTGGGACTACACATCACCGTTTCGACTAGTAGTTTTCCAATGGGACTACACATCAAAGTACTTTCCTACTAGTCACTACCGGTGGGACTACACATCACCGTAGTTAAGACAACCATCACGTGAGGCTCGACTTCAACACGACTACACAATAACAACTGTGTAAAACAACTCAAGATGCACATGGTAATCACATCACATAGCCATTCATCCACACATAAGAAAGTATAAGAGTAGTAATTTACACTCGGGTTTAGGTGAACCCTCTAGGTCCCACCCAAACCCCCAAGAGTTCCATTCGAACACAAATCAAAGGTTAACAATTCTACTCACCGTTGCTACCCAAGAGAAGACCGAAGACCAAGCTCAAGACTCCAAAATCTCCGGATTCGTCCCCGAAGCTTCACCAACCAAATTTCTTGCTTCTAATCATCCCAACACAATCAAAACAACCTCAAATCAGTCCACAATTCAATATAGTCAACCCGGATCACAAACCAAGCACAAAACACATAATTTTCACTAAAGACCAAACCCAAATTCCACATTCCCGAGCAGCCCCTAAGCAAACCCTAAATCCAATGATTCCAACACTTAAATTACTCCCAAAATCCTCCAAAACAACCCTTACATATACTCTAACCATCAGCCATCACATTTCCACATAAAACACCCCCAAAACCCAACTCAAAACCCTTCCAAAAACCCCTCAAAACCCAAACCCGGGAATATATATAAAGCTCTTTAAAAATCACATATATTGGACCTCATGGATAGTAAACAACTCACACATCAATAACAAATAAAAAACTTTAGCTAAAGACCATAAAGATAGCATTTTTAATCAAAAACCCCAAAAACTCAAATTCCAAAATCATGGACAAAAATGAAAACTAAGGGTATTTACTTGAAGAGAATGACAAGGGCAGGTTAAAAACGAGTTTACCTTCGAAAGATCTTCAAAAATGAGCTTGTTATGAGATGGAATAGTAACTTTGATGGAAGAGGGGTTTTGACGTTGGAAAGAATGGAAGAGGGGAGAAGATGGAGATGAATAGAAGAGAGTTTGACAAAAGAGAGTGTTTAATTTTAAAAGTTCCCATTAATTACCATTTTGCCATTAATGAATGGCTACCTCTAAAAATCCTAATATCCATGAGATTTGAGTTCTAATTAAATTTCAAAATTGATCCAACATATAAATTAAATTTTTAAGACAAAAAGGGAAACCCGAAACAACATTATTTTAATATTATTTTCACCCGACCCTCAAACCCGAGTGTTACAGTGCTAATGAGTGGAGGCATTTTTGACTTGAAGGGTTTGTCCTAGGCAATCGAAGGAATTAATTCCTTTTGTTTGTAGACAACATTTGTAGAATCGATTGTAATTTTGGTTGTGTCAAATTTTGTAGACTCGATTGAGTTTGCAGAATCAGTAGTAGTAGTTCCGGAGATGTCGATTTCAATATTCGTAGAAACGGTTGAAGTATCCAATATTGTAGAAATAGTCAAAGTGTCGGAGGCATCAACTATGATATCATTAGAACCAGTCGAAATGTAAGGTAGGCGTAGGTGTTTTAACATGTCCGACGAAGTTCATTGCATGCCCAAGTGCACTTATTGGTGTTATCATTCATCTATTCATTCACATGTTCATGCGCTCAATTATTCTATCATCTATTATTTGAGTAAGCATGTAAACACTCAGACATTTGTAAATTAAAGTGGTTCGAATATTGCCTCGGGACTGTTCCAAGTTCTTGGGTTACTTAAACAATAAGGGGTATTCCTCGGTACCTGAAGGTTTGGAGAAATGCATTTTGTGGTGGAGATCATTTGTTGGAGATATAATTATAGAAAATTTGTTATAGCATAAGCTATTTTTTGATTTCATTGGGGGGGGGGTCCTCCGTGCTCTCCTTAGTCCTGCGTACAAAGGCAGCTATAGGGTAGAGGACAGAGGTTACCATGTAGTTCATATGTTTTTACATTTACAAGGGAGGTGTCTACTCCGGAGATATCTAAATACAAAATTATTCCTATGGTGAATGTTATCTATTTGTGTGTGTGGGGGGGGGGGGGGAATACAGGGGCGGGGGTGCAGCCAGAGGCGTTCCTCATTCGTGTTGTCATCCCAATCGATTGTCGATCTTCCCTCCACAAGTTGGTCTTTTGTGTGCCTCTACTCTCACTCTTCCATTTTCCTCGGGGCGTTGTCTCAGGGTGGGTTGCTTCCATAAACTACCCCGTGGAAGTGATGTCATACATCCTCTTTGTATGCCTCGGTTGCTTCATCTCCTTCTTGTTTTTGAGGGAAGGCTTGACGACATATGAGGGACTTGAGTCTTCTTCAGGGCTACATCTATCGTACGCTCTTGGAAAGCGCAGACGAGATATAGACGCTGGCTTGGCAAATTCGTCAGGGTGAGGTGGGTTTTTTCGGTGGGGGTGCGACCTCTTTAAGTGGGCACCTTGTATATCAGCAGAAGACCAATCTCCTCTAACTAATCTGGTGAGATATTGCTGACTCATCGTTGCGACGATGTTTCCCTCAGACTCGTATGGGGAGGAATTGATGCCTCATCTTCTTTGTTATTTTCTCCCTCGTCATCGTACATACCATTGTTAGTGGAAGCTGATAGTGGCAAAAGCGTCGTTGGGGGAAATAGGGGATTTCCAGGGACATGAGAACTGTCGTAACTGATTCTCTTGATCGGGAGGATCTCTATGCTCACCGCGCCAAGTGTTGATGTCGACTTTGGACGACACTAGACAAGTTGGTGGATATAATGGCCGAAGGAAGGTTTGAGTATAAGGATGGGTGGTTCACTCGTCGTGGGACGTGCCGAGAACCACATGTTTGGGTTGATAGAATCGGACGGTTCACCCCTGATTGACTTAGGGCCAAGAGCCGCAAACAATGTGGAATTGTTGGTCACAATCATATGGAGAGGAGGGAGAGAGTGAGTGGTTGATGTCAAAGAGTCGTCTCTTTTGTCTTTGATCTTGGGGTATTTATATCCCCTTAGTACTGTAGATAGAGTGATGGTCGATAAGACTGTACCAGGCCTAGTGATGGCTACTAATTGACTGACAAGCGATAACTCAGTTGTCAAGTTGTGAGCTTAGTCGGACTTGAATTGTTGTCTTGTCTTAGTACAATGGCTAGGTGTAGAAGTCTTTGAAGGCAAATGGTTTTAGAGGTGCAAGAGTGGGCGGAGAGCTCTGGACACTTATGTCGTCGAAGTGTAATACGAAGGCGGTGCGTTGGTGCTAGAGTGTACTGCGGAGGCGGTGGTTATGATTTTAAAATTACTCATTAATTTTAGAAGTACCAATTTACATGATATTAAAATTGAGAAGGACTTAATACTTTTCGCCCTAAATATTTACATAATACTTAATAGGGTAAACTACACAGTTGACCACCGAACTATGGGGTTGGTGTCGATCTTACCACTATTTTTTTTCGTCTCAAATACACCACACAACTATTTACATGGTGCCACGTTTGCCACACGCCGTTAAAAAAAACGAAAAAATTGACGGAACTGTTAAAAAAATTGGTATAATTACACATTTGGTCCTCTATATTTATACAATATATCAAAAAAATTGGTATAATTACACATTTGGTCCTCTATATTTATACAATATATCAATTTAATCCTAAATTTAATCTAATAAAATAAATTAATTATTCAATAAGATGGTGACACGTGTCACCACCTTATTGGAAGTCTTTAATTATTTTTATTTAATTAATTTTCCACCTCCAATCAGGTGGTGACACGTGTCACCCAATTGGAGATGGAAAATTGAAAGGAACAAAATCGCCCCTACCAGGATTCGAACTCAAAACCTTTGGGTAGAGAGGTTGTGTGCTTGCCACTGAACCAAGCACACTTTCGTGCTATAAGGTCATTAATATATGTATTTAATGATTGTTAATGCCCAGAAAATTAAAGAGAAGAAAATGCAATTGTAAGGATTCGGACAAAGGACCTCATGGTTGAAAGCACATGTGCTTGCCACTACACCAAGTGTATTTTTTGTGATATAAAGTACAACATTTAATATATGTCTTATATAGATTTTAATGCTTGAGAAAATGAATGAAATGTAGTTTTAAGAAATTCGAATGTAATATTTTTATGATCAATAAAAAAATCTAACCCAATTAAATAAATCTAATAACTAAATTAATATTAAAATTATTATTTTCACGATGTGCTTGCCCTCGAATTCGGTTAATATTATTTTCACGAAATTTTTAATAAATATTAAAAATATTAATTAAGTAAAAAAAACTCAATTCAACGATTATATACGTGGAATTATAAAAATAAATCTAAAATTGAAAAATATATTAAATTTAGTTTAAAATATAAAAATTTTAAAATAATATTAATTTAGTTATTAGATTTATTTAATTGGGTTAGATTTTTTTATGGATCATAAAAATATTACATTCTAATTTCTTAAAACTACATTTCATTTCATTCGAATTTCTCAATTCAAGCATTAAAATCTATATAAGACATATATTAAATGTTGTACTTTGTATCACAAGAAATACACTTGGTGCAGTGGCAAGCACATGTGCTTTCAACCATGAGGTCCTTAGTTCGAATCCTTGCAATTGCATTTTCTTCTCTTTAATTTTCTGGGCATTAACAATCATTAAATACATATATTAATGACCCTATAGCATGAAAGTGTGCTTGGTTCAGTGGCAAGCACACAACCTCTCTGCCCAGAGGTGTTGAGTTCGAATCTTGATAGGGGCGATTTTGTTCCTTTCAATTTTCCATCTCCAATTGGGTGACACGTGTCACCATCTGATTGGAGGTGGAAAATTAATTAAATTAATTAAATAAAAATAATTAAAGACTTCCAATAAGGTGGTGACACGTGTCACTATCTTATTGAATAATTAATTTATTTTATTAGATTAAATTTAGGACTAAATTGATATATTGTATAAATATAGAGGACCAAATGTATAATTATACCAATTTTTTTGATATATTGTATAAATATAGAAGACCAAATGTGTAATTATACCAATTTTTTTAACAGTTCCGTCAATTTTTTCGTTTTTTTTTAACGGCGTGTGGCAAACGTGGCACCATTTAAATAGTTGTGTGGTGTATTTGAGACGAAAAAAAAAATAGTGGTAAGATCGACACCAACCCCATAGTTCGGTGGTCAACTATGTAGTTTACCCTACTTAATATGAAAAAGAAGAAAGTGATTATGGAGTTGGAAGAAAAAAACTGAATATCCTAATATTTCCTATCTTTAATTCAAATAACAGTCGGAAATATGTAAAAGAGAAGTTTACGAAAACAAGATAAATTTGAAATAGAAAAATACTCTGATGAGTTCGTAAAACTTCCTCAGCTAGAGAACCCATTTCTGCCATCAATAAGAAATGCAAGCTCAGCATCTCAAATATCAGACAATGACACGCATGACGCATCACAAGGAGAAGAAGATCATCGCCAAGTGACTGACCGGAGAGCCCTCGACAAGTTCGTTGCTTCTCGGTTGAGCCAAAAAGATAAATAATTTTTTGTTATCCAATCTAATAAATTTCTTTTTTATGGTCTGCTTTAATTATAATAATTTTTATTTATTTTTAAATTAATTTTTCAATTTAATATTAAATATAATACAGTATTTTATATTTTATATTACAATTAAATAAAATAATATTAAAATAATAATTATAATATTAGACTTAATTATAAAAACTACAAATAAATAGAATCAATTTCAAATTAAATATTTTTAAAAAATTAAAATGAACAAAAATAAAACATAAAAAACTTCGCATGCAGTGACCCTTACCCATTAAATTGAGATAATCAAATCTCCCACGTGACATAATCTGATTCTCAAAAGATTTTTTTAACTCATAGGGTAAATCAGGTAACATAACTAAACATTAGGGACAAAATGTTCTAAAAAAACTTTAGGGGTAACATAGTATAAACGATATAATTGGGTAAAATACACATATCATCATTCAACTATCTTCTCACTTCTATCTTGGTTACTCAACTTGTAAACTTTTCAATTTACTCATTGAACTTTTCAAAATACACATATTATTATTATTATTATTATTATTATTGTTGTTGTTGAATTTTTTGGTATTTTTATTATTATTTAATATAAAAATAATTTAAAATATAAAATTAAATCTATCTGTTCACCGGCCACCATTTGCTATCGTCGGACACCACTGCCGATAGATATAGATGGTGGTCGTTCAGTCCCAGATTTCACTGGTTGTTTCGTCTCTACCCTCCGAAGTCCAAATTAATAAGTTTCAAAGTCCACGAAAAAAGAGATCGAAAGTGAGGAAATTAATAAGTTTCAAATGAGATTTGCGGGTTTTGGGATATTTTTTCGGTGAAACAAACACCATATTCGGACTCAGAGTGTCAAAACTAGTCCATCGGTGCAATTTGAGATCAAACGGCCGTTGATTTTCAGACCAACAATGCTCGACAGTGATGGTGATATTTTTTATATATTTTTAAATTTAATAATAATAAAATATGATTTTATTATTTATTTTAATTGTTTATATTTAATAATATTAAAAAAAATAAAAAAATATTTCAGGGTGACCAAAACAAAAATAATCTGAAAGTTTAGTTAATAAATTAAAAAATTTAAAAGTTTAGTAACTAAAATAAAAGTAAAAAAATAATTGAATGGTGATCTATGTATTTTATCCGATTATATCGTTTATACTAGGTTACCCCTAAAGTTTTTTAAAACATTTTGTCCCTAATGTTTAGTTCTGTTACCTGATTTACCCTACGAGTTAAAAAAAATCTTTTGGCAATCAAATTATGTCACGTGGTAGATTTGATTGCCTTAATTTAATGGGTAAGGGTCACTACTGTGGTCCCTTCGGATATCTGTGTTCTCGTCGTCAACGGATGATCAGCGGATTAAATTGTATCGGTTTTTCTTCTTTGTTCGGTTTGGAAACAACGATTTCGATGAATCGGAATTGGGAGGAGGCTCGGTGAACCCTTTCTCTCTTCATTTTCGGGATACAGTAGATGATGCCTTGACAAGGGCCAACGTCTTTGCGTTGGAAGCCTGCCTTTGGATAGAGCTCTCAGGCACGACTACTGTCCTTCATCCTGGGAGGAGTGCATGGTTTTATCGCTTTCTCCAGTATCGTTATGGTGTCATCGGTTTAGGAAACATGTTCCACGATTTATCTGTTGGAAGTGTCTATCTGGTTGATCCAGTTTATTTTTCGCTCTGACATGGTTGGTTTACCGCGTGGTCTGCTGTTGTCCGTGGTTTGATGCGGCTGGGATTGCCTTGGTCGATGGTTGTTTGGTTTTTTATTAAGTTTCTTCAATTTTGTTTTTGCTTGCTTGCTTTCGCTGTTGTTTGGTTCCCACGGTGGCTTACGGCCGGTGGGTTAATTGGTAGAATTTCAGGTTTTGCATGGCCTTTTGTTTGTTTTGTGATTGTTGGTTTATCCGGCTCGTGTGAGATCTTTTGTTTTTCTGTTGCTGTACCTTTTCTTGTAATCTAATGGAAGTTATGTTTTGAACAAAATTTTTCATGTTTTATTTTTATTCATTTTAATTTCTAAAATAATATTTAATTTAAAATTAATAATATTTATTTTTAATTTTTATAATTTAGTCTAATATTTATTAAAATTAGTATATAGTTTATCGATAAAGGATTCAGAAAACCAATCTTAGGTTTCTGCCCCCTCGCCGACCTCTCTCGTCGAAATCAAGAAGGTAAGAAGCCAGGGAAATCCATACAAATATTTGTTTCATCTTCGCTTTTCTCGGGTTTACAAGATTATATCTTTTTCAGACAAACCCCTCGTTGTTCAATCATGTCTGGCGAAGAGGAAGAAAACGCTGCGGAGCTCAAAATCGGAGAAGGTAATCCGCCTTTTCCGTTTTTATCAATGCATAACCGAGTGAAATTATTGAAACCCACAAGCTAATTGTTTCTCTTTTGTTATGGACAGAATTTTTGAAGGCCAAGTGTTTGATGAATTGTGAAGTGGCTTTAATTCTTGAGCATAAGTATGAGCAGCTTCAGCAAATGTCTGATGATCCCATGAATCAGGTTTCCCAGTGAGTTCCATAAGCAACCTCTATTGTCAATTGGGTTCCTTTTTTCTTCTTTTCCTCCCCTATTGTTTGATTATATCCGTGTAATTGGCTTACTAGGGTTTCTGTTTAATTTTGATGACATGATTTAGAAAATGGGGGATAAAACTATGTTCCATGGAAATAGAATTATTGTATGTCTTGCTGTTTGTAACATTGTCTCCGGAATTATCGATTTTGTTGTATCAACTTTCTAGCCTGAGGGGCTTGTTCGGCTTGTATAATAGGATCGATTAGTTCGATTGGATATACTGTATATATGATTGTGTAATCCTATAAGGTGGAGAGTGAGAGGTAAATCCTAGGTTTATGCTGAATAAAGAGATGGAACTTTTGTTATGCATAAACCAAAGTAAAAGAACAAAAAGGATTAATCTTCTAACTACTTATTAGTTTTTTTATCCTATCATATTTTGTCCTTAATTCTGTGCATCAAATTGGAAACCAACTGTATAATGTGGATTCTCTGATGGAATATGGTGTTTAGAATAATTAGCATGCCTTTATTGCAGTGTTTGCTCTCACACTTGATGCGGTGAATGATTCTCTTTTGTCTTTGTTTCAGAGTATTTGAGAAGTCACTGCAGTATGTAAAGCGATTTAGCCGTTATAAAAATCCAGATGCCGTTAGACAAGTTCGCGAGTATCCTTTAATTTTCCACAATTGTTAAATAGACTTTATTTAAGCATATGTGCATATTTATATACTGCTTTGAATAAGCTTTCTGGGTGCTCCTCTTCTCCTATCAGTTGCTATCCTTGTGGAACCCTTTGTTATTGTCTAGTTGCAGGACATCTTGACACATTGTCAATACTTTCTTCAATCTGATAAAAGTAGATGGTGTTGTTTTCTCTACAGCTAATATTTCCTCATATGACATTGTTGATAATACTTGCACTTGGTATGTTGCTTTTCTTAGGATATGTAACTTGCTTCTCTATTGTGATCCTTAACTGACACTCAGAATTCTAAGTAGATATCGGTTAGCTGAATTCGAGGTGAGGATCTATATTTGTAAAGCAGTGAACTTTGAATTATGATGTTGATGACCATGTAGGAAAATTCTTCATATTGTGCTCTACTTATGCAGCTTTGCGTTCTTGGTAACCTGTGTCCTGAAACTGTGGAGGAAGCCATTGCTATGGTGCCTTCCATCAAGGTATGAATTGCTAAGAACACACCTTATGTAATTCTACGACTTTTATGCCCATTGTCTTTTTCTCTGTTTCTCTCTCTTACTTATATGCGACAAAACGTGAGATTTGTTTAATGCAGTTTAGATTATACTGTGTCATCCTTTCACATGCATTGTCTAGTACGTAAGTAGAGGGATTTTGATGTTTTGATGGCTCCTCTCTCTCTCAACCACGAAAACAAGGGCAATGGCTCATCAGATGCTATCCCACCCTTCTAGTTGTTTTGAGGCCAATTTGATTTCTAGAATTTATATGGTCTCTTACTGTTTTTGGCTAGAACATACTGAATAATGAAGATTAAATTGTTAAATTTCCCCTGATTTCCAGTGACAAATTCTCTTTGAAATGCAGACTAAAGGACGTGCTCACGACGACGATGCCATCGAGAAAATGTTAAATGACTTGTCCCTTATCAAGAAGTTCGAATAGTGGCCACTAAATTCCTGGCTGTCTATGACACTAAAGCCATTAATAGAATGTTAAATGGTGATGATGTCGCTTACAAACATCTCTGTTGGGACAATGTCAATTTGGGATTGGCGTAAAAGTTTTTTAAGTTTGTCGAATGGTTTATGTTCTGTATTTTCTCATTAAAGCGCAGTGCAAATATGCATGTCTGTATAAAGGCTTTAGCTATGCATTCTAGAAAATTTTATTGGTTTTATACTCATCTTTTCAAGGATATTTATCAAGGTTGCTGATTACCATAATGTAATTATTCAACAAATGCGACAATTGCATTTTATTATTAGAAAAAGACAGTGTAAAGGCTTAGCCAAATTATCTCTAATCTGAAATTACTTACCATGGTAATCTTGTACAAGGGTAAAGTTCAACTGTTTCAGCTTAACGTTATTGAAGACGATGACATTCTCGAGCAACAACTCTTTTGGATTATGTCGTTTATTAAACAAATTTATTACCTCATAGTAAGAATATCCACGAGGAGATGATTAATTATTGCTATTAACGGCAGATACTTTAACTAAAAAATAAATAGAATTATTACTGTTATTTGGCTATAGATACTTCAACTAAAATAAATAAATTCATTACCTAAAATCTTGAGATGCTATAATTGTTAAATCTAACCACTCAATTTAATCAATCAAATGTACCATCTGTTTAGCTACCATTTGTTTATTTGTTTTTTTTTAACTTGGTTAATTAGCGATAATCCTATTTGCTCTGAAAAAATCGAGTATATGATTTTTCGGATATTGGATATTCAGATTTTTTAATATAACAAGCAACAAGGGCAGAACTTGGTGCAATAGTGTTGAATTTTTTAGTGATTGAGGTGTGGAAGCTAAAAGATAAATGACACGATGATTTAGAGCGGTTTGGCCTTCTAACAAGCACTTACATCCACTACCTTAGCTTCCCACTAAGAATTTCACAACCAATTCACTAATTGATTCGTTCCTTTTCTAGGATGAGGAGGAAACCATTGCAACGATCAAAGCTTTCAAACCTTCTCTACAATAGACAAAGATAAGCAAATTAAAATCCCTCTTACAAGGTTGATGTTTGCACACTAAAGCACTCACCCAAACTTAAACACTTGAGCAAATTTGACAATTTAGGCTCACAAGTGTTGTCTATACAATAAATTAACAATTTAGATCTAAATACAATTTGACATCATAATGTTGTTACAATTGAAGCATTAACCATCTCTTGATGCTTGGAGATCCCTTTTATACTCTCAATTGAGTTTGTAGCCGTTGAGGACCGTTGGAGTTGAATTGGAGCCGTTGGAGCCTTTATTTCCCACCATAAATGTAGTTCTGCAACTTAGCGTATCGATACTCCTCAAATCATATCGATACAGTCCCGATAAGAAAATAGCCGTTGAGCACTTCCACGTGGTGCGTATCGATACACATGGCAAGCGTATCGGTACGATCTTGCAATTTAAAAGGTCGTTGGGAAATTGATCATTGGGGGTAGTTGGGCGTATCGATACGCGATATAACTGTATCGGTACGCGAACTAGCCGTTGAGTATTTAAAGCAAACCACATCGATACGGACAAAGCGTATCAGTATGGGTTTTAGCTACTAGAAAATCACTGTAGTTAAAACCCTAAAGGGTATCGATACAGTAACATACCGTATCGGTACGGTTACATTAAAAGCTTGGTTTTGACTGTTTTAAATGCACTTTAAATTATTCCAAAGCCTTATAAAAACCCTTAAATATATTTTCAAGTTGTTTTGACTAAAAACATATTTTAAATTCTTTTCAATTTAGTTCAAAATATTTTTCAATTATTATATCAAAACAATTTGTTCTATAATCTCCACCTTTTTACCAACTTAAAAAATTATTTGGGATTCTTCCCCTTAGTATTTAAAAATTTTGAATAAGAGATTTTAAAAATTGAATGAAATTAAAGCTCCCCTTATTCTCTTGAAAAATCAATTTCTCAAACATCTCTCCCCTTTTTATTATATATAAAAAAGAATTTAAATGACTTTAAATCAAAATAACATAGGAGGTTAAAAAATTTGACACAATTAAAAACTTTGATTTTAAAAATTGGCTTCCCCTTACTCAAAGCATCAAATACTGTTAGTCCAACAATATGATATTCTAGTTGTAAAGAAAAAAGTAATCTAATTAAAAACAAAAACAACTAGAAATTTTACCAACACTTGAACTTTAAGGGAGGATGTGAAGCCTTCATTCTTCTAGTGTTCTTCCTTGTGTGAATGGAGCTCCCCTCATATTTAGACTTTTTGATCACTCTCCATCACACCTAAACATAAGACAATTAAGTAATTTTTGGTATCCAAATTGCTTTGGATCTATAGACGTTAGTGGCACAAAATTTAGTCCCATAGGAATCTATTTTTCAATTTCATCCTTTTTAGTTGAAGTGATTAGTCCTTTTGGGACTCAAACACTTCTAAAATATTTTCCAATTACAAATCTAGGGGCACTAGATTGTCTAATGTAAAAATTTGATTTTTCCAAATTATTTTTCTTTTGGAGTTCATTGGAAATCAAATTTTTTTCTTTCTTAAGATCATCAATCTCCTTTTGATGATCTTTTTTCGATCGTTTGAAACAATTCTTGTAAACTTAAAACTTTAAGTTCAAAATCTTTAATTTTTGCTTCTAACTCTAGATTTGTTTTGGAAAGCAAATCATTTTTCTTTTTAAAATTAGAAAGCAATTTTTTGTTTTTAGAAAATGATGCCTTAAATTCCAAAAGCAAATCATCATAGACATCTTGTAACTCATCAGATGTATGTGAATTTGAAATAGACGAGTTAGAGATTACCTCACCCTCATTGAGGGCCATGAAGCATATGTGGGCTACCTCATCATCGATGAAATCTATACAAGAAATTAACAATTTAGATCTAAAGACAATTTGACATCATAATGTTGTTACAATTGAAGCATTAACCATCTCTTGATGCTTGGAGGTCCCTTTTATACTCCTAATTGAGTTTGTAGCCGTTGAGGACCGTTGGGGTTGAATTGGAGCCGTTGGAGCCTTTATTTCTCACCATAAATGCAGTTCTGCAGCTTAGCGTATTGATACTCCTCAAATCATATCGATACGGTCCTGATAAAAAAATAGCCGTTGAAAACTTCTATCTGGTGCGTATCGATACGCATGGCAAGTGTATCGGTACGATCCTGCAATTTAAAAGGTCGTTGGGAAATTGACCGTTGGGGGTAGTTGGGTGTATCAGTACGCGATATAACTGTATCGATACACGAACTAGCTGTTGGGTATTTAAAGCAAACCGTATCGATACAGACAAAGTGTATCGGTACATATTTTGGCTACTGAAAAATCATTGTAGTTAAAACCCTAAAGGGTATCAATACGGTAACATACCGTATCGGTACAGTTACATTAAAAGCTTGGTTTTAACTGTTTTAAATGCACTTTAAATTATTCCAAAGCCTTATAAAAACTCTTAAATATATTTTCAAGTTGTTTTTGACAAAAAGCATGTTTAAAATTGTTTTCAGTTTAGTCCAAAATATTTTTCAATTATTATATCAAAACAATTAGTTATACAAATAGTTTGTAGGGGCTTAATTAAAAGTTCTAAAATTTTTGGAGGTTTTTTTAATTTTTTTTAAAATTTTGATGATTTAATGAGAAAATTTTAGAAAATAAATGAGGATCTAATTAAAAGTTTTGAGAGATAATGAAAATTTTGACAATTTGTGGAACTTAATTAAAAATATTTCAAAATATTTGAGTCTTAGTAAAAAAAAATTTACAAATTTGAGGGGGCCTAATTAATTTTTTTTAAATATTTTAGGGGTACAATTCAAATTTCCCCAAATCTTGGGGTGCCAAGGCTACATCTAGCTTGACTTATCATCTGCCCCTGACAAACAACACATTATTGAATATAACAATATTTGTTTTTATAGAAATTTTAATTTTTTATATATAACAAGTAAAAATATTGAATATAACAAAATTCATATAAATAAAAATTATAAAATTTCAGATTTTCAAATACCCGATCCGAATGTAAAATAATTATTTGTATACGATCCAAATTATCCAAAAAATAAAAAAAATAGATTAGATATTCAAATTTTTAAATCGGATAAACGTATCAAATTAAAATTTTTTGCACACCCCTAAATTACCTAACTATTGCACCAAGCTAGAATAGAGCTTTTCCAGACATTAGGTTATACTTTAGTTGAACTTAATTACATTATATTTTTCTTATAAAAAATTACATTACATTCTCGGAAAATATATTAACTATATAATATAAAATATAAAATGTTATAAGAATATAGTGATAACATCAAATAAAATATATTATTTTATGTTATAAATAGTTGTTATAATATTTCATATAAAATAAATCTTTAGGATATAAATACTTTTTTAGAAAAATTAATATATTGTTGTTAAACTATCGAAATATATGTTATAAATATATATTTTTATAAAATCAATATAATCTAATTGATGTTATAAATATATTTATAATTAGTATATTTATATAAATGATGCATTTCTAAATGTAATTATAACTTATAAGAATAAGTAGACCTGTAAACGAACCGAACAAACACGAACGAGAGTATATTCATGTTCGTTCGTTTAATTTTAACTGAAACAATGAACAGACACGAACAACTAAACGAGCATAATTATTTATGAAAAATTAATATACGTTTGTTATGAAAAATAATAAATATAAATGGATACATGTGAATAAATTTGAACGAATATAAACGAACGAATATAAATGAACGGATTACCGAACGTTCACGAACGTAAATGAAAGAACGAGCCCTTTGTCCGTGTTCGTTCATTTAATTAAACGAACAGAAAATCTTGTTCATATTCGTTTAATAAATTAACGAACATAAACAAACTTCCCGCCGGACGATTCGAGAACGGTTCGTTGAGTTTGGTTCGTTTACAACCCTAAGAATAGAAATTGAATATTTATGAAGTCAATTAAAATATTGATTTTATAAAATTATTTATAACATAAAGTGATATATATATAATATTATAAAAGTGTATTTATAACATAAATTAAAATATTTTAATTTATAAAAATATTTATAATAGAAAATAATAATACATTTTATTGATGTACTATAACTTTTGCCATCTCTGCTATTCTTCATAAGACCAAAACAAGATAGCTTGAGATTACCAATTCAGAATAAAAAAAATGAAAAATCAAGATGGCTAAAGGGGTTATTTTTACAAGTAACCTCAAAGCAACAATATCAGAACCGTCCTTTTGTTACAATGGTGCTGAAGTTGTTCATATATGCTTCCCTAAAACCAACAACCCCTACAAAAATCAACCCACTTTTTTGTTCGTAAAATAAAATTCCATTTCATCAAGTCCCAAACAAAACAAATCCAAGCCTCACACGAGAGGAGGAGCAACAAAAGTCAAGATGGTGAATCAAGGCAAGAAAACAACAAAAAAGCCAAAAACAGGAGGGATGTGGCCTTCAGAAAAGCCCAATGCCAAACGAACGGCAACAAAAGAAGACATAATGAAAAGGGAATTAAACCTAAAATGCATGGGAACCATCCCATGTAGAAAAGACAACTGCTGCTCTTCAACAACCTTAACGTTGTGTTGATCGGACACCTGATGCAAAAATGCAAAGAGAGCTCCAAGGTCAAAGAAAAGCCTCCCAAAGATAGAACAAAGGGACCTAATCATTAGTGGGATCACCGACCCAACAACAAGGATAGAAGAGAAGAGAAGCCACAGATAGATCTTGGGAAAACCAAGAAAAATCACAAGAGCTTTCAGATAGAGAACCAATGCTAGAAAGAGAGGAAGATATCCACAGGATGAAAGTGATCCCAATGGGGCGAGGGAACATGCCCGGAGGCTTTTGTACATCTCAGGATACCCCAAGACAAGATGGTAAACCCCGTAGAAGTCAACAATTATGCGGAAGACACTCAATGACAGTGTTAAGATGAAGGAATTTCATTTTATTCTAATCTAAAAATATAATGTTACATTGTGTTGTTTATATAGTAACATAGATCAGCTAAACTGTCTAACTACATCAGAAACTAACTAACTGTTTACATAACAAATAAACTAACTAATTCTAATTAGTTTAACTCTTCAACACTCCCTCTCAAGTTGGAGGTTGAAAGACATCTTTAACTCCCAACTTGACAAGCTAATGTTCATGTTGTTGAATGCCCAATGCCTTAGTCAGAATATCTACTAATTGATCTGTACTAGAGAAATATTATGTCTGAATCAATCCTTATTGAATCTTGTCTCTCACAAAGTGGTAATCTACCTCTATATGCTTCGTTCTTTCATGGAAAACGGGGTTAGCTGCAATTTGTAGAGCTGCATTGATGTCACTAAGGAGTTTAATCGTCACTAGTTCTTCATTCAATCCAATTTCTTTTATAAACCCATAAAGCCAAACTATCTCAGAAGTGGTAACAGCCATGCTCCTGTACTCAGCCTCAACTGAGGATCTAGCCATTGTATTCTGCTTCTTTGATTTCCAAGAGACTAAAGAATCTCCTAATTTGATACAAAAACCTGTAACATATCTTCTAGATAGTGGACAAGCTGCCTAGTCTGAATCACATTATGTAGTGAGTTTGCACTCTCTTGAAGATTTCAGCAATATACCATGTCTAGGGTTCTTCTTTACATATCTAACAACTCGTAATGCGGCTTCAAGATGCGACCTTTTTGGATGTTGCATGAATTGGCTTAAGTGATGCACAACAAAAGTGATGTATGGCCGAGTGTGAATAAGGTAGATTAACCTTCCAATCAACCTCTGAAAAATAGTCTTGTCTTCTAACAATGAGTCATTAGTTTGTTGATTATCTTCTTCATCAAATATGACAGAGGTGAGCTTCACATTTTGTTCCAAAAGGGTTGAGGCAGGTTTAGCTCCCCCTAAACTTGTTTCGTTAACAAGCTCCATAGCATACTTTCTTTGATTGAGAACAATACCTTCTTTAGACCTCAAAACCCAAAAGTACTTAAGATCTCTCAAATCTTTCATTTTAAAGTTGTGATTCAAAATGCTCTTTAATTCCTCAATCAATTCAGCACTATTCCCAGTAATAAGCATATCATCAACATATATCAACATAATAACTAGCTTATCACCATCTCTTTTCATGAATAATGAGTAATCAAATTTACTTTGTTTAAAACCAGCAAGAAGCAAGGCATCAGTCAACTTGAGATTTCACTGTCTAGATGCCTGTTTCAGACAATATAAGGATTTGTGCAACCTACAAACATGATTCTCCCCATGGCTGCAAAATCCTAGAGGCAAATCCATATACACTTTCTCAACTAAATCCCCTTGCAAAAAAGCATTATGAACATCCACCTGATGTAATGGCGACTCAAACAAAGCAGCAAGAGCCAACAATGTCCTCAGAGTAACGAGCTTGGCTACAGGGGAAAAGTCTCAATGTAGTCTATACCCTATTGCTGACTATACCTTTTGGAAACCAAACGTGCTTTGTAACGTTCAACAACACCAGAAGCATGGTATTTGATTTTGTATACCCATTTAGAACCAATGGGATGTTTGCCAGCAGGTAAAGGAACAACAAACCAAGTGTGATTAGCTTCTAAAGCTTGAATCTCCTCAGACATAGCTTGAACCCATAGAGGACTATTTTTGGCTTCATCATAGGTGTGAGGTTCAATAAGGGCAGAAGTGGTGGACAAAAAAAGTTGTGTATGAGGTGGTAAGTGGGAATATGAAATGGAAGAAGATATAGGATACAAACCTGAAAGTGGAGAAGATTGACAAACATTGGAAGACCCGAAGGCATAGTCATTCAGCCAACTTGGAGGTTTTGAAACTCTAGCAGACCTTCGAATATGTAAAAGGACAGAAGAAGAAGGAATAACTGGACTTGGAACAGACTCAGGAGACACGAAAATAGAAGAAGAATCTAAAGAAGCATGAGGAGCGGAATTAAGATCAATAGCAAGAGAATCAGTTGAAGCAGAGGTGGGAGAAATACCATAATCAACATAAGTGTAAGAACAAGGAAGTCATCATCAGGAATGTGGGGATGAGCAGGGAAAAAAGAAGTCTGAGTAGGTGAGGAAAACTTGAAAGGAAAAACAAGCTCATGAAAGACCACATCTTTGTTGACAAAAAACGATTTAGATTCAAGATTAAACAAAATATATCCTTTTTGTGTAAAGGGGTATCCCATAAAAATAGATGGAAAGGCTCTAGGAGAAAATTTATCAGAAGATGAAGGATTGGTGGCATAACATAAACAGACAAAAACCCTTAAATGAGAAACATTAGGAGCCTTTTTGTACAAAAGTTCAAAAGAAGTAAGCCAGTTTAACACAGAGGAAGGCATTCGATTGATAAGATGATAGGAAGTTTGAACACACTCAACCTAGAACTTGGTGGGAACTTTTGAGTGAAAATAAAGGGCTCGAGCTACTTCTAACAAGTGCTTATGTTTCCTTTCAGCCACTCCATTTTGTTGTGGAGTGGCAACACAACTACTCTGATGAACTATACCAAGAGAGGTGAAAATTCAGAACACCGAGAATTGAAAAACTCAGTATCATTGCCAGAACGAAGAAATTTGGGCTGAATAGAAAAATGAGTCTTAATGAAGGATAAAAAGGATTTGAGGTGAAGAATAGTATCAGACTTGAGTCTCAACAAAAAAATCCATGTCATTCTGGTAAAGTCATCGATAATAGTAAGAAAAAAAACGATGACCCTGATGAGTAGAAACCCTGTAGGGGCCCTATAAGTCAAGATGAAGTAGCTCAAAAGAAGAAGAAGCTCTATTTGAACTAGAAGGGAAAGGTAACCTATGTTGTTTAGCCAAAGGACAGATAGTACAAGCATGCTTTGAATAAACATGAATAGGATAAGGAAAAGTGATCTTATTCATTTTATTAAAAGCCAAGTGACCTAAACGAGCATGCCAAACATCAGTAGAAACAACAGTAGACAAACAAGAAGAAACAATATCATTACAAACTGATAAGGATGATGCACTTAAAGAGAAACTAGCAAAAGCATGAGAAGAATGAAACACATAAAGGCCTCCCGTTTGCTTACCAATCCCCCTCATCTTTGTAGTGGAGAGATCCTGCAATAAACAAAATTCAGGGTAAAAAATAACATGACAATTAAGTTCTTTGGTTAATTTGGAAATGGATAAAAGGTTATGATGAAATTCGGGAACAAAAAGAACATTAGGTAAGACACAACCAGGAAAAAGGAAGATAAAGCCAGTGTGGGTGATGGAGGCTTGTTTACTAGTGGGAAGATAGACACATCTAGAGTTCAAAGCACATAAAGAAGGATCAATCAAACTAGAGAAATCCGAACACATATGATCAGTTGCCCCTATATCCAAGATCCAACTAGTACGAGCAGCAACAGATGGACAAGATATACATGTCACATTAGCAGCAGAAGGCTTGTGAAGAAGATTTAGGATCTGTTGGTATTGAGTTTGAGTGAAGATAGGAGCAAGGGCAGGTGGAACACAAACAGGTTGCTAAATAGGGACATGTGAACCAGAAACTGCTTTAGCTGGATTGATAACCATAGCAGCCTGATTATCACGACGTTTGGAGAACTTGAAATCGGCAAGAAACTCGATCAGTCTATAACATTGATCCTTCTTGTGACCTTTAAGATGACAATGGTCACAAAACCCATTGAACTTGCGTCGAGATTGCCCAGAAGCATACATGACAGTGGGTTGGGAAAGGGGACTAAGCGAATTAAGGTGAACACGCTAAGACTCCTCTTGAAGAATCATGGAGTATGCCTTATTAACTATCGGAAAAGATTGCATTGGAAGAATCTAGCTTCGAATAGCAGAATAGGTTTCATTCAACCCCATGAGAAATTGAGACAATTTTTGCTGAAGAAAATTTTGCAAATTTTCCTGAGACGTCTCATAGTCACAAGAAGAGAATGGAACAAGAGCATTATACTCATCCCAAAGTAATTTCAATTTTGTGTAATATGTAGAAATAGAAGAATCGCCTTTAACATGGGTTGCTATTTCACGATTTAGGGAAAAAAATACAAGAGCCATCTACCTTATCGAAGTGCTCTTTGTGATCCTTCCAGACAATGGCCGCGCTAGAGGCAAAGACGATTCCGACTGAGAGATTTTTGCTGACAGTGTTGAGGAGCCATGAGAGAACCAGGGCATTGCACTGATCCCAAAGGGGTTGAAGAGCCTCCTCAAAATTACTACGACGACAATCTTCGTCAATGAAACCTAGCTTGTACTTCGCAAGGAGAGCAATCCGGAGCGAACGACTCCAAACATTGTACGTCTCAATTCTGGTCAACTGATGGGAAACAAGAAGAGTGCTTGGCATATCAGAGGATGAAGAAAAAGGATGTGATTGGAATCAATGACGGTGGAATCTGTCGCCGGCATGGTCGCAGAAAGGAAAAAACGCGAATGAGAGAAAACAAAGAAGCACTCAAAAGGAAAAAGAAAACAAAAACGGTTATGGTGACCGAAAAGAAAACAGAAAGCCCAAAAGGATTTAGAGCCCAAACAATTTGGTAGATGATACCATGTTAAGATGAAGGAATTTCATTTTATTCCAATCTAAAAATATAATGTTACAATGTGTTGTTTATATAGTAACATAGATCAACTAAACTGTATAACTACATCAGAAACTAACTAACTGTTTACATAACAAATAAACTAACTAATTCTAATTAGTTTAACTTTTCAACAGACAGTCTTGGAATGAGGGATGGACTTCTTGGCATCATTTCATGCGATTCAGTGAAAGATATGGATGAAATTTTATTGATTTCAAGACCAAAAGGATCAGTTCCAAACCAGATAATGTGAGCTTCATCCTTTGAGATTTTTCTCATCTCCAAGAAATGTTTTGATCAGGCAGTTTTTCTTTTTGCTACTGTTGATTTGCTCGGCGTGTTCAGCAGGATGGAAAGGGCTCTTGAGCCTCTAAAAGTATAGCCTTTTGAAGTTTGTGGCTCAATAAGTTTTGGGCAGCTTATAGGTGA
Source organism: Hibiscus tridactylites (assembly GCA_958450335.1). Taxonomy (NCBI): domain Eukaryota; kingdom Viridiplantae; phylum Streptophyta; class Magnoliopsida; order Malvales; family Malvaceae; genus Hibiscus; species Hibiscus tridactylites. Next base: position 77,694,554 of record OY288279.1, read on the forward strand.
ACCTATTGAAGGGGAGATTCTAGGTAAAGACCTCTTAAAAAGAGGCTAAAAAAAGATGCGTATACAAATCTTTACAAAAAATCGTAAGGATTTGTGTACATGTACCGAAATTCTTACAAAAGTGGTAAGAATTTGTGTACATTCACAAATCCTTACCACTTTTGTGTAAATGGTAAGTATTTGTGTACATATACCGAGTTCATGATTTTTGTAAAGATTTGTGTACAATGTACCAAAATTCTTACAAAAAGGGTAAGAATTTGTGTACATACACAAATCCTTACGATTTTTGTAAGAATTTCGGTACATTGTACACAAATCCTTATGATTTTTATAAGAATTTGTGTACAGCCTTTTTTTAGCCTCTTTTAAGAATCTGTCTTTTAGAACTTCCCTATTGGAGGGAGCAGCATCAATAGGATGAAAAGTTTCTCTCTCTTGAAGAGCCATATCCGTATCTTGACTTGAGTTATTCTTGAACTCCTCGCATATTTCTTCAATTGTGATCCCCTTTTTTGGAACATCTTTTTGGATATGAAAGTGCCAGCTGGTTTTGCTAAAAAGCATAAAGAAAATACTTGAAAAAAAGAGTAAGGGGTCAAAGGTGGGGAGATACATCACCCACTGAAAGGTTCACCATAAGAAACAAAAGACGCTTGAGGAACCAGGCTTCTAAGACACAATGAAACAAGGTATTTAGATCCAGGGAAAAAAACCAGTGAGAGAAAAAACTGCTCAAATCAACCTGATTGTCCATTTCATCCACCACTTCCCCCTAACAAATACAGCCCAAAAGAATAAGTGCAAACCTAACTTCAAGGATTGATTGAGCTATCATTTCCATTTAATTGGTTGATTTTACTATTAATTTATTTTAATAAATTTTCCATCCAATCAGGACATGACATATGTCATCACCTTATTGGAGGAATAAATTTATGAAATAAAATTAAAATTATGACCGAATTTGTATAATGTGTAAATAATAGGGACCAAATGTGTAATTATACAAATTTTATTAACCGTTGTGCCAACTTGTTTTAATGGCAAGTGACTTGATTGATATCACTTAAATGGTAAAATTGATAGTATGATGGTCAAAATAAAATATCTCCGTAGTTATGTGGTCATTCATGTAGTTTACCCAAAAATAAAAACCTAATTATAAAAAAATAATACCGCATGAATAAATTCTAAAATTAGATTAAAAAATTATAGCAACATCTAGTTGGTCTAGTGGGACGAGACATTAAATCCCTTAAATAAGATTAAGGGGCTTGAATCATGACATTGTAAATTGAAAAAAAAAATTGAATTGAGAGGGTCTCTCCCATAATGCACCTTTGCAAAATTCGATTTGAATTGACCAACAAGTGTGTCAGAAACCAAAGGTTAAATAAAATAAAAATAAGGGTAAACTTCACCGAAGGTCCCTTTTGTCTAGTGCGTGTTTTATTTTGGTAACCAAATTTGAAAAAAAAAATTCTTGCCACTTATGTTGTTGACAGTTACCATTTGGTAACCCAACTATTATCCCTCGTTAATAAGATAATGTGTCACGTTAATAAGAAAAGTTAATTTTTAATTTGACCCTTAAACTTTTAAAATTTTATATTTTCACCATCTTCACACAAAAACTTTCCCTTTCTCTAAAAATTCTCTAACTCAAACCCTAACCCCTCCCTCTATAAATAAAATGCCAGGGTGATGTGAAGACTTCCTTTAAATCAACCTGTGGTAAGGTTAGTATTGTATCGATACAATGGATGTCTTTTTTCATCTATTTTGACTAAAAGCCTAAAGGTAGAGTAGTTTTGAAGGTTGACATCAATTTTCTTTTAATTCTCAGGTCACTCGATTGAGGCTTTTAGAAGATAATGTGCATTCAACCCGTACTGCTTTTTTCGTACTGAGGTAGAAAAAGATCTAGGTTCAGATTATGTTTAAGATACTTTGAAACTATTATTTCTGGCTATGGTTATAACTAGGGGTGGGAATTGTCGGGTACCCGGGTTTCGGGTACCCGGTTTTTCGGGTACCCGGATGAACCGGGTACCTCAAATAAAGGCCCGTGTCCCGGCCCGCCTTTTTCGGGTACCCGAGATTCGGGTACCCGACACAACCGGGTACCCGCCAGTTTGGAAGTAACTAAAAACACAACAGTGAAATTGAACAAGGGCCAAGGATCCGAAATCTTTACGAGGCAATAACTAAAAACAACAGTGAATTTTTAAATTTTAAAAATAAAGTAGGATCTCATTTGCTTGATTAAATTAAGCATACAACAGTGAAATTAGTGAAATTACAGTAACATTATACAAGCAATTCAGCATTCAATCCATTAAGCAACTGAAACTCAGCATAAAACAGGACTGACCGGTGACGGTGGGCGAACGACTGACCGGTGGCGGTGGGCGAACGACGGACCGGGCGGTGGTGGGCGACTGTTCGACTGCAAACCAGTGGCGAACGACGGACCAGGGCTTCTGCTCGACTGCTGCAGTGCTGCTGCTGACTTGCTGATGCTGACTGCTGAAGCCAGCGGGCGGTGGCGACGGGTCGACGACAAGGTGGAGCCGTGGTGGAGGACCGCCGGGGAGTGGGGGGATTTGGTCGGATTACGGGATTAGGGATTTGAGGAGAATTGGGGGAAATTTCAAAAGGGGGCAGAGTCGTGAAATTGAATCTGATTTGGATAATGGATATTGGATAGTTTTAATTTTATTTTTTAATTAAAAATAATAAAATAAAATATATATTATAATTATAATTTAAAATATATATATATATATATATATATATATATATATATAATCGGGTCACTGGGTACCCGACTGGGACCATTTTTTCGGCCCAGTCCCGACCCGAGTACCCGGGATAAAAACCGGGCCGGGTACCCGACCCGAAAAAAAAAATTAATTCGGGTATTACCCGTCTAATTTAATTCGGGTCATCGGGTATTTAGGCCGGGTCAATCGGGTCGGGTAATTTCTCCCACCCCTAGTTATAACCAGTATTCTAGAATACCTTTTATGTTGTTAAATTTATTTCTAAAATCTCATCCACATCTCTTTGCAAACTATTTGTGAGAATCTAGCTTCTCCAATTACTCCTCGTATGGTTTAAATGGAGTAATATGTTTGACTAAAATCAGCCTTCATTCCTAATTTGAAATATACCCAAATTGGTTCATAGTTTTTAATTGAAGTTTGAAGCTCTCCTCTTTCTTTCTAAAAACATTCACCTCATTGTGAAAAATCTTACCAAATATTGCTGATATTAGTGTGCCGCCAAGAAATTTACAATAAAAATAGGAAATAATTAGTAGATTAAGTCAATTTCATATAAATATGAGTTCTTCTTGGAACAAGTCTTCTATCCATTTCCATATTAGTTGCAGTCATTCAGTAATGCTCATTTGGGAAACGAATTCTCAAAGGAAAATTTTACAACAGGCGACGAACATTGATGAACACTATTAACGATGAACACCGATGAATACCATTAATTTTTTTAAAAAAAAAATTAAAAATCTAAAGGACTAAAATTATAATTAAAATTATCTCTTAAAAAAATAAAAATCAAATTTAATAGTTACTTTATAATTTTTTTAATAGGTTAAAATCAAATATACTTAATTCTCACAAACCCTAACAAAATTAATTTCTTAAAAAAAATAGAAATCACCGGCAAATGAACAACCTGGTTTGTTATATCCCATATAGTTAAAACTTAAAACTAGAAAGAAAGGTAAAGTTTTTAGTTTGGGCCAAGACACCTTAGAATACCCAAAGAGATAATATTTTATGGTCCTTTGTCACATTTCTGCAGTTTTTTTAAGGTTTTGACATATGAAGTTTATCTCTAATATAGACACATGTCGTTGTATCAGGCTTTGTTCACTGAATTCAGGGCATCTCTTATTGGTTATAGGAATACGGGAATCATTATCTCTTTCAAAACATTTACATATAAGTTTCTGTTAAGGCGGTGGTGGAAAAAAGAGTGAGATGACTGCCAAAGCAAAGGTGGGAAGTGAAGAGTTGAACTCCTGCTTTGAGAAGCTGATTATGGTTGCTGCTGGAAGTAGTGGTGTGGAAGTTAAGATGAAGGGAGCGCTGATCACTGAGTGGAAAGATATTCCTATGGAACTGCTGTTGAGAATCGTGGCTCTTGTCGATGATCGACTGCTATTGTTGCTTCCGGTGTTAAGATTTGTTAGGGTTTAGGAGAATTTGGTATATTTGGTTCTAACCTATTAAAAAATATTATAAAATAATTATTAAATTTGATTTTTATTTTTTAAGAGATAATTTTAATTATAATTTTAGTCCTTTAAATTTTTAATTTTTTTTAAAAATTAATGGTGTTCATCGTTAGTGGTGTTCATCAATGTTCGTCGCACGTGGTAGACTAATCCATTCTCAAATGGGTAAATCGAGTCACATTTTACTTATAGAGAAAGGGGTTAGGATTTGAGTTAATGATTTTTTTTTGAGAAATTGAGGTTTTTTGTGAAAATGGTAAAAATATAAATTTTAAAAGTTTGAGGGTCAAATTAAAAATTATTATTTTTATTAACATGTCACATCATCTTATTAATGAGGGATTACGGTTGGATAACCAAAATAGTAACGGTAGAAAACATAAGTGACAAGAATAATTTTTTTAAAAAATTAAAGGGTAATCTTTACTGATGGTCACTTTTGTTTTGGGTTTGTTTTATTATGGTCACCCGAATTCAAAAAAGATTATTTTGGCCACTTACGTTCGAAACCGTTTCTGTTTTGGTCACTGGACCGTTAACCTCCGTTAATTAAAAATAAAATTTTTTAATTTGACCCCCAAACTTTCAAAACTTCATTTTTTGCCATCTTCCCCAAAACTCAATGAACTTCCCACTGCAGGGGAGAACTACAAAAATCATTGATTGATTTCTTGATCTATTGAACTGCAAAAATGAAATGTCTACATGTTAGACCCCCTGCTGAGGAGGTATGTTGATGTCTTTTTTTTAATTTAACTGATTTAATTAAGAACTTTTTATATTAACGTAACCAACTTAGGCATAGAACTTCAACAGAAACTCACCAACTGATACTTCATATTCCATACCAACCACAATGGTTCCATCGTCCAACACAAAAATAACAAACAATAAACTTAAATTAAGGTTATAGCAAAACCAAAAAGTTGAACAAAAATCTTAGAAAACATAAACGATATAACTTTGAAGAGCCCCACCAAGAAACTCCTATTGCAACCCTTTATGCAAGAAGAAATGGAATCTGCATTAATAAACTATGGCAGGATGAAATTTCCACAAAATTGAATATATATTTCGGATACGACAATGTACGTCAAATTTTAAGCAAGTTTTTTCATGCAAAAACATGAGTACTGCACGAAACACAAATGTAAAAAACCTTTCAAAATTTGGAATACTTACAAATCTTGTTGAATGCCACAATGTCACAACTCTGGACATACTCATTAATCGGCTCAACTGTTAACTGTTCCTCGATAAGAGTGTCGACCGACACCAAATCATCCACAATGGTCATCATAATTTGCAATTTCTTAATCACATAACCAACGGGGACAAGCTTCTTCAAGCTCCCCAAAGCAGACCTTCCATCTGAACAGCTCTTACTGCTTCTTCAAGCTTCTTCATGTCAGTCTCAACGTCATCGTTGTCATCGTCCTCAGCAACTGCAGCCTTCGAATCAGCAGCCGGGGGAGTGGCTACAGCCTCAGCAGGAGCAAATCCCTCAACAGTCACACCATACCCCTCTCCAGAAACACCAGAGATCCTCAAAAGGGCGTCGATATGGTTGTACCATCGAGAAACATTCACATAGCTAGCCGATGGGGCCCCTGAGAGAGCAGCGTAGACCAATAATATCATCCTTTGAAGCTTGATACCTAGAGATGTAACTGCGAGAGAGGAGATACTCATCAAGCTTCTTTAAGCCAGCAATAGAACCAAGATCGTTGAAAGTGACAACCATTAGTTTGTTCCGGGTTGGCAGTTCTCCCCTGCAGTGGGAAGTTCATTGAGTTTTGGGGAAGATGGTGAAAAATGAAGTTTTGAAAGTTTGGGGGTCAAATTAGAAATTATTATTTTTAACTAACAGAGGTTAACGATCCAGTGACTAAAACAGAAACGGTTTCGAACGTAAGTGGCCATAATAATTTTTTTTGAATTCGGGTGACCATAATAAAACAAACCCAAAATAAAAGTGACCATCAATGAAGATTACCCAAAATTAAATGATCGAAATAAAATACATACTAAACAAGAGAGACCTCGCGTGAAATTTACCCTAAAAATAAAAAGTATACTCCATTTACCAAAAAAAAAAGCCAGCGGGCAAACGTGTGGACCAGAACTTCAGACACCTAATAATTCATTCGTACTTCTTTGTTTTCTTACCATTTAAAGCGTCATAGCCGCTGGACAATGCAAATCTAAACAACTAGTTGCTTTAAAGTTAGATCCATTAGCTTTTAAATGGGTTAACAAAATAAGAATGATTAATTATTCGATTTATTTAATGAATATCTTAAAAAAAATTGTAAAGTGCTTTTCACTTGAGAGTGATAAAATCTTAGCATGAAATCTTTTCTAATTCGCATTCAATTTGATCTCAACCATATACAAATTTATAAAATCTTAGAATAAAAAAATATTAAACATTTTTTAGCATTTTTATTAAACTTTTTAAACATGCTAAATATGAACTGAAATAAGGATTTTTACTTTATTAAAATTTTATCTTATGGGATCCATTAATTAATCTAGTAGTCAATGATACGAATAAAATTCGTATGCCCATTTTCGGTGCCCCTACATATGCCCCAACACTAAAAGATACTACAAAATTAAATTCTAAACCCTAACCCTAAATTTTAAATCTTAAACCCTACACCCTACAAAATAAATCATACCCTAAATTCCCTAAACCCTAACCACAACCCCTAACCTAAAACCTAAAACCCTAAAATTAATTTTGAGCGTGAGAACATATGTAGGGGCACCGAAAAGGGGTAGAGAGTTTTCATTCCAATAATACATATGTTGCTCTATCTTATATGAGTTTAAATCTTAACATTTACCTTAAAAATATAATTACTCTCAACTTAATAAAAAAAGTTCATTTTATCTTCTTTCATTCAACAAGCTGTTTATATAGTCATATTAGATTTATGTATTTTATCATTCCATATTAATATATTATTATCATTAGCATATATGGATAAATTTTAGAGTGTATTTGATTCACGAAAAAATGGATAATTATTTTTTTAAAATTACATTTTCATATTTAATTTGGGAGGAATCCCTTTAGGAGGTAATAATTTTTTTTTTGTGACTGGCATTTTCCCTCCAAACATTGAAAATTAAACCTTGGTGCTATAGAGATATAGAAAGTGATAGGAGCGAAGGTCAACAAATTACAGCCAATCACATGTAGGAGACAAGATTTAAACCTATCTTAGATTTCATATGTTCTTTGTCATGGTTTTATAAAGGAATTGTGAATTTTACTCATATTGAACATTAAAATTGAACATTAAAATTGATTCTGAGATACGAGTGTCTCTATTAATTTTAATTTGTAAGATGTTTTTTTATGCATAAAACCTAAAATAAAGATATTATCTTACAAGTCGATACGGAGGAATTTTTAAATCAAAAACTTTAATTAAATATTTAATTAAAAGAATGACCCCTACCAATATTATTTTAAAAAATAACTATTTTTTAGTCCACATAAGGTGAACATGTTCTACAGAAAGCGAGTTCTAAATTTGCGTTCTATAGAAAGTGAATTTTTTGTTAAAAATTGCGGTAATTTTTTTTTTCTTTTTTACCAACTTACTCAACATGAAACTTGCGTTTTGTAAAAAGCGAATTTCAAACTCGCGTCCTGTAAAAAACGAGTCTGCCTTACATGAGTGATTTAGAAGTCATTTTTCCAAATAATTCTAGCAAGAGTGTCATTCTTCTAATTAAATATTTAAAAAGGGGTTTTTAATTTAAAATCACATGATATTGAGGGATAAAATAAATTTTAGTATTTTCCTAAATTTGATATTTTTGTCCACATTGGTTTTTAAATTTGATAAACTTTTATTTTGGGTAAAGTACACAGACGGTCACTGAACTTTGGTAAAAAAATAAAATGGTAACTAAATTTTTAAAAATCACAAAATGGCAATTAAACTTTATGTTTTATAAAAAAATGGTAAATAGACGTTAAATGTCGTTAAGTGACTGTTATAAAATTTGGTATAATAACACATTTAGTCCTTCATATTTATACATTCAATCAATTAAGTCATAATTCGAAACAATTCACTAAATTTAGCCCTCGTTATTTACACATTCTTTCAATTTGGTCCTTAAAGGAAAATTCCAAAGTATGATAACATGATAAATAATTACAATTAAATTTTTATAGGAACTCGAAAACTCGACTCGAATCGAAAAAAATTCAAATAAAGTTTGAGTTGTAAAATGTGACGCGTCAACTCGAATAACTCGAAATATTCGAATATTTTAAATCATTTTCCTTTTAAATCGAATATTTTTAAAAATAGAATATTTAATATTTTTATATTTAAATCACATCGAATATTTAATAATTACTTTAAATATTCAGTTTAACTTAAAAATATTAGATTTAAAATTAAAAATGATTTAAAATATTCTAATATTTAATAACTATTTTAAATATTTTTATTTTAAATATTCAAATATTTAAAATCAATTTTTTCCTGTAAATTAAATATTTTTAAATTAAATCGAATATTTAAAGTAGTTATTAATATTCAATGTGATTTAAAAGAAAAAATGATTTAAAATATTCAAATATTTCGAGTTGACGCGTCATATCTTAAGATAGAGGCGAGTGTTCGATCGAGTCGAGTTATTCGAGTTGACGCATCATATTTTACAACTCAAACTTTATTTGAATTTTTTTTATTTGAGTTCCTATAAAAATTTAATTAAATATTCGAATATTTTAAATCAATTTTTTCTTTTAAATCTAGTATTTTTAAATTAAATCAAATATTTAAAGTAGTTATTAAATATTCGATGTGATTTAAATATGAAAATATTAAATATTTTATTTTTAAAAATATTCAATTTAAAAGAAAAATGATTTAAAATATTAGAATCTTTCGAGTTATTCGAGTTGACGCGTCATATCTTAAGATATAGGTGAGCGTTCGATCGAGTCGAGTAAAAAAATTTTGAGTTATTCGAGTTTACGCGTCATATTTTACAACTCAAACTTTATTTGAAATTTTTTTTATTCGAGTCGAGTTTTTGAGTTCCTATAAAAATTTAATTAAATATTCGAATATTTTAAATCAATTTTTTTAAATCGAATATTTAAAGTTGTTATTAAATAATCAATGTGATTTAAATATGAAAATATTAAATGTTCTATTTTAAAAAATATTCGATTTAAAAGAAAATTTGATTTAAAATATTCGAATATTTCGAGTTGACGCGTCATATCTTAAGATGGAGATGAGCGTTCGATCGAGTCGAGTCAAAAAATTTCGAGTTATTCGAGTTGACGCGTCATATTTTACAACTCAAACTTTATTTGAATTTTTTTATTCGATCCGAGTCGAGTTTTCGAGTTCCTATAAAAATTTAATTGTAATTATTTATCATGTTACCATACTTTGGAATTTTGCTTTAAGGACCAAATTGAAAGAATGTGTAAATAACAAGGGCTAAATTTAGTGAATTATTTCGAATTAGGACTAAATTGATTGAATGTATAAATATGAAGGACTAAATGTGTTATTATACCAAATTTTATAACAGCCACTTAACTGCATTTAATGTCTAGTTACCATTTTGTTATGAAACATAAAGTTTATTGCTATTTTGTGATTTTTGAAAGTTTGGTTACCATTTTGTTTTTTTTACCAAAGTTTAGTGACCGTATGTGTACTTTACCCTTTTATTTTTGATACTGACATGATATTTCAATTTTGTGATGTGTGTTACAGTCTCAAAATGGGGTATTTGGCCAAATATTCTCTTTTGGAATTTTATTTGGCAAAAAACCTCTCAGAATGACATTTGGAAAAATGCATCCCATTCGACTCACGTAAAGGTAACTCGCGTTCTATATGAGGCGATTTACAAACTCGCACCGCATAGGGTGCGACTTCTACCCGATATGGATTATATTATCTTATATTAATTTTTTAAAAATAATAAAAGAAAGTCGCAGCCTGTAGAACATGACTTTTACGAGAATTTAAAACGAATCGACATGAATTTATCATGATATCTGCATAAGTCACATTCAGCAACACGCGAGTTTTGCGCAATCCTATTGTTTAAACAAAGCTCGATAGGCTTGTTTATCATTAATTTGCATGATCTTCGGGGATAATTTTTCATGGTTTTGATCTTTTACCTCATAGTAGTGATACATCTCTTGGAAGGTTGATAATGTTATTTAGGATTAAAATATTAGAGTTACAATTACAATTAGTTGATTCAAAGGCGGATCCTAGACAAATATTTTTTGATGTCGTGTCCAGGGTTCCTACAATTGCTGCACAACTTAGGTTGGTTGGTCCGTTCTCGAGGAATCATATCCTCGACACAATGAATCCTACTTGACTTTGGGCGACCTTTTTTGTTGCGTCACAAGGATTCATTTGGTCGTATCTTAGGTTCATTGTCAACCACGATGACGTTCATTTTTTATCGGAGGAAACTCAGATCGGTATACCTTGAAAACATTTTCAAGTCGGTATACATGATCAACGAGTGTTATTGCGTCGAAATGAATGAATGCACATGCAGCGAAGGCGTGCGCACACGGGTACTTGAATGTTTTGAAGACTCCGTAATCGCATATTCTCTCTTGTAGGTTAACAATGTAGTTGTGCTGCATAATTCCTTCAAGCGGTCGTGAAAATTCAGTAGCCATAAAGTGACGTTCGTGACGAGAGAAGGATGTGGCACCCATCGTGTTTGCTTGCAAACGATATATCTAAAATTTTTGTTGGAGATCTGGATGGAACTTGTGGCCACCTGCCATCTAGTTCGTAGCTTGTTTTCCAAGGGTTGTAAAAAGGGTAGCCAGTCGATAATATGTTGCCTTCACAATTGATGTGATAGGTAAATGACATGTTCCCTTCAGAGACGAATTGATTGCCTCAACCAAGTTCATTGTCATGTGACCATATTGACACTCCCATCATAACATCGCAACCATTTCTCCCTCGGGATATCAACAAGATAGTTATATCCATATTGACTTCTAACTCTCAACTCTTCTAGCAGCTTCTGAACCAGCTCTACTCGGTGTGCATTGCCTATTCAATAAAAGACGAAATAGTTAACGAGAATTAATAATAAAAGTCACGTAAATTAATAATTTTGAGAGTGAAATGCGTACCCATGCGAAGAACCATTATACGTTCATCATTATTCTTATACTTCTGGCAGTAATTTGCGGCAATGTGTCGCAGACAATACCGATGATAACTATACAGAGATTCCCAAGACAGTCCCAAATGTTGGATTGATCCCTAAATCCATGTGCCTCTGTCTGAAATAATACATATACCGTCTTCTCTTTCCAGTAGGACCCGGCATAAGACATGGGTGCGTAGGTTGGTGAGAAAAAACGTCCACGAAGGGATATCTTCCTTTTCAATGATAGTGAACGCTACCAGAATACATTTTCTATTGTCGTCTTATGCAACTGCCACTAGTAAGATCTGGTGTATCTACCATACAAGAATGTGTCGTCGATCTGCAGCATCGACTTGCAGTGGAGGAATGCCTTAACGCATTGCGAAAATGTCCAAAATAGGCGGAAAAATCCGCACTCCCCAGGTATGACACGATCCATTTCGTATTTTGGCGCTATATCAAGTTCCAAAACCAAACATGGGTTGTATTTCTGCATCACGTTCAGCCACATTTGCAACTCGATGTAGGATTCCTCCCACTACCCATACAATTGTTGGATGACACGATATCTTGCAAACCACGCCTTATCATATTTAACCGCGTACGTGAAATGAGATTTGATTGAGGTTATACACACCGACACAAATACGTGTGGATTTGCTTTCACGGGTGGAAGGATATGATCAGAGAGCATGTGCACATCCAAGTTAGGATGGTCTTGATTCAGGCTTGCCATAGAGCATGTATGAGGTATGTTGTATCTCGTTATCTGCCACAGGTTGTTCATCCTTTTCAAACGTGATACACGGACCCTCTAGTTATATCTGTCGTACTTGTAGGGGTATTCAGTAATATATTTGTCCGCTTTAGTTTCCTCACGGTAGACGTAACTGAGTTGCTTATGTTGTAATGCTTGATGGCAGCCTCTGCAAGTTTTTTAGTCCTGAAGGCCGTCCCAACATACAGTTCACCATTATTTTGTTCGTTGAACTGCTGCATTTGTGGGAATTCTGGAAATTTTGTAGCGTATAATCCTTCCATATCCACTGTTGTGAAGTGGGATGGTGGATCATAATACGCGAAGCTAATGCGAGTTCTAGTAAAACTACTAGGGGAAATAACTTCCACATGTTCTTCCTCCGTAACATCGACTACATCATCCTCAGCATTCACGAGCTCATTAAGGTCTGATGGTTCTTCTGGAAATAAACCCATCTCCTTACCTTTGTGCTCGAGCTCCCTCAGCGGTTCCTCGTTAGAATTATCCCATTCAAAACTGTATAGTTATGATTCATCAACAATATGTACCCTACTAGGTTTTGCAACTGTAACCCAATCGCGAGACCGGTGACGAGGCCTATGTCCAATATCTAGGTCGACATCAGCAGCACATGAATGTCTCCACCTTAATGAGAAATCAACTGCATTTGCCTCACTAGGGATATAAGTTGAGTGATGTCCGAAAGAGAAGTCATCAAACTGGTAAAACTCTTCATGGTAGGATGGCCCCATAGATGATGATGGTCCTTCACCATGGATATAAGTTGAGTGTTGTTCGTATGAGAAATCATCTACGTTTATCTCACTAGGGATATAAGTTGAGTGACATCCGGAAGAAAATTCATCGAACGGGTTAAACTCTTCACGGTGGGACGACCAATAGATGATGACGATCCTACACTTTCATTGCATAGATTGTACTTTGAGTGTTGGGTTGGCGGCATGTTCAATTCAATATCGAACCTGCCTACGGAAGAATGCCTTGACCTCAAGGCAGAAGATGATGAATTCTGCTTATCACTCGTACTTAGTAAGTCAAGATTTTCTCGTAGTCAATTTGGCACAACGGTTTGGAATCTGACATTTAGTTCAGAAAATGTTACAAAGAGCTCTAAGGGCCATCCTATGGAATACCGAGAATGGTAGTCGATCATCATTTCCACATCTCCGTCGTCTCTAACATTGAATATTGTAAAATAAAGCAGATCATCGTCGAGGGTAGTCAATACCTCAGTAACTGTAACTCTCTCCCGGAAGCATGTGAAATCTTCCTCGTTAGCGCTCGCTTCAGCCTTTCATATGTTACTCCCCTCGACATTTGTAGCGTAACATTGTTGGGGGACTGGAATATGACACTGAGTTTGGCATCCGGGATCATCTCACCGTCGTAGTGAACTAGGGCATCCACTCTTTTTGCTATTGTTGACAAAACCAAGCAGTCTTTCTTCTTCGCACACAAATTGCTTTGAACGTTTGTTAGAAAAAAATTCTTCACTAAAATTTTTTTATCCTCCATTTAATGGGAGGTGACGTGACGTGTGAGCCGTGTCTGACCTGGGACAAAGTGTAACTTGCGTTTTGTATAACACGAGTTTTGCCAACTGTGTCATGATTCCTACCGTGTTAGAGTATTCGTCTCAAATGTGATGTGGTTTCTTGAGTATATATACACACACACACACCGAAATTAATTTTACAACAATGAGAACATCAAGATAGTCGATGATTTATAAAGACTTCGATCAATATAATATGTCGAGACGAGAAACTATTACAACTTTGGTATACTTCGATGAGCAAATAGTCGATGATGCATCTCTCGGCATCGTATTTTAGTCCTCAAGTACTATATTGCTTCCGCTACCATACAACTTATCATATAATAAGTTGATGAAGACGTGAAGAAACATGGTCCACATGGTCGTGGGAAAAAGCTGGAACTGTTGAATGCCAAATTTGTTAGAACCATCAACGTACTCATTATTTCACATTGTTGACGACATTGATGTGGAATTGATGGCGGAAGCTCACGTACAATTTTGTTCAGGATGGGCCCTTGAGCTTGAGCTATATGCAATGTTTTCTGATAATGATGATGTTATCGGAGTCCCAAATAATATATAAATTTTATTTATATTTTTAACGTTCTTTAAAGCTTCATTAAAACGTGTCAATTTTAGCACCATATACACACCAATTTTAGCACAATTACAAACATAACATTTTTTACAATTTTTTTTTGCTTCTGGTTGATAATTTCACTCGGATGCCCTTATAATATGAGTTGACGTGTCTTGGACGACTGGTGAACTCGCGTTTGGCCAAACACGAGTTCTGCCACCTTTTTAGGATTCTTGACATGGCAGGCAAACTCGCATTTTACCCAACATAGAAGGGTCTATTTATAGTGGTGTAAATGAACCGGTGTTCTTTCATGTATTTTAGAAACTGGTCGTTCATTTATTTTTTTCAAAGTATAGTATTTATAGCAGACATGTATTGAAACACGTAAAATATTATGATAATTAAACACGTAAATTTGTTACAGTTAAATTGTACAATTGTACCCCTAAACACTCGATTCTCTTCATCAAACCTATACCGGTATTTGAGGTTGATATCTGCTTACTTCCAGGGCCGAGTACTTCATCAAGTTTAAATCTTTGGGGTATGATTTACTCGTAGTCTTCCTTGTTAACATACCTTAGTTCATCAACCAGAGCTACATTACCCCTAAACATGCTTCTATGAAGTGGGCAGATTAGTCCATCAAGTCGTGTACTACGACCATGGTAGGGGTTTTCACTTCAGTTACATGCGTGGGTCTTAACCTAGCTTCGAAAACACCGAAAATGGTAGAAGCTTTGACTCCGGCTAATTGAACTTCAAAAAGGCGCATTATTTCCAAATATTGTGATTTGTCGTTCCTCATGAACAAAAACATCGAACACTCATCTCACCAGAACTGGTAACCCACCAAAACTTAATTTTTAGTTAAATTTAGTTGATTTTTTTGTTCGAATATGCGTCCTTCTCAAATATATATAGCATGGAACTCGCATTTGGCCAAACGCAAATTTGGCGCAGAATTCTTGACATGTGTCGGTGAAATTCGCGTTATGCAGAACGCGAGTTCAGTCCTAGTAGTTTATTTTCATTCCAACATTAGATTTATTTCACAATAACTGTACATACGTCAAAATATTTTATGTTTTTTATCTCAACAATCAAGAACGATTTTGTCAAAATAAAGGCAAAATTGAACGTTAAATATTAAAAACTCAAAAAATAATTTATAAAGTTCAAGAAATACTAAAATATACAATGTGTTAATCAACATTTGTTATCTCTACATTTCAACATTTGACACGTGTCACTATCTAATTAAATAATTAATTTATTTTATTAATATAAATTAGGATTAAATTGATAGAATGTATAAATAACAAGGACCAAATGTGTAATTATACCAATTTAATTTAACAATCTCGTCAACTTTTCTGATATTTTTAACAACTGGTGGTCACGTTACATTTAAATAGTTTGATGGTTTAAATACTTCGTAAAAAAAGTAATGTGATCAAATTGCGACTTTTTTAATAATATGATGGTCATTTATGTAGTTTACCAAAAAAAAATATTGGGTAATATAATCCACATCGCGCATAAGTCACACTCTATGCGGTGCGAATTTGAAAATGAAATATCTGGCCAAATATCCCTCAAAATGTTACACTATAAAAAAGGGGAAAAATTCAGAAAAGTTACCAAAATTAAAGACTAAAAGTTACTTTTTGTGTGTGTGAATCACGGGGTCCCTTGCCTGTCCATTTTAACGGTCTAAGTAAAATTAATCTCGCCGAGTCGTATAAGAACATAAGAGTGTCAAAACTCTCATCAACTATCTAACGCTATTGCATTCACAAAGTTTGAGACCCTTGATTAAGTGTAAACAATTCAGCTACTTGATCCATAGACATGAAGATGAAGACCGAAAGTTACATTATACCGAAAAATTATTATATCAATATGTCTCAACGTCATTGATAATTCCAACTAAAAAAATCACTCACTTCATAATCTTCATTTTTTTCTCTCCATATAAACATGACATAAAATAAAATTAATAAAATGAAAGTTTTTATTGATCCATATCATCAATAACGTGGTGAAACAGATATATAAAATAAATTCTCCATCAACATTATACTATAATACTTTTTTTATTTTGGTATTTTCTTTCCTTTGGGATAACATCATAGCACAACATGCTTGGTGTGGGGCTCGTGACTTAGTCATTGCCAGATTGGCTAACTGCCATTCCGACCCCACTCCCCCTCACATGCATAGATGCGTTTGCCTTTACAGTTAAAAACTACCCCTTTTCTTCTTACTTTTTCCCCATTTATATAACCCATCAAACCACACATCTTTTCCAATCAATACTCAGATTCTTGCTCCCACACTCCCAAGTTCCAGTAAATACCAGTTTTAAACAAGACATGGAAATAGCTGTAGAGCTTGAAGACGATGTGTTCTTCGCAGATTTAAGCAAGCAAATCTCTTTGCTGATCCTGGATGATGATACTGATGACCCCGTTCTCACCTATCCTTCAGTTTCTTTCCAGGTTTGTTGCTTTTTACGTGCTTTTCTTTTTCTGAAAAATAGCAACATTTTCTCTTACAAAAACTGGGTTTTAATGTTTCCTTCTAAATATTCCAGAGTTTCACCGGTGTAAATCACCCGATAGCACAATATCCATTTCTTCAAGAACAGATGATTAGAAGGGAAAGCAAAGGGACGGGAGTTTTTATCCCCAAGTCGGCACATCAGCCAAGAAGGAAGCATAGGCAAGGAAAACACAGTTCTTCGTTGAGCTCCAAGTCCAACGGCCAGCTTCATGACACCACAACTATGGCTTCTCAAACTTCTTTCAATAACATTTTCTACTCCAGAAAAGGCTGAAGGATTCACATATATCTATATTAATTGTATAAATTTACAGTAAGGATTTTATTATTACATATATATGTACATTAGAAATAATTGGGCCTTGAAGAGGTACCCAGACCTTGGAAATATATGGTGAAGTGTTGTGTAATTGTTATATAGGAGCAATATTAAATATATTTTTTTTTCAATTGAATTTCAGTTTGATCGATATAATTGAATTATGGTAACATGTAAAAGATCCTGAGATTTAGTGAATAAAGGGATGTTATTCTTTTTTAGCAGACATAATTTCGGGTAATTTTGTTTATAAAATATTTGTGAATTTTATTAATGACTAAAAATAAAACGGATACTATCCTAATATGTTTTGGTATGCACCCCAAAGTATTTTTTTTCTTTGATTATGCCGTGCTTGATCATTATATTGCTTTACTAACTTTCAATCATCCTCCAAAGAGCACCAAGATAAAGTAATAGTTTTCTAGATTTTATTTCAGAAGTTTCTTCTGAACGTGTTAGATTTGAGTTTTTAACATCTTTTACACCGTTAAAATTTTATGCATTGTTTATTTTACACTAAATTTTTATTGTTTACAGTGTGATTCATTCGTAATTCTTTCACCATTGAATATAATCCAATTTCAAAAAACTTTCAATCATCCTTTCATGTTGACAACACACATGCCACACGATCTTCAATTTTATTGATAGGGAATATGTGTTTATGAGAGGAATTATAAAATCAGTTTAGATTTTATATGTTTTTTTGAGTTAAATGTCCCGAGTTAAATATACTAAAGAGCGGTTTAGGTAAAAATTATAGGTTTGAGGTATAATTAGAGGCTAATATTGTTGTTTGGTGAATAGCGGATTGAAAGAGCGGATTGAGGTGAAACCACTAATTTTGAAAAAGCTCATATTAGGAGCTTTTTGAGATTAGAGGTTTGATATTAGAGTTGTAAAGACTCTTTTACCCTTACCAATTACCAAAAATCTCCAAATAACCTAAATTAAATATTTTCTCACCCTATTGATAAGTTAATCCTATTTATTTTTTCCTTTTTATTATCGCATATTTATTTGTGTATTTGAATTTATTAATTAATTAAATTATATTAAAATACTTATATAAATAATAAATTAATATATAAATCATTCGAATATGTTTAAAAAATTATATTAAAAATAATTTTTATAAATCTAATTAATATTAATTAGATACAAAATATTGATAACTAATAAACTATTCAAACAAATATTGAATATAATCACGTCCTTATATGTCATTTTGCTTGTTTAAATAATCTAACAGCTATAAGCTATCAATTAATTTTACCAAACACTTTTATACAATCAGCTAATATAATCCGCTAGTCAAATCAGCTAATGCAATCAACTATCAGCTATCAGCTAATGCAATTCGCTATCCGCTATCAGCTAATGCAATCCGCTATCAGTTATCCGCTAATTGCCAAACATGGCCTATACCTCGTTTAAAAATATTTAGTTTTTATTTTAAAGTAAAATTTAATATTATTATAAGAATATTTTTATATGTATTTTTTGATATTTTTTAATATATATTTTAGATGAAAAATATATGAAAAAGGAATTTGACACCATTTAAAAAAGAATTTAGCACCGATTTTAAATAATTAAGATATATTAAAAGAAATTACACTTATTATTTGATTTCATTCACTTTTAATAAAATATTAATTAACAGCAAAAAAGTTTAACACCGCAAATTATATTTCCTGATTCTTCCCCTAAACGAATCGGTTTTGTATACAAATTGTTTAACTCGCAACCTATAATCATTTCTAATTTTTTTATATAATATTTTCTTTCATCACATCGTGTGGTGCCAAAATCTAATATAATTTATATTTGCTTAATTAGATGTTGTATTAAATTTGATTGGGTAAAATTTTAATACAATAGTTATTATTATGACTATATTCTTATATTTAATAGTGAATTTATTGAAATGTCAGTAATAAATTAATTTTATACATTATTTATATATAATAAATAAAATTATTTTTTTATTTGATACATAAATTGTATAAAACATAAAAAAATATTATTATTATTATTATTATTTATTTATATATCAGATTTAAGATTTAATATTCTGGATTTAAAATTTAACATTTTTGTTTAAAGATTAAAGTAGATAAAATTATATATAAAATAATATTTTTAAATAAATAAGGCTTCGAAAAAAAATAACATAATTAGAAGGACAATCTCTCACCTGCTAATCATGTGAGGTCATGAGCCATGAAAATCAAGGGGTCCATCACATGTCACGATCCAAGGAAAGAAAGATCATCAGAAAGTTTAAATTTTAAGGCATAATTTAATGGTATATTTGTTTGCTTTGGTTTTCTTTAAATAAATAAATAAAAAGATGGGTCCTCATTTATCTATTTATTATGTTGTAAATTGTAACCAAATCTAGATACCAACTTGCATAAATTTACAAATAATTGACCCCAAACAGTCCAATATTGAAGGATAATTATGGATCTTTTTGTGTGCGGATTCAACACATACTCCCCATATTGCGTGCAACTGAAAAGAGCAATCGTAGAAACCAAAGCAACTGATCATTTTGAATAATATAATTAAGGTAATTTTCACTGGACATCCTTTTATTTGGCGTTCGTTTTATTTTGGTCACTTAATTTGAAAGAAAAAAATTATTTTAGCCACTCATATTTTTAATCGTTACTGTTTTGGTCACTCTACCATTAATCACCGTTAATAAAAAATATTAATTTTAATTTTAACCCCTAAACTTTTTAAAGTTTACTTTTCACCCATTTCAAACAAAAAACTCTTCCTCTCCTGTAACCCAAATCCTACACTTGTTGCTATCATCGTTGTTCGTCTTGGCATTGGCTTCGAACAACCCCCAATTGATGTCTGTCATTCTCCGGCGAGCCAAGTCCAATGAACAAAAACTTTCTTTTATTAGTTTAAGGTTTGAGTTAAAGAAAAAGAAGAGTTTTTTATTAGTTTAGGTGTATATACTTAGGCTCTATTTGCGGTTGCGTTTGGCAACTCAAATGGGCTTTTTTAAGTGTTTTTACTTGTTTTTTGGTGTTTTTGGTTGCTTTTAAAACTAGCTTTTTCATTCAAACCAAAATGCTAGATTTTATAGCTTCTTGGGTGGAAAAGCTAGTTTGAAAATAAAATTACTTTTTTACCCTTATTATATAATTATAATTTATTATACATTATGCATACATAATTGTAAAATAATAGATATTTTATAATATTTATATTGAGAATAAAATTATTTTATTTGTAATTTATTTTATATTTATTATTAATTTGTAAGTGATATGTTCGTATATAACTTAGAATGTAGTTTATATTTTCAAATTAGATTTTATAAAAAAATATGTTTTTATTATAATTAAAATTGACTTATTTCATGTATCATAACATTAACTAATTTGAACATCACCCAAGTTTACTTTTACTTTTCAATATCATGTCTAAAATAGATATTTTATCTCATCAAAATCACTTTTTGACATCAATGACAAACACTAACTAACTTTTCAAAGCTACTTTTGAACAACTAGTTTAAAAATCATTTTTTTCACCGTATTTTTTAAAAGTAACCGTAAACTAAGCCTTAGATGTGTATGACTCCAAATCTCTAATACTTGAATCTTTTGTTATATAGCCCCTTTTCTTCGCGTTTACCACATCACTACCTTTTCCTTTATCTCTCGCCTATAAATTGATTCAATTATTGCAGTAAGGACTTCCAAAAAAAAAAGCGGGATATAATTGACTATTCAAAATTTAAAATGCAATTGCAATATGAGGTTATCCACCTAAGACTCGATGAACTGATAAATTCTTCCATCTTGGTAAGTTTTTGTTAGTGATTTGAGTTGTTGATTTTTTATTTTCATTGAATATTGTTTTTTCTTGACCGGGTATCTTTTATCATTGATTAATTTTCAGTTTTTATTTGTCGAGTTTGATTTTTGGTTACATATTTGATATGGGTTTTGTTTCATTTTTCTGTTTTTGGGTTTTGTTTCAATTTTGCAAAGTAGAGATGTCAATTGGGTCGTTCGGATCAGTTTCAGTTCGGGTCGTTTTGGTTAGGGTCATTTCAGGTCTTTCTGGAATCGATTTGGATTTGGTTCAGGTTGGTTCGGTTCTGGTTTAGTTCGGGTCTATGATAAGTCAGGTCTGGTTCGGGTCAAAATCGATTCGGTTGTTTCGAGTCGGATCAGTTACTTTCGACTCCAGTCAAAATCAGGTCGTTCGGTTCGGTTTCGAGTCAGGTCAGCCTTTGAATTTTTGGGTCAATTCAGTTTGAGCTGGGTTATGATTCACAAAAACTTCATTGATGTTGAAGATTATGTTAGTGGAGGATACAGAAGATTGTGTCAATTTTGTTTGAGTTTGGTCAACTTCGATTCTCTAAGGTTTATGTTTTAGGCTTTAAGGTTTAGTGTTAACGGTTTATGGTTTAGTTTAAAGTTACTTGTTTATGAGATTTGTAACCCCCTCATCCCGGTCTAGCCAACAGACCGAGCCGAACGAGTCACACGGGGAAAATCGAGGCGAAACCCGTTAAGATCTCACTCTGATTAGCAACCTTTTTTTTTTCTTTAATTTATCTTGTCTATATGCTTTATTGGATCCTATGTGATAAAAGCAAACAACGAAAGAGCAAACACGGATACGAACCAAGCAGACCAGATAATAAAAGATAGGTTTTTAACCATTTACTTCAGGATGTATCGATACACCTAAGGATCGTATCGATACGCCTTTAACGGTCAACTCCCCATAAAGTCAACATTGTGAAACCGTATCAATACCCTCCAAGGCTGGTATCAATACGCTCCCAACGGTCAACACTCCCAAGTCAACTTTAGAGGACCGTATCGATACACTCAAGCATGTATCGATACCTTCAATTTCTCGTCAAATTCTCAGATTTCCAGTAGCAAAAATGGTATCGGTACGCCTTTCTTTGTATCGATACGCTTGGCTTAAAACATGAAGACCGTATCGATACGACCCCAACCGTATCGATACCCCTGACTCGACAATGCAGAATTTTGCTGGTTTAAGCCACAAAGCAACACTATAGCACCAACCTAAGACCTCTAGACATGTATACATACACAAGCCAACGTAGAGCAATCAAGAAACACTCCTTTAAGGCAATCAAACATGCAACATGGCTCAATTCATCCAACAAGGTTTAATAAGCAATCAAACAAGCTTAACATCCGCCAAAAAGGTCAAAAGTCAAACCAACCATACTTCAACACTTTAAACATGTTAACAACATTAGCAATAACAAGACTTAGGAGTTTGGACACCAACTCCACAACAACAAGCCTAACATTCCCATTATCTAAGCATTATTACAACAAAGAAAATCATACTTTGAGCTAGCAAGAACTCCTCCCTTGCCCACTTGCCTCCCGGAGCCTATAGCGATCTACATTGTTGGAAAGGAGAGCGTAAGCTTAAAAGCTTAGTGAGCGGAGCTCTAAAGCATAACAACAATGCAGTTCAAAACACACACACACACACACATATATATGTATATATATATATATATATATATATATATATATATAGCTTTAAAGACAAAACCATTTAAGGAGGAAGTACGATAAATGGAAACATAGACAAAACATGGTATGCACATGCATAACCAATTCCCGGTGGGACTATACATCACCGTACACAACAATTAGCACATTTTCGGTGGGACTACTTATCACCGTACTCATCTACTAGTCACTTCCAGTGGGACTACACATCACCGTATTCAACAACAACTAACCATCACATGAGGCTTGACAACAACAACGACAACACAACAACATCAAAGGGTGATAAAAGCAAATTGCACTTCAACCAACAACATGTATAAACACATTCATCGACACTTAGCGAAACAAGGCAAGAAAACAACTAAACTTACACTCGGGTTTAAGTTGGCCCCTAAGGCTCCACCCAAACCCCAAGAAACCTTTCTTGAACATTATAAAGCTTCAAACAATTTCCACTCACAAGCCAATGTACGAAAGATGATCAAAATGTCGTTTCAAGCTTCCTCAATACCCGGTGTTGCATCCAAAACCATTTCCCCTGCTTCCATCCATTTCAAACCAAAGTATCCATACATAATCGAACACCAAAACTCAATGAAAAGCAACAATCCATCAATCGACACATTTACTCAATCATAACAAAGCCGAAATCAACCGAAACATTGGCAAAACATCATCCAAACACAATCTGACTATATCCAGCGTTTTAACTTTCAAAATTCACCAATTAACATATAAAAACACCCATTTTAGGTCAGTATACCTCCAGCCCTCGTTTTACCACAAAATTAAGCCAAAACACCACTTTCACCTTCAAAACTTACCCACTGCACCTAGTTTCGGGTTTTATGGGTTTAAGCTACTTATTAACATTATTTAGCATCCAAAAATAGTTCAAAAACATCCCACCAAGCACCCATTAAAAACCCATACGAAAATTTCATAAACCCATCTCTTTTCCATCAAAACTTTGGAACTCAAAATGAAAAATCAATGTTTTGTTAAGATTTCAAAAAGATAAGATTTAATAAATAAAAGCCAAGGTAAAAGTGATGATTACCTTTGAAAATCTTCTATGGAAAAGCCTTTGAGTCAATGAAGAGATGCTGTAAAGCTTTTGGGAGAAAGTTTTGAGCTTTTAGGTTTTTGGAATAAAGATGACTCTTCAAATCCCAAAACCCCTTTTTCAAAATTTCATTAATGGTGATATCGTAAATAATGACACTTTTATAAAAATAAGCATTTTAATTTAAATTTAACCGAAAACTAGTCCTAGATCAAAACCGATAACTCTCGGGCCCAAAATCGGGGCGTTACAACTCTCCCCCACTTAAGAAATTTTGTCCTTGAAATTACCTGACGGAAAGAGATACGGAAATTGTTTCTCCATGTCTTCCTTCCTCTCCCAAGTGGCCTCTTCCACACCTCGATGTCAACACAAAACCCTGACTAACTCGATAGACCTCTCACGCAACAGTTTACTCTTCGTAGCAAGAATTTCAACCGGCTCTTCATCATACGACAAATCTGGGTTCAACTCGATCTCCTCCACTAGCATTACATGAGACGAATCCGATCTATACTTTCGGAGCATCGAAACATGTAACACATCATGAATCTTCTCTAACTCTGTTGGCAATCTCAATTTATAAGCAACGGGACCAATCCTCTCAACTACCTCATAAGGACCAATGAATCTCAGGCTTAACTTACCCTTCTTACCAAACCTTATCACCTTCTTCCAAGGTGAGCCTTTCAAAAACACTTTGTCGCCCATGACATACTCTATCTCTTTTCTCTTCAAATTAGCATACGATTTTTGTCTGTCCGAAGCCGCCTTCAAGCGATCACAAATCAGTTTTACCTTCTCAGTAGTGACCTTAAGCAAGTCAGGCATAGGTACAAGCTTATGCTCGGCCTCGACCCAACAAATAGGTGTTCTATACTTCCTACCATACAGAGCCTCATACGGTGCCATCTGAATACTAGCCCGATAACTGTTATTATACGCAAACTCTACTAACAATAGATGTTTCTCCCAAGTCGATGATGCAACATCTCAACATGTCCTCTAACACCTGAATCACTCTCTCTGACTGACCATCTGATTGCGGGTGATACGAAGTACTAAAGTTCAACCAAGTACCCAAAGCACGATGCAAACACTCCCAAAATCTAGCTGTAAACCTCGGATCTCGGTCTGATACAATCGATTTCGGTACCCCATGCAACCTCACTATCTCACTGATGTACAAATCGGCCAACTTATCTAAGGTGTAGGTAGTATGAACGAGTATGAAATGGGCACACTTAGTGAATCGGTCGACTATCACCCATACTGAATTCTTCTTCGATGGAGTCAATGACAATCCCAACACAAAGTCCATGGTAATACGTTCCCACTTCCATAATGGAATCTTCAACGGCTGTAACAAACCTGAAGAAAACTGGTGCTCGACCTTAACTCGCTGACAAACCATACACCTACTCACAAACTCAGACACATCTTTCTTCAACCCAATCCAGTAGTACACTTCCTTCAACCCACGATACATCTTCGTACTACTCGGATGCATAGCAAAAGGACTGTTATGTGCTTCATTCAAGATAGTACGCCTTAACTCAGCATCTTCTGGAACTACTATCCTATCCTTGAAACATAGGATCCCATTCTCGCCAAAGTAGAAATCTGTAGGCCTACCCTCGGCTATATCTTGCACATGAGGTGCCAAAGACTCGTCTTACAATTGTTTCTCTCGAATCAACTAAACCAACGAAGGTTTAACCTGTAGCTCGGCTATCAAACCGCCATCATGTGACACACTTAATCTCGCAAACATAGCTCACACCTCAACTGCCACTTTTCTACTCAAAGCATCAGCCACTACGTTTGCCTTACCCGGATGGTACTCTATCGTAAGGTCATAGTCCTTAAGAAGCTCTATCCACCTATGTTGTCTAAGGTTCAACTCTCTCTGAGTCATCAAGTATTTCAAACTCTTGTGGTCGGTATAAATGGTGCACTTCTCTCCATAAAGGTGACGTCTCCAAATCTTCAGAGCAAACACTACTGCAGCTAACTCTATGTCATGAGTGGGGTAGTTCTTCTTGTGAACCTTCAACTGTCTCGAAGCGTAAGCTACAACCTTACCTTGTTGCATAAGCACACATCCTAAACCTACAGACGATGCATCACTGTAAATCAAAAACTATTTCCTTAGTTCAGTCTGAATCAAAATAGAAACTTCGGTCAAAGCTTTCTTCAACTTCTCAAACGCTTGTTGCCTTGTGTCTGTCCACTCATACGGAACACTCTTCTGAATCAATTTAGTCAAAGGTTCTGCAATCTTCGAAAATCCCTCGACAAATCTTCTGTAGTACCCCGCTAAGCCTAGGAAACTACAGATTTCTGTCACTGACTTCGGTTGTTTCCAACTCACAATGGCTTCTATCTTCTTGGGATCCACACTAATTCCTTTGTCCGAGATCACATGACCTGAGAAGACTACCTCCTTAATCCAAAACTTGCATTTACTCAACTTGGCATACAACTGATTTTCAAGCAAAGTCTGAAGCACTAGTCGCAAATTCTCATCATGCTTTTCCTCGGTCCTAGAGTACACTAAGATGTCATCTATGAACACTACTACAAACCTATCCAAAAACTCATGGAACACTCGGTTCATCATGTCCATAAATGCAGATGGAGCATTAGTCAACCCGAAAGGCATTACCAAGAACTCGTAGTGCCTATATCGAGTACGAAAGGCTATTTTCGGTATGTCCACATCCTTTAACTTCAACTGACAGTAACCCGATCTCAAATCAATCTTCGAAAACACTGAAGCACCTCTCAACTGATCAAGCAAATCATCTATCAGCGGCAAAGGATACTTGTTCTTCACTGTTACCTTGTTCAACTGCCTATAGTCTATACACATCCTCATATTGCCGTCATTTTTCTTCACAAACAAGACCGGAGCACCCCACGGAGAAATACTAGGCCTAACGAAACCTCTATCTGACAGATCTTGAAGTTGTGTCTTCTACTCTTTCAACTCTTTAGATGTCATTCTATACGGAGCAATAGACACGAGTGCAGAATCTGAATACGTCTCAATAGCAAACTCAACTTCCCTATCTGGAGGTAAACCCAACAACTCTTCCAGAAAGACACTAAAAAAATCACAAATTGTTCTGATGTCTTACGGTCTAACCTCACTCATATTCAGATTCATCACATAGGCCAAATATGCTTGACAACCCATACACATCAATCTTTGAGCTTCTAAGGCAGAAACAACATTGGACAAGAACTTAATGTTCTCGCCAACTACTACAACTTCAAAATCATCCGTAAGCCTCAAGGAGACTCTCTTGGTCTCAAAGTCTACCCTAGCTCTATGCTCTACGAGCCAATCCATGCCTAAAATCACATCGAACCCATAGAACGACAATTCTATCATATATCAGAAACACATGGCCCTGGATTATCAAAGGACACCTCCTATACATCTTTCTAACTACCACGATCTCGCCAAAAGAACTAGTAATATTCACACCTACCTCTAGCCACTCATACGGTAAACCTAAAGATCTTACATGTTCACCCAAAATGTATGAATGTGTCGAACCCGAATCTATCAAAGAAAGCAAGGTTAAAGATTGTAACGAGAAATTACCTACGATGACATCCGTGTCATTCCCATCCTCTCGCTATGCATACACCCTAGCTGGTCCTCCACCCTCGGGCTGAACTGCCACCACATGAGCTAAGTTCCTCTGACCATCATTCCTTGGATGAAAATTACCTCGACCGCGCCCACGGCCTCTCTGATGCTCAAACCCTCTAGCTGGAGCATGTCCGCCCCTAGCCGGGTGTAGACAGTTATGCCTCAAATGATCTCGGGAACCACAGTTCTAACATACCCCAAAGGTACCCATACACTCGCCCGGATGGCGTCTCCCGCATCTAGTGCACTCAGGAGTGTGAACAACAGCTTCTTGTCCCTGATAGCCACGTCCATGGTTACCGCCCCTATGCCTCGAATCGGGCTGATACCTCCTATCTCTGTGCCTCTTGGCATGTTCTCAGTCCTAATCCGCATGTCTCTTCCCTGAATTGGACCCACTAGCACGAGCACTCGAGCCTAAATTCTGCTCAATATCCTTGGCCCTAGAGACCAAAACATCAAACTCGGTGTAATTAGAAGCGAGCATATAAGTCTTCACATCCCTAGTCAAACCATAACGGAAGCGCTCACACCGTTCCCTCTCACTGGGAACCAACTCGAGAGCATACTGGCTCAACCTCACAAACTGGACCTCATACTCTGACACCGTCTTACTACCCTGAACCATGGCAATAAATTCTCTCTTCTTTTTATCCTGATATCGAGCCCCAAGATACTTCTTTCTAAAAGCTGTTCGGAAGAATTCCCAAGTGACATCCGCTTCTGCCATACCTGAAGTAACGGTAGTCCACCAAGCATACGCGACTCCCTGAAGCAAGAAGATAACACAACCCAACTTACGAGCGTTTGATCACTCCATCTGACCTAAGATGTATGTAGTTTCTCAAGCCAAGCCTTTGAACCCTCGAGGGTCAAACCACAGAATTCAACTCTGCCTAAACTACGAAGTCTCTCAAAGGGTAAACCAGTCCCCGTACCCTGAGGTGGTGCTGCAGCATGTATACCGGCTAAAGCTATATAAAATGCCTCGGCTATAGTCTGAATCAAATGATTCATGTCTGCACCTGCCGGACCCTGACCAGGCTGAGCTCCATGACCCCCAACATTCGCCTCATCATGAGATCCATTACCATCACCTCCAACATTTGTACCGGCATGAGGTACATTATCTCTGACATCCACCCCATTACCATCAAGAGCAGGAGGAACGAGAGGCACATCCCCGGGTGCTTGATCACCCGTTCTAGGCCATCCTCTCGGTCTTACCATAACGCAGATAAAATCTAAACAATAAACACATCACACACAAGAAAACATTGGGTCAGCTAGGGCAAGGATCCAAGTGCTCAAGCTCTTTTTAATTAAAACCATTTTCCAATAACAATACCTAGCATTGGGGATGCTCGACTACACTTCAACCAAAAAAAAAGATTGATAAAACATGCTTTCACACACCGTGCAATGGCAAACAAACCAAACAAATCAACTGTAACACCCTTAAACTGGGCTTAGAATAATTACTACTAAATAATTAAATCATGGCTCAGTTAAATAGAATTAAGAAATTAATTGTAGTAATTAAAAGAAAACAAATGAAGGACTAAAATGAAAGATATGCAAATATAAGAACTAAATAAAAAATGACTAAATTGAACTATTAGGAAATTATGAATTTTGCATGATAAATTAACAAATGAAAGTGGGCATTACACATGTCCCTCTCTTGGTGTTGGATGGCAAGATAGTGGAAATGGATAATCAAATCCCACTATCCAAATCCATCATCTTCATCACTTTCCTTCATCTCTTTCTTCCATCTTCAACCAAACCCTTAGAAAGAAAAGAGAGGGAGAGCTTAAACACAAGAATTATAGAAATTTATGGAACCAAAATGCATGCATGTCAATGGATTTAAACTAGGAGAAACATAGGTTCTTACATCCACAAACAATTCATGTAAGTGTTCTAGCTAAAATTCTGCTCATGTTATTATTTAAATGTTCTTGATGAATTGATGTGTTTCTTGAATTTTTTGTGCTGTGAATTTGATTTGAGAATGATTATTGATGTGTTGATAGGTTGTTTGTTACATTAGGTTGCTTAAAATGCTAGAAAATTAATATGTATGAAGCTTGAATAATGAATCTGCCCAGAATTGTTAGTTTTTAAACACCTTTCGGAAATCTTGAAAATTGAGCCTGTTAGAGTTGTTTCTGGAAAATGTGTCCTTGCACAAAGTTGTAGAGGACAAAATTTTACATGAGATAGAGCTAAGAATTGCACGAAAATGTTAAGAATAAGTCTCTGAATTGCTATTAGAAGTTACTGGACTGAAACTGGATGAATCTGGAATCGGCTGTACTAAATTGTAAAATTCGAAAATTTTAGGGGCTTCCATAATGTCAATAAAATTATGGAAATTTTTGCTTGAAACAGGGAATTCATTAAATGAATGAAATTAAATAGCCAAGCTTAAATTAAGTCTCAATTGGTAGGATAAATGCATTTAGATCACATATAGGATTATTAAAGGATTAAAGAGGACTGTTTTGTGAAAATTGATAAATTGAGGACTTGAATGCTTTGATTTTGAATATGTTAGAACTTTACTATTATGATAATACATGTGAGTTAATATGGTTAAAATATCAGAACCAAATAAATTGTGAAACATATAATTTATATGCTTTAAATCCACTAAGTTTAGCTTGGACAGATTCAATCCTGAAATTGACCTGTTTTCAAATGCAAAACTGTACTGATTGGGAATTGCTAAAAATAAGTGACATACATGATTTTAATTGTGTGTTTATAAGCTTTCCAGAATGGTATGATATGCTTTATTTGGATTTAGGAATAAAGAGTTATGAACAGATTAATGGACACTGCTCAAAACTGCCATGTTAGGGACAGCTTGTGTGTTTATTGTTGTTTGCTTGATTTGGTTGGATTTTTATGCTAAGGTTGATACTAATAGATGTTATATATGTTGTAATATGATTCAAGAGCCTATTGAGAAAGAGGCAATATAGGATACAAGGAGTGAACAATCAAGAATGAGAGACAAGGGCATTGTGATAAAGGACAACAAGTAGCTTGGAGTATTGTGAGTGTAGTTTTGTTTAAAGTGTTAGTATTAGTATCCTAACCTTGTTATTTTTTATTACTAATAACCTAATGAAGCATGAAATGAATTTAAATTAATGGTTAGTAAATTAACTTGATAAGGAAGAAGGATTAAAGACTTGACTTATGACCTAAGTTATTCTTACTTGCTAGATAAGCAAGCTTAGTTCAAGTAATATGTTGCTATGAAATGCCGATTGGTTGAGATATGTAAAATGAGACTTTTTGAAAGATTTAGCTACTGTTTTATGATGGTTATATGCTTGAATTAATGATTAATGCTTGCTGGAAAATTGATTGAGCATGACTTGAATGATTCACCTTATATACATGATTGAAATGTTGTTACATGATTTGTAAAGTATTGAATAACAAACAAGTGACCTTGTTGGAGATAAAAAGATAAGATAAAGACCTTGGTTGATTAGTGCCTATAGGTAGAAGGGCATGCCTTAGAGTCATTGAGCTCCTCTGATCTCTGTTACAGAATGGTGGTTAGTCACATATAAACTTGAAAAGGTGGTTAGTCACCTTGATAATTGAATGGTGGTAAGTCAGCATTGATGCTTATGCATCCTCTGTTATATGTCGAAATGAGAAACTGATACTTGAAGACTAAAATGAAAGATATGCAAATATAAGAGCTAATATAAGAGCTAAAAATTAAAAGAAAACAAATGAAGGACTAAAATGAAAGATATGCAAATATAAGAGCGAAATAAAAAAGGACTAAATTGAACTATTAGGAAAATATGAGCTTTGCTTGATAAATTAACAAATGAAAGTGGGCATTACACATGTCCCTCTCTTGGTGTTGGACGACAAGATAGTGGAAATGGATAATCAAATCCCACTATCCAAATTCATCATCTTCATCACTTTCCTTCATCCCTTTCTTCCATCTTCAACCAAACCCTTAGAAAGCAAAGAGAGGGAGAGCTTAAATACAAGAATTCTAGAAATTTATGGAACCAAAATGCATGCATGTCAATGGATTTAAACTAGGAGAAACATAGGATCTTACACCCACAAACAATTCATGTAAGTGTTCTAGCTAAAATTCTGCTCATGTTATTATTTAAATGTTCTTGATGAATTGAAGTGTTTCTTGAATGGTTTGTGCTGTGAATTTGATTTGAGAATGATTATTGATGTGTTGATAGGTTGTATGTTACATTAGGTTGCTTAAAATGCTAGAAAATTAATATGTATGAAGCTTGAATAATGAATCTGCCCAGAATTGTTAGTTTTAGACACCTTTCGGAAATGTGGAAAATTGAGCATGTTAGAGTTGTTTCTGAAAAATGTGTTCTTGCACAAAGTTGTAGAAGACAAAAGTTTACATGAGATGGAGCTAAGAATTGTACGAAAAATGTTAAGAATAGGTCTCTGATATGCTATTAGAAGTTACTAGACTGAAACTGGATGAATTTGGAATCTGATGTACTAAATTGTAAAATTTGAAAATTTTAGGGGCTTCCATAATGTCAATAAAATTCTGGAAATTTTTGCTTGAAACAGGGGATTCATGAAATGAATGAAATTAAATGGCCAAGCTTGAATTAATTCTCAACTGGTAGGTTAAATGCATTTAGATCACATATAGGATTATTAAAGGATTAAAGGGGACTGTTTTGTGAAAATTGATAAATTGAGGACTTGAATGCTTTGATTTTGAATATGTTAGAACTTAATTATCATGCTAATACATGTGAGTTAATATGGTTAAAATATTAGAACCAAATGAATTGTGAAACATATAATTGATATGCTTTAAATCCACTAAGTTTAGCTTGGACAGATTCGATCCTGAAATTGACATGTTTTCAAATGCAAAAATGTACTGATTGGGAAATGCTAAAAACATGTGCCATACATGATTTTAATGGTGTGCTTATAAGATTTTCAGAATGGTATGATAGGATTTATTTGGATTTAGGAATAAAGAGTTATGAACAGATTAATAGACACTGCTCAAAACTGTCATGTTAGGGACAACTTGTGTGTTTATTGTCGTTTGCTTGATTTGGTTGGACTTTTATGCTAAGGTTGATACTAATGGGTGTTATATATGTTGTAATATGATTCAAGAGCCTATTGAGGAAGAGGAAATAGAGGATACAAGGAGTGAACAATCAAGAAGGAGAGACAAGGACATTGTGATAAAGGACAACAAGTAGCTTGGAGTATTTTGAATGTAGTTTTGTTTAAAGTGTTAGGATTAATATCCTAACCTTGTTATTTTTTATTACTAGATAACCTAATGAAGCATGAAATGAATTTAAATTAATGGTTGGTAAATTAACTTGATAAGGAAGAAGGATGAAAGACTTGACTTATGACCTAAGTTATTCTTACTTGCTAGATAAGCAAGCTTAGTTCAAGTAATATGTTGCTATGAAATGTTGATTGGTTGAGATATGTAAATTGAGACTTTTTGAATGATTTAGCTACTGTTTTATGATGGTTATATGCTTGAATTAATGATTAATGCCTGCTGGAAAATTGATTGAGCATGACTTGAATTATTCACCTTATATACATGATTGAAATGTTGTTACATGACTTGTATAGTATTAAATAACAAAAGAGTGACCTTGTTGGAGATAAAAAGATACGATAAAGACCTTGATTGATTAGTGTCTATAGATAGAAGGGCATGCCTTAGATTAATTGAGCTCCTCTGATCTCTGTTACAGAATGGTGGTTAGTCACCTATAAACCTGAAAAGGTGGTTAGTCACCTTGATAATTGAATGGTGGTAAGTCACCATTGATGCTTATGCATCCTCTGTTATATGTCGAAATGAGAAACTGATACTTGAGTTATCTAATGTTCCATGTTACAAGAAGACTTGATTACCTATTTCATTAATCATCCAAGGCAATATTGAAAAAGTTATATGACTTGAAAGATAAGTAACTCAATGATATGTACCAATGAAATGATGTTGATATGCTTACTTGTCTTGAATATGCTCATGCTTTTAATTGATACTTGTTTTGTAAATGCTAAAGTTTTGATTGATGCTTGCTGTATAAATGAACATGAAAGTATGTTATTTGTGTTGCATCATTGGATTACTGAAATGGTTACAAGATTAGCTAAGTATACTTTTGTATGTTGGACTAGCTAGGTGAACCTTGTTTTAAGCCTAGTTAGGTAACCTTGAAGATTAAATAATGTTTTAAAATATGGAAATTATTAAAGATAAGGCTGCCTCACTAAGTACATACCTTGTACTTATCACTCTTTTGTTCCCTTCTTCCAAATATTTCAGGTACTAGTCCCGAAAGCTAGTTGATTGTCTTAGAGAGCTGACCTTGAAGTCCAAGCACAAGTATGACTCTTTTGGTTATTATAGTTGGTGGCATAGATGTATATAAGTGTCACATGCATATGATATATGTATTTTGATAGTTTTGGTTTGTACATGTTTAAGACATAGTTCATGTTATGTAATGAATAATCATGTTGGTTTGATTTTGTGTAATGTATATATATGGTTAAGGTGATCAAGTCTTGATAAGGTATGGTGGATATGTATATATGGATTTGATGATATGAATGTGTTATGTTTGAGCTATTTAAGTTGATATTGAGCTTGAATATGTTTGTATGGTTTATGTATTTGTTGGATTTGAGTGATTGACTATGATTAAGTGTGATATCTATATTTGATTTAGGCATTTGCATCTAGACTTTGCTATGGTTGTTACTATATTTCGGATAGTACATAATATAAGGAGTTCATATAGTTTTTTTAATAATTTGAACATAGAATATTAAAGCATCTAGTTGTTTGATTCGAATGAACAATTTTTGAGATTACAAAGAAGCATTCTAATGTATTTGTTTGCTTAATTGTTGGTGTATTTCGAATAGGTCCTTTTATGTAAGGTTGAGATTACATGAAGTGTATAACTAGAGATTGATGGAATATGTAAAGTTAGTATGTTAGGTTTCTATACTAGTTTATATATGAAATATAAGCATGTATACATATGTCTTGTTTATATGTTAGCCAAATGTGAATTTAAGTGATAGCATGTTGTGAACTTTATAAGTTGATTCAAGTAAGTCTATGCACTAGTTGGTAGCCGAATGCTTAATAAATTGATTAAGGTGTGTTTAGTTATATTATTTGTTAGTTGATAAGTTAGAATACATGTTAGAAAAGTTTTAAAATGGCCCACATATTTGTATATATTTTGGTAATATGTTTATAAGTTCATATGTTAATATTGATAATATACAAGCTGCGTGACTCTGATTGATATTGTTACATATTTTGTTTCGATTGTTTATTTGTTCTAAATCACGTGTTATAATTCGTGACATCCCTCGCTCCTAACCCGGGCGAGGGGTGTTAGATAAATTGGCATCAGAGCTTTAGGTTATAGATCCTAAAATTTGCCCGTACATGTCATGCATCATATAGGATTACACTATGCCACCTAGGAGTCTTATATTGAATTTTTTGTGACTTTGCTCTCTAATTCCGAACTTTCCTCTGAATTCCTTATAGAATGTCTGCTAACAACTTAGCTCGGGACGATGAGAGACCCCGAGGATTTCTACCAAGAACGGGGATAGCGTTGATATGCAACCCCCGGTTGTACCTGAACAACCTCGAGAGCAACCTCGAGTACAAGTCCCTCCTCATTTGGACAATACGATCATCGAAACTGTTCGTCAGGAATGTTTTATCAGTGTCAAAGAAATATTCTATCACTTTGCAACAGATGTACGAGCAGCCTCGGTTGCTGTTGCACCATCTCAAGCTCTGATCGACAAGCTCGCTTCACAACGAGCTACTCCTTTTAGTGGCCTTGATATCGACAAACCGAAAAAAGGTGAGTAGTGGCTCGATAAAACTATCCAAATCTTGACTAAGCAACTCAAATGTTCCGATGAACATAAACTCGAGTGTGCAGTCTCCTTATTAACAGAAGACGCCTTTAGCTGGTGGGAAACCACGATCCTGACCACCCTTGCTGAGTCAGTGGCTTGGGACTTCTTCGTTGATGAGTTTAAGAAGAAGTTCATTAGCGAGCAATATCTGGCCGACTGCAGAAATAAATTCCTCTACTTGAAGCAGGCCAATCGTCCGATTGAACAATATGTTGTTGATTTCTGCAAATACTGCAAATACGGAGCTGCTTACATTAAAACTGAAGAAGAGAAATGCCGTAAGTTCGTCGGTGGTCTGAACGACGAGCTAAAACCGATGTTCACTGCCCTTGGTCTCACAAACTTTCAAACTCTTGTGAACCGGGCTATTTCTACTGAAGCTACGATGAGGGTCGCAGAAAAGCGAAAGAGTAGTTATCGTCCGGACAAGGGTAAGAAAGGTGACAGTAAGTCCCGGTGGTCGAAAAGGCCCAAGCACCAGAATGAGTCATTCTCTACTTATTCACTTGTCACTCAGAATGATTATCGACCTCCGCCCTCAAACAAGATGGCAATTTCAGTGGTTTCTGTTAACAGCACCGGAAAATCAGAAAGGGCACCTACTTGCAAATTCTGTCAAAAACAGCACTTTGGCCAATGCCGATTTTAGTCTAATCTCTATTTCGCCTGTGGAGGTAATGATCATTATATTCGTGACTGTCTGAAGAAGAATGACCAAACTTCTATTCATCACTCTAATCCGAGCCCGACACCTTCTGGTCGGAACAAAAATCTGAGGCAGGCTCAATCTAATATTCTGGGAAGAAGCAAGGCCGCCCAATCTAGAGCTCCTACTCATCAAGAATCCCGAGCGCCAGCTCGTGTTTATCATATCCGCGGCCGAGAGGAAGAAGAATTTCCTGATGTTATTACGGGTACGATTGAGCTAAACCTTAAATTTGTTTATGCTTTAATAGATTCGGGGTCAACCCATTCTTTTATCGCTTCCTACTTAATTGATGAACTTAAGTTACAACCCGAACATGTTCAAACTGGGTTAATTGTTTCAAACCCTATAAGGGGTAGTATGCCTATAAATTTGCTTTGTAAGGATTGTCAGATAACAATCCAAAATGTACCCTTTTCTTGTAACCTTTATGTGCTACCTAAATGTGAATTCGATTTAGTCCTAGGACTAGATTGGTTGGGAAAACATGAAGCCTGGATAGATTGCCAAAACCGTAGGCTATATTTAAGGGGTTTAGGAAAAGAATCCTTTCTGTTAATAGATAAGAAACCAACCTCCATTTTTGCTGCTATGGCATTACAAGATGATCTTGACTTCGGTTTACCTGAAATGTCGATTGTATCTGAATTTTCTAATGTCTTTCTCGAGGAACTCTCTGGTCTTCCTCCAACTCGGGAAGTTGAATTCAAGATTGAAGTTCAACCCGGAACTAATCATGTGTCCATTACGCCTTATCGTATGGCACCAGTTGAACTGAAAGAATTGAAGAAGCAAATCCAAGAACTTGAATACAAAGGATTCATTCGACCCAGTATGTCTCTCTGGGGTGCTCCTGTTCTGTTCGTGAAGAAGAAGGACGGTACGATGCGACTCTGTATCGATTACCGACAACTTAACAAAGTAACCATCAAGAACAAGTATCTACTACCAAGGATCGAGGATTTGTTCGATCAACTTAAACATGCAGCCGTATTCTCTAAAATTGATCTCCGGTCCGGTTACTATCAAATGAGGGTAAAAGAAGAGGATGTGCCCAAAACAGCCTTTAGAACTCGATACGGACATTACGAATTCTTAGTAATGTCGTTCGGTCTAACAAATGCCCTTGTTGCATTCATGGATCTGATGAATCGGGTATTCAAGCCTTATATCGATAAGTTCATTGTCGTATTCATCGACGACATCCTTGTTTACTCTCGGAACAAGGAAGAACATGTTGATCATCTTCGAATTGTACTCCAGACACTTCAAGAACACCAACTATTTGCCAAGTTCACTAAGTGCGAATTTTGGTTGTTCGAAATTTCCTTCCTCAGACATGTCATTTCATCCGATGGAATCAAAGTAGACTCTAAGAAAGTACAAGCTATTCTTGATTGGAGACCTCCGAGAAATGTGAGTGAGGTTCAAAGTTTTCTTGGCTTAGCCGGTTATTACCGAAGATTTGTGCAGGGATTCTCGGTGATTGTTGCACCGTTAACTAAACTTCTCCGAAAGGATGTAACCTTCGAATGGTCGGAAAAGCAGCAATGAAGCTTTGACCAACTCAAACAAGCTCGGACACATGCTCCAGTCCTTATTCAACCCGAATTAGGTAAAGAATTCGTTGTGTACAGTGATGTATCACACTCGGGCCTAGGTTGTGTTTTGATGCAAGAAGGCAACGTGATTGCATACGCCTCTCGACAACTGAAACCACACGAATTGAATTATCCTATGCATGACCTCGAGCTTGCAGCCATTGTGTTTGCACTGAAAATTTGGCGGCACTATCTGTACGGTGAAAGATGCAAGTTGTTCACCGATCACAAAAGCCTGAAGTATTTACTCACTCAAAAGGATTTGAACCTTAGGCAAAGAAGATGGTTAGAGTTACTCAAAGACTACGATTTGATCATAGATTATCATCCCGGAAAAGCCAACGTCGTTGCTGACACTCTGAGTCGAAAACCGAATCTTGGTATGTTATTCAAATCCGAGAACAATCCATTCTTATGATTTAACCACTTGCTCGAATTCTTTCTTAATAGTTAAGGAAGAAATTCAAACTCTTCTTACCTATTAAGTAACAATTCGAAAGCCTCCTTAATCATTAAGTAAAAGTTTGGAATCATACCTTGAATTTGTAAGTAACATCTCTAATTTTGTTATTCGTAGCTACCTTGGCTATCAACGCTCATTTCCGGCTATGCAAAGCTCGAAATTATCTAAATGAACTTCAAGTTCAATCTACTCTGATCACCAGGATCAAAGAACTTGAACAAATTGATCCGGAACTTCAGAAAATCAATTCTAAGCTTGAGTCTAATCTTGACTTTTCTGTTAAGTCGAATGGTCTCCTATACTTCAAAGATCGTATATGTGTCCCTAATAACAAAGAATTACAATATGAAATCCTACAAGAAGCGCACCAAAGTTCTTTTTCGATCCACCCTGGATCAGTTAAGATGTACAAGGATCTCAAGCCCTTGTATTGGTTGCCAGGAATGAAAACGGTTATCAACGACTCTGTAGCGAAATGTTTGAACTGCCAACGGGTTAAAGCCGAGCACCAAGTCCCTACTGGTTTGCTCCAACCTCTCAAATTTCCGCAATGGAAATGGGAACAGATCACAATGGATTTCGTAACCGGTCTTCCTTGCTCGCCAAGAAAGTGCGACACTATCTGGGTGATTGTTGATCGTTTCACCAAGTTAGTACACTTCATTCTGGTGAGAATGAATTTCAGTCTTGAAGTCTTGGATGAATTATATATCCGAGAAGTAATTCGTTTACATGGAGTTCCAATCTCAATAGTCTCCGATCGAAATCCCCGATTCACAGCTCGATTTTGGAAATCATTACATAAAGCTCTTGGAACCAAACTAAATCATAGCAGGGCTTTCCATCCGCAAAGCGATGGTCAATCCGAGCGAGTAATTCAAATTCTCGAAGACATGCTCAGAGATTGTATCATTGACTTTAGAAAGAACTGGGAGAAATCGCTACCTTTGGTAGAATTCGCCTACAACAATAGCTTCCAATCTTCAATTCAAATGGCTCCTTTCGAAGCGTTGTATGGCAGAAGATGTCGAACACCTATGTGTTGGTCTGAACTCGGTGATAATAAAGTTTTGGGACCACAATTGCTTCGGGAAACCGAAGAACAAGTTTAAATCATTCATTCTCGATTGAGGCAAGATTTCGATCGCCAAAAGTCTTACACTGATCTGAAACGTAGAGACATTCAACATCAAGTCGGAGATAAAGTGTTTCTTAAAGTCTCCCCGTGGAAGAAAGTATTCTGATTCGGAAAAAGTGGCAAGCTAAGTCCCCGGTTTATCAGACCATTTGAAGTAGTTGAAAGAATTGGTCTTGTAGCTTA
The DNA here is from genome assembly GCA_958450335.1 of Hibiscus tridactylites. Lineage (NCBI taxonomy): Eukaryota > Viridiplantae > Streptophyta > Magnoliopsida > Malvales > Malvaceae > Hibiscus > Hibiscus tridactylites. The sequence goes on from OY288279.1 coordinate 77,734,201, forward strand.
TCGACTCGCTCTTCCTCCCGAGTTCGTTAAAATACACAATGTCTTCCACGTCTCAATGCTCAGAAAATATTGATCTGATCCGTCTCACGTTCTTGAGCCTGAAGAAGTTGAACTCAATCCTGATCTTTCATACGAAGAAGAGCCTGTTCAAATCCTTGATCGAGAAGTCAAAAGACTTCAAAATAAAAGTGTTCCTCTTGTAAAAGTTCTTTGGAGGAATCACAACGTCGAAGAAGCGACGTGGGAACCTGAGGACACGACGAAGAAGCAATATCCCCATCTGTTCAATTCAGGTAAAATTTGAGGACGAATTTTCTTTAAGGGGAGAGGAGTTGTAACACCCTTAAACCGGGCTTAGAATAATTACTACTAAATAATTAAATCATGGCTCAATTAAATATAATTAATAAATTAATTGTAGTAATTAAAAGAAAACAAATGAAGGACTAAAATGAATGATATGCAAATATAAGAGCTAAATAAAAAAGGACTAAATTGAACTATTAGAAAAATATGAGTTTTGCATAATAAATTAACAAATGAAAGTGGGCATTACACATGTTCCTCTCTTGGTGTTGGACTTCAAGATAGTAGAAATGGATAATCAAATCCCACTATCCAAATTCATCATCTTCATCACTTTCCTTCATCTCTTTCTTCCATCTTCAACCAAAACCTTAGAAAGAAAAGAGAGGGGGAGCTTAAACACAAGAATTATGGAAATTTATGGAACCAAAATCCATGCATGTCAATGGAGTTAAACTAGGAGAAACATAGGTTCTTACATCCACAAACAATTCATGTAAGTGTTCTAGCTAAAATTCTGCTCATGTTATTATTTAAATGTTCTTGATGAATTAATGTGTTTCTTGAATTGTTTGTGCTGTGAATTTGATTTGAGAATGATTATTGATGTGTTGATAGGTTGTATGTTACATTAGGTTGCTTAAAATGCTAGAAAATTAATATGTATGAAGCTTCAATAATGAATCTGCCCAGAATTGTTAGTTTTAGACACCTTTCGGAAATCTGGAAAATTGAGCATGTTAGAGTTGTTTCTGTAAAACGTGTCCTTGAACAAAGTTGTAGAGGACAAAATTTTACATGAGATAGAGCTAAGAATTGTACGAAAATGTTAAGAATAAGTCTCTGAATTGCTATTAGAAGTTACTGAACTGAAACTAGATGAATCTGGAATCTGCTATACTAAATTGTAAAATTCAAAAATTTTAGGGGCTTCCATAATGTCAATAAAATTCTGGAATTTTTTGCTTGAAACAGGGGATTCATGAAATGAATGAAATTAAATGGCCAAGCTTGAATTAAGTCTCAATTGGTAGGTTAAATGCATTTAGATCACATATAGGATTATTAAATGATTAAATGGGATTGTTTTGTGAAAATTGATAAATTGAGGACTTGAATGCTTTGATTTTGAATATGTTAGAATTTAATTATTATGCTAATACATGTGAGTTAATATGGTTAAAAGATCAGAACCAAATAAATTGTGAAACATATAATTTATATGCTTTAAATCCACCAAGTTTAGCTTGGACAGATTCGATCCTGAAATTGACCTATTTTCAAATGAAAAAATTGGGAAATGCTATAAATATGTGCCATACATGATTTTAATGGTGTGCTTATAAGCTTTCCAGAATGGTATTATATGCTTTATTTGGATTTAGAAATAAAGAGTTATGAACAGATTAATGGACACTGCTCAAAACTGTCATGTTAGGGAAAACTTGTGTGTTTATTGTTGTTTGCTTGATTTGGTTAGATTTTTATGCTAAGGTTGATACTAATGGATATTATATATGTTGTAATATGATTCAAGAGCCTATTGAGGAAGAGGCAATAGAGGATACAAGGAGTGAACAATCAAGAATGAGAGACAAGGGCATTGTGATAAAGGACAACAAGTAGCTTGGAGTAATGTGAATGTAGTTTTATTTAAAGTGTTAGGATTAGTATCCTAACCTTGTTATTTTTTATTACTAGATAACCTAATGAAGCATGAAATGAATTTAAATTAATGGTTGGTAAATTAACTTGATAAGGAAGAAGGATTAAAGACTTGACTTATGACCTAAGTTATTCTTACTTGCTAGATAAGCATGCTTAGTTCAAGTAATATGTTGCTATGAAATGTCGATTGGTTGAGATATGTAAAATGAGACTTTTTGAATGATTTAGCTACTGTTTTATGATGGTTATATGCTTGAATTAATGATTAATGCTTGTTGGAAAATTGATTGAGCATGACTTGAATGATTCACCTTGTATACATGATTGAAATGTTGTTACATGACTTGTAAAGTATTGAATAACAAACAAGTGACCTTGTTGGAGATAAAAAGATAAGATAAAGACCTTGGTTGATTAGTGTCTATAGGTAGAAGGGCGTGCCTTAGAGTCATTGAGCTCCTCTGATCTCTGTTACAGAATGGTGGTTAGTCACCTATAAACCTGAAAAGGTGGTTAGTCACATTGATAATTGAATGGTGGTAAGTCACCATTGGTGCTTATGCATCCTCTGTTATATGTCGAAATGAGAAATTGATACTTGAGTTATCTAATGTTCCATGTTACAAGAAGACTCGATTACCTATTCCATTAATCATCCAAGGCAACATTGAAAAAGTTATATGACTTGAAAGATAAGTAACTCAATGATATGTACCAATGAAATGATGTTGATATGTTTACTTGTCTTGAATATGCTCATGCTTTTAAATGATACTTGTTTTGTAAATGCTAATGTTTTGATTGATGCTTGTTGTATAAATGAACATGAAAGTATGTTATTTGTGTTGCATCATTGGATTATTGAAATGGTTACAAGATTAGCTAAGTCTACTTTTGTATGTTGGACTAGCTAGGTAAACCTTGTTTTAAGCCTAGTTAGGTAACCTTGAAGATTAAATAATGTTTTAAAATATGGAAATTAGTAAAGTTAAGGCTGCCTCACCAAGTACATACCTTGTACTTACCACTCTTTTGTTCCCTTCTTTCAAATATTTCAGGTACTAGTCCCGAAAGCTAGTCGATTGTCTTAGAAAGCTGACTTTGAAGTCCAAGCACAAGAATGACTCTTTTGGTTATTATAATTGGTGGCATAGATGTATATAAGTGTCACATGCATATGATATATGTATTTTGATAGTTTTGGTTTGTACATGTTTAAGACATAGTTCATGTTATGTAATGAATAATCATGTTGGTTTGATTTTGTGTAATGTATATATATGGTTAAGGTGATCAAGTCTTGATAAGGTATGATGGATATGTATATATGGATTTGATGATATGAGTGTGTTATGTTTGAGCTATTTAAGTTGATATTGAGCTTGAATATGTTTGTATGGTTCATGTATTTGTTGGATTTGAATGATTGAGTATGATTAAGTGTGATATCTATATTTGATTTAGGCATTTGCATCTAGACTTTGCTATGGTTGTTACTATATTTCGGATAGTGCATAATGTAAGGAATTCATATAGTTTTTTTAATAATTTGAACATAGGATATTAAAGCATCTAGTTGTTTGATTCGAATGAACAATTTCTGAGATTACCAAGAAGCATTCGAATGTTTTTGTTTGCTTAATTGTTGGTGTATTTCGAATAGGTCCTTTTATGTAAGGTTGAGATTACATGAAGTGTATAACTAGAGATTGATGGAATATGTTAAGTTAGTATGTTAGGTTTCTATACTAGTGTATATATGAAATATAAGCATAACCAATTCTCGGTGGGACTACACATCACCGTACACAACAACTAGCACATTTCCAGTGGGGCTATTTATCACCGTACTCATCAACTAGTCACTTCCGGTGGGACTACATATCACCGTATTCAACAAAAACTAACCATCACGTGAGGCTTGACAACAACTACGACAAGACAACAACATCAAAGGGTGATAAAAGCAAATTGCACTTCAACCAACAACGTGTATAAACACATTCATCGACACTTAGCGAAACAAGGCAAGAAAACAACTACACTTACACTCGGGTTTAGGTTGGCCCTTAAGGCTCCACCCAAACCCCAAGAACCTTCCTTGAATATTATAAAGCTTCAAACAATTTTCACTCACCAGCCAATGTACGAAATATGATCGAAATGTCGTTTCAAGCTTCCTAAATACCCGATGGTGCGTCCAAAACCATTTCCCCTGCTTCCATCAATTTCAAACCGAAGTATCAATACATAATCTAACACCAAAACTCACTGAAAAGCAACAATCCATCAATTGACACATTTACTCAATCAAAACAAAGCCAAAATCAACTGAAACGTTGCCAAAACATCATCCAAACACAATCTAACTTTACCCAGTGTTTTTAACCTTTAAATTCACCAATTAACATATAAGAACACCCATCTTAGATCCGTATACCTCCAGCCTTTGTTTTACCACAAAACTAATCCAAAAACACCAATTTTTCACCTTTAAAACTTACCCACTGCACCTAGTTTCGGGTTTTATGGGTTTAAGCTACTTATTAACATTATTTAGCATCCAAAAATAGTTCAAAAAATCTCACCAAGCACCCATTTAAAACCCATAAAAAAATTTCATAAACCCATCTTTTTTCCATCAAAACTTTGGAACCCAAAATGAAAAATCAATATTTTGTTAAGATTTCAAAAAGATACGATTTAATAAATAAAAGTCAAGGTAAAAGTGATGATTACCTTTGGAAATCTGCTATGGAAAAGCCTTTGAGTCAAGGAAGAGATGGTGGGAAGCTTTTGGAAGAAAGTTTTGAGCCTTTAGATTTTTGGAATAAAGATGACTCTTCAAATCTCAAAACCCCTTTTCAAAATTTCATTAATAGCGTTATCGTAGATAATGGAACTTTTATAAAAATCATCATTTTATTTTAAATTTAACCGAAAACTAGTCTTAGATCAAAACCGATAACTCCCGGGAGCAAAACCGGGGCGTTGCAAGATTAATTATGATTCCTTAAGGTTTATGATTTGTGGTTTAATATTAACAGTTTATGGTTTAGTTTAGTTTTATTTGTTTATGAGATTAGTTTTGACTACTTAAGGTTGGGTTTAGGGTTTTGTTTTGGATTGTTGATTTATTATATTAATTTTGATTCCTTAAGGATTAGAGTTTAATATAAATGGTTTATGGTTTAGTTTAGGGTTATTAATTGATGAGATTGATTTTGATTCCTTAAGGTTTAGGGTTTGGGTTTATTATTAAGGGTTTGTGGTTTAGTTTAGGGTTATTAGTTTATGAGATTAATTCTGATTCAACTTGCTAATTTATGCATTTGAATATGATTAAACATTTAAACCAAAGATTCATGTGTACAATTGAATTAATTTAAAGTTTCAATTTTCATGTGTACAATTAGTCAATTACATGTTTACATCCAAATCAAAATTTTGTGTATAATTATATTAAATCAAAGTTTCTAATAATAATAATAATAATAATAATAATAATAATAATAATAATAACAATAATAATAATAATAATAATAATAATAATAATAATAATAATAATAATAGTATTCAAATTGAATTAACTTATTAAACTTAGGATCTAATCAAGCTAAACTAAAATCTAGAAGCATAAATCACGGTCATGATTAAAAGAACTCTAAAACTAAACGTGAAATTTCAATTAAATTAATCTAAATTGGGACTCAATTGAATTAAATTAAAACTTAAAAGTGAAAATTCGAGACTTAAATAAAAACATGTAAAGTTAGAAGGACTAAACAATAAATTGCTCCTAGCCTAAAATTAAAATTCACACGAGTTCATTTTAATTAAAGGGGGGGGGGGGGGGGGGGGGGAACACAATTGGTAAAAAAATGGGAAAAACCAAAAACTTGGAGGCAAATAAGGCGCTCATTTTTAGGTTAGGGATTAATTACCCTTTAGGTCCCGCTGCGTTTTAAATGTTGCATTTTAGTCCTAATATTCATTTTTTAGTTTTAGTTTAATTCAATTTAATCACAAGTATGAAGTATCCCCATGGTTTGGACTTCGGATATAGCAACCCCCTCCCGACGGTGATAATTAGTCCCTAAAAATTTACTTTTACTCAAAATATACATCTATTTATTTCTATTTTTTGTAATTTAGTCTAATAATTTTAATATACTGATATTTTTAGGCTAAACCCTAAACCCTAAAAATTTACCCCTATTTATTTATATGGTAAAATTGAGAAATTGGTCATTGGACTCTCAAATTTCTTCACTTCGAAATTGTCAAATTAGTCCCTTATTTTAGTTTTATGCTATATTTTATGATAAAATTGTGAAATCGGTCACTAGGATCTCAAATTTTTCCACTTTCAAACTGTCAAATTGGTCCCTAATTTTAATTTTAGGCTATATTTTTTTGGTAAAATTGTGAAAATGGTCCCTAAGTTTGGTTTATGGTTTAGGGTTTAAGTCTTAGTGTTAATAGTTTAGAGCTTATGTTGTAGTTTAGGGTTATTGGTTTATGAGATTAATTTCTATGACTTAATGTTTATGGTTTTGGCTTTTTAGGGCTTAGTGTTAATGGTTTAGGGTTTATGGTGTAGTTTAGGATGAAGTTAAGATCAAATATTGGGAGGGGAAAATTCTATTAAACTTCTAAATTTAAAAATTAGCAAGGACAAAACCTTATTTGATTAATATTTAAACTTACAATGACATGAAATGTTATTATACCACAATTTTGAGAATAGCAATGATCTCTCCCATAGTATAATACAAAAAGATAATAAAACATACACCATTTTACTATTTATCATATTGTTAAAAATAGATAACAGTAAAAATAAATCATTCATTTATTTTAACTTAATTATCGGGTTTATTTCGGTCCGGGTGAAATCAGTTCGAGTCCATTCGGTTCTGTTGAAAATTGATTCGAGTTTATTTCGGATTTCGGGTCAAATTCAGATCATCATGTTCGGGTCAATATTGTTTTTCGATTCAAATAAATCGGTTTGGGTCTCGGGTCAAGTTTGCCAGGTCTACTGTAGGTGGTGATGGATTTTTCCATGTATATTGAATGTTTGATCTGCTAGTAAATTTGTCGCCATTTTTGGGTTCTTTCGGTTTGATTTATTTCTTTTTTGTTGCTAGTTTTAAGTTTTGTCCAATTTGATTCTTCACCCGTGTGTAGTTGCTGCTATACGAGATCTAACAACTGGTGTTTGCTGACATTAATGTCCGGTGCTAGAATTATGGCGCCTGGTGGTGGTGAAATCTGCAAATAGTCGATCGAGTAGGGTTAGGTTAGAGGAGAGAAAGAGTTTTTTGTTTGAAATGGGTGAAAAAATAAACTTTCAAAAATTTATGGATTAAAATTAAAATTAATATTTTTTATTAACGGTGTTAACGCTCGGGTGACCAAAACGGTTACGGTCGAAAACATAAATGGCAAGAATAATATTTTTTTCAAATTTGGTGGCCAAAATAAAACACACATTAAACAAAAAGGACCTCCGGTGAAGTTTACCCATATAATTATTACTCCTTCCATCTCTCAAAACTTGTCTCTTGTTAATTTTTCATGTAGTTTTAATAAAAAAAAATTGTGTAAGAGATTGTAGTCACGTGTTTTTATCTGGCCTATTTTATTTTTTATTATTATTTCGTTTTTTAATAATATTATTATTAATGAATTTTAGTTATTCTTGCAGATCACACATGATCCTAATCACATCAGATATGGGAAGATTACAAGAGATTATGTCCAACAAGTATGGAAAGTCGAGTGATGTGCAAGGAATTCTCACTGTGGATTTACGACAAATTTCCGATAGGATTCAAGAATTTTAGGGTCAGGATGCCTTGTTACATATTGACGTCTTTTAGTTACCTTTTCAACACATCTTGAAACGCCTCATCCTGACGTTGAGAGCTCAAGATATGCTCATTTTACTGAAGATAGCGCGTGCAGAAAATTAGATACGAAAATTTGATTTTAATACGAATTTTTTATTATTTTATTGAATATTTGTAATTAAATTCAAGCTTAGACATTTTCCTATTTTTTAACTCATTTAGGATCAGATTGAATGTAAAGAAAGTGGTTTGATGCTCAAGTAAATGAATTAATTATTCTCTTTCCAAATTTATTTAGCATAAATAGGAAATATGATTTTAGGGTTTTTGATTTTAGAGTTTCTTGAAACCTATAAATAGACTTCATTCTATTGTAAACAACACACAACGGAATACATGTACACACATTATTGAAGAGCAATACAAGCATTATAGTCAATTTTAAGGTATTTTTCATACCCAAAATTTATTTTATTTTTTATTTTCTTGTTATTTCGATTCAAATTTGAAAAAAAGGAGTGCTGATTCTCACCAAGCTGAGCTTGTGGAGGAGTTGCCGTCGCCAATAGGGCGGAACCGACGTCATCACAGGAGCCAAGAATAGAAGCGGGAATGGCACGCTGTCGGTGAGCAGCATCCACACACGGCGGCAAGCGTGGCAGTGCAAGGTGGTCTACGGCTCAACCCGTACCCCATCTCCAGTAAAATTACGCTACAACCCCCACTGTTTGCATATCTTCACTTTAGTTTTTTATATTTAAATTTTAGTCCTTTAATTTTTATTTGTTGCAATTTAATCCCTATGTTATTTAATTCATATTCTTTTCTTAAAAAAATTCTAATTGGTAATTACGTCACCTAATTAAGTTTAAATTTTGGTTAACATAAGTTATATAATAATATAATTTCCATAAAAATGACAAAAAGAAAACTCATGATTAAATTAATTATAAAAAATATACTCTTAGGTTAGTTTCTCTTATAATGTAATTATTAATAAGCACTAGATGGCTTAATTAATTTTTTTACCTTGTAAGTTAGTTTCCTAATAATATAATTTAACTATTAATGCCTTATGTTTAGGTTTTTTAAATAAATTGTCTCCTAATAACTCACTTGGTAAATTTTTACAAAAGTACATAAATATTCCCTTTGATTGCAAGTAATTAAATAAGATCTTTTAGGATTAGTTCTATAAATACATGTTTGTAAAAAATAATTAACTACGAATATTGAATCATCCATAAGAATTAATAAGTACATAAAATGCCATTAAAAAACTTTTCTTGCATCATAAAAATTGAGTATTTTCTCAAGTAAGGTTAATTTGGCTTTCTCCTAGCAGTTGGGGAATGACCAAAACTCCTATGCGAGAATATATTTTCGAATTTTAAAGATTAATGCCTTAATTCCGTTGCGTTTAAATTTGACATGGGTTTCCTTAGCCGTGAGTGAATTTGGGCCACCTTTAAAACTTTGCGGATTTTTACATTAATCTTTGCACGCATTCATCTGGGTTACCAAGGAAAATATTAGTGATCAAGTAAGCGTCGTTCTTTGGGCGTTGTGAGATGCTAATCCTCACCCACACGTAACCATGCCCCTGAACCTTTGAGATTTCGTAATCTCTTATTTATTCTTAGATTTTCGGTCCGCCCAATATAATAAAAGGGATCAAAAACGACTTCGTTATCACAGCTTGGCGACTTTATTGATAAATTTTTTATTACGAGTTATTTTTCTTGATAGTTCGTAACAAAAGCATACTCCCCATGTTGCGTGCGACTGAAATGACCAATCGTGGAAACCAAAGCAACTGATAATTTTTAATAAAATTATTATTATAAGGTGCGAATATAACGTATTAAGTTAATAGCGACGTGATATGTAGTCAAATCACTTAAAATTTAAATAAATACCCTAAACAATTTTAAACAAGTGGTTAAAAGTTTTTAGTTGACACTTCTCCTACTCTTAGATTTGAGTAGTTCTGCGGTAAGGCGGTTAATATACGGCTAATATACGGTGTAACCGGTTAGAAAGGTGACCGGTAAACATAACATATTCGGTAAAATTACCTATTTTGTTGATAAGAGTATCAACATATTCGGTAAAATTACCTATTTTGTTGATAAGAGTATCAATATATTCGGTAAAATTACCTATTTTGTTGATAAAAATATTAACATATCAAGTAAAATTACCTATTTTGTTGATACTTCGAAAGTATCCATACTTTTTTTAAAAGTATCGATATTTTTTTAAAAAGCAATGTAACCAGTTGCAATGTGGCTCGAAAGTATCGATACTTTTAAAAAAGTATCAACAAAAAGTATCGATATTTTAATACTACCGAATATGTTGATACTTTTATCAACAAAATAAGTAAAATTTTACCTATTTTGTTATACTATACTTTTTTTAAAAAGTATGGATACTTTTAAAAAAGTATAGATACTTTCGAAGGCCACATCTGCTTAAACTTTAATAACAAAATAGGTAAGTGCTACCGAATATGTTGATACTCTTATCAACAAAATAAGTAAAATTTTACCTATTTTGTTATACTATACTTTTTTAAAAAAGTATGGATACTTTTAAAAAAGTATAGATACTTTCGAAGGCCTCATCAGCTTAAATTTTAATAACAAAATAGGTAAAGCGCTACCGAATATATTGATATTCGGATCAACAAAATAGGTAATTTTACCGATTTTGTTATCTTTGACCGATAACTTAAATTTGCCGGTTACCATTTTTTTCTTTTTTTTCATGTTTTTTACCGGATACATTATCTCATATCAACATATCCGGAAGCGTTTTACCGGATACATTATATATCTTATAATGTTTCCAGTAACGCCGTTTCTTAGCTGTATATTAGGCGGCCGCATACTAGAAAAGTCCCTTCGATTTTGAGTTTTAGATCTCGTAGGAATAAATTTTCCCTCTCCCTCACCTGAATGGTTCAATTTTTTTTAATAATTACTAATATTTTTTGGATAAATATTCTATACACAGGCGGTGAAAACTGAAAGTTTCCACAAGCGCCTTAGTTTTAGGGTATAGGGAGTTAGTTTAGTGCATAGGGTTTAGGGGTTTAGGTTTAATGAGTTAGAATTTAGGGATAGTTGTTTTAATTTAAGGTTTAGGGTTATAATTTAGGGTTTATGGGCTAAAACCTAAATTCTCACCATATTATCCTAAAAACTAAACTCTAACCTATAAACCCTAAATTATAACCCTAAACCTTAAATTGAAACAATTATCCCTAAATTCTAACCTCATACACCTAAACCCCTAAACCATATACCATATAACCTAAAACTAAGGTGATTGTGAAAACTTTCAGTTTCCACCGTCAGTGTATAGGATATTAATCCATATTTTTTACCATAAAAGAAATATATTATAAAAAAAATCATAAACATATATTGGAATTGAGACCCGAGAACAAGCAGCCCAAGTGGCTGAAATAAACAATGACACATAAGACCTTAAAAGAAACTCTAAATAGGTAGGGGAAAACACGTCGTAAACGACAAAAGAAACAGAAGGCTACCACAAGCCAAACGTTCGATATAAGCAGCTTCAGGGCCATGAAGATCTGGTCTCTCGAACTCTTTGGTCGAAGATGACATCGTAAATTCTTGGGTTAATAGCCTGCATCATTGGGGGATCACCAACATGAGCCACAAAGACAATCACAAGGCGAGGCAACAATGCTCGTTAAATCGGCTAAAAAAGCCATCGAGCAACAATTGAGAAAATGACGAGCATCAGACAACCTTCAAACTCCAAGGAACACATAAAGTCAGGTGAATGATGCTTGTGGTATAAGAGGGACTAGCCCAAGAGGTCCCCAGCAACACATGCAGTGCTAAAGTTTGGGTTTAGAGGTGGTCGGCGAGAATGGGTCACCAACGAAGGGAGGAAGATAGCCAAAACCGACCGCAGGGGGAGATTCCACTAGTCCACACTTTGTTGGTTGAGATCCTCTTTCAAGTCGATCAAGATGAAGGGGAACAAGTGGAGAGCATTGAGACCAATCGAGATCCAACAAGCACCAGAGAAAATCCTCAGCAGAGACCCACAACGAACCCGAGTGCAAACATCCATCGAAAAACAATCATACCAACATCATGGAGAGGCGGTATTGCGTTCAACGAATGAGGATTTTCGACGATAGGGATGTCAAAATTTTAAAACAACCAGTAAGCAGAGCCGTTTTTGAAATTTTAGTGGCCTTGGGATAAATCTAAAAGTTGGGCCCCTAATAACAAGTAATAAAAAAAATAATTTGAAGAGTATAAAAAATAAATTAATTTGTTTGTAAATTATATTTTTTACTACGCTCAATAATTATCAAATGAAAAACATCAAGAAATTTTATTAAATACCGAACAAGTTACACAAAACAACTTCTACGAGCATTTCTAGATGCAAAATCATTAATAATAGTGTCTACATCAATATGATCTAACATATTTTTCTCAATACATAAAATGGCTAGACCATTCAACCTTTCTTGTGACATTGACGATCTCAAATAGGTTTTCAACAATTTTAACTTCGAAAAACTTCTTTCGGCAGATGCAACTGTCACCGACATAGTTAAGAGGATTCGATAAGCTATTGAAACATTTGGATAACAATCCGCAACTTTGATAAACTTGAGAATTTCCAATGCTAACATTAACTCATTTGGCAAAGTCACCTGCAACACTTTCAATTCTGAAAAAAGATCATCTGCATCAATATCAGACAAATCATTATGAGAAAAAGTAGTCCTAAAGTTTGTGCAAGATTTTTTTAGTTCATCATTATCTAAAGATATTAACATTTTGGAATCAAATAAAAATCCAAAAATATTGTCAAATAACTCTAATTGTTCAAATCTATTTTTCAAAGAAGTTATAGCCAAATCAACAACCACAAGAAAATAATTTACTCTAAAAGATTCCTCGGGTGATTGTACTTCTTCTTCATTATCATTTTTGTCAAGTTGTCTTCTCCTAAACACATGACGTTTTATCAGAAATATTGGCTCTATATTCATATCAAATGCAAAATTTTTGACAATGTTCATGCAAGACTCAAAACCTTCACTTCTATATTTCTCAAAGAATGATGTTACACTTTTTACTTCATTAATTGTAGTTCTAATGCACATAAATTTAGATTGCAATTTCTTACTCACCTTGTTAATAGTAAATAAAATCTCATACTAAATTACTAAGCTAAGTAAGAACTCAAAACTTGCAAGAGAATTAGCTAGACTTTCCGCTTCACTTTTTGTCTTGGCATCTTCGCCACTAGAATTATACAATGCCAACAAAGCTAATTTTATTTGAGGTGCTTGAAATCTAATAGCTTTAACACTTCTATTCGACTTTTCCATCGAGTATTATACAAAGATTTCACTGTAAAACATTTAACATTATCAACTAAAATCTTCCATTTTTTGGTAGAACTTGCAAATAATGTGTATATGCATTGCACAATTCCAAAAAAAAATAGCTTTCACACAAGAATGTGCCATATCCGATATAGTGAGATTAAGACTATGACAAGCACATGGCATATATAAAGCCCTTCGATTTATTTCAAGTAACCTTTTTTGAACCCCTTGATGTTTTCCTTTCATATTTGAACCATTGTCATAACCTTAATGTTGAGTGGATCGCAAGATCGAAATTGACCAAGAGGGGGTGAATTGGAAATTTAAAGGTTTGTGGTGGAAATTGGCAAATTAAAAATTGATGGACAAGAGATTTAGAGTGGTTCAAGTTCCAAATGAACTCTACATCCACTACCTTAGCTTCACTAAGGATGTGCAACAATTCCACTAAATCGTTCTTCCCCTTTTCTAGGACAAGGAGGCAACCCTTTACAATTTCGGTTGATTTTTCTACCCAAAAATCAACCAAACCCTCACACAAGAGAACAAAGAAATTTGTAGGCTAATAAGGTATCTCTCAATACAAATGATAGCCCCAATACAAGCACTCAACCCAATTTGACAAAGTATGAATGAAGATTACAAATTGGGATTTTACACAAAATGGGATTTTTGCACAATTGCTTGAATTTGATGTTTGGATGTTTGCTTTTGGATCAATAGTTGTTGCTGATGCTTTTGGATGTCTCTTTTATACCTTCTCATTGATTTCTAGCCGTTTGAGTGGTTGGGAACATAAATGAAGCCGTTGGAACCCTCTCTTGCCACCATAAATGCAGTCTGCACCAACCCGTTTCGAAACGCGGGGAACCTGTTTCGGAACGGACCAAAATAGAAAGAGCCGTTGGGGTGCATTTAAGAGCCCGTTTCGAAATGCCTTAGGGCCATTTCAGAACGATTTTGCCACTGTCAAGGGTCGTTTCGGAACGGTCTTATCCCGTTTCGAAACGCCTTAACGACTTTCAGAAAATCAGTTAAAAACACATAACGGTCATATTTTCAAATTAAACCTAGCACCTGTTTCGAAACGATTTGGATTCGTTCCGAAACGGATTTGCTACTGTCAAGGGTCGTTTCAGAACGGGCTTGATCCGTTTCGAAACACCCTTTTAATCTTTACAAAACTCAGCAAATATTTGAACCGTTGGTCCTTTTTAAATCAAATATGAAGAACAGTTTCGAAACGAGTGATACCGTTTCGAAACGAGTTAAAGTGTTTCGATACATGTTTCGGAACGGTGGTCGACAGTGATGAAAATGTTTCGAAACGCCTGAGGGCCGTTTCGAAACATGAGCTTAAAATTCACTGTTTTGACTTGAAACACTTAGAAAAATATTTGAAAAGCTTGTTTTTAACTTAGGCATAATCTTAAAATTATATAGGGATATTTTGAGGACTTAAAATTCGTTTTGACTCTTTCAATTTAGTCCTTAGGTTTTAGTTATATCAAAATTAAAATATTTGTTTCACAATCTCCCCCTTTTTGATATAACAAAACCAAAGTTAGAATTTTTAAGAATTTTGAAAGTTTTAAAAATATTCTAACTCCCCCTTAATTTAAGATAGGTTTTTAAAGTTAAAAGAAATTTTTGATTTGAAATTCAAGTTGTAAACCTTTAAAAACCTTTTAAAATTTAAAACGAATTTTAGTGTGGCTCTTAAATTTCTTCTCCCCCTTTTTGTTAGATCAAAAAGAACAATAAAAGCTCATAGAAAAGATAAAGGATTAGTACCAATAAGCAATAATAAGCAACCATAATATTAATTCATAATCAAAATATCCAAAACATAAATCAAACATTAAGTTCAACATAAAATCCCAAATAAAAAAGCCATAAGCATAGGTTCCTAAAACATGAGAAAACATAAAGATGCAATCTTAATCCTAAAAAGCATAGATAATATGATATGGTATGATATGGAGTTCCTAGGCCTCGTCATCATCATCCGAAGTATCATCATCGCTCTTGGCTTGAGAACGGTGAAACTTCGTCCATTGCCCATAAAGCGTGGAGAAGGATAGATCCAAGTTGGAATGCGAAGTCTCAAGAGTATGAAGACGATCCTCGACATTCTTCAACCGATTGCCCATAGATTCAAAACCCGAAGCAATGCGAGTGTCCAAAGCATCGAACCGAGAATCCAAAGCATTGAATCGCTCGGTAAGAAAAGCCGTGAGAGCTTCATTGTTTGCCATTTGAACTTGCGGTGGAGGAGCAACGGGAGGAGGAACGACTTCTCTATCAATTCTTTCCCAAACATCATTCGCATAAGTAAACCCGGACTTGCGAAGGGATGACTCACCAATCTTGGTCTTGCGAGGTTCCGGAGAGTCATAAGAACAATCGATGCCAAGATCATGAAATAAGGCGCTCAAAACTATGCCGTATATAAAAGACTTCAACTCATTTGTGTCAATAAGCTTGATATTATTGACTATCTCGGCAAAAATTATCTTAGGCACATTTGGGCGCTCACCCTTACGGAAACACTCTAGCCAAAAATGATCGGTTTGACGGATCTAGGAGTATTTACCTCCGGAAGGTCGAATAAACCAAGAAACCATCAAGTGAAGAACTCGATCGTGCACATCCAAATTAAGTGCCTTACCGGTGAAAGTTCCAAAGTGGCGTTCATCCTCAAGACCCTCATCCTTAAGTTTAAGAGCAGACTCCAAAAGAGCAACATTAACAACAAACTTTTTGCCTAATAAGGATGATTCAATTCCTATAATCTCGGTTTTGGTCTCATCATAAAGAAAACGAGCATTAGAGTAAAAGAGGAGTACCATGTGTTTGTAGCGAACATCCGGAATGCTCAAGAAATACATGAGATTCCACTCACCCAAACGGCCGAGATAACGGAATAGGAATCGCTCGGAATTGAGGAAATCAAGATCAATGACACGTTCCTTGCGAATTTCAAAATCCTTGACATAAGAGAATCGAGCACGTGCCTTCGGAGTTTTAAGGGATTTCTGAAAAAGCATAGTAAGATTTGGACGAATGCTCGAATCACTGGATTGAACGGCCTTGCGCTTTTTGTTAGCTTGATCCGCCATCTAAAAACATTAAGCAAGTGTTTTAAAATTAAGTGTATGCATTGATATTTAAAATAAATCCAATAATAAATCTCACTTAGGTTTTTGAAAACAAAATTAAAAAAAACAGTTTAAAAAAAATACGACTAAAAAATTTTATATTCGAATCAAAAAATTTTGAGATTTGGAAAAAATTTTACAAGAAATTGAAAACCCATAAATAAAAGCATATAATTTATACAAAAATAAAATTTTCTAACCTAAGATTCGAACATAAATTGAAAGAAAAAGAAAAAAATAGAAAAATTACCTTAGTTTGGGATTTTGGATGATTTGATTAAAATCCTTGCACAAGATTGATGAAACTTGCTTAGACTTGAGTTGTAGAGTAAAACCCCTCACAATTTTGTGAAAAACAATGAGTTTGAGAGGGTATTTATAGAGAGGGAGGCGGTTTAGGGTTTTAAGAGTTTTGATAAAAAGTGATTTGTATCATTAAAAGCCCTAAATAAAGCAATCCGCGATGCCGTTTCGGAACGGGGCGGCTAGGGTTTTGACCGTTTTAAGACCATAAGCTGACCGTTTCGATACAGTGTTGACTGTATCGAAACCTCTTTGACCCGTATCGGAACACGTTTCGATACATCCCTTGGCAGTAGCAAAAACGTTTCGAAACGCTTTTGGGGTGTTTCGAAATGCCCTTCTCTCAGAACAGGATTTAAGGTATCCGTATCGAAACAGGATCACCCGTTTCGATACACCTGGGCCTGGAAGTGCAGATAAGGCTCTAAAAGTGCAGAAAAATGAAGTTTTAAGAGGCCTAACATGCATAAATGGTATGAATGAGCAGGCAAAACATATTTAAGCATAAACATACTCCCCCTAACTATAGGCATGGATGAAATTAGGAGTTTAAACACATCAACATGGCATTTCACAAAATCAAGCATATTTAAACACAAAAGAGGTTCTAAGAGGTCAAGATAGGCTAGCTAGACCTAACTCTCTCCTAAGGGACCAAAAACGCTCTTTGTCTAAGGGTTTTGTAAATATGTCCGCTAATTGATTCAAGGTGTCTACATACTCTATAACCACGTCTTCCTTAAGGACATGATCTCTAATGAAATGATGCCTTATTTCTATATGTTTGGTTCTAGAGTGTTGGATGAGATTTTTTTTTAAACAAATAGCACTAGTGTTGTCACATTTTAGGGGTATGGTTTCAACTTTAATTCCATAATCTAAGAGTTGTTGCTTCATCCAAAGGACTTGAGCACAACAACTCCCTAAGGATATGTACTCGGCTTCGGTGGTAGATAAGGCTACACTATTTTGTTTCTTAGAGAACCAAGATATGAGCATACTACCTAAGAATTGGCAAGTTCCCGAAGTACTCTTCCTATCAATTTTGCAACCCCCATAATCCGCATCCGAGTAAGCATGTAGGTTGAAGGTAGAGTCTCTAGGATACCAAAGGCCTAAACAAGGAGTGTCTCTAAGGTATCTAAAGATTCTCTTAACGGCTATAAGGTGAGACTCTCTAGGACTAGCTTGAAACCTAGCACACAAGCAAACACTAAACAAGATATCCAGTCTACTTGCGGTAAGGTAAAGCAAAGATCCAATCATAGAGCGATAAAGCTTAGAGTCAACACACTTACCTTCTTCATCTTTGTCAAGCTTTGTAGATGAGCTCATAGGAGTGGCTTGAGGCTTTGCATTCTCCAAGCCAAACTTCTTGAGCATATCCTTTATGTATTTTGCTTGGTTGATGAAGGTGCCATCCTTCTTTTGCTTGATTTGGAGTCCCAAAAAGAATGAGAGCTCCCCCATCATGCTCATCTCAAATTCACCTTGCATTAACTTAGCAAACTCTTGACAATGACATTCATTAGTAGAACCAAAAATAATATCATCAACATAAATTTGAACTACTAAGATGTCATTTTTATACATTTTTATAAAGAGTGTAGTGTCCACCTTACCTTTTTCAAATCCTTTTTCAATCAAAAAATTTGAAAGCCTTTCATATCAAGCTCTAGGAGCTTGTTTTAAACCATAAAGAGCTTTGGTAAGTTTGAAAACATGATTTGGAAATTTTGAATCTTCAAAACCCGGTGGTTGTTCCACATACACTTCTTCATTTATAAAACCATTTAAAAATGCGCTTTTAACATCCATTTGAAAAAGCTTGAAATTATGATAACATGCATATGAAAGCAACATCCTAATGACTTCCATTCTAGCTACGGGGCATAGGTTTCATCAAAATCTATTCCCTCTTCTTGAGTGTAACCTTGTGCTACAAGTCTAGCTTTATTTCTCACAATGTTACCACTCTCATCTAGTTTGTTCCTAAAGACCCATTTAGTTCCTATTGTAGATTGATTACTAGGCCTATCAACTAATGTCCATACATTACTTCTCTCAAATTGATTTAGCTCTTCTTGCATAGCCATAATCCAAAAGTCATCTTTCAATGCTTCTTTTATATTTTTAGGCTCTATGCATGAGATAAATGCAACATGGTTCATTAATCTAAGAGAAGAACGAGTGGTTACCCCCTTGGATGGATCACCCAAGATTTCACCATCTTTGACATAGTTCAACTCCCTTGGGTAGCTCACTTCCTTTTCCTCAATAGCCAAGTCCTTCAAGGCTTCAAGAGGTGGTTCTTGTGTGTCTTCTTCTTTTGTTGGAATCTCATCCTCCTTTGAAGTTTGACCTCCATCAAAGGCATTTATGATTCCTATATCATCATCATCATCACAAGAATCCTTCCTAGGAAGGAGGTTATCATCGAATACAACATGAATAGATTCTTCTACTACTAAAGTTCTTTTGTTAAATACTCGATAGGCTTTAGAGGTTAAAGAGTAACCTATAAAAATGGCAACATCACTTTTTGCATCAAATTTACCTAAGTTGTCTTTTCCATTATTTAAAACAAAACACTTGCACCCAAAAGGGTGAAAATAACTAATGTTAGGCTTTTTGGATTTTAAAATCTCATAAGGTGTTTTCTTTAAAATTGGCCTAATCATTACTCGATTTACAATATAACAAGCGGTGTTTGTGGCTTCCGCCCAAAAATATTTAGGTAAATTGTTTTCACAAAGCATAGTTCTAGCCATTTCTTGTAAAGTTCTATTTTTCCTCTCAACTACCCCATTTTGTTGAGGAGTTCGAGGAGCCGAAAAATTGTGGCTAATACCATTTTCATTCAAAAATTCTTCAAACCCTAAATTTTGAAACTCGGTTCCATGATCACTTCTAATATGTGAAATTCTAAGTTCAAGATCGTTTTGGGTTAATTTTGAAAATGTGATGAATTTTTCCAAAGCCTCATCTTTAGTACTTAAAAAGAGAACCCAAGTAAATCTAGAAAAATCATCAACTAGCACAAAAGCATAAGACTTACCACCCAAGCTCATAGTCCTAATTGGCCCAAATAAATCCATGTGAATTAATTGTAAGCATCTACTAGTAGAAACATCATTAATGGATTTAAAGGAAGACCTATGTTGTTTACCCTTTGAGCATGCATCACAAATTTTATCATTTGAGAACTTTATTTTGGGTAAACCTCTAACTAGATTTAGAGAGACTAGTTTTTCTAAAACACTTATGCTAGCATGTCCTAGCTTCCTATGCCACAACCATGCATCATTTTCATTTTGAGCAACTAAGCATGCATGAGATGTATGTATGTCATCTAAATGCACCATGTATATGTTTCCTATGCGATGACCTATGAGCATAATATTATTAGATTTAATGTCAACAATTTTGCATCCATTTTTATCAAATAAAACATTAAATCCTTTATCACACAATTGACTTATGCTCAATAAATTGTGTTTAAGACCATCGACATATAAGACATTTTCAATAAGAATGGTAGAGTGATTACCTATAGAGCCAATACCTTTAATGTGGCCTTTGGAGTTGTCACCAAATGTTACTACTCCTCCACTTTTTGGCTTTAGATCCATGAATCGACTCTTGTCTCCGGTCATGTGTCTCGAGCATCCACTATCAAGGTACCATGAGTTTTGACTTTGTGCCTTGGCCTTGTAGCAATGCTCCCCCTACAAACAAAGAAATTAAACTTTGGTTTTTGGTACCCAAATCATTTTGGGTCCATGAGTGTTAGCTCCCAAAACCTTGGTTCCCTTAGGAATCCAAGATGACATAGCAATAATATTATTAGATTTTACAAGTTCCTTAGGAACCCATACACTTCTAATTCTTTTAGCTCTACTATGTCTAGGGTAGCTACCTTGTTTGTAGTAATTAGTCTTTTTCTTAGGTTGGTGTGTTCTAGAGGATTCTCCTACTTTATTCTTGATACTACCAACATTTTTTAAAGACTTTTTGAGCTCATTTTGCTCACCCAACACCTTTTGGTGTTCACTATTACATTGAGACAAAAGATTATTAAGATCAACATTTTCATCTTGAAAAAATTTAAGTTCATCTTTTAATCCTAAAATCTTTTTCTCAAATTTAGAATTAGCTTGAGTGAGTGAGTCATTTTTCTCATTTAGTTCTAAAATTATTTTCTTGTTTTTAATGACCGACTCTTTAAACTTCTCAACTAGTTCATCATATACCTCTTGTAACTCATCATATGCATCATTTAACTCTTCATATGAAAAATCTAAAGAAGATGAGTTAGAGGTTACCAAGGAGGAATCTTCCTCAAGTGCCATGAGACAAAGATTAGCCACTTCTTGTTCATCATCCTCCGATGATTCCTCATCACTCCAAGTAGCAAGCTTGGCTTTGAGTCTCTTCTTCTTCTCAAAGCCCTTCTTCTTGAGTTGAGGGCACTCCGAACGGAAGTGGCCGGGTTGTTTGCACTCATAGCAAATGATGGGATCCTTTCCTTCTTCTTTGTTCTTCCCTTTGAAGTCCATTTTTCTTTGGATTTTTCTTCCCCGGTTGGACCTCATGAAACGTGAGAACAGTTTAGCTATCATAGCCAATTCTTCAAGTTCATCCTCATCACTAGATGAGCTCTCATCAAGTTGTGAAGCTTTAGCCTTGAGAGCTATTCCCATCTTCTTCTTCTTCTTCTCAACCTCAAGCTTCTCTACCCTTTTCTCTTCTTTCTTCTTCTCATCTTCCCTTCCTTGCTTCATGATCTCATGAGTAAGGAGAGAACCCACAAGCTCATCAAGCTTTAATGTCTTCAAGTTCTTTGCTTCGATGATAGAGGTTCTCTTCCCATCCCAAGACTCGGGAAGTGAATAGAGTAGCTTTCGGACAAGCTTGTCTTCCGGTATGATCTCTCCATATCCCTTTAGACCATTGACAATCGTGGAGAATCGATCAAACGTATTTGACACCGTCTCATCGGGGTCCATCTTGAAATTTTCATAACTAAGATTGAGAATTCCAATCTTAGTTTCTTTAACATCATTGGTGCCTTCATAGGTGGTCTCAAGAGTGTCCCACACTTCCTTGGCACTTTCAATTGATGAGACCTTTGAGTAGATGTCCGGACCGAAAGCACAAAATAGCATGTGGAGAGCTTTATCATTGACTTGAATCTTTTTCCTCTCCTCTTCACTCATTTCGGCTTTCTTCTTCAACACCATCTTGCCTTCACCGTCTTGCTTCAATGGAATGTATGGCCCATCCTCAATGACATCCAACACAAGATAGTCACTAGACTTGATGAATAGACGCATTTTATTCTTCCAAAAAGAATAATTGTCACCGTTGAAGAAATGAGGCTTTGTGGTCGATTGTGACTCGTACATGCCGAAACCGGAGGTTGAAGCCATCTCTTGATATTTTGATGATCACACTCTTCCAAGGATCTTCTCTTGTGGTTGTTAATCCTCAAAGAGTTAAGCTCTGATACCAATTGTTGAGTGGATCGCAAGATCGAAATTGACCAAGAGGGGGGGGTGAATTGGAAATTTAAAGGTTTGTGGTGGAAATAGGCAAATTAAAAATTGATGGACAAGAGATTTAGAGTGGTTCAAGTTCCAAATGAACTCTACATCCACTACCTTAGCTTCACTAAGGATTTGCAACAATTCCATTAAATCGTTCTTCCCCTTTTCTAGGACAAGGAGGCAACCCTTTACAATTTCGGTTGATTTTTCTACCCAAAAATCAACCCAACCCTCACACAAGAGAACAAAGAAATTTGTAGGCTAATAAGGTATCTCTCAATACAAATGATAGCCCCAATACAAGCACTCAACCCAATTTGACAAAGTATGAATGAAGATTACAAATTGGGATTTTACACAAAATGGGATTTTTGCACAATTGCTTGAATTTGATGTTTGGATGTTTGCTTTCGGATCAATATTTGTTGTTGATGCTTTTGGATGTCTCTTTTATACCTTCTCATTGATTTCTAGCCGTTTGAGTGGTTGGGAACATAAATGGAGCCGTTGGAACCCTCTCTTGCCACCATAAATGCAGTATGTACCAACCCGTTTCGAAACGCGGGGAACCTGTTTCGGAACGGACCAAAATAGAAAGAGCCGTTGGGGTGCATTTAAGAGCCCGTTGCGAAACGCCTTAGGGCCGTTTCGGAACGATTTTGCCACTGTCAAGGGTCGTTTCGGAACGGTCTTATCCCGTTTCGAAACGCCTTAACGACTTTCAGAAAATCAGTTAAAAACACATAACGGTCATATTTTCAAATTAAACCTAGCACCTGTTTCGAAACGATTTGGATTCGTTCCGAAACGTATTTGCTACTGTCAAGGGTCGTTTCGGAACGGGCTTGATCCGTTTCGAAACACCCTTTTAATCTTTAAAAAACTCAGCAAATATTTAAACCGTTGGTCCTTTTTAAATCAAATATGAAGAACAATTTCGAAACGAGTGATACAATTTCGAAACGAGTTAAAGTGTTTCGATACACGTTTCGGAACGGTGGTCGACAGTGATGAAAACGTTTCGAAACGCCTGAGGGCCGTTTCGAAACAGGAGCTTAAAATTCACTGTTTTGACTTGAAACACTTAGAAAAATATTTCAAAAGCTTGTTTTTAACTTAGGCATAATCTTAAAATTATATAGGGATATTTTGAGGACTTAAAATTCGTTTTGACTTTTTCAATTTAGTCCTTAGGTTTTTAGTTATATCAAAATTAAAATATTTGTTTCACACTTAACCCCTAATATCATTAACATCTAAATCAAGTGACTTGCATACACCTAATAATTCATTAAAAAGGCCAAACCCGGAAGTATCATTTACTTTTAAAAACTCTAAAAAAACTCATCTATTTTTATTTTGTTACTAGACACATTAACACATCGTACTATCAAACTCATTTGTTCTTGATGGCTTACATCCGGGGTACAATCAAGAATAATAAAAAAATATTTTGCCTCTTTAATAATTTTTATTATGGAAGTTCTAACACCATGAGCCAAAAGAGAAATCAACTCATTTTGGATTGTAGGCCCAAGATAGTGGTAATGAATTTTTTGATTTTGGATACGTCTAATATGATCTTGCATTATTAAATCAAATTCGGCTATCATTTCAATTAAACCTAAAAAATTACCATTACTATCTTCATAAAGTTTCCCACTACATCCACGAAAAGCTAAATTATTTTTGGCAAGACATTTCACAACGGATATAATTCTTATTAAAACTTGTCTCCAACGTTTCTTTTCTTTTGAAATTCCTTCTTGCAAATCTTTATCAATGCCTTTATTCTTTTCTAATCTTATTCTTGTTTCATTCCAAGTATTCATATTAGTCATATGCTCAACACTATTTTCATGTTGTTTAAGTCTCTCACTCAAATGCTTCCAATCATCCATTCCATCATTTGCTAAAATACTTTTGTTATTTTGAGAACTAAACAATTTTCAACAAAAACAATATATTTTATTCATATGTCTAGAGTAAACTAACCATTTTCTATCAAAAGTTTCTCCATTGCTTAATTTTCTAGAATAATATGAGTACGAGAAATGTCTAGAAAGACTATCCTTAGGAAATGTGAGATTCAATTCTCTAATGGGCCCTTTTTCAATCAAAATGTCTCTAGATTTAGTATCAAGAACACCCCAATTTCTAGGATCATAGATATCGAAAGGAGAAATTATATGTTCATCAACATCAACATTTGACTCATCAAGTACATTATTATGCTCATTATTCAAATTAATAGTATCATTATTATTCAAATTAGCATTATCGACATTGAGGCAATTATCGTCACTTAAATTTTCATCATTCAAATTTTCATTAGAATGTTCAATATTATCTTCATTTATGCCCAACACATCACCGTCTAAAGGTTCATCTACTTGTTTTGGAAAAAAATTTATCTAAAGCTCCCTTTTGTGATTTTACCAATTCTTGTGTTTGTTTTTTTTTTTCCTTTTTTCACTACCGGAAGCATGCTTTTTCGTTAACATTATACTATAAAAATTATAAAGAAAAAAGTATAGAATTATAACACCTGATTTTTTGTCGTTGAAGCTCTGTCTCAAACTTGGTTATAGCATATCAACAGTAAAATCTCATAAACCACAATCTCCTTGAATAAATGAGTTCTTGCCTTCTTGAAGTATCGAACCAAAAATTATAAATACCAAGTTTAAAATAAATTGTGAGAAAATAACATAAGAAAGAGAGAAAGTGGTGAGAAATTGAGATAGGAAGAGTAAGAAAAATGTAAATGAAAATATTATTTATAGGTGTATATAATTTTTTTTATTCTCAATTTAAAATTCAAAAAATTAAAATATTATTAAATTCTTAATTATGGCTCTATAAAACACTACTATGTAGACTAAATATCACATCACTATTAACAACCATTTTTAACGTTCCTATTTTTACTTTTCAATGCTTCCTTTCTTAATTTACTTCAAAATATAATAATAAAAAAAGAAAACTTAAAAGGAAATGAACGGTAAAAAAAAGAACGGTAGAAACAATCTGATGGGCCCCACTTTTCAATGCTTCCTTTCTTAATTTACTTCAAAATATAATAATAAAAAAAGAAAACTTAAAAGGAAATTAACGGTAAAAAGAAAAGAACGGTAGAAACAATCTGAAGGGCCCCACTTTAGTTCAATTTCCTAGAATAATAATTACACCTTTACAGGATAATTATTTTTTTATCCAAACAAATTCTAATTGTTTAACGGTTAAAAGGTATACATAAAATATATTTAAATTTTTTAATAACTGGTGGGCCCTGCCGCCCTGGGTCGTCGCCCCGGTTGCCCAGGCCCAGGGACGGCTCTGCCAGTGAGGAGAAGCGGAAGGGTAAGGGGAAAGACATACTAAAAACAGAAGACAATCTGACAGCCTGATAGTATATGTGGGTTCCTTGTCGATTTTGTACATTTTCTTTTGAAAAGTTTTAAAGTGATTATAAGATATGATCATACTTTTTCTTAATTCTTTTATAAAGTACACATACTGTAAACATAACTGTTTGAACTCGAGTCTTTAACATTATCCTTTTTTCTACTAAAACTACTCGTAAAGTTCAATCTCTGTGTTTCATAGAATCCATAGTTTGTCCGATGATATACATGTAATCGGGGTTCTTAACACCCATCACTTGTACGTTTTATAGGTAAGTTTCGTTGAACATACCTGCCACTACCACTTACACATTTTATATGTAGATTTCACTTAAGATTTAGAGTACATCACAAACGTAGGAATATTTATAACGACAAAATACTTGTCAAATGATCAGTTTTTAAGACACGCAACACCTCAAGACCATTGAAAAAATTAATCAAACCCTTAACTCACAACTTCCGGTTACCCCTCTCTCAATCCCTCTACCTTCTACAAACCTAATCCGTCTCCAATTGACGATTGTTATGGGTTCACCGAGTAAATCATCATCTCATTTGAATATCGACAAATATAAACACTAAGGGTAAATTATACCACATATCACTCAACTATGGCCCCTGACTCAAAAATGACACCGAGCTTTAAAAAAGTTTAAAACTAACACTGAACTTTAATATGTGACACAAAAATACCACTCCGCCGTTAACTCTTAACATTACGTTAAGCCAAAACGACGTTGTTTTGGTATGACTGTTTTGAAGTCAAATTTAGCCCAACATGACGTCGTTTTGCTGGAAGAAAAATATTAAAATTATGAGCTTGGGCGTTTTGAACCCATGACCTCTGGAAAAAAGGTTAAGCCTTAGCCATTAAACCAACATGATATTTATAAAATATATTATTTTATGATATAAATAATACTATAAATAATATTAATATATAAATAATATAAAATATATTATTTGTATATATAACAATATGTTTTTATTTTTATATAATATTTATAATATAAATATATTATTTAAAAAAACCCAAAAATATTCATAAAAATAATATATTTATATTATAAATAACATATAATAACTCTAAGCTCTAAATCCTAAACCTTAATTAAACTACAAAGCCCAAACCTCAAACCCTAAACCTTATGGTTTAGCAACAACAAAACATCCCTACAAGTTGCAGTGGCTTAATGATGGTGGAGAACTCAAAGTGACCAAACAAGTCATTGTGCCATTTTTCATTGGCAAATATAAAGATGAGGTGCTATGTGATGTCGTGCCAATGCAAGCCGGTCATCTCCTGTTAGGGCGGCCATGGCAGTTCGACAGAAGAGTCATACATGATGGTTATACCAATCGATATATCCTCACCTATGAAGCTAGAAAGATCACCCTAGCCCCGCTTACACCAAAGCAAGTTCACAAAGATCAAATACATTTGAGAGAAAGTTTTGAAAAAGCCAAAAAGAGTGACAAAAATTTTAAGAGTGAGGTAACATTCGAGGGAAAATCAAGAGTGAAAAAGAAGAGAAAAAAGTGAGCATCTTTGCGAGAGAGAAAGAAATCATAAAGTGCCTATTGTCAGAAAAAATGGTTCTTGTTCTCATGTGCAAGGAGAGTTTATTAAGCACTAATGAGCTTGACCCAAATTTTCCATCTTTTATCATTTCATTGCTGTAAGAATACGAAGACCTATTTCTGGAGGAAATCCCATGTGGGCTGCCTCCAATTCGTGGAATAGAGCACCAAATAAACTTTGTTCCCGATGCTATCATCCCTAATCGGCCAGCTTACCGAAGTAACTCCGAGGAGACCAAAGAGTTACAAAGGCAAGTTTTGTATTTAATGGAAAAGGGTTATGTTAGAGAGAGCCTTAGTCCTTGTGCAGTATTGGTTCTACTTGTGCCTAAGAAAGATGGTACATGGCGCATGTGTGTGGACTGTCGTGCGGTGAACAAAATAACAGTAAAGTATTGCCATCCTATTCCACGTTTAGATGATATGTTAGATGAGCTTAGTGGTTCTAATGTCTTTTCTAAGATTGATCTTAAAGTGGTTATCACCAAATTCGTATGCGCGAAGGGGATGAGTGGAAAACTGCATTCAAGACTAAGCAAGGATTATATGAGTGGTTGGTTATGCCATTCGGCCTAACTAATGCTCCGAGCACTTTCATGAGGTTAATGAATCACATCCTTAGACAATTCTTGGGTAAATTTTGTGTAGTGTATTTTGATGATATTTTGATTTATAGCAAGAGTTCGAATGATCATGTTCAACATTTAAGGTTGGTTTTAGTTGTATTGAGAAATGAAAAACTTTATGCTAATCTACAAAAATGCACATTTTGCACTAATAAAGTTGTTTTCCTAGGTTTTGTTGTGAGTGCGGATGGTTTGGTGGTTGATAGAAAGAAGATTAAGGCAATTTAGGAATGGCCTAGACCATCAAGCATTAGCCAAGTTAGAAGCTTCCATGGTTTAGCAAACTTCTATCGTCGATTTGTGCCAAATTTCAGCACCTTGCCGCCCTATTAACAGGAGTTATTAAAAAGAACTCTAATTTCTTTTGGGGTGAAGAACAAGATGAATCCTTTAAAATGATTAAGGATTGTTTAATTAATACACCCTTGTTAACTATGCATGATTTTAACAAGGTTTTTTTGAGGTTGAATATGATGCATCAGGTTTAGGAATTGGAGTGGTTTTATCTCAAGAATGACGTCTTATAACCTACTTCAGCGAGAAGTAGAGTGGAGCTACACTCAACTACCCAACCTATGATAGAGAAATGTATGCACTAATTCGGGCCCTAGAAACATGGCAGCACTACCTTTGGTCAAAAGAGTTTATCATCCATACTGATCATGAGGCATTAAAGCACATTAGGGGACAACATAAGCTAAACAAGAGGCACGCCAAGTGGGTTGAGTTTCTTGAAGCCTTTCCCTATGTGATCAAGTATAAAAATGGCAAGGAAAACATTGTTGCTAATGCAGTATCACGCAGGTATGCCCTTCTTAACACTTTAGACTCTAAATTATTGGGTTTTGCTTTCATCAAGGAATTATACGAGTCTAACCATGATTTTGGTGAAGTATATAAGCTTTGTGAAAAAGATGCAAATGATAAGTTCTGTATGGACAATGGATACCTATTCAAGGAAGGGAAGCTTTGCATCCCACAGGGAGCCATTTGAGAGTTACTCCTTAAGGAAGCACATGGTGGTGGATTAATGGGACATTTTGGAGTAGCTAAGACCTTGAGCATGCTTCAAGAACACTTGTATTGGCCGAAGATGAAACGAGATATTGAGAGACTATGTGAGCGTTGTATCATATATAGAAAGGCCAAGTCGAAAGTGATGCCCCACGGCCTATATACTCTATTACCTATTCCTAATGCACCTTGGATGGATATATCCATGGATTTTGTACTTGGGCTGCCTCGTATGAAGAATAGCAAAGATTCCATCTTTGTAGTAGTGGATCGATTCTCTAAAATGGCTCATTTTATTCCTTGTAATAAGACTAATGATGCTTCACATGTTGCTAATTTGTTTTTCAGGGAAATCATGAGATTGTATGGTGTTCCAAGAAATATCGTATCTGATTGAGATATGAAGTTTTTAAGCCATTTTTGGAGAACATTATGGAACAATATTGGAACCAAGTTGCTGTTTTCCACAACTTGTCATCCACAAACGGATGGTCAAACTGAAGTGGTGAACCGGGTATTATCCATGTTGTTGAGGACAGTCATCAAAAAGAATTTGAGGACTTGGGAGGAAAGCTTGCCACACGTGGAGTTTTCTTACAACCGGTCTATTCATTCTGCCACTAAAATGTCACCATTTGAAATAGTGTATGGTTTCAATCCTTTGACCCATTAGATTTATTACCTTTGCCCGCTGATCAAATTGTGAATAAAGATGGAAGAAACAAGGTTGAATTTGTCAAGAAGCTCCATCAACAAGTGTGGGACAATATCGAAAAAAGAACCAGGAAATATGAGCAATAATCTAACAAGGGACAAAAACGAGTAATCTTTGAACCCGAGGAATGGGTTTGACTGCACATGAGGAAAGAAAGGTTCCCAGCCCAACACAAGTCAAAATTGATGCCTAGAGTGGATGGACCTTTCCATGTAATCAAGCGTGTCAATGACAACGCCTATCAACTAGACCTCCTAGGTGAATATAATGTCAGTGCAACTTTCAATGTGGCTGATTTATCTCCTTTTGATGTAGGAGACGATTCAAGGACAAATCACTTTCAAGAGGGAGGGACTGATGTGATCACAACCCGTAAGGACCCGGAGGAATTTCCTAGTGGACCTATGACTCGTGCTAGGCCCAAGAAGTTCCAAGAAACTATGGGAAATTTGTTCAGTCAAAGCTTGAACTTGAAGGGAGAAACACCAGCTTTGATTGAATAATGCAACATCCTACTCGTGCATGAGTTTGCATGAGTTTTTCTTAAGTTTATATATATATATATAATTATTTAATTTCAGCATGTGTGCATGAATAAATAAGGCTTAATGTTCATCTAAGCATTCCGATTCGTTTATGCTTGTCTAGAACATTTAAGCATGTCAGTTTACTTAATGTGTGTCAGTTTCTTAATTCATGTTAGTTTTCTTATGATTGCGAGTCATTTAGTATGCTGGTTATTTAACTAAATTAATTCATTCTATGCAACTAGTTTCATTAATTTAACTAGCTCGTTAAAATTATTTTGGCAGTTACTTTCGTTTTTTAGAAAAGTTGTTATCTAATGGTTGTTTAATGTGTTATAATTAGAGAATTCAATTGACAAATGGCTTATCATCTTCTCAAGATAGACAAGGCTTGTACCACCAATTGAAGGCACTTGAAGACACATCAAGGCTGATCGGTTACCATGCAATTGAAAAGAAAAAATTTCCACACTTGAAGGCTTTAACACCACTTAAAGAGCTACTTTAAACCTGTAACACCCCAATTTTGGGCTTAGAAGTTTAGGGTATGAACCGGACCGGTCTGATTTTCGGTTTGAATAATAAAAGGAGGTTTCAGGGAAAGCCTAGTTCGGGATGCTTTAAAAATATGGAAAAATATCTAAAAATCCTCTTTTAATATATATAGGAGAGTGGTGAAATCAATTTTCCAAAATAAGATTTGGAAATACTACATTTCGGTGTAGTGACTAAAATGCGATTTTTGAAAAGTTTAGTGGTGACTGTTTTGTAAGGATTGAAACTTTGAATCTTTAATGAGCTAATTTACCCAAAAATGATTTCTCCAGATTTTTCCTCAATTTGAGTGAATTAATTAATGTTTTAATTAATTAAATGAGAAGAGAAACTACCTTTTGGAAAAATCATAACTACCTTTTCTTAAAAAATTTCTCATTTCTTTTTCTCTCAAAATTCCATCATCCAAACACACTTCTCCAGCAACTTTTGCATTGATCTTCACTTCAATTGATGAGATTTCTATCATCAATTAATTCCTAATCAATCTTGCATCAAATCCTCTTGATTTCCTCATTGAATTTTCAAAAAAATTGGCTCAAATCAATGAGAAATCACCATTTAGAGGTAAGATTGTTCTTCTCCTCTAAATACTCAGTTCTTTACTGAAATTCCCAAGTTATCAATCCTTAATTTAAGTTTTATAAATGGTTTTAATGATAGGAACTTGATTTTGGCTTAAAACTCAAGATTTGGAAGAAATCTTGAAGAATTTCGTTGTGATTGTTTGGGCTCTATTTTGAGATAATTCTTAAATGTATTTTGGATGTCTAATGATGTGTAAATGAGGTTTTATCAATGCAATCCCGAATAGGTTTTGTTTCCTAAGTTTTTACTTATGAAAATGGTGGTTTTTGAGGTGATCTTGGTGTTCTGTTATAGCTGGAGGTATAAGGACGAGTTTAGGTTTATTTTGGATGTTGATTGATGTTTAGAAATGGTTAGAAGTGATGGATCTTGGCTGGGTTAAGTTTTGGAAGAGTTTGGAGGTGATTTCGGTTGTGTTTGGTAGCCGAAATGTTGGCTTTAGGTAGAGCAGCGAGTTTAAGTGTGTTGGCTGAAGATTTCAATGCATGATGATGCATTAATCCTCTTCTTTGATGTGTTAAAAATAGAGGAGACATCTTCGGACACCTTTGGAGTTGATCCGGAGGCTTGATCGGCGTTTCGGCAAGCTTGCGAAACGAAATTGGTGAGTGGAGTTGGGTTTCCAGCTTTGAAACAAATATTTGAAGGTTTTGGGAGCTTAGTTTAAGTCTAAGCAACTTAACTAAGCTCAAGAGTAAGTTTTCGGAAAAACTCTCTTGGATGAGCCATGAAGTGGTTTGATGCATTAGTTATAATTTGCATGTTTAAATTCTGTTTTGAAAGCATGTTTTAGCATGGTTAATGCTGGTTTTGAAAGCCATGTGTTGAAGGATGCTCAAGGTAAGAGATCCTTGGTTTGACATATTGTAAATATGGATTTGATGCATGGTGATGCATGATGTTAAATGGCTTTGTTTAATGCTTTAAAACAACGAATTGTTGAGGTTATATGATGTATATTGGCAAGTGATGTAATGGTTTTAAAGTAATTGAATCGGATATAGTTAGCCGGCTATAGGATTGGGTGCACCGTGAATAAAGTCGCCTTGGATGTTGAGGGGTTGTGATTTTACCGTAAACTCTATCCAAGTACCCTAACGAGTGAGGTAAGATCACATCGGTGGTTAAAAGTCCGTGTGTGGATCTTGTGTTATGTGTCCCTTGCACTCGTTAGTGGAATTATACAACTACCGATGAGTGTTGTGGAGGGGTTATGATTGTACCGTTAGACTCCATCACGGGTGTTGAGGGGTTGTGATTGTACCGATAAACTCCACCTTATGTTGTTCGGTAGTGTGTATGAAGCGTGTGGGACAACGCTTGTAATCCGCGTATCCGATTGTGTTTTGAGTTGTGAATGGTATGAATTATCACTTGAAAGCCAATATGTTGTATTGATTGTATTGAAGCATGAGATGCTTGTTATGTATGCAAGGTTGCATAAAAAGAGTTGAGCATGTGTCTAGAAAGCTTTGTTGAAAGTGTTTTCTCAAATGCATTATTGTGTTGTTTTCTTTAGAGCATGCCTCACTAAGCAATTGTGCTTACACTCTCTCTCTTGAACCAATAATGCAGACAATTGAAGTGCTTAAGGGCAACAAGGAGGCTAGAGTGTCCAAGGGAAACCAAGCTCATGTATGGTGATGTTTTCATACACTATTAGTTTTGGTAATTTGGCAATGAGAACCTAAGATGTGGTTTGGGAGATGTGTTGAACTCCCTAGTTTGTGGCATGATGCTTTTGATGTTTTGGATTTGAATTGGCCTTTTGATGCTTGATTTGGAGTTTGGTTGGTTGTTTGGTTTTTGGATATTAGGATGCATGCCTATAGACAAGTGAAGTTTCATGTTTGACGCCATGAATGTGTTTAGGAGTTGCAAGCTGCTCTATATATGTATGATGTCTTGTTGGTATGATTAGAGGGTCATTAAGAAGTGTTTGATTGGGTTTATGCATGAAAAACCAGCAAAATCTGCAACTTCTGGGCAAACCGTGTCGATACACTCATTGGCGTTTCGAAACGGGGGCTTGTAATGGCCTTAGTGTTTCGAAACGGCCGGTGATTGTTTCGAAACGGTTTGGCCACTGGAAGGCCTTGTTTCAGAACAAGTCTCGAAACGAACCCGTGTTTCGGAACGGTCAACACCATTTCGAAACAGGGGACCGTTGGCCACTGATTTGAATGGTGTTGAGGTTTGCAAGCTTTACGTTTTAGTCCCGAAAGTTGTAATTGCAATTGCATGAGTTTGAGATGTCCGATTAAGGTGAAATTTGACAGGGAAGCATGTAATATGATTAATTTAATATTGGTAACTTAAAATTTAGTTAAGACCATCTAATTTCCAGAATTTACATTTTGGTCCCTAATTTTTGTATTTTGTGCAATTGAGTCCCTCATGTTGTTCGATCGATGTGCCTTTCACCTGTATGTTTCATGTGTACTCACTTAGGTTTAACATGTATCTAGACAAGATTAAAAAGGAAAAAAAGGTCGTTAATCAATGTTGACTTTTGGGTTGACTTTGGTTTTCCCCGTGTAATCTTCGTAGTTCAGGTCAACCGTCTAGGCCGGGCTAAGGGGGTTACAAAACCTACTTAAAACTGATCGGTTATTGGCTCAAGAAAGACACACCATTAAGGCCTTCATTGTCATCATTTAAGGGAGAGTAATGACATGGATTAAAACAACATTTAAGGGACAACACTTAAGGATGGAATTCAATGGCCACTTAAGACATGTTTGAAGCTGTTTCTTTACAAGATCAAACATCAGTCAACTTGTTCTCCATTTTTGGTTTAGATCCAGGCAAATTTGGGTTTTTATATATTCATCAAACTTATTCCCCTATTTCTTACCTTTCTAACGTCTTTTGAATCACCTCAATCCAATATCGGGAGCTTGAGATATGATTGTTTTTCTAAAGACAGTGTAGGTTTAAATTTTAATACGGGAATAAACATCATTCAAATTCAATAGACCATTCAAAGCTGAATTTAATGTTATTGATTCATTCTTCAAGCAAATCCTTTTTCATTTTGCCTCTTTAACATCACCAGCCCATTAAAGGAGAATGAATGGCAAGTTACTCAAGTTGGCAGCTCATGGGTTTCTTTCTTTGGACGACATGGTTGTCCACATTCATCCTCATCCAACACCAACTTTTCAGCTATCAATAGGAGAATGAGTAACCTAAGATTTTATATCCCTTTAACACCAGCATAATGAGTCTTTAATCCTTGTCTAGCCCATTCAATTTGTTGTTGCCTTACACCTATAAATAGGCAGCCATTTTCTATTGTAAGGGACTTTTAGGTCATATTATAAACTTTTAGAGTGTTCTCTTTTTCTTGTTTTACAAGAACTTTATCGGCTTCAAGTGGACTTTTTTGGCGTTCTACCCATCTCATTTTTGTTATATTGTTGGTTCCTAGTTGTTAATAACTAGTGGGTCACAATCCATCTCCTTCCACCAAAATTCTGGTTTGTGAATTTTATAAAGTTCGAGTTATCACTTTTTAGTGTTGGTTCATCTTTGTTTCACGCCAACGCACTTACACTATCATTTCATTTCACCATCCATCACTACATCTTCCATTTACACATATCATCTTCACCCATTCATCTTGTCATTTCCCCCTTCATATCATATCTTAAGTATCTGCCATCATACCAAAATTCACCATCACCTATCCTTTAAAAAAACCCATTTTTGCATTTTATTTTTTTTGAAACACTTACTTGAGTCACGATCGGGCAAACACACATACAAATTCGGTCACAACACAATTGATTTCGTATCAACCCGCCTTGATTGTACTGGTCTTTCTTTTTTGGGGGGATGTTTCTTTATCTCTGCTTGGGCAACTTCCTTATTTTCTATCTTCAACCTCGGCTCCATGACTAGACGATCACTACAGGTAGAAGAAGATGTCAGTTGAGCTCTCTTTTGATTGGCTATCTCAGTTTTTTGACAATAAGAAAAAGATTCATTCATTCATAAAAGGAGAGAAACGTGAACAAAGGGTCCTAAAACAAGCAAGCAAACCATACATGTTGTTGCAAACAAAGAGAAACAAGGGGGAAAGATCTTACAACAAACCCAACCAAACAACAAGGGGGAACAAAGAGAAAACATAAAGGTCACAAGAAGAACCTATGCACATGAATCAATCAACGGCTCAATCAGGTGACACTTCTACGAGAGCTCAATATGGTGGTAGGCTTATTTCCTCGTAAGAGTGAAAGACCTTATCATCAAAAATGCTGAGGGGGGCAGATTGTGAACAGGGGAAACCATGACAAAGGGTTCGACCACATACGCAAGGCGAATACACTTAGAAAGATAAGAACAGGCAAAACGAAAGACATAACACCAAACTGGATAAAACCAAGGATTAAACATCACCTAGCCAGAACCAAAAAGAGAAGTGATGATCCTTAAGGAAGAGATTGCATACACTACCATCGTCTTAACCTTCCTCCAAACAACGATGGTAGGCTCATGACTCGTCATCCTGATTGCGGATGACCATTTCCAAGATCATCCGCTGCCATAATCACAAACTTAGAGCAAACTGCCTTAATATGATCAATCAAAACTAAATTTTAGTTTGAGCTAATAATAACTCTCTTGATTTTTCTTTTACATGCAATATTCATAGCCAACATAGATTCTGCTTTGTTATCTCCACTAGAGGACAAAAGATCCGCAAATAGAGTATTAGGTGCTAGCGTGGAAAGATGATTTGGATCAATAAACCCATGTAGCTTTTTAGGTATACCTCCTGATCGAGGTCAAAGAAAAGGACTTGGTTTATATGTAGAGTCTTAGGATGACTACGTATATCCATCCCCTTTTGATTAAGAATAACAAATAAGGAAACTTTACGGCTGGCTTTGATTTGCTCCGAGATGATTCTAGGAAAGCCAAGAAAAAAGTCATCCTCGATATTAGGCTTACCTATGACTGATCCTCCTGACAGCATAGAATTGTTAGGCTTAAAATAGTTGATAGAATCAATATTGGAAGCCCATTCAACATCTCCCTTCTTGGTCGGAAAAGCTATTGCCGAACCACTACAACATCTCCTTCCACCAAAATTCTGGTTTGTGAATTTTATAAAGTTCGAGTCATCACTTTTTAGTGTTGGTTCATCTTTGTTTAACGCCAACGCACTTACACTATCATTTCATTTCACCATCCATCACTACATCTTCCATTTACACATATCATTTTCACCCATTCATCTTGTCATTTCCCCCTTCATATCATATCTTAAGTATCTGCCATCATACCAAAATTCACCATCACCTATCCTTTAAAAAAACCCATTTTTGCATTTTATTTTTTTGAAACACTTACTTGAGTCACGATCGGGCAAACACACATACAAATTCAGTCACAACACAACCGATTTCGTATCAACCCGCCTTGATTGTACTGGTCTTTCTTTTTTGGGGGATGTTTCTTTATCTCTGCTTGGGCAACTCCCTTATTTTCTATCTTCAACCTCGGCTCCATGACTAGACGATCACTACAGGTAGAAGAAGATGTCAGTTGAGCTCTCTTTTGATTGGCTATCTCAGTTTTTTTACAATAAGAAAAAGATTCATTCATTCATAAAAGGAGAGAAACATGAACAAAGGGTCCTAAAACAAGCAAGCAAACCATACATGTTGTTGCAAACAAAGAGAAAAAGGGGGAAAAGATCTTACAACAAACCCAGCCAAACAACAAGGGGGAAACAGAGAAAACATAAAGGTAACAAGAAGAATCTATGCACATGAATCAATCAACGGCTCGATCAGGTGACACTTCTACGAGAGCTCAATCCAGTGGTAGGCTTCTTTCCTCGTAAGAGTGAAAGACCTTATCATCAAAAATGTTGAAGGGGCAGATTGTGAACAGGGGAAACCATGACAAAGGGTTCGACCACATACACAAGGCGAATACCCTTAGAAAGATAAGAACAAGCAAAACGAAAGACATAACACCAAACTGGATAAAACCAAGGATTAAACATCACCCAGCCAGAACCAAAAAGAGAAGTGATGATCCTTAAGGAAGAGATTGCATACACTACCATCGTCTTAACCTTCCTCCAAACAACGATGGTAGGCTCATGACTCGTCATCCTGATTGCGGATGACCATTTCCATGATCATCCGCTGCCATAATCACCAACTTAGAGCAAACTGCCTTAATATGATCAATCAAAACTAAATTTTAGTTTGAGCTAATAATAACTCTCTTAATTTTTCTTTTACATGCAATATTCATAGCCAACATAGATTCTGCTTTGTTATCTCCACTAGAGGACAAAAGATCCGCAAATAGAGTATTAGGTGCTAGCGTGGAAAGATGATTTGGATCAATAAACCCATGTAGCTTTTTAGGTATACCTCCTGATCAAGGTCAAAGAAAAGGACTTGGTTTATATGCAGAGTCCTAGGATGACTACGTATATCCATCCCCTTTTGATTAAGAATAACAAATAAGGAAACTTTACGGCTGTCTTTGATTTGCTCCGAGATGATTCTAGGAAAGCCAGGAAAAAAGTCATCCTCGATATTAGGCTTGCCTATGACTGATCCTCCTGACAGCCTAGAATTGTTAGGCTTAAAATAGTTGATAGAATCAATATTGGAAGCCCGTTCAACATCTCCCTTCTTGGTCGGAAAAGCTATTGCCAAACCACTATCAGAAGGAGTTGAAAAATGATCTCTTGCTCTCCATTCTCCTGGAAACCAAACCAAATCTTCCTTGCAAACTTCAGACTCTCCACCATAGCCAAAGGTTGAAAGAGACATGTGCTAGCTTATTCGAACAAAAGTAGTTCGACCCTTGACCCTACTTGCATCATGATCAAACACCAAAGCATATTGTTGCCCCACCGACGATCGAGCCAGGGTAACTCATCGAGAACGGTGCTCGCACCGAGCTATGCAGCCTAAAGGGAAAGGAACATCCTTCACGAACCACCGGACATGGAAGCCAAATCTTCTCCCCATACCAACACGCTGCCACTTGTTCCCGTAATCAAGATCAAACCCAAGAGAAGACTAATGGTGCCCTTTGGAAGGGGAAATCCACACTACCGAGACCACAAACGAGTAAGACTTCAGTGAGAATTGAGTACATAGAAAGGTAAAAGGGGAGTAGAGAGGATGAAAGAAGAAGAAAACATCATTTCGCGGAGGTTTCTTTCCACTCAAGTTTTTAATTCACTTTGTTGGCTATCTCAGTTTGAAGCTTCTCCAGCTAGGCTCCTTTAATTTTTGTTTTGTTCCTCATTTATGTTTTATGTTTTTTCTTACCGTTTTTCAATTTGCGTGGAACTTTATGTAACGCCCCGAGATTAGGGCCCGGGAGATAATCAGGTTTGGTTAAACCAGTTCCGGTTTAATTAATTGGGAGAAAACATTTTTAATGGGCACTAAAAGGATTTTAATGAATAAGGGCAAAAAGGAATTTTGGAACTTTAAAAAAAGTTTTTATTCAAAATATACCATCATCTTCTTCACCAACACTTTTCACGTTACTTTTGCTAAAAATAACATTGTTACTATTCCATTGGAGCAAGCACCTCACCCACACAAGTTTTATAGGTAATTTCTCTTTTGTTTTGATTTTTCCTTCCTTACGCTTATTGTTGGTGGATTTTCCTTAAAACTCATTGTTTAAATTTGTCCCAAAATGCTTTGAGTTTGAAAGGGAGGAAATGAAAGGATATTCATTTGGATAGTTTGATGCCA
The DNA here is from genome assembly GCA_958450335.1 of Hibiscus tridactylites. Lineage (NCBI taxonomy): Eukaryota > Viridiplantae > Streptophyta > Magnoliopsida > Malvales > Malvaceae > Hibiscus > Hibiscus tridactylites. Next base: position 77,773,220 of record OY288279.1, read on the forward strand.
TGTATACGGGTGTTTTTAATCTTGTTTTGGTGTTCTAAAAATGTAGAGATATTGGTTAAATGTAGGGAAACCCTAAACTAGTAAAAAGAAGGGGTTTTGGAGATAAAAGTGTGGGGTTTTAGGTTTTTCTTGTGAGGAACCCTGGGCTGATGGTTTCTAGACCTTGGGTAAAGGTTTTGGATGTTGAAAGAAGTAGTTTTGATGGTAAAATTTGTTGGCTCTTGGCTTCTAGTTGGTTTGGGTCGTTTTGATGGTGTTTCCAAGTGTTTTCGGGTGTGAATCAAGTTGGTTTTGATGATGAATGATGAGTTTCTGTGTTGCTGCAAGTTTGGGGGCTTGATTTGGGTCTAATGCATCGTTTTTGAATTGGCTAGAAATAAGGGAAACAAGTTTGGGTTCTTTGAACGCGAGACCGGGTAGTTTGGAGGCTTGAATCGATGTTTTGGCTATCGTTTGGGTTCTACTGATGAGTGGAATTTTTTTTGAGAGTTTAGGTTGAGCTTGAAAGGCCAACCTAAGTTCAAGAGTAAGTGTTAAATGTTTACGTTTTACTTTTCCGGAATTCTATTTTTAAATCTTGTTAAGCATTGTTGATATGAGATGAGATGAATGTGTGTATTTGACTAATGAGTGTGATATTGTTATGATGACTTTTATGATGTTGAGTATTGGCAAATATGAGGGTCTTACCGGGTATAATTTGTCGATCATAGGATTAGAGTGCACTTGTAAAATTCGCGCGTGGCCCTAGTGATGTAAGATGCCATTATGGAGGGGTACGGTGATGTAAGAGGCCACCGGAAGCTTTATTATTAGACCTCGGTGATGTAAGATGCCATTAGGGAGGAGTACAGTGATGTAAGATGCCACCGGAAGTTTTATTATTAGACCTCAATGATGTAAGATGCCATCGTGAGTCTTGTTGTTCTTATAGATTCGGTGATGTAAGATGTCATCGAGTCCAATCCGCGTATTCGAGTAATGTAACCATAGTTTCCAATGTACTCCTCGTGTTGAAAGCTTTAATGTTATCATGTTAGAATGTTGAAGGTTATGCATTGTCGTTATGGATTGTTTCTTGATGTAAAATGCCAAGCATATGTATGGTTGATGTTAGTCCTATTGCTGGAAATCATACTTGTGGTTTTATTTTCAAATCTTAAGTGGTTTTGTTAAACCTGCATTGTTGTTGTTGTGGTTTTGAGCACCACTCACTAAGCTTTTATGCTTACGCGCTTCTTTCCAACAATGCAGATCGTTAGCAAATCGGGGAGCAAAGAAAGGCGAGGGAAAGGCTCCGGTGATCGTAACTTAAAAGGGAGGTGGTTGTAATAATGATTTAGCAATGGGGATACTTGTTTTATGGTTAGGGAGGTGGTTGTTAACTCTCACGTGTTTGACCATTTTGCTACATATTTTATATGTTGAAACCATACTATGTTGAGACTTGTTTTGGCTCTTGGTTAAATGCCTTGTGTTTTGGTTTGTTGGTGTTTTTGAGTTAAAGTGTCCCTTTTGAGCTTTCATGTTTGAGTCTATGCTTGTTTGAAACCTGCTTTTAGGGTGTTTTGCCTCTAGAATGTTTGCTTAATATGTTTCCATGTGGTTTGTAATCTTTCGAGGTAAGTTTGGGAATGTTTGGGGTGCATTTTCGGGCCAATTAATTCCCAAGCGTTTCGGAACATTTGGTATGGTTTCGGAACGGCCAGGCTTTTGGGGCACCCGTATCGGAATGGGAGTGGTGTCGTTTCGGTATGTTTTTCCTCTAGAGACTCCCGTTTCGAAACCAAGAGGAGCCATTTCGGAACAGCCTAATTTTGCTTTTTGATGAGAGCTCGCGTTTCGAAACGGGAAACCCCTGTTTCGAAACACATGTAGTTAAAGTGGTTAAAATGCATCTTTGAAGGTTTCCAAATGTTACGTTTTAGTCCCTAGTGCTTGTATTTTTCTTAAAAGAGTTTATATGTCTCGTTTGTGTTAGTCTTGCCTCTAGTGCTTGAAATATGACTAATAAACTATTTGGTAAGGTTTAAATTACCTTTTTGCCCCTATTTTGGTGTGGTTTTGCAAAATGGTCCTTTGTGACTATTAGGCTTCAATTGGATATCTGATTGATGTCCGATTGAGACGTTATTCTTATGTTGTAACCCTTAACACCATAGGATTGTTAAATTGCATTTAGACAAGATAAATCTTAATCTAGAGTTGTTAATCAGAGAGAAATTCTTGAATTTTCTCCGGTTATCCTCGTGTGACTCTCCCGATTCGGTCTTGCGACTACACCGGGTCGAGGGGGTTACATTTGGTGGTATCAGAGCCTCGGTTACGAGGTTCCCCGAGAAGGTAAGTCAGGTAAGTTGTTTCTGTGTATGTTTTTCTGATTTGCACGGTGTTTGTCAGCATGACTTTGTGTTCTACTGATGTTAAAAGATTGGTTAAGCATTCCCATTGCTAGGTATTATTGTGGGAAAGTGGTTTTGAATTAAAAGAGCTTAACACACGGATCCCTGCCTTTGCTGACCCAATGTTTATCTCGTGATTTGTGTATGTTGTTTTAGATTGTTTTATCGTTATGGTGAGACTAAAAGGATGGCCTAGAGCGGGTGACCAGGCATCCGAGAATGCGCCTCTTCCTCCTCTTTCTCCCGATGGTAATGGGGTGAATTTCGGATGTAATGCACCTTAGGCGGGTGCCAATGATGGAGGTTATGGTAATAGGCCTCAAGTTGACCAGGGTCAGGCTGGTGTGGATATGGCCCAGTTACTTCAGACTTTAGCCGGAGCTTTTTAGACGGTTGTTGCTAGTCTTCATGCTGCAGCACCACCTCAGGGTGCGGGGACAGGTTTGCCCCTTGAGTGACTTTGTAGCTTAGGCGGAGTCGAGTTTTGTTGTATGTCTTTCGAGGATTCGGAGGCATGGCTTGAGAGCACTACTCGTATCTTGGGTCAAATGGAGTGCTCGGACACTTGCAAGTTGGGTTATATTGTCTCCTTGCTTCAGGGAGATGCGTATTCTTGGTGGACCACAGTTGTCTCAGGTATGCCCGAGGCTGAGATTACTTGGGAATTCTTCTGTGGTGTGTTCCGCAAGAAGTACCTTGGTGCTCATTATTAGGACGAGAATAAGAGAGATATCATGGCTTTAGTGCAAGGCAGTATGTCTGTATCCGAGTATGAGGTACAATGTGTGCGCTTGAATCAGTATGCTTCAGAGTTGGTTCCCATTGAGAGGGAAATGTGTGAGTGGTTCTGTTACGGGTCAGTTACAGAGGTAAAGACCTACATGCTTGCTTCTGATTACACGGAGTTCTATGTATTGGTCTCTAGGGCCAAGGACATTGAGCAAAGTCTAAGTTTGACTGCTCGATCGGGTGGATCCAGTTTAGGGAAAAGGTCTGCCGTGTGGGAGCGAGACCATAACAAGAGGCACAAAGATAGAAGGCACCAACTGGACTTTAGGCGTGGAGGTGGTAACATGGGACGAGGCCATCAGGGTCGAGGTTTTGTTGCTCGCACACCCGAGTGTGCTAGATGTGGAAGGAATCATTCTGAAAAGTGTTGGGGTACTTTTCGTGCTTGTTGGAACTGTGGATCTCATACGCATTTGAGGCATGAGTGTCCTCATCCGGGTAGGGATGGTCAGGCACCTGCTAGAGCCGTTGAGTATTAGAGAGGTCGTGGGCGCAACCGAGGTAACTTCTAGCCGAGGAATGATGGTTAGAGGAATGTGGCTCATGTTGTCACGGTACATCACAAGGGAGGTGGACCGGCTATAGTTTATGCACACTGTGAGGCTAGGAATGAGACAGATGTGATCGCAGGTAATTTTGTATTATAGTTCTTATCTTTGCTTTCGTTGATTGATTCTGGCTCGACACATTCGTACAATTTGGGTGAGCATGCAAGATCGTTAGGTTTTCCTTTTGAGTTTTTAGGTATAGGTATGAATGTTACGAGTTCTTTTGGTGAGACGGTTGTAGTTAGGAAAGTGTTCCGGAGATGTCCTTTGATGGTTCAGGGTCACGTGTTTCCCGTTGACTTGATGGAGTTGCCCTTCTATGGTTTTGATGTAATTCTGGGTATGGATTGGCTTGTGGAGCATATAGCTAGAATAGATTTTGAGACTAAAAGAGTTTCTTTGAGGCTTTCGGATGATTACGAGGTAGTAGTAGTTGGCGAGAACATTAATTTCTTGTCTAATGTTGTTTCAGCTTTAGAAGCTCAGAGGATGATGGATTTGGGTTGTCAAGCTTACTTGGCCTATGTGATGAATCTGGATATGAGTGAAGTTAGACCGTAAGACATCATGACAGTTTGTGACTTCTCGGGTGTTTTCCTAGAGAAGTTGTCTGATTTGTCTCTAGATAGGGATGTTGAGTTTGCTATTGAGACGTATTCAGATTCTGCTCCCGTATCGATTGCTTCATATAGGATGACACCTAAAGAGTTGAAAGAATTGAAGACACGGCTTTAGGAACTGTCAGATAGTGGTTGTATTAGGCCTAGTATTTCACCTTGGGGTGCTCCGGTTTTGTTTGTAAAGAAGAAGGATGGCATTATGAGTATGTGCATAGATTATAGGTTGTTGAACAAAGTAACAGTGAAGAACAAATATCCCTTGCCGCAGATTAATGATTTGCTTGATCAGTTGAGAGGTGCTTCAGTGTTTTTGAAGATTGATTTGAGATCGGGCTACTATCAGTTGAAGGTAAAGGATGTGGACACACCGAAGACAGCTTTCCGTAAGCGATATAGACACTAAGAGTTCTTGGTAATGCCCTTCGGTTTGACTAATGCCCCAGCTTTACTTATGGACATGATGAACAGGGTGTTTCATGAGTTTTTGGATAGGTTTGTAGTAGCGTTCATAGATGACATTCAAGTGTACTCCAGGATCGAGAAAGAACATGATGACATTTGCAATTAGTGCTACAGACTTTTCTTGAAAATCAGTTGTATGCTAAGTTGAGTAAATGCAAGTTTTGGATTAGGGAAGTAGTCTTCCTAGGTCATGTGATCTCAGCCGATGGGATTAGTGTGGATCTCAAGAAGATAGAGGCAATAGTGAGTTGTAAATAACCGAAGTCAGTGACAAAAATTCATAGTTTTCTAGGGTTAGCCGGATACTATCGAAGGTTTGTTGAGGGGTTCTCGAAGATTGATGCACCTTTGACCAAATTGTTGCAGAAAAATGTTTCGTATGAGTGGACAGATGCAAGGCAACAAGCGTTTGAAAAGTTGGAGAAATCATTGATAGAAGCTCCTATTTTAATTCAGCCAGAACCAGGGAAGGAGTTCATAATCTACATTGATGTGTCATATGTAGGTTTAGGTTGTGTGCTTATGCAAGAGGGAAGAGTTGTAGCTTATGCTTCGAGATAGTTGAAGGTTCACAAGAAGAACTACCCTACCCACAACATAGAGTTAGCGGCTGTAGTCTTTGCTTTGAAGATTTGGAGACAACACTTTTATGGTGAGAAATGCACAGTATACACCGACCACGCGATTTTGAAATATTTGATGACTCGGAGAGAGTTGAATCTTAGACAACGTAGGTGGTTAGAGCTTCTTAAAGACTATGACCTCACAATAGAGTTCCATCCGGGTAAAGCGAATGTAGTGGCCGATGCTTTGAGTAGGAAGGTGGCAGTTGAGTTGCGAGCTATGTTTGCGAGATTGAGTGTGTCTCGAGATGGTGGTTTGATAGTCGAGCTACAGGTTAAACCATCGTTAGTTAAGGTGATTCGAGAGAAACAGTTGCAAGATAAAACTTTGGCACCTCACGTTCAAGATATAGCCGAGGGCAAACCTACATATTTATGCTTTGGTGAGAATGGGATCATATGTTTTAAGAATAGAGTAGTTGTTTCAGAAGATGTCGAGTTGAGATGTACTATTTTTAATGAAGCTCATAACAGTCCTTTTGCTATGCATCTAGGTAGTACGAAGATGTACCGTGGGCTGAAAGATGAGTACTTCTGGATTGGGTTGTAGAAAGATGTGGTCGAGTATGTGAGTAGATGTATGGTTTGTCAGTGAGTCAAGGCTGAGTATCAGTTTCCTTCAGGATTGTTACAACCATTGAAGATTCCGGAGTGGAAGTGGGAACGGATTACTATGGATTTTGTGTTAGGGTTACCGTTGACTCCTTCAAAGAAGAATCCAGTATGAGTAATAGTTGACAGATTCACTAAGTGTGCTTATTTCATACATGTTCATACTACTTACACCTTAGACAAGTTGGTCGAGTTGTATATCAGTGAGATTGTGAGGCTACATGGTGTACCAAAGTCGATTGTGTCTGATAAAGATTCGAGGTTTACAGCCAGATTTTGGGAGTGTTTACATTGTGCCTTGGGAACTTGGTTGAACTTCAGTACTTCGTATCGTCCACAGTCAGATGGTCAGTTGGAGAGAGTTATTCAGATGTTAGAGGACATGTTGAGGTGTTGCATCATCAACTTTCATGGTTCATAGGAGAAACATCTACTACTATTAGAGTTTGCGTACAATAACAGTTATCAGGCTAGTATTCAGATGGCACCGTATGAAGCTCTACATGGTAGGAAATGTAGAACACATGTTTGTTGGGTCGAGGCTGGACAGAAGCTTGTATCTATGCCAGACTTGCTTAAGAGCGCTATCGAGAAGGTAAAATTGATTTGTGATCACTTGAAGACATCTTCAGACAGACAGAAATCGTTTGCTGATTTGAAGATAAGGGAGAATGAGTTTGCTATTGGCGACAACGTGTTCTTGAAGGTTTCCCCGTGGAAGAAGGTAATGAGGTTTGGTAGAAAGGGGAAGTTAAGTCCGAGATTCATTGGTCCTTACGAGGTGGTTGAGAGGATTGGTCCAGTTGCATATATATTGAGATTGCCATCCGAGCTTGAGAAGATTCATGATGTGTTTCATGTTTCGATGCTCCGAAAGTATATATTAGATTCGTCTCATGTTATGCCAATGGAAGAGATTGAATTGAATATGGATTTATCGTATAATGAAGAACCAGTCGAGATTCTTGCTACAGATAGTAAGGCTTTGCGTGGGAGGACCATTGAGTTAGTCAAAGTTTTGTGGAGACATCAAGGTGTGGAAGAAGCCACTTGGGAGAGAAAAGCGGACATGGAAGAGCAGTTTTCATACCTCTTTCTATCAGGTAAATTTCAAGGACGAAATTCCTTAAGTGGGGGAGAGTTGTAACACCTCGGGGTTAGGGCCCGGGAGATAACCAGATTTGATTACACCGGTTCAGGTTAAATTAGTTGAGAGAAAACATTTTTAATGAGCAGTAAAAGGATATTAATGAATACATGCAAAAAGGGAATTTTGGAACTTAAAAAAAGGGTTTTTATTCAAAATACCATCATCTTCTCAACCAACACTTTTCACGTTACTTTTGCTAAAAACACCATTGTTACTATTCCATTGGAGCAAGCACCTCACCCACACAAGTTTTCAAGGTAATTTCTCTTTTGTTTGATTTTTCCTTCCTTAAGCTTATTGTTGGTGGAATTTTCGTTAAAACTCATTGTTTAAATTTGTCCTAAAATGCTTTGAGTTTGAAAAAGAGGAAAATGAAGGGATTTTCGTTTGGGTAGTTTGATGCCATGTTTAAGGGTGTTTTTAATATTGTTTTGGTGTTCTAAAAATGTTGAGATGGTGGCTAAATGTAGGGAAACCTGGAACTAATAAAAAGAAGGGGTTTTGGAGTTAAAATGTGGGTTTTTGGGTTGTTCTTGTGAGGAACCTTGGGCTGATGGTTTTTAGACCTTGGGTAAGTGTTTTGGATGTTGAAAGAATTAGTTTTGATAGTAAAATTTGTTGGGTTTTGGCTGCTAGTTGGTTTGGGTCGTTTTGATGGTGTTTCCAAGTGTTTTCGGGTGTGAATCGAGTTGGTTTTGATGATGAATGATGAGTTTTTGTGTTGCTGCAAGTTTGGGGGCTTGATTTGGGTCTAATGCATCGTTTTTGAATTGGCTAGAAATAGGGGAAACAAGTGTGGGTTCTTTGGACGCGAGACCGGGTAGTTCGGAGGCTTGAATCGGTGCTTCGGCTACCGTTTGGGTTCTACTGGTGAGAGGAAATGTTTTTGAGAGTTTAGGTTGAGCTTGAAAGGCCAACCTAAGCTCGAGAGTAAGAGTTAAATGTTTACGTTTTACTTTTCTGGAATTCTATTTTTAAATCTTGTTAAGCATTATTGATATAAGATGAGATGAATGTGTGTATTTGACTAAAGAGTGTGATATTGTTATGATGGCTTTTATGATGTTGAGTATTGGAAAATATGAGGGTCTTACCGGGTATAATTGGTCGACCATAGGATTAGAGTGCACTTGTAAAATTCGTGCGTGGCCCTAGTGATGTAAGATGTCATTATAGAGGAGTACGGTGATGTAAGATGCCACCGGAAGCTTTACTATTAGACCTCGGTGATGTAAGATGTCATCGTGAGTCTTGTTGTTCTTATAGATTCGGGGATGTAAGATGCCATCGAGTCCAATCCGGGTATCTGAGTAATGTAACCATAGTTGCCAATGTACTCCTCGTGTTGAAAGCTTTAATGTTATCATGTTGGAATGTTGAGGGTTATGCCTTGTCGTTATGGATTGTTGCTTGATGTAAAATGCCAAGCATATGTATGGTTGATGTTAGTCCTATTGTTGGAAATCATGCTTGTGGTTTTATTTTCAAATCTTAAGTGGTTTTGTTAAAACTGCATTGTTGTTGTTGTGGTTTTGAGCACCACTCACTAAGCTTTTATGCTTACGCGCTCCTTTCCAACAATGCAGATCGTTAGCAAATCGGGAAGCAAAGAAAGGCGAGGGGAAGGCTCCGGTGATCGTAGCTTCAGCTCAAGTATGGATTTTAAGTTGTAATAATGATTTAACAATGAGAATACTTGTTTTATAGTTATGGAGGTGGTTGTAAACTTCCATGTGTTTGACCATGTTGCTACATGTTTTATATGTTGAAACCATGCTATGTTGAGACTTGTTTTGGCTTTTGGTTAAATGCCTTGTGTTTTGGCTTGATGGTGTTTTTGAGTTAAAGTGTCCTTTTTGAACTTTCATGTTTGAGATTCATGTTTGAGTGTGTGCTTGTTTGAAACCTGCTTTTAGGGTGTTTTGCCTCTAAAATGTTTGCTTAATATGTTTCCATGTGGTTTGTGATCTTTCGGGGTAAATTTGGGAATGTTTGAATATGCCAAAATGCATTTTTGGGCCAACTTGTGCCTAGGCGTTTCGGAACATCTGGTATGGTTTCGGAACGGCTAGGCTTTTGGGGCACCCGTATTGAAACGGGAGTGGTGTTGTTTCGTTACGCTTTGCCTCTGAAGACTATCGTTTCGAAACCAAGAGGATCCGTTTCAGAACAACCTAATTTTGCTTTTTGATGAGAGCCCACGTTTCGAAACGGGCAACCCATGTTTCAAAACACAGGTAGTTAAAGTGGTTGAAAGGCATCTTTGAAGGTTTTCAAATGTTATGTTTTAGTCCCTAGTGTTTGTATGTTTCTTAAGTGAGTTTATATGTCTCGTTTGTGTTGGTCTTGCCTCGTGTACTTGAAATATGACTAATAAACTATTTGGTAAGGTTTAAATTACCTTTTTGCCCTTGTTTTGGTGTGGTTTTGCAAAATGGTCCTTCATGGCTGTTTGGCTCCAATTGGACATCCGATTGATGTCCGATTGAGACGTTGTTCTTTTGTTGTAACCCTTAACACCATAAGACCGTTAAATTGCATTTAGACAAGATAAATCTTAATCTAGGGTTGTTAATGGGAGGGAAATTCTTGAATTTTTCTCCGGTTATCCTCGTGTGACTCTCCCAATTCGGTCTTACGACTAGACCGGGTCGAGAGGGTTACACTTTATCTTGTTTTCTTTTATGAATGATATCAACCGAACTTTAGTTAAAAAAATCTATTTCCTATTCAGTGTCCCTATTTATGCCATACACTAAAAAAATAAGGTAAAGTACACCAATGATCACCGAACTTTTAGGGTGCGTTCATTTTGGTCACCTAACTTTTAAAATTTTCATTGGGGTCACCCAACTTTTAGTCCACTTTTATTTTGGTCCCTCTCGTTAACTTCCGTTAAAAACGTTGTCGTGGTAGTTATCTTCTTCTTCAACCTCTTTCTTCTCTTTTCCCTGTTTTTTCTTGCTCTGTTAACACCCCACGATTCTAAATAAACGTTTAGAACTTGGAATCTCAAACATTGTTATGAAACATTTGTAAAACCCGGGTTTGGGGGTCGGATAGAAATAATATTAAAATATTATTTCGGGTTTGTAATTAAAATAATAATATATATTTCTAATGGGCTTCGTGATTTCAAAATAATTAAAGTTCTGTTGGGCCTATCTCCTAAGTCCAAAATCCGTGGACTTTAGGGGATGATAGCTTTATCCATTCATTAATGGCATTTGTGTAAATATTTAGTCTTTACAAATAAAATCCATTTTTATTTCATTATAATTAAAATAGGCAAAATTTCACCATCTTCTTCTCCAAACAAGAAAAACCAACGACAAGAATGCTCTCCCCTCCCCCTTTCACTATTCCATCTTCTTTCTCCTTCATTTTGGCTCGATTTTGAAAGGTAACAACATTTCTGACTTGCTCTCATCTTTCTCTCTTTAAAAGTACAACTAGATTTCATTTTGGTTCAAGTTTTAGAATTTGGGTTTTTGGAAAATTTGAATAAAAATGATATCTTTATTGTTTTAACTTAATGTTTTGATTTAATATTGTTAGATATGATGTTTATGAACCAAATGGTTCAACATATATAATTTTTAGAGTGTTTTGTTAAGTTTCCCGGATTTGGGTTTAATAGGGGTTTTTGAAGGGTTTTGAGATGAGTTTTGGGTATGGTTTGTGTTGGAATTTGAGGGTTGATGTTAGGATAATAGTTGGGGGCTGTTTTGGAAGCATTTGAGTGTGCTAAAAAGGTTGAAATCATGAGTTTTGGTTAGGGTTTAAGGGCTGCCCGAGTTTGATGTTTAGAGGGTTGTTCTTGGCTTGGAATCTTGTGTTTATTGCTTGAATGGTGTTCCGGGTTGCTACATTGTTGTATGAGCTGATTCGAGGTTGTTTTGTTTGTGTTGATATGATTAGAAACAAGAGAAGACAATGGTAAAGCTTCGGGAGTGAATCCGGAAAACTTGAAGAACATGGTTGCTTGGTAGTGGAGCTTGGAGGTGAAGGTGAGTGGTTAAAATGTTTTAAATGGTTTTGAGTAATTGGTTCAAGCATGTGAACCTAGGATGGGCTTGGTAAACCCACCTAGAGTTGGGATTAGAGTAGTAGCCTAATCCCAAGCTTTGATTAGAGACTTTGGTTGCACTCTTTAATGGTTGTTTATGCCTCATGGTTAATTGTGATTGTGTTGGCTATGTATAATGTGTTATACATGTATATTGAGGCTTGGATTGATGCATTGATATATGTATGTGGATAGTGCTTAATAGTGATCATGGTGAGTACGTGCTAAGCACGGAAGTTGTTTTTGAAATGATGATGTGAAAGGTTATGAATTGTGATTAATATTGGCACTAGTATGCTTGGGTACAATGATCGATCATTAGGATTAGTGTGCACACGGTTGAGTCAAATTCGCGCGTGGCCTTGGTGGCGTTAAGGAACCAAGGAGGAGTACGGGTTTGCCCAGAAATCTTTATATTAGTCGGTGATGAGTGGAATCCCATCGACGGGGCGTGAGGATGAGTGGATTCCCCTCCGCGAGAACCGGTGATGAGTGTAATCCCACCGAAGGTAATGGTTGTGTTGAAAATGCGTTCCAACTTGTTATCCGTGTATTCGAGTCATAGCTAGGTGCCAATATGATATGAAACGTGATTCTCAATATGAATCGATATATGATGTGGTTAATACATTGAGTTATGTATCATTGTATGTAGAGCTTATGAGTTGTTGAGCATGGCATAATGTTGATTATATGTTCATGCATCATGTATAATTTGGCTCATGTGGAACGGAGGTAAGATCATGCATTCCATCATGGTAGTTGCTCGTGCTTGGACCCTGCATTGTCGAAGGTTTGGTTTATGAGCTTACCCTCACTAAGCTTTTATGTTTACGCTCCCTTTTGTTCGACAATGTAGATCAGTAGCTTGTGGGTGGCAAGGGCAAGGAAAGGTCTCCAAGTGTCGCTCTTGGTTAGTTCAAGTATGATCTTTAAATTGTAGATTGTAATAGTCAAGCAATGGGATAGGTGTTGTTGATTTGAGCTTTGATATATGTTGATGTTGGTTTGCCCTTTGGTTGCTTTGTTTGAGTTGTAAATCTTGCTTATGTTACGTGTCTTGAATGCCTATATGTTTTGGTTGCTAAGGCATGAACCTTAAAGTGCCTTGTATGTCATCTTTTGGTAAATGCATGAATCTCTTGGATAAATGATGCTTGTTCGTGTTGGTTGCCTTGTGTGCTTAGATTTTGGTTGTTAAGGGTTGTATGTATGTTGTTTGTGGCTAGGGGAGTCGTAAATCGCATCTAGAGTCGAGTCCTAAGTTGTTTGGCTAAAATTTGGAGTCTTGCAGTGCAGGGCGTATCGATACTCCCAAGGGCCGTACCGATACGGTTTGCCCTCCAGGACTCAAAATTTTGGCTTGGTGTATCGATACACGAGGGTGTATCGGTACACTCAAAGCTCACTGGAAATCTGATATTTTGGTGAGACTTTGGCGTATCGATACGGGCTCCAAGTGTATCGGTACGGGTTTATCTCGTTGACCACGAGATGTTGATCGAGAGGGGCGTATCGATACGCTCAAGGGTTGTATCGATACGGTCTTCTTGTGTTGACCATAGGGTGTTACCCTTGGTCAAGGCGTATCGATACCCTTGATTGGTGTATCGATACGGCCTGCTTAAAAAGGGAAAATGGGTTGTTTTAAGGTGTTGCTTTGGATGGTCGTTGATATGTATCTTGTGTTTCCGCTGTCGTGTTTCACATAGGACTTAATAATGCCTATAGACAAGATAAAGTTAAAATAAATTTCCTAGGGTTGCTAACCGAGGTGGGACCTTAACGGGTTTCACATCGATTTTCCCCGTGTAGCCTACTCAGACCGGTCAGTCGCCCAGACCGGGACGAGGGGGTTACATTTGTTGGTATTAGAGCCTAAGGTTTCCGAAACCTTGGGCAGGTAAGTGAGGTAAGTTGAGTTTTATGTATTGAAATGCACGGTGTTTTCTTGCCATGTAAGCATTTTTCTTGTTTAACAAGTATGCTTGGTGTATGTTGTTCGATCGCGTGTGTGTGATGCTTGAGGCATGTTGAGTAGAGTCCCATTGCTTCTATTACATCAGAAAAAGGATTTTTAAGTGAGGGAATCATACTTGAGCCACTTGGACCCTTTCCTTTGCTAACCCAGTTTGTATGTTAATTTGTTGTTGTTGTTGACTTATTGCTTTTTAGTAAGTTTGAGGCCAAGGCATGGGTCGTGAATCGGTAAGTAGAAGTTGTGGTTCCTGAAAATGTGGAGGATGTTGAGGGAGTTTATCGCTATAGTTAGAGGAGTATGGTTGTACCAGAGTTGAGGTACAATTTGTTTGTTCGAGTCCGTGTGTATGTGGGTTGATTTTTGTTGGTAAGGGATGGTGTGACCATTTCTGGTGGTAGTTGGTGAAAGAGGTGAAGACCTATGAGTGGGAGTCAGAGTGATATCTATGTTATAGTAGATAAGCCCTTGGTACAGTTTTGAGTTTGTCCCCTCTGGTTGATTCTGAGTCTGTACTTTTGTATGTTGTAAGCAAGCATGCAAAGTTTGAATATGCCCGGTGAAGTGTTAGAGGTAGGTATGAGTACCTTAGTTCTTTTGGCAAGACCAAGGTAAGGGTCTCGTGTGAGTAATCTGAAACTCAGAAATGTTAGTTGGTGATCGTTGGGGTTCGGCCTATGGTTTTAATACAAGGCATCCGGTCAGTATTCGTGAGTGGGAATCGATCTGTGTGATTGGGTCAGTGTGCGTGTGAGTTGTCTTCCAGCAAGAAGGAGATATGAAGTCACTTCCGATATAGTTGAGCCGAGAAGGAAGTCTTGAGATTTAACTTCAGATTGTTTGGTAGTGGGATATTTTGAGTCGTCAGGACCGATGTTATAGAACAAGTTCAAGCATGATTGTTTGTGTGCGATCAAAACTGCATTTTGAAGTTTCGAGATGCTCTAAGGACGGTTGAAGAGTAGGCTATGTTTGAAGGGCCAGCCTGAAAACAAGAGGACCGAAGACTATCAGTTGTGTACGTGTGAAGTTGCAATTTCTGCGGATACATCCTTTTGTGTGAACATGTAAGGAAGCTAGATATCTCTGTTGAGATCTTAGACGTAGGGACGCACGTGACTAGAACTTTTGTTGAGATAGTGGTGGTCAGAAAGATGTGCGGAAGATGCTTGTTAATGGCTCAGAGTTATGTGATTCTAGTAGATGTGAAGTAATTGTCTTTTTACGGTTTCGATGTAACTTTTGGCATGGTTTGGCTCGTAGAACACAGAGCTAGAGTATACTTTGAGACAAAGAGAGAGTTCCCTTGAAGTCGCAGATTATTGTGAGACTGTAGTGGTAGGTGAAGATGTGAACTTCATATCGAATGTTGATCCAACTTTAGAGGTCAAAGATTGATTGAGTTTGGTTGACGGGCTTGCCTAGCAAATGTGATGGATTTGATTTTCGAGTGAAGATTAGACCGCAGAATGTTAGAATTGTTTGTGATTTTCCTAAAAGTGTTTGGAAGAATTGCCCGGTTTGTCTCTTGATAGGGAATAAGAGTTTGTTATTGAGACCGTCTTCGAGTTTGCTCATGTTTTGATTGCTCTGTATCTTATGGTTTCCGAAAGAATTGAGAGTGTTGAAGAATCAACTTCGAGATTTGTTAGACCTTAGATTGATTAGGCCTAGTACTTCATCTTAGAATGCGACAGTACAATTTGTGAAGAAGAGAGATGACAATACGAGAATGTGTTTGGATTACAGACAGTTGAAACAATTGACAGTAAGAGAGTAGTATCCATTTACGAGCGTTAGTGAATTGTCGATCAGTTGGGGTGTGCTCCAGTCTTTTCAAGATTAATTTGAGATCCGATTACTACCAGTTGAAAGTGAGAGAAGTTGAAGTACCAAAGACAGCTTTCGGGGCAAGATGTGATCGCTTTGAGTTCTGGGTTATGCCGTTTTGTTTGACTAGTGTGTCAGCCACTTTTATAGAGATGTCGAGCAGAATATTTCTTGAGCTCCTTGATCAGTTTGTAGTAGCTCTCATAGAGGATACATAGGTATATTCAAGTAACAAAGAAGACCATGACAAGCTTTGGAGTTAGTGTTGTAGATCCTATTAAGGAATCAGTTGTATGCCAAGTCGAGCAAACGTGAACTCCGAGTTATATGAACCCGGTAATGTAACCCGAGTCATATAGATGTGCCCGATCGTGATTCTAGTAAGAAATATTCTTTGCTATGCTTTTAACTCTGAGATATCATAAAACATACATGTGAGATGAATAGCAATATAATAGAAAAATTAATGAAAAAAGGAATTGGATAGGTGATTTGGATAGTATGGTGGCTAAGGATGGAGGATGATAATCATGGAAAGGTGTAAATCAAAGGAGTGATGGGAGATGCTAAAGGCGGCGTGGATTTGTATGGTTGCAAGGATAGCGAATTGTGACCCGCTAGCTATAACGAGCTAGGAACCAACAATATACTTTGATGGAGTCGAGGTGGAGGAGTGTGGGACGTGACCCACAAGCTATAAGAGAGCTTGAAACCAACGCTATAGTAAAATGAAATGGATAGAAGACTACAAGCACAACTTGAAGCCGATAGAGTTCTCGCAAGAACAAGATGAAAGCAATCTTTCAAAGGTTTATATTCTCCAAAAAAAGTCCTTACAAATGAACCTAAGGTGCCTATTTATAGTGTGGCTAGGCACCATATGAAAAGTCACACAAAATAGAGATGAATGCTCATCTAAATGCTATTGAATACAAATAAATGAAATGTTTCTTTCTTATCCTTTTGATGGATGAATTTTGCTTTAAATTGAGATGAATTTAGCCTTAAATTCGTCCAAAAGGAGTGATGACTCTTGGGCTGCTTCATTTTGCTTGCAAATGGATAAAAGAGAATGAATGTGGACATAGAATGAATGTAGACATCCCACAAGTCCAAATCAGCTTGTCTCTTTGAATTCCTTGATGATTTTATCACTTATTTTGATGATTAAATGACATTAAACCAGCCTTCATTGCTTGCTCATTTGTGGAATATGAGCAACCTTCAAAAAAATGATAAATAAAAGCCTTGAGTGCATAATTTGAATGCTGATTATTGCATGTCCCTTCTCTTGAACGTGAATGGCCTTCATTGGTTCATAATATCAACCTTGAATAGGTGAATTATGAAGCTTAAATGCTTTGTTACTCTAAGAAGATGAACAGCCTTGAAAAGATGAAAAGAATCCAGCCTTGAATTGCCTTCAATTGCCTTGTTTGTATGAGTAAAGATGGTCATCAATGACTTGTTTCCAAGTTGAAGTTGAAAAGTCTCTTCTTTAATCCACACGTCACATGAACCTAGACACACACAAAGGATTTATTCAAACTTAAAATAATAGATGCATGAAACAATTAAAGAGTTAGTTAATTGAGTGAACTAGTTAAATGAATGAAATAGTTTAATTAAAGAACTAACTTTATTGAATTTAACTAAATGCATGAATGAAGTAGTTTAACGAATGATTTAAGATACATAATTAAACTACTTCCCTAAATGAACTAAAACTATAAATGAAGTGCATGCTTTAATGACCAACACACTTTATCAATGCAATGGAAGTTTGAAATACTTAAATTCTCATGCAAATGCATGCATGAGAAAGGTAAGGCATTCCTCCCTTATTATTTCTTCTTTCTCACGTTCATGGCTTATTGTAAACAAGCTTTCCATGGCTGATTGAAACTCCTTGGCCCGTGCACGTGTAATGGAGCCACTTGGGTACTTCTCCAGGTCCTTGTTCTTGATGGTCATATCACCGAGTCTAGGAAGATGTCCTCCTAGGACATGTAGATCAGCCGAGGGTATTAGAGTAAATCCTAAGTAGGTAGAAGAAGATGTGAGTTGGAAGAAATCGAAGACTGTGACATGTATCTATAGTTCCTAGGTCTAGCACTGTTACTATCGAAGGTTTGTAAATGATCTTTGGAAGATAGTTGCTCCTTTGACAGATTGCTACAGAAGAATGCTCAGTTGTGTGGTCAGGTGCGAGACAACGAGACCTTGAGAAACTGAAAGAAACTTTGATGAAAGTTTTGACCTTGGTCCAGCCTATATCAGAGAAAGAATTTGTGAACCATAGTGATGTGCTACGTGTAGGGTTAGGTTGTGTGCTTATGCAAGGCAGAAGATTGTGGCTTATTCATCGAGATAGTTGAAAGACCTTGAACAGAATTATCTGACACTGGACATAGAGTTAATTACAGTTGAATTTGCTTCGAAGATTTAGAGACAAATCTTGTATAGTAAGAAATGCACAATATATGTATACATATCATCAGAACTTGAAATATTTGACGACTTAGGAAGGGTTGAAACTTGAACAACATAAGTTGTTAGAACTGCTTGAAGACCGTAATATCGAGATTGAGTACCATCCGAAGAGAGTCAACGTAGTAACCGATGTTCCGAGTTATATTTGTTGTTAGATTAGTAGTTGAGTTGCGAGCTGTATTTGCCGGATTCAGATTATCAATGATAGTGGTTCTGTGGCCGAGTTTTGGGTTGAGCCTACATTGAGTCAGAATACTTAAAGAGAAACAGTTGCAAGACATGTTCTGGCCACCTCACGTGTAGAACAAAGCAGAAGGAAGACCTTCAAAATACAGTTTCAGAGATGATAGAGTTTTGCATTTTAGAGACAAAATAGTTGTGCCGATTGACATAGTGTTCTGAGACGTATTGTTTTGGCCAAAGCACACGGCAATTCATTTGTATTGCATCTGAGTAGTATGAAGATGTATTGTGGGTCGAAGATGAGTACTTCTGGATTGAGTTGATGGATGATGTTGTTCAGTATGAGAGTAATTGTGTAATTTGCCAGCGTGTCAAGGCCGAGCATCAGTTTCCTTCTAGTTTCCACATCCGTGGGAGATTCTTAATGAAAGTGGGTAATAGATTTGAGGGACCTTGTGTCTGGTTCGCCTTTGATTTCCTACGGGGGAGCTTAGCCGAGTAAACAAGGATAGTTGCACCGAATGTGCTCATTTTATATATGTTCACCTTACTTGTACCTTGTGTAAGATGGCGGAGTCGTGCCTTAGCAAGAGTGTGAGTTGTACAATGTCTTGAATTCGATAGTGACCGACAGGGATTCGAGATTTCAACTAGATTTTGAGAACGTCTGCATAGTGTTTGGTTACCTGTTGAAGTCAGATGGTCAGTCAAACAAAGTTATCGGTCAAGTTTTCAAACGGTGTCGTATGATATTGTGAATCGGGCTAGTTCTGTTATTTATCTGTTGCGGTTACCACCAGGGTTAGAAAGAAGTTTGTGATGTGTTCTGTGTATCTATGATTCGGAAATGTGAGTTAGATCTGTCCCATGCTATGTTTGTAGAAGAGGTTGAGTTCGGTTTAAAATTGGCACACATAGAAGGACATGTCGAGATCTTAGCGTCAGATAGCTAATGTTGTGTGGTAAGTCTACCGAGTTAGTGAGTATGTTGTGGTGAGAAGGGAAGTGTGGAGGAGCAGTTTCAGTGACTCTTCCTGTTCGATAAATTTCGGGGACGAAATTTCTTTAAGTGGGGGAGAGTTGTAACACCCGGGTTTGAGGGTCGGATGGAAATAATATTAAAATATTATTTCAAGTTTATAATTAAAATAATAATATATATTTCTAATGGGCTTCATGATTTCAAAATAATTAAAGTTATATTGGGCCTATCTCCTAAGTCCAAAATCCATGGACTTTAGGGGATGATAGCTTTAGCCATTCATTAATGGCATTTGTGTAAATATTTGGTCTTTACAAATAAAATCCATTTTTATTTCATTATAATTCAAATAGGCAAAATTTCACCATCTTCTTCTCCAAACAAGAAAAACCAACGACAAGAATGCTCTCCCCTACCCCTTTCACTATTCCATCTTCTTTCTCCTTCATTTTGGCTCGATTTTGAAAGGTAACTACATTTCTGACTTGCTCTCATCTTCCTCTCTTTAAAAGTACAACTAGATTTCATTTTGGTTCAAGTTTTAGAATTTGGGTTTTTGGAAGATTTGAATAAAAATGATATCTTTATTGTTTTTAACTTAAGGTTTTGATTTAATATTGTTAGATATGATGTTTATGAACCAAATGGTCCAACATATATAATTTTTAGAGTGTTTTGTTAAGTTTCCCGGATTTGGGTTTAATAGGGGTTTTTGAAGGGTTTTGGGATGAGTTTTGGGTATGGTTTGTGTTGGAATTTGAGGGTTGATGTTAGGGTAATAGTTGGGGGGCTATTTTGGAAGCATTTGAGTGTGCTAAAGAGGTTGAAATCATGAGTTTTGGTTGAGGTTTGAGGGCTGCCCGAGTTTGATGTTTAGGGGTTGTTCTTGGCTTGGAATCTTGTGTTTATTGCTTGAATGGTGTTCCGGGTTGCTACATTGTTGTATGAGCTGATTCGAGGTTGTTTTGTTTGTGTTGAGATGATTAGAAACAAGAGAAGACAATGGTGAAGCTTCGGGAGTGAATCCAGAAAACTTGAAGATCATGGTTGCTTGGTAGTGGAGCTTGGAGGTGAAGGTGAGTGGTTAAAATGTTTTAAATGGTTTTGAGTAATTGGTTTAAGCATTTGAACCTAGGATGGGCTTGGTAAACCCACCTAGAGTTGGGATTAGAGTGGTAGCCTAATCCCTAGCTTTGATTAGAGACTTTGGTTGCACTCTTTAATGGTTGTTTATGCTACATGGTTAATTGTGATTGTGTTGGTTATGTATAATGTGTTATACATGTATATTGAGGCTTGGATTGATGCATTGATATATGTATGTGGATGGTGCATGATAGTGATCATGGTGAGTACGTGCTAAGCACGAAAGTTGTTTTAAAATGATGATGTGAAAGGTTATGAATTGTGTTTAATATTGGCACTAGTATGCTTGGGTACAATGATCGATCATTAGGATTAGTGTGCACACGGTTGAGTCAAATTCGTGCGTGGCCTTGGTGGCGTTAAGGCACCAAGGAGGAGTACGGGTTCACCCGGAAATCTTTATATTAGTCGGTGATGAGTGGAATCTCATCGACGGGGCGTGGGGATGAGTGGAATCCCCTCCGCGAGAACCGGTGATGAGTGTAATCCCACCGAAGGTAATGGTTGTGTTGGAAATGCGTTCCAACTTGTTATCCGCGTATTCGAGTCATAGCTAGGTGCCAATATGATATAAAATGTGATTCCCAATTTGAATCAATATATGATGTGGTTAATACATTGAGTTATGTATCATTGTATGTAGAGCTTATGAGTTGTTGAGCATGGCATAATGTTGATTATATGTTCATGCATCTTGTATATTTTGGCTCATGTGGAACGGAGGTAAGATCATGCATTCCATCATGGTAGTTGCTCGTGCTTGGACCCTACATTGTCGAAGGTTTGTTTTATGAGCTTACCCTCACTAAGCTTTTATGCTTACGCTCCCTTTTGATCGACAACGCAGATCAATAACTTGTGGGTGGCAAGGGCAAGGAAAGGTCTCCAAGTGTCGCTCTTGGTTAGTTAAAGTATGATCTTTAAATTGTAGATTGTAATAGTCAAGCAATGAGATAGGTGTTGTTGATTTGAGCTTTGATATATGTTGATGTTGGTTTGGCCTTTGGTTGCTTTGTTTGAGTTGTAAATCTTGCTTATGTTGCGTGTCTTGAATGCCTATATGTTTTGGTTGCTAAGGCATGAACCTTAAAGTGCCTTGTATGTCATCTTTTGGTAAATGCATGAATCTCTTGGATGAATGATGCTTGTTCGTGTTGGTTGCCTTGTGTGCTTAGATTTTGGTTGTTAAGGGTTGTATGTATGTTGTTTGTGGCTAGGGGAGTCGTAAATCGCATCTAGAGTCGAGTCCTAAGTTGTTTGGCTGAAATTTGGAGTCTTGCAGTGCAGGGCGTATCGATACGCCCAAAGGCCGTATCGATACGGTTTGCCCTCCAGGACTCAAAATTTTGGCTTGGTGTATCGATACAGGAGGGTGTATCGATACGCTCAAAGCTCACTGCAAATCTGATATTTTGGTGAGACTTTGCGTATCGATACGGGCTCCAAGTGTATCAGTACGGGTTTATCTGGTTGACCGAGAGGGGCGTATCGATACGCTCAAGGGCTGTATCGATACGGTCTTCTTGTGTTGACCATAGGGTGTTGCCCTTGGTCAAGGCGTATCGATACCCTTGATTGGTGTATCGATACGGCCTGCTTAAAAAGGGAAAATGGGTTGTTTTAAGGTGTTGCTTTGGATGGTCGTTGATATGTTGCTTGTGTTTCCGCTGTCGTGTTTCACATAGGACTTAATAATGCCTATTGACAAGATAAAGTTAGAAGAAATTTCCTAGGGTTGCTAACCGAGGTGGGACCTTAAAGCGTTTCACATCGATTTTCCCCGTGTAGCCTACTCGGACCGGTCAGTCGCCCAGACCGGGACGAGGGGTTACAACATCAATTTACATACTAGTCATACAGAAAGGGGGATTGCTTACAAATAAAATATTTGAGAAAAAAGGACCAAAATGATAGAAAGTACACTTTTGTTTTTAAATTTTGTTCAGGACAATGATTCGGAAAAATCTCAACCATTAAACATGAAACTAAGATTATAATTCAGTCATTTCTAGAATTTTTAGAACAAATTAATACCAAGCATAATTCATCCAAAAAATACCTAGCATAAAACCCTCAGAAAATCTACGCGTACAAAGTTAAAATCGCCATGAAAATAAGCTAAAACACAAATCTAATTAACACCCAAGAGAAATTAATCTGAACCCAAAGTTCATAACTATAAGAACAACGATAAAAGAAGCTTTAACATATCTTAGCGATCAAACCTAGAATTTTGCTCATATTTGCGTTCCTTAGATATGTAATTACCATGCACAAATCTAAGCAAAATTAAAGGAAAAATAAACAAAATTTAATTCTAGAAATACAAGTTAACAACATGAAGAAGAAAGAAAAAAGGTTTTCCTTCCTGAGATTTTTCAGGAAACAAATATAAATTTTTATCAGAGAACCATTTGAAAAAAAAATTCCTCTCTTCTCAATTAATAATTATGAACCAATTGATTCCAAAAATGAAGATTTCTTTTATTATTGTTATGGTAGAACATTAAAAAGAAAGGCGACAAGGGATTAGCTCAAGGTTTAAAAACAGGGGAAGGAGAAGGAATAGGTTGAAGAATAAGATAATTGTCATGTCAGCGTTTTAAACGAAAGTTAACGGGAGGGACCAAAATGAAAGCGGACTAAAAATTGAGTGACCTCGATGAAAATTTTAAAAATTTGGTGACCAAAATGAACGTGCAGTAAAAGTTCTATGACCATTGGTGTACTTTGCCCAAAAAAATTAAATTTAAAGTTTAAAATTAAAGTTTAGAGTTAGAGTTTAGAGGATTAAGTACACGGCGTTAGAGTTAGAGTTTAGAGAATTAGATACACGGCGTTAGAGTTTAAAATTTTGATTTAGAATTTAACTTTTTAATCTTTTAGTATTGATTTATAGAAGGAAAACCGAAAAGGTGCTGAGGGGCGGAGGATTGTTGTTAATATTCTTATATACTAGCCATGATTTGTTTTCGGGATACAAAGTATTTTAATTAGATTCGGTCTCCCTAAATTTTCTGGAATTCGACTTTCTTGTTCGGCATTGTTAGCTTCCGTCTGTTTTCAAACTTTCTTGTTTGTTTATTATTAGAAAAAGAAATGGAGTCGTTATTGAAAACCAATCACCAAACCGTTGTTTATTTTTAGCACCATTCTCATTGGATTTCTTTCAAAAATACCCCCTCCCCCCTCAATCTAATACTACCCCTCACAATCCTCTGTATTTCGTGGAAACCTTATTTCCAGTCCTTTCAAGGTGTATCAATGTCCTTTTCTTTCTTCCTTTTTGTTGATCGCAGCTCGAAATTTTCATGGTTTTGTTTCGGTTAATGTTGTGTTTTTGTACCTGAATTATGATTTGTTTCCTCTGAATTATTACAATTCCTCTGCTATAATTATTGTTTCTTTTCCTCTGTTATAATCATTGTTCCATTATAATTATCCAACAAGATGATTCCATTTTATTTCTGGAGAATTTTGTGGTAAAAAATGGCTCTTTTGGTGTTTCAGAGACGGCCAGCAGGAATGAAAGAGCAATCGCCTGCTGCAATGGCGTCAACGAAGGACTCATTTGCTTTCCCAATTGAGGAAACCTTGAGAATTGAGCTCGGAAAGGCCGAAAAATTGGAGGCGAAATTATCAGAGCAAGAAGCTTCGTTTCATAAGTTGAAAGCCGAATTGAACATGGCAAAATCCTTGGAGTCCGAAACAGTTGATTTAATGTCTGAAGATAAAGAGAGAATCAAAGAAGTTTACGAACAAATTGAGGAAAGAAAAGAATCCGAAATGAAGCTACACGACGCATTCATGGCTCAATCCGAAGAGTTCGAGCAAGCAAAGATTTCACTCGAGGAATCCAAGAGCCAAATCAAGTCTCTGCTGGAAATTCTACAGAATTGGGACGGTTCATCTTCCAAGGATTCGTTTCAGGCTTTCATGGCGGATGACCGATTACGAAGACTCGAATCCGAGCTTCAATCCACGAAGGAGAAACTATCTCGTGCTGAAGAAAACGAGCAAGCTTCTTGGTTGAAAGCCAAGACTCTAGCCGAGGAAGCTAGCTATCTAAAACAGGAACTGAAATGTATTACCGATGCAGAGGAAAACAACAAGAAAGCCATGGATGATTTAGCCTTGGCATTGAAAGAAGTGATTACAGAAGCAAACGAAGCCAAGAACAAACTCTCATCCACACAAATGGAGCTCGAGAAAACAAAAGGGTATGTCGAAAATCTGAAGGCGAAGATGAGGAAGTTGGAAGGAAAGTACAGAGAAGCAAAGAAAGAAGCGGATCGATATAAAAATACATCGGAGAGACTGCGAATCGAAGCCGAAGAATCCCTTATGGCGTGGAACACACGAGAGGTGGGATTCGTGGAATGCATTAGGAAAGCCGAAGACGAACGGAGTGGTGCACAGGAAGAATGCCAATCGCTCCTGGAATCGCTTCAAGAGGCCGAAAACATGAAGAAGAAGGCCAAGGAAGAGAACCAGAAGCTTCGGGACATCATGAAACAGGCGATAAACGAAGCGAACGTTGCAAAAGAAGCCGCGAACATAGCCCGAGCGGAGAATTCGCAGCTCAAGGATGCCATTGCCAAAAAGGATGAAGCTTTGGATTTCCTTTCCCAAGAGAACGAGACCCTTAAGATTAATGAAGCGGCTGCCCGTGATATCATTGAGGAGTTGAAGATGTTTTGCGAATCAGGCAACCGAAACAACAAAGGAGTTTGAAATGTCCGATAAGAAAACAAATTAAAAAGCAGTGGATTGTATAGATTCAGCACCACTTGTTTGATTCTAAAGTTCCCATAGAAACAAAAAGGATCGAGAAGATGAAAGTGATGAGGAAATTCAATGTTAAATGAAATTCCATACCCTGTAGCGATAGGAATCCACCCAGATTTAAACGATACAACAAATTCTTTTGTTATTACTAGACAAATTATCAAATTTAGTGTCTAACATTTATATTTTTTTTCTCAAATACATTCTTCTTTTTAACCACCGTTATCATCTTATTGGCTCACTAATCCACATCTAATATTATAATGGCTCATTATAAGTATAATCATCTCAAGTCTCAACTCAATTGTTCCATTCACAATGTCAAAGTTCAAACCCCTAAGCTTATTTAAAGGATCTATTACATTATCTCACTAATAGGGATGTAAAAATAGGTAATCGGATGAGTTTCAGGTCGGTTCCTGTCAGGTCGGATCAAATCGAATACATGTCATTTCAGGTCGATTTGATGTCTCGACTCGATTCGCGTCGGGTGCGGGTTAGTTTCAGGTCGGGTTCATTTCAGGTTGGGTCAAAACGGTTCGGGTCCGAATCAGTTCGGGCTCGGGTAGACTTCGGGTCAGGTTCATTTCAGGTCGGGTAATTTCAAGTCGGTTTCATTTTAGGTTAGGTTAATTCGAGTTTCGAATTCGTATTAATTTTGAGTTTGATATAATACAAATAGTCGATATACTTTAGGTTGGGTCATTTCAAGTGAATTATTTAACACCTTTCACGAACACGAATCACATTAAGTCTGATTAGAAATCTACTTTGAGGGCAACATATGGGTCAATTTGGAATAAAAATAAAGTTTGAGGGATTGTAATGAACAAAAATATTAAATTAAAATTGAGACTAAAATGAATCAAGCTAAAACTAAAAATTACAAATTGGGACTAAAATGAATCAAACTAAAACTAAACTAAAATTGGTACTAAAATGAATCAAACAGTAAATCGTAAACCCTAAATTGTAAATCATAGTTTATAAACCCTAAACTATAAAATGGATCAAACATTTACTAATATTGAGACTAAAGCATAAACCCTAAACTATAAACTATAAACCTTAAAACATAAACCCTAAGGAAACTAATCTAAAATTATGATTAAAATGAATCAAACTAAAACTAAAGAATAAAAAAGACCTAAGTGTAAAGCTTCTAAAGTAGTAAGGACCTAAAGTGCAAATAACCCTTAAAAATTTTAAAATGACTGTTTTGTTCTTCTGATTTGAGTTTTGAAATTGAATTGGCAGGCCTATACCATCACCTATGGGAATATGGGATTGGACATTGTACTGTTTGGACTAGGGATTTTGACAATTGGGCGGTATTATTATTATTATTATTATTATTATTATTATTATTATTATTATTATAGAGTAAATTACTAAAAAAAATAAACAAAGGTTAATTTGGACTAAAAATTTAATTTTAGAGACTAGAATAAATTGGACTGAATTATAAAAAATATAAATAAATATGGAGCAATTTTGAGTAAAAATTAAATTGTAGGGACTAGAATAAACAAAAATATTATTCGACTAAATTACCAAAAATAAAAATATATACGAGTTAATTTGGACTAAAAATAAAGTTGTAGAGACTGTAATGAACAAAAATATCACCATATTTAGAACATTGGACTAGATTAGAAAATTTTGAAATAAATTGAGGTAAATTCGGTTAAAAATTAGAGACTAATATGAACAAAAATAAACTCCACTCCCCAAACTATTCTCATAACCCTAAACACTCAACTTGACACATTTACCCTCAAACCCCTAAATCTTACCATCACTAATAATTAAAGTACAAGACTAATTCTCAAATCCATAAACTAATCTCATAACCCCAATTCTAAACACTCAACTTGAAACATGTATTGTTTATTTGTTTATACCCCTAAACCACAAATATCATCCCCTAAATCGTACGATCATTAATAATTAAAGTAATAGTTTACATTTATCAACACTTAATACTTTACATTTATCAACACTTTAAATTCAACAAATCATTAAATCATTAAATATCAAGTCAAGTCAGTATCAGTTCAGGTCAACAACAGATTGGGTTCAAAACAAGTCGGGTCATTTAACAGGTCGGGTTCAAAATAAGTCGGGTAAAATCGAATCTCGAGTCTATTCAGTCGAGTAATATCGGTTATCTGCCAGGTCAGTCTCGGGTTCAGGTTCGTTTCAGTCGGGTGTAGGTCGGATTTTGGGTCCACAGTAATAGGTTCAATTCGGGTTCAGGTCGTTCTCGGTCGGATGTAGGTCATGTTCGGTTACTACAGTAACAAGTCCAAGTCATGTTCGAGTCAACAACAGTCGGTTACAGATCGGTTTCGGGTCATCGAATCCTCGGGTCAAATCAAGTTCTGACTCGAGCATGTTTCAGTCGAGTTTTCAAGTCGGATCAGCTTTTTACATCTCTACCCACTAAGTTCAAACCCATAACCTACGAAAATATGAGAAACAAAGATGAACAACTTATCAATCCGTCAAATGACTTGCTAAATTTTTACTCACAAATTAACGTCCCTTAAAACCTTTTTAAATTATAAATTAAAGTCCTCATTAAACCTTTGAGTCACACCTACTCACATCTCACCATTTATCTTTTACGCCTAGTTTGGTAAAACAGATCTAAAAAAATGTAATATATTAAATAACACTTGTATATTAAAAAAATAGATAGAAAATATCATTATTATATCAAGGTGTTTGGTTGTTAAATTTGTGATAAAGTTAAAAGACAAGTGTTATGTAAAAATGTACTATTTTACCTTTAAAAATTTAGCTTTAAATTTTCCTCTTGTTTTGACATTGATTACTATATTATTTTAATGGCTTATGGTTTAGAGTTTAGGGTTTGGTATTTGGGGTATATGATTTAATATTTAGGGTTTGTAGTTTAATGGTTGGGGTTTATGGTTATGTGATTAGATGTTTGAGTTTAGGGTTCATGATGTAAGATTTATGGTTTGAAGTTTAAGGTTTATAGTTTAGGATTAAGGGTCTGGTGTTTGGAGTTTAGGTTTAGATTATGTTTTATTGTTTAGGGTTTAGTGTTTGTGGTTTGATGTTTATGATTTATGGGTTCAAGGTTCATAGTTTACGGATTGGAGTTTAAGATTGGAGTTTAAGATTGGAGTTTGTTTTGGGTTTAAAGTTTGTGACTTAATGTTTAGAGTTTAGAGTTGAAGGTTTATGGTATATAGTTTAGGGTTTCTAGTTCAAGGTTCATGATGTAAATACATGAAAGATAGTATGAAGATATAATTGACAAAACTTGCGTAAATCTGGCGTGTTAAATAAACATCATTTCCACCATGTGATAAATATCACCCAACTTGGGTATAAAATAATACGCCATACTAAATTTCACATCCTTTAAACACATGTAAAAGTAAGTTTCATAATAGAGACGTATTAAATAATACAACACGTCAGTTACAACCCAACTAAATGAGGCGTTAGTGTATGGTCTTACATGCACTATTAATTATTGATATTATAAATGATTTAATGGTAATATATGTTATTTATCTTTACCTTTTCGAAAATTTATACACATCGTATAAACAACGCTGCTCAAAAAGCATGCATAATTTATTTTAAAATATTTTGAAAAACTATACAAATAGTAAAAAAAATATTCATATAATATATATAATTAGAAATGTTATACCCACCACTTGCATGCCCTCGAAAATTTTGTTCCATCACTGTAAGATTTCGCCACTACAAAGTTCTGGTACTGCAGACCTCCAACATTACATGCCTCCGACCTTGCATGTCTTCAAAAATTATTCATATAATATATTTAAAGGTTTTACTTTTAACCAAAGAATCTTCACGATGTTAACTACCAAACTTAAATTTTGAATTAAAAAGTAGAGGAACTATATTCCTGGAAATTGTAAAGATAAAGAATGAAATGGAAGAAACTTGTTTATTTACAAGCTACATGTAATCGAGATTACAAGAATTATACTCCATGATTTATTTGACTTAGGGTAAGTAATTAGGGTAACTATATCAGAAATAACAATTTCAGGGAGGCTCTTTGATGGTGGGAGGGGCTATTGCCCCTCAACTCCCAAGAATTTGCCTTTTCCCTTTCGCTTATATATTAAAATTAAAATTTTTATAGTATAATTATAGTCCCCCTTATTTTCAAAAATATTATATTTTGTCTCCTCAAATTAGAATTATGACTCTGTCCTATTTATAGCTATTCCATAATAAGAATAAAAAAACAAAAAAAAACTAAATATTAAATATTAAATAAAATAAGAGTACAAAGACTTAGAGCATATTTTATTTAGGATCAAAAAATAACTTCAGGAGGTGAGTACTGAGCATTTGCAGGACTGGCTATTAGGATTTAGGAGCACCATGAGCAACTGTTTAAGATCTTCAATTAGTTTAGGACCCCTAAAATTAATATGTTAGTAAAATATTATTTTTATATTTTAAATTTTATTTTTAATTTATCAAATAAATAAATAAAAATATTAGTAAAATATTAATTTTTTTCTTAAATAGATAAATCTAATAATAAAAATAATGTGACAATTTAATTAATTTATTGATAAAATATTAAATTAATTATACAAAGTAATACAATATATTTTTATTATATAATTTTTTTGAATTTTGAGGTAAAACCGCTAATTTTGAAAAAGCTCCTAATATGAGCTTTTTGAGATTAGAGGTTTGATACTATAGTTGTAAAGGCTCTTTTACCCTTGTCAATTACCAAAAATCTCCAAATAACCTAAATTAAATATTTTCTCACCATATTTATAAGCTAATCTTATTTATTTTTCCTTTTTTATTATTGCATATTTATATGTGTATTTGAATTTATTAATTAATTAAATTATATTAAAATAACTATATAAATAATAAATTAATATATAAATCATTCGAATATGTTTAGAAAAGTTATATTAAAAATAATTTTTATAAATCTAATTAATATTAATTAGATACAAAATATTGTTAACTAATAAACTATTCAAACAAATATTGAATATAATCATGTCATTATATGTCATTTTACTTGTTTAAATAATCTAACAACTATTAGCTATCAGTTAATTTTACCAAACACTTTTATACAATCAGCTAATACAATCTGCTAGTCAAATCAGCTAATGCAATCAGCTATCAGCTATCAGCTAATGCAATCAGCTATCAGCTATCAGCTAATGCAATCCGCTATCAACTATCCGCTAATTGTCAAATAGGGTCATCACCTTTTTCCTCGTTGCTCTTCTTAAATTAATTATTTTTAAATTTATTACTATTTCTAAACAAATAAGAATATAATTTATGTACATATAGGTCTTGTTTGGTAAATAGCGGTCTGGGCAAAAATTAGAGGTTTGTGGTATAATTAGATGTTTGACTAGTCAAATCCACTAATATTGATGTTTGGTAAATAGCGAATTGAAAGAGCGGATTGAGATGAAAAAGCTAATTTTAAAAAAGCTCATAATATTAGCTTTTTGAGATTAGATGTTTGATATTAGAGTTGTAATGACTCTTTTACCCTTAACAATTACCAAAAATCTCCAAATAACCTAAATTAAATAATAATATTTTTAAAATAAATAATAACATATTAAATATTGGACTTATTTGTTGTTACTACTAATTTATATGGTGAGATTTGTAAGTTAATTCTATTTTTTTTATTATCACATATTTATATGTGCATATAAAAAATTTAATAATTATATAAATAATAAATTAATATATAAATCTTTCAAATATGTTTAGGAAATTTATATTAAAAAATAATTTTTACAAATCTAATTAATATTTATTAGATACAAAATATTAATAACTGATAAATTATTCAAACAAGTATTAAATATAATCATGTCCTTATATGTCATTTTGCTTGTTTAAATAATCAAACAACTATCAACTATCAGTTAATTTTACCAAATATTTTTATACAATCAGCTAATACAATCCGCTAGTCAAATCAGCTAATGCAATCAGCTATCAGCTAATGTAATCCGTTATTAGCTATCAGCTATCCGCTAATTTCCAAACAAGGCCGTAATATTTTTTTTAAAACAAGGAGGAGATGACTTCTATTATTTCTATATTTTAAATATAAAAAATATATATTTATTTTATTTTAAATCTTGTTTTAACTATAATTTAACTATGATCTTGTTTGATAAAGAGAGGTTTGGCAAAAAAATTAGAGGTTTGAGGCATAATTAGAGGCTTGACCAGTCAAATCCGCTAATATTATTGTTTGATAAACAGCAGATTGAAGTGAAACCGCTAATTTTAAAAAGCTCATAATATGAGCTCATAATAAAAATAATTTGACGAATTATTTAATTAGGTAGTCAAAATAGAAACAACTTCGATGGTCACTTGGATAGTATACTCAAATAAAAATGTTATATAGAGATTTTGAAATATATAAAAAGTTTCTTTTGTAGTCAAAATGAGTGAAGACTGTTTGTCTGAAGTCAGAAACTGATGAAGTGGTAGTGTGGTACAGGGTTTCCTTATTGCATTGCCGGATTGACACCACATACAGCTGGTTATACGCGTTTCCTTTATTATTCTAATTATTACACTATTTTGACGACAACACGTTTTACCCTTATTTTACCCTTTTATCCTCTATCTCTCCTGATACATTTCCGTATAATATAACTAAGTATGAATTTTCTTTGAACTCGAATTAAGGTCAGAACCGTAATTTGAGAGGGGTTGAAGTAAAACATGTTGTGCATATGTGTCCATGTCCTTTTTATCGAACAAAATCAGTGATGCAAACAAAATGCCAGCTATCTTCATCATTTTTAGGTACTATTGCATCATATTATATTATATGTTAATATACTACTTAATTACAGTACTTAACCCTGTGTACATTTGTCTGTAAAAGAAAATGAAGGCTGTTGTTCAATATATATATCCATTAATAATGTATACAACTAAAATATATAGTCAAGATCCGATACGACTAAAATTCTCTTTTCCATTCCCATAGAATTTGTTCAATATATATAAATTTATTGCAAATTTCAATATTTGGGTACTACTACACTTTCCTTTTCCCGGTTCTCCTTATCTCTTCACACTCCAAACTGTCGCCTATTTATACGGCATTATTATATAAAAAACTTATTTAATAATTATTTACAAAAATAACCTTTAACCAGTGTTATTTTAAAAAATGATCTTCAAATTTTCCTTGTAAGGCGATAACGCGTTTTGAGAAACGCGCACCATAATTTCGCGTTGTATACGTAGCGAGGTTCGTCTGATGTGGGCTGCCCTTTCATATTTTATAATTTAAAATTACTGAATAAGACCTCACGATTTCCAAAACGCGAGGTCCATTACTAATACAAAATATAAAAAATAATAAAATTTAAATATCATACTTTAATTCTTTATTTAAATAAAATTTTGATTTCTTATTGTAATTACAAAATAAAGAATATTTTAATTGAGGTAATTATTTATTAATACACCATATTAAATACAAGTAAAATTTAAATATCATATTTTCTGAGTTCCAAAGGTTTTTAAATTTATTTATTTTATCCTTATTTGGTGATTTTATTATATTTTGTTTTTTTACTATTTTAATTTTTTATACGAACAAGATTTTAATTAAGCTAAATAATCAAGTTAGATACATATTTTAATTAAGTCAAATAATAAGATTTAAATATCATATTTTAATTAAGTTAGATACATATTTTAATTAAGTCAAATAATAAGATTCAAATATCATATTTTAATTAAGTTAGATACTTATTTTAAGTCAAATAATTATAACCTTTTAAATACATTTATTAAGGTTTAGGGTTTCAAACGGTTAATGGAACCTCGCTCTGTGTAAAGCGCGAGGTCTCTACAGTTATTATCGCGATACATAAATGTGCCTCTTCAAAATCTCGTGGACCTCGCGTATTGAAAAACGCAAAGTCTTATTCAGTAATTTTAAATTACTAAATATAAAAAGACGACTCACGTCGGACGGACCTCGCTACATATACAACGCGAGGTCATAATGTGCGTTTCCTAAAATGCAAAATCGCCTTACGTAGACGATTTGAGGTTATTTTTCTAAATAAAGATTATTTTCGTAAATAACTATTAAAAAAGTTTTCACATAATAATGCCTATTTATACCTTGTAGACTTCCCCTGCATTTCTATGCCAAAACAAAACCAAACCAAATTTACTGAAATTTTAGTAACACATAGATTCCCATCCGTTCATGTCCGTTTGCCAGAAAGACTCGGCAGCAGAACCCCAGCGCGTCTCCAAGAAACGCACCACCCAGGACAACGAGACCTCGTTTCGCGGGGTACGTAAGCGGAGGTGGGGGCGTTACGTTTCCGAGATACGCTTGCCGGGCCAGAAGACTCGGATATGGCTGGGCTCGTTTGGGTCAGCGGAGATGGCGGCTCGGGCCTATGACTCCGCAGCTTTCTTCTTGAAAGGCGACTCTGCAATCCTCAACTTCCCGGACTTGGTAGGGTCGCTTCCCCGGCCCGAGTCTTGCTCCAGGAGAGATATACAATCGGCGGCGGCCAAAGCGGCTTTGTACGAGCGAGGGGTAAAAGATGATGAGGGTCCGGAATGCATGGCATGGTGGGATGAGAACGGGATGGCGGCGTTTGAGGAAGAGAGAGCAGGGCCGTTGCTAAGTCCGATGAGGTTGGATTCAATGGAGGGAGAGCTGTGGTCATTCATGGATCACGATCTTGACTTAACTTCCTGTTTCCAGTTTTGAGTTGTAAATATAAAAAGCTTTATAGTATTATTATAGAAAACAGATGAATTATTACTACAACCAAATTTCAAGTCTCAAGTTCCACCAGCTTGTGAACTTGGAATAGTGGTGAGGCTCACGGGACTAGACTCATTGTTAGAGAACAACTGAGTTCATAAAGGTAAAAATAAAAAGAAAGTATTGGGCTGTAGCATCCAGTAACCGGGTCTAGTACCCATCAAACCTTTTCCTTAGCTCTGTCACTTGTCTCTTCCTTCACTGTGCTCATTCTCGTATTCCACTCCACACAATTCCTTTCTATGTCACCGCATATGCTTATCTAAACAAATAATATTGGGTAAACTACATAAATAGTCCCCCAACTATAAAGTATTTCTTTGTTGACTCCTCCAATTATAAAAAAATATGAAATGATCCTCTGACTTAAAAAGTAATAAGTTAGTTTGGTGTCGTTAAAAGGTTAACGATTGATGATGTGGCAGTTAACAAAATTAGAATGGTAACACATTTACACATTCAATCAATTTAGTCCTAAGTCATAAAAATTCAATAAATGTAGTATTTTTTATTTACTCATTCTATCAATTAGTCATAATTCAAAAAAAAAATTCAATAAGTTTAGGATAGAGGGGCACCTGACAAGGCGCTAGTGCGTAGGAGCGGGGTTGTTGGAAAGCACGAGCAAGGCGCGGGGACAAACACGGAAGGACGCGGACTACTCGGACGAGCGATGGGAGTAGAACAAAAGGGTCACCAGATAGAACGGAGGTCAGACGAAGGGTCGTTGGAGTGGAGGGTTAAATAAAACAGGTTAAATTGATAGAATTAGTAAATAAAGATGACTGATTTATTGAATTTTTTCAACTTGGGACTAACTTGATTGAATGTGTAAATATGGAGGACTAAATGTGATATTATGCCAAATTTTGTTAACTGACATCTCATCAGCTGTTAACTTTTTAAAGGAATTGGACCAACTCGTTACTTTTTTAAGTCAAGGGGACTATTTTGTAACTTTTCATAGTCGAAGAATTAAAAAAAAACACTCTATAATCGAATGATTATTTGTGCAATTTATTCAATAAAACAAAAATCATTGAACCTTTATTCGTTTTCAATTAATCAAAAATGAAAAAAAAGAGCCAACAACCATGGAAATTAAACAGAAAAAGAATTAATGGGTATCTGAAGATATTATTAGAGATTTCATAATGAAAGTAGATAAAAGTTTAACGTTTGAAGTTTGTTTGAAAAAAAAAATAACGTTTGAGAAAGAGCAAGCCTTCTTTCTTTCTTTTTTTCTTTCTTTAAATTTGCACTTTTAATTAAAAATGAGAAGATGAAGAAGAAATGAACTATCTTAATCCATGGAGTTTAGGGTTGTTATAACCTAACCTAAACATAGGACGAAGCGAGGATTTAGAGTTAGGGAGCAGAACATAAATGTTTAAAATGAGAGAGGGGCGAGCAAATTCATAAATAAATCATTTTTAAAAAAAATTATATAGGAGAACAAAAATAAAAAAAATCTTTGTAGTTTCGTCCCTGCCTGGACAGTGTAAAATGAGAGAAGATTGTGACGATGAATATGCTCCAATGGTACGGTGGCCTTCAACGATCCAATTATTTCCTTCAAATTTTTATACTTGATTTTATGATATTTAAAGTCATTTTAGAGAATCTTAAACTGATAGAACAACATATGATGAGATACGCTTTATTTTGGTAGCGATTGTTCATTGAATAGTGGAAAGAATCGCGGCAACAACAACAATAGAGAAGAAGAGTTGTAGGTCTTTTGAACAATTACAACTTAGAGGAAGAAGAAAATTTATTTCTAATGTGTATTGAAACTATAACCTAGGGAGAGAAAAAAATAAAAGTGTGTAGCTTAATATTGGGGGAAATAAAATAAATTAACTTATTACTAAGAAGCCCATGAACTCTCTGGCTAATTGTTTTAAAGTCATTGACTTTTTCAAGCATCATATGACAACATATAATTGCTCCACGTGTTTTATGATGCCATAATTTAACGGTGTTAGCCTTACGAGACAAAATTAAACATGAAAGTAGAATTCAGGAACACATTAAACATTTTAAAAAATAGAGACATCACATTGAAAGATTTACCAAAGCTTGAGGGCATGGATACCATTGCCCTTTTTATAAGTGATACATATTCTAGTTTTAAAAATGGTAAATTTGAAGAGATTTGTGCATGAGAAAATATATTGATTTATTTTGTTTGGGGAGAAAAGGACACCAAGATATAACTGGATCTTCTCACAAAGTAGGGGTGGGCAAGACCGGGTACCTGGCTAATTTGTTTAGAATTGGTTTCGATCCCGATAACCACCAGTTCTTGAAAACTGAAACAAGTTTCGGTCTCGATTAGACCGAGTCCAAGATTCCAGGAACCGGTCCCAGTACTAGTGGGAACCGGTATCAGTACCGGGTACCCGGTCAATTAGTCTATTATTAATAAAATTTGAGCAGCAGGGGAAAATATTTCAATCATCAATAATAATATTAAATAACAAAGTTAGAATGTTGTAGACTTGAAGGTTGAAGTCTTAAAACGAGTCATACTCATAATATTCATACATAAAGAGAAAGAATAAACTAAAGAACTGTATCTATTACAAGAAAGACCACCAGAAAGTTCGATAAGGAGAAATAAAATAGCACCTTCAATTGTTTCCAACCTCTTCATTTATATTCATACAGGTCCCAGTCCCATTGGGTACCCACCGGGTACCGGATCTAGAAAATTAGGATCTAGTCCTGGTCGCAACTTGGACTTAAATTTTGGATCTAGTCCCGATCCTACCGAAACCAATTCCAGGTAAAAATTCACTGGGTCCAAGACCAGGACCGGGTAATCAGGTTTTTTGCCCACCCCTATCACAAAGTACCAACGGGTCACCGCAAGGTTTGAATAGTAGCGAATGCTTTGCTAAATAATGCAATATTATGTACATACACACTATGTTAAAAATTTAAAATAACGAATATTATTATCATTACTAGAATTTTATGAGTGTTGTGAATAAAATAAAGAAGAGCAAGAATAAAAACGAAGAACAATAAAAGAACAAAGAGATGAGAGAAAGAGAGAGATTCATATTATTCTCAAAAATTAGAATTGTGTACAATGCCTTTATCTATTTATATGCATAAGAAGTACATAATACATTAAACTCTAATTAATAGAGATAATATTCCTAATAATAAATAAATCAAATCTCATTGATAAAGTTCTTATCATGATAGACATCCACATAGATAAATATTCATAACACTCCCCCTTGGATGTCTATGAAAATAGTGTGCCTCATTAAAACCTTATTAAGATAAAAAAAAAACCAATGTGAAGAAAATATTTTTCTTTAGTGAAGGAAAAAGAGTACACACATCTTTGATACGCATAACATGTTGCCTCATTAAAAACCTTACCAGGAAAACTCATTGGGACAAAACCTCGGTTAAGGGAAAAAGAGTGAAATGCGTATTTACTCCCCTCGTGAAAATATTACATAAGATCTTTGAATCTTCATAATTCAATCTCGAATATAATCTTGAAATGTTGAAGTAGACTATGCACTAATGAATAGATCTTTCAAATTACTACTTGAAAGGATTCATCGAATACTATTCTTTTGAAGATCATGAGGGACGAAACTTTGAAGAAATATGTTTCGTTTTTGTCACATTTGATGTATCCACCTTAAGATGTAAATTTTACATTATCTCTACACAAGATAGCTTACATCTTATCTTGTGAAAGCAATTCACTTATCTTCTAGATATGTTTAGCCAAACACATATTTCGGCATTGCCTCGTGCATAGCAACTATTTACATGATTTAGAGAGGCATTGAGTTTTAAAAGATCTTAATGACCTCGTAGCAATTATTTTTTAGCTTTGCCTCATGCTCAGCGGGTGTGCGTTATGCATGTAAAGCTCTTTAAGCACTTTTTTATGTATGTCGATTGATGCACAAGGATTTTATTGTCAGGGAGATCTCTTCATGAGCCCTAATGATAATCAAATCATCAGCATACACAATAATAATAAATTCAGAGCTAAACCTCTTAATAAAAATGCTCAGTGAAATTGAATAATTATTATAGCTTGTCGCTAATAAGTATTCACTAAGGCGATTATACAACATGTGCCCAAATTGTTTAATCCATAAATAGATATGTTCAATTTGATTGAATGATGTTCTCAAGAACTTGAATTAACTACTTCTGCAGCCTAAACCACTCCGGAAGTTTCATGTAAATGTTATTATAAAGAGGCTCATACAAATAAGATGTAATAACATCTATTAGGCGAAAACTAATTCTTTTATTGTCATACTAATAAAAATCTTTTGCATCCACCACCGAGGAGTATATTTCCTCATAATCGATTCTAGGTCTTTGTGAGAATTCTTATGCAATCAAACGAGTTTGTAATATCTCGCAATTTCCCCTTTTTCATTTCTATTTCTCACAAAGACTCGTTTATATCCACGGGCTTTACACCTTCCGGTGTATGAACTATAGGCCCGAATACTTCTCTTTTCGAAAGAGATTTTAGTTTCGCGTCAATTGCCTCTTTCCATTTTGGCCAACCATTTCTTTGTTTACATTGTCCAATTGACAATGGTTAATGATCCACATCATCATCCAAAATCTCTAGTTCTATATTGCATGCAAATGTATTATCGGCGTCGATTTTATTTCGGTTCCACTTATTACAAGACATGACATAATCTATTGAGATTTCTTTATCATCAGGTACCTGAGTCATGTCAATGTCTCTGTTGGAGACCTTTTAATCTCGTTTAGAGATTTTCATAATACGTTGATTCCTCGATCAGACTATCATAAAATATAACTCTTTTTCTTATTCGAGGATTTTTATCTTTGGAACCTACTTGTATACCACTCTACAGGCGTAAGTTAGACTCATTAGCAACTAGAGTTTGTCCTTTTGGGACATAAAATCTAATCGGAGCATTCATAGCTGGTATACGTGACTTAGTCACTCTTTTAGGGTCAGCAAAATCATTTGGAAATTGATTTGCTAAGTTTTGTACATGACTTATCCTTTGAACTTCCAGTTCACATTGACATTGTTGAGACATGGATCATAATGATAACTCATCTCAACTTATTTCTTTACCCAGCTGTGTATTTTCTCTCCCTAATGATGGAAAAACTAACTTATTAAAAATGACAATCAGTAAATCGAGTTGTAAATAAATTTCTCATATGAACCTAAAGATATTTAATTATCGAGGAGAATTCAAATTCGAATTATATTCCCAACCTCCTTTGAGGATCCATCTTTGTGCGTTGTGGTGGAGCAATTAGAATATATAACACACACCAAAACAAAAATTTTAAGATGAGAAATATTTGGTTCCTGACCAAAAATCATTTGTAATGGGGAGAACTTGTGATAATTTGTTGGCTTGATGCGAATTAGTGATGTTGCATGTAAAATGGCATGTCACCAGCATTATCAAGAGTGATTGTCTATAATCTAGAAAATGTGCTCTTAATTTCATCAATTGAGCAAGTAACCTCGCAAATGCCAAGTTGCGGGTCGATAACAAGGATACGTATGACCATCTAGTCGATGCATCGATTAAAATCGTAAAAATATCTAGATGATATGTAAGAAGGGTGTATGGGCCCACATATATCACCTTGTATCCGTTCTAGAAAATTAATAGGTTCATAATCTATCTTAGCTGGTGATGGTTGAATAATCAATTTGCTTTGAAAGCAAGCATCACATGAAAAACACTACTTTGAGGAATCTATTAATTATTCAATGAATAACCACATGAAGTGTTAATAACTTTTCGCATCATAATTGAACCGAGATAGCATAACCGGTCATGCCAAATAATAAAGTTATCAGTAAACTTCTGGTTTACAATAACATTAGCTTCAATTTGTACTAATTCTTGTGTAGTGCAATTCGGATGACAATGCATGTGAGTTTGTCAAGATTTTCTTATTGCCTTGAGTTATACTCGTATATGGAGATAATCAGTATCCACTTGACTAATAGTCTCAATATGATATTCATTTTCTACGAATATCTTTAAAATTCAATAAGTCTCTTTACAACTTTGACGAGTATAACACATTGTAAATATGGAATAGAGTTCCATTTGGCAATAACATAATAGCTCTTCCAGAGCCTTCTATGATATTAGTACTTCCGGATATAGTACTCACATTATTTCCTTGGGTTTTAAATGGGAAAATATGCATAATTATGCACCTTTCAATATGTTCTTTGTTTCATTCACTTCGGGGAATGAAAAATATGTGCTTTGTACCATTCACTTCAGAGAATGAAAAATATTAAATATAACACATATCAAATCAATTATCTATCAAAGACAATGTCACAAGAACTTGTTACTATTCCGGAGCATTGATATTTTAGTACTTTCAGATATAATACTCACATTTTCCCCTTGCATTTAAATGGGAAAATAGTTCTTATGCTTAAGTATAGTATAAGTACTTGCACTGTCTGCTAAGCATAAATCACCACAATCCATTGCATATTTTATTCCGGAAGTAAACACATTCTTCAAAGGATAATATGTAAAGCAAATTAACATATTTGAATATATATATATATATATAATATGTAAAATAAATTAACATAAAACAAAATAAATAAATGTTTTAAAATATTTAAATATATAATATAAAATCATAAATAAACAATATGTAAAATAAATTAACATAAAAAAAAATAAATTAAAATATCAATAATTCCCTTTATAGATTATAAGAAAATAAAATAAATGGCGAATTATTCCCTTCAAGAGTTATGAGGAAATCAACAATATCCAATTGAATTGGACCAACAACGCCATAATTATTTTCGCCATTTTCGTAAATAAAATTTGTTTATATTTTCTTTCATTTATCATTCATGATTGTGGATAAAGGTCCATAATGCTTCAGCGTATGACAAGTACGAGATCAATGATTTGTACCATTGTATAAAAAAATCACTTTCTTAGTATATTCTTGTCATCTTTATAAACCCACCTCTAGTGGTTATAAACATTCTTAAAATGATCATCGTGCCAATGTATATGTTCATGGCCTCAATTGCGACCACAATTGCTAATGAGTCATTTATTCTTTCTGCTATAAAAAGTCACATTCACTTCAAGGAATAGAGCGGAGTCAGTTGGGCAATATTCATATTTTTTCATCAGTATCTCATTGTTTTGCTCAACCAAAATAAGGCAAGAAACTAACTTAGAAGATTTCGTAAAGCCTTTTCCATGATATTGTGTCTAAAGGACAACATTATTTGTCGTGAAAAGTGAAATATGTTTTTTTAACATATCCTCGTCAAAGAGAACTAAGATTTAATCCTTGTACGTGTCATTGTTAAACCAGTTCACAAGGTTCTTTAAAACCCTCATTTGAGACCAGTAGCCTCACAGAACGGGATGTCTAGCCAATATACTTGGATTATATCGAAGTTTTGTTACCATTAAAATAGTGGTTTACTATGTTTGCATTCACTTTAGGGAATCAAACAGATCCAATCGCATAGAATAAACATCATGGTTGCATTCATTTCAGGGAATGCCTCATCATTGATAATCGCATGGAATAAACACCATGCTTGCATTCACTTCAAGGAATGCCTCTCAAAAAATTCTTGTCAAGATGAATTTTTGTAATCTGACATTAGGAGAAGTCTACAGTTGAGTTTTCCGATGTAGAAGAAATATTACTTTCGAGCAAAATTATCATTATTTGTCATACTTTAAAATAATAATTTAAAGAATAAAAATAAAATCAGAATTTATAGATATTGATTTTCCTTTCGAGGGCAATGGAAGCATAGCAAACGACCAAAACAACTTCTCATAATATCTTTACGCCATGTCTCTTTCCAAGACATTTAAACATATTATGTAAAACTCAAAACACAGTTAAAAATATTAACTCTCATTAATCAAATATCATAAATAAATATTGATATTTAATTATAAAAATATAATAATAAGTTTAATATAAAAGAGAGAAGAAACCCTTGTGTAATAAATCAATAAGTTGTTTCTATCCTCCTCTTTCTCTTTGCGAATGACTCCTTCAAAATCTAGTCTCACGAAATTTGTCCCTCATTTGATGTTCAAAATCTACGGCTCTCGCGCAACAATCATCGTGATTGTTAGACCCGCGTCTACATGCCATCATGTTTTTTCAAAAATTAAAGACCAAATTAAAACATCGAGATAAAGGGAATTAATAATTTAAAAAATAAGGGAAAACACTTATCTTCGGTTCAACATAGAATCAATTTTTTTCTAATAACTCATTTGGGATTCGAACGAAGAGCACCAAACTTTTGAGCGAATAAAATAAAAAAGTGCAAGAATAAGAACGAAGAAAAATAAAAGAACAAAGAAATGAGAGAAAGAGAGAGATTCATATTATTCTCAAAAACTAGAATTGTGTATAATGCTTTCATCTATTTATAGGCATAAAAGTACATAATGTAATATTCCTAATAATAAATAAATAAAATCTTTTTGATAAAGTTC
Organism: Hibiscus tridactylites; assembly: GCA_958450335.1. NCBI lineage: Eukaryota > Viridiplantae > Streptophyta > Magnoliopsida > Malvales > Malvaceae > Hibiscus > Hibiscus tridactylites. Next base: position 77,815,301 of record OY288279.1, read on the forward strand.
TTATCATGATAGACATCCACATAGATAAATATTCATAACAATGAATAGTTTTTTTTTTCAAATTAAAAATATTAAAATTGATTATATTGTACAAAATCAGTTAAAAATTTAATAATCGATGATAATTATTTATTAATACAAAATAAAAAATACAAAACCTAAAATCCTATTATCCGCTTATAGACAAGGGGTAAGGATTATTTAAAGATTAAAACATTTACGTGTTATTTTGTTATTAACATTTGACGATTTGTATACACATGTCATTTTCTAATATTGTGCAAATATAAATATAATATAAATGATTAAATGTATACAATTTTAAAAGAACACGCACATATATATATATGCTAATATGTATTAAATGTATTTTTTTACGTAAATATTGACATTCGCTTTATTGGTTTATTATTTCATATAGTACTTACGACGACTCATCTAATTTAATTTGTTTCATTCACAATATCGAAAATCAAACATATATCATTATTTAAAAGACTTAATATATTATCCTGTTAGACCAGTTAATGGTTAGTTAAATCTATTTTTAGCATCTAGAGTGATTATGGTAATATATGTTCATTTTTCTTAGCCCTTTGATAACACATATTTTGCAGATAAAATACACGAACTTAGATCACCTAAAGGTAAGAGTATTCAATATACAATGTCTATATTACCCAGACCACCCAAACTCTTTATCATCCATAAATCAGAGAATATTGAACATGTAAACATATTTAATCTTACGTCCTCATGTACATTATACTAATAACAACGCCCATTAATCTATACCCAATCAGCCTCTGAAGGTTCAATTAATTCTATACATATTTGATATTTTTAGACGTAATTATGTGATACAAATATAACATAAAATTATTACTAAAAGTAAGACACGACATGGCAATAATAAAGGACACAGTAAAATATTTATGAAAATATATAATATTTTTAAATGTAATAAAAGACCCATGTTAAGGATCATTGATAGTTGAGTTAGATAATAGAAGTTAGTTATTCTGTTACGTCCTTTTTTTCATTACCTTTTTATTATAAATACAAATGTTAGCTTTGTAATTCATTGATACGATTCATTCTTCTGAATTAAAGAAATCTCTTATCATTTCTTTCATGGTATCAAATGTATTTTTAAGATTACCTTCCCAGTTTATTCTCTCATCTCGGTTTCTTTGTTTTCTTTTCTACAAGAAATCTCCTTTTCAAAGTTTCTTTTTCCAGTTTTCTTAATTCCTTTCTGCTTTGGGTGATATTGGTCTCAACTCTCAACGACCAGTTCAATAATGGTGCAAATCCTTACTATTTGCATCAATGTGATAACCCTGACATGATTCTGGTTACTCAACCTCTTGTCAATGACAATTACAACAGTTGGAAGCGTTCCATGCTTATGACTTTGTCTGCCAAAAATAAGCTTGGATTTATAGATGGATCGATCCCTGCTCGTTCTTCAACAAGCCAGAATTTTTCAGCCTGGACAAGGGCGAATTATCTTGTTAGTTCTTGGCTTCTAAATTCTGTATCAAAGGGCATTGATGCGAGTCTCCTTTACCATTCGACACCTGTTGATATTTGGAAAGACCTTCAAGATCGTTTTCAACAGAATAATGGTCCAAGACATTTTCATCTGCGCAAGAAACTTGGAGAACTTGTCCAAGGGCAATTGTTTGTAAGTACTTACTATACACAATTAAATTTTTTTTGGGATGGATTGATATCAGTTTAGGTTGTTTGTACATGTTCTCGCTGCAATTGTGATGGTGTTCGCAAAATGATCGAAGAACAACAGAAAGAACATGTTCTCCAATTCCTTATGGGTCTCAATGAATCTTTTGCACATATTAGGGGGTCAAATTTTGTTACTAGATCATTTGCCTTTGATCACTAAAGTGTCTTCATTAGTTTCTCAAGAAGAAAGCCAAAGAGTCATTAGGTTGGCGAGTCCTATAACTGAAATCGTTTGTGCTGTTAAAACTATGAGTAATCAACGCAAGAATCGATCTCAATGCAGTCATTGTGGTTATTAGGCCACATTAAAGATAATTGCTACAAACTCCATGGATATCCTCCTGGTTTTGCTCCTCGTACAAAGCACAATTCGAGTATTTTGGCCCTAGCCAATGCTAGTGTTGACATTTCTTCATCTCAAGAACAGATTCTCATTTCTTCTAATGATTCTTTGAGTGTTAATCAGTGTCAACAGCTAATAGCTATGCTTACTAGCGAATTTGTAACCCCCTCGTCCCGGTCTGGTCGGATGACCGGTCCGAGTGGGCCACACGGGGAAAACCGAAGCGAATCCCGTTAAGGTTTCCCCTCGGTTAACGACCCTGAAAACCCTTTTTTTTCCTTATCTTGTCTACATACATAAATTAGACCTAAGTGTGTCCCAACAGCGGAAGATACAATCATGAAACAATTCACCGACCAAACAAACATAAACAGTCCATTTTTCTTCATTACAGCAGGCCGTTTCGAAACACCTATAGGGTGTTCCGAAACGCCCTGACCTGGTCAACGAGCCTGGGTCAACCACAAGGTGACCGTTTCGAAACAGGGGTGACCCGTATCGGAACGACCTTGACGGTCAATATCTTGTGGTCAACGAGATTTGACCGTTTCGGAACATCAAAGGCCCGTTTCGGAACGGCTTCATCTCGCCAAATTCTCAAAATTACAGTGGCAAAAACGTTCCGGAACGACCCTCATCCGTTTCGAAACGGCAGGTCATTTACGCAGGGCCGTTTCGGAACACGGGGGCCCGTTCCGAAACACCCCCTGTCTGTAGACTTTTCTGGCCTATTTTGGGGCACAAGGATGCCCCAAAACACCTCCAAAACACCAAGCAACATCAAGACAAACAACTTAAGGCATAGCAACCATACAAGCATACATATATAAGCCAAGGGAGTCAATCAAACATGGATTAAAGCATTCATACATGACATCCTAGTTAATGAGCAATTTAAGCAATATTGGCATACTCCAAAAACACAAAGGACCTTAAAAGGAACAAGACTTCTTGAAAGGTTTGCACTCATACACTATGCAACCTAAACATTCTAAAGCATACCATCAGGCATCAAACATTCATCATAGTATAGCATGCTTACAACCCATGATCAATCCAAAAACAACATCAATCAAATGAGTCACACACGCTCATACAAAGACCCTTGCCACATTGCTAGCTATTACAAAATCGATAACCATACTTGAGCTACAAACTTGGAAGCCCTTCTTGCCTTGCCTCGAGCTAACACCACGCTAATGATCTGCATTGTTGAACATTGAGAGCGTAAGCTATAAGCTTAGTGAGGGTGCTCTAAAACGAAGAACATCAACAATGCAGGGTTCAAGCATGTAATCCTAGTCTCACACATATCAAGCATTGCATATAAACAAGTAGACTTAGCTAGTCTTTCAAGTGGCATATATGGTCTCTCAATCCTAGCAAGATTTCACATCAATATCAATTATCATATACAATACCATATATCAAAACCACATATCACCATCATATATCACATTACATAAACAAGTTTAATTGGCCACTTTAATTACCCCGATTGTGCGGATTAAAACCTTGACAACACTTTACCTCGGTGGGATTCCACTCATCACCGGACCTTGCATGTGCGGGATTCCACTCATCGCCACATGCCCTACGGATGGGATTCCACTCATCATCCCGTAGAAATATATAAAAAGCTTCCGGTGGAATGTCACATCACCGTACTCCTCCTTGATGACTTAACGCCATCAAGGCCACGTACGTTTTGACTCAATTCGTGTGCACACTATCCTAATGATCGATCATTTACAACCGGTAATTATCTTAGTGCCAATTATCATTATCACATCACATATCATCAACCACACTCATGCTCATCACATACATATACATATCATGACATACATGCATAACTTATCCACATTTCTCAAGAGCATAGATAGGCCAACACAAGCATTCAAAGGAAGTCAATAGCTAAAATCAACAACATGAATTAAATGGAAATGGCCTACCAAGCACATTTCTCTCACACACTAAACACACTCGAACCATACTTTAAAACAAGTTTGAAACCACTCACCGCCCTTCCTTAGCAAATCGAAAAAATCCTCCTACGCACCCGGATTCGGTCCCAAAGCTCCTTCAACGTTTCCCCTTGCTTCTAGCCAAGCAAAACACACTTATTACACCACAATTCAATGCTAAAGCTCAACTATCAATTCACTTCACAACCATAAACCAAATTTCACAAATTCCCCAAATCACAAAATCTCCCAAAACTCAATTTTCGTGCTTCCCAAAACCCTTGCTGAAAAACCCACTTCCAAACACCCAAATGGCTTCCAAATCATCCCAAAACACTCTCATACCATAGGTAGACCAACAGCCCATCAATTTCAACACAAAACCCACCAAAAACCTAAGTTTTCATACTCTAAAATCTACCTCAAGAGCATGCTACGAATTTTTACCCAAATTCGACCAAATTGACATATGTTACATCTTTTAACATGATTAACTAAAACCCCAACATGATTTAACAAAACAAATTAAAAAGCCCCATCAAAAACCCCAAATTTCATATGAACCCTAATTTTCAAAACCCAATGTTTTTGAAATCCAAGACCATGGTTAGATAGAGGTTGAAGAGGAGAGTTAGAAAACATAATTACCTTTACAAAACACCTTGAATCGAAGTAGCAATCCTATGGAATAGTAACTAAGCTTTAAGAGGGTTTTGGAGAGGGTTTGGGGTGTTTAAAATTAAAGATGGGAAAAGGTGAGAAAGATGACAACTTTATTTTAAAGTTGTCTTGCTTTTAAATGTTTTTGGTTTAATTACCACATAGGTCCTTCCCCCTTTTACAAAAGCTCAATTAGATCCAATTTAGGTTGAAATGATTTTTAATTAGATTTTATTGACTCGAACTAGAAACCCGGTTAACTCCTAGGCCCAAAACACGGGTGTTACAACTCTCTCCCACTTAAGGAATTTCGTCCCCGAAATTACCTGACTGAAAGAGATACGGAAACTGCTTTTCCATATCCTCCTTCCTCTCCCAAGTGGCCTCGTCCACACCTCTACGTTGCCACCGCACCTTTACTAGCTCAATTGATCTACCCCTCAACACCTTACTGTCTGAAGCTAAGATCTCCACTGGCTCTTCTTCATAAGTCAAATCCGGATTCAATTCAATCTCTTCTACGGGCATAACATGTGATGGATCAGACCTATACTTACGAAGCATGGAGACATGGAATACATCGTGTATCTTCTCTAACTCGGATGGCAAGCGCAACTGATAAGCAACGAGACCAACTCTCTTCACAATCTCATACGGTCCTATGTACCTCGGACTCAATTTCCCTTTTCGGCCAAACCTCATCACTTTCTTCCACGGAGACACTTTCAAGAATACCTTCTCACCACTGAGAACTCAACTTCCTTCCTCTTCAAATCGGCATAGGACTTCTGCCTATCCGAAGCAGCCTTCAAGCGATCACAAATCAATTTTACCTTGTCGGTTGTCCCTTTTAGCAAATCCGGCATAGGTAACAGTTTCTGTCCTACCTCGGCCCAACACACAGGAGTTCTACACTTCCGGCCATACAAGGCCTCATATGGAGCCATCTGAATGCTCGACTGAAAACTGTTATTGTACGCAAACTCTACTAGAGGCAGATGCTTCTCCCAAGTACCCTGAAAGTCAATGATACAACAACGCAACATGTCCTCTAAGATCTGAATAACCCTCTCTGACTGACCATCTGACTGAGGATGATAAGAAGTGCTGAAGTTCAAACGGGTACCCAAAGCTGTATGCAGACACTCCCAAAATCTCGAAGTAAACCGCGGATCTCTGTCTGACACAATGGACTTCGGCACACCATGTAACCTCACAATCTCACTAATGTACAAATTGGCCAATCTATATAAGGTGTAAGTAGTGTTGACTGCCAAGAAGTGAGCACACTTCGTAAAACGATCCACTATCACCCAAACTGAGTTCTTCTTCGTAGGTGTCAAAGGCAAACCCGAAACAAAATCCATGGTGATGTTCTCCCATTTCCATTCCGGAATTCTCAACGGCTGTAACAAACCTGAGGGAACCTGATGTTCCACCTTCACCCTCTGACACACTAAGCACTTACTCACAAAGTCGGCTACATCTCTCTTCAAGCCAACCCAAAAGTACTCATTCTTCAAATCACGGCACATCTTCGTACTTCCAGGATGCATAGCAAACGGACTACTGTGGGCTTCAGTCAAGATCGTACGTCTCAAGTCACTGTCTTCTGGCACAACTATTCTATTTTTGAAACACAGAACCCCATCAGTGTTGAAGCTGTAATCTGAAGATCTACCCTCGGCTATATCTTGCACGTGAGGTGCCAAAGATCTATCTAAGAGCTGTTTCTCTCGTATCAACTGACCTAGAGTAGGTCTAACCTGAAGCTCGGCTACCAAGCCACCATCTCCGGACAAACTCAATCTAGTAAACATAGCTCTCAAGTCTACAGCCATCTTTCTACTCAATGCATCGGCCACTACATTGGCCTTACCCGAATGGTACTCAATAGTAAGATCATAGTCCTTTAGCAACTCTAACCATCTACGCTGTCTGAGATTCAAATCTCGCTGAGTCATAATGTACTTCAAACTCTTGTGATCGGTGTATACTGTGCATTTCTCACCATACAAATAATGCCTCCAAATCTTCAAAGCAAACACAACTGCGCTAACTCTATGTCATGGGTCGGATAGTTGCGCTCATGAGTCTTCAACTGTCTTGAGGCATAAGCCACTACTTTTCGGTCTTGCATCAGAACACATCCTAACCCTACATACGAGGCATCACTATAAATCACATAGTCCTTCCCGGACTCAGGCTAAATCAAGATCGGTGCTTGGGTCAAAGCTTCTTTCAATTTCTCAAAGGCTCTCTGTCTTGCATCTGTCCACTCAAACTGAACACTCTTCTGAAGTAACTGTGTCAATGGAGCGGCTAGCTTAGAGAAACCCTCTACAAATCTCCTATAGTATCCGGCTAAGCCTAGGAAGCTACGTACTTCCGTCACTGACTTCGGTTGCTTCCACTCAACAATGGCTTCAATCTTCTTCGGATCAACTCTAATGCCTTCAGCTGACACTACATGTCCTAAGAAGACTACTTCCCGAATCCAGAATTCACACTTACTGAGCTTCGCATACAACTGATGATCTAGCAAAGTCTTCAAAACAAGTCTCAAATGTCGGTCATGGTCTTCTTCAGTTCGCGAGTACACCAAGATGTCATCAATAAATACAACCACAAACTGATCTAGATACTGATGAAAAATCCTATTCATCATGTCCATGAAAGCTGCCGGTGCATTAGTCAACCCAAAGGGCATGACTAAGAACTCATAATGTCCATACCTAGTCCTAAAGGCTGTCTTCGGTACATCGACCTCTCTGACCTTTAGCTGGTAGTAACCTGATCTCAAATCAATCTTCGAAAAGACCGATGCTCCCCTCAACTGATCAAACAAGTCATCAATTCTAGGCAACGGATATTTGTTCTTCACTGTCAACTGGTTTAACTGTCTGTAATCTATGCACATTCTCATACTTCCATCCTTCTTCTTCACAAACAGTACTGGTGCACCCCAAGGTGAAGAACTAGGCCTAATAAAACCTCTATCTGTCAATTCTTGCAACTGAGTCTTCAACTCTTTCAATTCTTTCGGTGCCATACGATACGGAGCAATCGAAACAGGAGCTGAATCGGAATAAGTCTCAATGCTGAACTCTACCTCTCTGTCCGGTGGTAACCCTGGCAATTCTTCCGGAAACACACTAGGAAAATCACATACTGTCCGGATGTCTTGAGGTCTAACCTCACTCATGTTAGGGTTCATCACATACGCTAAGTATGCTTCACACCCCAACTCAACTAATTTCTTGGCCTCTAACACTTAAACCACATTGGATAAGAACTTCACATTCTCACCCACCACAACAATCTCATAATCATCTGTGAGCTTCAAAGAAATCCGCTTAGTTTCAAAATCTATCCTAGCTCTATGCTCCGTGAGCCAATCCATACCCAGAATCACATCAAAACCATAGAAGGGAAGTTCCATCATATCCACTGGAAACACATGCCCCTGAACCATCAACGGACACCTTCGGTACATCTTCCTAACCACTACCGTGTCCCCAAAGGAACTAGTAACACTAACTCCTACCTCTAGCAACTCACAAGGCAAATTCAAAGACTGTGCATGCTCACTCAATATGTAGGAATGTGTAGACCCAGAGTCAATCAAAGAAAGCAAACCCAAAGACTGTATCGAGAAGTTACCTGCGATCACATTGGTGTCATGCTGCTCCCCGCGCTGAGCGTAAACCCTAGCCTGTCCTCCGCCCTCTGGCTGGACTGCAACAACATGAGCTAAATTCCTCTGACCATCGTTCCTCGGCTGGAAGTTACCTCTACCGCGCCCGCGGCCTCTCTGAAAATCATTGGCTCTAGCAGGAGCCTGAGCTGGTGCCTGTCCCACCTGATGTGGACAGTCACGCCTAATGTGGTCTCTAGCACCACAACTCCAACAAGAATGGTAGTTCCCCCAACACTCACCGGTGTGGTTCCTCCCGCAAGTAGCACATGTGGGCAACTTCCCACCAGCTCTCTGACCCTGGTGGCCCCTACCGTGGTTACTGCCACCACGCCTATGATCATACTGATGCCGGTTGTCCCGATGCCTCTTGGCATCTCCTCTATCAAAGTTGCTGGACCTCTTACCTGAACTAGATCCACCTGACCGCCTGGTCAAACTCAAACTGTGCTCTAAGTCCTTGGCCCTCGAGACCAAGACATCAAAATCAATGTAATCAGAAGCTAGAGTATAAGTCTTGATCTCCTCATTCAGCCCATATCGGAAGCGGTTACAACGCTCCACCTCAGTAGGTACAAGTTCAGGTGCATACTGACTCAGTCTGACGAATCGGATCTCATAATCAGTCACGGACATACTCCCCTAAAGCAATGCCATAAACTCTCTCTTCCTCTCATCGAGGTATCGCGGACCCAAATACTTCTTCCGGAAAGCTGTCTCAAAGAACCCCCAAGTGATCTCGGTCTCATCCATCCCCGAAGTAACGGTGACCCACCAGGTGTAGGCATCACCCTGAAGCAGAGACTCAACACATCCCAACTTGCGCTCACCAGTACATCCCATCTGAGCAAGAATACGGACGATCTTCTCAAACCACATCTCTGACCTCTCCGGAGTAGCACCTCTAAACTCTTCGGCCCCAAGGCCCCGAAGTCTCTCTAATGGTAACCCGGTGCCCTCACCCTGATGATGAGCTGCCTGACCTCCAGCTACTGCAGCCTGGAATGCCCCGGCTATTGCCTGAACCAACGGAGCTAAGTCAATCCCGGCCGGTCCTTGGCCATCTTGACCTCCTTGTGGTCCCATTCCTCTGGGCCCGGCCTCGCCTCCCACTCCCGGTGGAGGAGGTGGTGGAGGAGCTCCAACTCCAACCACTGGCTCTCCCACTTGAGCCTCAACTCTCACAACTGGCTCAACTCTCGGAGCCTCTGCCTGTGGTTCCGGTCGAACCATCCTAGGCCTCCCACGTGGTCTCATGGTTCAACTAGCAAGGTAAAACTACAACAAGAAACAAATAGGATTACGTTAGCCAAAGCAAGGGTCCAATAGTGCTCAAGTACTCCTCTTTCCAAAAATCTTTTTAAATTTAGTAGTAGTAGCAATGGGCACACACTCACACGAGACACGACAATTCATGCATTCAAAACATCATATGATCATTCAAGCATCAAGGGTTCATGGCAAAACACGCATCAAACAACACAAGCATTTAATACATCAAGCTTACCTCACTTACCTGCCCGAGGTCTCGGTAACCTCAGGCTCTGATACCAACAAATGTAACCCCCTCGTCCCGGTCTGGTCGGATGACCGGTCCGAGTGGGCCACACGGGGAAAACCGAAGCGAATCCCGTTAAGGTTTCCCCTCGGTTAACGACCCTGAAAACCTTTTTTTTTCTTATCTTGTCTACATACATAAATTAGACCTAAGTGTGTCCCAACAGCGGAAGATACAATCATGAAACAATTCACCGACCAAACAAACATAAACAGTCCATTTTTCTTCATTACAGCAGGCCGTTTCGAAACACCTATAGGGTGTTCCGAAACGCCCTGACCTGGTCAACGAGCCTGGGTCAACCACAAGGTGACCGTTCCGAAACAGGGGTGACCCGTATCGGAACGACCTTGACGGTCAATATCCCGTGGTCAACGAGATTTGACCGTTTCGGAACTTCAAAGGCCCGTTTCGGAACGGCTTCATCTCGCTAATTTCTCAAAATTACAGTGGCGAAAATGTTCCGGAACGACCCTCATCCGTTTCGAAACGGCAGGTCATTTACGCAGGGCCGTTTCGGAACACGGGGGCTCGTTCCGAAACACCCCCTGTCTGCAGACTTTTCTGGCCTGTTTTGGGGCACAAGGATGCCCCAAAACACCTCCAAAACACCAAGCAACATCAAGACAAACAACTTAAGGCATAGAAACCATACAAGCATACATATATAAGCCAAGGGAGTCGATCAAACATGGATTAAAGCATTCATACATGACATCCTAGTTAATGAGCAATTTAAGCAATATTGGCATACTCCAAAAACACAAAGGACCTTAAAAGGAACAAGACTTCTTGAAAGGTTTGCACTCATACACTATGCAACCTAAACATTCTAAAGCATACCATCAGGCATCAAACATTCATCATAGTATAGCATGCTTACAACCCATGATCAATCCAAAAACAACATCAATCAAATGAGTCACACACGCTCATACAAAGACCCTTGCCACATTGCTAGCTATTACAAAATCGATAACCATACTTGAGCTACAAACTTGGAAGCCCTTCTTGCCTTGCCTCGAGCTAACACCACGCTAATGATCTGCATTGTTGAACATTGAGAGCGTAAGCTATAAGCTTAGTGAGGGTGCTCTAAAACGAAGAACATCAACAATGCAGGGTTCAAGCATGTAATCCTAGTCTCACACATATCAAGCATTGCATATAAACAAGTAGACTTAGCTAGTTTTTCAAATGGCATATATGGTCTCTCAATCCTAGCAAGATTTCACATCAATATCAATTATCATATACAATACCATATATCAAAACCACATATCACCATCATATATCACATTACATAAACAAGTTTAATTGGCCACTTTAATTACCCCGATTGTGCGGATTAAAACCTTGACAACACTTTACCTCGGTGGGATTCCACTCATCACCGGACCTTGCATGTGCGGGATTCCACTCATCGCCACATGCCCTACGGATGGGATTCCACTCATCATCCCGTAGAAATATATAAAAAGCTTCCGGTGGAATGTCACATCACCGTACTCCTCCTTGATGACTTAACACCATCAAGGCCACGTACGTTTTGACTCAATTCGTGTGCACACTATCCTAATGATCAATCATTTACAACCGGTAATTATCTTAGTGCCAATTATCATTATCACATCACATATCATCAACCACACTCATGCTCATCACATACATATACATATCATGACATACATGCATAACTTATCCACATTTCTCAAGAGCATAGATAGGCCAACACAAGCATTCAAAGGAAGTCAATAGCTAAAATCAACAACATGAATTAAATGGAAATGGCCTACCAAGCACATTTCTCTCACACACTAAACACACTCGAACCATACTTTAAAACAAGTTTGAAACCACTCACCGCCCTTCCTTAGCAAATCGAAAAAATCCTCCTACGCACCCGGATTCGGTCCCAAAGCTCCTTCAACGTTTCCCCTTGCTTCTAGCCAAGCAAAACACACTTATTACACCACAATTCAATGCTAAAGCTCAACTATCAATTCACTTCACAACCATAAACCAAATTTCACAAATTCCCCAAATCACAAAATCTCCCAAAACTCAATTTTCGTGCTTCCCAAAACCCTTGCTGAAAAACCCACTTCCAAACACCCAAATGGCTTCCAAATCATCCCAAAACACTCTCATACCATAGGTAGACCAACAACCCATCAATTTCAACACAAAACCCACCAAAAACCTAAGTTTTCATACTCTAAAATCTACCTCAAGAGCATGCTACGAATTTTTACCCAAATTCGACCAAATTGACATATGTTACATCTTTTAACATGATTAACTAAAACCCCAACATGATTTAACAAAACAAATTAAAAAGCCCCATCAAAAACCCCAAATTTCATATGAACCCTAATTTTCAAAACCCAATGTTTTTGAAATCCAAGACCATGGTTAGATAGAGGTTGAAGAGGAGAGTTAGAAAACATAATTACCTTTACAAAACACCTTGAATCGAAGTAGCAATCCTATGGAATAGTAACTAAGCTTTAAGAGGGTTTTGGAGAGGGTTTGGGGTGTTTAAAATTAAAGATGGGAAAAGGTGAGAAAGATGACAACTTTATTTTAAAGTTGTCTTGCTTTTAAATGTTTTTGGTTTAATTACCACATAGGTCCTTCCCCCTTTTACAAAAGCTCAATTAGATCCAATTTAGGTTGAAATGATTTTTAATTAGATTTTATTGACTCGAACTAGAAACCCGGTTAACTCCTAGGCCCAAAACACGGGTGTTACAGAATTACATGATGCTTCTACCTCTGATAATTCCACATCTTCTGTTAATCTTGCAATGCAAGGTAAGCCTTTCTTTTATGTCATCAGTTTTACTTCCTCTTCCGATTGAATTGTTGGATTATCGATTATGGTGCCTTTAGGCATGTTTTTCATTCACTAGAAAATTTTGATTCTTTAACTCCTATTATTGGTGGTTACATTATGCTTCCCAACAAGACTGTTGTTTCGGTTCAATTTTCTGGTAATCTCAGGATTTCTTCTCAACTTGTTCTTAAAGATGTTTTATATGTTCCACATTTTAGATTTAATTTCATTGCTGTCAGTTGTTTGTTAAAAGATTCTAATATTAGTGTATTATTTAGTAATGATTGTTGTTTGATTCATGACCCTTGACAAGTGATTGAGAAGGGTGAGCTACATCAAGGCTTGTTTTTGCTTCAATCATCATCATCAAGTTCTTCATGTTCTACTGCCATTGTTAATAACACTAGTTTTAGTTTTAATTCTTGGCATGACCGTCTTGGTCACCCTAGTTCTCGTACTTTACATTTGTTGAAATATATTTTACATCTACCTCTTGCTAAACATTGTAATGGTCCTTGTAAAATTTGTCTATTATATAAGCAACAACGTATTTTCTCGTGCCTCTTGTCCTTTCGAATTAGTACATTGTGATATTTGGGACCTTTTAAGCATCCCACTTACAATAATCAACATTTCTTCTTAACTTTAGTAGATGATTATACCAGGTCTACATGGACTTTCTTGTTAAAACATAAGTCTGATGTACAATCTATAATTCCAAGCTTCGTTGCTATGATTCAAAAGCAATTTGGTTTTGAGTTAAAATCATTTCGATCTGATAATGCCCTTAAGCTTTTGTTTACAGATTTATTTGCAAAACTAGTAATTACTCATCAATTTTCGTGCGTTGAAACACCACAATAGAATGCCATCGTGGAAAGAAAGCATCAACATCTCTTGGCTGTTGCACGTACTCTCTTTTTCCAATCCAGAGTAACTTTACCTTTTTGGGGTGAATGTATCTTAAATGCAACACATATCATAAATCATTTGCCTTGTCATGTCTTAAATAATAAATCCCCTTATGAAATGATGCATAATGAACTTCTTGATTATATGAGTTTAAGGGTTTTTGGATGTCTTTGCTTTGTATCCACTCTTCGAGCTCAAAGAACTAAATTTTCTGAAAGAGCCCTTTTTGGTATGTTTCTTGGTTATGCTTATGGTATTAAAGGTTACAAGGTTTATGTTTTACAAACACGGACCATTGTCATCTCAAGAGATGTGGTTTTTCATGAAATTCTTTTTCCTTTTCACTCCATTTCTCATAAAGATTCTATCATTGATCCTTTTCCATCTCTTTCATTGCCTAATGTTGCTACTGATGTAGTTCAACAATCTTTTGTTCCTCTAAATCCTCAACATTCTCCAAATTTTGCTTTTTCATATTCCACTTCTCATGATTTTGTTACTTATGAGATTGGAAATTTTACAGATAGTGCAAATGGCAACTTAGCTGAACCAATTGTTGATGATCTTGGAGTTAATCAGCTTATCCATTCTCATGTAGCTGATGTCCATAATGATGCAGCCAACGTGCCTAATGACATCGTCCATGATGATCCTGCATATCATGCACACAACGTACCTGATGATCATGCCCATCATGTACCTACTGATCCTACACACAATTTGCCTGATGATCACGTACCTGATGATCAGGCACCTGATGATCATATACACAATTTTCCTGCTAATGATGCTGTCATTGAGCAACTTGCCAATCTTAAAAGACATCCAATTGTTGATGCTCCTATAGTTCCTATTAGACGATCAACTCGAGTTTCTACAAAGCCATCCTACCTTCAGCAATATCACTGCAATAGTGTAGCTTCAATTCCACAATATCTAATTGAAGAATATCTTTCTACTACAAAGTTGTCTCCTTCATATATATCCTTTGTTGCAAATATCACTTCTTCATATGAGCCATCTTATTATAATTAAGTAGTAAAATTTCCTCAATGGAGGTTTACTATGGAAGAAGAATTACAAGCCATGGAATCCAATAAAACATGGTCTGTTGTCCCTCTACCAGAAGGTCCTACTTGCCCTTGCTGCTGTGAACAATTGGCATTTTCTACAACTTGATGTTTACAAGGCTTTTCTTAATGGTACACTTACTAAAGAAGTTTATATGAAGCTGCCATTAGGCTATTCTTTTGCAACTAAAGAATCAAATTCAGTCCGTCGGTTACACAAGTCTATCTATGGTCTAAAGAAAGCTTGAAGGTAGTGGTTTCAAGCTTTTTCGCAAGTTGTGTTGTAGTTTGGCTTTGCTCAATCTCCTTCTGATCACTCTTTGTTTACCAAAGGATCTGGCGACAATTTGCTTGTTCTTCTTGTCTATGTTGATGACATAGTTCTTGCTGGCAAAAACATGGAAGAAGTTACTGTTGTTAGGTCATTCCTGCAACAACACTTTAAGTTACGAGATCTTGGTACCTTGCGTTATTTTCTCGGCTTTGAAATTGCCCGTAATTCTACAGGCATTTCATTTCTCAAAGGAAATATGCCCTTCAGTTACTCGAGGATACATGTGTTTTAGCCAAGAAACCTGCCACAACTCCACTTGTTTCTCCCCACAAGTTAAGCTTACATAAAGGAGAATTATTACCCAATCCTCAACAATATCGAAGATTGGTTGGTCTATTACTATATCTCACGCACACAAGACCTGATATTACCTATGCTGTCCATATTTTGAGTCAATTTGTTTCAGCTCCACGCAAGCCACATCTTCAAGGAGCTTACCATTTGCTATCATATGTGAAGAAAACATCTGGTCTTGGCTTATTCTTTTCAACTACATCAGATTTACAGCTCAGTGGGTTCGTAGATTCATATTACAGTGCATGCCTTGATACACGTTGGTTTATAACTGGTTACTGCATGTGCATTGGAAGCAGTATCATTTCTTGGAAATCAAAGAAATAACACACTGTTAGTCGATCCTCTTGTGAAACAGAATATAGGGTTATGGCTACTATAACCTGTGAATTAACATGGCTTGCTTCGCTCATGTCTTCATTTTAGATTCATGTTCCTTTTGCTTCCTTATACCGTGACAACCAATTTGTAATTCAGTTGGCAACTGTCACTGCTTGAGTGTTAAATTAATGAGAAATAGAAGAGAGACCAAGAAGAGAATGAGAAAATAGGGAAAAGATATATGCTTTCATTAATTTGCATAAAGAAAAATCATACTAGGGTTTGTTGGAATATAGCAGACATAGGACGGATTGTCCTTGGACACGTGGACAAGAAATTAAAAACGGTTACAAGGATAAAATAATAAAAGCATCTGGTAGTATCAATTAACGGGCTGCTCCACATCTGGGCTGTGCCAATCTATTTAGCGCTTGGGCTGTCCTTCATTTGGGCCTGTTTGCCTGATGATGCCTCTGCCCCATTATCAAAAACAGTGTCGTCCTTAGTTACCCGAAGCGATGCCATTCCTTGCTCTCTCGAACTCATTTCCTCAAACGGTGCCGTCTCCTTGGTCTTGGCTTTCTCCATTGCACCCAAATCCCCAATTCCATCGAGGGTTTTCAGATTTTCCAATTGGGTTATGACAATACCCTCCCCTCGTGCCGAGCCTTGTCCCCAAGGATCGAAATCCGGAAACTGGGATTTTAACACCGTATAATCTTCCCAAGTGGCTTCTTCCGGTGCCAAATTTGACCACTGTACAAGCAATTGGGTGACGGCCGTGTTGTTCCTCTTGATCATGCATTTGTCGAGAACCAGAGCGGGGTAAATTTTAAGGTTGTCGTCGTCCGTCAGTTCTGGTGGATCTTGAGAGGTAAATGCCTTGTCCCCGATCTTTTTCTTCAAGAGACTAACGTGAAAAACATGGTGTAACTTGGAATTGACTGGTAGTTTCAGTTTGTAGGCTACCTGACCCATGCGCTCCAGGATTTTGTAAGGCCCGAAATACCGTGCAGAGAGCTTCAGATTCTTGCGAAGAGCCAGAGATGTTTGGCGGTAAGGCTGGAGTTTCAAGTAAACTGTATCCCCGACTTTGAATTCTCTTTCACTTCTCTTTTTGTCTGCAAATTGTTTCATTCTGTGCTGTGCATATATTAGTTGATTTTTGAGTGCCCTGTTGAGTTGTTCTCTGGCTTGAACTAATTCCTGTACACTGTTGACTGGGGATGGGGTAGTAGTCTGTAAAACTGGAGGTTTATACCCATAGAGGGCTTCGAATGGTGTGAGTTCCAGTGCTGTGTGGTAGGTTGTGTTATACCACCATTCAGCTTGGGATATCCATTTAGCCCAAGTAGTTGGCTTCAAGAAGCACATTACCCATAGATATTGTTCTAGGCATTGGTTCAAACGCTCTGTTTGGCCATCAGTCTGAGGGTGGTAAGCCGTGCTGAAGAGAGTAGTTGTTCCCAACTGTTTCATGAGTTCCTTCTAGAACAAACTTGTGAATGTTTTGTCTCTGTCTGAAACTGAAATTCAAGGGGGGCCATGGAGTTTGTAGACTTGAGATAGATAAGCCTTAGCAATGTCTAGAGCAGTGTAAGGATGAGCCAGTGGTAAAAAGTGAGCATATTTTGTAAATTTGTCAATGACCACTAGGATGCAATTGTACCTTAGGGAAGAAGGAAGTCCCTCAATGAAATCCATAGAAATAATCTCCCATGCTTGCTCAGGAATAGGGAGAGGTTGTAGTAAGCCAGGGTAAGGAACATTTTCAGACTTGATTCGCTGACAAACTTCACATCTCTTGACATAGTCTGACACAGCAGCCTTTAAGCCAGGCCAGTAGAAGCAAGCCTGGATTCTTTTGTATGTGGTCTGTTGGCCAGAGTGGCCACCCTGAGGAGTGTCATGGAGCATAGGTAGGATTGATGTTCTTAGTGTTCCAGATGACCCTACATACACTCGACCCTTGTATCTTAAGATGCCCTTAGTGAAAGACCAATTTCTGATAGAATCTGGCTTGACTAGCAAGGCAGTTAACATGTCCTTAGCAAATGTATCACCCTTGTAAGAATCTGAAATCTCCAGCATCCATGTAGGAGTGATGGTAGTTGCAGATAGTTGGTGAAATTCTGGTTGAATGTGGTCTCTTCTAGACAATGCATCAGCTGCAAGATTGAGCTTACCCTTTCTATACTGAATCACATAGTCGAGTCCCAAGAGTTTAGTCAAGCCTTTCTTCTGAATGTCTGTAGTAATTTTCTGACCCAGTAAATGCTTTAGTGACTCATGGTTAGTTTTGATCACAAATTGTTTCCCTTCAAAGTAGTGTCTCCACTTGGAGATGGCCATGAGGATGGCTAAAAACTCTTTCTCATAGATAGGAAGGTCAACATGCCTGGGCCCTAGGTGCTTGCTGAAGTAAGCTATAGGTCTGCCATCTTGAGAGAGAACAACACCAATGCCTTTAGAACTGGCATCAGTTTCTAGGCTGAATTGCTTGTTAAAGTCAGGCAAGGCTAAAATTGGAGCTTGACACATTCTGACCTTGAGATCCTCAAAGGCTGCTTTAGATTCAGGGGTCCATTTAAAGCTATCCTTCTTTAACATATTTGTAAGAGGCCTGCTAAGTTCACCATAATGCTTAATGAACTTTCTGTAGTAGCCAGTGAGGCCTAGGAAACCTCTGAGGGACTTTAGGCTTTTAGGTAATGGCCATTGCTTCATAGCCTCAACCTTTGCAGGGTCAGTAGCCACACCTTGGGAAGAGATAATATGCCCCAAATACTCCACTTACTGTTGACCAAAGAAACATTTAGATTTCTTAGCAAAGAGCTGATGCTTCAATAACACTTCTAGAACTTGGTGGAGATGAATTAGGTGCTGGTCCAGGGTGCTGCTGTAGATTAGAATATCATCAAAAAAAACCAAGACAAATTGTCTTAGGAATGGAGCAAATAAATCATTCATTAGTGCTTGGAATGTTGCAGGGGCATTAGTTAGCCCAAAGGGCATAACTTTGAACTCATAGTGACCTTGGTGGGTTCTGAAGATTGTCTTGGGAATATCTTCAGGAGTGATTCTGATATGCCAGTAGCCTGAGCGTAAATCAATTTTGGAAAAAAATTTGCCCCATTTAGCTCATCAAGTAGGTCCTCCATAACTGGAATTGGGAACTTATTCTTTACTGTTGCAGCATTGAGTTGCCTATAATCAACACATAGCCTCCAACTTCCATCCTTTTTCTTAACCAAGAGGCATGAAGATGCAAATGGACTCTTGCTACATTGAATTATACCTGCTGACAACATCTCTTTAATCTGCTTTTCCACCTCTGCTTTCTGGTGATGGGGAAACCTGTATGGCCTGAGATTGACAGGTTGGGTACCAGGTTTCAGAATAATTGCGTGGTCATGAGCTCTCCTAGGTAGCATCCCCTTCGGTTCTTCAAATACTCTTTCAAATTTCTTCAGAACTGTTTGTAGCTGGTCTGGGGTTTCTGTTTCATTTACTTCTGCACTCATGAAGTAGATTTCACCCATCAGCTCTCTGTCTTTCTCAGCTAGCTTCTGTAATTTTTCCCCTGAAATTAACTTTACACTATGCACCTTCTTTCCTCCTTGCAAGGTTATATACTGGTCCCCACGTTTAAAGCTGATAGTCATCTCATTAAAGTCAAGCATCATTGGACTGTATTTTTTCATCCAGTCTACCCCTAGGACCATGTCACTTCCCCCTAACTGAAGTACTCTGAAGTCATGTTCAAAAGAATGATTCTGCATTTTCCAAACTAGCTGGTTGCTCTTAGCTGAGCTAAAAAGTTTTTCACCATTTTCTACAGTAATGGTTAAGGGGTCAGTTCTTACCACTTCCATCCCTTCCTTTGCCCACATGCCTGTAATGAAGCTATGGGTACTGCCACTGTCCACCAGTATGTTCAAAGGTCTTTCCCTGATGGATCCTTGTAATCTCAATGTACTGTAACCTGCATTCCCAATGAGTGCATTCATGGATATTTCCAGGTCTCCTTCTCCCTCTTCTTTAGCATTCATTAACTCTTGATCCTCCATCTCTGTGGCATTCTCTGTTTCTAACTGTTGTTCCTCTTCCTCTTCCATTAAGTTCAGCTGCTTCACATTACATTTATGGCCAGGACTGAATTTCTCTCCACACTTGAAACACAAGTTGTGAGCCCTTCTGTAATCAAGCAATGCTTGTTTGTTCTGGACCAAATTTGGAGGATTTCCTTTCTGTGTGGTAGCATTAGGGGTGCTGTAGGATTTTGCAATAGTGTTGAGACCCTAGTAAGTGTTTGGTCTATTGATAGACCTTTGCCTCTTTAGTTCATACTCCAAAGCTAGCTCATTCAGCTTAGCTAGTCTATATGCTTCATCTACAGTGGTTGGCCTGTGAATCTTCACCCTATGTTTAAGCTCTTCCTTCAGCCCACTTACAAAACTAGAGACAAAATAGTTTTCCCCCAAGGTTGAGTTCTGTTGAATCATAAATGGTTTGAGTTCTTCAATTTTTTCTTGATATTCATCCACTGTGGCCCTTTGACTTAACTTGTTAAACTCCTCTACAATGTCCGAGCAGGTCTTATCACAAAACCTGTGGCACAAATCTGCTGCAAATTCATGCCAAGTTGCCTTATGCTTTTGCGTGATGTAGCCATCAAACCAGGCTTCAACCTTCCCTTTCAGGTACATTGCTGCCACTTCAAGCTTCTGGATTTCTGGCACAGCAAATATGGAGAAGTACTTTTGGCACTTCTTCACCCACCCTCTAGGGTTGTCACTTTCAAAGAATTGCAGTTCAATCCTGGGCCTGAATGAGAATCCTCCAGCATTACAGTAGGAACCTTTCTCGAACAGGTAATGGTCCTTTTCTATTCCTTGTTCTGGTTCATGCATTGTGCCCACTCCCAACTTTAACTTTGGTTGTGAAGAACTAGCATAGGCATTACCATTGGGTTTAGGGGATAATATCCCTGCTTCCTCTGGTTTTGGGTGGTATTTACCTTGCTCGTCTACTATCAATACTTCCATGGGTTTTTTTCCTTTACTCTTAGGATTAGAAATATTTAAGACAGGTTGATGACTGTTACCTGTTTCCGATTGCTCAGGTTCTTCCTCTTTGGACACCACCTTGAAGATCCTTTCCAAGTAATCATGGTTTGTTTTGGTGCTCTTTTCAAGGGCGTTGAATCGGGCCTCCATGCCCTCCTTCTCTTGCTCCCACCATTTAGGAATAGTGGTGCCTGCCATCTGTTGATCCATATTACTTTGTAATGTATCCAGTTGTTTTTTTAATGCAGCAACATCTATGTCTGCCATAGCTTGAACTTTCTTTGGTTTTCCCAGCTTGAGTGGATCTTGTAAAACCTTTGCTCTGATTACCAATTGTCACACCTTGAGTGTTAAATTAATGAGAAATAGAAGAGAGACCAAGAAGAGAATGAGAAAAGGGAGAAAAGATATATGCTTTCATTAATTTGCATAAAGAAAAATCATACTAGGGTTTGTTGGAATATAGCAGACATAGGACGGATTGTCCTTGGACACGTGGACAAGAAATTAAAAACGGTTACAAGGATAAAATAATAAAAGCATCTGGTAGTATCACTTAACGGGCTGCTCCACATCTGGGCCGTGCCAATCTATTTAGCGCTTGGGCTGTCCTTCATTTGGGCCTGTTTGCCTGATGATGCCTCTGCCCCATTATCAAAAACGGTGCCGTCCTTAGTTACCCGAAACGATGCCGTTCCTTGCTCTCTCGAACTTATTTCCTCAAACGGTGCCGTCTCCTTAGTCTTGGCTTTCTCCATTGCACCCAAATCCCCAATTCCATCGAGGGTTTCCAGATTTTCCAATTGGGTTATGACAGCAACTAATCAAAATTTTCATGAACGCACGAAACATATTGAGGTCGATTGTCATTTCATTCAGGACAAACTTTGCAATGGCTTCCTCAAGTTATTTCATGTACGATCCAACAACCAACTTGCAGATATCCTAACTAACGCACTACACACTCCTGCCTTTGAGTCGTTTGTAAACAAGATGGGGCTCATTAATATCCATCAGTCTCCATCTTGAGAGGGGACGTTAAGGATAGTTGATAGTTGAGTTAGATAACAGAAGTTAGTTATTCGGTTAAGTTCTTTTTTTCATTACCTTTGTATTATAAATACAAATGTTAGCTTTGTAATTCATTGATTCGATTCATTCTTCTGAATAAAAGAAATCTCTTATCCTTTCTTTCAACCCATAATATAAACTACACAGATTACTAGATTTTATAATATGTAACACCACAACTCCACGTTGAAAAACTCTAAGGATGCATTAGGTTATATGGAAAGGTATAATTTATATTTGTGGAATATCTTTTGTGAGATAAAACTGTAAATTTTTTGAATTAAAGCATAAAAAACCTCATGAGTTAGGGGTAGGTCTTTATAAATATATATGAACAATCAGTAGCAAAAATAATGAAGTGTTGTGTGGTAGATAAGGATGGATTGCGATGGTGTTAGGGTTAGTCGTACTTCTAAAAATTTTAAATTCTTATATGTTTTGAAAATATTTTTATAATTTATATTGAAATCTTGTACTTCAGTAATTTTTAAATTTCATATAATTTTATTATATATAAAAATACTCATCCCTAATATCGTGTCTCTTACGGTATAAGTTACTTCTACAACAATAATGATATTGTCATAATTTTTATCAAATAATGTTTTGAGTATGACCAGACGATAAAATACACTTGTTTTGAGGAGAGATTGAGATAAAAAAAAAAATCTTTTTCCTCTTTTCGGTGCCCCTTTCTATGTCTCAACACTAAAAAATATTAAAAAAAAAATTAAATTCCAAGCCTTAACACTAAATTCTAAGTCCTAAACCCTACCCTCTATACTCTAAAAAAATACAATTTACTCCAAATTCCCTAAACCCTAACCACAAACCCTCAGTAAGGATATTCTTGATATCCTGGCCTTAGTTTGATAACAAGCATTTGCAATGAATTCCTTTTCCATGAAATGTCAGATGTCTTGCCTATCGTAATAGAGGAGACTTCATTTCCGGTGACAGAAAAATGCAGCTTAAACACTTCAAATGTAAGTTCATGTGTTGAGTACCTCAAATTCATTCCCAATGAGATTAAATTCCTCAGTTTGAATTCCTTTCTTCTTGTCTCACTTTTATTCTTTCTTACAGATAAATGATCTTAAAACAGAATTCAGAACTTGATTGACTTGCTTTTTCATTGTCTCTATGTTGTTATTTATTTTCAGTCGCTTTGTGCAAAACCAGGATGTCTATAGCTTTTTTGTGTTGTCAGAGGAAGGAAACACTAATCCAAAATGTACACCACAGTTAACCTTTTTTGAGCCTCTTAGAAGTTCCATTTTCATCTAAAAACCAGATGTGTTTCAATTTGAAAGTGGATAGTGAGGATCCCTACTCATCTTGCCTCCTGGACATAAACATTGAGAAAGAGATTCCCTACATACTTACATCCAGCGATGAAACTGTTGGAAATTCAAAAGCTGAAGGTGTACTAACGGTAAGTTTGATATTCCTATCTTTATAGCATGAATTTTAAAGCAAACTTCTCCGTTTTTAGAGAGCACATTCAGTGAAGTACAGACAATACATGTAGTATGGAATATACAAAATTTAATTATTAAGTCATCAAAACACTGTTGGTTTTCCTTGGGTCTTGGTACTTCTTTTTCTATTTCAATTTTGATGCTAATGGTAGATCTCAATGTAACAGCATTTGCAGACGGTGCTGCAGAGACAATCAAGCTTAAATATAGGTGAGATTTCATGTAGCTTTGAACTGTTAATGTGTTGTTTTGCATGTCTGCAAGCATATTCCAATACCTATTTGGAACAATAGTGTCCCTTCTCCCTATCTTCCTCTTAATCGATGGAATCATTTCCCATTTCCTTGATTTGGTTAGTGATTGCTTTATTTTGCATAAGACTTGCTAGTTCCTTTTAAACGAGAAACAAGAGAGCATCCAAAAGTATGGTGGTTTGACATTTATACTTTCATTTTTCAATGAGAATTACAATAACTAGCAGAAAACAGAGGTCCCCATGGTGATCTGTTCACATTGATTGCTATTAGAGTAGAAAAAACACGTTAATCTTCTTGTAGCCCCTCCCACAGGCCTAAACATTCACCTTAAGAGGATTAAAATTGAAAAAGAGTTTGATTTGACATATGTAATTCCAGTCAACTGACCATTGAAAACAAATGAACCAAATGCCTATAATGAATCGAAAAGTGTGATACTTGATGATTCCATTTGTTTAACTATTAACTTCATAGGGTTTTGAAGAATTCAAAGATTGAACTTTATCTAATCATTTCGCATGATCAGTGAACTTTATTTTTTAGCTATATTAGTGTTCTTGGAATTGTATGCTACCTTTTATCTACAGTATTTTTGCATTTCACATGTAGGAACCATCTAGGTCATTTGGTTATACAAACACTTTTTCATAAACGGTTCCATTCGATAAGATCTTATTCTCCGTTAGCATATTTGAAATAACCCAATTAAAAATCAAATCCCATGGTCCTACTATGAATGAGGAGTGAAGAAATATATTACTAATTTGGAATCCCTATATAACCAAAAGTGAATATTTATGGACTAGTAGACCACTACGAGGGAAATATTTTGCTTTGAACAATAGAGGTTTGGGATGTTAGGGAGGTCAAACACAAATTCAACTACTCAATTATAAGAAATTGAGCTCATTTTTACTTAGTTATACAAGCTTAGTCGATATAGTTTGAGCAATTTGATTTTCATGTCCTGAATTTTGAATCTAACTCGAGTTTCTTACAACTTGTACTCCGCTCATCTTGGATACGCCCTTAGCCCCTACTACCTGATAGAAACATTGAAATGAGGTTTGCTCGATTTGTTGTTGGCTTCTTGCAGTAATGCATCACATAATATTCGAATTCTACCATAAGGTGTCCTAGTATTAACAGAAATCAGAATAGGTCCCTTTCAATCAATGACAATATGACATTGATTCTTTCTTTGGTTCAAATCAAGTTTGGGGACATTGATATTGATTTATCTGACATTGAGAGTTAAGAAAAACTATTGATAGGTTCAGTCTATGTTAACCAGTATGTTCAGTTTTTTCTTAGATTTCCATGTTGAGTATTTTCTTGAGAGCTTGTATGTTTTGAGAACATATGCTTAATGTCTAGCTTTTGAATGTCAATGTTTTCTTTTCCCACTGTAAGTATTATCGGTGATTTAGTAACCCGTCATATGTTTATAATTTGGCAGAAGAGAGTTCACGGTTCTGGAGATGGAAATTTTTTGGTTTAAATTGTGCCTAGAACTGGATACAGTAATTTTGAAGGGCATGCTACGTTGAACAAATACAAAAAAGCAACAAAAAACTTCTTTCTACACATTTAACCGACTTATTGATGTTAGACATCACACCACCAATAAACTGTAATCTTCTTAGCCCGGCCTAGCCGCCAGACCGAACCAAATAGGTTATACGGGAAAAACCAAAGAAAAACCAGCTAAGGTTTCACTCCGATTAGCAACCATATTTAAAAAAATTTATCTTTTCTAAATGTCATTAACACCTTATGTGATAGGAACTCGCATCGGAAAACAAGCATTAACATGGCGATCGAACAACAAAGGACCAAAATGTGAATCTAGCATAAACAAGGGCCTAGTATGAAACTAAGGTTACAAATCTTCAATTAGTCATATTTCATGCCCACATGCCAAAATGCAGCTTAAAACATCCATCCGAACATATTACAACAATAGCACATCGAACATTGTCTAAAACGTAAGAAAACATAACTTCAAAGATTCCAATAACTAACAAAATTGTCGGTTGTATCGATATAGGTTGCCCTGTACCGATACGAGCGTATCGAAACATGTTCGAAGGGCTCGGAACACTAGCCCGTATCGAAACAACCTCGGGGGCGTTTCGGAAACGAGGTTTCCAGTAGCAAAATGTATTGGAACAGACCATAGCGTATCGATACACTTAGGCCCTTTCAGGTATCCCGTATCGATACAGTTTTGACCGTATCGATACGCTCGACCTGCCATGACACCTTTTGCTGGTGTATTGCAATCTTAACCCGCGTAAGACCCTCAAACAAGACACAAACATGCATACAACTCAAACATACCACAAAACCTCAACAAACATGACAACAACATCTACATAGCAAGCACAAGCATGGCAAAATTCTAGATACAAGCAGCTTAAGCATAAACAAGCCATAAAACGATCAAACTTCAAACCAAACTATGCTTCAACATGTAAAGGTACTTTACAACTCTAAAAGGCATCATAAACATATATCAAAATAGGGAGTCTCAAAACAAAACCTCCCAAGCATAAAGGTCATATAACATTGCTAACATACTATTATTGGATGCCAAAACCATACTTGAGCAAAAGAGTAAACTCTTTCTTGGACACTTCCTTGCTTCCTTGCTGCCACAAAAGGTCTACGGATCTACATTATTGGAAAGGAGAGCGTAAGAAAGAATGCTTAATGAGCAGTGCTCAAACAACAACAATGCAATTTTAAACCATTTTACTTGCTTTTGAAAACAAAGCCATTTCACAATCATTTCTCAAACATAACTTTCAACATAACATGCTCAAAGCTTCACAACATCATTCATGCAAACATAGCATAAAGATCAACTTTAACACACATGAGTATATTGACATCTTTAATAATTTTACTCGGATATGCAGATAGCTTCCGGTGGAATCTCACATCACCGTACTCCTCCTTAATTGAATATAACATCACTAAGGCCACACGCGAATCTTACCATTATAGTGCACTCTCATCCTATTGGTCAACCAATTATATCCGGTAAACAAGATCTTATCGAATGTCGATATACCCATAAAGGCCAACACTTACCCACTGTTTCTCATGGCCACAACACATTATTTCACATTCCATTTCATTTCACGTTTCCATGCATATCATGTACTCAAACACATATATCTCATGAACAACTATCATTTAACAAGTGAGATCATATATACAACAAGTACATATCTCAAAACGCATGAAAATAGTGGTATACAAGGGATGGAATTCCCCTGCCCCTTTTCGGTGCCCCTACATATGCCCCCACACTCAAAACTAACTTTAGGGTTTAGGGTTTAGGGTTTTATGTTAGGGGTTGTGGTTAGGGTTTAGGGAATTTAGGGTAGGGTGTATTTTTTAGGGTATAGGGTGTAGGGTTTAGGATTTAGAATTTAGGGTTAGGGCTTAGATTTTAATTTTGTAGTGTTTTTTAGTGTTGGGGCATATGTAGGGGCACCGAAAAGGGGCAGACGAATTTTATCCATATACAAGATAAGCATATGACATGAACATGCTTTCCAAACACAAGGTAAAAATAAGCCGAAATCAAAGGCGAAAACAACCAAACTTACTCTTGAGTTTAGATTGGCCTTTCAAGCTCAAACTAAACCCAAAAACTTGCCTTTAACCACGTTAAGGCTTTTAAAAACAGTTCCACTCACCAGCTATACCCCAAAGCTAGCCGATCACACAATCAAGCTTCCAGATCACCCGGTATCGCGTCTGAAATACCCAAATCGGATTCCCCTGCTTCTAACCAATCTAAAACAGAGCATTAGAGTGTTTTCAAACCCACAAACTTGCAGCAACTCAAAAACTCAACATTAGCAACGAACATCCATCGATTCATGACCGAAAATAACCGAAAACATCAATGGATCAGCTCTAAGTAACTTCCAACTTAAACCCATCAAAGATATCATCAAACCACATCTATAAACATCTAAAAACATCAACCCAATAACAAGAACCACCAACCAATGATTTCCCACAAACCTAAGCCAAAATCTCAAGATTTTCAACTTCAAACATCATCCTCATACCTAGTTTCGGGTTTTGTATAATCAAACCATTATCCCAACATTATTTAACATAAAAACATAACTAAAATCATTCTCAAACCCAGCAAAACAGAACCCATACGAAAATTCCACAAATCCACTTTTAAAAAACTCATTTCTATAAATCACATTGAAAGACTATTAAATAAACATTATAAAAGAACCAAGAACGTGGGAATTTCAATAAAAAACCTTACATTAGAAGAGAAAAACACAGCTCACCTCTAATGGTGGATTCCCCCCCCCCCTTTTCCAAATGAGAACTTTGAGATAACTAAAGAAAGACAATGGGTTTTAGAGATAAATCATAGAAATAAGGTTTAATGATGCAAAAAATGTAAAATATGGTTTACCTTTGAAAACCTGATTGAAGAAGGTTGTTTAGATGAAAAGAGTTTGAAGGAAAATGAGAAGAGAAAAGATAACGTGAAAAAGGATGAGGCTTTTCAAATTTCTTTTATTTTAATTAAAACCCTTTAAAAATTCATTTTCAGAAATCAAAATATTTAGGGGAAAATCTGAAATTAAACTTGGCTAAATAGCTCCTTAGAGATTCAACATTTTGATCCTTTTACAAAACAGTCACCTAAACAGTTTAGAAACTTTACATTTTAGTTACTAGACTAAAATGTCATACTACCGAAACTCATTTTCCAAAATTAATTTCACACACATCTTATATATAATAAATAAGGATTTTAGATAAATTTTTCCACATTTTTAAAACTTCCCAAAGAGGGTTTTCTCTGAACTCGCCCAAATTTACCCAAAACTCCAAAATCAGTTTGATCAACCCCAAGACCTTTACCAAAAGTTCTAAGCCCGAAACCAGGGCGTTACAAAATTTGATTAAGTAGAGATATTACATTTTCAATGATTTGAATAAATACAAAATGGGACAACAAGTCACTCGGCCAATTAGTAAATCTTATAAACTATCCAAATTTAAGTTAATTTAAAAATAATAAAATTAAATTTAATATAGTATTTTCTGCGTCGCACACATGATTTTAATGGATGATCCTCTCGGCGTGAATTTTTTGTATACACAAGGTCTTTGTAGTAGCCAATTTCGTCCGGGCCTATCTCATTACAATCCAAAATAACATTACCTATTAAAACCCAATACCTAAACCAATTAACCCATTTAACCTAAGCCCAAATACCAACAAAGCCCAAAACTTAACCTAAACCTAATCTAACCCTAAACCATAATGAAAACTCTAGCCGCTAGTCACCATTATGTTTCTGTTGCCGCCGCCGTCATTAGCGACCGCCACATCCGTCAACCGAAATCCTAAAACAACCTCTAATCATGAATCCCAAATCTTCTGTCACATGCCTAAGATCTAAGCCATATCTTCAACCACTTTTCTGCCATACTAACCCTTAGTCGTCATCAACATCTACACTCCTACACTCACCAACTTAACCAACAAAGTCTAAATAATTCTGAGCATTAAATGAAAGGATGGGCAACCAAACCTCTCTTTCTCTATATAATTTGATTTGCATCAAAGAACATAAGGTTTAGTCAGAGATTTTGGAGACTGAAAAACAGAAAAATAGAGAGAGAAAAGGGGAAATCGAAAAAGATAAAAAAAGTTAAAAACCTTTCGGTTTATGTTGAATCTATACAATTAATTAGGATGTGTTTAGAAGAAAATCGAGGGTAGATACGTGTTTAAGGGGCTTACCCGAGTTGATCTATGTCTTCACTAACAAGTCTTCCTCAAGTAACAAGTCTTCACTAACAACAACATAACCACTTCCTTTTAATAGGAGATAGAGAGCCATCAGTCATCTTAATTGAGCTGTCAGAACTAATAGATGTAAAACTGAAAAATAAATCCATAATGTCAGTCATGTGATCTAAAGCCCCAGAGTCAATGATCCAGGGTGAGGCAGCCTTGGTGGAAAGAAGTGCAGTAAGTAAAGAGTGACTGGAGTTACCTGCTTTTTCTACTAGTGCTAAATTCCCATCACTAGGCTTTGTAAACCTGCCAAACAGCCTGTGAAGCTCCTCCATTTTTTGCTTAGAAAAAAACACTCAAACTAGCACTAGATGCTGCATTAGACTGTGATTTTCTAAGAGCCTTGTCGGTGCATAATTTTTAATATGTTGGTTTGCCATGTAGTTTCCAGCATTGTTCCTTCAAGTGCCCCCATCTTCTTGCGATATTGACACACAATTCTGTATTTTCTAGTTTTAGACGAATTTTGAGTGACAAGACCAAAAACATCGAAAAAATCCTCTAAGCCTGCAGAATTTTCTACTTTAGATTTTTGCTCGATGAATTTCGATGAATTATCCATGTTAATTTGTCAAAATAGGATAGATTAGACTAATACCATGAAGAGAAACAAAAATAGAAATGTAATGCCCTAAAACACACCCTAGAAGTATTCAAGCTAAGTAATCTAATGAAACTAACTCAATCAAGTTTGAATCCATGTTAATTAGAATATTTAGTGACTTAAATGAAATGGCATGAAAACTTGGTGACCAAATTAAAAGGACCAAACCGAATTAAATAGGAAAATAAAGGAATGCATGCTAAAATCCTTAATTCCTAAATGCCCTTGATTAAGTATTTGATTAGTGGCTAATTAAGGGGTAAAATGGTCATTTCCCAAACCTATTTAAATGAGATATCATCTTCATCTTTCTCAATTAACTGAATGGATAGGAAATTAGAGTGAGAGAGAAAGAAATGGTGAGAGGAAATACCATTGTTATAGCTTGGAAGCTTGCATGTGTTGCCATCCTTCATAGAAATCATGCTTGCATGTTAGAGAATGTAAGTCTTCCTTGTTACCTACTTGATTCGAATGAATTGCTTATTAATTGAGTCATGTTTGATATGGTTTTGATTGAACTTTGCTAGATGGTGAATTGATTAATAAGAATAGGATGGAACTAAGCTTGATCGAGTAGTATAATAGCTTGCATGAGAACCATTGCTTGATTAATCATGAAAATTGAAGATAAAATTGAATGTATGAATCAGATTGCATATGAATTGAATAGGAGGCTTGCTGAAAAAACATGAATAGGAAATGAATTGATTCATTGAACGATTGGAAATAGTGTCTAATTGCTGAAAATGGAACTAGTAATGAAATTAGTCACCTAGATGGTTTAATTGGCTAATAAGGACTATTTTGAAAGAATTAGTAAATTCGGGACTAAACTGGACATATATAAGGGCTGGAAAATTTAGCTAAAAACAAGAGAGAAGTTAAAATGAATGATTAATATATTGAATTGCTTGATTAATAAGAAATTAGACTATTTTAAAGTGTAAATTGGCATACTAGTGAAACATGGACTATTTTGAAAGAATGGTTAAATTAGGGACTGAAATGAACGATTTAGGGACAAAACTTGACATTTAAAAATAGGGGAAAACAAGGTAACTAAGGTCTAAGAGGGCTGACTTGAATTTATAAGGATCATGGACTAATTTCCTCACTAAAATGAACTAAAATGCAAACTGGGCAGAATTGATAATGAAAATTGACATGTCTTTGTGTTAAAAACTAAATGAATTTATAAGGGCTAAAAATATAAGGCTTATATGGTTGAAAAGATAATTAAGTTATCTTTCTAACGGTGTAAACAGATTTAAATTTCGGCATACGATTAAAAGATATAGGGAATTTAGTAAGTGATATACAAACTGCCAGACAGAAACAATATGGAACCATGTTAGTAATCCCTAGTTCGAATAATATGACTTGAATTGGTCTTGAATGAAGTTTTACAAACACCTAAACTGAATAGATAACTTATAATAATCCTTAAGCTCAAACAAGTTGATTGATATGGTTACTTGATAGTCAAGCAACTCATCTAAAGGATGAGTTTGAATGTGATAATTCTTTAAACAAATCAAATACTTACTTGGGTTTCATGTAAGTTATATAAGTCACTCTTATGTCATAAACATGAACCCCCTTTTGTTGGTTTAGAGCATGTCAGGGAATTTAATAAGTGGGCTATTATTAAAGGAAATTGAGTAGAATCTGGCCTAATGAGCGATTATAATCATTGTTTGAATGGCTAATATATATATATAAGTAATGATTTCATGAGGTTAATCTAGTCCTTGTCTTGAAATGGAATCATGTTCACAAGCTTGCTTAATTTGAATACGACTATGAATCTAAGTCCTTGAACTAATTCTAGATGAATTAGAAATAGAACGATTTTATATAAGATTAGCTTACTTTGGTTTCATTCGAATAGGACTAGAAGTCCTAGATTGCTTGTCTAATTTAACCTATTATGCATTAGAAGTTTAGACTTAATTTAAAGGGATTAAACATGTTAGTCTAATGGATTAAAAATAAACTATAGTTGCGCACAATTGAAATGGTTTTGAAATGAACTTGAATCTAACACTATTGATGAATTCGAATGCCTAAGATGAACTCATAATCTTGGATGGAAATATTCTTAAATGAACATACTAGTAATTGAGTCAATTGGTTAACCAATAATGAATGTTAAGCTTAACCGAATAGTCTACTAAAGTTACTTGCTAATCAATTAAAATGAAAAATAGAACGATTTTATATAAGATTAGCTTACTTTGGTTTCATTCGAATAGGACTAGAAGTCCTAGATTGCTTGTCTAATTTAACCTATTATGCATTAGAAGTTTAGACTTAATTTAAAGGGATTAAACATGTTAGTCTAATGGATTAAAATAAACTATAGTTGCGCACAATTGAAATGGTTTTGAAATGAACTTGAATCTAACACTATTGATGAATTCGAATGCCTAAGATTTAATCTTGGATGGAAATATTCTTAAACGAACATAGTGGTAATTGAGTCAATTGGTTAACCAATAATGAATGTTAAGCTTAACCGAATAGTCTACTAAGGTTACTTGCTAATCAAGTAAAATGAAAAAAAAAGTTAATGAATTTGCTTACACGCTAGATTTATATCCCGAGTTGGTAGAAGCTTCATATACATGTAAAGGACTCGTAAAGATTTGAATCTTGCCTTAAGTAGTAATCGATCATATGCACAATTGCTTGAATAAGAAGAAATTGATCCTTGAAATGAACTTGTTAATGATTCACGGTAGATGAGCTTATTTGAATGTATCTAGTGATTATATGATTGAGTAGTAAACTATCTTGAATGTGTGTTGTGGATTGCTTGCTTGACTTATGTGACGTAAAACCTTGAAATGAAATCCTTGAGCGTTATGTTCTTGTGAAATTGAATGAACTTGAACATTAACTAAGACCTGACTTAAATTGATTAAAGTCTAGATGGGTTATCACTCTCCTTTTCATTCTTCCCAAACCACATGTTTAAAGAGATCGTAAAGTTACCTTCATTGAGCCCGAAGCAGAACACAAGCAAAGTACAGAAGTATGACTTGGTATCTTTTTCTAATACTTCTAGGTTGTGGCACCTAGTCTTGTGTTTAGATCATGCTAAGCCATGAATTTTTCTTGTATGTAAAACTTGTATATAGAACTTGAACTAATGGTTTGTAATGTCTTAATAGTACCTCTTGATGTATATAAAGTTAAAGCCTCTTGGTAATGTGCTAACCTTGTCTTGATACAATTGAAGTGATGTATGACATATAAGCTTGATATGTTTAATTGTAGACTTGATCCTTAATGTGCCAAAGTTAGTTATAACCGATTTGAGAAGATAAATAATCACTTAAGTTTAGCTTGAATAATGTTCTATTCGAATAAGTTTAGAGTCCTACAATATTAGCCCAGTCGAATGGAATATAATTCTAGATTACTTGTTGAACTCAATATGAAGTGTCTTAAAGGTTTCAACTTGAAAAAGTGGAATGTACATGTTAGTAACATGGTCTTGAAATGAATTAGATCCTAGCCATGTTGTTGTGTTCGTTTGACTTGTATAATCTTGTGCTCAAATAGCAAACAAGTTGAATTTAACTTACAAGTAAATTAACTAAGTGGTAGTCTAAAATGAATGTAAGCTTAATCAAGATTGATCGTAATGATAACTTGCTAGACAAATAACTCGTCTATTCGAGATGAGTTCTAAAGGAAAAAGTTTTAAATGGCTCGTAATTTCACGTTTACTTGCTTGTTTTTTTGTCTAACGCTTCTCGCTCCTAATCCGGGTGAGGGGTGTTACAAAAAAATTATTTTTCAGTATTCGAATTAATAATCAAAAGTTACAGAGATTACATCCTTTTATAGGCTTAGGACATGACTTTGAGTACAATTAGGAGTCCTACTTACAATAGACTTTTAGTCCTTTTTACATTAGACTAGTCCTACTTACATTAGACTTTCAACTCTTCTAGGTAGTAGACTTTAACTCAAACTACCACTACAAATATTTAAATACAACTATTTACATCAGATTAACTTACAAGGGGATTACCCGAGTCGATCTGTGTCTTCTTGTCTTTCGGCCACCATAGGCGGTGGTTGCTGTCATCGATGAGCGATGGCGGACGACAAAAAGTTTACCGGGATTTGGGGTTTTAGGGAAGAGAGTGAGAGAAAGGAAGATAGCTTTGAGAGCTTTTTGAAATGATTTTTTTTTTGGGATGAAAGTTGTATTTGATGCATGTTTAAAACGACATCGTTTTGGCCATATGTAACTCGCGCGTTGACCTGTGGCCTGAGAAAAATTCGTGCAATTTTAATGTAATGAGTTAATTATATTTCAGTCCCTCACTTCTATTTTACGATCAATTTCGTCATTTTCCGCATTATTTTCTTTATATTTATGCCTTTTGTTTTTTATTTTCATTCGAGTTAGTCATTAATTCCTCTATTATTTATAGTTGTAAAATATGATCTATTATATTACCGATTATAAAGCATAGTATGGTATCGTTTCCTATTTTATTAATCTTATATTAACATTGTATTATTATATATATATAAAGTAGTAATAATTTATTTTATATGTATATTTATGTAAAGTTTTCTAAAAAATGGTTTATATATGTAAATTATATATATTGGTTATATACGTATAGTTTTTCTAAAAATAGTTTATATATATATATTAGTTATATTTTGATACACAAGTTCTATAAAAAAAATTACACAATCTTTCATATTTAAGTTATATTTTGATACATTAGTTCATATATATATACGTTAATATTTTTTATATTTACATTTTACCATATATTATGTGGTGCATATTATTATGTATATTTATATTTTACCATATATTATGTGGTGCATATTATTATGTGTATATATTATGCTATATATTAACTACAGAAGCTATATATATTCTTTCATTACGTAATGTATGTAATGCCTTTTTATATCACATATCTTTATATCTAATAATTATATGGATGTATTTCCTATTTTATGTATGCATATATTCGTCGTATATATTATGCATTCATATCCGATTTTTATAACCTAGTTTTTTTTTTTACAAAAGATACGGTAATGTTTTTTTTTTTTGAGATTCTCGAAAAATTTGTCTCAACTTGACAGAGGCTTGGTTTTCTCGTTAATGCTCGATAGAAGACCCCTTTTTACCAAATTAACATATTCGATATGATATTCTTTTATTTAGGAGTCTCGAAAAAATTATGTCTCAACCTAACAGAAGCGTTATTTTCTCGTTAATCCTAAAATAATGAATATTATCTCAAATATATTTTATGAAAATAAAATGCATTTAGTGGTCATAATTAAATTATATTTGAATTCGTAATTTTCAACACAAAGAAATTAAGTAATCAACTAAGTGCCAATTTTGAGCGTTGTGGGTGTGCTCATCCTTCCCCACATGTAACCGACTTCCGAACTCGTATTCTACTCTGGTTACTTTTTGGTGTTCGGTCTACCTAACCCAAGTAACCGGTGGAGACTCCTTTTTAAAATTTAGAATCGGACTTTTAGGAAATAAAATCCGAATTTCTTTATTGCAATACAAAAGGCCTCAAACTCGAGATATGATTAAGCAATATCAAACTGATTACCACTTGGAGCAGTGGCGGATTCAGAAATCTTTTTGAGGGTTGGCACAAATCAAAATATGTTTTAGGATGGGCACAAGTCATAAAAATCTTAAAATTTCAGGTGGGCACAAATCATAAAATTTAAGGACTAATTCATAAAAGTTAAGAAAATTAAATCCAAATGTGTAATCTTTGAAAAATTCAGGGTGAGCCTGTGCCCACCTAATCCTACTAGGGGTGAGCAAAACTCGACTCGACTCGAAAAAATCGATATTTTTTTTCAATTTCGAGTTATTCGAGTTGAGTTATTCGAGTCAACTCGATTAACTCGAAGAAATTTCGATTTCGAGTCGGTTTGGAATTTGCCCAACTCGAAAAATCGAATAACCGAATTTTACAGTTTTGCAATTTAGTCACTGATTTCATTTTTCTTCAATTCCTCCTTCATTTTAAGTCCATTTTGACCAAATTTGAACCACGCATTCCTAAACCAGTGTAGAATACATATTTATCTTCAATTTATATTTTTGAAAATAAATTTCATATTTTTTCAATTCAGCCCCTTAACTTTGTATGTTTTTCTCATTTCTTCAATATCTCATTCGTTTTAAGTCAATTTTGACCAAAATTGAACCACATGCTCCTAAACCAATGTAGAAACTATAATACCTATTTAGCTTCAATTCATATTTTTAAATTAAATTTCCTATTTTTGTAATTTAGCCCCTCAACTTTGAATGTTTCTCATTTCTTTAATTTCTCTTTCGTTTTAAGTCTATTTTTTTTTACCAAAATTAAACCACATGATTCACTAACACTATATAATATCTATATAACTTCAATTCATATTTTTAACAAATTTATTCTTTTTTTAATTTAGCCCTTTAACTTTATATTTTATTCAATTTGATCATTCAACCGAATTTTTTGTAATTTTTTTCTTTACATCAATTCATTGACTCATTTATACCCCCATCATTACTTTATCCTTAAAAGTTCTTTATTTAAAAATAATATTATAATATATTTTAGAAGTTTAGATGATATTTTTTTATTAAATAACATTACAAATCTTACTTATGCATGTGAAAAATAATATGACGAAATATATATATATATATTATGAATAGAGAAAGTCGTTTAAATTAGAATCAAATCGTACTATAACATGGTAAATAATTACAATTAAATTTGTATAGAAATTTGAAAACTCGACTCGAATTTCATAAACTCGACTCGAATCGAAAAAATTTCAAATTAAGTTCAAGTCGTAAAATATGTCGCGTCAACTCGAATAACTCGAAATTTTTTGAATCGACTCGACTCGCTCGAACGCTCACCCCTAAATCCTACATGTGGCTCCGCCACTGACTTAGAGTAACTCTCGTTGATAATATAATATTTCTTTTTAATAACTTAAAATACCGTACATGCAAATTACTCGTATTCAAATCACTGAAAAAATAACAATATTTCTTTTTTACAAAATATGATCGAAATCATAGGTGATTAAGATGAAAATTAATAGAAAAGCATTATGAATTTATGATTACGAAGCAGGGGTGTGGAGTGGGCTTAACCGCCAAGCCCACACACATTCTAGAAAGTCCCAAACAAGAGGAAATGTCAATAAAGCTTCCAATGGAGATTTCTGGTGCATAAGAACTTTACTCTTTCCTCTGTTTCTTCCTTAGAACCAAGACCACTCCACATTCTTCTTCCAATTTCCTCACCGGAAACTATGTCAATTGTCCCGATCAATGGCCAACAGGGAACGTTCACCGACCCATTCTTTCTAGATTTATGGGATCCATTCAACAGCTTCGATGTTTTAAACCCATTCTCCCAGGGTTTCCCTTTCCCTTCCCCTGCATTTGGTTTCCCATCCGTTGGGACTCAGCTCAACTGTGTAGAAACCCCAAGGGCCCATGTTTACAAAGCCTACCTTCCGGGGGTAAGCAGGGATGAAGTCATGGTTTTCATCGACGATGATAGGATGCTTCAGATAAGCACGGAGGATGGCAACTTCATGAGCAGGTTGAAGCTGCCTGAGAATGCGAGGGCGGAGGAGATTGAGGGTTTCATGGAGAACGGGATGCTGATTGTCACCATCGGGAAACATGCTGAAGCTCCACGGAGGCCTGATGTTAGGGTCGTTGAAATCACTGAATGATGTTTTACTGCTCTGTTGTTGTGTTTTGTGTGTGGAATCTTGCAAAAGTATAATGTTATGTTCACTTGGTTGCTTCTACTCAAACAGTATTTCAGTAGTAATAAAAGTGATATTGTGTACTCTTAATTAAAAGTGATATTCTGGAATGGTATTTTTCTCCCTGTTGCAAGTTGATCACTAATTTGAAAAAAATTATTTATGTTTTCGGGTGTAAAATTTTAGTCATTCAATCGTTTGTTGTTATTAAACATTAACGAGACTCTGATCTGACATAATAAAAAGAAGGATAAATTACTTAAATAGTCCCTAAATTTTTACTTGAATCTTATTTTGACAATTGAAATAAAAATAATTTATATAATTATACATTTAATCTTCCATATTTATAATTTTTTTTATTTCTTCTCCCTTCCACCATCTTTCATATTTTCTTTCATCTAATTCAATCCCTAATTTTCTACATTATTAATTCTCAATTTACACAACAAAGTTGAAATTACCTTTTTTTCACCGTTTAACCAAATAAAAAAAATTAACTTTTAATTTCTTTCTCTTTTAATCTCAATCTAAAGCAATATTTTTAAAGAAAACTACACCGGTGGTCCCCTAACTATCACTGTTCTCCTATTTTGGTCCCTAAACTATGTTTTTCGACAAACTCGTCCCTTCTGTTACATAGTTCTCCTGTTTTGGTCCCCGACGTTAAATAGCTAACGATTTTGCTGACGTGTCATTTTTTAATATTTTTTTAATCATTTCTCTCTCCTTTTATATTATTTTTATTTAATTTTATTCACTCAATCATGTCGTGACACGTGTCACTACACTATTACTTGGAAAAAAAACCCTCAAAATCCTTAAAAATGCACTTGGTGTCAAAATCCTTAAAAATGCACTTGGTGTCGCTGGGATTCAAACCCAAGAACACCAGCGCAAAAGGCTTGTGCATGAACCAACTATGCTAGGCTAGTTACTTGATTCAAGTCTACTAACATTTATATTTAAGCTATACAAATTAATCCAAAAAAAACCCTCTTCATCAAGCCTTGTGCCCGTCACTGGAAATCATAATAACCAATGAATCATAATAACCAGTGAATCATATTAGCTCCCTGTAATACCATCACCGTTGTGGCAAAGTGTAATCATATTTTGATTTTGGACTTTTTTTTTAAATTACTTCTCCATTAAAGCTACCTCTTTGTTTCTTTGATGTTTGATGTTTCTTATTAGTTGCAGTACCATTTTCTTCTGCAGTAAGTTAATTTAATGGCTGAAAATGAATAGGACGCTACCATGAGTTTTCATAAACATGATTCAAGTACATATAAAAACAGAAAACCTCAGAGATTTTATCATTTCATGTGAACTTAGAACAATGCTAGACTGCTGCTAGTTGCAGAGTTGCAGCAAACTTCTCTTTCATCCTAAAAATTTAACCTTTTTCTTTCATCGAAGGGAAATGGAAACTAGCTCAGTTTCTAAGCTGTTAGTTTTGTTCTTCACAACCTTGTTTGTGAGTTCTAAGCTGATCCACTGCACCATTACCTATGACAAGAAATCTAATCTCATCAATGGACAAAGGAGAATCCTCATCTCCGGCTCCATTCATTATCTCAGAAGCACCCCTGATGTGATTGTCATTTACTCTTTTTTTTCTATTTTCCTCTTAAGGACACAGAAAGTAAAGACTGATTCTGGGTATTACAGGGAGCTAATATTCTTCTTCACTGGTTATTATGATTTCCAGTGACAGGCACAAGGCCTGATGAAGAGGTTTTTTTTGGGTTAATTTGTATAGCTTAAATATAAATGTTAGTAAACTTAAATCAAGTAAGCAGCTTAGCATAATTAGCTCATGCATATGTCTTTTGCGCTGGTGTTTTTGGGTTCGAATCCCAGCGACACCAAGTGCATTTTTAAGGATTTTGAGTTTTTTTTTCAAGTAATAGAATAGTGACACGTGTCACGACATGATTGGTTGGATAAAATTAAATAAAAATAATATAGGAGGAGAGAGAAATGATTAAAAAAATATTAAAAAAATGTCACGCCAGCAAAGCCGTTAGTTATTTAACGTCGGGGACCAAAACAGGAGAACTATGTAACAGAAGGGACGAGTTTATCGAAAAACATAATTTGGAGACCAAAACCGGAGAACGGTGATAGTTAAGGGACCACCGGTATAGTTTTCCCTATTTTTAAAAACAAATTAAATTTTTTATGTTTATGGGGATATGCTATCTGCCATGCCCCACATGCTTGATGAAGCCATCGTTGCTCAGAAATACAAGTAATGGATGGTTCTGCATGGACGAGCCTATGCGTTGCAGGAAGAGGAGGCTGTGCGTTTTTAGATATTCAGAAACAACATGAAATTCATTGAAAACTTCAATGACATGGAGAATCAAACTTACAAGTTAAGCACCAATGAGTTTGTTGATTTAACTAACTAAGAATTCTTAACGCTCTTTGCTGGATAAAACTTATCTCCTAGCAAAGTTTCATTTAAAACTAAAAGGTTTCGACATGGGAATCTGACTAATGTCCCGAATAGTATTGACTGGAGGAAAAAAAAAAGGTTGTTACCGAGATTAAGAACCAAGATTCTTGCGGCAAGTTTACTTGTAACACCCCAATTTTGGGCTTAGAAGTTTTGGGTTTGAATCGGACCGGTCGGATTGCGGTTCGAATATAAAAGGTGATTTTTAGGGAAAGCCTAGTTCGTGATGCATTAAAAATATGGAAAAATATCTAAAAATCCTCTTTTATTATATATAAGAGAGTGGTGAAATCAATTTTACAAAATGAGGTTTCGAAATGTGACATTTCAAGTTAGTGACTAAAATGTAAATTTTGGAAAGTTGGTGATTGTTTTTAAAAGATTGAAACTTTGAATCTTTAAGGAGCTAATTTACCCAAGAAGAGTTTTCTCCAAATTTTTCTTAATATTAAAGATTTATTAAATGATATTTAATAAAAGGAAAAAGGGGAAATAGATATTTTTGATTTCATAACTAACTTTTCTCAAAATTTTCCCACTTCATTTTCGCTCCATTTTCTCTCAGCCAAACACATTTTCCCCAGCCATTTTTTCCTCTGATTTTAACATCTAAAGATGAGATTTCAATCTCCATTTGATCTCTAATCATTTCTACACTAAATCCTTAGCATTTGCTTATTGAAATTTCAAGAATCTTGG
Source organism: Hibiscus tridactylites (assembly GCA_958450335.1). Lineage (NCBI taxonomy): Eukaryota > Viridiplantae > Streptophyta > Magnoliopsida > Malvales > Malvaceae > Hibiscus > Hibiscus tridactylites. The sequence goes on from OY288279.1 coordinate 77,856,374, forward strand.
CTTTAAACAAGGAGAAACTCACATTTAGAGGTATGAACGTCCTTCTCCTCTAAATACTCAGTTCTTTACTGAAATTCCCAAGTTCTCAATCCTTGATTTGAGTTTTATTAAAGGTTTTAATGATGTGTTCTTGATCTTGGCTTTAAATGCAATATTTGGAGTTAATTTTGAAGAAATTCGTATTAAATGATTGTGCTCTGTTTTGAGATGTCTTTTTGATGTAAATTGGATGTATAAATGATGTGTAATTGAGGTTTAATCAATGCAATCCCAAATAGGTTGATTTTCCTTAGTTTTTGATTGAGTTAATGGTGGTTTTTGGGGTGATTTTGATGTTCTGCTATAGCTGGAGGTATAAGGACGTGATTAGATCCTTTTTGGATGTTAATTGATGTATAAGAATGATTGGAATTGATGGATCTTGGCTGGGTAATGTTGTAAAGGTGTTTGGATGTGATTTCGGTTGTGTTTGGTAGCCGAAATGTGAGTGTTGTAGAGAGCAGCGAGTTTAGGTGTCTTGGTTGAAGATATTAATGCATGATGATGCATTAATCCTCTCCTTTGATGTGTTTAAAACAGGGGAGACATCTTCGGATCCTTGTGGTGTTGATCCGGAAGCTTGATTGGTGTTCGGCAAGCTTGCGAAACGAAACCGGTGAGTGAAGTTTGGTTTTCAGCTTTGAAACCAATGTTTGAAGGTTATGGCAGCTTAGTTTAAGTCTAAACAACTTAGCTAAGCTCAAGAGTAAGTTTTCGGAGAAACTCTCTTTTTGATGAACCATGAGATGGTTAAATGCAATGTGTTATTTTGCATGTTTTAAATTCTGTTTTGAAAGCATATTTTAGCATGTATAATGCTGGTTTTGTAAGCCATGTGTTGAAGGATGCTCAAGGTAAGAGGTCCTTGGTTTGACATTAATAAATGTGGTTTTGATGCATGATGATTTAATGGCTTTGTTAAATGCTTTAAAACAGTGGATTAATGATGGTAAATGATGTATATTGGCAAGTGATGTGTTGGTTTTAAAGTACTTGAATCGGATATAGTTAGCCGGCTATAGGATTGGGTGCACCGTGAATAAAGTCGCCTTAGATGTCGAGGGGTTGTGATTGTACCGTAAACTCCATCTAAGTACACTAACGAGATGGCTAAGATCACCATGGTGGTTAAAAGTCCATGAGTGGATCTTGTGTTAAGATCACAATGGTGGTTAAAAGTCCATGTGTGGATCTTGTGTTGTGTGTCCCGTGAACTCGTTAGTGATGTTATACAACTACCAATGAGTGATGTGGAGGGGTTGTGATTTCCATAGTCTCCATCACGGGTGTTGAGGGGTTGTGATTGTACCGTATACTCCACCTTGATATTGGTAGTGTGTATGAAGCGTATGGGACAATGCTTGTAATCCGCGTATCCGATTGTGTTTTTGAGTTGTAAAATGTTATGGATTATCACTTGTAAGCCAATATCACATGATGATGGATTGAAGCATAAGATGCTTGGTTTGTATGCAATTGCATGATAAATGTTGTTTTGAAACTAAAGGCCTTGAAAAGGTGTTTTTACAAATGCATTATTGTGATGTTTTAATTGAGCATTCCTCACTAAGCTATGTGCTTACGCTCTCTCTTTCTTAAACCAATAATGCAGAGCATTGAAGTGCATAAAGGGCAGCAAGGAGGTCAAGGATCCAAGTGAAAGACTAAGCTCATGTATGGTGAATGTTTTCCTAACACTATTAGCTTTTGGGCATTTGGCAATGGGACCCTAAAGTGTGTTTTGGGAGATGTTTTGGACTCCCTAAGTTGATTTTATGCTTTTGATGATGTTTGAACATGTAAATGGCCTCTTGGTATTTGGTTTGGTGTTTTGATGGTTGCATGAATTTCAATATAGGATGCATGCCTATAGAATTGGGATTTTCCTTGAATGATGCTATAATTGAGATTAGTTGATGCTAATATGTTCCTTGGGTGTTTAGTGACTTGCTGGTATGATTTGGGTGCCTTTGGAATGTGTTTGATGGGTTGAAAGAGTAATAAACCAGCAAAATTCTGCAATTCTGGGCAACTCGTTTCGGAACGGGTGCTATTGTTTCGGAACAGGTGGCATGAAATGGCCATGGCGTTTCGAAACAGGTAGGGCTGTTCCGAAACGGATTTGCTACTGCCAAGCCTTGTTCCGCAACTTGTTTCGAAACGGTCCCGCGTTTCGGAACGGATCATCCCCGTATCGGAACACTCGACCGTTGGGCACTGAATCTGATGGTTAAATGTTTTGGAATTCTCACGTTTTGGTCCCAATCTTTGTAAATGCAATTGATTGAGTTTGTGATGTCCGTTTGAGATGAAATTTGACAGAGAAGCATGAAATATAATTAATTTCATAATGGTAACCTTAAAACTGGTTAAGTCCTCTTAATTTCCAGAATTTACAATTTGGTCCCTAAATTCGTATGTTATGCAATTGAGTCCCTGAATGTTATACGATTGCTGTGATTTTTGAGTATGTTCTTATCAAGAGTTCACCTAGGGTTAATATGTATTTAGACAAGTTTAAAAAGAAAAAAAAGGGTCGTTAATCAAGGTTGACTTTCGGGTTGACTTTGGTTTTCCCCGTGTAATCTTCGTAGTTCGGGTCAACCGTCTATGCCGGGCTAAGGGGGTTACATTTGATGGTATCAGAGCTAAGTTCTCGAGTAATTGGGAATGGTTATGTGGGTGATATGAGTATGATTGCTTTGTATGCTTGTTGAGTGAAAGCATGATGTATGAACTGTAAGAATGTTACAATTGTGGTGTATGCTGTGGTGAAGCAAGTTATAGGGACCCATTGCCAAATCAAAGCTAATGGAATGATTTGTTTTAATTGGAAATGAGCTTGAGTACTTTGATTGCTTACCTTGTTGAGCCTGACTTTGTTTGTTGCATTGTGATTGCATTGTTTAGTGAATGGGACCTCGTAGAGAGACGAGGATTAATACGCGAGCTATGGCTCAAAACGAGAATGAGGAGAATGTTGAAAATGTGGTGGATTTACCTCCTCCACCTGGTGGTGGTGGTGCTGGGGATGAGGGAGTTGGTGCTGGAGCTGGTGCTGGTGCTGGGGTCGCTGGACCTGAAGCTGGGCAGGGGCAAGCTGCTCCTAACATGACAATGCTGATACAAGCTATTGTTGGAGCCTTTCGGGCGGCGGTAGCTGGAGCTCAAGGAGCTGGGCATCAGGGAGATGCTAGTGCTAGACTACCTCTAGAACGCTTGCGCAGTCTGGGAGAGACTGAGTTCAGGGGATTGTCTGTTGAAGGTTCTGAGTCTTGGTTGGAAAGTACCAAGAGAATCTTGGGACAAATGAATTGTAATGATGTGCAGAAGCTGGGCTGTGTAATATCATTGTTGCATGACGATGCGTATACTTGGTGGACAACCACTACCTCCGAAATGGAGGAAGCTGATGTGACTTGGACGTTCTTTCTGAACGCGTTCAAGAGGAGGTATCTGGGTGTGCGGTACCTGGATGAAAAGAAAAGGGAATTCATGTCTCTTACTCAAGGGGGCATGTCAGTGGCTGAGTACGAGGTTCAGTTTGTCCGACTCAGTCAGTACGCACCTGAGCTTGTTCCTGATGAGCGGGAGAGGTGTGAACGTTTCCGTTATGGTTTGGTGACGGAAGTGAAGACCTATATGTTGGCTGCTGAGTATACTGACTTTGATGTGCTGGTTGGTAGAGCAAAGGACATTGAGTTGAATTTGAGTCTATCTTCTATAGGTGTTGGTCCTAGTGTGGGCAAGCGAGCTGCTGAGTATAGTTCTTGTGGTGGACGGAACAAGAGAGGACGTGATCGGAAGTATCAGTCTTCGGTTAGGCGTGGTGGTGGAGGCCAAGGTGCGCCTGTTCAGGGAGACATGGCGAGAGCTGATCCGAACACATGTTGAACATGTGGATCGCGTGGACACATGAGGCGTGATTGTCCTTGAGCAGCGAGGGAGGTTCAGGCTCCTGTTGTGGTGACCGGTAACTCGTGCTGGAACTGTGGTTCAGCGGATCACATGAGGAGGGAGTGTCCTCTGTTGGCCGGTGGTGGCCAGGAACGTGCTCCTGGAGTTGTTGCACCACAGAGAGGTCGTGGGCGCGGCCGTGGTAACTTCCAGCGTAGAGAGGATGGTGGAAGGAATGTGGCTCATGTGGTAGCTGTTCAGCCTGAGGGTGGTGGCCAGGCCAGAGTGTATGCTCAGAGGGAGGGGAGGAATGACACGGATGTGATCGCAGGTACTTTCACTTTGCAATCCTTGTCATTACTTTCCTTGATTGATTCTGGATCTACACATTCATACATATTGCGTGAGCATGCTCAATTGCTTGGTTTGCCTGTTGAGTCTTTGGATGTTGGTATGCGTGTAACTAGTTCTTTTGGTGAGACTGTTGTGACTCGAAAGCTTTATAGAAGATGTCCCTTGGTTGTGCAAGATCATGTTTTTCATGTTGATCTTATGGAATTGCCTTTCTATGGTTTTGATGTAATCCTTGGTATGGATTGGCTTGTTGAGCATCGAGCTGTAGTGGATTTTGAGAATAAGCGAGTTTCGTTGAAACTTGCGGATGATTATGAGGTGGTGGTGGTTGGTGAGAATGTGAAGTTTCTTGCCAATGTGGTATCTACATTGGAAGCGAGCCAGATGCTGAGGCAAGGTTGTGAAGCTTACCTAGACTTTGTGATGAATCCTAGCTCTAAGGAGTTGCGTGTGCAAGATATCAGGCCTGTGCGAGAGTTTCCTGGTGTGTTTCCGGAGGAGTTGCCTGGATTGCCTCCTAATTGCGAAGTGGAGTTTGGAATTGAGTTGTATGAAAACACAACTCCAGTGTCCATTAATCCCTATCGAATGGCACCTAAAGAGTTGAAAGAGCTGAAGACGCAACTTCAGGAGTTGCTTGATTGTGGGTTCATTCGGCCGAGTGTGTCACCTTGGGGTGCACCGGTCTTGTTTGTGAAAAAGAAGGATGGCACTATGAGAATGTGCATTGATTACCGTCAGCTTAACAAGTTGACTATCAAGAATCGGTATCCATTGCCGAGAATTGATGATCTTTTTGATCAGTTTCGGGGAGCGGCTGTGTTTTCTAAAATTGACTTAAGGTCAGGGTATTACCAGTTGAAGGTGAAGGATGTGGATGTGCCAAAGACAACTTTCAGAATGAGGTATGGGCATTATGAGTTCCTTGTGATGCCGTTTGGTTTGACGAATGCTCCTGCAGCTTTCATGGATATGATGAATAGAGTGTTCCATGAATACTTGGATAAGTTTGTTGTGGTGTTCATTGATGATATCCTCGTGTACTGTCGTACTGAAGAGGAGCATGAAGGGCATTTGAGAATTGTGTTACAGGCTTTGTTGGAGAATCAACTTTATGCCAAGCTGAGCAAATGTGAGTTCTGGCTTAGAGAAGTTGTGTTTCTTGGTCATGTGGTTTCTGCTGAGGGGTTCGTGTTGATCCTCAAAAGATTGAGGCAGTGATGAACTGGAAGCCTCCTAAGTCTGTTCATGAAGTCCGTAGTTTCCTTGGTTTGGCAGGATACTATCGGAGGTTCGTGGATGGGTTTTCAAAGATTGTTGCACCTTTGACGAAGTTGCTGCAGAAGGATGTTAAGTATGAGTGGACGGAAGCGAGACAGTAGGCTTTTGAGAAGCTTAAGGCAGCTTTAACACAAGCTCCTATCTTGGTTCAACCTGAATCAGGGAAAGAGTTTGTGGTGTATAGTGATGCGTCCTACGTTGGTTTGGGATGTGTGTTGATGCAAGAGGGTAAGGTGGTGGCTTATGCATCACGACAGTTGAAGGTGCATGAGCGCAATTATCCTACGCATGACATCGAGTTAGCTGCGGTGGTTTTTGCTTTGAAAATTTGGAGACATTACCTGTATGGTGAGAAGTGTACTGTGTATACGGACCACAAGAGTTTGAAGTATCTGATGTCTCATAAAGAGTTGAATCTTAGGCAACGACGTTGGGTGGAGTTGCTTAAGGATTATGATTTGACGATCGAGTACCATCCGGGTAAAGCTAATGTTGTAGCGGATGCCTTGAGTAGGAAGGTAGCTGTTGAGTTGAGGGCTATGTTTGCCAGTTTGAGAATTTCACGTGATGGTGGTCTTGTGGCTGAGTTGCAAGTGAAACCATCCTTGGTTCAGTTGATAAAGAAAAAACAGTTGTTGGATGATTCTTTGGTGCCACATGTTCAAGATATAGCGGAGGATAGGCCATCAGATTTCTGCTTTAATGATGATGGAGTTTTATGCTTTGGGAGTCGGATAGTAGTGCCCAATGATGCTGATTTGAGGCGTGCTATTCTAAATGAAGGTCATAGTAGTCCTTTTGCTATGCATCCTGGTAGTACTAAGATGTATCGTGATCTTCGTGATGAGTACTATTGGGTGGGTTTAAAGAAAGATGTTGCTGAGTTTGTAAGCAAGTGCATGGTATGCCAGCGAGTTAAGGCTGAGCATCAGTTCCCTTCAGGGTTGTTGCAACCATTGAGGATTCCTGAGTGGAAGTGGGAAAGGATTACCATGGACTTTGTATCTGGTTTGCCCTTGTCGTCATCGAAGAAGAATTCGGTGTGGGTGATTGTGGATCGTTTGACGAAGTGTGCGCATTTCTTGCCTGTGCATACTACGTATACTTTGGATAAGCTTGCGGAGCTGTACATTGCTGAGATTGTGCGGCTGCATGGTGTGCCAAAGTCGATTGTGTCGGATAGGGATCCGAGGTTTACATCGCGTTTTTGGCAGTGTTTGCATCAGGCTTTGGGTACACGGTTGAATTTCAGTACTTCTTATCATCCATAGTCGGATGGACAGTCTGAGCGTGTCATCCAGGTGTTGGAGGATATGTTGAGGTGCTGCGTGATTGAGTTTCAGGGTTCTTGGGAGAAACATTTGCCTTTGGTGGAGTTTGCCTATAATAACAGTTATCAGGCAAGTATTCAAATGGCACCTTATGAAGCTTTGTACGGGAGGAAGTGTAGGACTCCTCTTTGTTGGGCTGAAACGGGTCAGAAGTTGGTTTCGATGCCAGCTTTGTTGAAAGGAACCACCGAGAAGGTGAAGCTCATTTGTGAGCGATTGAAGGCAGCTTCTGATCGGCAAAAGTCTTACGCGGATTTGAAGCGTAAGGAGATTGAGTATGCGGTGGGTGACCGTGTGTTTCTAAAAGTTTCGCCTTGGAAAAAGGTGATGAGGTTTGGCCGAAAGGGTAAGTTAAGCCCGAGGTACATTGGACCATACGAGGTGATAGAGCGTGTGGGTCCTGTGGCGTACAAGTTGAGGTTACCGCAAGAGTTGGAAAAGATTCATGATGTGTTTCATGTTTCTATGCTTCGAAAGTATAGATCGGATCCTTCACATGTGATGCCTGTGGAAGAAGTGGGATTGAATCCGGATTTGACCTATGATGAGGAACCGATGAAGATTCTGGATTCGGATAGTAAAGTTCTTCGAGGCAAGACCATTGAGTTGGTAAAGGTGTTGCGGAAGCATCATGGTGTTGAAAAAGCCACGTGGGAACGGAAGGATGACATGTTGAAGCAGTTTCCGTACCTCTTTCCTTCAGGTAAATTTCGGGGATGAAATTTCTTAAGGGGGGGGGGGGGGAGAGTTGTAACACCCCAATTTTGGGCTTAGAAGTTTTGGGTTTGAATCGGACCGGTCGGATTGCGGTTCGAATATAAAAGGTGGTTTTTAGGGAAAGCCTAGTTCGGGATGCATTAAAAATATGGAAAAATATCTAAAAATCCTCTTTTATTATATATAAGAGAGTGGTGAAATCAATTTTACAAAATGAGGTTTCGAAATGTGACATTTCAAGTTAGTGACTAAAATGTAAATTTTGGAAAGTTGGTGACTGTTTTTAAAGGATTGAAACTTTGAATCTTTAAGGAGCTAATTTACCCAAGAAGAGTTTTCTCCAGATTTTTCTTAATATTAAAGATTTATTAAATGATATTTAATAAAAGGAAAAAGGGGAAATAGATATTTTTGATTTCATAACTAACTTTTCTCAAAATTTTCCCACTTCATTTTCTCTCCATTTTCTCTCAGCCAAACACATTTTCCCCAGCCATTTTTTCCTCTGATTTTAACATCTAAAGATGAGATTTCAATCTCCATTTGATCTCTAATCATTCCTACACTAAATCCTTAGCATTTGCTTATTGAATTTTCAAGAATCTTGGCTTTAAACAAGGAGAAACTCACATTTAGAGGTATGAACGTCCTTCTCCTATAAATACTCAGTTCTTTACTGAAATTCCCAAGTTCTCAATCCTTGATTTGAGTTTTATTAAAGGTTTTAATGATGTGTTCTTGATCTTGGCTTTAAATGCAAGATTTGGAGTTAATTTTGAAGAAATTCGTATTAAATGATTGGGCTCTGTTTTGAGATGTCTTTTTGATGTAAATTGGATGTATAAATGATGTGTAATTGAGGTTTAATCAATGCAATCCCGAATAGGTTGATTTTCCTAAGTTTTTGATTGAGTTAATGGTGGTTTTTGGGGTGATTTTGATGTTCTGCTATAGCTGGAGGTATAAGGACGTGATTAGATCCTTTTTGGATGTTAATTGATGTATAAGAAAGATTAGAATTGATGGATCTTGGCTGGGTAATGTTGTAAAGGTGTTTGGATGTGATTTCGGTTGTGTTTGGTAGCCGAATGTGAGTGTTGTAGAGAGCAGCGAGTTTAGGTGTCTTGGTTGAAGATATTAATGCATGATGATGCATTAATCCTCTGCTTTGATGTGTTTAAAATAGGGGAGACATCTTCGGATCCTTGTGGTGTTGATTCGGAAGCTTGATTGGTGTTCGGCAAGCTTGCGAAACGGAATCGGTGAGTGAAGTTTGGTTTTCATCTTTGAAACCAATGTTTGAAGGTTATGGCAGCTTAGTTTAAGTCTAAACAACTTAGCTAAGCTCAAGAGTAAGTTTTCGGAGAAACTCTCTTTTTGATGAACCATGAGATGGTTGAATGCAATGTGTTATTTTGCATGTTTTAAATTCTGTTTTGAAAGCATATTTTAGCATGTATAATGCTGGTTTTGTAAGCCATGTGTTGAAGGATGCTCAAGGTAAGAGGTCCTTGGTTTGACATTAATAAATGTGGTTTTGATGCATAGTGATGCATGATGATTTAATGGCTTTGTTAAATGCTTTAAAACAGTGGATTAATGATGGTAAATGATGTATATTGGCAAGTGATGTGTTGGTTTTAAAGTACTTGAATCGGATATAGTTAGCCGGCTATAGGATTGGGTGCACCGTGAATAAAGTCGCCTTGGATGTCGAGGGGTTGTGATTGTACCGTAAACTCCATCCAAGTACACTAACGAGATGGCTAAGATCACCATGGTGGTTAAAAGTCCATGGGTGGATCTTGTGTTAAGATCACAATGGTGGTTAAAAGTCCATGTGTGGATCTTGTGTTGTGTGTCCCGTGAACTCGTTAGTGATGATATAAAACTACCAATGAGTGATGTGGAGGGGTTGTGATTGTACCATAGTCTCCATCACGAGTGTTGAGGGGTTGTGATTGTACCATATACTCCACCTTGATATTGGTAGTGTGTATGAAGCGTTTGGGACAACGCTTGTAATCCGCGTATCCGATTGTGTTTTTGAGTTGTAAAATGTTATGGATTATCACTTGTAAGCTAATATGACATGATGATGGATTGAAGCATGAGATGCTTGGTTTGTATGCAATTGCATGATAAATGTTGTTTTGAAACTAAAGGCCTTGAAAATGTGTTTTTACAAATGCATTATTGTGATGTTTTAATTGAGCATTCCTCACTAAGCTATGTGCTTACGCTCTCTCTTTCTTAAACTAATAATGCAGAGCATTGAAGTGCATAAAGGGCAGCAAGGAGGTCAAGGATCCAAGTGAAAGACTAAGCTCATGTATGGTGAATGTTTTCCTAACATTATTAGCTTTTGGGCATTTGGCAATGGGAACCTAAAGTGTGTTTTGGGAGATGTTTTGGACTCCCTAAGTTGGTTTTATGCTTTTGATGATGTTTGAACATGTAAATGGCCTCTTGGTATTTGGTTTGGTGTTTTGATGGTTGCATGAATTTCAATATAGTATGCATGCCTATAGAATTGGGATTTTCCTTGAATGATGCTATAATTGAGATTAGTTGATGCTAATATGTTCCTTGGGTGTTTAGTGACTTGCTGGTATGATTTGAGTGCCTTTGGAATGTGTTTGATGGGTTGAAAGAGTAATAAACCAGCAAAATTCTGCAATTCTGGGCAACTCGTTTCGGAACGGGTGCTACTGTTTCGGAACAGGTGGCCTGATATGGCCATGGCGTTTCGGAACAGGTAGGGCTGTTCCGAAACGGATTTGCTACTGCCAAGCCTTGTTCCGCAACTTGTTTCGGAACGGTCCCGCGTTTCGGAACGGATCATCCCCGTATCGGAACACTCGACCGTTGGGCACTGAATCTGATGGTTAAATGTTTTGGAATTCTCACGTTTTGGTCCCAATCTTTGTAAATGCAATTGATTGAGTTTGTGATGTCCGTTTGAGATGAAATTTGACAGAGAATCATGAAATATGATTAATTTCATAATGGTAACATTAAAACTGGTTAAGTCCTCTTAATTTCCAGAATTTACAATTTGGTCCCTAAATTCGTATGTTGTGCAATTGAGTCCCTGAATGTTATACGATTGCTGTGATTTTTGAGTATGTTCTTATCAAGAGTTCACCTAGGGTTAATATGCATTTAGACAAGTTTAAAAAGAAAAAAAGGGTTGTTAATCAAGGTTGACTTTCGGGTTGACTTTGGTTTTTCCCGTGTAATCTTCGTAGTTCGGGTCAACCGTCTAGGCCGGGCTAAGGGGGTTACATTACTAAAACAATGTTTAGTTGTTTTAAAATTTAATTATGTTTAAAGTTGTGGTTTTTCCTTGTTTATACAACAAGTTGCTGGGCATTCTCGACTGTTGCAGCAGTGGAAGGCGCCGTGAAGATTAAAACATGAAAGTTGTTCTCTCTCTCCAAGCAACAACTAGTGGATTGCGCCAGGGCTAAAGACACCCAAGGCTGCAACTGTGGTTGGATGGATAATGGTTTTGAATACATAGCTAAAAATCAGGGTCTGGCCAAGGAATCAAACTACAGATACACGACCAAGGATAAAAATTACAGTCGTAAAAAAAAAATTCAGAGCGGCAAATATCATTGGCTACGAGGACGTCCCTCGTGACAATGAAGAAGCATTGTTGAAGGCTGCCAGCTAGCAACCAGTGGCAGTGGCCCTTGACAATAAACAAATTTAATTTTTCATGTTTATATAAATATTGCTTTCGATTGAGATTAAAAGGGAAAGAAATAGAAAATTAAATTTTCTTATTTGGTTAAACGGTGAAAAGAAAGGTAAATCCAACTTTGATGTGTGAATTGAGGATTAATATTGTAGAAAATTGGGGATTGAGTTAGATGAATAAGAATATGGAAGACGGTTGATGAGAGAAGAAATAAAAAAATTGTAAAAATAGAGGATTAAATGTGTAATTATATAAATTATTTTTATTTCGGTGATCAAAATAATATTGAAGTAATAGTTTAGGGACTATTTAGGTAATTTATCCTTCTTTTTATTGTGTCAGATCAGCCTCCCGTTAATGTTTAACAACAACAAACGGTCGAGTGACCAAAGTTTACACCCCAAAAATGTAAGTGATCTTACTGGTCGTTTTTTAAAATCGGTAATCAATTCTATACTAAGGGAAATTCCAGTAGTTAACCTCTTAATTAAAGATGAGATGTAGACTCTTAACACATAAGATTTGTAGCATGAAAAAAGCAAGGTGCGGGTTTAAGCCTTTCTGGGTGTAAATGTCCCTCAGCCCCTTGTCCACTTAAAAATGGTCTAGTTGAAAATCGACATGAATGAATCGAATAGATTGGATAATATTTAATTATTACATAATGTAAAAATAATAGAATTTAATTTTTGTTTAATTGGGAATTACTTTATAATTTAAAAATAAATATTTTTACTTAAAATTAATATAGATGAATTATTAATTATTTTTTATTTACTTAAAAAGTATTTATATATATTTGTATATTTTGAATTTTATCGATTAATGTTTAAAAATATGAAATAAAATTATTTTTTTAAAATAAAATACAAATTTTCAAAACTTAAAATTAACACAAAAAATTAAAAATTAAAAATAACTTAACCAAAGATTGATGAACCATTAAAATTTTTACCGAATTAAATCCAACCAAACTATATACACTCTTAATTCAAATTTTATGTCAGAATTGATAGTTCTTTGACATTCCCCGGGAACACTAAATAATAGATCATGTCAAATTTCTCGATCAAATTTGTGATGAGATGAAAAATTATATTTATTGTACCTCCGTTAAACGTTCCCGAAAAGGGGGATTGTCTCCGGACTACACTCTGGCACTCTCTCTCAAAGCCTCACCTTCGATCTATCAGTCAGTCCTGCAATAGATCCCTAGAAGAACCTACCTTCGGTGATAGTACTATCATCCCCGAACCACACTCCAAATAATCACGGAGCCCGAGCGACACTGCACCTCCAAATCCACCAACCTTCAGAGACTCCTATATTCGGCCATTGCGACGCGACAAGACATCTATTAAGTTTAACTGAGCTCACAACCTGACAACTAAGCTACCGCTGCCAGCCCATCAGTAGCCATCGCTAGGCCTGTCATAGTCTCATCAGCCATCACTCGGCCTACAGTGTCAAGGGGATATAAATACCCCTAAGACCAAAGATAAAGGGAAAAACTCCCGACGGTTCGACCACTCTACAAGGGCTACCATCGCCAATCACCCTCTCTCCACTTCCAAATGGCTCCGGCTACCGGCCTACACTGTTCGCGACTCTCGGCCCCAAGTTAATCAGGGGTGAACCGCCTAATTCAACGACCAACCATGGTTCTTCGTAGCTCTTGGCTCGTTCCACGACGAGTGAACCACCAATCACCACCTTCAAACTACCCTTCGACAACCATCTCCACCTCATTGTCTGGTGTCGCCCAATCAACATCAGCAATATTGATATAATTTTTTTTGAATATATTTTGTTCAAAACATAATAGGATTTCATTTCCAAGAACAAAAATCCTACAACAAATCATCCCATTTTGTATCGTACGAATATCGCCTTGCAAACTATTTTATTCCCACGAGAGAATCTTTGCCATTGATAATTCTCCAAGTACGTGTTGTAATCAAAGCGTTGTTAAAAATGTGGAGATCATGGAAACCATATCCCCATATCTTATGAATTTCACGTCTTTTCCCAGTCAATCCAGTGAATGCCACTTCTTGTTTTGATAAATTTGTTTTACCAAAATCTAATAATAAAAGAGCTCATCTGGCTGCAAAAAGAAACTAAAAGAAGAAAACATTGCATCATATATGATGGGAAGATAATGGCAACAAATTTGACGAGAATATTTCTCTGCATGAAAAAGGGTTTTGAAGAACTAATGTTTTGATATAATAATTGAAAAATAGTTTTGGACTAAATTGAAAAGATTTCAAAAGTGCCTTTAAGCCCAAACAACTTGAAAATAAGTTTGTGGATGGTTTAAATAGTTTTGGCAATGTTTGAAACATTTTTAAGTAACCAAACCAGAGTTCTCAAAGTACCCGTTTCGAAACAGGGGGCATGTATCGAAACATTTTGAAACAACCAAAACACGTACTGAAACAGTGATTGCCCGTTTTGATACATAGGGTTTTCTTTTCGAAACACCCATTTGGTGTTTCGATACGCCCAACGGTCAAAACCTCCCCAACGGATATTTTCTCAATGGTAATTTAAATTGCAGCTTAATTGTCACTCATACCGAAACAGGTTGTAACCATTTCGATACAGATAGAAGGGTTTCGAAACGGCTAGAGGCGTTTCGATACGACCTGCTGCATCAGACTTCAACGGCTAGTTCTGAAGAAGGACGTTCCGAAAAGGGTTCGAGTGTTTCGAAACGGACGTTTGCAGAACAGTATTTATGGTGGGAAATAAAGTCTCCAATAGCTCCAAAACAACCCCAACAGTCCTCAACGGCTACAAACTCAATTAGGAGTATAAAAGGGACCTCCAAGCATCAAGAGAAGACTAATGCTTCAATTGTCAATAACATAATGATCAAGAATTTGTCTTAGAGCTTAATTGTTCATTTTCTTGTCTAGACAACACTAGTGAGCTAAACATTGTCAAATTTGCTCAAGTGTTTAGGTTTTGGGTGAGAGCTAAATAGTGGAGACAATTATCTATTAGAGAGATTTCAAGTTTGCTTTAGAATTTCTCTTGTATAAGAGTGTTTGATTAAGCTAAGGGTAGTTAGCTTAATCGTTGTAACGGTTTCCTTCTAAGCCTAGAAAAGGGGATGAAATTCAAGAGTGAATTTGTTGAAATCCTTAATGGGAAGCTAAGGTAGTGGTTGTAGGTGCTTGTTAGAAGGTCGAACCACTATAAATCCTTGTGTCTTATTGTCCAACTTTCACCTCCCACTAAAAAACCCAAATATCTAACTTCTCTATACTTTGCGAGCTAGAACGGTTGAAGGAAATCGAGCACCTCAAAACCCAACAATTGGTATAAGAGCTTGGCTCAATTGAAGAGGATTAACACCCTATTGAGGCGATCTGGCAAGCTCGACCAACTTTTCAAACAACCGGCTCAATGGCGAAATCTATAGACAAATCACCTTTCTTCGACGGGGAAAAATATGCTTATTGGAAAACGAGGATGATGTTCTTTGTCAAATCCAAAGACTACAAGCTTTGGGATATCATTGAAGATGGCCCGTTTTCGTACCAAAAGGAAGCAAGGCGGAGTGAAGTGCTGACGATCGTAAGAAGATGGAGCTAAATTGCAAGGCTTTGTACTTCATCTTTTGTGCACTTAGCCTCAACATATACGAGAAGACGTTTACTTGCAAGAGTGCTAAGGAAGTTTGGGAGAAGCTCGAAGTTACATACGAGGGGACAAACGAAGTAAAGGAGACCAAGATCGGCCTTCTCAACCTAGAGTATGAAAACATCATAATGGATTCAAAATAGGACATTGAGAAGATGTTCCATCGATTCTCCACCATCACCAATGGACTCAAGGGTTATGGAGAAGTCATTTCGGAAGAAAAGCTTGTTCAAAAGCTTATCTATTCTCTTCCCGAGTCATGGGACTCAAAGAGGACCGCCATCATCGAAGCTAAGAATTTGAAGACTTTGAAGCTTGATGAACTCATGGAGTTACTCTTCATTCATCAAATTATGAAGAAAGACAAAGAAGAGGAGAAGAAGAAGAAGGAAAATATAAGAAAGATGGGGAAGAAGAAGATCATGGAGCTAGGCATCCACGCGAATGCTATTGCTCTCAAGTCCTCAAAGTGCAACCATGTTGATACAAGTGAGGGGGAGGATGAAGTAGAAGAGGTAGTTCATCTCTTCAAGAAGTGTGCCACATTCATGAAGAAAGCTATGAAACAATTATAACAAGAATCTATGAAAAAGAAGAGGGCAAGCACTTCAAGCCATAAGAAAAAGGCATATGTGGCTACATGGAGTGATGAAGACTCCACCGACGATGAACAAGTCAACTTTTACCTTATGGCCATCGAAGAAGATTCAAGGGTAACTTCTAATTCATCTACTTCATGTTCATATTCTTTTGATGAATTACAAGATGCCTATGACGATTTAGTTTTAGAAATTAATAATCACATTTTGAAAAATAAGAAAGTAATTTCAAATTATAAAATTCAAAATGATTTGATTTCTAAAACCAAAATTGAACTTGAAGCAAAACTCAATGAGTTTGAACAAAAATGTTTTGATTTACAAAATTTGCTTCATAAAGTTCAAGAAGAAAAGGATTTGATTTCCAAAGAGCTTGAAAAGAAAAATAATTTTGGAAAATCAAATTTTTATGTAAGACAATCTAGTGCCCCTAGATTTGTAAATGGTAAAGTTTTTAGAAGTAGTTGGATCTCAAAAGGACTAAGTACTTCAACTAAAAATGATGCAATTGAAAAATGGATTTTTAAGAGAACTAAATTTTGTGCAACTAACGTCTATGGATCCAAAGCAATTTGGATACCAAAAATTACTTAATTGTCTTATGTTAGGTATGATGAAGATGGATCAACAAGTCCAAACATTGAGGGGGGGCTCCATGCACACAAGGAAGAACATTTGAAGAAGGAAGGCTTCATATCCTCCCTTGAGTTCAAGTGTGGTAAAATCTAGTTGTTTTAGTTGTTTAATTTGATTTATTTTTTCAACTAGATTATCATATGTGTTGGACTAACATCTTGATGATGCCTTGAGTAAGGGGGGCCATTTTAAAACTAAAATACTTATTTTTGTCATTTTTTTCTCCAAAGTAATTTTGAACTTAAAGTTATCTAAATTCTTTTTTATATAACAAAAAGTGGGAACGTTTGGTTAGAAAAATTGCATTTTCAAATGAATAAGGGGGAGCTTTAATTACTTGTCTATTTTGAAATCTCTTATTCAAATTTTTAAACTTTAAGGGGGAGAACCCCAAACAATTTTTCAAGTTAGTTTTATTATATCAAAAAGGGGGAGATTGAAGAACTAATGTTTTGATATAATAATTGAAAATTAGTTTTGGACTAATTTGAAAAGATTTCAAAAGTTCCTTTAAGTCCAAACAACTTGAAAATAAGTTTGTGGATGGTTTAAATAGTTTTGGCAATGTTTGAAACGTTTTTAAGTAACCAAACTAGAGTTCTCAAGGTACCTGTTTCGAAACAGGGGGACCTGTATCGAAACATTTTGAAACTGCCAAAACCCGTACCGAAACAGGGGTTGCTCATTTCAATACGGAGGGTTTTCGTTTCGAAACACCCCTTTGGTGTTTCGATATGCCCAACGGTCAAAACCTTCCAAACGGCTATTTTCCCAACGATAATTTAAATTACAGCTTAACTATCACTTGTACCGAAACATGTTGTAACTATTTCGATATGACTAGAAGGGTTTCGAAACGGCTAGAGGAATTTCGATACGGCCTACTGCATCAAACTTCAACGAGTAGTTCTGAAGGAGGACGTTCTGAAATGGGTTCGAGTGTTTTGAAACGGACGTCTGCAGAACAACATTTATGGTGGGAAATAAAGTCTTCAACTGCTCCAAAATAACCCCAACGGTCCTCAATGGCTACAAACTCAATTAGGAGTATAAAAGGGACCTCCAAGCATCAAGAGAAGACTAATGCTTCAATTGTCAACAACATAATGATCAAGAATTTGTCTTAGAGCTTAATTGTTTATTTTCTTGTATAGACAACACTAGTGAGCCAAACATTGTCAAATTTGCTCAAGTGTTTAGGTTTTGGGTGAGAGCTAAATAGTGCAAATAATTACCTATTAGAGGGATTTCAAGTTTGCTTTAGAATTTCTCTTGTATAAGAGTGTTTGATTAAGCTAAGGGTAGTTAGCTTAATCGCTGTAACAATTTCCTTCTAAGCCAAGAAAAGTGGATGAAATTCAAGAGTGAATTTGTTGAAATCCTTAATGGGAAGCTAAGGTAGTGGATGTAGGTGCTTGTTAGAAGATCGAACCACTATAAATCCTTGTGTCTTATTGTCCAACTTTCACCTCCTACTAAAAACCCAAATATCCAACTTCTCTACACTTGGCGAGCTAGAATGGTTGAAGGAAATCGAGCACCTCAAAACCCAACGAGTTTGATTTTCCACGCTTATACCTTTAGGGTGTGTCTGGATTAGAGAAAAAACATTACTAGCGAGAATAACGTTTTCCAACATCAGTTACCTTTGTTTGGATTTTGAAAAATTCCTTGTATAGGGTAATAAAGCACCCCTACAGTATCACATTTTTAAGTTTTGTCTGAAATATCTTTAGAAAAATCCCATTGTTTAGGATGAAAATACCCCTAAAATAATAAGTTTCTTCATATGCATATTCTCTTTTCTTTGTTCTATCAATCGTCAAATCTCAAAATTGAAAACTACTCCAACTCAAATCCTCTCGCGATCATGTAGATCACCAGGTATATTTTCCTTTTCCTTCCCTAACCCTAGATCTCAATTTCACTTTTTCTTTTTCTTTTTCCAGTTTGTATCTCGTTAGATCTCAATTTCACTTTTTCTTTTTCTTTTTCCAGTTTGTATCTCGTTTTATTGGGATGACATTGAATAGTTGAAATCATTTTCAAGGTTCGTTTTTTGTTACTGTAATACCCGTATTTTGTCCGAATATCCCTATATATACATATTTATATAAATAAAGCAAAAATAAATATGTAAACCATTAAATAAACAGTCCAAAAATCTAACTTAGTGTCCATTTACATTCCAAATATTAGATACAAGCCCACATATACTAAAAAGGCCCATTTCTAATATCTCAAACACCAAACAAACACAAGTCACCCAAAAGAAACACAAATATGATCCTAAAGCTAAGATTCCTGCCCAAATTTTGGTTATAAAGGAACATGTGGTATCTTCCCATTAGCCAACAACCTCTTCACATGGGTCAAGCCACACGATGACATCAGCCATTGCATCATCTCCCACCTACCTATAAATATGAGAGAGAAACTTTACGTCAAAATTAATGAAGAGAAGTTCGCCGATAAGTTTAGGGTTCTATGGAGTTGAAAACGGGGAAACTTGGGCGGATTCTTTTGAATCTAGGTAGATTTAGGATAATTTGGGGAAATATGGGTTAGATGCAATTGGATCGGGGTAGATTTAGGGATTTAGGCTCGAAATCAGGTAATTTTTTTAGGGTTCCGGTGACGATATACGACGACAGGAGATGTGAGGAAGATGATCAGAGCTGAGACGATGGCGGCCGACCAGCAACGGAGGTCGATTTTAGGGTTGAGAGCATTCAGGAGGAGAGAGAGGAAGAAGTGTGAGGGTTGGAATTAAAAAATGAGTGAGTTAACTCGAATTTGGGGCATTTTATAGTGAGTCAAAACGGTGCCATTTTCGGTACCGAATTTGGGGTGAGTCCGCGGTTCACGAGTCGGGTCAAATAAGATCCGCGACCTTCTTTGCTAGGATTAGACTTTGGCCATCAAGTTTTACTTTCCGTTCAATTTGGTCACCATATGTTTGTAATTTGACCTCCACAATTCGAATTTAATTCAATTCAATCTTTTTTTAATTGCCTTAGTTTAATTGCTTTAATTAATTGTTTAAATTATTTGTTTGATGCATTGATTTAAAATTAGCAGGTAGTACATTTGTTAGATGAATTTAATAACCTAAATTAGCAATTAATTAGAGCCTTAGTATATTAGATTCTTTAATTAAACTTAATTAATCTAATGAGTGAGATAAGTGTAGAAAATAAATGAGTATTAAATAAACACTTTAATGCCCTAAGTTGATTAGTGTCACATTGTAAAGTGATGTCAATCAAAAGGGTATTTTAGTGAAATATTTAATATTCTATTTTAACCTTGAATATGATAATCACATGTAATTAGTTTAAATAAAATTAAAATATGATTAATTATTAGAATCATAAATTCAGGAATATTGTTACTTTTGAGCCAAATATGGGCAATGTCCAATCACTTGAGTATTGCCATAAAAGCCCGAAAATTAATAATATTCATAGAATTTTAATTGATTAATTAATGGAGCCCTAATTAGGTCTTACTTAAAATGGACAACAAAATAATTATACATGCATTAAACTTTTTGTGTTGAGATGCATTTTGAATATAAATTGAGGTGTCCTAATGCATTTGGAAGTCTCAAAATTTATATTCGTCCAAAATATATTTTCTTACAAAAGGATATTCTTATTCGAAATGGAATCTGTTTAACAATTAAAAGACTTAATTAAATTCAGATTAATGTTTGAAATGCCAAAATGTCACGTGGAATTAATAAGGTACCGATAACAGGCGTTGTAGGGGTGCTAACCCTTCCCTACACGTAACCGACTCTCGAACCCGAATTTTACTAAAAGAATCGCTGGTCTGTTTTTATGATGTCCGGTCTACCAAAGTGATCGGTGGCGACTCCAAATTGATTTTCATAAACGATTTTAAAAAATGGTAAAACCATTGACTTCCAAAACTCTAATCGTCAAACTATTTTTTTCACAAACGATTTTAAAAAATGATCGCGACAGTTACTAAAGAAAAAAATCAAATTTAAAGCGCTTTTTTCGCTTTGCTATCCAAAAAATGGACCAATACTGAAAAACAGAGAAGTCAAAATCTGAGACACCGATAAAGAAGAATGAGCTGAGGATTATTACTCAAGGGAGAATGTGAAATTACATTTCTTATGCCATCACTTTGCTTTGGGTTTTTTATTCTTATTTCTTTTAGTTGGATATTGGCATTGTTATTAAGCTTTGATTTAATAAATGAGTACGCATTTTTGTTGTGAAAATATTTTAATGAAAAGCTAAGTGTTGGCTTCTTGCTTTCAAATTACTCTAATTATCTGAGTCACATTTTTTTTACATTTTTGCTTACTTGTCTCAAGTTTATGAGAATAGGTGGAATTGGCTCATAGTTTTAGTTCTGTCTATAATTAGAGATCGGAAGCTCTTTTAAAGTTTTCAAAAGAGAATAAACCACCAATTAGTAAGCTTTTTTAAAGTTTTTTCTCAATTATGGGACTCAATTGGGTTTAAAATGAACATAACTATATTTACATAAAGTGTAAAGTTTTTACAGTTTAACATGGACTAAATTGGGTTTAAGTTTGTTATCCTATTTTAGTTTGGAAAAAATATTAGTGTTTGTACTTCACATTTTATGAAAACTTTATCAAAATCTTGATATGAGATTACAGATCATAGTATGAATATGCTTAGAAACAAAAATTTGTTCTTTTAAACCATTTATGAGACTATTACTATGGAGTTCTTTATTTTGAGTATTTTATATTACCTACCTTGTCGGGTTATAAAACCATAATTCAAATTCATTTTTTGAGATTACAATTGTATCATTGTTGTGAAGACAACATTTATACAAGAAGGTTGAATCAATAATGATAGTAAAACACGTTACTATCTTTGGCTCTTTACTAGACAAACACTATACAAGAAGCATCGAATGTCATGATTCTTGTTGCGAACTAAGCTGCAAGTGAGAATGACAAAATCAGCTCAACTATAAATGTTCCTGATAATCAATTTATTGCCTGGAGTGTACAGAAGGAGCATGTTTATTTAATTGGAAGATTATTATAAGATGATAGCACAAAGTCAATAAGCAGGGACTAGGAGCTAATCATTATACTAAATTTACTTTTTTGGTTGGAAGATTTTAATTATGTAACTCAATTCAGCGACTCAAATGTTGGAAAATTCTACAACGTGCGACGAACATCGATGAACACCATTAATGATGAACACCGATGAACACTATTAAATTAATTAATAAAGATTTAAAATTTTAAGGACCCATCATACAATTAATAATTATTTTAAAAATTCAATTAAATTATTTTTTATATATATTAAGGTTTTATTTTTTTAATAAGGGTAAACTATATATTTAATACCTCACTTATTTTCGTATTTCTATTAAACCCTCATTATTTAAATATTATTTCCATTTGACTCTATTCTTTATAAAAAAAATAATTTAATCCTCAACCTAAAAATCTGAACTATTAAACCTTAAACTCTTAAATTCTTGAACATATACCCTAAATTATATACCATTAAAAATAATTTCACCATAATGGACAGAATAATTATCGTTTACCGCTCGTTTGTAAGGATTGTTGTCTGTCAACGTGGATCAGTCAGAAATTTGATGCCCATGGAATCACGCCTCAACAAGTTTATGATGCATTCAAGGCATCTCGCGAGAACTGTAATCCTAACAAGAAAACCGTAAGTCTTGACTGTAATTTCATCTCCACCTTTGTTATTAATTTCTCCCAACCGACATACATTATAACCTATAATTGGCTAATGTGGTACCGGTAGGAACAAATTGATCGATTGTTGAGAGATGTAAAAATAATTTTATCATCATCGATTCAATTTAATTTAATAAATCATTGAATTCTTCTAAAAAATTTAATTAAATTATTTTTTGTATATATCAAAATTAATTCTAGGAGATTCGGGTTTAATTCTAGGACATTTGAGTTTAACTAATTTACGATTAAACACATATTCGACAAAGTTAAGATGCTGGAGACGATAAAATCTCCCAACGTCAAGCAAGAGCGTCGGCAGCCACTGTAGCACCATCTTACTATGACGACGGTACTTTCCCTTTTCGCTAGCAAGCAACCGGAAGTGATTCTTGAATTCTATAATCCAATACAGTTTCCAGACTCGAGAAACTGGTTATGTTCATAACTTTGTCGAGTGACTGGAGCCATTTTCTCACAATACTAACATGGAAGTAGAATCATTGTACACCGTACATGTTCTTGATTTTTGGGGATATGTAAACATGGAAATTCAAATTTCATGAAAGTAGAAGCAAATTTTTTACAAAAAAAAAAACACATATTCGACAGAATACAATACATCTCAAACATTACAGGGTTCCTAATATAATGTTAACAACGATCACTAATTTTCACAACACATTGAGCGTTAATCAAAACGAGCGGTAAACGATAATTATTCTGTCGATGATGGTGAAATTATTTTTAATGGTATATGGTTTAGGGTATATGCTTAAGAGTTTAAGGGTTTAAGGTTTAACGGTTTAGGGTTTTAGGTTGAGGGTTAAATTATTTTTTATAAAGAATATGATCAAATTAAAATAATATTTAAATAATAAAGGTTCAATAGAAATACGGAAATTAGTGAGGTACTAAATATATAGTTTATCCTTATTAAAAAATAAAATTCTAATATAAAAATAATAATTTAATTCAATTTTTTAAAAATAATTATTAATTGTATGATGGGTCCTTGAAATTTTAAATATTTATTAATTAATTTAATGGTGTTCATCGGTGTTCATCATTAGTGGTATTCATCGATGTTCGTCGCACGTGGTAGACTCATCCCTCAAATGTTACTCCAGTTTTATATGTAAGGAACATATAGTGAATAATGTTCGTCAATGTATTGATCATTCATTTTTTTTAAAATATTAGTGTCCCATATATTTAGAAATAAATGCGTAGATATAATTTATGACATATGATTTTTTAAATAAATATATTAATACCGAATCTATTACAATATAAGACGCAAGAATAACGCATTTTGGTAATCTTGAACGTAAATTCAAAATCATAGAAACTATAGTTTTTTTTTATTAATGATTAAAAATATTATATAGTTCTTTCTTGTTCTAAGTAATAGGCTCAATTTTTCTCTATATGATTTTGATTAATATGAAATCTAAAGTTACCGTAATTAATATCATATATATAGATAAAATATATAAGGAAAATACTTTGATGCACAAGCTGTGTAAACTTTAGTTTACACAAGCCCTTTAATTTTAGGGTTTAGGGTTTAGGGTTTTATGTTAGGGTTTAGGGGTTTAGTATGTAGGGTATATAATTTAAGGTTTATGGTTAGAGTTTAGAGTTTAGGGCTTAGGGTTTAGGGTTTAGGTTGCTAGGGTTTGTGATTTAGATTTTAAATTTTATAAAAGGATTGTGTGAAAAAAATTTACACAGCTTGTGCATCAAAATAAAACCCAATATATAATATAATACTATAACATTATCAAATATATAAAATTATTTATGTAAGAATTTTATAAAAAAAATATATACAATTAAAATAATAGAAAAATTAAAAATTTTGTATGAATTTTTATAAAAATATTTTAATTCAATATTGGAGGTTCAACTTGTTAAAAGTAAAATGTATCACAAGGTTAATTTGGTAAAATATGCATTCTGGTGATCTTCTATGTAACCCCATCGTCTCGGTCTGGCCGGATGACCGGTCCGAGTGGGCCACACGGGGAAAACCGAAACGAAACCCGCTAAAGATTCCACCTCGGTTAGAAACCCTAAAATTTCTTTTAATTTAATCTTCTATAAAGGCACATTTAAATCCTATGTGATCACGATAGCGGATTAAAACGAGAAGGACATGCAACTGGACCCAAAACAGCAAGTAAACAGTCCAATTCTAAGTCATTAGGCAGGCTGTTTCGAAACACCCTTAAGGTGTATTGAAACACCTTGACTTGGTCAACGGCCCCAAGTCCACACGAGAAGGCCGTATCGGAACGGAGGTCAACTGTTCTGAAACACCCCAACGGTCAACTTCTCGTGGTCAACGATATATTGATCGTTCTGATACACCTAGACTCGTTTCGAAACCCCAAAATATCGACAATTTCTCAGAATTTTAGTAGCAAAACTGTTCCGGAATGGACCTTAGGCGTATCGAAACGCCTGGCCTGAAACAAGAGGCCGTATCGAAACGAGACCAATCGTTTCGATACACGGGCTACGAAAAGACAGATTTTTGCTGGTTTAAGACATTAGGCAGCCCCGAAACTTCACCAAAACACTGAAGACTCAATACTCAACCAATCTAGATGATAGGCAACCTAAAAACTCATGCTTAGCACACAATATACATGTAAAGCCAAACATCAATGAAATAACATGCATAACAACAATCTTGCATCACATTCCAAATTCATCCAAGACATACTTAAGCATTGAAAGGCCCTTAAGGCACAAGTCACCACATATAGAGTTTACATGCAACATCAACACATGTACTCATCCCAAGAGTAGCATCTCAAACAAGCATTCATCAAGGCTTAGCATGGTTTACAAATTCAACAAAAACATAAACACCATCAACCTTCATGAGTCATACAAAGCTCATACAAAACACATAATAGCCTCGTTTCTAGACTACCACATTAATTACTAAAATCATACTTGAACAACTACAACTTGAAAAGCCCCTTCGCCTTGCTCCTTGCTAACACCACGCTAATGATCTGCATTGTTGAAAATGAGGGTGTAAGCTAGAAGCTTAGTGATGATGCTCTAAAAATCAAAACCATAACAATGCAGGGTTCAAGCATGCAATCCTTAACATCACACACAACATACATAGGCATCATCAAGGTAACCTAGCTAGTCTTTCAAGAGTCATAATATGGCATCTCACATCATACTAAGCTCAACAATTATAAACCAACATCACAACATCATAAATATAAGAACGAGTTTATTGGCCAGTATTAGTTTACCCGGATGTGCGGATCTACTCTCGACAACAACATTACCTCGGTGGGATTACACTCATCATCAGACCTTGCATGGGCGGGATTCCACTCATCACCACATGCCCTACGGATGGGATTCCACTCATCATCACGTATAGTATAAATAAATTTTCGGTGGAATATTACATAGCCGTACTCCTCCTTGATGACTCAACGCCATCAAGGCCACGCGCGTTTTGACTCAATTGTGTGCACACTAATCCTAATGATCGATCATTTACACCCGGTAAGTTAATTAGTGCCAATTTCTTTAACCATATCACATATCCATTAATTATAGTAAGTATTCATCACATACACATATCAAGGTATACACTGTAACCCCCTCGTCCCGGTCTGGCCGGATGATCGGTCCGAGTGGGCCACACGGGGAAAACCGAAGCGAAACCCGTTAAGGTTCCCCCTCGGTTAGCAACCCTATTTTTTTCTTTCATTTTAATCTTTTCACATTCGAACCCCAAACCACATTCAAACAGCCCAATTTTAATCTTGACTAAAGGCATCTTAATACCTATGGGTTTTTCTCTTTAAAAAGGCCAACAAGGATCAAACAGTGCAGTCTTAAGCATAGGTTTCGAAACCTCCCCAAAAGGTTTCGAAACTTAGACTGGCAGTAAGGTCTGGAACCCAGATTTCTGCAAAAGTTTCGAAACCTTACCCATGGTTTCGAAACCCTCTTCCATGGTTTCGAAACCTTCCTCAAAGGTTTCGAAACTTAGGCCGACAGTGAGGTCTAGAATCCCAGATTTTGCAAAGGTTTCGAAACCTACCCCAAAGGTTTCGAAACTTAGGCTGGCAGTAAGGTCTGGAATCCCAGATTTCTACAAAGGTTTCGAAACCTTACCCATGGTTTCGAAACCATTGTGCAGGGGATCACTTACTGCCCAACTCTAAAGACTTTCTATGGATAAAGAACACCAAGATCATGCATAGACATATATAGGAGCTTAAGAAGGACCAAAGGCATGAATTAACACTCATAAGACTTGCACATACTAACATTTAAGCAACCATACATGAACCATAGGTAGCAACCAAGCAATTAACAAGGCATCCATACATAGCATTCATACAAAGGGCAATTTATGCATATATGGTCATACAAGCACGTAAGATTTCATGCCTTAGCAACCAAACAAATAGACATTCAAGGCATGCAACAACAACGATATTTATAGATCAAACAAGGCATCCAAGAATCAAACCAATATCGACATACATCAAAACTCAATCATCAAAACCTATCCCATTGCTTAACTATTACATTCATTTACTCAAAACTCATACATTGAGCTCACCAAAAGCAACACTTGGAGACCTTTCCTTGCCCTTGCCACCCACAAGTTATTTATCTGCATTGTCGAACAAAAGAGAGCGTAAGCATAAAAGCTTAGTGAGGGTAGCTCATAAAACAAACCTTCGACAATGCAGGGTCCAAGCACGAGCTATTTCCAAGATGAAATGCATGGTCTTACCTCCGATCCGCCAAGCCAAAATGAACATGATGCATGAACATATAGTCAACATTATGCCATGCTCAACAACCATAAGCTCAACTTACCATGATACATAATCCAAAGCATTAACCACATCATATATCAATTCATAAGGGCATCACATTTCATGTCATATAAGCACATAAGCATAATCCCACATTAGTATATACATACAACCTCATATTGGCACCTAGCTATGACCCGAATACGTGGATAACCCGTTGGAACGCATTTCCAACAACAACATTACCTCGGTGGGATTCCACTCATCACCGGTCCTTGCATGGGCGGGATTCCACTCATCGCCACACGCCCTACGGATGGGATTCCACTCATCATCACGTAGAAATATATAAAAGCTTCCAGTGGAATATTACATCACCGTACTCCTCCTTGGTGCCTTAACGCCACCAAGGCCACGTACGTTTTGACTCAATTTGTGTGCACACTCATCCTAATGATCGATCATTGTACCCAAGCATACTAGTGCCAATATAAATCAAACTACACAACTTTTTACAATATCAAATTCAATATAAATTCCGTGCCTAGCACGTACACACCATGATTCTCCAAAATCATGCAATCCACAACATGACCTCATTTCACAAACCAACACCACATGTATGTCAACCGAACAATTATCTCATCATATATCCACATTTTATTTGTCATCAACATGCATACAAAATCAATACATTAAGCCATACTTTCACATACATGTGTATCACATTATACATACTCATCATGAGGCATAACAACGATTAAAGAGTACATCCAAGGTCTCTAACTAAAGCTTAGGATTAGGCTACCACCCTAATCCTAACTCTAGGTGGGTCTACCAAGCCCAACCTAGTTCACATGCTTGAACCAACCACTTAAAAATCGATTTAAAAACATTAACCACTCACCTCTACCTCACAGCTCAACTACCAAGCAAACATCACCTTCAAGTCTCCGAATTTCTTCCCGATGCTTCGCCGACCCAAATTCTTGCTTCTAAACAACCTCCATACAATGCAAACAACCTCAAATTAGCCCAACCTCAAAATACCAACCCGGAATACAAATTCAAATATCAAACCCAACATTTCAAGTCATGACCAAACCCCATACTTAGCAATTTCGGACAGCCCCAATACCTCTTCCAAAAACCTTGTTTCCAACATCCATTGCACCCACAAATGATCCTAAATCAATCCCTAACCATAATACTACCATTGGGCTATCAAATCCCACCTAGAACAACCCCCAAAACTCACCCAAACCCTCCAAACTCTATTTTCGTACTCATATTTTACCTAGCAGAAAATTCTATTTTCAAACACCCAAATGACATCTAAATGGTCCCAAATCATCCCCTTAGCATACATATACCATCAGCCCTCTAATTACACCCTAAAACCCACCAAAAATCAACTTTTTGACACCTTAAAAATGGGTCTAAGAACCCACTTCGGATTTTCAACAAAACTCAACCAAATTGATATATGTTACACCTTTTAACATGATTAACTAAAGCCCCAACTCAATTTATCAAAACCAATTGGAAAACCCCCTTAAAAATCCAAACTTGATATAAACCCTAATTTTCAAAAGTTCATATTTTTAAAATCTAAGACCATCTATGAATAGGAAATGAAGAGGAGAGTTAGAAAATGATTTTACCTTTAAAAACGCCCTTGAATTGATGAAGAAATCAAAGGAATATAAGCTTGAAGTTTGAGAGGGTTTGAAGATGGTGGTGGGTGTTTCTCATGTTGGAAATAATGGGAAAATGGGAGAAGATGACAACTTTGAAAGTTGTCATCCTTTTTAAAAGTTTTTGGGCAAATTACAACATAAGCCCTTCCCTTTTTACTAAAGTTCAATTAGGCCACATTTTAAGTTGGATTTATTTTAATTTGATTTTATTTACTCGAACTATAAACCCGGATAACTCCTAACCCCAAAACACGAGTGTTACAACTCTCCCCCACTTAAGGAAATTTCGTCCTCGAAATTCATCGATCACAGAGGGCCACTGAAACATGCACCTCCACGCATTCCTCTCTCACCACAACATACTAACCAACTCAAAAGACTTACCACGCAACACTTGCTATCTTACACTATGATCTCCACTGATTCTTCAAGGCATGCCAATTTCAAACTCAACTCAATCTCTTCAACAAACATAGCACGGAACATGTCTGACTCACACTCCCAAATTATAGGTTCACAGACACATCACAAACCTCTTTCTAGCTCTGGTGGTAACCGCAACAAATAAACAACTGTACTAGCCCGATTCACAATCTCATACAACATTGGTTGAACACTTGACTCGTAACTTTCTCTGACTGATCCTCTGTCTTCAACAGGTAACCAAACATTATACCAACGTCTTCAAAAATAATCTAGTTGAAATCTTGAATCTCTATTACTCGCTTCCATTATGAACCTTCCACGAATGTAACAAACTAGAAGAAACTGAAGCTCGGTCTTGACCCGCTGGCAATTTACATACTTACTCTCATACTGAACCACATTATTCATCCACTCAATTCAGAAGCATTCATCTTCAACCCACAATACGTCTTCATACTACTCAGATGCAATACAAATGAACCACCGTGCGCTTCGGCCAAAACAATACATCTCAAAACACTAGGTCAGTCGGTACAACTATTCTGTCTCTGAAATGCAAAACTCTATTATCTCTGAAACTGTATTCTGAAGGTCTTCCTTCTACTATGCCTCGCACGTGAGGTACCAAGAATCTGTCTTGCAACTGTTTCTCATCAAACATTCTGACTCAAAGTAGTCTCAACCCGAAACTCGGCCACAAAACTACTATCATTTGATATACGGAATTCGCCAATTGCAACTCGTTCTTCAACTACTAATCTAACAGCAAATACAACTCGGAACATTGGTTGCTACGTAGACTCTCTTCAGATAGTACTCAATCTTGAGATCACAGTCTTCAAGCAATTCTAACTACTCATGTTGTTCAAGTTCCAACCATTTCCAAGTCTTCAAATATTTCAAGCTCTAATGATACGTACATATACACTGCGCATTTCTTACTATACAAGCTTTGTCTCTAAGTCTTCGAAGCAAATACAACTGTAATTAACTCTATGTCTCATATCGGATAACTCTTCTCACGGTCTTTCATCTAACTCGATGAACACGTCGCAATCTTCCGTCTTGCATAAGCACACAACCTAACCCTACATGTAACACGTCACTACAGTTCACAAGCTCTTTCTCTAGTATAGGCTGGATCAAGGTCGAAGTTTTCATCAAAGTTTCTTTCAGTTTCTCTAGGGCTCATTATCTCGCATTTAACCACACAACTGAACATTCTTCTATAGCAATCTATCAATGGAGCAACTATCTTCAATAGACCATTTACAATTCTCTGAAAGTAACAATGCTAGACCTAGGAACTATAGATATCTGTCACAGTCTTCAATTTCTTCCAACTCATGTCTTCTTTTGCCTACTTGGGATTCACCCTAATACACTCGGATGATCTGCATGTTCTAGGAGAACATCTTCATTAACTCGAAGTTCATGTTGCGCAACTTGGTGTACAATTAATTCTCTAATAGAATCTACCACACTAACTTCAAAACTTGCCATGATCTTCCTCGGTACTTGAATATACTCACGTGACATCTAGAAGAGCTACTACAACTGATCAAGAAACTCAGGAAAATATTCTGCTCAACATCTCTATGAAGGTAACTAATACACTAGTCAAACAAAACGACATAACTCAGAGCTCAAGGCGATCACATCTTCCCCCTAAAGCTGTCTTCGGTACTTCAACTTTTCTCACTTTCAACTAGTAGTAAACGAATTTCAAACTAATCTTCAAATAGACTGAAGCACACACTAACTGACCAACAAATCACTGACACTCGAAAACGGATACTAATCATTCACTGTCACTTGTTTCGACTGTATGTAATCTGAACACATTCTCGTACTGTCACTCTTTCTTCTTCACAAATCACACTGTAGAACTCTGTGATGACGCACTAGGCCTAATGAATCTAAGGTCTAACAAGTCTCGAAGTTAATTCTTCAACATTCTCAATTCTTTCGGAATTCATAAGTTACAGAGCAACAAAACTGAAGCAACCTCGGAGACGGTCTCAATAACGAACTTTTCTTCTCTATCAAGAGACAAACCAGGTAAATCTTCCAAACACTTCTAGGAAAACACAAACTATTCTAGCATTCTGCGGTCCAATCTTCATTCAAAATCAAATTCATCACACTTGCTAAGCAAGCCTGCCAACTAAACTCAATCAACCTTCGACCTCCAAAGCTGGATCAACATCCGACAAGAAGTTCACATCCTCACTTACCACTACAGTCTTACAAAAATCTGCGTCTTCAAAGCAACTCTCTCTTTGTCTCAACGTATACATTAACCCTATGCTCTTCAAGCCAAACCTTGTCGAAGGGTATATCAAAACCGTAGGAAGACGATTATTTTACATCTGGTAGAACTAGTAACTCTGAACCACCAACAAACATCTTCTGTACATCTTTCTGATAACTACTATCTCCCAAAAAGGCTAGTCACATGTGTCCCTACATCTAAGGTCTCAACAAGGATATCCAATTTCTTACATGCTCACGCAAAAGGAGGTATTCGCAGAAATTGCCACTTCACATGTGCACAACTGATAGTCTTCTGTCATCTTGTTTTCAGACTGGTTCTTCAACAAAATCTGAATCTTCTAAACTGTTCTTAGAGCATCTCGTAACTTCAAGACTCAATTCTGATCGCACACAAACAGTCTAGCTGGACTTGTTCTACCCCTACCAAACAATCCTGAAGTCAAAGCTCAAGGTTCCCTTCTCGGCTCAACTATATCGGAAGTGACTTCATCTCTTCCGCTTGCTGGAAAACAACTCAACGTACACTGACCCAATCACACAAACTAGCTCCCACTCACGGACACTGACCGGCTGTCTTGCATTAAAATCATAGGCCAACCCCAACGGTCACCAACTAACACTTCACCAGGCATGTTCAACTTGCATACTTGCTAACGATATACAAAAGCACGGATTGAGAATCAACTGGAGGAAACCAACTTAATACTATTCCAAGGGCTCATTCGATAAAACATCGACCCTACTCTAACCCCCACTCATAGGCCTTCACTTCTTCTTACTAACTAATGCCAGAGTTGATCACATCGTCCCTCCTCCACAAGAATCAACCCATATACACACCGTCTCAAACGGACAAATTGTACCTCAATCCCAGTACAACCATACCTCTCTAACTGAGGTGATGGACTCCCTCAACACAGTCCACCCTTTTCAAAAACTACGACTCTTACTTACCGAAAGGCAATTAAATCAACAACAACAGTAAAACATACAAGATTGGGTTAGCAAGGCAAGGCTTCCAAGTGGCTCAAGTATGTTTCCCTCACTTAAAAATCTCTTTTTCGATGTAATAGTAGCAATGGGACTCTACTAAACACGTTTCAAACAAATCATCACACATACACGCTCAACCAAGCATATAACAAGGCTTACTTGCTAAACAAGCAAACATATGCGTACTATCAAACGACATGCATTCTCAATCAAACAATCATTCATCACATCATACACAGATAACAAACAACATGCTTTTAAACAAGAAATCAACATATTTGTCATACAAGCAGTCATACTTACAGAGCAAGCAAACACCGTGCATATCAATCATAAAACACAACTTATCTCACTTACCTGCCCAAGGTCTCGGAAACCTTAGGCTCTAATACCAACAAATGTAACCCCCTCGTCCCGGTCTGGCCGGATGACCGGTCTGAGTGGGCCACATGGGGAAAACCGAAGCGAAACTCGTTAAGGTTCCCCCTCGGTTAGCAACCGAAGTGAAAACCGAACCGAACCAGGCCTCAATGTTCTTATTAAAATTCTCAGAAAGTACAATATCAGAATCTCTGCACACTTTCAACAATGTTTCATGTGCAGGATGACCTAACCTCCTATGCCATAGATCATAGGAACTACTCAGAATATTGACTTCTACATTTTTACAAGGTTCTTGACACTTGTTTTTATTAACAACAGAATCAAATTTATAAAGGCCTTCAACTTCCCTTCCTTCAAGCAAAACAACACCAGAATCCTCATCTCTCACAAGGCAGTTGCAAGCATGAAACTCTAGGAAAACATGATTGTCTCTAGCAAGCTTTGACACAGAAATCAAATTCTTAGTTATCTGAGGAACATGCATCAAGTCATTCAGAACTAATGATTTATCAGGTTGTTTGCTACTAGATATGACAGATTGGCCAATCTGATTAATGTTTAAGCTAGTACCATTACCAACAACAATTTTACATGGTCCTGTGTACTCAGCACCCTTCATCACCTTGGACCCCTCAGGTGTGACATGGTGAGTGGCACCAGAGTCCACATACCACTGATCACTGATGCCAGAACCCTGCTGAGAATGACCAGCATTACTAGCCCCTGAACGTCCTGCACAAGCACACACAAAGCCTGAACCATCAGAACCACCATCACACACATTAACATTACTAGAATCTTCACGAGAATTATTCTTTCTGGCATTGTTCACTCCTGGATAGGCCTGATCATAACGATGCCAGCAGGCATCTGCAAGATGTCCAAGTTTCCCGCGGACTTGGCATTGAGGCCTGGTTCTCCCTCGACCTCTCCCAAAATTCGAGTACTGTCTATATGGAGGTGCACTGTATGATTGCTGAGTATGCATCACGGAATCACCAGACTGCTTCTGACTTTCTGATGGTCCTTGAGCAACACTAATACTCCCCGAGAAATTGTTTGGATGATCAAAAGCTTTCTGTTGAACTTCAGCATCCACAAGCACAGACACAACATCATCAAGAGTAAACGGCTCTCTACTAGCCGTGATAACAGCAATAAAAGGCTTATAATCAATCGACAAACCATTCAAAATTGTTGCTATCTTTTCTAAATCAGATATAGGACTTCCACAAGCTGCTAACGAATCACATACCTCCTTCACCTGGGAGATGTAGGTTCGCATATCAAGATCACCTTTCTTGAGAGTCTTCATTTTGTAATGTAAGCTCATCACTGTAGTCGTGGATTGACTGGAAAAATGCTTAGTAACCGTCGACCAAACTCTTGAAGCAGTTTTTGCACCGACGAGTTGAGACAGTAGCTGTGGACTGATCGTTGACAATAGCCACTGCGCCAGGGCACTATCCTGTGCAACGAACAGCTCGTACTCTTCGTTCTCGATCATTTCATCACCTTCTCCGCGAATCATCTCCGGCGGCGCCTTCAGCTTTCCGAGTAGAAGTTTCTCCGGGCGGTGACTCCTAACTGCTAGCAGGATCTGCTGCTTCCACAGTAAGAAGTTGAAATTGTCGAGTACAATGTTGACGCGCTTGTTCGTGAACACCGTCGATTTCTTCGAAGAGAAAATCGACTCTGTTGAATCAGCATCGTTCGTTCCTTGGCCAGATTGCCCCGATTGATGACTCATCGTCGTCTAGCAAGAACAGTGATCTCCTCGTTGTGAATCGAATAGCTCTGATACCATGTACAACGGTGACCTCACCGGAAGTTGGAACTACGGTGAACGGAAGAGAAGAAGAAAGGATGAAGAAAAGAGAAGAACGGTTAGGGATTTTGACTTAACCGGTAGAATAGTCAAAGAAAGAATAAAAGAGAATATTGAATATTATTGATAATTGGGTTACAAAATACAAGCCCACTTAGCTTTTTATATAGACATTAGCACAATAGCCCAATAACCGACTAACTAACCCAAACAACTATAACCTATTTTTAACAGCCTAACTAACAGTCAGTTATCACATATAAGTTGCTAATTAATCAGCTAACAGAAGGTGTAATTTAATTTAATTTTATTATATTTTAAAATGATGTGTAATTTTTATTTTAGAGTGACGTGGAAAGAATTTGGCGTGTTGGACAGTCTACTCTGTACACTGTTAGTGAATTAACAATGTTTAACGGGTCCGTGGTCACATTGTACAAAAGTTAAAGTTTAATGGTAATATCGAAGTAATTGGAAGTTTAGTTATCAAGTTGAATAAATTATCAATGTTTAATGATCATTTGTAAAGTTTACCCATATAAATATAATTTTTTTTGACAAATCATATATAATTCTAATTCTATCTAGAGAAAAAAGAAGGGGTTTTAGGAGAAAAAAAATGTGTTCCTAGTAGATCTAAAAACCCACGACTTAAAGGAAATGAAAAAAATAAAAATGATGCATTATAGAAAATAATATGAACATAACATACACACAATCGTACCAAAAATTATATAAAAAACTATGTATAAATTTATAATACATGTCTTAAAAAATAGGGTAAAGTACACAGACGGTCACTAAACTATACCCGAAAAAACAAAATGGTAACCAACCTTTCAAAAATCACAAAATGGCAATTAAACTTTATGTTTTATAACAAAACAGTAACTAGACGTTAAATTCCGTTAAGTTTCTGTTAAAACTTTGGTATAATAACATATTTAGTCCTTCAACTTTATACAGTCAATTAATTTAGTCCTAATTTGAAACAATTCACTAAATTTAGCCCTTTTTATTTAAGCATTCTTTCAAATTGGTCATTAAAGCAAAATTTCAAAGTATGGTACATGATAAATAATTACAATTAAATTCTTATAGGAACTCGAAAACTCGACTCGACTTGGCTCGAATCGAAAAAATTCAAATAAAGTTTGAGTTGTAAAATATGACGCGTCAACTCGAATAACTCGAAATTTTTTGACTCGACTCGATCAAACGCCCACCTCTATCTTAAGATATGACGTGTCAAGTTGAATAACTCGAAATATTCTTATATTTTAAATCATTTTTTCTTTTAATCGAATATTTTTTAAAATATAATATTTAATATTTTCATATTTAAATCACATCGAATATTTAATAACTACTTTAAATATTTGATTTAATTTAAAAATATTCTATTGAAAAGAAAAAATTGATTTAAAATATTCGAATATTTAATTAAATTTTTACAGGAACTTGAAAACTCGACTCGACTTGATTCGATTCGAATAAAAAAATTTCAAATAAAGTTTGAGTTGTAAAATATGATGCTTCAACTCGAATAACTCGAAAATTTTGTACTCAACTCGATCGAACGCTCACCTCTATCTTAAGATATGACGCGTCAACTCGAATATTCGAATATTTTAAATCATTTTTTTCTTTTAAATCACATTGAATATTTAATAAATACTTTAAATATTTGATTTAATTTAAAAATATTCGATTTAAAACAAAAAATTAATTTAAAATATTCGAATATTTAAAGTAGTTATTAAATATTGGAATATTTAAAAGAAAAATATTTAATGTAGTTATTAAATATTCGAATATTTTAAATCTATTGTTTTTTAAATCAAATATTTAAAGAAGTTATTAAATATTCGATGTGACTTAAATATGAAAATATTAAATATTCTATTTTAAAAAATATTCAATTTAAAAGAAAAAAATGATTTAAAATATTCGAATATTTCGAGTTATTCGAGTTGATGCGTCATATCTTAAGATAGAAGTGAGCGTTCGATCGAGTTGAGTCAAAAAAATTTCGAGTTATTCGAGTTGACGCATCATATTTTACAACTCAAACCTTATTTGAAATTTTTTCGATTCGAATCGAGTCAAGTCGAGTTTTCGAGTTCCTATAAAAATTTAATTAATTATTCGAATATTTTAAATCAATTTTTTTTCTTTTAAATTGAATGTTTTTAAATTAAATTGAATATTTAAAGTAGTTATTAAATATTCAATGTGATTTAAATATGAAACATTAAATGCTCTATTTTAAAAATATTTGATTTAAAAGAAAAAAATAATATAAAATATTCGAATATTTCGAGTTATTCGAGTTAACACGTCATATCTTAAGATAGAGGTGAGCGTTCGATCGAGCCGAGTCAAAAAATTTTGAGTTATTCAAGTTGACACGTCATATTTTACAACTCAAACTTTATTTGAAATTTTTTCGATTCAAGTCGAGTTTTCGAGTTCCTATAAAATTTAATTGTAATTATTTATCATGTTACCATACTTTGAAATTTTGCTTTAAGGGCCAAATTGAAAGAATGCATAAATAACGAGGGCTAAATTTAGTAAATTATTTCGAATTAGGACTAAATTTATTGATTGTATAAATATGAAGGACTAAATGTGTTATTATACCAAAGGTTTAACAGAAACTTAACGAAATTTAACGTCTAGTTACCGTTTTGTTATAAAACATAAAGTTTAATTGCCATTTTGTGATTTTTGAAAGGTTGGTTACCATTTTGTTTTTTCGGGTATAGTTTAGTGACCGTCTGTGTACTTTACCCTAAAAAATAATACAAACACGTATAAGATATGAAAAAATAATAATAATACAAACATGAATAAATGGGCTAATTTTTTTGATTTTGTTGTTGAAAAAATATTTTTGAATCTGTTGCATTTTTTTATTTTCAAATTTATTGCACTTTCTACATTAAAAAGTGAAATTGGTCATAAATTCATGATAAAAAAATATTTGAAAACACACCAAAATATGTAATGAATTTAAATATAATAAAATTAAAATAAATAATATATAAAATTAATATAAACACGAATAAATATATTAATATCTTAAATATAAAATAAAAAATTAATGTCAAATACTCCATATACATAAAAATAAAATGACTTGATTAATTAACCCAATACATTCTTATATTCTTGTTTAATTGATTGTATCGCTTTGTTGGCATAAAATTAAGCTTTCAATTTCCTCCATTCAAGTTCTTTTTAATAGATCTTTGGAGTATTTGATTCAAAGATCAATTATTTTATATAAAAAATTATAATTCTTTGAACATAACGTTCTTTTCTTTTAACATAACATTCACAAAAATCGTTAAACCTTAATATGAGGAATTATTTCACTACAAAATTGTCTCATGACAAAAGAACTATACATATTCAATTTTCAAAGCCCTCAAGAAATTGTCCTAATTTCCTTGTTCGACTAGAATTTGTTTCCTTTTAATATCAATCTCTTAACTACAACAAAATAACAAACAAATACAAATGAAAGAAAAAATTAATACTAAAATCTCAAGTGCTTAAGCCACTGTTTTACAGTAGTCCTTCCAAGGCAGCCGCAAGTACAAATATTTCATAATTTGCAGCACAGTCGCACCCTTCGCAATGCTCCTTCAACCCTTGTTTTCTCTTCTTCTGCTTCTCCATTTCCGCCATCGTTGGACCTCCAACCATTTTCATTGATAAACGTATGCAAGGAGGCTTGAGACCAGTTCCCAGAACCCCATCATTCATCGGATCCATGGGAAGCCAATATTCGTCAATCTCCATGTCTGGTGCTTCAAAAACAGCTTTCCACGGCATTTCAGCTCTGCCCAAAACCACAGACTTCCCCAGTTTCCTCCTCCTCCGGAGCTCAAAAACTACAGTCTGTTGCTTCAGGTACTTAACTGATTCTTCAGACGCGGAGCATTCCAAAGAGAAGGACTCGTTCCAGATGATCGTTTGGGATGACTTTGTGGAGATTTGCTTTGTGTTTAGTTGAATTCTCCTGTTGTTTCCGGCAGGGAGATAGTATCTGACGAAAAGATTAGCATGGGAGTTTAGCTCTATGTTTTTGGCATACAAGATTTTCATTTCGCAACAAAGAAAGGGAACGAGATGATCTGAAACTCCCATTGAAGACAGAGAAAATACTTAATATTTGATTGCAAATGAGGTTTGGTTTGTGAGACCGACTCCGAGAGCCAGGTTATATATTTATGGGGGTAAAGATAAGTGGAAAGGTGATTGATATTATCCACACAAGATCGGCTAAGATAGTAAGATACACTGATTTGTAAAAGCAGAATAGTGGAAGAAAGTGAGTCAGCCACCAAGATTTCTTAGTACTAGTTTATAGTTTTTAATCTTTGTTTCTGTTGTCGATCGAAATTCGAAAGTAAAGTGGGGGTGGGAAGAGATTCTGTATATATACGTTTAGAATAGAATAAAACCCTTGTACTAATCCAAACTGGCTGGGTAATCTTAATCTGACACTTGCGAAGTGTTCCACTTGCAAAATCGCAATCTACCGGATGGATTTGAGTTTTTGAAAAGTAGTTTCTTTTCATTTTGTTGTTATTATCATTTTTTAAACCATGCAAACATGATATGAGGGGATTTGTAACCATCACTTGAATCAAACCTCCATTGCCGCAGTGACTTCGGCACACTTGCCGATCAAGGTCATAAGGTCCTTTTGGCGTAATACTGGGTGTTCTGGTGTGAGGCAGAATTAGGATGGGGCTAAATTTAAGCTGACCGGTTGTATTGATATCTGGTTCTAACATAAATTCTTACGAGGCGGTAACATAAATATTTATAGTAATTGTAATAAAAACGGTAATTACACAAATACTTGCCAGGTAAGAAGTTGTGTGATAACGTAGACGGTTACCAGATAACATTAATTTTTACAAAACACATAACATTTTGGGTTGGTACATAAGTTCTTACGGAACCTACTTAATTTGTTACTGTAATTGTTAGAAAAAATGTTATAACACAAATTCATACTCTAAATCACCAAATCCAAAACTCATTGAATTTATGGTAAGAAATTTTGTTATAACATAAACTCTCAGAAAATAACATTATTTCTTACCCAACTCATAATAAGTAGGACAACTACACAAATGATTAAAACACCTACATTAATTATTATAGAACTCGTAAGAAAAAAATATAATAACATAAATTCTTACCCGATATCACAAAATGGAAAACCATGTAAACTTAGGTAAGAAATTGTGTCGTAACATAAAATCTTAAAGGATCCACTACTTCTCACCAAACTCATAAGAAATAGGGTGCTTACACAAATTGTTACAAAACCTACATAACTTATCATAGATCTGATAAGAAAAAATGGTAATAATATATAATCTTATCGGAGATCACCAAATTGAAAATCCCCTAAATTTATAGTAGGGAATTGTGTTATAACATAAAATCTTAAAGAATAACTTAATTTCTTAACAAAATTATAAGAATTAGAGTACCTACATAAATTCTTAGACGATCTACATAAATTATTATCGAAATCGTTTTTTTAAGAAAGAGTCGAGCCTCATTAAAAACCCACTAAAACCACACCGCACCAAAGGGCGAAGGGGTGCCTAAGAAGAGAAAAAGAGTGCCCAAAATATCATTACTATGAAAAGGATGACAAGTCACTGTGTACAATGGTAGAGAGAAACTCGGGACAAACCTAGTCAAATTGTAAAGGGAGAAAGGACCGAAGGGCACACGTAGCTAAATTATGCGTAGCTAGGTTTGTTGTGCGCGATACATAGGAGACCCTAAAATGGTGATTATGGCAGCGTATGATATCTAGAGCAGTGAAGAGAGGGCTACTATGGATAGATAAGTCAGGCGTTGATCTGTTAACTTTGTTTACCACGATGGCCGAGTCGGACTCGAAAATTGTAATGGACCAACCTCTATCTTGAGCCATCTGAAGATCGGCAATCAGGGCTGAGGCTTCTGCAAAGATGCATCCATGCAGCTGTCAATAGAACAGGCCAAACCACCAAGGACCGCCCCATGCTCATTCCAAACGATGACACCAATGGAGGTCGTGTGAGTGGAAGGGTCAAAAACACCGTCATCATTCACCTTGACTTGGCCAATAGAAGACGATCACCAACCTCGCTCTAAAAGCGTTGTGGAGGAAAAAGCTGGATGTTGGTGTGAAGGAGTAGAGTTTACATCATGATAATCTCGGTGGAGACAATGGCCATTAAAGACAAGTACCCAAACAAGTCGTAGGATCTTCTCATGAACCCAATTATTCCGACGTCGCCAAAGGTACCACAATGTAACCCCCTAGTCCCGGTCTGGCCGAATGACCGGTCCGAGTGGGTCACACGGGGAAAACCGAGTGAAAACCCCTAAGGATTCCCCCTCGGTTAGCAACCCAAATTCTTTTTTTTTTCTATTTTAAGATCTTGTCTAAATGCATATTAAACCCTAAGTGACCACACAGCGGAACAACGCATGCGAAACAAAACAAACGAGCTCAAACAATCATGTTACGGCCAATTTTTAGACTTTACTGTAGGTGGTATCGATACACCTAAGGGGTGTATCGATACCCCTTGACCAGGTCAACTGGTCCAAGTCAACTAGTGGAGACCGTATCGATACACCTAGGAGTGTATCGATACCCTCCCCACTTGTTGACTTCCCACGGTCAACGCTAAGGAGACCGTATCGATACACGTGAAGGGCCGTACCGATACGGAACTGGACAGTAGCTCCAGTAGCAAAAATGGTATCGGTACACCTCTCAAGTTTATCGATACCCCTGCACAGAAAAGCCTCCAAACTCAGCAAAAACGATAAGGACTCGAATCTAAAAGCATTTTAGGACTCTCCTAGACCCCAACAAGCATTCATACAACATTTACATGCCACATTAAAGTCATACAAGCACCCACCATATACATACATTGAAGGAACATGCAATTGACCCAAAGATGACACTTAAACATACAAAACTCATACTTCAACATTCAACATAAGGCAAACTCAAAGGTACTTAACCAACATTCAAGATGAGCAACTTAGGCATGGGTTAGCATTCATCGTGGCATCACAATCATACAAAAGCAAGGTATAAGGGAGTCTATACATGCTCCTAAACATCCAACAACAAACCAACAAAACCATACATGTCCCATTGCTCAACTATTACATGTTTAACATTAAGATCCATACTTGATGAACTCAAGCCAAAAACCACACTTGGAGGCCCTCCACTTGCCCGAGCAACCCACGAACTAAGGATCTGCAATGTTGAACAAAGAGAGCGTAAGCAATGATGCTTAGTGAGTGTAAGCTCTAAAAACAAACCTCAACATTGCAGGGTCCGAGCACGATCTAGCCAAAGTATCATAGTCATACCAAAGGTCCACAAGATAAAATGCATGAGCAATAGACAATAATAATGCCATGATCATAAGCTCAATTTCCATGATACATGTAATCACAAACAAGTATCCCAATAAGAACCATGAACCTCAACACATTGATATACACATCAAACAACATTGGCACCTAGTTAAGACCCGAATACGCGGATAGACATGTTGGAAACTCATGTCCAACAACCACATTACCTCACGGTGGGATTTCACTCATCACCGGTCTCGCGGAGGGGATTCCACTCATCCTCACGCCCCGCCGATGGGATTCCACTCATCACCGACTACATTTAAATACAATTCCGGGCGAACCCGTACTCCTCCTTGGTGACTCAACGCCACCAAGGCCACGCGCGACTTTAGACTCATGTGTACACACTAACATCCTAATGATCGATCATTTGTATCCAAGTTTACTAGTGCCAATATTTACTCACTTCATTAACCTTGTGCTTAGCACGTACTCACCAACAATCAACATTATGCATGTCTCAAGTATCATAAGTCCAATCTCATTCCACATGTATAAAGCAATATACATAGACATTCATACCACAATTTATACGA
The DNA here is from genome assembly GCA_958450335.1 of Hibiscus tridactylites. Taxonomy (NCBI): domain Eukaryota; kingdom Viridiplantae; phylum Streptophyta; class Magnoliopsida; order Malvales; family Malvaceae; genus Hibiscus; species Hibiscus tridactylites. Next base: position 77,898,789 of record OY288279.1, read on the forward strand.
GACATACACAACCATATAATGAGTTCAACCAAAGGCTCTAGATCAAGTTTAGGATTAGGCTACCACCCTAATCCTAACTCTAGGTGGGTCTACCAAGCCCAACCTAGTCCATACTCGAACCAACTATTTTAAAATCTTTAAAAGCAAACAACCACTCACCTAAGCTTCCAAGCTCCAAGACCAAGCAAGCAATCACCTTCAACTTTCTGGATTCGATCCCAAAGCCTCTTCCACGTTTCCTCTTGCTTCTAGTCAAACAAAACCCATACATTACTTCTCAATTCAATGCTAATTCAACCATCTATCTACTTTGCAAAACACAACTCAATTTCCACAAATTTCCAAACCACATAGCATCTCCAAAAACCCAATTTTCGGACTCCCACAACCAAGGACTGAAATATCCAATTCCAAGCACCCAAATGACTTCCAAAACATCCCAAATCACCCTCCTAACATAGGTAGACCATCAGCCCTTCAATTCCAACACTAAACCTCTCAAAAACCCAATTTTTCATACTTTGAAATTTGCCCTAAAGACCCACTACGAAAATTTACCCAAAATCAATCAAATTAAGATATGTTGTAGGTTTCATCATGATTAAACATAACCCCAAAAAAATTTCTCAAAACAAATTGAAAAACCCCATCAAAATCCCAAATTTCCATATGAACCCTAATTCCCAAAACTCAATGTTTTTGAAATCTAAAACAATAGATAGGTAGAGGATAGAGAGGAGGTTAAGAAAATATATTTACCTTTCAATTTGGTGTAGAAATCGGCTAGCAAAGCTAATGGAATAGTAACTAGGGTTTAGGAGTGTTTGAAAATGGGGGAGGGTTTTGAAATTGGTAAAGGAGAAAATGAAGAGGAAGATGACAACTTTTATGGAAAAGTTGTCTTCCTTTATTTAAAATGTGGGTAAATTACAACTTTGGTCCCTCCCTCATTATTAAGACTCAAATAGGTCATTATTTAAAGTTGGTTTATTTTTAATCAGATTCTATTTGACTCGGACAACAACCCGGCTACCTCCTAGGTCCTAGACACGGGTGTTACAACTCTCCCCCACTTAAGGAAATTTCATCCCCGAAATTACCTGATGGAAACAAATACGGAAACTGCTCAACCATATCAGCTTTCCTCTCCCACGTGGCCTCTTCCACACCTCTATGTCTCCACAACACCTTGACCAACTCTATGGTCTTGCCACGCAACACCTTGCTATGAGAAGCAAGTATCTCTACGGGCTCTTCATTATAAGACAAATCCAGATTCAACTCTATTTCCTCAACGGGCATCACATGAGAAGGATCTGATCTATATCTTCTAAGCATAGACACATGAAAGACATCGTGGATCTTCTCTAACTCAGAAGGTAACCTCAAGCGATAAGCTACAGGTCCAATCCGCTCAACTATCTCATACGGACCAATGAACCTCGGACTCAACTTGCCCTTTCGGCCAAATCTCATTACCTTCTTCCACGGAGATACTTTCAGAAACACTTTCTCACCCACTAAGTACTCAATCTCTTTCCTCTTCAAATCTGCATAAGATTTCTGACGATCGGAAGCTGCTTTCAGACGGTCACAAATCAACCTCACCTTTTCTGTAGTTCCTTTAAGTAAGTCTGGCATAGGTAACAATCTCTGACCTGTCTCAGCCCAACAAATCGGAGTCCTACATCGTCTACCATACAAAGCCTCATAGGGTGCCATCTGAATACTAGACTGATAACTGTTGTTGTAAGCAAACTCAACTAACGGTAAGTGCTTCTCCCAAGAACCCTGAAAATAAATCACACAACAACGAAGCATATCCTCTAGAATCTGTATCACTCGCTCTGACTGCCCATCGGACTGCGGATGATAAGATGTGCTGAAATGCAGACGACTATCCAAAGCACTATGCAAACAACTCTAGAACCTCGAAGTAAATCTAGGATCCCTATCTGAAACTATAGACTTCGGAACTCCATGAAGTCTCACAATCTCACGAATGTACAAGTTTGCCAACTTGTCTAAGGAATCCGTAGTGTTCACTGCTAAGAAGTGAGCACACTTAGTGAACCTATCAACAATCACCCAAACTGAATTCTTCTTCGAAGGAGACAAAGGCAACCCCGATACAAAATTCATGGTGATCCTCTCCCATTTCCATTCCGGAATCTTCAAAGGCTGTAGCAAACCTGAAGGAACCTGGTGTTCTACCTTCACTCGCTGACAAACCATGCAACGGCTCACATACTCGGCTACATCTCTCTTCAAACCAACCCAGTAGTAATCATTCTTCAAATCTCGGTACATCTTGGTACTACTCGGATGCATAGAAAAGGGACTCGAATGTGCTTCACTCAAAATCTGACGTCTTAGCTCAACATCTTCCGGTACAACAATTCTATCTCTAAAGCACAACAAACTCTCACCACTGAAACTATACTCAGTCGGTCTTCCTTCGGCTATGTCTTGAACATGAGGAACTAGGCTCGCATCTTGCAACTGCTTCTCTCTAATCAACTGAATCAAAGAAGGCTTCACTTGCAACTCGGTGATCAAACCACCATCATCGGACACACTCAATCTAGCAAACATAGCTCTCAGCTCAACGGCCACTTTTCTACTCAAAGCATCGGCTACTACGTTTGCTTTACCCGGATGGTACTCAATGGTCAAATCGTAATCTTTTAACAACTCTAGCCATCTCCTCTATCTCAAGTTCAACTCTTTCTGTGTCATCAAGTACTTCAAGCTCTTGTGATCGGTGTAAACTATACACTTCTCACCATACAAATAGTGACGCCAAATTTTCAATGCAAATACAACTGCGGCTAGCTCTATGTCATGAGTAGGATAGTTCTTCTCATGAATCTTCAACTGTCTAGAAGCATAAGCAACAACTCTCCTATCTTGCATCAAAACACATCCTAAACCTACGTAGGAAGCATCACTGTAAATCACAAACTCCTTACCTGAAACAGGTTGCACTAACACTGGAGCATTCGTCAACGCTTCTTTCAATTTCTCAAAGGCCTTCTGTCTTGCATCTGACCATTCAAACTTGACTCCCTTTTGCAACAATTTAGTCAAGGGAGCAGCTACTCTAGAGAAGCCATCAACAAACCTCCTATAGTAACCAGCTAATCCTAGGAAACTCCTAATCTCGGTCACGGACTTAGGTTGTTTCCACTCAACAATAGCCTCGATCTTTGATGGATCCACTCGGATGCCTTCGGCCGAAACAACATGGCCAAGAAATACAACCTCTCCAATCCAGAACTCACACTTACTAAGCTTCGCATACAACTGATTGCTCAACAATCTCTGTAAAACAAATCTCAAGTGCTCATCATGCTCTTCTTCTGTCTTCGAGTACACAAGTATATCATCAATGAAGACAACTACAAAAAAATCTAGATAGTCCCTAAAAATTCTGTTCATCATATCCATGAATGCTGCTGGTGCATTCGTGAGCCCAAACGGCATCACAAGAAACTCATAGTGGCCATATCTAGTCCTAAAAGTTGTCTTCGGAACATCACACTCTTTCACTTTCAACTGATAGTACCCGGATCTCAAATCTATCTTCGAGAACACTGAAGCACCTCTCAACTGATCAAACAAATCATCTATACGAGGCAACGGATACTTGTTCTTCACGGTCAACTGATTCAGCTGTCTATAGTCAATACACATGCGCATGCTACCATCTTTCTTTTTCACAAACAACACTGGAGCACCCCACGGAGAACTACTAGGCCTAATGAAACCACGGTCTAATAATTCTTGCAACTGACTCTTCAATTCTTTCAACTCTTTCGGAGCCATACGATACGGAGCTATCGAAACTGGATTAGACCCTGAAACTGTCTCAATCACAAACTCAACATCTCTGTCAGGAGGCAAACCCGGCAACTCTTCAGGAAACACATCTGGAAAGTCACACACTGTTCTGATATCTTTTGGTCTAGCTTCACTCATATCCGGATTCATCACATAAGCTAAATAAGCCCCACATCCAGAGTCCATCAACCTATGAGCCTCTAAAGCTGACACCACATTAGACAAGAACTTAATGTTCTCGCCCACTACCACTACCTCGTAGTCATCGGAAAGCTTTAAGGAAATTCTCTTCGTCTCAAAATCCACACTAGCCCGATGCTCAACCAACCAATCCATACCCAGTATAATATCAAAACCGTAGAAAGGAAGTTCCATCATATCAACTGAAAACACATGACCCTGAATCTTCAGTGGACACCTCCTATACATACGTCTAACCACAACTGTCTCACCAAAAGAACTAGTAACATGCATACCTACATCTAAGATCTCAACAGGGATATCTAACTTCTGTGCATGCTTACTCAAAATGTAGGAATGCGTAGAACCCGAATCAACCAAAGAAAGCAAGGACATAGACTGTAACTCGAAATTACCTGCTATCACATCGGTGTCGTTTCCGGCCTCTCTCTGAGCATAGACCATCGCTGGTCCTCCCGCCTCTGGCTGCACAGCCACAACATGCGCAAGGTTCCTCTGAGCATCTACCCTAGGTGCATCAGCCCTCGGCTGGAAGTAGCCACGACCGCGCCCACGGCCTCTCTGAAAATCATTACCCCTCACAGGAGCCTGAGCAATATTCGGTGCCTGAGCTGTCTGACGCGGAAAGTCCCTCCTAAAGTGGTCCCTCGAACCACAGTTCCAACAAGCATGGAAGTTACCCAGCACCCTTCAGTGTGCTGTCTCCCACACTGTGCACACTCGGGCAAGCGCCCTCCTCCTCTATGGCCCTGATGGCCCCTACCGTGGTGGCCACCGCCACGTCTCTGATTAAACTGATGTCCTCCACCCCTGTGCCTCTTAGCATCTCTACCATCAAAGTGGTTATGCCTCTTTCCAGAACCAGAACCACCAGCTCGTTTGGCTGAACCCAAACTATGCTCCAAATCCTTGGCCCTCGCGACCAACACATCAAAATCTGAGTAGTCAGAAGCCAACGTGTACCTCTTAACCTCTTCATTCAATCCGTACCAGAATCGGTTACAGCGTTCCACTTTAGTAGGAACCAACTCTGGGGCATACTGACTCAAGTGAACAAAGCGGATCTCATAATCAGTCACAGAAGCATCCCCCTGAGTAAGAGCCATAAACTCTCGCTTCTTCTCATCCAAGTACCTCGGTCCCAAGTACCTCTTCCGGAAAGCAGACTCAAAGAACCCCCAATCAATCTCTGTCTCTGGAACCCCGGTAGTGATGGTGACCCACCAGGTGTAGGCATCACCCTGAAGCAAGGAAATCACACAACCCAATCTACGTGCGCCCGCACAACCCATCTGAGCCAAGATACGAACCGTCTTCTCCAACCATAACTCCGATCTCTCCGGAGTAGATCCTCTAAACTCCTCGGCCCCCAAGCTACGGAGCCTCTCCAAAGGTAAACTAGCATCATCACACCTAGGCTGAGCTGCAGCCTGAGCTCCCGCAACTGCGGCCTGGAATGCTCCCGCTATTTCTTGCACAAGCGGAGTCATATCAATTCCAGCTGGACCTTGGCCACCTTGGCCACCTTGTGGTCTATCGCCTCCGGCTCCCTCCTCGCCCCCAACTCCAGGTGGAGGAGGTGGTGGTGGTGGTGGTGGAGGAGCGCCAACTCCCGCGGCCCCCGGTCCCTCTATGTGAGCCCCCGCACCAACTACCGGCTCAACAGGAGCCACAACTCGTGGTTCCTGATGAACCAACCTCGGTCTACCTCTCGGTCTAGACATCGCTCTCTCAATTATCAACTACAACCACAACAACAAAACATACAAGCTGGGTTAGCAAGGCAAGGCTTCCAAGTGTTTCAAGTACGTTCCCTCACTTAAAATCATTTTTCCAATGTAATAGTAGTAATGGGACCCACACACACATGCTTTAAAATAAAACAATCAGCATACTTGTCACACAAGCAATCATTCTTGAAAACCAAGCAAACACCGTGCAATTCAATTTGAAACTTGAACTTACCTCACTTACCTGCCCAAGGTCTCGGTAACCTTAGGCTCTGATACCAACAAATGTAACCCCCTAGTCCCGGTCTGGCCGAATGACCGGTCCGAGTGGGTCACACGGGGAAAACCGAGTGAAAACCCCTAAGGATTCCCCCTCGGTTAGCAACCCAAATTCTTCTTTTTTTTTCTATTTTATGATCTTGTCTAAATGCATATTAAACCCTAAGTGACCACACAGCGGAACAACGCATGCGAAACAAAACAAACGAGCTCAAACAATCATGTTACGGCCAATTTTTAGACTTTACTGCAGGTGGTATCGATACACCTAAGGGGTATATCGATACCCCTTGACCAGGTCAACTGGTCCAAGTCAACTAGTGGAGACCGTATCGATACACCTAGGAGTGTATCGATACCCTCCCCACTTGTTGACTTCACACGGTCAACGCTAAGGAGACCGTATCGATACACGTGAAGGGCCGTACCGATACGGAACTGGACAGTAGCTCCAGTAGCAAAAATGGTATCGGTACACCTCTCAAGTGTATCGATACACGAGGCTTGATCAAGAAGGTGGTATCGATACGGTATCAACCGTATCGATACCCCTGCACAGAAAAGCCTCCAAACTCAGCAAAAACGATAAGGACTCGAATCTAAAAGCATTTTAGGACTCTCCTAGACCCCAACAAGCATTCATACAACATTTACATGCCACATTAAAGTCATACAAGCACCCAACATATACATACATTGAAGGAACATGCAATTGACCCAAAGATGACACTTAAACATACAAAACCCATACTTCAACATTCAACATAAGGCAAACTCAAAGGTACTTAACCAACATTCAAGATGAGCAACTTAGGCATGGGTTAGCATTCATCGTGGCATCACAATCATACAAAAGCAAGGTATAAGGGAGTCTATACATGCTCCTAAACATCCAACAACAAACCAACAAAACCATACATGTCCCATTGCTCAACTATTACATGTTTAACATTAAGATCCATACTTGATGAACTCAAGCCAAAAACCACACTTGGAGGCCCTCCACTTGCCCGAGCAACCCACGAACTAAGGATCTGCAATGTTAAACAAAGAGAGCGTAAGCAATGATGCTTAGTGAGGGTAAGCTCTAAAAACAAACCTCAACATTGCAGGGTCCGAGCACGATCTAGCCAAAGTATCATAGTCATACCAAAGGTCCACAAGATAAAATGCATGAGCAATAGACAATAATAATGCCATGATCATAAGCTCAATTTCCATGATACATGTAATCACAAACAAGTATCCCAATAAGAACCATGAACCTCAACACATTGATATACACATCAAACAACATTGGCACCTAGTTAAGACCCGAATACGCGGATAGACATGTTGGAAACTCATGTCCAACAACCACATTACCTCACGGTGGGATTTCACTCATCACCGGTCTCGCGGAGGGGATTCCACTCATCCTCACGCCTCGTCGATGGGATTCCACTCATCACCAACTACATTTAAATACAATTCCGGGTGAACCCGTACTCCTCCTTGGTGACTCAATGCCACCAAGGCCACGCGCGACTTTAGACTCATGTGTACACACTAACATCCTAATGATCGATCATTTGTATCCAAGTTTACTAGTGCCAATATTTACTCACTTCATTAACCTTGTGCTTAGCACGTACTCACCAACAATCAACATTATGCATGTCTCAAGCATCATAAGTCCAATCTCATTCCACATGTATAAAGCAATATACATAGACATTCATACCACAATTTATACGAGACATACACAACCATATAATGAGTTCAACCAAAGGCTCTAGATCAAGTTTAGGATTAGGCTATCACCCTAATCCTAACTCTAGGTGGGTCTACCAAGCCCAACCTAGTCCATACTCGAACCAACTATTTTAAAATCTTTAAAAGAAAACAACCACTCACCTAAGCTTCCAAGCTCCAAGACCAAGCAAGCAATCACCTTCAACTTTCCGGATTCGATCCCAAAGCCTCTTCCACGTTTCCTCTTGCTTCTAGTCAAACAAAACCCATACATTACTTCTCAATTCAATGCTAATTCAACCATCTATCTACTTTGCAAAACACAACTCAATTTCCACAAATTTCCAAACCACATAGCATCTCCAAAAACCCAATTTTCGGACTCCCACAACCAAGGACTGAAATATCCAATTCCAAGCACCCAAATGACTTCCAAAACATCCCAAATCACCCTCCTAACATAGGTAGACCATCAGCCCTTCAATTCCAACACTAAACCTCTCAAAAACCCAATTTTTCATACTTTGAAATTTGCCCTAAAGACCCACTACGAAAATTTACCCAAAATCAACCAAATTAAGATATGTTGTAGGTTTCATCATGATTAAACATAACCCCAAAACAATTTCTCAAAACAAATTGAAAAACCCCATCAAAACCCCAAATTTCCATATGAACCCTAATTCCCAAAACTCAATGTTTTTGAAATCTAAAACAATAGATAGGTAGAGGATAGAGAGGAGGGTAAGAAAAATATATTTACCTTTCAATTTGGTGTAGAAATCGGCTAGCAAAGCTAATGGAATAGTAACTAGGGTTTAGGAGTGTTTGAAAATGGGGGAGGGTTTTGAAATTGGTAAAGGAGAAAATGAAGAGGAAGATGACAACTTTTATGGAAAAGTTGTCTTCATTTATTTAAAATGTGGGTAAATTACAACTTTGGTCCCTCCCTCATTATTAAGACTCAAATAGGTCATTATTTAAAGTTGGTTTATTTTTAATCAGATTCTATTTGACTCGGACAACAACCCGGCTACCTCCTAGGTCCTAGACACGGGTGTTACACACAAAAATACCATCAAAAGAGCAAAGGAGTCCAAAGAGTGAGAAGTAGTTGCCTCCTTAAGCAAAGAAAGAGTAGTAGCAGTTTGACTTGCGACAAGAGCTCGAGGGAAACCCGAAAGAAGAAGGGCCTTAACCGAAGCGGGAAAATCTCGGAGGGCATGGAGAATCATCTCAGAATTGTGCCCACATAAGGGAAAAAAGCCGAAGGAGAGGCCCACAACATGAAGTATGCTTCTAGTAGGAAGGGCTTCCATTGTGGTTACTTTTCTCTATTTTATTATAAGATCTAGTTCAGTTGCAGAGCATAGCGAGGCAGGTGCCCCTTAGATCTATCTGACCAAATTTTGAGGTGTGTTCCTAGTGTGCTAAATAACAGTCTAAAAATATTTTTTCTATGAAATTATCATGTGCACATGAATATTTTTTCTGATTAATAGTATGGACACTTTTATGAGATATGAAAATTTTATCTGTTAAACATTGATATTTGTTACTTGATTAAGTACAAGATTGCTATGTTGGTTTTGAAATGTGTGTATATGCTAGATTTGAAAGCATGAACCTTAGACTATTATATCTCTGTAAATAAGCATGTCTATCATATGTTCTTCTGATATCATTGTCTGTTGAACAACTTTGTCTTATATGTGGGGTTTTCTGTTGGGATATGATATGAAGTGTCTGCAGGTCCAGCCTTGATCCAACTGGTAATTCCTTATGGACCCAAGGTTGCCCCCTTGGGTAGGTTTCGATGCCTCGGCACGAGTAATTCCTTATGGACCTAAGGCAACCCCTTATGTTGGCACCTACGCCCACCAGGCCTAGGGTAAGTTCTTATGGATGTAGTTAGAGGATTTGCATATCGGTGTATGGTTGGAGGGTAGTTAGAAGCAATGACACTCTGGTTGTTTTTGATCATGTTTTTACCTAATGTTCTGCACTTATGAACTATTAACATGATTTTATGCACTGTTGGAACACACTGAGCTCTCTAGCTCGCACCCCTATTCTTTCTCCTTTCAGATATATTTTGATTAGCTACCTAGGGACTCGACACTTGGAGGATCGACACATTTGTACTATTTTTATTGTAATGTTTTTATTCGTCATACTGTCTTTATGTGGGTGACATGAGCCTATATTTTGTTGCTACATACCTTATCTTTTGTCAATGTGGCCTATTTTGTACTATGATTTTATGATGGTTTCAGATTAAACTTCCGATACTTTAACTTTATCGACGAATTCTGTTACAATGTTTTTCATGCTATATATATATATATATATATATTGTGAGAGTTGTCGATAGGGAATGTGACCTCCCCAAAGATAGGTATTTCGTATAGGCCGTATGAGGGGGTTACATTTAGTTGGTATTAGATTTTTTGGTTTTATAAGCCTCAGACTGTGGCTGGGTCTTAAATAAAACATTTTCATAAAATGTTTTGGAAACGTTTTCAAAAAGGGCCATGTCATCAAACTTTTCATATGTTTAACTGTGTTCGGTACTCCAATGCCAGTTCTAAGTCTACGTCTTATCTCTTGTAGAGCCCGAATTGTCCAATGAGCGCTAGACAAGGTCCTCGACCTACTCAGAGACGAGGTCGACTTGCTAGATATTTTGACTCGATTGACAGTTTGGCTAGCAGTCCTCTGGCTCCCGAAAATCCTCCCACCCCTAGAGGTCCCACACATCCGGTAGACCCCCCGCCTGCTTCTGGTATTGATATGATGACTCCGGTCAGAAGAGTACTTGCACCTTGTACCGAGCCACCGACGATAGTATCTGATGAGACTCTCAATAGACATTTCTTACAGTTTATTCATGATGTTGTTAGAGCCGCTAGAGTTATGCCTGAGGTCCTTATCCCTCAAACTCTGATCGCTAGTGGGGCTGGGACATTTGACGCCCCTACCGGTGGACCCCCGACTGAGGCAGAATAGTAGCTTCTCGATCTTGAGAAACGCATGGATTCCTTGGGTTTTAAGCCACCCAAGAAATATTTGGGAGCCGTTCATTTGCTTTATGTGACTGCCCGCACCTGGTGGGAGTCTGTTGTAAGTAGTGTCCCTTCTACTCGTCTGACCTGTAATTTTTTTTCAAGGAACGCTTCAGGAGTTGTTTCATCGGAGAGAATTTTATGAGACATATGCGAGAGCAGTTTAGGACTCTGACACATGGGGATATGACTGTATCCGAGTATGAAACTAAGTTTTTGAACTTGTTGATATTTGGCTCTAGTTTGGTGCCTACTGAGAAAGAGAAGTGTCGTAAGTTCACACTTGGCCTTGGGTATGAGTTGTCTGTGCATGTTATTGGCAACCTTGATTAGAACTTTGATAAAGTTGTTGAGAGGGCAAGAGATCAAAAGAAGGTTGAGTTATTGGCCACGAGTGGTAGTAGAGTGGATCGAGACCGATCTAGGAGGCTTTATGTTCCCGAGTCTTCCTCACACCCTAATAAGAGGACTCGTACCTTTGCCCCTTAGAAGGGAAATTCTAGATCTAGGCCCGCAACATCATCGACTCCTACAGTTGGTTGAGGCGATTCATCTGGTTTCTCTCCGCTACCATCTTGTGTGCATTGTGGCAAGCGTAACGGGGGAGAGTGTAGGAAGATGATGGGTACTTGTTTCTGTTGTGGATATAGAGATCATTTCCTGAAGAGTTGTCATGTTCCACCTTCTACACCTCAGACATCCTTCGAGACTCCTACTCGATCACAAACTTCTGTACAAACTCTAGCTAGGGGTCGTAGTCAGAGTAGACCTCCTGCATCTGCTACAAGGACCGACTCTAGAGCCCGACCATATCAAAGTGAGGGACCGATTTTATCTGAGGCCAGACAGCCTGCACTTGTGTATGCTACCAAGCGTCGGGATGATCAAGATGAGCCAGATGTCGTCGCAGGTACTTTTACCATCTATTATATTCGATATTTTGCATTGTTCGACAATGGTTCCACCCATTCCTATATTTCAAAATACGTATCTCGAGACCTTCAGATTCCGATTGAAGCCACAAAGAGTGTTGTTACTGTTATGAGTCTCGTGGGTCTGTTAGTGAAGGTGAATAAGGTTTTCAAGCGTTGTCCCCTAGAGGTTAATGGGGAAATCTTTCTGGTCAACCTTATGGAACTTCCGTTGGAGGAGTTTGATTTGTTTTTAGGGATGGATTGGTTGTCTGAACACCAGGTTAACTTAGATTGTGAGTCCAAGAGAGCAGGTCTGAAGACCTCTGATGATTGTGTAGTGGTTCTTGTTGGTGAGCGCAGAGGGTGTCTATCTAATGTGGTATCTGCTTTGACTGCCAATAAGATGATCAGGAAGGGATATGAGACCTTCATTGCTTGCCTTCTGAACACGAAGGGTTATCCATCTAAGACTGAGGAAATTCGTACTGTTAGCGAGTTTCCTGATGTCTTCCCCGAGGAGTTTCCTGGATTACCTTCGGATATGGATGTCGAGTTTGAGATTGAGACCTATTCGGGATCTGCGCCAGTATCCATGAACCCCTACCGTATATATTCTAGAGAGCTTAAGGAGCTGAAGATTCAGTTGCAAGAGCTCTTAGACCGAGGATTTATCCGACCTAGCTATTCACCTTGGGGAGCCTCGTTCTCTTTGTTAAGAAGAAAGATGGTTCTCTTCGGTTATGCATTGACTATCGAAAGTTGAACAAGTTGACTGTGAAGAATAAATATTTTTTTACCAAGGATCGATGACTTGTTTGATAAATTATGGGGAGCCACGATTTTCTCAAAGATTGATCTCCGATAAGGGTATTACCAGTTGAAGAAAAAGGGTCTGATATTGGTAAGACGATCATTCGTACTAGATTTGTGCATTACGAGTTCCTAGTGATGCCTTTTGGTCTTACTAATGCACCAACTACCTTTATGGACATGATGAATCGTGTGTTTCGACCCTATATAGAACATTTTGTTGTGGTGTTCATTGATGATATCTTAGTTTATTCTCTGACCGAAGTAGAGCATGTTGAGCATCTGAAAATTGTTCTGCAAACCTTGAGAGAGCATCGTTTGTGTGCTAAGCTGAGCAAGTGTGAATTTTGGCTCAGCAAAATGACATTTCCGGGGCATGTTGTATCTGCTCGAGGTATTCAGGTTGATCCTAGTAAGATCGAGGCTATCACAAGTTGGAAGCAACCCAAGCATGTCTCTAAGATTCATAGCTTTCTAGGTTTATCTGGTTATTACCGACGCTTTTTTGAAGGCTTCTCCATCATAGCTGCCCCCCTTTGACAAAGCTTCTGAGGAAGATTGTTCATTTTGTTTGGACTGATGCTCAACATGCTAGTTTTGAGAAATTGAAGAAAGCTTTGACCCAAGCTCCGATTCTGACACAACCCGAGTCGAGAAAGGACTTCTCAGTCTATAACAATGCTTCACATTCCGGGCTTGGTTGTGTACTGATGCAAGAGGGGAAGGTGGTTGTGTATGCCTCACGTCAGTTACGACCACATGAGTGCAACTACCCCACCCATGACCTTGAGTTAGTTGCAGTGGTCTTTGCCTTGAAAATCAGGAGGCACTATCTCTACGGAGAGAAGTGTTACATCTATACTGATCACAAGAGCCTTAACTATCTTCTTACTCAAAAAGAACTGAATCTGAGGAAACGTCGCTGGCTTGAGCTTTTTAAAGACTATGATTGTGAGATTGAGTATCACCCATGGAAGGCCAATGTTGTTGCTGATGCTTTGAGCCGTAAGGCTATTTCAGTTTGAGATCTCTGTTTGCCAAGATGAGTATTTACGATGATGGCAGTCTACTGGTCGATGAGATTAAGGCCAAACAACACTTAGACAGTTCCTTACTTCCTGTCATACAACAGGTTGATCAAGGATCCACCTCTGTCTATGCATTTGATCATGATGGGTTTTTTGTGCTTTAAGGGTCGTAACTGCGTTCCTGATGATACCGACTTAAAGCGAGCCATCCTCGGTGAGGCCTACAACAGTCTATATGCTATGCATCCCGAAAGGGATAAGATGTACCAAAACTTAAGGCAGATGTACCATTGGGTTGGCATGAAGAAATATATCTCCGATTATGTATCACGGTGTATGACTTGTCAACATGTTAAGGTAGAACATCAACATTCGTCTGGTTTATTACAGCCCATTAAGATTCCCGAGTGGAAATGGGAGCGTATCACGATGGATTTCGTTACCGGGTTTCCATAACTCATTCTAAAAAGGGTTATGTCTGGTTTATTGTTGATCGACTCACCAAGTCAACTTACTTCATTCCTGTACGAGTTACATATTCTCTGGAGAAGCTGGCTAGGCTGTATATCTCAGAGACCGTTAGATTGCATGTTGTACCCTTATCTATTATATCTGATCGAGATCCGAGATTCACTTCTCATTTATGGTCGGCCTTGCATAATGCTTTGGGTACTCGATTGAATTTTAGTATATCTTTTCACCCACAGACCGATGGACAGTCAGAAAGGGTGATTCAGATTCTGGAGGATATGTTGAGGGGATGTGTGATCGACTTCTGCGGTGGTTGGAAAGATTTCTTGCCCTTGGCCAAGTTTGTATATAATAATAGTTATTTGGCTAGTATCTGCATGGCACCATATGAGGCTCTGTATGGTCGCAAATGCCGAACACCTATCTGTTGGATCGAATTGTATGATCGCAAGACTTTGGGTCCTGAGTTGATCCAAGAGACGAAGGATACTGTCAGATTGATCCGAGATCGTCCGAGGGAGGCTTTTGACAGGTAGAAATCTTATGCTGATAGGAGGAGGAAGAATATTGAATTTGAGGTTGGCGACCAGGTTTTTCTGAAGGTATCCCCGTGGAAGAAAGTTCTAAGAATTGGGTGCAAGGGTAAATTAAGTCCGAGATTCATTGGGTCGTACCGTATTGTGAAGAGAGTTGGGCATGTTACTAATCAGCTTGAGCTGCCTCCCCATCTTAACCGTATCAATGATGTCTTACATGTGTCCATGTTGAGGCAATACCATCCTGATCCGAGCTATGTCATTCAGGTTTAGGATGTAGAGTTGAGGCCAGACTTGTCCTATGAAGAGGAACCAATACAGATTTTAGATTCAGATGAGAGAGTTCTGAGGAATAGACGTATTCCTATGGTTAAAGTTCTGTGGAGCAATCGTAGCCCTACGGAAGCTACTTGGGAGATCGAAGGATCCATAAGGAAGTAGTTTCCGCATCTATTTAAGTCAAGTAAATTTTGAGGACATTGGGTAAAAACATGATAAAAAGCAACCAGAGTTTCATTGCTTCTAACTACCCTTCAACCATACGCCGATATGCAGTTCCCCTAACTACATCCATAAGGACTTACCCTAGGCCCGGTGGTAGTAGGTGCCAACCTAAGGGGTTGTTTTAGGTCCATAAGGAATTACTCGTGCCGAGGCATCGAAACCTACCCAAGGGGTGACCTTGGATCCATAAGGAATTACCAGCTAGATCAAGGCTGAACCTGCAGACACTTTGTATCATACCCCAACAGAAATCCCCACATATAAGACATAGTTGTTCAACAGACAATGATATCAGAAGAACATATGACAGACATGCTTATTCACAGAGATATAATAGTCCGAGGTTCATGCTTTCAAATCTGACATATACACATTTCCAAACCAACATAGCAATCTTGTACTTAATCAAGTAACAAATATCAATGTTCAACAAATAAAACTTTCATATCTCATAAAAGTGTCCATACTATTAATTAGAGAAAATATTCATGTGCGCATGATAATTTCATAGAAAAAAATATTTTCATACTGTTATTTAGCACACTAGGAATACACCTCGGAAATTGGTCAGATAGATCTAAGGGCCACCTGCCTCGCTATGCTCTACAACTGTACTAGATCCTATAATAAAATAGAGAAAAGTTACCACAATGGAAAATGATTAGATTTAAAGAATTGACTGAGTTCCAAGTTCATATGAGTAACTATAGGTGCACGAGGATAAGCGAAATGGGAGGAACTGGGCTGAGCATACTAATGGTCGCGAGATACTCGAGTACCTTTAAACATGTAAAAGCTTATATTATTCATTTATTCGATTTACATTTATCTTAATGGAGTAATTAAATACATATGCATGATTGGGTTTAAGGTCAGATTCAGAGGTCTTCGGGTTAGAATTTCGCGAAACAGGCTTCAAAATCGAATTCTGGATGTTGAAAAACATGGAATACGACTTTTCATAAATTTGACTTTTTGGTCAAAGTCAACGTTGATGTCAGCATGATGTTAGCAGTCAACTGAGTTAACTCGGCGAGTTAACTCACTGAGTCAACTCGGGCGAGTTGACTTAGTCGGGTCGGATAAGGGTCAGAGGCGGGTCAGGTCGAACTCGGGTCGAGACGGTTCGGGTCTGGATCATGGGTCAACCGGTTTAACCCATCCGGTCAGTTCGATCACTGGAACGGTTCTTACCCTAGAGATTTAGAGTTGTTGGACGGCAACCGGAAAGTCGCCGGAGAACGCCGAAATACGATCTACCCCCAAAAAACACTCATTAAACGAAAGCTGCAAAAATCACCAGATTACGACCCAAAACTAACTAGAAATTCACCGGATCTAACCTGAAATTCTAAAATTGTCGGAAAGGATATGGATCTCTGACGATGAATTTTTTGACGTCGTTTGGACGAGAAACTTTAGGGGTTTTACACGTCTCCCCTCGACGGACACGGCTGAGCTGGAGACGATTGTGGCTGAAATCGATGGGAAAACAGATATGGGTCGGCGGAGCTGTGATTGGGATTTCGACGGTGACGGTACGTCAGAACGGCGCGTGGCTACTACAGGTGAGAACGGACGGTCGAGCCGAGCCCTTGACACCGGCGGTGAAGTTCACGACGCGGCGGTGGTCGGTGTTGCGAACGGACAAAGATTTAGGGCCAGTGAGAGCTCGATATCGGGAAGAGAGGGAAAGAGAAAGGGAACCAGGTTTCGAGAAGCAATTTATTGGGGTTGGTGAATGGGAAGACATTATTAATTGGTTCAAATAATTTAATTTCTTTAACCATAAAAGTTAAAGGGGTGGGGTTAGATCATATGTGAGCCCTTGGCTTAGTGGCTTGCACATTGGGTGGTGAGGGGTGAGGTCGTGGTTTCGAGCCTCCTTACCCTCACTTTCATTCATTTATCATTTTCAACATTTTTTTTTTCATCTTCATTTTTTAACATCAGGGTGTTACATGACTCGCATCCAATGCTCTAACTAAAGGTGCGGACTTTCGAAATAATAGGCAATTTCGAGATAAGTTTCCAGACTCGAGAAGGCCTAGTAGTCGAAGGGGTCGGGTGCTATAAATAAAGGTAACAAGATCAAACAATATATAAACTCGAATCACGCTCACCCTAGAGCAGGGTGTCTTGGTGAGTGGCAGAGACCGGGACATGTAGGACGATGTTCCCATCATCTGGAAAAAAAAAATCACGAACATGACAGTCATTCCAGCGGGGTTGTCCCGGAATCATGAAGTCACCGGATAGGAAACTCACCATTATCAAGGTAGTTGTCCATTAGGGAAATGGGAGAAGTACCACCCTAGTGGTATGGGTGCAAACAGACCGAGCTATCAACCTCAAGAGTCCAAAAGAAGCCTTCATGCAGTATAGACAAAGCGTGATAGAGCCCCTTCCGGACAAAAGAAGCTTGCTTCGAAGGTGAAGGGGCATGTAGAATATTCCCAGAAGGGAAATTGACAACCGTCGTAATTTGTAAAATAAATTATCCTTAATCTTAAATAAAATGGATAAATAATGTAGTAATAGAGAAGAAAGGTCGCTCCACATGCACTAAGGAGCTTCTAGTATGTAGAGGTTTTAACTCTGAATTTGATGAAAAAAATTAAAAGAAAAGGGGGGTGATTAAAAGAGCTATGTAGAAAATAAAAATAAAGAGAATTTGAAGGTAAATTTTAAGATAAGAAAATCATTTTAATAAAATAGCATCAAGCCTCACATTGCCTCAATTCCAAATTGATCATCAAAAAATGATTTTACTCCGGATATATGCCGGTTACAATCTACAAGGCTCAAGCCTTGTACCTTACTTTTCACTTCGGTAAATCAATAATCCAAAGCCAATATTTGAAATTTAGTTTTCACTTGGACTGACCACGACTATCATTGCTAGCACCAATACAATTTAAGTTTTAGAAAAGCCCGACTCAGGTTATGTTGTCTCAATAAGAATCAAACCTAATCTCAATTTCCCTTAGCAAATCCGCCGCTAAGTGTGTTCATAGGAAGTCGAATATGATACAAGCCGATCCTTCCTCCCAACTTTAAATTAGAACAATAATCAAACCAACAAGCCCTTTTTAAATTGAAAGTGTAAAGATTTTTAAAGGAAAGGCCGATTGCCAATCCAAGTTTGCAAAAAATTGAGAAAATATCTGAAGAAATTACATGCTTTTCAATTCTCACAATCGGAATTGAGACATCGCTTTAAGCCTTCGACTAATTGGAAAATTAGCTAAGCAGGATAGAAATCATACTTAGCATATTCTGAAGCAAGTAAAATAAAAACTAAAGAAAAACAAAAGTGGGAAAGAAAACTTTTATAAAAGTAAAAATTCCTAAGAACAAGTAAAAGCTAAGTACAAGTGATGTCTTCAAGCTTTACCCTAAAGGGTATTTATAGCTTTAACTAACCCTAAAAATAAAGAAATAAAATACCTAAAGATAATCTAAAACATTCAAATAAAAAGATCAAATGATAAAATGATAATTCCCAAACATTTAAATCTAAACTTAATCTTAAAATCCTAAGTAAATCTCGTCCGTTCTTCTAGATGATACTGATTGGATCACCTTCTAGAAGCTATTGACTGGATGCCACGTCAGACGCTACATGCCCAAAGTCATGCCCACTAGCCCATCCTTGATTCCAGAAAATAAAACTGCAGACCATGCTCTTTTAATGTTGTTTTCTGGAAATTGAAGTCTTGCGCAAAAATGAAAAAAAAAAACAACCAAATCAGTAATATCATGGAATCAACAAGGATTAATTAACGATAAAATAATATCAAAATAAAACATTCATCAGAAATACTTAGCCATGAAGACACGAGAAAGCAGGGATCCTGGATCCGAGATAGTACGCCACAACTGTTTTCCGAGGAGAGCAACACTAAAAAGATGCATATCCCGGAAACTGAGTCCCCTAACAGATTTTAGGGTGCACACATTGGTCTAGGAGACAAGGAGTCACCCTTGTTCGTTGTTTCGACCATACCACTAATAACTTCGTATGGACCGGGTCATATCGTCAACCAGATTTTACGGAAGCAAGTAGCAGGACATGACATATTGTGGTAGAGCTTGAGCCACGGACTTAAGAAAAACCTCTCTCCCACTGTAGGAGAGCAAATGCTTTGTCCAGCTGGTAATACGGGTGCCAACTCGATCACAAAAAAAACCAAGAGCCTCAGATTTGTTCCTACCAATAAGAAGGGAATCCCAAGATAAATTTTTTTATCATCGACTTCTCGAACCTCAAGAAGATCATGTACAATTGTTTTGTAATCTGGGGGAGTACGGGGCTTAAGAAGATCATGGGTTTGTCAAAATTGACAATTTGGCCAGAAAATGAAGCATATGACTGAAGAATTTCCTTAAGATATTGAGCTTCGCTAAGCTCGTTACGAAGGAACACTATGTTATCATCCTCAAACAGGAGATGATTAACAGAAGGCCCAAAACAGTTGGCCTGAATCCCACATAGAAGGCTATCTCTTTGTGCAGCCGTGAGAACAACATATATGCGTTGGGTACAAAAGAAAAAGAGAAAAAGGATAGGGGATCCCCTTGTCATAAGCCACGTTGTGGCCGAAAGGCTCCCGTTCACCCTAGAAGAGAAGGTAACCGAGGAAACACAATGCATAACAAGATCAACCTAAGATGAAGTAAATCCAATTCAGAGCGAGACGGTGTGGAGAAAAGACCACTCCACGCGATCAAAGGCTTTCTCCACGTTGAGCTTGAGAGCAACACCCCGATTAACTACGAAACACTGATCATGTAGGGAGTGAAAAATCTTGTGGGCCACAAGGATATTATCCGAGATCGTATGACCTTTAACAAAAGTAGTCTGCGTCTCATTGATAAAAAATGCAAGAATAGGCTCCATTTGGTTGACAAGAACTTTGGCAACAGTCTTGTAGATTATCGTACATAGGTTAATGGGCCTAAGCTGCTTCATATTTGTCAGAGTTAGAACCTTTGGTATAAGGACAATAATCGTGCTATTAACCGAGGGCATATCCGCATCTCGACGGAGGAGGTCCAAACATAGCTTGCTAAAGTCAGCCCTGATCGTATCCTAATATTGGCGGAAAAAACCACTCAAGAGGCCGTCAATTTCAGGGGCTTTCTTTGGGTTAATATCCTGAAAGGCTACAAAACATCTTCTTCCGTGAAGTCATTAGTAAGGTGGTTATTCATATTAGGTGTGATCATTAGACTGATGTTCTCCAAAAGACATGGATCCACCGTCGGCGAAGAGGAAGTAAAAAGGCTTTGAAAGTAGTCAACAATGACCGTCATAACAACCTCAGATCCCCCCTTATTTAATGTCCTCCAAGCCAATAACCTGCCAAAACCATTCATTTATTTAATGTCATTTTCTTTCACTACACAATACACCATTTAATAATTTTTTTGCCTTTAATTTATTTTCGTAGTTCGATCTCCCTTAATGCGGAAAAAAAAATTGCTACCTCTTTGTTCTCCGTGCATGAATGCGACCAACGCGATTTGCACCACCAGTGGCTCTGATGTGAACTCTTTTCTAATAATCATACAATCTCACCTACATTCCAAATTACTCACAATATTATTATTTAAAATTAAACCATGCTAAATTATGTACTACTAGCACGAAACATAAATTCTCTACAAATTTACCTCTAAGAATGTTATGCACCCGGTCAGTATGTGTGACTTCACGAGCATTATATTTTGATATACCATCAATCAACCTCTCATATAAAAATTTACACCAGTTCAGTTTTCTTTTCAACCCATCATAGCACAATAACTTAAAATTTTCTACTAAAGGCACGATGTCCGATGTTGGACATAAAAATACACCAACAATGTACATAATCACCCTCACTTTCAAGGCATCTCTGTCATAAGCACCACTTAATATTTCTCCCTCTAGTTCAACATACGAAATCTGTGTGCTAATTTATTCTTCAAAGCTAGTTCTTTCCTATTATATCTTTCCATGACGTGTCTAACATCAACATCTTCATTTCTTAGCCTCAGAATAGCTTCCATATCATTCACCATTACACAAATATTGTTCCCATTAAATTGCATCATTGACCTTTCAACATCAAAGCTCTCCACTAAACTACGATTATATCGATTGCGACGAATTGCTCGAGATTTTATTCCAAGTAAACCGCCAAACCCAAGTTCTCCAACAACACTGTCAATCTTCTTAATTTTCATTTCTTTAAAAAACTCCGATAATTTTTTCATGCTATAACTTGACGATACCTCCTACAACAGATAAGATACGAATAATTACCTCAATGTTAGTATTCTATAGTATACTAACGATTACTTTTAAACTTAACTACTTCATCTAAGAAATAAAGCAACTCTTACCTTCTTAACATTAGCCATGCCTCAACCTTTTGATTTTGATTCTATAAATGATGCAAATGTATATCAATATAAGTTTTTTTTTTCTTATCACTCATTTTTGTCCATTTCTTAGCCAATATTTTCCTCGCTTGTATCAGTCATAGAAATATTAGATTTTTATCATATGTAAACATTACTAACAAATACAAACCACATAAAACTATTCTAAATCCCACTTACCTCATTTGTCATTTTTTTCTTCCCTCCCTTGCGTCCTTCACATTCACTTATACTATACATACATTAATTCAAACTTATTCTATGCAAAACTTAATTCTAACCAATTAAAATTTTCAAAAATTTAATTACATTCAAAATTAACTTACTAGAAGTTAAAATATGCAGACAATGATTTTTGTTCCACAACCACCGTGACCATGTTATCTTTTACACCTTTTACGTCCAAATTGCTATTTTCATCCATTCTCAATCAACTTCTTTTAAAAAAGTTACATAAGTTTATTACACAAATAATACTCAACAACACCCACTATTGGACCAAAACAAATTAAATATTTTTACTACTTACCTATTCAAATATTGATCCAAAGCATATTAATAGCTCTCTACTATAGAACTTTTGTAACGTCTCCATGTTATGACCACAATTATCTACACTATTTATCTTTTAATAATTTCTTCTATCATCATCCTCTTAGATTACAATCTATACTTCTTCAACCTTAACATCCCTTCTCAATCAGTAATACTGATATTCATTACACGATATCGATATAAATATACACATTCACATTATATTTCATTTAGTAGTATCGATATCATTCAACAGTAGAGATATCGTTTTATGCTTCAAATTAGCTCACTTTTATTTTATTTCGATACTACATATTCTATATCAATATTACATGAACATTATCGATATCATCATGAACATTATTCGTACTACTATCATCTAACAATACATTTACGAAACATCGATATCGATAAAACAATACCGATTCTAAATCAGTAGAAATGTACTTTCACTTCAAAATTCGTACTCAACAGAACCATTTGTAAGCCTTCCACAATTGTAAGCCAATTACATTGCATAAAACATACCAAATGTGTCTCCTTCTTCAACCAAAATTGACTCTTTTTCGAATGCTTGCTCCTTCCCTCAAACTTTTCGTTTTGCTCTTTACCTCATTTTGATTGCTACAAAGTAAAAACACCAATAATTTTGTCTGAGTAAGTACAAACCCATCAGCCAAAAGCCATCACACAAACTATTTGCAAAACCCTAGAAAAAAAACATTATTTTCCCTACTCATGTCATTTGGGCACCAACATTTTTTGAAATTACAGTTTAATGAATTGGTAAGGACAACTTTATTTTACCTCAAATCTGACTTTCTTTGAACTCAAACTTATAAAAATTTCAGTAGAAAGTGTTTGATCAAGTTTGAAAAGTTTTAAAAACTATTTGAAGAAGAACTGGGATACCGATGCAGCTTGGGAAAATGGTTTTAACCCTTTTTAGCCTACCGATTAATCGATTTTACCTTTACCTTTCTTGTAATTTTTTTATCCAACGACTCAGATTTTATTACACCCAATCTAACAATTGTATCGGTACTGCTTTCTTTTAGCCTCTTTTTTTATGTGTTTTCTTTTATACTCGCCCGAAAATACTTGGAACTGATGTCCCATGAAAACAGAACAAATCTTTGAAACCAATTTTGGATTAAATTAAATTTTTTAAAATTCTTGAAGATCTGACTATTTTTAAAAAAAAAATTAAGGTGTTTAATGAAAATTTAAAAAATATATATGGTATTTTAAAAAATTGAAAGGATTAATGATAATTTAAAAAATGTGAAGATACTTATGATCTAGCGTGATAAGACACTAGATCCCTTAAGTAAAACCAAAAGTGTGAATTCTAACGTTGTAAATGAAGCAAATTAACTTGGGAGGGTCACATCATAATTGACTTGCTATGCCCTAATAACAAGTTTTGAAGTTTTGTGAGTAAATGGAGGGATTATGAAAATTTTATGGAGTAACTGAGTAAATTCTAAATTTTAGGTGGCAATTGTTAAGTTTTGTAAATAGAGGACCTAATTGAATGCTGGTGGAAGTTGGAGGCCACTTTTGAGAACCCTAGGGAAATGCAACGGCTACAAACTTAATTGGTACTATAAATTGAAGGCTGGAACACTTGAAGAATGTTAGAAACTACATCCAAGTAACACGATTAAGAGAAATATATTCTAAATCTTTATTTTACTTTTCTCTTGTACAGAGTCTAAGAAGAGTGCTTTATTGTAAATTCTTTGTACACTCTTGTGAGCTTAATTTGTGTAAACACCAATCTTGTGAGGTATTTAGTTTACTCAAACAAATCCCTTGTAAAAGGAGAGGTTCTAGTTTAGCCTTAAGAGAAAAATTAAAGTTGGTTCTATCTTAGCCAAGTCCAAAAGATAGGGTTGTAACGGTTTCTTTTCTAAATCGGGAAAAGGGGACGGATTTATTGTTGAGTGAATTGGGTAATTCTTAGTGGTGTGCTAAGGTAGTGGGTGTAGGTGCTTGTTAGAAGGCCGAACCACTCTAAAATCATTGTGTCACCAAACATTTACAACTCTCTTTGACGGTTTCGGTGATCAATTCGAGTGTGCTAAAAACTCAACAATTGGTATCAGAGCCTCGTCTCCATCAAAAGACTAACATCTAGGAGTAAATATCCAATGCTCGGATGACTTTGTGGAGATTTGCTTGGTGTTTAGTTGAATTCTCCTGTTGTTTCCGGCAGGGAGATAGTATCTGACGAAAAGATTAGCATGGGAGTTTAGCTCTATGTTTTTGGCATCCAAGATTTTCATTTCGCAACAAAGAAAGGGAACGAGATGATCTGAAACTCCCATTGAAAGTAAAGAAATTCTTAATCTTTGATTGCAATTTGTTTTGCTCTAAGGTTTTGGTTGTGTTTATGTGAGACCGAGAGCCAGGTTATATATTTATAGGGGTAAAGAAAAGTGGAAAGGTGATTGATAATTCGATTTTATCCACACAAGATCAGCTAGGATATGCAGATTTGTAAATGCAGTATATAGTGGAGGAAAGTGAATCAGCCACCAAGATTTGTTGGTATTAGTTTATAGCTTTAAGTATTTGTTTCCAAAGTAAAGTGGGGGTGGCAACAGATTCTGCAGATATAAGTTTAGAATAGAATAAAAGCCTCGTACTGATCCTGAATGGCTGGGTATTCTTAATCCAACACTTGCAAAAGATGAAAGTACTGTCTATTCCACTTGCAAACTCACAATCTACCCGATGGATTTGAGTTCTAGAAAGGTATCTTCTTTTCATTTTATTATATTATTATTGTACTACTTATTACCATTTTTTAAACCATGCAAAACAAACATGCTATGAGGAGAATCTTGATCTAGATCCTACCAATTATGACTAGGCGAAAGCTAATTTATCATTAATCAGCCACTGGTATTTAAATTGTTTAGAGTTTAAGGTTTATAATATTTAAACTGTTTAGGATTTATGATATTTAAATTAGTGGTGGGGTTTATTTTTAAGATTTTAGGGTTTATTATTTAGGATTTAAAATTTAAGGTTAGGGCTTAGAATTTGATTTTTTAGTGTTGCGCATATGAATGGGCACCAAAAAGAGCAGAGGATTTTTATCCCTTTTATTGCATAAAAAATTTGCAATTTACGGTGAAATTATGAAAATTAATCTTTATATGGTGATTACATAGTAGCATATGTTCTTTACTCTTAGCAATTTGAAAACGCACACACATTGTGCAGACAAACTGCTAGAACTCGAACTATTAGAGATAACATCGAACCTTAATGTCTTGTCATTTGGCTATATGAACATGATACAAATTATAAGTGAAACTAGTGCTTACTACAAGTTGAAATGTACATTGTTAGATCAAAATGCTAATGATGACCTTGCTATATTAAAATATGATTAAATGATTATTCTAATCTTGTAAATTCATAAAAACTCGTTAGGCAAAATTAACATGTCATAAAATCTTGTACACTACATGACTATCCTCGCATTTTACACTATATAATCAATCTCACACTTTGCGTTATACTGATCGTAACACCCTAAAAATCATTCTAGAATTTTTTAACTAGTGATCAAAAATTTTTCTGAGAAGATTATTAATCTTGTTTAGAACTGTAAAAAAGGGGTAAATGATATAGAGAACAAAATTATAAGATTATTAAAAGTGGTAGTGTCCAAATTGTAAGGAACCAAAGTTAAAAATAGTAAAAATTAAGTTTCATAAGTGGGGTACATGAGAAGTTAAGGATTGCTAAAGTAATTGTAGCATTGGTATAGATGACAAACATACACGTGTTAAAATCTTATAATTTAGTGGTAATTAATTGAAAGATGTTAAATTGAAAGGAAGAAACCCTTTTGGAGGGGGTATATCAGTGGTAGACCTACATGGTCATCATAAGGGCAATTGCACCCCATTTTTTGGAAAAATATTTTTTACTGTAAATTTCTTCTTAAAAAATTAATTTAGTGTGTATAGCGAAAAAATAAAAATTTGCATACCCATTTAAAAAATATTTTGGACTCTCGTTCTTAAATTTTTGGATTCGTCACTCAGTGTACCTCACATCAACTAAGGAGAGTGATGAGAGAAGTTTATCTCGCTTAAATAAAAAACATCATTGAAGACGGTTTGAAGGATTTAGACTTGTCTCTAAAATTCATGAAGTTTTAGCCACTAAAATTTAATTCCATCTATAGATTGGTGAAGCTTGCAACAAGGCCTTCCTTGTGGTATAGGTAGATCTTCAATTGGGTGAGTGCTTTTAAACTCTAAATTTGGTTCTTTAGAGCTAGGGATGTAAAAATAGGTAATCATATGGGTTTCAAGTCAGGTTCTGTCAGGTTAGGTCAAATCAGGTACGAGTCATTTTAGGTCGATTTGATGTTTCGACCCGATTCGGGTCAGGTACGGGTTAGTTTCAGGTTAGGTTCATTTTAGGTCGAATTCATTTCGGGCCGAGTTTATTTCAGGTCGGGTTTATTTTAGGTAGGGTCAAAATGGTTCGGGTCCGAATCAGTTAATTGACAGGTTAATTCGGGCTCGAGTAGACTTCAGGTCGGGTTCATTTCAGGTCGGGTTCATTTTAGGTCGGGCAATTTCAAGTCGTTTCATTTCATGTCGGGTTAATCGGGTTTCAATCCATATTAAGTTTGAGTTTGGTACAAATATTCGATAGACTTCGGATTGGGTCATTTCGAGTGAATTA
The DNA here is from genome assembly GCA_958450335.1 of Hibiscus tridactylites. Taxonomy (NCBI): domain Eukaryota; kingdom Viridiplantae; phylum Streptophyta; class Magnoliopsida; order Malvales; family Malvaceae; genus Hibiscus; species Hibiscus tridactylites. Next base: position 77,925,592 of record OY288279.1, read on the forward strand.
TTTAACGCCTTTCTGCTTTTACAAAAGCGGATCACATTAAAAATAAATATTAGGCATTAGAATGAACAAAAATATCATCAAATGATTCATATCTAAAATATTGGAGTAAATTAAAAAAATAGAAATTAATAAGGGTCAATTTCGGTGAAAAATAATATTTTGGGGACTTACATGAATAAAAATATCATCATATTAAAAACATTGGACTGAATTACAAAAAAAGAAGAATATGGGTCAATTTGGAATAAAAATAAAGTTTTAGGGACGATAATGAACAAAAATACCATCATATTAAAAACATTGGACTAGACTAGATTAGAAAATTTTAAAATATATAGTTGTGAATTCGAATCCCTAAACCCCAAACCTCAACCCCTAAAATTTCCAATCACTAATAATTAAAGTGCAAACTGAATCCCTAAACTAATCTCATAATCCCAACCAAGCACACGACTTGACACATTTATGGAATACCCCTAAACCCCAAACATCAACATATAAATCTTACATTCACTAATAATTAAAGTACAAGCCTAACCCTTGAATCCCATAATACCTAAACAAATACCATAACCCAAAACCCTAAACCACAAACTTCAAACCCTAAATCTTTTTTTCGGGTCGAAATAAATTGGGCATTCAAAAGCCTGCCAAATGTTTGGAGTCACTACCAGTCGTTGGGTACAACTGAAATAAGTTAGGCCTTTAAAAGGTTTAATTATTAAATAATTTTATGAAGGATGATCTAGTTAAAAAAAGAAGCTAAACATAATGGTCTAAGGAAACTAAACTAAAATTAGGACTAAAATGAATCAAATTAAAACTAAAAAATAAAAAAAAAGACATAAGTGTAAAGCTCCTAAGCTAGTAATAACCTAACGTGCAAATAACCCTTTAAATGGAGAGATTTTTCCCTCCATTTGTTAACTCAATTGTTTACTCAATTAATCAATTTCATTTGAAACTGAAACTTGAAAGATGGGAATTGTATCATAATAAATAAAAAATGGGAATTGGATTGGTTGGTTGACAGTGACATTTGACCGTTCCTTGCTTTGGGAATGAGATTTGGTCGCCCAAATCTCTAAAAAAATGGTCATTGTTGTTTTTTTTTCAATTTTGGACTAAATTACAAAAAAATTGTTGATTGGAACTAAAAATTAAAATTTAAGGAGTATAATAAATTAGACTAAATTGTCAAAAATATAAATCAATATGGCGCAATTTTGACTAAAAATTAAATTGTACAGAAAATAATAAACAAAAATATTATTCGACTAAATTACCAAAAATAGAAATGTTATTCGATACGAACAGCTCCAGAACTGCATTTATTGTGGGAAATAAAGGCTCCAATGGCTCCAATTCAATCCCAACGGTCACCAAAGGCTACAAACTCAATTGAGATTATAAAAGGGGCCTCCAAGCATCTATAGAAAACTAATGATCCACAAGCCAACATGTTTATGATTTAAATCATGTCTTAGTGCTAAATTCCCATTCTTTGTATAGAAAAACACTTGTGAGCTTAATTGTAAATGTATGCTAAAGTGTATTAGGATTTCGATGGGTGCTTAAGAGTGCAAACATACACCTAGTGAGAGGAATTCGTTTGCTTTGAATTCTCTTTGTAAAAGAGTGTTTGATCAAGCTTTGGGTTAGAAAGCTTTGATTGGTTTGTAACGGTTTCCTTCTAATCCTAGAAAAGGGGGAAGAATTCTTAGTGAAATGGTTGAAATCCTTGGTGGGGAACTAAGGTAGTGAATGTAGGGTCGAACCACTCTAAATCTTGTGTCAAATTCATTCACCTTTTGCTTCCACCACAAACACCCAAAAATCAATCTTCTCCACCACTTGGCAAGCTTTTCGGTTGTGGTTATCAGGCTCTACAATTAGTATCAGAGCGAGGCTCAATCGAAATAAATTAACACCATATTAAGGCGATCTCGGCTAGCTCGACCAACCATACAATCAACTGGTGCTCATGGCGCAATCCGTCGATAGGCCACCATTCTTTGACGGGACCAACTACTCCTATTGAAAGAATAGGATGATGTACTTCAGGAGAGTCAACGGCTACCATCTTTGGGACATTGTGATTGATAGTTCGTTCGTGCCACAACGAAGTAAAGTGAAATGGAGTGCGGATGATCGCAATAATATGGAGTTAAATTGCAAGGCTTTGCACTTTCTTTTTTGTGCTTTTAGCCCATATATGTATGCAAAAACATCTTCTTGTGAGAGTGCTAAGGAAGTTTGGGACAAGCTTGAAGTCACATACGAGGGAACAAACGAAGTAAAAGAGACCAAAACCGGTCTTCTCAACCTTGAGTGTGAGAACTTCAAGATGGATCCGGAAGAAGACATCAAGAGCATGTTCGATCAGTTCTCCACAATCGCCAATGATCTTAAAGGATTTGGAGAAGAGATTTCGGAAGAAAAGCTCGTTCGGAAGTTGATCTATTCACTTCCCGAGTCATGGGAGTCCAAAAAGACGGCAATTATAGAAAAAAGAACTTGAGTGAGCTCAAGCTTGATGAGCTTATTGGTTCCTTGCTCACCCATGAGTTGATGTCCATTCCTATAAAAAGGAGAAGGAGAAGAAGATCAAAGAGGAAGGAGTAGAGGTGAACATCATTGCTCTTAAATCCTCCAAGTGTCTTCAAGGAGATTCAAGTGAGGAGGATAGTGAAGATGAAGAGATGGCTTATCTCTTCAAAAAGTTTACCCGATTCATGAAGAGCAAAATGGAGAACTCCAAGCATGAATCAAAACGGAAGATGAAAATTTTCCACAAAAGTAACAAAAAGGGATCATCTTCAAAGAAAGCATATGTGGCAACATGGAGTGATGAAGACTCCACTGATAAAGATTAAGTTGCCCGTCTATGCTTCATAGCCCTTCAAGAGGGTGAGGTAACTTCTGACTCATCCATTTCTAATTCCTATTCATTTGATGAGTTGCAAGAAGCCTATGACGAATTGATTTTTGAGTTTAAGGCTTCGTTTTCGAAAAACAAGAAATTGGTTTCAAAATTGAAAACCGAAAATGATTTGCTTTTAAAAACCAATTTAGAGTTTGAAGTAAAAATCAAAGATTTTGAGCTTAAAGTTTCAAATTTACAAGAATTGCTTTAAATGATGGAAAGGATCATCAAAAGAAAGTTAATGATCTTAAGAACGAAAAATATTTGATTTCCAATGAACTTCAAAAGAAAAATAATTTGGGAAAATCAATTTTTTATCAAAGACAATCTAGTGCCCATAGATTTTTAAATGGAAAATGTTTATGAAGTATTTGGGTCCCAAAAGGACTAATTACTTCAACTAAAAAGGATGAAATTGTAAAATGGATTCTTAAGGGGACTAAACTTTGTGCTACTAACATCCATGGATCCAAAGCAATATAGATACCAAAAATCATTTGATTTTCTTGTTTTAAGTGTGATGGAGATTGATCAACAAAGTACAACATTGTGAGGGGGCTCCATACACACAAAGAAGAACACTTGAAGAATGAAGGATTCACGTCCTACCTTTGGTTCAAGTGGTAAAATTCTAGTTGATTTTATTTTATTTTATTTTATTTCAACTAGTATATCATATATTGTTGGACTAACTTTTATTTGATGCTTTGAGTAAGGGGGGAACCAATTTTAAACAAAAACCTTATTTTTGTCAAATCTTTTAACTCTCCATTGTTATGAACTTAAAAGCCTTCAAACTTTGTTTGAACCATTTTTATTAACAAAAAGGAGGAAAATGTTTTGAAAATTTGATTTTTCAATTGAATAAGGGGGAGCTTTAATTTCTTTTGAATCTTAATTCTCTTATTCAAAATCTATTTTACTAAGGGGAGAATCCCAAACACAAATTTTCAAGTTGGTTTTATTATATCAAAAACGGAGAGATTGTTAGGATATTTGTTTTGATATAATAATTGAAAATTAGTTTTGGGCTAAATCGAAAAGTATTCAAAAATGATTTTATGTCCAAACAACTTTAAAATATGTTTGAGGAGTTTTCAAAAAGGTTTTGAAGTGTTTTGAAACATTTTAAAGTAGCCATACCTAAGATTTTAGTGTGACTGTATCGATACGATATACATCGTTTCGATACGCCTTAGGGTTTCGGCTACGGTCAATTTGAAACTACCAAAACTTGTACCGATACAGGCCTTGGCCGTAGCGATACGGACTGTGGTCGTTTCGATACGTTGTCTAGTGTTTCGATACGCCAACGTGGAAAAAGCCTAAACGGTTCAAAACCCCCAACGACTATTTCCTAACAGTTATTTGAATTGCAGACCATACTGAAACGGTACAGTGGCGTATCGATACGGGCGTACCGAAACGCACGAAGGTGTTTCTATACGGGATGCTGCATAAAGCTCAACGACTAATTTTGAAGAAGGGCGTACCGATACGGCTACCCGCGTATAGATACAGATAGCTCTATAACTGTATTTATTGCGGGAAATAAAGGCCTCAACGGTTCCAATTCAATCCCAACGGCTACAAACTCAATTGGGAGTATAAAAGGGACCTCCAAGCATCTATAGAAGACTAATGATCCACTAGCCAACATGTCTATGATTGAAATCATGTCTTAGTGCTAAATTCCTATTCTTTGTACAAACAAACACTTGTGAGCTTAATTGTAAATGTATGCTCAAGTGTATTAGGATTTGGGTGAGTGCTTAAGAGTGCAAACATACACCTAGTTAGATGGATTTCGTTTGCTTTAAATTCTCTTTGTAAAAGAGTGTTTGATCAAGCTTTGGGTTAGAAAGCTTTGATCGGTTTGTAACGGTTTCCTTATAATCCTAGAAAAGGGGAAGAATTCTTAGTAAATTGGTTGAAATCCTGTGTGGGGAGCTAAAGTAATGGATGTAGGCTTTGGTTAGAAAGTCAAACCACTCTAAATCTTGTGTCAAATTCTTTCACCTTTTGCTTCCACCACAAACACCCAGAAATCAATCTTCTCCACCACTTGGCAAGCATTTCGGTTGTGATTATCGGGCTCCACAACAATCTACTTGACACATTTTCCCCTAAACCTCAACCTCTAAATCTTATATTCACTAATAATTAAATTACAAGCCTAATCCTTAAATCTCCTAATCCTTAAACAAACCTTATAACCCCAAACACTCAGCTTGAAACATATATTATACTCATAAACCCCAAACCTCAACCCCTAAATCTTACAATTACTAATAATTAGAGTAAAAGTCTAATCTCATAACCCCTAAACTAATCCTATAACCCCAAACGGTCAACTTAACACATTTACACGTAAACCCCAAACATCAACACCTAAATCTTATAATCACTAATAATTAAAGTGCAAGCATAATCCATAAACTAATCCCATAACCTCGAACACTCAACTTGACACATTTATCCTTAAACCCCGAACCTCAACACATATATCTTACAATCACTAATAATTAAAGTGTAAGTATAATCTCCTAATCCCTAAACTAACCGCATAACCCAAACACTCAACTTAACACAATTACCCCTAAATCTTTTTTTCGGGCCAAAATAAATTGGGCAAGGCCCGTCAAACATTTAGAGTCGCCATCGGTCGTTTTGGGTTGGGTACAACCGAAATAAGTTGGGCCTTTAAAAGGTTTAATTATTATATAATTTTATGAAGGGGGTCTAATTAAAAAAGAACCTATACGTAAAGAGTCTAAGGAAACTAAACTAAAATTGAGACTAAAATGAATCAAACTAAAAAAAAAATAGAAAAATCTAAGTGTAAAGCTCAAAAACTAGTAATGACCTAAAGTACAAATAACCCCTAAAAATGGGCAGAATTTTTTTCTCCGTTTGTTAACTTAATTGTTAAGTTAATTTGGAGGGAAAATGGGATTTGGGCAGAACCAATTAAGTTAAAAAATGGGCGGTCCTAATCCCTAAAAAAGGCATGATTGTTTTCAAACTTTGGACTAAATTATAAAAAATAATAGGAGTTAATTTGGATTAAAAATTAAATTTTAGGGATTACAATAAATTGAACTAAATTGTAAAAAATATAAATAAATATGAGGCAATTTTGACTAAAAATTAAATTGTAGGGACTAGAATAAACAAAAAAAACTATTCGACTAAATTACCAAATATATATATGAGTCAATTTCGGCTAAAAATAAAGTTTTTGGGACTATAATGAACACAAATATCATCATATTTAAAAAATTAGACTAGATTAGAAAATTTTGAAATAAATTGGTGTCAATTCGGTTAAAAATTAGGAACCAATATGAACAAAGTAAACCCCAAATTCATCAAATCATAAACTCCTCAATATCAAGCCATGTCAATATCCAAATGGTCGGGTTCAAAACAAGTCTGGTTCAAAATAGGTCGGGTAAAATCAGATCTCGGGTCGATTCAGTCGGGTAATATCGGTTATCTGCCAGGTTAGTCTCGAGTTCAGGTTCGTTTCAGTCGGGTGTAGGTATGGATTTAGGTCCACAGTAACAAGTTCAATTCGGGTTCGGGTCGTTCTCGGTCGGATGCAGGACGGGTTCGGTTACTACAGTAACATGTGCAACTCGGGTTCAGGTCAACAACAGTCGGTTACAGATCAATTTCAGGTCAACAATAGTCGGTTACAGATCAATTTCCTTGAAGCTTTCTGATGACTACGAGGTAGTGGTAGTGGGCGAGCACATTAAGTTCTTGTCTAATGTGGTGTCAGCTTTAGAGGCTCATAGGTTGATGGACTCTGGGTGTGGGGCCTATTTAGCTTACGTTATGAATCCGGATATGAGTGAAGCTAGACCGAAGGATATCAGAACAGTGTGTGACTTTCCAGATTTGTTTCCTGAAGAGTTGCCGGGTTTGCCTCCTGACAGAGATGTTGAGTTTGTGATTGAGACAGTTTCGGGATCTAATCCAGTTTCGATAGCTCCGTATCGTATGGCTCCGAAAGAGTTGAAAGAATTGAAGAGTCAGTTGCAAGAATTATTAGACCGTGGTTTCATTAGGCCTAGTAGTTCTCCGTGGGGTGCTCCAGTGTTGTTTGTGAAAAAGAAGGATGGTAGCATGCGCATGTGTATTGACTATAAACAGCTGAATCAGTTGACTGTGAAGAACAAGTATCCGTTGCCTCGTATAGATGATTTGTTTGATCAGTTGAGAGGTGCTTCAGTATTCTCGAAGATAGATTTGAGATCCGGATACTATCAGTTGAAGGTGAAAGAGTGTGATGTTCCGAAGACAGCTTTTAGGACTAGATATGGTCACTATGAGTTTCTTGTGATGCCATTTAGGCTCACGAATGCACCAGCAACATTCATGGACATGATGAACAGAATTTTTAGAGACTATCTAGACCGGTTTGTGGTTGTCTTCATTGATGATATACTTGTGTACTCGAAGACAGAAGAAGAGCATGATGAACACTTGAGATTTGTTTTGCAGAGATTGTTGAGCAATCAGTTGTATGCGAAGCTCAGTAAGTGTGAGTTCTGGATTCGAGAGGTTGTATTTCTTGGCCATGTTGTTTCGGCCGAAGGCATCCGAGTTGATCCATCGAAGATTGAGGCTATTGTTGAGTGGAAACAACCTAAGTCCGTGACCGAGATTAGGAGTTTCCTAGGATTAGCCGGTTACTATAGGAGGTTCGTTGATGGCTTCTCTAGAGTAGCCGCTCCCTTGACTAAGTTGTTGCAGAAGGGAGTCAAGTTTGAATGGTCAGATGCGAGACAAAAGGCCTTTGAGAAGTTGAAGGAAGCTTTGACAAATGCTCCAGTGCTAGTACAACCTGTTTCAGGTAAGGAGTTTGTGATTTACAGTGATGCTTCCTACATAGGCTTAGGATGTGTTTTGATGCAAGATAGGAGAGTTGTTGCTTATGCTTCTAGACAGTTGAAGATTCATGAGAAGAACTATCCTACTCATGACATAGAACTAGCCGCAGTTGTGTTTGCATTGAAGATTTGGCGTCACTACTTATATGGTGAGAAGTGTATAGTTTACACCGACCACAAGAGCTTGAAGTACTTGATGACACAGAAAGAGTTGAACTTGAGACAGAGAAGGTGGCTAGAGTTGTTAAAAGATTACGATTTGACCATTGAGTACCATCCGGGTAAGGCAAACGTAGTAGCCGATGCCTTGAGTAGAAAAGTGGTCGTTGAGCTAAGAGCTATGTTTGCTAGATTGAGTGTGTCCGATGATGGTGGTTTGATCACCGAGTTACAAGTGAAGCCTTCCTTGATTCAGTTGATTAGAGAAAAGCAGTTGCGAGATGCGAGCTTAGTTCCTCATGTTCAAGACATAGCCGAAGGAAGACCGACTGAGTATAGTTTCAGTGGTGAGAGCTTGTTGTGCTTTAGAGATAGAATTGTGGTACCGGAAGATGTTGAGCTGAGACGTCAGATTTTGAGCGAAGCGCATTCGAGTCCCTTTTCTATGCATCCGGGTAGTACCAAGATGTACCGAGATTTGAAGAATGATTACTTCTGGGTTGGTTTGAAGAGAGATGTAGCCGAGTATGTGAGCCGTTGCATGGTTTGTCAGAGAGTGAAGGCAGAACATCAGGTTCCTTCAGGTTTACTACAGCCTTTGAAGATTCCGGAATGGAAGTGGGAGAGAATCACCATGGATTTTGTATCGGGGTTGCCTTTGTCTCCTTCGAAGAAGAATTTCAGTTTGGGTGATTGTTGATAGGTTCACTAAGTGTGCTCACTTCTTAGCAGTGAACACTACGGATTCCTTAGACAAGTTGGCAAACTTGTACATTCGTGAGATTATGAGACTTCATGGAGTTCCGAAGTCTATAGTTTCAGATAGGGATCCTAGATTTACTTCGAGGTTCTGGAGTTGTTTGCATAGTGCTTTGGGTAGTCGTCTGCATTTCAGCACATCTTATCATCCGCAGTCCGATGGGCAGTCAGAGCGAGTGATACAGATTCTAGAGGATATGCTCCGTTGTTGTGTGATTGATTTTCAGGGTTCTTGGGAGAAGCACTTACCGTTGGTTGAGTTTGCTTACAACAACAGTTATCAGTCTAGTATTCAGATGGCTCCTTATGAGGCTTTGTATGGTAGACGGTGTAGAACTCCGATTTGTTGGGCTGAGACCGGTCAGAGGTTGTTACCTATGCCAGACTTGCTTAAGAGAACCACATAAAAGGTGAAGTTGATTTGTGACCGTTTGAAAGCGGCTTCGGATCGTCAGAAGTCTTATGCAGATTTGAAGAGGAAAGAGATTGAGTACGCAGTGGGTGAGAAAGTGTTTCTGAAAGTATCTCCGTGGAAGAAGGTAATGAGATTTGGCCGGAAAGGCAAGTTGAGTCCGAGGTTCATTGGTCCGTATGAGATAGTTGAGCGGATTGGGCCTGTAGCTTATCGGTTGAGGTTACCTTCTGAGTTAGAGAAGATTCATGATGTCTTTCATGTATCTATGCTTAGGAGATATAGATCGGATCCTTCTCATGTGATGCCCGTTGAGGAGATAGAGTTGAATCCGGATTTATCTTATAATGAAGAGCCCGTTGAGATACTTGCTTCATACAGCAAGGTGTTGCGTGGCAAGACCATAGAGTTGGTCAAGGTGTTGTGGAGGCATAGAGGTGTGGAAGAGGCCACGTGGGAGAGGAAAGTGGATATGGTTGAGCAGTTTCCGTATCTGTTTCCACCAGGTAATTTCGGGGACGAAATTCCTTAAGTGGGGGAGAGTTGTAACACCCGTGTCTTGGGCCTAGGAGTTAGCCGGGTATTAGTTCGAGTCAAATAAAACTTAACTAAAACAATTCAATTTCAAATAATGGTCAAATTGAGTTTTAAAATGAAGGGAAGGACCTATGTTGCTATTTACCCAAGTTTTAAATAAAGCTAGACCACTTTATTGTAAAGTTGTCTTCCTCCCTCATTCTTCCTCCTTTTCACATTTGAAAACCCCCACCATTTCTAAAACCCTACAAGCTTGGAGTTACTATTCCATCTATTTTAGCACCCGATTTCAACACCATTTTAAGAGGTAATTATATTTTCTTAACCTCCTTTTCATCCTCTACTTGTATATTGTCTTAAATTTCAAAAATATGGGTTTTGAGAAATTAGGGTTCATATGGAAATTTGGGGTTTTGATGGGGTTTTTCAATTGTTTTGAGAAATTGTTTTGGGGTTATGTTTAATCATAATGAAATATGCAACATATCTTAATTTGGTAGATTTTGGGTGAATTTTCGTAGTGGGTCTTTAAGGCCAATTTTAAGGTATGAAAAATTGGGTTTTTGAGAGGATTTGTGTTGGGATTGAAGGGCTGATGGTCTACCTATGTTAGGGGGTGTTTTGGGATGTTTTGGAAGCCATTTGGGTGCTTGGAATTGGGTATTTCAGCCCTTGGTTATGGGAGTCCGAAAATTGGGTTTTTGGGATGCTATGTGATTTGGAATTTGTGGAAATTGAGTTGTGTTTTGCAAAGTGGATTGATGATTGAATTAGCATTGATTTGGGAAGTGATGTATGTGTTTTGTGTGGCTAGAAGCAAGGGGAAGCGTGGAAGGAGCTTCGGGATCGAATCCGGGAATTTGAAGAACGGTCGCTTGCTTGGTCTTGGAGCTTGGGAGCTTAGGTGAGTGGTTGTTAGCTTTTAAAGGTTTTAAATTAGTTGGTTCGAGTATATGGACTAGGTTGGGCTTGGTAGACCCACCTAGAGTTAGGATTAGGGTGGTAGCCTAATCCTAATCTTGATCTAAGCCTTTGGATGAACTCAAATGTATGAATGTATATGCCTCGTATGTCTTGTGATATGAATGCTTATGTATACTGTTTTATACATGTGAATTGAGGCATGGGTTGTATGGCTTAAAGCATGCATGGTGATGGTTCATGGTTGTGTCCATGGTGAGTACGTGCTAAGCACGGAAATGATTGAAATGAGTAATGTGGAATGAGTAAAATATTGGCACTAGTATACTTAAATACAAATGATCGATCATTAGGATGTTAGTGTGTACACATGAGTCTAAAGTCGCGCGTGGCCTTGGTGGCGTTGAGTCACCAAGGAGGAGTACGGGTACGCCCGGAAATGGTATTTAAATATGGTCGGTGATGAGTGGAATCCCATCGACGGGGCGTGAGGATGAGTGGAATCCCCTCCGCGAGACCGGTGATGAGTGGAATCCCACCGAGGTAATGTGGTTGTTGGATATGAGTTTCCAACGTGTCTATCCGCGTATTTGAGTCATCACTAGGTGCCAATGTTGATTGATATGTGCATCAATGTGTTGGAATCCCACATGTATGGTAGTGTTGAGTTCATGATTATGGCATATATGTGATATATTGCTCATGCATCTAAATCTTGCGGACTTTTGGTTTATGTAAATTGCCTTGGCTAGATCGTGCTCGGACCCTGCAATGTTGAGGTTTGTTTTTAGAGCTTACCCTCACTAAGCATTATTTGCTTACGCTCTCTTTGTTCAACATTGCAGATCCTTAGTTCGTGGGTTGCTCGGGCAAGTGGAGGGCCTCCAAGTGTGTTTGTGACTTGAGTTCACCAAGTATGGATTTAAAATTCTAGACATGTAATGGTTGAGCAATGGGATGTGTAATGATTTGTGGTTGTTGTTGGTTGATAGGAGCATGTGTAGACTCCTTTATATATATTGCTTTTGCATGGTTGTGTTGCGAACGTTAACTCATGCCTATTTGCTTGCTTGAATGTTAGCCTATGCCTTAAGAGTTTTTGCATGTGTTTGAATGTGGTTTGAATGAATGCATGATGTGGATTGTTGCCTTTGTGTTATACATGTTTAAACCTTGTTGAAGCATGCTAGTATTGTTAGTAAGCCTTGGGTTGTTTTGTTATGAGGTTATGGGGTGCCTTGGTGGTGTTTTGGGGCATTCTTGTGCCTCAAAACAGCCCAGAAAAGTCTGCAGACAGGGGGTGTTTCGGAACGGGTCCCCGTGTTCCGAAACGGCCCTGCGTAAATGGCCTGCTGTTTCGAAACGGATGAGGGTCGTTCCGGAACGTTTTCGCCACTGGAATTTTGAGAAATTGGCGTGATGAAGCCGTTCCGAAACGGGCCTTTGAAGTTCCGAAACGGTCAAATCTCGTTGACCACGAGATATTGACCGTCAAGGTCGTTCCGATACGGGTCACCCCTGTTTCGGAACGGTCACCTTGTGGTTGACCCAGGCCCGTTGACCAGGTCTGGGCGTTTCGGAACACCCTATAGGTGTTTCGAAACGGCCTGCTGGAATGAAGTAAAATGGACCGTTTATGTTTGTTTGGTCGGTGAATGTTACGTTGTTTGGTTCTTCCGCTGCTGTGCTTCACATAGGAATTATAATTGCATCTAGATAAGACTAAAGTTAAAAGAAATTTTCTGGGTCGTTAACCGAGGGGAAGCCTTAACGGGTTTCGCTTCGGTTTTCCCCGTGTGGCCCACTCGGACCGGTCATCCGACCAGACCGGGACGAGGGGGTTACAAATATCATCATATTTAAAAAATTAGACTAGATTAGAAAATTTTGAAATAAATTGGTGTCAATTCGGTTAAAAATTAGGAACCAATATGAACAAAGTAAACCCCAAATTCATCAAATCATAAACTTCCTCAATATCAAGCCATGTCAATATCAAATAGGTCGGGTTCAAAACAAGTTTGGTTCAAAACAGGTCGGGTAAAATCAGATCTCGGGTCGATTCAGTCGGGTAATATCGGTTATCTGCCAGGTCATTCTCCAGTTCAGGTTCGTTTCAGTCGGGTGCAGGTCTGGATTTAGGTCCACAGTAACAGGTTCAATTCGGGTTCGGGTCGTTCTCGGTCGGATGCAGGACGGGTTCGGTTACTACAGTAACATGTGCAACTCGGGTTCAGGTCAACAACAGTCGGTTACAGATCAATTTCAGGTCAACAACAGTCGGTTACAGATCAATTTTAGGTCATCACATTCCCAGGTCAAACCAGGTTTTGACTCGAGCAGGTTTCAATCGGGTTTTCGGGTCGAGTCAATTTTTTTAGATCCCTATTTAGAGCTAAGAAATTCCAAGTATCATCGATGCAGGATCGACCCATGAGCCCAAGCCTAACAAAAATAAATAAATTATGTTAACAATGGAAGTGAATTCAGATTTAAAATATATCTTTTTGAAAACCAGGGACCAAAATAAACAAACAGAAAGCATAAATGACCACATCCCGCCATTAACAACCAAACCAAGCTTTCTAAACACTTGGATTCAAAAGCCACATACTACTCGAAAAACAAAACAATTAGCACAAAACTTTGACAGACAAAAAGCTCAGCCAAACAAAGAAACATTGAAAAACCCAAAACAAGGGAAAAAACAACCAAGCTCGTTTGACCAAGAAGATGAATCCGATTTAATGGCGGAGTTCCAACAAATGAAACCCTTATCCCTGACCTTGAAAAAAATTCGACAACTACTCTCGACCTCAGGATAACTCAGAAGCTATGAGACCTACGCGCTAGCCAACTGCGCCACCACCCCATTGATGTCCAAGTTCAATTACTTACATAACAATTAATAAACTATTAAATGCAGATTCGAAACATCTTGATTTTCCTGCCATTCTGATTAGTAAGAGTGCAAAGCCACTCGTCGGAACAATCAATTATTAACTCGGATCATTTCGAGGATATCATACATATGTATTCTTGTTTGCAATATGAAATGAATGAAGTGCCCAAAAACTGATTCACAAGTGATCCTGCTCAAAAACTAGATTCCTAAGGCTAAAAGCCTAAACATACCAACATATTATTACCTGCTCGCTCCCCAACAACTAAAATACCTTTCCATTCTCATAAATCTTGATTTCAAGAGCTTTCCACAACTTTATAACTTTAGCTTCAAGCATTGAATGGTTTGATTAAGAACATCTAAAGCTCATCAAAGTTACATGCATGAAGTTATCTGTAATCTATAAATTATACAAAACAAAGATGAACTATTCATCGGACCAGACTTAAAGATTGCTAGGGGCAGTTGGACACTTGAAAGTTTCAAATTCTCATATATATATATTTTTTTAAATTATATTTTATATTGTTGATATAATTTTAAAAAATAATAATGGATTGGGGTTCGAGATTTAGGATTTGGTTGAGGTTTCCGTGAACAATGATGGTTTAAGGCGATAATGGTTGGAGGTGGTGATTATTTTTTAAAACATTTAAATTTAATTTTTATAATTTATATTCAATTAAATCTTTAATTGATTTGACGTAATTTCTCATGCTATTAATTGTATTTTGTGGTATTTTGATTTTTGGGCTCACGCAAGATAAACGTGTGTCAAAACTTGTGTTTTAACTATTCTTTTTACCGATTGGTAAAATCAAGTTACTTTGTCGTTTGTTGTATAATAGACGTTTATTTTTCATTTACATGTTGGCCAATTAATAATGAGTGAGTTTACATTTTAATAACTCAACTTTCGTTTGTTAATAATCATTTATTGTATTTTCTTTTATTATTTGTTATAGGCCGATGCACGATCAGTTTTCATTGTCTTCGTCTCTTCTTGAACAAATTTTTTTTTTGTACTTTATGAATCTATAAAGAAAATTAAAAATATATTTTATACTTAAATTATTGCATTTACGTGTGTGCATTGATTCTGAAGTTGGAAATAGATTTTTAACTTTTGAATGAACTATTGCGTACACCTAAGAAAGATGAAGCAATCTATTATATTTTCATTTTATGCTCATGTTAGTGATCTTGCAACAAACAATCTTATTTTTTGTACATTGTAGAATTTATAGGGTTTCTTGTATTTCTTGATTTGGGAATTTTGAACTCCTGATAGAGGAGAGAAAAGTAAAGGAGTTTTATTATTATTCATTAAAAGATAGTAAAAAATAATTAAATACAAATCCAGTCATTTGTTTATATAATATAGTATAACTAGTATAACTAATTCTTGGTATCTTGCTAACTCAGCAAGAATATACAACAAACTACAACAAACTCTATTACATTGACAGTAAAAACTTATCGCATTATTGAAATTTTAAATTAGTGTGATATATAATGAGCTTCTAAGTGACAACAATGATCTTGAGGAGGCAAGTAGTGACATTATCCTCCTTTAGCACAATGTCATCGTCAACTAATACTTCAGCATTAATATCAACATTTTCATTCGGTTTTGACACTAGAATGTTTTATTTTCTTCCAACAATTCCTTTTCGTCAAGCCCAATGCCAAATTTGGAATCAATTACACGTAAAGCTTTGTACAAGTACATCATGTTTGCATTCAAACCCACAACATGATTAACCACATTCTTTTATTCATCCTTCAGTGCCTTCAACGTCTCTTCAATCTTAATTAGCTTTTCTAGTCTGACTTTCAGGCACTCTTTCATGTTATTCACATATAAAATTACTGTTGCGTGTAAAAGAGTCCTATCGCAAATAGTGCAAGTGTACACGGCGCAAATAGTAAAATGATACTGAAGTATCGGATATCGTCTCCACAGGGACTGGAAATAACTCTATCCTTGAATTTCTGCACAAGAGAAAGAAATAGTTTAATTGAATTGGTGAAGTAATCTTTAGAAACAACTAAAGTAAAAGATGAAGAAATCATATTGAAAGAATAGACTAGTATTGATTTGCTCAGTAGTGCAGGTGCTGCACTGTTAGAGGAACTTCTGTTTCCTGTCGTCGTTCCTATCGCGGCAGCACCTATCGCGGCAGAGGTCTGTTGACGTCGTGACAGCGATCAACAACTCTGTACTTCAAGCTTGGCAAGAATCCCTGTTATGACTTGTCCTATCCCTAGGCCAAAGTTCTGTTGATGAACACTTCTTGGATGATACCTCCCGACGTAAATCAAAAGGTGAACACCAATGTTGTTGAATTCTTCTTTAGCCACTTAACCTTGAACTTATCCCTAAGCCAAGATGGTTTAACCATAAGCTGGAAAATGCGTATTTACTCCGTTCGTATGCTTGACTCTCCCGATATCAAACAAATGGATAACCTCACAATGCTCTCTCGATACTCTTGTAAGAAATGAAAAACAAGAATAAATAAACTTGAAGCTTTTATTACTTGACAAAAAATTCCTAAAACAATACAATCCTTGCAACTACTTTACAGAATCAACCCTTAGCCCTAGGGGAGTTTAGAACATGGTGAAGAAGTGGGAACGACAAGGGTTTAGGAGAAGACAGCTAGGAATGAGATATCCTTCCCTAGGTCGAATTACATGCCTTTATATATGCCTTGGGTTCAAGTTTTCTAATATGGCAAGAATACAATTTCGAATTAAAGTGCAATTCTAATTAAGACTAAATCTTATGAGTAGATGCCTTGAATTCATCATCTTTTCTTGCCTTGAGTTTCTTCCTTGAACTTTGGGCTTGGCCTTCATTCTGCTTCAGGGCTCAGGAAAATATGGGAGTGGTCCACGACAGACCGGCTTGAAATCCTCTATCTGTTGAACTCCACTTCACTTTTCCACCTCAGCATTCTGTCGCCATGGCTGCCACGGCAGAAGTCACGATAGCCTTTGCTTCTTGACTCCAGCTCTGCACTCCGCTTCTGCTCCTTTGCTGCCTTGGGTCTGCCGCAGTAGATACCTGCAAAAGTAACCAAAATCAGTAGCAACTGTGTCATTTTATCTAATTGTGATGTATATGCAAAAATCTATCCTAAATGCAATGCATTGTGCTTGAATGCAGCAAAAATATGGGTAAATGAAAGGTAAAGTATAGAACTTTTATACACTCAACACACCCCCAAACTCAAGTTCTTGCTTGTCCTTAAGCAAATACGACCTAACTAAAAATAAAAACTTTTTGGCTTGGCTTAATTCAGTGAACTTTTCATTACCCATCACACATTCACTATCAAGAGTAGTACCTTGTCGGGTGTTTCTTGATTTATCCGAAACAATTCTATGGTTCTTGTGCAATGTGTGCAGGTTTTGTGAACAAATATGTGCCTAGACTTCTTTAGCTTACCATAATAGTTATGCTTACAAATTTGAGCTTTATGCCAATTCATTTTTTCTGGAGGAAATTCTCAGGCTCCTTTAGTTTTTTCTGACCTTAGACTCAATTTCTTTTTTTCCTGGAGGCAATTCTTAGGCTCTTTTAGTTTTTTCTAACTTAAGCTCAAAGAAAAATCTTCCTAAAATCATTGTAAGGCAATTTTGTGGGCAAGTGAGTCTAATTTTTTTTCTTTTCTTTTGTTCCTTTCCTAGAGCCAGTGTTAGGCACCTCTAGGGGCAACTCAAGTGGGTAAACCTTCCTATTCTAATTCACTACTGAAGTCTAGATAGCATAAGAGTCACAAAGGGTGTTATAAAGATCAGAACTATAGCAAAGCTCTAAATAGTTCCTAAAAACATCCTAAAGGCACTGTCACGACAGAGTATGTCGCGACGTGTAAGTTTAGTTCAAAGACTTCTGCCGCCATCTCCGGTCGTGGCAGGTGTGGGTGTGGAGGCTGCAGAAGGGGTTTTGGGGCTAGCAGCAAGTGTGGGTGCAACAAAGAGAGTTTCTGGGAAAACATGGAATTGCACATTGAGAAAATTTAAATCAGACTTGATAAATTTTCCGTGGCGGCAGTGAAGTCCCTTAGAAATCCCATTAGGCCGAGCTGTCGTTCTTCCATATTTTGCAGCATCGTCATAATCTGGCTGGAGGTGTCTGCCGGTGGTGCTGTTGTCGCCTACTCTAGTTCTGCTGCGACAGGTTCAGGGAAGTCAGGGTCTGCCGTTGGTTCTGTCGCGGCAGAGGTGTTTACATACGACGGAGGAGTGACATCTTTTAATTCCATAAGACTGTAGAGATTCTGCTGCGTCCATCCTTTCCCCCGGACCTTGATATCCTCGCTAATTTCTGGCACGTTGTTGCCCCGGAAGAGTGTGGTGATGAGATAGGGGAAGACTAGGGGGCCTGAAGGTCGGAGAGCACACTCGAGGATTCTGTCTCGGATGTACCGTCCAACGTTGATTTGCCTCTCGTTGAGAATGGAGTGAACGAGGGCTAATCTCTGCTGTTCGACAGTGGTGTTGTGGGAGGTAGGCATGAGGCGCTCTTTGACGAAATGGTTCCACAGCTTGGCTTGTGGGGTAAGCTGAGTCCTCCTCACAGTCCACCGGTGCTTAGGGTCATCATTCCACTTCGTACCCTCCTCTGTCACTTCTGTCATGATTGCGTCAGAGTCTGCCGGCGACAGATTGTTCACGAACCTTCGATGGGCGTCATCTTTCTTGCTCACGTACAACCCATATAGCGTGTTGATGTACGCCAGCTCGAGGAGGATTTCTTTGCCTCTGACAGTCACTGTCGTGGCATCCTTATCAGTGACGGCATCGTAGAATTCACGAACGAGAGTTACGTTCATTTCTTCGGGCTGGGCAAAATATTTTTGCCACTTGAGGGCGAGGATCTTCTTGGCAATAAAGCTTTCTAGACCTAACTCTCCCATCTTTTGGGTATAAATAAACCCTCGTTCTTCCCACATTTCTCTCTTCTAGAAAGAACCGTAATACCTCTTTGCTGAGTCTGTGGATGCAAAACGGTTGGGTATGCTGTTGTGGCTTGGTGTTGACACTGCCATGGCAGAGGTGGAGGCAGCGCTGCGTCAGGTTGTTCTGCTGGCCATTGCAAGGAACTGTAGAAAAATGAAAGAGAGTTTTCTGAAATCTAAAATCTGGGAAGCAAATTGAGAGAATGAAAATGAGATGAAAATGAAAAAGGGAGCGGGGGTTTATATAGAACGGGGTTTTTCTGCCCGTTGAGACTGCAACGGCAGGCGTGAATAACGGGGCCAGCTGTTACGCGGTTTCTGACACGTCTGTCACGGGTTTTCGTGTCTGCTGCGCATCTGTTACGTGTTTGCATATTTGTTGCGACAGCTCCGTAACAAGTTGTTTTCTCTGCGTCTGTCGCGTCAGCTGGTGACAGGATGTGACGACAGGCTTGTCCGTTGGGCTTTTTGGGCTGTTGTGATTGCGGTGGGCTTGTTCATTCCTCTTCTTTGCTTTGCTTCCTTTATTTCCTAAACATAATTAAATAAATAAACTGAATTAAAATCTTATTTCCTAAAATAAATAAATAAAAATCTTAATTCCTAATAGATAAATAAATAAATTAAATAAAACTAAGTTAAATTAGGGATGCCTTGAGGGGCATCTCCTAAAGTAACTACTTCCTGCATCCTTGGGGCTTCAGTCCCCTGATAATGCTTCAGCCTCTGTCCATTGACCTTGAATTGGTGCCCATCCTTCATTGATTTGATTGTAATGGCACCATGAGGGAAAACTTGGACAACCTGGAAAGGACCAGACCACCTAGATTTAAGCTTTCCTAGGAAAAGCTTCAACCTAGAATTAAACAACAACACCTGCTGTCCTGGGCAGAACTGTCGTGGTAGGAGCTTCCTGTCGTGCCACTTCTTGGTTTTGTCCTTGTAGATCTTGGCATTGTCGTAGGCTATTGCTCGAATTTCCTCAATCTCATTCAAGTCCAGTAGCCTTTTCTGTCCTACCTTATCCAAGTCCATATTCATTACCTTGATAGCCAATAAGCTCTGTGTTCTATCTCAACAGGTAAATGCCAGGTTTTCCCATAGATGAGTCGATAGGGTGACATCCCCAATGGTGTCTTGAACGCTGTTCTGTAGGCCCAGAGTGCATCATTGAGATGTAGAGACCAATCCTTTTGAGTGGGTTTGGCCATCTTCTCTAGTATGTTCTTTACTTCTCTATTTGATATCTCGGCCTGCCCATTGGTTTGAGGGTGGTACGCTATTGCAATTCGGTGCTTCACTCTGTATTTCCTTAATGCAGCAGCAATTACCCTATTGTCGAAATATGTCCCCTCATCGCTAATTATCGCCCTTGGGATGCCAAATCTAGAGAAGATGTTCTTGTGAAGAAATCTCTGTATAGTCTTGGCATCGTTCTTTTGAGTGGTGATCGCTTCTACCTATTTTGACACGTAGTCCACTGCCAGTAGGATGTACAAATCCCCACAAGATGCTGGGAATGTTCCCATGAAGTCGATTCCCCATACATCGAAGATTTCGACCTCCAATATGTTCTGCAATGACATCTCATGCCTTCTCAATATATTCCCAGTCCTTTGGCATTTATCACAGCTCTTGTAAAAATCTTGTGCATCCTTGAACAATGTGGGCCAATAGAGACCGGATTGTAGAACCTTGGCAACAGTTTTATTTCCCTTAGGTGTCCTTCATAAGGGGCAGCATGACAGTGGTGAAGCACAACTTTCTATTCGTCATGTGGTATGCATCTCCTGATAATCTGATCTGAATAGTGCTTGAAAAGAAGAGGTTCGTCCCAATAATAACGTTTTGCATCATTTTGGAACCTCTTCCTTGCTTGGTAATTAAGCTCAGGAGGTAATAACCCACTTGCAATGTAATTAACAATGTCAAGATACTAAGGGGTTTCAGAAAGCATACCTGCCGCCATGGCTGTCGCGGCAGTGCTGATGGCAGCAAACAACTGCTCATCTGGGAAGGTTTCCAGTATGTTGGTCTTGTCTGTTGATTGACTCCCTCCTATCTCCAGCCTTGACAAGTGGTCTGCTACTTGGTTCTTTGTTCCCTTTTTATCCTTGATGTCAATGTCAAATTCTTGCAGCAACATAATCCAACGTATCAAGGTTTTGCATCCTTTTTCGTGAACAAATACTTTAGCGCTGAATGGTCTGTATGGACCACCACCTTCGTTCCAAGTATATATGGACGGAACTTGTCAATTGAAAACACCACTGCTAATAGCTCATTCTCTGTTGTAGTGTAGTTGATTTGGTCATCATTTAGTGTTTTGCTGGCATAATAAATCACATGGAAGAGCTTATCCTTCCTCTTCCCTAATGCTGCCCCGACAGCGTAATCACTGGCATCACACATTATCTCAAATGGAAAACTCCAATCTGGTGGCTGTACGATCGGGGCTATTACCAGCTTCTCCTTCAGTATTCTGAATGCCTCAGTACATTCAGCATTAAAATCAAGGGGGCGATTCTGTTCCAACAGGTGGCAAAAGGGCTTGGTAATATTCGAAAAATTAGCTATAAATCGTCGATAAAACCCTTCATGCCCTAAGAAACTTCGAATCCCTTTGACTGTGGTGGGTGGCGGCAGCTTTTTGATAACCTTTATTTTGGCTCTGTCCACCTCTATGCCGCGGCAGCTCACCTTGTGGCCCAGTACTATACATTCATCCACCATGAAGTGGCATTTTCCCAATTTAAAACCAAGTTTGCCTCTTCGCATCTCTCAAGAACCTTCTGTAAATTGCCTAAAAAATCCTCGAAGTTGTTTCCAAAGACAAAAAAGTTGTCCATGAAAATCTCTAGAAAATCCTCCACCATGTCAGAGAATATTGCCATCATGCACCGTTGGAAGGTTGCTGGTGCATTGCAGAGCCCAAATGGAATTCTCCGAAAAGCATAGGTGCCGTACGGGCATGTGAAGGTGGTTTTCTCTTGGTCCTTCGGTGCGGTTGCTATTTGGTTATAACCTGAATAACCATCAAGAAAACAATAGTAAGGTTTTCCCACTAATCTATCAAGCATTTGATCAATAAAGGGTAAGGGGAAGTGGTCCTTCCGGGTAGCTTTATTAAGCTTCCGGTAGTCCATACAAACCCTCCAACCGATCACAGTCCTAGTTGGGATTAGTTCGTTTTCTTTGTTGGTTACTACGGTTATGCCTCCCTTTGGGGGCACACATTGCACCGGGCTCACCCACTTGCTATCCGAGATGGCGTATATTATTCCAACATCAAGCCACTTGATAATTTCTTTCCGCACCACCTCTCTCATAGCCTCGTTCAGTCGTCTCTGGGCATCGATGGTCGGCTTATGATCATCCTCTAAGAGGATTTTGTGCATGCATAATGCCGGACTGATGCCTTGGATATCAGCTATAGTCCATCCAATGGCCTTGTTATGATGCTGTAGCATTTTGATTAGCCTCTGTTCTTGTTCCTGCATTAACTTGGAAGAGATGATTACGGGCAACGTATCATTTAAACCAAGAAAGACATATTTAAGCCGCTCTGGCAGGGGTTTAAGATCTAGAACATGTGGCATTTCAATGGAAGGCTTCTGGATTACGTGTTCATTCGAGGTGTAATTTAAAGGCTCAAAGAACTTACATGAACGTGTGCCTATCCAATTTACCTCCTCATGACCTTTAGTGTCAGATGTTTCTGTGTCTGAGGAGTCACTGTCGTCGTTGCTGCCGTGACAGTCTTCTGGGTGACTACGGTGGCAGTGATCGAACTGTCTGTCGTGACAGTTCGACCTGATGCAGGGTTGGTCAAGGACTACTTCAGAGATTGCCTTGTACTCTTCTTCTGCATAAGCCTGTTTTATTGCGTGGAGAACATTGAGTTTGATTTGCTGATCATTTACTCTCATCGTCAGTTCTCCTTTCTCAACATCGATCACAGTTCTGCATGTGGCTAGGAAGGGTCGCCCCAGGATGATCGGTGCATTTTCATATGCTTCACAGTCTAAAACAAGAAAGTCAGCAGGAAAAATAAATTTATCCACTCTTACCAGAATATCTTCGATCTTCCCTTCTGGTTGTACGTAAGAGCGGTCTGCCAGCTGCAGCATGACTGTCGTGGGCCTTGCTTGTCCAATACCTAGTTTCTGAAATATAGATTTGGGCATTAGATTTATGCTAGCACCAAGATCACAAAGTGCCTTACCCACAAACTTATCGCCAATTATGCACGGTATGATGAAGCTCCCATGTTCCTTCTTCTTTTGGGGTGGATGCTTATGCAAGATTGTCTTGCATCCTTCTGTGATCTTCACTGTCTCAAATTTCCCAAGTCTTGACCTTTTGGACATTGCATCCTTGAGAAACTTATCATATCCTGGCATCTTCTTGATGGCCTCTAGTAGCGGTATGTTAATGTGTACCTGCTTAAATATATCATAAATCTTCTTAAGCTGGTACTCCTGTTTTTGTTTCTGTAACCGCTATGGAAAAGGAGGTGGAGGACGGTAATCCTCAAGGCGTCCTTCACATGGAATTTGGATCTGAGGAGGCTTGAGTTCTTCAGCATCTTCTGTCTGCTCCTCTATCCCTTCTATTATCGCGGCAGGTGTTTTGACAGCAGGTTGTTTTTCCTCTGCCGAGGCAGTGTTCACGACAGGTGTCTCTAGGGTCGGTTCCTTACTCGGTATGTCTTTTATTTCCGGCCCTTGTAATTGTTTCCCAGTCCTAGTTGTGATTGCTTTACACTGTTTATGTGTGGGTTTTCTAGTGACCTCAGTATCACTAGGGAATCCCCCGTTCTGCCTCGGCTTGATATACTGTGAAACTTTGCCCATTTGTGTCTCCAGAGATTTTAGGGTAGCCTCATGGTTTGTCATCCTCATCTCTGTCTTATCCATGAATGATTCAGTTTTCTTGACAAAGTGATCCATGTTCCCCATGTATGCTCCCGTCTGTGACATAAATGTTTCCAAGGTCTGTTCCAGTATACTAGGTGTTGCTGCCGGCTGCTGTTGTGGCTGTTGTCACGACAGAATTCTGGGTACTCCTTGGTTTTGGTTGTTCTGCACTGGAGGATTTAGTGCGTTGTTCGGATTGCACCAGGAAAATTTAGGATCTTTCCTCCAGCTGGGATCGTATTTGTTGGAATCATAGTTTCTCGGCTTGTTATAGTTCCTAACATACATCCCTTCTTCCAGTTGTAAAGGGCAGTCTTCTGAACTGTGGTTCCCACTACATGTTTAACATACATCTTCTACAGAATATACGACTTTAGAATCTTTCCGCTGCAGATTTTCGACTATCTTTGTGACGTATGCAACCTGTGATTTCATCGAGTTATCAACTTCGTAATCCTTTACGGATATTCCTAGTTTGCCTCCTCTCCGAGCTGTAGGAAATTGCTCATCGTTCTTCGCTAACTTTTTCAACACGATCATTGCCTCATCTGGTTCTTTATCCAGTAATAGCCCATTTACTGCTGAATCTATTCTCAGTCGAGTATGTGCGTTGGCAGCGTTGTAGAATTTGACAACGTGATTCCACACAGGGAATCCATGCATCGGACAGTTCCGTAAAAGAGTTGTAAATCTGTCCCACGCCTCGTGCATTGGTTCGTCATCTTCTTGTTGAATAGTAGCAATCTCGTTACGCAATCTTTTAAATAAATGAGAAGGATTAAAACGAGAAAGAAATTCACGAGAGAGATCTGCCCAAGTTCTTATTGAACCCGGCGTTAATTTGTTCCACCAAGTTTTAGCTCTATCTCTCAATGAATGAGGAAATAATCGGAGCCTCAGTACTTTCGGATTTTTTTCTGGCAGTCTGAACGATCCACAGATTTCTTGGAACATTTTAAGATGTTCTCGGGCATCCTCAGTAGCAGAACCACTAAACTGGCCAACGAAATTTATCATGTTGAACATGACAGGTTTCAATTCAAAGTTTTTAGCTTCCACGTCTGGCAAGGTGGTTTCCAGCTCAACATGGTCATTGTCCATGTAGTCTCGACAGGTTTGCCGTGCGGCAGCGGCCGGCAGCCGTTCGTTCCGGGCATCTTGGGGAGGATCAACAATAACTCTTTGGTTATTGTTGTTGGGGTCATTTATCACATCGCCTTGCCTTCCGTTCACCATTTCTTCTAGTATCTCCTCAAGATAGTTGTTTCTTGCTATTAAGAGTCGTGCTTGGTTTCTGAGTTGGTATGTGCGTTCGATTTCTAGGTCTAGTTCATACTCAGGTTCTTTACCTCGTCTAGATCTACGCATAAGCAAACAGAAAACCTTGTGAAAAGCACAGGGTAAATAAGACCACTAAAAACAAAAATAAAAAGAAAAAGAAAAGTGCAGTAATAAAAAGGGTAAAGATATGTTGCCAGTCTCCGGCAACAGCGCCAAAAACTTGTTGCGTGCAAAAGAGTCTCATCGCAATAGTGCAAGTGTACACGACGCAAGTAGTAAAGTGATACTGGGGTATCGGATACCGTCTCCACAGGGACTAGAAATAACTCTATCCTTGAATTTCTGCACAAGAGAAAGAAATAGTTTAATTGAATTGGTGAAGTAATCTTAAGAAACAACTAAAGTAAAAGATGAAGAAATCAGATTTAAAGAATAGGCTGATATTGATTTGCTCAGTAGTGTAGGTGTTGCACTGTTAGAGGAACTTCTGTTTCTGTCATCGTTCTTGTTGCGACAGAGGTCTGTTGACGTCGCGGCATCGATCAACAACTCTGTACTTCAAGCTTGGCAAAAATACACCAACAATGTACATAATCACCCTCTCTTTCAAGTCATCTCCCTCATAAGCACAACTTAATATTTCTCCCTCTAGTTCAACATACGAAATCTTTGTGCTAATTTATTCTTCAAAGCTAGTTTTTTCCTATTATATCTCTCAATGACATGTATATCATCAATATCTTCATTTCTTAGCCCTAAAATAGCTTCCATATCTTTCACCATTACACAAATATTGTTCCCATTAAATTGCACCATTGACCTTTCAACATCAAAGCTCTCCACTAAACTACAATTTTATTCCAAGTAAACCGCTAAACTCAAGTTCTCCAACAACACTGTCAATCTTCTTAATTTTCATCTCTTTAAAAAACTTTAATAATTTTTTCACGCTACAACTTGACGATACCTCTTACAACAGATAAGATACGAATAATTACCTCAATGTTAGTATTCTATAGTATACTAACGATTACTTTTAAGCTCAACTACTTCATCTAAGAAATAAAACAACTCTTACCTTCTTAACATTAGCCATGCCTCAACCTTTTGATTTTGATTCTATAAATGATTCCTTTTGCTGCAAATGCATATCAAAATAAGGCTTTTTTTTTTATCTCATCACTCATTTTTTCCATTTCTTAGCCAATATTTTCCTCGCTTGTATCAGTCATAGAAATATTAGATTTTTATTATATGTAAACATTACTAAAATATACAAATCACATAAAATTATTTCAAACTTCCCACTTACCTCATTTGTCATTTTCTTCTTCCCACTACAACAAATTTACTTATTATTGACGTTGAAAATATTGTCATTAAAACTTATATTTACGTCACTATTTGTGTTTTGTGACAAAAAATTAACGTCACGACGATCGTCACCCTAAGTGTGTCACTAAATGTAACACCCCTCGCCCGGGTTAGGAGCGAGAGATGTCACGACATATAACGTATGATTTAGAACAAATAAACAATCGAAACAAAATATGTAACAATATCAATCAGAGTCATGCAACTTGTATATTATCAAATTTAACATATTAACATATGAACTTAGAAACATATTACCAAAACATATACAAATATGTGAACCATTTTAAAACTTTTCTAACATGTATTCTAACTTATAAACTATCAAACAATATAACTAAACACGCCTTAATCAATTTATTAAGCATTCGGCTACCAACTAGTGCATAGACTTACTTGAATCAACATATAAAGTTCACAACATGCTATCACTTAAATTCACATTTGGCTAACATATAAACAAGACATATGTATACATGCTTATATCTCATATATACACTAGTATAGAAACCTAACATACTAACTTAACATATTCCATCAATCTCTAGTTATACACTTCATGTAATCTCAACCTTACATAAAAGGACCTATTCAAAATACACCAACAATTAAGCAAACAAAAACATTCGAATGCTTCTTGGTAATCCCAGAAATTGTTCATTCAAATCAAACAACTAGATGCTTTAATATCCTATGTTCAAATTATTAAAAACCTATATGAATTCCTTACATTATGCACTATCCGAAATATAGTAACAACCATAGCAAAGTCTAGATGCAAATGCCTAAATCAAATATAGATATCACACTTAATCATACTCAATCATTCAAATCCAACAAATACATGAACCATACAAACATATTCAAGCTCAATATCAACTTAAATAGCTCAAACATAACACATTCATATCATCAAATCCATATATACATATCCACCATACCTTATCAAGACTTGATCACCTTAACCATATATATACACTACACAAAATCAAACCAACATGATTATTCATTACATAACATGAACTATGTCTTAAACATGTACAAACCAAAACTATCAAAATACATATATCATATGCATGTGACACTTATATACATCTATGCCACCAACTATAATAACCAAAAGAGTCATACTTGTGCTTGGACTTCAAGGTCAGCTCTCTAAGGCAATCGACTAGCTTTCGGGACTAGTACCTGAAATATTTGGAAGAAGGGAATAGAAGAGTGATAAGTACAAGGTATGTACTTAGTGAGGCAGCCCTAACTTTACTAATTTCCATCTTTTAAAACATTACTTAATCATCAAGGTTAACTAACTAGGCTTAAAACAAGGTTTACCTAGCTAGTCCAACATACAAAAGTAGACTTAGCTAATCTTGTAACCATTTCAATAATCCAATGATGCAACACAAATAACATACTTTCATGTTCATTTATACAGCGAGCATCAATCAAAACATTAGCATTTACAACAACAATTATCATTTAAAAGCACGAGCATATTCAAGACAAGTAAGCATATCAACATCATTTCATTGGTACATATCATTGAGTTACTTATCTTTCAAGTCATATAACTTTTTCAATATTACCTTGGATGATTAATGGAATAGGTAATCAAGTCTTCTTGTAACATGTATCATTAGATACCTCAAGCATCAATTTCTCATTTCGACATATAACAGAGGATGCATAAGCATCAATGGTGACATACCATCATTCAATTATCAAGGTGACTAACCACCTTTTCAGGTTTATAAGTGACTAACCACCATTCTGTAACAGAGATCAGAGGAGCTCAATGACTCTAAGGCATGCCCTTCTACCTATAGACACTAATAAACCAAGGTCTTTATCTTATCTTTTATCTTCAACAAGGTCATTTGTTTGTTATTCAATACTTTACAAGTCATGTAACAACATTTCAATCATGTATATAAGGTGAGTCATTCAAGTCATGCTCAATCAATTTTCCAGCAAGCATTAATCATTAATTCAAGCATATAACCATCATAAAACAGTAGCTAAATCATTCAAAAAGTCTCATTTTACATATCTCAACCAATCGACATTTCATAGGAACATATTCTTGAACTAAGCATGCTTATCTAGCAAGTAAGAATAACTTAGGTCATAAGTCAAGTCTTTAATCCTTCTTCCTTATCAAGTTAATTTACCAACCATTAATTTAAATTCATTTCATGCTTCATTAGGTTATCTAGTAATAAAAAATAACAAGGTTAGGATACTAATCCTAACACTTTAAACAAAACTACACTCACAATACTCCAAGCTACTTGTTGTCCTTTATCACAATGCCCTTGTCTCTCCTTCTTGATTGTTCACTCCTTGTATCCTCTATTGCCTCTTCCTTAATAGGCTCTTGAATCATATTACAACATATATAACATCCATTAGTATCAACCTTAGCATAAAAATCCAACCAAATCAAGCAAACAACAATAAACACACAAGTTGTCCCTAACATGGCAGTTTTGAGCAGTGTCCATTAATCTGTTCATAACTCTTTATTCCTAAATTCAAATAAAGCATATCATACCATTCTGGAAAGATTATAAACACACCATTAAAATTATGTATGGCACATATTTTTAGCATTTTCCAATCAGTACAATTTTGCATTTGAAAACAGGTCAATTTCAGGATCGAATCTGTCCAAACTAAACTTAGTGGATTTAAAGCATATAAATTATATGTTTCACAATTCATTTGGTTATATTTTAACCATATTAACTTACATGTATTAGCATAATAATGAAGTTCTAACGTATTCAAAATCAAAGCATTCAAGTCCTCAATTTATCAATTTTCACAAAACAGTCCCCTTTAATCCTTTAATAATCCTAAATGTGATCTAAATGCATTTAACCTACCAATTGAGACTTAATTCAAGCTTGGACATTTAATTTCATTCATTTCATGAATCTCCTATTTCAAGCAAAAATTTCCAGAATTTTATTGACATTATGGAAGCCCTTAAAATTTTCGAATTTTACAATTTAGTACAGTAGATTCCAGATTCATCCAGTTTCAGTCCAGTAACTTCTAATAGAAATTTAGAGACCTATTCTTAACATTTTCGTAAAATTCTTAGCTCTATCTCATGTAAATTTTGTCCTCTACAACTTTGTACAATGACATTTTTTCCAGAAACAACTCTAACATGCTTAATTTTCCAGATTTTCGAAAGGTGTCTAAAACTAACAATTCTGGGCAGATTCATTATTCAAGCTTCATACATATTAATTTTCTAGCATTTTAAGCAACCTAAGGTAACATACAACCTATAAACACATCAATAATCATTCTCAATCAAATTTACAGCACAAACAATTCAAGAAACACATCAATTCATCAAGAACATTTAAATAATAACATGAGCAGAATTTTAGCTAGAACACTTACATGAATTGTTTGTGGATGTAAGAACCTATGTTTTTTCTAGCTTAAATCCATTGACATGCATGCATTTTGGTTCCATAAATTTTCAGAATTCTTGTGTTTAAGCTCTCCCTCTCTTTGCTTTCTAAGGGTTTGGTTGAAGGTGGAAGAAAGAGATGAAGGAAAGTGATGAAGATGATGAATTTGGATAGTGGGATTTGATTATCCATTTCCACTATCTTGTCGTCCAACACTGAGAGAAAGACATGTGTAATGCCCACTTTCATTTGTTAATTTATCATGCAATACTCATATTTTTATAATAGTTTAATTTAGTCCTTTTTGATTTAGCTCTTATATTTACATATCTTTCATTTTAGTCCTTCATTTGTTTTTTTAATTACTACAATTAATTTCTTAAATCTATTTAATTGAGCCATGATTTAATTATTTAGTAGTAATTATTCTAAGTCCGGTTTAAGGGTGTTACACTAAATGTCTAGTGTGACGATGCATCTTTTTTCGTCACATATTTCTAAACATATAGTGACATTTATGTATAACGTTACATTATCATTTGTATTTAATGACAACTCATTTTGTCACCAAATGATTTAAAATTGTGTCATTAATCATTCGTATCGTCACCAATAATACACTAATTTTATTGTGTAAATGACGAAATAAATATCGTCACAATGTTAGTGAAATAGTATATCGTCACAGAATAGTAGTATAAATGATGATAATAACGATTGCATTTTTATAAATTATAAAAAATCCCACATGCTTTTTTAAATTATAATAAAAGCCCAAACTTTTTATAAATTAAAATAAAAGTACAAACTTTTTATAAAAATTACACTAAAACCCAAACTTTTTTATTAATTACAATAACAATCCAAACATTTTATAAATTACAATAAATTTCCGTTCTCTTTACAAATCACAATAAAACCCCTAAATGTTTACAATCAATACAATTTGATCCCTTCCCTCTATTGTAATATTATACAATTTTGTTGCTCTAAGAGTTTTCAAAAATGATATTTCTATCCGCAAGAAGAGACTTTGTTCATTCCTAGAAATATTTGCCCATTCCTAATTTCTATTGCAACACAAAGAAACTTGAGACAACGACAAACGCTTCAAGAGAATGTCATTATCGACCAGCAATCATATGATTCTTCAACAAGATTCTCAGAGAACCTGAATTACACCTGCATTGAATGGGTAAAGGTGCAGTAACATAAGAAAGCATATTGTTAAATTTTTTGAAATAAAGCACAACATATATAGATTTCATGTTACAGGTAAAGCTAATGGCAACATCGTAAGTGTGAGAAATTAGATACATATAAAATAGAAACAAAAACAATGAATTATACCATTGTTGCCTCCACATATAACAACTAGAGAATCCTCAACATTTGCAACTAGCAAACAATCACCAAGTACAGTAGTAGAAGCAGTAGATCCAGCATCCTATTCGGTTTTTATTTTTTCTAATTTTAAAAATTCAGAGATTGTATGATTGTATGCATCAACTGTTGTTGGAAACAATTTAAAAAGACAAGTTAGATAAGCCCACTAGAAAAGACACAATTAAAAGATACAATCGCAATGTGAATTACCTGTAGCTGATTTTGTGTCAGATATGAATTTTTAATGCATGTTCAAATTATTCAAAGAACATAGACGACTCGGGCTCACGACTGAAAGATTCTTAGAAAGAAAAGGAAGATCAATGTTTAGTTTTGAGGTTTGTTTTATTAGTTTTGTTATATAATTTTTTGATGAAAGCTCATATTCCAAGATAGTTCCTACAAATTTAGTCTTCAAAAAAATCTATGAAATTCTTATGAACCAATACAAGCATTAGAAGCAAACTGCTAAATTCTTGAGAAAAACAAGGTACAAAAAACTAGAAACAATAAAAATTTAATAATTCATAAGCATCAATTTAGCTACATTGGCTATAAACTTAGTATCCAATAATCCGATGCATATGTTATGCTGTTCATATTTAGTTCAGAATGTCAGACATATGTTATCATGCTTTTCAAAAATTGCAAGAAATATCAGCAGAAATTTAATATGGTTTAGAACACATAATTTTCATAAATTCAATCACCAAATATTAATACAGAAACAAAACATGTAACAAAAGTAGCAGTAATACAACCATTCAACAGACAAAGAAATTACTTAAACAAAGTTAAAGAGAAAGACACACATACGGAAAGCAAGAATTTGAACAAATATACAATTGACAATTTCAGAGAACACCAACAAATTAAAGATTTTATTTAAATGGAGACAAGGGAAAAGACACTCACCTATAATTCATATAATAAAACCTTCAGTGTATCAGAGTTTCCCTATTGTCGATGGTTACATTCAACCTGGCAATTTTTTTGAATAGCAACCTGACAAAATTGAACCCTACATAGCGTAATAGAACCCAATCGCCAACCTACAATCCAAAATAATTA
This sequence comes from Hibiscus tridactylites, assembly GCA_958450335.1. Lineage (NCBI taxonomy): Eukaryota > Viridiplantae > Streptophyta > Magnoliopsida > Malvales > Malvaceae > Hibiscus > Hibiscus tridactylites. The sequence continues at coordinate 77,957,553 of OY288279.1, forward strand.
ATTAAAACTTTCTAACCTAATTAATCAATTCCATATTAAGAACCAATAATTACTTGATTATTAGGAACCATTAATTTTACTGGCGATTACTCCACTTGCTTAAACCAACGATCTTGTAAAGCTATTCAATTAGATGCCAATCGGTGAGGGGCGAACGACGTAATTCGCACAAGGAGGGGAGAGCGATCCGATGAGCGGGGGTATGCTAAATAGAGCACAATGGGTGCAGTCAAAGGTGACGACAAACATAGAGTGAAAGGAGATTGCTCGGTGGTGGCAAAAAGTAGAGGAATTTGGACCAAAGATCATATCGATTAAAGTGGTGGCCAAATTTTTGGGGTTTTACCCCTTGTTCCCGATGAAAACAAATGAAAGAAAAGCCTCTTTTTTTTTTATAATTTCCCCACTTTTTAATATACTTCTAATCTTTGATCAATGAAACCTTAATGCCTAATTAAAGTCACCATTAAACACGGGTGAGTCTAACGTGCGGCATGTTTAGAATGCAGTTTAAAGACAACAAGTTTTAAAATTTGTCCACAAACTGCAATCGTTTGAGTTATTGATAACATTTTCGGTTGGTTTTTGTATTTTTTTTCAAGTATCGATATTTTGTCCCAAACTAAAAATTTATCAATCTTTTTTCAAGTATCAATACTTACAAAATAAGTATCGGTACTTGAAAAAATTAAAAAAAAGAACCGAAAATGTTACCAAAAAGTCTAACATCTAACATTTTTCAGTTCGTGAACAAGTTTCGAAACTTGTTGTCTTTTAGTCGTACCTCATACCTATCCATTAAACACATTGTAAATGGCATGTAATTATTGAGTAGATCCCTAAATTTTAAATAAATATAATTATACTGTTGAGTTTTGAAAATCGTCATATAAATGTAGCGATGTAACAATTATCAACAAATAATAATTTTCGTCACATTAAAATATTTTTGTGACATAAATTAAATGTCACGTTTTATATATTCTAAAAGATGACAAATCAATTTGTCAAAGAAAAAATTTATTGGTGGTGAATTTGTAATGTCACTAATTAACACTGAAAAGTCATAATAATAATAATTGGCCACAAACACTTTCATTTCATTTGTGACGATTTTAAAACGTCACCCTTTTTATATAAACATCATCAAAAAAATTTCCTCCAAATTTTTTTGAGGCGTCAAACATACAATGATAAAAACCGATGAAAATTTTTTAAATTGTCAAAAAAGATATATCATTATTCACTAATCATGACGAAAATAAAAAAACATCACATTATATTTTGTGACATTATATGTAGCATCATATAGAAACTTTGTCATAAATTGATAAATTTGTTGTAGTGTCCCTCTCTTGCGTCCTTCACATTCACTTATACTACACATATATTAATTCAAAGTTATTCCATGCAAAACTTAATTCTAACCAATTAACAATTTCAAACATTTAATTTACATTCAAATTTAACTTACTAGAAGTTAAAATATACAGACAATAATTTTTGTGCCACAACCACCGAGACCATGTTATCTTTCACACCTTCTACGTCCAAATTGCTATTTTCATCTATTCTCAATCAACTTCTTAAAAAAAAAGTGACATAAGTTTATTACACAAATAATACTCAACAACACCCACTATTGGACCAAAACAAATTAAATATATTTACTACTTACCTATTCAAATATTGATCCAAAGCATATTAATAGTTCTCAGCTATAGAATTTTTTTAACGTGTCTCCATGTTATGACCACAGTTATCTACACTATTTATCTTTTAATAATTTGTTCCATCATCATCCTCTTAGATTACAATCTATACTTCTTTAACCTTAACATCCCTTCTCAATCAGTAATATCGATATTCATTACACGATAGCGATATAATATACACATTCACGTTATATTTCATTTAGTAGTATCGATATCATTCAACAGTAGCGATACCGTTTTATGCTTCGAATTAGCTCACTTTTATTCTATTTCGATACTACATATTCTATATCGATATTACATGAACATTATTGATATCATCATGAACAATATTCGTACTACTATCATCTAACAATACATTTACGAAGCATCAACATCGATAAAACAATACCGATTCTAAATCACTAGAAATGTATTTTCACTTTAAAATTTGTACTCAACAGAACTATTTGTAAGCCTTCTACAATTGTAAGCCAATTACATTGCATAAAACATACCAAAGGTGTCTCCTTTTTCAACCAAAGTTGTCTCTTTTTCGAATGCTTGCTCCTTCCCTCAAACTTTTCGTTTTGCTCTTTACCTCATTTCGATTGCTACAAAATAAAACACCAATAATTTTGTTTGAGTAAGTACAAACCCATCAGCCAAAATCCATCACACTAACTGTTTGCAAAACCTTAGAAAAAAAACATTATTTTCCCTACTCATGTCGTTTGGGTAGCAACATTTTTTGAAATTACAGTTTAATGAATTGGTAAGTTTATTTTACCTCAAATCTGACTTTCTTCGAACTCAAACTTCTAAAAATTTCAGTAGAAAATGTTTGATCAAGTTTGAAAAGTTTTGAAAACTATTTGAAGAAGAACTGGGATACCGATGCAGCTTGGGAAAATGGTTTTAACCCTTTTTTAGCCTACCGATTAACCAATTTTACTTTTAACTTTCTTGTAATTTTTTTATCCAACAGCTCAGATTTTATTACACCTAATCTAACGATCGTATCGGTACTGCCTTCTTTTAGCCTTTTTAATGTGTTTTCTTTTAGACTCGCCCGCCAATACTTGGAACTGATGTCCCATGAAAATGGAACGAATCTTGGAAACCAATTTTGGATTAAATTAATTTTTTTAAAAGTCTTGAAGATCTGACTATTTTAAAAAAAAAATTAAGGTGTTTAATGAAAATGTTAAAAATGTGTGGTACTTTAAAAAAATTGAAAGGATTAATGATAATTTAAAAAAATGTGAAGATACTTATGATCTAGCGTGATGAGACACTGTTGAGCATACTAAGTGTATGATAAAATATAGGAAAGAAGATATAGATAATGAGCACAGAAAGCTTGTTTCATTCATTTACTACATGTTGATTTATACACAAATAAAGGAAACCCTAATGAAGCTAAGGATGACACGTGTAAAGTTTCCAGAGAATTTTACAACTTTCCAACAGAATTGGAGAGAGCTGGAGGTGATGATAGTTGTGATGCCAGCTCTTGGATTTCGTTGTTATCTTCAACATTTCCCCCGCTTAAGTTTTCTTCAAGTCTTATGGTGTGTAACTTGGTACGAAATCCTTCAAATTGTTAGGTGGGAAGAGCCTTAGTGAGTATGTCAGCTACTTGGCAACGAGCTGGAATGTAGTTGATTTGTAACAACCTTGTACTTACTTTTTCTCAGACAAAGTGTAAGTCAAGATCGATGTGCTTGGTTTTTGCATGAAGAACTAGGTTAGCTGCCATGGAGACGGTGCTAGTATTGTCACAGCAGAGCTGTGGAATATTGTGTTGCTTGATTCTTATTTCTATGAGGACTGATTGAACCCAGATGATTTCAAAAGCTTCATCGGCAAGACTTCTATATTCTGTCTCTGCGGATGACCTTGAGACAACATGTTGTTTCTTTGAACACCACATGATAAGGTGATGGCCAAGCACGACACAATAGTCCGTTATGGAGCGTCTTTCATCGATGTCACTGCCCCAATCGACATTAGAGAATGCAGTGATTTGAAGATTATCACCATGTTGTGGTTGGAACCAGATACCGTAATCAAGAGTGCTGCCCAAGTACCTTAGGATTCTCTTAACTGTCTGCCAATGGTTCTCTGTAGGGTTTTACATGTATTGAGCAGCTTCGTTAACAGAAAATGCTAGGTCTGGTCTTGTGTGACAGATGTATTGAAGTGCCCCGACGATGCTTATGTAACTTTGAGTCTCAGATAGAGGAGTTCCATCGTGTTTACTGAGTTTAGGGAAAGTTACCATTGGTGTGGATGCAGCCTTGGCTCCCATTGTCTCTGTTTTGTGTAAATGTTCAGTGATGTATTGTTGTTGGTTCAGAAATAGTCCTCCTTCATAGGTTCTAACTTCAATGCCAAGAAAATAATGTAAATGGACAAGATCTTTGAGAGAGAAACGATCAATTAAAGCTTGAATTACTTGTTGAACATGAGATTCAATGTTGCCAGTGAGCAGCATGTCATCAACGTAAACAACGAGATATATTGTGAGGCTTCCACGCTTGAGTATGAACAACGTGGAGTCAGTTTGAGAAGTCGGGAAGCCTGGGGTGCCTAGGAAGGATTTTAGTTGAGCAAACTAGTTGCGTGGAGCTTGTCTTAAGCTATAGATGGCTTTCTTGAGTTTGCAAAAGAGAGGGCGTCCAGTGGAGTTATATTGAACGAAGCCAGCTGGTTGATGCATGTAGACAGCTTCATGTAAATCCCCTTTGAGAAATACGTTATTGACATCAACATGATGTATTTGCCACTGATTAGTAACAACCACAGAGATTAGAATATTGACTGTGAAGAACCGAACTACTGAGCTGAAGGTCTCCATAAAGTCAAGCCATAGGGTTTGAGAATATTCTTTTGTGACTAATCTTGCTTTGAACTTGTTGACAGAGCCGTCTGCATTGTATTTAATTTGAAAGAACCATTTGCTGCCTATTGCCTTCTTCCCAAGTGGAAGTTCAACTAGTTCCCAAGTATCATTTTCCTAAAGAGCTGTGTACTCTTGTTGCACTGCTTCTGCCCAGGCCGAATTGAGCAAAGCCTCTTGAATCGTGGAGGGAATGACTTCAGTGTTGTATATTTTGGGTTTGAAGGTTCCAACTTTGCTTCGAGTGATCATGGAGTGTGTTTTGGTAGGTTGATTGATAGCTGGGTGGTTGAGTGTATTGGTGGATTAGTGGTCGAGATTGGGGAGGTAGTGTTTGTAGGATTGTCATTTGAGAGAGCTGGAGGATATGGTACAATAGGTGAAGTTTGGAGATTTGTGGCTGTGGGAGTAGATGGATCAGTGGCATTGTGCTCATGGGAGGGGGTAGATGAAGGTAATGAAGAGTTTGGTGGTGTGGGAGTTGATGATGATGAAGTGTGTGTTGGAGTAGGTGCTTGGGTTGTGGGAGTTGAGGTTGGAGTTTGGTTGATCAAGGAGGACGGTAGTACTGGGAATGCCCTCGAGCGATGAACTTGTGAGGATGCAGCAATGGTTGTATCAGATCTGTTGGCACAAAGGAATATTGACTCATTGAAGGTAACACTGCGTGAGATGTATATCCGGCCAGTCTCATCAGCACATTGGTATCTTTGATACTTAGGGGAATAACCAAGAAAGAGGCAAGGCTTGGTCCTGAATTCAAGTTTATGTTTGTTGTAGGGCCTCAGGTTAGGGTAGCATTCACACCTAAAAACTTTCAATAGACCATAGTCAGGGAGTTGGCCTGCCAGCTTCTGAAATTGAGACAAGTTACCAAGCTTCTTAGATGGCAAGCGATTAATTAGGAACAGTGAACTTAGAACAACATATGACCAATATCGAAGAGACATGGAGGCTTGAGCTAAGAGGGAGAGAGCCATTTCAACAATGTGTCTGTGCTTGCGCTCTACCACTCCATTTTTTTTTTGAGATGTGTAGGGGCAGGTGATACGTTGTTGAATGCCAAGTGTAGGAAGAAGTGTGTCAAGGAACTGAAATTCTCCACCCCCATTTGTTTGGACTGCTCGAATGGTAGTTCCATATTGATTTAGCACAAGCTTATGGAATAAGTGAAAGGCAGTTGTTGCTTCTGATTTGTTTTTAAGCAAATATAGCTAGAAGTTTCTTAAATGTATATCAACAAATGAGATTTAATAGGAGAAGCCATTGGAGATAACTGGAGCATGACCCCAAAGATCAATTTCAACTAATTTAAAAGGTGTTTCATACACGGTTACAGACAGCTTGAACGGTAGAGAGTGACATTTTCCTAATTGACATGCACTACAAATAACATTCTTGTCCTTAACCAATGATTTGTTTAAAGCTAAATTGATAACTTCTGGAGTGGCATGTCCCAGACGTCGATGCCAAAGCTAAAATGTGGAACTCGTATTAACTGCAGTGGAGTAAGCTGAAATGGGATTGCTGACAAAATCACCAACCAAAGTGTATAGACCTCCTTCTTGTGTACCTTCCAAGAGGACAGAACATGTGTGCTCATCCTTCGCACAACAATAGTTGGGGTGAAATTCAAGAAATATCGAATTATCCTTTGTGAATTTTGATACAAACATTAAGTTTCGAGTGATATGGGGCACATGCAAAATATCACTTAAGGTAAGATTGCGAGTAGGGGTGGGTATTACAGAATGTCCAACTTGAGTTATAGCGAAGGAAGAACCATCACCAATATGAACAGAGCCCTTACCGAAATATGGTGAGCCACCAAGAAGAGAGGAGGAGTTACTGGCTACATGATGCGTTGCCCCGGAATCAGGGTGCCAAACCGTAAGAGAAGCAACTAAGGAATGAACTTGCATATCACCAGATGAAGTGTCAGGGTTGGCAGCTAGTTCAGTACCTGCATTGTCACTAATGAAGGGGTCATAAGCAACTTCTACTGTGTCTTCACTACAAGAAAATGCATTTTAGTGACATTGAAAATAGTCACAAAAAGTGTAAAATTTAATCACTGGAATTTATAGTGACTATTTTTCTGAGTTGTCACCAGTCATCACTAATAACTCTGTCACTATTATATTAGTGACAACTTTCATGTATTTCGTCACAATAGTTATATTTTTTATGACCACACTATTTGACACAAAAAGTGTAAAATTTAGACACTAGTGACAAACATTCTATCACAAATACATATTTAAATGGTGTCTAAAATTTTTCATCATTGTCAATAATAAAAAATTAATTATATTTTAGTTGTAACCATTTTATTTAGAGTTTAAACTAATCACTAATTGTCCCTGAAATTTAATGGAGCTGTTAGATCACTGAAATTTAATTATAGATGATGTAGCATTTTCAGATATCAATTTTTAGTAAATAAATGCAATGCCTGGCTTCAAGAAGAATCGAACCTGGAACCTTTAGGGCGAGAGTGCAATACTTATCCACTAGGCTAGGCAAAAAATTTAATACTATTTTGAAAGAAAAATAATATTTAGGTTTAATTGTAATTGAAATTAATTTTATTTATTTTAAAAATATTTATTAATTATAACACTAATTATTATAATAATAATTTAACTAAATTTTCTATGGTTTCTTATATGAAGTACGTATGTTGAAGAAACTATTGAGATTTTTTTGAAAAAAACTAATCAAAATGGAATATATCTTTTAAAAATTTCATTAAAATTTTATCATATATTATGCTAAAATCACATAGTAGTCTTTGTACTCTAATTTGCTCACTTTAAATTTCTATACTTTTTAAATTTTGAATTTTTGATCCTGACATGAATTGTAGTATTTAAATATGTTAAGTAAAATTTTCTTTTTAGCTAATTTGTTATACATAAGTTGCTTATTTAATTTTTGTTCTTTAATTTGATCATTTTTAGTCCTTGTAATTTAGTCATATTGACGGTGTCCCGTTAGGATTAGGATTAAAATTTTAAAATTTTAAAATATAGGGACTAAAGTTGATCAAAATAGATTGACTAAAACAACAATTTACACATAGTAAGGACTATAGAAATATTTTACCTTTTGACAAACTAGTTTATGATAACTTTAATTTTTATAATTATAAAAATAAATTTATCATTGTGACAATGTCTAATTTGTCATCACTTTTATTTTTTTAGTGGTGACAAAATTTATCACAATAAAATGTGAAACTTTAAGAGACAAGTAATTTCATTGTAACAACAAATATCAAATAATAGTTACCACTTCACATATCGTCACTATCATGTGTCAAAGTTTTTGTGACAATGAACTTTGTGTCACAATTGTATACTTATAATGAGAATTCATTTATGAAAAATGTAATCTTCACAATTACTACTGTTACAGTGACCAAATAAAAATATTTCAAAATTACTTATACTAATAGTGTCGCACAAAAAAATTGTCACAAAAAGTTCATATTTGTGACAAAATTATCCCTAGTCACTATCAATTTGTCACTAAAAACCTATATTGTTGTAGTGCTTGTTTATAGGAGTAAGCATTTGCCTGAGTGGCAGTATTAGCCCAGGCTGTGAAGAGGAGGAGGTGATTCCCTTGAAGTTGTGATCGAAGCGATGCCAACAATGATCAACTCGAAGGCCTGGCTTGCCACAAAGTTGGCATTGAATACGAGGTCTTGTACCACGATACCTTCCACGCGAATCATCACGAGCTGGAGTGTTGGTTAGGGAAGGGTAGGGAGGCTTGTCACGATGATTGGAGAAATTTGTGTTGTGTATGCCAATAGGTAATCGAAGAGGATCTGAGATTCTGGACTCAGCATCGATGAGAACCGAGACTGCTGCATCGACTATATAAGGTTCCTTACTGGCAGAAATGACTGCTACAAATGGATCATACTTTGAGGCCATTTAATGAAGCTAATGATGACATGTGTAAAGTTTCCAGAGAATTTTACAACTTTCCAACAGAATTGGAGAGAGTTGGAGGTGATGACAGTTGTGATGCCAGCTCTTGGATTTCGTTGTTATCTTCAACAGACACTAGATCCCTTAAGTAAGACCAAAAGTGTAAATTCTAACGTTGTAAATGAAGCAAATTAGCTTGGGTGGGTCACCTCATAATTGACTTGCTATGCTCTAATAACAAGTTTTGAAGTTTTGTGAGTAAATGGAGGGATTGTGAAAAATTTATGGAGTAACTTAGTAAATTCTAAATTTTAGGTGGCAATTGCTAAGTTTTGTAAATAGAGGACCTAATTGAATGTTGGTGGAAGTTGGAGGCCACTTTTGAGAACCCTAGGGAAATGCAAGGGCCACCTTACAATTTCTCTCAGATTACATATATTTAAATTTAACCATAAAATCAATTTTCCTCATTTCTTTTGAATTTTTGCCGTTTCCTCTCCCTTCTCTCCTAGTATCTCTGATTTCCTCTGTAACCTTTCACTGACTCTGTCGTATTCATTTTTTTAACAATTTTCTTCATCGTCCTTCTTAATCACCGCTATTTGTATTTCCCGCTGAATCTGTATTTTCTATATAAATTTTTTATATGATTTAGAATTTTTTTTAAAAAGATTATGTATTTTCTATTGAAATCTTTTTCGCCCCCTAATATAAAGTTATGCGTCCGTCTATGGATATAAACGTTGTGAATGAGCTCAAAGTGTAAGGTTTTCCTTACATAGAAAAAAGTGTCAAAATTGGTGCAACTCTCTGTCAATCGAGGCAGTAGGTAATTTCAAAGAACGATCTCAGTTATTTTTAGGCTACTTCTTAACAAATAGAGCCATTATAAAATTGAACAATAATTTACGTAGTGTAAGACTAGAGTTTTGTAGAATTTATAAGAAATTAAACTAAGCATTTTAGTTGGAAAATTCATTATATTATAGACCTAGCTCAATGGTCCCATGCATGTACCATTGAAGCATGCTTCGATGCACAAAATCATGTAAAGATTAGTAAATATACAAAAACTCCTTAATATGAGGAATTATTTCACTACAAAATTGTCTCATGACAAAAGAACTATACATATTCAATTTTCAAAGCCCTCAAGAAATTGTCCTAATTTCCTTGTTCGACTAGAATTTGTTTCCTTTTAATACCAATCTCTTAACTACACCGAAATAACAAACAAATACAAATGAAAGAGAAAATTAATACTAAAATCTCAAGTGCTTAAGCCACTGTTTTACAGTAGTTCTTCCAAGGCAGCCGCAAGTGCAAATATTTCATAATTTGCAGCACAGTCGCACCCTTCGCAATGGTCCTTCAACCCTTGTTTTCTCTTCTTCCGCTTCTCCATTTTCGCCATCGTTGGACCTCCAACCATTTTCATTGATAAACGTATACAAGGAGGCTTTAAATGTTTTAATTAAAATGGAAGAGGGTGATTTTATTAAAACAAGGTGGTTAATTTGTTAAATCAATTTTGACGTAACTTTTCAATTTCTCCTTTTCTCTTCAGCCAAACATTCTCTCTTTTCTCTCAATTTCCAAATTCTTTTCATCCTTTTTCTCTTTTGATTCACAACACTTTTTCAAAAATTCTACTTAAAGATTTGCAAAGATTTCTTAAAGCTTCTTGAGTTGAAAACTTGCCAATTGAAAGAAAAGCAAGGATTGCGGGTAATTTCGTGCTACTCCTCTAATCAAGGATCTTTAATGAAATTCCAAAGTATTTGACTCTTGATTTATGTTTTTAATTAAGGTTTTAATTATTGATTTGGTAAAAATGCATAAATCTTGCTAAAGATGAGATTAAATGTGATTTTCGTTTGGACACTGTTTTGGTTGATTTAAGAATGATTTTAAGGTTGATTTGGATGTCAAATGATGTTAATAAAGAGCTTTGATCATAAAAATCCCGAAATCATTGAGATCTCTAATTGTCTAGGTTGTTAGTTTCGGGTTTTGGCTTGGAAATGGGAAATATGAGTTGTTGGAGGTATAAGGATGATATTAGGATGGTTTTGGATGTTGATTTATAGTTAAAATGGATTGGAAGTATTTTTTGATGGCTGGGTTGAGTTTAGTGATCAATCGAATGTGATTTCGATTTTGGATGGGTAATTTAGTGCTTTGGGCAGAGCTGCGGAATTTTTGTGTTTTCTGGTGGTTTTAATGCATTGAGATGCATTAATTCTCTGTTTATATGTGGTATAAACAATGGAGGATTCTTCGGAAGCTTTGGGCGAAGTTTCAAGGGCTTTGGAGCTTGAATTTCGTGTCGGCAATTGATGTTTTGCGAGTCGGTGAGTGGAAATGGGATTTCCATCTTTGAAACATCTTAAAAGTGGTTTTGGGAACTTGGTGTAAGCTTGAAACGCTTTACTAAGTTCGGAAGTAAGTAAAGTGATTTTCTCCCTCGGATTGTGTTATTATGAGCTTGTGGATGCACTTGTTTTTAAATATATTTACCTACTGTTTTAAAGCATGATTTGAGTATATAACTTGTTGTTTATGATGCCATATTGTTGAAGGATGCACTAGGTAAGTGATCCTTGTAAGTATGTGTTTATACTTGTATTGTGAAACATGGTTTAATGCTTGGAATATGGCTTATTGTGGATGCTTTGTAAAAAATGAGGTTTGCATTAAAAGTGAATTATATTGGCAAGTGATGTTGTGTAAAGTGTTTTGAAAATGAAATCGGATATAGTTAGCCGGCTATAGGATTGAGTGCACTATACGCAAGTCGCCTTGGATGTTGAGGGGTTGTGATTGTACCGAAAACTCCATCCAAGTACCCTAACGATCGAGGAATGTTTAAGGTGTTGAAACGGTGGAGGATAGCTCCCGTGTGCGAACCTTGTATGGTGTCCTGTCTCTCGTTATTGGGCTATACATCTACCGATGAGTGGGGTTGAAGGGTTGTGATTGTACCGAATACTCCACCACGGGTGTCACAACGATGTAGTGTAGCTTCCATGTGTGAGCCTTGAGGTGTCTGTAGAGTGTATGAAGTGTTTGGGACAACACTTGGTAATCTGTGTATCCGATATGCTTTTTGAGAAATGAGAACGTTAATGATCACTTATGAGCCAATATAATAGATTAATTGTTATAGAAATGTTTATGAATGCGTAGCATGAAAAGTGCATGTTTTACTTTAAAAGCTTTGCATATTGGTATATATGCATGAAAGGCTTGACATATATGTTAGCAATAGATTTTGTTGTTGAAGTATTTGATACTTGTTGCATGGTGTATAACATGCTGATTTTAATGATGAAGTGCATGAATTTCAAAAGGGCACGATGGTTTGCAAAAGTGTGAAAATGATTTTAAGCATTGATGGTGTTTTTGGTTTTGAGCATTCCCCACTAAGCTTATATGCTTATGCTCTCTTTTGCTCATCAAATGCAGATAACTAAGTATTTAGAGGCATCAACTCGCAAAGGAATCCCAAGAGACTTCACTTGAATGTATGTTTGGTTATGGAGTAGAGTAATAAAGGCAAAGGGGTGTCCAATGTCTTAAAGTTGGTTGTTTTGGTATTTTATGTTTTGGTATAAGTTTGGTATGCCTATATTGGTTTGTAAATGGCCTTTAATTGATGGATTAAGCTTTGTTTTGAGATTTGACTTTTGGATGCTTGAATTTCATAGGAAGCATGCCTCTAGAATACATTGTTGATGATTTCCATGATATGATGTTGTTGTTGCCTTGCATATTTGATGGTTGAAGTGTATTTAAGTTATATGTATGCTTAAAAGTATGTTGGACTGCCTTTGGATGGTTTAAAGTGTGTAAAACCACCAAATTGGGTAAATGTAGGTTGCAGAGTATGATAGAACTAAGCATGTAGAAATTAATCGACATTTTACTGCCGAGAAGGTCAATGGTGCACAAGTCAAATTGCATTTTATCCCTACAAAGGACCAAGTGGCAGATGTTCATACTAAAGCACTACCTAGAGAGACTTTTGATAAGTTTACATCCAAGCTGAGACTCTACAATATATACTCTCCAGCTTGAGGGGGTGTAGATTGGAGGCGTTTAAAATAGATAAATTATCTTTTGTATATCTTATCTCTTAGATGTTTTATCTCTAGCCTAACTATTATCCTAAAGTGTAGATAAAGATAAAGATTTAGAGATAGCCTAGCTAAGGTAAAACACTTGTACATAGGCCTTTACAAAGGCCAAGTTTTCTGTAAATAAAAAATAAGAAAATCAGAATAAGAATTGTCTCTCTGCTCAAATACTTCTTATTTACAATACATGTACTTTAATTTGACTTGCACTCTAAAATTCAGCAACTCCAACTAATAACAGCGCCATCAATTTTAATTATAGAAGTAGAGGGATTAAATATTAAATTTCATAATAGTAGAGGGACTGAAACTAGGACTAAACCTAAAAACTCTCTTCTATGTTGTACCTAAAGGAGATTTTGTTCCTGAAGGAGACCCAGATAGAGAAGAAGTTGTAGATGGACATATAATAATAATAATAATAATAATAATAATAATAATAATAATAATAATAATAATAATAATAATAATAATAATAATAATGATGATGATGATGATGATGATTTAAAGGAACCTTATTAGGTTTTACAATTGCACTAGCTAGCGGGGGAGTTTTAACATTACAAGCAATTGGGAGAGCCATCGCCTGCGTCTGGTTAACATCGATACCCAACGACAAGCCACCGCCGTTAAGGACCTTGCAGAGGCACTAAGGCTACGAGCTCACAATGAATCGGCTATGAAAATAGAGTGGATGTCATTTTTTCCACTTCTTGCTCTTGTAGGTTTTAGTTGATTTTTACTTTTTCATACTTTGTTTTTTTTTGTTATTAAAGTCGATAATGTTTTTGGAGGAATTAAAAAATAATCAATGAAAATTTGCAGGAAATTGTAGTGGTAATAAAGAAGATGTTCGATACCTAGTTTTTCATAATTCAAATGCAAGAAGAAGAAAGAATAAATTTACATTTTTAATCCAAAAATTAAAATGATGTTTAGATTGATAATATTTTGGACTAAATTGATAGATTGTATAAGTTTTAGGGACTAAAATTGTTATTTGACCAAGCAACGTCATTTTTTTCATTTATTTTTAACAGTCGGGGTACCAAAATAGAAACAATACATAACGTTAAGTACCATTTTACTAAAAATAGTTTGGGTACCAAAATAAAAATACGAAAATAGGTGAGGTACTAAATATGTAGTTTTTTTTATCGGTAATTGTATGATTTTATTCAGTGTAAAGAAATCATACAACCTCCCATATGCCTCCTTAAAAAAACCTCCCTATCCTAAATTGAAGGAAAAAGAGTGCATCATGGAAGGTATAGGCCAAAACGCCCCGAACCGGACTAAAAACCCCATTACAATGTCATCCCATTATCCGCGGTAGCATAAAACCAAGATACTCTATCCACACCCCCTTTAGCGAGCGCATCGGCGAATGAATTCGCCTCACGAAAAGCGTGGTGAAAGCAAACACAACGTAGCTGCAAACAAGCATAATCAATCTCGCGAAACAGCCCTCTATACCTCCATGGTCGTTTGTCCTTGTGCAGCACCCAGGATAACGCAATCCGCGAGTCGGATTCAATTATAAACGACAAATCCTTCTTCTACCTTGAGTCGGCCAGCAATCGAACCGCATGACAAATGGCCCAAACCTCAGCTTCATTCGATTCCATACAACCCAACGGTCCCGAAAAAACAGCCAGCACTACACCCCTCGCATCCCGCAGCACACCCCCACATCCCGCCAAACCTGGTTTCGCCCTCGCCGCGCCATCCACGTTAAACTTTAGTACGCCTTCTATCGATGGACACCAACAGATTCCAGCTCTATGTTTTACTGTACCCGACGGCACACACAGCAATGGCCACTCCCACCAAGCAGCCTCTGTTATGTCGCTGCCGTGCACGAAGTATTTAATCCAATAAAATGAGCGAAGCTTGATAAGGAAAAGCAGCTCCTCGACTCCCATCTGTTTATGATTGAAAATTACATCATTCTGCGCAAGCCATAAGGACCACAATACCATTGTGCATCCAACCATCCACCAAGCTCTCCCTACTCCCGACAACACCCCACTACAACACTGCACAAGAAAATCCGCAAACGTTCTCGGATTCACCCATGATATCCCCCACCAACGGAAAAACGCCTCCCACAATCTGTTTGCAAACTTGCATATAAAAAATATATGCTCTTCCTCGTCAACCCCCCTACACCACACACATTGAATTCCCGCTAAAGGCACGCCCCGAGCGCTTAGCATAGACAACGTTGGCAATCGGCATAATTGCACGAACCATAAGAAGCATTGTACCTTCGGAGGCACTTCAATTTTCCACATATTAAAACCATCAAAACCATAGTCGGATAGACCCATCGAAGACATCAATTTCATTAAGCTCCCCACGGAAAACTGTCCAACCGCATTCGGCTTCCAGACCAGCACATCCCTCTCGCTCGCACACAAGGTAAACCCCCTCACAATCGCTCGCATTTGTCTCAGCTGGTGCTCTTCAAAAGATCGCAAGTCACGGGTAAAAAACAGCAACCATTCCTCATGGTTCAATGTGCCTTGCATCGCATAATCACACACCACGGCAGCCTTGTTGCTAGCACATCTAAAAATGTGCGGGAATACCTCACATAAAGGCTCCTCTAAACACCATCGATCGAACCAAAACAACACCATTTGCCCGTTCCCTATGTGCCACAAGAAGCAGTCTTCGCTCATAAACTTACCAGCGGCATCCCCTTCTTGTATCTCAACAATTCTCCTCCAAACGAAAGACATGTGCTGCTTACCCACCACATTCGACAGTCTCCCCCTCACTGCAACGCCATACTTAGCTTCCACAATCGATTTCCACAAAGCCTTAGGGGAATCGGCATATCGCCAAAGCCATTTGGCAAGCAACGCTGAATTTTGAAGTTCAATATTTGCCACTCCAAGACCCCATATCTCCTTCGGCTGACATACTTTCGCCCAAGCTACCCGGTTCAATTTTCTTTTTAAATCCGTATCGCCCCACAGGAATGCACGCCGAATCTTCTCAATTTTATTTAATACCGTTTTCAGCACCCTAAATATACTCATATAATATAATGGCAGCGTAGAAAGCACCGAATTCACCAATGTCACCCTTGCGGCAAAAGATAAGGAGTTTTTTTCCATCCCGCTAAACACAAGCGCATCCGATTAATCACCGGTTCCCAAACCTTACCATTCCGTGGATTAATTCCTATCGGAATTCCCAAGTATTTAAAGAGTAAATCTGCTCGCACACATCCCAGTTCCTTAGCCATCTCCAAGGCCACTGCCTCCTCTATTCCCACATCATACATTGTCGATTTGGCGTAGTTAATTTGCGGCCCCGATCCATACTCAAAACATGTCAGCACGCGCTTCAAGTTTCTAGCAAATTCAACCTTCCCTCGAATGAAGATAACCGTGTCATCGACAAATTGCAAATGCGAGAGCCGACAATCCGCAGCGACACTCACTCCTCTAATCAGCCCCAAGCTTTCCGCATTCACCAAAAATTGGTGTAATGCTTCCGCAACAATCACAAAAAGTAACGGCGACAAGGGGTCACCTTGTCGCAATCCCCTTTCCATGGCAAACTCCGGCGTTGCACTACCATTCACAAGGACCGAGAGCCGTGCTGTACCCACACATTTCAGTATCCAATTCCTCCATACCACTCCAAAATTCATCCGACACATTACATCCTCAAGAAAATCTCATTTTATGCAATCATACGCCTTCACGAAGTCAATCTTCAACACCACACCTCCTTCGCTAAACCGTCGCATCCGAAGTGAATGAACAACTTCGTTAGTTAATAATATACCGTCAACAATTTGCCGACCTTTAATAAATGCATATTGCTCTTCACTAATCACCGAATGAAGTACCTTTTGTAGCCTTCCCGCTAATACTTTCGCCACTATTTTGTAAACAGAATTCAATAAGCATATCGGCCGAAAATCACTAATTACCTGCGGGTTTTCTTTTTTCGGGATCAATACCACAAATGTCGAGTTGGCCCCTTTCGGCAAAGAACCATGCGCATGGAAAGTCTTAAACAAGCGCCCCAAATCATCCTGCAAGAACTCCCATCCCCGCTTGAAAAAAGCAAAGCTAAATCCGTCAGGCCCCGGAGCTTTCGCGCCTTCACAACTCATAATTGCCTCTCTAATTTCGGACAGCAAAAAATCAGATTCAAGCATATCAACAGCCGCCCTATCCAGCCTACAAAACCGCACATCTGCCTCCATCGTTCCAAGGCATGGTCGACGTGCAAAATGTTTGTGAAATTCACCCTGTATATGGCGTTTAAACCTCGCCTGATCCTCCACCCATTTACCATTGATTCGCAAGCCAATAATCATATTTTTTCCAGCTCTAATTTTAGCACTTCGATGAAAAAATGAGGTGTTACGGTCCCCCGCTTTTAGCCAAAGAGCTCTCGACTTCTGTCGCCAAATCGATTCCCTGTACTTGTGAAGGCGCCACAACTCAATTTTCAGCCGACAAATCTCTTCAACCCGATGGCCTCTATCCCCCGACACCTCTACCACCTCATCCAAACTATCTATCTGCTCCGTCACCTCCCCAATTCTAGTGTCGATATGTCCAAAACATTCTTAATTCCATGTGCGCAAATTTTTTTTCAGCTCCCTTAATTTATATTGTATCGAATACCCCTCCAATTCCACTGAAATTCTCTCTCATTCCTTCTCCATTAAATCAACATGCTCCTTTTTCTCAAGACAAACATTTAGAAACCGAAACAGACGAGGTCCCCAATCACTATCCTCACTTGTCAGTCGTATCGGCGTATGATCCGAAATCCCCCTCGGCAAATTCAATTGATACAACGAAGAAAAGCGATCGATCCACTCTCTCGACACCAAGAATCTATCAAGGCGACAAGCTTTGTTCCCTGATCCGAACCAAGTGAACTTCTTTCCCACCACTTTGATATCCAAAAGACCCACATCCTCCACAAACTCGTTGAACTCCTCCATTCCCCTCGATGCATCAACACAACCACATCTCTCCCCCACCTCCCGCACCGTATTAAAATCACCTCCCATACAACACGGCCCCTCTAATTCCCCGAACAGCTCCCGCAATTCCCCCCATACCCGTCCTTGATTCTCCACCTCGCAAGGAGCATAGACATTAACCATCCAGCATGGCCATTTCTCAATCACCCACTCCCCTTTAATCAAAATGAAATGGCGAGATATACGTGTTTTTAACTTCCGGAATTTATCACTGTCCCAAATTAACAGTAACCCCCCTGATCGCCCAATAGAAGGTGCTAAAACAAAATCGAAATTATCCGAAAACCACAATTTACTTACCCCATTTGCAGATAGCTGCTCCAATTTCGTTTCCTGAAGCAACACCATCACACACTGGTGTTGTCGTACTCGATCACGTACTGCACGTCGTTTCGCGGCTGCACCCAATCCGCGAACGTTCCACGACAACACCCGCATCGCCAGCTGCTATTTGTTTTTAATGCGCGACTCAATGATGCGCGCAATGTCTTGAACAACCGCCTCCTTGTTACCTACTGTCGAAGCCCCTATCAATCTGCCCAAATCAAGAGTTTGTTTTGCCTCTCTCAAAATCACCCTCTTCCTGTTTACAAAATCTGAGTCCGATAAGGATCCATTAGCAATCCCCGTATCCTCCTGTATTTTCTTCTTCGGCCTTCCTCGAGACTTTTTTGTTAATTTAATCACAGCCTCAGACCTTTCCTCCAGATTCAAAACACTTATCAAAACATTTGATAAGCTTCTCACCTTGCGAAGGACTCCATTGTGTTCAATATACCTAGCATCCGAGGCCCTCATTTGTTCAGGCCCATCCTCGAGTATTTCCCCTGTGTTCGCCCCCATCGTTGCATCGGCAATATTCACTGCCACCCCCCGCTCCTCGATGTCATTATTCCCACGGACATCGTCCCCTACACAGCAGACAAAGCGGTCCATATCGAGGCTTGTGCACTCCCCAATTCTTTCCCTAACTAGCATATCCACCTCCTCATCCGCTGCCGTCGTATTCCCCTGGGCACTGTCCGCTCTATAAGCTTCAAACTGAGCCACATCTAAGCTCTTGCGATCGCCTGTCCCCTCCCTATATATCAAAGCGACCACCTCATCTGAAACCCACGAATTTCCTCTACTAATTGATTCCACCCGCAAATCAACCTGTTTTTCATACGTGTACCCTTTGTTTGTGACATTAGCATACTGTTTCGAATCAATTTCCTGGTCATCTCTGGAAATTAGATTTGTATCCTCACCCATAAGACTGTCTTGAACAAACGAGTGCAAAATCGGATCCTCGCCTTCACTCGATTTATTGATCCCGTTAGGTACATCAGCTCGACGGGAATTAGTTTCCGAGGATGTCTCCATGTCACTCTCTTCCTTGTCCCTATCTTCTTGAGCCAACTCTCTTTCCCACTCTTGCACCCGAATATTATATGTATTACCCTCTACCTCCAATTCCAGCAGCTCATCAATCCTGTCGATCCAATTGTTTTCGATCAGGATCCTACTTCGCTCGAACGAAGAAGGTGAGATCGTCGATAAGTCTACCTTTACCAATGATCCCCATAATTTGGCTATATTTTCAAAAGTCTCCGTTGCCCAAGCGTGAATGGGAATCCCGCTCATAGCGAGCCATACTCTTCTCGTCGACATATGTATCACTGTCGACCACGGACGTACATCCACAAACCACCTCTCTAAACCCGTCTGTGACATAATATCCATCCTTTCCCCCGATTCGTTGGGCATTAATAGCACCATTCGCCCTGCCATGTGCATAATAGAGAATCCCCTCATATTGTTCTCATGTAGCTCCTTCGCCATTTGAGCGATCGAGATCGAATTGCGTCGCCATCTAACCACACAGGTTTTCAACATTTCCCATTTGTCTTCATCAATTTTTCCCACAATTCTCCTCAACGGAACAGGTTTTGTTGTTGCAATTGGATCTTGATCACCCTTTAATCTCTCTTTTTCCACGGAATTCTTGCTTAACTGCGAGGGTTTAGGCTTATGATCCATCAAGCCCTTCTTACGCTCCCTCACCCTATCTCTAGCAAATAGGACCGTGATCACCGATCCATAGAGGCGGAATCCATTCAATCGCTCGATTACCCGATTTGCATCTTGAATAGTCGCCATCCGAATGAACCCAAATCTCGCTCCATCTTTCCCTTTCTTCTTAGGTATGAACACGTCCACCACAACCCCATGCCTATCGAAAACTTGCCAAACCCCCTGCCAATGCAGTTGTGACGGCAGATTCGACACGAACAGGGTCCATTCGCTAGAGAGCTTAAATAAATTCTATTAAACTAAATATGTAGTTTACCTTATTAACAAAAATAATATTTTAATATATATTGAAAAAATTAATTAATTTTTAAATAATTATTAATTATATGTTGAGTCCTTAAAATTTTTAATTTTTATTAATTAGTTTAATAATGTTCATCAGTATTCAATGTTAATAGTGTTCAACGATGCTTGTCGCACATCGTAAAACTTTCCCATCGAAATATACAAAAACTCCCTAGTGTGAGGAATTATTTCACTACAAAATTGTCTCGCGACAAAAGTACTATACATATTCAATTTTCAAAGCCCTCAAGAAATTGTCCTAATTTCCTTGTTCGACTAGAATTTCTTTCCTTTTAATACCAATCTCTTAACTACAACAAAATAACAAACAAATGCAAATGAAAGAGAAAATTAATACTAAAATCTCAAGTGCTTAAGCCACTGTTTTACAGTAGTCCTTCCAAGGCAGCCGCAAGTGCAAATATTTCATAATTTGCAGCACAGTCGCACCCTTCGCAATGGTCCTTCAACCCTTGTTTTCTCTTCTTCCGCTTCTCCATTTCCGCCATCGTTGGACCTCCAACCATTTTCATTGATAAACGTATGCAAGGAGGCTTGAGACCAGTTCCCAGAACCCCATCATTCATCGGAACCATGGGAAGCCAATATTCGTCAATCTCCATGTCTGGTGCTTCAAAAACAGCTTTCCACGGCATTTCAGCTCTGCCCAAAACCACAGACTTCCCCAGTTTCCTCCTCCTCCGGAGCTCAAAAACTACAGTCTGTTGCTTCAGGTACTTAACTGATTCTTCAGACGCGGAGCATTCCAAAGAGAAGGACTCGTTCCAGATGATCGTTTGGGATGACTTTGTGGAGATTTGCTTGGTGTTTAGTTGAATTCTCCTGTTGTTTCCGGCAGGGAGATAGTATCTGACGAAAAGATTAGCATGGGAGTTTAGCTCTATGTTTTTGGCATACAAGATTTTCATTTCGCAACAAAGAAAGGGAACGAGATGATCTGAAACTCCCATTGAAAGTAAAGAAATTCTTAATCTTTGATTGCAATTTGTTTTGCTCTAAGGTTTTGGTTGTGTTTATGTGAGACCGAGAGCCAGGTTATATATTTATAGGGGTAAAGAAAAGTGGAAAGGTGATTGATAATTCGATTTTATCCACACAAGATCAGCTAGGATATGCAGATTTGTAAATGCAGTATATAGTGGAGGAAAGTGAATCAGCCACCAAGATTTGTTGGTATTAGTTTATAGCTTTAAGTATTTGTTTCCAAAGTAAAGTGGGGGTGGCAACAGATTCTGCAGATATAAGTTTAGAATAGAATAAAAGCCTCGTACTGATCCTGAATGGCTGGGTATTCTTAATCCAACACTTGCAAAAGATGAAAGTACTGTCTATTCCACTTGCAAACTCACAATCTACCCGATGGATTTGAGTTCTAGAAAGGTATCTTCTTTTCATTTTATTATATTATTATTGTACTACTTATTACCATTTTTTAAACCATGCAAAACAAACATGCTATGAGGAGAATCTTGATCTAGATCCTACCAATTGTGACTAGGCGAAAGCTAATTTATCATTAATCAGCCGCTGGTATTTAAATTGTTTAGAGTTTAAGGTTTATGATATTTAAATTAGTGGTGGGGTTTATTTTTAAGGTTTTAGCGTTTATTATTTAGGATTTAAAATTTAAGGTTAGGGCTTAGAATTTGATTTTTTTAGTGTTAGGCATAGGAATGACACCAAAAAGAGCAAAGGATTTTTGTCTCTATTATTGCATCAAAAATTTACAATTTACGGTGAAATTATGAAAATTAATCTTTATATGGTGATTACATAGTAGCATATGTTCTTTACTCTTAGCAATTTGAAAACGCACACACATTATGCAGGCAAGCTGCTAGATCTCGAACTACTAGAGATAACAGCGCTGCATTTTTTTTACTAGGACCACACAATGTGTTTAATAATTATAAATTTCTTATTTGGGTATAATGGCATGAAGTGACATAAAGGTTTTTAATTATGTATTTATTTTATTAAAGTTGGTTGTTGTTATGGAATAAGTATTTGATTTTGTTTGATCAAAATTTTAATTTTGAATTTTTAACTGCCATGAAAATATTAAATTCGAATTTTGTTGTACATATATATTGAGACCACTTTATTGAAATAATAAATTATTAAAGTAACATCTATTGTGAAAATTATGTTGTTTTAAAATATAAATTTTTTTGTACAACTTAGGATATGTTAATATTGATCGGTCCATATAAGATTAATAGTTAAGAAATTTTTGTATGCAACATGATAAATATAATTATTATTTGTTTTTACGTGTGAGCAATAAATTGATTTAAAAGGATATTACGTGTTCTTACTTTTGTAGCACTTCATATCTGACTCGGACATTTAATCGGACAAAATACACCACATTCAGATAACAAGACAGAATCGAGGCTAATTAAAATAAAATCATACACCTTCAGAGCATATCAAAACTCAAACAAGGGTTTAAGGACCATTTTACAAGCAACTTGTTGCGTGTAAAAGTGTTTTATCGCAATATAGTGCAAGTGTACACGACGCAAGTAGTAAAGTGATACAGAAGTATCGGATATCGTCTCCAAAGGGACTGGGCTAATAGCTTCACCTTGAATTATTGCACGAGAGTAAAAAGAATAGTTTAAGATATTGTCACGAAAATAATAAAGAATACTTAAATAAAAGAGTGATAGAATCAAGATAGAGAGAATGGGCTGGTATTGAATTGCTCAGTAGTGTAGGTATTGCTAAGTTTAGGAAAATTTGCTTTGTCGATGTCCCCGTCGCGGCGGCAGTCTGTTGTTTGTCGCGGCAGCGATCACACAACTCTGTACTTCAAGCTTGGCAAGAATCCTTGATGTGCCTTGGCCTATCCCTAGGCCCAAGTCTGTCGATGAACACGTCTTTGATGATACCTCCCGGCGTGAATCGAAGGATGAACACCGATGTTGTTGAATTCTTCTTTAGCCACTTAACCTCGTCCTATCCTTAGGTCCGAGATAGTTCAACTATAAACTAGAGAAATCACACTTATTCCTTTTGTATACTTAACTCTCCCGATATTAAGTAAATAAATAACCTCGCAATGCTCTTATGATACTCTTGCAAGATGTTAATAACCAGAATAAGAGAACTTGAAGTTTATTTTATTGAAATGAAAATTCCTAAAACAAAAGCAACCCTTTCAACTACTTTACAAATCAACCCGTGGCCCTAAGGGGAATTTAGAACATGTTGAGAAGGGGAAAACGGCTAGGGTTTTGGGAAGAAGGCTAGAGATAGGTGATGTCCTCTCCTAGGTCGAATTACATGCCTTTATATAGGCTTTGGGTCCAAGTTTTCTAATATGGCAAGAATAAAAGTTTAAATTAAAGTACAACTCTAATAAAGACTAAATCTTTAGAGAATATAACTTTAACTCGTCCTTCCTTCTTGCTTAGAATTTCTCTCCTTGAACTTTGGGCTTGGCCTTCATTCTGATCTAGGGCTTGGAAAAATATAATGGTATTCCACAACAGACGGGCTTAATTTTCTCTTTCTGTCGAGGTCCACTTTGCTTCTTCTCCTCAAAACTGCTGTCGTCTTTGGCTGCCATGGCGGCGTCCATGGCAGCATCGTCTTCTTCGTCTGCACATCCAGTTCCAGCTGCTCTGCTGCATCCTGCTCAGCGCCTGCTTCTCCATCTGCTACAACAACAACCTACAAAAGCAACCAATTTCAGTAGAAATTGTGCCTTTTAATATATTTGTAATGTCTAACTGTAATCTAGCCTAAATGCAATGAATTATGCTTGAATGCAGCAGAAATATGGGTTAAATAAGGGGTAAATAGTAGAACTTTTACACACTCAACACACCCCCAAACTCAAGTTTTTGCTTGCCGTCAAGCAATTCAGACCTAAAAGAAAAATAAATATTTTTGTTTTGGCTTAAAACAGTGAACTTTCCCTTACCCTCCATTCATTCTCTATTGATAACAGCACCTTGTCGGATAACTTAGGATTCGCCCGGAATCTTGCTATAGTCCTCGTGCAGTGTGTGCATGTTTGTGAACAATTATATGCCAAGACTCCCTTAGTTTCACTAGAATATTTCAGCCTCTAACTTGAATTTTTATGCCAAAGTTTATTTTTTGAAGGCATTTCTTATGCTCCTTTGATTTTTTTTGTTTAGACTCGATTTTATTTTTTTTAAGCTTAAGTTTCACTAGAGCCGGTTTCGGGCACTTCTAGGGCTGTTGAGTCTATTTTGCTAAACTTCTTTCCTAGAGCCAGTGTTAGGCACCTCTAGGGGCTATTCAAGTGCTAAGCTTCCTATCCTAGTTAACTAGTAGAGTTCTAGGCAGTATAACAGTCACAAATAGTGTTTAAGTTTCAGAACTATAGAAAGGCTCTAAGCTGCTCCTAAAACTATCCTAAAGGGACTGCCACGACAGAGCTGTCACGGCAGGTAAGTTCAGTTCAAAGACTTAAGCCAAAATTTTAAAGATTTCATTTTTTTGTAGCAAAAATAAACTAATTAAAAGATATAATTTTAAAATTAAATAAGACTCCATTAATGGAGGGATGCCACCCCCAAACTCAAGGGTTGCATTGCCCTCAATGCAAATGACAGAATAAAAGATAAGAAAAGTACATCACAAAATATATAAAGGCAGACAACAAAATAAGTTAAGAAACTCAAATTTTATGCGCTGTCGTCACTGCTGCTGTTGACTCGGATCTGTCGGCGGGCAGGGGCCTTCTTAACTGGCTGGCGGATGGGGGAGGCAGATGTGTTCTTCGTTTTGGCCTCCCTTGGAGGTTGAATTCTGGTAGGAGAGATGTGAGGGGGTTTCTCTACTACATGTACCTCTGAGCTGCTGCTGCTATCACTGCCGCTGCCGTCACTACTGCTGCCGCTGATACTGCTGCTATCCTTCTTATTCTTTTCTGCCATCGTCTTCTACCGTTTGACCGTTGTGAACTCTTTGGATAGATTCCTCTTAACAGAGGGTTCGTTATCACTTTCCTCCCAAATCGAAGAGGAAGAGAAACCGGCGATGAATGCATCAAGTTCTTCCGAGGGCATTCTTCTCTTGGTTCCACGGGCAGAGGTATTAGCTGCACGGTTGCTGCCGGCGGCTGTCGTGGAAGGGGTTGGTGTGGATGCTGCAGACGGTGTCTTGGGTGTGGCAACAGATGTAGGGGTATGGGCAAGGGTGGGTGCAGCAAAATAATGGGATGGGAAGGCAGGAAATACAACATCAGGGAAATTTAAAGAGGTTTGAATGAATTATACTGTAGCTGCGGTGAAATCCCTGATGAAGCTCATAAGACCTAGCTGTCGTTCCTCCATCTTCTGTATGGCAGCAAGGATCTAGGAGGAGGAGTCGGTCGAGGCTGCTGCTGCTGTTTGCTGCCTGGCTTCCGTGGCAGCAGGTTCAGTGTCCGTTGGTTTTGTCGTCTCTGCTGCCGTGGCAGCGGGGTCGAACGATGACAGCGGGGTGGCAGCAGTCAGCTCCATCAAGCTGAGTATATTTTTGTCGGTCCATCCTTTCCTTTGGACTCTCAGATCGGTGGCAGCTTCAGGTACATGATGGCCGCGGCAAAGGGATATGATGCGGTAGGGGAGGTAGAGTGGTCCTGTCGACCGGTGTGCACACTCTAAAATGCTTTCCCGGATGAAGCTGCCCACATTAATAGGCCTCTCATGCAAAATGGAATGAATGAGGGCTAACCTGGGTTGATCAACAGTGGTATTGTGCGACGATGGCATTATTCACTTTTTGATAAAAGCGTTCCACAATTTAGCCTCCAGGAGAAGTTGAGTTCTCTTCACCGTCCTCAGGTTCTTTTGATTTGTATTCCACTGAGTACCTTCATCCGTGAGCTCTGCCATGACAGCATCGTAGGCAGCAGGATCTAGGCTGTTCAGAAATTGCTGGTGACCGTCCTCGTTGTTGCCCACATAAAAGCCGTAGAGAGTGTTGATGTATTCTGGCTCGAAGGGCACCTCTCTCCCTCTCACGGTGATTGTTGTCGTAGTTTTGTTGTTGATGGTAGCATAGAAATCTCGGACCAGAGAGACGTTCATCTCCTCTGGTTGTTCTGCAAAGATTTGCCACTGCAGGGCCTTGATTTTCCTAGCAATGAATGGCTGCAGACCCAAATTCCCCTCCTTGGAAGTGTAGATAAATCCCCTTTCCTCCCACATGTCTCGTATCTGGAAAGATCGTGGGGTTGATGCTGTCGGGGTGGAGCCTGAGGCAACACTCCTGCGGGTGTTTCTGGAAGACATGGTTGCAAGGGTTGTATAAAAAGAAAAATGAAAGCAAGTAAAAGAATTCTAGAGTGCACAAGTAAGAAGAGTAGAAGTGAGTGAAAAATGAATAGTAAAACGGGGTTTATATAGAGAAGAGTTTGCTGCCCGTTGGAGCTGTAACGGCAGATGCGAATAACGGGGCCAGCTGTTACGCGGTTTCTGACGCGTCTGTCACGCGTTTCTGTGTCTGCTGCGCGTCTGTTACGTGTTTGCGTGTTTGCGTGTCTGTCGCGACAGCGTGTCGACAGCTTGTATTTTCCACTTCTGTCGTGGCAGCTGTAACGACAAGCTCCAAAATTTAGGCTTTTTGGGATGATGGAAGGATGTTGGGCTGAATTCACTTCTCCTTTTCTTATTGTCTCCTTTATTTCCTAAAAAACAATAAAAATAAAAACATTATTTCTTAAAATAAATCTAGTTTCCTAATATATAAATAATAGATTATAAAAATAATTAAAACTAAAATTTAGGTTAAATTAGAGATGCCAGGTGGGGCATCTCCTAAGGTAACCACTTCCTGCATTCTTGGGGCTTCAGTCCCCTGATAATGCTTCAAGCGCTGTCCATTGACTTTGAATTGGTGCCCGTCTTTTAGAGATCTGATCGTGATGGCACCATGGGGAAAAACCTGCACTACTTGGAATGGGCCAGACCATCTAGATTTCAGCTTCCCTGGGAAGAGTTTCAACCTAGAGTTAAAAAGCAACACAAGCTGCCCTGGGCAGAACTGTCGTGGCAGCAACTTTTTGTTATGCCACTTCTTGGTTTTATCCTTGTAGATTCTTGCGTTGTCATAGGCCATTGTTCGAATTTCTTCAATTTCGTTTATATCAAGTAGCCTTTTCTGCCCTACCTTTTCCAAGTCCATATTAACTGCCTTCATTGTCCAGTATGCTCTGTGCTCTATCTCGACAGGTAAATGGCACGTTTTTTCCATAAATCAGCTGATAAGGAGACATTCCCAATGGAGTTTTGAATGTTGTCCTGTAAGCCCATAATGCATCATTGAGGTGTAGAGACTAGTCTTTCCGAGTTGGCTTGACCATCTTTTCAAGAATATTCTTGACCTCTCTGTTGGATATTTCAGCTTGTCCATTGGTCTGAGGGTGGTATGTTGTTGCAATCCGATGCTTGACACCATACTTTTTCAAGGCATCAGTTATAACCCTGTTGTCAAAATGCCTCCCTTCGTCACTAATGATCGCCTTGGGGATGCCGAATCTGGAAAATATGTTTTTATGTAAAAACCTTTGAACCGTCTTGGCATCATTCTTTTGCGTGGCGATTGCTTCAACCCACTTAGACACATAATCTACTGCCAGGAGGATATATAAATTCCCACACGATGATGGGAAAGGTCCCATAAAATCAATCCCTCACACGTTGAAGATCTCGACTTCAAGAATGTTCTGCAGCGGCATCTCGTGTCTCCTTGAGATGTTTCCCGTCCTTTGACACTTGTCACAATTCTTGTAGAATATTTGAGCATCTTTATACAGTGACGGCCAATAGAATCCGGATTGCAACACCTTGGCAGCAGTTTTGTTGCCTCCTAAGTGTCCTCCATACTGTAAAGCATGACAGTGATGGAGTATATCTTCTTGTTCGTCCTGTGGTACGCATCTCCTTATAACCTGATCTGCACAGATTTTGAAAAGAAGAGGTTCGTCCCAATAATAATGTTTAACATCATTTTGGAACCTCTTCCTGGCTTGATAATTAAGGTCATGAGAAGTTATTCCGCTAACTAAAAAATTAACGAAATCAGCATACCAGGGGAGTTCAGAAGACTTACCTGCCGCCATAGCTGTCGTGGCAGTGACTGTGGCAGCAAATAGCTGCTCATCAGGAAAGGTCTCCAATATGTTTGTCTCATCCGTCGGTAGACTCTTTCCCTTCTCCAACCTTGACAAGCGATCTGCCACTTGATTCTCTGTCCCCTTTTTGTCCTTGATTTCAAGGTCGAATTCTTGCAATAGCAGGATCCAACGTATCAGTCGAGGCTTTGTATCTTTTTTTGTGAACAGATATTTCAATGCAGAGTGGTCTGTGTGTACAACGACCTTTGTTCCAAGTATATAAGAACGAAACTTGTCAATGGAGAATACCCCAGCTAATAATTCCTTCTTTGTGGTGGTGTAGTTCACTTGGGCGTCGTTCAGTGTTTTGCTGGCATAGTATATGACATGAAAGAGTTTGTCTCTCCGCTGCCCAAGTGCTGCCCCGACAGCATAGTCACTAGCATCACACATGATCTCAAACGGCAGTGTCCAATCTGGTGGTTGTACTATTGGGGCTGTTACCAGCTTTTCTTTCAGAACCTTGAATACCTCAGTACATTCAGCGTTAAAGTCGAAGGGTCGGTTCTGCTCTAGAAGATGGCATAGGGGCTTGGTGATTTTTGAAAAGTTTGCAATGAACATCCGATAAAAACCAACATGTCCTAAGAAACTTCTGATGCCCTTGACTGTGGTGGGCGGCGGCAGCTTTTCGATCACTTCTATCTTAGCTCTGTCGAATTCTATGCCACGGTAGCTAATCTTATGGCCAAGGGCTATCCCTTCATCTACCATGAAGTGACACTTTTCCCAGTTGTCTCCAAAGACTGAAAAATCATCCATAAAGATCTCTAGGAATCCTCCACCATATCAGAGAATATTGCCATCATGCACCTTTGAAAAGTGGCTGGTGCATTGCAGAGTCCAAAAGGCATTCTCCTAAAAGCGTAAGTTCCGTAAGGGCATGTGAATGTCGTCTTTTCTTGATCTTCCGGTGCGATTGTTATTTGATTGTAACCTGAGTAACCATCAAGAAAACAATAGTAAGGTTTACCCGCTAGTCTATCAAGCATTTGATCAATAAAGGGTAAAGGAAAGTGGTCCTTTCGGGTAGCTTTGTTAAGCTTCCGGTAGTTCATACAAACCCTCCAACCGGTCACAGTCCTAGTTGGGATTAGCTCATTGTTTTTGTTGGTTACCACGGTCATTCCTCCTTTCTTGGGAACGCACTGCACCAGGCTCACCCATTTGCTGTCCGAGATGGCGTAGATTATTCCAGCATCTAGCCATTTGATTATCTCTTTTCGCACCTCCTCTTTCATAGCATGGTTCATACGCCTTTGTGCATCAATAGTCGGCTTATGATCATCCTCTAGAAGAATTTTATGCATACATAATGCCGGACTAATGCCTTGAATATCAGCTATCGTCCATCCAATAGCCTTTTTGTGCTGCTGGAGCATCCATATTAACTGTTGTTCCTGTTCCTGCATCAACTTGGAAGAAATAATTATGGGCAACGTATCATTTAAACCAAGGAAAACATATTTTAGCTGCCCTGGCAGGGGCTTAAGATCTAAAATAGGGGGCTCAACAGTTGATGGCTTTTGAATTACATGGTTATCCGAGGTATAATTTAAAGGCTCGAATAACTTACCTAGACGATTGCCTATCCAGTTTACCTCCTCCTGATCTTCAGTATCAGATGTATCAGATTCTGAGGAGTTGCTGTCGTCGGCGCTGTCGTGACAGTCTTCTAAGTGGCTGTCGAGGCAGTGACCAATTTTGATGTCGTGGCAGCCCGACCTGATGCAGGGTTGGTCAAGGGTAACTTCAGTGATAGCCTTGCATTCTTCTTCTGCATCAGCATGCTTCATTGCTTGGAGAACATTCAACTTTATTTCTTGATCGTTCACTCTCATGGTGAGTTCTCCTTTTTCCACATCAATCAGTGATCTTCCCGTGGCTAAGAAGGGTCGCCCCATGATGATTGGTGCGTTTTCATCTGCTTCACAATCTAAGACAAGAAAGTCATCAGGAAAAATAAACTTATCCACCCTTACCAGAATATCTTCAATTTTCCCTTCTGGATGAACGTAAGAGCGGTCTGCCAGCCGCAGAATTACTGTTGTGGGCCGAGATTTTCCAATACCTAATTTCTGAAAAACATATTTAGGCATTAAATTTATACTAGCACCAAGATCACAAAGTGCCTTACCCACACATTTGTCTCCGATTACACATGGTCTGATGAAGCTCCCAGGATCCTTCTTCTTCTGGGGTGGATGCTTGTGTAGAATACTCATGCATCCTTCTATCATCTTAACCGTTTCAAATTCCCCAAGTCTGGATTTCTTTGACATGGCATCCTTGAGAAATTTGGCATAACCGGGCATCTCCCTAACGACATCTAACAGCAGAATGTTGATATGAACCTGCTTAAAAATATCATAAATCTTTTTAAGCTGTGATTCTTGTTTCAATTTCTGTAACCGTTGAGGAAAAGGAGGTGGGGGACGATAATCAGCAATACGTCCTTCCCACTGCATACGGATCTGAGGAGGTTTGGGTTCATCATTTGTCTCCTCTGTCCCTTCTGCTGCTGTGACAGGCTCTTCGGCAGCAGGCTGTTCATTACCTGTCGGGGTAGCTTCCTCGACAGGTGATTCCAAGGCTGGTTTCTTAACTGATTCAGCTTTCTTCTCTAGCCCTGGTAGTTTCTTCCCACTCCTAGTAGTGATGGCTTTACACTACTCATGTGTGGGCTGTCTAGCGTTTTCAGTATTGCAAGGAAATCCATCATTCTGCCTTGGTTTGATATGCTGGGAAACCTGACCCATCTGTGTCTCCAACGATTTCAGAGTAGCTTCATGATTTGTCATCCGCATCTATGTTTTATCCATGAATGTCTCCGTCTTCTTGACAAAGTGATTCATGTTCTCAATGTAAGTTCCTGTTTGAGACATAAACGTAGCCAGAGTCTGTTCCAGTATACTGTTTGTGGCAGCTGGTGGCTGTTGCTGCTGCTGCTGCGGTTGCTGCCGAGTCAGCAATCTTGGTCCTCTCTGGTTCTGATTGTTCTGTGCTTGAGGATTCAGAGCATTATTAGGATTCCTCCAAGAAAACTTGGGATCCTTTCTCCAGTTGGGATTATAGTTGTTGGAGTTATAATTCTGCTTATTGTAGTTTCCAACATACTTTCCCTCTTCTAACTGTATTGGACATTCCTCTGAACTGTGCTTTCCTTCACAAATTTCGCATACCTCTTCAGCAGCGTATACAGGCTGTGAATCATCGTTCAAGAGCTTTTTCATTGCCTTAGTGAGATATGCCACCTATGATTTCATTGTGCTGTCGGCCTCATAATCCTTTACACCTAGGACTCGTTTACCCCCTCTTCTTGCTGTCGGAAATTGGTCCTCATTCTTCGCCAGATTTTTCAATACTGACATTGCCTCATTTGGGTCTTTGTCCAGCAGTAATTCGTTTGCTGCTGAATCAATTCTAATACGAGTTTGTAAATTGGCAGCATTATAAAATTTTGTTACCTGGTTCCAAACGGGAAATCCATGCATCGGGCAGTTCCTTAGAAGAGTGGTAAATCTGTCCCAAGCCTCGTGCATTGGTTCGTCATCTTCCTGTTGAAAAGTAGCAATTTCATTGCGTAATCGCTCAGATAAGTGTGAAGGTTTAAAACGAGATAAGAATTCACGAGTTAAATCTGCCCAAGTTCTAATTGAACCCGTCGTAAGTTTATTCCACCAAGTCTTTGCCCTGTCCCTCAATGAATGAGGAAATAACTGAAGCCTCAATATCTCCGGATTAACTCCTGGTAGTCTAAACGAACCACAGATTTCCTGGAACGTTTTTAGATGTTCCCTAGCATCCTCTGTAGCAGTACCACTAAATTGACCGATGTTGTTGATCATGCTGAATGTAACAGGTTTTAGCTCAAAGTTGTCAACATCTACATCCGGCAGGGTGGTTTCTAGTTCTACATGATCATTAAGCATGTAGTCCCGACGTGCGGTAGCGACAGGAGGGTCGACGACAAGAGGATCGATCTCTCCATCTCCGACAGGATTGTTGTTATCCTGGAGATTCCCTGGGTTGTCCCTTCTTCCGTCGTGTCTTTCGTTCACCATTGCTTCAAGTTGTTCCTCTAGATATTCGTTCCTTTCAACGAGGTAACAAACTCTTTTCTTGAGATTGAACGTTCGTTCGGGTTCAGGATCTAACTGGTACTCAGATTCCTTCCCCCGTTGAGACCTGTGCATACGCAAACAAAAGACCTTGTGAAAGGTATAGGTTGGAAAATCCAAGTAAAATAGAAAAATAAAACAAATACAGTAAAAAGTAGGGTAAAGTTATGTTGCCAGTCCTCGGCAACGGCGCCAAAAACTTGTTGCGTATAAAAGTGTCTATCGCAATGTAGTGCAAGTGTACACGACGCAAGTAGTAAAGTGATATGAAAGTATCGGATATCGTCTCCACAGGGACTGGGCTAATAGCTTCACCTTGAATTACTGCACGAGAGTAAAAAGAATAGTTTAAGATATTGTCACGAAAATAATAAAGAATACTTAAATAAAAGAGTGATAGGATCAAGATAGAGAGAATGGGATGGTATTGAATTGCTCAGTAGTGTAGGTATTGCTAAGTTTAGGAAAATCTGCTCTATCGATGTCCCCGTCGCGGCAGCACCCGTCGCGGCGGCAGTCTGTTGTTTGTCGCGGCAGCGATCACACAACTCTGTACTTCAAGCTTGGCAAGAATCCATGCTATGCCTTGGCCTATCTCTAGGTCCAAGTCTGTCGATGAACACGTCTTTGATGATACCTCACGGCGTGAATCGAAGGATGAACACCGATGTTGTTGAATTCTTCTTTAGCCACTTAACCTCGTCCTATCCCTAGGTCTGAGATAGTTCAACTATAAACTAGAGAACTCGCACTTATTCCTTTCGTATACTTAACTCTCCCGATATTAAGTAAATAGATAACCTCGCAATGCTCTTCCGATACTCTTGCAAGATGTTAATAACCAGAATAAGAGAACTTGAAGTTTATTTTATTGAACTGAAAATTCCTAAAATAAAAGCAACCCTTGCAACTACTTTACAAATCAACCCGTGGCCCTAAGGGGAATTTAGAACATGTTGAGAGGGGGAAACGGCTAGGGTTTTGGGAAGAAGGCTAGAGATAGGTGATGTCCTCTCCTAGGTCGAATTACATGCCTTTATATAGGCTTTGGTTCCAAGTTTTCTAATATGGCAAGAATACAAGTTTAAATTAAAGTACAACTCTAATAAAGACTAAATCTTCGGAGAATATAGATTTAACTCGTCCTTCCTTCTTGCTTAGAATTTCTCTCCTTGAACTTTGGGCTTGGCCTTCATTCTGATCTAGGGCTTGGAAAAATATAATGGTATTACACGACAGACGGGCTTAATTTTCTCTTTCTGTCGAGGTCCACTTTGCTTCTTCTCCTCAAAACTGATGTCGTCCATGGCAGCATCGTCTTATTCGTCTGCACATCTAGTTCCAGCTCTGTTGCATCCTGCCCAGCGCCTGCTTCTCCATCTGCTACAACAACAACCTACAAAAGCAACCAATTTCAGTAGAAACTGTGCCTTTTAATATATTTGTGATGTCTAACTGTAATCTAGCCTAAATGCAATGAATTATGCTTGAATGCAACAGAAATATGGGTTAAATAGGGGGTAAATAATAGAACTTTTACGCACTCAACACAATTCAAATTTTTGTGAGCATTTAACCAAAGAAACAAATAAACAAACTCAAAGAACATATTTTACCATTCATAGCAAATGTGTCGACACTTTGGCATATGGTATCTAAAACCTAGGTCTCATGATTTAAGGTATCAATATATTGAAGGAAAAAATGGACAAGGTATCAATCTTTTGTCTAATTTTTTATTTTTTTTTTGCAAAATATCGAACCTTTTTTTTTTACAAAAATAAACGAGAAACACTCGACAAAAGACCAACTCAAAAGACAAGCCTAACCTGAAACATCTAACTGAAATAAACGTAAAACATTACCAGGCGAATGAACAAACTCATGAATACCAAAGAGAAGCTTCTATGCGAGTTTGGCAAGAGCATCCGCCACCTTATTGCTCTCAAATGCAATGGTCGAAAACTTGACCTCCCATTATCGATCCACAAAATCCCATATGTGTTGTACGAGGCACAAGCCATTCTGGGATGATCTCCTATCAGTTACCACTCTAATTACATCCGCACAATCAGCCTCAATCAAAAGGCGACTAATACCTAGCTCCTATGCAAGCCGCAAGCTTCCATATATTCCCCATAACTCCGCTTCAATAGTTGAACACATGCTGATACTCTTTGCGAAACCCACGACCCATTCACCACTTTAGTTATGTAAGATGCCCCCACACGTAACACCACCCTGAACATTATGAAAGGATCTATAAGTATTAATTTAACCCATCCATGGGGAGGTGGAGACCATCGCCGAGACCAAGCCTGCGTGCGGCATGCTTGCCCTATGATCACCCTGGTATCTGTAGTAGTAGCCCGAAAAACTACAATCTCAGCCACCAGCCTCCTACACCGTAGAAGGAAAGCATAATCCCCAACACGTTCTGGCTCAAAAATTCTCAAGTTACGTTGCAGTCGTAGGTGCTAGAGTACATATGCAAACATTAAATCCCAATTGTCGGGCTCTTTAGGAAACCAGCAGCTACAATCCAGGTTAGCCACAATCCAATCACGTAAACTTAACGAGCAAACATTCCAAACTCGTCAGGTTTAACCAGAACGAACCACACCGCTATCACAGCCGAGCAATCTCGCAACACATGCACCGTCGACTCCACAGCTTCCCCACACAAAAAGAATCTGGAATCCTTTGCCAAGTTCCGACGCACCCTTTCACCATTAGCAAGAATCTTCTCCAATTAGACAAGCCAAAGAAAATATTTTACCTGAGGCGAACCTTTAAATTTATCTATAAGAGCCCACCCCTTATCCGTAAGACCAGCGGCATTATATATATTAGCTACATAAGCCGAGTGAACCGAGAATACACACATAGGATCCCACTTCCAACCCGGAGTTCCCTCTTCCGTCGAGGCCAATGGCGGCTTTATTGCCACAATATGAAGAAGAATATGAGACAGTAAAGCATTATCAAATTCATTCCAATTCCAGTCACCCTCTATATTTACCATATCCGAAGTGGTGGTCGTAGCATTACGTACCAGATTCAGGTCTGCAACGTGATCAATCCGAGGACCAAACCTGCTTACCCAAGGATCAAGCCAAAATCGCACGTTCGACCCATTCCCTAATTTCCATGCAACTCCATTACGTACCTCCGCCTAAACTTTGGACAGGCCGAGCCATAATTAAGAGGAGTTGTGGCGATTAATCTCAAAAGGCACCCCGCCAGGCCAATTATATTTGGATCGTAGTACTTGGGCAAGGTATCGATCTTTTGTCTAATTTTTGATTTTTTTGCAAAACATCGAACTTAATTTCTTTTCATTTGGCTATACGAACATGATACAAATTATAAGTGAAACTAGTGCTTACTACATGTTGAAATGTACATTGTTAGATCAAAATGCTAATGATGACCTTGCTATATTAAAATATGATTAAATGATTACTCTAATCTTGTAAATTCATAAAAACTCGTTAGGTAAAATCAACATGTCTTAAAATCTTGTACACTACATGATTATCCTCACATTTACGCTATACAATCAATCTCACACTTTGCGTTATACTGATCGTAACGCCCTAAAAATCATTCTAGAATTTTTTGACTCTAGTGATCGAAAATCTTTCCGAGAAGATTATTAATCTTGTTTAGAACTATAAAAAGGGGTAAATGATATAGAGAACAAAATTATAAGAGTATTAAAAGTGGTAGTGTCCAAATTGTAAGGAACCAAAGTTAAAAAGAGTAAAAATTAAGTTTCATAATTGGGGTAGATGAGAAGTTAAGGATTGCTAAAGTAATTGTAGCATTGGTATAGATGGCAAACATCCACGTGTTAAAATCTTGTAATTTAGTGGTAATTAATTGAAAGAGGTTAAATTGAAAGGAAGAAACCCTTTTGGAGGGGGTGTATCAATGGCGGACCTACATGGTCATCATAGGGGCAATTGCACCCTATTTCTGGAAAAATATTTTTTAGTGTTAAATTTCTTCTTAAAAAATTAATTTAGTGTGTAGAGCAAAAAAATAAAAATTTGCATACCCATTTAAAAAAAATATTTTGGACTCTCATTCTTGAATTTCTGGATTCGTCACTCAGTGTACCTCACATCAACTAAGGAGACTTCATTTCAGGTCGGATTCATTTCGGGCCGAGTTCATTTCAGGTCGGGTCAAAATGGTTCGGGTCCGAATCAGTTAATTGACGGGTTAATTCGAGCACGGGTAGACTTCAGGCCGGGTTCATTTCAGGTCGGTTTAATTTCAGGTCGGGCAATTTCAAGTCATTTCATTTCATGTCGGATTAATCAGGTTTCGATCCGTATTAAGTTTGAGTTTGGTACAAATATTCGATAGACTTCGGGTTAGGTCATTTCGAGTGAATTATTTAACGCCTTTTTGCTTTTACAAACACGAATCACATTAAAAATAAATATTAGGCATTAGAATGAACAAAAATATCATCAAATGATTCATATCTAAAATATTGAAGTAAATTAAAAAAATAGAAATTAATAAGGGTCAATTTTGGTGAAAAATAATATTTTAGGGACTTATTTGAATAAAAATATCATCATATTAAAAACATTGGACTGAATTACAAAAAAAAGAATATGGGTCAATTTGGAATAAAAATAAAGTTTTAGGGACAATAATGAACAAAAATACCATCATATTAAACACATTGGACTAGACTAGATTAGAAAATTTTAAAATATATAGTTGTGAATTCGAATCCCTAAACCCCAAACCTCAACCCCTAAAATTTCCAATCACTAATATTTAAAGTGCAAACTAAATCCCTAAACTAATCTCATAACCCCAACCAAGCACACAACTTGACACATTTATGGATTACCCCTAAACCCCAAACATCAACGTGTAAATCTTACATTCACTAATAATTAAAGTACAAGCCTAACCCTAGAATCCCATAATCCCTAAACAAATACCATAACCCAAAACACTCAACTTGATACATATATTATTCCCATAAACCCTAAACCATAAATTTCAAACCTTAATTTTTTTTTTCGGGTCGAAATAAATTGGGCCTTCAAAAGCCTGCCAAACGTTTGGAGTCACTATTGGTCGTTGGGTACAACTGAAATAAATTAGGCCTTTAAAAGGTTTAATTATTAAATAATTTTATGAAGGATTATCTAGTTAAAAAAGAAGCTAAACATAAAGGTCTAAGGAAACTAAACTAAAATTGGGACTAAAATGAATCAAATTAAAATTAAAAAATATATAAGACCTAAGTGTAAAGCTCCTAAACTAGTAATGACCTAATGTGCAAATAACCATTTGATAACTCAATTGTTTACTCAATTAATCAATTTCATTTGAAATTGAAACTTGAAAGATGGGAATTGTATCATAATAAAAAAAGATGGGATTTGGATTTGGATTGGTTGGTTGACAGTGACACTCGACCGTTCCTTGCTTTGAGAATGAGATTTGGTCGCCCAAATCTCTAAAAAAAAATGGTCGTTGTTTTTTTTTTTTTTAATTTTGGACTAAATTACAAAAAAGGTGTTGATTGGAACTAAAAATTAAAATTTATGGAGTATAATAAATTAGACTAAATTGTCAAAAATATTATTCGACTAAATTACCGAAAATAGAAATATTATTCGATACGGACAACTATAGAACTGCATTTATTGTGGGAAATAAAGGCTCCAATTCAATCCCAACGGTCACCAAAGGCTACAAGCTCAATTGGGAGTATAAAAGGGACCTCCAAGCATCTATAGAAGACTAATGATCCACAAACCAATATGTTTATGATTTAAATCACGTCTTAGTGCTAAATTCCTATTCTTTGTATAGAAAAAAACTTGTGAGCTTAATTGTAAATGTATGCTCAAGTGTATTAGGATTTCGATGGGTGCTTAAGAGTGCAAACATACACCTAGTGAGAGGAATTCGTTTGCTTTGAATTCTCTTTGTAAAAGAGTGTTTGATCAAGCTTTGGGTTAGAAAGCTTTGATTGGTTTGTAACGGTTTCCTTCTAATCCTAGAAAAGGGGGAAGAATTCTTAGTGAAATGGTTGAAATCCTTGGTGGGGAACTAAGGTAGTGGATGTAGGGTCGAACCACTCTAAATCTTGTGTCAAATTCATTCACCTTTTGCTTCCACCACAAACACCCAAAAATCAATCTTCTCCACCACTTGGCAAGCTTTTCGGTTGTGGTTATCAGGCTCTACAATTAGTATCAGAGCGAGGTTCAATCGAAAAAATTAACACCCTATTAAGGCGATCTCGGCTAGCTCGACCAACCATACAATCAACTGGTGCTCATGGCGCAATCCATCGATAGGCCACCATTCTTTGACGGGACCAACTACTCCTATTGAAAGAATAGGACGATGTACTTCAGGAGAGTCAACGACTACCATCTTTGGGACATTGTGATTGATAGTTTGTTCGTGCCACAACAAAGCAAAGTGAAATGGAGTGCGGATGATCGCAATAATATGGAGCTAAATTGCAAGGCTTTGCACTTTCTTTTTGTGCTTTTAGCCCAAATATGTATGCAAAAACATCTTCTTGTGAGAGTGCCAAGGAAGTTTGAGACAAGCTTGAAGTCACATACGAGGGAACAAACGAAGTAAAAGAGACCAAAACTGGTATTCTCAACCTTGAGTGTGAGAACTTCAAGATGGATCCGGAAGAAGACATCAAGAGCATGTTTGATCGGTTGTCCACAATCGTTAATGAACTTAAAGGATTTGGAGAAGAGATTCCGGAAGAAAAGCTCGTTCGGAAGTTGATCTATTCACTTCTCGAGTCATGAGAGTCCAAAACGACAACAATTATAGAAAAATGAACTTGAGGGAGCTCAAGCTTGATGAGCTTATTGGTTCCTTACTCACCCATGAGTTGATGTCCATTCCTTTAAAAAGGAGAAGGAGAAGAAGATCAAAGAGGAAGGAGTAGAGGTGAACATCATTGCTCTTAAATCCTCCAAGTGTCATCAAGGATTCAAGTAAGGAGGATAGTGAAGATGAAGAGACGGTTTATCTCTTCAAAAAGTTCACCCGATTCATGAAGAGCGAAATGGAGAACTCCAAGCATGAATCAAAAAGGAAGATGAAAATTTTCCACAAAAGCAACAAAAAGGGATCATCTTCAAAGAAAGCATATGTGGCAACATGGAGTGATGAAGACTCCACTGATAAAGATGAAGTTGCTCGTCTATGCTTCATAGCCCTTCAAGAGGGTGAGGTAACTTCTAACTCATCCATTTCTAATTCCTATTCATTTGATGAGTTGCAAGAAGCCTATGACGAATTGGTTTTTGAGTTTAAGGCTTTGTTTTCGAAAAACAAGAAATTGGTTTCAAAATTGAAAACTGAAAATG
This sequence comes from Hibiscus tridactylites, assembly GCA_958450335.1. Lineage (NCBI taxonomy): Eukaryota > Viridiplantae > Streptophyta > Magnoliopsida > Malvales > Malvaceae > Hibiscus > Hibiscus tridactylites. The sequence continues at coordinate 77,997,301 of OY288279.1, forward strand.
ATTTGCTTTTAAAAACCAATTTAGAGTTTGATTCAAGTGGTAAAATTCTAGTTGATTTTATTTGCTTTTAATTCAATTTATTTTATTTCAACTAGGATATCATATATTGTTGGAATAACTTTTATTTGATGCTTTGAGTAAGGGGGAGCCAATTTTAAACAAAAACCTTATTTTTGTCAAATCTTTTAACTCTCCATTGTTATGAACTTAAAAGCCTTCAAACTTTGTTTGAACCATTTTTTATTAACAAAAAATGAGGAGAATGTTTTGAAAAATTGATTTTTCAATTGAATAAAGGGGAGCTTTAATTTCTTTTGAATCTTAATTCTCTTATTAAAAATCTATTTTACTAAGAGGAGAATCTCAAACACAATTTTTCAAGTTGGTTTGATTATATAAAAAACAGGGAGATTGTTAGGATATTTGTTTTGATATAATAATTGAAAATTAGTTTTGGACTAAATTGAAAAGTATTCAAAAATGATTTTATGTCCAAACAACTTGAAAATATGTTTGAAGAGTTTTCAAAAAGGTTTTGAAGTGTTTTGAAACATTTTAAAGTAGCCATACCTAAGATTTAACTGTGACTGTATCGATATGGTATACATCGTTTCGATACGCCTTAGGGTTTCGGCTACAGTCAATTTGAAACTACCAAAACTTGTACCGATACAGGCCTTGGTCGTAGCGATACGGACCGTGGTCGTTTCGATACGTTGTCTATCGTTTCGATACGCCTATGTGGCAAAAGCCTTAACGGTTCAATACCCCCAACGGCTATTTCCTAACGGTTATTTGAATTGCAGACCATACCGAAATGGTACAGTGGCGTTTCGATACGGGATGCTGCATAAAGCTGAACGGCTAGTTTTGAAGAAGGGCGTACCGATATGACTACCTGCGTATCGATACAGATAGCTCTATAACTATATTTATTGCGGGAAATAAAGGCCTCAACGGCTCCAATTCAATCCCAAGGGTCACCAACGGCTACAAACTCAATTGGGAGTATAAAAGGGACCTCAAAGCATCTATAGAAGATTAATGATCCACTAGCCAACATGTCTATGATTGAAATCATGTTTTAGTGCTAAATTCATATTCTTTGTACAAACAAACACTTGTGAGCTTAATTGTAAATGTATGCTCAAGTGTATTAGGATTTGGGTGAGTGCTTAAGAGTGCAAACATACACCTAGTTAGAGGGATTTCGTTTGCTTTAAATTCTCTTTGTAAAAGAGTGTTTGATCAAGCTTTGGGTTAGAAAGCTTTGATCGGTTTGTAACGGTTTCCTTATAATCCTAGAAAAGGGGAAGAATTCTTAGTAAATTGGTTGAAATCCTGTGTATTCTTAGTAAATTGGTTGAAATCCTGTGTGGGGAGCTAAAGTAATGGATGTAGGCTTTGGTTAGAAAGTCGAACCACTCTAAATCTTGTGTCAAATTCTTTCACCTTTTGCTTCTACCACAAACACCCAGAAATCAATCTTCTCCACCACTTGGCAAGCATTTCGGTTGTGATTATCGGGCTCCACAACAATCTACTTGACACATTTTTCCCTAAACCTCAACCTCTAAATCTTATATTCACTAATAATTAAATTACAAGCCTAATCCTTAAATCTCCTAATCCTTAAACAAACCTTATAACCCCAAACACTCAACTTGAAACATATATTATACTCATAAACCCCAAACCTCAACCCCTAAATCTTACAATCACTAATAATTAGAGTACAAGTCTAATCTCTTAACCCCATAAACTAATCCTATAACCCCAAACGGTCAACTTAACACATTTACCTAAAACCCCAAACCTCAACACCTAAATCTAATAATCACTAATAATTAAAGTGCAAGCATAATCCATAAACTAATCCCATAACCTCGAACACTCAACTTGACACATTTATCCTTAAACCCCGAACCTCAACACATATATCTTACAATCACTAATAATTAAAATGTAAGTATAATCTCCTAATCCCTAAACTAACCGCATAACCCAAACACTCAACTTAACACTATTAACCCTAAATCTTTTTTTCAGGCCAAAATAAATTGGGCAAGGCCCGTCAAACATTTAGAGTCGTCATCGATCGTTTTGGGTTGGGTACAACCGAAATAAGTTGGGCCTTTGAAAGGTTTAATTATTATATAATTTTATGAAGGGGGGTCTAATTAAAAAAGAACCTAAACGTAAAGAGTCTAAGGAAACTAAACTAAAATTGAGACTAAAATGAATCAAACTAAAAAAATAGAAAAATCTAAGTGTAAAGCTCAAAAACTAGTAATGACCTAAAGTACAAATAACCCCTAAAAATGGGCAGAATTTTTTTTCTCCGTTTGTTAACTTAATTGTTAAGTTAATTTGGAGGGAAAATGGGATTTGGGCAGAACCAATTAAGTTAAAAAATGGGCGGTCCTAATCCCTAAAAAAGGCATGATTGTTTTCAAACTTTGGACTAAATTATAAAAAATAATAGGAGTTAATTTGGACTAAAAATTAAATATTAGGGATTACAATAAATTGAACTAAATTGTCAAAAATATAAATAAATATGAGGCAATTTTGACTAAAAATTAAATTGTAGGGACTAGAATAAACAAAAAAACTATTCGACTAAATTACCAAATATATATATGAGTCAATTTCGGCTAAAAATAAAGTTTTTGGGACTATAATGAACACAAATATCATCATATTTAAAAAATTAGACTAGATTAGAAAATTTTGAAATAAATTGGTGTCAATTCGGTTAAAAATTAGGAACCAATATGAACAAAGTAAACCCCAAATTCATCAAATCATAAACTTCCTCAATATCAAGCCATGTCAATATCCAAATGGTCGGGTTCAAAACAAGTCTGGTTCAAAACAGGTCGGGTAAAATCAGATCTCGGGTCGATTCAGTCGGGTAATATCGGTTATCTGCCAGGTCAGTCTCGAGTTCAGGTTCGTTTCAGTCGGGTGCAGGTCTGGATTTAGGTCCACAGTAACAGGTTCAATTCGGGTTCGGGTCGTTCTCGGTCGGATGCAGGACGGGTTCGGTTACTACAGTAACATGTGCAACTCGGGTTCAGGTCAACAACAGTCGGTTACAGATCAATTTCAGGTCAACAACAGTCGGTTACAGATCAATTTTAGGTCATCACATTCCCAGGTCAAACCAGGTTTTGACTCGAGCAGGTTTCAATCGGGTTTTCGGGTCGAGTCAATTTTTTTAGATCCCTGTTTAGAGCTAAGAAATTCCAAGTATCATCGATGCAGGATCGACCCATGAGCCCAAGCCTAACAAAAATAAATAAATTATGTTAACAATGGAAGTGAATTCAGATTTAAAATATATAACTTTTTGAAAACCAGGGACCAAAATAAACAAACAGAAAGCATAAATGACCACATCCCGCCATTAACAACCAAACCAAGCTTTCTAAACCCTTGGATTCAAAAGCCTCATACTACTCGAAAAACAAAACAATTAGCACAAAACTTTGACAGACAAAAAGCTCAGCCAAACAAAGAAACATTGAAAAACCCAAAACAAGGGAAAAAACAACCAAGCTCGTTTGACCAAGAAGATGAATCCGATTTAATGGCGGAGTTCCAACAAATGAAACCCTTATCCCTGACCTTGAAAAAAATTCGACAACTCATAAAGTGGGTTAATATATCAGGACAAAATTATTTAATGGGGTGAGAGAGGCTCGAACTCTCGACCTCAGGATAACTTAGAAGCTATGAGACCTACGCGCTAGCCAACTGCGCCACCACCCCATTGATGTCCAAGTTCAATTACTTACATAACAATTAATAAACTATTAAATGCAGATTCGAAACATCTTGATTTTCCTGCCATTCTGATTAGTAAGAGTGCAAAGCCACTCGTCGGAACAATCAATTATTAACTCGGATCATTTCGAGGATATCATACATATGTATTCTTGTTTGCAATATGAAATGAATGAAGTGCCCAAAAACTGATTCACAAGTGATCCTGCTCAAAAACTAGATTCCTAAGGCTAAAAGCCTAAACATACCAACATATTATTACCTGCTCGCTCCCCAACAACTAAAATACCTTTCCATTCTCATAAATCTTGATTTCAAGAGCTTTCCACAACTTTATAACTTTAGCTTCAAGCATTGAATGGTTTGATTAAGAACATCTAAAGCTCATCAAAGTTACATGCATGAAGTTATCTGTAATCTATAAATTATACAAAACAAAGATGAACTATTCATCGGACCAGACTTAAAGAATGCTAGGGGCAGTTGGACACTTGAAAGTTTCAAATTCTCATATATATATTTTTTTTAAAATTATATTTTATATTGTTGATATAATTTTAAAAAATAATAATGGATTGGGGTTCGAGATTTAGGATTTGGTTGAGGTTTCCGTGAACAATGATGGTTTAAGGCGATAATGGTTGGAGGTGGTGATTATTTTTTAAAACATTTAAATTTAATTTTTATAATTTACATTCAATTAAATCTTTAATTGATTTGACGTAATTTCTCATGCTATTAATTGTATTTTGTGGTATTTTGATTTTTGGGCTCACGCAAGATAAACGTGTGTCAAAACTTGTGTTTTAACTATTCTTTTTATCGATTGGTAAAATCAAGTTACTTTGTCGTTTGTTGTATAATAGACGTTTATTTTTCATTTACATTTTGGCCAATTAATAATGAGTGAGTTTACATTTTAATAACTCAACTTTCGTTTGTTAATAAACATTTATTGTATTTTCTTTTATTATTTGTTATAGGCCGATGCACGATCAGTTTTCATTGTCTTCGTCTCTTCTTGAACAAATTTTTTTTTTTGTACTTTGTGAATCTATAAAGAAAATTAAAAATATATTTTATACTTAAATTATTGCATTTACGTTTGTGCATTGGTTCTGAAGTTGGAAATAGATTTTGAACTTTTGAATGAATTATTGCGTACACCTAAGAAAGATGAAGCAATCTATTATATTTTCATTTTATGCTCATGTTAGTGATCTTGCAACAAACAATCTTATTTTTTGTACATTGTAGAATTTATAGGGTTTCTTGTATTTTTTTGATTTGGGAATTTTGAACTCCTGATAGAGGAGAGAAAAGTAAAGGAGTTTTATTATTATTCATTAAAGGATAGTAAAAAATAATTAAATACAAATCCAGTCATTTGTTTATATAATATAGTATAACTAGTATAATTAATTCTTGGTATCTTGCTAACTCAGCAAGAATATACAACAAACTACAACAAACTCTATTACATTCAATTAAATCTTTAATTGATTTGACGTAATTTCTCATGCTATTAATTGTATTTTGTGGTATTTTGATTTTTGGGCTCACGCAAGATAAACGTGTGTCAAAACTTGTGTTTTAACTACTCTTTTTATCGATTGGTAAAATCAAGTTACTTTGTCGTTTGTTGTATAATAGACGTTTATTTTTCATTTACATTTTGGCCAATTAATAATGAGTGAGTTTACATTTTAATAACTCAACTTTCGTTTGTTAATAAACATTTATTGTATTTTCTTTTAGGGTAAACTACATAAATGGTCCCTTGACTATGCTCCAATTATCTTTTGCATCCCTTGACTATCAAAAGTTACAAATTGGTCCCCTAACTAATCACGACTAACGAATCAATCCAATTCCGTTAAAAAATAAACGACTGATTATATGTCAGTTAATAAAATATGTATAATAACATATTTAACCCTCAACATTTACATTTTATTTTAATTTAGTCCTAAATTTAAAATTTAAGCTCTCAACATTTAATATTATAACATTTTAGTTCCTTAAATCATAAACTTCATTTTCTTCCCTTGTAAAAAATAAACTTCCATTTGCTTTATTAATTTTCGATGTATTTGTTTTGCACAAAATGGAGAGGAAGGGACTGTTAAGCTGGTATTTGTCGTTTTATTGCTTTTCCCTAGCTTTAATTAGGAATGGTGAAGTTTCTTTCTTTTTGTTTACTTCATTGTATTGGTTGACCACTGGGTATGTTCAAAATTGATGATCGATTTAGCTTAGGATTGTTGCAAATGTATTTGATGCATTTCCTTGTGGTTCATTCGGATACCTGGAATTTCATATCAACAATTTGCTGCCGGGGCATAAACTTGCTCATCAATTGATTTGTATGCACATCCTACTATGGATATGATACATTTAATGTTGAAATCTAAGAAAATCAACCAGTGGATTTTGTTCTTCTTTTTTAAGTGGTTCATTGAGTTGGATTTTAGATGTGTGCAATTAGTTCGAGGTTGCTCATGATATAACAATATGGAGTGAACTATAAAGGCCTGGAGAGTTATAACTTTGCTAATGATAGAAAGGACTTGGGGTGGGTAAAGTTTGTTTGACTGTGACTTTGAGTATTCTTAGGGTTGAATTGTGGGACCTTGTATTTTAATATAGGGATGGAACCTGAGTTGATAGTTTATAGTGTGCTTAAAAGAGTGTCACTCTGTCTAGTAGTTTAGTTGTTGGATTGTTGTTATACTTGTATATTTCTTTTGCCACTTAATACTTTAATTGAGTTTAACAATATTGCTCAAGTTTTGGATCGATATGTACTCTTGTTTCAGACAAAGCATCCCCAACTTCTCTGTGAGTCAAGGGAAGTAAGTTTTGAATTTCTCTTGATATGTTTATTATGGTCAGTACCAATCATTTTGTAGTTTTCTTACTTCCTTTTATGTGTGCAGCGGGTATTCCACATTTGAGGGTAAATATAAAGTCATGGTTATTGATCTTCTCGGACCAAGCTTAGAAGACTTGTTCAACTATTGCAATCGGAAGTTTTCTTTAAAAACAATTTTGATTCAAGCTTGCAGATCAGTTAGTAAGTACGCTACCTATTTCAGAATCTTTAATCTAGTCAGTTGGCCGCCTCACTAATAATTACTCTTTCTTGTTGCTTCAGATTAATAGAGTTGAATATATGCACTCTCTTGGTTTTCTTCACCGTGACATAGAGCCCGATAATTTTTTCATGATTTTAGGGCGCAAAGCAAATCAAGCATGTTGTTCTATTTAAACCCTGCAGTGAAAATAGATTTTGGGGTGAAAAAGATGCATAATATATATTTTTGGGTCTCTTAAATGGATTTTGGGTGAAAATGAATTGAAGAATTAAATGAGAGGTGAAATAGAAAAGATGATGGACTAAATTGATAGATTATTAAAATTATGCAGGTTAAGTTTTAGAATCATGGTTAAATTAAAATAAGTGTAAAACTTGAGGGCTAATTATGTAGTTATATCAATTTATATTAACTGCCACGTCGTCAACCGTTAGATTTTTAACGGCGTTAGACCAATTTGTTACTTTTTTTAAGTCGGGGGACCAATTTGTAACTTCTGATAGTCAAGGGATGCAAAAGATAATTGGAGCATAGTCGGGGGACCATTTATGTAGTTTACCCTTTCTTTTATTATTTGTTATAGGCCGATGCACGATCAGTTTTCATTGTCTTCGTCTCTTCTTGAACAAATTTTTTTTGTACTTTATGAATCTATAAAGAAAATTAAAAATATATTTTATACTTAAATTATTGCATTTACGTTTGTGCATTGGTTCTGAAGTTGGAAATAGATTTTCAACTTTTGAATGAATTATTGCGTACACCTAAGAAAGATGAAGCAATCTATTATATTTTCATTTCATGCTCATGTTAGTGATCTTGCAACAAACAATCTTATTTTTTGTACATTGTAGAATTTATAGGGTTTCTTGTATTTCTTGATTTGGGAATTTTGAACTCCTGATAGAGGAGAGAAAAGTAAAGGAGTTTTATTATTATTCATTAAAGGATAGTAAAAAATAATTAAATACAAATCCAGTCATTTGTTTATATAATATAGTATAACTAGTATAATTAATTCTTGGTATCTTGCTAACTCAGCAAGAATATACAACAAACTCTATTACATTGACAGTAAAAATTTATCGCATTATTGAAATTTTAAATTAGTGTGATATATAATGAGCTTCTAAGTGACAACAATGATCTTGAGGAGGCAAGTAGTGATTATAGATTGTAATGAAACAATTCAAACAGAAAAGGTTTTTTTTTCTTTGCAAATTCATAAAGTATAAAAATATTAAAAAAAATGTCTAGTGTAGATTTAGTTTTACACCTATAGAAAAAATGACCCAATTGTTACCATCAATAAAAAGACTAATATGATTATAAGTTTTTAATATACAATGACTCCATCGTATACCTACTTATATATATTGATCTGTTGTGTAAGTTGCCAATAATTTATAATTTTGATTTTATTTATTGTAGAATTTTGTATCCATAACCATATTTTGCAAATATGTTGAGCCCAAATCCAAACATTGGCTTAGCAAGTGAATGTGATGCAGAATTATGGGTCTGGATCTACATAGAACTTTATGATGGTTTATAACCATAAACATGCTGAGCCCAAATCCCAACTCTAGCAGGACCTCAACATACACCATTGTCAACATTCAACATTTTTTTTTAACATTATGATATAATTATACGGTAGTATATATACTATCCGTTTAGTCCTTTAAAAACGTATACATATTATGCATACAAACTGTTAAAACCCAGATCTCCTTATTCCGATATTTTTTTCTCTAATATTTATGATCAATATTTACTCCACTTGATCACAATACCATTGTATTATTTCTTATCAAATGTATTTATATTATCTCTAACATTCATGATCAATGCTTACTTGAATTAATTAAAATATCAGTTATGTCGGTTAAGGTATGCAGAATTGACAAAGATTGAGGTTTTGGATTTTTAAATATTCAAATTTGAATTTTGTTTTGTGTGAATCATGTAAATATGTGATTTTGATTCAAATATTATTGTATGTGGGTCCTTTCTAAATTCATTATAATATGTTTAATATATTGTAATTATTATATTAAAAATATATATTGTAATTATTAGTTTGATCATGCTTTATAATAATTAATTTTAATTATATATTCGGATCGGATATTTTTGTACACCCCTAGTCATAGATGCCTCTTGCAGATGGCATAACCCCATCAATTATTTCAACATAGGTCAATACCTGAAACACTTAAACCTTTCGCATAAAATATTGAATGGTGTAAAATATAAACATATGTACCGACATTTAAAAAATAGCTACTTCTACCAATATTTATATATTGTCAAACATATTTTTTTTAAAAAATCCTATGCAAAATAAATAAAAAAAATTAGTTCTGACTCCACTGTCAACTGATACATCCATATCAAGTTCTATTAAAATGACAACGACCATTAACAATTTCTTATTGATTTCGCATTACAGGCACCATATAAAAATTAAGACATTACATTAAATAACGAAGATCAACATCAAACTTTTTTATCATCGTTATTGGTTAATGCATGTTTCTAATTTTCGTTCGTAATCGTTTTACTTGTCCACTAACCTTGGACTTGGACGTTGCTTCCTCATTTGGCTTACCCTACAAATAGACATTACATTAATACAACTCCAGCATCAAAACGTTCACCATTATCAAATTTATAGACTACAATGCTGATTTTACCTTTCAGTTTTTTGTTGTCACACATACATTATCCTCCTTTAGCACAATGTCATCGTCAACTAATACTTCAACATTAATATCAACTTTTTTATTCGGTTTTGACACTAGAATGTTCTATTTTCTTCCAACAATTCCTTTTCGTCAAGCTCCATGCCAAATTTAGAATCAATTACGCGTAAAGCTTTATACAAGTACATCATGTTTGCATTCAAACCCACAACATGATTAACCACATTCTTCTATTCATCCTTCAGTGCCTTCAATGTCTCTTCAATCTTAATTTGCTTTTCTAGTCTGGCTTTCAGGCTCTCTTTCATTTTATTCACATATAAAATGATTGTTGCGTGTAAAAGAGTCCTATCGCAAATAGTGCAAGTGTACACGACGCAAGTAGTAAAGTGATACTGAAGTATCGGATACCGTCTCCACATGGACTGGAAATAATTCTATCCTTGAATTTCTGCACAAGAGAAAGAAATAGTTTTATTGAATTGGTGAAGTAAACTTGAGAAACAACTAAAGTAAAAGATGAAGAAATCATATTTAAAGAATAGGCTGGTATTGATTTGCTCAGTAGTGCAGGTGTTGCACTGTTAGAGGAACTTCTGTTTCCTGTCGTCGTTCCTATCGCGTCAGAGGTCTGTTGACGTCGCGGCAGCGATCAACAACTATGTACTTCAAGCTTGGCAAGAATCCCTGTTATGACTTGTCCTATCCCTAGGCCCAAGTTCTGTTGATGAACACTTCTTGGATGATACCTCCCAGCGTAAATCAAAGGGTGAACACCAATGTTGTTGAAGTCTTCTTTAGCCACTTAATCTTGAACTTATCCCTAAGCCAAGATGGTTTAACCATAAGTTGGAAAACGTGTATTTACTCCGTTCATATGCTTGACTCTCCCGATATCAAACAAATGAATAACCTCACAATGCTCTCCCGATACTCTTGTGAGATATGAAAAACCAGAATAAATAAACTTGAAGCTTTTATTACTTCACAGAAAATTCCTAAAACAATACAATCCTTGCAACTACTTTACAGAATCAACCCTTAGCCCTAGGGGGAGTTTAGAACATGGTGAAGAAGGGGGAACGACAAGGGTTTAGGGGAAGACGGCTAGGAATGAGATATCCTTCTCTAGTTCGAATTACATGTCTTTATATAGGCCTTGGGTTCAAGTTTTCTAATATGGCAAGAATACAATTTCGAATTAAAGTGCAATTCTAATTAAGACTAAATCTTCTGAGTAGATGCCTTGAATTCGTCCTCTTTTCTTGCCTTGAGTTTCTTCCTTGAACTTTGGGCTTGGCCTTCATTCTACTTCAGGGCTCAGGAAAATATGGGAGTGGTCCACAACAGACCGGCTTGAAATCCTCTATATGTCGAACTCCACTTCACTTTTCCACCTCAGCATTCTGTCGTCATGGCTGCCACGATAGAAGTCACGGCAGCCTTTGCTCCTCGACTCCAGCTCTGCACTCTACTTCTGCTCCTTTGCTGCCCTGGGTCTGCCACAGCAGATACCTGCAAAAGTAACCAAAATCAGTAGCAACCGTGTCATTTTATCTAATTGTGATGTATATGCAAAAATCTATCCTAAATGCAATGCATTGTGCTTGAATGCAGCAAAAATATGGGTAAATGAAGGGTAAAATATAGAACTTTTATACACTCAACACACCCCCAAACTCAAGTCCTTGCTTGTCCTCAAGCAAATACGACCTAACTAAAAATAAAACCTTTTTGGCTTGGCTTAATTCAGTGAACTTTTCATTACCTACCACATATTCACTATCAAGAGCAGTACATTGTCGGGTGTTTCTGGATTTATCCGGAACAATTCTATAGTTCTTGTGCAATGTGTGCAGGTTTTGTGAACAAATATGTGCCTAGACTTCTTTAGCTTACCAGAATAGTTATGCTTACAAATTTGAGCTTTATGCTAATTCATTTTTTCTAGAGGCAATTCTTAGGCTCCTTTAGTTTTTTCTAACTTAAGCTCAAACAAAAATCTTCCTAAAATCATTGTAAGGCAATTTTGTGAGCAAGTGAGTCTAATTTTTTTTCTTTTCTTTTGTTCCTTTCCTATAGCCAGTGTTAGGTAAGTTTACTACTGAAGTCTAGATAGCATAAGAGTCACAAAGGGTGTTATAAAGATCAGAACTATAGCAAGGCTCTAAATAGTTCCTAAAAACATCCTAAAGGCACTGTCACGACAGAGTATGTCGCGGTAGGTAAGTTTAGTTCAAAGACTTGAGCCAAAATTTTGTTTTTATTTTCATTTTTTTGACACAAAAATAAACTTAAAATGAGACAAAAATTAAAGACACAACTAACAAGTTCATTAATGGAGGGATGCCCACCCCCAAACTCGAGGGTTGCATTGCCCTCAATGCATGACAATAATTAAAAATAAAAAGTAGAAATTAACATCACAAAATAAATAAAACAACAGCAAAGACAGCAAAATATAAGAAAAAACACTTAAGTTGAGGAGTTGTCGTCGCTTCTGCTGCTGACTAGGAGCTGCCGGCGGGCAGTAACCTTAACGGAAGGGGCTGGCTGGTTGCTGGGAGATGAGGAGGCCATCTTCTTCTTTGCCTCTCGAGGTGGCTGGACTCTGGTAGGTGAGATGTGTGGGGGCTGGTCCATGATATCGAGATCATCATCGCTGCTGCTGCTGTCTGATCTGCCGTGGCAGGGTCCTTCGACAGTCTCATTCAACTTCTTTCTTTTCATCGGAGAGAAGTCCTTGGAGATGTTTTGGACAACTGACGGCTCTGAGTCAGAATCTTGCCAGACGGAGGAAGAGAAGAACCCTTCAAAATATTTTGGGTCGATCTCCGGTAGGGAGTCATTCCTTTTCTCTCCTCTGGGAGTGGCAGATCTTCTGACGTCATCTCCGATCATGGCAGGTGTGGGTGTGGAGGCGACAGAAGGGGTTTTGGGGCTAGCAGCAGGTGTGAGTGCAACAAAGAGAGATTCTGGGAAAACAGGGAATTGCACATTGGGAAAATTTAAATCAGACTTGATAAATTTTACCGTGGCGGCAGTGAAGTCCCATAGAAATCCCATTAGGCCGAGCTGTCGTTCTTCCTTCTTTTGCAGCATCGTTAGAATCTGGCTGGAGGTGTCTCCCGGTGGTGCTGCTGTCGCCTACTCTGGTTCTATTGTGACAGGTTCAGGGGAGTCAGGGTCTGTCGTTGGTTCTATCGCGGCAGAGGGGTTTACATACGATAGAGGAGTGGCAGCTTTCAATTCCATAAGACTGTAGAGATTCTGCTGCGTCCATCCTTTCCCCTGGACCTTGACATCCTCGTTGATTTCTGGCACGTTGTTGCCCCGATAGAGTGTGGTGATGAGATAGGGGAAGACTAGGGGCCCTGAAGGTCGGAGAGCACACTCGAGGATTCCGTCTCGGATGTAGCGGCCGACGTTTATTTGCCTCTCGTTGAGAATGGAGTGAACGAGGGATAATCTCTACCGGTTGACAGTGGTGTTGTAGGAGGTAGGCATGAGGCGCTTTTTGAAGAAATGGTTCCACAGCTTGGCTTGTGGGGTAAGCTTAGTCCTCCTCACAGTCCACCGGTGCTTGGGGTCATCATTCCACTCCGTACCCTCCTCTGTCAGTTCTGCCCTGACCGCGTCAGAGTCTGCCGGCGACAAACTGTTCACGAACCTTCGATGGGCGTCCTTCTTCTTGCTCACGTACAACCCATATAGCGTGTTGATGTACGCCGACTCGAGGGAGATTTCTTTGCCTCGGACAGTCACTATCATGGCATCCTTATCGGTGACGGCAGCGTAGAATTCACGAACGAGAGTTACGTTCATTTCTTCGAGCTGGGAAGCAAATTTCTACCACTTGAGGGCGAGGATCTTCTTGGCAATGAAGCTTTCTAGCCTTAACTCTCCCATATTTTGGGTATAAATAAACCCTCGTTCTTCCCACATTTCTCTCTTCTGGAAAGAACCGTAGTACCTCTTTGCTGAGTCTGTGGATGCGAAACGGTTGGGTATGCTGCTGTGGCTTGGTGTTGACACTACCATGGCAGAGGTGGACGCAGCGCTGCGTCGAGTTGTTCTGCTGGCCATTTCAATGAACTGTAGCAAAATGAAAGAGAGTTTTCTAAAATCTAAAACCTGGGAAGCAAATTGAGAGAATGAAAATGAGATGAAAATGAAAAGGGAGTGGGGGTTTATATAGAACGAGGTTTTTCTGCTCGTTGGGACTGCAACGACAGGCGCGAATAACGGGGCCAGTTGTTACGCGGTTTCTGACGCGTCTGTCACACGTTTCCGTGTCTGCGGCGCGCCTGTTACGCGTTTGTGTATCTATCGCGACATCTTCGTGACAGGTTGTTTTCTCCGCGTCTACCGCGACAACTGGTGACAGGATGTGACGATAGGCTTGTCCGTTGGGCTTTTTGGGCTGTTGTGAATGCGGTGGGCTGGTTCATTCCTTCTCTTTGATTTGCTTCCTTTATTCCTAAAAATAATTAAATAAATAAACTGAATTAAAATCTTATTTCCTAAAATAAATAAATATCTTTATTCCTAATAGATAAATAAATAAATAAATAAATAAATAAAATAAAACTAAGTTAAATTAGGGATACCTTGAGGGGCATCTCCTAAAGTAACTACTTCCTGAATCCTTGGGGCTTCATTCCCCTGATAATGCTTGAGCCTCTGTCTATTGACCTTGAATTGGTGCCCATCCTTCATTGATTTGATTGTAATGGCACCATGAGGGAAAACTTGGACAACCTAGAAAGGACCAGACCACCTAGATTTAAGATTTCTTGGGAAAAACTTCAACCTAGAATTGAACAACAACACATGATGTCCTGGACAGAACTGTCGTGGCAGCAGCTTCCTGTCGTGCCACTTCTTGGTTTTGTCCTTGTAGATCTTGGCATTGTCGTAGGCCATTGCTCGAATTTCCTCAATCTCATTCAAGTCCAGTAGCCTTTTTTGTCCTGCCTTATCCAAGTCCATATTCACTGCCTTGATAGCCCAGTAAGCTCTGTGTTCTATCTCAACAGGTAAATGACAGGTTTTCCCATAGATGAGTCGATAGGGTGACATCCCTAATGGTGTCTTGAACGCTGTTCTGTAGGCCCAGAGTGCATCATTGAGATGTAGAGACCAATCCTTTCGAGTGGGTTTGGCCATCTTCTCTAGTATGTTCTTTACTTTTATGTTTGATATCTCGGCCTGCCCATTGGTTTGAGGGTGGTACGTTGTTGCAATTCGGTGCTTCACTCCGTATTTCCTTAATGTAGCAATAATTACCCTATTGTCAAAATGTCTCCCCCATCTCTAATTATCGCCCTTGGGATGCCAAATCTGGAGAAGATGTTCTTGTGAAGAAATCTTTATACAATCTTGGCATCGTTCTTTTGAGTGGCGATCGCTTCTACCCACTTTGACACGTAGTCCACTGCCAGTAGGATGTACAAATTCCCACAATATGCTGGGAATGGGCCAATGAAGTCGATTCCCCATACATCGAAGATTTCGACCTCCAGTATATTCTGCAATGGCATCTCATGCCTTCTCAATATATTCCCTGTCCTTTGGCATTTATCACAACTCTTGTAAAAAGCTTGTGCATCCTTGAACAGTGTGGGCCAATAGAGTCCAGATTGCAGAACCTTGGCAGCAGTTTTATTTCCCCCTAGGTGTCCTTCAAAAGGGGCAGCATGACAGTGGTGAAGCACAACTTTCTGTTCATCTTGTGGTATGCATCTCCTGATAATCTGATCTGAACAGTGCTTGAAAAGAAGAGGTTCATCCCAATAATAATGTTTTGCATCATTTTGGAACCTCTTCCTTGCTTGGTAATTAAGCTCATGAGGTAATAACTCACTTACAATGTAATTAACAATGTCAGCATACCAAGGGGTTTCAGAAAGCTTACCTGCCGCCATGGCTATCGTGGCAGTGCTGGTGGCAGCAAACAACTGCTCATCTAGGAAGGTTTCCAATATGTTGGTCTTGTTTGTTGATTGACTCCCTCCCATCTCCAGCCTTGACAAGTGGTCTGCTACTTGGTTCTCTGTTCCCTTTTTATCCTTGATGTCAATGTCAAATTCTTGCAGCAGCAGAATCCAACGTATCAATCTAGGTTTTGCATCCTTTTTCGTGAACATATACTTTAGTGCTGAATGGTCTGTATGGACCGCCACCTTCATTCCAAGTATATATAGACGGAACTTGTCAATTGAAAACACCACTGCTAATAGCTCCTTCTTTGTTGTGGTGTAATTGATTTTGTCATCATTTAGTGTTTTGTTGGCATAATAAATCACATGGAAGAGCTTATCCTTCCTCTGCCCTAATGCTGCCCTGACAACGTAATCACTTCATCACACATTATCTCAAATGGCAAACTCCAATCTGGTGGTTGTACGATCGGGGCTGTTACCAACTTCTTCTTCAGTATTCTGAATGCCTCAGTACATTCAACATTAAAATCAAAGGGGCGATTCTGTTCCAACAGGTGGCAAAGGGGCTTGGTAATCTTCAAAAAATTAGCTAAAAATCGTCGATAAAACCCTACATGCCCTAAGAAACTTCGAATCCCTTTGACTGTGGTGGGTGGCGGCAACTTTTCGATAACCTCTATTTTGGCTTTGTCCACCTCTATGCCGCGACAGCTCACCTTGTGGCCCAGTACTATACATTCATCCACCATAAAGTGGCATTTTCCCAATTTAAAAACCAAGTTCGCCTCTTCGCATCTCTCAAGAACCTTCTGTAAATTGCCTAAACAATCCTCGAAGTTGTCTCTAAAGACAGAAAAGTCGTCCATGAAAATCTCTAGAAAATCCTACACCATGTCAGAGAATATTGCCACCATGCACCGTTGTAAGGTTGCTGGTGCATTGCAGAGCCCAAATGGCATTCTCTAAAAAGCATAGGTGCCGTACGGACATGTGATGGTAGTTTTCTCTTGGTCCTCCAGTGCGATTGCTATTTGGTTATAACCTGAATTACCATCAAGAAAACAGTAGGAAGGTTTCCCCGCTAATCTATCAAGCATTTGATCAATAAAGGGTAAGGGGAAGTGGTCCTTTCGGGTAGCTTTATTAAGCTTCCGGTAGTCCATACAAACCCTCCAACCGATCACAGTCCTAGTTGGGATTAGTTCATTTTCTTTGTTGGTTACTATGGTTATGCCTCCTTTTTTGGGCACACATTGCACCTGGCTCGCCCACTTGCTATCCGAGATGGCGTATATTATTCCGGCATCAAGCCACTTGATAATTTCTTTCCGCACCACCTCTCTCATAGCCTCGTTCAGTCGTCTCTGGGCATCGATGGTCGGTTTATGATCATCCTCTAAGAGGATTTTGTGCATGCATAACGTCGGACTGATGCCTTGGATATCAGTTATAGTCCATCTAATGGCCTTCTTATGTTGCTGTAGCATTTTGATTAGCCGCTACTCCTGTTCCTGCATTAACTTGGAAGAGATGATTACGAGCAACATATCATTTAAACCAAGAAAGACATATTTAAGCTGCCCTAGCAGGGGTTTAAGGTCTAGAACATGTAGCTTTTCAATGGAAGGCTTCTGGATTACGTGTTCATTCGAGGTGTAATTTAAAAGCTCGAAGAACTTACCTAGACGTGTGCCTATCCAATTTACCTCCTCAGGACCTTCAGTGTCAGATGTTTCTATGTCTGAGGAGTCACTGTAGTCGTTGTTGCCATGACAGTCTTCTAGGTGACTGTGGTGGCAGTGACCAAACTGTCTGTCGTGGCAGTTCGACCTGATGCAGGGTTGGTCAAGGGCTACTTCAGAGATTGTCGTGCACTCTTCTTCTGCATTATCCTGTTTTATTGCATGGAGAACATTGAGTTTGATTTGCTGATCATTTACTCTCATTGTCAGTTCTCCTTTCTCAACATCGATCACAGTTCTGCTTGTGGCTAGGAAGGGTCGGCTCAGGATGATCGGTGCATTTTCATCTGCTTTACAGTCTAAAACAAGAAAGTCAGCAGGAAAAATAAATTTATCCACTCTTACCAGAATATCTTCGATCTTCCCTTCTGGTTGTACGTAAGAGCGGTCTGCCAGCTGCAGCATGACTGTCGTGGGCCTTGCTTGTCCAATACCTAGTTTCTAAAATACGGATTTGGACATTAGATTTATGCTAGCACCAAGATCACAAAGTGCCTTACCCATGAACTTATCGCCAATTATGCACGGTGTGATGAAGCTCCCAGGATCCTTCTTCTTTTGTGGTGGATGATTATGCAAGATTGTCATGCATCCTTCTGTCATCTTCACTGTCTCAAATTTCCCAAGTCTGGACCTTTTGGACATTGCGTCTTTGAGAAACTTAAGCATATCTTGGCATCTTCTTGATGGCCTCTAGTAGCGGTATATTAATGTATACCAACTTAAATATATCATAAATCTTCTTAAGTTGGTACTCCTGTTTTTGTTTCTGTAACCGCTGTGGAAAAGGAGGTGGAGGACGGTAATCCTCAAGGCATCCTTCACATGGAATTCAGATCTGAAGAGGCTTGAGTTCTTCAGCATCTTCTATCTGCTCCTCTGTCCCTTCTGCTATTGCGACAAGTGTATTGACAGCAGGTTGTTTTTCCTCTACCGGAGCAATGTTCACGACAGGTGTCTCTAGGGTCGGTTCCTTACTCGGTATGTCTTTTATTTCTGGCCCTTGTAATTGTTTCCCACTCCTAGTTGTGTTTGCTTTACACTGCTCATGTGTGGGTTTTCTAGTGACCTCAGTATCACTAGGGAATCCTCTGTTCTGCCTCGGCTTGATATACTGTGAAACTTGGCCCATTTGTGTCTCCAGAGATTTTAGGGTAGCCTCATGGTTTGTCATCCTCATCTCTGTCTTATCCATGAATGGTTCAGTTTTCTTGACAAAGTGATCCATGTTCGCCATGTATGCTCTCGTTTGTGACATAAATGTTGCCAAGGTTTGTTCCAGTATACTAGGTGTTGCCGCCGGCTGCTGTTGTGGCTGCTGCTGTGGTTGCTGTCGCGACAGAATTCTGGGTACTCCTTGGTTTTGGTTGTTCTGCACTGGAGGATTCAGTGCGTTGATCGGATTGCTCTAGGAAAATTTAGGATCTTTCCTCCAGTTGGGATTGTAATTGTTGGAATCATAGTTTCTCAGCTTGTTATAGTTCCCAACATACATCCCTTCTTCCAGCTGTAAAGGGCAGTCTTCTGAACTGTGGTTCCCACTACATGTTTCATATACCTCTTCTGCAGAATATACGGCTTTAGAATCTTTCCGCTGCAGATTTTCGACTATCTTTGTGAGGTATGCAACCTGTGATTTCATCGAGTTATCAGCTTCGTAATCCTTTACAGATATTCCTCGTTTGCCTCCTCTCCGAGCTGTAGGAAATTGCTCATCATTCTTCGCTAACTTTTTCAACACGATCATTGCCTCGTCTGGTTCCTTATCCAGAAATAGCCCATTTGCTGCTGAACCTATTCTTAGTCGAGTATGTGCACTGACAGCGTTGTAGAATTTGACAACTTGATTCCACACGGGGAATCCATGCATCGGGCAGTTCCATAAAAGAGTTGTAAATATGTCCCACGCCTCGTGCATTGGTTCGTCATCTTCCTGTTGAAAAGTAGCAATCTCATTACGCAATCTTTTAGATAAATAAGAAGGATTAAAACGAGAAAGGAATTCACGAGAGAGATCTGCCCAAGTTCTTATTGAACCCGACATTAATTTGTTCCACCAAGTTTTAGCTCTATCTCTCAATGAATGAGGAAATAACCGGAGCCTCAGTACTTCCGGATTTATTCCTGACAGTCTGAATGATCCACAGATTTCTTGGAATGTTTTAAGACGTTCTCGGGCATCCTTAGTAGCAGAACCACTAAAAAGGCGAGCAGAATTTATCATGCTGAACATGATAGGTTTCAGTTCAAAGTTTTCAGCTTCCACGTCTGGCAAGGTGGTTTCCAGCTCAGCATGGTCATTGTCCATGTAGTCTCGACAGGTTTGCCGTGCGGCAGCGGCCGGTGACCGTTCGTTCCAGGCATCTTGGGGAGGATCAACAATAACTCTTTGGTTATTGTTGTTGGGGTCATTTATCCCATCGCCTTGCCTTCCGTTCACCATTGCTTCTAGTATCTCCTCAAGATAGTTGTTTCTTGCTATCAAGAGTCGGGCTTGGTTCCTGAGTTGGTACGTACGTTCGATTTCTGGGTCTAGTTCGTACTTAGGTTCTTTACCTCGTCTAGATCTGCGCATAAGTAAACAGAAAACCTTGTGAAAGGCATGAGGTAAATAACACCACTAAAAACAAAAATAAAAAGAAAAGTGCAGTAATAAAAAGGGTAAAGATATGTTGCCAGTCCCCGGAAACGGCGCCAAAAACTTGTTGCGTGTAAAAGAGTCTCATCGCAAATAGTGCAAGTGTACACGACACAAGTAGTAAAGTGATACTGGAGTATCAGATATCGTCTCCACAGGGACTAGAAATAACTCTATCCTTGAATTTCTGCACAAGAGAAAGAAATAGTTTAATTGAATTGGTGAAGTAATCTTCAGAAACAACTAAAGTAAAAGATGAAGAAATCAGATTTAAAGAATAGGATGCTATTGATTAGCTCAGTAGTGCAGGTGTTGCATTGTTAGAGGAACTTCTGTTTTCTTTCGTCGTTCCTGTCGCGGCAGCACCTGTCGTGGCAGAGATTTGTTGACGTCGCGGCAGTGATCAAATACTCTGTACTTCAAGCTTGGCAAGAATCCCTATTATGACTTTTCCTATCCCTAGGCCCAAGTTCTGTTGATGAACACTTCTTGGATGATACCTCCCAGCATAAATCAAAGGGTGAACACCAATGTTGTTGAATTCTTCTTTAGCCACTTAACCTTGAACTTATCCCTAAGCCAAGATGGTTTAACCATAAGCTGGAAAACGCGTATTTACTCCGTTCGTATTCTTGAATCTCCCGATATCAAACAAATGGATAACCTCACAATGCTCTCCCGATACTCTTGTGAGATATGAAAAACCAGAATCAACCCTTAGCCCTAGGGGGAGTTTAGAACATGGTTGTAACCCCCTTAGCTCGGCCTAGACGGTTGACCCGAACTACGAAGATTACACGGGGTAAACCAAAGTCAACTCGAAAGTCAACCTTGATTAACGACCCTTTTTCTTTTTTTCTTTTTAATCTTGTCTAGATGCATGTTAACCCTAAGTGAGCACTCATGAAACATACTTGAGAAAGGCACAACGATCGAATAACAAATAGGGACTAAAACGCAAAGCTTGCAAACTTCAACACCATTCAAATCAGTACCCAACGTCACCTGTTTCGAAACGGCTTTGACCGTTCCGAAACATGGGTTAGTTCCGAGACTGGTTCCGAAACAGGGCATTCCAGTAGCCAAAACGTTTCGGAACAGCCTCCAGCCGTTTCGAAACACGAAAGCCATTACAGACCCCCGTTTCGAAACGCCAGTGAGTGTTCCGATACGGTTTGCCAAGAAGCTGCAGATTTTGTTGGTTTTTCATACATAAATCCATTCAAACACTACCAAATGACTTCCTAGTCATACCCACAAGTCATCATACAGAAATGGAGCATGTTTGTAACTCCTAAACACATTCATAGCATCAAACATGAAATTTCACAGGTCTATAGGCATGCATCCTAGTATCCAAAACCAATAAATCAACCAAACTCCAAAACAAGCATTAAAAGGCCATTTACAAATTCAAATCATCAAAAGCATCATGCCACAACCTAGGGAGTTCAACACATCTCCCAAAATACATCTTAGGTTCCCATTGCCAAATTACCAAAACTAATAGTGTATGAAAACATCACCATACATGAGCTTGGTTTCCCTTGGACACTCTTGCTTCCTTGTTGCCCTTAAACACTTCAATTATATGCATTATTGGTAAAAGAGAGAGAGAGCGTAAGCACAATTGCTTAGTGAGGCATGCTCTAAAAAAACAACACAATAATGCATTTTTAGAAAACACTTTCAACAAAGCTTTTTAAACACATGCTCATCTCTTTTCATGCAACCTTGCATACTTTACAAGCATCTCATGCTTCATTATAATCAACACATCATATTGGCTTTCAAGTGATAATTCATAACCATTTACAACACAAAACACAATCGGATACGCGAATTACAAGCGTTGTCCCCCACGCTTCATACACACTACCGGACTACAGAAGGTGGAGTTTATCGGTACAATCACAACCCCTCAACACCTGTGATGGAGTTTAACGGTACAATCACAACCCCTCAACATCACTCATCGGTAGTTGTATAAAATTCCACTAACGAGAGTACGGGACACATAACACAAGATCCACACACGAACTTTTAACCACCGTTGTGATCTTACCTCACTCGTTATGGTACTTGGATGGAGTTTACGGTACAATCACAACCCCTCAACATCCAAGGCTACTTTACTTACGGTGCACCCAATCCTATAGCCGGCTAACTATATCCGATTCAAGTACTTAAAAACCAATTCATCACTTGCCAGTATACATCAAATACCATCATCAATTCACTGTTTGAAAGCATTAATCAAAGCCATTAAACATCATGCATCTCCATGCATCATTACCAATTTAATAACATGCCAAAACAAGGATCTCTTACCTTGAGCATCCTTCAACACATGGCTTTCAAAACCAACATTAACTATGCTAAAACATGCTTTCAAAACAGAATTTAAACATGCAATTTATAACCAATGCATCAAGCCACTTCATAGCACATCCGAGGGAGTTTTTCCGAAAACTTACTCTTGAGCTTAGCAAAGTTGTTTAGACTTAAACTAAGCTCCCAAAACCTTCAAGTAATCGTTTCAAAGCTGGAAACTCAACTCCACTCACCAATTACGTTTTGCATGCTTTCCGAAAACGCCAATCAAGCCTCCGGATCAACTCTAAAAGTGTCTGAAAATGTCTCCCCTGTTTTAAACACATCAAAGCAGAGGAATAATGCATCATCATGCATTGAAATCTTCAGCCAACACACCTAAACTCGCTGCTCTACCCAAAACCAACATTTCGGCTACCAAACACAACCGAAAACACCTCCAAACTCTTCCAAAACTTAACCCAGCCAAGATCCATCACTTCTAACCATTTCTAAACATCAATTAACATCCAAAATAAACCTAAACTCGACCTTATACCTCCAGCTATAACAGAACACCAAAAATACCTCAAAAACCACCATTTTCATAAGCAAAACTTAGGAACTACAACCTATTCGAGATTGCATTGATAAAACCTCATTTCAACATCATTAGACATCCAAAATACATTAAAGAATCATCTCAAAACAGAGCCCAAACAATCACAACGAAATTCTTCAAGATATCTTCCAAAATCTTGAGTTTTAATCCAAAACCATGTTTCCAACATTAAAACCATTTATAAAACTTAATTAAGGATTGACAACTTGGGAATTTTAGTAAAGAACTGAGTATTTAGAGGAGAAGAACAATCTTACCTCTAAATGGTGATTTCTCCTTGATTTGAGTTAATTTTCTTGAAAATTCAATGAGGAAATCAAAAGGATTTGATGCAAGATTGATTAGGAATTAATTGATGATAGAAATCTCATCAATTGAAGTGGAGATCAATGCAAAAGTTGCTGGATAAAAAGTGTTTTGATGATGGGATTTTGAGAGAAAAAGGATTGAGAGAAATTTAGGAAAAAGTAGTTATGAAAATCCAAAAAGTAGTTTCCCTTTTCTTTTAATTAATTAAAACATTAATTAAATCACCCAAATTAAGGAAAAATCTGGAGAAACATTTTTGGGTAAATTAGCTCCTTAAAGATTTAAAGTTTCAATCCTTACAAAACAGTCACCACTAACTTTTCAAAAATCACATTTTAGTCACTACACTGAAATGTAGTATTTCCAAACCTTATTTTGTAAAATTGATTTCACCACTCTCTTATATATATTAAAAAAGGATTTTTAGATATTTTTCTATATTTTTAAAGCATCCTGAACTAGGCTTTCCCTAAAAACTTCCTTTTATATTCGAAACGAAAATCAAACTGGTCTGGTTCAGACCCTAAACTTCTAAGCCCAAAATTGGGGTGTTAAAACTCTTCCCCTCTTAAGAAATTTCGTCCTCGAAATTTACCTGGAGGAAAAAGGTAAGGAGACTGCTTCTTCATGTCATCCTTTCTTTCCCACATGGCTTCCTCAACACCACGATGCCTCCACAACACCTTAACCAATCCAATGGTCTTGCCCCGAAGAACTTTATTGTCCGGATTCAGAATTTCAACTGGCTCTTCATCATAGGTCATGTCTGGGTTCAACTCCACTTCCTCCATAAGCATAACATGCGAAGGATACGATCTATACCTCCGAAGCATAGAGACATGAAACACATCATGAATCTTTTCCAACTCTTGCGGCAACCTCATCTTGTACGCAACAAGACCCACACGTTCAATCACCTCGTATGGTCTGATATACCTAGGGCTCAACTTATCCTTCCGGCCAAACCTCATCACCTTCTTCCAAGGCGAAACCTTCAAGAACACACGGTCACCTACCACAAACTCAATCTCCTTACGCTTTAAATCCGCGTAAGACTTCTGTCGATCAGAAGCTGCCTTCAATCGCTCACAAATGAGCTTCACCTTCTCGGTGGTTCCCTTCAATAAAGCCGGCAATGAAACCAACTTCTGACCTGTTTCAGCCCAACAAAGAGGAGTTCTGCACTTCCTTCCATACAAAGCTTCATAAGGTGCCATTTGAATACTTTCCTGGTAGCTATTGTTATAAGAAAACTCCACCAAAGGCAAATGCTTCTACCAAGAACCTTGAAACTCAATCACACAGCACCTCAACATATCTTCCAGCACTTGGATAACACGCTCAGACTGTCCATCCGATTGTGGATGATAAGAAGTACTGAAATTCAGCCGCGTACCCAAAGCTTGGTGCAAACACTCCCAGAAACGCGATGTAAACCTCGGATCCCTATCCGACACTATAGACTTCGGCACACCATACAGTCGCACAATCTCAGCAATGTACAGCTCTGCAAGCTTATCCGAGGTATATGTAGTATGCACAGGCAAGAAATGCGCACACTTCGTAAGGCGATCCACAATCACCCGCACCGAATTCTTTTTCGATGGCGACAAAGGCAAACCAGACACAAAGTCCATGGTAATCCTTTCCCACTTCCACTAAGGAATCCTCAACGGTTGCAACAACCCAGAAGGAAACTGATGCTCAGCCTTAACCCGCTGACAAACCATGCACTTACTTACGTACTCCGCAACATCTTTCTTCAAACCCACCCAATAGTACTCATCCTTCATATCACGATACATCTTTGTACTACCAGGGTGCATAGCAAAAGGACTACTATGAGCTTCAGTCAGAATAGTACGCCTCAACTCTGCATCATTCGACACTACTATCTGACTCCCAAAACATAGAACTCCATCATCATTAAAACAGAAATCCGATGGTCTATCCTCAGCAATATCCTGAACATGTGGCACCAAAGAATCATCCAACAACTGCTTATCCTTTATCAACTGAACTAAAGATGGTTTCACTTGAAATTCAGCCACAAGCCCTCCATCTCGCGAAATACTCAAGCTGGCAAACATAGCCCTTAACTCCACTGACACCTTCCTACTCAAGGCATCCGCTACAACATTAGCTTTTCCCGGATGGTACTCGATCGTGAGATCATAATCTTTAAGCAACTCCACCCAACGTTGTTGCCTAAGATTCAACTCTTTCTGAGACATCAGATACTTCAAACTTTTGTGATCCGTGTACACAGTACACTTCTCACCATACATGCAATGTCTCCAAATCTTCAAAGCAAAAACCACCGCAGCTAACTCAATATCATGCGTAGGGTAATTGCGCTCATGCACCTTCAATTGGTGCGATGCATAAGCCACCACCTTACCCCCTTGCATTAGCACACACCCCAAACCA
The DNA here is from genome assembly GCA_958450335.1 of Hibiscus tridactylites. Classification (NCBI taxonomy): domain Eukaryota; kingdom Viridiplantae; phylum Streptophyta; class Magnoliopsida; order Malvales; family Malvaceae; genus Hibiscus; species Hibiscus tridactylites. The sequence continues at coordinate 78,022,898 of OY288279.1, forward strand.
ACATAGGATGCGTCGTTGTACACCACAAACTCTTTCCCTGATTTAGGTTGAACCAAGATAGGAGCTTGCGTCAAAGCTACCTTAAGCTTCTCAAAAGCTTGTTGCATTGCTTCTGTCCACTCATACTTGACATCCTTTTGCAACAACTTCGTCAAAGGTGCAGCAATATTCGAAAATCCATCCACAAATCTCCAGTAATATCCTGCCAACCCAAGGAAACTACGGACTTCATGAACAGACTTAGGAGGCTTCCAATTCATCACCGCCTCAATCTTCTGAGGATCAACACGAATCCCCTCAGTAGAAACCACATGACCAAGGAAAACAACTTCCCTAAGCTAGAATTCTCATTTGCTCAACTTAGCATAAAGCCGATTCTCCAACAATGCCTGCAACACAATCCTTAAATGCCCCTCATGCTCCTCCTCAGTACGAGAGTACACAAGGATATCATCAATGAACATCACAACAAACTTGTCCAAGTATTCATGGAACACTCTATTCATCATGTCCATGAAAGCTGCAGGAGCATTCGTCAAGCCAAACGGCATCACAAGGAACTCATAATGCCCATACCTCGTTCTAAAGGCTGTTTTTGGCACATCCACATCTTTCACCTTGAGCTGGTAATAACCTGACCTTAAGTCAATCTTAGAGAACACAGCCGCTCCCCGAAACTGATCAAAAAGATCATCAATCCTCGGCAAAGGATACCAATTCTTGATAGTCAACTTATTCAGCTGACGATAATCGATGCACATTCTCATAGTGCCATCCTTCTTCTTCACAAACAAGACCGGTGCACCCCAAGGTGACACACTGGGCCGAATGAAACCACGATCAAGCAACTCCTGAAGTTGCGTCTTCAGCTCCTTCAACTCCTTAGGTGTCATTCGGTAATGAGTAATGGAGACCGAAGTTGTGTTTTCATACAACTGAATTCCAAACTCCACCTCTCGACTAGGAGGCAGTCCAGGTAACTCCTCCGGAAACACACCATGAAACTCTCGCACAGTCCTGATATCTTGAACTCGCAACTCCTTAGAGCTAGGATTCATCACAAAGGCCAGGTAAGCCTCACAACCTTGCCTCAGCATTCGGCTTGCTTCCAACGAGGACACCACATTGGCAAGAAAGTTCACATTCTCACCAACCACCACTACCTCGTAATCATCCGCAAGTTTCAACGAAACTCGCTTGTTCTCAAAATCCACTACAGCTCGATGTTCAACAAGCCAATCCATACCAAGGATTACATCAAACCCATAGAATGGCAATTCCATGAGATCAACAAGAAATACATGGTTTTTCACTTCCAAGGGACATCTTCTATACAACTTTCGTGTTACGACTGTCTCACCAAAGGAACTAATCACACGCATACCAACATCCAAAGACTCAACAGGTAAACCAAGCAATTGAGCATGTTCACGCAATATGTATGAGTGTGTAGATCCAGAATCAATCAAGGAAAGTAATGACAAGGATTGCAAAGTAAAGGTACCTGCGATCACATCCGTATCATTCCTCCCCTCACGCTGAGCATACACTCGATCCTGGCCACCACCCTCAGGTTGAACAGCCACCACATGCACCACATTCCTCCCACCATCATCTCTGCGCTGGAAGTTACCACGGCCGCGCCCACGACCTCTCTGTGGTGCAACTACCCCAGGAGCACGTCCCTGACCACCACCGGCCAACAAAGGACACTCCTTCCTCATGTGATCTGTCCAACCACAATTCCAGCATGAGTTACCTGTCACTACAACAGGAGCCTGAACCACTCTCGCTGCTCGAGGACAATCTCGCCTCAACTGGTCATGAGATCCACACGTCCAGCACGTGTTCTGATAAGCTCTCATCCTATCTCCCTGAACAGGCGCACCATGTCCTCCATTACCACGCCTAGCAGAAGACTGATACCTCTTATCTCGTCCTCTCTTGTTCCATCCACCACTAGAACCATGATCAGCAGCTCTTTTTCCCGAGCTAGAACTAACGCCTCTGGAAGACAAACCCAAGTTCTGCTCGATGTCCTTCGCTCTACTCACCAGCACATCAAAATCTGTATACTCAGCTGCAAGAATAAAAGTCTTCACGTCCGTCACCAAACCATAACGGAAACGTTCACACCTCTCCCGCTCATCAGGGATTAGCTCAGGTGCATACTGACTAAGGCGGACAAACTGGATCTCATACTCAGCTACCGTCATGCTTCCTTGCACAAGAGACATAAATTCTCTTTTCTTCTCATCCAGGTATCGCACACCCAGATACTTCCGCTTGAACGCGTTCAAGAAGAACGTCCAAGTCACATCATTTTCCTCTATTCCAGAGACAGTGGTCGTCCACCACGTATAAGCATCATCATGCAGCAGTGACACCACACAACCCAACTTCTTCACACAGTTGCAGTTCATTTGCCCCAAAATCCTCTTGGTGCTTTCCAACCAAGATTCAGATCCTTCAGGAGATAAACCTCTGAACTCAGTCCCTCCCAGACTGCGAAGACGTTCCAAAGGCAATCTCACGTTAGCATCACCCTGATGCACAGCTCCGTGAGCTCCAGCTACTGCTACCTGAAAGGCTCCCGCAATAGCCTGAATCAACACAGTCATGTCAGGAGCAGCTTTCCCCTGTACACCTTCAGGTCCAGCGACCCCAGCACCAGCACCAACACCAGCATTATCACCTCCAACACCACCACCGTCGGGTGGTCCACCACCAGGGGAGGAGGTATATCCACAACATTCTCAGCATTTTCCTCATTCTCATTCTGAGCCATAGCTCTCGTATTCATCCTCATCTCTCTACGAGGCCCCATTTACAAGAAAACAATGCACTGACACAAATGCAATAAACATAATTAGGCTCAACAAGGTCAGTAATCCAAGTACTCAAGCTCACTTTCCAAAAACAATTCCTTTCATTAGTTTTGATATGGCAATGGGTTCCCCTAACATGCTTCAACATAGCATAACATCACAATTCATAAAACATTCTTTCACTTAAAAGGTCCGTCATGCAAAAATACAGACATCACCCATATATCAATTCCCAATTACATGAGAACCTGGCTCTGATACCACCAAATGTAAACCCCTTAGCCCGGCCTAGACGGTTGACCCGAACTACGAAGATTACACGGGGAAAACCAAAGTCAACTCGAAAGTCAACCTTGATTAACGACCCTTTTTCTTTTTTCTTTCTAATCTTGTCTAGATGCACGTTAACACTAAGTGAGCACTTATGAAACATACTTGAGAAAGGCACAACGATCGAATAACAAACAGGGACTAAAAGGTAAAGCTTGCAAACTTCAACACCATTCAAATCAATGACCAACGGTCACCTGTTTTGAAACGGCTTTGACTGTTCCGAAACATGGGTTAGTTCCGAGACTGGTTCCGAAACATGGCATTCCAGTAGCCAAAACGTTTCAGAACAGCCTCCAGCCATTCCGAAACACGAAGGCCATTACAGGCCCCCGTTTCGAAACGCCAGTGAGTGTTCTGATATGGTTTGCCTAGAAGCTGCATATTTTGCTGGTTTTTCATACATAAATCTATTCAAACACTACTGAATGACTTCCTAGTCATACCCACAAGTCATCATACATAAATGGAGCATGTTTGTAACTCCTAAACACATTCATAGCATCAAACATGAAATTTCACATGTCTATAGGCATGCATCCTAGTATCCAAAACCAAGCAATCAACCAAACTCCAAAACAAGCATTAAAAGGCCATTTACAAATTCAAATCATCAAAAGCATCATGCCACAACCTAGGGAGTTCAACACATCTCCCAAAACACATCTTAGGTTCCTATTGCCAAATTACCAAAACTAATAGTGTATAAAAACATCACCATACATGAGCTTGGTTTCCCTTGGACACTCTTGCTTCCTTGTTGCCCTTAAACACTTCAATTATCTGCATTATTGGTAAAAGAGAGAGAGAGCGTAAGCACAATTTCTTAGTGAGGCATGCTCTAAAGAAAACAACACAATAATGCATTTTTAGAAAACACTTTCAACAAAGCTTTTTAAACACATGCTCATCTCTTTTCATGCAACCTTGCATACTTTACAAGCATCTCATGCTTCATTATAATCAACACATCATATTGGCTTTCAAGTGATAATTCATAACCATTTACAACACAAAACACAACCGGATACGCGAATTACAAGCGTTGTCCCCCACGCTTCATACACACTACCGGACTACACAAGGTGGAGTTTATTGGTACAATCACAACCCCTCAACACCCGTGATGGAGTTTAACGGTACAATCACAACCCCTCAACATCACTCATCGGTGGTTTTATAAAATTCCACTAACGAGAGTACGGGACACATAACACAAGATCCACACACGGACTTTTAACCACCGTTGTGATCTTACCTCACTCGTTATGGTACTTTGATGGAGTTTACGGTACAATCACAACCCCTCAACATCCAAGGCTACTTTACTTACGGTGCACCCAATCCTATAGCCGGCTAACTATATCCGATTCAAGTACTTTAAAACCAATTCATCACTTGCCAATATACATCAAATACCATCATCAATTCATTGTTTGAAAGCATTAATCAAAGCCATTAAACACCATGCATCTCCATGCATCAATACCAATTTAATAACATGCCAAAACAAGGATCTCTTACCTTGAGCATCCTTCAACACATGGCTTTCAAAACCAACATTAACCATGCTAAAACATGCTTTCAAAACAGAATTTAAACATGCAATTTATAACCAATGCATCAAGCCACTTCATAGCACATCCGAGGGAGTTTTTCTGAAAACTTACTCTTGAGCTTAGCTAAGTTGTTTAGACTTAAACTAAGCTCCCAAAACCTTCAAATAATCGTTTCAAAGCTGGAAACCCAACTCCACTCACCAATTACGTTTCGCACGCTTGCCGAAATGCCAATCAAGCCTCCAGATCAACTCCAAAAGTGTCCAAAGATGTCTCCCATGTTTTAAACACATCAAAGCAGAGGATTAATTCATCATCATGCATTGAAATCTTCAGCCAACACACCTAAACTCGCTGCTCTACCCAAAACCAACATTTCGGCTACCAAACACAACCGTAAACACCTACAAACTCTTCCAAAACTTAACACAACCAAGATCCATCACTTCTAACCATTTCTAAACATCAATTAACATCCAAAATAAACCTAAACTCGTCCTTATACCTCCAGCTATAACATAACACCAAAAACACCTCAAAAACCACCATTTTCATAAGCAAAAAGTTAGGAAATACAACCTATTCGGGATTGCATTGATAAAACCTCATTTCAACATCATTAGACATCTAAAATACATTAAAGAATCATCTCAAAACAGAGCCCAAACAATCACAACGAAATTCTTCAAGATTTCTCCAAAATCTTGAGTTTTAAGCCAAAATCTTGAGTTTTAAGCCAAAATCATGTTTCCAACATTAAAACCATTTATAAAACATAAACTAAGGATTGACAACTTGGGAAATTCAGTAAAGAACTGAGTATTTAGAGGAGAAGAACAATCTTACCTCTAAATGGTGATTTCTCCTTGATTTGAGCCAATTTCCTTGAAAATTCAATGAGGAAATCTAAAGGATTTGATGCAAGATTGATTAGGAATTAATTGATGATAGAAATCTCATCAATTGAAGTGGAGATCAATGCAAAAGTTGCTGGAGAAAAAGTGTTTGGATGATGGGATTTTGAGAGAAAAAGGAATGAGAGAAATTTAGGAAAAAATAGTTATGAAAATCCAAAAAGTAGTTTCCCTTTTCTTTTAATTAATTAAAACATTAATTAAATCACCCAAATTAAGGAAAAATCTGGAGAAACATTTTTGGGTAAATTAGCTCCTTAAAGATTCAAAGTTTCAATCCTTACAAAACAGTCACCACTAAACTTGTCAAAAATCGCATTTTAGTCACTACACCGAAATGTAGTATTTTCAAACCTTATTTTGTAAAATTGATTTCACCACTCTCTTATATATATTAAAAGAGGATTTTAGGATATTTTTCTATATTTTTAAAGCATCCCGAACTAGGCTTTCCCTAAAAACCTCCTTTTATATTCGAACCGAAAATCAGACCGGTCTGGTTCAGACCCTAAACTTCTAAGCCCAAAATTGGGGTGTTACAATGGTGAAGAAAGGGGAACGACAAGGGTTGAGGGGAAGACGGCTAGGAATGAGATATCCTTCCCTAGGTCGAATTGCATGCCTTTATATAGGCCTTAGGTTCAAGTTTTCTAATATGGCAAGAATACAATTTTGAATTAAATTGAAATTCTAATTAAGACTAAATCTTCTGAGTAGATGCCTTGAATTCGTCCTCTTTTCTTGCCTTGAGTTTCTTCCTTGAACTTTGGGCTTGACCTTCATTCTGCTTCAGGGCTCAGGAAAATATGGGAGTGGTCCACGACAGACCGACTTGAAATCCTCTATCTGTCGAGCTCCACTTTACTTTTCCACCTCAGCATTCTATCGTCATTGCTGCCACGGTAGAAGTCACAAAAGCCTTTGCTTCTCGACTCCAGCTTTGCACTCTGCTTCTGCTCCTTTGGTGCCCTGGGTCTGTCGCAGCAGATACATGCAAAAGTAACCAAAATCAGTAGCAACTGTGCCATTTTATCTAATTGTGATGTATATGCAAAAATCTATCCTAAATGCAATGCATTGTGCTTGAATGCAGTAAAAATATGGGTAAATGAGGGGTAAACTATAGAACTTTTATACACTCAACAATGACCTTCCCAAATGCCTCTATAATCATATCATTAGTATCACTCTTCTTTCCACCTTCTTTGTCTTCACTACAACCACCATCTGAACCAATAACCTGCTAAAACCATTAATTTATTTAATGTTTCTTTCACTACACAATACATCATTTAATAATTTATTTGCCTTTAATTTTTTTCGTAGTTCAATCTCCCTTAATGCGAAAAATAAGTTTTGCTACCTCTTTGTTCCCCATGCATGAATGTGACCAACGCGATTTGCACCAACAGTAGCTCTACTGTGAACTCTTTTCTAATAATCATACAATCTCACCTATATTCCAAATTACTCACAACATTATTATTCAAAATTAAACCATGCTAAATTATGTACTACTAGCACAAAACATAAATTTGCTACAAATTTACCTCTAAGAATGTTATGCACCCGGCCAAGTATGTGTGACTTCACGAGCATTATATTTTGATCTACCATCAATCAACCCTTCATATGAAAATTTACACCAGTTTAGTTTTCTATTCAACTCATCAGAGCACAATAACATAAAATTTTCTACTAAAGGCACGATGTCCGATGTTGGACATAAAAATATACCAACAATGTACATAATCACCCTCTCTTTCAAGTCATCTCCCTCATAAGCACCACTTAATATTTCTCCCTCTAGTTCAACATACGAAATCTTTGTACTAATTTATTCTTCAAAGCTAGTTTTTTCCTATTATATCTCTCAATGACATGTCCAACATCAATATCTTCATTTCTTAGCCCTAAAATAGCTTTCATATCTTTCACCATTACACAAATATTGTTCCCATTAACTTGCACCATTGACCTTTCAACATCAAAGCTCTCCATTAAACTACGATTTTATTCCAAGTAAATCGCTAAACTCAAGTTCTCCAACAACACTGTCAATCTTCTTAATTTTCATCTCTTTAAAAAAACTTTAATAATTTTTTCATGCTACAACTTGACGATACCTCCTACAACAGATAAGATACGAATAATTACCTCAATGTTAGTATTCTATAGTATGCTAACGATTACTTTTAAGCTCAACTACTTCATCTAAGAAATAAAACAACTCTTACCTTCTTAACATTAGTCATGCCTCGGCCTTTTGATTTTGATTCTATAAATGATTTCTTTTGTTGCAAATGCATATCAATATAAGGCTTTTTTTATCTCATCACTCATTTTTCCCATTTCTTAGCCAATATTTTCCTCGCTTGTATCAGTCATAGAAACATTAGATTTTTATTATATGTAAACATTACTAACAATACAAATCACATAAAATTATTTCAAACTTCCCACTTGCCTCATTTGTCATTTTCTTCTTCCCACTACAACAAATTTACTTATTATTGACGTTGAAAATATTGTCATTGAAACTTATATTAACGTCACTATTTATGTTTTGTGACAAAAAAAATTAACGTCACGTCGATCATCACCCCAAGTGTGTCACTAAATATCTAGTGTGACGATACATCTTTTTTCGTCACATATTTCTAAACATATAGTGACATTTATGTATAACGTCACATTATCATTTGTATTTAATGACAACTCATTTTGTCACCAAATGATTTAAAATTGTGTCATTAATCATTCGTATCGTCACCAATAATACACTAATTTTATTGTGTAAATGACGATATAAATATCGTCACAATGTTAGTGAAATAGTATATCGTCACAGAATAGTAGTATAAATGATGATAACAACGATTGCATTTTTTATAAATTATAAAAAAATCCCACATGCTTTTTAAACTATAATAAAAGCCCAAACTTTTTATAAATTAAAATAAAAGTACAAACTTTTTATAAATTACACGAAAACCCAAACTTTTTATTAATTACAATAACAATCTAAACATTTTATAAATTACAATAAATTTCCGTTCTCTTTACAAATCACAATAAAACCCCTAAATTTGTACAATCAATACAATTTGATCGCTTTCCTCTATTGTAATATTGTACAATTTTGTTGCTCTAAGAGTTTTCAAAAATGATATTTCTATCCGCAAGAAGAGACTTTGTTCATTCCTGGAAATATTTGCCCATTCCTGATTTCTATTGCAACACAAAGAAACTTGAGACAACGACAAACGCTTCAAGAGAATGTCATTATCGACCAGCAATCAAATGATTCTTCAACAAGATTCTCAAAAAACCTGAATTACACCTACATTGAATGGGTAAAGGTGCAGTAACATAAGAAAGCATATTGTTAAATTTTTTAAAATAAAGCACAACATATATAGATTTCATGTTACAGGTAAAGCTAATGGCAACATCATAAGTGTGAGAAATCAGATACATATAAAATAGAAACAAAAACAATGACTTCTACCATTGTTGCCTCCACAAATAACAACTAGAGAATCCTCAACATTTGCAACTAGCAAACAATCACCAAGTACAGTAGTAGAAGCAGTAGATCAACATCCTATCCGGTTTTTATTTTTTCTAATTTTAAAAATTCGGAGATTGTATAATTGTATGCATCAACTGTTGTTGGAAACAATTTAAAAAGATGAGTTAGATAAGCCCACTAGAAAAGACACAATTAAAAGATACAATCACAATGTCAATTACATGTAGCTGATTTTGTGTCAGATGTGAATTTTTAATGCATGTTCAAATTATTGAAAGAACATAGACGACTCGGGCTCATGACTGAAAGATTCTTAGAAAGAAAAGGAAGATCAATGTTTAGTTTTGGGGTTTGTTTTATTATTTTTGTTATATAATTTTTTATGAAAGCTCATATTCCTAGATAGTTCCTACAAATTTAGTCTTCAAAAAAATCTATGAAATTCTTATGAACCAATACAAGCATTAGAAGCAAACTGCTAAATTCTTGAGAAAAACAAGGTATAAGAAACTAGAAACAATAAAAATTCAATAATTCATAAGCATCAATTTAGCTACATTGGCTATAAACTTAGTATCCAATAATCCGATGCATATGTTATGCTGTTCATATTTAGTTCAGAATGTCAGACATATGTTATCATGCTTTTCAAAAATTGCAAGAAATATCAGCAGAAATTTAATATGGTTTAGAACACATAATTTTCATAAATTCAATCACCAAATATTAATACAGAAACAAAACATGTAACAAAAGTAGCAGTAATACAACCATTCAACAGACAAAGAAATTACTTAAACAAAGTTAAAGAGAAAGACACACATACGAAAAGCAAGAATTTGTACAATTGACAATTTCAGAGAACACCAACAAATTAAAGATTTTATTTAAATGGAGACAAGGGGAAAGACACTCACCTATAATTCATATAATAAAACCTTTAGTGTATCAGAGTTTCCCTACGGTCGATGGTTACATTCAACCTGACAATTTTTTTTTGAATAGCAACCTGACAAAATTGAACCCTACATAGCGTAATAGAACCCAATCGCCAACCTACAATCCAAAATAATTAATTAAAACTTTCTAACCTAATTAATCAATTCCATATTCAAAGTCGAAAACACTTAATTGAAATGTAAGAAGGTATGAACACTACACCAGAATTGTTCTACAGTGGCGTTTTTTGCGGCGTTTAAACAAAAAACGCCGCTAATATTTCGCATATGCCGGCGTTTAAGTAAGAAACGCCACAAAATGTCAAAATTAGCGGCGTTTGTATAAAAAACGCCGCAATAAATCCGTTATTAGCGGCGTTTGTATAAAAAACGCCGCAATAAGTCTGTTATTTGCGGCGTTTGGTTTTCTAAACGCCGCAATAAGTGTCATGTTCGTGGCGTTTTACTGAAAACGCCGGTGTAGAAAAAAACATTTAGTGGCGTTTATACTAAAAACGTCGCAAAAGGTCTCTTTTGTGGCGTTTTCTATTAAAAACGCCGCAAAAAGTCTCTTTTTCGTGACATTTGGTATGAGAAACGCCACAATAAGTAGGTTTTCAAAACTCACCGTTTTCACATTTCTCTCAAACTGACTTTCAAATTCCCAAATCTATCGTGCCCTAACTTCTCCCTGCCTCTCCGCCATGGTGCAAAACTCACCGTCGTTCCTGGCCGTTTGCGTCTCCGTCATCATTGTCGTTCGGCTCGCCGTCGATCGTCGTTTCTTCCTTGGAGGAGTCTGTTTATACAATCTGAATTCTCTCCATTAACATTCAGTAACTTCACCGAGTCACAAAAAGAGAGCTAATTGATGCTTCATCTTGGAGGTGCTGAGCATATCGGTGATTCTATCATTTCAACTTTGCTTCGTAGCTTACTGCGTTTAGTTTCAGATCATTGTTTTCATGCTTTGAGACCTTTTTTCACTGTGATTTGGGAGTGACTATGTTCGGTTTTCTAGTTTCTCGTATTTGTAGCTGAACTTTGCATCCTTGTTTAAGCTGAATATGATTATGAATATTGAGATGGCCAATGCCTGTTGTTTTGTTTTGGTCTTCATCTTGTTGGATGCTGGAATTGCACATATAAATTTGAAGCAAATTGGTCTGATATTTTAGCTTTCGCGTGCTTTCTGGAGTCAACAATTTTGGAGTTTTTGTTTATGCTGGAATTTGAAGACTTTGAAGTTGCTGTCTTGTAAGAGGATTGATTGGAATCCTGGTCCAGATGAGTACTTGTGGTTTTGTCCGGCTCTTGAGCGGTTGCATTTGCAGAAATGTCAGCTGCGGAATAAGAAGAGCGTAAGAGCATTGTTTCGAGTATGTGAGACCGTAAGAGAGGTCGTTGTTGTGGACTGCTGGGGATTGGATAATGATATGTTCAGCTTTGCAAGTGTTTGCAGGTAATAATGAATTGTTCTCATTTTCATTACCATGGCTTGTGGTTTCATAGAAGATGTTTTGGATTAGGAACTAATCTAGAGATGGCCAGGGTTTTGTTTAGTTTATATTTCACTTCCGTACTCCTTTCGTACCATTGATGTTGCCTTGCCTGAAAGAGATAAAGGGTCAGTTTCTGTTGCAATGATGAGAACCTTTGGACATTTATTTCGAAATGTTAAGCCATGTGATAAAGCTCAAATGATTGTGAAACATTGTTGTATCTGCTTTTATTGTGTGTGTGTGTGTGTGTCTATATATTGTGCAGGTGTGCAGATAGATGGGATTCGATTGATCGGCTGGACCCTGATAAATGCAATTACGAGTTCTACCTACTTTTGTAATTGTTTATATCGCCAAAAGAATTTATTTTTTCAGCTCAATACTCGCTGATTGTAGTGCCTCAGTTGTGAAAATGCAGGATTGTGCGAATCAGATCATGTTTTCTGCATTGTTTAAGGATACGATTATAGCTCAATATTTCTTCCTTAAGCACATTCCTTTTTAACGCTTGAAACTTGTTAGCCACTGGGTCATGCAACCAACTTATTTAGAACCCTTACCATGGATTTTGAGGTTAAAGTTTTTTGTGTTAATGAACGTGATTGGAAATTGGATGGGGTGTACTGGCAGCTTGACAGTAGCTAATAAATCTTGGTAAAGCCAACTCATCACTAAAATGTGCTCTGACATGCTTTAGAATCATAATTCGATTTGGAAGTTTATCTTCCAACAAGGACTTTTGATGTCTTATAAATTTTTCTCATTCTTTTTTTAAGAGGCGCACCGGTGTTTTATTGTAAAATTATTCTTTGGTTCTATATGGCTGAATTCCAGCCTTCAATTGTCAACTTTCTCAACTAGTCATCTGTAAAGTGCTTCTACTGGCGAGTTACTAGTTCTACTAATACATTTGTTTCAACTTGTTTTCAGGAAAAAATTTACCAGTGGATTTGGAGACAACAAGAGGGAGGATCAAGAGTAACAACAATGGATATCCTCAGTTACCTTCAGGTTTATTCTTCTTTTAATATTTTATCATCTTTCCTCTTTGAGTGTGTGTAAGCTAATGCTGTTTTAGTTGTAATGTATCTCATGAAAAAATGATCCAAGACTCTTATCAGAATATTTTATCATCTTTCCTCAGTTACTTTTTTCTTGGTTGTTCTTTAATGACATTGGATATCATATCATAGCTCTTCCTCTTTTCTATGTTTATTATACATTTTACAGAATTTATCTTGTACAAACCTCTGATATATTAGATCTATCTTGCTATTATTCTATCTTATCAGAATATAAACAACATTTGAATCAAGTGCTAAAGGAAATGTGATGGTCTGCTTCTCGCCAGATGATCACTATCTTCTTGTCTCAGCTGTTGACAATGACGTAATTTTTATAATAAATAATAGCATTAGTTTGAGTGTCTACGGTAAACTTTTTCCATGTAGACATTGAGTTTCATAGCTGGTTTATGAGTAAACCTGGTCCTTAAAAATCTGGATGCAAAAATAATTGTTTCATAGCTGCTTTTGGGAAAGATTTTCTGTGAATAGAGATTGCAGTTTTCTTATGATAGTCATTGTTTTTTTCACTCATTTATTTCATTTTAGAGTTGTATCTTACTACTTAAGTTATTAATACTTTTGTATGGTCTTAAGTTCATTTCAGTCACTTTTAATTTCCTGATTAAAAGCCCTTGTTCTGTTAGATATGTGAGAGGTAGTCTCTATTCTCTATGCATCCATCTAGTGGTATTATTGAAGACGTTAAGGATTTGAACTTTGTTGATCATTTAGTGCTCCTGGACTTTCTTCCTTTTTTATATGTTAGTAAGATGGATTTATTTTCCCTTTTATGCTCTAATTTAGATTAATTTCTCAATTAGTTAATAACAGCTAGCAGTGATTATTTTTTTCCATTTTAATTTATTATTGTAATACACATGGATTCAATTTTTTTTTCATGTATCTTCTTTTTTGTGCATTTATATAATTTCTTGTATTTGTGCATTACTGATGGCTAACTTGTTACTGTGATCATGAGTCCTCACCTTTTGCTGGATGTGGCAGGAGGGCTACATAAAACTGTGGAAGGAAACAATTCAAGTTTTGGGGGAAGTAAACACATATATGCAGCCTTAATTGGTTGTATTTCATCAATAACTGACGGGGTTAGCTATTGTCTCAACATCAAAGAAATCCAGGAAACCTGGTAAATGTGTACACACATTGAATTTTACAGCTCAACATAAATACACGCATGTAGTTTTATTGATTTTTTTTGTATTTGTATGTAAGGAACCATGCTGTAATTAAAATAACTTGGTGCAACATTTGTTAATTTTGTGACATTATATGTAGCATCATATAAAAACTTCGTCATAAATTGATAAATTTGTTGTAGTGTCCCTCTCTTGCGTCCTTCACATTCACTTATACTACACATATATTAATTCAAAGTTATTCCATGCAAAACTTAATTCTAACCAATTAACAATTTCAAACATTTAATTTACATTCAAATTTAACTTACTAAAAGTTAAAATATACAGACAATAATTTTTGTGCCACAACCACCGAGACCATGTTATCTTTCACACCTTCTACGTCCAAATTGCTATTTTCATCTATTCTCAAAATAACTTCTTTAAAAAAAAAAAAGTGGCATAAGTTTATTACACAAATAATACTCAACAACACCCACTATTGGACCAAAACAAATTAAATATATTTACTACTTACCTATTCAAATATTGATCCAAAGCATATTAATAGTTCTCAGCTATAGAATTTTTTTAACGTGTCTCCATGTTATGACCACAGTTATCTACACTATTTATCTTTTAATAATTTGTTCCATCATCATCCTCTTAGATTACAATCTATACTTCTTTAACCTTAACATCCCTTCTCAATCAGTAATATCGATATTCGTTACACGATAGCGATATAATATACACATTCACGTTATATTTCATTTAATAGTATCGATATCATTCAACAGTAGCGATACCGTTTTATGCTTCGAATTAGCTCACTTTTATTCTATTTCGATACTACATATTCTATATCGATATTACATAAACATTATTGATATCATCATGAACAATATCCGTACTACTATCATCTAACAATACATTTACGAAGCATCAACATTGATAAAACAATACCGATTCTAAATCACTAGAAATGTATTTTCACTTTAAAATTTGTACTCAACAGAACTATTTGTAAGCCTTCTACAATTGTAAGCCAATTACATTGCATAAAACATACCAAAGGTGTCTCCTTTTTCAACCAAAGTTGTCTCTTTTTCGAATGCTTGCTCCTTCCCTCAAACTTTTCGTTTTGCTCTTTACCTCATTTCGATTGCTACAAAATAAAACACCAATAATTTTGTTTGAGTAAGTACAAACCCATCAGCCAAAATCCATCACACTAACTGTTTGCAAAACCTTAGAAAAAAAAACATTATTTTCCCTACTCATGTCGTTTGGGTAGCAACATTTTTTGAAATTACAGTTTAATGAATTGGTAAGTTTATTTTACCTCAAATCTGACTTTCTTCGAACTCAAACTTCTAAAAATTTCAGTAGAAAATGTTTGATCAAGTTTGAAAAGTTTTGAAAACTATTTGAAGAAGAACTGGGATACCGATGCAGCTTGGGAAAATGGTTTTAACCCTTTTTTAGCCTACCGATTAACCAATTTTACTTTTACCTTTCTTGTAATTTTTTTATCCAACATCTCAGATTTTATTACACCTAATCTAACGATCGTATCGGTACTGCCTTCTTTTAGCCTTTTTAATGTGTTTTCTTTTAGACTCGCCCGCCAATACTTGGAACTGATGTCCCATGAAAATGGAACGAATCTTGGAAACCAATTTTGGATTAAATTAATTTTTTTAAAAGTCTTGAAGATCTGACTATTTTTTTTTAAATTAAGGTGTTTAATGAAAATGTTAAAAATGTGTGGTACTTTAAAAAAATTGAAAGGATTAATGATAATTTAAAAAATGTGAAGATACTTATGATCTAGCGTGATGAGACACTGTTGAGCATACTAAGTGTATGATAAAATATAGGAAAGAAGATATAGATAATGAGCACAGAAAGCTTGCTTCATTCATTTACAACATGTTGATTTATACACAAATAAAGGAAACCCTAATGAAGCTAAGGATGACACGTGTAAAGTTTCCAGAGAATTTTACAACTTTCCAACAGAATTGGAGAGAGCTGGAGGTGATGATAGTTGTGATGCCAGCTCTTGGATTTCGTTGTTATCTTCAACATTTCCCCCGCTTAAGTTTTCTTCAAGTCTTATGGTGTGTAACTTGGTACGAAATCCTTCAAATTGTTAGGTGGGAAGAGCCTTAGTGAGTATGTCAGCTACTTGGCAACGAGCTGGAATGTAGTTGATTTGTAACAACCTTGTACTTACTTTTTCTCAGACAAAGTGTAAGTCAAGATCGATGTGCTTGGTTTTTGCATGAAGAACTAGGTTAGCTGCCATGGAGACGGTGCTGGTATTGTCGCAGCAGAGCTGTGGAATATTGTGTTGCTTGATTCCTATTTCTATGAGGACTGATTGAACCCAGATGATTTCAAAAGCTTCATCGGCAAGACTTCTATATTCTGTCTCTGCGGATGACCTTGAGACAACATGTTGTTTCTTTGAACACCACATGATAAGGTGATGGCCAAGCACGACACAATAGTCCGTATGGAGCGTCTTTCATCGATGTCACTGCCCCAATCGACATTAGAGAATGCAGTGATTTGAAGATTATCACCATGTTGTGGTTGGAACCAGATACCGTAATCAAGAGTGCTGCCCAAGTACCTTAGGATTCTCTTAACTGTCTGCCAATGGTTCTCTGTAGGGTTTTACATGTATTGAGCAGCTTCGTTAACAGAAAATGCTAAGTCTGGTCTTGTGTGACAGATGTATTGAAGTGCCCCGACGATGCTTATGTAACTTTGAGCCTCAGTTAGAGGAGTTCCATCGTGTTTACTGAGTTTAGGGAAAGTTACCATTGGTGTGGATGCAACCTTGGCTCCCATTGTCCCTGTTTTGTGTAAATGTTCAGTGATGTATTGTTGTTGGTTCAGAAATAGTCCTCCTTCATAGGTTCTAACTTCAATGCCAAGAAAATAATATAAATGGACAAGATCTTTGAGAGAGAAACGATCAATTAAAGCTTGAATTACTTGTTGAACATGAGATTCAATGTTGCCAGTGAGCAACATGTCATCAACGTAAACAACAAGATATATTGTGAGGCTTCCACGCTTGAGTATGAACAACGTGGAGTCAATTTGAGAAGTCGGGAAGCCTGGGGTGCCCAGGAAGGATTTTAGTTGAGCAAACTAGTTGCGTGGAGCTTGTCTTAAGCTATAGATGGCTTTCTTGAGTTTGCAAAAGAGAGGGCGTCCAGTGGAGTTATATTGAACGAAGCCAGCTGGTTGATGCATGTAGACAGCTTCATGTAAATCCCTTTTGAGAAATACGTTATTGACATCAACCTGATGTATTTGCCACTGATTAGTAACAACCACAGAGATTAGAATATTGACTGTGAAGAACCGAACTACTGAGCTGAAGGTCTCCATAAAGTCAAGCCATGGGGTTTGAGAATATTCTTTTGTGACTAATCTTGCTTTGAACTTGTTGACAGAGCCGTCTGCATTGTATTTAATTTGAAAGAACCATTTGTTGCCTATTGCCTTCTTCCCAAGTGGAAGTTCAACTAGTTCCCAAGTATCATTTTCCTAAAGAGCTGTGTACTCTTGTTGCACTGCTTCTGCCCAGGCCGAATTGAGCAAAGCCTCTTCAATCGTGGAGGGAATGACTTCAGTGTTGTATATTTTGGGTTTGAAGGTTCCAACTTTGCTTCGAGTGATCATGGGGTGTGTGTTGGTAGGTTGATTGATAGCTGGGTGGTTGAGTGTATTGGTGGATTAGTGGTCGAGATTGGGGAGGTAGTGTTTGTAGGATTGTCATTTGAGAGAGCTGGAGGATATGGTACAATAGGTGAAGTTTGGAGATTTGTGGCTGTGGGAGTAGATGGATCAGTGGCATTGTGCTCATGGGAGGGGGTAGATGAAGGTAATGAAGAGTTTGGTGGTGTGGGAGTTGATGATGATGAAGTGTGTGTTGGAGTAGGTGCTTGGGTTGTGGGAGTTGAGGTTGGAGTTTGGTTGATCAAGGAGGACGGTAGTACTGGGAATGCCCTCGAGCGATGAACTTGTGAGGATGCAGCAATGGTTGTATCAGATCTGTTGGCACAAAGGAATATTGACTCATTGAAGGTAACACTGCGTGAGATGTATATCCGGCCAGTCTCATCAGCACATTGGTATCTTTGATACTTAGGGGAATAACCAAGAAAGAGGCAAGGCTTGGTCCTGAATTCAAGTTTATGTTTGTTGTAGGGCCTCAGGTTAGGGTAGCATTCACACCTAAAAACTTTCAATAGACCATAGTCAGGGAGTTGGCCTGTCAGCTTCTGAAATTGAGACAAGTTACCAAGCTTCTTAGATGGCAAGCGATTAATTAGGAACAGTGAACTTAGAACAACATATGACCAATATCGAAGAGACATGGAGGCTTGAGCTAAGAGGGAGAGAGCCATTTCAACAATGTGTTTGTGCTTGCGCTCTACCACTCCATTTTGTTGAGATGTGTAGGGGCAGGTGATACGTTGTTGAATGCCAAGTGTAGGAAGAAGTGTGTCAAGGAACTGAAATTCTCCACCCCCATTTGTTTGGACTGCTCGAATGGTAGTTCCATATTGATTTAGCACAAGCTTATGGAATAAGTGAAAGGCAGTTGTTGCTTCTGATTTGTTTTTAAGGAAATATAGCCAGCAGTTTCTTAAATGTATATCAACAAATGAGATTTAATAGGAGAAGCCATTGGAGATAACTGGAGCATGACCCCAAAGATCAATTTCAACTAATTTAAAAGGTGTTTCATACACGGTTACAGACAGCTTGAACGGTAGAGAGTGACATTTTCCTAATTGACATGCACTACAAATAACATTCTTGTCCTTAACCAATGATTTGTTTAAAGCTAAATTGATAACTTCTGGAGTGGCATGTCCCAGACGTCGATGCCAAAGCTAAAATGTGGAACTCGTATTAACTGCAGTGGAGTAAGCTGAAATGGGATTGCTGACAAAATCACCAACCAAAGTGTATAGACCTCCTTCTTGTGTACCTTCCAAGAGGACAGAACATGTGTGCTCATCCTTCGCACAACAATAGTTGGGGTGAAATTCAAGAAATATCGAATTATCCTTTGTGAATTTTGATACAAACATTAAGTTTCGAGTGATATGGGGCACATGCAAAATATCACTTAAGGTAAGATTGCGAGTAGGGGTGGGTATTACAGAATGTCCAACATGAGTTATAGCGAAGGAAGAACCATCACCAATATGAACAGAGCCCTTACCGAAATATGGTGAGCCACCAAGAAGAGAGGAGGAGTTACTGGCTACATGATGCGTTGCCCCGGAATCAGGGTGCCAAACCGTAGGAGAAGCAACTAAGGAATGAACTTGCATATCACCAGATGAAGTGTCAGGGTTGGCAGCTAGTTCAGTACCTGCATTGTCACTAATGAAGGGGTCATAAGCAACTTCTACTGTGTCTTCACTACAAGAAAATGCATTTTAGTGACATTGAAAATAGTCACAAAAAGTGTAAAATTTAATCACTGGAATTTATAGTGACTATTTTTCTGAGTTGTCACCAGTCGTCACTAATAACTTTGTCACTATTATATTAGTGACAACTTTCATGTATTTCGTCACAATAGTTATATTTTTTATGACCACACTATTTGAAACAAATGATTATTAATAGTGACTAAAATTTAGACACTAATATTATTCTTACTAGTGACAGACATTCTATCACAAATACATATTTAAATGGTGTCTAAAATTTTTCGTCATTGTCAATAATAAAAAAATTAATTATATTTTTATATTTTAGTTGTAACCATTTTATTTAGGGTTTAAACTAATCACTAATTGTCCCTGAAATTTAATGGAGCTGTTAGATCACTGAAATTTAATTATAGATGATGTAGCATTTTCAGATATCAATTTTTAGTAAATAAATGCAATGCCTGGCTTCAAGAAGAATCGAACCTGGAACCTTTAGGGCGAGAGTGCAATACTTATCCACTAGGCTAGGCAAAAAATTTAATACTATTTTGAAAGAAAAATAATATTTAGGTTTAATTGTAATTGAAATTAATTTTATTTATTTTAAAAATATTTATTAATTATAACACTAATTATTATAATAATAATTTAACTAAATTTTCTATGGTTTCTTATATGAAGTACGTATGTTGAAGAAACTATTGAGATTTTTTTGAAAAAAACTAATCAAAATGGAATATATCTTTTAAAAATTTCAATAAAATTTTATCATATATTATGCTAAAATCACATAGTAGTCTTTGTACTCTAATTTGCTCACTTTAAATTTCTATACTTTTTAAATTTTGAATTTTTGATCCTGACATGAATTGTAGTATTTAAATATGTTAAGTAAAATTTTCTTTTTAGCTAATTTGTTATACATAAGTTGCTTATTTAATTTTTGTTCTTTAATTTGATCATTTTTAGTCCTTGTAATTTAGTCATATTGACGGTGTCCCGTTAGGATTAGGATTAAAATTTTAAAATATAGGGACTAAAGTTGATCAAAATAGATTGACTAAAACAACAATTTACACATAGTAAGGACTATAGAAATATTTTACCTTTTGACAAACTAGTTTATGATAACTTTAATTTTTATAATTATAAAAATAAATTTATCATTGTGACAATGTCTAATTTGTCATTACTTTTATTTTTTTAGTGGTGACAAAATTTATCACAATAAAATGTGAAACTTTAAGAGACAAGTAATTTCATTGTAGCAACAAATATCAAATAATAGTGACCACTTCACATATCGTCACTATCATGTGTCAAAGTTTTTGTGACAATGAACTTTGTGTCACAATTGTATACTTATAATGAGAATTCATTTGTGAAAAATGTAATCTTCACAATTACTACTGTTACAGTGACCAAATAAAAATATATCAAAATTACTTATACTAATAGTGTCGCACAAAAAAATTGTCACAAAAAGTTAATATTTGTGACAAAATTATTCCTAGTCACTATCAATTTGTCACTAAAAACCTATATTGTTGTAGTGCTTGTTTATAGGAGTAAGCATTTGCCTGAGTGGCAGTATTAGCCCAGGCTGTAAAGAGGAGGAGGTGATTCCCTTGAAGTTGTGATCGAAGCGATGCCAACAATGATCAACTCGAAGGCCTGGCTTGCCACAAAGTTGGCATTGAATACAAGGTCTTGTACCACGATACCTTCCACGCGAATCATCACGAGCTGGAGTGTTGGTTAGGGAAGGGTAGGGAGGCTTGTCACGATGATTGGAGAAATTTGTGTTGTGTATGCCAATAGGTAATCGAAGAGGATCTGAGATTCTGGACTCAGCATCGATGAGAACTGAGACTGCTGCATCGACTATATAAGGTTCCTTACTGGCAGAAATGACTGCTACAAATGGATCATACTTTGAGGCCATTTGATGAAGCTAATGATGACATGTGTAAAGTTTCCAGAGAATTTTACAACTTTCCAACAGAATTGGAGAGAGTTGGAGGTGATGACAGTTGTGATGCCAGCTCTTGGATTTCGTTGTTATCTTCAACAGACACTAGATCCCTTAAGTAAGACCAAAAGTGTAAATTCTAACGTTGTAAATGAAGCAAATTAGCTTGGGTGGGTCACTTCATAATTGACTTGCTATGCCCTAATAACAAGTTTTGAAGTTTTGTGAGTAAATGGAGGGATTGTGAAAAATTTATGGAGTAACTTAGTAAATTCTAAATTTTAGGTGGCAATTGCTAAGTTTTGTAAATAGAGGACCTAATTGAATGTTGGTGGAAGTTGGAGGCCACTTTTGAGAACCCTAGGGAAATGCAAGGGCCACCTTACAATTTCTCTCAGATTACATATATTTAAATTTAACCATAAAATCAATTTTCCTCATTTCTTTTGACTTTTTGCCGTTTCCTCTCCCTTCTCTCCTAGTATCTCTGATTTCCTCTGTAACCTTTCACTGACTCTGTCGTATTCATTTTTTTAACAATTTTCTTCATCGTCCTTCTTAATCACCGCTATTTGTATTTCCCGCTGAATCTGTATTTTCTATATAAATTTTTTATATGATTTAGAATTTTTTTTAAAAAGATTATGTATTTTCTATTGAAATCTATTTTCGCCCCCTAATATAAAGTTATGCGTCCGTCTATGGATATAAACGTTGTGAATGAGCTCAAAGTGTAAGGTTTTCCTTACATTGAAAAAAGTGTCAAAATTGGTGCAACTCTCTGTCAATCGAGGCAGTAGGTAATTTCAAAGAACGATCTCAGTTATTTTTAGGCTACTTCTTAACAAATAGAGCCATTATAAAATTGAACAATAATTTACGTAGTGTAAGACTAGAGTTTTGTAGAATTTATAAGAAATTAAACTAAGCATTTTAGTTGGAAAATTCATTATATTATAGACCTAGCTCAATGGTCCCATGCATGTACCATTGAAGCATGCTTCGATGCACAAAATCATGTAAAGATTAGTAAATATACAAAAACTCCTTAATATGAGGAATTATTTCACTACAAAATTGTCTCATGACAAAAGAACTATACATATTCAATTTTCAAAGCCCTCAAGAAATTGTCCTAATTTCCTTGTTCGACTAGAATTTGTTTCCTTTTAATACCAATCTCTTAACTACACCGAAATAACAAACAAATACAAATGAAAGAGAAAATTAATACTAAAATCTCAAGTGCTTAAGCCACTGTTTTACAGTAGTCCTTCCAAGGCAGCCGCAAGTACAAATATTTCATAATTTGCAGCACAGTCGCACCCTTCGCAATGGTCCTTCAACCCTTGTTTTCTCTTCTTCCGCTTCTCCATTTTCGCCATCGTTGGACCTCCAACCATTTTCATTGATAAACGTATGCAAGGATGCTTTAAATGTTTTAATTAAAATGGAAGAGGGTGATTTTATTAAAACAAGGTGGTTAATTTGTTAAATCAATTTTGACGTAACTTTTCAATTTCTCCTTTTCTCTTCAGCCAAACATTCTCTCTTTTCTCTCAATTTCCAAATTCTTTTCATCCTTTTTCTCTTTTTGATTCACAACACTTTTTCAAAAATTCTACTTAAAGATTTGCAAAGATTTCTTAAAGCTTCTTGAGTTGAAAACTTGCCAATTGAAAGAAAAGCAAGGATTGCGGGTAATTTCGTGCTACTCCTCTAATCAAGGATCTTTAATGAAATTCCAAAGTATTTGACTCTTGATTTATGTTTTTAATTAAGGTTTTAATAATTGATTTGGTAAAAATGCATAAATCTTGCTAAAGATGAGATTAAATGTGATTTTTGTTTGGACACTGTTTTGGTTGATTTAAGAATGATTTTAAGGTTGATTTGGATGTCAAATGATGTTAATAAAGAGCTTTGATCATAAAAATCCCGAAATCATTGAGATCTCTAATTGTCTAGGTTGTTAGTTTCGGGTTTTGGCTTGGAAATGGGAAATATGAGTTGTTGGAGGTATAAGGATGATATTAGGATGGTTTTGGATGTTGATTTATAGTTAAAATGGATTGGAAGTATTTTTTGATGGCTGGGTTGAGTTTAGTGATCAATCGAATGTGATTTCGATTTTGGATGGGTAATTTAGTGCTTTGGGCAGAGCTGCGGAATTTTTGTGTTTTCTGGTGGTTTTAATGCATTGAGATGCATTAATTCTCTGTTTATATGTGGTATAAACAGTGGAGGATTCTTCGGAAGCTTTGGGCGAAGTTTCGAGGGCTTTGGACGCTTGAATTTCGCGTCGGCAATTGATGTTTTGCGAGTCGGTGAGTGGAAATGGGATTTCCATCTTTGAAACATCTTAAAAGTGGTTTTGGGAACTTGGTGTAAGCTTGAAACGCTTTACTAAGTTCGGAAGTAAGTAAAGTGATTTTCTCCCTCGGATTGTGTTATTATGAGCTTGTGGATGCACTTGTTTTTAAATATATTTACCTACTGTTTTAAAGCATGATTTGAGTATATAACTTGTTGTCTATGATGCCATATTGTTGAAGGATGCACTAGGTAAGTGATCCTTGTAAGTATGTGTTTATACTTGTATTGTGAAACATGGTTTAATGCTTGGAATATGGCTTATTGTGGATGCTTTGTAAAAAATGAGGTTTGCATTAAAAGTGAATTATATTGGCAAGTGATGTTGTGTAAAGTGTTTTGAAAATGAAATCGGATATAGTTAGCCGGCTATAGGATTGAGTGCACTATACGCAAGTCGCCTTGGATGTTGAGGGGTTGTGATTGTACCGAAAACTCCATCCAAGTACCCTAACGATCGAGGAATGTTTAAGGTGTTGAAACGGTGGAGGATAGCTCCCGTGTGCGAACCTTGTATGGTGTCCTGTCTCTCGTTATTGGGCTATACATCTACCGATGAGTGGTGTTGAGGGGTTGTGATTGTACCGAATACTCCACCACGGGTGTCACAACGATGTAGTGTAGCTTCCATGTGTGAGCCTTGAGGTGCCTGTAGAGTGTATGAAGTGTTTGGGACAACACTTGGTAATCTGTGTATCCGATATGCTTTTTGAGAAATGAGAACGTTAATGATCACTTATGAGCCAATATAATAGATTAATTGTTATGGAAATGTTTATGAATGCGTAGCATGAAAAGTGCATGTTTTACTTTAAAAGCTTTGCATATTGGTATATATGCATGAAAGGCTTGATATATATGTTAGCAATAGATTTTGTTGTTGAAGTATTTGATACTTGTTGCATGGTGTATAACATGCTGATTTTAATGATGAAGTGCATGAATTTCAAAAAGGGCACGATGGTTTGCAAAAGTGTGAAAATGATTTTAAGCAATGATGGTGTTTTTGGTTTTGAGCATTCCCCACTAAGCTTATATGCTTATGCTCTCTTTTGCTCATCAAATGCAGATAACTAAGTATTTAGAGGCATCAACTCGCAAAGGAATCCCAAGAGACTTCACTTGAATGTATGTTTGGTTATGGAGTAGAGTAATAAAGGCAAAGGGGTGTCCAATGTCTTAAAGTTTGTTGTTTTGGTATTTTATGTTTTGGTATAAGTTTGGTATGCCTATATTGGTTTGTAAATGGCCTTTAATTGCTGGATTAAGCTTTGTTTTGAGATTTGACTTTTGGATGCTTGAATTTCATAGGAAGCATGCCTCTAGAATACATTGTTGATGATTTCCATGATATGATGTTGTTGTTGCCTTGCATATTTGATGGTTGAAGTGTATTTAAGTTATATGTATGCTTAAAAGTATGTTGGACTGCCTTTGGATGGTTTAAAGTGTGTAAAACCAGCAAATTGGGTAAATGTAGGTTGCAGAGTATGATAGAACTAAGCATGTAGAAATTGATCGACATTTTACTGCCGAGAAGGTCAATGGTGCACAAGTCAAATTGCATTTTATCCCTACAAAGGACCAAGTGGCAGATGTTCATACTAAAGCACTACCTAGAGAGACTTTTGATAAGTTTACATCCAAGCTGAGACTCTACAATATATACTCTCCAGCTTGAGGGGGTGTAGATTGGAGGCGTTTAAAATAGATAAATTATCTTTTGTATATCTTATCTCTTAGATGTTTTATCTCTAGCCTAACTATTATCCTAAAGTGTAGATAAAGATAAAGATTTAGAGATAGCCTAGCTAAGGTAAAACACTTGTACATAGGCCTTTACAAAGGCCAAGTTTTCTGTAAATAAAAAATAAGAAAATCAGAATAAGAATTTTCTCTCTGCTCAAATACTTCTTATTTACAATACATGTACTTTA
The DNA here is from genome assembly GCA_958450335.1 of Hibiscus tridactylites. Taxonomy (NCBI): domain Eukaryota; kingdom Viridiplantae; phylum Streptophyta; class Magnoliopsida; order Malvales; family Malvaceae; genus Hibiscus; species Hibiscus tridactylites. The sequence goes on from OY288279.1 coordinate 78,048,475, forward strand.
ATTTGACTTGCACTCTAAAATTCAGCAACTCCAACTAATAACAGCGCCATCAATTTTAATTATAGAAGTAGAGGGATTAAATATTAAATTTCATAATAGTAGAGGGACTGAAACTAGGACTAAACCTAAAAACTCTCTTCTATGTTGTACCTAAAGGAGATTTTGTTCCTGAAGGAGACCCAGATAGAGAAGAAGTTGTAGATGGACATATAATAATAATAATAATAATAATAATAATAATAATAATAATAATAATGATGATGATGATGATGATGATGATGATGATTTAAAGGAACTTTATTAGGTTTTACAATTGCACTAGCTAGCGGGGGAGTTTTAACATTACAAGCAATTGGGAGAGCCATAGCCTGCGTCTGGTTAACATCGATACCCAACGACAAGCCACCACCGTTAAGGACCTTGCAGAGGCACTAAGGCTACGAGCTCACAATGAATCGGCTATGAAAACAGAGTGGATGTCATTTTTTCCACTTCTTGCTCTTGTAGGTTTTAGTTGATTTTTACTTTTTCATACTTTGTTTTTTTTTGTTATTAAAGTCGATAATATTTTTGGAGGAATTAAAAAATAATCAATGAAAATTTGCAGGAAATTGTAGTGGTAATAAAGAAGATGTTCGATACCTAGTTTTTCATAATTCAAATGCAAGAAGAAGAAAGAATAAATTTACATTTTTAATCCAAAAATTAAAATGATGTTTAGATTGATAATATTTTGGACTAAATTGATAGATTGTATAAGTTTTAGGGACTAAAATTGTTATTTGACCAAGCAACGTCATTTTTTTCATTTATTTTTAACAGTCGGGGTACCAAAATAGAAACAATACATAACGTTAAGTACCATTTTACTAAAAATAGTTTGGGTACCAAAATAAAAATACGAAAATAGGTGAGGTACTAAATATGTAGTTTTTTTTTATCGGTAATTGTATGATTTTATTCAGTGTAAAGAAATCATACAACCTCCCATATGCCTCCTTAAAAAACCTCCCTATCTTAAATTGGAGGAAAAAGAGTGCATCATGGAAGGTATAGGCCAAAACGCCCCGAACCGGACTAAAAACCCCATTACAATGTCATCCCATTATCCGCAGTAGCATGAAACCAAGATACTCTATCCACACCCCCTTTAGCGAGTGCATCGGCGAATGAATTCGCCTCACGAAAAGCGTGGTGAAAGCAAACACAACGTAGCTGCAAACAAGCATAATCAATCTCGCGAAACAGCCCTCTATACCTCCATGGTCGTTTGTCCTTGTGCAGCACCCAGGATAACGCAATCCGCGAGTCGGATTCAATTATAAACGACCAATCCTCCTTCCACCTTGAGTCGGCCAGCAATCGAACCGCATGACAAATGGCCCAAACCTCAGCTTCATTCGATTCCATACAACCCAACGGTCCCGAAAAAACAGCCAGCACTACACCCCTCGCATCCCGCAGCACACCCCCACATCCCGCCAAACTTGGTTTCGCCCTCGCCGCGCCATCCACGTTAAACTTTAGTACGCCTTCTATCGGTGGACACCAACAGATTCCAGCTCTATGTTTTACTGTACCCGACGGCACACACAGCAATGGCCACTCCCACCAAGCAGCCTCTGTTATGTCGCTGCCGTGCACGGAGTATTTAATCCAATAAAATGAGCGAAGCTTGATAAGAAAAAGCAGCTCCTCGACTCCCATCTGTTTATGATTGAAAATTACATCATTCCGCGCAAGCCATAAGGACCACAATACCGCTGTACATCCAACCATCCACCAAGCTCTCCCTACTCCCGACAACACCCCACTACAACACTGCACAAGAAAATCCACAAACGTTCTCGGATTCACCCATGATATCCCCCACCAACGGAAAAACGCCTCCCACAATCTGTTTGCAAACGTGCATATAAAAAATATATGCTCTTCCTCGTCAACCCCCCTACACCACACACATTGAATTCCCGCTAAAGGCACGCCCCGAGCGCTTAGCATAGACAACGTTGGCAATCGGCATACTTGCACGAACCATAAGAAGCATTGTACCTTCGGAGGCACTACAATTTTACACATATTAAAACCATCAAAATCATAGTCGGATAGACCCATCGAAGACATCAATTTCATTAAGCTCCCCACGGAAAACTGTCCAACCGCATTCGGCTTCCAGACCAGCACATCCCTCTCGCTCGCACACAAGGTAAACCCCCTCACAATCGCTCGCATTTGTCTCAGCTGGTGCTGTTCAAAAGATCGCAAGTCACGGGTAAAAAACAGCAACCATTCCTCATGGTTCAATGTGCCTTGCATCGCATAATCACACACCACGGCAGCCTTGTTGCTAGCACATCTAAAAATGTGCGGGAATACCTCACATAAAAGCTCCTCTAAACACCATCGATCGAACCAAAACAACACCATTTGCCCGTTCCCTATGTGCCACAAGAAGCAGTCTTCGCTCATAAACTTACCAGCGGCATCCCCTTCTTGTATCTCAACAATTCTCCTCCAAACGAAAGACATGTGCTGCTTACCCACCACATTCGACAGTCTCCCCCTCACTGCAACGCCATACTTAGCTTCCACAATCGATTTCCACAAAGCCTTAGGGGAATCGGCATATCGCCAAAGCCATTTGGCAAGCAACGCTGAATTTCGAAGTTCAATATTTGCCACTCCAAGACCCCCTAGCTCCTTCGGCTGACATACTTTCGCCCAAGCTACCCGGTTCAATTTCCTTTTTAAATCCGTATCGCCCCACAGGAATGCACGCCGAATCTTCTCAATTTTATTTAATACCGTTTTCGGCACCCTAAATATACTCATATAATATAATGGCAGCGTAGAAAGCACCGAATTCACCAATGTCACCCTTGCGGCAAAAGATAAGGAGTTTTTTTTTCCATCCCGCTAAACACAAGCGCATCCGATTAATCATCGGTTCCCAAACCTTACCATTCCGTGGATTAATTCCTATCGGAATTCCCAAGTATTTAAAGAGTAAATCTGCTCGCACACATCCCAGTTCCTTAGCCATCTCCAAGGCCACTGCCTCCTCTATTCCCACATCATACATTGCCGATTTGGCGTAGTTAATTTGCGGCCCCGATTCATACTCAAAACATGTCAGCACGCGCTTCAAGTTTCTAGCAAATTCAACCTTCCCTCGAATGAAGATAACCGTGTCATCGGCAAATTGCAAATGCGAGAGCCGACAATCTGCAGCGACACTCACTCCTCTAATCAGCCCCAAGCTTTCCGCATTCACCAAAAATTGGTGTAATGCTTCCGCAACAATCACAAAAGGTAACAGCGACAAGGGGTCACCTTGTCGCAACCCCCTTTCCATGGCAAACTCCGGCGTTGCACTACCATTCACAAGGACCGAGAGCCGTGCTGTACCCACACATTTCAGTATCCAATTCCTCCATACCACCCCAAAATTCATCCGACACATTACATCCTCAAGAAAATCCCATTTTATGCAATCATACGCCTTCGCGAAGTCAATCTTCAACACCACACCTCCTTCGCTAAACCGTCGCATCCGAAGTGAATGAACAACTTCGTTAGTTAATAATATACCGTCAACAATTTGCCGACCTTTAATAAATGCAGATTGCTCTTCACTAATCACCGAATGAAGTACCTTTTGTAGCCTTCCCGCTAATACTTTCGCCACTATTTTGTAAACAGAATTCAATAAGCATATCGGCCGAAAATCACTAATTACCTGCGAGTTTTCTTTTTTCGGGATCAATACCACAAATGTCGAGTTGGCCCCTTTCGACAAAGAACCATGCGCATGGAAAGTCTTAAACAAGCGCCCCAAATCATCCTGCAAGAACTCCCATCCCCGCTTGAAAAAAGCAAAGCTAAATCCGTCAGGCCCCGGAGCTTTCGCGCCTTCACAACTCATAATTGCCTCTCTAATTTCGGACAGCAAAAAATCAGATTCAAGCATATCAACAGCCGCCCTATCCAGCCTACAAAACCGCACATCTGCCTCCATCGTTCCAAGGCATGGTCGACGTGCAAAATGTTTGTGAAATTCACCCTGTATATGGCGTTTAAACCTCGCCTGATCCTCCACCCATTTACCATTGATTCGCAAGCCAATAATCATATTTTTTCCAGCTCTAATTTTAGCACTTCGATGAAAAAATGAGGTGTTACGGTCCCCCGCTTTTAGCCAAAGAGCTCTCGACTTCTGTCGCCAAATCGATTCCCTGTACTTGTGAAGGCGCCACAGCTCAATTTTCAGCCGACAAATCTCTTCAACCCGATGGACTCTATCCCCCGACACCTCTACCACCTCATCCAACCTGTCTATCTGCTCCGTCACCTCCCCAATTCTAGTGTCGATATGTCCAAAACATTCTTAATTCCATGTGCATAAAATTTTTTTCAGCTCCCTTAATTTATATTGTATCGAATACCCCTCCAATTCCACTGAAATTCTCTCTCATTCCTTCGCCATTAAATCAACATGCTCCTTTTTCTCAAGCCAAACATTTAGAAACCGAAACAGACGAGGTCCCCAATCACTATCCTCACTTGTCAGTCGTATCGGCGTATGATCCGAAATCCCCCTCGGCAAATTCAATTGATACAACGAAGAAAAGCGATCGATCCACTCTCTCGACACCAAGAATCTATCAAGGCGACAAGCTTTGTTCCCTGATCCGAACCAAGTGAACTTCTTTCCCACCACTTTGATATCCAAAAGACCCACATCCTCCACAAACTCGTTGAACTCCTCCATTCCCCTCGATGCATCAACACAACCACATCTCTCCCCCACCTCCCGCACCGTATTAAAATCACCTCCCATACAACACAGCCCCTCTAATTCCCCGAACAGCTCCCACAATTCACCCCATACCCGTCCTTCATTCTCCACCTCGCAAGGAGCATAGACATTAACCATCCAACATGGCCATTTCTCAATCACCCACTCCTCTTTAATCAAAATGAAATGGTGAGATATACGTGTTTCTAACTTCCAGAATTTATCACTGTCCCAAATTAACAGTAACCCCCCTGATCGCCCAATAGAAGGTGCTAAAACAAAATCGAAATTATCCGAAAGCCACAATTTACTTACCCCATTTGCAGATAGCTGCTCCAATTTCGTTTCCTGAAGCAACACCATCACACACTGGTGTTGTTGTACTCGATCACGTATTGCACGTTGTTTCGCGGCTGCACCCAATCCGCGAACGTTCCACGACAACACCCGCATCGCCAGCTGCTATTTGTTTTCAATGCGCGACTCAATGATGCGCGCAATGTCTTGAACAACCGCCTCCTCGTTACCTACTGTCGAAGCCCCTATCAATCTGCCCAAATCAAGAGTTTGTTTTGCCTCTCTCAAAATCACCCTCTTCATGTTTACAAAATCCGAGTCCGATAAGGATCCATTAGCAATCCCCGTATCCTCCTGTATTTTCTTCTTCGGCCTTCCTCGAGACTTTTTTGTTAATTTAATCAGAGCCTCAGACCTTTCCTCTAGATTCAAAACATTTATCAAAACATTTGATAAGCTTCTCACCTTGCGAAGGACTCCATTGTGTTCAATATACCTAGCATCCGAGGCCCTCATTTGTTCAGGCCCATCCTCGAGTATTTCCCCTGTGTTCGCCCCCATCGTTGCATCGGCAATATTCACTGCCACCCCCCGCTCCTCGATGTCATTATTCCCACGGACATCGTCCCCTACACAGCAGACAAAGCGGTCCATATCGAGGCTTGTGCACTCCCCAATTCTTTCCCTAACTAGCATATCCACCTCCTCATCCGCTGTCGTCGTATTCCCCTGGGCACTGTCCGCTCTATAAGCTTCAAACTGAGCCACATCTAAGCTCTTGCGATCGCCTGTCCCCTCCCTATCTATCAAAGCGACCACCTCATCCGAAACCCACGAATTTCCTCTACTCATTGATTCCACCCGCAAATCAACCTGTTTTTCATACGTGTACCCTTTGTTTGTGACATTAGCATCCTGTTTCGAATCAATTTCCTGGTCATCTCTGGAAATTAGATTTGTATCCTCACCCATAAGACTGTCTTGAACAAACGAGTGCAACATCGGATCCTCGCCTTCACTCGATTTATTGATCCCGTTAGGTACATCAGCTCGACGGGAATTAGTTTCCGAGGATGTCTCCATGTCACTCTCTTCCTCGTCCCTATCTTCTTGAGCCAACTCTCTTTCCCACTCTTGCACCCGAATATTATATGTATTACCCTCTACCTCCAATTCCAGCAACTCATCAATCCTGTCGATCCAATTGGTTTCGATCAGGATCCTACTTCGCTCGAACGATGAAGGTGAGATCGTCGATAAGTCTACCTTTACCAATGATCCCCATAATTTGGCTATATTTTCAAAAGTCTCCGTTGCCCAAGCGTGAATGGGAATCCCGCTCATAGCGAGCCATAATTTTCTCGTCGACATATGTATCGCTGTCGACCACGGACGTACATCCACAAACCACCTCTCTAAACCCGTCCGTGACATAATATCCATCATTTCCCCCGATTCGTTGGGCATTAATAGCACCATTCGCCCTGCCATGTGCATAATAGAGAATCCCCTCATATTGTTCTCATGTAGCTCCTTCGCCATTTGAGCGATCGAGATCGAATTGCGTCGCCATCTAACCACACAGGTTTTCAAAATTTCCAATTTGTCTTCATCAATTTTTCCCACAATTCTCCTCAACGGAACAGGTTTTGTTGTTGCAATTGGATCTTGATCACCCTTTAATCTCTCTTTTTCCACGGAATTCTTGCTTAACTGCGAGGGTTTAGGCTTATGATCCATCAAGCCCTTCTTACGCTCCCTCACCCCATCTCTAGCAAATAGGACCGTGATCACCGATCCATAGAGGCGGAATCCATTCAATCGCTCGATTACCCGATTTGCATCTTGAATAGTCGCCATCCGAATGAACCCAAATCTCGCTCCATCTTTCCCTTTCTTCTTAGGTATGAACACGTCCACCACAATCCCATGCCTATCGAAAACTTGCCAAACCCCCTGCCAATGCAGCTGTGACGGCAGATTCGACACGAACAGGGTCCATACTCGGCCTCCGCCTTGTCTCGTTCGTTCTCGCCCACCTTGATTCCGCCTATCGCCCATTCGCTAGAGAGCTGAAATAAATTCTATTAAACTAAATATGTAGTTTACCTTATTAACAAAAATAATATTTTAATATATATTGAAAAAATTAATTAATTTTTAAATAATTATTAATTATATGTTGAGTCCTTAAAATTTTTAATTTTTATTAATTAATTTAATAATGTTCATCAGTATTCAATGTTAATAGTGTTCAACGATGCTTGTCGCACATTGTAAAACTTTCCCATCGAAATATACAAAAACTCGTATGAGCAATTATTTCACTACAAAATTGTCTCGCGACAAAAGTACTATACATATTCAATTTTCAAAGCCCTCAAGAAATTGTCCTAATTTCCTTGTTCGACTAGAATTTCTTTCCTTTTAATTCCAATCTCTTAACTACAACAAAATAACAAACAAATGCAAATGAAAGAGAAAATTAATACTAAAATCTCAAGTGCTTAAGCCACTGTTTAAAACAGTGAACTTTCCCTTACCCTCCATTCATTCTCTATTGATAACAGCACCTTGTCGGATAACTTAGGATTCGCCCGAAATCTTGCTATAGTTCTCGTGCAGTGTGTGCATGTTTGTGAACAATTATATGCCAAGACTCCCTTAGTTTCACTAGAATATTTCAGCCTCTAACTTGAATTTTTATGCCAAAGTTTATTTTTTGAAGGCATTTCTTATGCTCCTTTGATTTTTTTTTTGTTTAGACTCGATTTTATTATTTTTTAAGCTTAAGTTTCACTAGAGCCGGTTTCGGGCACTTCTAGGGCTGTTGAGTCTATTTTGCTAAACTTCTTTCCTAGAGCCAGTGTTAGGCACCTCTAGGGGCTATTCAAGTGCTAAGCTTCCTATCCTAGTTAACTAGTAGAGTTCTAGGCAGTATAACAGTCACAAATAGTGTTTAAGTTTCAGAACTATAGAAAGGCTCTAAGCTGCTCCTAAAACTATCCTAAAGGGACTGCCACGACAGAGCTGTCACGGCAGGTAAGTTCAGTTCAAAGACTTAAGCCAAAATTTTCAAGATTTCATTTTTTTGTAGCAAAAATAAACTAATTAAAAGACATAATTTTAAAATTAAATAAGACTCCATTAATGGAGGGATGCCACCCCCAAACTCAAGGGTTGCATTGCCCTCAATGCAAATGACAGAATAAAAGATAAGAAAAGTACATCACAAAATATATAAAGGCAGATAACAAAATAAGTTAAGAAACTCAAATTTTATGCGCTGTCGTCACTGCTGCTGTTGACTCGGATCTGTCGGCGGGCAGGGGCCTTCTTAACTGGCTGGCGGATGGGGGAGGCAGATGTGTTCTTCGTTTTGGCCTCCCTTGGAAGTTGAATTCTGGTAGGAGAGATGTGAGGGGGTTTCTCTACTACATGTACCTCTGAGCTGCTGCTGCTATCACTGCCGCTGCCGTCACTACTGCTGCCGCTGATACTGCTGCTATCCTTCTTATTCTTTTCTGCCATCGTCTTCTACCGTTTGACCGTTGTGAACTCTTTGGATAGATTCCTCTTAACAGAGGGTTCGTTGTCACTTTCCTCCCAAATCAAAGAGGAAAAGAAACCGGCGATGAATGCATCAAGTTCTTCCGAGGGCATTCTTCTCTTGGTTCCACGGGCAGAGGTATTAGCTGCACGGTTGCTGCCGGCGGCTGTCGTGGAAGGGGTTGGTGTGGATGCTGCAGACGGTGTCTTGGGTGTGGCAACAGATGTAGGGGTATGGGCAAGGGTGGGTGCAGCAAAATAATGGGATGGGAAGGCAGGAAATACAACATCAGCGAAATTTAAAGAGGTTTGAATGAATTATACTGTAGCTGCGGTGAAATCCCTGATGAAGCTCATAAGACCTAGCTGTCGTTCCTCCATCTTCTGTATGGCAGAAAGGATCTAGGAGGAGGAGTCGGTCGAGGCTGCTGCTGCTGTTTGCTACCTGGCTTCCGTGGCAGCAGGTTCAGTGTCCGTTGGTTCTGTCGTCTCTGCTGCCGTGGCAGCGGGGTCGAACGATGACAGCGGGGTGGCAGCAGTCAGCTCCATCAAGCTGAGTATATTTTTGTCGGTCCATCCCTTCCTTTGGACTCTCAGATCGGTGGCAGCTTCAGGTACATGATGGCCGCGGCAAAGGGATATGATGCGGTAGGGGAGGTAGAGTGGTCCTGTCGGCCGGTGTGCACACTCCAAAATGCTTTCCCGGATGAAGCTCCCCACATTAATAGGCCTCTCATGCAAAATGGAATGAATGAGGGCTAACCTGGGTTGATCAACAGTGGTATTGTGCGACGATGGCATTATTCACTTTTTGATAAAAGCGTTCCACAGTTTAGCCTCCGGGAGAAGTTGAGTTCTCTTCACCGTCCTCAGGTTCTTTGGATTTTTATTCCACTGAGTACCTTCATCCGTGAGCTATGCCATGACAGCATCGTAGGCAGCAGGATCTAGGCTGTTCAGAAATTGCTGGTGACCGTCCTCGTTGCTGCCCACATAAAAGCCGTAGAGAGTGTTGATGTATTCTGGCTCGAAGGGCACCTCTCTCCCTCTCACGGTGATTGTTGTCGCAGTTTTGTTGTTGATGGTAGCATAGAAATCTCGGACCAGAGAGACGTTCATCTCCTCTGGTTGTTCTGCAAAGATCTGCCACTGCAGGGCCTTGATTTTCCTAGCAATGAATGGTTGCAGACCCAAATTCCCCTCCTTGGAAGTGTAGATAAATCCCCTTTCCTCCCACATGTCTCGTATCTGGAAAGATCGTGGGGTTGATGCTGTCGGGGTGGAGCCTGAGGCAACACTCCTGCAGGTGTTTCTGGAAGACATGGTTGCAAGGGTTGTATAAAAAGAAAAATGAAAGCAAGTAAAAGAATTCTAGAGTACACAAGTAAGAAGAGTAGAAGTGAGTGAAAAAGGAATAGTAAAACGGGGTTTATATAGAGAAGAGTTTGCTGCCCATTGGAGCTGTAACGGCAGATGCGAATAACGGGGCCAGCTGTTACGCGGTTTCTGACGCGTCTGTCATGCGTTTCTGTGTCTGCTGCGCGTCTGTTACGTGTTTGCGTGTCTGTCGCGACAGCGTGTCGACAGCCTGTATTTTCCACTTCTGTCGTGGCAGCTGTAACGACAAGCTCCAAAATTTGGGCTTTTTGGGCTGATGGAAGGATGTTGGGCTGAATTCACTTCTCCTTTTCTTATTGTCTCCTTTATTTCCTAAAAAACAATAAAAATAAAAACATTATTTCTTAAAATAAATCTAGTTTCCTAATATATAAATAATAGATAATAAAAATAATTAAAACTAAAATTTAGGTTAAATTAGGGATGCCAGGTGGGGCATCTCCTAAGGTAACCACTTCCTGCATTCTTGGGGCTTCAGTCCCCTGATAATGCTTCAAGCGCTGTCCATTGACTTTGAATTGGTGCCCGTCTTTTAGAGATCTGATCGTGATGGCACCATGGGGAAAAACCTGCACTACTTGGAATGGGCCAGACCATCTAGACTTCAGCTTCCCTGGGAAGAGTTTCAACCTAGAGTTAAAAAGCAACACAAGCTGCCCTGGGCAGAACTGTCGTGGCAGCAACTTTTTGTTATGCCACTTCTTGGTTTTATCCTTGTAGATTCTTGCGTTGTCATAGGCCATTGTTCGAATTTCTTCAATTTCGTTTAGATCAAGTAGCCTTTTCTGCCCTGCCTTTTCCAAGTCCATATTAACTGCCTTGATTGCCCAGTATGCTCTGTGCTCTATCTCAACAGGTAAATGGCACGTTTTTTTTCTCCATAAATCAGCCGATAAGGAGACATTCCCAATGAAGTTTTGAATGTTGTCCTGTAAGCCCATAATGCATCATTGAGGTGTAGAGACTAGTCTTTTCCGAGTTGGCTTGACCATCTTTTCAAGAATATTCTTGACCTCTCTGTTGGATATTTCAGCTTGTCCATTGGTCTGAGGGTGGTATGTTGTTGCAATCTGATGCTTGACACCATACTTTTTCAAGGCATCAGCTATAACCCTGTTGTCAAAATGCCTCCCTTCGTCACTGATGATCGCCTTGGGGATGCCGAATCTGGAAAATATGTTTTTATGTAAAAACCTTTGAACCGTCTTGGCATCATTCTTTTGCGTGGCGATTGCTTCAACCCACTTAGACACATAATCTACTGCCAGGAGGATATATAAATTCCCACACGATGATGGGAAAGGTCCCATAAAATCAATCCCTCACACGTCGAAGATCTCGACTTCAAGAATGTTCTGCAGCGGCATCTCGTGTCTCCTTGAGATGTTTCCCGTCCTTTGACACTTGTCACAATTCTTGTAGAATATTTGAGCATCTTTATACAGTGACGGCCAATAGGATCCGGATTGCAACACCTTGGCAGCAGTTTTGTTGCCTCCTAAGTGTCCTCCATACTGTGAAGCATGACAGTGATGGAGTATATCTTCTTGTTCGTCCTGTTGTACGCATCTCCTTATAACCTGATCTGCACAGATTTTGAAAAGAAGAGGTTCGTCCCAATAATAATGTTTAACATCATTTTGGAACCTCTTCCTGGCTTGATAATTAAGGTCATGAGAAGTTATTCCGCTAACTAAAAAATTAACGAAATCAGCATACCAGGGGAGTTCAGAAGACTTACCTGCCGCCATAGCTGTCGTGGCAGTGACTGTGGCAGCAAATAGCTGCTCATCAGGAAAGGTCTCCAATATGTTTGTCTCATCCGTCGGTAGACTCTTTCCCTTCTCCAACCTTGACAAGCGATCTGCCACTTGATTCTCTGTCCCCTTTTTGTCCTTGATTTCAAGGTCGAATTCTTGCAATAGTAGGATCCAACGTATCAGTCGAGGCTTTGTATCTTTTTTTGTGAACAGATATTTCAATGCAGAGTGGTCTGTGTGTACAACGACCTTTGTTCCAAGTATATAAGAACGAAACTTGTCAATGGAGAATACCCCAGCTAATAATTCCTTCTTTGTGGTGGTGTAGTTCACTTGGGCGTCGTTCAGTGTTTTGCTGGCATAGTATATGACATGAAAGAGTTTGTCTCTCCGCTGCCCAAGTGCTGCCCCGACAGCATAGTCACTAGCATCACACATGATCTCAAACGGCAGTGTCCAATCTGGTGGTTGTACTATTGGGGCTGTTACCAGCTTTTCTTTCAGAACCTTGAATACCTCAGTACATTCAGCGTTAAAGTCGAAGGGTCGGTTATGCTCTAGAAGATGGCATAGGGGCTTGGTGATTTTTGAAAAGTTTGCAATGAACATCCGATAAAAACCAACATGTCCTAAAGAAACTTCTGATGCCCTTGATTGTGGTGGGCGGCGGCAGCTTTTCGATCACTTCTATCTTAGCTCTGTCGAATTCTATGCCACAGTAGCTAATCTTATGGCCAAGGGCTATCCCTTCATCTACCATGAAGTGACACTTTTCCCAGTTGTCTCCAAAGACTGAAAAATCATCCATAAAGATCTCTAGGAATCCTCCACCATATCAGAGAATATTGCCATCATGCACCTTTGAAAAGTGGCTGGTGCATTGCAGAGTCCAAAAGGCATTCTCCTAAAAGCGTAAGTTCCGTAAGGGCATGTGAATGTCGTCTTTTCTTGATCTTCTGATGCGATTGCTATTTGATTGTAACCTGAGTAACCATCAAGAAAACAATAGTAAGGTTTACCCGCTAGTCTATCAAGCATTTGATCAATAAAGGGTAAAGGAAAGTGGTCCTTTCGGGTAGCTTTGTTAAGCTTCTGGTAGTTCATACAAACCCTCCAACCGGTCACAGTCCTAGTTGGGATTAGCTCATTGTTTTTGTTGGTTACCACGGTCATTCCTCCTTTCTTGGGAACGCACTGCACCAGGCTCACCCATTTGCTTTCCGAGATGGCGTAGATTATTCCAGCATCTAGCCATTTGATTATCTCTTTTCGCACCTCCTCTTTCATAGCATGGTTCATACGCCTTTGTGCATCAATAGTCGGCTGATGATCATCCTCTAGAAGAATTTTATGCATACATAATGCCGGACTAATGCCTTGAATATCAGCTATCGTCCATCCAATAGCCTTTTTGTGCTGCTGCAGCATCCCTATTAACTGTTGTTCCTGTTCCTGCATCAACTTGGAAGAAATGATTATGGGCAACGTATCATTTAAACCAAGGAAAACATATTTTAGCTGCCCTGGCAGGGGCTTAAGATCTAAAATAGGGGGCTCAACAGTTGATGGCTTTTGAATTACATGGTTATCCGAGGTATAATTTAAAGGCTCGAATAACTTACCTAGACGATTGCCTATCCAGTTTACCTCCTCCTGATCTTCAGTATCAGATGTATCAGATTCTGAGGAGTTGCTGTCGTCGGCGCTGTCGTGACAGTCTTCTAAGTGGCTGTCGAGGCAGTGACCAATTTTGATGTCGTGGCAGCCCGACCTGATGCAGGGTTGGTCAAGGGTAACTTCAGTGATAGCCTTGCATTCTTCTTCTGCATCAGCATGCTTCATTGCTTGGAGAACATTCAACTTTATTTCTTGATCGTTCACTCTCATGGTGAGTTCTCCTTTTTCCACATCAATCAGTGATCTTCCCGTGGCTAAGAAGGGTCGCCCCAGGATGATTGGTGCGTTTTCATCTGCTTCACAATCTAAGACAAGAAAGTCATCAGGAAAAATAAACTTATCCACCCTTACCAGAATATCTTCAATTTTCCCTTCTGGATGAACGTAAGAGCGGTCTGCCAGCCGCAGAATTACTGTTGTGGGCCGAGATTTTCCAATACCTAATTTCTGAAAAACATATTTAGGCATTAAATTTATACTAGCACCAAGATCACAAAGTGCCTTACCCACACATTTGTCTCCGATTACACATGGTCTGATGAAGCTCCCAGGATCCTTCTTCTTCTAGGGTGGATGCTTGTGTAGAATACTCATGCATCCTTCTATCATCTTAACCGTTTCAAATTCCCTAAGTCTGGATTTCTTTGACATGGCATCCTTGAGAAATTTGGCATAACCGGGCATCTCCCTAACGACATCTAACAGCGGAATGTTGATATGAACCTGCTTAAAAATATCATAAATCTTTTTAAGCTGTGATTCTTGTTTCAATTTCTATAACTGTTGAGGAAAAGGAGGTGGGGGACGATAATCAGCAATACGTCCTTCCCACTGCATACGGATCTGAGGAGGTTTGGGTTCATCATTTGTCTCATCTGTCCCTTCTGCTGCTGTGACAGGCTCTTCGGCAGCAGGCTGTTCATTACATGTCGGGGTAGCTTCCTCGACAGGTGATTCCAAGGCTGGTTTCTTAACTGATTCAGCTTTCTTCTCTGGCCTTGTAGTTTCTTCCCACTCCTAGTAGTGATGGCTTTACACTACTCATGTGTGGGTTGTCTAGCGTTTTCAGTATCGCAAGGAAATCCATCATTCTGCCTTGGTTTGATATGCTGGGAAACCTGACCCATCTGTGTCTCCAACGATTTCAGAGTAGCTTCATGATTTGTCATCCGCATCTATGTTTTATCCATGAATGTCCCCGTCTTCTTGACAAAGTGATTCATGTTCTCAATGTAAGTTCCTGTTTGAGACATAAACGTAGCCAGAGTCTGTTCCAGTATACTGTTTGTGGTAGCTGGTGGCTGTTGCTGCTGCTGCTGCGGTTGCTGCCGAGTCAGCAATCTTGGTCCTCTCTGGTTCTGATTGTTCTGTGCTTGAGGATTCAGAGCATTATTAGGATTCCTCCAAGAAAACTTGGGATCCTTTCTCCAGTTGGGATTATAGTTGTTGGAGTTATAATTCTTCTTATTGTAGTTTCCAACATACTTTCCCTCTTCTAACTGTATTGGACATTCCTCCGAACTGTGATTTCCTTCACAAATTTCGCATACCTCTTCAGCAGCGTATACAGGCTGTGAATCATCGTTCAAGAGCTTTTTCATTGCCTTAGTGAGATATGCCACCTGTGATTTCATTGTGCTGTCGGCCTCATAATCCTTTACAGCTAGGACTCGTTTACCCCCTCTTCTTGCTTTCGGAAATTGGTCCTCATTCTTCGCCAGATTTTTCAATACTGCCATTGCCTCATTTGGGTCTTTGTCCAGCAGTAATTCGTTTGCTGCTGAATCAATTCTAATACGAGTTTGTAAATTGGCAGCATTATAAAATTTTGTTACCTGGTTCCAAACGGGAAATCCATGCATCGGGCAGTTCCTTAGAAGAGTAGTAAATATGTCCCAAGCCTCGTGCATTGGTTCGTCATCTTCCTGTTGAAAAGTAGCAATTTCATTGTGTAATCGCTCAGATAAGTGTGAAGGATTAAAACGAGATAAGAATTCAAGAGTTAAATCTGCCCAAGTTCTAATTGAACCCGTCGTAAGTTTATTCTACCAAGTCTTTTCCCTGTCCCTCAATGAATGAGGAAATAACTAAAGCCTCAATATCTCCGGATTAACTCCTGGTAGTCTAAACGAACCACAGATTTCCTGGAACGTTTTTAGATGTTCCCTAGCATCCTCTGTAGCAGCACCACTAAATTGACCGGTGTTGTTGATCATGCTGAACGTAACAGGTTTTAGCTCAAAGTTGTCAACATCTACATCCGGCAGGGTGGTTTCTAGTTCTACATGATCATTGAGCATGTAGTCTCGGCATGACCGGCGTGCGGCAGCGACAGGAGGGTCGACCACAAGAGGATCGATCTCTCCATCTCCGACAGAATTGTTGTTATCCTGGATATTCCCTGGGTTGTCCCTTCTTCCGTCGTGTCTTTCGTTCACCATTGCTTCAAGTTGTTCCTCTAGATATTCGTTCCTTTCAACGAGGTAACAAACTCTTTTCTTGAGATTGAACGTTCGTTCGGGTTCAGGATCTAACTGGTACTCAGATTCCTTCCCCCGTTGAGACCTGCGCATACGCAAACAAAAGACCTTGTGAAAGGTATAGGTTGGAAAATCCAAGTAAAATAGAAAAATAAAACAAATACAGTAAAAAGTAGGGTAAAGTTATGTTGCCAGTCCTCGGCAACGACGCCAAAAACTTGTTGCGTATAAAAGTGTCTATCGCAATGTAGTGCAAGTGTACACGACGCAAGTAGTAAAGTGATACGAAAGTATCGGATATCGTCTCCACAGGGACTGGGCTAATAGCTTCACCTTGAATTACTACACGAGAATAAAAAGAATAGTTTAAGATATTGTCACGAAAATAATAAAGAATACTTAAATAAAAGAGTGATAGGATCAAGATAGAGAGAATGGGATGGTATTGAATTGCTCAGTAGTGTAGGTATTGCTAAGTTTAGGAAAATCTGCTCTATCGATGTCCCCGTCGCGGCAGCACCCGTCGCGGCGGCAGTCTGTTGTTTGTCGCGGCAGCGATCACACAACTCTATACTTCAAGCTTGGCAAGAATCCATGCTATGCCTTGGCCTATCTCTAGGTCCAAGTCTGTCGATGAACACGTCTTTGATGATACCTCACGGCGTGAATCGAAGGATGAACACCGATGTTGTTGAATTCTTCTTTAGCCACTTAACCTCGTCTTATCCCTAGGTCTGAGATAGTTCAACTATAAACTAGAGAACTCGCACTTATTCCTTTCGTATACTTAACTCTCCCGATATTAAGTAAATAGATAACCTCGCAATGCTCTTCCGATACTCTTGCAAGATGTTAATAACCAGAATAAGAGAACTTGAAGTTTATTTTATTGAACTGAAAATTCCTAAAATAAAAGCAACCCTTGCAACTACTTTACAAATCAACCCGTGGCCCTAAGGGGAATTTAGAACATGTTGAGAGGGGAAACGGCTAGGGTTTTGGGAAGAAGGCTAGAGATAGGTGATGTCCTCTCCTAGGTCGAATTACATGCCTTTATATAGGCTTTGGGTCCAAGTTTTCTAATATGGCAAGAATACAAGTTTAAATTAAAGTACAACTCTAATAAAGACTAAATCTTCGGAGAATATAGATTTAACTCGTCCTTCCTTCTTGCTTAGAATTTCTCTCCTTGAACTTTGGGCTTGGCCTTCATTCTGATCTAGGGCTTGGAAAAATATAATGGTATTACACGACAGACGGGCTTAATTTTCTCTTTCTGTCGAGGTCCACTTTGCTTCTTCTCCTCAAAACTGATGTCGTCCATGGCAGCATCGTCTTCTTCGTCTGCACATCTAGTTCCAGCTCTGCTGCATCCTGCCCAGCGCCTGCTTCTCCATCTGCTACAACAGCAACCTACAAAAGCAACCAATTTCAGTAGAAACTGTGCCTTTTAATATATTTGTGATGTCTAACTGTAATCTAGCCTAAATGCAATGAATTATGCTTGAATGCAATAGAAATATGGGTTAAATAGGGGGTAAATAATAGAAATTTTACGCACTCAACACAATTCAAATTTTTGTGAGCATTTAACCAAAGAAACAAATCAACAAACTCAAAGAACATATTTTACCATTCATAGCAAATGTGTCGACACTTTGGCATATGGTATCTAAAACCTAGGTCTCATGATTTAAGGTATCAATATATTGAAGGAAAAAATGTACAAGGTATCAATCTTTTGTCTAATTTTTTATTTTTTTTGCAAAATATTAAACCTTTTTTTTACAAAAATAAACGAGTAACACTCGACAAAAGACCAACTCAAAAGACAAGCCTAACCTGAAACATCTAACTGAAATAAACGTAAAACATTACCAGGCGAATGAATAAACTCATGAATACCAAAGAGAAGCTTCTATGCGAGTTTGGCAAGAGCATCCGCCACCTTATTGCTCTCAAATGCAATGGTCGAAAACTTGACCTCCCATTATCGATCCAAAAAATCCCATATGTGTTGTACGAGGCACAAGCCATTCTGGGATGATCTCCTATCAGTTACCACTCTAATTACATCCGCACAATCAGCCTCAATCAAAAGGCGACTAATACCTAGCTCCTATGCAAGCCGCAAGCTTCCATATATTCCTCATAACTCCGCTTCAATAGTTGAACACATGCTGATACTCTTTGCGAAACCCACGACCCATTCACCACTTTAGTTACGTAAGATGCCCCCACACGTAACACCACTCTGAACATTATGAAAGGATCTATAAGTATTAATTTAACCCATCCATAGGGAGGTGGAGACCATCGCCGAGACCAAGCCTGCATGCGACATGCTTGCCCTATGATCACCCTGGTATCTGTAGTAGTAGCCCGAAAAACTACAATCTCAGCCACCAGCCTCCTACACCGTAGAAGGAAAGCATAATCCCCAACACGTTCTGGCTCAAAAATTCTCAAGTTACGTTGCAGCCGTAGGTGCTAGAGTACATATGCAAACATTAAATCCCAATTGTCGGGCTCTTTAGGAAACCAGCAGCTACAATCCAGGTTAGCCACAATACAATCACGTAAACTTAACGAGCAAACATTCCAAACTCGTCAGGTTTAACCAGAACGAACCACACCGCTATCACAGCCGAGCAATCTCGCAACACATGCACCGTCGACTCCACAGCTTCCCCACACAAAAAGAATCTGGAATCCTTTGCCAAGTTCCGACGCACCCTTTCACCATTAGCAAGAATCTTCTCCAATTAGACAAGCCAAAGAAAATATTTTACCTGAGGCGAACCTTTAAATTTATCTATAAGAGCCCACCCCTTATCCGTAAGACCAACGACATTATATATATTAGCTACATAAGCCGAGTGAACCGAGAATACACACATAGGATCCCACTTCCAACCCAGAGTTCCCTCTTCCGTCGAGGCCAATGGCGGCTTTATTGCCACAATATGAAGAAGAATATGAGACAGTAAAGCATTATCAAATTCATTCCAATTCCAGTCACCCCCTATATTTACCATATCCGAAGTGGTGGTCGTAGCATTACGTACCAGATTCAGGTCTGCAACGTGATCAATCCGAGGACCAAACCTGCTTACCCAAGGATCAAGCCAAAATCGCACGTTCGATCCATTCCCTAATTTCCATGCAACTCCATTACGTACCTCCGCCTAAACTTTGGACAGGCCGAGCCATAATTAAGAGGAGCTGTGGCGATTAATCTCAAAAGGCACCCCGCCAGGCCAATTATATTTGGATCGTAGTACTTGGGCAAGGTATCGATCTTTTGTCTAATTTTTGATTTTTTTGCAAAACATCGAACTTAATTTCTTTTCATTTGGCTATACGAACATGATACAAATTATAAGTGAAACTAGTGCTTACTACATGTTGAAATGTACATTGTTAGATCAAAATGCTAATGATGACCTTGCTATATTAAAATATGATTAAATGATTACTCTAATCTTGTAAATTCATAAAAACTCGTTAGGTAAAATCAACATGTCATAAAATCTTGTACACTACATGATTATCCTCACATTTACGCTATACAATCAATCTCACACTTTGCGTTATACTGATCGTAACGCCCTAAAAATCATTCTAGAATTTTTTGACTCTAGTGATCGAAAATCTTTCCGAGAAGATTATTAATCTTGTTTAGAACTGTAAAAAGGGGTAAATGATATAGAGAACAAAATTATAAGAGTATTAAAAGTGGTAGTGTCCAAATTGTAAGGAACCAAAGTTAAAAAGAGTAAAAATTAAGTTTCATAAGTGGGGTAGATGAGAAGTTAAGGATTGCTAAAGTAATTGTAGCATTGGTATAGATGACAAACATCCACGTGTTAAAATCTTGTAATTTAGTGGTAATTAATTGAAAGAGGTTAAATTGAAAGGAAGAAACCCTTTTGGAGGGGGTGTATCAATGGCGGACCTACATGGTCATCATAGGGGCAATTGCACCCTATTTTTGGAAAAATATTTTTTAGTGTTAAATTTCTTCTTAAAAAATTAATTTAGTGTGTAGAGCAAAAAAATAAAAATTTGCATACCCATTTAAAAAAAATATTTTGGACTCTCATTCTTGAATTTCTGGATTCGTCACTCAGTGTACCTCACATCAACTAAGGAGACTTCATTTAAGGTCGGATTCATTTCGGGCCGAGTTTATTTCAGGTCGGGTCAAAATGGTTCGGGTCCGAATTAGTTAATTGACGGGTTAATTCGAGCACGGGTAGACTTCAGGCCGGGTTCATTTCAGGTCGGTTTAATTTCAGGTCGGGCAATTTCAACTCATTTCATTTCATGTCGGATTAATCAGGTTTCGATCCGTATTAAGTTTGAGTTTGGTACAAATATTCGATAGACTTCGGGTTAGGTCATTTCGAGTGAATTATTTAACGCCTTTTTGCTTTTACAAACACGAATCACATTAAAAATAAATATTAGGCATTAGAATGAACAAAAATATCATCAAATGATTCATATCTAAAATATTGAAGTAAATTAAAAAAATAGAAATTAAAGGGTCAATTTCGGTGAAAAATAATATTTTAGGGACTTATTTGAATAAAAATATCATCATATTAAAAACATTGGACTGAATTACAAAAAAAAAGAATATGGGTCAATTTGGAATAAAAATAAAGTTTTAGGGACAATAATGAACAAAAATACCATCATATTAAACACATTGGACTAGACTAGATTAGAAAATTTTAAAATATATAGTTGTGAATTCGAATCCCTAAACCCCAAACCTCAACCCCTAAAATTTCCAATCACTAATATTTAAAGTGCAAACTAAATCCCTAAACTAATCTCATAACCCCAACCAAGCACACAACTTGACACATTTATGGATTACCCCTAAACCCCAAACATCAACGTGTAAATCTTACATTCACTAATAATTAAAGTACAAGCCTAACCCTAGAATCCCATAATCCCCAAACAATACCATAACCCAAAACACTCAACTTGATACATATATTATTCTCATAAACCATAAATTTCAAACCTTAAATCTTTTTTTTCGGGTCAAAATAAATTGGGCCTTCAAAAGCCTGCCAAACGTTTGGAGTCACTACTGGTCGTTGGGTACAACTGAAATAAATTAGGCCTTTAAAAAGTTTAATTATTAAATAATTTTATGAAGGATTATCTAGTTAAAAAAGAAGCTAAACATAAAGGTCTAAGGAAACTAAACTAAAATTGGGACTAAAATGAATCAAATTAAAATTAAAAAATATAAAAGACCTAAGTGTAAAGCTCCTAAACTAGTAATGACCTAATGTGAAAATAACCCTTTAAATGGAGGGATTTTCCCTCCATTTGATAACTCAATTGTTTACTCAATTAATCAATTTCATTTGAAATTGAAACTTGAAAGATGAGAATTGTATCATAATAAAAAAAGATGGGATTTGGATTTAGATTGGTTGGTTGACAGTGACACTCGACCGTTCCTTGCTTTGAGAATGAGATTTGGTCGCCCAAATCTCTAAAAAAAATGGTCGTTGTTATTTTTTTTAAATTTTGGATTAAATTACAAAAAAGGTGTTGATTGGAACTAAAAATTAAAATTTAAGGAGTATAATAAATTAGACTAAATTGTCAAAAATATAAATCAATATGGTGCAATTTTGACTAAAAATTAAATTATACGAAAAATAATAAACAAAAATATTATTCGACTAAATTACCGAAAATAGAAATATTATTCGATACGGACAACTATAGAACTGCATTTATTGTGGGAAATAAAGGCTCCAATTCAATCCCAACGGTCACCAAAGGCTACAAACTCAATTGAGAGTATAAAAGGGACCTCCAAGCATCTATAGAAGACTAATGATCCACAAACCAATATGTTTATGATTTAAATCACGTCTTAGTGCTAAATTCCTATTCTTTGTATAGAAAAACACTTGTGAGCTTAATTGTAAATGTATGCTCAAGTGTATTAGGATTTCGATGGGTGCTTAAGAGTGCAAACATACACCTAGTGAGAGGAATTCGTTTGCTTTGAATTCTCTTTGTAAAAGAGTGTTTGATCAAGCTTTGGGTTAGAAAGCTTTGATTGGTTTGTAACGGTTTCCTTCTAATCCTAGAAAAGGGGGAAGAATTCTTAGTGAAATGGTTGAAATCCTTGGTGGGGAACTAAGGTAGTGGATGTAGGGTCGAACCACTCTAAATCTTGTGTCAAATTCATTCACCTTTTGCTTCCAGCACAAACACCCAAAAATCAATCTTCTCCACCACTTGGCAAGCTTTTCGGTTGTGGTTATCAGGCTCTACAATTAGTATCAGAGCGAGGTTCAATCGAAAAAATTAACACCCTATTAAGGCGATCTCGGCTAGCTCGACCAACCATACAATCAACTGGTGCTCATGGCGCAATCCATCGATAGGCCACCATTCTTTGACGGGACCAACTACTCCTATTGAAAGAATAGGACGATGTACTTCAGGAGAGTCAACGACTACCATCTTTGGGACATTGTGATTGATAGTTTGTTCGTGCCACAACAAAGCAAAGTGAAATGGAGTGCGGATGATCGCAATAATATGAAGCTAAATTGCAAGGCTTTGCACTTTCTTTTTGTGCTTTTAGCCCAAATATGTATGCAAAAACATCTTCTTGTAAGAGTGCCAAGGAAGTTTGAGACAAGCTTGAAGTCACATACGAGGGAACAAACGAAGTAAAAGAGACCAAAACTGGTCTTCTCAACCTTGAGTGTGAGAACTTCAAGATGGATCCGGAAGAAGACATCAAAAGCATGTTTGATCGGTTGTCCACAATCGTCAATGAACTTAAAGGATTTGGAGAAGAGATTCCGGAAGAAAAGCTCGTTCGGAAGTTGATCTATTCACTTCTCGAGTCATGAGAGTCCAAAAAGACAACAATTATAGAAAAAAGAACTTGAGGGAGCTCAATCTTGATGAGCTTATTGGTTCCTTACTCACCCATGAGTTGATGTCCATTCCTTTAAAAAGGAGAAGGAGAAGAAGATCAAAGAGGAAGGAGTAGAGGTGAACATCATTGCTCTTAAATCCTCCAAGTGTCATCAAGGATTCAAGTGAGGAGGATAGTGAAGATGAAGAGACGGTTTATCTCTTCAAAAAGTTCACCCGATTCATGAAGAGCGAAATGGAGAACTCCAAGCATGAATCAAAAAGGAAGATGAAAATTTTCCACAAAAGCAACAAAAAGGGATCATCTTCAAAGAAAGCATATGTGGCAACATGGAGTGATGAAGACTCCACTGATAAAGATGAAGTTGCTCGTCTATGCTTCATAGCCCTTCAAGAGGGTGAGGTAACTTCTGACTCATCCATTTCTAATTCCTATTCATTTGATGAGTTGCAAGAAGCCTATGACGAATTGGTTTTTGAGTTTAAGGCTTTGTTTTCGAAAAACAAGAAATTGGTTTCAAAATTGAAAACTGAAAATGATTTGCTTTTAAAAACCAATTTAGAGTTTGAAGCAAAAATCAAAGATTTTGAGCTTAATGTTTCAAATTTACAAGAATTGCTTTAAATGATGGAAAAGATCATCAAAAGAAAGTTAATGATCTTAAGAAAGAAAAATATTTGATTTCCAATGAACTTCAAAAGAAAAATAATTTGGGAAAATCAATTTTTTATCAAAGACAATCTAGAGCCCCTAGATTTTTAAATGGAAAATGTTTATGAAGTATTTGGGTCCCAAAAGGACTAATTACTTCAACTAAAAAGGATGAAATTGTAAAATGGATTCCTAAGGGGACTAAACTTTGTGCTACTAACATCCATGGATCCAAAGCAATTTAGATACCAAAAATTACTTGATTGTCTTGTTCTAAGTGTGATGGAGAATGATCAACAAAGTACAACATTGAGGGGGGGGGGGGGGGGGGCTCCATACACACAAAGAAGAACACTTGAAGAAGGAAGGCTTCACATCCTACCTTTGGTTCAAGTGGTAAATTCTAGTTGATTTTATTTGCTTTTAATTCAATTTATTTTATTTCAACTAGGATATCATATATTGTTGGGCTAACTTTTATTTGATGCTTTGAGTAAGGGGGAGCCAATTTTAAACAAAAACCTTATTTTTGTCAAATCTTTTAACTCTCCATTGTTATGAACTTAAAAGCCTTCAAACTTTGTTTGAACCATTTTTTATTAACAAAAAGGAGGAGAATGTTTTGAAATTTGATTTTTCAATTGAATAAAGGGGAGCTTTAATTTCTTTTGAATCTTAATTCTCTTATTCAAAATCTATTTTACTAAGGGGAGAATCTCAAACACAAATTTTCAAGTTGGTTTGATTATATAAAAAACAGGGAGATTGTTAGGATATTTGTTTTGATATAATAATTGAAAATTAGTTTTGGACTAAATTGAAAAGTATTCAAAAATGATTTTATGTCCAAACAACTTGAAAATATGTTTGAAGAGTTTTCAAAAAGGTTTTGAAGTGTTTTGAAACATTTTAAAGTAGCCATACCTAAGATTTAACTGTGACTGTATCGATATGGTATACATCGTTTCGATACGCCTTAGGGTTTCGGCTACAGTCAATTTGAAACTACCAAAACTTGTACCGATACAGGCCTTGGTCGTAGCGATACGGACCGTGGTCGTTTCGATACGTTGTCTATCGTTTCGATACGCCTATGTGGCAAAAGCCTTAACGGTTCAAAACCCCCAACGGCTATTTCCTAACGGTTATTTGAATTGCAGACCATACCGAAATGGTACAGTGGCGTACCGATACGGGTGTACCGAAATGCACGAAGGCGTTTCGATACGGGATGCTGCATAAAGCTGAACGGCTAGTTTTGAAGAAAGGCGTACCGATATGACTACCTGCGTATCGATACAGATAGCTCTATAACTATATTTATTGCGGGAAATAAAGGCCTCAACGGCTCCAATTCAATCCCAAGGGTCACCAACGGCTACAAACTCAATTGGGAGTATAAAAGGGACCTCCAAGCATCTATAGAAGAT
The DNA here is from genome assembly GCA_958450335.1 of Hibiscus tridactylites. NCBI lineage: Eukaryota > Viridiplantae > Streptophyta > Magnoliopsida > Malvales > Malvaceae > Hibiscus > Hibiscus tridactylites. Next base: position 78,073,458 of record OY288279.1, read on the forward strand.
TAATGATCCACTAGCCAACATGTCTATGATTGAAATCATGTCTTAGTGCTAAATTCATATTCTTTGTACAGACAAACACTTGTGAGCTTAATTGTAAATGTATGCTCAAGTGTATTAGGATTTGGGTGAGTGCTTAAGAGTGCAAACATACACCTAGTTAGAGGGATTTCGTTTGCTTTAAATTCTCTTTGTAAAAGAGTGTTTGGTCAAGCTTTGGGTTAGAAAGCTTTGATCGGTTTGTAATGGTTTCCTTATAATCCTAGAAAAGGGGAATAATTCTTAGTAAATTGGTTGAAATCCTATGTGGGGAGCTAAAGTAATGGATGTAGGCTTTGGTTAGAAAGTCGAACCACTCTAAATCTTGTGTCAAATTCTTTCACCTTTTGCTTCCACCACAAACACCCAGAAATCAATCTTCTCCACCACTTGGCAAGCATTTCGGTTGTGATTATCGGGCTCCACAACAATCTACTTGACACATTTTCCCCTAAACCTCAACCTCTAAATCTTATATTCACTAATAATTAAATTACAAGCCTAATCCTTAAATCTCCTAATCCTTAAACAAACCTTATAACCCCAAACACTCAACTTGAAACATATATTATACTCATAAACCCCAAACCTCAACCCCTAAATCTTACAATCACTAATAATTAGAGTACAAGTCTAATCTCATAACCCCCTAAACTAATCCTATAACCCCAAACGGTCAACTTAACACATTTACACGTAAACCCCAAACCTCAACACCTAAATCTTATAATCACTAATAATTAAAGTGCAAGCATAATCCATAAACTAATCCCATAACCTCGAACACTCAACTTGACACATTTATCCTTAAACCCCGAACCTCAACACATATATCTTACAATCACTAATAATTAAAGTGTAAGTATAATCTCCTAATCCCTAAACTAACCGCATAACCCAAACACTCAACTTAACACAATTACCCCTAAATCTTTTTTTCGGGCCAAAATAAATTGGGCAAGGCCCGTCAAACATTTAGAGTCGTCATCGGTCGTTTTGGGTTGGGTACAACCGAAATAAGTTGGGCCTTTAAAAGGTTTAATTATTATATAATTTTATGAAGGGGGTCTAATTAAAAAAGAACCTAAACGTAAAGAGTCTAAGGAAACTAAACTAAAATTGAGACTAAAATGAATCAAACTAAGAAAATAGAAAAATCTAAGTGTAAAGCTCAAAAACTAGTAATGACCTAAAGTACAAATAACCCCTAAAAATGGGCAGAATTTTTTTTCTCCGTTTGTTAACTTAATTGTTAAGTTAATTTGGAGGGAAAATGGGATTTGGGCAGAACCAATTAAGTTAAAAAATGGGCGGTCCTAATCCCTAAAAAAGGCGTGATTGTTTTTAAACTTTGGACTAAATTATAAAAAATAATAGGAGTTAATTTGGACTAAAAATTAAATATTAGCGATTACAATAAATTGAACTAAATTGTCAAAAATATAAATAAATATGAGGCAATTTTGACTAAAAATTAAATTGTAGGGACTAGAATAAACAAAAAAAACTATTCGACTAAATTACCAAATATATATATGAGTCAATTTCGGCTAAAAATAAAGTTTTTGGGACTATAATGAACACAAATATTGTAACACCCGTGTCTTGGGCCTAGGAGTTAGCCGTGTATTAGTTCGAGTCAAATAAAACTTAACTAAAACAATTCAATTTCAAATAATGGTCAAATTGAGTTTTAAAATGAAGGGAAGGACCTATGTTGCTATTTACCTAAGTTTTAAATAAAGCTAGACCACTTTATTGTAAAGTTGTCTTCCTCCCTCATTCTTCCACCTTTTCACATTTGAAAACCCCCACCATTTCTAAAACCCTACAAGCTTGGAGTTACTATTCCATCTATTTTAGCACCCGATTTCAACACCATTTTAAGAGGTAATTATATTTTCTTAACCTCCTTTTCATCCTCTACTTGTATATTGTCTTAAATTTCAAAAATATGGGTTTTGAGAAATTAGGGTTCATATGGAAATTTGGGGTTTTGATGGGGTTTTTCAATTGTTTTGAGAAATTGTTTTGGGGTTATGTTTAATCATAATGAAATATGCAACATATCTTAATTTGGTAGATTTTGGGTGAATTTTCGTAGTGGGTCTTTAAGGCCAATTTTAGGGTATGAAAAATTGGGTTTTTGAGAGGATTTGTGTTGGGATTGAAGGGCTGATGGTCTACCTATGTTAGGGGGTGTTTTGGGATGTTTTGGAAGCCATTTGGGTGCTTGGAATTGGGTATTTCAGCCCTTGGTTATGGGAGTCCGAAAATTGGGTTTTTGGGATGCTATGTGATTTGGAATTTGTGGAAATTGAGTTGTATTTTGCAAAGTGGATTGATGATTGAATTAGCATTGATTTGGGAAGTGATGTATGTGTTTTGTGTGGCTAGAAGCAAGAGGAAGCGTGGAAGGAGCTTCGGGATCGAATCCGGGAATTTGAAGAACGGTCGCTTGCTTTGTCTTGGAGCTTGGGAGCTTAGGTGAGTGGTTGTTAGCTTTTAAAGGTTTTAAATTAGTTGGTTCGAGTATATGGACTAGGTTGGGCTTGGTAGACCCACCTAGAGTTAGGATTAGGGTGGTAGCCTAATCCTAATCTTGATCTAAGCCTTTGGATGAACTCAAATGTATGAATGTATATGCTTCGTATGTCTTGTGATATGAATGCTTATGTATACTGTTTTATACATGTGAATTGAGGCATGGGTTGTATGGCTTAAAGCATGCATGGTGATGGTTCATGGTTGTGTCCATGGTGAGTACGTGCTAAGCACGGAAATGATTGAAATGAGTAATGTGGAATGAGTAAAATATTGGCACTAGTATACTTAAATACAAATGATCGATCATTAGGATGTTAGTGTGTACACATGAGTCTAAAGTCGCGCGTGGCCTTGGTGGCGTTGAGTCACCAAGGAGGAGTACGGGTACGCCCGGAAATGGTATTTAAATATGGTCGGTGATGAGTGGAATCCCATCGACGGGGCGTGAGGATGAGTGGAATCCCCTCCGCGAGACCGGTGATGAGTGGAATCCCACCGAGGTAATGTGGTTGTTGGATATGAGTTTCCAACGTGTCTATCCGCGTATTTGAGTCATCACTAGGTGCCAATGTTGATTGATATGTGCATCAATGTGTTGGAATTTATGAGCTGTTTGGATGTTTAAATGTGATTACATGTATGGTAGTGTTGAGCTCATGATTATGGCATATATGTGATATATTGCTCATGCATCTAAATCTTGCGGACTTTTGGTTTATGTAAATTGCCTTGGCTAGATCGTGCTCGGACCCTGCAATGTTGAGGTTTGTTTTTAGAGCTTACCCTCACTAAGAATTATTTGCTTACGCTCTCTTTGTTCAACATTGCAGATCCTTAGTTCGTGGGTTGCTAGGGCAAGTGGAGGGCCTCCAAGTGTGTTTGTGACTTGAGTTCACCAAGTATGGATTTAAAATTCTAGACATGTAATGGTTGAGCAATGGGATGTGTAATGATTTGTGGTTGTTGTTGGTTGATAGGAGCATGTGTAGACTCCTTTATATATATTGCTTTTGCATGGTTGTGTTGCCATGATGAACGTTAACTCATGCCTATTTGCTTGCTTGAATGTTAGCCTATGCCTTAAGAGTTTTTGCATGTGTTTGAATGTGGTTTGAATGAATGCATGATGTGGATTGTTGCCTTTGTGTTATACATGTTTAAACCTTGTTGAAGCATGCTAGTATTGTTAGTAAGCCTTGGGTTGCTTTGTTATGAGGTTATGGGGTGCCTTGGTGGTGTTTTGGGGCATTCTTGTGCCTCAAAACAGCCCAGAAAAGTCTGCAGACAGGGGGTGTTTCAGAACGGGTCCCTGTGTTCCGAAACGGCCCTGCGTAAATGGCATGCCGTTTCGAAACGGATGAGGGTCGTTCCGGAACGTTTTTGCCACTGGAATTTTGAGAAATTGGCGAGATGAAGCCGTTCCGAAACGGGCCTTTGAAGTTCCGAAACGGTCAAATCTCGTTGACCACGAGATATTGACCGTCAAGGTCGTTCCGATACGGGTCACCCCTGTTTCGGAACGGTCACCTTGTGGTTGACCCAGGCCCGTTGACCAGGTCAGGGCGTTTCGGAACACCCTATAGGTGTTTCGAAACGGCCTGCTGTAATGAAGTAAAATGGACCGTTTATGTTTGTTTGGTCGGTGAATGTTACGTTGTTTGGTTCTTCCGCTGTTGTGCTTCACATAGGAATTATAATTGCATCTAGATAAGACTAAAGTTAAAAGAAATTTTCTAGGTCGTTAACCGAGGGGAAGCCTTAACGGGTTTCGCTTCGGTTTTCCCCGTGTGGCCCACTCGGACCGGTCATCCGACCAGACCGGGACGAGGGGGTTACACTTGTTTGTATCAGAGCCTAAGGTTACCGAGACCTTGGGCAGGTAAGTGAGGTAAGTTTAAGTTTTTAAGTTGAATTGCACGGTGTTTGCTTGTTCTGCAAGAATGGTTGCTTATGTGACAAGTATGATGATTGTTTTACTTTTAAGCATGTGTGTGTGGGTCCCATTGCTACTATTACATTGGAAAAATGATTTTTAAGTGAGGAAACATACTTGGACACTTGGGAGCCTCACCTTGCTAACCCATTTTGTGTGTTGTTGTTGTGGTTGTAGTTAATATCTGAGAGAGCAATGTCTAGACCGAGAGGTAGACCGAGGTTGGTTCGTCAGGAACCGCGAGTTGTGGCTCCTGTTGAGCCGGTAGCTGGTGCGAGGGCTCACATAGAGGGACCGGGGGCAGCGGGAGTCGGCGCTCCTCCACCACCACCACCTCCTCCACCGGGGGTTGGGGGCGAGGATGGAGCCGAAGGAGAGGGACCTCAAGGTGGCCAAGGTGGCCAAGGTCCAGCTGGAATTGATATGACTCCGCTTGTGCAAGCAATAGCGGGAGCGTTCCAGGCCGCAGGGGCGGGAGCTCAGGCTGCAGTTCAGCCTAGGTGTGATGATGCTAGGTTATTTTTGGAGAGGCTCCGTAGCTTAGGGGCCGAGGAGTTTAGAGGATTTACTCCGGAGAGGTCGGAGTTATGGTTGGAGAAGACAGTTCGTATCTTGGCTCAGATGGGTTGTGCGGGCGCACGTAGATTGGGTTGTGTGATCTCACTGCTTCAGGGTGATGCCTACACCTGGTGGGTCACCATCACTACCGGGGTTCCAGAGGCTGAGATAGATTGGGATTTCTTTGAGTTTGCTTTCAGAAAGAGGTACTTGGGACCGAGGTACTTGGATGAGAAGAAGCGAGAGTTTATGGCTCTTACTCAGGGGATGCTTCTGTGACTGATTATGAGATCCGCTTTGTTCGCTTGAGTCAGTATGCCCCAGAGTTGATTCCTACTGACGTGGAACGCTGCAACCGATTCCGATACGGATTGAATGAAGAGGTTAAGAGGTACACGTTGGCTTCTGACTACTCAGACTTTGATGTGTTGGTCGCGAGGGCCAAGGATTTGGAGCATAGTTTGGGTTCAGCCAAACGAGCTGGTGGTTCTGGTTCTGGAAAGAGGCATAACCACTTTGATGGTAGAGATGCTAAGAGACACAAGGGTGGTGGACATTAGGTTGATCAGAGACGTGGCGGTGGCCACCATGGTAGGGGCCATCAGGGCCATAGAGGAGAAGGGCGCTTGCCCGAGTGTGCACAGTGTGGGAGACAGCACACTGGAGAGTGCTGGGGTAACTTTCATGCTTGTTGGAACTGTGGTTCGAGGGACCACTTCAGGAGGGACTGTCCACGTCAGGCAGCTCAGGCACCGAACATAGCTCAGGCTCCTGCGAGAGGTAATGATTTTCAGAGAGGCCGTGGGCGCGGTCGTGGCTACTTCCAGCCGAGGGCTGATGCACCTAGGGTAGATGCTCAGAGGAACCTTGCACATGTTGTGACTGTGCAGCCAGAGGCGGGAGGACCAGCGAGGGTCTATGCTCAGAGAGAGGCCGGGAACGACACCGATGTGATAGCAGGTAATTTTGAGTTACAGTCTATGTCCTTGCTTTCTTTGGTTGATTCGGGTTCTACACATTCCTACATTTTGAGTAAGCATGCACAGAAGTTAGATATTCCTGTTGAGATCTTAGATGTAGGTATGCATGTTACTAGTTCTTTTGGTGAGACAGTTGTGGTTAGACGTATGTATAGGAGGTGTCCACTGAAGATTCAGGGTCATGTGTTCTCAGTTGATATGATGGAACTTCATTTCTACGGTTTTGATATTATTTTGGGTATGGATTGGTTGGTTGAGCATCGGGCTAGTGTGGATTTTGAGACAAAGAGAATTTCCTTGAAGCTTTCTGATGACTACGAGGTAGTGGTAGTGGGCGAGAACATTAAGTTCTTGTCTAATGTGGTGTCAATTTTAGAGGCTCATAGGTTGATGGACTCTGGGTGTGGGGCCTATTTAGCTTACGTTATGAATCCGGATATGAGTGAAGCTAGACCGAAGGATATCAGAATAGTGTGTGACTTTCCAGATGTGTTTCCTGAAGAGTTGCCGGGTTTGCCTCCTGACAGAGATGTTGAGTTTGTGATTGAGACAGTTTCGGGATCTAATCCAGTTTCGATAGCTCCGTATCGTATGGCTCCGAAAGAGTTGAAAGAATTGAAGAGTCAGTTGCAAGAATTATTAGACCGTGGTTTCATTAGGCCTAGTAGTTCTCCGTGGGGTGCTCCAGTGTTGTTTGTGAAAAAGAAGGATGGTAGCATGCGCATGTGTATTGACTATAGACAGATGAATCAGTTGACTGTGAAGAACAAGTATCCGTTGCCTCGTATAGATGATTTGTTTGATTAGTTGAGAGGTGCTTCAGTATTCTCGAAGATAGATTTGAGATCCGGATACTATCAGTTGAAGGTGAAAGAGTGTGATGTTCCGAAGACAGCTTTTAGGACTAGATATGGTCACTATGAGTTTCTTGTGATGCCATTTGGGCTTACGAATGCACCAGCAGCATTCATGGACATGATGAACAGAATTTTTAGAGACTATCTAGACCGGTTTGTGGTTGTCTTCATTGATGATATACTTGTGTACTCGAAGACAGAAGAAGAGCATGGTGAACACTTGAGATTTGTTTTGCAGAGATTGTTGAGCAATCAGTTGTATGCGAAGCTCAGTAAGTGTGAGTTCTGGATTCGAGAGGTTGTATTTCTTGGCCATGTTGTTTCGGCCGAAGGCATCCGAGTTGATCCATCGAAGATTGAGGCTATTGTTGAGTGGAAACAACCTAAGTCCGTGACCGAGATTAGGAGTTTCCTAGGATTAGCCGGTTACTATAGGAGGTTCGTTGATGGCTTCTCTAGAGTAGCCACTCCCTTGACTAAGTTGTTGCAGAAGGGAGTCAAGTTTGAATGGTCAGATGCGAGACAAAAGGCCTTTGAGAAGTTGAAGGAAGCTTTGACAAATGCTCTAGTGCTAGTACAACCTGTTTCAGGTAAGGAGTTTGTGATTTACAGTGATGCTTCCTACGTAGGCTTAGGATGTGTTTTGATGCAAGATAGGAGAGTTGTTGCTTATGCTTCTAGACAGTTGAAGATTCATGAGAAGAACTATCCTACTCATGACATAGAACTAGCCGCAGTTGTGTTTGCATTGAAGATTTGGCGTCACTACTTATATGGTGAGAAGTGTATAGTTTACACCGACCACAAGAGCTTGAAGTACTTGATGACACAGAAAGAGTTGAACTTGAGACAGAGAAGGTGGCTAGAGTTGTTAAAAGATTACGATTTGACCATTGAGTACCATCCGGGTAAGGCAAACGTAGTAGCCGATGCCTTGAGTAGAAAAGTGGCCGTTGAGCTAAGAGCTATGTTTGCTAGATTGAGTGTGTCCGATGATGGTGGTTTGATCACCGAGTTACAAGTGAAGCCTTCCTTGATTCAGTTGATTAGAGAAAAGCAGTTGCGAGATGCGAGCTTAGTTACTCATGTTCAAGACATAGCCGAAGGAAGACCGACTGAGTATAGTTTCAGTGGTGAGAGCTTGTTGTGCTTTAGAGATAGAATTGTGGTACCGGAAGATGTTGAGCTGAGACGTCAGATTTTGAGCGAAGCGCATTCGAGTCCCTTTTCTATGCATCCGGGTAGTACCAAGATGTACCGAGATTTGAAGAATGATTACTTCTGGGTTGGTTTGAAGAGAGATGTAGCCGAGTATGTGAGCCGTTGCATGGTTTGTCAGAGAGTGAAGGCAGAACATCAGGTTCCTTCAGGTTTACTACAGCCTTTGAAGATTCCGGAATGGAAGTGGGAGAGAATCACCATGGATTTTGTATCGGGGTTGCCTTTGTCTCCTTCGAAGAAGAATTCAGTTTGGGTGATTGTTGATAGGTTCACTAAGTGTGCTCACTTCTTAGCAGTGAACACTACGGATTCCTTAGACAAGTTGGCAAACTTGTACATTCGTGAGATTGTGAGACTTCATGGAGTTCCGAAGTCTATAGTTTCAGATAGGGATCCTAGATTTACTTCGAGGTTTTGGAGTTGTTTGCATAGTGCTTTGGGTACTCGTCTGCATTTCAGCACATCTTATCATCCGCAGTCCGATGGGCAGTCAGAGCGAGTGATACAGATTCTAGAGGATATGCTCCGTTGTTGTGTGATTGATTTTCAGGGTTCTTGGGAGAAGCACTTACCGTTGGTTGAGTTTGCTTACAACAACAGTTATCAGTCTAGTATTCAGATGGCTCCTTATGAGGCTTTATATGGTAGACGGTGTAGAACTCCGATTTGTTGGGCTGAGACCGGTCAGAGGTTGTTACCTATGCCAGACTTGCTTAAGGGAACCACAGAAAAGGTGAAGTTGATTTGTGACCGTTTGAAAGCGGCTTCGGATCGTCAGAAGTCTTATGCAGATTTGAAGAGGAAAGAGATTGAGTACGCAGTGGGTGAGAAAGTGTTTCTGAAAGTATCTCCGTGGAAGAAGGTAATGAGATTTGGCCGGAAAGGCAAGTTGAGTCCGAGGTTCATTGGTCCGTATGAGATAGTTGAGCGGATTGGGCCTGTAGCTTATCGGTTGAGGTTACCTTCTGAGTTAGAGAAGATTCATGATGTCTTTCATGTATCTATGCTTAGGAGATATAGATCGGATCCTTCTCATGTGATGCCCGTTGAGGAGATAGAGTTGAATCCGGATTTATCTTATAATGAAGAGCCCGTTGAGATACTTGCTTCTGACAGCAAGGTGTTGCGTGGCAAGACCATAGAGTTGGTCAAGGTGTTGTGGAGGCATAGAGGTGTGGAAGAGGCCACGTGGGAGAGGAAAGTGGATATGGTTGAGCAGTTTCCGTATCTGTTTCCACCAGGTAATTTCGGGGACGAAATTCCTGAAGTGGGGGAGAGTTGTAACACCCGTGTCTTGGGCCTAGGAGTTAGCCGGGTATTAGTTCGAGTCAAATAAAACTTAACTAAAACAATTCAATTTCAAATAATGGTCAAATTGAGTTTTAAAATGAAGGGAAGGACCTATGTTGCTATTTACCCAAGTTTTAAATAAAGCTAGACCACTTTATTGTAAAGTTGTCTTCCTCCCTCATTCTTCCTCCTTTTCACATTTGAAAACCCCCACCATTTCTAAAACCCTACAAGCTTGGAGTTACTATTCCATCTATTTTAGCACCCGATTTCAACACCATTTTAAGAGGTAATTATATTTTCTTAACCTCCTTTTCATCCTCTACTTGTATATTGTCTTAAATTTCAAAAATATGGGTTTTGAGAAATTAGGGTTCATATGGAAATTTGGGGTTTTGATGGGGTTTTTCAATTGTTTTGAGAAATTGTTTTGGGGTTATGTTTAATCATAATGAAATATGCAACATATCTTAATTTGGTAGATTTTGGGTGAATTTTCGTAGTGGGTCTTTAAGGCCAATTTTAGGGTATGAAAAATTGGGTTTTTGAGAGGATTTGTGTTGGGATTGAAGGGCTGATGGTCTACCTATGTTAGGGGGTGTTTTGGGATGTTTTGGAAGCCATTTGGGTGCTTGGAATTGGGTATTTCAGCCCTTGGTTATGGGAGTCCGAAAATTGGGATTTTGGGATGCTATGTGATTTGGAATTTGTGGAAATTGAGTTGTGTTTTGCAAAGTGGATTGATGATTGAATTAGCATTGATTTGGGAAGTGATGTATGTGTTTTGTGTGGCTAGAAGCAAGGGGAAGCGTGGAAGGAGCTTCGGGATCGAATCCGGGAATTTGAAGAACGGTCGCTTGCTTGGTCTTGGAGCTTGGGAGCTTAGGTGAGTGGTTGTTAGCTTTTAAAGGTTTTAAATTAGTTGGTTCGAGTATATGGACTAGGTTGGGCTTGGTAGACCCACCTAGAGTTAGGATTAGGGTGGTAGCCTAATCCTAATCTTGATCTAAGCCTTTGGATGAACTCAAATGTATGAATGTATATGCCTCGTATGTCTTGTGATATGAATGCTTATGTATACTGTTTTATACATGTGAATTGAGGCATGGGTTGTTTGGCTTAAAGCATGCATGGTGATGGTTCATGGTTGTGTCCATGGTGAGTACGTGCTAAGCACGGAAATGATTGAAATGAGTAATGTGGAATGAGTAAAATATTGGCACTAGTATACTTAAATACAAATGATCGATCATTAGGATGTTAGTGTGTACACATGAGTCTAAAGTCGCGCGTGGCCTTGGTGGCGTTGAGTCACCAAGGAGGAGTACGGGTACGCCCGGAAATGGTATTTAAATATGGTCGGTGATGAGTGGAATCCCATCGACGGGGCGTGAGGATGAGTGGAATCCCCTCCGCGAGACCGGTGATGAGTGGAATCCCACCGAGGTAATGTGGTTGTTGGATATGAGTTTCCAACGTGTCTATCCGCGTATTTGAGTCATCACTAGGTGCCAATGTTGATTGATATGTGCATCAATGTGTTGGAATTTATGAGCTGTTTGGATGTTTAAATGTGATTACATGTATGGTAGTGTTGAGCTCATGATTATGGCATATATGTGATATATTGCTCATGCATCTAAATCTTGCGGACTTTTGGTTTATGTAAATTGCCTTGGCTAGATCGTGCTCGGACCCTGCAATGTTGAGGTTTGTTTTTAGAGCTTACCCTCACTAAGCATTATTTGCTTACGCTCTCTTTGTTCAACATTGCAGATCCTTAGTTCGTGGGTTGCTCGGGCAAGTGGAGGGCCTCCAAGTGTGTTTGTGACTTGAGTTCACCAAGTATGGATTTAAAATTCTAGACATGTAATGGTTGAGCAATGGGATGTGTAATGATTTGTGGTTGTTGTTGGTTGATAGGAGCATGTGTAGACTCCTTTATATATATTGCTTTTGCATGGTTGTGTTGCCATGATGAACGTTAACTCATGCCTATTTGCTTGCTTGAATGTTAGCCTATGCCTTAAGAGTTTTTGCATGTGTTTGAATGTGGTTTGAATGAATGCATGATGTGGATTGTTGCCTTTGTGTTATACATGTTTAAACCTTGTTGAAGCATGCTAGTATTGTTAGTAAGCCTTGGGTTGTTTTGTTATGAGGTTATGGGGTGCCTTGGTGGTGTTTTGGGGCATTCTTGTGCCTCAAAACAGCCCAGAAAAGTCTGCAGACAGGGGGTGTTTCGGAACGGGTCCCTGTGTTCCGAAACGGCCCTGCGTAAATGGCATGCCGTTTCGAAACGGATGAGGGTCGTTCCGGAACGTTTTTGCCACTGGAATTTTGAGAAATTGGCGAGATGAAGCCGTTCCGAAACGGGCCTTTGAAGTTCCGAAACGGTCAAATCTCGTTGACCACGAGATATTGACCGTCAAGGTCGTTCCGATACGGGTCACCCCTGTTTCGGAACGGTCACCTTGTGGTTGACCCAGGCCCGTTGACCAGGTCAGGGCGTTTCGGAACACCCTATAGGTGTTTCGAAACGGCCTGCTGGAATGAAGTAAAATGGACCGTTTATGTTTGTTTGGTCGGTGAATGTTACGTTGTTTGGTTCTTCCGCTGTTGTGCTTCACATAGGAATTATAATTGCATCTAGATAAGACTAAAGTTAAAAGAAATTTTCTAGGTCGTTAACCGAGGGGAAGCCTTAACGGGTTTCGCTTCGGTTTTCCCCGTGTGGCCCACTCGGACCGGTCATCCGACCAGACCGGGACGAGGGGGTTACACTTGTTTGTATCAGAGCCTAAGGTTACCGAGACCTTGGGCAGGTAAGTGAGGTAAGTTTAAGTTTTTAAGTTGAATTGCACGGTGTTTGCTTGTTCTGCAAGAATGGTTGCTTATGTGACAAGTATGATGATTGTTTTACTTTTAAGCATGTGTGTGTGGGTCCCATTGCTACTATTACATTGGAAAAATGATTTTTAAGTGAGGAAACATACTTGGACACTTGGGAGCCTCACCTTGCTAACCCATTTTGTGTGTTGTTGTTGTGGTTGTAGTTAATATCTGAGAGAGCAATGTCTAGACCGAGAGGTAGACCGAGGTTGGTTCGTCAGGAACCGCGAGTTGTGGCTCCTGTTGAGCCGGTAGCTGGTGCGAGGGCTCACATAGAGGGACCGGGGGCAGCGGGAGTCGGCGCTCCTCCACCACCACCACCTCCTCCACCGGGGGTTGGGGGCGAGGATGGAGCCGGAGGAGAGGGACCTCAAGGTGGCCAAGGTGGCCAAGGTCCAGCTGGAATTGATATGACTCCGCTTGTGCAAGCAATAGCGGGAGCGTTCCAGGCCGCAGGGGCGGGAGCTCAGGCTGCAGTTCAGCCTAGGTGTGATGATGCTAGGTTATTTTTGGAGAGGCTCCGTAGCTTAGGGGCCGAGGAGTTTAGAGGATTTACTCCGGAGAGGTCGGAGTTATGGTTGGAGAAGATAGTTCGTATCTTGGCTCAGATGGGTTGTGCGGGCGCACGTAGATTGGGTTGTGTGATCTCACTGCTTCAGGGTGATGCCTACACCTGGTGGGTCACCATCACTACCGGGGTTCCAGAGGCTGAGATAGATTGGGATTTCTTTGAGTTTGCTTTCAGAAAGAGGTACTTGGGACCGAGGTACTTGGATGAGAAGAAGCGAGAGTTTATGGCTCTTACTCAGGGGATGCTTCTGTGACTGATTATGAGATCCGCTTTGTTCGCTTGAGTCAGTATGCCCCAGAGTTGATTCCTACTGACGTGGAACGCTGCAACCGATTCCGATACGGATTGAATGAAGAGGTTAAGAGGTACACGTTGGCTTCTGACTACTCAGACTTTGATGTGTTGGTCGCGAGGGCCAAGGATTTGGAGCATAGTTTGGGTTCAGCCAAACGAGCTGGTGGTTCTGGTTCTGGAAAGAGGCATAACCACTTTGATGGTAGAGATGCTAAGAGACACAAGGGTGGTGGACATTAGGTTGATCAGAGACGTGGCGGTGGCCACCATGGTAGGGGCCATCAGGGCCATAGAGGAGAAGGGCGCTTGCCCGAGTGTGCACAGTGTGGGAGACAGCACACTGGAGAGTGCTGGGGTAACTTTCATGCTTGTTGGAACTGTGGTTCGAGGGACCACTTCAGGAGGGACTGTCCACGTCAGGCAGCTCAGGCACCGAACATAGCTCAGGCTCCTGCGAGAGGTAATGATTTTCAGAGAGGCCGTGGGCGCGGTCGTGGCTACTTCCAGCCGAGGGCTGATGCACCTAGGGTAGATGCTCAGAGGAACCTTGCACATGTTGTGACTGTGCAGCCAGAGGCGGGAGGACCAGCGAGGGTCTATGCTCAGAGAGAGGCCGGGAACGACACCGATGTGATAGCAGGTAATTTTGAGTTACAGTCTATGTCCTTGCTTTCTTTGGTTGATTCGGGTTCTACACATTCCTACATTTTGAGTAAGCATGCACAGAAGTTAGATATTCCTGTTGAGATCTTAGATGTAGGTATGCATGTTACTAGTTCTTTTGGTGAGACAGTTGTGGTTAGACGTATGTATAGGAGGTGTCCACTGAAGATTCAGGGTCATGTGTTCTCAGTTGATATGATGGAACTTCATTTCTACGGTTTTGATATTATTTTGGGTATGGATTGGTTGGTTGAGCATCGGGCTAGTGTGGATTTTGAGACAAAGAGAATTTCCTTGAAGCTTTCTGATGACTACGAGGTAGTGGTAGTGGGCGAGAACATTAAGTTCTTGTCTAATGTGGTGTCAACTTTAGAGGCTCATAGGTTGATGGACTCTGGGTGTGGGGCCTATTTAGCTTACGTTATGAATCCGGATATGAGTGAAGCTAGACCGAAGGATATCAGAACAGTGTGTGACTTTCCAGATGTGTTTCCTGAAGAGTTGCCGGGTTTGCCTCCTGACAGAGATGTTGAGTTTGTGATTGAGACAGTTTCGGGATCTAATCCAGTTTCGATAGCTCCGTATCGTATGGCTCCGAAAGAGTTGAAAGAATTGAAGAGTCAGTTGCAAGAATTATTAGACCGTGGTTTCATTAGGCCTAGTAGTTCTCCGTGGGGTGCTCCAGTGTTGTTTGTGAAAAAGAAGGATGGTAGCATGCGCATGTGTATTGACTATAGACAGATGAATCAGTTGACTGTGAAGAACAAGTATCCGTTGCCTCGTATAGATGATTTGTTTGATCAGTTGAGAGGTGCTTCAGTATTCTCGAAGATAGATTTGAGATCCGGATACTATCAGTTGAAGGTGAAAGAGTGTGATGTTCCGAAGACAGCTTTTAGGACTAGATATGGTCACTATGAGTTTCTTGTGATGCCATTTGGGCTTACGAATGCACCAGCAGCATTCATGGACATGATGAACAGAATTTTTAGAGACTATCTAGACCGGTTTGTGGTTGTCTTCATTGATGATATACTTGTGTACTCGAAGACAGAAGAAGAGCATGGTGAACACTTGAGATTTGTTTTGCAGAGATTGTTGAGCAATCAGTTGTATGCGAAGCTCAGTAAGTGTGAGTTCTGGATTCGAGAGGTTGTATTTCTTGGCCATGTTGTTTCGGCCGAAGGCATCCGAGTTGATCCATCGAAGATTGAGGCTATTGTTGAGTGGAAACAACCTAAGTCCGTGACCGAGATTAGGAGTTTCCTAGGATTAGCCGGTTACTATAGGAGGTTCGTTGATGGCTTCTCTAGAGTAGCCACTCCCTTGACTAAGTTGTTGCAGAAGGGAGTCAAGTTTGAATGGTCAGATGCGAGACAAAAGGCCTTTGAGAAGTTGAAGGAAGCTTTGACAAATGCTCTAGTGCTAGTACAACCTGTTTCAGGTAAGGAGTTTGTGATTTACAGTGATGCTTCCTACGTAGGCTTAGGATGTGTTTTGATGCAAGATAGGAGAGTTGTTGCTTATGCTTCTAGACAGTTGAAGATTCATGAGAAGAACTATCCTACTCATGACATAGAACTAGCCGCAGTTGTGTTTGCATTGAAGATTTGGCGTCACTACTTATATGGTGAGAAGTGTATAGTTTACACCGACCACAAGAGCTTGAAGTACTTGATGACACAGAAAGAGTTGAACTTGAGACAGAGAAGGTGGCTAGAGTTGTTAAAAGATTACGATTTGACCATTGAGTACCATCCGGGTAAGGCAAACGTAGTAGCCGATGCCTTGAGTAGAAAAGTGGTCGTTGAGCTAAGAGCTATGTTTGCTAGATTGAGTGTGTCCGATGATGGTGGTTTGATCACCGAGTTACAAGTGAAGCCTTCCTTGATTCAGTTGATTAGAGAAAAGCAGTTGCGAGATGCGAGCTTAGTTACTCATGTTCAAGACATAGCCGAAGGAAGACCGACTGAGTATAGTTTCAGTGGTGAGAGCTTGTTGTGCTTTAGAGATAGAATTGTGGTACCGGAAGATGTTGAGCTGAGACGTCAGATTTTGAGCGAAGCGCATTCGAGTCCCTTTTCTATGCATCCGGGTAGTACCAAGATGTACCGAGATTTGAAGAATGATTACTTCTGGGTTGGTTTGAAGAGAGATGTAGCCGAGTATGTGAGCCGTTGCATGGTTTGTCAGAGAGTGAAGGCAGAACATCAGGTTCCTTCAGGTTTACTACAGCCTTTGAAGATTCCGGAATGGAAGTGGGAGAGAATCACCATGGATTTTGTATCGGGGTTGCCTTTGTCTCCTTCGAAGAAGAATTCAGTTTGGGTGATTGTTGATAGGTTCACTAAGTGTGCTCACTTCTTAGCAGTGAACACTACGGATTCCTTAGACAAGTTGGCAAACTTGTACATTCGTGAGATTGTGAGACTTCATGGAGTTCCGAAGTCTATAGTTTCAGATAGGGATCCTAGATTTACTTCGAGGTTTTGGAGTTGTTTGCATAGTGCTTTGGGTAGTCGTCTGCATTTCAGCACATCTTATCATCCGCAGTCCGATGGGCAGTCAGAGCGAGTGATACAGATTCTAGAGGATATGCTCCGTTGTTGTGTGATTGATTTTCAGGGTTCTTGGGAGAAGCACTTACCGTTGGTTGAGTTTGCTTACAACAACAGTTATCAGTCTAGTATTCAGATGGCTCCTTATGAGGCTTTATATGGTAGACGGTGTAGAACTCCGATTTGTTGGGCTGAGACCGGTCAGAGGTTGTTACCTATGCCAGACTTGCTTAAGGGAACCACAAAAAAGGTGAAGTTGATTTGTGACCGTTTGAAAGCGGCTTCGGATCGTCAGAAGTCTTATGCAGATTTGAAGAGGAAAGAGATTGAGTACGCAGTGGGTGAGAAAGTGTTTCTGAAAGTATCTCCGTGGAAGAAGGTAATGAGATTTGGCCGGAAAGGCAAGTTGAGTCCGAGGTTCATTGGTCCGTATGAGATAGTTGAGCGGATTGGGCCTGTAGCTTATCGGTTGAGGTTACCTTCTGAGTTAGAGAAGATTCATGATGTCTTTCATGTATCTATGCTTAGGAGATATAGATCGGATCCTTCTCATGTGATGCCCGTTGAGGAGATAGAGTTGAATCCGGATTTATCTTATAATGAAGAGCCCGTTGAGATACTTGCTTCTGACAGCAAGGTGTTGCGTGGCAAGACCATAGAGTTGGTCAAGGTGTTGTGGAGGCATAGAGGTGTGGAAGAGGCCACGTGGGAGAGGAAAGTGGATATGGTTGAGCAGTTTCCGTATCTGTTTCCACCAGGTAATTTCGGGGACGAAATTCCTGAAGTGGGGGAGAGTTGTAACACCCGTGTCTTGGGCCTAGGAGTTAGCCGGGTATTAGTTCGAGTCAAATAAAACTTAACTAAAACAATTCAATTTCAAATAATGGTCAAATTGAGTTTTAAAATGAAGGGAAGGACCTATGTTGCTATTTACCCAAGTTTTAAATAAAGCTAGACCACTTTATTGTAAAGTTGTCTTCCTCCCTCATTCTTCCTCCTTTTCACATTTGAAAACCCCCACCATTTCTAAAACCCTACAAGCTTGGAGTTACTATTCCATCTATTTTAGCACCCGATTTCAACACCATTTTAAGAGGTAATTATATTTTCTTAACCTCCTTTTCATCCTCTACTTGTATATTGTCTTAAATTTCAAAAATATGGGTTTTGAGAAATTAGGGTTCATATGGAAATTTGGGGTTTTGATGGGGTTTTTCAATTGTTTTGAGAAATTGTTTTGGGGTTATGTTTAATCATAATGAAATATGCAACATATCTTAATTTGGTAGATTTTGGGTGAATTTTCGTAGTGGGTCTTTAAGGCCAATTTTAGGGTATGAAAAATTGGGTTTTTGAGAGGATTTGTGTTGGGATTGAAGGGCTGATGGTCTACCTATGTTAGGGGGTGTTTTGGGATGTTTTGGAAGCCATTTGGGTGCTTGGAATTGGGTATTTCAGCCCTTGGTTATGGGAGTCCGAAAATTGGGATTTTGGGATGCTATGTGATTTGGAATTTGTGGAAATTGAGTTGTGTTTTGCAAAGTGGATTGATGATTGAATTAGCATTGATTTGGGAAGTGATGTATGTGTTTTGTGTGGCTAGAAGCAAGGGGAAGCGTGGAAGGAGCTTCGGGATCGAATCCGGGAATTTGAAGAACGGTCGCTTGCTTGGTCTTGGAGCTTGGGAGCTTAGGTGAGTGGTTGTTAGCTTTTAAAGGTTTTAAATTAGTTGGTTCGAGTATATGGACTAGGTTGGGCTTGGTAGACCCACCTAGAGTTAGGATTAGGGTGGTAGCCTAATCCTAATCTTGATCTAAGCCTTTGGATGAACTCAAATGTATGAATGTATATGCCTCGTATGTCTTGTGATATGAATGCTTATGTATACTGTTTTATACATGTGAATTGAGGCATGGGTTGTTTGGCTTAAAGCATGCATGGTGATGGTTCATGGTTGTGTCCATGGTGAGTACGTGCTAAGCACGGAAATGATTGAAATGAGTAATGTGGAATGAGTAAAATATTGGCACTAGTATACTTAAATACAAATGATCGATCATTAGGATGTTAGTGTGTACACATGAGTCTAAAGTCGCGCGTGGCCTTGGTGGCGTTGAGTCACCAAGGAGGAGTACGGGTACGCCCGGAAATGGTATTTAAATATGGTCGGTGATGAGTGGAATCCCATCGACGGGGCGTGAGGATGAGTGGAATCCCCTCCGCGAGACCGGTGATGAGTGGAATCCCACCGAGGTAATCTGGTTGTTGGATATGAGTTTCCAACGTGTCTATCCGCGTATTTGAGTCATCACTAGGTGCCAATGTTGATTGATATGTGCATCAATGTGTTGGAATTTATGAGCTGTTTGGATGTTTAAATGTGATTACATGTATGGTAGTGTTGAGCTCATGATTATGGCATATATGTGATATATTGCTCATGCATCTAAATCTTGCGGACTTTTGGTTTATGTAAATTGCCTTGGCTAGATCGTGCTCGGACCCTGCAATGTTGAGGTTTGTTTTTAGAGCTTACCCTCACTAAGCATTATTTGCTTACGCTCTCTTTGTTCAACATTGCAGATCCTTAGTTCGTGGGTTGCTCGGGCAAGTGGAGGGCCTCAAAGTGTGTTTGTGACTTGAGTTCACCAAGTATGGATTTAAAATTCTAGACATGTAATGGTTGAGCAATGGGATGTGTAATGATTTGTGGTTGTTGTTGGTTGATAGGAGCATGTGTAGACTCCTTTATATATATTGCTTTTGCATGGTTGTGTTGCCATGATGAACGTTAACTCATGCCTATTTGCTTGCTTGAATGTTAGCCTATGCCTTAAGAGTTTTTGCATGTGTTTGAATGTGGTTTGAATGAATGCATGATGTGGATTGTTGCCTTTGTGTTATACATGTTTAAACCTTGTTGAAGCATGCTAGTATTGTTAGTAAGCCTTGGGTTGTTTTGTTATGAGGTTATGGGGTGCCTTGGTGGTGTTTTGGGGCATTCTTGTGCCTCAAAACAGCCCAGAAAAGTCTGCAGACAGGGGGTGTTTCGGAACGGGTCCCTGTGTTCTGAAACGGCCCTGCGTAAATGGCATGCCGTTTCGAAACGGATGAGGGTCGTTCCGGAACGTTTTTGCCACTGGAATTTTGAGAAATTGGCGAGATGAAGTCGTTCCGAAACGGGCCTTTGAAGTTCCGAAACGGTCAAATCTCGTTGACCACGAGATATTGACCGTCAAGGTCGTTTCGATACGGGTCACCCCTGTTTCGGAACGGTCACCTTGTGGTTGACCCAGGCCCGTTGACCAGGTCAGGGCGTTTCGGAACACCCTATAGGTGTTTCGAAACGACCTGCTGGAATGAAGTAAAATGGACCGTTTATGTTTGTTTGGTCGGTGAATGTTACGTTGTTTGGTTCTTCCGCTGTTGTGCTTCACATAGGAATTATAATTGCATCTAGATAAGACTAAAGTTAAAAGAAATTTTCTAGGTCGTTAACCGAGGGGAAGCCTTAACGGGTTTCGCTTCGGTTTTCCCCGTGTGGCCCACTCGGACCGGTCATCCGACCAGACCGGGACGAGGGGGTTACACTTGTTTGTATCAGAGCCTAAGGTTACCGAGACCTTGGGCAGGTAAGTGAGGTAAGTTTAAGTTTTTAAGTTGAATTGCACGGTGTTTGCTTGTTCTGCAAGAATGGTTGCTTATGTGACAAGTATGATGATTGTTTTACTTTTAAGCATGTGTGTGTGGGTCCCATTGCTACTATTACATTGGAAAAATGATTTTTAAGTGAGGAAACATACTTGGACACTTGGGAGCCTCACCTTGCTAACCCATTTTGTGTGTTGTTGTTGTGGTTGTAGTTAATATCTGAGAGAGCAATGTCTAGACCGAGAGGTAGACCGAGGTTGGTTCGTCAGGAACCGCGAGTTGTGGCTCCTGTTGAGCCGGTAGCTGGTGCGAGGGCTCACATAGAGGGACCGGGGGCAGCGGGAGTCGGCGCTCCTCCACCACCACCACCTCCTCCACCGGGGGTTGGGGGCGAGGATGGAGCCGGAGGAGAGGGACCTCAAGGTGGCCAAGGTGGCCAAGGTCCAGCTGGAATTGATATGACTCCGCTTGTGCAAGCAATAGCGGGAGCGTTCCAGGCCGCAGGGGCGGGAGCTCAGGCTGCAGTTCAGCCTAGGTGTGATGATGCTAGGTTATTTTTGGAGAGGCTCCGTAGCTTAGGGGCCGAGGAGTTTAGAGGATTTACTCCGGAGAGGTCGGAGTTATGGTTGGAGAAGATAGTTCGTATCTTGGCTCAGATGGGTTGTGCGGGCGCACGTAGATTGGGTTGTGTGATCTCACTGCTTCAGGGTGATGCCTACACCTGGTGGGTCACCATCACTACCGGGGTTCCAGAGGCTGAGATAGATTGGGATTTCTTTGAGTTTGCTTTCAGAAAGAGGTACTTGGGACCGAGGTACTTGGATGAGAAGAAGCGAGAGTTTATGGCTCTTACTCAGGGGATGCTTCTGTGACTGATTATGAGATCCGCTTTGTTCGCTTGAGTCAGTATGCCCCAGAGTTGATTCCTACTGACGTGGAACGCTGCAACCGATTCCGATACGGATTGAATGAAGAGGTTAAGAGGTACACGTTGGCTTCTGACTACTCAGACTTTGATGTGTTGGTCGCGAGGGCCAAGGATTTGGAGCATAGTTTGGGTTCAGCCAAACGAGCTGGTGGTTCTGGTTCTGGAAAGAGGCATAACCACTTTGATGGTAGAGATGCTAAGAGACACAAGGGTGGTGGACATTAGGTTGATCAGAGACGTGGCGGTGGCCACCATGGTAGGGGCCATCAGGGCCATAGAGGAGAAGGGCGCTTGCCCGAGTGTGCACAGTGTGGGAGACAGCACACTGGAGAGTGCTGGGGTAACTTTCATGCTTGTTGGAACTGTGGTTCGAGGGACCACTTCAGGAGGGACTGTCCACGTCAGGCAGCTCAGGCACCGAACATAGCTCAGGCTCCTGCGAGAGGTAATGATTTTCAGAGAGGCCGTGGGCGCGGTCGTGGCTACTTCCAGCCGAGGGCTGATGCACCTAGGGTAGATGCTCAGAGGAACCTTGCACATGTTGTGACTGTGCAGCCAGAGGCGGGAGGACCAGCGAGGGTCTATGCTCAGAGAGAGGCCGGGAACGACACCGATGTGATAGCAGGTAATTTTGAGTTACAGTCTATGTCCTTGCTTTCTTTGGTTGATTCGGGTTCTACACATTCCTACATTTTGAGTAAGCATGCACAGAAGTTAGATATTCCTGTTGAGATCTTAGATGTAGGTATGCATGTTACTAGTTCTTTTGGTGAGACAGTTGTGGTTAGACGTATGTATAGGAGGTGTCCACTGAAGATTCAGGGTCATGTGTTCTCAGTTGATATGATGGAACTTCATTTCTACGGTTTTGATATTATTTTGGGTATGGATTGGTTGGTTGAGCATCGGGCTAGTGTGGATTTTGAGACAAAGAGAATTTCCTTGAAGCTTTCTGATGACTACGAGGTAGTGGTAGTGGGCGAGAACATTAAGTTCTTGTCTAATGTGGTGTCAATTTTAGAGGCTCATAGGTTGATGGACTCTGGGTGTGGGGCCTATTTAGCTTACGTTATGAATCCGGATATGAGTGAAGCTAGACCGAAGGATATCAGAACAGTGTGTGACTTTCCAGATGTGTTTCCTGAAGAGTTGCCGGATTTGCCTCCTGACAGAGATGCTGAGTTTGTGATTGAGACAGTTTCGGGATCTAATCCAGTTTCGATAGCTCCGTATCGTATGGCTCCGAAAGAGTTGAAAGAATTGAAGAGTCAGTTGCAAGAATTATTAGACCGTGGTTTCATTAGGCCTAGTAGTTCTCCGTGGGGTGCTCCAGTGTTGTTTGTGAAAAAGAAGGATGGTAGCATGCGCATGTGTATTGACTATAGACAGATGAATCAGTTGACTGTGAAGAACAAGTATCCGTTGCCTCGTATAGATGATTTGTTTGATCAGTTGAGAGGTGCTTCAGTATTCTCGAAGATAGATTTGAGATCCGGATACTATCAGTTGAAGGTGAAAGAGTGTGATGTTCCGAAGACAGCTTTTAGGACTAGATATGGTCACTATGAGTTTCTTGTGATGCCATTTGGGCTTACGAATGCACCAGCAGCATTCATGGACATGATGAACAGAATTTTTAGAGACTATCTAGACCGGTTTGTGGTTGTCTTCATTGATGATATACTTGTGTACTCGAAGACAGAAGAAGAGCATGGTGAACACTTGAGATTTGTTTTGCAGAGATTGTTGAGCAATCAGTTGTATGCGAAGCTCAGTAAGTGTGAGTTCTGGATTCGAGAGGTTGTATTTCTTGGCCATGTTGTTTCGGCCGAAGGCATCCGAGTTGATCCATCGAAGATTGAGGCTATTGTTGAGTGGAAACAACCTAAGTCCGTGACCGAGATTAGGAGTTTCCTAGGATTAGCCGGTTACTATAGGAGGTTCGTTGATGGCTTCTCTAGAGTAGCCACTCCCTTGACTAAGTTGTTAGAGAAGGGAGTCAAGTTTGAATGGTCAGATGCGAGACAAAAGGCCTTTGAGAAGTTGAAGGAAGCTTTGACAAATGCTCTAGTGCTAGTACAACCTGTTTCAGGTAAGGAGTTTGTGATTTACAGTGATGCTTCCTACGTAGGCTTAGGATGTGTTTTGATGCAAGATAGGAGAGTTGTTGCTTATGCTTCTAGACAGTTGAAGATTCATGAGAAGAACTATCCTACTCATGACATAGAACTAGCCGCAGTTGTGTTTGCATTGAAGATTTGGCGTCACTACTTATATGGTGAGAAGTGTATAGTTTACACCGACCACAAGAGCTTGAAGTACTTGATGACACAGAAAGAGTTGAACTTGAGACAGAGAAGGTGGCTAGAGTTGTTAAAAGATTACGATTTGACCATTGAGTACCATCCGGGTAAGGCAAACGTAGTAGCCGATGCCTTGAGTAGAAAAGTGGCCGTTGAGCTAAGAGCTATGTTTGCTAGATTGAGTGTGTCCGATGATGGTGGTTTGATCACCGAGTTACAAGTGAAGCCTTCCTTGATTCAGTTGATTAGAGAAAAGCAGTTGCGAGATGCGAGCTTAGTTACTCATGTTCAAGACATAGCCGAAGGAAGACCGACTGAGTATAGTTTCAGTGGTGAGAGCTTGTTGTGCTTTAGAGATAGAATTGTGGTACCGGAAGATGTTGAGCTGAGACGTCAGATTTTGAGCGAAGCGCATTCGAGTCCCTTTTCTATGCATCCGGGTAGTACCAAGATGTACCGAGATTTGAAGAATGATTACTTCTGGGTTGGTTTGAAGAGAGATGTAGCCGAGTATGTGAGCCGTTGCATGGTTTGTCAGAGAGTGAAGGCAGAACATCAGGTTCCTTCAGGTTTACTACAGCCTTTGAAGATTCCGGAATGGAAGTGGGAGAGAATCACCATGGATTTTGTATCGGGGTTGCCTTTGTCTCCTTCGAAGAAGAATTCAGTTTGGGTGATTGTTGATAGGTTCACTAAGTGTGCTCACTTCTTAGCAGTGAACACTACGGATTCCTTAGACAAGTTGGCAAACTTGTACATTCGTGAGATTGTGAGACTTCATGGAGTTCCGAAGTCTATAGTTTCAGATAGGGATCCTAGATTTACTTCGAGGTTTTGGAGTTGTTTGCATAGTGCTTTGGGTACTCGTCTGCATTTCAGCACATCTTATCATCCGCAGTCCGATGGGCAGTCAGAGCGAGTGATACAGATTCTAGAGGATATGCTCCGTTGTTGTGTGATTGATTTTCAGGGTTCTTGGGAGAAGCACTTACCGTTGGTTGAGTTTGCTTACAACAACAGTTATCAGTCTAGTATTCAGATGGCTCCTTATGAGGCTTTATATGGTAGACGGTGTAGAACTCCGATTTGTTGGGCTGAGACCGGTCAGAGGTTGTTACCTATGCCAGACTTGCTTAAGGGAACCACAGAAAAGGTGAAGTTGATTTGTGACCGTTTGAAAGCGGCTTCGGATCGTCAGAAGTCTTATGCAGATTTGAAGAGGAAAGAGATTGAGTACGCAGTGGGTGAGAAAGTGTTTCTGAAAGTATCTCCGTGGAAGAAGGTAATGAGATTTGGCCGGAAAGGCAAGTTGAGTCCGAGGTTCATTGGTCCGTATGAGATAGTTGAGCGGATTGGGCCTGTAGCTTATCGGTTGAGGTTACCTTCTGAGTTAGAGAAGATTCATGATGTCTTTCATGTATCTATGCTTAGGAGATATAGATCGGATCCTTCTCATGTGATGCCCGTTGAGGAGATAGAGTTGAATCCGGATTTATCTTATAATGAAGAGCCCGTTGAGATACTTGCTTCTGACAGCAAGGTGTTGCGTGGCAAGACCATAGAGTTGGTCAAGGTGTTGTGGAGGCATAGAGGTGTGGAAGAGGCCACGTGGGAGAGGAAAGTGGATATGGTTGAGCAGTTTCCGTATCTGTTTCCACCAGGTAATTTCGGGGACGAAATTCCTGAAGTGGGGGAGAGTTGTAACACCCGTGTCTTGGGCCTAGGAGTTAGCCGGGTATTAGTTCGAGTCAAATAAAACTTAACTAAAACAATTCAATTTCAAATAATGGTCAAATTGAGTTTTAAAATGAAGGGAAGGACCTATGTTGCTATTTACCCAAGTTTTAAATAAAGCTAGACCACTTTATTGTAAAGTTGTCTTCCTCCCTCATTCTTCCTCCTTTTCACATTTGAAAACCCCCACCATTTCTAAAACCCTACAAGCTTGGAGTTACTATTCCATCTATTTTAGCACCCGATTTCAACACCATTTTAAGAGGTAATTATATTTTCTTAACCTCCTTTTCATCCTCTACTTGTATATTGTCTTAAATTTCAAAAATATGGGTTTTGAGAAATTAGGGTTCATATGGAAATTTGGGGTTTTGATGGGGTTTTTCAATTGTTTTGAGAAATTGTTTTGGGGTTATGTTTAATCATAATGAAATATGCAACATATCTTAATTTGGTAGATTTTGGGTGAATTTTCGTAGTGGGTCTTTAAGGCCAATTTTAGGGTATGAAAAATTGGGTTTTTGAGAGGATTTGTGTTGGGATTGAAGGGCTGATGGTCTACCTATGTTAGGGGGTGTTTTGGGATGTTTTGGAAGCCATTTGGGTGCTTGGAATTGGGTATTTCAGCCCTTGGTTATGGGAGTCCGAAAATTGGGATTTTGGGATGCTATGTGATTTGGAATTTGTGGAAATTGAGTTGTGTTTTGCAAAGTGGATTGATGATTGAATTAGCATTGATTTGGGAAGTGATGTATGTGTTTTGTGTGGCTAGAAGCAAGGGGAAGCGTGGAAGGAGCTTCGGGATCGAATCCGGGAATTTGAAGAACGGTCGCTTGCTTGGTCTTGGAGCTTGGGAGCTTAGGTGAGTGGTTGTTAGCTTTTAAAGGTTTTAAATTAGTTGGTTCGAGTATATGGACTAGGTTGGGCTTGGTAGACCCACCTAGAGTTAGGATTAGGGTGGTAGCCTAATCCTAATCTTGATCTAAGCCTTTGGATGAACTCAAATGTATGAATGTATATGCCTCGTATGTCTTGTGATATGAATGCTTATGTATACTGTTTTATACATGTGAATTGAGGCATGGGTTGTATGGCTTAAAGCATGCATGGTGATGGTTCATGGTTGTGTCCATGGTGAGTACGTGCTAAGAACGGAAATGATTGAAATGAGTAATGTGGAATGAGTAAAATATTGGCACTAGTATACTTAAATACAAATGATCGATCATTAGGATGTTAGTGTGTACACATGAGTCTAAAGTCGCGCGTGGCCTTGGTGGCGTTGAGTCACCAAGGAGGAGTACGGGTACGCCCGGAAATGGTATTTAAATATGGTCGGTGATGAGTGGAATCCCATCGACGGGGCGTGAGGATGAGTGGAATCCCCTCCGCGAGACCAGTGATGAGTGGAATCCCACCGAGGTAATGTGGTTGTTGGATATGAGTTTCCAACGTGTCTATCCGCGTATTTGAGTCATCACTAGGTGCCAATGTTGATTGATATGTGCATCAATGTGTTGGAATTTATGAGCTGTTTGGATGTTTAAATGTGATTACATGTATGGTAGTGTTGAGCTCATGATTATGGCATATATGTGATATATTGCTCATGCATCTAAATCTTGCGGACTTTTGGTTTATGTAAATTGCCTTGG
Source organism: Hibiscus tridactylites (assembly GCA_958450335.1). NCBI lineage: Eukaryota > Viridiplantae > Streptophyta > Magnoliopsida > Malvales > Malvaceae > Hibiscus > Hibiscus tridactylites. The sequence goes on from OY288279.1 coordinate 78,100,129, forward strand.
CTAGATCGTGCTCGGACCCTGCAATGTTGAGGTTTGTTTTTAGAGCTTACCCTCACTAAGCATTATTTGCTTACGCTCTCTTTGTTCAACATTGCAGATCCTTAGTTCGTGGGTTGCTCGGGCAAGTGGAGGGCCTCCAAGTGTGTTTGTGACTTGAGTTCACCAAGTATGGATTTAAAATTCTAGACATGTAATGGTTGAGCAATGGGATGTGTAATGATTTGTGGTTGTTGTTGGTTGATAGGAGCATGTGTAGACTCCTTTATATATATTGCTTTTGCATGGTTGTGTTGCCATGATGAATGTTAACTCATGCCTATTTGCTTGCTTGAATGTTAGCCTATGCCTTAAGAGTTTTTGCATGTGTTTGAATGTGGTTTGAATGAATGCATGATGTGGATTGTTGCCTTTGTGTTATACATGTTTAAACCTTGTTGAAGCATGCTAGTATTGTTAGTAAGCCTTGGGTTGTTTTGTTATGAGGTTATGGGGTGCCTTGGTGGTGTTTTGGGGCATTCTTGTGCCTCAAAACAGCCCAGAAAAGTCTGCAGACAGGGGGTGTTTCGGAACGGGTCCCCGTGTTCCGAAACGGCCCTGCGTAAATGGCCTGCCGTTTTGAAACGGATAAGGGTCGTTCCGGAACGTTTTCGCCACTGGAATTTTGAGAAATTGGCGAGATGAAGCCGTTCCGAAACGGGCCTTTGAAGTTCCGAAACGGTCAAATCTCGTTGACCACGAGATATTGACCGTCAAGGTCGTTCCGATACGGGTCACCCCTGTTTCAGAATGGTCACCTTGTGGTTGACCCAGGCCCGTTGACCAGGTCTGGGCGTTTCGGAACACCCTATAGGTGTTTCGAAACGGCCTGCTGGAATGAAGTAAAATGGACCGTTTATGTTTGTTTGGTCGGTGAATGTTACGTTGTTTGGTTCTTCCGCTGCTGTGCTTCACATAGGAATTATAATTGCATCTAGATAAGACTAAAGTTAAAAGAAATTTTCTGGGTCGTTAACCGAGGGGAAGCCTTAACGGGTTTCGCTTCGATTTTCCCCGTGTGGCCCACTCGGACCGGTCATCCGACCAGACCGGGACGAGGGGGTTACAAATATCATCATATTTAAAAAATTAGACTAGATTAGAAAATTTTGAAATAAATTGGTGTCAATTCGGTTAAAAATTAGGAACCAATATGAACAAAGTAAACCCCAAATTCATCAAATCATAAACTTCCTCAATATCAAGCCATGTCAATATCCAAATGGTCGGGTTCAAAACAAGTCTGGTTCAAAACAGGTCGGGTAAAATCAGATCTCGGGTCGATTCAGTCGGGTAATATCGGTTATCTGCCAGGTCAGTCTCGAGTTCAGGTTCGTTTCAGTCGGGTGCAGGTCTGGATTTAGGTCCACAGTAACAGGTTCAATTCGGGTTCGGGTCGTTCTCGGTCGGATGCAGGACGGGTTCGGTTACTACAGTAACATGTGCAACTCGGGTTCAGGTCAACAACAGTCGGTTACAGATCAATTTCAGGTCAACAACAGTCGGTTACAGATCAATTTTAGGTCATCACATTCCCAGGTCAAACCAGGTTTTGACTCGAGCAGGTTTCAATCGGGTTTTCGGGTCGAGTCAATTTTTTTAGATCCCTGTTTAGAGCTAAGAAATTCCAAGTATCATCGATGCAGGATCGACCCATGAGCCCAAGCCTAACAAAAATAAATAAATTATGTTAACAATGGAAGTGAATTCAGATTTAAAATATATAACTTTTTGAAAACCAGGGACCAAAATAAACAAACAGAAAGCATAAATGACCACATCCCGCCATTAACAACCAAACCAAGCTTTCTAAACCCTTGGATTCAAAAGCCTCATACTACTCGAAAAACAAAACAATTAGCACAAAACTTTGACAGACAAAAAGCTCAGCCAAACAAAGAAACATTGAAAAACCCAAAACAAGGGAAAAAACAACCAAGCTCGTTTGACCAAGAAGATGAATCCGATTTAATGGCGGAGTTCCAACAAATGAAACCCTTATCCCTGACCTTGAAAAAAATTCGACAACTCATAAAGTGGGTTAATATATCAGGACAAAATTATTTAATGGGGTGAGAGAGGCTCGAACTCTCGACCTCAGGATAACTTAGAAGCTATGAGACCTACGCGCTAGCCAACTGCGCCACCACCCCATTGATGTCCAAGTTCAATTACTTACATAACAATTAATAAACTATTAAATGCAGATTCGAAACATCTTGATTTTCCTGCCATTCTGATTAGTAAGAGTGCAAAGCCACTCGTCGGAACAATCAATTATTAACTCGGATCATTTCGAGGATATCATACATATGTATTCTTGTTTGCAATATGAAATGAATGAAGTGCCCAAAAACTGATTCACAAGTGATCCTGCTCAAAAACTAGATTCCTAAGGCTAAAAGCCTAAACATACCAACATATTATTACCTGCTCGCTCCCCAACAACTAAAATACCTTTCCATTCTCATAAATCTTGATTTCAAGAGCTTTCCACAACTTTATAACTTTAGCTTCAAGCATTGAATGGTTTGATTAAGAACATCTAAAGCTCATCAAAGTTACATGCATGAAGTTATCTGTAATCTATAAATTATACAAAACAAAGATGAACTATTCATCGGACCAGACTTAAAGAATGCTAGGGGCAGTTGGACACTTGAAAGTTTCAAATTCTCATATATATATTTTTTTTAAAATTATATTTTATATTGTTGATATAATTTTAAAAAATAATAATGGATTGGGGTTCGAGATTTAGGATTTGGTTGAGGTTTCCGTGAACAATGATGGTTTAAGGCGATAATGGTTGGAGGTGGTGATTATTTTTTAAAACATTTAAATTTAATTTTTATAATTTACATTCAATTAAATCTTTAATTGATTTGACGTAATTTCTCATGCTATTAATTGTATTTTGTGGTATTTTGATTTTTGGGCTCACGCAAGATAAACGTGTGTCAAAACTTGTGTTTTAACTATTCTTTTTATCGATTGGTAAAATCAAGTTACTTTGTCGTTTGTTGTATAATAGACGTTTATTTTTCATTTACATTTTGGCCAATTAATAATGAGTGAGTTTACATTTTAATAACTCAACTTTCGTTTGTTAATAAACATTTATTGTATTTTCTTTTATTATTTGTTATAGGCCGATGCACGATCAGTTTTCATTGTCTTCGTCTCTTCTTGAACAAATTTTTTTTTTTGTACTTTGTGAATCTATAAAGAAAATTAAAAATATATTTTATACTTAAATTATTGCATTTACGTTTGTGCATTGGTTCTGAAGTTGGAAATAGATTTTGAACTTTTGAATGAATTATTGCGTACACCTAAGAAAGATGAAGCAATCTATTATATTTTCATTTTATGCTCATGTTAGTGATCTTGCAACAAACAATCTTATTTTTTGTACATTGTAGAATTTATAGGGTTTCTTGTATTTCTTGATTTGGGAATTTTGAACTCCTGATAGAGGAGAGAAAAGTAAAGGAGTTTTATTATTATTCATTAAAGGATAGTAAAAAATAATTAAATACAAATCCAGTCATTTGTTTATATAATATAGTATAACTAGTATAATTAATTCTTGGTATCTTGCTAACTCAGCAAGAATATACAACAAACTACAACAAACTCTATTACATTCAATTAAATCTTTAATTGATTTGACGTAATTTCTCATGCTATTAATTGTATTTTGTGGTATTTTGATTTTTGGGCTCACGCAAGATAAACGTGTGTCAAAACTTGTATTTTAACTACTCTTTTTATCGATTGGTAAAATCAAGTTACTTTGTCGTTTGTTGTATAATAGACGTTTATTTTTCATTTACATTTTGGCCAATTAATAATGAGTGAGTTTACATTTTAATAACTCAACTTTCGTTTGTTAATAAACATTTATTGTATTTTCTTTTAGGGTAAACTACATAAATGGTCCCTTGACTATGCTCCAATTATCTTTTGCATCCTTTGACTATCAAAAGTTACAAATTGGTCCCCTAACTAATCACGACTAACGAATCAATCCAATTCCGTTAAAAAATAAACGACTGATTATATGTCAGTTAATAAAATATGTATAATAACATATTTAACCCTCAACATTTACATTTTATTTTAATTTAGTCCTAAATTTAAAATTTAAGCTCTCAACATTTAATATTATAACATTTTAGTTCCTTAAATCATAAACTTCATTTTCTTCCCTTGTAAAAAATAAACTTCCATTTGCTTTATTAATTTTCGATGTATTTGTTTTGCACAAAATGGAGAGGAAGGGACTGTTAAGCTGGTATTTGTCGTTTTATTGCTTTTCCCTAGCTTTAATTAGGAATGGTGAAGTTTCTTTCTTTTTGTTTACTTCATTGTATTGGTTGACCACTGGGTATGTTCAAAATTGATGATCGATTTAGCTTAGGATTGTTGCAAATGTATTTGATGCATTTCCTTGTGGTTCATTCGGATACCTGGAATTTCATATCAACAATTTGCTGCCGGGGCATAAACTTGCTCATCAATTGATTTGTATGCACATCCTACTATGGATATGATACATTTAATGTTGAAATCTAAGAAAATCAACCAGTGGATTTTGTTCTTCTTTTTTAAGTGGTTCATTGAGTTGGATTTTAGATGTGTGCAATTAGTTCGAGGTTGCTCATGATATAACAATATGGAGTGAACTATAAAGGCCTGGAGAGTTATAACTTTGCTAATGATAGAAAGGACTTGGGGTGGGTAAAGTTTGTTTGACTGTGACTTTGAGTATTCTTAGGGTTGAATTGTGGGACCTTGTATTTTAATATAGGGATGGAACCTGAGTTGATAGTTTATAGTGTGCTTAAAAGAGTGTCACTCTGTCTAGTAGTTTAGTTGTTGGATTGTTGTTATACTTGTATATTTCTTTTGCCACTTAATACTTTAATTGAGTTTAACAATATTGCTCAAGTTTTGGATCGATATGTACTCTTGTTTCAGACAAAGCATCCCCAACTTCTCTGTGAGTCAAGGGAAGTAAGTTTTGAATTTCTCTTGATATGTTTATTATGGTCAGTACCAATCATTTTGTAGTTTTCTTACTTCCTTTTATGTGTGCAGCGGGTATTCCACATTTGAGGGTAAATATAAAGTCATGGTTATTGATCTTCTCGGACCAAGCTTAGAAGACTTGTTCAACTATTGCAATCGGAAGTTTTCTTTAAAAACAATTTTGATTCAAGCTTGCAGATCAGTTAGTAAGTACGCTACCTATTTCAGAATCTTTAATCTAGTCAGTTGGCCGCCTCACTAATAATTACTCTTTCTTGTTGCTTCAGATTAATAGAGTTGAATATATGCACTCTCTTGGTTTTCTTCACCGTGACATAGAGCCCGATAATTTTTTCATGATTTTAGGGCGCAAAGCAAATCAAGCATGTTGTTCTATTTAAACCCTGCAGTGAAAATAGATTTTGGGGTGAAAAAGATGCATAATATATATTTTTGGGTCTCTTAAATGGATTTTGGGTGAAAATGAATTGAAGAATTAAATGAGAGGTGAAATAGAAAAGATGATGGACTAAATTGATAGATTATTAAAATTATGCAGGTTAAGTTTTAGAATCATGGTTAAATTAAAATAAGTGTAAAACTTGAGGGCTAATTATGTAGTTATATCAATTTATATTAACTGCCACGTCGTCAACCGTTAGATTTTTAACGGCGTTAGACCAATTTGTTACTTTTTTTAAGTCGGGGGACCAATTTGTAACTTCTGATAGTCAAGGGATGCAAAAGATAATTGGAGCATAGTCGGGGGACCATTTATGTAGTTTACCCTTTCTTTTATTATTTGTTATAGGCCGATGCACGATCAGTTTTCATTGTCTTCGTCTCTTCTTGAACAAATTTTTTTTGTACTTTATGAATCTATAAAGAAAATTAAAAATATATTTTATACTTAAATTATTGCATTTACGTTTGTGCATTGGTTCTGAAGTTGGAAATAGATTTTCAACTTTTGAATGAATTATTGCGTACACCTAAGAAAGATGAAGCAATCTATTATATTTTCATTTCATGCTCATGTTAGTGATCTTGCAACAAACAATCTTATTTTTTGTACATTGTAGAATTTATAGGGTTTCTTGTATTTCTTGATTTGGGAATTTTGAACTCCTGATAGAGGAGAGAAAAGTAAAGGAGTTTTATTATTATTCATTAAAGGATAGTAAAAAATAATTAAATACAAATCCAGTCATTTGTTTATATAATATAGTATAACTAGTATAATTAATTCTTGGTATCTTGCTAACTCAGCAAGAATATACAACAAACTCTATTACATTGACAGTAAAAATTTATCGCATTATTGAAATTTTAAATTAGTGTGATATATAATGAGCTTCTAAGTGACAACAATGATCTTGAGGAGGCAAGTAGTGATTATAGATTGTAATGAAACAATTCAAACAGAAAAGGTTTTTTTTTCTTTGCAAATTCATAAAGTATAAAAATATTAAAAAAAATGTCTAGTGTAGATTTAGTTTTACACCTATAGAAAAAATGACCCAATTGTTACCATCAATAAAAAGACTAATATGATTATAAGTTTTTAATATACAATGACTCCATCGTATACCTACTTATATATATTGATCTGTTGTGTAAGTTGCCAATAATTTATAATTTTGATTTTATTTATTGTAGAATTTTGTATCCATAACCATATTTTGCAAATATGTTGAGCCCAAATCCAAACATTGGCTTAGCAAGTGAATGTGATGCAGAATTATGGGTCTGGATCTACATAGAACTTTATGATGGTTTATAACCATAAACATGCTGAGCCCAAATCCCAACTCTAGCAGGACCTCAACATACACCATTGTCAACATTCAACATTTTTTTTTAACATTATGATATAATTATACGGTAGTATATATACTATCCGTTTAGTCCTTTAAAAACGTATACATATTATGCATACAAACTGTTAAAACCCAGATCTCCTTATTCCGATATTTTTTTCTCTAATATTTATGATCAATATTTACTCCACTTGATCACAATACCATTGTATTATTTCTTATCAAATGTATTTATATTATCTCTAACATTCATGATCAATGCTTACTTGAATTAATTAAAATATCAGTTATGTCGGTTAAGGTATGCAGAATTGACAAAGATTGAGGTTTTGGATTTTTAAATATTCAAATTTGAATTTTGTTTTGTGTGAATCATGTAAATATGTGATTTTGATTCAAATATTATTGTATGTGGGTCCTTTCTAAATTCATTATAATATGTTTAATATATTGTAATTATTATATTAAAAATATATATTGTAATTATTAGTTTGATCATGCTTTATAATAATTAATTTTAATTATATATTCGGATCGGATATTTTTGTACACCCCTAGTCATAGATGCCTCTTGCAGATGGCATAACCCCATCAATTATTTCAACATAGGTCAATACCTGAAACACTTAAACCTTTCGCATAAAATATTGAATGGTGTAAAATATAAACATATGTACCGACATTTAAAAAATAGCTACTTCTACCAATATTTATATATTGTCAAACATATTTTTTTTAAAAAATCCTATGCAAAATAAATAAAAAAAATTAGTTCTGACTCCACTGTCAACTGATACATCCATATCAAGTTCTATTAAAATGACAACGACCATTAACAATTTCTTATTGATTTCGCATTACAGGCACCATATAAAAATTAAGACATTACATTAAATAACGAAGATCAACATCAAACTTTTTTATCATCGTTATTGGTTAATGCATGTTTCTAATTTTCGTTCGTAATCGTTTTACTTGTCCACTAACCTTGGACTTGGACGTTGCTTCCTCATTTGGCTTACCCTACAAATAGACATTACATTAATACAACTCCAGCATCAAAACGTTCACCATTATCAAATTTATAGACTACAATGCTGATTTTACCTTTCAGTTTTTTGTTGTCACACATACATTATCCTCCTTTAGCACAATGTCATCGTCAACTAATACTTCAACATTAATATCAACTTTTTTATTCGGTTTTGACACTAGAATGTTCTATTTTCTTCCAACAATTCCTTTTCGTCAAGCTCCATGCCAAATTTAGAATCAATTACGCGTAAAGCTTTATACAAGTACATCATGTTTGCATTCAAACCCACAACATGATTAACCACATTCTTCTATTCATCCTTCAGTGCCTTCAATGTCTCTTCAATCTTAATTTGCTTTTCTAGTCTGGCTTTCAGGCTCTCTTTCATTTTATTCACATATAAAATGATTGTTGCGTGTAAAAGAGTCCTATCGCAAATAGTGCAAGTGTACACGACGCAAGTAGTAAAGTGATACTGAAGTATCGGATACCGTCTCCACATGGACTGGAAATAATTCTATCCTTGAATTTCTGCACAAGAGAAAGAAATAGTTTTATTGAATTGGTGAAGTAAACTTGAGAAACAACTAAAGTAAAAGATGAAGAAATCATATTTAAAGAATAGGCTGGTATTGATTTGCTCAGTAGTGCAGGTGTTGCACTGTTAGAGGAACTTCTGTTTCCTGTCGTCGTTCCTATCGCGTCAGAGGTCTGTTGACGTCGCGGCAGCGATCAACAACTATGTACTTCAAGCTTGGCAAGAATCCCTGTTATGACTTGTCCTATCCCTAGGCCCAAGTTCTGTTGATGAACACTTCTTGGATGATACCTCCCAGCGTAAATCAAAGGGTGAACACCAATGTTGTTGAAGTCTTCTTTAGCCACTTAATCTTGAACTTATCCCTAAGCCAAGATGGTTTAACCATAAGTTGGAAAACGTGTATTTACTCCGTTCATATGCTTGACTCTCCCGATATCAAACAAATGAATAACCTCACAATGCTCTCCCGATACTCTTGTGAGATATGAAAAACCAGAATAAATAAACTTGAAGCTTTTATTACTTCACAGAAAATTCCTAAAACAATACAATCCTTGCAACTACTTTACAGAATCAACCCTTAGCCCTAGGGGGAGTTTAGAACATGGTGAAGAAGGGGGAACGACAAGGGTTTAGGGGAAGACGGCTAGGAATGAGATATCCTTCTCTAGTTCGAATTACATGTCTTTATATAGGCCTTGGGTTCAAGTTTTCTAATATGGCAAGAATACAATTTCGAATTAAAGTGCAATTCTAATTAAGACTAAATCTTCTGAGTAGATGCCTTGAATTCGTCCTCTTTTCTTGCCTTGAGTTTCTTCCTTGAACTTTGGGCTTGGCCTTCATTCTACTTCAGGGCTCAGGAAAATATGGGAGTGGTCCACAACAGACCGGCTTGAAATCCTCTATATGTCGAACTCCACTTCACTTTTCCACCTCAGCATTCTGTCGTCATGGCTGCCACGATAGAAGTCACGGCAGCCTTTGCTCCTCGACTCCAGCTCTGCACTCTACTTCTGCTCCTTTGCTGCCCTGGGTCTGCCACAGCAGATACCTGCAAAAGTAACCAAAATCAGTAGCAACCGTGTCATTTTATCTAATTGTGATGTATATGCAAAAATCTATCCTAAATGCAATGCATTGTGCTTGAATGCAGCAAAAATATGGGTAAATGAAGGGTAAAATATAGAACTTTTATACACTCAACACACCCCCAAACTCAAGTCCTTGCTTGTCCTCAAGCAAATACGACCTAACTAAAAATAAAACCTTTTTGGCTTGGCTTAATTCAGTGAACTTTTCATTACCTACCACATATTCACTATCAAGAGCAGTACATTGTCGGGTGTTTCTGGATTTATCCGGAACAATTCTATAGTTCTTGTGCAATGTGTGCAGGTTTTGTGAACAAATATGTGCCTAGACTTCTTTAGCTTACCAGAATAGTTATGCTTACAAATTTGAGCTTTATGCTAATTCATTTTTTCTAGAGGCAATTCTTAGGCTCCTTTAGTTTTTTCTAACTTAAGCTCAAACAAAAATCTTCCTAAAATCATTGTAAGGCAATTTTGTGAGCAAGTGAGTCTAATTTTTTTTCTTTTCTTTTGTTCCTTTCCTATAGCCAGTGTTAGGTAAGTTTACTACTGAAGTCTAGATAGCATAAGAGTCACAAAGGGTGTTATAAAGATCAGAACTATAGCAAGGCTCTAAATAGTTCCTAAAAACATCCTAAAGGCACTGTCACGACAGAGTATGTCGCGGTAGGTAAGTTTAGTTCAAAGACTTGAGCCAAAATTTTGTTTTTATTTTCATTTTTTTGACACAAAAATAAACTTAAAATGAGACAAAAATTAAAGACACAACTAACAAGTTCATTAATGGAGGGATGCCCACCCCCAAACTCGAGGGTTGCATTGCCCTCAATGCATGACAATAATTAAAAATAAAAAGTAGAAATTAACATCACAAAATAAATAAAACAACAGCAAAGACAGCAAAATATAAGAAAAAACACTTAAGTTGAGGAGTTGTCGTCGCTTCTGCTGCTGACTAGGAGCTGCCGGCGGGCAGTAACCTTAACGGAAGGGGCTGGCTGGTTGCTGGGAGATGAGGAGGCCATCTTCTTCTTTGCCTCTCGAGGTGGCTGGACTCTGGTAGGTGAGATGTGTGGGGGCTGGTCCATGATATCGAGATCATCATCGCTGCTGCTGCTGTCTGATCTGCCGTGGCAGGGTCCTTCGACAGTCTCATTCAACTTCTTTCTTTTCATCGGAGAGAAGTCCTTGGAGATGTTTTGGACAACTGACGGCTCTGAGTCAGAATCTTGCCAGACGGAGGAAGAGAAGAACCCTTCAAAATATTTTGGGTCGATCTCCGGTAGGGAGTCATTCCTTTTCTCTCCTCTGGGAGTGGCAGATCTTCTGACGTCATCTCCGATCATGGCAGGTGTGGGTGTGGAGGCGACAGAAGGGGTTTTGGGGCTAGCAGCAGGTGTGAGTGCAACAAAGAGAGATTCTGGGAAAACAGGGAATTGCACATTGGGAAAATTTAAATCAGACTTGATAAATTTTACCGTGGCGGCAGTGAAGTCCCATAGAAATCCCATTAGGCCGAGCTGTCGTTCTTCCTTCTTTTGCAGCATCGTTAGAATCTGGCTGGAGGTGTCTCCCGGTGGTGTTGCTGTCGCCTACTCTGGTTCTATTGTGACAGGTTCAGGGGAGTCAGGGTCTGTCGTTGGTTCTATCGCGGCAGAGGGGTTTACATACGATAGAGGAGTGGCAGCTTTCAATTCCATAAGACTGTAGAGATTCTGCTGCGTCCATCCTTTCCCCTGGACCTTGACATCCTCGTTGATTTCTGGCACGTTGTTGCCCCGATAGAGTGTGGTGATGAGATAGGGGAAGACTAGGGGCCCTGAAGGTCGGAGAGCACACTCGAGGATTCCGTCTCGGATGTAGCGGCCGACGTTTATTTGCCTCTCGTTGAGAATGGAGTGAACGAGGGATAATCTCTACCGGTTGACAGTGGTGTTGTAGGAGGTAGGCATGAGGCGCTTTTTGAAGAAATGGTTCCACAGCTTGGCTTGTGGGGTAAGCTTAGTCCTCCTCACAGTCCACCGGTGCTTGGGGTCATCATTCCACTCCGTACCCTCCTCTGTCAGTTCTGCCCTGACCGCGTCAGAGTCTGCCGGCGACAAACTGTTCACGAACCTTCGATGGGCGTCCTTCTTCTTGCTCACGTACAACCCATATAGCGTGTTGATGTACGCCGACTCGAGGGAGATTTCTTTGCCTCGGACAGTCACTATCATGGCATCCTTATCGGTGACGGCAGCGTAGAATTCACGAACGAGAGTTACGTTCATTTCTTCGAGCTGGGAAGCAAATTTCTACCACTTGAGGGCGAGGATCTTCTTGGCAATGAAGCTTTCTAGCCTTAACTCTCCCATATTTTGGGTATAAATAAACCCTCGTTCTTCCCACATTTCTCTCTTCTGGAAAGAACCGTAGTACCTCTTTGCTGAGTCTGTGGATGCGAAACGGTTGGGTATGCTGCTGTGGCTTGGTGTTGACACTACCATGGCAGAGGTGGACGCAGCGCTGCGTCGAGTTGTTCTGCTGGCCATTTCAATGAACTGTAGCAAAATGAAAGAGAGTTTTCTAAAATCTAAAACCTGGGAAGCAAATTGAGAGAATGAAAATGAGATGAAAATGAAAAGGGAGTGGGGGTTTATATAGAACGAGGTTTTTCTGCTCGTTGGGACTGCAACGACAGGCGCGAATAACGGGGCCAGTTGTTACGCGGTTTCTGACGCGTCTGTCACACGTTTCCGTGTCTGCGGCGCGCCTGTTACGCGTTTGTGTATCTATCGCGACATCTTCGTGACAGGTTGTTTTCTCCGCGTCTACCGCGACAACTGGTGACAGGATGTGACGATAGGCTTGTCCGTTGGGCTTTTTGGGCTGTTGTGAATGCGGTGGGCTGGTTCATTCCTTCTCTTTGATTTGCTTCCTTTATTCCTAAAAATAATTAAATAAATAAACTGAATTAAAATCTTATTTCCTAAAATAAATAAATATCTTTATTCCTAATAGATAAATAAATAAATAAATAAATAAATAAAATAAAACTAAGTTAAATTAGGGATACCTTGAGGGGCATCTCCTAAAGTAACTACTTCCTGAATCCTTGGGGCTTCATTCCCCTGATAATGCTTGAGCCTCTGTCTATTGACCTTGAATTGGTGCCCATCCTTCATTGATTTGATTGTAATGGCACCATGAGGGAAAACTTGGACAACCTAGAAAGGACCAGACCACCTAGATTTAAGATTTCTTGGGAAAAACTTCAACCTAGAATTGAACAACAACACATGATGTCCTGGACAGAACTGTCGTGGCAGCAGCTTCCTGTCGTGCCACTTCTTGGTTTTGTCCTTGTAGATCTTGGCATTGTCGTAGGCCATTGCTCGAATTTCCTCAATCTCATTCAAGTCCAGTAGCCTTTTTTGTCCTGCCTTATCCAAGTCCATATTCACTGCCTTGATAGCCCAGTAAGCTCTGTGTTCTATCTCAACAGGTAAATGACAGGTTTTCCCATAGATGAGTCGATAGGGTGACATCCCTAATGGTGTCTTGAACGCTGTTCTGTAGGCCCAGAGTGCATCATTGAGATGTAGAGACCAATCCTTTCGAGTGGGTTTGGCCATCTTCTCTAGTATGTTCTTTACTTTTATGTTTGATATCTCGGCCTGCCCATTGGTTTGAGGGTGGTACGTTGTTGCAATTCGGTGCTTCACTCCGTATTTCCTTAATGTAGCAATAATTACCCTATTGTCAAAATGTCTCCCCCATCTCTAATTATCGCCCTTGGGATGCCAAATCTGGAGAAGATGTTCTTGTGAAGAAATCTTTATACAATCTTGGCATCGTTCTTTTGAGTGGCGATCGCTTCTACCCACTTTGACACGTAGTCCACTGCCAGTAGGATGTACAAATTCCCACAATATGCTGGGAATGGGCCAATGAAGTCGATTCCCCATACATCGAAGATTTCGACCTCCAGTATATTCTGCAATGGCATCTCATGCCTTCTCAATATATTCCCTGTCCTTTGGCATTTATCACAACTCTTGTAAAAAGCTTGTGCATCCTTGAACAGTGTGGGCCAATAGAGTCCAGATTGCAGAACCTTGGCAGCAGTTTTATTTCCCCCTAGGTGTCCTTCAAAAGGGGCAGCATGACAGTGGTGAAGCACAACTTTCTGTTCATCTTGTGGTATGCATCTCCTGATAATCTGATCTGAACAGTGCTTGAAAAGAAGAGGTTCATCCCAATAATAATGTTTTGCATCATTTTGGAACCTCTTCCTTGCTTGGTAATTAAGCTCATGAGGTAATAACTCACTTACAATGTAATTAACAATGTCAGCATACCAAGGGGTTTCAGAAAGCTTACCTGCCGCCATGGCTATCGTGGCAGTGCTGGTGGCAGCAAACAACTGCTCATCTAGGAAGGTTTCCAATATGTTGGTCTTGTTTGTTGATTGACTCCCTCCCATCTCCAGCCTTGACAAGTGGTCTGCTACTTGGTTCTCTGTTCCCTTTTTATCCTTGATGTCAATGTCAAATTCTTGCAGCAGCAGAATCCAACGTATCAATCTAGGTTTTGCATCCTTTTTCGTGAACATATACTTTAGTGCTGAATGGTCTGTATGGACCGCCACCTTCATTCCAAGTATATATAGACGGAACTTGTCAATTGAAAACACCACTGCTAATAGCTCCTTCTTTGTTGTGGTGTAATTGATTTTGTCATCATTTAGTGTTTTGTTGGCATAATAAATCACATGGAAGAGCTTATCCTTCCTCTGCCCTAATGCTGCCCTGACAACGTAATCACTTCATCACACATTATCTCAAATGGCAAACTCCAATCTGGTGGTTGTACGATCGGGGCTGTTACCAACTTCTTCTTCAGTATTCTGAATGCCTCAGTACATTCAACATTAAAATCAAAGGGGCGATTCTGTTCCAACAGGTGGCAAAGGGGCTTGGTAATCTTCAAAAAATTAGCTAAAAATCGTCGATAAAACCCTACATGCCCTAAGAAACTTCGAATCCCTTTGACTGTGGTGGGTGGCGGCAACTTTTCGATAACCTCTATTTTGGCTTTGTCCACCTCTATGCCGCGACAGCTCACCTTGTGGCCCAGTACTATACATTCATCCACCATAAAGTGGCATTTTCCCAATTTAAAAACCAAGTTCGCCTCTTCGCATCTCTCAAGAACCTTCTGTAAATTGCCTAAACAATCCTCGAAGTTGTCTCTAAAGACAGAAAAGTCGTCCATGAAAATCTCTAGAAAATCCTACACCATGTCAGAGAATATTGCCACCATGCACCGTTGTAAGGTTGCTGGTGCATTGCAGAGCCCAAATGGCATTCTCTAAAAAGCATAGGTGCCGTACGGACATGTGATGGTAGTTTTCTCTTGGTCCTCCAGTGCGATTGCTATTTGGTTATAACCTGAATTACCATCAAGAAAACAGTAGGAAGGTTTCCCCGCTAATCTATCAAGCATTTGATCAATAAAGGGTAAGGGGAAGTGGTCCTTTCGGGTAGCTTTATTAAGCTTCCGGTAGTCCATACAAACCCTCCAACCGATCACAGTCCTAGTTGGGATTAGTTCATTTTCTTTGTTGGTTACTATGGTTATGCCTCCTTTTTTGGGCACACATTGCACCTGGCTCGCCCACTTGCTATCCGAGATGGCGTATATTATTCCGGCATCAAGCCACTTGATAATTTCTTTCCGCACCACCTCTCTCATAGCCTCGTTCAGTCGTCTCTGGGCATCGATGGTCGGTTTATGATCATCCTCTAAGAGGATTTTGTGCATGCATAACGTCGGACTGATGCCTTGGATATCAGTTATAGTCCATCTAATGGCCTTCTTATGTTGCTGTAGCATTTTGATTAGCCGCTACTCCTGTTCCTGCATTAACTTGGAAGAGATGATTACGAGCAACATATCATTTAAACCAAGAAAGACATATTTAAGCTGCCCTAGCAGGGGTTTAAGGTCTAGAACATGTAGCTTTTCAATGGAAGGCTTCTGGATTACGTGTTCATTCGAGGTGTAATTTAAAAGCTCGAAGAACTTACCTAGACGTGTGCCTATCCAATTTACCTCCTCAGGACCTTCAGTGTCAGATGTTTCTATGTCTGAGGAGTCACTGTAGTCGTTGTTGCCATGACAGTCTTCTAGGTGACTGTGGTGGCAGTGACCAAACTGTCTGTCGTGGCAGTTCGACCTGATGCAGGGTTGGTCAAGGGCTACTTCAGAGATTGTCGTGCACTCTTCTTCTGCATTATCCTGTTTTATTGCATGGAGAACATTGAGTTTGATTTGCTGATCATTTACTCTCATTGTCAGTTCTCCTTTCTCAACATCGATCACAGTTCTGCTTGTGGCTAGGAAGGGTCGGCTCAGGATGATCGGTGCATTTTCATCTGCTTTACAGTCTAAAACAAGAAAGTCAGCAGGAAAAATAAATTTATCCACTCTTACCAGAATATCTTCGATCTTCCCTTCTGGTTGTACGTAAGAGCGGTCTGCCAGCTGCAGCATGACTGTCGTGGGCCTTGCTTGTCCAATACCTAGTTTCTAAAATACGGATTTGGACATTAGATTTATGCTAGCACCAAGATCACAAAGTGCCTTACCCATGAACTTATCGCCAATTATGCACGGTGTGATGAAGCTCCCAGGATCCTTCTTCTTTTGTGGTGGATGATTATGCAAGATTGTCATGCATCCTTCTGTCATCTTCACTGTCTCAAATTTCCCAAGTCTGGACCTTTTGGACATTGCGTCTTTGAGAAACTTAAGCATATCTTGGCATCTTCTTGATGGCCTCTAGTAGCGGTATATTAATGTATACCAACTTAAATATATCATAAATCTTCTTAAGTTGGTACTCCTGTTTTTGTTTCTGTAACCGCTGTGGAAAAGGAGGTGGAGGACGGTAATCCTCAAGGCATCCTTCACATGGAATTCAGATCTGAAGAGGCTTGAGTTCTTCAGCATCTTCTATCTGCTCCTCTGTCCCTTCTGCTATTGCGACAAGTGTATTGACAACAGGTTGTTTTTCCTCTACCGGAGCAATGTTCACGACAGGTGTCTCTAGGGTCGGTTCCTTACTCGGTATGTCTTTTATTTCTGGCCCTTGTAATTGTTTCCCACTCCTAGTTGTGTTTGCTTTACACTGCTCATGTGTGGGTTTTCTAGTGACCTCAGTATCACTAGGGAATCCTCTGTTCTGCCTCGGCTTGATATACTGTGAAACTTGGCCCATTTGTGTCTCCAGAGATTTTAGGGTAGCCTCATGGTTTGTCATCCTCATCTCTGTCTTATCCATGAATGGTTCAGTTTTCTTGACAAAGTGATCCATGTTCGCCATGTATGCTCTCGTTTGTGACATAAATGTTGCCAAGGTTTGTTCCAGTATACTAGGTGTTGCCGCCGGCTGCTGTTGTGGCTGCTGCTGTGGTTGCTGTCGCGACAGAATTCTGGGTACTCCTTGGTTTTGGTTGTTCTGCACTGGAGGATTCAGTGCGTTGATCGGATTGCTCTAGGAAAATTTAGGATCTTTCCTCCAGTTGGGATTGTAATTGTTGGAATCATAGTTTCTCAGCTTGTTATAGTTCCCAACATACATCCCTTCTTCCAGCTGTAAAGGGCAGTCTTCTGAACTGTGGTTCCCACTACATGTTTCATATACCTCTTCTGCAGAATATACGGCTTTAGAATCTTTCCGCTGCAGATTTTCGACTATCTTTGTGAGGTATGCAACCTGTGATTTCATCGAGTTATCAGCTTCGTAATCCTTTACAGATATTCCTCGTTTGCCTCCTCTCCGAGCTGTAGGAAATTGCTCATCATTCTTCGCTAACTTTTTCAACACGATCATTGCCTCGTCTGGTTCCTTATCCAGAAATAGCCCATTTGCTGCTGAACCTATTCTTAGTCGAGTATGTGCACTGACAGCGTTGTAGAATTTGACAACTTGATTCCACACGGGGAATCCATGCATCGGGCAGTTCCATAAAAGAGTTGTAAATATGTCCCACGCCTCGTGCATTGGTTCGTCATCTTCCTGTTGAAAAGTAGCAATCTCATTACGCAATCTTTTAGATAAATAAGAAGGATTAAAACGAGAAAGGAATTCACGAGAGAGATCTGCCCAAGTTCTTATTGAACCCGACATTAATTTGTTCCACCAAGTTTTAGCTCTATCTCTCAATGAATGAGGAAATAACCGGAGCCTCAGTACTTCCGGATTTATTCCTGACAGTCTGAATGATCCACAGATTTCTTGGAATGTTTTAAGACGTTCTCGGGCATCCTTAGTAGCAGAACCACTAAAAAGGCGAGCAGAATTTATCATGCTGAACATGATAGGTTTCAGTTCAAAGTTTTCAGCTTCCACGTCTGGCAAGGTGGTTTCCAGCTCAGCATGGTCATTGTCCATGTAGTCTCGACAGGTTTGCCGTGCGGCAGCGGCCGGTGACCGTTCGTTCCAGGCATCTTGGGGAGGATCAACAATAACTCTTTGGTTATTGTTGTTGGGGTCATTTATCCCATCGCCTTGCCTTCCGTTCACCATTGCTTCTAGTATCTCCTCAAGATAGTTGTTTCTTGCTATCAAGAGTCGGGCTTGGTTCCTGAGTTGGTACGTACGTTCGATTTCTGGGTCTAGTTCGTACTTAGGTTCTTTACCTCGTCTAGATCTGCGCATAAGTAAACAGAAAACCTTGTGAAAGGCATGAGGTAAATAACACCACTAAAAACAAAAATAAAAAGAAAAGTGCAGTAATAAAAAGGGTAAAGATATGTTGCCAGTCCCCGGAAACGGCGCCAAAAAGTTGTTGCGTGTAAAAGAGTCTCATCGCAAATAGTGCAAGTGTACACGACACAAGTAGTAAAGTGATACTGGAGTATCAGATATCGTCTCCACAGGGACTAGAAATAACTCTATCCTTGAATTTCTGCACAAGAGAAAGAAATAGTTTAATTGAATTGGTGAAGTAATCTTCAGAAACAACTAAAGTAAAAGATGAAGAAATCAGATTTAAAGAATAGGATGCTATTGATTAGCTCAGTAGTGCAGGTGTTGCATTGTTAGAGGAACTTCTGTTTTCTTTCGTCGTTCCTGTCGCGGCAGCACCTGTCGTGGCAGAGATTTGTTGACGTCGCGGCAGTGATCAAATACTCTGTACTTCAAGCTTGGCAAGAATCCCTATTATGACTTTTCCTATCCCTAGGCCCAAGTTCTGTTGATGAACACTTCTTGGATGATACCTCCCAGCATAAATCAAAGGGTGAACACCAATGTTGTTGAATTCTTCTTTAGCCACTTAACCTTGAACTTATCCCTAAGCCAAGATGGTTTAACCATAAGCTGGAAAACGCGTATTTACTCCGTTCGTATTCTTGAATCTCCCGATATCAAACAAATGGATAACCTCACAATGCTCTCCCGATACTCTTGTGAGATATGAAAAACCAGAATCAACCCTTAGCCCTAGGGGGAGTTTAGAACATGGTTGTAACCCCCTTAGCTCGGCCTAGACGGTTGACCCGAACTACGAAGATTACACGGGGTAAACCAAAGTCAACTCGAAAGTCAACCTTGATTAACGACCCTTTTTCTTTTTTTCTTTTTAATCTTGTCTAGATGCATGTTAACCCTAAGTGAGCACTCATGAAACATACTTGAGAAAGGCACAACGATCGAATAACAAATAGGGACTAAAACGCAAAGCTTGCAAACTTCAACACCATTCAAATCAGTACCCAACGTCACCTGTTTCGAAACGGCTTTGACCGTTCCGAAACATGGGTTAGTTCCGAGACTGGTTCCGAAACAGGGCATTCCAGTAGCCAAAACGTTTCGGAACAGCCTCCAGCCGTTTCGAAACACGAAAGCCATTACAGACCCCCGTTTCGAAACGCCAGTGAGTGTTCCGATACGGTTTGCCAAGAAGCTGCAGATTTTGTTGGTTTTTCATACATAAATCCATTCAAACACTACCAAATGACTTCCTAGTCATACCCACAAGTCATCATACAGAAATGGAGCATGTTTGTAACTCCTAAACACATTCATAGCATCAAACATGAAATTTCACAGGTCTATAGGCATGCATCCTAGTATCCAAAACCAATAAATCAACCAAACTCCAAAACAAGCATTAAAAGGCCATTTACAAATTCAAATCATCAAAAGCATCATGCCACAACCTAGGGAGTTCAACACATCTCCCAAAATACATCTTAGGTTCCCATTGCCAAATTACCAAAACTAATAGTGTATGAAAACATCACCATACATGAGCTTGGTTTCCCTTGGACACTCTTGCTTCCTTGTTGCCCTTAAACACTTCAATTATATGCATTATTGGTAAAAGAGAGAGAGAGCGTAAGCACAATTGCTTAGTGAGGCATGCTCTAAAAAAACAACACAATAATGCATTTTTAGAAAACACTTTCAACAAAGCTTTTTAAACACATGCTCATCTCTTTTCATGCAACCTTGCATACTTTACAAGCATCTCATGCTTCATTATAATCAACACATCATATTGGCTTTCAAGTGATAATTCATAACCATTTACAACACAAAACACAATCGGATACGCGAATTACAAGCGTTGTCCCCCACGCTTCATACACACTACCGGACTACAGAAGGTGGAGTTTATCGGTACAATCACAACCCCTCAACACCTGTGATGGAGTTTAACGGTACAATCACAACCCCTCAACATCACTCATCGGTAGTTGTATAAAATTCCACTAACGAGAGTACGGGACACATAACACAAGATCCACACACGAACTTTTAACCACCGTTGTGATCTTACCTCACTCGTTATGGTACTTGGATGGAGTTTACGGTACAATCACAACCCCTCAACATCCAAGGCTACTTTACTTACGGTGCACCCAATCCTATAGCCGGCTAACTATATCCGATTCAAGTACTTAAAAACCAATTCATCACTTGCCAGTATACATCAAATACCATCATCAATTCACTGTTTGAAAGCATTAATCAAAGCCATTAAACATCATGCATCTCCATGCATCATTACCAATTTAATAACATGCCAAAACAAGGATCTCTTACCTTGAGCATCCTTCAACACATGGCTTTCAAAACCAACATTAACTATGCTAAAACATGCTTTCAAAACAGAATTTAAACATGCAATTTATAACCAATGCATCAAGCCACTTCATAGCACATCCGAGGGAGTTTTTCCGAAAACTTACTCTTGAGCTTAGCAAAGTTGTTTAGACTTAAACTAAGCTCCCAAAACCTTCAAGTAATCGTTTCAAAGCTGGAAACTCAACTCCACTCACCAATTACGTTTTGCATGCTTTCCGAAAACGCCAATCAAGCCTCCGGATCAACTCTAAAAGTGTCTGAAAATGTCTCCCCTGTTTTAAACACATCAAAGCAGAGGAATAATGCATCATCATGCATTGAAATCTTCAGCCAACACACCTAAACTCGCTGCTCTACCCAAAACCAACATTTCGGCTACCAAACACAACCGAAAACACCTCCAAACTCTTCCAAAACTTAACCCAGCCAAGATCCATCACTTCTAACCATTTCTAAACATCAATTAACATCCAAAATAAACCTAAACTCGACCTTATACCTCCAGCTATAACAGAACACCAAAAATACCTCAAAAACCACCATTTTCATAAGCAAAACTTAGGAACTACAACCTATTCGAGATTGCATTGATAAAACCTCATTTCAACATCATTAGACATCCAAAATACATTAAAGAATCATCTCAAAACAGAGCCCAAACAATCACAACGAAATTCTTCAAGATATCTTCCAAAATCTTGAGTTTTAATCCAAAACCATGTTTCCAACATTAAAACCATTTATAAAACTTAATTAAGGATTGACAACTTGGGAATTTTAGTAAAGAACTGAGTATTTAGAGGAGAAGAACAATCTTACCTCTAAATGGTGATTTCTCCTTGATTTGAGTTAATTTTCTTGAAAATTCAATGAGGAAATCAAAAGGATTTGATGCAAGATTGATTAGGAATTAATTGATGATAGAAATCTCATCAATTGAAGTGGAGATCAATGCAAAAGTTGCTGGATAAAAAGTGTTTTGATGATGGGATTTTGAGAGAAAAAGGATTGAGAGAAATTTAGGAAAAAGTAGTTATGAAAATCCAAAAAGTAGTTTCCCTTTTCTTTTAATTAATTAAAACATTAATTAAATCACCCAAATTAAGGAAAAATCTGGAGAAACATTTTTGGGTAAATTAGCTCCTTAAAGATTTAAAGTTTCAATCCTTACAAAACAGTCACCACTAACTTTTCAAAAATCACATTTTAGTCACTACACTGAAATGTAGTATTTCCAAACCTTATTTTGTAAAATTGATTTCACCACTCTCTTATATATATTAAAAAAGGATTTTTAGATATTTTTCTATATTTTTAAAGCATCCTGAACTAGGCTTTCCCTAAAAACTTCCTTTTATATTCGAAACGAAAATCAAACTGGTCTGGTTCAGACCCTAAACTTCTAAGCCCAAAATTGGGGTGTTAAAACTCTTCCCCTCTTAAGAAATTTCGTCCTCGAAATTTACCTGGAGGAAAAAGGTAAGGAGACTGCTTCTTCATGTCATCCTTTCTTTCCCACATGGCTTCCTCAACACCACGATGCCTCCACAACACCTTAACCAATTCAATGGTCTTGCCCCGAAGAACTTTATTGTCCGGATTCAGAATTTCAACTGGCTCTTCATCATAGGTCATGTCTGGGTTCAACTCCACTTCCTCCATAAGCATAACATGCGAAGGATACGATCTATACCTCCGAAGCATAGAGACATGAAACACATCATGAATCTTTTCCAACTCTTGCGGCAACCTCATCTTGTACGCAACAAGACCCACACGTTCAATCACCTCGTATGGTCTGATATACCTAGGGCTCAACTTATCCTTCCGGCCAAACCTCATCACCTTCTTCCAAGGCGAAACCTTCAAGAACACACGGTCACCTACCACAAACTCAATCTCCTTACGCTTTAAATCCGCGTAAGACTTCTGTCGATCAGAAGCTGCCTTCAATCGCTCACAAATGAGCTTCACCTTCTCGGTGGTTCCCTTCAATAAAGCCGGCAATGAAACCAACTTCTGACCTGTTTCAGCCCAACAAAGAGGAGTTCTGCACTTCCTTCCATACAAAGCTTCATAAGGTGCCATTTGAATACTTTCCTGGTAGCTATTGTTATAAGAAAACTCCACCAAAGGCAAATGCTTCTACCAAGAACCTTGAAACTCAATCACACAGCACCTCAACATATCTTCCAGCACTTGGATAACACGCTCAGACTGTCCATCCGATTGTGGATGATAAGAAGTACTGAAATTCAGCCGCGTACCCAAAGCTTGGTGCAAACACTCCCAGAAACGCGATGTAAACCTCGGATCCCTATCCGACACTATAGACTTCGGCACACCATACAGTCGCACAATCTCAGCAATGTACAGCTCTGCAAGCTTATCCGAGGTATATGTAGTATGCACAGGCAAGAAATGCGCACACTTCGTAAGGCGATCCACAATCACCCGCACCGAATTCTTTTTCGATGGCGACAAAGGCAAACCAGACACAAAGTCCATGGTAATCCTTTCCCACTTCCACTAAGGAATCCTCAACGGTTGCAACAACCCAGAAGGAAACTGATGCTCAGCCTTAACCCGCTGACAAACCATGCACTTACTTACGTACTCCGCAACATCTTTCTTCAAACCCACCCAATAGTACTCATCCTTCATATCACGATACATCTTTGTACTACCAGGGTGCATAGCAAAAGGACTACTATGAGCTTCAGTCAGAATAGTACGCCTCAACTCTGCATCATTCGACACTACTATCTGACTCCCAAAACATAGAACTCCATCATCATTAAAACAGAAATCCGATGGTCTATCCTCAGCAATATCCTGAACATGTGGCACCAAAGAATCATCCAACAACTGCTTATCCTTTATCAACTGAACTAAAGATGGTTTCACTTGAAATTCAGCCACAAGCCCTCCATCTCGCGAAATACTCAAGCTGGCAAACATAGCCCTTAACTCCACTGACACCTTCCTACTCAAGGCATCCGCTACAACATTAGCTTTTCCCGGATGGTACTCGATCGTGAGATCATAATCTTTAAGCAACTCCACCCAACGTTGTTGCCTAAGATTCAACTCTTTCTGAGACATCAGATACTTCAAACTTTTGTGATCCGTGTACACAGTACACTTCTCACCATACATGCAATGTCTCCAAATCTTCAAAGCAAAAACCACCGCAGCTAACTCAATATCATGCGTAGGGTAATTGCGCTCATGCACCTTCAATTGGTGCGATGCATAAGCCACCACCTTACCCCCTTGCATTAGCACACACCCCAAACCAACATAGGATGCGTCGTTGTACACCACAAACTCTTTCCCTGATTTAGGTTGAACCAAGATAGGAGCTTGCGTCAAAGCTACCTTAAGCTTCTCAAAAGCTTGTTGCATTGCTTCTGTCCACTCATACTTGACATCCTTTTGCAACAACTTCGTCAAAGGTGCAGCAATATTCGAAAATCCATCCACAAATCTCCAGTAATATCCTGCCAACCCAAGGAAACTACGGACTTCATGAACAGACTTAGGAGGCTTCCAATTCATCACCGCCTCAATCTTCTGAGGATCAACACGAATCCCCTCAGTAGAAACCACATGACCAAGGAAAACAACTTCCCTAAGCTAGAATTCTCATTTGCTCAACTTAGCATAAAGCCGATTCTCCAACAATGCCTGCAACACAATCCTTAAATGCCCCTCATGCTCCTCCTCAGTACGAGAGTACACAAGGATATCATCAATGAACATCACAACAAACTTGTCCAAGTATTCATGGAACACTCTATTCATCATGTCCATGAAAGCTGCAGGAGCATTCGTCAAGCCAAACGGCATCACAAGGAACTCATAATGCCCATACCTCGTTCTAAAGGCTGTTTTTGGCACATCCACATCTTTCACCTTGAGCTGGTAATAACCTGACCTTAAGTCAATCTTAGAGAACACAGCCGCTCCCCGAAACTGATCAAAAAGATCATCAATCCTCGGCAAAGGATACCAATTCTTGATAGTCAACTTATTCAGCTGACGATAATCGATGCACATTCTCATAGTGCCATCCTTCTTCTTCACAAACAAGACCGGTGCACCCCAAGGTGACACACTGGGCCGAATGAAACCACGATCAAGCAACTCCTGAAGTTGCGTCTTCAGCTCCTTCAACTCCTTAGGTGTCATTCGGTAATGAGTAATGGAGACCGAAGTTGTGTTTTCATACAACTGAATTCCAAACTCCACCTCTCGACTAGGAGGCAGTCCAGGTAACTCCTCCGGAAACACACCATGAAACTCTCGCACAGTCCTGATATCTTGAACTCGCAACTCCTTAGAGCTAGGATTCATCACAAAGGCCAGGTAAGCCTCACAACCTTGCCTCAGCATTCGGCTTGCTTCCAACGAGGACACCACATTGGCAAGAAAGTTCACATTCTCACCAACCACCACTACCTCGTAATCATCCGCAAGTTTCAACGAAACTCGCTTGTTCTCAAAATCCACTACAGCTCGATGTTCAACAAGCCAATCCATACCAAGGATTACATCAAACCCATAGAATGGCAATTCCATGAGATCAACAAGAAATACATGGTTTTTCACTTCCAAGGGACATCTTCTATACAACTTTCGTGTTACGACTGTCTCACCAAAGGAACTAATCACACGCATACCAACATCCAAAGACTCAACAGGTAAACCAAGCAATTGAGCATGTTCACGCAATATGTATGAGTGTGTAGATCCAGAATCAATCAAGGAAAGTAATGACAAGGATTGCAAAGTAAAGGTACCTGCGATCACATCCGTATCATTCCTCCCCTCACGCTGAGCATACACTCGATCCTGGCCACCACCCTCAGGTTGAACAGCCACCACATGCACCACATTCCTCCCACCATCATCTCTGCGCTGGAAGTTACCACGGCCGCGCCCACGACCTCTCTGTGGTGCAACTACCCCAGGAGCACGTCCCTGACCACCACCGGCCAACAAAGGACACTCCTTCCTCATGTGATCTGTCCAACCACAATTCCAGCATGAGTTACCTGTCACTACAACAGGAGCCTGAACCACTCTCGCTGCTCGAGGACAATCTCGCCTCAACTGGTCATGAGATCCACACGTCCAGCACGTGTTCTGATAAGCTCTCATCCTATCTCCCTGAACAGGCGCACCATGTCCTCCATTACCACGCCTAGCAGAAGACTGATACCTCTTATCTCGTCCTCTCTTGTTCCATCCACCACTAGAACCATGATCAGCAGCTCTTTTTCCCGAGCTAGAACTAACGCCTCTGGAAGACAAACCCAAGTTCTGCTCGATGTCCTTCGCTCTACTCACCAGCACATCAAAATCTGTATACTCAGCTGCAAGAATAAAAGTCTTCACGTCCGTCACCAAACCATAACGGAAACGTTCACACCTCTCCCGCTCATCAGGGATTAGCTCAGGTGCATACTGACTAAGGCGGACAAACTGGATCTCATACTCAGCTACCGTCATGCTTCCTTGCACAAGAGACATAAATTCTCTTTTCTTCTCATCCAGGTATCGCACACCCAGATACTTCCGCTTGAACGCGTTCAAGAAGAACGTCCAAGTCACATCATTTTCCTCTATTCCAGAGACAGTGGTCGTCCACCACGTATAAGCATCATCATGCAGCAGTGACACCACACAACCCAACTTCTGCACACAGTTGCAGTTCATTTGCCCCAAAATCCTCTTGGTGCTTTCCAACCAAGATTCAGATCCTTCAGGAGATAAACCTCTGAACTCAGTCCCTCCCAGACTGCGAAGACGTTCCAAAGGCAATCTCACGTTAGCATCACCCTGATGCACAGCTCCGTGAGCTCCAGCTACTGCTACCTGAAAGGCTCCCGCAATAGCCTGAATCAACACAGTCATGTCAGGAGCAGCTTTCCCCTGTACACCTTCAGGTCCAGCGACCCCAGCACCAGCACCAACACCAGCATTATCACCTCCAACACCACCACCGTCGGGTGGTCCACCACCAGGGGAGGAGGTATATCCACAACATTCTCAGCATTTTCCTCATTCTCATTCTGAGCCATAGCTCTCGTATTCATCCTCATCTCTCTACGAGGCCCCATTTACAAGAAAACAATGCACTGACACAAATGCAATAAACATAATTAGGCTCAACAAGGTCAGTAATCCAAGTACTCAAGCTCACTTTCCAAAAACAATTCCTTTCATTAGTTTTGATATGGCAATGGGTTCCCCTAACATGCTTCAACATAGCATAACATCACAATTCATAAAACATTCTTTCACTTAAAAGGTCCGTCATGCAAAAATACAGACATCACCCATATATCAATTCCCAATTACATGAGAACCTGGCTCTGATACCACCAAATGTAAACCCCTTAGCCCGGCCTAGACGGTTGACCCGAACTACGAAGATTACACGGGGAAAACCAAAGTCAACTCGAAAGTCAACCTTGATTAACGACCCTTTTTCTTTTTTCTTTCTAATCTTGTCTAGATGCACGTTAACACTAAGTGAGCACTTATGAAACATACTTGAGAAAGGCACAACGATCGAATAACAAACAGGGACTAAAAGGTAAAGCTTGCAAACTTCAACACCATTCAAATCAATGACCAACGGTCACCTGTTTTGAAACGGCTTTGACCGTTCCGAAACATGGGTTAGTTCCGAGACTGGTTCCGAAACATGGCATTCCAGTAGCCAAAACGTTTCAGAACAACCTCCAGCCGTTCCGAAACACGAAGGCCATTACAGGCCCCCGTTTCGAAACGCCAGTGAGTGTTCTGATATGGTTTGCCTAGAAGCTGCATATTTTGCTGGTTTTTCATACATAAATCTATTCAAACACTACTGAATGACTTCCTAGTCATACCCACAAGTCATCATACATAAATGGAGCATGTTTGTAACTCCTAAACACATTCATAGCATCAAACATGAAATTTCACATGTCTATAGGCATGCATCCTAGTATCCAAAACCAAGCAATCAACCAAACTCCAAAACAAGCATTAAAAGGCCATTTACAAATTCAAATCATCAAAAGCATCATGCCACAACCTAGGGAGTTCAACACATCTCCCAAAACACATCTTAGGTTCCTATTGCCAAATTACCAAAACTAATAGTGTATAAAAACATCACCATACATGAGCTTGGTTTCCCTTGGACACTCTTGCTTCCTTGTTGCCCTTAAACACTTCAATTATCTGCATTATTGGTAAAAGAGAGAGAGAGCGTAAGCACAATTTCTTAGTGAGGCATGCTCTAAAGAAAACAACACAATAATGCATTTTTAGAAAACACTTTCAACAAAGCTTTTTAAACACATGCTCATCTCTTTTCATGCAACCTTGCATACTTTACAAGCATCTCATGCTTCATTATAATCAACACATCATATTGGCTTTCAAGTGATAATTCATAACCATTTACAACACAAAACACAACCGGATACGCGAATTACAAGCGTTGTCCCCCACGCTTCATACACACTACCGGACTACACAAGGTGGAGTTTATTGGTACAATCACAACCCCTCAACACCCGTGATGGAGTTTAACGGTACAATCACAACCCCTCAACATCACTCATCGGTGGTTTTATAAAATTCCACTAACGAGAGTACGGGACACATAACACAAGATCCACACACGGACTTTTAACCACCGTTGTGATCTTACCTCACTCGTTATGGTACTTTGATGGAGTTTACGGTACAATCACAACCCCTCAACATCCAAGGCTACTTTACTTACGGTGCACCCAATCCTATAGCCGGCTAACTATATCCGATTCAAGTACTTTAAAACCAATTCATCACTTGCCAATATACATCAAATACCATCATCAATTCATTGTTTGAAAGCATTAATCAAAGCCATTAAACACCATGCATCTCCATGCATCAATACCAATTTAATAACATGCCAAAACAAGGATCTCTTACCTTGAGCATCCTTCAACACATGGCTTTCAAAACCAACATTAACCATGCTAAAACATGCTTTCAAAACAGAATTTAAACATGCAATTTATAACCAATGCATCAAGCCACTTCATAGCACATCCGAGGGAGTTTTTCTGAAAACTTACTCTTGAGCTTAGCTAAGTTGTTTAGACTTAAACTAAGCTCCCAAAACCTTCAAATAATCGTTTCAAAGCTGGAAACCCAACTCCACTCACCAATTACGTTTCGCACGCTTGCCGAAATGCCAATCAAGCCTCCAGATCAACTCCAAAAGTGTCCAAAGATGTCTCCCATGTTTTAAACACATCAAAGCAGAGGATTAATTCATCATCATGCATTGAAATCTTCAGCCAACACACCTAAACTCGCTGCTCTACCCAAAACCAACATTTCGGCTACCAAACACAACCGTAAACACCTACAAACTCTTCCAAAACTTAACACAACCAAGATCCATCACTTCTAACCATTTCTAAACATCAATTAACATCCAAAATAAACCTAAACTCGTCCTTATACCTCCAGCTATAACATAACACCAAAAACACCTCAAAAACCACCATTTTCATAAGCAAAAAGTTAGGAAATACAACCTATTCGGGATTGCATTGATAAAACCTCATTTCAACATCATTAGACATCTAAAATACATTAAAGAATCATCTCAAAACAGAGCCCAAACAATCACAACGAAATTCTTCAAGATTTCTCCAAAATCTTGAGTTTTAAGCCAAAATCTTGAGTTTTAAGCCAAAATCATGTTTCCAACATTAAAACCATTTATAAAACATAAACTAAGGATTGACAACTTGGGAAATTCAGTAAAGAACTGAGTATTTAGAGGAGAAGAACAATCTTACCTCTAAATGGTGATTTCTCCTTGATTTGAGCCAATTTCCTTGAAAATTCAATGAGGAAATCTAAAGGATTTGATGCAAGATTGATTAGGAATTAATTGATGATAGAAATCTCATCAATTGAAGTGGAGATCAATGCAAAAGTTGCTGGAGAAAAAGTGTTTGGATGATGGGATTTTGAGAGAAAAAGGAATGAGAGAAATTTAGGAAAAAATAGTTATGAAAATCCAAAAAGTAGTTTCCCTTTTCTTTTAATTAATTAAAACATTAATTAAATCACCCAAATTAAGGAAAAATCTGGAGAAACATTTTTGGGTAAATTAGCTCCTTAAAGATTCAAAGTTTCAATCCTTACAAAACAGTCACCACTAAACTTGTCAAAAATCGCATTTTAGTCACTACACCGAAATGTAGTATTTTCAAACCTTATTTTGTAAAATTGATTTCACCACTCTCTTATATATATTAAAAGAGGATTTTAGGATATTTTTCTATATTTTTAAAGCATCCCGAACTAGGCTTTCCCTAAAAACCTCCTTTTATATTCGAACCGAAAATCAGACCGGTCTGGTTCAGACCCTAAACTTCTAAGCCCAAAATTGGGGTGTTACAATGGTGAAGAAAGGGGAACGACAAGGGTTGAGGGGAAGACGGCTAGGAATGAGATATCCTTCCCTAGGTCGAATTGCATGCCTTTATATAGGCCTTAGGTTCAAGTTTTCTAATATGGCAAGAATACAATTTTGAATTAAATTGAAATTCTAATTAAGACTAAATCTTCTGAGTAGATGCCTTGAATTCGTCCTCTTTTCTTGCCTTGAGTTTCTTCCTTGAACTTTGGGCTTGACCTTCATTCTGCTTCAGGGCTCAGGAAAATATGGGAGTGGTCCACGACAGACCGACTTGAAATCCTCTATCTGTCGAGCTCCACTTTACTTTTCCACCTCAGCATTCTATCGTCATTGCTGCCACGGTAGAAGTCACAAAAGCCTTTGCTTCTCGACTCCAGCTTTGCACTCTGCTTCTGCTCCTTTGGTGCCCTGGGTCTGTCGCAGCAGATACATGCAAAAGTAACCAAAATCAGTAGCAACTGTGCCATTTTATCTAATTGTGATGTATATGCAAAAATCTATCCTAAATGCAATGCATTGTGCTTGAATGCAGTAAAAATATGGGTAAATGAGGGGTAAACTATAGAACTTTTATACACTCAACAATGACCTTCCCAAATGCCTCTATAATCATATCATTAGTATCACTCTTCTTTCCACCTTCTTTGTCTTCACTACAACCACCATCTGAACCAATAACCTGCTAAAACCATTAATTTATTTAATGTTTCTTTCACTACACAATACATCATTTAATAATTTATTTGCCTTTAATTTTTTTCGTAGTTCAATCTCCCTTAATGCGAAAAATAAGTTTTGCTACCTCTTTGTTCCCCATGCATGAATGTGACCAACGCGATTTGCACCAACAGTAGCTCTACTGTGAACTCTTTTCTAATAATCATACAATCTCACCTATATTCCAAATTACTCACAACATTATTATTCAAAATTAAACCATGCTAAATTATGTACTACTAGCACAAAACATAAATTTGCTACAAATTTACCTCTAAGAATGTTATGCACCCGGCCAAGTATGTGTGACTTCACGAGCATTATATTTTGATCTACCATCAATCAACCCTTCATATGAAAATTTACACCAGTTTAGTTTTCTATTCAACTCATCAGAGCACAATAACATAAAATTTTCTACTAAAGGCACGATGTCCGATGTTGGACATAAAAATATACCAACAATGTACATAATCACCCTCTCTTTCAAGTCATCTCCCTCATAAGCACCACTTAATATTTCTCCCTCTAGTTCAACATACGAAATCTTTGTACTAATTTATTCTTCAAAGCTAGTTTTTTCCTATTATATCTCTCAATGACATGTCCAACATCAATATCTTCATTTCTTAGCCCTAAAATAGCTTTCATATCTTTCACCATTACACAAATATTGTTCCCATTAACTTGCACCATTGACCTTTCAACATCAAAGCTCTCCATTAAACTACGATTTTATTCCAAGTAAATCGCTAAACTCAAGTTCTCCAACAACACTGTCAATCTTCTTAATTTTCATCTCTTTAAAAAAACTTTAATAATTTTTTCATGCTACAACTTGACGATACCTCCTACAACAGATAAGATACGAATAATTACCTCAATGTTAGTATTCTATAGTATGCTAACGATTACTTTTAAGCTCAACTACTTCATCTAAGAAATAAAACAACTCTTACCTTCTTAACATTAGTCATGCCTCGGCCTTTTGATTTTGATTCTATAAATGATTTCTTTTGTTGCAAATGCATATCAATATAAGGCTTTTTTTATCTCATCACTCATTTTTCCCATTTCTTAGCCAATATTTTCCTCGCTTGTATCAGTCATAGAAACATTAGATTTTTATT
The DNA here is from genome assembly GCA_958450335.1 of Hibiscus tridactylites. NCBI lineage: Eukaryota > Viridiplantae > Streptophyta > Magnoliopsida > Malvales > Malvaceae > Hibiscus > Hibiscus tridactylites. Next base: position 78,132,176 of record OY288279.1, read on the forward strand.
ATATGTAAACATTACTAACAATACAAATCACATAAAATTATTTCAAACTTCCCACTTGCCTCATTTGTCATTTTCTTCTTCCCACTACAACAAATTTACTTATTATTGACGTTGAAAATATTGTCATTGAAACTTATATTAACGTCACTATTTATGTTTTGTGACAAAAAAAATTAACGTCACGTCGATCATCACCCCAAGTGTGTCACTAAATATCTAGTGTGACGATACATCTTTTTTCGTCACATATTTCTAAACATATAGTGACATTTATGTATAACGTCACATTATCATTTGTATTTAATGACAACTCATTTTGTCACCAAATGATTTAAAATTGTGTCATTAATCATTCGTATCGTCACCAATAATACACTAATTTTATTGTGTAAATGACGATATAAATATCGTCACAATGTTAGTGAAATAGTATATCGTCACAGAATAGTAGTATAAATGATGATAACAACGATTGCATTTTTTATAAATTATAAAAAAATCCCACATGCTTTTTAAACTATAATAAAAGCCCAAACTTTTTATAAATTAAAATAAAAGTACAAACTTTTTATAAATTACACGAAAACCCAAACTTTTTATTAATTACAATAACAATCTAAACATTTTATAAATTACAATAAATTTCCGTTCTCTTTACAAATCACAATAAAACCCCTAAATTTGTACAATCAATACAATTTGATCGCTTTCCTCTATTGTAATATTGTACAATTTTGTTGCTCTAAGAGTTTTCAAAAATGATATTTCTATCCGCAAGAAGAGACTTTGTTCATTCCTGGAAATATTTGCCCATTCCTGATTTCTATTGCAACACAAAGAAACTTGAGACAACGACAAACGCTTCAAGAGAATGTCATTATCGACCAGCAATCAAATGATTCTTCAACAAGATTCTCAAAAAACCTGAATTACACCTACATTGAATGGGTAAAGGTGCAGTAACATAAGAAAGCATATTGTTAAATTTTTTAAAATAAAGCACAACATATATAGATTTCATGTTACAGGTAAAGCTAATGGCAACATCATAAGTGTGAGAAATCAGATACATATAAAATAGAAACAAAAACAATGACTTCTACCATTGTTGCCTCCACAAATAACAACTAGAGAATCCTCAACATTTGCAACTAGCAAACAATCACCAAGTACAGTAGTAGAAGCAGTAGATCAACATCCTATCCGGTTTTTATTTTTTCTAATTTTAAAAATTCGGAGATTGTATAATTGTATGCATCAACTGTTGTTGGAAACAATTTAAAAAGATGAGTTAGATAAGCCCACTAGAAAAGACACAATTAAAAGATACAATCACAATGTCAATTACATGTAGCTGATTTTGTGTCAGATGTGAATTTTTAATGCATGTTCAAATTATTGAAAGAACATAGACGACTCGGGCTCATGACTGAAAGATTCTTAGAAAGAAAAGGAAGATCAATGTTTAGTTTTGGGGTTTGTTTTATTATTTTTGTTATATAATTTTTTATGAAAGCTCATATTCCTAGATAGTTCCTACAAATTTAGTCTTCAAAAAAATCTATGAAATTCTTATGAACCAATACAAGCATTAGAAGCAAACTGCTAAATTCTTGAGAAAAACAAGGTATAAGAAACTAGAAACAATAAAAATTCAATAATTCATAAGCATCAATTTAGCTACATTGGCTATAAACTTAGTATCCAATAATCCGATGCATATGTTATGCTGTTCATATTTAGTTCAGAATGTCAGACATATGTTATCATGCTTTTCAAAAATTGCAAGAAATATCAGCAGAAATTTAATATGGTTTAGAACACATAATTTTCATAAATTCAATCACCAAATATTAATACAGAAACAAAACATGTAACAAAAGTAGCAGTAATACAACCATTCAACAGACAAAGAAATTACTTAAACAAAGTTAAAGAGAAAGACACACATACGAAAAGCAAGAATTTGTACAATTGACAATTTCAGAGAACACCAACAAATTAAAGATTTTATTTAAATGGAGACAAGGGGAAAGACACTCACCTATAATTCATATAATAAAACCTTTAGTGTATCAGAGTTTCCCTACGGTCGATGGTTACATTCAACCTGACAATTTTTTTTTGAATAGCAACCTGACAAAATTGAACCCTACATAGCGTAATAGAACCCAATCGCCAACCTACAATCCAAAATAATTAATTAAAACTTTCTAACCTAATTAATCAATTCCATATTCAAAGTCGAAAACACTTAATTGAAATGTAAGAAGGTATGAACACTACACCAGAATTGTTCTACAGTGGCGTTTTTTGCGGCGTTTAAACAAAAAACGCCGCTAATATTTCGCATATGCCGGCGTTTAAGTAAGAAACGCCACAAAATGTCAAAATTAGCGGCGTTTGTATAAAAAACGCCGCAATAAATCCGTTATTAGCGGCGTTTGTATAAAAAACGCCGCAATAAGTCTGTTATTTGCGGCGTTTGGTTTTCTAAACGCCGCAATAAGTGTCATGTTCGTGGCGTTTTACTGAAAACGCCGGTGTAGAAAAAAACATTTAGTGGCGTTTATACTAAAAACGTCGCAAAAGGTCTCTTTTGTGGCGTTTTCTATTAAAAACGCCGCAAAAAGTCTCTTTTTCGTGACATTTGGTATGAGAAACGCCACAATAAGTAGGTTTTCAAAACTCACCGTTTTCACATTTCTCTCAAACTGACTTTCAAATTCCCAAATCTATCGTGCCCTAACTTCTCCCTGCCTCTCCGCCATGGTGCAAAACTCACCGTCGTTCCTGGCCGTTTGCGTCTCCGTCATCATTGTCGTTCGGCTCGCCGTCGATCGTCGTTTCTTCCTTGGAGGAGTCTGTTTATACAATCTGAATTCTCTCCATTAACATTCAGTAACTTCACCGAGTCACAAAAAGAGAGCTAATTGATGCTTCATCTTGGAGGTGCTGAGCATATCGGTGATTCTATCATTTCAACTTTGCTTCGTAGCTTACTGCGTTTAGTTTCAGATCATTGTTTTCATGCTTTGAGACCTTTTTTCACTGTGATTTGGGAGTGACTATGTTCGGTTTTCTAGTTTCTCGTATTTGTAGCTGAACTTTGCATCCTTGTTTAAGCTGAATATGATTATGAATATTGAGATGGCCAATGCCTGTTGTTTTGTTTTGGTCTTCATCTTGTTGGATGCTGGAATTGCACATATAAATTTGAAGCAAATTGGTCTGATATTTTAGCTTTCGCGTGCTTTCTGGAGTCAACAATTTTGGAGTTTTTGTTTATGCTGGAATTTGAAGACTTTGAAGTTGCTGTCTTGTAAGAGGATTGATTGGAATCCTGGTCCAGATGAGTACTTGTGGTTTTGTCCGGCTCTTGAGCGGTTGCATTTGCAGAAATGTCAGCTGCGGAATAAGAAGAGCGTAAGAGCATTGTTTCGAGTATGTGAGACCGTAAGAGAGGTCGTTGTTGTGGACTGCTGGGGATTGGATAATGATATGTTCAGCTTTGCAAGTGTTTGCAGGTAATAATGAATTGTTCTCATTTTCATTACCATGGCTTGTGGTTTCATAGAAGATGTTTTGGATTAGGAACTAATCTAGAGATGGCCAGGGTTTTGTTTAGTTTATATTTCACTTCCGTACTCCTTTCGTACCATTGATGTTGCCTTGCCTGAAAGAGATAAAGGGTCAGTTTCTGTTGCAATGATGAGAACCTTTGGACATTTATTTCGAAATGTTAAGCCATGTGATAAAGCTCAAATGATTGTGAAACATTGTTGTATCTGCTTTTATTGTGTGTGTGTGTGTGTGTCTATATATTGTGCAGGTGTGCAGATAGATGGGATTCGATTGATCGGCTGGACCCTGATAAATGCAATTACGAGTTCTACCTACTTTTGTAATTGTTTATATCGCCAAAAGAATTTATTTTTTCAGCTCAATACTCGCTGATTGTAGTGCCTCAGTTGTGAAAATGCAGGATTGTGCGAATCAGATCATGTTTTCTGCATTGTTTAAGGATACGATTATAGCTCAATATTTCTTCCTTAAGCACATTCCTTTTTAACGCTTGAAACTTGTTAGCCACTGGGTCATGCAACCAACTTATTTAGAACCCTTACCATGGATTTTGAGGTTAAAGTTTTTTGTGTTAATGAACGTGATTGGAAATTGGATGGGGTGTACTGGCAGCTTGACAGTAGCTAATAAATCTTGGTAAAGCCAACTCATCACTAAAATGTGCTCTGACATGCTTTAGAATCATAATTCGATTTGGAAGTTTATCTTCCAACAAGGACTTTTGATGTCTTATAAATTTTTCTCATTCTTTTTTTAAGAGGCGCACCGGTGTTTTATTGTAAAATTATTCTTTGGTTCTATATGGCTGAATTCCAGCCTTCAATTGTCAACTTTCTCAACTAGTCATCTGTAAAGTGCTTCTACTGGCGAGTTACTAGTTCTACTAATACATTTGTTTCAACTTGTTTTCAGGAAAAAATTTACCAGTGGATTTGGAGACAACAAGAGGGAGGATCAAGAGTAACAACAATGGATATCCTCAGTTACCTTCAGGTTTATTCTTCTTTTAATATTTTATCATCTTTCCTCTTTGAGTGTGTGTAAGCTAATGCTGTTTTAGTTGTAATGTATCTCATGAAAAAATGATCCAAGACTCTTATCAGAATATTTTATCATCTTTCCTCAGTTACTTTTTTCTTGGTTGTTCTTTAATGACATTGGATATCATATCATAGCTCTTCCTCTTTTCTATGTTTATTATACATTTTACAGAATTTATCTTGTACAAACCTCTGATATATTAGATCTATCTTGCTATTATTCTATCTTATCAGAATATAAACAACATTTGAATCAAGTGCTAAAGGAAATGTGATGGTCTGCTTCTCGCCAGATGATCACTATCTTCTTGTCTCAGCTGTTGACAATGACGTAATTTTTATAATAAATAATAGCATTAGTTTGAGTGTCTACGGTAAACTTTTTCCATGTAGACATTGAGTTTCATAGCTGGTTTATGAGTAAACCTGGTCCTTAAAAATCTGGATGCAAAAATAATTGTTTCATAGCTGCTTTTGGGAAAGATTTTCTGTGAATAGAGATTGCAGTTTTCTTATGATAGTCATTGTTTTTTTCACTCATTTATTTCATTTTAGAGTTGTATCTTACTACTTAAGTTATTAATACTTTTGTATGGTCTTAAGTTCATTTCAGTCACTTTTAATTTCCTGATTAAAAGCCCTTGTTCTGTTAGATATGTGAGAGGTAGTCTCTATTCTCTATGCATCCATCTAGTGGTATTATTGAAGACGTTAAGGATTTGAACTTTGTTGATCATTTAGTGCTCCTGGACTTTCTTCCTTTTTTATATGTTAGTAAGATGGATTTATTTTCCCTTTTATGCTCTAATTTAGATTAATTTCTCAATTAGTTAATAACAGCTAGCAGTGATTATTTTTTTCCATTTTAATTTATTATTGTAATACACATGGATTCAATTTTTTTTTCATGTATCTTCTTTTTTGTGCATTTATATAATTTCTTGTATTTGTGCATTACTGATGGCTAACTTGTTACTGTGATCATGAGTCCTCACCTTTTGCTGGATGTGGCAGGAGGGCTACATAAAACTGTGGAAGGAAACAATTCAAGTTTTGGGGGAAGTAAACACATATATGCAGCCTTAATTGGTTGTATTTCATCAATAACTGACGGGGTTAGCTATTGTCTCAACATCAAAGAAATCCAGGAAACCTGGTAAATGTGTACACACATTGAATTTTACAGCTCAACATAAATACACGCATGTAGTTTTATTGATTTTTTTTGTATTTGTATGTAAGGAACCATGCTGTAATTAAAATAACTTGGTGCAACATTTGTTAATTTTGTGACATTATATGTAGCATCATATAAAAACTTCGTCATAAATTGATAAATTTGTTGTAGTGTCCCTCTCTTGCGTCCTTCACATTCACTTATACTACACATATATTAATTCAAAGTTATTCCATGCAAAACTTAATTCTAACCAATTAACAATTTCAAACATTTAATTTACATTCAAATTTAACTTACTAAAAGTTAAAATATACAGACAATAATTTTTGTGCCACAACCACCGAGACCATGTTATCTTTCACACCTTCTACGTCCAAATTGCTATTTTCATCTATTCTCAAAATAACTTCTTTAAAAAAAAAAAAGTGGCATAAGTTTATTACACAAATAATACTCAACAACACCCACTATTGGACCAAAACAAATTAAATATATTTACTACTTACCTATTCAAATATTGATCCAAAGCATATTAATAGTTCTCAGCTATAGAATTTTTTTAACGTGTCTCCATGTTATGACCACAGTTATCTACACTATTTATCTTTTAATAATTTGTTCCATCATCATCCTCTTAGATTACAATCTATACTTCTTTAACCTTAACATCCCTTCTCAATCAGTAATATCGATATTCGTTACACGATAGCGATATAATATACACATTCACGTTATATTTCATTTAATAGTATCGATATCATTCAACAGTAGCGATACCGTTTTATGCTTCGAATTAGCTCACTTTTATTCTATTTCGATACTACATATTCTATATCGATATTACATAAACATTATTGATATCATCATGAACAATATCCGTACTACTATCATCTAACAATACATTTACGAAGCATCAACATTGATAAAACAATACCGATTCTAAATCACTAGAAATGTATTTTCACTTTAAAATTTGTACTCAACAGAACTATTTGTAAGCCTTCTACAATTGTAAGCCAATTACATTGCATAAAACATACCAAAGGTGTCTCCTTTTTCAACCAAAGTTGTCTCTTTTTCGAATGCTTGCTCCTTCCCTCAAACTTTTCGTTTTGCTCTTTACCTCATTTCGATTGCTACAAAATAAAACACCAATAATTTTGTTTGAGTAAGTACAAACCCATCAGCCAAAATCCATCACACTAACTGTTTGCAAAACCTTAGAAAAAAAAACATTATTTTCCCTACTCATGTCGTTTGGGTAGCAACATTTTTTGAAATTACAGTTTAATGAATTGGTAAGTTTATTTTACCTAAAATCTGACTTTCTTCGAACTCAAACTTCTAAAAATTTCAGTAGAAAATGTTTGATCAAGTTTGAAAAGTTTTGAAAACTATTTGAAGAAGAACTGGGATACCGATGCAGCTTGGGAAAATGGTTTTAACCCTTTTTTAGCCTACCGATTAACCAATTTTACTTTTACCTTTCTTGTAATTTTTTTATCCAACATCTCAGATTTTATTACACCTAATCTAACGATCGTATCGGTACTGCCTTCTTTTAGCCTTTTTAATGTGTTTTCTTTTAGACTCGCCCGCCAATACTTGGAACTGATGTCCCATGAAAATGGAACGAATCTTGGAAACCAATTTTGGATTAAATTAATTTTTTTAAAAGTCTTGAAGATCTGACTATTTTTTTTTAAATTAAGGTGTTTAATGAAAATGTTAAAAATGTGTGGTACTTTAAAAAAATTGAAAGGATTAATGATAATTTAAAAAATGTGAAGATACTTATGATCTAGCGTGATGAGACACTGTTGAGCATACTAAATGTATGATAAAATATAGGAAAGAAGATATAGATAATGAGCACAGAAAGCTTGCTTCATTCATTTACAACATGTTGATTTATACACAAATAAAGGAAACCCTAATGAAGCTAAGGATGACACGTGTAAAGTTTCCAGAGAATTTTACAACTTTCCAACAGAATTGGAGAGAGCTGGAGGTGATGATAGTTGTGATGCCAGCTCTTGGATTTCGTTGTTATCTTCAACATTTCCCCCGCTTAAGTTTTCTTCAAGTCTTATGGTGTGTAACTTGGTACGAAATCCTTCAAATTGTTAGGTGGGAAGAGCCTTAGTGAGTATGTCAGCTACTTGGCAACGAGCTGGAATGTAGTTGATTTGTAACAACCTTGTACTTACTTTTTCTCAGACAAAGTGTAAGTCAAGATCGATGTGCTTGGTTTTTGCATGAAGAACTAGGTTAGCTGCCATGGAGACGGTGCTGGTATTGTCGCAGCAGAGCTGTGGAATATTGTGTTGCTTGATTCCTATTTCTATGAGGACTGATTGAACCCAGATGATTTCAAAAGCTTCATCGGCAAGACTTCTATATTCTGTCTCTGCGGATGACCTTGAGACAACATGTTGTTTCTTTGAACACCACATGATAAGGTGATGGCCAAGCACGACACAATAGTCCGTATGGAGCGTCTTTCATCGATGTCACTGCCCCAATCGACATTAGAGAATGCAGTGATTTGAAGATTATCACCATGTTGTGGTTGGAACCAGATACCGTAATCAAGAGTGCTGCCCAAGTACCTTAGGATTCTCTTAACTGTCTGCCAATGGTTCTCTGTAGGGTTTTACATGTATTGAGCAGCTTCGTTAACAGAAAATGCTAAGTCTGGTCTTGTGTGACAGATGTATTGAAGTGCCCCGACGATGCTTATGTAACTTTGAGCCTCAGTTAGAGGAGTTCCATCGTGTTTACTGAGTTTAGGGAAAGTTACCATTGGTGTGGATGCAACCTTGGCTCCCATTGTCCCTGTTTTGTGTAAATGTTCAGTGATGTATTGTTGTTGGTTCAGAAATAGTCCTCCTTCATAGGTTCTAACTTCAATGCCAAGAAAATAATATAAATGGACAAGATCTTTGAGAGAGAAACGATCAATTAAAGCTTGAATTACTTGTTGAACATGAGATTCAATGTTGCCAGTGAGCAACATGTCATCAACGTAAACAACAAGATATATTGTGAGGCTTCCACGCTTGAGTATGAACAACGTGGAGTCAATTTGAGAAGTCGGGAAGCCTGGGGTGCCCAGGAAGGATTTTAGTTGAGCAAACTAGTTGCGTGGAGCTTGTCTTAAGCTATAGATGGCTTTCTTGAGTTTGCAAAAGAGAGGGCGTCCAGTGGAGTTATATTGAACGAAGCCAGCTGGTTGATGCATGTAGACAGCTTCATGTAAATCCCTTTTGAGAAATACGTTATTGACATCAACCTGATGTATTTGCCACTGATTAGTAACAACCACAGAGATTAGAATATTGACTGTGAAGAACCGAACTACTGAGCTGAAGGTCTCCATAAAGTCAAGCCATGGGGTTTGAGAATATTCTTTTGTGACTAATCTTGCTTTGAACTTGTTGACAGAGCCGTCTGCATTGTATTTAATTTGAAAGAACCATTTGTTGCCTATTGCCTTCTTCCCAAGTGGAAGTTCAACTAGTTCCCAAGTATCATTTTCCTAAAGAGCTGTGTACTCTTGTTGCACTGCTTCTGCCCAGGCCGAATTGAGCAAAGCCTCTTCAATCGTGGAGGGAATGACTTCAGTGTTGTATATTTTGGGTTTGAAGGTTCCAACTTTGCTTCGAGTGATCATGGGGTGTGTGTTGGTAGGTTGATTGATAGCTGGGTGGTTGAGTGTATTGGTGGATTAGTGGTCGAGATTGGGGAGGTAGTGTTTGTAGGATTGTCATTTGAGAGAGCTGGAGGATATGGTACAATAGGTGAAGTTTGGAGATTTGTGGCTGTGGGAGTAGATGGATCAGTGGCATTGTGCTCATGGGAGGGGGTAGATGAAGGTAATGAAGAGTTTGGTGGTGTGGGAGTTGATGATGATGAAGTGTGTGTTGGAGTAGGTGCTTGGGTTGTGGGAGTTGAGGTTGGAGTTTGGTTGATCAAGGAGGACGGTAGTACTGGGAATGCCCTCGAGCGATGAACTTGTGAGGATGCAGCAATGGTTGTATCAGATCTGTTGGCACAAAGGAATATTGACTCATTGAAGGTAACACTGCGTGAGATGTATATCCGGCCAGTCTCATCAGCACATTGGTATCTTTGATACTTAGGGGAATAACCAAGAAAGAGGCAAGGCTTGGTCCTGAATTCAAGTTTATGTTTGTTGTAGGGCCTCAGGTTAGGGTAGCATTCACACCTAAAAACTTTCAATAGACCATAGTCAGGGAGTTGGCCTGTCAGCTTCTGAAATTGAGACAAGTTACCAAGCTTCTTAGATGGCAAGCGATTAATTAGGAACAGTGAACTTAGAACAACATATGACCAATATCGAAGAGACATGGAGGCTTGAGCTAAGAGGGAGAGAGCCATTTCAACAATGTGTTTGTGCTTGCGCTCTACCACTCCATTTTGTTGAGATGTGTAGGGGCAGGTGATACGTTGTTGAATGCCAAGTGTAGGAAGAAGTGTGTCAAGGAACTGAAATTCTCCACCCCCATTTGTTTGGACTGCTCGAATGGTAGTTCCATATTGATTTAGCACAAGCTTATGGAATAAGTGAAAGGCAGTTGTTGCTTCTGATTTGTTTTTAAGGAAATATAGCCAGCAGTTTCTTAAATGTATATCAACAAATGAGATTTAATAGGAGAAGCCATTGGAGATAACTGGAGCATGACCCCAAAGATCAATTTCAACTAATTTAAAAGGTGTTTCATACACGGTTACAGACAGCTTGAACGGTAGAGAGTGACATTTTCCTAATTGACATGCACTACAAATAACATTCTTGTCCTTAACCAATGATTTGTTTAAAGCTAAATTGATAACTTCTGGAGTGGCATGTCCCAGACGTCGATGCCAAAGCTAAAATGTGGAACTCGTATTAACTGCAGTGGAGTAAGCTGAAATGGGATTGCTGACAAAATCACCAACCAAAGTGTATAGACCTCCTTCTTGTGTACCTTCCAAGAGGACAGAACATGTGTGCTCATCCTTCGCACAACAATAGTTGGGGTGAAATTCAAGAAATATCGAATTATCCTTTGTGAATTTTGATACAAACATTAAGTTTCGAGTGATATGGGGCACATGCAAAATATCACTTAAGGTAAGATTGCGAGTAGGGGTGGGTATTACAGAATGTCCAACATGAGTTATAGCGAAGGAAGAACCATCACCAATATGAACAGAGCCCTTACCGAAATATGGTGAGCCACCAAGAAGAGAGGAGGAGTTACTGGCTACATGATGCGTTGCCCCGGAATCAGGGTGCCAAACCGTAGGAGAAGCAACTAAGGAATGAACTTGCATATCACCAGATGAAGTGTCAGGGTTGGCAGCTAGTTCAGTACCTGCATTGTCACTAATGAAGGGGTCATAAGCAACTTCTACTGTGTCTTCACTACAAGAAAATGCATTTTAGTGACATTGAAAATAGTCACAAAAAGTGTAAAATTTAATCACTGGAATTTATAGTGACTATTTTTCTGAGTTGTCACCAGTCGTCACTAATAACTTTGTCACTATTATATTAGTGACAACTTTCATGTATTTCGTCACAATAGTTATATTTTTTATGACCACACTATTTGACACAAATGATTATTAATAGTGACTAAAATTTAGACACTAATATTATTCTTACTAGTGACAGACATTCTATCACAAATACATATTTAAATGGTGTCTAAAATTTTTCGTCATTGTCAATAATAAAAAAATTAATTATATTTTTATATTTTAGTTGTAACCATTTTATTTAGGGTTTAAACTAATCACTAATTGTCCCTGAAATTTAATGGAGCTGTTAGATCACTGAAATTTAATTATAGATGATGTAGCATTTTCAGATATCAATTTTTAGTAAATAAATGCAATGCCTGGCTTCAAGAAGAATCGAACCTGGAACCTTTAGGGCGAGAGTGCAATACTTATCCACTAGGCTAGGCAAAAAATTTAATACTATTTTGAAAGAAAAATAATATTTAGGTTTAATTGTAATTGAAATTAATTTTATTTATTTTAAAAATATTTATTAATTATAACACTAATTATTATAATAATAATTTAACTAAATTTTCTATGGTTTCTTATATGAAGTACGTATGTTGAAGAAACTATTGAGATTTTTTTGAAAAAAACTAATCAAAATGGAATATATCTTTTAAAAATTTCAATAAAATTTTATCATATATTATGCTAAAATCACATAGTAGTCTTTGTACTCTAATTTGCTCACTTTAAATTTCTATACTTTTTAAATTTTGAATTTTTGATCCTGACATGAATTGTAGTATTTAAATATGTTAAGTAAAATTTTCTTTTTAGCTAATTTGTTATACATAAGTTGCTTATTTAATTTTTGTTCTTTAATTTGATCATTTTTAGTCCTTGTAATTTAGTCATATTGACGGTGTCCCGTTAGGATTAGGATTAAAATTTTAAAATATAGGGACTAAAGTTGATCAAAATAGATTGACTAAAACAACAATTTACACATAGTAAGGACTATAGAAATATTTTACCTTTTGACAAACTAGTTTATGATAACTTTAATTTTTATAATTATAAAAATAAATTTATCATTGTGACAATGTCTAATTTGTCATTACTTTTATTTTTTTAGTGGTGACAAAATTTATCACAATAAAATGTGAAACTTTAAGAGACAAGTAATTTCATTGTAGCAACAAATATCAAATAATAGTGACCACTTCACATATCGTCACTATCATGTGTCAAAGTTTTTGTGACAATGAACTTTGTGTCACAATTGTATACTTATAATGAGAATTCATTTGTGAAAAATGTAATCTTCACAATTACTACTGTTACAGTGACCAAATAAAAATATATCAAAATTACTTATACTAATAGTGTCGCACAAAAAAATTGTCACAAAAAGTTAATATTTGTGACAAAATTATTCCTAGTCACTATCAATTTGTCACTAAAAACCTATATTGTTGTAGTGCTTGTTTATAGGAGTAAGCATTTGCCTGAGTGGCAGTATTAGCCCAGGCTGTAAAGAGGAGGAGGTGATTCCCTTGAAGTTGTGATCGAAGCGATGCCAACAATGATCAACTCGAAGGCCTGGCTTGCCACAAAGTTGGCATTGAATACAAGGTCTTGTACCACGATACCTTCCACGCGAATCATCACGAGCTGGAGTGTTGGTTAGGGAAGGGTAGGGAGGCTTGTCACGATGATTGGAGAAATTTGTGTTGTGTATGCCAATAGGTAATCGAAGAGGATCTGAGATTCTGGACTCAGCATCGATGAGAACTGAGACTGCTGCATCGACTATATAAGGTTCCTTACTGGCAGAAATGACTGCTACAAATGGATCATACTTTGAGGCCATTTGATGAAGCTAATGATGACATGTGTAAAGTTTCCAGAGAATTTTACAACTTTCCAACAGAATTGGAGAGAGTTGGAGGTGATGACAGTTGTGATGCCAGCTCTTGGATTTCGTTGTTATCTTCAACAGACACTAGATCCCTTAAGTAAGACCAAAAGTGTAAATTCTAACGTTGTAAATGAAGCAAATTAGCTTGGGTGGGTCACTTCATAATTGACTTGCTATGCCCTAATAACAAGTTTTGAAGTTTTGTGAGTAAATGGAGGGATTGTGAAAAATTTATGGAGTAACTTAGTAAATTCTAAATTTTAGGTGGCAATTGCTAAGTTTTGTAAATAGAGGACCTAATTGAATGTTGGTGGAAGTTGGAGGCCACTTTTGAGAACCCTAGGGAAATGCAAGGGCCACCTTACAATTTCTCTCAGATTACATATATTTAAATTTAACCATAAAATCAATTTTCCTCATTTCTTTTGACTTTTTGCCGTTTCCTCTCCCTTCTCTCCTAGTATCTCTGATTTCCTCTGTAACCTTTCACTGACTCTGTCGTATTCATTTTTTTAACAATTTTCTTCATCGTCCTTCTTAATCACCGCTATTTGTATTTCCCGCTGAATCTGTATTTTCTATATAAATTTTTTATATGATTTAGAATTTTTTTTAAAAAGATTATGTATTTTCTATTGAAATCTATTTTCGCCCCCTAATATAAAGTTATGCGTCCGTCTATGGATATAAACGTTGTGAATGAGCTCAAAGTGTAAGGTTTTCCTTACATTGAAAAAAGTGTCAAAATTGGTGCAACTCTCTGTCAATCGAGGCAGTAGGTAATTTCAAAGAACGATCTCAGTTATTTTTAGGCTACTTCTTAACAAATAGAGCCATTATAAAATTGAACAATAATTTACGTAGTGTAAGACTAGAGTTTTGTAGAATTTATAAGAAATTAAACTAAGCATTTTAGTTGGAAAATTCATTATATTATAGACCTAGCTCAATGGTCCCATGCATGTACCATTGAAGCATGCTTCGATGCACAAAATCATGTAAAGATTAGTAAATATACAAAAACTCCTTAATATGAGGAATTATTTCACTACAAAATTGTCTCATGACAAAAGAACTATACATATTCAATTTTCAAAGCCCTCAAGAAATTGTCCTAATTTCCTTGTTCGACTAGAATTTGTTTCCTTTTAATACCAATCTCTTAACTACACCGAAATAACAAACAAATACAAATGAAAGAGAAAATTAATACTAAAATCTCAAGTGCTTAAGCCACTGTTTTACAGTAGTTCTTCCAAGGCAGCCGCAAGTGCAAATATTTCATAATTTGCAGCACAGTCGCACCCTTCGCAATGGTCCTTCAACCCTTGTTTTCTCTTCTTCCGCTTCTCCATTTTCGCCATCGTTGGACCTCCAACCATTTTCATTGATAAACGTATACAAGGAGGCTTTAAATGTTTTAATTAAAATGGAAGAGGGTGATTTTATTAAAACAAGGTGGTTAATTTGTTAAATCAATTTTGACGTAACTTTTCAATTTCTCCTTTTCTCTTCAGCCAAACATTCTCTCTTTTCTCTCAATTTCCAAATTCTTTTCATCCTTTTTCTCTTTTGATTCACAACACTTTTTCAAAAATTCTACTTAAAGATTTGCAAAGATTTCTTAAAGCTTCTTGAGTTGAAAACTTGCCAATTGAAAGAAAAGCAAGGATTGCGGGTAATTTCGTGCTACTCCTCTAATCAAGGATCTTTAATGAAATTCCAAAGTATTTGACTCTTGATTTATGTTTTTAATTAAGGTTTTAATTATTGATTTGGTAAAAATGCATAAATCTTGCTAAAGATGAGATTAAATGTGATTTTCGTTTGGACACTGTTTTGGTTGATTTAAGAATGATTTTAAGGTTGATTTGGATGTCAAATGATGTTAATAAAGAGCTTTGATCATAAAAATCCCGAAATCATTGAGATCTCTAATTGTCTAGGTTGTTAGTTTCGGGTTTTGGCTTGGAAATGGGAAATATGAGTTGTTGGAGGTATAAGGATGATATTAGGATGGTTTTGGATGTTGATTTATAGTTAAAATGGATTGGAAGTATTTTTTGATGGCTGGGTTGAGTTTAGTGATCAATCGAATGTGATTTCGATTTTGGATGGGTAATTTAGTGCTTTGGGCAGAGCTGCGGAATTTTTGTGTTTTCTGGTGGTTTTAATGCATTGAGATGCATTAATTCTCTGTTTATATGTGGTATAAACAGTGGAGGATTCTTCGGAAGCTTTGGGCGAAGTTTCGAGGGCTTTGGACGCTTGAATTTCGCGTCGGCAATTGATGTTTTGCGAGTCGGTGAGTGGAAATGGGATTTCCATCTTTGAAACATCTTAAAAGTGGTTTTGGGAACTTGGTGTAAGCTTGAAACGCTTTACTAAGTTCGGAAGTAAGTAAAGTGATTTTCTCCCTCGGATTGTGTTATTATGAGCTTGTGGATGCACTTGTTTTTAAATATATTTACCTACTGTTTTAAAGCATGATTTGAGTATATAACTTGTTGTCTATGATGCCATATTGTTGAAGGATGCACTAGGTAAGTGATCCTTGTAAGTATGTGTTTATACTTGTATTGTGAAACATGGTTTAATGCTTGGAATATGGCTTATTGTGGATGCTTTGTAAAAAATGAGGTTTGCATTAAAAGTGAATTATATTGGCAAGTGATGTTGTGTAAAGTGTTTTGAAAATGAAATCGGATATAGTTAGCCGGCTATAGGATTGAGTGCACTATACGCAAGTCGCCTTGGATGTTGAGGGGTTGTGATTGTACCGAAAACTCCATCCAAGTACCCTAACGATCGAGGAATGTTTAAGGTGTTGAAACGGTGGAGGATAGCTCCCGTGTGCGAACCTTGTATGGTGTCCTGTCTCTCGTTATTGGGCTATACATCTACCGATGAGTGGTGTTGAGGGGTTGTGATTGTACCGAATACTCCACCACGGGTGTCACAACGATGTAGTGTAGCTTCCATGTGTGAGCCTTGAGGTGCCTGTAGAGTGTATGAAGTGTTTGGGACAACACTTGGTAATCTGTGTATCCGATATGCTTTTTGAGAAATGAGAACGTTAATGATCACTTATGAGCCAATATAATAGATTAATTGTTATGGAAATGTTTATGAATGCGTAGCATGAAAAGTGCATGTTTTACTTTAAAAGCTTTGCATATTGGTATATATGCATGAAAGGCTTGATATATATGTTAGCAATAGATTTTGTTGTTGAAGTATTTGATACTTGTTGCATGGTGTATAACATGCTGATTTTAATGATGAAGTGCATGAATTTCAAAAAGGGCACGATGGTTTGCAAAAGTGTGAAAATGATTTTAAGCAATGATGGTGTTTTTGGTTTTGAGCATTCCCCACTAAGCTTATATGCTTATGCTCTCTTTTGCTCATCAAATGCAGATAACTAAGTATTTAGAGGCATCAACTCGCAAAGGAATCCCAAGAGACTTCACTTGAATGTATGTTTGGTTATGGAGTAGAGTAATAAAGGCAAAGGGGTGTCCAATGTCTTAAAGTTTGTTGTTTTGGTATTTTATGTTTTGGTATAAGTTTGGTATGCCTATATTGGTTTGTAAATGGCCTTTAATTGCTGGATTAAGCTTTGTTTTGAGATTTGACTTTTGGATGCTTGAATTTCATAGGAAGCATGCCTCTAGAATACATTGTTGATGATTTCCATGATATGATGTTGTTGTTGCCTTGCATATTTGATGGTTGAAGTGTATTTAAGTTATATGTATGCTTAAAAGTATGTTGGACTGCCTTTGGATGGTTTAAAGTGTGTAAAACCAGCAAATTGGGTAAATGTAGGTTGCAGAGTATGATAGAACTAAGCATGTAGAAATTGATCGACATTTTACTGCCGAGAAGGTCAATGGTGCACAAGTCAAATTGCATTTTATCCCTACAAAGGACCAAGTGGCAGATGTTCATACTAAAGCACTACCTAGAGAGACTTTTGATAAGTTTACATCCAAGCTGAGACTCTACAATATATACTCTCCAGCTTGAGGGGGTGTAGATTGGAGGCGTTTAAAATAGATAAATTATCTTTTGTATATCTTATCTCTTAGATGTTTTATCTCTAGCCTAACTATTATCCTAAAGTGTAGATAAAGATAAAGATTTAGAGATAGCCTAGCTAAGGTAAAACACTTGTACATAGGCCTTTACAAAGGCCAAGTTTTCTGTAAATAAAAAATAAGAAAATCAGAATAAGAATTTTCTCTCTGCTCAAATACTTCTTATTTACAATACATGTACTTTAATTTGACTTGCACTCTAAAATTCAGCAACTCCAACTAATAACAGCGCCATCAATTTTAATTATAGAAGTAGAGGGATTAAATATTAAATTTCATAATAGTAGAGGGACTGAAACTAGGACTAAACCTAAAAACTCTCTTCTATGTTGTACCTAAAGGAGATTTTTTTCCTGAAGGAGACCCAGATAGAGAAGAAGTTGTAGATGGACATATAATAATAATAATAATAATAATAATAATAATAATAATAATAATAATGATGATGATGATGATGATGATGATGATGATTTAAAGGAACTTTATTAGGTTTTACAATTGCACTAGCTAGCGGGGGAGTTTTAACATTACAAGCAATTGGGAGAGCCATAGCCTGCGTCTGGTTAACATCGATACCCAACGACAAGCCACCACCGTTAAGGACCTTGCAGAGGCACTAAGGCTACGAGCTCACAATGAATCGGCTATGAAAACAGAGTGGATGTCATTTTTTCCACTTCTTGCTCTTGTAGGTTTTAGTTGATTTTTACTTTTTCATACTTTGTTTTTTTTTGTTATTAAAGTCGATAATATTTTTGGAGGAATTAAAAAATAATCAATGAAAATTTGCAGGAAATTGTAGTGGTAATAAAGAAGATGTTCGATACCTAGTTTTTCATAATTCAAATGCAAGAAGAAGAAAGAATAAATTTACATTTTTAATCCAAAAATTAAAATGATGTTTAGATTGATAATATTTTGGACTAAATTGATAGATTGTATAAGTTTTAGGGACTAAAATTGTTATTTGACCAAGCAACGTCATTTTTTTCATTTATTTTTAACAGTCGGGGTACCGAAATAGAAACAATACATAACGTTAAGTACCATTTTACTAAAAATAGTTTGGGTACCAAAATAAAAATACGAAAATAGGTGAGGTACTAAATATGTAGTTTTTTTTTATCGGTAATTGTATGATTTTATTCAGTGTAAAGAAATCATACAACCTCCCATATGCCTCCTTAAAAAACCTCCCTATCTTAAATTGGAGGAAAAAGAGTGCATCATGGAAGGTATAGGCCAAAACGCCCCGAACCGGACTAAAAACCCCATTACAATGTCATCCCATTATCCGCAGTAGCATGAAACCAAGATACTCTATCCACACCCCCTTTAGCGAGTGCATCGGCGAATGAATTCGCCTCACGAAAAGCGTGGTGAAAGCAAACACAACGTAGCTGCAAACAAGCATAATCAATCTCGCGAAACAGCCCTCTATACCTCCATGGTCGTTTGTCCTTGTGCAGCACCCAGGATAACGCAATCCGCGAGTCGGATTCAATTATAAACGACCAATCCTCCTTCCACCTTGAGTCGGCCAGCAATCGAACCGCATGACAAATGGCCCAAACCTCAGCTTCATTCGATTCCATACAACCCAACGGTCCCGAAAAAACAGCCAGCACTACACCCCTCGCATCCCGCAGCACACCCCCACATCCCGCCAAACTTGGTTTCGCCCTCGCCGCGCCATCCACGTTAAACTTTAGTACGCCTTCTATCGGTGGACACCAACAGATTCCAGCTCTATGTTTTACTGTACCCGACGGCACACACAGCAATGGCCACTCCCACCAAGCAGCCTCTGTTATGTCGCTGCCGTGCACGGAGTATTTAATCCAATAAAATGAGCGAAGCTTGATAAGAAAAAGCAGCTCCTCGACTCCCATCTGTTTATGATTGAAAATTACATCATTCCGCGCAAGCCATAAGGACCACAATACCGCTGTACATCCAACCATCCACCAAGCTCTCCCTACTCCCGACAACACCCCACTACAACACTGCACAAGAAAATCCACAAACGTTCTCGGATTCACCCATGATATCCCCCACCAACGGAAAAACGCCTCCCACAATCTGTTTGCAAACGTGCATATAAAAAATATATGCTCTTCCTCGTCAACCCCCCTACACCACACACATTGAATTCCCGCTAAAGGCACGCCCCGAGCGCTTAGCATAGACAACGTTGGCAATCGGCATACTTGCACGAACCATAAGAAGCATTGTACCTTCGGAGGCACTACAATTTTACACATATTAAAACCATCAAAATCATAGTCGGATAGACCCATCGAAGACATCAATTTCATTAAGCTCCCCACGGAAAACTGTCCAACCGCATTCGGCTTCCAGACCAGCACATCCCTCTCGCTCGCACACAAGGTAAACCCCCTCACAATCGCTCGCATTTGTCTCAGCTGGTGCTGTTCAAAAGATCGCAAGTCACGGGTAAAAAACAGCAACCATTCCTCATGGTTCAATGTGCCTTGCATCGCATAATCACACACCACGGCAGCCTTGTTGCTAGCACATCTAAAAATGTGCGGGAATACCTCACATAAAAGCTCCTCTAAACACCATCGATCGAACCAAAACAACACCATTTGCCCGTTCCCTATGTGCCACAAGAAGCAGTCTTCGCTCATAAACTTACCAGCGGCATCCCCTTCTTGTATCTCAACAATTCTCCTCCAAACGAAAGACATGTGCTGCTTACCCACCACATTCGACAGTCTCCCCCTCACTGCAACGCCATACTTAGCTTCCACAATCGATTTCCACAAAGCCTTAGGGGAATCGGCATATCGCCAAAGCCATTTGGCAAGCAACGCTGAATTTCGAAGTTCAATATTTGCCACTCCAAGACCCCCTAGCTCCTTCGGCTGACATACTTTCGCCCAAGCTACCCGGTTCAATTTCCTTTTTAAATCCGTATCGCCCCACAGGAATGCACGCCGAATCTTCTCAATTTTATTTAATACCGTTTTCGGCACCCTAAATATACTCATATAATATAATGGCAGCGTAGAAAGCACCGAATTCACCAATGTCACCCTTGCGGCAAAAGATAAGGAGTTTTTTTTTCCATCCCGCTAAACACAAGCGCATCCGATTAATCATCGGTTCCCAAACCTTACCATTCCGTGGATTAATTCCTATCGGAATTCCCAAGTATTTAAAGAGTAAATCTGCTCGCACACATCCCAGTTCCTTAGCCATCTCCAAGGCCACTGCCTCCTCTATTCCCACATCATACATTGCCGATTTGGCGTAGTTAATTTGCGGCCCCGATTCATACTCAAAACATGTCAGCACGCGCTTCAAGTTTCTAGCAAATTCAACCTTCCCTCGAATGAAGATAACCGTGTCATCGGCAAATTGCAAATGCGAGAGCCGACAATCTGCAGCGACACTCACTCCTCTAATCAGCCCCAAGCTTTCCGCATTCACCAAAAATTGGTGTAATGCTTCCGCAACAATCACAAAAGGTAACGGCGACAAGGGGTCACCTTGTCGCAACCCCCTTTCCATGGCAAACTCCGGCGTTGCACTACCATTCACAAGGACCGAGAGCCGTGCTGTACCCACACATTTCAGTATCCAATTCCTCCATACCACCCCAAAATTCATCCGACACATTACATCCTCAAGAAAATCCCATTTTATGCAATCATACGCCTTCGTGAAGTCAATCTTCAACACCACACCTCCTTCGCTAAACCGTCGCATCCGAAGTGAATGAACAACTTCGTTAGTTAATAATATACCGTCAACAATTTGCCGACCTTTAATAAATGCAGATTGCTCTTCACTAATCACCGAATGAAGTACCTTTTGTAGCCTTCCCGCTAATACTTTCGCCACTATTTTGTAAACAGAATTCAATAAGCATATCGGCCGAAAATCACTAATTACCTGCGAGTTTTCTTTTTTCGGGATCAATACCACAAATGTCGAGTTGGCCCCTTTCGACAAAGAACCATGCGCATGGAAAGTCTTAAACAAGCGCCCCAAATCATCCTGCAAGAACTCCCATCCCCGCTTGAAAAAAGCAAAGCTAAATCCGTCAGGCCCCGGAGCTTTCGCGCCTTCACAACTCATAATTGCCTCTCTAATTTCGGACAGCAAAAAATCAGATTCAAGCATATCAACAGCCGCCCTATCCAGCCTACAAAACCGCACATCTGCCTCCATCGTTCCAAGGCATGGTCGACGTGCAAAATGTTTGTGAAATTCACCCTGTATATGGCGTTTAAACCTCGCCTGATCCTCCACCCATTTACCATTGATTCGCAAGCCAATAATCATATTTTTTCCAGCTCTAATTTTAGCACTTCGATGAAAAAATGAGGTGTTACGGTCCCCCGCTTTTAGCCAAAGAGCTCTCGACTTCTGTCGCCAAATCGATTCCCTGTACTTGTGAAGGCGCCACAGCTCAATTTTCAGCCGACAAATCTCTTCAACCCGATGGACTCTATCCCCCGACACCTCTACCACCTCATCCAACCTGTCTATCTGCTCCGTCACCTCCCCAATTCTAGTGTCGATATGTCCAAAACATTCTTAATTCCATGTGCATAAAATTTTTTTCAGCTCCCTTAATTTATATTGTATCGAATACCCCTCCAATTCCACTGAAATTCTCTCTCATTCCTTCGCCATTAAATCAACATGCTCCTTTTTCTCAAGCCAAACATTTAGAAACCGAAACAGACGAGGTCCCCAATCACTATCCTCACTTGTCAGTCGTATCGGCGTATGATTCGAAATCCCCCTCGGCAAATTCAATTGATACAACGAAGAAAAGCGATCGATCCACTCTCTCGACACCAAGAATCTATCAAGGCGACAAGCTTTGTTCCCTGATCCGAACCAAGTGAACTTCTTTCCCACCACTTTGATATCCAAAAGACCCACATCCTCCACAAACTCGTTGAACTCCTCCATTCCCCTCGATGCATCAACACAACCACATCTCTCCCCCACCTCCCGCACCGTATTAAAATCACCTCCCATACAACACAGCCCCTCTAATTCCCCGAACAGCTCCCACAATTCACCCCATACCCGTCCTTCATTCTCCACCTCGCAAGGAGCATAGACATTAACCATCCAGCATGGCCATTTCTCAATCACCCACTCCTCTTTAATCAAAATGAAATGGTGAGATATACGTGTTTCTAACTTCCAGAATTTATCACTGTCCCAAATTAACAGTAACCCCCCTGATCGCCCAATAGAAGGTGCTAAAACAAAATCGAAATTATCCGAAAGCCACAATTTACTTACCCCATTTGCAGATAGCTGCTCCAATTTCGTTTCCTGAAGCAACACCATCACACACTGGTGTTGTTGTACTCGATCACGTATTGCACGTTGTTTCGCGGCTGCACCCAATCCGCGAACGTTCCACGACAACACCCGCATCGCCAGCTGCTATTTGTTTTCAATGCGCGACTCAATGATGCGCGCAATGTCTTGAACAACCGCCTCCTCGTTACCTACTGTCGAAGCCCCTATCAATCTGCCCAAATCAAGAGTTTGTTTTGCCTCTCTCAAAATCACCCTCTTCATGTTTACAAAATCCGAGTCCGATAAGGATCCATTAGCAATCCCCGTATCCTCCTGTATTTTCTTCTTCGGCCTTCCTCGAGACTTTTTTGTTAATTTAATCAGAGCCTCAGACCTTTCCTCTAGATTCAAAACATTTATCAAAACATTTGATAAGCTTCTCACCTTGCGAAGGACTCCATTGTGTTCAATATACCTAGCATCCGAGGCCCTCATTTGTTCAGGCCCATCCTCGAGTATTTCCCCTGTGTTCGCCCCCATCGTTGCATCGGCAATATTCACTGCCACCCCCCGCTCCTCGATGTCATTATTCCCACGGACATCGTCCCCTACACAGCAGACAAAGCGGTCCATATCGAGGCTTGTGCACTCCCCAATTCTTTCCCTAACTAGCATATCCACCTCCTCATCCGCTGTCGTCGTATTCCCCTGGGCACTGTCCGCTCTATAAGCTTCAAACTGAGCCACATCTAAGCTCTTGCGATCGCCTGTCCCCTCCCTATCTATCAAAGCGACCACCTCATCCGAAACCCACGAATTTCCTCTACTCATTGATTCCACCCGCAAATCAACCTGTTTTTCATACGTGTACCCTTTGTTTGTGACATTAGCATCCTGTTTCGAATCAATTTCCTGGTCATCTCTGGAAATTAGATTTGTATCCTCACCCATAAGACTGTCTTGAACAAACGAGTGCAACATCGGATCCTCGCCTTCACTCGATTTATTGATCCCGTTAGGTACATCAGCTCGACGGGAATTAGTTTCCGAGGATGTCTCCATGTCACTCTCTTCCTCGTCCCTATCTTCTTGAGCCAACTCTCTTTCCCACTCTTGCACCCGAATATTATATGTATTACCCTCTACCTCCAATTCCAGCAACTCATCAATCCTGTCGATCCAATTGGTTTCGATCAGGATCCTACTTCGCTCGAACGATGAAGGTGAGATCGTCGATAAGTCTACCTTTACCAATGATCCCCATAATTTGGCTATATTTTCAAAAGTCTCCGTTGCCCAAGCGTGAATGGGAATCCCGCTCATAGCGAGCCATAATTTTCTCGTCGACATATGTATCGCTGTCGACCACGGACGTACATCCACAAACCACCTCTCTAAACCCGTCCGTGACATAATATCCATCATTTCCCCCGATTCGTTGGGCATTAATAGCACCATTCGCCCTGCCATGTGCATAATAGAGAATCCCCTCATATTGTTCTCATGTAGCTCCTTCGCCATTTGAGCGATCGAGATCGAATTGCGTCGCCATCTAACCACACAGGTTTTCAAAATTTCCAATTTGTCTTCATCAATTTTTCCCACAATTCTCCTCAACGGAACAGGTTTTGTTGTTGCAATTGGATCTTGATCACCCTTTAATCTCTCTTTTTCCACGGAATTCTTGCTTAACTGCGAGGGTTTAGGCTTATGATCCATCAAGCCCTTCTTACGCTCCCTCACCCCATCTCTAGCAAATAGGACCGTGATCACCGATCCATAGAGGCGGAATCCATTCAATCGCTCGATTACCCGATTTGCATCTTGAATAGTCGCCATCCGAATGAACCCAAATCTCGCTCCATCTTTCCCTTTCTTCTTAGGTATGAACACGTCCACCACAATCCCATGCCTATCGAAAACTTGCCAAACCCCCTGCCAATGCAGCTGTGACGGCAGATTCGACACGAACAGGGTCCATACTCGGCCTCCGCCTTGTCTCGTTCGTTCTCGCCCACCTTGATTCCGCCTATCGCCCATTCGCTAGAGAGCTGAAATAAATTCTATTAAACTAAATATGTAGTTTACCTTATTAACAAAAATAATATTTTAATATATATTGAAAAAATTAATTAATTTTTAAATAATTATTAATTATATGTTGAGTCCTTAAAATTTTTAATTTTTATTAATTAATTTAATAATGTTCATCAGTATTCAATGTTAATAGTGTTCAACGATGCTTGTCGCACATTGTAAAACTTTCCCATCGAAATATACAAAAACTCGTATGAGCAATTATTTCACTACAAAATTGTCTCGCGACAAAAGTACTATACATATTCAATTTTCAAAGCCCTCAAGAAATTGTCCTAATTTCCTTGTTCGACTAGAATTTCTTTCCTTTTAATTCCAATCTCTTAACTACAACAAAATAACAAACAAATGCAAATGAAAGAGAAAATTAATACTAAAATCTCAAGTGCTTAAGCCACTGTTTAAAACAGTGAACTTTCCCTTACCCTCCATTCATTCTCTATTGATAACAGCACCTTGTCGGATAACTTAGGATTCGCCCGAAATCTTGCTATAGTTCTCGTGCAGTGTGTGCATGTTTGTGAACAATTATATGCCAAGACTCCCTTAGTTTCACTAGAATATTTCAGCCTCTAACTTGAATTTTTATGCCAAAGTTTATTTTTTGAAGGCATTTCTTATGCTCCTTTGATTTTTTTTTTTGTTTAGACTCGATTTTATTATTTTTTAAGCTTAAGTTTCACTAGAGCCGGTTTCGGGCACTTCTAGGGCTGTTGAGTCTATTTTGCTAAACTTCTTTCCTAGAGCCAGTGTTAGGCACCTCTAGGGGCTATTCAAGTGCTAAGCTTCCTATCCTAGTTAACTAGTAGAGTTCTAGGCAGTATAACAGTCACAAATAGTGTTTAAGTTTCAGAACTATAGAAAGGCTCTAAGCTGCTCCTAAAACTATCCTAAAGGGACTGCCACGACAGAGCTGTCACGGCAGGTAAGTTCAGTTCAAAGACTTAAGCCAAAATTTTCAAGATTTCATTTTTTTGTAGCAAAAATAAACTAATTAAAAGACATAATTTTAAAATTAAATAAGACTCCATTAATGGAGGGATGCCACCCCCAAACTCAAGGGTTGCATTGCCCTCAATGCAAATGACAGAATAAAAGATAAGAAAAGTACATCACAAAATATATAAAGGCAGATAACAAAATAAGTTAAGAAACTCAAATTTTATGCGCTGTCGTCACTGCTGCTGTTGACTCGGATCTGTCGGCGGGCAGGGGCCTTCTTAACTGGCTGGCGGATGGGGGAGGCAGATGTGTTCTTCGTTTTGGCCTCCCTTGGAAGTTGAATTCTGGTAGGAGAGATGTGAGGGGGTTTCTCTACTACATGTACCTCTGAGCTGCTGCTGCTATCACTGCCGCTGCCGTCACTACTGCTGCCACTGATACTGCTGCTATCCTTCTTATTCTTTTCTGCCATCGTCTTCTACCGTTTGACCGTTGTGAACTCTTTGGATAGATTCCTCTTAACAGAGGGTTCGTTGTCACTTTCCTCCCAAATCAAAGAGGAAAAGAAATCGGCGATGAATGCATCAAGTTCTTCCGAGGGCATTCTTCTCTTGGTTCCACGGGCAGAGGTATTAGCTGCACGGTTGCTGCCGGCGGCTGTCGTGGAAGGGGTTGGTGTGGATGCTGCAGACGGTGTCTTGGGTGTGGCAACAGATGTAGGGGTATGGGCAAGGGTGGGTGCAGCAAAATAATGGGATGGGAAGGCAGGAAATACAACATCAGCGAAATTTAAAGAGGTTTGAATGAATTATACTGTAGCTGCGGTGAAATCCCTGATGAAGCTCATAAGACCTAGCTGTCGTTCCTCCATCTTCTGTATGGCAGAAAGGATCTAGGAGGAGGAGTCGGTCGAGGCTGCTGCTGCTGTTTGCTACCTGGCTTCCGTGGCAGCAGGTTCAGTGTCCGTTGGTTCTGTCGTCTCTGCTGCCGTGGCAGCGGGGTCGAACGATGACAGCGGGGTGGCAGCAGTCAGCTCCATCAAGCTGAGTATATTTTTGTCGGTCCATCCCTTCCTTTGGACTCTCAGATCGGTGGCAGCTTCAGGTACATGATGGCCGCGGCAAAGGGATATGATGCGGTAGGGGAGGTAGAGTGGTCCTGTCGGCCGGTGTGCACACTCCAAAATGCTTTCCCGGATGAAGCTCCCCACATTAATAGGCCTCTCATGCAAAATGGAATGAATGAGGGCTAACCTGGGTTGATCAACAGTGGTATTGTGCGACGATGGCATTATTCACTTTTTGATAAAAGCGTTCCACAGTTTAGCCTCCGGGAGAAGTTGAGTTCTCTTCACCGTCCTCAGGTTCTTTGGATTTTTATTCCACTGAGTACCTTCATCCGTGAGCTATGCCATGACAGCATCGTAGGCAGCAGGATCTAGGCTGTTCAGAAATTGCTGGTGACCGTCCTCGTTGCTGCCCACATAAAAGCCGTAGAGAGTGTTGATGTATTCTGGCTCGAAGGGCACCTCTCTCCCTCTCACGGTGATTGTTGTCGCAGTTTTGTTGTTGATGGTAGCATAGAAATCTCGGACCAGAGAGACGTTCATCTCCTCTGGTTGTTCTGCAAAGATCTGCCACTGCAGGGCCTTGATTTTCCTAGCAATGAATGGTTGCAGACCCAAATTCCCCTCCTTGGAAGTGTAGATAAATCCCCTTTCCTCCCACATGTCTCGTATCTGGAAAGATCGTGGGGTTGATGCTGTCGGGGTGGAGCCTGAGGCAACACTCCTGCAGGTGTTTCTGGAAGACATGGTTGCAAGGGTTGTATAAAAAGAAAAATGAAAGCAAGTAAAAGAATTCTAGAGTACACAAGTAAGAAGAGTAGAAGTGAGTGAAAAAGGAATAGTAAAACGGGGTTTATATAGAGAAGAGTTTGCTGCCCATTGGAGCTGTAACGGCAGATGCGAATAACGGGGCCAGCTGTTACGCGGTTTCTGACGCGTCTGTCATGCGTTTCTGTGTCTGCTGCGCGTCTGTTACGTGTTTGCGTGTCTGTCGCGACAGCGTGTCGACAGCCTGTATTTTCCACTTCTGTCGTGGCAGCTGTAACGACAAGCTCCAAAATTTGGGCTTTTTGGGCTGATGGAAGGATGTTGGGCTGAATTCACTTCTCCTTTTCTTATTGTCTCCTTTATTTCCTAAAAAACAATAAAAATAAAAACATTATTTCTTAAAATAAATCTAGTTTCCTAATATATAAATAATAGATAATAAAAATAATTAAAACTAAAATTTAGGTTAAATTAGGGATGCCAGGTGGGGCATCTCCTAAGGTAACCACTTCCTGCATTCTTGGGGCTTCAGTCCCCTGATAATGCTTCAAGCGCTGTCCATTGACTTTGAATTGGTGCCCGTCTTTTAGAGATCTGATCGTGATGGCACCATGGGGAAAAACCTGCACTACTTGGAATGGGCCAGACCATCTAGACTTCAGCTTCCCTGGGAAGAGTTTCAACCTAGAGTTAAAAAGCAACACAAGCTGCCCTGGGCAGAACTGTCGTGGCAGCAACTTTTTGTTATGCCACTTCTTGGTTTTATCCTTGTAGATTCTTGCGTTGTCATAGGCCATTGTTCGAATTTCTTCAATTTCGTTTAGATCAAGTAGCCTTTTCTGCCCTGCCTTTTCCAAGTCCATATTAACTGCCTTGATTGCCCAGTATGCTCTGTGCTCTATCTCAACAGGTAAATGGCACGTTTTTTTTCTCCATAAATCAGCCGATAAGGAGACATTCCCAATGAAGTTTTGAATGTTGTCCTGTAAGCCCATAATGCATCATTGAGGTGTAGAGACTAGTCTTTTCCGAGTTGGCTTGACCATCTTTTCAAGAATATTCTTGACCTCTCTGTTGGATATTTCAGCTTGTCCATTGGTCTGAGGGTGGTATGTTGTTGCAATCTGATGCTTGACACCATACTTTTTCAAGGCATCAGCTATAACCCTGTTGTCAAAATGCCTCCCTTCGTCACTGATGATCGCCTTGGGGATGCCGAATCTGGAAAATATGTTTTTATGTAAAAACCTTTGAACCGTCTTGGCATCATTCTTTTGCGTGGCGATTGCTTCAACCCACTTAGACACATAATCTACTGCCAGGAGGATATATAAATTCCCACACGATGATGGGAAAGGTCCCATAAAATCAATCCCTCACACGTCGAAGATCTCGACTTCAAGAATGTTCTGCAGCGGCATCTCGTGTCTCCTTGAGATGTTTCCCGTCCTTTGACACTTGTCACAATTCTTGTAGAATATTTGAGCATCTTTATACAGTGACGGCCAATAGAATCCGGATTGCAACACCTTGGCAGCAGTTTTGTTGCCTCCTAAGTGTCCTCCATACTGTGAAGCATGACAGTGATGGAGTATATCTTCTTGTTCGTCCTGTTGTACGCATCTCCTTATAACCTGATCTGCACAGATTTTGAAAAGAAGAGGTTCGTCCCAATAATAATGTTTAACATCATTTTGGAACCTCTTCCTGGCTTGATAATTAAGGTCATGAGAAGTTATTCCGCTAACTAAAAAATTAACGAAATCAGCATACCAGGGGAGTTCAGAAGACTTACCTGCCGCCATAGCTGTCGTGGCAGTGACTGTGGCAGCAAATAGCTGCTCATCAGGAAAGGTCTCCAATATGTTTGTCTCATCCGTCGGTAGACTCTTTCCCTTCTCCAACCTTGACAAGCGATCTGCCACTTGATTCTCTGTCCCCTTTTTGTCCTTGATTTCAAGGTCGAATTCTTGCAATAGTAGGATCCAACGTATCAGTCGAGGCTTTGTATCTTTTTTTGTGAACAGATATTTCAATGCAGAGTGGTCTGTGTGTACAACGACCTTTGTTCCAAGTATATAAGAACGAAACTTGTCAATGGAGAATACCCCAGCTAATAATTCCTTCTTTGTGGTGGTGTAGTTCACTTGGGCGTCGTTCAGTGTTTTGCTGGCATAGTATATGACATGAAAGAGTTTGTCTCTCCGCTGCCCAAGTGCTGCCCCGACAGCATAGTCACTAGCATCACACATGATCTCAAACGGCAGTGTCCAATCTGGTGGTTGTACTATTGGGGCTGTTACCAGCTTTTCTTTCAGAACCTTGAATACCTCAGTACATTCAGCGTTAAAGTCGAAGGGTCGGTTATGCTCTAGAAGATGGCATAGGGGCTTGGTGATTTTTGAAAAGTTTGCAATGAACATCCGATAAAAACCAACATGTCCTAAAGAAACTTCTGATGCCCTTGATTGTGGTGGGCGGCGGCAGCTTTTCGATCACTTCTATCTTAGCTCTGTCGAATTCTATGCCACAGTAGCTAATCTTATGGCCAAGGGCTATCCCTTCATCTACCATGAAGTGACACTTTTCCCAGTTGTCTCCAAAGACTGAAAAATCATCCATAAAGATCTCTAGGAATCCTCCACCATATCAGAGAATATTGCCATCATGCACCTTTGAAAAGTGATACTCTTTGCGAAACCCACGACCCATTCACCACTTTAGTTATGTAAGATGCCCCCACACGTAACACCACCCTGAACATTATGAAAGGATCTATAAGTATTAATTTAACCCATCCATAGGGAGGTGGAGACCATCGCCGAGACCAAGCCTGCATGCGACATGCTTGCCCTATGATCACCCTGGTATCTGTAGTAGTAGCCCGAAAAACTACAATCTCAGCCACCAGCCTCCTACACCGTAGAAGGAAAGCATAATCCCCAACACGTTCTGGCTCAAAAATTCTCAAGTTACGTTGCAGCCGTAGGTGCTAGAGTACATATGCAAACATTAAATCCCAATTGTCGGGCTCTTTAGGAAACCAGCAGCTACAATCCAGGTTAGCCACAATACAATCACGTAAACTTAACGAGCAAACATTCCAAACTCGTCAGGTTTAACCAGAACGAACCACACCGCTATCACAGCCGAGCAATCTCGCAACACATGCACCGTCGACTCCACAGCTTCCCCACACAAAAAGAATCTGGAATCCTTTGCCAAGTTCCGACGCACCCTTTCACCATTAGCAAGAATCTTCTCCAATTAGACAAGCCAAAGAAAATATTTTACCTGAGGCGAACCTTTAAATTTATCTATAAGAGCCCACCCCTTATCCGTAAGACCAACGACATTATATATATTAGCTACATAAGCCGAGTGAACCGAGAATACACACATAGGATCCCACTTCCAACCCAGAGTTCCCTCTTCCGTCGAGGCCAATGGCGGCTTTATTGCCACAATATGAAGAAGAATATGAGACAGTAAAGCATTATCAAATTCATTCCAATTCCAGTCACCCCCTATATTTACCATATCCGAAGTGGTGGTCGTAGCATTACGTACCAGATTCAGGTCTGCAACGTGATCAATCCGAGGACCAAACCTGCTTACCCAAGGATCAAGCCAAAATCGCACGTTCGATCCATTCCCTAATTTCCATGCAACTCCATTACGTACCTCCGCCTAAACTTTGGACAGGCCGAGCCATAATTAAGAGGAGCTGTGGCGATTAATCTCAAAAGGCACCCCGCCAGGCCAATTATATTTGGATCGTAGTACTTGGGCAAGGTATCGATCTTTTGTCTAATTTTTGATTTTTTTGCAAAACATCGAACTTAATTTCTTTTCATTTGGCTATACGAACATGATACAAATTATAAGTGAAACTAGTGCTTACTACATGTTGAAATGTACATTGTTAGATCAAAATGCTAATGATGACCTTGCTATATTAAAATATGATTAAATGATTACTCTAATCTTGTAAATTCATAAAAACTCGTTAGGTAAAATCAACATGTCATAAAATCTTGTACACTACATGATTATCCTCACATTTACGCTATACAATCAATCTCACACTTTGCGTTATACTGATCGTAACGCCCTAAAAATCATTCTAGAATTTTTTGACTCTAGTGATCGAAAATCTTTCCGAGAAGATTATTAATCTTGTTTAGAACTGTAAAAAGGGGTAAATGATATAGAGAACAAAATTATAAGAGTATTAAAAGTGGTAGTGTCCAAATTGTAAGGAACCAAAGTTAAAAAGAGTAAAAATTAAGTTTCATAAGTGGGGTAGATGAGAAGTTAAGGATTGCTAAAGTAATTGTAGCATTGGTATAGATGACAAACATCCACGTGTTAAAATCTTGTAATTTAGTGGTAATTAATTGAAAGAGGTTAAATTGAAAGGAAGAAACCCTTTTGGAGGGGGTGTATCAATGGCGGACCTACATGGTCATCATAGGGGCAATTGCACCCTATTTTTGGAAAAATATTTTTTAGTGTTAAATTTCTTCTTAAAAAATTAATTTAGTGTGTAGAGCAAAAAAATAAAAATTTGCATACCCATTTAAAAAAAATATTTTGGACTCTCATTCTTGAATTTCTGGATTCGTCACTCAGTGTACCTCACATCAACTAAGGAGACTTCATTTAAGGTCGGATTCATTTCGGGCCGAGTTTATTTCAGGTCGGGTCAAAATGGTTCGGGTCCGAATTAGTTAATTGACGGGTTAATTCGAGCACGGGTAGACTTCAGGCCGGGTTCATTTCAGGTCGGTTTAATTTCAGGTCGGGCAATTTCAACTCATTTCATTTCATGTCGGATTAATCAGGTTTCGATCCGTATTAAGTTTGAGTTTGGTACAAATATTCGATAGACTTCGGGTTAGGTCATTTCGAGTGAATTATTTAACGCCTTTTTGCTTTTACAAACACGAATCACATTAAAAATAAATATTAGGCATTAGAATGAACAAAAATATCATCAAATGATTCATATCTAAAATATTGAAGTAAATTAAAAAAATAGAAATTAAAGGGTCAATTTCGGTGAAAAATAATATTTTAGGGACTTATTTGAATAAAAATATCATCATATTAAAAACATTGGACTGAATTACAAAAAAAAAGAATATGGGTCAATTTGGAATAAAAATAAAGTTTTAGGGACAATAATGAACAAAAATACCATCATATTAAACACATTGGACTAGACTAGATTAGAAAATTTTAAAATATATAGTTGTGAATTCGAATCCCTAAACCCCAAACCTCAACCCCTAAAATTTCCAATCACTAATATTTAAAGTGCAAACTAAATCCCTAAACTAATCTCATAACCCCAACCAAGCACACAACTTGACACATTTATGGATTACCCCTAAACCCCAAACATCAACGTGTAAATCTTACATTCACTAATAATTAAAGTACAAGCCTAACCCTAGAATCCCATAATCCCCAAACAATACCATAACCCAAAACACTCAACTTGATACATATATTATTCTCATAAACCATAAATTTCAAACCTTAAATCTTTTTTTTCGGGTCGAAATAAATTGGGCCTTCAAAAGCCTGCCAAACGTTTGGAGTCACTACTGGTCGTTGGGTACAACTGAAATAAATTAGGCCTTTAAAAAGTTTAATTATTAAATAATTTTATG
Source organism: Hibiscus tridactylites (assembly GCA_958450335.1). NCBI lineage: Eukaryota > Viridiplantae > Streptophyta > Magnoliopsida > Malvales > Malvaceae > Hibiscus > Hibiscus tridactylites. Next base: position 78,165,383 of record OY288279.1, read on the forward strand.
AAGGATTATCTAGTTAAAAAAGAAGCTAAACATAAAGGTCTAAGGAAACTAAACTAAAATTGGGACTAAAATGAATCAAATTAAAATTAAAAAATATAAAAGACCTAAGTGTAAAGCTCCTAAACTAGTAATGACCTAATGTGAAAATAACCCTTTAAATGGAGGGATTTTCCCTCCATTTGATAACTCAATTGTTTACTCAATTAATCAATTTCATTTGAAATTGAAACTTGAAAGATGAGAATTGTATCATAATAAAAAAAGATGGGATTTGGATTTAGATTGGTTGGTTGACAGTGACACTCGACCGTTCCTTGCTTTGAGAATGAGATTTGGTCGCCCAAATCTCTAAAAAAAATGGTCGTTGTTATTTTTTTTAAATTTTGGATTAAATTACAAAAAAGGTGTTGATTGGAACTAAAAATTAAAATTTAAGGAGTATAATAAATTAGACTAAATTGTCAAAAATATAAATCAATATGGTGCAATTTTGACTAAAAATTAAATTATACGAAAAATAATAAACAAAAATATTATTCGACTAAATTACCGAAAATAGAAATATTATTCGATACGGACAACTATAGAACTGCATTTATTGTGGGAAATAAAGGCTCCAATTCAATCCCAACGGTCACCAAAGGCTACAAACTCAATTGAGAGTATAAAAGGGACCTCCAAGCATCTATAGAAGACTAATGATCCACAAACCAATATGTTTATGATTTAAATCACGTCTTAGTGCTAAATTCCTATTCTTTGTATAGAAAAACACTTGTGAGCTTAATTGTAAATGTATGCTCAAGTGTATTAGGATTTCGATGGGTGCTTAAGAGTGCAAACATACACCTAGTGAGAGGAATTCGTTTGCTTTGAATTCTCTTTGTAAAAGAGTGTTTGATCAAGCTTTGGGTTAGAAAGCTTTGATTGGTTTGTAACGGTTTCCTTCTAATCCTAGAAAAGGGGGAAGAATTCTTAGTGAAATGGTTGAAATCCTTGGTGGGGAACTAAGGTAGTGGATGTAGGGTCGAACCACTCTAAATCTTGTGTCAAATTCATTCACCTTTTGCTTCCAGCACAAACACCCAAAAATCAATCTTCTCCACCACTTGGCAAGCTTTTCGGTTGTGGTTATCAGGCTCTACAATTAGTATCAGAGCGAGGTTCAATCGAAAAAATTAACACCCTATTAAGGCGATCTCGGCTAGCTCGACCAACCATACAATCAACTGGTGCTCATGGCGCAATCCATCGATAGGCCACCATTCTTTGACGGGACCAACTACTCCTATTGAAAGAATAGGACGATGTACTTCAGGAGAGTCAACGACTACCATCTTTGGGACATTGTGATTGATAGTTTGTTCGTGCCACAACAAAGCAAAGTGAAATGGAGTGCGTATGATCGCAATAATATGAAGCTAAATTGCAAGGCTTTGCACTTTCTTTTTGTGCTTTTAGCCCAAATATGTATGCAAAAACATCTTCTTGTAAGAGTGCCAAGGAAGTTTGAGACAAGCTTGAAGTCACATACGAGGGAACAAACGAAGTAAAAGAGACCAAAACTGGTCTTCTCAACCTTGAGTGTGAGAACTTCAAGATGGATCCGGAAGAAGACATCAAAAGCATGTTTGATCGGTTGTCCACAATCGTCAATGAACTTAAAGGATTTGGAGAAGAGATTCCGGAAGAAAAGCTCGTTCGGAAGTTGATCTATTCACTTCTCGAGTCATGAGAGTCCAAAAAGACAACAATTATAGAAAAAAGAACTTGAGGGAGCTCAATCTTGATGAGCTTATTGGTTCCTTACTCACCCATGAGTTGATGTCCATTCCTTTAAAAAGGAGAAGGAGAAGAAGATCAAAGAGGAAGGAGTAGAGGTGAACATCATTGCTCTTAAATCCTCCAAGTGTCATCAAGGATTCAAGTGAGGAGGATAGTGAAGATGAAGAGACGGTTTATCTCTTCAAAAAGTTCACCCGATTCATGAAGAGCGAAATGGAGAACTCCAAGCATGAATCAAAAAGGAAGATGAAAATTTTCCACAAAAGCAACAAAAAGGGATCATCTTCAAAGAAAGCATATGTGGCAACATGGAGTGATGAAGACTCCACTGATAAAGATGAAGTTGCTCGTCTATGCTTCATAGCCCTTCAAGAGGGTGAGGTAACTTCTGACTCATCCATTTCTAATTCCTATTCATTTGATGAGTTGCAAGAAGCCTATGACGAATTGGTTTTTGAGTTTAAGGCTTTGTTTTCGAAAAACAAGAAATTGGTTTCAAAATTGAAAACTGAAAATGATTTGCTTTTAAAAACCAATTTAGAGTTTGAAGCAAAAATCAAAGATTTTGAGCTTAATGTTTCAAATTTACAAGAATTGCTTTAAATGATGGAAAAGATCATCAAAAGAAAGTTAATGATCTTAAGAAAGAAAAATATTTGATTTCCAATGAACTTCAAAAGAAAAATAATTTGGGAAAATCAATTTTTTATCAAAGACAATCTAGAGCCCCTAGATTTTTAAATGGAAAATGTTTATGAAGTATTTGGGTCCCAAAAGGACTAATTACTTCAACTAAAAAGGATGAAATTGTAAAATGGATTCCTAAGGGGACTAAACTTTGTGCTACTAACATCCATGGATCCAAAGCAATTTAGATACCAAAAATTACTTGATTGTCTTGTTCTAAGTGTGATGGAGAATGATCAACAAAGTACAACATTGAGGGGGGGGGGGGGGGGGGGGGGGGGCTCCATACACACAAAGAAGAACACTTGAAGAAGGAAGGCTTCACATCCTACCTTTGGTTCAAGTGGTAAATTCTAGTTGATTTTATTTGCTTTTAATTCAATTTATTTTATTTCAACTAGGATATCATATATTGTTGGGCTAACTTTTATTTGATGCTTTGAGTAAGGGGGAGCCAATTTTAAACAAAAACCTTATTTTTGTCAAATCTTTTAACTCTCCATTGTTATGAACTTAAAAGCCTTCAAAAGTTTGTTTGAACCATTTTTTATTAACAAAAAGGAGGAGAATGTTTTGAAATTTGATTTTTCAATTGAATAAAGGGGAGCTTTAATTTCTTTTGAATCTTAATTCTCTTATTCAAAATCTATTTTACTAAGGGGAGAATCTCAAACACAAATTTTCAAGTTGGTTTGATTATATAAAAAACAGGGAGATTGTTAGGATATTTGTTTTGATATAATAATTGAAAATTAGTTTTGGACTAAATTGAAAAGTATTCAAAAATGATTTTATGTCCAAACAACTTGAAAATATGTTTGAAGAGTTTTCAAAAAGGTTTTGAAGTGTTTTGAAACATTTTAAAGTAGCCATACCTAAGATTTAACTGTGACTGTATCGATATGGTATACATCGTTTCGATACGCCTTAGGGTTTCGGCTACAGTCAATTTGAAACTACCAAAACTTGTACCGATACAGGCCTTGGTCGTAGCGATACGGACCGTGGTCGTTTCGATACGTTGTCTATCGTTTCGATACGCCTATGTGGCAAAAGCCTTAACGGTTCAAAACCCCCAACGGCTATTTCCTAACGGTTATTTGAATTGCAGACCATACCGAAATGGTACAGTGGCGTACCGATACGGGTGTACCGAAATGCACGAAGGCGTTTCGATACGGGATGCTGCATAAAGCTGAACGGCTAGTTTTGAAGAAAGGCGTACCGATATGACTACCTGCGTATCGATACAGATAGCTCTATAACTATATTTATTGCGGGAAATAAAGGCCTCAACGGCTCCAATTCAATCCCAAGGGTCACCAACGGCTACAAACTCAATTGGGAGTATAAAAGGGACCTCCAAGCATCTATAGAAGATTAATGATCCACTAGCCAACATGTCTATGATTGAAATCATGTCTTAGTGCTAAATTCATATTCTTTGTACAGACAAACACTTGTGAGCTTAATTGTAAATGTATGCTCAAGTGTATTAGGATTTGGGTGAGTGCTTAAGAGTGCAAACATACACCTAGTTAGAGGGATTTCGTTTGCTTTAAATTCTCTTTGTAAAAGAGTGTTTGGTCAAGCTTTGGGTTAGAAAGCTTTGATCGGTTTGTAATGGTTTCCTTATAATCCTAGAAAAGGGGAATAATTCTTAGTAAATTGGTTGAAATCCTATGTGGGGAGCTAAAGTAATGGATGTAGGCTTTGGTTAGAAAGTCGAACCACTCTAAATCTTGTGTCAAATTCTTTCACCTTTTGCTTCCACCACAAACACCCAGAAATCAATCTTCTCCACCACTTGGCAAGCATTTCGGTTGTGATTATCGGGCTCCACAACAATCTACTTGACACATTTTCCCCTAAACCTCAACCTCTAAATCTTATATTCACTAATAATTAAATTACAAGCCTAATCCTTAAATCTCCTAATCCTTAAACAAACCTTATAACCCCAAACACTCAACTTGAAACATATATTATACTCATAAACCCCAAACCTCAACCCCTAAATCTTACAATCACTAATAATTAGAGTACAAGTCTAATCTCATAACCCCCTAAACTAATCCTATAACCCCAAACGGTCAACTTAACACATTTACACGTAAACCCCAAACCTCAACACCTAAATCTTATAATCACTAATAATTAAAGTGCAAGCATAATCCATAAACTAATCCCATAACCTCGAACACTCAACTTGACACATTTATCCTTAAACCCCGAACCTCAACACATATATCTTACAATCACTAATAATTAAAGTGTAAGTATAATCTCCTAATCCCTAAACTAACCGCATAACCCAAACACTCAACTTAACACAATTACCCCTAAATCTTTTTTTCGGGCCAAAATAAATTGGGCAAGGCCCGTCAAACATTTAGAGTCGTCATCGGTCGTTTTGGGTTGGGTACAACCGAAATAAGTTGGGCCTTTAAAAGGTTTAATTATTATATAATTTTATGAAGGGGGTCTAATTAAAAAAGAACCTAAACGTAAAGAGTCTAAGGAAACTAAACTAAAATTGAGACTAAAATGAATCAAACTAAGAAAATAGAAAAATCTAAGTGTAAAGCTCAAAAACTAGTAATGACCTAAAGTACAAATAACCCCTAAAAATGGGCAGAATTTTTTTTCTCCGTTTGTTAACTTAATTGTTAAGTTAATTTGGAGGGAAAATGGGATTTGGGCAGAACCAATTAAGTTAAAAAATGGGCGGTCCTAATCCCTAAAAAAGGCGTGATTGTTTTTAAACTTTGGACTAAATTATAAAAAATAATAGGAGTTAATTTGGACTAAAAATTAAATATTAGCGATTACAATAAATTGAACTAAATTGTCAAAAATATAAATAAATATGAGGCAATTTTGACTAAAAATTAAATTGTAGGGACTAGAATAAACAAAAAAAACTATTCGACTAAATTACCAAATATATATATGAGTCAATTTCGGCTAAAAATAAAGTTTTTGGGACTATAATGAACACAAATATTGTAACACCCGTGTCTTGGGCCTAGGAGTTAGCCGTGTATTAGTTCGAGTCAAATAAAACTTAACTAAAACAATTCAATTTCAAATAATGGTCAAATTGAGTTTTAAAATGAAGGGAAGGACCTATGTTGCTATTTACCTAAGTTTTAAATAAAGCTAGACCACTTTATTGTAAAGTTGTCTTCCTCCCTCATTCTTCCACCTTTTCACATTTGAAAACCCCCACCATTTCTAAAACCCTACAAGCTTGGAGTTACTATTCCATCTATTTTAGCACCCGATTTCAACACCATTTTAAGAGGTAATTATATTTTCTTAACCTCCTTTTCATCCTCTACTTGTATATTGTCTTAAATTTCAAAAATATGGGTTTTGAGAAATTAGGGTTCATATGGAAATTTGGGGTTTTGATGGGGTTTTTCAATTGTTTTGAGAAATTGTTTTGGGGTTATGTTTAATCATAATGAAATATGCAACATATCTTAATTTGGTAGATTTTGGGTGAATTTTCGTAGTGGGTCTTTAAGGCCAATTTTAGGGTATGAAAAATTGGGTTTTTGAGAGGATTTGTGTTGGGATTGAAGGGCTGATGGTCTACCTATGTTAGGGGGTGTTTTGGGATGTTTTGGAAGCCATTTGGGTGCTTGGAATTGGGTATTTCAGCCCTTGGTTATGGGAGTCCGAAAATTGGGTTTTTGGGATGCTATGTGATTTGGAATTTGTGGAAATTGAGTTGTATTTTGCAAAGTGGATTGATGATTGAATTAGCATTGATTTGGGAAGTGATGTATGTGTTTTGTGTGGCTAGAAGCAAGAGGAAGCGTGGAAGGAGCTTCGGGATCGAATCCGGGAATTTGAAGAACGGTCGCTTGCTTTGTCTTGGAGCTTGGGAGCTTAGGTGAGTGGTTGTTAGCTTTTAAAGGTTTTAAATTAGTTGGTTCGAGTATATGGACTAGGTTGGGCTTGGTAGACCCACCTAGAGTTAGGATTAGGGTGGTAGCCTAATCCTAATCTTGATCTAAGCCTTTGGATGAACTCAAATGTATGAATGTATATGCTTCGTATGTCTTGTGATATGAATGCTTATGTATACTGTTTTATACATGTGAATTGAGGCATGGGTTGTATGGCTTAAAGCATGCATGGTGATGGTTCATGGTTGTGTCCATGGTGAGTACGTGCTAAGCACGGAAATGATTGAAATGAGTAATGTGGAATGAGTAAAATATTGGCACTAGTATACTTAAATACAAATGATCGATCATTAGGATGTTAGTGTGTACACATGAGTCTAAAGTCGCGCGTGGCCTTGGTGGCGTTGAGTCACCAAGGAGGAGTACGGGTACGCCCGGAAATGGTATTTAAATATGGTCGGTGATGAGTGGAATCCCATCGACGGGGCGTGAGGATGAGTGGAATCCCCTCCGCGAGACCGGTGATGAGTGGAATCCCACCGAGGTAATGTGGTTGTTGGATATGAGTTTCCAACGTGTCTATCCGCGTATTTGAGTCATCACTAGGTGCCAATGTTGATTGATATGTGCATCAATGTGTTGGAATTTATGAGCTGTTTGGATGTTTAAATGTGATTACATGTATGGTAGTGTTGAGCTCATGATTATGGCATATATGTGATATATTGCTCATGCATCTAAATCTTGCGGACTTTTGGTTTATGTAAATTGCCTTGGCTAGATCGTGCTCGGACCCTGCAATGTTGAGGTTTGTTTTTAGAGCTTACCCTCACTAAGAATTATTTGCTTACGCTCTCTTTGTTCAACATTGCAGATCCTTAGTTCGTGGGTTGCTAGGGCAAGTGGAGGGCCTCCAAGTGTGTTTGTGACTTGAGTTCACCAAGTATGGATTTAAAATTCTAGACATGTAATGGTTGAGCAATGGGATGTGTAATGATTTGTGGTTGTTGTTGGTTGATAGGAGCATGTGTAGACTCCTTTATATATATTGCTTTTGCATGGTTGTGTTGCCATGATGAACGTTAACTCATGCCTATTTGCTTGCTTGAATGTTAGCCTATGCCTTAAGAGTTTTTGCATGTGTTTGAATGTGGTTTGAATGAATGCATGATGTGGATTGTTGCCTTTGTGTTATACATGTTTAAACCTTGTTGAAGCATGCTAGTATTGTTAGTAAGCCTTGGGTTGCTTTGTTATGAGGTTATGGGGTGCCTTGGTGGTGTTTTGGGGCATTCTTGTGCCTCAAAACAGCCCAGAAAAGTCTGCAGACAGGGGGTGTTTCAGAACGGGTCCCTGTGTTCCGAAACGGCCCTGCGTAAATGGCATGCCGTTTCGAAACGGATGAGGGTCGTTCCGGAACGTTTTTGCCACTGGAATTTTGAGAAATTGGCGAGATGAAGCCGTTCCGAAACGGGCCTTTGAAGTTCCGAAACGGTCAAATCTCGTTGACCACGAGATATTGACCGTCAAGGTCGTTCCGATACGGGTCACCCCTGTTTCGGAACGGTCACCTTGTGGTTGACCCAGGCCCGTTGACCAGGTCAGGGCGTTTCGGAACACCCTATAGGTGTTTCGAAACGGCCTGCTGGAATGAAGTAAAATGGACCGTTTATGTTTGTTTGGTCGGTGAATGTTACGTTGTTTGGTTCTTCCGCTGTTGTGCTTCACATAGGAATTATAATTGCATCTAGATAAGACTAAAGTTAAAAGAAATTTTCTAGGTCGTTAACCGAGGGGAAGCCTTAACGGGTTTCGCTTCGGTTTTCCCCGTGTGGCCCACTCGGACCGGTCATCCGACCAGACCGGGACGAGGGGGTTACACTTGTTTGTATCAGAGCCTAAGGTTACCGAGACCTTGGGCAGGTAAGTGAGGTAAGTTTAAGTTTTTAAGTTGAATTGCACGGTGTTTGCTTGTTCTGCAAGAATGGTTGCTTATGTGACAAGTATGATGATTGTTTTACTTTTAAGCATGTGTGTGTGGGTCCCATTGCTACTATTACATTGGAAAAATGATTTTTAAGTGAGGAAACATACTTGGACACTTGGGAGCCTCACCTTGCTAACCCATTTTGTGTGTTGTTGTTGTGGTTGTAGTTAATATCTGAGAGAGCAATGTCTAGACCGAGAGGTAGACCGAGGTTGGTTCGTCAGGAACCGCGAGTTGTGGCTCCTGTTGAGCCGGTAGCTGGTGCGAGGGCTCACATAGAGGGACCGGGGGCAGCGGGAGTCGGCGCTCCTCCACCACCACCACCTCCTCCACCGGGGGTTGGGGGCGAGGATGGAGCCGAAGGAGAGGGACCTCAAGGTGGCCAAGGTGGCCAAGGTCCAGCTGGAATTGATATGACTCCGCTTGTGCAAGCAATAGCGGGAGCGTTCCAGGCCGCAGGGGCGGGAGCTCAGGCTGCAGTTCAGCCTAGGTGTGATGATGCTAGGTTATTTTTGGAGAGGCTCCGTAGCTTAGGGGCCGAGGAGTTTAGAGGATTTACTCCGGAGAGGTCGGAGTTATGGTTGGAGAAGACAGTTCGTATCTTGGCTCAGATGGGTTGTGCGGGCGCACGTAGATTGGGTTGTGTGATCTCACTGCTTCAGGGTGATGCCTACACCTGGTGGGTCACCATCACTACCGGGGTTCCAGAGGCTGAGATAGATTGGGATTTCTTTGAGTTTGCTTTCAGAAAGAGGTACTTGGGACCGAGGTACTTGGATGAGAAGAAGCGAGAGTTTATGGCTCTTACTCAGGGGATGCTTCTGTGACTGATTATGAGATCCGCTTTGTTCGCTTGAGTCAGTATGCCCCAGAGTTGATTCCTACTGACGTGGAACGCTGCAACCGATTCCGATACGGATTGAATGAAGAGGTTAAGAGGTACACGTTGGCTTCTGACTACTCAGACTTTGATGTGTTGGTCGCGAGGGCCAAGGATTTGGAGCATAGTTTGGGTTCAGCCAAACGAGCTGGTGGTTCTGGTTCTGGAAAGAGGCATAACCACTTTGATGGTAGAGATGCTAAGAGACACAAGGGTGGTGGACATTAGGTTGATCAGAGACGTGGCGGTGGCCACCATGGTAGGGGCCATCAGGGCCATAGAGGAGAAGGGCGCTTGCCCGAGTGTGCACAGTGTGGGAGACAGCACACTGGAGAGTGCTGGGGTAACTTTCATGCTTGTTGGAACTGTGGTTCGAGGGACCACTTCAGGAGGGACTGTCCACGTCAGGCAGCTCAGGCACCGAACATAGCTCAGGCTCCTGCGAGAGGTAATGATTTTCAGAGAGGCCGTGGGCGCGGTCGTGGCTACTTCCAGCCGAGGGCTGATGCACCTAGGGTAGATGCTCAGAGGAACCTTGCACATGTTGTGACTGTGCAGCCAGAGGCGGGAGGACCAGCGAGGGTCTATGCTCAGAGAGAGGCCGGGAACGACACCGATGTGATAGCAGGTAATTTTGAGTTACAGTCTATGTCCTTGCTTTCTTTGGTTGATTCGGGTTCTACACATTCCTACATTTTGAGTAAGCATGCACAGAAGTTAGATATTCCTGTTGAGATCTTAGATGTAGGTATGCATGTTACTAGTTCTTTTGGTGAGACAGTTGTGGTTAGACGTATGTATAGGAGGTGTCCACTGAAGATTCAGGGTCATGTGTTCTCAGTTGATATGATGGAACTTCATTTCTACGGTTTTGATATTATTTTGGGTATGGATTGGTTGGTTGAGCATCGGGCTAGTGTGGATTTTGAGACAAAGAGAATTTCCTTGAAGCTTTCTGATGACTACGAGGTAGTGGTAGTGGGCGAGAACATTAAGTTCTTGTCTAATGTGGTGTCAATTTTAGAGGCTCATAGGTTGATGGACTCTGGGTGTGGGGCCTATTTAGCTTACGTTATGAATCCGGATATGAGTGAAGCTAGACCGAAGGATATCAGAACAGTGTGTGACTTTCCAGATGTGTTTCCTGAAGAGTTGCCGGGTTTGCCTCCTGACAGAGATGTTGAGTTTGTGATTGAGACAGTTTCGGGATCTAATCCAGTTTCGATAGCTCCGTATCGTATGGCTCCGAAAGAGTTGAAAGAATTGAAGAGTCAGTTGCAAGAATTATTAGACCGTGGTTTCATTAGGCCTAGTAGTTCTCCGTGGGGTGCTCCAGTGTTGTTTGTGAAAAAGAAGGATGGTAGCATGCGCATGTGTATTGACTATAGACAGATGAATCAGTTGACTGTGAAGAACAAGTATCCGTTGCCTCGTATAGATGATTTGTTTGATCAGTTGAGAGGTGCTTCAGTATTCTCGAAGATAGATTTGAGATCCGGATACTATCAGTTGAAGGTGAAAGAGTGTGATGTTCCGAAGACAGCTTTTAGGACTAGATATGGTCACTATGAGTTTCTTGTGATGCCATTTGGGCTTACGAATGCACCAGCAGCATTCATGGACATGATGAACAGAATTTTTAGAGACTATCTAGACCGGTTTGTGGTTGTCTTCATTGATGATATACTTGTGTACTCGAAGACAGAAGAAGAGCATGGTGAACACTTGAGATTTGTTTTGCAGAGATTGTTGAGCAATCAGTTGTATGCGAAGCTCAGTAAGTGTGAGTTCTGGATTCGAGAGGTTGTATTTCTTGGCCATGTTGTTTCGGCCGAAGGCATCCGAGTTGATCCATCGAAGATTGAGGCTATTGTTGAGTGGAAACAACCTAAGTCCGTGACCGAGATTAGGAGTTTCCTAGGATTAGCCGGTTACTATAGGAGGTTCGTTGATGGCTTCTCTAGAGTAGCCACTCCCTTGACTAAGTTGTTGCAGAAGGGAGTCAAGTTTGAATGGTCAGATGCGAGACAAAAGGCCTTTGAGAAGTTGAAGGAAGCTTTGACAAATGCTCTAGTGCTAGTACAACCTGTTTCAGGTAAGGAGTTTGTGATTTACAATGATGCTTCCTACGTAGGCTTAGGATGTGTTTTGATGCAAGATAGGAGAGTTGTTGCTTATGCTTCTAGACAGTTGAAGATTCATGAGAAGAACTATCCTACTCATGACATAGAACTAGCCGCAGTTGTGTTTGCATTGAAGATTTGGCGTCACTACTTATATGGTGAGAAGTGTATAGTTTACACCGACCACAAGAGCTTGAAGTACTTGATGACACAGAAAGAGTTGAACTTGAGACAGAGAAGGTGGCTAGAGTTGTTAAAAGATTACGATTTGACCATTGAGTACCATCCGGGTAAGGCAAACGTAGTAGCCGATGCCTTGAGTAGAAAAGTGGCCGTTGAGCTAAGAGCTATGTTTGCTAGATTGAGTGTGTCCGATGATGGTGGTTTGATCACCGAGTTACAAGTGAAGCCTTCCTTGATTCAGTTGATTAGAGAAAAGCAGTTGCGAGATGCGAGCTTAGTTACTCATGTTCAAGACATAGCCGAAGGAAGACCGACTGAGTATAGTTTCAGTGGTGAGAGCTTGTTGTGCTTTAGAGATAGAATTGTGGTACCGGAAGATGTTGAGCTGAGACGTCAGATTTTGAGCGAAGCGCATTCGAGTCCCTTTTCTATGCATCCGGGTAGTACCAAGATGTACCGAGATTTGAAGAATGATTACTTCTGGGTTGGTTTGAAGAGAGATGTAGCCGAGTATGTGAGCCGTTGCATGGTTTGTCAGAGAGTGAAGGCAGAACATCAGGTTCCTTCAGGTTTACTACAGCCTTTGAAGATTCCGGAATGGAAGTGGGAGAGAATCACCATGGATTTTGTATCGGGGTTGCCTTTGTCTCCTTCGAAGAAGAATTCAGTTTGGGTGATTGTTGATAGGTTCACTAAGTGTGCTCACTTCTTAGCAGTGAACACTACGGATTCCTTAGACAAGTTGGCAAACTTGTACATTCGTGAGATTGTGAGACTTCATGGAGTTCCGAAGTCTATAGTTTCAGATAGGGATCCTAGATTTACTTCGAGGTTTTGGAGTTGTTTGCATAGTGCTTTGGGTACTCGTCTGCATTTCAGCACATCTTATCATCCGCAGTCCGATGGGCAGTCAGAGCGAGTGATACAGATTCTAGAGGATATGCTCCGTTGTTGTGTGATTGATTTTCAGGGTTCTTGGGAGAAGCACTTACCGTTGGTTGAGTTTGCTTACAACAACAGTTATCAGTCTAGTATTCAGATGGCTCCTTATGAGGCTTTATATGGTAGACGGTGTAGAACTCCGATTTGTTGGGCTGAGACCGGTCAGAGGTTGTTACCTATGCCAGACTTGCTTAAGGGAACCACAGAAAAGGTGAAGTTGATTTGTGACCGTTTGAAAGCGGCTTCGGATCGTCAGAAGTCTTATGCAGATTTGAAGAGGAAAGAGATTGAGTACGCAGTGGGTGAGAAAGTGTTTCTGAAAGTATCTCCGTGGAAGAAGGTAATGAGATTTGGCCGGAAAGGCAAGTTGAGTCCGAGGTTCATTGGTCCGTATGAGATAGTTGAGCGGATTGGGCCTGTAGCTTATCGGTTGAGGTTACCTTCTGAGTTAGAGAAGATTCATGATGTCTTTCATGTATCTATGCTTAGGAGATATAGATCGGATCCTTCTCATGTGATGCCCGTTGAGGAGATAGAGTTGAATCCGGATTTATCTTATAATGAAGAGCCCGTTGAGATACTTGCTTCTGACAGCAAGGTGTTGCGTGGCAAGACCATAGAGTTGGTCAAGGTGTTGTGGAGGCATAGAGGTGTGGAAGAGGCCACGTGGGAGAGGAAAGTGGATATGGTTGAGCAGTTTCCGTATCTGTTTCCACCAGGTAATTTCGGGGACGAAATTCCTGAAGTGGGGGAGAGTTGTAACACCCGTGTCTTGGGCCTAGGAGTTAGCCGGGTATTAGTTCGAGTCAAATAAAACTTAACTAAAACAATTCAATTTCAAATAATGGTCAAATTGAGTTTTAAAATGAAGGGAAGGACCTATGTTGCTATTTACCCAAGTTTTAAATAAAGCTAGACCACTTTATTGTAAAGTTGTCTTCCTCCCTCATTCTTCCTCCTTTTCACATTTGAAAACCCCCACCATTTCTAAAACCCTACAAGCTTGGAGTTACTATTCCATCTATTTTAGCACCCGATTTCAACACCATTTTAAGAGGTAATTATATTTTCTTAACCTCCTTTTCATCCTCTACTTGTATATTGTCTTAAATTTCAAAAATATGGGTTTTGAGAAATTAGGGTTCATATGGAAATTTGGGGTTTTGATGGGGTTTTTCAATTGTTTTGAGAAATTGTTTTGGGGTTATGTTTAATCATAATGAAATATGCAACATATCTTAATTTGGTAGATTTTGGGTGAATTTTCGTAGTGGGTCTTTAAGGCCAATTTTAGGGTATGAAAAATTGGGTTTTTGAGAGGATTTGTGTTGGGATTGAAGGGCTGATGGTCTACCTATGTTAGGGGGTGTTTTGGGATGTTTTGGAAGCCATTTGGGTGCTTGGAATTGGGTATTTCAGCCCTTGGTTATGGGAGTCCGAAAATTGGGATTTTGGGATGCTATGTGATTTGGAATTTGTGGAAATTGAGTTGTGTTTTGCAAAGTGGATTGATGATTGAATTAGCATTGATTTGGGAAGTGATGTATGTGTTTTGTGTGGCTAGAAGCAAGGGGAAGCGTGGAAGGAGCTTCGGGATCGAATCCGGGAATTTGAAGAACGGTCGCTTGCTTGGTCTTGGAGCTTGGGAGCTTAGGTGAGTGGTTGTTAGCTTTTAAAGGTTTTAAATTAGTTGGTTCGAGTATATGGACTAGGTTGGGCTTGGTAGACCCACCTAGAGTTAGGATTAGGGTGGTAGCCTAATCCTAATCTTGATCTAAGCCTTTGGATGAACTCAAATGTATGAATGTATATGCCTCGTATGTCTTGTGATATGAATGCTTATGTATACTGTTTTATACATGTGAATTGAGGCATGGGTTGTTTGGCTTAAAGCATGCATGGTGATGGTTCATGGTTGTGTCCATGGTGAGTACGTGCTAAGCACGGAAATGATTGAAATGAGTAATGTGGAATGAGTAAAATATTGGCACTAGTATACTTAAATACAAATGATCGATCATTAGGATGTTAGTGTGTACACATGAGTCTAAAGTCGCGCGTGGCCTTGGTGGCGTTGAGTCACCAAGGAGGAGTACGGGTACGCCCGGAAATGGTATTTAAATATGGTCGGTGATGAGTGGAATCCCATCGACGGGGCGTGAGGATGAGTGGAATCCCCTCCGCGAGACCGGTGATGAGTGGAATCCCACCGAGGTAATGTGGTTGTTGGATATGAGTTTCCAACGTGTCTATCCGCGTATTTGAGTCATCACTAGGTGCCAATGTTGATTGATATGTGCATCAATGTGTTGGAATTTATGAGCTGTTTGGATGTTTAAATGTGATTACATGTATGGTAGTGTTGAGCTCATGATTATGGCATATATGTGATATATTGCTCATGCATCTAAATCTTGCGGACTTTTGGTTTATGTAAATTGCCTTGGCTAGATCGTGCTCGGACCCTGCAATGTTGAGGTTTGTTTTTAGAGCTTACCCTCACTAAGCATTATTTGCTTACGCTCTCTTTGTTCAACATTGCAGATCCTTAGTTCGTGGGTTGCTCGGGCAAGTGGAGGGCCTCCAAGTGTGTTTGTGACTTGAGTTCACCAAGTATGGATTTAAAATTCTAGACATGTAATGGTTGAGCAATGGGATGTGTAATGATTTGTGGTTGTTGTTGGTTGATAGGAGCATGTGTAGACTCCTTTATATATATTGCTTTTGCATGGTTGTGTTGCCATGATGAACGTTAACTCATGCCTATTTGCTTGCTTGAATGTTAGCCTATGCCTTAAGAGTTTTTGCATGTGTTTGAATGTGGTTTGAATGAATGCATGATGTGGATTGTTGCCTTTGTGTTATACATGTTTAAACCTTGTTGAAGCATGCTAGTATTGTTAGTAAGCCTTGGGTTGTTTTGTTATGAGGTTATGGGGTGCCTTGGTGGTGTTTTGGGGCATTCTTGTGCCTCAAAACAGCCCAGAAAAGTCTGCAGACAGGGGGTGTTTCGGAACGGGTCCCTGTGTTCCGAAACGGCCCTGCGTAAATGGCATGCCATTTCGAAACGGATGAGGGTCGTTCCGGAACGTTTTTGCCACTGGAATTTTGAGAAATTGGCGAGATGAAGCCGTTCCGAAACGGGCCTTTGAAGTTCCGAAACGGTCAAATCTCGTTGACCACGAGATATTGACCGTCAAGGTCGTTCCGATACGGGTCACCCCTGTTTCGGAACGGTCACCTTGTGGTTGACCCAGGCCCGTTGACCAGGTCAGGGCGTTTCGGAACACCCTATAGGTGTTTCGAAACGGCCTGCTGGAATGAAGTAAAATGGACCGTTTATGTTTGTTTGGTCGGTGAATGTTACGTTGTTTGGTTCTTCCGCTGTTGTGCTTCACATAGGAATTATAATTGCATCTAGATAAGACTAAAGTTAAAAGAAATTTTCTAGGTCGTTAACCGAGGGGAAGCCTTAACGGGTTTCGCTTCGGTTTTCCCCGTGTGGCCCACTCGGACCGGTCATCCGACCAGACCGGGACGAGGGGGTTACACTTGTTTGTATCAGAGCCTAAGGTTACCGAGACCTTGGGCAGGTAAGTGAGGTAAGTTTAAGTTTTTAAGTTGAATTGCACGGTGTTTGCTTGTTCTGCAAGAATGGTTGCTTATGTGACAAGTATGATGATTGTTTTACTTTTAAGCATGTGTGTGTGGGTCCCATTGCTACTATTACATTGGAAAAATGATTTTTAAGTGAGGAAACATACTTGGACACTTGGGAGCCTCACCTTGCTAACCCATTTTGTGTGTTGTTGTTGTGGTTGTAGTTAATATCTGAGAGAGCAATGTCTAGACCGAGAGGTAGACCGAGGTTGGTTCGTCAGGAACCGCGAGTTGTGGCTCCTGTTGAGCCGGTAGCTGGTGCGAGGGCTCACATAGAGGGACCGGGGGCAGCGGGAGTCGGCGCTCCTCCACCACCACCACCTCCTCCACCGGGGGTTGGGGGCGAGGATGGAGCCGGAGGAGAGGGACCTCAAGGTGGCCAAGGTGGCCAAGGTCCAGCTGGAATTGATATGACTCCGCTTGTGCAAGCAATAGCGGGAGCGTTCCAGGCCGCAGGGGCGGGAGCTCAGGCTGCAGTTCAGCCTAGGTGTGATGATGCTAGGTTATTTTTGGAGAGGCTCCGTAGCTTAGGGGCCGAGGAGTTTAGAGGATTTACTCCGGAGAGGTCGGAGTTATGGTTGGAGAAGATAGTTCGTATCTTGGCTCAGATGGGTTGTGCGGGCGCACGTAGATTGGGTTGTGTGATCTCACTGCTTCAGGGTGATGCCTACACCTGGTGGGTCACCATCACTACCGGGGTTCCAGAGGCTGAGATAGATTGGGATTTCTTTGAGTTTGCTTTCAGAAAGAGGTACTTGGGACCGAGGTACTTGGATGAGAAGAAGCGAGAGTTTATGGCTCTTACTCAGGGGATGCTTCTGTGACTGATTATGAGATCCGCTTTGTTCGCTTGAGTCAGTATGCCCCAGAGTTGATTCCTACTGACGTGGAACGCTGCAACCGATTCCGATACGGATTGAATGAAGAGGTTAAGAGGTACACGTTGGCTTCTGACTACTCAGACTTTGATGTGTTGGTCGCGAGGGCCAAGGATTTGGAGCATAGTTTGGGTTCAGCCAAACGAGCTGGTGGTTCTGGTTCTGGAAAGAGGCATAACCACTTTGATGGTAGAGATGCTAAGAGACACAAGGGTGGTGGACATTAGGTTGATCAGAGACGTGGCGGTGGCCACCATGGTAGGGGCCATCAGGGCCATAGAGGAGAAGGGCGCTTGCCCGAGTGTGCACAGTGTGGGAGACAGCACACTGGAGAGTGCTGGGGTAACTTTCATGCTTGTTGGAACTGTGGTTCGAGGGACCACTTCAGGAGGGACTGTCCACGTCAGGCAGCTCAGGCACCGAACATAGCTCAGGCTCCTGCGAGAGGTAATGATTTTCAGAGAGGCCGTGGGCGCGGTCGTGGCTACTTCCAGCCGAGGGCTGATGCACCTAGGGTAGATGCTCAGAGGAACCTTGCACATGTTGTGACTGTGCAGCCAGAGGCGGGAGGACCAGCGAGGGTCTATGCTCAGAGAGAGGCCGGGAACGACACCGATGTGATAGCAGGTAATTTTGAGTTACAGTCTATGTCCTTGCTTTCTTTGGTTGATTCGGGTTCTACACATTCCTACATTTTGAGTAAGCATGCACAGAAGTTAGATATTCCTGTTGAGATCTTAGATGTAGGTATGCATGTTACTAGTTCTTTTGGTGAGACAGTTGTGGTTAGACGTATGTATAGGAGGTGTCCACTGAAGATTCAGGGTCATGTGTTCTCAGTTGATATGATGGAACTTCATTTCTACGGTTTTGATATTATTTTGGGTATGGATTGGTTGGTTGAGCATCGGGCTAGTGTGGATTTTGAGACAAAGAGAATTTCCTTGAAGCTTTCTGATGACTACGAGGTAGTGGTAGTGGGCGAGAACATTAAGTTCTTGTCTAATGTGGTGTCAACTTTAGAGGCTCATAGGTTGATGGACTCTGGGTGTGGGGCCTATTTAGCTTACGTTATGAATCCGGATATGAGTGAAGCTAGACCGAAGGATATCAGAATAGTGTGTGACTTTCCAGATGTGTTTCCTGAAGAGTTGCCGGGTTTGCCTCCTGACAGAGATGTTGAGTTTGTGATTGAGACAGTTTCGGGATCTAATCCAGTTTCGATAGCTCCGTATCGTATGGCTCCGAAAGAGTTGAAAGAATTGAAGAGTCAGTTGCAAGAATTATTAGACCGTGGTTTCATTAGGCCTAGTAGTTCTCCGTGGGGTGCTCCAGTGTTGTTTGTGAAAAAGAAGGATGGTAGCATGCGCATGTGTATTGACTATAGACAGATGAATCAGTTGACTGTGAAGAACAAGTATCCGTTGCCTCGTATAGATGATTTGTTTGATCAGTTGAGAGGTGCTTCAGTATTCTCGAAGATAGATTTGAGATCCGGATACTATCAGTTGAAGGTGAAAGAGTGTGATGTTCCGAAGACAGCTTTTAGGACTAGATATGGTCACTATGAGTTTCTTGTGATGCCATTTGGGCTTACGAATGCACCAGCAGCATTCATGGACATGATGAACAGAATTTTTAGAGACTATCTAGACCGGTTTGTGGTTGTCTTCATTGATGATATACTTGTGTACTCGAAGACAGAAGAAGAGCATGGTGAACACTTGAGATTTGTTTTGCAGAGATTGTTGAGCAATCAGTTGTATGCGAAGCTCAGTAAGTGTGAGTTCTGGATTCGAGAGGTTGTATTTCTTGGCCATGTTGTTTCGGCCGAAGGCATCCGAGTTGATCCATCGAAGATTGAGGCTATTGTTGAGTGGAAACAACCTAAGTCCGTGACCGAGATTAGGAGTTTCCTAGGATTAGCCGGTTACTATAGGAGGTTCGTTGATGGCTTCTCTAGAGTAGCCACTCCCTTGACTAAGTTGTTGCAGAAGGGAGTCAAGTTTGAATGGTCAGATGCGAGACAAAAGGCCTTTGAGAAGTTGAAGGAAGCTTTGACAAATGCTCTAGTGCTAGTACAACCTGTTTCAGGTAAGGAGTTTGTGATTTACAATGATGCTTCCTACGTAGGCTTAGGATGTGTTTTGATGCAAGATAGGAGAGTTGTTGCTTATGCTTCTAGACAGTTGAAGATTCATGAGAAGAACTATCCTACTCATGACATAGAACTAGCCGCAGTTGTGTTTGCATTGAAGATTTGGCGTCACTACTTATATGGTGAGAAGTGTATAGTTTACACCGACCACAAGAGCTTGAAGTACTTGATGACACAGAAAGAGTTGAACTTGAGACAGAGAAGGTGGCTAGAGTTGTTAAAAGATTACGATTTGACCATTGAGTACCATCCGGGTAAGGCAAACGTAGTAGCCGATGCCTTGAGTAGAAAAGTGGCCGTTGAGCTAAGAGCTATGTTTGCTAGATTGAGTGTGTCCGATGATGGTGGTTTGATCACCGAGTTACAAGTGAAGCCTTCCTTGATTCAGTTGATTAGAGAAAAGCAGTTGCGAGATGCGAGCTTAGTTACTCATGTTCAAGACATAGCCGAAGGAAGACCGACTGAGTATAGTTTCAGTGGTGAGAGCTTGTTGTGCTTTAGAGATAGAATTGTGGTACCGGAAGATGTTGAGCTGAGACGTCAGATTTTGAGCGAAGCGCATTCGAGTCCCTTTTCTATGCATCCGGGTAGTACCAAGATGTACCGAGATTTGAAGAATGATTACTTCTGGGTTGGTTTGAAGAGAGATGTAGCCGAGTATGTGAGCCGTTGCATGGTTTGTCAGAGAGTGAAGGCAGAACATCAGGTTCCTTCAGGTTTACTACAGCCTTTGAAGATTCCGGAATGGAAGTGGGAGAGAATCACCATGGATTTTGTATCGGGGTTGCCTTTGTCTCCTTCGAAGAAGAATTCAGTTTGGGTGATTGTTGATAGGTTCACTAAGTGTGCTCACTTCTTAGCAGTGAACACTACGGATTCCTTAGACAAGTTGGCAAACTTGTACATTCGTGAGATTGTGAGACTTCATGGAGTTCCGAAGTCTATAGTTTCAGATAGGGATCCTAGATTTACTTCGAGGTTTTGGAGTTGTTTGCATAGTGCTTTGGGTAGTCGTCTGCATTTCAGCACATCTTATCATCCGCAGTCCGATGGGCAGTCAGAGCGAGTGATACAGATTCTAGAGGATATGCTCCGTTGTTGTGTGATTGATTTTCAGGGTTCTTGGGAGAAGCACTTACCGTTGGTTGAGTTTGCTTACAACAACAGTTATCAGTCTAGTATTCAGATGGCTCCTTATGAGGCTTTATATGGTAGACGGTGTAGAACTCCGATTTGTTGGGCTGAGACCGGTCAGAGGTTGTTACCTATGCCAGACTTGCTTAAGGGAACCACAAAAAAGGTGAAGTTGATTTGTGACCGTTTGAAAGCGGCTTCGGATCGTCAGAAGTCTTATGCAGATTTGAAGAGGAAAGAGATTGAGTACGCAGTGGGTGAGAAAGTGTTTCTGAAAGTATCTCCGTGGAAGAAGGTAATGAGATTTGGCCGGAAAGGCAAGTTGAGTCCGAGGTTCATTGGTCCGTATGAGATAGTTGAGCGGATTGGGCCTGTAGCTTATCGGTTGAGGTTACCTTCTGAGTTAGAGAAGATTCATGATGTCTTTCATGTATCTATGCTTAGGAGATATAGATCGGATCCTTCTCATGTGATGCCCGTTGAGGAGATAGAGTTGAATCCGGATTTATCTTATAATGAAGAGCCCGTTGAGATACTTGCTTCTGACAGCAAGGTGTTGCGTGGCAAGACCATAGAGTTGGTCAAGGTGTTGTGGAGGCATAGAGGTGTGGAAGAGGCCACGTGGGAGAGGAAAGTGGATATGGTTGAGCAGTTTCCGTATCTGTTTCCACCAGGTAATTTCGGGGACGAAATTCCTGAAGTGGGGGAGAGTTGTAACACCCGTGTCTTGGGCCTAGGAGTTAGCCGGGTATTAGTTCGAGTCAAATAAAACTTAACTAAAACAATTCAATTTCAAATAATGGTCAAATTGAGTTTTAAAATGAAGGGAAGGACCTATGTTGCTATTTACCCAAGTTTTAAATAAAGCTAGACCACTTTATTGTAAAGTTGTCTTCCTCCCTCATTCTTCCTCCTTTTCACATTTGAAAACCCCCACCATTTCTAAAACCCTACAAGCTTGGAGTTACTATTCCATCTATTTTAGCACCCGATTTCAACACCATTTTAAGAGGTAATTATATTTTCTTAACCTCCTTTTCATCCTCTACTTGTATATTGTCTTAAATTTCAAAAATATGGGTTTTGAGAAATTAGGGTTCATATGGAAATTTGGGGTTTTGATGGGGTTTTTCAATTGTTTTGAGAAATTGTTTTGGGGTTATGTTTAATCATAATGAAATATGCAACATATCTTAATTTGGTAGATTTTGGGTGAATTTTCGTAGTGGGTCTTTAAGGCCAATTTTAGGGTATGAAAAATTGGGTTTTTGAGAGGATTTGTGTTGGGATTGAAGGGCTGATGGTCTACCTATGTTAGGGGGTGTTTTGGGATGTTTTGGAAGCCATTTGGGTGCTTGGAATTGGGTATTTCAGCCCTTGGTTATGGGAGTCCGAAAATTGGGATTTTGGGATGCTATGTGATTTGGAATTTGTGGAAATTGAGTTGTGTTTTGCAAAGTGGATTGATGATTGAATTAGCATTGATTTGGGAAGTGATGTATGTGTTTTGTGTGGCTAGAAGCAAGGGGAAGCGTGGAAGGAGCTTCGGGATCGAATCCGGGAATTTGAAGAACGGTCGCTTGCTTGGTCTTGGAGCTTGGGAGCTTAGGTGAGTGGTTGTTAGCTTTTAAAGGTTTTAAATTAGTTGGTTCGAGTATATGGACTAGGTTGGGCTTGGTAGACCCACCTAGAGTTAGGATTAGGGTGGTAGCCTAATCCTAATCTTGATCTAAGCCTTTGGATGAACTCAAATGTATGAATGTATATGCCTCGTATGTCTTGTGATATGAATGCTTATGTATACTGTTTTATACATGTGAATTGAGGCATGGGTTGTTTGGCTTAAAGCATGCATGGTGATGGTTCATGGTTGTGTCCATGGTGAGTACGTGCTAAGCACGGAAATGATTGAAATGAGTAATGTGGAATGAGTAAAATATTGGCACTAGTATACTTAAATACAAATGATCGATCATTAGGATGTTAGTGTGTACACATGAGTCTAAAGTCGCGCGTGGCCTTGGTGGCGTTGAGTCACCAAGGAGGAGTACGGGTACGCCCGGAAATGGTATTTAAATATGGTCGGTGATGAGTGGAATCCCATCGACGGGGCGTGAGGATGAGTGGAATCCCCTCCGCGAGACCGGTGATGAGTGGAATCCCACCGAGGTAATCTGGTTGTTGGATATGAGTTTCCAACGTGTCTATCCGCGTATTTGAGTCATCACTAGGTGCCAATGTTGATTGATATGTGCATCAATGTGTTGGAATTTATGAGCTGTTTGGATGTTTAAATGTGATTACATGTATGGTAGTGTTGAGCTCATGATTATGGCATATATGTGATATATTGCTCATGCATCTAAATCTTGCGGACTTTTGGTTTATGTAAATTGCCTTGGCTAGATCGTGCTCGGACCCTGCAATGTTGAGGTTTGTTTTTAGAGCTTACCCTCACTAAGCATTATTTGCTTACGCTCTCTTTGTTCAACATTGCAGATCCTTAGTTCGTGGGTTGCTCGGGCAAGTGGAGGGCCTCCAAGTGTGTTTGTGACTTGAGTTCACCAAGTATGGATTTAAAATTCTAGACATGTAATGGTTGAGCAATGGGATGTGTAATGATTTGTGGTTGTTGTTGGTTGATAGGAGCATGTGTAGACTCCTTTATATATATTGCTTTTGCATGGTTGTGTTGCCATGATGAACGTTAACTCATGCCTATTTGCTTGCTTGAATGTTAGCCTATGCCTTAAGAGTTTTTGCATGTGTTTGAATGTGGTTTGAATGAATGCATGATGTGGATTGTTGCCTTTGTGTTATACATGTTTAAACCTTGTTGAAGCATGCTAGTATTGTTAGTAAGCCTTGGGTTGTTTTGTTATGAGGTTATGGGGTGCCTTGGTGGTGTTTTGGGGCATTCTTGTGCCTCAAAACAGCCCAGAAAAGTCTGCAGACAGGGGGTGTTTCGGAACGGGTCCCTGTGTTCCGAAACGGCCCTGCGTAAATGGCATGCCGTTTCGAAACGGATGAGGGTCGTTCCGGAACGTTTTTGCCACTGGAATTTTGAGAAATTGGCGAGATGAAGCCGTTCCGAAACGGGCCTTTGAAGTTCCGAAACGGTCAAATCTCGTTGACCACGAGATATTGACCGTCAAGGTCGTTCCGATACGGGTCACCCCTGTTTCGGAACGGTCACCTTGTGGTTGACCCAGGCCCGTTGACCAGGTCAGGGCGTTTCGGAACACCCTATAGGTGTTTCGAAACGGCCTGCTGGAATGAAGTAAAATGGACCGTTTATGTTTGTTTGGTCGGTGAATGTTACGTTGTTTGGTTCTTCCGCTGTTGTGCTTCACATAGGAATTATAATTGCATCTAGATAAGACTAAAGTTAAAAGAAATTTTCTAGGTCGTTAACCGAGGGGAAGCCTTAACGGGTTTCGCTTCGGTTTTCCCCGTGTGGCCCACTCGGACCGGTCATCCGACCAGACCGGGACGAGGGGGTTACACTTGTTTGTATCAGAGCCTAAGGTTACCGAGACCTTGGGCAGGTAAGTGAGGTAAGTTTAAGTTTTTAAGTTGAATTGCACGGTGTTTGCTTGTTCTGCAAGAATGGTTGCTTATGTGACAAGTATGATGATTGTTTTACTTTTAAGCATGTGTGTGTGGGTCCCATTGCTACTATTACATTGGAAAAATGATTTTTAAGTGAGGAAACATACTTGGACACTTGGGAGCCTCACCTTGCTAACCCATTTTGTGTGTTGTTGTTGTGGTTGTAGTTAATATCTGAGAGAGCAATGTCTAGACCGAGAGGTAGACCGAGGTTGGTTCGTCAGGAACCGCGAGTTGTGGCTCCTGTTGAGCCGGTAGCTGGTGCGAGGGCTCACATAGAGGGACCGGGGGCAGCGGGAGTCGGCGCTCCTCCACCACCACCACCTCCTCCACCGGGGGTTGGGGGCGAGGATGGAGCCGGAGGAGAGGGACCTCAAGGTGGCCAAGGTGGCCAAGGTCCAGCTGGAATTGATATGACTCCGCTTGTGCAAGCAATAGCGGGAGCGTTCCAGGCCGCAGGGGCGGGAGCTCAGGCTGCAGTTCAGCCTAGGTGTGATGATGCTAGGTTATTTTTGGAGAGGCTCCGTAGCTTAGGGGCCGAGGAGTTTAGAGGATTTACTCCGGAGAGGTCGGAGTTATGGTTGGAGAAGATAGTTCGTATCTTGGCTCAGATGGGTTGTGCGGGCGCACGTAGATTGGGTTGTGTGATCTCACTGCTTCAGGGTGATGCCTACACCTGGTGGGTCACCATCACTACCGGGGTTCCAGAGGCTGAGATAGATTGGGATTTCTTTGAGTTTGCTTTCAGAAAGAGGTACTTGGGACCGAGGTACTTGGATGAGAAGAAGCGAGAGTTTATGGCTCTTACTCAGGGGATGCTTCTGTGACTGATTATGAGATCCGCTTTGTTCGCTTGAGTCAGTATGCCCCAGAGTTGATTCCTACTGACGTGGAACGCTGCAACCGATTCCGATACGGATTGAATGAAGAGGTTAAGAGGTACACGTTGGCTTCTGACTACTCAGACTTTGATGTGTTGGTCGCGAGGGCCAAGGATTTGGAGCATAGTTTGGGTTCAGCCAAACGAGCTGGTGGTTCTGGTTCTGGAAAGAGGCATAACCACTTTGATGGTAGAGATGCTAAGAGACACAAGGGTGGTGGACATTAGGTTGATCAGAGACGTGGCGGTGGCCACCATGGTAGGGGCCATCAGGGCCATAGAGGAGAAGGGCGCTTGCCCGAGTGTGCACAGTGTGGGAGACAGCACACTGGAGAGTGCTGGGGTAACTTTCATGCTTGTTGGAACTGTGGTTCGAGGGACCACTTCAGGAGGGACTGTCCACGTCAGGCAGCTCAGGCACCGAACATAGCTCAGGCTCCTGCGAGAGGTAATGATTTTCAGAGAGGCCGTGGGCGCGGTCGTGGCTACTTCCAGCCGAGGGATGATGCACCTAGGGTAGATGCTCAGAGGAACCTTGCACATGTTGTGACTGTGCAGCCAGAGGCGGGAGGACCAGCGAGGGTCTATGCTCAGAGAGAGGCCGGGAACGACACCGATGTGATAGCAGGTAATTTTGAGTTACAGTCTATGTCCTTGCTTTCTTTGGTTGATTCGGGTTCTACACATTCCTACATTTTGAGTAAGCATGCACAGAAGTTAGATATTCCTGTTGAGATCTTAGATGTAGGTATGCATGTTACTAGTTCTTTTGGTGAGACAGTTGTGGTTAGACGTATGTATAGGAGGTGTCCACTGAAGATTCAGGGTCATGTGTTCTCAGTTGATATGATGGAACTTCATTTCTACGGTTTTGATATTATTTTGGGTATGGATTGGTTGGTTGAGCATCGGGCTAGTGTGGATTTTGAGACAAAGAGAATTTCCTTGAAGCTTTCTGATGACTACGAGGTAGTGGTAGTGGGCGAGAACATTAAGTTCTTGTCTAATGTGGTGTCAATTTTAGAGGCTCATAGGTTGATGGACTCTGGGTGTGGGGCCTATTTAGCTTACGTTATGAATCCGGATATGAGTGAAGCTAGACCGAAGGATATCAGAACAGTGTGTGACTTTCCAGATGTGTTTCCTGAAGAGTTGCCGGATTTGCCTCCTGACAGAGATGCTGAGTTTGTGATTGAGACAGTTTCGGGATCTAATCCAGTTTCGATAGCTCCGTATCGTATGGCTCCGAAAGAGTTGAAAGAATTGAAGAGTCAGTTGCAAGAATTATTAGACCGTGGTTTCATTAGGCCTAGTAGTTCTCCGTGGGGTGCTCCAGTGTTGTTTGTGAAAAAGAAGGATGGTAGCATGCGCATGTGTATTGACTATAGACAGATGAATCAGTTGACTGTGAAGAACAAGTATCCGTTGCCTCGTATAGATGATTTGTTTGATTAGTTGAGAGGTGCTTCAGTATTCTCGAAGATAGATTTGAGATCCGGATACTATCAGTTGAAGGTGAAAGAGTGTGATGTTCCGAAGACAGCTTTTAGGACTAGATATGGTCACTATGAGTTTCTTGTGATGCCATTTGGGCTTACGAATGCACCAGCAGCATTCATGGACATGATGAACAGAATTTTTAGAGACTATCTAGACCGGTTTGTGGTTGTCTTCATTGATGATATACTTGTGTACTCGAAGACAGAAGAAGAGCATGGTGAACACTTGAGATTTGTTTTGCAGAGATTGTTGAGCAATCAGTTGTATGCGAAGCTCAGTAAGTGTGAGTTCTGGATTCGAGAGGTTGTATTTCTTGGCCATGTTGTTTCGGCCGAAGGCATCCGAGTTGATCCATCGAAGATTGAGGCTATTGTTGAGTGGAAACAACCTAAGTCCGTGACCGAGATTAGGAGTTTCCTAGGATTAGCCGGTTACTATAGGAGGTTCGTTGATGGCTTCTCTAGAGTAGCCACTCCCTTGACTAAGTTGTTGCAGAAGGGAGTCAAGTTTGAATGGTCAGATGCGAGACAAAAGGCCTTTGAGAAGTTGAAGGAAGCTTTGACAAATGCTCTAGTGCTAGTACAACCTGTTTCAGGTAAGGAGTTTGTGATTTACAGTGATGCTTCCTACGTAGGCTTAGGATGTGTTTTGATGCAAGATAGGAGAGTTGTTGCTTATGCTTCTAGACAGTTGAAGATTCATGAGAAGAACTATCCTACTCATGACATAGAACTAGCCGCAGTTGTGTTTGCATTGAAGATTTGGCGTCACTACTTATATGGTGAGAAGTGTATAGTTTACACCGACCACAAGAGCTTGAAGTACTTGATGACACAGAAAGAGTTGAACTTGAGACAGAGAAGGTGGCTAGAGTTGTTAAAAGATTACGATTTGACCATTGAGTACCATCCGGGTAAGGCAAACGTAGTAGCCGATGCCTTGAGTAGAAAAGTGGCCGTTGAGCTAAGAGCTATGTTTGCTAGATTGAGTGTGTCCGATGATGGTGGTTTGATCACCGAGTTACAAGTGAAGCCTTCCTTGATTCAGTTGATTAGAGAAAAGCAGTTGTGAGATGCGAGCTTAGTTACTCATGTTCAAGACATAGCCGAAGGAAGACCGACTGAGTATAGTTTCAGTGGTGAGAGCTTGTTGTGCTTTAGAGATAGAATTGTGGTACCGGAAGATGTTGAGCTGAGACGTCAGATTTTGAGCGAAGCGCATTCGAGTCCCTTTTCTATGCATCCGGGTAGTACCAAGATGTACCGAGATTTGAAGAATGATTACTTCTGGGTTGGTTTGAAGAGAGATGTAGCCGAGTATGTGAGCCGTTGCATGGTTTGTCAGAGAGTGAAGGCAGAACATCAGGTTCCTTCAGGTTTACTACAGCCTTTGAAGATTCCGGAATGGAAGTGGGAGAGAATCACCATGGATTTTGTATCGGGGTTGCCTTTGTCTCCTTCGAAGAAGAATTCAGTTTGGGTGATTGTTGATAGGTTCACTAAGTGTGCTCACTTCTTAGCAGTGAACACTACGGATTCCTTAGACAAGTTGGCAAACTTGTACATTCGTGAGATTGTGAGACTTCATGGAGTTCCGAAGTCTATAGTTTCAGATAGGGATCCTAGATTTACTTCGAGGTTTTGGAGTTGTTTGCATAGTGCTTTGGGTAGTCGTCTGCATTTCAGCACATCTTATCATCCGCAGTCCGATGGGCAGTCAGAGCGAGTGATACAGATTCTAGAGGATATGCTCCGTTGTTGTGTGATTGATTTTCAGGGTTCTTGGGAGAAGCACTTACCGTTGGTTGAGTTTGCTTACAACAACAGTTATCAGTCTAGTATTCAGATGGCTCCTTATGAGGCTTTATATGGTAGACGGTGTAGAACTCCGATTTGTTGGGCTGAGACCGGTCAGAGGTTGTTACCTATGCCAGACTTGCTTAAGGGAACCACAAAAAAGGTGAAGTTGATTTGTGACCGTTTGAAAGCGGCTTCGGATCGTCAGAAGTCTTATGCAGATTTGAAGAGGAAAGAGATTGAGTACGCAGTGGGTGAGAAAGTGTTTCTGAAAGTATCTCCGTGGAAGAAGGTAATGAGATTTGGCCGGAAAGGCAAGTTGAGTCCGAGGTTCATTGGTCCGTATGAGATAGTTGAGCGGATTGGGCCTGTAGCTTATCGGTTGAGGTTACCTTCTGAGTTAGAGAAGATTCATGATGTCTTTCATGTATCTATGCTTAGGAGATATAGATCGGATCCTTCTCATGTGATGCCCGTTGAGGAGATAGAGTTGAATCCGGATTTATCTTATAATGAAGAGCCCGTTGAGATACTTGCTTCTGACAGCAAGGTGTTGCGTGGCAAGACCATAGAGTTGGTCAAGGTGTTGTGGAGGCATAGAGGTGTGGAAGAGGCCACGTGGGAGAGGAAAGTGGATATGGTTGAGCAGTTTCCGTATCTGTTTCCACCAGGTAATTTCGGGGACGAAATTCCTGAAGTGGGGGAGAGTTGTAACACCCGTGTCTTGGGCCTAGGAGTTAGCCGGGTATTAGTTCGAGTCAAATAAAACTTAACTAAAACAATTCAATTTCAAATAATGGTCAAATTGAGTTTTAAAATGAAGGGAAGGACCTATGTTGCTATTTACCCAAGTTTTAAATAAAGCTAGACCACTTTATTGTAAAGTTGTCTTCCTCCCTCATTCTTCCTCCTTTTCACATTTGAAAACCCCCACCATTTCTAAAACCCTACAAGCTTGGAGTTACTATTCCATCTATTTTAGCACCCGATTTCAACACCATTTTAAGAGGTAATTATATTTTCTTAACCTCCTTTTCATCCTCTACTTGTATATTGTCTTAAATTTCAAAAATATGGGTTTTGAGAAATTAGGGTTCATATGGAAATTTGGGGTTTTGATGGGGTTTTTCAATTGTTTTGAGAAATTGTTTTGGGGTTATGTTTAATCATAATGAAATATGCAACATATCTTAATTTGGTAGATTTTGGGTGAATTTTCGTAGTGGGTCTTTAAGGCCAATTTTAGGGTATGAAAAATTGGGTTTTTGAGAGGATTTGTGTTGGGATTGAAGGGCTGATGGTCTACCTATGTTAGGGGGTGTTTTGGGATGTTTTGGAAGCCATTTGGGTGCTTGGAATTGGGTATTTCAGCCCTTGGTTATGGGAGTCCGAAAATTGGGATTTTGGGATGCTATGTGATTTGGAATTTGTGGAAATTGAGTTGTGTTTTGCAAAGTGGATTGATGATTGAATTAGCATTGATTTGGGAAGTGATGTATGTGTTTTGTGTGGCTAGAAGCAAGGGGAAGCGTGGAAGGAGCTTCGGGATCGAATCCGGGAATTTGAAGAACGGTCGCTTGCTTGGTCTTGGAGCTTGGGAGCTTAGGTGAGTGGTTGTTAGCTTTTAAAGGTTTTAAATTAGTTGGTTCGAGTATATGGACTAGGTTGGGCTTGGTAGACCCACCTAGAGTTAGGATTAGGGTGGTAGCCTAATCCTAATCTTGATCTAAGCCTTTGGATGAACTCAAATGTATGAATGTATATGCCTCGTATGTCTTGTGATATGAATGCTTATGTATACTGTTTTATACATGTGAATTGAGGCATGGGTTGTATGGCTTAAAGCATGCATGGTGATGGTTCATGGTTGTGTCCATGGTGAGTACGTGCTAAGAACGGAAATGATTGAAATGAGTAATGTGGAATGAGTAAAATATTGGCACTAGTATACTTAAATACAAATGATCGATCATTAGGATGTTAGTGTGTACACATGAGTCTAAAGTCGCGCGTGGCCTTGGTGGCGTTGAGTCACCAAGGAGGAGTACGGGTACGCCCGGAAATGGTATTTAAATATGGTCGGTGATGAGTGGAATCCCATCGACGGGGCGTGAGGATGAGTGGAATCCCCTCCGCGAGACCAGTGATGAGTGGAATCCCACCGAGGTAATGTGGTTGTTGGATATGAGTTTCCAACGTGTCTATCCGCGTATTTGAGTCATCACTAGGTGCCAATGTTGATTGATATGTGCATCAATGTGTTGGAATTTATGAGCTGTTTGGATGTTTAAATGTGATTACATGTATGGTAGTGTTGAGCTCATGATTATGGCATATATGTGATATATTGCTCATGCATCTAAATCTTGCGGACTTTTGGTTTATGTAAATTGCCTTGGCTAGATCGTGCTCGGACCCTGCAATGTTGAGGTTTGTTTTTAGAGCTTACCCTCACTAAGCATTATTTGCTTACGCTCTCTTTGTTCAACATTGCAGATCCTTAGTTCGTGGGTTGCTCGGGCAAGTGGAGGGCCTCCAAGTGTGTTTGTGACTTGAGTTCACCAAGTATGGATTTAAAATTCTAGACATGTAATGGTTGAGCAATGGGATGTGTAATGATTTGTGGTTGTTGTTGGTTGATAGGAGCATGTGTAGACTCCTTTATATATATTGCTTTTGCATGGTTGTGTTGCCATGATGAATGTTAACTCATGCCTATTTGCTTGCTTGAATGTTAGCCTATGCCTTAAGAGTTTTTGCATGTGTTTGAATGTGGTTTGAATGAATGCATGATGTGGATTGTTGCCTTTGTGTTATACATGTTTAAACCTTGTTGAAGCATGCTAGTATTGTTAGTAAGCCTTGGGTTGTTTTGTTATGAGGTTATGGGGTGCCTTGGTGGTGTTTTGGGGCATTCTTGTGCCTCAAAACAGCCCAGAAAAGTCTGCAGACAGGGGGTGTTTCGGAACGGGTCCCCGTGTTCCGAAACGGCCCTGCGTAAATGGCCTGCCGTTTTGAAACGGATAAGGGTCGTTCCGGAACGTTTTCGCCACTGGAATTTTGAGAAATTGGCGAGATGAAGCCGTTCCGAAACGGGCCTTTGAAGTTCCGAAACGGTCAAATCTCGTTGACCACGAGATATTGACCGTCAAGGTCGTTCCGATACGGGTCACCCCTGTTTCAGAATGGTCACCTTGTGGTTGACCCAGGCCCGTTGACCAGGTCTGGGCGTTTCGGAACACCCTATAGGTGTTTCGAAACGGCCTGCTGGAATGAAGTAAAATGGACCGTTTATGTTTGTTTGGTCGGTGAATGTTACGTTGTTTGGTTCTTCCGCTGCTGTGCTTCACATAGGAATTATAATTGCATCTAGATAAGACTAAAGTTAAAAGAAATTTTCTGGGTCGTTAACCGAGGGGAAGCCTTAACGGGTTTCGCTTCGATTTTCCCCGTGTGGCCCACTCGGACCGGTCATCCGACCAGACCGGGACGAGGGGGTTACAAATATCATCATATTTAAAAAATTAGACTAGATTAGAAAATTTTGAAATAAATTGGTGTCAATTCGGTTAAAAATTAGGAACCAATATGAACAAAGTAAACCCCAAATTCATCAAATCATAAACTTCCTCAATATCAAGCCATGTCAATATCCAAATGGTCGGGTTCAAAACAAGTCTGGTTCAAAACAGGTCGGGTAAAATCAGATCTCGGGTCGATTCAGTCGGGTAATATCGGTTATCTGCCAGGTCAGTCTCGAGTTCAGGTTCGTTTCAGTCGGGTGCAGGTCTGGATTTAGGTCCACAGTAACAGGTTCAATTCGGGTTCGGGTCGTTCTCGGTCGGATGCAGGACGGGTTCGGTTACTACAGTAACATGTGCAACTCGGGTTCAGGTCAACAACAGTCGGTTACAGATCAATTTCAGGTCAACAACAGTCGGTTACAGATCAATTTTAGGTCATCACATTCCCAGGTCAAACCAGGTTTTGACTCGAGCAGGTTTCAATCGGGTTTTCGGGTCGAGTCAATTTTTTTAGATCCCTGTTTAGAGCTAAGAAATTCCAAGTATCATCGATGCAGGATCGACCCATGAGCCCAAGCCTAACAAAAATAAATAAATTATGTTAACAATGGAAGTGAATTCAGATTTAAAATATATAACTTTTTGAAAACCAGGGACCAAAATAAACAAACAGAAAGCATAAATGACCACATCCCGCCATTAACAACCAAACCAAGCTTTCTAAACCCTTGGATTCAAAAGCCTCATACTACTCGAAAAACAAAACAATTAGCACAAAACTTTGACAGACAAAAAGCTCAGCCAAACAAAGAAACATTGAAAAACCCAAAACAAGGGAAAAAACAACCAAGCTCGTTTGACCAAGAAGATGAATCCGATTTAATGGCGGAGTTCCAACAAATGAAACCCTTATCCCTGACCTTGAAAAAAATTCGACAACTCATAAAGTGGGTTAATATATCAGGACAAAATTATTTAATGGGGTGAGAGAGGCTCGAACTCTCGACCTCAGGATAACTTAGAAGCTATGAGACCTACGCGCTAGCCAACTGCGCCACCACCCCATTGATGTCCAAGTTCAATTACTTACATAACAATTAATAAACTATTAAATGCAGATTCGAAACATCTTGATTTTCCTGCCATTCTGATTAGTAAGAGTGCAAAGCCACTCGTCGGAACAATCAATTATTAACTCGGATCATTTCGAGGATATCATACATATGTATTCTTGTTTGCAATATGAAATGAATGAAGTGCCCAAAAACTGATTCACAAGTGATCCTGCTCAAAAACTAGATTCCTAAGGCTAAAAGCCTAAACATACCAACATATTATTACCTGCTCGCTCCCCAACAACTAAAATACCTTTCCATTCTCATAAATCTTGATTTCAAGAGCTTTCCACAACTTTATAACTTTAGCTTCAAGCATTGAATGGTTTGATTAAGAACATCTAAAGCTCATCAAAGTTACATGCATGAAGTTATCTGTAATCTATAAATTATACAAAACAAAGATGAACTATTCATCGGACCAGACTTAAAGAATGCTAGGGGCAGTTGGACACTTGAAAGTTTCAAATTCTCATATATATATTTTTTTTAAAATTATATTTTATATTGTTGATATAATTTTAAAAAATAATAATGGATTGGGGTTCGAGATTTAGGATTTGGTTGAGGTTTCCGTGAACAATGATGGTTTAAGGCGATAATGGTTGGAGGTGGTGATTATTTTTTAAAACATTTAAATTTAATTTTTATAATTTACATTCAATTAAATCTTTAATTGATTTGACGTAATTTCTCATGCTATTAATTGTATTTTGTGGTATTTTGATTTTTGGGCTCACGCAAGATAAACGTGTGTCAAAACTTGTGTTTTAACTATTCTTTTTATCGATTGGTAAAATCAAGTTACTTTGTCGTTTGTTGTATAATAGACGTTTATTTTTCATTTACATTTTGGCCAATTAATAATGAGTGAGTTTACATTTTAATAACTCAACTTTCGTTTGTTAATAAACATTTATTGTATTTTCTTTTATTATTTGTTATAGGCCGATGCACGATCAGTTTTCATTGTCTTCGTCTCTTCTTGAACAAATTTTTTTTTTTGTACTTTGTGAATCTATAAAGAAAATTAAAAATATATTTTATACTTAAATTATTGCATTTACGTTTGTGCATTGGTTCTGAAGTTGGAAATAGATTTTGAACTTTTGAATGAATTATTGCGTACACCTAAGAAAGATGAAGCAATCTATTATATTTTCATTTTATGCTCATGTTAGTGATCTTGCAACAAACAATCTTATTTTTTGTACATTGTAGAATTTATAGGGTTTCTTGTATTTCTTGATTTGGGAATTTTGAACTCCTGATAGAGGAGAGAAAAGTAAAGGAGTTTTATTATTATTCATTAAAGGATAGTAAAAAATAATTAAATACAAATCCAGTCATTTGTTTATATAATATAGTATAACTAGTATAATTAATTCTTGGTATCTTGCTAACTCAGCAAGAATATACAACAAACTACAACAAACTCTATTACATTCAATTAAATCTTTAATTGATTTGACGTAATTTCTCATGCTATTAATTGTATTTTGTGGTATTTTGATTTTTGGGCTCACGCAAGATAAACGTGTGTCAAAACTTGTATTTTAACTACTCTTTTTATCGATTGGTAAAATCAAGTTACTTTGTCGTTTGTTGTATAATAGACGTTTATTTTTCATTTACATTTTGGCCAATTAATAATGAGTGAGTTTACATTTTAATAACTCAACTTTCGTTTGTTAATAAACATTTATTGTATTTTCTTTTAGGGTAAACTACATAAATGGTCCCTTGACTATGCTCCAATTATCTTTTGCATCCTTTGACTATCAAAAGTTACAAATTGGTCCCCTAACTAATCACGACTAACGAATCAATCCAATTCCGTTAAAAAATAAACGACTGATTATATGTCAGTTAATAAAATATGTATAATAACATATTTAACCCTCAACATTTACATTTTATTTTAATTTAGTCCTAAATTTAAAATTTAAGCTCTCAACATTTAATATTATAACATTTTAGTTCCTTAAATCATAAACTTCATTTTCTTCCCTTGTAAAAAATAAACTTCCATTTGCTTTATTAATTTTCGATGTATTTGTTTTGCACAAAATGGAGAGGAAGGGACTGTTAAGCTGGTATTTGTCGTTTTATTGCTTTTCCCTAGCTTTAATTAGGAATGGTGAAGTTTCTTTCTTTTTGTTTACTTCATTGTATTGGTTGACCACTGGGTATGTTCAAAATTGATGATCGATTTAGCTTAGGATTGTTGCAAATGTATTTGATGCATTTCCTTGTGGTTCATTCGGATACCTGGAATTTCATATCAACAATTTGCTGCCGGGGCATAAACTTGCTCATCAATTGATTTGTATGCACATCCTACTATGGATATGATACATTTAATGTTGAAATCTAAGAAAATCAACCAGTGGATTTTGTTCTTCTTTTTTAAGTGGTTCATTGAGTTGGATTTTAGATGTGTGCAATTAGTTCGAGGTTGCTCATGATATAACAATATGGAGTGAACTATAAAGGCCTGGAGAGTTATAACTTTGCTAATGATAGAAAGGACTTGGGGTGGGTAAAGTTTGTTTGACTGTGACTTTGAGTATTCTTAGGGTTGAATTGTGGGACCTTGTATTTTAATATAGGGATGGAACCTGAGTTGATAGTTTATAGTGTGCTTAAAAGAGTGTCACTCTGTCTAGTAGTTTAGTTGTTGGATTGTTGTTATACTTGTATATTTCTTTTGCCACTTAATACTTTAATTGAGTTTAACAATATTGCTCAAGTTTTGGATCGATATGTACTCTTGTTTCAGACAAAGCATCCCCAACTTCTCTGTGAGTCAAGGGAAGTAAGTTTTGAATTTCTCTTGATATGTTTATTATGGTCAGTACCAATCATTTTGTAGTTTTCTTACTTCCTTTTATGTGTGCAGCGGGTATTCCACATTTGAGGGTAAATATAAAGTCATGGTTATTGATCTTCTCGGACCAAGCTTAGAAGACTTGTTCAACTATTGCAATCGGAAGTTTTCTTTAAAAACAATTTTGATTCAAGCTTGCAGATCAGTTAGTAAGTACGCTACCTATTTCAGAATCTTTAATCTAGTCAGTTGGCCGCCTCACTAATAATTACTCTTTCTTGTTGCTTCAGATTAATAGAGTTGAATATATGCACTCTCTTGGTTTTCTTCACCGTGACATAGAGCCCGATAATTTTTTCATGATTTTAGGGCGCAAAGCAAATCAAGCATGTTGTTCTATTTAAACCCTGCAGTGAAAATAGATTTTGGGGTGAAAAAGATGCATAATATATATTTTTGGGTCTCTTAAATGGATTTTGGGTGAAAATGAATTGAAGAATTAAATGAGAGGTGAAATAGAAAAGATGATGGACTAAATTGATAGATTATTAAAATTATGCAGGTTAAGTTTTAGAATCATGGTTAAATTAAAATAAGTGTAAAACTTGAGGGCTAATTATGTAGTTATATCAATTTATATTAACTGCCACGTCGTCAACCGTTAGATTTTTAACGGCGTTAGACCAATTTGTTACTTTTTTTAAGTCGGGGGACCAATTTGTAACTTCTGATAGTCAAGGGATGCAAAAGATAATTGGAGCATAGTCGGGGGACCATTTATGTAGTTTACCCTTTCTTTTATTATTTGTTATAGGCCGATGCACGATCAGTTTTCATTGTCTTCGTCTCTTCTTGAACAAATTTTTTTTGTACTTTATGAATCTATAAAGAAAATTAAAAATATATTTTATACTTAAATTATTGCATTTACGTTTGTGCATTGGTTCTGAAGTTGGAAATAGATTTTCAACTTTTGAATGAATTATTGCGTACACCTAAGAAAGATGAAGCAATCTATTATATTTTCATTTCATGCTCATGTTAGTGATCTTGCAACAAACAATCTTATTTTTTGTACATTGTAGAATTTATAGGGTTTCTTGTATTTCTTGATTTGGGAATTTTGAACTCCTGATAGAGGAGAGAAAAGTAAAGGAGTTTTATTATTATTCATTAAAGGATAGTAAAAAATAATTAAATACAAATCCAGTCATTTGTTTATATAATATAGTATAACTAGTATAATTAATTCTTGGTATCTTGCTAACTCAGCAAGAATATACAACAAACTCTATTACATTGACAGTAAAAATTTATCGCATTATTGAAATTTTAAATTAGTGTGATATATAATGAGCTTCTAAGTGACAACAATGATCTTGAGGAGGCAAGTAGTGATTATAGATTGTAATGAAACAATTCAAACAGAAAAGGTTTTTTTTTCTTTGCAAATTCATAAAGTATAAAAATATTAAAAAAAATGTCTAGTGTAGATTTAGTTTTACACCTATAGAAAAAATGACCCAATTGTTACCATCAATAAAAAGACTAATATGATTATAAGTTTTTAATATACAATGACTCCATCGTATACCTACTTATATATATTGATCTGTTGTGTAAGTTGCCAATAATTTATAATTTTGATTTTATTTATTGTAGAATTTTGTATCCATAACCATATTTTGCAAATATGTTGAGCCCAAATCCAAACATTGGCTTAGCAAGTGAATGTGATGCAGAATTATGGGTCTGGATCTACATAGAACTTTATGATGGTTTATAACCATAAACATGCTGAGCCCAAATCCCAACTCTAGCAGGACCTCAACATACACCATTGTCAACATTCAACATTTTTTTTTAACATTATGATATAATTATACGGTAGTATATATACTATCCGTTTAGTCCTTTAAAAACGTATACATATTATGCATACAAACTGTTAAAACCCAGATCTCCTTATTCCGATATTTTTTTCTCTAATATTTATGATCAATATTTACTCCACTTGATCACAATACCATTGTATTATTTCTTATCAAATGTATTTATATTATCTCTAACATTCATGATCAATGCTTACTTGAATTAATTAAAATATCAGTTATGTCGGTTAAGGTATGCAGAATTGACAAAGATTGAGGTTTTGGATTTTTAAATATTCAAATTTGAATTTTGTTTTGTGTGAATCATGTAAATATGTGATTTTGATTCAAATATTATTGTATGTGGGTCCTTTCTAAATTCATTATAATATGTTTAATATATTGTAATTATTATATTAAAAAATATATATTGTAATTATTAGTTTGATCAAGCTTTATAATAATTAATTTTAATTATATATTCGAATCGGATATTTTTGTACACCCCTAGTCATAGGTGCCTCTTGCAGATGGCATAACCCCATCAATTATTTCAACATAGGTCAATACCTGAAACACTTAAACCTTTCGCATAAAATATTGAATGGTGTAAAATATAAACATATGTAACGACATTTAAAAAATAGCTACTTCTACTAATATTTATATATTGTCAAACATATTTTTTAAAAAAAATCCTATGCAAAATAAATAAAAAAAATTAGTTCTCACTCCACTGTCAACTGATACATCCATATCAAGTTCTATTAAAATGACAACGACCATTAACATTTTCTTATTGATTTCGCATTACAGGCAACATATTTACTCCGTTCATATGCTTGACTCTCCCGATATCAAACAAATGAATAACCTCACAATGCTCTCCCGATACTCTTGTGAGATATGAAAAACCAGAATAAATAAACTTGAAGCTTTTATTACTTCACAGAAAATTCCTAAAACAATACAATCCTTGCAACTACTTTACAGAATCAACCCTTAGCCCTAGGGGGAGTTTAGAACATGGTGAAGAAGGGGGAACGACAAGGGTTTAGGGGAAGACGGCTAGGAATGAGATATCCTTCCCTAGTTCGAATTACATGTCTTTATATAGGCCTTGGGTTCAAGTTTTCTAATATGGCAAGAATACAATTTCGAATTAAAGTGCAATTCTAATTAAGACTAAATCTTCTGAGTAGATGCCTTGAATTCGTCCTCTTTTCTTGCCTTGAGTTTCTTCCTTGAACTTTGGGCTTGGCCTTCATTCTACTTCAGGGCTCAGGAAAATATGGGAGTGGTCCACGACAGACCGGCTTGAAATCCTCTATCTGTCGAACTCCACTTCACTTTTCCACCTCAGCATTCTATCGTCATGGCTGCCACGATAGAAGTCACGGCAGCCTTTGCTCCTCGACTTCAGCTCTGCACTCCGCTTCTGCTCCTTTGCTGCCCTGGGTCTGCCACAGCAGATACCTGCAAAAGTAACCAAAATCAGTAGCAACCGTGTCATTTTATCTAATTGTGATGTATATGCAAAAATCTATCCTAAATGCAATGCATTGTGCTTGAATGCAGCAAAAATATGGGTAAATGAAGGGTAAAATATAGAACTTTTATACACTCAACACACCCCGAAACTCAAGTCCTTGCTTGTCCTCAAGCAAATACGACCTAACTAAAAATAAAACCTTTTTGGCTTAGCTTAATTCAGTGAACTTTTCATTACCTACCACATATTCACTACCAAGAGCAGTACATTGTCGGGTGTTTCTGGATTTATCCGGAACAATTCTATAGTTCTTGTGCAATGTGTGCAGGTTTTGTGAACAAATATGTGCCTAGACTTCTTTAGCTTACCAGAATAGTTATGCTTACAAATTTGAGCTTTATGCTAATTCATTTTTTCTAGAGGCAATTCTTAGGCTCCTTTAGTTTTTTCTAACTTAAGCTCAAACAAAAATCTTCCTAAAATCATTGTAAGGCAATTTTGTGAGCAAGTGAGTCTAATTTTTTTTCTTTTCTTTTGTTCCTTTCCTATAGCCAGTGTTAGGTAAGTTTACTACTGAAGTCTAGATAGCATAAGAGTCACAAAGGGTGTTATAAAGATCAGAACTATAGCAAGGCTCTAAATAGTTCCTAAAAACATCCTAAAGGCACTGTCACGACAGAGTATGTCGCGGTAGGTAAGTTTAGTTCAAAGACTTGAGCCAAAATTTTGTTTTTATTTTCATTTTTTTGACACAAAAATAAACTTAAAATGAGACAAAAATTAAAGACACAACTAACAAGTTCATTAATGGAGGGATGCCCACCCCCAAACTCGAGGGTTGCATTGCCCTCAATGCATGACAATAATTAAAAATAAAAAGTAGAAATTAACATCACAAAATAAATAAAACAACAGCAAAGACAGCAAAATATAAGAAAAAACACTTAAGTTGAGGAGTTGTCGTCGCTGCTG
Organism: Hibiscus tridactylites; assembly: GCA_958450335.1. NCBI lineage: Eukaryota > Viridiplantae > Streptophyta > Magnoliopsida > Malvales > Malvaceae > Hibiscus > Hibiscus tridactylites. The sequence goes on from OY288279.1 coordinate 78,205,312, forward strand.
CTGCTGACTAGGAGCTGCCGGCGGGCAGTAACCTTAACGGCAGGGGCTGGCTGGTTGCTGGGAGATGAGGAGGCCATCTTCTTCTTTGCCTCTCGAGGTGGCTGGACTCTGGTAGGTGAGATGTGTGGGGGCTGGTCAATGACCTCGAGATCATCATCGCTGCTGCTGCTGTCTGATCTGCCGTGGCAGGGTCCTTCGACAGTCTCATTCAACTTCTTTCTTTTCATCAGAGAGAAGTCCTTGGAGATGTTTTGGACAACTGACGGCTCTGAGTCAGAATCTTGCCAGACGGAGGAAGAGAAGAACCCTTCAAAATATTTTGGGTCGATCTCCGGTAGGGAGTCATTCCTTTTCTCTCCTCTGGGAGTGGCAGATCTTCTGACGTCATCTCTGATCATGGCAGGTGTGGGTGTGGAGGCGACAGAAGGGGTTTTGGGGCTAGCAGCAGGTGTGAGTGCAGCAAAGAGAGATTTTGGGAAAACAGGGAATTGCACATTGGGAAAATTTAAATCAGACTTGATAAATTTTACCGTGGCGGCAGTGAAGTCCCATAGAAATCCCATTAGGCCGAGCTGTCGTTCTTCCTTCATTTGCAGCATCGTTAGAATCTGGCTGGAGGTGTCTGCCGGTGGTGCTGCTGTCGCCTACTCTGGTTCTATTGTGACAGGTTCAGGGGAGTCAGGGTCTGTCGTTGGTTCTATCGCGGCAGAGGGGTTTACATACGACAGAGGAGTGGCAGCTTTCAATTCCATAAGACTGTAGAGATTCTGCTGCGTCCATCCTTCCCCTGGATCTTGACATCCTCGTTGATTTCTGGCACGTTGTTGCCCCGATAGAGTGTGGTGATGAGATAGGGGAAGACTAGGGGCCCTGAAGGTCGGAGAGCACACTCGAGGATTCCGTCTCGGATGTAGCGGCCGACGTTTATTTGCCTCTCGTTGAGAATGGAGTGAACGAGGGATAATCTCTACCGGTTGACAGTGGTGTTGTAGGAGGTAGGCATGAGGCGCTTTTTGAAGAAATGGTTCCACAGCTTGGCTTGTGGGGTAAGCTTAGTCCTCCTCACAGTCCACCGGTGCTTGGGGTCATCATTCCACTCCGTACCCTCCCCTGTCACTTCTGCCATGACCGCGTCAGAGTCTGCCGGCGACAAACTGTTCACGAACCTTCGATGGGCGTCCTTCTTCTTGCTCACGTACAGCCCATATAGCGTGTTGATGTACGCCGACTCGAGGGAGATTTCTTTGCCTCAGACAGTCACTATCATGGCATCCTTATCGGTGACGGCAGCGTAGAATTCACGAACGAGAGTTACGTTCATTTCTTCGAGCTGGGAAGCAAATTTCTACCACTTGAGGGCGAGGATCTTCTTGGCAATGAAGCTTTCTAGCCTTAACTCTCCCATATTTTGGGTATAAATAAACCCTCGTTCTTCCCACATTTCTCTCTTCTGGAAAGAACCGTAGTACCTCTTTGCTGAGTCTGTGGATGCGAAACGGTTGGGTATGCTGCTGTGGCTTGGTGTTGACACTACCATGGCAGAGGTGGAGGCAGCGCTGCGTCGAGTTGTTCTGCTGGCCATTTCAAGGAACTGTAGCAAACTGAAAGAGAGTTTTCTAAAATCTAAAACCTGGGAAGCAAATTGAGAGAATGAAAATGAGATGAAAATGAAAAAGGAGTGGGGGTTTATATAGAACGAGGTTTTTCTGCTCGTTGGGACTGCAACGACAGGCGCGAATAACGGGGCCAGTTGTTACGCGGTTTCTGACGCGTCTGTCACACGTTTCCGTGTCTGCGGTACGCCTGTTACGCGTTTGCGTATCTATCGCGACAGCTTCGTGACAAGCTGTTTTCTCCGCATCTACCGCGACAACTGGTGACTGGATGTGACGATAGGCTTGTCCGTTGGGCTTTTTGGGCTGTTGTGAATGCGGTGGGCTGGTTCATTCCTTCTCTTTGATTTGCTTCCTTTATTTCCTAAAAATAATTAAATAAATAAACTGAATTAAAATCTTATTTCCTAAAATAAATAAATAAATATCTTTATTCCTAATAGATAAATAAATAAATAAATAAATAAAACTAAGTTAAATTAGGGATACCTTGAGGGGCATCTCCTAAAGTAACTACTTCCTGAATCCTTGGGGCTTCATTCCCTTGATAATGCTTGAGCCTCTGTCCATTGACCTTGAATTGGTGCCCATCCTTCATTGATTTGATTGTAATGGCACCATGAGGTAAAACTTGGACAACCTAGAAAGGACCAGACCACCTAGATTTAAGATTTCTTGGGAAAAACTTCAACCTAGAATTGAACAACAACACATGATGTCCTGGACAGAACTGTCGTGGCAGCAGCTTCCTGTCGTGCCACTTCTTGGTTTTGTCCTTGGAGATCTTGGCATTGTCGTAGGCCATTGCTCGAATTTTCTCAATCTCATTCAAGTCCAGTAGCCTTTTTTGTCCTGCCTTATCCAAGTCCATATTCACTGCCTTGATAGCCCAGTAAGCTCTGTGTTCTATCTCAACAGGTAAATGACAGGTTTTCCCATAGATGAGTCGATAGGGTGACATCCCTAATGGTGTCTCGAACGCTGTTCTGTAGGCCCAGAGTGCATCATTGAGATGTAGAGACTAATCCTTTCGAGTGGGTTTGGCCATCTTCTCTAGTATGTTCTTTACTTCTATGTTTGATATCTCGGCCTGCCCATTGGTTTGAGGGTGGTACGTTGTTGCAATTCGGTGCTTCACTCCGTATTTCCTTAATGTAGCAATAATTACCGTATTTCCGTATTTCCTTTGGCATTTATCACAACTCTTGTAAAAAGCTTGTGCATCCTTGAACAGTGTGGGCTAATAGAGTCCAGATTGCAGAACCTTGGCAGCAGTTTTATTTCCCCCTATGTGTCCTTCAAAAGGGGCAGCATGACAGTGGTGAAGCACAACTTTCTGTTCATCTTGTGGTATGCATCTCCTGATAATCTGATCTGAACAGTGCTTGAAAAGAAGAGGTTCGTCCCAATAATAATGTTTTGCATCATTTTGGAACCTCTTCCTTGCTTGGTAATTAAGCTCATGAGGTAATAACTCACTTACAATGTAATTAACAATGTCAGCATACCAAGGGGTTTCAGAAAGCTTACCTGCCGCCATGGCTATCGTGGCAGTGCTGGTGGCAGCAAACAACTGCTCATCTAGGAAGGTTTCCAGTATGTTGGTCTTGTTTGTTGATTGACTCCCTCCCATCTCCGGCCTTGACAAGTGGTCTGCTACTTGGTTCTCTGTTCCCTTTTTATCCTTGATGTCAATGTCAAATTCTTGCAGCAGCAGAATCCAACGTATCAATCTAGGTTTTGCATCCTTTTTCGTGAACAGATACTTTAGTGCTGAATGGTCTGTATGGACCACCACCTTCGTTCCAAGTATATATAGACGGAACTTGTCAATTGAAAACACCACTGCTAATAGCTCCTTCTTTGTTGTGGTGTAATTGATTTGGTCATCATTCAGTGTTTTGTTGGCATAATAAATCACATGGAAGAGCTTATCCTTCCTCTGCCCTGACAACGTAATCACTGCATCACACATTATCTCAAATGGCAAACTCCAATCTGGTGGTTCTACGATCGGGGCTGTTACCAACTTCTTCTTCAGTATTCTGAATGCCTCAGTACATTCAACATTAAAATCAAGGGGTCGATTCTGTTCCAACAGGTGGCAAAGGGGCTTGGTAATCTTCAAAAAATTAGCTAAAAATCGTCGATAAAACCCTACATGCCCTAAGAAACTTCGAATCCCTTTGACTGTGGTGGGTGGCGGCAACTTTTCGATAACCTCAATTTTGGCTCTGTCCACCTCTATGCCGCGACAGCTCACCTTGTGGCCCAGTACTATACATTCATCCACCATGAAGTGGCATTTTCCCAATTTAAAAACCAAGTTCGCCTCTTCGCATCTCTCATGAACCTTCTGTAAATTGCCTAAACAATCCTCGAAGTTGTCTCTAAAGACAGAAAAGTCGTCCATGAAAATCTCTAGAAAATCCTACACCATGTCAGAGAATATTGCCACCATGCACCGTTGTAAGGTTGCTGGTGCATTGCAGAGCCCAAATGGCATTCTCTAAAAAGCATAGGTGTCGTACGGACATGTGATGGTAGTTTTCTCTTGGTCCTCCAGTGCGATTGCTATTTGGTTATAACCTGAATTACCATCAAGAAAACAGTAGGAAGGTTTCCCCGCTAATCTATCAAGCATTTGATCAATAAAGGGTAAGGGGAAGTGGTCCTTTCGGGTAGCTTTATTAAGCTTCCGGTAGTCCATACAAACCCTCCAACCGATCACAGTCCTAGTTGGGATTAGTTCATTTTCTTTGTTGGTTACTATGGTTATGCCTCCTTTTTTGGGCACACATTGCACCGGGCTCGCCCACTTGCTATCCGAGATGGCGTATATTATTCCGGCATCAAGCCACTTGATAATTTCTTTCCGCACCACCTCTCTCATAGCCTCGTTCAGTCGTCTCTGGGCATCGATGGTCGGTTTATGATCATCCTCTAAGAGGATTTTGTGCATGCATAACGTCGGACTGATGCCTTGGATATCAGTTATAGTCCATCTAATGGCCTTCTTATGTTGCTGTAGCATTTTGATTAGCTGCTACTCCTGTTCCTGCATTAACTTGGAAGAGATGATTACGAGCAACGTATCATTTAAACCAAGAAAGACATATTTAAGCTGCCCTAGCAGGGGTTTAAGGTCTAGAACAAGTGGCTTTTCAATGGAAGGCTTCTGGATTACGTGTTCATTCGAGGTGTAATTTAAAAGCTCGAAGAACTTACCTAGACGTGTGCCTATCCAATTTACCTCCTCAGGACCTTCAGTGTCAGATGTTTCTATGTCTGAGGAGTCACTGTCGTCGTTGTTGCCATGACAGTCTTCTAGGTGACTGTGGTGGCAGTGACCAAACTGTCTGTCGTGGCAGTTCGACCTGATACAGGGTTGGTCAAGGGCTACTTCAGAGATTGCCATGCACTCTTCTTCTGCATTAGCCTGTTTTATTGCATGGAGAACATTGAGTTTGATTTGCTTATCATTTACTCTCATTGTCAGTTCTCCTTTCTCAACATCGATCACAGTTCTGCTTGTGGCTAGGAAGGGTCGCCTCAGGATGATCGGTGCATTTTCATCTGCTTCACAGTCTAAAACAAGAAAGTCAGCAGGAAAAATAAATTTATCCACTCTTACCAGAATATCTTCGATCTTCCCTTCTGGTTGTACGTAAGAGCGGTCTGCCAGCTGCAGCATGACTGTCGTGGGCCTTGCTTGTCCAATACCTAGTTTCTGAAATACGGATTTGGACATTAGATTTATGCTAGCACCATGATCACAAAGTGCCTTACCCATGAACTTATCGCCAATTATGCACGGTGTGATGAAGCTCCCAGGATCCTTCTTCTTTTGGGGTGGATGATTATGCAAGATTGTCATGCATCCTTCTGTCATCTTCACTGTCTCAAATTTCCCAAGTCTGGACCTTTTGGACATTGCGTCTTTGAGAAACTTAAGCATATCTTGGCATCTTCTTGATGGCCTCTAGTAGCGGTATGTTAATGTATACATGCTTAAATATATCATAAATCTTCTTAAGTTGGTACTCCTGTTTTTGTTTCTGTAACCGCTGTGAAAAAGGAGGTGGAGGACGGTAATCCTCAAGGCATCCTTCACATGGAATTCAGATCTGAAGAGGCTTGAGTTCTTCAGCATCTTCTGTCTGCTCCTCTGTCCCTTCTGCTATCGCGACAAGTGTATTGACAGCAGGTTGTTTTTCCTCTACCGGGGCAATGTTCACGACAGGTGTCTCTAGGGTCGGTTCCTTACTCGGTATGTCTTTTATTTCTGGCCCTTGTAATTGTTTCCCACTCCTAGTTGTGATTGCTTTACACTACTCATGTGTGGGTTTTCTAGTGACCTCAGTATCACTAGGGAATCCTCTGTTCTGCCTCGGCTTGATATACTGTGAAACTTGGCCCATTTGTGTCTCCAGAGATTTTAGGGTAGCCTCATGGTTTGTCATCCTCATCTCTGTCTTATCCATGAATGATTCAGTTTTCTTGACAAAGTGATCCATGTTCGCCATGTATGCTCTCGTTTGTGACATAAATGTTGCCAAGGTTTGTTCCAGTATACTAGGTGTTGCCGCCGGCTGCTGTTGTGGCTGCTGCTGTGGTTGCTGTCGCGACAGAATTCTGGGTACTCCTTGGTTTTGGTTGTTCTGCACTGGAGGATTCAGTGCGTTTATCGGATTGCTCTAGGAAAATTTAGGATCTTTCCTCCAGTTGGGATTGTAATTGTTGGAATCATAGTTTCTCAGCTTGTTATAGTTCCCAACATACATCCCTTCTTCCAGCTGTAAAGGGCAGTCTTCTGAACTGTGGTTCCCACTACATGTTTCATATACCTCTTCTGCAGAATATACGGCTTTAGAATCTTTCCGCTGCAGATTTTCGACTATCTTTGTGAGGTATGCAACCTGTGATTTCATCGAGTTATCAGCTTCGTAATCCTTTACAGATATTCCTCGTTTGCCTCCTCTCCGAGCTGTAGGAAATTGCTCATCATTCTTCGCTAACTTTTTCAACACGATCATTGCCTCGTCTGGTTCCTTATCCAGAAATAGCCCATTTGCTGCTGAACTTATTCTTAGTCGAGTATGTGCACTGGCAGCGTTGTAGAATTTGACAACTTGATTCCACACGGGGAATCCATGCATCGGGCAGTTCCATAAAATAGTTGTAAATATGTCCCACGCCTCGTGCATTGGTTCGTCATCATCATGTTGAAAAGTAGCAATCTCATTACGCAATCTTTCAGATAAATAAGAAGGATTAAAACGAGAAAGGAATTCACGAGAGAGATCTGCCCAAGTTCTTATTGAACCTGACATTAATTTGTTCCACCAAGTTTTAGCTCTATCTCTCAATGAATGAGGAAATAACCGGAGCCTCAGTACTTCCAGATTTATTCCTGACAGTCTGAACGATCCACAGATTTCTTAGAATGTTTTAAGATGTTCTCGGGCATCCTTAGTAGCAGAACCACTAAAAAGGCGAGCAGAATTTATCATGCTGAACATGATAGGTTTCAGTTCAAAGTTTTCAGCTTCCACGTCTGGCAAGGTGGTTTCCAGCTCAGCATGGTCATTGTCCATGTAGTCTCGACAGGTCTGCCGTGCGGCAGCGGTCGGTGACCGTTCGTTCCAGGCATCTTGGGGAGGATCAACAATAACTCTCTGGTTATTGTTGTTGGGGTCATTTATCCCATCGCCTTGCCTTCCGTTCACCATTGCTTCTAGTATCTCCTCAAGATAGTTGTTTCTTGCTATCAAGAGTCGGGCTTGGTTCCTGAGTTGGTACGTACGTTCGATTTCTGGGTCTAGTTCGTACTTAGGTTCTTTACCTCGTCTAGATCTGCGCATAAGTAAACAGAAAACCTTGTGAAAGGCATGAGGTAAATAACACCACTAAAAACAAAAATAAAAAGAAAAGTGCAGTAATAAAAAGGGTAAAGACATGTTGCCAGTCCCCGGAAACAGCGCCAAAAACTTGTTGCGTGTAAAAGAGTCTCATCGCAAATAGTGCAAGTGTACACGACGCAAGTAGTAAAGTGATACTGGAGTATCGGATATCGTCTCCACAGGGACTGGAAATAACTCTATCCTTGAATTTCTACACAAGAGAAAGAAATAGTTTAATTGAATTGGTGAAGTAATCTTCAGAAACAACTAAAGTAAAAGAATAAGAAATCAGATTTAAAGAATAGGCTGGTATTGATTTGCTCAGTAGTGCAGGTGTTGCATTGTTAGAGGAACTTCTGTTTTCTGTCGTCGTTCCTGTCGCGGCAGCACCTGTCGTGGCAGAGATCTGTTGACGTCGCGGCAGTGATCAACAACTCTGTACTTCAAGCTTGGCAAGAATCCCTATTATGACTTGTCATATCCCTAGGCCCAAGTTCTGTTGATGAACACTTCTTGGATGATACCTCCCAGCATAAATCAAAGGGTGAACACCAATGTTGTTGAATTCTTCTTTAGCCACTTAACCTTGAACTTATCCCTAAGCCAAGATGGTTTAACCATAAGCTGGAAAACACGTATTTACTCCGTTCGTATTCTTGAATCTCCCGATATCAAACAAATGGATAACCTCACAATGCTCTCCCGATACTCTTGTGAGATATCAAAAACCAGAATCAACCCTTAGCCCTAGGGGGAGTTTAGAACATGGTTGTAACCCCCTTAGCTCGGCCTAGACGGTTGACCCGAACTACGAAGATTACACGGGGTAAACCAAAGTCAACTCGAAAGTCAACCTTGATTAATGACCCTTTTTCTTTTTTTCTTTTTAATCTTGTCTAGATGCATGTTAACCCTAAATGAGCACTACTGAAACATACTTGAGAAAGGCACAACGATCGAATAACAAATAGGGACTAAAACGCAAAGCTTGCAAACTTCAACAACATTCAAATCAGTACCCAACGTCACCTGTTTCGAAACGGCTTTGACCGTTCCGAAACATGGGTTAGTTCCGAGACTGGTTCCGAAACAGGGCATTCCAGTAGCCAAAACGTTTCGGAACAGCCTCCAGCCGTTTCGAAACACGAAAGCCATTACAGGCCCCCGTTTCGAAACGCCAGTGAGTGTTCCGATACGGTTTGCCCAGAAGCTGCAGATTTTGCTGGTTTTTCATACATAAATCCATTCAAACACTACCAAATGACTTCCTAGTCATACCCACAAGTCATCATACAGAAATGGAGCATGTTTGTAACTCCTAAACACATTCATAGCATCAAACATGAAATTTCACATGTCTATAGGCATGCATCCTAGTATCCAAAACCAAGAAATCAACCAAACTCCAAAACAAGCATTAAAAGGCCATTTACAAATTCAAATCATCAAAAGCATCATGCCACAACCTAGGGAGTTCAACACATCTCCCAAAACACATCTTAGGTTCCCATTGCCAAATTACCAAAACTAATAGTGTATGAAAACATCACCATACATAAGCTTGGTTTCCCTTGGACACTCTTGCTTCCTTGTTGCCCTTAAACACTTCAATTATGTGCATTATTGGTAAAAGAGAGAGAGCGTAAGAACAATTGCTTAGTGAGGCATGCTCTAAAAAAAACAACACAATAATGCATTTTTAGAAAACACTTTCAACAAAGCTTTTTAAACACATGCTCATCTCTTTTCATGCAACCTTGCATACTTTACAAGCATCTCATGCTTCATTATAATCAACACATCATATTGGCTTTCAAGTGATAATTCATAACCATTTACAACACAAAACACAATCGGATACGCGAATTACAAGCGTTGTCCCCCACGCTTCATACACACTACCGGACTACACAAGGTGGAGTTTATCGGTACAATCACAACCCCTCAACACCCGTGATGGAGTTTAACGGTACAATCACAACCCCTCAACATCACTCATCGGTAGTTGTATAAAATTCCACTAACGAGAGTACGGGACACATAACACAAGATCCACACACGGACTTTTAACCACCGTTGTGATCTTACCTCACTCGTTATGGTACTTTGATGGAGTTTACGGTACAATCACAACCCCTCAACATCCAAGGCTACTTTACTTACGGTGCACCCAATCCTATAGCCGGCTAACTATATCCGATTCAAGTACTTAAAAACCAATTCATCACTTGCCAGTATACATCAAATACCATCATCAATTCACTGTTTGAAAGCATTAATCAAAGCCATTAAACATCATGCATCTCCATGCATCATTACCAATTTAATAACATGCCAAAACAAGGATCTCTTACCTTGAGCATCCTTCAACACATGGCTTTCAAAACCAACATTAACCATGCTAAAACATGCTTTCAAAACAGAATTTAAACATGCAATTTATAACCAATGCATCAAGCCACTTCATAGCACATCCGAGGGAGTTTTTCCGAAAACTTACTCTTGAGCTTAGCTAAGTTGTTTAGACTTAAACTAAGCTCCCAAAACCTTCAAGTAATCATTTCAAAGCTGGAAACTCAACTCCACTCACCAATTACGTTTTGCACGCTTGCCAAAAACGCCAATCAAGCCTCCGGATCAACTCTAAAAGTGTCCGAAAATTTCTCCCCTGTTTTAAACACATCAAAGCAGAGGAATAATGCATCATCATGCATTGAAATCTTCAGCCAACACACCTAAACTCGCTGCTCTACCCAAAACCAACATTTCGGCTACCAAACACAACCGAAAACACCTCCAAACTCTTCCAAAACTTAACCCAGCCAAGATCCATCACTTCTAACCATTTCTAAACATCAATTAACATCCAAAATAAACCTAAACTCGTCCTTATACCTCCAGCTATAACAGAACACCAAAAACACCTCAAAAACCACCATTTTCATAAGCAAAACTTAGGAAATACAACCTATTCGAGATTGCATTGATAAAACCTCATTTCAACATCATTAGACATCCAAAATACATTAAAGAATCATCTCAAAACAGAGCCCAAACAATCACAACGAAATTCTTCAAGATTTCTTACAAAATCTTGAGTTTTAATCCAAAACCATGTTTCCAACATTAAAACCATTTATAAAACTTAAATTAAGGATTGACAACTTGGGAATTTTAGTAAAGAACTGAGTATTTAGAGGAGAAGAACAATCTTACCTCTAAATGGTGATTTCTCCTTGATTTGAGTTAATTTTCTTGAAAATTCAATGAGGAAATCAAAAGGATTTGATGCAAGATTGATTAGGAATTAATTGATGATAGAAATCTCATCAATTGAAGTGGAGATCAATGCAAAAGTTGCTGGAGAAAAAGTGTTTGGATGATGGGATTTTGAGAGAAAAAGGAATGAGAGAAATTTAGGAAAAAGTAGTTATGAAAATCCAAAAAGTAGTTTCCCTTTTCTTTTAATTAATTAAAACATTAATTAAATCACCCAAATTAAGGAAAAATCTGGAGAAACATTTTTGGGTAAATTAGCTCCTTAAAGATTCAAAGTTTCAATCCATACAAAACAGTCACCACTAACTTTTCAAAAATCACATTTTAGTCACTACACTGAAATGTAGTGTTTCCAAACCTTATTTTGTAAAATTGATTTCACCACTCTCTTATATATATTAAAATAGGATTTTTAGATATTTTTCTATATTTTTAAAGCATCCTGAACTAGGCTTTCCTTAAAAACCTCCTTTTATATTCGAACCGAAAATCAGACCGGTCTGGTTCAGACCCTAAACTTCTAAGCCCAAAATTGGGGTGTTAAAACTCTTCCCCTCTTAAGAAATTTCGTCCTCGAAATTTACCTGGAGGAAAAAGGTAAGGAGACTGCTTCTTCATGTCATCCTTTCTTTCCCACATGGCTTCCTCAACACCACGATGCCTCCACAACACCTTAACCAATTCAATGGTCTTGCCCCGAAGAACTTTATTGTCCGAATCCAGAATTTCAACTGGCTCTTCATCATAGGTCAAGTCTGGATTCAACTCCACTTCCTCCACAAGCATAACATGCGAAGGATCCGATCTATACCTCCGAAGCATAGAGACATGAAACACATCATGAATCTTTTCCAACTCTTGCGGCAACCTCATCTTGTACGCAACAAGACCCACACGTTCAATCACCTCGTATGGTCTGATATACCTAGGGCTCAACTTATCCTTCCGGCCAAACCTCATCACCTTCTTCCAAGGCGAAACCTTCAAGAACACACAGTCACCTACCAAAAACTCAATCTCCTTACGCTTTAAATCTGCGTAAGACTTCTGTCGATCAGAAGCTGCCTTCAATCGCTCACAAATGAGCTTCACCTTCTCGGTGGTTCCCTTCAATAAAGTCGGCAATGAAACCAACTTCTGACCTGTTTCAGCCCAACAAAGAGGAGTTCTGCACTTCCTTCCATACAAAGCTTCATAAGGTGCCATTTGAATACTTTCCTGGTAGCTATTGTTATAAGAAAACTCCACCAATGGCAAATGCTTCTCCCAAGAACCTTGAAACTCAATCACACAGCACCTCAACATATTTTCCAGCACTTGGATAACACGCTCAGACTGTCCATCCGATTGTGGATGATAAGAAGTACTGAAATTCAGCCGCGTACCCAAAGCTTGGTGCAAACATTCCCAGAAACGCGATGTAAACCTCGGATCCCTATCCGACACTATAGACTTCGGCACACCATACAGTCGCACAATCTCAGCAATGTACAGCTCTGCAAGCTTATCCAAGGTATATGTAGTATGCACAGGCAAGAAATGCGCACACTTTGTAAGGCGATCCACAATCACCCACACCGAATTCTTTTTCGATGGCGACAAAGGCAAACCAGACACAAAGTCCATGGTAATCCTTTCCCACTTCCACTCAGGAATCCTCAACGGTTGCAACAACCCAGAAGAAAACTGATGCTCAGCCTTAACCCGCTGACAAACCATGCACTTACTTACGTACTCCGCAACATCTTTCTTCAAACCCACCCAATAGTACTCATCCTTCATATCACGATACATCTTTGTACTACCAGGGTGCATAGCAAAAGGACTACTATGAGCTTCAGTCAGAATAGTACGCCTCAACTCTGCATCATTCGGCACTACTATCCGACTCCCAAAACATAGAACTCCATCATCATTAAAACAGAAATCCGATGGTCTATCCTCAGCAATATCCTGAACATGTGGCACCAAAGAATCATCCAACAACTGCTTATCCTTTATCAACTGAACTAAAGATGGTTTCACTTGAAATTCAGCCACAAGCCCTCCATCTCGGGAAATACTCAAGCTGGCAAACATAGCCCTTAACTCCACTGACACCTTCCTACTCAAGGCATCCGCTACAACATTAGCTTTTCCCGGATGGTACTCGATCGTGAGATCATAATCTTTAAGCAACTCCACCCAACGTCGTTGCCTAAGATTCAACTCTTTCTGAGACATCAGATACTTCAAACTTTTGTGATCCGTGTACACAGTACACTTCTCACCATACAGGTAATGTCTCCAAATCTTCAAAGCAAAAACCACCGCAGCTAACTCAATATCATGCGTAGGGTAATTGCGCTCATGCACCTTCAATTGGTGTGATGCATAAGCCACCACCTTACCCTCTTGCATTAGCACACACCCCAAACCAACATAGGATGCGTCGTTGTACACCACAAACTCTTTCCCTGATTCAGGTTGAACCAAGATAGGAGCTTGCGTCAAAGCTGCCTTAAGCTTCTCAAAAGCTTGTTGCCTTGCTTCTGTCCACTCATACTTGACATCCTTTTGCAACAACTTCGTCAAAGGTGCAGCAATATTCGAAAATCCATCCACAAATCTCCGGTAATATCCTGGCAACCCAAGGAAACTACGGACTTCATGAACAGACTTAGGAGGCTTCCAATTCATCACCGCCTCAATCTTCTGAGGATCAACTTATTCAGCTGACGATAATCGATGCACATTCTCATAGTGCCATCCTTCTTCTTCACAAACAAGACCGGTGCACCCCAAGGTGACACACTGAGCCGAATGAAACCACGATCAAGCAACTCCTGAAGTTGCGTCTTCAGCTCCTTCAACTCCTTAGGTGTCATTCGGTAATGAGTAATGGAGACTGAAGTTGTGTTTTCATACAACTGAATTCCAAACTCCACCTCTCGACTAGGAGGCAGTCCAGGTAACTCCTCCGAAAACACACCATGAAACTCTCGCACAGTCCTGATATCTTGAACTCGCAACTCCTTAGAGCTAGGATTCATCACAAAGGCCAGGTAAGCCTCACAACCTTGCCTCAGCATTCGGCTTTCTTCCAACGAAGACACCACATTGGCAAGAAAGTTCACATTCTCACCAACCACCACTACCTCGTAATCATCCGCAAGTTTCAACGAAACTCGCTTGTTCTCAAAATCCACTATAGCTCGATGTTCAACAAGCCAATCCATACCAAGGATTACATCAAACCCATAGAATGGCAATTCCATGAGATCAACAAGAAATACATGGTTTTTCACTTCCAAGGGACATCTTCTATACAACTTTCGTGTTACGACTGTCTCACCAAAGGAACTAATCACACGCATACCAACATCCAAAGACTCAACAGGTAAACCAAGCAATTGAGCATGTTCACGCAATATGTATGAGTGTGTAGATCCAGAATCAATCAAGGAAAGTAATGACAAGGATTGCAAAGTAAAGGTACCTGCGATCACATACGTATCATTCCTCCCCTCACGCTGAGCATACACTCGATCCTGGCCACCACCCTCAGGTTGAACAGCCACCACATGCACCACATTCCTCCCACCATCATCTCTGCGCTGGAAGTTACCACGGCCGCGCCCACGACCTCTCTGTGGTGCAACTACCCCAGGAGCACGTCCCTGACCACCACCGGCCAACAAAGGACACTCCTTCCTCATGTGATCTGTCGAACCACAATTCCAGCATGAGTTACCTGTCACTACAACAGGAGCCTGAACCACTCTCGCTGCTCGAGGACAATCTCGCCTCAACTGGTCATGAGATCCACACGTCCAGCACGTGTTCTGATAAGCTCTCATCCTATCTCCCTGAACAGGCGCACCATGTCCTCCATTACCACGCCTAGCAGAAGACTGATACCTCTTATCTCGTCCTCTCTTGTTCCATCCACCACTAGAACCATGATCAACAGCTCTTTTTCCCGAGCTAGAACTAACGCCTCTGGAAGACAAACCCAAGTTCTGCTCGATGTCCTTCGCTCTACTCACCAGCACATCAAAATCTGTATACTCAGCTGCAAGCATAAAAGTCTTCACGTCCGTCACCAAACCATAACGGAAACGTTCACACCTCTCCCGCTCATCAGGGATTAGCTCAGGTGCATACTGACTAAGGCGGACAAACTGGATCTCATACTCAGCTACCGTCATGCTTCCTTGCACAAGAGACATAAATTCTCTTTTCTTCTCATCCAGGTATCGCACACCCAGATACTTCCGCTTGAACGCGTTCTAGAAGAACGTCCAAGTCACATCATTTTCCTCCATTCCAGAGACAGTGGTCGTCCACCACGTATAAGCATCATCATGCAGCAGTGACACCACACAACCCAACTTCTGCACACAGTTGCAGTTCATTTGCCCCAAAATCCTCTTGGTGCTTTCCAACCAAGATTCAGATCCTTCAGGAGATAAACCTCTGAACTCAGTCCCTCCCAGACTGCGAAGACGTTCCAAAGGCAATCTCACGTTAGCATCACCCTGATGCACAGCTCCGTGAGCTCCAGCTACTGCTACCTGAAAGGCTCCCGCAATAGCCTGAATCAACACAGTCATGTCAGGAGCAGCTTTCCCCTGTACACCTTCAGGTCCAGCGACCCCAGCACCAGCACCAACACCAGCATTATCACCTCCAACACCACCACCGTCGGGTGGTCCACCACCAGGGGAGGAGGTATATCCACAACATTCTCAGCATTTTCCTCATTCTCATTCTGAGCCATAGCTCTCGTATTCATCCTCATCTCTCTACGAGGCCCCATTTACAAGAAAACAATGCACTGACACAAATGCAATAAACATAATTAGGCTCAACAAGGTCAGTAATCCAAGTACTCAAGCTCACTTTCCAAAAACAATTCCTTTCATTAGTTTTGATATGGCAATGGGTTCCCCTAACATGCTTCAACATAGCATAACATCACAATTCATAAAACATTCTTTCACTTAAAAGGTCCGTCATGCAAAAATACATACATCACCCATATATCAATTCCCAATTACATGAGAACCTGGCTCTGATACCACCAAATGTAAACCCCTTAGCCCGGCCTAGACGGTTGACCCGAACTACGAATATTACACGGGGAAAACCAAAGTCAACTCGAAAGTCAACCTTGATTAACGACCCTTTTTCTTTTTTCTTTTTAATCTTGTCTAGATGCACGTTAACACTAAGTGAGCACTTATGAAACATACTTGAGAAAGGCACAACGATCGAATAACAAACAGGGACTAAAAGGTAAAGCTTGCAAACTTCAACACCATTCAAATCAATGACCAACGGTCACCTGTTTTGAAACGGCTTTGACCGTTCCGAAACATGGGTTAGTTCCGAGACTGGTTCCGAAACATGGCATTCCAGTAGCCAAAACGTTTCAGAACAGCCTCCAGCCGTTCCGAAACACGAAGGCCATTACAGGCCCCCGTTTCGAAACGCCAGTGAGTGTTCTGATATGGTTTGCCCAGAAGCTGCATATTTTGCTGGTTTTTCATACATAAATCTATTCAAACACTACTGAATGACTTCCTAGTCATACCCACAAGTCATCATACATAAATGGAGCATGTTTGTAACTCCTAAACACATTCATAGCATCAAACATGAAATTTCACATGTCTATAGGCATGCATCCTAGTATCCAAAACCAAGCAATCAACCAAACTCCAAAACAAGCATTAAAAGGCCATTTACAAATTCAAATCATCAAAAGCATCATGCCACAACCTAGGGAGTTCAACACATCTCCCAAAACACATCTTAGGTTCCTATTGCCAAATTACCAAAACTAATAGTGTATGAAAACATCACCATACATGAGCTTGGTTTCCCTTGGACACTCTTGCTTCCTTGTTGCCCTTAAACACTTCAATTATCTACATTATTGGTAAAAGAGAGAGAGCGTAAGCACAATTTCTTAGTGAGGCATGCTCTAAAGAAAACAACACAATAATGCATTTTTAGAAAACACTTTCAACAAAGCTTTTTAAACACATGCTCATCTCTTTTCATGCAACCTTGCATACTTTACAAGCATCTCATGCTTCATTATAATCAACACATCATATTGGCTTTCAAGTGATAATTCATAACCATTTACAACACAAAACACAATCGGATACGCGAATTACAAGCGTTGTCCCCCACACTTCATACACACTACCGGACTACACAAGGTGGAGTTTATTGGTACAATCACAACCCCTCAACACCCGTGATGGAGTTTAACGGTACAATCACAACCCCTCAACATCACTCATCGGTAGTTGTATAAAATTCCACTAACGAGAGAACGGGACACATAACACAAGATCCACACACGGACTTTTAACCACCGTTGTGATCTTACCTCACTCGTTATGGTACTTTGATGGAGTTTACGGTACAATCACAACCCCTCAACATCCAAGGCTACTTTACTTACGGTGCACCCAATCCTATAGCCGGCTAACTATATCCGATTCAAGTACTTTAAAACCAATTCATCACTTGCCAATATACATCAAATACCATCATCAATTCATTGTTTGAAAGCATTAATCAAAGCCATTAAACATCATGCATCTCCATGCATCATTACCAATTTAATAACATGCCAAAACAAGGATCTCTTACCTTGAGCATCCTTCAACACATGGCTTTCAAAACCAACATTAACCATGATAAAACATGCTTTCAAAACAGAATTTAAACATGCAATTTATAACCAATGCATCAAGCCACTTCATAGCACATCCGAGGGAGTTTTTCCGAAAACTTACTCTTGAGCTTAGCTAAGTTGTTTAGACTTAAACTAAGCTCCCAAAACCTTCAAATAATCGTTTCAAAGCTGGAAACCCAACTCCACTCACCAATTATGTTTCGCACGCTTGCCGAAATGCCAATCAAGCCTCCGGATCAACTCCAAAAGTGTCCAAAGATGTCTCCCCTGTTTTAAACACATCAAAGTAGAGGATTAATTCATCATCATGCTTTGAAATCTTCAGCCAACGCACCTAAACTCGTTTCTCTACCCAAAACCAACATTTCAGCTACCAAACACAACCGTAAACACCTACAAACTCTTCCAAAACTTAACACAGCCAAGATCCATCACTTCTAACCATTTCTAAACATCAATTAACATCCAAAATAAACCTAAACTCGTCCTTATACCTCCAGCTATAATAGAACACCAAAAACACCTCAAAAACCACCATTTTCATAAGCAAAAAGTTAGGAAATACAACCTATTCGGGATTGCATTGATAAAACCTCATTTCAACATCATTAGACATCTAAAATACATTAAAGAATCATCTCAAAACAGAGCCCAAACAATCACAACGAAATTCTTCAAGATTTCTCCAAAATCTTGAGTTTTAAGCCAAAATCATGTTTCCAACATTAAAACCATTTATAAAACATAAATTAAGGATTGACAACTTGGGAAATTCAGTAAAGAACTGAGTATTTAGAGGAGAAGAACAATCTAACCTCTAAATGGTGATTTCTCCTTGATTTGAGCCAATTTCCTTGAAAATTCAACGAGGAAATCTAAAGGATTTGATGCAAGATTGATTAGGAATTAATTGATGATAGAAATCTCATCAATTGAAGTGGAGATCAATGCAAAAGTTGCTGGAGAAAAAGTGTTTGGATGATGGGATTTTGAGAGAAAAAGGAATGAGAGAAATTTAGGAAAAAATAGTTATGAAAATCCAAAAAGTAGTTTCCCTTTTCTTTTAATTAATTAAAACATTAATTAAATCACCCAAATTAAGGAAAAATCTGGAGAAACATTTTTGGGTAAATTAGCTCCTTAAAGATTCAAAGTTTCAATCCTTACAAAACAGTCACCACTAAACTTTTCAAAAATCGCATTTTAGTCACTACACCGAAATGTAGTATTTTCAAACCTTATTTTGTAAAATTGATTTCACCACTCTCTTATATATATTAAAAGAGGATTTTAGGATATTTTTCTATATTTTTAAAGCATCCCGAACTAGGCTTTCCCTAAAAAGCTCCTTTTATATTCGAACCGAAAATCAGACCGGTCTGGTTCAGACCCTAAACTTCTAAGCCCAAAATTGGGGTGTTACAATGGTGAAGAAAGGGGAACAACAGGGGTTGAGGGGAAGACGGCTAGGAATGAGAT
Source organism: Hibiscus tridactylites (assembly GCA_958450335.1). Classification (NCBI taxonomy): domain Eukaryota; kingdom Viridiplantae; phylum Streptophyta; class Magnoliopsida; order Malvales; family Malvaceae; genus Hibiscus; species Hibiscus tridactylites. Next base: position 78,224,286 of record OY288279.1, read on the forward strand.
ATCTTTCCCTAGGTCGAATTGCATGCCTTTATATAGGCCTTAGGTTCAAGTTTTCTAATATGGCAAGAATACAATTTTGAATTAAATTGCAATTCTAATTAAGACTAAATCTTCTGAGTAGATTCCTTGAATTCGTCCTCTTTTCTTGTCTTGAGTTTCTTCCTTGAACTTTGGGCTTGACCTTCATTCTGCTTCAGGGCTCAGGAAAATATGGGAGTGGTCCACGACAGACCGACTTGAAATCCTCTATCTGTCGAGCTCCACTTCACTTTTCCACCTCAGCATTCTATCGTCATTGCTGCCACGGTAGAAGTCACGAAAGCCTTTGCTTCTCGACTCCAGCTTTGCACTCTGCTTCTGCTCCTTTGGTGCCCTGGGTCTGTCGCAGCAGATACATGCAAAAGTAACCAAAATCAGTAGCAACTGTGCCATTTTATCTAATTGTGATGTATATGCAAAAATCTATCCTAAATGCAATGCATTGTGCTTGAATGCAGTAAAAATATGGGTAAATGAGGGGTAAACTATAGAACTTTTATACACTCAACAATGACCTTCCCAAATGCCTCTATAATCATATCATTAGTATCACTCTTCTTTCCACCTTCTTTGTCTTCACTACAACCACCATCTGAACCAATAACCTGCTAAAACCATTAATTTATTTAATGTCATTTTCTTTCACTACACAATACATCATTTAATAATTTATTTGCCTTTAATTTTTTTCGTAGTTCAATCTCCCTTAATGCGAAAAATAAGTTTTGCTACCTCTTTGTTCCCATGCATGAATGTGACCAACGCGATTTGCACCAACAGTAGCTCTACTGTGAACTCTTTTCTAATAATCATACAATCTCACCTATATTCCAAATTACTCACAACATTATTATTCAAAATTAAACCATGCTAAATTATGTACTACTAGCACAAAACATAAATTTGCTACAAATTTACCTCTAAGAATGTTATGCACCCGGCCAAGTATGTGTGACTTCACGAGCATTATATTTTGATATACCATCAATCAACCCTTCATATGAAAATTTACACCAGTTTAGTTTTCTATTCAACTCATTAGAGCACAATAACATAAAATTTTCTACTAAAGGCACGATGTCCGATGTTGGACATAAAAATATACCAACAATGTACATAATCACCCTCTCTTTCAAGTCATCTCCCTCGTAAGCACCACTTAATATTTCTCCCTCTAGTTCAACATACGAAATCTTTGTACTAATTTATTCTTCAAAGCTAGTTTTTTCCTATTATATCTCTCAATGACATGTCCAACATCAATATCTTCATTTCTTAGCCCTAAAATAGCTTTCATATCTTTCACCATTACACAAATATTGTTCTCATTAACTTGCACCATTGACCTTTCAACATCAAAGCTCTCCATTAAACTACGATTTTATTCCAAATAAATCGCTAAACTCAAGTTCTCCAACAACACTGTCAATCTTCTTAATTTTCATCTCTTTAAAAAAACTTTAATAATTTTTTCATGCTACAACTTGACGATACCTCCTACAACAGATAAGATATGAATAATTACCTCAATGTTAGTATTCTATAGTATACTAACGATTACTTTTAAGCTCAACTACTTCATCTAAGAAATAAAATAACTCTTACCTTCTTAACATTAGTCATGCCTCGGCCTTTTGATTTTGATTCTATAAATGATTTCTTTTGTTGCAAATGCATATCAATATAAGGCTTCTTTTTATCTCATCACTCATTTTCCCATTTCTTAGCCAATATTTTCCTCGCTTGTATCAGTCATAGAAACATTAGATTTTTATTATATGTAAACATTACTAACAAATACAAATCACATAAAATTATTTCAAACTTCCCACTTACCTCATTGTCATTTTCTTCTTCCCACTTCAACAAATTTACTTATTATTGACGTTGAAAATATTGTCATTGAAACTTATATTAACGTCACTATTTATGTTTTGTGACAAAAAAATTAACGTCACGCCGATCATCACCTCAAGTGTGTCACTAAATATCTAGTGTGACGATACATCTTTTTTCGTCACATATTTCTAAACATATAGTGACATTTATGTATAACGTCAGATTATCATTTGTATTTAATGACAACTCATTTTGTCACCAAAAGATTTAAAATTGTGTCATTAATCATTCGTATCGTCACCAATAATACACTAATTTTATTGTGTAAATGACGATATAAATATCGTCACAATGTTAGTGAAATAGTATATCGTCACAGAATAGTAGTATAAATGATGATAACAAGGATTGCATTTTTTATAAATTATAAAAAAATCCCACATGCTTTTTAAACTATAATAAAAGCCCAAACTTTTTATAAATTAAAATAAAAGTACAAACTTTTTATAAATTACACGAAAACCCAAACTTTTTATTAATTGCAATAACAATCTAAACATTTTATAAATTACAATAAATTTCCGTTCTCTTTACAAATCACAATAAAACCCCTAAATTTGTACAATCAATACAATTTGATCCCTTCCCTCTATTGTAATATTGTACAATTTTGTTGCTCTAAGAGTTTTCAAAAATGATATTTCTATCCGCAAGAAGAGACTTTGTTCATTCCTGGAAATATTTGCCCATTCCTGATTTCTATTGCAACACAAAGAAACTTGAGACAACGACAAACGCTTCAAGAGAATGTCATTATCGACCAGCAATCAAATGATTCTTCAACAAGATTCTCAAAAAACCTGAATTACACCTACATTGAATGGGTAAAGGTGCAGTAACATAAGAAAGCATATTGTTAAATTTTTTAAAATAAAGCACAACATATATAGATTTCATGTTACAGGTAAAGCTAATGGCAACATCATAAGTGTGAGAAATCAGATACATATAAAATAGAAACAAAAACAATGACTTCTACCATTGTTGCCTCCACAAATAACAACTAGAGAATCCTCAACATTTGCAACTAGCAAACAATCACCAAGTACAGTAGTAGAAGCAGTAGATCAACATCCTATCCGGTTTTTATTTTTTCTAATTTTAAAAATTCGGAGATTGTATAATTGTATGCATCAACTGTTGTTGGAAACAATTTAAAAAGATAAGTTAGATAAGCCCACTAGAAAAGACACAATTAAAAGATACAATCACAATGTCAATTACATGTAGTTGATTTTGTGTCAGATGTGAATTTTTAATGCATGTTCAAATTATTGAAAGAATATAGACGACTCGGGCTCATGACTGAAAGATTCTTAGAAAGAAAAGGAAGATCAATGTTTAGTTTTGGGGTTTGTTTTATTATTTTTGTTATATAATTTTTTATGAAAGCTCATATTCCTAGATAGTTCCTACAAATTTAGTCTTCAAAAAAATCTATGAAATTCTTATGAACCAATACAAGCATTAGAAGCAAACTGCTAAATTCTTGAGAAAAACAAGGTATAAAAAACTAGAAACAATAAAAATTCAATAATTCATAAGCATCGATTTAGCTACATTGGCTATAAACTTAGTATCCAATAATCCGATGCATATGTTATGCTGTTCATATTTAGTTCAGAATGTCAGACATATGTTATCATGCTTTTCAAAAATTACAAGAAATATCAGTAGAAATTTAATATGGTTTATAACACATAATTTCCATAAATTCAATCACCAAATATTAATACAGAAACAAAACATGTAACAAAAGTAGTAGTAATACAACCATTCAACAGACAGAGAAATTACTTAAACAAAGTTAAAGAGAAAAACTCACATACGGAAAGCAAGAATTTGAACAAATATAGAATTGACAATTTCAGCGAACACTAACAAATTAAAGATTTTATTTAAATGGAGACAAGGGAAAAGACACTCACCTATAATTCATATAATAAAACCTTTAGTGTATCAGAGTTTCCCTATTGTCGATGGTTACATTCAACCTGGAAATTTTTTTTTGAATAGCAACTTGAAAAAATTTAACCCTACATAGCGTAATAGAACCCAATCACCAACCTACAATCCAAAATAATTAATTAAAACTTTCCAACCTAATTAATCAATTCCATATTCAAAGTCGAAAACACTTAATTGAAATGTAAGAAGGTATGAATCAAAGACCATCAATTCAGTTACTAAAGCAATTGATTCTGATTAAGATACTATCTCTTGAAGTCCAATTCTAGTCGATTGAAAACCAACTGACACGGATTGCAATATCAATTTAACTCAATTAGAACCTTTAATCAAATCTCATTTACAACAAACCAATAATTACTTGATTATTAAGAACCATTAATTTTACTGGCGATTACTCCACTTGCTTAAACCAACGATCTTGTAAAGCTATTCAATTAGATGCCAATCAGTGAGGGGCGAACCATGAACTATTGGCTCAAATGATTGCGCTCAAACGACGTAATTCACACAAGGAGGGGAAAGCGATCTGGTGAGCGGGGTATGCTAAATAGAGCACAATGGGTGCAATCAAAGGTGACGACAAACATAGAGTGAAAGGAGACTGCTCGATGGTGGCAAAAAGTAGAGGAATTTGGACCAAAAATCAGATCGATTAAAGTGGTGGCCAAATTTTTGGGGTTTTACCCCTTGTTTCCGATAAAACAAATTAAAGAAAAGCCTCTTTTTTTTTATAATTTCCCCACTTTTTAATATACTTCTAATCTTTGATCAATGAAACCTTAATGCCTAATTAAAGTCACCATTAAACACGGGTGAGTCTAACGTGCAATATGTTTAGAGTGCAGTTTAAAGACGACAAGTTTTAAAATTTGTCCACAAACTGCAATCGTTAGAGTTATTGATAACATTTTCGGTTGGCTTTTTGGGTTTTTTTTCTCAAGTATCGGTATTTTGTCCCAAACTAAAAATTTATCAAAAAAAGTTTTTGATCTTTTTTCAAGTATCGATACTTAAAAAATAAGTATCGATATTTGAAAAAACTAAAAAAAAAGAACCGAAAATGTTATCAAGAAGTCTAACATCTAACATTTTCAGTTTGTGGACAAGTTTCGAAACTTGTTGTCTTTTAGTCATACCTCATACCTATCCATTAAACAGACTGTAAATGGCATGTAATTATTGAGCAGATCCCTAAATTTTAAATCAATATAATTATACTGTTGAGTTTTGAAAATCGTCATATAAATGTAGCGATATAACAATTATCAACAAATAATGATTTTCGTCACATTAAAATATTTTTTGTGACATAAATTAAATGTCACGTTTTATGTATTCTAAAAGATGACAAATTAATTTGTCTCAGAAATTTTTTTATTGGTGGTGAATTTGTAATGTCACTGATTAACACTGAAAAGTCATAATAATAATTTGTCACAAACACTTTCATTTCATTTGTGACGATTTTAAAACGTCACCCTTTTTATATAAACGTCATCAAAAAAATTTCTTCCAAATTTTTTGAGGCATCAAACATACAATGAGAAAACCTTATGACAATTTTTTAAATTGTCAAAAAAGATATATCATTACTCACTAATAATGACGAAAATAAAAAATCGTCATGTTTGTTATATTTTGTGACATTATATGTAGCGTCATATAGAAACTTCGTGATAAATTGACAAATTTGTTGTAGTGTCCCTCTCTTGCGTCCTTCACATTCACTTATACTACACATATATTAATTCAAAGTTATTCTATGCAAAATTTAATTCTAACCAATTAACAATTTTAAACATTTAATTTACATTCAAATTTAACTTACTATAAGTTAAAATATACAGACAATAGTTTTTGTGCCACAACCACCGTGACCATGTTATCTTTCACACCTTCTACGTCCAAATTGCTATTTTCATACATTCTCAATCAACTTCTTTAAAAAAAGTGACATAAGTTTATTACACAAATAATACTCAACAACACCCACTATTGGACCGAAACAAATTAAATATCTTTACTACTTACCTATTCAAATATTGATCCAAAGCATATTAATAGTTCTCTGGTATAGAATTTTTTTAACGTGTCTCCATGTTATGACCATAATTATCTACACTATTTATCTTTTAATAATTTGTTCCATCATCATCCTCTTTGATTACAATCTATACTTCTTTAACCTTAACATTCCTTCCCAATCAGTAATACCGATATTCATTACACGATATCGGTATAATATACACATTCACGTTATTTTTCATTTAGTAGTATCGATATCATTCAACAGTAGCGATACCGTTTTATGCTTCGAATTATCTCACTTTTATTCTATTTCGATACTACATATTCTATATCCATATTGCATTAACATTATTGATATCATCATGAACAATATTCGTACTACTATCATCTAACAATACATTTACGAAGCATCGACATCGATAAAACAATACCGATTCTAAATCACCAAAAATGTATTTTCACTTCAAAATTCGTACTCAACAGAACTATTTGTAAGCCTTCTACAATTGTAAGCCAATTACATTGCATAAAACATACCAAAGGTGTCTCCTTTTTCAACCAAAGTTGTCTCTTTTTCGAATGCTTGCTCCTTCCCTCAAACTTTTCGTTTATCTCTTTACCTCATTTCGATTGCTACAAAATAAAACACCAATAATTTTGTTTGTGTAAGTACAAACCCATCAGCCAAAATCCATCACACTAACTGTTTGCAAAACCTTAGAGAAAAAACATTATTTTCCCTACTCATGTCGTTTGGGTAGCAACATTTTTTGAAATTACAGTTTAATGAATTGGTAAGGAAAAGTTTACTTTACCTCAAATCTGACTTTCTTCGAACTCAAACTTCTAAAAATTTTAGTAGAAAATGTTTGATCAAGTTTGAAAAGTTTTGAAAACTATTTGAAGAAGAACTGGGATACCGATGCAGCTTGGGAAAATGGTTTTAACCCTTTTTTAGCCTACAGATTAACCAATTTTACCTTTACCTTTCTTGTAATTTTTTTATCCAATGGCTCAGATTTTATTACACCCAATCTAACGATCGTATCGGTATTACCTTCTTTTAGCCTCTTTTTAATGTCTTTTCTTTTAGACACGCCCGCCAATACTTGGAACTGATGTCCCATGAAAATGGAACGAATCTTGGGAACCAATTTTGGATTAAATTAATTCTTTTAAAGTCTTGAAGATCTGACTAATTTTTTTTAAAAAATAAGGTGTTTAATGAAAATGTTAAAAAAAGTATGGTACTTTAAAAAAATTGAAAGGATTAATGATAATTTAAAAAAAATGTGAAGATACTTATGATCTAGCGTGATGAGACACTGTTGAGCATTCTATGTGTATGATAAAATATAGAAAAGAAGATATAGATAATGAGCACAGAAAGCTTGCTTCATTCATTTACAGCATGTTGATTTATACACAAATAAAGGAAACCCTAATGAAGCTAAGGATGACACATGTAAAGTTTCCAGAGAATTTTACAACTTTCCAACAGAATTGGAGAGAGCTGGAGGTGATGACAGGTGTGATGCCAGCTCTTGGGTTTCGTTGTTATCTTCAACATTTCCCCCGCTTAAGTTTTCTTCAAGTCTTATGGTGTGTAACTTGGTACGAAAGCCTTCAAATTGTTGGATGGGAAGAGCCTTAGTGAGTATGTCAGCTACTTGACAGCGAGCTGGAATGTAGTTGATTTGTAACAACCTTGTACTTACTTTTTCTCTGACAAAGTGTAAGTCAAGATCGACGTGCTTGGTTTTTGCATGAAGAACTGGGTTAGCTGCCATGAAGACGGTGCTGGTATTGTCGCACCAGATCTGTGGAATATTGTGTAGCTTGATTCCCATTTCTGTGATGACTGATTGAACCCAGATGATTTCAGAAGCTGCATCTGCAAGACTTCTATATTCTGCCTCTATAGATGACCTTGAGATAGCATGTTGTTTCTTTGAACACCACGTGATAAGGTGATGGCCAAGTAGGACACAGTAGCCTGTTGTGGAGCGTCTGTCATCGATGTCACTGCCCTAATCGGCATCAGATAATGCAGTGATTTGAAGATTATCACCATGTTGTGGTTGGAACCAGATACCGTAATCAAGGGTGCTGCCCAAGTACCTTAGGATTCTCTTAACTGCCTGCCAATGGACCTCCGTAGAGTTTTGCATGTATTGAGCATCTTTGTTAACAACAAATGCTAGGTCTGGTCTTGTGTGACAGATGTATTGAAGTTGTAACACCCCAATTTTGGGCTTGGAAGTTTAGGGTCTGAACCGGACCGGTCTGATTTTCGGTTCGAATATAAAAGGTGGTTTTAGGGAAAGCCTAGTTCGGGTTGCATTAAAAATATGGAAAAATATCTAAAAATCCTCTTTTAATATATATAAGAGTGTGGTGAAATCAATTTTACAAAATAAGGTTTGGAAGTGTGACATTTCGAATTAGTGACTAAAATGTAATTTTTGAAAAGTTCAGTGGTGACTGTTTTGTAAGGATTGAAACTTTGAATCTTTAAGGAGCTAATTTACCCAAGATTGATTTCTCCAGATTTTTCTTAGATTTTAATGATGCATTTAATGTTTAATTAATTAAAGGAAAATGAGAAAAAATAATTTTGAGATTTCATAACTAACTTTCTTAAAAACTTTCTCATCTCATTTTCTCTCAAAATTCTCTCAGCCAAACACATTTCTACAGCAACTTTTCTTTTGATTTTCACACCAAATGATGAGATTTCAATCCTCAAATGATTCCTAATCCTTTCTACATCAAATCCTCTTCATTTGCTTATTGAATTTTCAAGGATTTTGGCTCTAATCAAGGAGAAATCTACATTTAGAGGTAAGGATGTTCTCCTCTAAATACTCATTTCATTACTGAAATTCCCAAGTTCTCAATCCTTAAATTAAGTTTTATTAAAGGTTTTAATGTTGTGATCTTGATTTTGGCTTAAAACTCAAGATTTGGATTAAATCTTAAAGAAATTCGTGGTGATTATTTGGGCTCTGTTTTGAGATGGCTTTTTAATGTATTTTGGATGTTTAATGATGTGTAATTGAGGCTTAATCAATGCAATACCGAATAGGTTGATTTTCCTAAGTTTTTGCTTATGAAAATGGTGGTTTTGGGGGTGATCTTGGTGTTCTGTTATAGCTGGAGGTATAAGGACGAGTTTAGGTTCTTTTTGGATGTTAATTGATGTCTAAGAATGTTTAGTAGTGATGGATCTTGGCTGGGTAATGTTGTGGAAGAGTTTGGATCTGATTTCGGTTGTGTTTGGTAGCCGAAATGTGAGTTTTGGTGAGAGCAGCGAGTTTAGGTGTAATGGCTGAAGATTTTAATGCATGATGATGGATTAATCCTCTGCTTTGATGTGTTTAAAACAAAGGAGACATCCTCGGATCCTTGTGGTGTTGATCCGGAGGCTTGAACGACGTTTCGGCAAGCTTGCGAAACGGAATTGGTGAGTGGAGTTGGATTTCCAGCTTTGTATCGAATATTTGAAGGTTTGGGAGCTTAGTTTAAGTCTAATCAACTTAACTAAGCTCAAGAGTAATTTTTCGGAAAAACTCTCTTGGGTGAGCCTTGGATTGGTTCGATGCATTTATTGATAATCGCATGTTTAAATTCTGTTTTTGAAAGCATGTTTATCATGGTTAATGCTGGTTATGTAAGCCATTTGTTGAAGGATGCTCAAGGTAAGAGATCCATGGTTTGATTTGATTAAAAAATGTGGATTGATGCATAGTGATGCATGTTGAAATGGCTTTGTTTTTAATGCTTTAAAAACAGTGGATTATTGATGATAATTGATGTATATTGGCAAGTGATGTGTTGGTTTTAAAGTACTTGAATCGGATATTATTAGCCGGCTATAGGATTGGGTGCACCGTGAATTAAGTCGCCTTGGATGTTGAGGGGTTGTAATGGTACCATAAACTCCATCCAAGTACACTAACGAGATGTTTAAGATCACAATGGTGGTTAAAAGTCCATGTGTGGATCTTGTGTTGAGTGTCCCGTGTTCTCGTTAGTGATGTTATACAACTACCGATGAGTGATGTGGATGGGTTGTGATAGTACCGTTAAACTCCATCACGGGTGTTGAGGGGTTGTGATTGTACCGGTAAACTCCACCTTGTGTGTTCGGTAGTGTGTATGAAGCGTGTGGGACAACGCTTATAATCCGCGTATCCGATTGTGTTTTATGTTGTAAAAGGTTATGGATTATCACTTGAAAGCCAATATGACATGTTAATGATATTGAAGCATGAGATGCTTGTTATGAATGCGATGTTGCATGAATGATGATGTTTAAGTGTTAAGGCATTATGGAAAGTGTTTTTATTAAGTGCATTATTGGGTTGTTTCTTTAGAGCATGCCTCACTAAGCATTTGTGCTTACGCTCTCTCTCTTGAACCAATAATATAGATAATTGAGGTGTTTGTGGGCAGCAAGGAGGCTAAGAATCCAAGGGAAAGCTAAGCTCATTGTATGGTGACTATTTTACAACATTATTAGATTTTGATATTTGGCAGTGGGAACCTAGGTTGTGTTTTGGGAGATGTTTTGGACTCCCTAGTTGTGGCATGATGCCTTAATTGTTTTGGAGATGTAAATGGCCATTTTGGTACTTGCTTTGATGGTTTGATGATTGTTTGCTTTGGACATTAGGATGCATGCCTATAGTGTTGTGAATTCACCTAATTGATGTCATGATCGTGTTTTGATGATGCAAACGTGTACCTAATATGTATGATGACTTGTTGGCATGATTAGGGGGTCATTAGGATGTGTTTGGGTGATTAAATGTATGATAAACCAGCAAAATCTGCACTTTCTGGGCAGCTCGTATCGGAACGGGCACTAACATTTCGAAACGGGGGCCTGTAATGGCCTTCGTGTATCGAAACGGATAGGGCCGTTCCGAAAACATTTTTGCCACTGCCAGGCCCTATTTCGATACTGGTCTCGAAACGAACCCGCGTTTCAGAACGGTCAACCCCCGTTCCGAAACACTAGACCGTTGGGCACTGATTTGAATGGTTTTGAGGTTTGTAAGCTTTACGTTTTAGTCCTGAATTTTGTATATGCAATCGCTTGAGTTTGAGATGTCCGTTTAAGGTGAAATTTGACAGGGAAGCATGTAATATGATTAATTTGATATTGGTAACTTAAAAATCGACTAAGTCCTTTATCTTTCCTGAATTTACAATTTGGTCCCTAATTTTGTATGTTGTGCAATTGAGTCCCTTATTGCTTTCCGATCGCTGTGATTTTCAAGTATGCTTTTCTCAAGAGTACGCTTAGGGTTAATTAGCATCTAGACAAGATTAAAAAGAAAAAAAGGGTCGTTAATCAAGGTTGACTTTCAGGTTGACTTTGGTTTTCCCCGTGTAATCTTCGTAGTTCGGGTCAACCGTCTAGGCCGGGCTAAGGGGGTTACATTTGGTGGTATCAGATCTGAGTTCTCGAGTAAATGGGAATGGTTATGTGGGTAATGTATGCATGATTGCATGATGTGCCTTTTTGAATGAAAGTGTGATGTGTGAATTGTAAAGTATGTTACAATTGTGATGTATGATGTGATGAAGCATGTTAGAGGGACCCATTGCCATATCAAAACTAATGAAATGAATTGTTTTGTTTGGAAATGAGCTTGAGTACTTGGATTTCTTACCTTGCTGAGCCTGATTATGTTTATTGCATTTGTGTTAGTGCATTGTTTTGGTGAATGGGACCTCATAGAGATACGAGAATTAACACGCGAGCTATGGCTCAGAATGAGAATGAGAATAATGCTGAAAATGTTGTGGATATACCTCCTCCTTCTGGTGGTGGACCGCCCGGTGGTGGTGGTGTTGGAGGTGATGGAGCTGGTGTTGGTGTTGGTGCTGGGGTCGCTGGACCTGAAGCTGGGCAGGGGCAAGCTGCTCCTGACATGACAGTGTTGATACAGGCTATTGCTGGAGCCTTTCAGGCGGTAGTAGCTGGAGCTCATGGAGCTGGGCATCAGAGTGATGCTAATGCGAGATTACCTTTGGAACGTTTGCGCAGTCTGGGAGGGACTGAGTTCAGAGGTTTGTCTGAAGAGGGTTCCGAATCTTAGTTGGAAAGTACCAAGAGGATATTGGGACAGATGAACTACAATGATGTGCAGAAGTTAGGATGTATGGTATCGATGTTGCATGATGATGTGTATACCTGGTGGACGACCACTGTCTCCGGAATGGAGGAAGCTAATGTAACTTGGACGTTCTTTCTGAACGCGTTCAAGCGGAAGTATCTAGGTGTGCGATGCCTGGATGAAAAGAAAAGAGAGTTCATGTCTCTTACTCAAGGGAGCATGACGGTGGCTGAGTACGAGATCCAGTTTGTTCGTCTCAGTCAATACGCACCTGAGCTTATTCCTAATGAGCGGGAAAGGTGTGAGCGTTTCCGGTATGGTTTGGTGACGGATGTAAAGACTTTTATGCTTTCCGTTGAGTACACTGTTTTTGATGTGCTGGTTAGTAGGGCGAAGAACATTGAGCAGAATCAGGGTTTGTCTTCTAGGAGTGCTAGTTCTAGCACGGGCAAGCGAGCTGCTGAGTATAGTTCTAGTGGTGGACGGAACAAGAGAGGACGAGATAGGAGGTATCAGTCTTCTGCTAGGCGTGGTGGTGGAGGGCATGGTGCGCCTGTTCAGGGAGACAGGGCGAGAGCTGATCAGAACACATGTTGGGCGTGTGGATCGCGTGGTCACTTGAGGCGTGATTGTCCTCGGGCAGCGAGAGAGGTGCAAGCCCCTGTTGTAGTGACTGGTAATTCGTGCTGGAATTGTGGTTCGGCAGACCACATGAGGAGGGAGTGTCCTTTGTTGGCCGGTGGTGGTCAGGGACGTGCTCCTGGTGTTGTTGCACCACAGAGAGGTCGTGGGCGCGACCATGGTAACTTCTAGCGCAGAGATGATGGTGGAAGGAATGTGGCATATGTGGTGGTTGTCCAACCTGAGGGCGGAGGCTAGGCTCGAGTGTATGCTCAGCGAGAGAGGAGGAATGACACGGATGTGATCGCAGGTACCTTCACTTTGCAATCCTTGTCATTACTTTCCTTGATTGATTCTGGATCTACACACTCATACATATTGCGTGAACATGCTCAATTGCTTGGTTTGCCTGTTGAGTCTTTGGATGTCGGTATGTGTGTAACTAGTTCTTTTGGTGAGACCGTTGCGACACGAAAGTTGTATAGAAGATGTCCCTTTGTTGTGCAAAACCATGTTTTTCATGTTGATCTCATGAAATTGCCTTTTATGGTTTTGATGTAATCCTTGGTATGGATTGGCTTGTTGAACATCGTGCTGTGGTGGATTTTGAGAACAAGCGAGTTTCGTTGAAGCTTGCAGATGATTATGAGGTAGTGGTGGTTGGTGAGAATGTGAAGTTTCTTGCCAATGTGGTGTCTACTTTGGAAGCAAGCTGAATGCTGAGGCAAGGTTGTGAAGCCTACCTAGCCTTTGTAATGAATCCTAGCTCTAAGAAGTTGCGAGTGCAAGATATCAGGACGGTGCGAGAGTTTCCTGGTGTGTTTCCGGAGGAGTTACCTGGATTGCCTCCTAATCGTGAAGTGGAGTTTGGAATTGAGTTGTATGAAAACACAACTCTAGTGTCCATTACTCCTTATCGAATGGCACCTAAGGAGTTGAAGGAGCTGAAGACGCAACTTCAGGAGTTGCTTGATCGTGGTTTCATTCGGCCGAGCGTGTCACCTTGGGGTGCACCGGTCTTATTTGTGAAGAAAAAGGAATGGAATTTTGAGAGGATTTGATGTAGAAAGGATTAGGAATCATTTGAGGATTGAAATCTCATCATTTGGTGTGAAAATCAAAAGAAAAGTTGCTGTAGAAATGTGTTTGGCTGAGAGAATTTTGAGAGAAAATGAGATGAGAAAGTTTTTAAGAAAGTTAGTTATGAAATCTCAAAATTGTTTTTTCTCATTTTCCTTTAATTAATTAAACATTAAATGCATCATTAAAATCTAAGAAAAATCTGGAGAAATCAATCTTGGGTAAACTAGCTCCTTAAATATTCAAAGTTTCAATCCTCACAAAACAGTCACCACAGAACTTTTAAAAAATTACATTTTAGTCACTAATTCGAAATGTCACACTTCCAAATATTATTTTGTAAAATTGATTTCACCACACTCTTATATATATTAAAAGAGGATTTTTAGATATTTTTCCATATTTTTAATGCCACCCGAACTAGGCTTTCCCTAAAACCACCTTTTATATTCGAACCAAAAATCAGACCGGTCCGGTTCAGACCCTAAACTTCCAAGCCCAAAATTGGGGTGTTACAACTCTCCCCCCCTTAAGAAATTTCGTCCTCAAAATTTACCTGGAGGAAAGAGGTACGTAAACTGCTTCTTCATGTCATCCCTCCGTTCCCACGTGGCTTCCTCAACACCACGATGCTTCCACAACACCTTTACCAAATCAATGGTCTTGCCTCTAAGAACTTTACTGTCCGAACCCAGAATCTCCACCGGTTCCTCATCATAGGTCAAGTCTGGATTCAATTCCATTTCCTCCACAGGCATAACATGCGAAGGATCCGATATTTGGCAGTGGGAACCTAGGTTGTGTTTTGGGAGATGTTTTGGACTCCCTAGTTGTGGCATGATGCCTTAATTTTTTTGGAGATGTAAATGGCCATTTTGGTACTTTCTTTGATGGTTTGATGATTGTTTGCTTTGGGCATTAGGATGCATGCCTATAGTCTTGTGAATTCACGTAATTGATGCCATGATCGTGTTTTAATGATGCAAACGTGTACCTAATATGTATGATGACTTGTTGGCATGATTAGGGGGTCATTAGGATGTGTTTGGGTGATTAAATGTATGATAAACCAGCAAAATCTGCACTTTCTCGGCAGTCCGTATCGGAACGGGCATTAACGTTTCGAAACGGGGGCCTGTAATGGCCTTCGTGTATCGAAACGGATAGGGTCGTTCCGAAACACTTTTGCCACTGGTAGGCTATGTTTCGATACTTGTCTCGAAAAGAACCCGCGTTTCGGAATGGTCAACCCCCGTTCCGAAATACTAGACCGTTGGGCACTGATTTGAATGGTTTTGAGGTTTGCAAGCTTTACGTTTTAGTCCTGAATTTTGTATATGCAATTTCTTGAGTTTGAGATGTCCGTTTAAGGTGAAATTTGACAGGGAAGCATGTAATATGATTAATTTGATATTGGTAACTTAAAAATCGACTAAGTCCTTTATCTTTCCAAAATTTACAATTTGGTCCCTAATTTTGTATGTTGTGCAATTGAGTCCCTTATTGCTTTCCGATCGCTGTGATTTTCAAGTATGCTTTTCTCAAGAGTACGCTTAGGGTTAATGAGCATCTAGACAAGATTAAAAAGAAAAAAAAGGTCGTTAATCAAGGTTGACTTTCGGGTTGACTTTGGTTTTCCCCGTGTAATCTTCGTAGTTCGGGTCAACCGTCTAGGCCGGGCTAAGGGGGTTACAGAAGTGCCCCGATGATGCTTCTGTAACTTAGAGCCTTAGTTAGAGGAGTTCCATCGTGTTTACTGATTTTAGGGAAAGTTATCATTGGTGTGGATGTAGCCTTGGCTAAGGGGGTTACATATTGTCGTTGGTTCAGAAATAGTCCTCCTTCATAGGTTCTAACTTCAATGCCAAGAAAATAATGTAACTGGACAAGATCTTTGAGAGAGAAATGATCAATTTAAGCTTGAATTACTTGTTGAACACGATATTCAATGTTTCCAGTGAGCAGCATGTCATCAACGTAAACAACGAGATATATTGTGAGGCTTCCACGCTTGAGTATGAACAACGTGGAGTCAGCTTGAGAAGCCAGGAAGCCTAGGGTGCCCAGGAAGGATTTTAGTTGAGCAAACCAGTTGCGTGGAGCTTGTCTTAAGCCATAGATGGCTTTCTTGAGTTTGCTAAAGAGAGGGCGTCCAGTGGAGTTATGTTGAACGAAGCCGGCTAGTTGATGCATGTAGACAGCTTCATGTAAATCCCCTTTGAGAAATGTGTTATTGACATCAACATGATGTAATTTCCACTTATTAGTATCAGCCATAGAGATTAGAATATTGACTGTGAAGAACCGAACTATTGGGCTAAAGGTCTCCATAAAGTTAAGCCAGAGGGTTTGAGAATATCCTTTCGCGACTAATCTTGCTTTGAACTTGTTGACAAAGCCGTCTGCATTGTATTTAATTCGAAACAACCATTTGTTGCCTATTTCCTTCTTCCTAAGTGGAAGTTCAACTAGTTCCCAAGTATCATTTTCCTGAAGAGCTGTGTACTCTTGTTGCACTGCTTCTGCCCAAGCCGAATTGAGCAAAGCCTCTTGAATCGTGGAGGGAATGACTTCAGTGTTGTATATTTTGGGTTTGAAGGTTCCAACTTTGCTTCGAGTGATCATGGAGTGTGTGTTGGTAGGTTGATTGATAGCTAGGGTGGTTGAGTGTATTGGTGGATTAGTGGTCGAGATTGGGGAGGTAGTGTTTGTAGGATTGTCATTTGAGAGAGCTGGAGGAGATGGTACAGTAGGTAAAGTTTGGAGATTTGTGGTTGTGGGAGTAGATGGATCGGTGACATTTTTCTCATGGGAGGGGTAGATGAAGGTAATGAAGAGTTTGGTGGTGTGGGAGTTGATGATGATGAAGTGTGTGTTGGAGTAAGTGCTTGGGTTGTGGGAGTTGAGGTTGGAGTTTGGTTGATCAAGGAGGATGGTAGTACTGGGAATGCCCTCGAGCGATGAACTTCTGAGGATGCAGCAATGGTTGTATCAGATCTGTTGACACAAGGGAATATTGACTCATTGAAGGTAACACTGCGTGAGATGTATATCCGGCCAGTCTCATCAGCACATTGGTATCCTTGATACTTAGGGGAATAACCAAGAAAGAGGCAAGGCTTGGTCCTGAATTCAAGTTTATGTTTGTTGTAGGGCCTCAGGTTAGGGTAGCATTCACACCCAAAAACTTTCAATAGACCATAGTCAGGGAGTTGGCCTGTCAGCTTCTGAAATGGAGACAAGTTACCAAGCTTCTTAGATGACAGGCGATTAATTAGGAACACTGAACTTAGAACAACATATGACCAATATCGAAGAGACATGGAGGCTTGAGCTAAGAGGGAGAGAGCCATTTCAACAATGTGTCTGTGCTTGCGCTCTACCACTCCATTTTGTTGAGATGTGTAGCCGGCAAGTGATACTTTGTTGAATGCCAAGTGTAGGAAGGAGTGTGTCAAGGAACTGAAATTCTCCACCCACATCTGTTTGGACTGCTCAGATGGTAGTTCCATATTGATTTAGCACAAGCTTATGGAATAAGTGAAAGGAAGTTGCTGCTTCTGATTTGTTTTTAAGCAAATATAGCCAGCAGTTTCTTGAATGCATATCAATAAACGAGATATGATAGGAGAAGCCATTGGAGATAACTGGAGCAGGACCTTAAAGATTAATTTCAACTAATTCAAAAGGTGTTTTATACACGGTTACAGATTGCTTGAACAGTAGAGAGTGACATTTTCCTAATTGACATGCACTACAAATAACATTCTTGTCCTTAACCAATGATTTGTTTGAAGCTAAATTGATAACTTCTGGAGAGGCATGTCCCAGACGTCGATGCCAAAGCCAAAATGTGGAACTCGTATTAACTACAGTGGAGTAAGCTAAAATGGGATTGCTAACAAAATCACCAACCAAAGTGTAGAGAGCTCCTTCTTGTGTACCTTCCAAGAGGACAGAACATGTGTGCTCATCCTTCACACAACAATAGTTGGGGTGAAATTCAAGAAATACTGAATTATCCTTTGTGAATTTTGAAACAGACATTAAGTTTCGAGTGATACGGGGCACATGCAAAAGATCACTGAAGGTAAGATTGCTAGTAGGGGTGGGTATTATAGAATGTCCAACTTGAGTTATAGCCAAGGAAGAACCATCACCAATATGAACAGAGCCCTTACCGAAATATGGTGAGCCACCAAGAAGAGAGGAAGAGTTACTGGCTACATGATGTGTTGCCCCGGAATCAGGGTGCCAAACCGTAGGAGAAGCAACTAACGAATGAACTTGCATATCACTAGATGAAGTGTCAGGGTTGGCAGCTGGTTCAATACATGCATTGTCACTAATGAAGGGGTCATAAGATTGTTTATAGGAGCAAGCATTTTCCTGAGTGGTAGTATTTGCCCGAGGCTGTGAAGAGGGGGAGGTGATTCCCTTGAAGTTGTGATCGAAGCGATGCCAGCAACGATCAACTAGATGGCCTGGCTTGCCACAAATTTGGCATTGAATACGAGGTCTTGTACTACAATACCTTCCACGCGAATCATCACGAGCTGGAGTATTGATTAGGGAAGGGTAGGGAGGCTTGTCACGATGATTGGAGAAATTTTTGTTGTGTATGCGAATAGGTAATCGAAGAGGATCTGAGATTCTGGACTCAGTATCGTTGAGAACCGAGACTGCTGCATCGATTGTATAAGGTTTCTTACTGACAGAAATTACTGCTACAAATGGATCGTACTCTGGGGCCATTTAATGAAGCTAAGGATGACATGTGTAAAGTTTCCAGAGAATTTTACAACTTTCCAACAGATTTGGAGAGAGCTGGAGGTGATGCCAGCTGTGATGCCAGCTCTTGGATTTTGTTGTTTTCTTTAACAGAAACTAGATCCCTCAAGTAAGACCAAAAGTGTGAATTCTAACGTTGTAAATGAAGCAAATTAGCTTGGGGTCACCTCATAATTGACTTGTTATGCCCTAATAACAAGTTTTGAAGTTTTGTGAGTAAATGGAGGGATTATGAAAATTTTATGGATTAAGTGAGTAAATTCTAAATTTTAGGTGGCAATTGCTATGTTTTGTAAATAGAGGACCTAATTGAATATTGGTGGAAGTTGGAGGCCACTTTTGACAACCCTAGAGAAATGCAAGGGCCACCTTACAATTTCTCTCATATTACATATATTTAAATTTAACCATAAAATCATTTTTCCTCATTTCTTTTGACATTTTTCCATTTCCTCTCCCTTCTCTCCTAGTATCTCTAATTTCCTCTGTAACCTTTCACTGACTCTGTCATACTCGTTTTTTTAACAATTTTCTTCATTGTCCTTCTTAATCACCTCTATTTGTATTTCCCGTTGAATCTGTATTTTCTATATAAAATTTCTATATGATTTAGAAATTTTTAGAAAAGATTATGTAATTTCTATTGAAATCTATTTTCGCCCCCTAATATAAAGTTATGCGCCCGTCTCTGGATATAAATGTTGTGGATGAGCTCAAAGTGTAAGGTTCTCCTTACATAGAAAAAAGTGTCAAAATTGGTGCAACGCTCTGTCAATCGAGGTAGTAGGTAATTTCAAAGAGCGATCTCAGTTATTTTTAGGCTACTTCTTAATAAATAGAGCCATTATAAAATTGAACAGTAATTTACGTAGTGTAAGACTAGAGTTTTGTAGAATTTATAAGAAATTAAACTAAGCATTTTAGTAGGACAATTCATTATATTAGAGACCTAGCTCAATGGTCCCATGCATGTACCATTGAAGCATGCTCTGATGCACCAAAAGCAAGTAAAGATTAGTAAATATACAAAAACTCCTTAATATGAGGAATTGTTTCACTACAAAATTGTCTCATGACAAAAGAACTATACATATTCAATTTTCAAAGCCCTCAAGAAATTGTCCTAATTTCCTTGTTCGACTAGAATTTGTTTCCTTTTAATACCAATCTCTTAACTACACCGAAATAACAAACAAATACAAATGAAAGAGAAAATTAATACTAAAATCTCAAGTGCTTTAGCCACTGTTTTACGGTAGCCCTTCCAAGGCAGCCGCAAGTGCAAATATTTCATAATCTGCAGCACAGTCGCAGCCTTCGCAATGGTCCTTCAACCCTTGTTTTCTCTTCTTCCGCTTCTCCATTTTCGCCATCGTTGGACCTCCAACCATTTTCATTGATAAACATATGCAAGGAGCCTTTAAATGTTTTAATTAAAATGGAAGAGGGTGATTTTATTAAAACAAGGTGGTTAATTTGTTAAATCAATTTTGACATAACTTTTCAATTTCTTCTTTACTCTTCGGCCAAACATTCTCTCTTTTCTCTCAATTTCCAAAATTCTTTTCATCCTTTTTCTCTTTTGATTCGCAACACTTTTTCAAAAATTCTACTTAAAGATTTGCAAAGATTTCTTAAAGCTTCTTGAGTTGAAAACTTGCCAATTGAAAGAAAAGCAAGGATTGGGGGTAATTTCGTGCTACTCCTCTAATCAAGGATCTTTAATGAAATTCCAAAGTATTTGACTCTTGTTTTATGTTTTTAATTAAGGTTTTAATGATTGATTTGGTAAAAATGCATAAATCTTGCTAAAGATGAGATTAAATGTGATTTTCATTTGGACACTGTTTTGGTTGATTTAAGAATGATTTTAAGGTTGATTTGGATGTTAAATTATGTTAATAATGAGCTTTGATCATAAAAATCCTAAAATCGTTGAGATCTCTAATTGTCTAGGTTGTTAGTTTCGGGTTTTGGCTTGGAAATGGGAAATATGAGTTGTTGGAGGTATAAGGATGATATTAGGATGTTTTTGGATGTTGATTTATGGTTAAAATGGGTTGGAAGTGTTTGTTGATGGCTGGGTTGAGTTTAGTGATCAATCGAATGTGATTTCGGTTTCGGATGGGTAATTTGGTGCTTTGGGCAGAGCTGCGGGATTTATGTGTTTGCTGGTGGTTTTAATGCATTAAGATGCATTAATTCTCTGTTCTTATGTGGTATAAACAGGGGATGATTCTTCAGAAGCTTTGGGCGAAGTTCCGGGGGCTTTGGACACTTGAATTTCGCGTCTGCAATTGATGTTTCGCGAGTTGGTGAGTGGAAATGGGATTTCCAGCTTTGAAACATCTTAAAAGTGGTTTTGGGAACTTAGTGTAAGCTTGAAATGCTTTACTAAGTTCGGAAGTAAGTAAAGTGATTTTCTCCCTCGAATTGTGCTATTATGAGCTTGTGGATGCACTTGTTTTTAAATATATTTACCTAATGTTTTAAAGCATGATTTGAGTATATAACTTGTTGTTTATGATGCCATATTGTTCAAGGATGCACTAGGTAAGTGATCCTTGTAAGTACGTGTTTATACTTGTGTTGTGAAACATGGTTTAATGCTTGGAATATGGCTTATTGTGGATGCTTTGTAAAAAATGAGGTTTGTATTAAAAGTGAATTATATTGGCAAGTGATGTTGTGTAAAGTATTTTGGAAATGAAATCGGATATAGTTAGCCGTCTATAGGATTGAGTGCACTATAAGCAAGTCGCCTTGGATGTTGAGGGGTTGTGATTGTACCGAAAACTCCATCCAAGTACCCCTAACGATCGAGGAATGTTTAAGGTGTTGAAACGGTGGAGGAATGATCCCGTGTGCGAACCTTGTATGGTGTCCTATCTCTCGTTAGTGGGTTATACATCTACCGATGAGTGGTGTTGAGTGGTTGTGATTGTACCGAATACTCCACCACGGGTGTCACAACGATGTAGGGTAGCTCCCGTGTGTGAGCCTTGAGGTGCTGGTAGAGTGTATGAAGTGTTTGGGATAACACTTGGTAATCCGTGTATCCGATATGCTTTTTGAGAAATGAGAATGTTAATGATCACTTATGAGCCAATATAATTGATTAATTGCTATGGAAATGTTTATGGATGCGTAGCATGAAAAGTGCATGTTTTACTTTAAAAGCTTTGCATATTGGTATATATGCATGAAAGGCTTGATATATATGTTAGCAATAGATTTCGTTGTTGAAGTATTTGATACTTGTTGCATGGTGTATAACATGCTAATTTTAATGATGAAGTGCATGAATTTCAAAAAGGGCATGATGGTTTGCAAAAGTGTGAAAATGATTTTAAGCATTGGTGGTGTTTTTGATTTTGAGCATTCCCCACTAAGCTTATATGCTTATGCTCTCTTTTGCTCATCAATGCAGATAACTAAGTATTTACAAGCAGCAACTCGCAAAGGAATCCCAAGAGACTTCACTTGAATGTATGTTTGGTTATGGAGTAGAGTAATAAAGGCAAAGGGGTGTCCAATGTCTTAAAATTGGTTGTTTTGGTATTTTGTGTTTTGGTATAAGTTTGGTATGCCTATATTGGTTTGTAAATGGCCTTTAATTGCTGGATTAAGCTTTGTTTTGAGATTTGACTTTTGGATGCTTGAATTTCATAGGAAGCATGCTTCTAGAATACATTGTTGATGATTTCCATGATATGATGTTGTTGTTGCCTTGCATATTTGATGGTTGAAGTGTATTTAAGTTATATGTATGCTTAAAAGTATGTTGGACTGTCTTTGGATGGTTTAAAGTGTGTAAAACCAACAAATTGGGTAAATGTAGGTTGCATAGTATGATAGAACTAAGCATGTAGAAATTGATCGACATTTTATTGCCGAGAAGGTCAATGGTGCACAAGTCAAATTGCATTTTATCCCTACAAAGGACCAGGTGGCAGATGTTCATACTAAAGCACTACCTAGAGAGACTTTTGATAAGTTTACATCCAAGCTGAGACTCTACAATATATACTCTCCAGCTTGAGGGGGTGTAGATTGGAGGCGTTTAAAATAGATAAATTATCTTTTGTATATCTTATCTCTTAGATGTTTTATCTCTAGCCTAACTCTTATCCTAAAGTGTAGATAAAGATAAAGATTTAGAAATAGCCAAGCTAAGGTAAAACACTTGTACATAGGCCTTTATAAAGGCCAAGTTTTCTGTAAATAAAAAATAAGAAAATCATAGTAAGAATTGCCTCTCTGCTCAAATACTTCTTATTTACAATACATGTACTTTAATTTGACTTACACTCTAAAATTCAGCAACTCCAACTAATAACAGCACCGTCAATTTTAATTATAGAAGTAGAGGGATTAAATATTAAATTTCATAATAGTAGAGGGACTGAAACTAGGACTAAACCTAAAAACTCTCTTCTATGTTGTACCTAAAGGAGATTTTGTTCCTGAAGGAGACCCAGATAGAGAAGAAGTTGTAGATGGACATATAATAATAATAATAATAATAATAATAATAATAATAATGATGATGATGATGATGATGATGATGATGATGATGATGATGATTTAAAGGAACTTTATTAGGTTTTACAATTGCACTAGCTAGCGGGGGAGTTTTAACATTACAAGCAATTGGGAGAGCCATCGTCTGCGTCTGGTTAACATCGATACCCAACGACAAGCCACCGTCGTTAAGGACCTTGCAGAGGCACTAAGGCTGCGAGCTCACAACGAATCGGCTATGAAAACAGAGTGGATGTCATTTTTTCCACTTCTTGCTCTTGTAGATTTTAGTTGATTTTTACTTTTTCATACTTTGCTTTTTTTTGTTATTAAAGTCGATAATGTTTTTGGAGGAATTAAAAAATAATCAATGAAAATTTGCAGGAAATTGTAGTGGTAATAAAGAAGATGTTCGATACCTAGTTTTTCATAATTCAAATGCAAGAAGAAGAAAGAATAAATTTACATTTTTAATCCAAAAATTAAAAATGATGTTTAGATTGATAATATTTTGGACTAAATTGATAGATTGTATAAGTTTTAGGGACTAAAATTGTTATTTGACCAAGCAACGTCACTTTTTCCATTTAGTTTTTAACAGTCGGGGTACCAAAATAGAAACAATACATAAAGTTAAGTATCATTTTACTAAAAAATAGTTTGGGTACCAAAATAAAAATACGAAAATAGGTGAGGTACTAAATATGTAGTTTACCTTATTAACAAAAATAATATTTTAATATATATTGAAAAAATAATTAATTTTTAAATAATTATTAATTATATGTTGAGTCCTTAAAATTTTTAATTTTTATTAACTAATTTAATAATGTTCATCAGTATTCAATGTTAGTAGTGTTCAACGATGCTTGTCGCACATTGTAAAACTTTCCCATCGAAATATACAAAAAAACTCCCTAGTGTGAGGAATTATTTCACTACAAAATTGTCTCGCGACAAAAGTACTATACATATTCAATTTTCAAAGCCCTCAAGAAATTGTCCTAATTTCCTTGTTCGACTAGAATTTCTTTCCTTTTAATACCAATCTCTTAACTACAACAAAATAACAAACAAATGCAAATGAAAGAGAAAATTAATACTAAAATCTCAAGTGCTTAAGCCACTGTTTTACAGTAGTCCTTCCAAGGCAGCCGCAAGTGCAAATATTTCATAATTTGCAGCACAGTCGCACCCTTCGCAATGGTCCTTCAACCCTTGTTTTCTCTTCTTCCGCTTCTCCATTTCCGCCATCGTTGGACCTCCAACCATTTTCATTGATAAACGTATGCAAGGAGGCTTGAGACCAGTTCCCAGAACCCCATCATTCATCGGAACCATGGGAAGCCAATATTCGTCAATCTCCATGTCTGGTGCTTCAAAAACAGCTTTCCACGGCATTTCAGCTCTGCCCAAAACCACAGACTTCCCCAGTTTCCTCCTCCTCCGGAGCTCAAAAACTACAGTCTGTTGCTTCAGGTACTTAACTGATTCTTCAGACGCGGAGCATTCCAAAGAGAAGGACTCGTTCCAGATGATCGTTTGGGATGACTTTGTGGAGATTTGCTTGGTGTTTAGTTGAATTCTCCTGTTGTTTCCGGCAGGGAGATAGTATCTGACGAAAAGATTAGCATGGGAGTTTAGCTCTATGTTTTTGGCATACAAGATTTTCATTTCGCAACAAAGAAAGGGAACGAGATGATCTGAAACTCCCATTGAAAGTAAAGAAATTCTTAATCTTTGATTGCAATTTGTTTTGCTCTAAGGTTTTGGTTGTGTTTATGTGAGACCGAGAGCCAGGTTATATATTTATAGGGGTAAAGAAAAGTGGAAAGGTGATTGATAATTCGATTTTATCCACACAAGATCAGCTAGGATATGCAGATTTGTAAATGCAGTATATAGTGGAGGAAAGTGAATCAGCCACCAAGATTTGTTGGTATTAGTTTATAGCTTTAAGTATTTGTTTCCAAAGTAAAGTGGGGGTGGCAACAGATTCTGCAGATATAAGTTTAGAATAGAATAAAAGCCTCGTACTGATCCTGAATGGCTGGGTATTCTTAATCCAACACTTGCAAAAGATGAAAGTACTGTCTATTCCACTTGCAAACTCACAATCTACCCGATGGATTTGAGTTCTAGAAAGGTATCTTCTTTTCATTTTATTATATTATTATTGTACTACTTATTACCATTTTTTAAACCATGCAAAACAAACATGCTATGAGGAGAATCTTGATCTAGATCCTACCAATTGTGACTAGGCGAAAGCTAATTTATCATTAATCAGCAACTGGTATTTAAATTGTTTAGGGTTTAAGGTTTATGACTAAATTTTAAGGTTTAGCGTTTAGGGAATTAGTGGCGGGATTTAATTTCAAGGTTTTAGGATTTATTATTTAGGATTTAAAATTTAAAGTTAGGGCTTAGAATTTGATTTTTTTTAAGGTTGGGCATAGGAATGGGCACCAAAAATAGCAGATGATTTTTGTCCCTTTTATTGCATCAAAAATTTGTAATTTACGATGAAATTATGAAAATTACTCTTTATATGGTGATTACATAGTGGCATATGTTCTTTACTCTTAGCAATTTGAAAACGCACACACATTGTGCAGGCAAGCTGCTAGAACTCGAACTACTAAAGATAACAGCGCTGCATTTTTTTACTAGGACTACTCAATGTGTTTAATAATTATGAATTTTTTATTTGGGTATAATGGCATGAAGTGTCATAAAGGTTTTTAATTATGTATTTATTTTATTAAAGTTGGTTGTTGTTATGGAATAAGTATTTGATTTTGTTTGATCAAAATTTTAATTTTGAATATTTTCCTGTGAGGAAAATATTAAATTTGAATCTTGTTATACATATATATTGAGACTACTTTATTGAAATAATAAATTATCAAAGTAACATCTATTGTAAAAATTATGTTGTTTTAAAATATAAAATTGTTTGTGCATGTAACATAGGATATGTTAATATTGATTGGTCCAAATAAGATTAATAGTTAAGAATTTTTTGAATGCAACATGATAAATATAATGATTATTTGTTTTTACATGTAAGCAATAAATTGATTTAAAAATATATTTTTGTTTGACGTGTTGTTACTTTTGTAGCACTCCATATCTGACTCGGACGTTTAATCGGACAAAATAAAATCATACACCTTCAGAGCATATCAAAACTCAAACAAGGGTTTAAGGACCATTTTGGAAGCAATTCAATTTGTTGTGAGCATTTAACCAAAGAAACAAATCAACAAACTCAAAGAACAAATTTTACCATTCATAGCAAATGTGTCGATACTTTGGCATATGGCAACTAAAACCTAGGTCTCATGATTTAAGGTATCAATATATTGAAGGAAAAAATAAACAAGGTATCGATCTTTTGTCTAATTTTTGAATTTTTTGTAAAATATCGAACCTTTTTTTTATTAATAAGGGGATACTGCCAAAGAGATCGTTAAAAAATCTCTCTAACCTAGGTGGGGGAAAAAGAGTGACATTGATAATATTTACAGAAACAAACGAGAAACACTCGGCAAAAGACCTACTCAAAAGACAAGCTTAACCTGGAACATCTAACTGAAATAAACGTAAAACATTACCAGGCGGATCAACAAACTCGTGAATACCAAAGGGAAGCTTCCATGCGAGTTTGGAAAGAGCATTCGCCACCTTATTGCTCTCACATGCAATGGTCGAAAACTTGACCTCCCATTGTCGATCCACAAAATCCCACATGTGGTGTACGAGGGACAAGCCATTATGGGATGATCCCCTATCAGTTACCACTCTAATTGCTTCCGCACAATCAGCCTCGATCAAAAGGCGACTAATACCTAGCTCCTATGCGAGCCGCAAGCTTTCATATATTTCCCATAGCTCCGCTTCAATAGCCGAACACATGCCGATACTCTTTGCGAAACCCACGACCCATTCACCACTTTGGTTCCGTAAGATGCCCCCACACGTAACACCACCCTGAACATTATGAAAGGATCTATCAGTATTAATTTAACCCATCCATAGGGAGAGGGAGACCATCACCGAGACCAAGCCTGCGTGCGGCGTGCCTGCCTTATGATCACCCCGGTATTTGTAGTAGTATCCTGAGAAACTACAATCTCAGCCACCATCCTCCTACACCGTAGATGGAAAGCATCATCCCCAACACGTTCTAGCTCAAAAATTCTCATGTTACGTTGTAGCCAGAGTACATACGCAAACATTAAATCCCATTTGTCGGGCTCTTTAGGAAACCGACAGCTACAATCCAGGTTATCCACAATCCAATCACGTAAACTTAACAAGCAAACATTCTACACTCGTCGGTTTAACCAGGACGAACTACACCGCTATCACAGCCGAGCAATCTCGCAACACATGCAGCATCGACTCCACAGCTTCCCCACACAAAGAGAAACTGGAATCATTTGCCAAGTTTCGACTCACCCTTTCACCATTATCGAGAATCTTCTCCCAATAGACAAGCCAAAGAAAATATTTTACCCGAGGCCAACCTTTAAATTTATCTATATGAGAATACACACATAGGATCCCACTTCCAACCCGGAGTTCCCTTTTCTGTCGAGGCCAGTGGTGGCTTTATTGCCACAATATGAAGAAGAATATGAGACAGTAAAGTATTATCAAATTCATTCCAATTCCATTCGCCCTCTATATTTACCATATCCGAAGTGGTGGTCGTAGCATTACGTACCAGATTCAGGTCTGCAACGTGATCAATCCGAGGACCAAACCTGCATACTCAAGGATCAAGCCAAAACCGCACGTTCGTCCCATTCCCTAATTTCCATGCAACTCCATTACGTACCTCCGCCTAAACTTTGGACAGGTCGAGCCATAATTGAGAGGAGTTGTGGCGATTAATTTCAAAAGGCGCCCCGCCAGGCCAATTATATTTGGATCGTAGCACTTGGGCAATGTATCAATCTTTTGTCTAACTTTTGAATTTTTTGCAAAACATCGAACCCTTTTTTTAGTAACAAAACATCGAACCTTAATTTCTTGTCATTTGGCTATACGAACATGATACAAATTATAAGTTAAACTAGTGTTTACTACATGTTGAAATGTACATAGTTAGATCAAAATGCTAATGATGACCTTGCTATATTAAAATATGATTAAATGATTACTCTAATCTTGTAAATTCATAAAAAACTCGTTAGGTAAAATCAACAAGTCATAGAATCTTGTACACTACATGACTATCCTCGCACTTTACACTATACAATCAATCTCACACTTTGCGTTATACTGATTTTAACGCCCTAAAAAACATTCTAGAATTTCTTAACTTCTAGTGATCGAAAATCTTTCCGAAAAGATTATTAATCTTGTTTAGAACAGTAAAAAGGGGTAAATGATATAGAAAATAAAATTATAAGTGTATTAAAAGTGGCAGTGTCCAAATTGTAAGGAACCAAAGTTAAAAAGAGTAACATTTAAGTTTCATAAGTGGGGTAGGTGAGAAGTTAAGGATTGATAAAGTAATTGTAGTATCGGTATAGATGACAAACATCCATGTGTTAAAATCTTATAATTTAGTGGTAATTAATTGAAAGAGCTTAAATTGAAAGGAAGAAACCCTTTTGGAGGGGGTGTATCCAGTGGCCGACCTATATGGTCATCATGGGGCAATTGCACCTCATTTTTGGAAAAATATTTTTTAGTGTTAAATTTCTTCTTAAAAAATAATTTAGTGTGTATGTTGCGTGTCAAAAGTCCTATCGCAAATAGTGCAAGTGTACACGACGTAAGTAGTAAAATGATACTTGGAGTATCGGATATCGTCTCCACGGGGACTGGAAATAGCTTTATCCTAGAATTACTGCACGAGAGAGAGAAAGAGTTTAAATTGATTCTAAAGTGATATTGGAAAACAAGTAATATAAAAGATAAAAGAATTAGGTTTAAGAAATAGGCCGTATTGAATTGCTCAGTAGTGCATATGTTGCACTGTAAGGGAACTTCTGTTCTGTCGTCGTCCCTGTCGCGGCAGCGATCACACAACTCTACACTTCAAGTTTGGCAAGAATTCGTGCTATTACTTGTCCTATCCCTAGGCCCAAGTTCTGTTGATGGACACTTCTTAGATGATACCTCCCGGCGTTAATCGAAGGGTGAACACCAATGTTGTTGAATTTTTCCTTAGCCACTTAACCTCGTACTTATCCCTAAGCCGAGATGGTTTAACCATAAACTGGAAAACCCGTATTTATTTCGTTCGTATGCTTGACTCTCCCGATATCAAACAAATGGATAACCTCACAATGCTCTCCCGATACTCTTGCGAGATATGAAAACCAGAATATATAAACTTGAAGTATTTATTGCTTGAACAGAAAATTCCTAAAACAGTACAATCCTTGCAACTACTTTACAAAATCAACCCTTAGCCCTAAGGGAAGTTTAGAACATGATGAAAGGGGGAAACGACAAAGGTTTTAGGGAAGACGGCTAGAAATGAGATATCCTTCCCTAGGTCAAATTACATGCATTTATATAGGCCTTGGGTCCAAGTTTTCTAAAATGGCAAGAATACAAGTTTAAACTAAAGTACAACTCTATTAAAGATTAAATTTTTCGAGTAGATGCCTTTAATTCGTCATCTTTTCTTGCTTTGGGTTTATTCCTTGGACTTTGGGCTTGGCCTTCATTCTGCCTCAGGGTTCAGAAAAATATAGGAGTGGTCCACGACAGACTGGCTTGAATTCCTCTATCTGTCAAGCTCCACTTCACTCTTCCACCTTACCAATGTTGTCGTCATGGCTGCCACGGCAGCGTTTTGCTCCTTGACTCCAGTCTTGTGTTCCAGCTCTACTCCTTTGCTGCCATGAGTCTGCCATAGCAGATACCTGCAAAAGTGACCAAAATCAGTAGCAATTGTGCCATTTTATCTAATTGTGATGTATATGGAGAAATCTATCCTAAATGCAATAAAATATGCTTGAATGCAGCAGAAATATGGGTAAATGAGGGGTAAAATATAGAACTTCTATACACTCAACACACCCCTAAACTCAATTTCTTGCTTGCTCTCAAGCAAATATGACCTAACTAAAAATAAAAACTTTTTGGTTTGGCTTAAATTAGTGAACTTTTCATTACCTACCACACATTCCCTATCAAGAGCAATACCTTGTCGGGTGTTTCTGGATTTATTCGGAACCATGCTATAGTTCTTGTGTAGTGTGTGCGTATTTTGTGAACAAATATTTGCCTAGACTTCTTTAGTTTACCAGAATAGTCATGCTTACAAACTTGAGTTTTATGCCAATTCATTTTTTTCTGGAGGCAATTCTTAGGCTCCTTTAGTTTTTTCTGACTCTTGATTTAACTGCATCTTTTTTGGAGGCAATTCTTAGGCTCCTTTAGTTTTTTCTAACTTAA
Source organism: Hibiscus tridactylites (assembly GCA_958450335.1). Lineage (NCBI taxonomy): Eukaryota > Viridiplantae > Streptophyta > Magnoliopsida > Malvales > Malvaceae > Hibiscus > Hibiscus tridactylites. The sequence continues at coordinate 78,254,801 of OY288279.1, forward strand.
GCTCAAAGAGAAATCTCCCTAAAATTAGTGCAAGGCCGTTTTGCAAGCAATGGGTCTGAATTCTTTCTTTCCTTTTTATTCCTTTCCTAGAGCCAGTGATAGGCACCTCTAGGTGCAATCTCAAATGGGTAAACATTCATATTCCAGTGTACTATAGAAGTCTAGATAGCATAAGAGTCACAAATAGTGTTGTACAGATCAGAATTATAGCTTTGCTCTAAACAATTCCTAAAATTTCCTAAAGGCACTGTCACGACAGAGTATGTCGCGGCAGTTAAGTTTAGTTCAAAGACTTAAGCCAAATTTTTGTTTTTGTTTTCATTTTTTACACAAAAAATAAACTTAAGAATAAACTAATAATTAGACACGAATTTAAGACATAACTAACAACTTCATTAATGGAGGGATACCACCCCCAAACTCGAGGGTTGCATTGCCCTCAATGTATGACAGAATGAAAGTAAAAAAAACAGAAAAGCAAATACATCACAACATAAATAAAACAGCAAAGACAGCAAAATATAAGAAAGAAACTTAATTTGAGGAGCTGTCGTCACTGCTGCTGCTGATTTGGAGCTGCCGGTGGGCAGTGACTTTCATGGCAGGGGCTGGCAGGGTGCTGGGGGAGGCAGAGGTTGTTTTCTTCTTTGCCTCCCGAGGTGGCTGGACACGTGTCGGTGAGATGCGTAGGGGCTGGTCCAGAACCTCGATGTCGTCGTCGGAGCTGCTGCTGCTGCTGGCAGATCTGCCTTGGCTGGAGGGTCCTTCAACAGTCTCATTGAGCTTCTTCCTCTTCATCGGAGGGTAGTCCTTGGAGATGTCTCGGGCAACTAATGGCTCGGAATCAGAATCCTACCAGACGGAAGAGGAGGATAACCCTTCCCAGTATTTAGGGTCGATTTTTGGGAGGGGGTCCTTTCTCTTCTCTCCTCTGGCTGTGGCAGACTGCCTGTCGCCTTCTCCTATCGTGGCAAGGGGTAGGTGTGGAAGCGACAGAGGGGATTTTCAGGCTTGCAGCAGAGGTAGGTGTGGGGGCAACAAAGAAATGTTCTGGGAAGGAGAGAGATGGCACATGGGTGAAATGTAAATCATTTTGAATGAAATTTACCATTGCGTCCGTGAAGTCCCTCATGAAGCCCATCAGTCCGAGTTGTCGTTCCTCTATCCTTTTCAGCATCGACAGAATCTGGGCGGAGGTGTCTGCTGGAGGTGTTGATGCCGTCTGATGCTGCTCTACTGCGATAGGTTCTAGGGAGCTGAGGCCTGTCGTCGACTCTGTCGTGGCAGAGGGGTTGAAGTATGATAGCGGGGTGGCAGCTTTCAACTCCATTATGATGCAAATATTCCGCTGCGTCCACCTCTTTCCTTGGACCTTGCCATATTCCTCAATCTCCAGTACATTGTGACCTCGGCAGATGGTGGTGATGAGGTAAAGGAAGACAAGGGGACCCGACAGTCAGAGGGCACACTCAAGGATTCCATCCTGTATGTAGCGGTCGGCATTTATTTGCCTCTCATATAAAATAGAATGAACAAGGGTTAACCTTGGTCTGTCGACAGTGCTGTTGTGGAAGGATGGCATGATGCGATTCTTGACAAAGTGATTCCACAGTTTGGCTTGTGGAGTCAGCTGGGTTCTCCTCACGGTCCATCGGTGTTTAGGTTTGTTGTTCCACTTCGTCCCTTCTTCTATGATTTCTGCCATGAGCACGTCATAGTCTACGGCGACAGACTATTCACGAACTTTCTGTGAGAGTCCTCCTTCTTGCTCACGTACAGTTCGTAGAGTGTGTTGATGTTCCCAGGCTCGAGAAAGAGTTGCTTGCCTCAAACGGTTACTGTCTTGGCATCCTTGCTGTCGACGGCAGCGTAGAACTCTCGGACGAGGGTTATGTTCATCTCTTCGAGTTGGGCAGCAAATTGCTGCCATTTGAGGGCCTGAATTTTCTTGGCTATGAATCTCTCTAGCCCTAGATCTCTTGTGGGTTGTGTGTAGATAAACCCTCATTCCTCCCACATGTCCCTCTTTTGAAAGGAATTGTAGTACCTCGTGGCAGACTCGGTGGATGCGAAACGATTCGGAATGGCATTATGACTCGGGGTTGATACTGCCGTGGCAGAAGTGGAGGCAGCACTGCGGCGGGTTTGTCTGCTAACCATTCGCAAGGACTATAGAAAAATGAGAAGAAAATTTTGAGATCTAAAACAGAGGAAGCAAGTTGAGAGAATGAGAATGAGATGAAAAATGAATAGTGAGTGGGGGTTTATATAGAACGGGGATTTTCTGCCCGTTGGGTCTGTAACGGCAGGCGCAAATAACGGGGCCAGCTGTTATGCGGTTTCTGACGCGTCTGTCACGCGTTTCCGTGTCTTATGCGCATTTGTTATGCATTTGTGTGTCTGTCGAGACAGCTCCGTGACAAGCTGTCTTCTCCGCCTATGTCGGGACATCTGATGACAGGCTGTGACGACAGACTCGTCCGTTGGGCTTTTTGGGCTGATGTGAATGTGGTGGGCTGGTTCATTCCTTCTCTTTTCTTTGCTTCCTTTATTTACTAAAAATGAGTAAATAAATAAACTAAATTAAAATATTGGTTCCTAAAATAAAATAAATAATTAAAATCTTAATTCCTAATAAATAAAATAAAACTAAGTTAAATTAGGGATGCCTTGAGGGGCATTTCCTAAAGTAACTACTTCCTGCATCCTTGGGGCTTCAGTCCCTTGATAATGCTTGAGTCCATGTCTCTTGACCTTGAACTGGTGCCCATCCTTTAGTGATTTTATTGTGATGGCACCATGGGGGAAAACTTGGATAACCTGGAAAGGACTAGACCACCTAGATTTAAGTTTTTCTGGGAAAAGCTTCAACCTAGAGTTGAACAACAACACCTACTGCCTTGGGCAGAACTATTGTGGCAGCATCTTCCTGTCGTGCCACTTTTTGGTTTTGTCCTTATAGATCTTGGCATTGTCGTAAGCCATTGCTCGAATTTCTTCAATTTCATTCAAGTCCAATAGCCTCTTCTGTCTTGCCTTATCCCAGTCCATATTTACTGCCTTGATAGCCCAGTAAGCTCTGTGTTCTATCTCAACAGGTAAATGACAGGTTTTCCCATAAATGAGTCTATAGGGTGACATCCCCAATGGTATTTTGAACGCTGTTCTATAGGCCCATAGTGCATCATTAAGATGTAGAGACCAATCCTTTCGAGTAGGTTTAACCATCTTCTCAAGTATGTTCTTTACTTCTCGGTTGGATATCTCGGCTTGCCCATTGGTTTAAGGGTGGTATGTTGTTGCAATCTGGTGCTTTACTCCATATTTTCTCAAGGCAGCAGCAATTACCCTGTTATCAAAATGTCTCCCCTCATCACTAATTATCACCCTTGGGATGCCAAATCAGGAGAAGATGTTCTTGTGAAGAAATCTTTGAACAGTCTTGGCATCATTCTTTTGAGTGGCGATCGCTTCTACCCACTTGGGCACATAATCCACTGCCAGTAAGATGTACAGGTTCCCACAAGATGCTGGGAATGGTACCATGAAGTTGATTCCCCATACATTGAAGATTTCGACCTCTAAAATGATATGCAGTGGCATCTCATGCCTTCTCGAGATGTTCCCAGTCCTTTGGCATTTGTCGCAGCTTTTGTAGAAGGCTTGTGCATCCTTGAACAGTGTGGGCCAATAGAGACCAGATTGCAGAACCTTAGTAGCGGTTTTGTTTCCACCTAGGTGTCCTCCATACGGGGAAGTATGGCAGTGGTGAAACACAGCTTCATGTTCATCCTGTGATACGCATCTCCTGATAATCTGATCTGTACAGTGTTTGAAAAGAAGAGGCTCGTCCCAAAAATAATGGTTTGCATCATTTTGGAACCTCTTCCTGGCTTGGTAATTAAGTTCAGGAGGTAGTACCCCACTAACAATGTAATTAACAAAATCAGCATACCAAGGGGTTTCAGAAAGCTTACCTGCCGCCATGGCTGTCGCGGCAGTGCTGGTGGCAGCAAACAACTGCTCATCTGGGAAGGTCTCCAATATGTTGGTTCTGTTTGTGGATTGACTCTCCTCGTTTCTAGCCTCGACAAGTGGTCTGCTACTTGGTTCTTTGTTCCCTTTTATCCTTGATATCAATGTCAAACTCTTGCAGCAGCAGAATCTAACGTATCAATCTCGGTTTTGCATCTTTTTTCGTGAACAGTTACTTCAGTGCTGAATGGTATGTATAGACCACCACTTTTGTTCCAAGTATGTATGGGCGGAACTTGTCGATTGAGAACACCACTGCTAACATCTCCTTCTCTGTCGTGGTGTAGTTGACTTGGGTGTCATTCTGTGTTTTGATGGCATAGTAAATCACATGGAAGAGCTTATCCTTCCTCTGCCCAACAGCATAGTCACTGGCATCACACATTATCTCGAATGGCAAACTTCAGTCTGGTGGTTTTACGATCGGGGTTGTTACCAGCTTCTCCTTCAAAACTTTGAATGCCTCAGTACATTCAGTATTGAAATCAAAGGGACGATTCTGCTCCAATAGGTGGCATAGGGGTTTGGTAATCTTCGAGAAATTTGCAACAAATCGTCGATAAAACTTGGCATGCCCAAAGAAACTTCGAATCCCCTTGACTATGGTGGGTGGCGGCAGCTTTTCGATGACTTCTATTTTTGCTCTGTCCACCACTATGTCGCGGCAGCTTACTTTGTGGCCTAGTACTATCCCTTCATCCACCATAAAGTGGCATTTTTCCCAGTTCAAAACCAGGTTCGCCTCTTCGTATCTTTCAAGAACCTTCTACAAGTTGCGTAAACAACCTTCAAAACTGTCTCCAAAGACGGAAAAGTCGTCAATGAAAATCTCTAGGAAATCCTCCACCATGTCAGAGAATATTACCATCATGCACCTTTAGAAGGTTGTTGGTGCATTGCATAGCCCAAATGGCATTCTCCGAAAAGCATAGGTGTCGTACGGGCATGTGAAGGTAGTTTTCTCTTGGTCCTCCAGTGCAATTGCTATCTGATTGTAACTTGAATAACCATCAAGAAAATAATAGTAAGGTTTCCCCGCATATCTATCAAGCATTTGATCAATAAAAGGTAGGGGAAATGGTCCTTCCGTGTAGCTTTATTTAGCTTCCGGTAATCCATACAAACCCTCCAACCGGTCACAGTCTTGGTTGGGATTAGCTCGTTTTCTTCATTGGTTACCACGGTTATGCCTCCCTTTTTGGGTACACACTGCACCGGGCTCACCCACTTGTTATCCGAGATGGCGTATATGATTCCGGCGTTAAGCCATTTGATAATCTCTTTTCTCACCACTTCTCGCATAACCTCATTCAAACGTCTCTAGGAATCAATAGTCGGCTTATGATCATCCTCCAAAAGAATTTTGTGCATGCATAATGCCGGATTGATGCCTTAGATATCAGCTATAGTCCATCCAATGGCCTTCTTATGTTGTTCTAGTATTATGATTAGCTGTTGCTCCTGTTTTTGCATTAACTGGGAAGAGATGATTACGGGCAACGTATCATTTAAACCAAGAAAAACATATTTAAGTTGCCCTGTTAGGGGCTTAAGATCTAGAATATGTGGCTTTTCAATTGAAGGCTTCTGGATTATATGTTCATTGGAGGTATAATTAAGGGGCTCGAAGAACTTACCTGGACGATTGCCTATCCAATTTACCTCCTTAAAACTTTCAGTGCCAGATATTTCTGAGTCAGAGGAGTCATTGTCGTCGTTGTTGTCGTGACAGTCTTCTAGATGACTGTTTTGGCAGTGACCAAACTTTATGTCATGGTAGCTTGACCTAATGCAGGGTTAGTCAAGGATTACTTCAGCAATGGCCTTGCACTCTTCTTCTGCATCAGCATGTTTAATTGCTTGGAGAACATTGAGTTTGATTTCTTGATCATTCACTCTCATGGTCAGTTCTCCTTTCTCCACATCGATCACAGTTCTGTCTGTGGCTAGGAAGGGTCGCCCTAGGATGATCGGTGCGTTTTCATCTGCTTCACAGTCTAAAACAAGAAAGTCAGCAGGGAAAATAATTTTATCCACTCTTACCAGAATATCTTCGATCTTCCCTTCTGGTTGAACGTAAGAGCGGTCTGCCAATTGCAGCATGATTGTCGTGGGCCTTGCTCGTCCAATACCTAATTTCTAAAACACAGATTTTGGCATTAAATTTATACTAGCACCAAGATCAAAAAGTGCCTTACCCACGAATTTGTCGCCAATTATGCACGGTATGATGAAGCTCCCAGGATCCTTCTTCTTCTAGGGTGGATGCCTGTGCAAGATAGTCATGCATCCTTCTGTCATTTTTACCGTTTCGAATTCCCCAAGTCTGGACCTTTTTGACATGGCATCCTTGAGAAATTTCGCATAATCGGGCATCTGCTTGATGGCCTCTAACATCGGTATATTAATGTGCACCTACTTAAAAATATAATAAATCTTTTTGAGCTGGTACTCCTGTTTTTGTTTTTGTAATCGCTGTGGGTAAGAAGGTGGAGGACGGTAATCTTCAAGACGCCCTTCACATGGTATTCGGATATAATGAGGGTTAGGTTCTTCAGCATCCTCTATTTGCTCCTCTGTTACTTCTGCTGTCGCGGTAGGGGTGTCGACAGCAAGTTGTTCTTCCTCTGCCGGGGTAGTGTTCACGGCAGGTGTATCTAGGGTCGGTTCCTTACTTGGTATGCTCTTTATCTTTGGCCCTTGTAATTGTTTCCCACTCCTAGTTGTGATTGCTTTACACTGCTCATGTGTGGGTTTTCTAGTGACCTCAATATCACTAGGGAATCCTCCGTTTTGCCTTGGCTTGATATGCTGGGAAGCCTGGCCCATCTGTGTCTCTAGCGATTTTAGGGTAGCATCATGGTTAGTCATCCTCATCTTTGTTTTGTCCATGAATGACTAAGTTTTCTTGACAAAGTGATCCATGTAAGCTCCTGTCTGTTACATGAATGTTGCCAGTGTCTGCTCCAATATACTAGGTGCGGCTGCCGGCGGCTGTTGCGGCTGTTGTTGTGGCTGCTGTCGCGACAGGATCCTGGGTGCCCCTTGGTTTTGGTTGTTCTGCATTTGAGGATTCAATGCATTTTTCAGATTGCTCCAGGAAAACTTAGGATCTTTCCTCCAGTTGGGATTGTAATTGTTGGAATCATAGTTTCTTGGCTTGTTATAATTCCCAACATACATCCCTTCTTCTAATGTAATGGACAGTCTTCCGAACTGTGGTTCCCACTACAAGTCTCACATACCTCTTCTACAGAATATACGGGTTTAGAATCTTTTCGTTGTAGATTTTCCACCATTTTTTTGAGGTATGCAACCTGTGATTTCAGGGAATTGTCAGCTTCATAATCCTTTACAGTTATCCCTCGTTTGCCCCCTCTCCTAGCTGTAGGAAATTGCTCATCATTCTTTGCTAGATTTTCCAATATTATCATTGCCTCGTCTGGTTCCTTATCCAATAATAGCCCATTTGCTGTTGAATCTATTCTCAGACGAGTGTGTGTATTGGCAACATTGTAGAATTTAACAACCTGATTCCACACGGGGAATCCATGCATCGGGTAGTTCCTTAGAAGATTTGTAAATTTGTCCCATGCCTCATGCATTGGTTCGTCATCCTCCTGTTGAAAAGTAGCAATTTTGTTACGCAATCTCTTAGATAAATGAGAAGGATTAAAACGAGATAAGAATTCACGAGAGAGATCTGCCCAAGTTCGTATTGAACCCGGCGTTAGTTTATTCCACCAAGTTTTAGCTCTGTCTCTCAGTGAATGAGGAAATAATCGGAGCCTCAGTACTTCTAGATTTATTCCTGGCAATCTAAACGATCCACAGATTTTTCTTAGAACGTTTTCAGATGTTCTCGGGCATCCTCAGTTGCAGCACCACTAAATTGGCCAGCGAAATTTATCATGCTGAACATAACATGTTTCAGCTCGAAGTTCTCAGCTTCCACGTCTGGCAAGGTGGTCTCCAATTCAACATGGTCATTGACCATGTAGTTGCGGCAAGACTGTCGTGCGGCAGCGGCAGGCCGTTCATTCCGGACATCTTTATGAGGATCTTCAGCAACCCTCTGGTCATCATTTACCTCGTTGTTAAGCCTTCCGTTCACCATTGCTTCTAGTTGTTTCTCGAGATAGTCATTTCTTGCTATCAAGAGTCGGACTCGGTTCCTAAGTTGGCACGTGCGTTCGATTTCAGGGTCTTGTTCATACTCAGGTTCTTTGCCTCGTCTAGATCTGTGCATAAGCAAACAGAAAACATTGTGAAAAACACAGGGTAAATAATACCAATAAAAACAGAAAAATTAAAAAGAAAAAGTGCAGTAAGAGTAAGGGTAAAGATATGTTACATGTCCCCGGCAACGACGCCAAAAACTTGTTGCGTGTCAAAAGTCCTATCGCAAATAGTGCAAGTGTACACGACGCAAGTAGTAAAGTGATACTTGGAGTATCGGATATCGTCTCCACAAGGACTGGAAATAGCTTTATCCTAGAATTGTTGCACGATAGAGAGAAAGAGTTTAAATTGATTGTAAAGTGATATTGGAAAACAAGTAATATACAAGATAAAAGAATCAAGTTTAAGAAATAGGCTGGTATTGAATTGCTCAGTAGTGTAGGTGTTGCACTGTAAGGGGACTTTTGTTCTGTCATCGTCCCTGTCGCGTTAGAAGTCTGTTGATGTCGCGGCAGCGATCACACAACTCTACACTTCAAGTTTGGAAGGAATCCCTGCTATGACTTGTCTTATCCCTAGGCCCAAGTTCTGTTGATGGACACTTCTTAGATGATAACTCCCGGCGTAAATCGAAGGGTGAACACCAATGTTGTTGAATTCTTCCTTAGCCACTTAACCTTGTACTTATCCCTAAGCCGAGATGGTTTAACCATAAATTGGAAAACTCGTATTTATTATGTTCGTATGCTTGACTCTCCCGATATCAAACAAATGGATAACCTCACAATGCTCTCCTGATACTCTTGCGAGATATGAAAACCAGAATAAATAAACTTGAAGTATTTATTGCTTGAACAAAAAATTCCTAAAATAGTACAATCCTTGCAACTACTTTACAGAATCAACCCCTAGCCCTATGGGAAGTTTAGAACATGATGAAAGGGGGGAAACGAAAAAGGTTTTGGGGAAGACGGCTAGGAATGAGATATCCTTCCCTAGGTCGAATTACATGCCTTTATATAGGCCTTGGGTCCAAGTTTTCTGATATGACAAGAATACAAGTTTAAACTAAAGTACAACTCTATTAAAGATTAAATCTTCTGAGTAGATGCCTTTAATTCGTCCTCTTTTCTTGCTTTGGGTTTCTTCCTTGGACTTTGGGCTTGGCCTTCATTCTGCCTCAGGGTTCAGAAAAATATAGAAGTGGTCCACGACAGACCGGCTTGAATTCCTCTATTTGTCGAGCTCCACTTCACTCTTCCACCTTACCAATGATGTCATCATGGCTGCCACGGCAGCGTTTTGCTCCTCGACTCCAGTCCTGTGTTCCAGCTCTGCTTCTTTGCTGCCCTGAGTCTGCCACAGTAGATACCTGCAAAAGTGACCAAAATCAGTAGCAAATGTGCCATTTTATCTAATTGTGATGTATATGGAGAAATTTATCCTAAATGTAATGAAATATGCTTGAATGCAGCAGAAATATGGGTAAATGAGGGGTAAAATATAGAACTTTTATACACTCAACAGTGTAAAGAGAGAAAAATGAAAATTTACATATCCATTTAAGAAAAAAATTATTTTGGACTCTTATTCTTGAATTTTTGAATTCGTCAATGAGTGTACCCCACAATAACTAAGGAGAGAGATGAAAAAAAGTTTGTCTTGCTTAAATGAAAAACACCATTGAAAAAGGTTTGAAGGATTTAGAGTTGTCTCAAAAATTCATGATGTTTTAGCCACTAAAATTCAATTCCAACTATAGATTGGTGAAGCTTGCAACAAGGCCTTCCTTGTGGTATAGGTAGATCTTCAAATGGGTTAGTGCTTCTAAACTCTAAATTTGATTCTTTAGAGCTAGGGATGTAAAAAATAGGTGATCGGATGGGTTTCAAGTTGGGTTCTGTCAGGTCGGGTTAAATCAAGTACAAGTCATTTTAGGTCGATTTGATGTTTTGACCCGTTTCAGGTCGAGTACGGGTTAGTTTCAGGTCAGGTTCATTTTGAGCCGAGTTCATTTCAAGTCAGGTCAAAATGGTTCATGCCTGAATCAGTTAATTGACGGGTTAATTCGGGCTCATGTAGACTTCAGCTCGGGTTCATTTAGGTCGGGTAATTTCAAGTCGTTTCATTTCATGTCGGGTTAATCGGGTTTCGATCCGTGTTATGTTTGAGTTTGGTACAAATATTCAATAGACTTTGGGTTGGGTCATTTCGAGTGAATTATTTAACGCCTTTCGGCTTTCACAAACACGAATCACATTAAAAATAAATATTAGGCATTATAATGAACACAAATATCATCAAATGATTCATATCTAAAATATTGGAGTAAATTTTAAAAAATAGAAATTAATAAGGGTCAATTTCGGTGAAAATAATACTTTAGGGACTTACATGAATAAAAATATCATCATATTAAAAACACTAGATTAAATTACAAAAAAATAATAGGGGTCAATTTGGAATAAAAATAAAGTTTTAGAGACAATAATGAACAAAAATACCATCATATTAAAAACATTGGACTAGACTAGATTAGAAAATTTTAAAATATATAGTTGTGAATTTGAATCCCTAGACCCCAAACCTCAACCCCTAAATTTTCCAATCACTAATAATTAAAGTGCAAACTGAATCCCTAAACTAATCTCATAACCCCAACCAAGCACACAACTTGACACATTTACGAATTACCCCTAAACCCCAAACATCAACGCGTAAATCTTACATTCACTAATAATTAAAGTACAAGCCTAACCCTCGAATACCCTAATCCCTAAACAAATACTATAACTCAGAACATATATTATTCCCATAAACCCTAAATCAGAAACCTCAAACCCTAAATCTTTTTTGGGGCTAAAAAAATTGGGCCTTCAAAAGCTTGTCAAACGTTTGGAATCACCGCCGGTCGTTGGGTACAACTGAAATAAGTTAGGCCTTTAAAAGGTTTAATTATTAAATAATTTTATGAATGTTGATCTAGTTAAAAAAAGAAGCTAAACATAAAAGTATAAGGAAACTAAACTAAAATTGGGACTAAAATAAATCAAATTAAAACTAAAGAATAAAAAAAGACCTAAGTGTAAAGTTCCTAAACTAGTAATGACCTAATGTGCAAATAACCCCTTAAATGGGGGATTTTTCCCACCATTTGTTAACTTAGTTTTTTACTCAATTAAACAATTTCATTTGAAATTGAAACTTGAAACTTGAAAGATGAGAATTGTATCTTAATAAAAAAAATGGAAATTGGATTTGGATTGGTTGGTTGACAGTGACACTTGACCATTCTTTGCCTTTGGAATGAGATTTGGTCGCCCAAATCTCTAAAAAAAATGGTCGTTGTTTTTTTTTTAATTTTAGACTAAATTATAACAAAAAAAATGTTGATTGGACTAAAAATTAAAATTTAGGGAGTGTAACAAATTAGACTAAATTTCCAAAAATATAAATTAATATGGTGCAATTTTGACTAAAAATTAAATTGTAGGGACAATAATAAACAAAAATATTATTCGACTAAATTACCAAAAATAGAAATGGTATTCGATAGGGACAGCTCCAAAACTACATTTATTGCGGGAAATAAAGGCTCCAACGGCTCCAATTCAATCTCAATGGTCACCAACGGCTACAAACTCAATTGACAGTATAAAAGAGACATCCAAGCATCTATAGAAGACTAATGATCCACAAGCCAACATGTTTATGATTGAAATCATGTCTTAGTGCTAAATTCTCATTCTTTGTATGGACAAACACTTGTGAGCTTAATTGTAAATGTATGCTCAAGTGTATTAGGATTTCGATGGGTGCTTAAGAGTGCAAACATACACCTAGTGAGAGGAATTCGTTTGCTTTGAATTCTTTTTGTAAAAGAGTGTTTGATCAAACTTTGGGTTAGAAAGTTTTGATCGGTTCGTAACGATTTCGATACGCTTATGTGGCAAAAGCCTCAACAGCTCAAAACCCCCAACGGCTATTTCCTAACGGTTATTTGAACTGCAGACCATACCGAAACGGTACATTGGCGTACCGATACGGGCGTACCGAAATGCACGAAGGTGTTTCGATACGGGATCCTGCATAAAGCTCAACGGCTAGTTTTGAAGAAGGGCGTACCGATACGGCTACCCGCATATCGATACGGACAGCTTCATAACTGCATTTATTGCGGGAAATAAAGGCCCAACGGCTCCAATTCAATCCCAACGGTCAACAACGGCTACAAACTCAATTGGAAGTATAAAAAGGACCTCCAAGCATCTATAGAAGACTAATGATCCACAAGCCAACATGTCTATGATTGAAATCATGTCTTAATGCTAAATTCATATTCTTTGTATAGACAAACACTTGTGAGATTAATTGTTAATGTATGCTCAAATGTACTAGGATTTGGATGAGTGCTTAAGAGTGCAAACATACACCTAGTGAGAGGGATTTTGTTTGCTTTAAATTCTCTTTGTAAAAGACTGTTTGATCAAGCTTTGATCGGTTTGTAACGGTTTCCTCATAATCCTAGAAAATGTGAAGAATTCTTAGTAAATTGGTTGAAATCCTTGGTGAGGAGCTAAGGTAGTGTATGTAGGTTTTGGTTAGAAAGTCGAACCACTCTAAACCTTGTGTCAAATTCTTTCACATTTTGCTTCCGCCACAAAAACCTAGAAATCAATATTCTCCACCACTTGGCAAGCATTTCGGTTGTGATTATCGGGCTCCACAACACTCCACTTGACATATTTTCCCCTAAACCCCAAACTTCAACCTCTAAATCTTACATTCACTAATAATTAAATTGCAAGCCTAATCCTTAAATCTCCTAATCCCCAAACAAACCTTATAACCCCAAACACTCAACTTGTTACATATATTATACTCATAAACCCCAAACCTCAACCCTTAAGTCTTACAATCACTAATAATTAGAGTACATGCCTAATCTTATAACCTCTAAACTAATCTCATAACCCCAAACAGTCAACTTGATATATTTACCCTTAAACCTCGAACCTCAACACTTAAATCTTACAATCACTAATAATTAAAGTGCAAGCATAATCTCATAACCCCTAAATTAATCTCATAACCTCGAACACTCAACTTGACATATTTACCCTTAAACCCCGAACCTCGACACATATATCTTACAATCACTAATAATTAAAGTGTAAGTATAATCTCTTAATCCTTAAACTAACCTCATAAGCCAAACATTCAACTTGACACAATTACCCATAAACATTAACCCCTAAATCTTTTTTCGGGCCAAAATAAATTGGGCAAGGCCCGTCAAACGTTTGGAGACGTCATCGGTCGTTTTAGGTTGGGTACAACCGAAATAAGTTGGGCCTTTAAAAGGTTTAATTATTATATAATTTTATGAATGAGGATCTAATTAAAAAGGAACCTAAACGTAAAGAGTCTAAGAAAATTAAACTAAAATTGAGACTAAAATGAATCAAACTAAAGAATAAAAACTGAGCGGGGTTTTTCTCTTCGTTTGTTAACTTAATTGTTAAGTTAATTTGGAGAGGAAATGGGATTTGGGCGGAACCAATTAAGTTAAAAAAAATGGGCGAGCCTAATCCCTAAAAAATGCAGGAATTTTTTTTAAACTTTAGACTAAATTACAAAAAATGAAAAAGTGTTAATTTGGACTATAAATTATAATTTTAGGGACTAGAATAAATTGAACTAAATTTCCAAAAATATAAATAAATATGAGGCAATTTTGACTAAAAATTAAATTGTAGGGACTAGAATAAACAAAAATATTATTGGACTAAATTAGCAAATATAGAAAAATATACGAGTCAATTTCGACTAAAAATAAAGTTTTGGGGACTATAATTAACAAAAATATCATCATACATAAAACATTGGACTAGATTAAAAAATTTTGAAATAAATTGGTGTCACTTCGGTTAAAAATTTGGAACTAATATGAACAAAAATAAACCCCAAATTCATCAAATCATAAACTTCCTTAATATCAAGTCAGGTTAATATCAAGTCAAGTCAATATCAGTTCAAGTTAACAACATGTCGGGTTCGAAACAAGTCTGGTTCAAAACAGGTCGGGTAAAATCAGATCTCGGGTCAATTCAGTCGGGTAAAATCAGATCTCGGATCAATTCAGTCGGGTAAAATCAGATCTCGGATCAATTCAGTCAGGTAAAATCAGATCTCGGATCAATTCAGTCGGGTAAAATCAGATCTCGGATCAATTCAGTCGGGTAAAATCAGATCTCGGATCAATTCAGTCGGGTAAAATCAGATCTCGGATCAATTCAGTCGGGTAAAATCAGATCTCGGATCAATTCAGTCGGGTAAAATCAGATCTCGGGTCAATTCAGTCGGGTAATATCGGTTATTTGTCAGGTCAGTCTCGAGTTCATGTTCGTTTCAATCAGGTGCAGTTCGGGTTTTGAGTCCACAGTAACAAGTTCAATTCGGGTTCGGGTCGTTCTCGGTCAGATGCAGGTCGAGTTCAGTTACTACAATAACATGTGCAACTCGGGTTCAAGTCAACAACAGTCTGTTTCAGATCGGTTTCAATCGAATTTTTGAATGGGGTCAGCTTTTTTACATCCCTATATAGAGCTAAGGAATTCCAAGTATCATCGATGCAGGATCGACCCATGAGCACAAGCCTAACAAAAATAAATAAATTATGTTAACAATGGAAGTGAATTCAGATTTAAAATATATAACTTTTTGAAAACTAGGGACCAAAATAAACAAACAGAAAGCATAAATGACCACATCCCGCCATTAACAACCAAACCAAGCTTTCTAAACCCTTGGATTCAAAAGCCTCGTACTACTCGAAGAACAAAACAATTAGCACAAAACTCTGACAGACAAAAAGCTCAGCCAAGGGAAGAAACATTGAAAAACCCAAAACAAGGGAAGAAACATTGAAAAACCCAAAACAAGGGAAGAAACATTGAAAAACCCAAAACAAGGGAAGAACAACCAAGCTCGTTTGACCAAGAAGATGAATCCGATTTAATGGCGGAGTTCCAGCAAATGAAACCCTTATCCCAAACCTTGAAAAAATTCGACAACTCAATAAGTGGGATTAATATATCAGGAAAAAATGATTTAATGGGGTGAGAGAGGCTCGAACTCTCGACCTCAGGATAACTCAGAAGCTATGAGACCTACGCGCTAGCCAACTGCACCACCACCCCATTGATGCTGAAATCCAATTACTATTATAATAATTAATAGACTTTTAAATGCAGACTCGAAACATCTTGATTTTCCTGCCATTCTGATTAGTAAGAGTGCAAAGCCACTCGTTGGAACAATCAATTATTAACTCGGATCATTTCGAGGATATCATACATATGTATTCTTGTTTGCAACATGAAATGAAGAAGTGCACAAAAACTGATTCACAAGTGACCCTGCTCAGAAACTAGATTCCTAAGGCTAAAAGCCTAAACATACCAACATATTACCTGCTCGTTCCCCAATAACTAAAATATCTTTCCATTCTCATAAATCTTGATTTCAAGAGCTTTCCGTAACTTTATAACTTTAGCTTCAAGCCTTCAAGCATTGAATGGTTTGACTAAGAACATCTAAAGCTCATCAAAGTTACATGCATGAAGTTATCTGTAATCTATAATTTATAGAAAACAAAGATGAACTATTCATCGGACCAAGGATAGATAGAAGGAATGCTAAGGGCAGTTGGACCCTTGAAAGTTTTAAATTCTTGTATATTTTAATTTTTTTTTATATTTTATATTATTATATAATTTTAAAAAATAATAATGGATTGTGATTCGGGATTTAAGATTTGGTTGAGGTTTCCGTGAACAATGGCTGGAGGTGGTGATTATTTTTTAAAACATTTAAATTTAAGTTTTATAATTTACATTCAATTAAATCTTTAATGGCAAAATGACAAAAGATGACTCCAACGTTTGCATGTTTTGTCATTTGGCCCCCTATTCTTTTTTTTGGTCCAAATATGCCACCAACGTTTGTTTGTTTTTTCATTTGCCCCCTATTCTTTCTTTAGGTCCAAATATGACCCCCAACATTTCATTCATATTCCAAATATGCTCAGGTTGGATATAAACTGTCAATCAACTGACGGTCAATGGCTTATAAAAAATTTTGACGTGGCATCAGCAGATCTTAATACGTGGCAAGTCCAGTCAGCATCAGCTGTTGAACGTCAGTAGACTGACAGTTTCCATCTAACAAGGGCATATTTGAACCAAATTGAAACGTTGGGGGCATATTTGGACCAAAAGAAAGAATAGGGGGCTAAATGACAAAACAAGCCAACGTTGAGGGCATATTTGGACCAAAAGAAAGAGTAGGGGGCCAAATGACAAAACATGCAAATGTTGGGGGCATCTTTTGTCATTTTGCCATCTTTAATTAATTTGACGCAATTTCTCATGCTATTAATTGTATCTTGTGATACTTTGATTTTTGGGCTCATGTAAGATACGTGTGTCAAAACTTATGTTTTAAAAAGTTATCATGAGACTATTCTTTTTATCGATTGGTAAAATCAAATTACTTTGTCGTTTGTTGTATAATGGACGTTATTTTTCATTTACATTTTGGCCTATTAATAATGAGCGAGTTTAATTTTAATAACTCAACTTTCGTTTGTTAATAAACATTTTTTGTATTTTCTTTTATTATTTGTTATAGGCTGATGCAAGATCAGTTTTCATTGTTTTGGTCTCTTCTTGAACAAAAATTATTCGATGTTTTTGTACTTTATGAATCTATAAAGAAAAATAAAAATATACTTTATGCTTAAGTTGTTCCATTTACATGTGTGCATTAGTTCCGAAGTTGCAAATAGATTTTCAACTTTTGAATGAATTATTGCGTACACCTAAGAAAGATGAAGCAATCTATTATATTTTCATTTTATGCTAATGTTAGTGATCTTGCAACAAATAATCTTATTTTTTTTGTGCATTGACAGTGATATATAATGAACTTCTAAGTGACAACAATGATCATGAGAAGGCAAGAAGTAGTGATTATAGATTGTAATGAAACAATTCAAACAAAAAAGGTTTTTTTTTTTTTGTTTTTCTTTGCAAATTCATGAAGTATAAAAATATTTAAAAAATTGTCTAGTGCAGATTTGGTTTTACACCAACTTGTAAGAAATTAAAAAAAAATCCAAAAAAATGATTAATAACCAAAAATTGAGCGATTAAAATGTAAATTTATCTAAAAATAAAAGTTAACTCTCGTTAGACCCCTATCGAAAAAGTGACCCAATTGTTACCATCAATAAAAAGACTAATATGATTATAACTTTTTAATATACAATGACTCCATCGTATTACTCATATATATTGATCTGTTGTGTAAGTTGCCAATAATTTATAATTTTGATTTTATTTATTGTAGAATTTTGTATCCATAACCATATTTTGCAAATATGTTGAGCACAAATCCAAACATTGGCTTAGCAAGTGAATGTGATGCAGAATTATGGGTCTGGCTGGATCTACATAGAACTTTATGATGGTTTATAACCATAAACATGCTGAGCCCAAATCCCAACTTTAGCAGGACCTCAACATACACCATTGTCAACATTCAACATTTTTTTTGAACATTACCATATAATTATGGGTAATTGTTCTATACACAAGCGCTTGTGGAATTTTTTTTACACAAGCGTCTTAGTTTTAGGGGTTAGGGACTTTGTTTAGGGTTTAAAATTTAGGGGTATAAGTGTAGTTGTTTTGAATTTAGGGAGTGTTGATAGAATTTTGGGTTTAGGGTTAAAATTTAGAGTTTATTGGTTAAAATCTAAATCTCTACCCATATTACCTTAAAACTAAACCCTAACCCTAAACCCTAAATTCTAACCCTAAATCCTAAATTCTAAACATGAACCCTAAATTCTAAACATTTACACGAAAACCCCTAAACTTTAAACCATAAACCCTAACTCTAAACCCTATAATTGAGGCGCTTGTGGAAATAAAAAATTTCCACCGCCAGTGTATAGGATATTAATCCTATAATTATATGGTAGTATATGTACTATCCGCTGAGTTCTTTGAAAACGTACACACATTATGCATACAAACTGTTAAAACCCAGATCTTTTTATTCCGACATTTTTTCTCTAATATTTATGATAATGTTTACTCCATTTGATCACAATACCATTGTATTATCGTTCTTATCAAATGTATTTATATTCTCTCTAACATTCATGATCAATGCTTACTTCAATTACTTAAATATCATTTATGTCGGTTAAGGTATGCAGAATTGACAAAGATTGAGGTTTTGGATTTTTAAATATTCAAATTTGAATTTTGTTTTGTGTGAATCATGTAAATATGTTATTTTGATTCAAATAATATTGTATGTGAGTCCTTTCTAAATTCATTCTAATATGTTTAATATATTGTAATTATCATATTAAAAATATATATTGTAATTATTAGTTTGATCATGCTTTATAATAATTAATTTTAGTTATATATTAAATATGTATTATTTATAACTGTTATTGTACTTTACACTTGAAAAAATATAATAACATTCATTACGTAATTATTGGGTTATCCAATAATAATGGGCACATATGTATAATGTATGTTGCTATTATAAAGTTTAACACGAAAATTAAGTGACCAATCATGTTACACGTATTATAGGTATTAAATTGTCATGGAATTAAAAATGTATATACCGTAAGTTATATTTATAACTCAATGAGGGGCAGAGTTGTAAATATTAATAAACTGATTTTAATTCAATTTATATAAAGGGTAGTGGTCCCTGAGATCTAGATTAACTTGCATATCTCTCCTTCCCCGTCAGAGAGTTGTGTGACAAGAGGTAACCTATCATCTTGAAAGATCAAACCCTTTCTGAAAAAATCTCCGTCAATGGATTCAGGTACGCTTCCGCAAATCTAGTGTTTGTTCTTAATGATTTGGCATGTATGGATCTTGGGTTTAATATTCGTATGAATATTTTTGGTTATAACAAGTGGCATCAGAGCCTCGTTATGTTGAATCGTTGAGAATCTTTTATATATATATTTTTGGAGGATTTGTTCTTAAATCTTTTCCGATCAAAGTCCATGCTATATGCGATAACCTTACGAGTTTTTTTTTGGGTAAACTATCTGTTTGACCACCAATCTATTGAGAAAGTTTTAAAATGACCACCATAGAAAAAAAACGTGTCATTTCAGTACCCAAACTATTAAAATGGGATCAATTTGGCCACCTGCCGTTAAGAGGCTAACGGAAGGTGACGTGGCAGTTAAAAAATTAAAGGTATAATTACACATTTCGTCCTTACTATTTACACATTCTTTCAATTTAGTCCTAATTTTAATCTAATAAAATAAATTAATTAGGTGGTGACACGTGTCAACACCTTATTGGAGGAATTTAATTATTTATATTTAATTAATAAATTATTTTCCTCCTCCAATCAGGTGGTGACACGTGTCACCACCTATTTAGAGGAGGAAAACGAAATTAAGTGCAAATGCCACCCAGGGGAATCGAACCTGGGTGGTGTGGGTGGAAAGGCAGTGGTTAAGCCACTGCACCAAGCCCAACATTGTGCTTTAAAACACCCAACTTAATATATAACTCTTATTGGTTTCTACATTTATAACCCAAAAGCTCAAACCCTAAACACTAATTTCACATATATAACCTTAAGCCTTAAACCCTAAATATTTCAAATTAATTTTACACTCAACATTTCAAATTAATTTTACATATATAAATCCTAAACCCAAACCCTAAACTCTAAAGCCCAACTTAAAATATTTGGTGTGAAATTAATTCGAAATATTTAGTGATTAGGTTTTAAGGTTTATATATGTGAAATTAATTGAAATTAAGCGTGAAATTAATTTGAAATATTTAGGGTTTGGGTTTAGGGTTTATATATGTGAAATTAATTTGAAATGTTTAGTGTAAAATTAAGTTGAAATATTTAGGGTTTAGGGTTTAGGGTTTATATATGTGAATTTAATTTGAAATTTTTAGTGTAAAATTAATTTGAAATATTTAGAGTTTAAGGTTTAGGGTTATATATGTGAAATTAATTTCACACCAAATATTTTAAATTGGGCTTTAGTGTTTAGGGTTTGGGTTTAGGATTTATATATGTAAAATTAATTTGAAATGTTGAGTGTAAAATTAATTTGAAATATTTAGGGTTTAAGGCTTAAGGTTATATATGTGAAATTAGTGTTTAGGGTTTGAGCTTTTGGGTTATAAATGTAGAAACCAATAAGAGTTATATATTAAGTTGGGTGTTTTAAAGCACAATGTTGGGCTTGGTGCAGTGGCTTAACCACTGCCTTTCCACCCACACCACCCAGGTTCAATTCCCCTGGGTGGCATTTGCACTTAATATCGTTTTCCTCCTCTAAATAGGTGGTGACACGTGTCACCACCTGATTGGAGGAGGAAAATAATTTATTAATTAAATATAAATAATTAAATTCCTCCAATAAGGTGTTGACACGTGTCACCACCTAATTAATTTATTTTATTAGATTAAAATTAGGACTAAATTGAAAGAATGTGTAAATAGTAAGGACGAAATGTGTAATTATACCTTTAATTTTTTAACTGCCACGTCACCTTCCGTTAGCCTCTTAACGGCAGGTGGCCAAATTGATCCCATTTTAATAGTTTGGGTACTGAAATGACGCGTTTTTTTCTATGGTGGTCATTTTAAAACTTTCCCAATAGATTGGTGGTCAAACAGATAGTTTACCTTTTTTTTTTTGAACTGCCGATTGTTTATATATGTGTTAATTTTTTCCCTTTTGATATGCGATAACTCTTATGTTGTTTAGCAATCGGCAAATTGGTGATGGGTTTTCAATTTGGAAGAATCTAATGTTCGGCCTCTGTTTTATGTGTGATTTGATATTTGTTATTTGGGTATTTAGGGTTTGATCAAATTTCATGTTTTTTTATTCACGATTATAATTATCAGTATATTATTTAGATTTATATTCTGATAATCTCATGTGCGATAATCATATCCTTGAATTTATCGTAAATTGTATACACAAATATTTTGGTAATCGTGAAACTTTAATGACGTTCATATTTGATACATTAAAGGTTTTATGCTTACAAATTCATTGTTTATAACAATTGAATTTAAATTTCGGTAGATTATATATATATATATATATATATATATATATCGTTTAATTTAAATATTTATATGTATGCAATCAGTGATATATATATAGTTTAAAATATATATTTAATTAGGTTGGATCAAAATTTTAGTTTTGATCATCAGGTATAAAAGATAAATTTTAGAAACGAATAAAATTCATGGTTTGGCTATGTCTAATATTTTAGTAGGTTAATTGAAACACAACGTCACTAAAGTGACCGCTTCTGCGTAGATTAACTTATTTAAAATACCAAGATGTTTGTGTTTTTTTGTAATTCATGCATTTATTAATTGGCCCAAAGGAAAATTAATATTTGGCCGAATTTCAACGACACCTGTGGTAATAAACGTGTGACAATTATAAGGTATTTTATGTGTGCAATACATTAGTCTAAAGATTAATCTGTTGTTCGACATAGTTTATTGTCAATGTTTGATTACTACAACAAGAGTACCGCTTACTGTTAATATTAATGTCCAAAGACTTGATATTAATGTTGTGTTTGGTATCTTGAGGGGAATTATTCATTTCTTTGAATTTATTTGTTTACTTATGGAATGTTGATGTGAGCCTGTTTATTTTTTTATTTTGTTCTATATTCAGCTAGTTCTTCTGCTGCCACAATATACGCTAATATCAGTTCTATACCCATGCTTAATGGGACAAATTTCAAGGAATGGAAAAGGCACGTACTTATAGTACTTGGGTGTATGGACATAGACCTTGCACTAAGGCAAGAACAACCTGCACCTCTCACTACGGATAGCACCCTTGATGCTAAAAGGGATTTTGAGAGGTGGGATCGTTCTAATCGCATGAGTCTGATGATCATGAAACACAGCATTCCGGAAGCCTTTAGTGGCACTGAATTTGAAGAGATTACTCAGGCTAAGTCTTTCCTTGACGATCTTGAGCAACGTTTTGCTAAAAACGATAAGGTTGAAATGACATCACTTCTGAATTCTTTGATGTCTATGAAGTATAAGGGTTAAGGAAATATAAGAGAGTACATTATGGAGATGTTCCATATCGCTTCAAAACTTAAGGCACTTAAAATCGAGCTTTCTGAAGACTTGCTCGTTCTTATGATTTTGGTATCGCTTCCTGCACAGTTTAACCAATTTAAAATTAGTTATAACTGTCAAAAGGAGAAATGGACTCTAAATGAGCTCATTTATCATTGTGTTCAAGAGGAAGATAGGTTGAAGCGTGATAAAACTGAAAGTGCTCATTTGGCCAGTGCCTCTTAGGATAAGTGCAAGAAAAGAATATATCAGAATGAAGCTGCTAAAGGTCTAGCTCAAAAGAAACAAGAGCGAGTTCCAATTAATTGTTACTTTTGTGAGAAGCCTGGACACTTGAAGAAAGATTATACCAAGTATCACGCATGGCGTGCTAAGAAAGGTATGAATCTTACTTTGGTCTGTTCTGAGGTTAATTTAGCTTCAGTACCTAGAAACACTTGGTGGTTAGATTCTGGTGCTACTACTCACATAAGTGTTTCTATGCAGGGTTGCCTGAGCTACCGAAAGCCAAGTGATGGTGAAAGAAACATCTTTGTGGGCGATGGAAAATCGGTAGAAGTTGAAGCAATTGGGCATTTTAAGTTGTTATTAGGAACTGATTTTTATTTGGATTTGAAAGACACTTTTGTTGTTCCGTCTTTTAGGCGGAATTTAGTTTCAGTTTCTTTATTGGACAAATTTGGATATTCTTGTTCATTTGGAAACAATCAATTTACTTTGTCTTTAAATTCAAGTATTGTCGGAACTGGTTATTTAAATGCTTATGACAACCTTTATTTGCTAGATACAATTGCATCATATAATGAAACCTTGCACGTGGAATCACGTGGTACTAAACACAAATTAAATAAGGAAAATTCAGCATCATTATAGCATAAGCGTTTATGCCATATCTCAAAAGGTAGGATTGAGCGACTTATATCTAATGATATTTTGGAGTCCCTTGATTTTTCAGACTTTAATGTTTGTGTTGACTGTATCAAGGGAAAACAGACCAAAACTAAGAGATTAGGTGCCAACAAATCTACAGACGTCTTAGAATTAATTCACACTGATATTTGTAGGCCATTCCCTACGGCATCTTGGAATGGTCAACAATATTTCATAACATTCATAGACGATTACTCACGTTATGGGTACCTATATCTCATTCATGAGAAATCTCAGTCTTTGGACGTGTTCAAATCTTATAAGGCTGAAGTTGAGAATCAACTCAACAAAAGAATTAAGAAAGTTAGATCTGATCGTGGTGGTGAGTACTACGGTAGATATGATGGCTCAGGTGAACAACGTCCAAGACCATTTGCGAAATTCCTAGAGGAATGTGGTATTGTCCCACAGTACTCCATGCCAGGATCACCTAGTATGAATGGTGTAGCCGAGAGACGTAATAGGACTCTTAAAGATATGGTAAGGAGTATGATTGCTCATTCTACCTTACCCGAGTCCCTCTGGGGAGAAGCATTAAAGATAGCAGCGTACATTCTGAATAGAGTACCAACTAAATGAGCTGAAAAGACACCTTATGAGCTTTGGATGGGTCAAAAACCTAGTCTAAAGCACTTTCACATTTGGGGATGTCCAGCTGAGGCAAGGCCTTATAGGCCACATGAAAAGAAATTGGACTCCAAAACTGTGAGCAGCTACTTTATTGGATATTTTGAGCGATTTAGGGGCTATAAATTTTATGATCCCACAATTAAGAATATTTTTGAGACGGGAACTGCAACATTTTTTGAGGATGTTGAATTTGGAGGGAGAAATAAGGTTAGAGACATTACTTTTGAGGAGGAATTGAGTTCCAACTCAATTCCTACTATCACTTTTGATAATGTTCAGGTTCCCATACTTGTCATTAATCAAGAAGTGAATTCAGAACCTCAACAAGATAATGTTGAACAACTTCCTCCTATTCAGGATGAGGTAATTGTTCTAGAAGAACAAATTCAACAACCTCAACAACAAGTGCCATTAAGGAGATCCACGAGAGAAAGGAGAAATGTTATTCCGGTTGATTATATTGTATTTCTCCAAGAAAATGAGGATGATAATGGAATAATGGAAGATGACCCAATCAACTTTTATCATGCCATGAAAAGTGTTAACTCTCAAAAGTGGATTGATGCCATGCAGGAAGAGTATAAATCCATGCAAGACAATAAAGTTTGGGAACTTGTCCCATTACCTGAAGATGCAAAACCAATTGGTTGTAAATGGATATTTAAAACCAAGAGGGATGCAAATGGTAATGTGGAGAGGTATAAGGCACGTCTTGTAGCTAAAGGATATACTCAAAAAGAAGGCATTGACTTTACAGAGACTTTCTCTCCGGTTTCATCGGAAGACTCTTTTAGGATAATCATGGGACTTGTAGCTCATTTTGATCTTGAGTTACATCAAATGGATGTTAAGACTACGTTTCTCAATCGAGACATTGAAGAAACAATTTATATGGTGCAACCAGAAAACTTTGAGTCGGGAGACCCAAAGCGTATAGTTTGCAAATTAACAAAATCCATCTATGGACTCAAGCAAGCTTCTCGTCAATGGTACCACAAGTTTCATCAAGTAATTGTCTCATTCGGTTTTGAGATGAATATCGTTAATGATTGTGTGTATCACAAGTTCAGTGGGAGTAAGCATATATTTTTGGTTTTATATGTCGATGACATTTTGCTTGCCACGAATGATATAGGCTTATTGCACGAAACCAAGAGATTTCTATCTAAGCATTTTGAAATGAAAGATCTTGGGGACGCTTCTTTTGTTTTAGGAATTCAGATACATCGAGATCGATCTCGAGGTATTCTTGGATTGTCATAAAAGAACTATATCGATAAAGTACTTAAAAGGTTTGACATGCAAAATAGTAAACCAATGGACACCCCTGTCGCTAAAGGAGACAAGTTTTATCTTGCCCAATGCCCTAAAAGTAACCTTGAAATTCAAGAAATCCAGAAGATTCCCTATAGATCAGCTATTGGGAGTTTAATGTATTCTCAGGTTTGTACGCGTCCGGATATTACGTACATTGTTGGGATGTTAGGCAGATATTCAAGTAACCCTGGTATGGACCATTGGATAGCAGCCAAGAGGGTTATGAGGTATTTTCAGAGAACAAAAGATTACATGCTCACTTATAGGAAATCAGATCATTTGGAGGTCGTAAGGTATTCGGATTCTTATTTCGCTGGGTGCCAAGATAGCAGAAAATCTACATCAGGCTATATTTATCTATTAGATAGAGGAGTTATATCCTGGAAAAGTGCTAAACAAATACTTGTAGCTTCTTCCACTATGGCAGCAGAGTTTGTAGCATGCTATGAGGCATCTAATCATGGAATATGGTTGCGAAATTTTGTCACTGGGCTGCGTATTTTGGAGAACATAGAAAGACCTCTTAAATTGTTTTGTGACAATAAGTCAGCAGTACTATATTCCAACAACAATAGGAGCTCGTCTAAGTCAAAGCACATAGACATAAAGTTCCTAGTTGTAAAAGAAAGAGTGCAAAGTGGACAAATGTCCATAGAACACATTGGGACAAACTCTATGATAGCGGATCCGCTCACAAAAGGTTTACCACCCAAGGTCTTTCATGAGCACACTGCTCATATGGGTGTTGTATCATTTGAGGATATTATTGTTTGAGTGGGAGTTTGTTATTTGTTTGTTTTATGTTTTATTTTGGACATTTATGTATTTAGTTATTTTTCTGATCAGAAATTAAGTATTCAGTTTATTCACTCTTTTCTTATTTTGATAAGGACCTCACTTAAGTTTAAAGAGGACCAGTTGGAAATAGGCATGTTCGGTTCACATTTACATGTAATTTCCATGCTACGCATCCATGATTGATCTATGTCATTTGATTGTGTTTGTATACGTGACCATTGATGGGTTCAGTCGTGATTGATATGGCGAAGACCGCTTTGATCCTATATAGATATAGTTGATGGACGAGATTGTTAAAGAATACCTATTGTATGATAGCAAATTTTGAGCTCATAAGGTTATACATTTGTCAGGAAACATATGTTGCTCAAGTGGTAGATTGTTGGGTTATCCAATAATAATGGGCACATATGTATAATGTATGTTGCTATTATAAAGTTTAACACGAAAATTAAGTGACCAATTATGTTACATGTGTTATAGGTATTAAATTGTCATGGAATTAAAAGTGTAGATACCGTAAGTTATATTTATAACTCAATGAGGGGCAGAGTTGTAAATATTAATAAACTGATTTTAATTCAGTTTATATAAAGGGTAGTGGTCCCCGAGATCTAGGTTAACTTGCACATCTCTCCTTCCCGGTCAGAGAGTTGTGTGGCAAGAGGTAACCTATCATCTTGGAAGATCAAACCCTCTCTAGAAAAACCTCCGTCAATGGATCCAGGTACGCTTCCGCAAATCTAGTCTTTGTTCTTAATGATTTGGCATGTATGGATCTTGGGTTTAATATTCGTATGAATATTTTTGGTTATAACAGTAATAACCCTAATGTCCTTTGTTCGGACTTGATGCAATTAAGTCGTTAATTACTTGTTTATACAATTTTTTAATATATCTTTTGACAATGCACACACCTTATAAATAAAATAAATTGAATTCGAATTTTTAAAATAAATATCATTTTCTTTTTTACTTGAATTATTTGTTGGATTCGGGTTCGGTTTATACTTCACTTGTGATACAAGAGTATAAAAACTACTATACTAACCGAACCCAGGGAATGATTTTAATTAGAAAGAAAAATCTTAGCTTTTTCTAAGAAATTTAAGTTTAAATATTTTTATTTATAAAATGTGCATATTAAAAAATTAAAAATATACAAATAATACTGATATGTAATATATTAAAAGAATTTCATAGATCTTTATATTTAATTAAAATGACACCTATCATTAAATTTGTGGGATTTCTAGGTTGGAAAAACGGTCCCAGGTGGGAATTAAAAAGAAACATGTAAAGTGAAATGATAATAAAAGGATGGGATGGAGACATCACCGTCCGTACAGTTAGAGGGGCGGCACAGCTCAGCCTCTACCCCCACCCACCCATCATCACGCCCCAACTCTCCTCTTGCTCATCTCATCCTTATGTCACCATCACGTATTCCTTTTTTTATAAGGGTAAACTATCTGTTTGACCACCAATCTATTGGAAAAGTTTTAAAATGACCACCATAGAAAAAAATGCGTCATTTGACTACCCAAATTATTAAAATGGGATCAATTTGGCCACCTGCCGTTAAAAGGCTAACGGAAGGTGACGTGGCAGTTAAAAAATTAAAGGTATAATTACACATTTCGTCCTTACTATTTACACATTCTTTTAATTTAGTTATAATGTTAATCTAATAAAATAAATTAATTATTTAGATAGTGGCACGTGTCAACACCTTATTGGAGGATTTTAATTATTTATATTTAATTTAATAAATTTATTTTCATCCCCCAATCAGGTGGTGACACGTGTCACCTGATTGGAGAATGAAAATAAATGAAACTTTTACACCCAGTGTGAATCGAACCTGGATGGCTAGGTAACCTAGGCAAGACGCACATGGCCAAGCCACTAGACTAAAGCCATTTTTTGTGATATAAAGTGCAAAATACAGACATATCAACATTATCAGAGCACAAAATACAGAAAGACAACACATTCCAAAATTAAAAATCATTTGATGATCTATCATCTGGTGTTCTGTCAGTCATGTCGTCCTCTGTTTCCGAATCACTTGAAGGCGAATCAGAATTCATTTCATGATCAGAGGTAGATGCAGGAATATCTGGATTAGGAACATCATTCAATTTATCAGGACTTGATCCATCATCAAGTTCATATCTAGGCACAGAGGAACTCGTTTCAAGAATTGAATTCTGAGCAATTTCAATTAATGCATCCATTTTGGAAATCCTCGTGGGCATCTCTTGCTTAGTTGCAACCTCGGTTCTCCTTGGAAGTGTCAGTAAACCAGGTGAATCTTCAATTCCCCTCACAAAGTTCCTAACATGGATCCCTACGTGGCCATTGTACCTACGTCTTTCTTGAAACACTTTATGACAGAACTGACATTCAAACTTTCCATCTCTAAGTATCACACCATCTCCAACAGAAGAACCAAGCCTGTACCTCCTCGTAGTCCTCTGGTGAAACGACAAAAGGTGCTGCAAATATGCATCCTTCTCATCAAATGTCATATTGCATTTATGACATTAAAAAAGATCATGTATTTGAACTTCAGCCAGGTTATCCATTCCCAGTAAGTTAATATCCTTCTCACGTTGAGCAGACCGCCTTTGATCATTTTTTTCTGGATATATATTACATTTGGTGTTTTAAAGCACAAAATTGTGCTTGCTGCAGTGGCTTAGCCACTGTATTTGCACCTACACTACCCGGGTTCAATTTCCTTGGATGACATTTGTACTTGACTTTGTTTTTCTCCTCTAAATAGGTGGTGACATGTGTCACCACCTGATTGGAGGAGGAAAATAATTTATTAATCAAATATAAATAATTAAATTCCTCCAATAAGGTGTTGACACGTGTCACCACCTAATTAATTTATTTTATTAGTTTAAAATTAGGACTAAATTGAAAGAATGTGTAAATATTAAGGACGAAATGTGCAATTATACCTTTAATTTTTTAACTGCCACGTCACCTTCCGTTAGCCTCTTAACGGCAGGTGGTCAAATTGATCCCATTTTAATAGTTTGGGTAGTCAAATGACGCTTTTTTTTCTATGGTGGTCATTTTAAAACTTTCCCAATAGATTGATGGTCAAACATATAGTTTACCCAAAGTCAAATGAGAGTATGGCTCCGTTTTATTTATTTTTGTTCAAAAGACTATGGCTCCGTTTGGTCTCATAAATTTTAGCGCTCAAACTTAGTGATAAACTGATAGTCGGAAGATTCAACTTTTGGCCAACAAATATTTACCCCAACAACTATTTGCCACAACAATCACAAAAGAAAACGAGTGTAATTTAAACTTTAATTCCTAATAAAATTTACAATTAAATATCCAATCAACTAAATTAATTTATATTAATCTAAGTCTTTTAACTAATTATAAGAAATAGTTTAAAGATTAAATCAATGGATTAAGCCTGATAATTTTTTATATTTAAACATTAAATGCACAAATAGCGGGACTTTCAACTTAAGACCTTAGGGGGCGTTTGGTTCACGGAATGTAAGATTACCTCTGGGAATAGGATTACCGGAATGTAACATTACTTGACACATTACTGGAATGTTATATTACCTTGTTTGGTTTATTTGGTAGGAATATAGGATTGTAGTGTTTGGTTGGAGGAATATAAGATTAATTGGAAGCAAAATTTACTAACTTGTCCTTATAATATATTTTCTTGTTAACAAGTTTAATTTTTAATTATTAAATTAAAAATATTTACATAAAAATTTATAGAACTATTTTCGTTACATTACCTAAAATTTGCAAAAAATTAAATATTTATAATATTATTAAATTATTTTTAAAAATATTTTATATTTATATACATTTATTCCTTTTAATTTTTTAACATCAAAATATTAAACGTTTAATATGCTTAGATTTTTAATTTTTTATTACTTTCGACCATTTATCAAACAAAATAAAGTAAATAATAAAACAAATCTAAAAGTAGTAAAAATGATAAAAATAAATTAACTTACTGGTTTTTTAAGATAAAAAATATCTTATAAATCAAATAATAAAATTAATAACATCAAGTCTTAATGCATTCAGTCTCAAGCAACATACAATCTCATCCCTAAAAACATCATAAATACAATATTAATAAAATGTACTATTAAATATTACAACATTATCTAAATATATACAAGACCATTTATATATTACACTAATATTAAATATAAATATTTAATAAATTTACACCATAAATAATTAGTTACCTAATTAAAAATGCAATAAAGGATCAACATGAACATAATTCATAATCACAAGGGTAATATTGTCCAAAGAGGAAGGAATTGTGTAATACCTAAGAAAATGAGGGGAATAGCATTCCCACCATTTAGGGGAAAAAGAGCCACTCTTGGGAAAAGAATAATACCTCATAGTGGGAATCCTCTTAAACCAAACATGGGAATGTAAGTCTGGAAAAGATTATTACCCCTGGTAATCATCTTTTCCGCGAACCAAACACACCCTTAATGTTTCAAGACTTCCTTATTACTAAATGAGACTTCATTAATTCAAGGGAAAACTACATAAATAGTATTTCACTTATTCTCGCGTTACTGTTTTAATACTTTTTTTTGACAAAATGCTACCTAAGGTTATGTTTTATTTTTATTTTGGTACCTTTCCATTAAAAAATTAACAACAAAGCTGACGTGTTATTTTGATACCCTTTATAAGGGGTCAACGAGTTAACCACTAAACTAAGTCTGGATCCTAATATATTTCCACCAAAATATATATTTAACTTTGAAATTTTGCTTTAAGGGCCAAATTGAAAGAATGTATAAATAACGAGAATTAAATTTAGTAAATTTTTTTGAATTAAGACTAAATTGATTGAATGTGTAAATATATATGATTAAATGTACTATTATATAAAGTTTTATAACAGCCACGTTAAGTACTTAACGATCAAATTACCATTTTGTTACAAAACATAAAGTTTAATTGCTATTTTGTAACATTTGAAAGTTTGGTTACCGTTTTGTTATTTTAACAAAATTCAGTAATCATTTGTGAACTTTACCCAAAATTAAATATAAGTCTTATTATATATTGTTTTAAGTTGTAATGTATGTTGGATTGACATTATATCCCCTAACGGTTTAAAACCTTACAATATGGTCCTTACATGCTTGATTAAGAGTATTATTTGCCTAAAGTAACTTCGTTCGAGTTAAGTTTTGGTTCAATTGCGAATGTGACATCATCTAGAAATCAAATACTAAAATTTTGTTCTCTCGTGTGAGTATAAAAGGAGATTTCAGGCTATGAAATGTGTGAAGAAAGGGAATATTTTACTTCCTCTGCAACTACTTTTTAATCTAGGCAAAGGGGCAAAGAGTAATAATATTGAGTAAACGCCACTTCTTGTGAGAATGGAGGCATTGTGAAAGAATAGTGAACGATAGACGAAGGTGAAACGGTGATTAGGGATTTTACAATTACAGAAAAAAAAGGAAAGAAAAGAGATATCAATATTTTTATTAAGAGTCGACTAATACAGTTCACAACACATAATAGCTAGTAGGCTTATATAACCTATTAATCACAATAGTTTGCTAACAACCAATCCAACAAACTAACAACCTAATAACAACTGACTCAGTTAATTAATAACAACAGTAATACTCTAACATTCTACTTGCTTTCTCAACCTTCTTCAACTTCTTCAATGAATTAAACCATGAGTTGACTAATTGAATACCCTAGAATTTTGAGCTAATAGTTTGTGAACTGAAATTCTTGGAACCAAGCGGGAATTGAAAGAATTTTTTTTCTTCTTTCGTTCTTCTTTACTCACATTTCCATCCTACAACTTTTATTCCGAAATTTCATCCGAAAACTTTCATAGTTCATCGTCATTGCCTTCCTTCACCACTTATTCGATCCTTCTTTTTGTTGAGAGTAAGGCGGTTAAGCTACGAACTCTCGGGTGCAATCTGAAACCCTCTTTCGAGCAAGAAAACACTCTTTTATGATTGATTAATGGAGAGCAAGGTTGTTAAACTCTATACTCTCCCCATATTTTTCTACCATGAGAACTTGGTTGTGAAACATCAAGTTCCATGGGTACCTTGTGAAGAAGAAAGCAACAATGAAGTTAAACTGAACAAGACAAATCATTAGCAATAGGAACCAATATACCAATCCACAACGACCAGCCAAAACCAATTCATCAACTTCCAACAGAAACGTGAAACGTGAGACTGTGAACAACACCAGTGGCAATATAGTAGAACATAGATGTCACCAAACCAAATAATCAGCAACACCAAATGATCAAGAATCAACAGTAACAAACAGATAAACCAAACAACTAGTAAAAGATGAACCAAACAGTAGCAACTTTCAGTAGTAATGGAGAATAGGAATCAAACTTTCAACAATCAAATAGCTCAGAACCACTAACCAACAATAATAAAAATGTTCAGCTCAGATTTTAACTTCAGTTATCCAACTTTTTTTGTAATTATAACCAGAAGTATAACAAAAAGAAAATCAATTAACTCCATCAGTTTCATATCAAAACTAACACCAACATCAATTATGGAAGAACTGTAGCATGATATCACTAGACGCCAATGACTTCACTAGTCACCAATTAATGGAACCAATCAGCACTTGGAGGCTCAAAAAACAACACCAAAGAATGAGCCAAACAATATCTTTACCACAATTCACAGTCAGTATGTTGACAACCAATTATCTTTTCTTCTTATTGTATTCAGTACCAACAACTTCAAAGATGAGTAGAGAACCAATAAGCACATTCAAGAGAGTAAAACTTGAATCCTTATCACAACTCGAATGGAACACAAATGCTCGAACACAATTCAGAAAATAACAAGCAGAGCAGGAAACTCACAATCATCAGTCAATCAAGAATAAACAAGAACCTCCTCAGAATATGGAATGAATAAGTCGAGCAAAGAGAAAATATATTGCAGTAGTTATGCTTGAGCACTCAAATGGAAATATCTCACCAGAAAAATGCGCCATAAACAAAATTTCAGATCTAACCAGAATAAAGAAGTGCAATCCATCGTGTTTTCGACAACAACACCAGCAGCAACAATTGAAATTGAAGAACCAGAATCGAATGATCTCAAAAAACCATCAAGATTCGTAAAATACACACATCAATGATGATGAGAGAACAAAATAAATGGATTGATCAGAATAACGAATCAAAAACCAGATCTGAAATCGGAAGAAAGGAGTGAATCACACATGCAACTACAACGGATGAAGTAATCGACATAGCAGATGAAATATGCTACAGAGAAATTCGATCTCCGACAGAATAAGCAGCGGCAGGATCGCCGGAAACAAAACAAGAAGATGAACCGCAACGGAAAAGCACCATTAGATCTGAACGACAATAACAACGGAAGGCAAAACGGCGTCAAGATCTTTGGCTCTCGATACCATGTGAGAATGAAGGCATTGTGAAAGAATAGTGAACGATAAATGAAGGTGAAACGGTGATTAGGAATTTTACGATTACAGAGAAAAGGGAAAAAAAAATGGATATCAATATTTTTATTAAGAGTCAACTAATACAGTTCACAACACATAATAGCTAGTAGGCTTATATAGCCTATTAATCACAATAGTTTGCTAACAACCAATCCAACAAACTAACAACCTAATAACAACTGACTCAGTTAACTAACAACAACAGTAATACTCTAACACTTCTGACCCTTTTAATCTATTTTACTCCATACATAACGATAAGATTTTATTGTTGAATTTATTTTATTTTGATATAATTAGAACTCGATAAAAATATATAAGTTTAGGGTTGAGATCAATTTAATTCAATCGATATTTTTAATTTTTTTAAAATGATAATTTAGTTCGGTTAGAATATATATTTTTTTATGATCGGAACATTTACTGCCATTTTTTCATGGGACGAAATTCTCGTTTGTTCAATTTATTTTTTTTAACTTTATTTTTGCCCGAAAAAGAAACAAGAAAAAGAAGTTGAAATTGGCAATGACAATCCCTTGTGATTTCAACGTTTATTGTGTCCTAATGCTGTAGATGGCATCTTCACATGTGCAATACGATACAGTAATTACCTATGCTGGCCCTAAAAAACCAATGTTTGATTGTTTAAATTATATATAAAAAGACATATTTTATAATTAAAATAATACTTGATAGCACTACTAAATTATGAACCATGCAGAGGAACTCAAGACTTGGGACATAACGTACCAACTTGTGTTCTTACATCGCTACTATTTCCCGGGGCAAGTTGAAACTATGTGAGATGCCTAATATTTAAATTGACCAATTGATGCAAAAATATGAAGAATTAAGTGTATAATATATTTATATACAATTACCGTCAATATATATATATATAATGTTTGTTGATGAGCCCTAATCTATCTGCCGTATTGATTGTTTGGCATATGCCTTACCTACAAATTCAGGTCATTCTCAAGATTTTTCCTTTAATATCACATCTTAATAATGTTACTAAAAATCGATATAAAATCTCAATATATATTATCAAAAAGTAGTGTCGCAAACAAAGTAATATTATTATTAAAAAGTAAAATAATAAAACATGCAAACGTTGGGGTATCTTTTGTCATTTTGCCTATTAAAAAAAACTCACATAACTAATGAGTTTGCTCCAAGTGGTAAGTAGCTTGATATAGCTTAAGCATATTTCGAGTTTGAAACCTTATGTATGTAGAAAATTTTCGCGAGGAGACTCACCCACCAAAACTAAATTTGCAATGTGGGTTGGTATGAATTAATCAGGACAAAAGCCAATAATAACCGAGAGGGTAAAAAAACATTAATTTTCTTACCATCCTTATATCTAAGCAAGGCGGAGTATTATAAAAACACGAATAGGAAAATGTCTAGCCTTTAATGTGTAATTGGTCAAATTCAAACCATTGTTGATTTTTAATTAATAAAAGCAATTTAATATCACCAAATGGCATCCACAAAGCTTGGATTCGATTTAGGAGCGCCCTGTAACTAATAGTCTTACCCAGCAATATCGGATAATGATCGAGTTCGCCAGTTGATTGTCGATCGATTGGTGAACTCTCTTGGAGAACCTGATTTCCGGAAGGCGACTTAGATAAGCCATTTATTTCAGGGCTTATCATTGATGGAATCCATCAAATCCTTGAGTACGAAGGATTACCGGTTATATGCTATGGGTGTGGCAAGTGTGGATTATGGACAAGTGGTTACTAAGGATCGTGTTGAAAGACCAACCCTACCGACTGATTCAAATATTGAAGGACTCTATATATGGTCCTTGGATGCAAGTCCCGAATCGCAAAAATAGACCATGAACAAGTCGTAAGGAAGTCAGCACTGAGGTTAACTCTAATGATGGTAAGGGTAGAGGCTCAAGATTTGATATCCTTGAGTCTGATACTGGCCCGGAACTCCGGAAGAGCCTGTGGCTGTGAATAGGACTGTTTCTAAGACCATATCGCATGGCCAACAA
Source organism: Hibiscus tridactylites (assembly GCA_958450335.1). Lineage (NCBI taxonomy): Eukaryota > Viridiplantae > Streptophyta > Magnoliopsida > Malvales > Malvaceae > Hibiscus > Hibiscus tridactylites. The sequence continues at coordinate 78,290,475 of OY288279.1, forward strand.
GCTCATCGAGCCCATCCTTCGTCTTTAGCTCGTGGTCAGTCTGTGGGATAGCTTGTGGCGAAAACCAGTAAACAAGGAGGCATGCGAGGTAACAAAAAAACAAGGGACTCGCCAAGTCCCAACGCACCGACAATAATTATCTAGTATTAATATATATATATAAACGAAATTATCTATAATTACAATAATCATAATCATTTTGATTTTTTACTTATTTCTTGCACAACAAGTTTGTACACATGTTATCTAGTCGATATTTGTTCGTTTCAATCATAGGGTGTGACCTAGGGATGGACATTTTTTACCCGGGCCCGACGAGTTCCAACCCGGGACTAATAGTGTAATTTTCCTTGAATTTTTAGGGATATTTGTAATAATACTCCATATTTATATATATTTTTATAATTAGGTCCTTAAAATTAATTTTTTATTTACAATTTAGTCCTTAATTTTTTTTTTATAATTATGTCTCTTAAAATTATTTTTTTACAATTAGGTCCCTAAATTTATTTTTTTTCTATAGGTCAGGTCGGGTTTAGAATATTTATTTTTGGGTCGGGTCAGGTTCAGGTGGGCCAAAAACCCGACCAGTGCCCATCCCTAGAACAATTCTAAAATTACAAGCAATGAGTGATATCTAGCAATACATCATTGCTACCTAAGTTACAGGAAGTCGTGGTTCGACATAACCTTTTTCGTGATTATCTCTTTTCATGTATTACATCCTTTTGTCCTTATATCTAGATAAGACACAAGTCATGGAATAGTCACACTTGTATAGTCCATATAATATTTCTTCATATCTTGAGTAGACTATTATAAAAGAATAAATTTGATATCTCATATCAATTTACTCGAGCATGATCATGCATTTCTAGTCTCACTCAATCAAGTGGCCTGTGATATTACTCCTATTATGTAGGAGGGACAAATCCTATCTTGATAAACCATATTCTGCTACATAGATTCAACATATCCAATATCAGTCTTTATAATGTAGTCAATTACAACACACGTTTGATTGTATCAAAATATGTCACTCACAATGTTGAAATAACGATGATCTCAAGTCTGAGGATCATACATGTAGTTATCACTATGAGCAATGTTGTGACTGTCACATAATAATCTAAGAAACATGCTCATAGCGGGTCAGTCCAGTATGTCATTCTATAACACATACTTATGTATTGATTTTGACATCTCCGTGTCAATGACAACACTTTGTCATCAATCAACTACATATTAGTCTTAATATATTATTGTTGTTCATGCCCACAATAATACTTGACTAAGAACATTTTAAGAATAACTATATTATTCTAAGAAATTTATTATAATTTAGTTTATTTATAAACACACAGAATAAGACTGAAATAATAATAATGACTTTATATTATAATAAACAAGATAAAATAAGCATGTCTTTTACAACCATCTCATGATTGGTCTTTGGGCATACTCCAACAACCCCGGTGGAAAATAATTCTACAGTCCCTCTAGTGCATATTCCTCCATAGGGTGACCATGTGCAATGGCGTGAAAATTATGATTTTGATTTGGCTAATGATACCACTCTGAGAGCTTGAGGTGGTCGTTGTTTTTTATTTCCAATCATTTTTATGGTTAAGTTTATATTTTGGAATGTTCAAGGCATATTAAACCTTGATTTTACTCGTTATTTCAAGCTGTTTGTTAAGCTGCAAAAGCCAGATGGTGTGGCTATTTTTGAACCTTGTGTAAGTGGTTCCTAAAGAAATGAATTTATTAGAAGGTATGGTTTTGAGAACTCATAACGTGTAGAAGCTTTGAGTTTCTCCTGAGAAATCTGGGTTATGTGGAAGGATAGTGTATCTATTGACTTTGTAGCTAACTCAAATCAGTTTCTCCATGGCCTCTACACTGATAAGGTGGGGGTGTAAGAGTTTCTTTGTGACTTTTGTTTATGCCAGCCCAAATAGTACTAAGAGAAGGCAACTTTGGGATCAAATTAAAGTTTTGGCTCCATATACGCCTGTCCTTTGGGCTCTTGGGGGTGATTTCAATGCAATCTATAATCCTTTTTAAAGGAAGGGTGGAGCGACAAATAGGTCTGGTGTGTGCCTAAGATTTTGCGATTTCCTCTTTGATTCTGGTTTGCTAGATATGGGATTCCATAAACCTCAATTTACTTGGGAACGCGAATCATTGTTGCAATTTCTTAGTCGTTGCCTTTGTAATGACGATTCGTATGAAATATTTCCTAATTCTGATGTGTTTCATCTCCAAAATCTAGGATCAGATCATTGCCCGATACTACTTTCTTCTGGTTGTTCGTATTTTGTGCAAGGTAGTCGTCTGTTTCACTTTGTGGCAGTCTGGAATGACCACCCTGAGTTTGGACAATTATTGGAGCAAGCATGGAATAATGACTAGTCTATCCTAGATAACTTGTTGAATTTTCAAGATAAAAGCCGAGCTTGGAACAAGGATGTATTTGGTCATATATGGCGTCGTAAGACTCTTTTGTTAGCTCGGATACAAGGGGTTGAAAAAGCCTTGAAATCGTACAGTTCACCAATTCTTTCAGCTTTGGAGGTTGAATTGAAGAGGGATCTTGATGTGGTTTTGGAGCAAGAAGAAAGCTTGTGGCACCGAAAATCGTGTAATAATTGAATAGCTAAAGGTGATCGTAATATGCGTTTTTTCAATGCTTCAACAATGATTCGGCGTAAAAGAAACACCATCTGCACACTTAAAGTTGATGATGACATATGGTGCACTGACCTGCAAGCTTAGAAGGATAATGCATTGGCTTATTTTTCTCACATGTTCACTAGTGAGAGCCGCTCGACCCCTGTCTTTCTAGGTATGGTGCACTAAATCCCCATTAAACTGTTTATTTTTTTCTTTTCAAAGATTCTGTTATGGACAACAGGGTGCCAGTCCCACGGGATCCAGCCTCAGAGAATGTTTCTGTCCCACACAGAGGAACTAAGGAGAGGAGAGCACCACCTGGATTAGCTAATTTTGTCGTTATTTGATTATTGTAATTATTTTCTTAGTCGTGACTGTTAAAAGGTAGCCAATAATGAGTTACAGTGGCATGCGAAAACCAAATTGAAACTTCTTCTCTCTAAAAGAATTCTATCTTTTCCTCTATCCCTCTTTCTTCCTCACTGTAACGACAACATTCATAACATTTTGGTGCTTTCATTGAGAGCACGGTAATCCACGCAAAATCGCAATGATCCATCCTTCTTGCGTACCAATAAAACTAGAGAGGAAAAGGGATTTGTGCTTTGTCGAATATGTCCCAGCTCCAGCATATGTCGAACTTGCTTCTCATTTTTGGTCTTCTAGAAGTGGGGATAACGATACGGTTGTACATTAACAGGTTTACTAGAAGGATTGAGGTGAATAGCATAATCTGTCGCACGTTGGGGTGGTAGGCAGTGAGATGTATCAAACACGCTGGCAAATGTTGTAAGTAGGTCACGCAAATCAGCAGAGAGTTTAGGGATTTCAGTAGTCTTTGAGGGCTCCATGTGTAACCGGAAAAATTCAGCAATAGCTCATGTATACGACAAACGAAAAAGAGAGTGTAAATGAATTTGTTGTGGCCCAAATGCAATCTCACCCTGCCAGCAATTGTGTGAGTTTCCTTGTGTGAATTCGAACGTTAATTTCGAAAAGTCCATGGTGACCAGATCAAGGGTAGCCATCCAAGCCACACCCAACACGACGTCATCCCCTTTCAGTGGCAAGATGTAGAAATCAGTGCCTTGAACCGAAACTTTAAGATCTCGAGCACAACACTCATTCTACAAACGTTGGCCATTTCCCACCAGCACATTAAAATTAGGTGTGGCTTTAACTGGTAAGTTGAGGTACTTCACCACACGAGATTGGATGAAGTTGTGAGTACTACCACCATCGATGAGTATCCGAACTGGGTTGTCGTGGATCGTGCCTTGCACGCGAAGTGTTGTTGGTGTATGGTAGCTAGCGAGAGCATTAAAAGAAACCGTGGAATGCTCATTGAGGAGTGGAGAAGGTGAATCTGTGGTATCCAGTAATTGAGGCTGATCAGAGGAAGGACAAAGTTGTTCGTCGTCTGGTGTTTCATCGTCGAGTAAAAACAACTGGGGGACTTGTACTTGTGACCTGGTGTGTATCGCTCATAACAATAGTAATATAGCCCCTTCAAACGATGTTCACGCGTCTATGCTGAGGAAATATGTTTAGTAGTTGGTGGGGGAGTTGGATTCAAGTTCAAGGGTGGAGGACGACCAGGCTGCACCCGTGGGTCATGTGCTGGCGATGTGAGAGTTGGTAACAAAGGAGGCAGTTTGGCACCAGAAAATATGCCTGCCGCGCGTCGATCTTGCAAACAAGTTTCATGAAATCTGGCAAGGGCCTGAACCTCAATCATGGACTTCGAACGATGACCCAAGACTTCATTCTTGATATCAGCGCGAAGCCCGGCCGTGAAACAATCCAATAAAAACTCGTCGGATAAGTTGGATGTCCGGAGTGCAAGATCCTCAAAACGGGACTGATAATCGGCTATAGTGGTCGTTTGTAACAACTTCGATAACTGAACAGATGGGGACTCAATTTCCATGACCACAAACCGTTTGCGAATAGCCTCAACGAGATGTGCCCAACCAGCAAGCTGTCGTTGCTGTTGCATCCACCAGAACCATTTTTTTGTCGTACCTGACATTCGAAAGGATGCCATCATGACACGATGATGATCATTCGTGCCATAAAACTCGAAAAAGTCTTGGGCAGAGGCAATCCACTCCTCAGGATCCTCGTCGATGAAAATAGGCAGCTCGACCTGAACGGGCTTTAGAGGGAACGAAAAGTTGTCATCGTTGGTTGGGCGCAACTTAGCTTTGCTTCGAGGTGTTGTTCTATCGGCTGTAAGATCACCGCCGACATAATGTGATGCAGACATACCCATCTAAGTAGACATGTTCTGAAGAAGGAGGGACATTTCTTGAAGTGTGGTTTGCGTGGTCGCATTTCACTGCTTCTGTTTCGCTAACTGGCTTTGGATGGATGTGAGGGTCTGATCATGGCGGGTCGTTGTATCTTGAAGCGAACGAATGGATTTAATGTTGTTTACCATGGTCGGAGACTCAATGAAAGCACCAAAATGTTATGAATGTTGTCGTTACAGTGAGGAAGAAAGAGGGATAGAGGAAAAGATAGAATTCTTTTAGAGAGAAGAAGTTTCAATTCACAAATCTACAGTTTTTGCATCAGGAAATGCATCAGAACGGTGATGTTTCGTTCACTTCTTCTCTCAAAATCCCCCTCCCTTATTCCCTAATTTCTTCCTCACAAACTCTAGCCTCTCAGCTCGCCGAAACTCGTCACCTGGCCTTTCAACTCATTGACTCGTTCAAAAATCATTCCAACTATGTCAAAGATCACTTGAATCTATTATGCACTGTGTCAACTCAGTCCGAGTTAGGATAACGCTCGAATATCACAACTTTTCCCTTATTTTGATATGCATTGTTGTCTTTCGCGTCTGAGAAGCACATCACCGATAGAGACGAACAATTCAGAACCTCAGATTCTTCTTCATCATCTATCCACTTGGAGTATAGGGATTCCCAAGTTACATTGTCTGCCACATGGTCCAATTGTAGAGTAACATGCTCAACATCTAGTAACAGCTGCTTCCATTGATTAGTTTCACTATTATTGAAGTTCAGCAAGCCAATCCCCTGATATTCATTCCTATCGGTTAGTTTCTCAATAACATTTGATATTTTGTCCCAGTTTACATCCAACATCGATACATAGCGTGGATCTTCAATAGCAGTGCCACTGATCCATCTTTCTACAGAACCAGACATGCATGTAACATAATTCTACTTCAAATAACTGAAAAATAGAAGAGTAGCAAGAGAAATATTAAACATATATGCAAGAAAACTTGCAGTTAGATGCGAACAAAAGCGTTCTTTTATACATACAAATGCTGACACAAACGATTTGTTTTCAAGCAGAAAAGAAATAAATTACAAGAGTGCAAACTATAGGTTGGCATGAAAATTAACGAAAAAACGATTGTAGAATATACTGGGATTTGAAATTCGATGAAGAATCTGAAACATAAACGGCAGGGGATTGTAGAAGTGTGAAGAGAGTTCCGAGTAGAAATATAACCAGTAGAGCTTTCACAAAAGATATCTTGTAAAAATAAACACTTTAATGGGGATTAATATAGTAGAAAATTAGGGGTTGAGTTAGAAGGAGAAGAATGTGGAAGATGGTGGAGTGGAGAAGAAATAATTTTTTTTTATAAATATGGAGGATTAAATGTGTAATTATACAAATTATTTTTATTTCGGTGGTTAAAATAGAAGTGAAGTAATAGTTTAAGGACTATCTTGGTAATTTATTCTTCTTTTTATTGTGCCAGATCAGTCTCTCGTTAAAGTTTAACTGGAACAAACGTCTCAATGATCAAAAGTTTACATATCGAAAACGTAAGTGACCTTACTGGTCGTTTCTAAAAATCGGCGACCAACTCTGTATTGGAGGAAAACATAAATGATCATCCTAGTATAACACCAAAACTCAAAATATGCAAAGCAAGAAATTAAAGAGAGCGAAAACCTAAACAACGGAAGAGAGAAAAAAAATGTATTCTCTTGTTATAGTTTAAAGTTTCTAATTTACATTTTAAGTGTGGCTTAAATATAAAAGGCATAAAGCTAAAAAATGTCGCAACGTTTGACTGAATAGTCACTTTGGCTCCTATTCTTTTTTGAAGTATTTTAACCCTCAACAATTTATTTTGGATTAAAATAGTCTTTCTACGGATAAAAATTGTTAGTCAAGTGGCGATAAATGACTTGAAATGACGTGATAAACCTACGTGGCAGTTCACGTTGACATGACAATGTTATATAGACAAAACTGTTGATTTGAAATGTCACATCAGTCAAAAAATAATTTTATAAAATTATATAAATATAGATTTATTTTCTATTAACGTGTTATTTTGTCAAGTCATTTCAAGTTGTTTATAGTCAGCTGACTAATAATTTTTTTCTGCAGATGAGCCATATTGACCTAAAATGAAACGTTGAAGGTTAAATTGTTTAAAAAAGAATAGGGGCCACAACGACTATTCAATCAAACGTTAGAGCCGTTTTTTGATATTATGCCAATATAAAATATGTTTTCAAAGTATTTCATTTTTTCATTTAGATGCCTAAACTTTCTTTGGATAAAATATGTGTCTAAAGTTTTTATTTTGGCCTAAATAGGTGTCTATTTTTTTTACCAAACTAGGTGCTTAAAGTTTTAATTTTGTCCAAATAGGTGTGTAATTTTTTTGTGAATATTTGTTTTTTAGTCACGTATCAATTAATTGTTGTGTTGTTTTTTCTTAAGATAGACACCTATTTTGACAAAAACTCAAACTTTAAACTCTTATTTTATCTAAAAAGCTAGTTTAGACACCTAAATGAAAATAAGATAATTAAAATACTTATTTTATATTTAAGGCTTCAAGTATTGATAGTATATAAATCTATATCCGATTAAATAAAATCATTTGTACTTAATTTAAAAAACTTTTAATGAGCTTTTCCTAAAAAAAATTTAATGAGCGAACGTTTGATTCATGAAATAATGAATTGAAAAATTGAAATGCATGGTCAGATTTATTGAACCCAAATAAATAATTTTTTTATGTCTATTTCGTTATACACATGGACATAGCCACGTTGGAGATGGGAGGGGTCATGGGCCCAAATTTTTATGGTTCAGTTCTATTTTAAGATCCTATTAATTTTTTAATTACAGAAATTAAGTTTGTCCCTATTTTAAAATTTTCGGTTTATTTAATTTTAAGACCCTCTCAGTTATAAAATTAACCAAATCAACTTTAATACTCAATTTTTTTATTTAATTACTTTTTAAGATTTTTAGTTTTGAAATTAAGGTATGACTCCAAATTTTTATAGTTTAATTATTTTTATGACTATTAGTTTCAATTTGAAACAACTTGACCCCATAGTTCTATCTTAGCTTTGTCCACTGATTATACAAGAATTAGGTGATGATTAAAAGGATAAAAACCAGTTTCAATACCTCCTAATTTTATATTAAAAACGTATCCACATATATTAAAATTATAGAATCAATTAATTTAATTGCTAAAAACTGATTAGATGAGACACAATATCCAACCACATTATAATTTTTTTGATAAATTCTAAATCTAACATAATCCTAACATATTGTGATTTTTGAATGGCATAAACTACGAATGCGAAGCTAGTCTAACCGGCCAACATTAACTTTCTTGTACTATTATTCAAGTATTTATAAAAAGTAACACCATAAATCATGTTATGCTTTTTTTATTATTATTACGAAAACTATAAAAACATGTTGGTGCAAACAAAGCATGCACAATCTTTGCCAATTCCAGCTTTCTTTGGAAAATTGAAAAACGTTGGATCGTTGCATCTTTCTTTCATCATTCCTCTCCTTAATCGATTTTAAACCTTCAAATAAATAAAGTGGTGAAATTACAACAGCTATCCTTGTTTTATTTGGTAGGTTATATTTGATCACCCTATTGGAAAATAGATAAACTAGTCATGTGATAATATTTTAAAAATAAATTTAGGTACTTTGAAATGAAAACTTAACTTTTTCTAATGCATGGGGGTAGGGGTGCAAAACTCAACTCGATTCGAAAAAATTGAATTTTTTAACTCGAATCGAGGCGAAAAAACTTGATTTGTCTCGACTTAACTCGAAATTACATAAATTTGAGTCAACTCGAAAAAAATTCAAATAAAATTTGAGTTGGAAAATGGAAACTCGAATAACTTGAAATTTTTAGTAATTAGTGGATTGATTTTTAAGTTCGAGTCGAGTCCCTCAATATTTCTTGGTATATATATACTGATATAAAAAATATGAAGAAATATATGCCACATACGAAGAAATATGTATACATATCTTATATGATTAGAGAAAGTCGTTTAAATTAGAATCAAATAGTACTATAACATGATAAATAATTACAATTAAATTTGTATAGAAAGTCAAAAACTCGACTCGATTAAAAAAAATTAAAAAAAATTGAGTTATAAAATATAACGCGTTAACTCAAATAACTTAAAATGTTTTTACTCAACTCAATCAAATATTCACCCAACACGGGGAACGGAGGGAAATGGTGGCAGACGCAGTTTTTGCTTGATGGAGATGCCAAAAGTTGTGTATCTTTTCGAGTCATGACTCTAATTTGTAGGGTTTGTTTAAAAGAGAGAAAGCTCGATGCCTTTTCTTTTGCCCCTTTGCCTAGGGGCGACCGTTTGTAGTCTTTATTAGGATACTTATGATTACTTGATTTATTTTTTATGGCTTTTGATATTTGAATTAAAATAATATTTTGATTTGGATATTGAAATATTATTTATAGTAAATTTAAAGTTGACGCAAATATCAATATATAAATATTTATTGTTGAACCTAACTAGTGATTTAGTAGAAAAGATGATGATGTTAATCAGACAGGGTTATGACTGAACATTGAGAAGAGTTGAAATATTGAATTTAAAAAAACAATGAATTATTAAGTATTTAAACTCAAAATTCAAGCAACAATACTTAATTTGTCTAATATTTAAACTTCTAGGGTCTAAATTGTTATTAGACCAAAAAAATTGAGAGCACAAGCCCATTTTTTTAGTTCAGCCATACATGATTAAATATTTAATAAATCCTTGATTTTTTTTTTAATTTAAATACTTATTTTTTTATAGGAGACAAAATGCTATTAGACCAAAATTTATCAAGTACTTTAAATTTTCAACAGGCCGGCCAAGAGAAACTTTGTCTCTTATGTTTATTCGAGGAGACTCAGATTCGACTGTTCGAGCAACTTTAACATTAAGGTGTGTTATCAAAAGGTTTAAAAATATATAAACATGTACTATGTCTATCTTATAAATCACCTTAAGACAACTAAAAAATATAATGATTCAAATATTTGAACTCACTATTCAAATCCTTTATTGTTTTGTAAATAATGGAGTTAGATTCGGATATTCAAATATGTTATTCATTTCGCATTTCAAACTTTTAATTTTCTTTTTTTACTTGTTAAATCATATTTAAGCTGTAATAACAAATTTTAGTATATATAATAAATAAATTTAAGTTTTAAAATAATTTTAGCTTAATTAAAAATAAAAACTCAAATTATATTTTTTTTATTTTAAGCGTTTAAAGTTTTTTTTTATAAAAAAAGTTGCCTACCATTTTCTACGTTATCATTTTAGGTGTATGATCATTAACGACTGTTTAAAAAATTCGTTATCCAATCAATACTTGACATGTGACACTAATTTTATTATTTAATTTTTTAAAAAAGTTTAAAATTTTATTTTTAAAAAAATCTCAATATTCTAAAATATCTACCAATCCCTAAACTCAAAATCCCAAATCATCACTATATCATTGTTTAACCTGCCCCTTCAGTCTCCGAACTCAGCTGACCATTTCTCCTAACGTGTCGTCATTGAAAATCGGCGAACGACATGTCAGTCGAACAACGAATGTGACATCGTCCTTTGGTTGGCACGTTGTTCGTCAATTTCTGGCGACAACATGTTGGAAGAAATGATTGGTTGGGTCCGACATTGAAGGAGTGAGCTCGATGGTGACAACCGACAACAGTAGCGACGATGATATGAGATTTTGAAATTTTAGAGATTTGAAGATTATTTTAAGAATTTTTTTTTTTTATAATTTCATGACTTTTATTGAAAAATGTTTAAATTATTAAGTTGTTTTAAAAAAATAAACAAAATTAAATTAAAACAAAACAAAACATGTCATATGTTAATTTTTAATTGGTTAATGAGGTTTTTTTAACGTTAGTTAACTACCGGATACTTATAATTAATGAAATTAAACGTTGGACACATTTTTTTACTAAAAAAGGCACCTAAAATTAAAAATATGTATAATTTGAGCACTTATTTATATATTATGACAATAATTTTACAATTTTAAATTCATACATAATTATTTGATATACTAATAGTATATTTTTTTCCTAATATATATTTTAACCTATCACCATATGTCTCTTTTTTATTTTAAATTTTTTTTAAAGACACATCGAACTAAATTAAATTGATTTATATAAAATACCTAAAATAACAACCAATCAGATAATGGTACCAACAAAACTCAATGAGTGATTCTAGTAGAAAAGAGGATGATGTTCATCTTAAAAGATTTAAGTTCGAACAGTCTTATCTGTAAAGTGTATACGTCATTAAAAAAATTTAAAAATGTAAATAAATACAATCTTTTAATCACCTTAATACCGTTAAATGGAGATAATACTAATAGCAGAAATTACAAATATTATATGTGTTGTGATTACAGTGTTTGGAGGCATTGACATAGGGCGTGGTGTTAGGAGGTTGGGTGGAAGGGGAGGAGGTATCATTGCGAAAGAGCAAAAAGCAAGCAATGCTACTCAGTAGGGATGGGCCACTATGTCTATCATGGCTAAAGAAAGTGTTACTGCTCAGTGCTCACAACACACTCCCCATCTCTACTCTCTAAACTCTTCTCCCCCCACAACTCCATGGCTAATCATTTGATTTTTATTCTTTATATATATAATGAAAAAAGGATAAAAATAAGACAAAAACAGATTTTTTTAATGTATTACGATGGGTTCCTTTTCAAAAGTTCTCCCCAAACCCTATTCTTGTTTTTCTTTTATTATTAGTATAGTTGTTGTATATATAACTTAAAACTTATTTAAGATTTTAAATTTTATATTAAGTTTAAGTATATTGTATAAATATAATACTAACATTTTGGAAATAGTTTTTTATAATTACTCATCTAAACATTTTTTAGGAATTTATAAGCAGAAAAAGAAAATAGTGCGAGATCAACATAAAATAAAATAGGATGAGTCTACCACGTGCGACGAACACCGATGAACACCACTAATGATGAACACCGATGAACACCATTAAATTAATTAATAAAGATTCAAAATTTCAAGGACCCATCATACAATTAATAATTATTTTTAAAAATTCAATTAAATTATTTTTTATATATATTAAAATTTTATTTTTTTAATAAGGGTAAACTATATATTTAGTACCTCACATATTTCCGTATTTCTATTGAACCTCATTATTTAAATATTATTTCAATTTGACTCTATTCTTTATAAAAAATAATTTAACCCTTAACCCTCAACCTTAAACCCTAAACTATTAAATCTTAAACCATAAACCATATACCATTAAAAATAATTTCACCATCATCGATTCAATTCAATTCAATGAATTGTTGAATTCTCCTAAAAAATTCAGTTAAATAATTTTTTTTTGAAAATTAAGATTTTATTAGGATTGAAAAAAATAACACATGGATCCGTGCCTCGTTAAAAAATTTCCCTAAACCTAATTGGAGGAAAAAGAGTGCGATGAATCCATGTTATACAACACTGAACAAACCATTAAACCAGAAGAAACGTCCCAAGGACTTTAGAGAAATCACTAAGCAACAACTTTGCAAATGAAACCTACTATTGTTAAAAGTTGAGGAACACGGCCAACACAACCCAGAATCAGAAACGCAGGGCAGCCACCTGCAATAATAGCGGCAACCAGTAACAACTATCGGAAGCGAGCCCAAGCCTTCGATCAGTTCCTACCAAAACCAGCGCTCGAATTGCTCACCCAATGCAGTGGAACCAATCTGGAAATACCCACTTTGGCTAATTTATTTGTTGTTTTGTTTGCCTCCCTCGATGATGGTGAAATAATTTGATTGATTTTTTTTTAAGAGAATTCAACAATTCATTGAATTAAATTGAATCGATAATGGTGAAATTATTTTTAACGGTATATGGTTTAGGGTATATGTTTAAAAGTTTAAGGGTTTAAGGTTTAATAGTTTAGGGTTTTAGGTTGAGGGTTAAGGGTTAAATTATTTTTTATAAAGAATAGGGTCAAATTGAAATAATATTTAAATAATGAGGGTTCAATAGAAATACGGAAATAGGTGAGGTACTAAATATATAGTTTACCCTTATTAAAAAAATAAAATTTTAATATATAAAAAAAAATATTTAATTGAATTTTTAAAAATAATTATTAATTGTATGATGGGTCCTTAAAATTTTAAATTTTTATTAATTAATTTAATGGTGTTCAGCGGTGTTCATCATTAGTGATGTTCATCGGTGTTCGTCGCACGTTGTAGAATTTTCCAATAAAATATGTATAAAAGACAAGATTTAACATGGTTCAGTCTTTTTTATCTCCACGGATAAGAGAAACAAATAATTTACAATAAAACTAAAGATCACAAAGATTACAAATACATGATATCTCAAGTATCACATAACTCACTAAATATATCTCAAAACTTAGTATCTCAAAACATTCTCCTTGTATCCCTACAAAATTTATCTCCGCAACATAATTATAAAAATTGCAGATGTCACAAAACTAATTACATGTCTCTAAATAATTCTCTCGTGATTTTAAAGGTAAATTTCTACTTTATATTTATAAAGCCAGATATTTGATCACTAATAAATTTGATTCCATAAAACGTCTTACTTTATAATATTCAAACAGAATTTCAATTAATTGATTGATTGATGGCGATGATATTGATCATATCTTTCTAAAAGATTCAAAAAAATTGAAACCAACACCCGTCCTCATCCCTCAGAATTTAAACCATTAGTTTGAAAGTTTGTATAATTAAAAGTAACAAAAATCATCATCTATCAATCAATAACATGAAAAAGATTACCAACTTTTTAGATATAACACTCTTTCATGCAATCATATTTTCCCCACACTTTTTGTGATCATTTCATATTCTTCATTATATTTTTTTGTTATTTTAAATCGTTAGTTATGCTAAATTATTATAAATATATTCATATATTACTAGATTTCTTTAAATCGGGTATCTAAATTCCTAAATCTATCGAGAATGTTTCTTTGGTACAATAGAGTTATGTTTTATATTGCGATTGTAAATATCATGATTCGAACTCATACAAAGAGGGATGCATATAAACATTTTTAGTCATTCGATCAATTAAAAAAATTATCTCTTGACAACGTAACAAAAAGAAAATAAAAACAAATATCAAATAAATTATTGGGGTATTTTGATTTATCTGTTTAAATTTTTTGTGATAATATATTTTAGTCATAAATTATCATTGCAAGTAAATACAAATTGATATACATTCGCTTCAATCGAGACTTGCAGGTGGAGGGGGAATAGTGCTTTAGTTGGATTTCGCCAAGGCGTATGATTGTGTCCGATAGAGTTTTTTTGGAGTACGCACTTGGTAAAACAGGATTTGAGGAGAAGTGGCGGGATAGGATGGAGAGTTGTGTAGGTTCGGTGCGATTAACGGTCTTATTTAATGGGTGTGCAACGCTTGAATTTGGTATGGAACGGGGAATTCGACGGGGTGATCCACTGTCACCAATTTTATTTGTGCTCGTAGCGGAGGTGCTGCATTTGTTCATGAGAAATGTCGAGGACATGGATCTCATTTGTGGGGTGAGGGTGGCTGCGAATTTTGATTTGTCACACCTTCAATTCGTAGATGACACCATCCTTTTTTCTTTGCGGAGAGGTTGAGGGTGCAAAGAATCTTAAAAATCTGCTTTTATGCTTTCAACATTGTTCGTGACTACAAGTGAATTTCAGTAAGCCATGTGTTGAGTTTTGGGGTGCTCGATTCCTTCAACCGATCTTGCTCACCAAGTGGTGGAGAAGTGGAATTTTGGGTGGATGTGGTGTGGAAGCTAAAAGATAGATGACACAATGATTTTAGAGTGGTTCAACCTTCTAACCAAGGTCTACATCCACTACCTTAGCTTCCCACTAAGGATTTCCAATCAATCCACTATTGATTCGTCCCCTTTTCTAGGCTTAGGAGGAATCCCTTATACACCAATCAAGCTTTCTACCCAAAGCCTTGATCAATCCCTCTTTACAAAAAGAAAAGATAAGAAAACTTAAATCCATCTAATAGGTGATTGTTTGCACAAATAAGCTCTCACCCAAAACCTAAAACACTTGAGCAAATTTGACAATTTTGACTCACTAGTGTTTGTCTATACAAAGAAATGACAATTTAAGTACAAAGACAATTCTTGATCATTTGTTGATTGACAATTGAAGCATTAACCATTACTTGATGCTTGGAGGTCCCTTTTATACTCCTTAATGAGTTTGTAGCCGTTACTAGTTGTTGGGGATGAATTGGAGCCATTGGAGACATAATTTCCCACCATAAATGCAGTTATGCTGCTACCCGTATCGAAATGCTCGAATTCGTTTTGATACGCTCTTCAAGTAGAAAGAGTCGTTGCAACACCCGTATCGAAACGATGTTGGCCGTATCGAAACGCCTAGTATCGTATCGGAACGATCTGCATTTAAATGTTAATTGGGAAATAGCCGTTGGGGTTTATGACCGTTGTGGTAGATGCCACGTAGGCGTATCGAAACGGCATAGACAATATCGAAACGCTGGGCAAAATCCTCTTCCAAAAAGGACCCATTTCGAAACTCGTATCGAAACGTTTTGACACTAGAAGACCCTGTATCGAAACACCTAGGGGTGTTTCGAAACGCATGGAATGTTTTGTTTAGTTTGGCTTTGAAAACATGTAAAAACCTTTGAAAATATTCCCTAAACATAGTTTCAAGTTATTTGGACTTTAGAAATAGTTTTGAATTCTTTTTAACTTAGTCCAAAATATTTTTCAATTATTATATCAAAACATTAGTTCTACACCATGTCTTTATAATGTTGGGGTGGCGAGTGAGGTGGTGGCTGAGATGGCATCGGTGTTGGGTTAGGAGTGTGGTAAGCTACTGTTTACATATTTGGGCTTACCGATAGGGTTCAATCCTCAGGATAAGAAGATGTAGAAGTTGTAACACCCTGAAATCTTTGCATAAAAAAAATGTTGGTAAGGTTCTGCAGCATAGGGGACTCGAACCCTTTCCCCTTGGCATGCTAGGATTTTGTCTTAGCCATCTAAGCTAAGACTATTATTGGTCTTGATTTACCATAGTTTAATAATAACCTTTATTCGGTGGCTAGATTGGAATTTATTCAGATCTGACTCCTCACCTACCGTTTGGAATACCATTCGAATGGTAGTAAGGAAAAAAAATTGGAACCTCTCAAGCTTTCCCCAACCCTAGTTCCGGCCACCCCTCAGATCTGTTTCACCGTCGCTCCGTGCGCGACACCGCCTCTGCCGGCGTGTAGATCGCCTCACTCCGGTCACCTTGCCTCCGAGCACGCGCGCTGTCGAGCTGCCCTTCGCCGGCGAAATTTGTTTGAAGGTTTGATATAACAAACCCTAATCGCCATCTCTGTCTCCTTTAGTTTTCCGTCGATGTCGCCGTCGCCTCGTGTTGTCGTTGGTACGACTGAGTTCACCGCGTCGAGCTGTGCAAGACCCAACCGACCGCTTGCCCGTCCGACACCGGCAAGCTCCTCATCGGAGCACCACGTTTTTCCGGCATATTCGAACCCTTGAGGTGAGATTCGGCCTAATTTCCGACTTGTTTCGCGTTAATAACGCATGGGTTGAAACCGTGGTTGATTGATCTACCTTTTTCTGGCAGATTCGAAGACAAAGGCGTCTCCGGCGACTACTCCGGCGACCGTCCGGCCACCAGAAACCCATAGGGTAAGTGTTGAACCGACCCAGTTAGTTAACCGGTTCAAGCCCAAGCCCTTCTCGGCCCAAACCGAACCAACATGGTCCAAACCGGTCTGAACTGGCCCAAACCCAAACTGAGCCCAAAACCCGACCCGTTGACCCAGCCCGTCTGCTCGACCCGAAAACCCGAACCGAGTCAGCCGAGTCAAGTCAGCCGAGTTAACTCGTCCGAGTCAGCCGAGTCAACTCGCCCGAGTCAGCCCGAGTCAACTCAGTTGACCTTATCAGTTGACTGTTGACGTCAGCGTTGACCTGCTGACGTCAGCGTTCACTCTGACCCCGTTGACCATTGACCTGCTGACGTCAGCGTTGACCTGCTGACGTCAGCGTTGACTTTGACCGTTGACCGAAAAGTCAAATTTTCAGAAAAACTCATATTTTATGTTTTTCGACGTCCTGAGTCCGTTTTTGAAGCCCGTTTTGCAAAATTCTGATCCGAAAGCCTCTGAATCTGATCTTGAGCCCGAACTTGGTTATGTACTTAATTATTGGTTAAGAGCTTGTGAGTAAGGTCTGATCTTGGAATTTGTGTAATTGAAGGTATTCTCGGTTCCTTGGATGCACGATGTTGAGGAATATCGAATTCGGGTTCGAGGGTATTCGAATGTCGTATCATGAATCGGCTGATGTAGCTCGGAGTTAAGGTAATACATTACTACCCCTTGTATGCTTTATGTACATGTTGATATCTGGTTAAAGCATGCATGCTTATGATGAGTGTTTTGTGAAAACTCTGCTTAAGCCGAATTCGATACGGAAAATAAGTATGAGAGTCAGTAAGAGTAAAATACCCGGATAAGAATATTAATAGAGTATGAGATGTTAGTTATGAAATTACGAAAATACCCTTGGAGCATAAGTATGACTAAACTACCCCTCTAGTAAATAAAATGACTTAAAATCTGCATTCGACCTGATTATGCAATTTACACTACCCAAGAGGTATGTTTTAATGGAAAGACTTCAGCATCATATTGCAATACGTGTGACGCAAACTTGGATAATCCCTCAAACTCTGTATAACACCTGAATGAGAATTTTCTGGAAATAATGTTGAAATCCTAAGTCGATCCTTATGACAGTAATGCGTGAATTAAATGAGAATGATCGTAATGACCAAAAAGACGGTAACGCCCTCAAGCACCTAAATGTCTGATTAATTTGAATGACGTTATACCCTCAAGTTCTGTAATGAATGAATCGTCTGTAAAGGGGCCTGAGAGAGAGTTAGGACGACGTAATCTCGTTTGAGTACGTGAATGATGGAGGTACCAAATGGTAATTCAGAAAGAAACGGTATATTTATCTTAGTCTAAAATAACCGAAATACCATCATGAGTTAATCGGTAACTAATTATTTGACGAAATTCTGAATTTGTTAATAAGACTTAAATAGCTAAGGTTCCTTTAAGTGTTGAGAAATACGACACGTGTATGCCCATCGCTCACTATATCGATATAAGGTAGGAAGATCCGCTTAGATTGTATGTTTGATTACTCAAAGTTAAACCGTATAATAAAGTATGAGGGCGACTGTTCAAACATACAATACAATCAGTGTTAAGTTCTGATGCACGCTGATTACTCACATCTGAACGTTGGTAAGTATTGTCAAGTTGTGTTATGTCGCATTAAACAATTCTGGAGGTATGACAAATTATTAGAGCCCTTGAGAATCATAATTTTCGTTCTGAAACGATTGTGCCATAGTATAAAATTTGTCATGACAGTCAAATAACTAAAAGGTCATGATAGCTTAAATAATCGGAACATCACTGAAAATATCCGATAACTTAAAAGACTTTAATTTAGAAATTCTTGAATGTCCGGTTAGAAATCTAATGAGCAAAAAGGATACCCGAGTTCTGTGAACCATTGCTTATTCAATGTTGGTATAATTACCAGACTGTCTATGAATGTCAAAATGACCATAATGCCCTTGTATGCTTAAATGACTAAAATACTCATAATATATCTAAACCTTCTAAGATCTTGAGGTATCAATTCTTGAACACTTGTTATGAATCGTTTTACGAACCCCTTTCTAATAGGGATCTCGTTTTAGAAATCCGTTGAAATTATCAAAAGTTTAATGTGTCCCCTTCCGTAAATGTCAAGTATCGTTAAGAAATGATCTGTCTCACCTAGTGTGTTCCATGTGCGATGTATTCTGTTGAATGGATTGTGTAATGATTTAATATGAATAATATTATGTTTGATGAACTTGATATATGATGACATTCTCTGCCTACCTGATATATGTCTGCTTAATCTGTATACTTGGTATGTGATCGTTTGACCTGTGATGGTATTGTCTGACTGTTTGATGAATGTGTTAGCATGATCTGTTAGTTTGACCATGGTACAATCTGTTCACATGATGAATGCTGAAAATGTCTGCTCTGCTCAATAGTATGCCCATTTATCTGTCAAAAGCATGAACTTATGTTTCTGATACTCTGAATAGAATATGTCTGTTACATGTATTATGTTACTCATGTCTGAAATCTGATTTCCGATTGTCATCTGGGGTATACTGTTGGGTTATGATATGAAGTCTCTGTCGGTACAGCCCTGATCAAGCTGGTAAATCCTTATGGACTCAAGGTCTCCCCTTGAGTGGCACCTACGCCTATCGGGCCTAGGGTAAGTCCTTATGGACCTAAGGCATCCCCTTAGGTGGCACCTATGCCCATCGGGCCTAGGGTAAGTCCCTATGGACTCAAGGTCTCCCCTTGAGTGGCACCTACGCCCATCGGGCCTAGGGTAAGTCCTTATGGACCTAAGGCATCCCCTTAGGTGGCACCTATGCCCTTCGGGCCTAGGGTAAGTCCTTATGGATGCAGTTCTGGGGGACTGCATATTGGTGTAAGGTTGGAGGGTAGTTCTTGTAAACTTTGTATGATCATTGAACATTTGCATTTAATCTTTTATGTGCTCATATGATAGGATGTTATGTACTTATGTATGTTTATCTACACTTCTTGGGACACACTAGTCGCCAAACTCTCTGATTTCCTACCTCGTATGTTACCAGCCTATATAATTTCCGTCTAATTCTCAAGGTCTGATTAATGAACAAATACCATTATTCTTGTGTATGATGCAACCTCGAAATAGTAGAACAGAAATAGAGGACTATCACTGCTTGAAACATCATGAAAATGTTATGACTACCATATGTCTGCATGAGCTTATAGCATCTTTTGGTAGTTCTGTATTACTGAGCTTTCCCAAGCTCACGTTGTTTTTACCATCTCAGGATTAAAAGATCAGACAAGTTGCACCTATCAACGTCGGTATGGGAGTTTCTTCGGCTCGTCAACGAGTATGGTATCTGTGTAACTAGGGGGCATGTGTGTCGTGTTTGTATTATACAAATGAGTCTGAAACTATTTTTCGCAATTGGTATTATGATTGTTTTATCATTTCGAACGATTTTTCTGAAATTGTATATTAAATCAGATATTTATTTTATGGTTTTAAAGGTTTAATCATATGTTTATTTGAAATTTTTCTGTGGGTCGCTCTTGTGACCCTAATGTGACTTCCTAGGATCCGTGAAACGCATAGGCGGGTCTAGGGGGTTACAGGAGTTGTTAGTGCAACATTTTCAGATCTGTTTGGTAGGTTGGAAGAAACATTCTCTATCATTTGCGGCATGACTTACTCAAGTAATTTGGTGGTGTTAACACTACCGGTTTATTACATGGGGGTTTTCCTAATGCCAAAAGGGGTGATTTTATCTATTGATAAAATCTATCAAATATTCAGTGTTTCATGTGGTTCTTGATGTTGAATAGGTTGCCGACGATGAGTGTGCTTCGTGATCGGGGTGTACCACTAGGCGATAATCCGTTTGTTTGTTGGATGTGTGATGGTGGCGAAGATGAGGCAAATCATATATTATTTGATTTTGTGCATGCTCGCAGCTTATGGATCAGATTTTTTGATTGGTGGTTGATCGGCTTCTCAGCTTTGCTATGGTCCTTATGGTTAGCTCGTAATGCATCCATATTTTGCAAAGAACGTACGACGATGGATTTATTTTTCTTTGTAAAACTACGATCCTTCTATTGGGCAAAAGCAAGGTCGATGAAGTGTTATATTGAGGAGTTCCAATGGTGGACATGTCCTTGGCATGGGCAATGTTGGTGAGTGAGAGGTCGGCTAGACGTGGGGTTATTTGGTGCCCACCAGTTCAGGGTTGCCCTAAAGTTTAATGTTCACGGGTCGGTATGGGGGAAGCTTGGACTGAGAGGTTGTGGGGGTGTTGCGAGATATGGATGGGTGTATATTGGCATTATTCTCAGGACCATTAGGTGTGATTGAATCGAATGTGGCTGAGCTTCAAGCGATTGAGTATGTGTTGGACATGTTATGTTTGTCACAATAGGGGCGTGAGGAATCCGTTATTATTGAAACAGATTCAAGCGTGGATGTATCTTGGGTTTTATATCAGGAGAGTCCCCCTTGGAGATTAAGACACCGGTTTTGAAGGAATGATGCGGCATGTCGTTCTCTTCATTGGCTGTGAATTCTAGCTTGACGAGTTGTGTGGTCGGGTATGAGTGTTTTTCTAGTGTTGTTTTGTTTTTTAACGTTGCCATGTTGTACTCTTTCCCCCGTCCTAGGCTTAGGGGGGTTTAATGACGCACTTGGCAAGTTATTGTATGATTTTCACCTTGAATAAAATAATATGCTTTGATATAAAAAAATACAAATTAATATAATGATTGATAAGATCTTGGCTAAATGATAACGTTAAAGTTGTGGCTAAATTATTATAAATATATTCATACATGAATAGTTGTAAGTATATATAATAATCCATAAGATATTGGCTAAATGATATTTTACGTTCGTGCTTCGTCATACATGAATTAATAGAAAAATTTTAATTAAAGCTCATCATATATTAATTATTAGTTTTCTTGTATTTTGGAATAATTAATTACTATAATACTTATTTGATATATTTTATGGGATTGTTGGATGGGTGAAACAATGGCTGAGATTAACAGTAGAATATGTGAAGATTATCACTTGGAAAAGAAAAGTAAGGAGTTAATCTCAAACATCCATTTTTCTCATCCAACGATCTAAAAATGTGTAAAACTTAAAGTTTTTTATTGTAACAAACTAATTTTCGGTTTAGCAATCGGGTCTCAAACTCGGGTTTTGGGCCTTTTAATTTGTTGTTCAAATAAATGGTTTACCTATTTTATTGGGGTATTTAAATAAAAAAGGGGATATGGATAGGAAGATGATATGAAGGAGAAAGAAAAATAGAAAGGTGGGAAAGAAAAAGAGGGAGAGAGCTTTAAATCCTGATCTACCATTGTTCAAGCCTCCATTTGTGGCACCACCGGCACCGTTGGAAAGAGCTCATCGAGATGAATTGGTCGGGGGTCATCATGTCGCCGCCCCGTTCGTCGAGATGAGAAGAAGCAAGTTATGGCTTGTCGAGTGGAGGTGGTTCAAGTGGTCAAAATCGGTTTTTGAGGGCATCACCGTGCTCCTAGGCATCGAGACAGTAGGGTTGGAGCTCACCGCCTTCGTTTGACCACTAGAAGACCCTCTACTCGCCACCACTAAGGATGGGCGTGTGTCTGCCCAGACGGGTGCACCATGTTGCGGTATATCGCGCCACACTAGATCGGGCTAGCTAGGTGCACATGCTCCATGCCCAACCAGATCATCGCTCATAGGTGCAACCTAGTTGCCGTGCACTGCACCACACCGGTTTATCTGGGTTGCTGACTAGCCTTTGACCGTGTTGATCGCCGTTGACTTTTTTCGAATGACCTTACCAGGGGTTTTTCGACATTCTTAGTCCATTGGGGCAGTCCTTTTCACCAAATTAGAACTCAGTAAGCTGCTTTTATGTGTTTAAGCTTACGAATTAATTAAAGTATGTTATTAATTAATATATGTTATATTAATTGTTATGCGAGGAATATCCGGGATTGAACATCAAAACAAGTAGACTAATTGGGAAGCTTGAATGAGGATTTATTGTTATGGCTTGAGGTTAGTACACCTAGAACTTTGAATGCTTCACGAGCATCATAAATGAAATTATCCTGCTTGTTAATGTTCGCAAAATAGGTAGATGAAAATAAGCATGTGTTGAGACTTATATTATGAGACTTGATAATTATGAGATGCATGATGAGTTTGAGAATATTTTGAGACTCGTATGAGCTTTAGAGACTGTGTAGGGTCATTTGGAATTCTTGTATAATTAATTGAGGATTGCTTGATTGATTGATAAAGTTGTGATGTCATGATGTGAGTTCGAATGGATGTATGTGATTCGATGGAAATTATGTATAAGGGATAATACCAATTAATATTCGATTAAATGTTCACAAAGGTGGTAATTAATATTAAATGATTAAACGTGTTAGTAAACAAACTCTAATCACTTTCATAAGCTTTAGGGATTGAATAAAGTGTTGTAATATCATAATTTGAGGAAATGGTATGAAATCGTGAGTAGGGTATCAATACGGGCCTCGGCCGTATCGGTACGCGATTAGGGGTCATATCGGTATGGGTCAACCTGTATCGGTACTTGTGGAAATTTAAGATTTTCAATAAGTAATGTCGGTATCGATACTTGTGTGAGTACGGGTACCCAGGGGTACCATACTGAACTGAATAATCTATAATGCCAGTTAAAGATGGAAATTGACGTAGAAGATTAATGAATTGATTTATGCCTTAATAAATGAGATAAAATGGATTAATGGAAATAATTAATGTGGATGATTAATGTACATTTTCATAATGTATTAACAACTTGGTAAACTTAAATGGGTGGCTTGATAATTGATAGAAACCATAGAATTATGGTAATCGTGCTAATGTTGTATGTTGTATGGTAGTCGTGTCTATAATGTGTGCTGTATTGGACATTTTGTTTGGTTGAGTCACCTTGGTTGATAGGATCTAGATACCTAGAGAGATTGTTGCAACACTATGGTTAGAGATGCCGAATGTATGTTCCCGACGTTGTGTGACGCTGGGCCTCATTAGATGATACTCGATGAGAGATGACAAGTATGGGTGTACGTTCCCAAGGCTGTGTGACATCGAGCCTCACCCAGAGAGAGTGTATGTTCCTAAAGTTGTGTGACACTGGGACTCACTTAGAATGTACTTTCTTGAGGTTTTGTGACACCGGGCCTCACTCCGGGTTTGTGGTTATGACTTTGTGTACTTTTGGCTCGAATGATCTGGTGAGATCCCGAGTATGGTTGGGCCTTATGTGCCATGTTTGATTACTTGCATGATGAGAGCGCGTGTTTAGGCAATTAATGGTAGCACCACATGTTTATTTATCTCTCCTTATTGCTCATAGTAGCTTGCATGCTTATGTTTATGATTATCATGAAGTATAGTAGAGAGATGTGTACCACTGAGCTTTGTAAGCTCAACGCTCAGAATTGTTGTTTTCGTGCGTAGATTGGTAGATTGATCGAGAGCTCGAGGAGCACAATCGAGTTGGGATTTCAGCATGTGGTGTTTTCTAGAGTACGAAACTTGTATTTAGTGGGATGTGTATTCATAGGACATTACATGGTTGAGTCTGTAACTCTTATTTTGGAATTATATTTATCAAATCAAATGTTCAAATGTATTAAATTGAATTGGAGCTCCTTTGTAACGACTAAATCATTAATCTGCATGGGCGTATCAACTATAGGTCATAGTTGACCTACCATAAAAAAATTGGATAAACTACATTGAAGGTCACTCAATTATTAGTAAAGTTGTGATTCGGTCACTCAATTATTAAAAGTTACAAGTGGGCCACTCAATTAAAGTTTTAGTTACGATCGAATCACTCCTCTGTTAAAATACAAACAAACAAATAATAAGATTTCGTATAATGATAG
This sequence comes from Hibiscus tridactylites, assembly GCA_958450335.1. Classification (NCBI taxonomy): domain Eukaryota; kingdom Viridiplantae; phylum Streptophyta; class Magnoliopsida; order Malvales; family Malvaceae; genus Hibiscus; species Hibiscus tridactylites. Next base: position 78,315,190 of record OY288279.1, read on the forward strand.
TTTTAGTCCTCAAACTTATATATTCTACCAATTTAGTCCTAATTTGAAGTGATTCAATATATTTAACCATTCATATTTGTAAAAGACATCAACTTAACCATTTTCTTCTCTCAATTTGACTGTATACCCTCGTTAACACTAGAGTAGTTCATTTAAAATATAATACACAAATTTATAAATGTACATATATTTATAATAATTTTTTAATGTTAGATATGTAATTAGTATCTACATTAAAATTAATGAAATATATTTAAAATTATTTATGAAAACCTTCAGTTATAGTTACTGCTACCACGTAATTTTCTAAAAAAATATTCATGTTTTCATTTTATTATATAATTTACTTAGTAATTTCATATTGTTGAATTACTTCATTATTTCCCTTTATTTTAAAATAAAATCATGGATTTTCTCTAAATTCTCTCAACTCTCTCAACCTTTTCAACCATCTATTTTGCTTTTCCCCTTCCGCCGCCTTCCACGTTTATCCTTTCTGGCCATTTTCCACTTTTCCACTATGCTGACAGCTCTCCTTGGTTATGGTTGTCTTCGCGGTTCCATTGTCGCTAGCATCTTGGATTGGGATGTTTGTGGCTGCTATTTGCGGGGCTATTTTTTGGTTGCTATGGGTTTTATAGGTTTGGGTTACATTTTGGTTGTCGTTGCTTTTCGAATTTCGACTACCTCCTTGGATTAGGAGTTGTCTTTTTGTCTTGAGCGGTAAGTTTTTTCTATCACACCACAACTTTTTCCATTTGTTATAGTATTGATTGGTTCCCTTTAGGATTTGATTTTAAGTGGAATTTTAATTGCTTAAGATATTGTATAAAGGGTGTTGATTGGCTTAATATGAACTTTATTTTTATTTATTTAGCCTTCTGTCATGTTTTCTCCTTGTTTAGAATATATTGTAAGTATGACATGAAATTTATCTCATGTTTGTTGGAGAGAATATATGTATCGTTGGTTACGGTGTGACAGGTGATTTCATTACTCCTTTTTGTCTCTCCAAATATGATCTCATATTTTTCATGTGTTATTCAGGGGAAATGGTTTATTTGTTGCCTCTTGGCACCTATTTTGCTTGCCTTTTTCTGGATTTTGTCCTGGTCTTTATGGCCATGGTTGTGGCTCTTGATTTCATGGCCTTTACAACTTTGGCTTCATATGATATTCCATTCTTTGCAAGTTGCAACATTGTTGCATATGTTTACCCTTCACATTGGTGGTTATGGTTCTTTGGCCTTTAGTGTAGTATCGAGAGGCCTTATGTATCTCGCGCAATCATAGTCATGAAATTTTGAGAAACCCCGATCATTGGCATTGGCATAGGGAGGTGTTGCCTCGGCACAGGGTTGGGATGTATAGTCCGATTGCTCAAATTATTTTCAACATTTTTTGTAGTTTGAAAGTTGAATTGGATCTAAAGTCAACTTTTGTTGTTGCTATTTTGCATGAATCATTTCATATTTTGGATACAACCTATGTAAGGAGTAATGTAAGAGTGTTTTTTCTTCCAATTCTATTTTTACAATTGTTTATTTTCTTAACCCCGAGGGGATTCCTTTTGTTACTTTTTTATTCATTATGGAATGGATCTTTTTAGATGCTATTATGCCTACACAATCTCATCTTGATGTCGATCTCATTGCTATTTGACTCAATTTACAAGATGGAATGGGATCAGATTTTACCTCTTTTAGAGTAAATTCAATTTTGAGATTAAATGCCATAACCTTACTATTGGGTGATAATATCGGATTGGATTACACACTAAATTTCTCTATGGTAGTTTCCAGTCGAAAATTATGTGCCAATATCGAAATGGATTCACCCTTAGTTGTAGTTAATTTATTTTCGAATTTTGTTCTTGCTTTTGATTTGGAATTATCCTTGTTAAGAATCAATTTAGTTGTGATATTAGATGCTATCACCCTAATTCTCCATAAATCATGCTTGGTACATCAATTCTGAATTTAGCTGATAAAATTGGATTGGAGTCAGCCTTACTCAGAATTAATTCACTTTCGAATCTTGAAGCAACTTTTGACCATGATTTATCTTTGTTAAAAGATACTTTAATTGTGATTTTAGATGCCATCATATCAATTTCACTATTAAATCTCTCCATGGTAAATTCAAACTTGAATTTATTTACTAAAATCGGATTGGATTTATCCTTAATTAGTGCTTATTCAAACTTGAATTTTTGATGTTACTCTCTCTATGTCAACTTTTAATACGAAATTTGGTGATAAAATCAGATTGGATGCATTCTTACTCAGAGTTAATTCAATTTTGAATGTTGATGCTACTTTTGACTTGGATTTATCTTTATTAAGAGTTGATTCAATGGTGGTATTTAATGTCATCATCTTAATTTTCACCTTAAATCTCATACTAGTAAATGCAAATATGAATTTATATTTTAAAATCGGATTGGATCTTTCTTTGATTAGTATTCATTCAAACTGGAATATAGATGTTAAATTTGGTTTGACTTTACCCTTAATTTAATCGATCTTTTTCTTAAAAACCATCACATTAATTCTTTCCTAAATTCTCTCCATGGTAAGCTCATTTACGAATTTAAATGATAAATTTGGATTGAATTTATCCTTGATTAGAGTTAATTTAATTTTCGATTTAGAGACTACCTTTGTTTTGAATTTAGCCTCTATTCGAATAATTTTGAAATTAAACGTCATCATATTCATATTGGGTAATAAAATCGGATTGAAATTCAACTCCAATCTCTTTATGGTAGTTTCCAATCCAAACATAAGCACCAAAATCGGATTGGAGTCAAATTTGACTGTTATTTTTGACCTGGATTTATCCATGTTATGAATCGATTCAATTGTGATATTAGATGCCATCAATTTAATTTTCCTTAAATCTCACCTGATACATTCAAATCTGATTTTAAATTCTAAATTTGGATTGAACTCTTTTTTTCTTAGAGTTCATTCATATCTGACTTTAAATTTTAAAATTGGATTGGTTATATCTTTGATTAAATTTTATTTAACCTTAATTTTAAATGTGATTTTTGGTTCGAAATCACCCCTAATTAGAGTTGAATCAAACATTGATTTAGATATCTTCCCAATAATATTTATCTTAAACTTAAGCCTAAGCCTTAAGGCTTTTCAATTTGGTGTCAACTTTCTCCCACGGTTTTCATACGCCAACTTCCTTTCTTTTCTATACTCAGGGTTTTTCTCTCTTGAATCAATGGCTCTAGACTCAATCCTTCAATGACTGGGTGATCTTAACTTCACCACTGAGGAACAAGGGGTTGTTTTTACTCTTTTCGTCAATTGGGAATCTCCCTCGGAGGATTGTGATTTGTCTCTCATCGGCAAGGTCATCCTGAATAAGCCAATAGATGGTACTGTTGTGATACGTGTCTTCTGTGCGGTTTGGAAAAATGATAAGATGCTCTCAATTTTTGAACTGAAGCCCAATTTCTTTCTGATCAAATTCTCTTCGACATCAAAGCGTAATGAATTCCTTAAATGAGAACCATGGACCAATAAGAAGGATTAGCTTGCCTTTCTACCTTTGGACCATAAATTCTCAATAAATGAATATTCTTTTACTAATATGTGCATTTGGGTCCGTATTCATCGCATCCCTATTTTTTTGATGGCTAACGATAAGATGATTGATGATATTGGTCGTTCTCTCCGGTCTTGCATTGGAACCGTTGTTGGAACAAATACACAGATTATGGACGGAAAAATGGGCGATTTCCTCTATGTTTGGATTATTCTAGATACTACAAAGCCAATACGTCGATGTGTGGCATTGGCTGGTTCTAGAGCCACACTGAAACTATGTCATCTTCAGTATGAACAACTTCTCTTGCTATGTCATGGCTGCGACATCATTGGTCACCCGACCTCCTCTTGCCTAACGGTTAAGGTTGATGATCCCTCTAAATTATAATATGGGGATTGGCTACGAGTCAATCCTCCTAAACCTCAAGGTGAATCTCACTATCAAGAGGTCGAATCTATTACCATGAGGTTGCGACACCTTCACGTGTGCCAAGTAACGGCACCGGTAAGAATATTGTTTTTTATTTTCTTTTATCTTCTTTAATTATGAAAAAAATGGAAGTTCATTTGATTGCAGATGTGGGAGAGATACTCCAGTGGCTAAAAATGATGAAATTTTAGAGGAAGTTGATTCAGTCAATATCGATCTTTAGCCCAGTAGCCCGACCGCAGTTGCTTCCACTACAACAGTCCTTGTGCCTTGACTGAATTCGGGGGTCACAACCGACTCGGCCGAGACCATCTCTACTGCGCCAGCTGCTGTGACATCACCATCTGGTGTATCACAACAAGCAACAACGTTCCCTGCTCCTACTACTGTGGTTGTTGCTACTGCAACAATCGAAACTTCTAGGCCTAATTCCGTGTTTGGAGCTTTGGTTCAAGCCCCGTCATGGTGGCTGGTGAGACTATCGAACCTGCACCCTTTGTTCTTGTTGATGGTTTGTTCCTTGTTGTTAATTTTGCGATAGCGAAAGGCAAAGTGGTCTTTGCTATTTTTTCTATTTAAGGCACAACGATTAAGGGTACTTCGAACAAGTTTGCATCGACACCAGAGATGTCTAATTTTGATGCTTAGATGGACATGCAACCATGCTCCACCATCTCTACCAAACGTGAGAAACAAGAGTCGATCACTCGTGTTCCAAAGAGATGCTTAGATGGCCATGCATCCATGCACAACAATCCACAGCTGGGATGAGCAGCTTCAAAAACTCTTCGGCGGAGGTTGATACTTAACCCCACCGAGAAAAATGAAGCTCATGTGTTGGAACTGCCGAGGTCTTAGTAAGCCTCATGCAGTTCAGTCTTTAGGGCAGTTTGTTGCGCGTTTTCATCCTGATATTGTTTTCCTTAGTGAGACTCATTTGAATAATTCTTGTAATGATCGTTTAAAATTAGTTTTAAATATGCACAATTGTATCACTGTCAATAGCAATTGTAATTGTTCGGGAATCATACTCGTTTGGAATAATAAAATTACTGCCGATTTGGTTTCGTACTCTGCTCACGATATTGATATTCTTATTCATACCAATCTTGACCAATATCATTTTTCTAGTATACATGGTTATGCTAATACAAATCAATAAAATAAAACTTAGGGGTTAATTGATACTTTAAGCTATGCATCGCCTCTCCCTTGGCTAATTTGGGAAGATCTTAATGAAATCCTTTCTGATAATGAAAAACAATGTGGATGTCGACGTGCTCGTTCACAAGTTGATAGCTTTAGAGATTGTTTATCCCAGAATCATTTGTTTGACTGTAAAACAACTAAGTGTTGGTTCACTTAGACCAAATCTAGTTCTCATACCTTGTCTATCCTTGATCGTTTTGTGGTTAATTTATTGTGGCTTAAAGCTTATCCCGGGCATCGTGTTGTATCATAATATAATGCGGACTCGAACCATTGTGCCATCTTTATGGAGACTTCTCCTGTCCCATATGAACCACAAACAGTTCAAAATGACCATTTTTAGTTTGAAAATTGTTAGGCTCATGACGCAAGCTGCGTGTCAACGATCCAAAGAGCCTGGGCAGTTGCGCCTGGTTCGACCATTGATAAGATCTAAGTTGTTGGGGTTTGCCTCAAGACTTGGCAAGATGAACAACAAATGGACTCTACCCATCGCATCACTGAATTGAACAAATAAATTAATTTCTGAATGTGTGGTCGCCTTTCTAATGTTGATATGGAGGTTTTTTCTTGCAGCTAAATCTAAGCTTCGACATCTCCTTGATAACAAGGAAATTTATTAGGCTCAACGTTCTCGAATTACCTGGCTTTCACAGGGGGATAAGAACACGTCCTTTTTCCATGCTCGCGTATTAGGTAAGAGGAAGAAAAATCATATTAGAGGTGTATTCGATCGCAACAATGTACGGCAGAGAGGTACAAATGAAATTATGGGAGTTGTCATAGATTACTTTCATAATTTATTCACCTCTTCGACTCCGACTATGAACCCTTTAATCCTTGACAATATTGTTTCATCAGTCACACTTGATATGAGTTTGGCTTTAACTAGGTCGTTCACTATGGGTAAAGTCACTTTTGCCTTTCAGGATATAAATCCCCAAAAAGCCCTTAGGAATTGATGGATTTCGAAGTAACTTTTACCGGCAGTATTAGGATACGGTCAGTCCGTATGTCGTTAAGCTTTGTTTGGAACACCTTAAAGGGGATGCGGAAATGGATTCAGTAAACCAAACAGTCCTGGTCCTAATACCAAAAGTGGCTGAGCCTAGCTCTATGCACCAACTCTGGTCCATCAGTCTCTGCATCGTAATTTATAAAATTGTTGCAAAGGTGCTTGTCACTCGTATGAAACTTGTGATGCCCTCTTGCATTAGCAGAAATTAGGCGACTTTCATCCGAGGAAGGAGTATCACAGAAATTAGGCAAAAAATGGTGTTCAATGTGGCGTGGGTGGATATCATTATGCGCTGCATCTCATCTCTTTCCTTTATGGCTTAGGTAAATGGCTCACTCTCATCAGTTTTCTATCTTCAACATGGATTAAGGCAGGGGGACCCTTTCTCTCCTTTTTTGTTTCTTATTTGCACACAAGGACTCTTGGCTACGCTCACCACTGAGCAGCATGCAAGGCGTCTTCAAGGACTCTACGCTAGTCGCTATGGGTGCGAGGTCTTCATCAAATCGGTTATTTAGTCTCTACCTTAGTACGCCATGTCTTGTTACATGCTGCCTCAGAACCTAATTGATGATATGTCTAAATTTGTACGACCTTACTGGTGGTTGGGTCGCAAAAATAAAAGGGATTGACCTATGATTGCTTGGGATTCAGTCTGTACCTCTAAGAATGTCAGTGGCATTGGCTTCCACGATATACATCTCTTTAACGTTGCTTTGTTGGGCAAGCAAATTTGGTGTCTAATCAATGAGCCTAATTCGATGTTATCTCGTGTCTATATGGCACAATACTTTCCTTCTGGGAATATCTTTGACGTTGATGCTAACAAGAAAGCTTCATTCGCTTGGAAAGGCCTTTACTAAGCCATACGTAAACTGCACTCTGGGTTTTTTCAAAGGTCGAGCATCAATAGCATGATTCGTGTGCACTTGGATAACTGGGGTGGTGCATCTGTGCTCCATTTATATGGTGATTACACGAATAATGATGAACTACCTGTTCGTTACCGCGATTTAATGCTACGAGGACAACATTCTTGGGATGAGGCTAAAGTTCGTCTTTACTTTGATTTGGACGATGCTAACACAATCCTACATGTTCCTATTATCAAAGACAATCGTGACAAGGTGCTTTGGAGTAATTACGGTTCTGACATCTACCCAGTTAGATCGAGATATTTGTTCTTGCAAAGGTTGTCTGCCCCATTAAACCGACCCTTGCGCATTTGGAAGATACTTTCCAAGTTGCCTATTATTCCTAAAATTCGGTCTTTTGGCTAGTGGGCAGGTCATGACACCCTACCGAATATTCAAAGACATTAGACGACAAACTTGGCACTCAACACATGCCCTCTTTGCCGCTTAGTCCCAGAAACGACCATACATGCCTTACGTGAATGCCCGGGTTCGACTGAAGCTCTACATTTGGTTGGCATTCCAAATGGCCTTATTTTCAGCCACACCACATCTATGTTATCGTGGCTTGAAGAATGGGGCTTCCATGCTCTCATTTAGCACTTTTGCCTTGTTTCTTACTATTCTTTAGAATTTATGAAATCGTGTGAATGATTGGGTTCACAATGATCGACTTCAACCACCTTGGCTCACAGTGCTCAACTATCGAGGTCTTATCCGAGAATATGTTGCTGCTACGATGACAAGCCTCGACTCGCCACCGCCGCCTCACGTCCCTACTGCCACGACGACCAACCACGCCCGGATGTCATCGACAAATGACCCAGTGTTCACAAGCTCACATTGGCGCCCCCACGGATATGGACTATCAAAATCAATACCGATAGAGCCTTCCTTCCTGCTTCTAAGGATGCAACCATTGGAGTTATTACGAGGGATGATAAAGGTATTGACCTTGGCGGGTTAACTCAGCACTCGACTGGTTGCTTGAGTGCCACTTTGGCTGAGCTTCAGGCAGTTATAGCCGGCATTCAGCTTGGTCGTGAAAGAGGTTGGTCTAATGTTGTCATTGAAACCGATTCCGCCATTTGTGGCTAATAAATTGAATAAGCATGGAAATGAATGTTCAGTTTATACCTAGGGCGGTTAATTTTGGTTCCCATATGCTTGCCTCTAAGGCCATGCAATCATTGTCGTCTATCTTTTTGATTCGATTTACCCCGACTCCATACGCTCTGTTGTAACCGACGAGATTCCATCACATTCATTATAATGAATTATATGTATTGTTTTCCCCTTAGGTGGTGGTTTCTATCGGTCCTAGGCCGGTGGCGACTTTAGAGGGGTTTTTAACGAGGCCCGTTATTTTCTTCAAAAAATAAAATAAAATAAATTAATAATTATACTTTTTAAGTTACTGAATTTTTATTATTAAACATATTTTATAAATTCTTAGCAAGTATGTATTTTTTTCATTGGTTGTATAATTTTTACAATAATTTTATTTTTTATTATTTATTAATTGTTAAAAATTTATTATTATGAAAATTTATATAAAAAATATTATATGATATATTACTATCTTCTCATGCCTAGCACTTATAAAGAAAAGGTTTTGTCGCTAATTTACTTTTAAAAAATAATTGTTATACAAAATAAAAAAATGAGAAGAAGAAGAAGTTGATACAAATTTGGTGATAGATGTTAGTGATCATTTACGTGGAAGTTTTGAAAGTTATTTAGATGGTTTCAGTTATTTAAACAATATAAAAAATTTTGTGTCCAAAGTATTAGTTGTAAAAATGATATTTTACAATGATTTGGTTATGAGTAGTCTGCTTCCTCTATAATGTGCTTTATTAAAGAGTGTTAATAACTAAATCATCTTGGATCTTTTTTATTCAAGTGTGATGGAAGGATCTTTTGTCCTGTCAATTATGAACATTTTTAAGTAATTTTTAATGATCTATTCAATTTACTCTTATATTATATTTATTATCGTTTGGTGAGCTACTAAATTTAAATTTCTAGATTCGACCTTGTTTAACTATATTTTCAACTCTAGGATTTAAATGTTTTTTATAAAATATTTTGTTTGGGCTAAACCAAATTAGAAATTTCATAATAATGATTTGGGCTTAAGACACAAATATAACATTAAAATTTAGAATGTTATATTTATACCGTATAAGTGAATCTTAACTCTATATTTTACGAATGTAATTGTACTTATCACTAAAAATGTTAATCCCCAAAGAAAAATACTACTCTATTCGTCCCACAAAACTGTCACGTGTTGGTCAAAATTGTTCAACTTTGACTATAATTTATTAAAAATTTTAATTAATTAAAATTTATAAAATATATATTTAAAAACTACTTGATTCAACGTTTTTAAAATATATTTTTTTATATTTTTATCGATAATAAATTTTAAATTATAAGAAGTCAAACTTAAAAAAAGTTGACTCAAATGTGACAGTTTAGTGGGACAGATGGAGTAAAATATAATATTAATGATTTATTGAAGTAAAAAGTCAAACATAAAGGAGATATTTGATGTGAATTTGAAACTGATGTTACGGCGACTAACGAACGATTCCCCAAATCTCGCCGCTACTCACTCCTAGGCATAATATTGATTTTTTTTAAATAAAAATAATTCTAATATATTCTTTTTAATATTTTAAATTCATTTACATATTCATACAAACAGAGCAGGCAGAACAGCAGGTCATCAGATTTCTTTACAGTAAATTCTTAGGACATACATTTTTTTTTTGTTCAAATAGGACATACATCTTAGGGTTTAACTTGTCTTCCCTCTTAATTTGCTGCAAATTCTTGTTTCAGATAACATAAACTAAAACCAAAATGTTTTTTTTTTTTGGATCAGAAAACCAAAAGGATTTTACAAACACAAAGAACACATATTTCCATGGTTACTTTCACATCCCAAATTCCATATGGAAAATACTTTGATGCACAAGCTTGTGTAAACTTTAGTTTACACAAGCCCTTTAATTTTAGGGTTTAGGGTTTAGGGTTTTAGGTTAGAGTTTAGGGGTTTAGTATGTAGGGTATATAATTTAAGGTTTATGGGTAGAATTTAGAATTTAGAGTTTAGGATTTAGGGCTTAGGTTTTAGGTTGCTAGGGTTTGTGATTTAGATTTTAAATTTTATAGAAGGAATGTGTAAAAAAAATTTACACAGCTTGTGCATCAAAATAAAACCCAATTCCATATACTCCATATATATTCTTTTTGTCTTATTTCAAAGGTTTCATTTTCTTTTTCTCTGTCTCAAAATTTTCCGTTTGTACACTTTATACCTTTTTTCATTTTTAATGTTTTAAAATAAAACAAAAAATAATAAAAACATAATGCAAATTAGTTCCTTTTTATACTACTCGTTACGTTGATATTAACAGAAATTATACTTATTTCATTACTTTTTTTGAGATAATTCATTACTTTTTTTAATTCTGAAAAATAATGTACTAAACATGATTTTCTTTGAAAGAAGATCAATCAAACATGATAATCAGCGTACGATGAAAACAATGAGAAGATTAATATGAAAAAGAGAGACTATTATTTACATATCCATGTAATTAAATTAAATGAAAAGGAAAGGGTTAAACCTTAAAGATCAGAAAGGAAGACAAAATAGGGTTGATTTTTTTAACTATTGCATGGTGAAAGATTCCATCTCTTTCATGCATCATAGTGAAAAATATTCAACATCATTTCCTTGATATTCTTTGTTCAGATTTTCTCAGTTTTAAAACTTTTTTCTCTGATGAAATTATTTAGATACTCTTAATCTAATGAACATATCCATGGTTCCACCATACCTTCACTTCTGGAAGCCACATGTTCCGGCCCTTTGTCGGCATGAAAATCCGACGGAGACGACGACATGTTGCTCACTTTCCTGTAGCAGCCGCCATTCATGTCATGTTCCTGTGAAGATACCATGTTTTGAAGCCCGGTGAGGCTGCTATTGACATGGCCCTGACTCAAACCAAACTCTTCTGAACCGGAAAGTGGATATTTTGGAGCGGGTTGAAGGAGAGATTGAAGGTTAAGAATTGGGTTTTGCATGCTGATGTTGAGTAGATTCTGAGGCTGCTTTGAATGGTCTAACTCGGACGGTAGTTGGTAGTTAATGGAAGTTGAACTAGAACTAGTGTTGCTGCTGCTGTTGTTTTTAGTGCTAGGATTAGAAACTATAGCGTCAGCCATTGATGAGCTAAGAAAAGGTGGAGGGCTGATTATTTGAGCAAATGGTCTTAAAAGGTAATGAGGAGCTGCTGGTGAAAGGTCTAAATGGGTTGATCTAAAAGTGGAAGAAGGTGGAGCGAATAGATCGAGCCTGGTTCTCGGAAAAGGTGAGGAGGTGAAGGGTGGTGCAGGGATCCCGGTGAACTCCTGAACCATGGCTCGGAAATTGGTTGTGTCTGTGGTCAGAACAGTTGTTGGGGCACGCCTAGAAGCTCTGGGTCTCTTTTTCGGATTACGCACCGGCACCGTATTGGTCTTGTTGTTGAGTTTGCTATTTGTGTCTGAAACCGAGCATTGGTTCGAACTTTCTGGTCCTAGAGGGACCTGCAACAATGGAAAAGTGGCTCTACTTTGTGCTTGTTGGTTGGTGAACAGCTGTTGAGTCGTTGGTGCAGCCGATGAGGCGGCCATGAAGCTACTAAGATCAGTGCAATTGAGCTCAGATCTTAGATTTTTGGACCAAGTCGCATCGAGATTAAGGACCGAACTCGGATTCGCCGTTGTTGTTGGAAGTTGCAGCGATCTTGATAAAGGATGATGATCCAAGAATGATAAAGGGTCGAACATAGTCGATGAAGAGTGGCTCTGGGGTTGCTGTAGCATCGGCAGCGGCCGCGGCGGCTGGTCACCGGTACCCAAAGGACCATGACCTACATGGCTCAATGGGTTATGGTTAAAAAACGCTGAGATTGACTCAACGCGTGAATCGTACTCTTCACTGCCGCCACTTGAAGATTGCAAACTACCACTATTACCGGAATCCATGGCAAGAAAAAGAAAAGAACAAAGATTGTTTCGGACAAGACTCAAGAGATTTTTTTGCTTACTTCACCAGACTCATTTAAGAAGGAAAAAACAAAACACAGAACACAAAGCTAAGCATGAGGTAATAATAATACGACCGAAAGAGAAAAAAGAGGAAGAAGAAACGATATATCAGAAAGTACCCATAAATATTCTGTCTTTGAAGCTCTAATCTGCAAAACCAAGACACTGGTTTGCTTGCTTTGTCTTTCAACAAAAGAGCATATAAATCAATGGCTGAAGAAGAGATGTAAAATCAAAGTTCAATCTTTTTTTTTTGGTTATATGAAATGGAAATTAAAGAGATATTTGGTTCGGTAATCTGCTGCTTTTGGATTCACTGAAAAAAAAGATGTGATCATGGCGTGGCTGCGTGGGGATGACATGATTTGTGTGTGAAAGAGATGGAGAGAAGAGAGAAAGAAAGACAGTGATCAGATGAAAGCAACTGGTCAAAGTATATCTAAGTTGTGGTTTTGATCTGTACCCTTATTTGTTACTTAAAAGAAAATAAAAAATATTATTAAAAAATACAGATAACATTTTTTCTCTGTTAAACTTATTATTTTTTTTTTTTGAAAAATTGATACCACTAATTTTATTGAACGAGAAAATATTTAAAATTACAATGAAAGTTTACTTTTGAGTAAACAAACACCTAAATCTAGATACAAACCCAGAAGAAACAATTAGCGGCTCTAGATCATAATAGGACCATACAATGAATAGGTAAGAACCTAATCCAAAGACTCGAAACAAAAGATGTATACAACCCCCAAATCGACGATGATGGGTAAAACCATCAACAAACAACATTAACAAATGCATATTACAATGATCGTACGTTGACAAAAAGGTCATTACCACAACTCAATCGCGAATAAACGGTAGATGTCTTCGCGTATCCAAATCTCGTTCAAGGGTCCGAGAAGGGGGATCGGCAGCATAATGAAAGGAGCGCCATCTTGATCAGTCGTGGCGTCGTCAGATCCAGCCCTAATTGAAAATCAAAACAAAAAAAACATGCCAAAAGACAGAGAAATACGTACCAAAAGGTAGACTAAATCGTGCTACAAGAGCAAAATAATTTATTAAAACAAAAAAACAAAAGAAATAATAGATCCGGCGGTCGACAACCAGTATTAAAACCGGTGTCGTCGCCGGCGATTAAAAGAGAAAAGGAGCAAAAGAAAGCAGCAGCGGCTAATATTTTAGAGCAAAAAGTTTTAGGGTTTTTGCTCTTTCCCAGACTAGAACCAAAATTAATCGTTGTATCAATTCAGGTTAACTTATTACTTTTTTTTAAATGTTTATTATATTGTATTTTTATATTATGTTTAGTAAATTTGTTTATTAAATAAGAACTCATACAATATGTAACAACATAATCATCTTTCACCCTTCGACCATATAACGAAATTTAATAATTATTTAAATATGTGTTGAAATAAAATTGAGACAGTTTCCTTAAATTTAATAGTTTAATTAAAGTAATAACCAAAGTTAGATTAAATTGATGTAAAATTCTACAACGGGCGACGAATATTGATGAACACCACTAACGATGAACACCATTATTTTTTTAAAATTTTAAAAATCTAAAGGACTAAATAAAAATTATCTCTTAAAAAAATAAAAATCAAATTTAATAGTTACTTTATAATATTTTTTTAATAGGTTAGAATAAAATATACCCAATTCTCCTAAACCCTAACAAACTCAATCTCTAAAAAAAATAGAAATCAGTTTATAATTTTTTAATAGATTAGAATCAATAATATGAGAAATGGGTATATTTGATTCTAATCTATTAAAAATTATAAACGGATTTCTATTTTTCTTAAGAGATTGATTTTTTAGGGTTTAGGAGAATTAAGTATATTTGATTCTAACCTATTAAAAAATATTATAAAGTAATTATTAAATTTGATTTTTATTTTTTTAAGAGATAATTTTAATTATAATTTTAGTCTTTTAAATTTTTAAAATTAAAAAAAATTAATGATGTCCATCGGTATTTATCGTTAGTGATGTTCATCAATGTTCGTCGCACGTGGTAGACTCGTCTTAATTTGATTCACAAAATAAATGAAGTATTTATTTTAAGAGGAAGAAAAGCACCATGTTAAATCAAATATTTTATATTTTAATAGGTATAATAAATATATTTTATTTTTGTTTTGGGACTCGTGTGGTAGCCATGCATGCAAACAAATTAGAGAAAAATGGTAGTTGGATGGTATAAGAGAGAAAAAAAAGAAAATAAGTTACATTTTTTAATAGAAAAAATTATTTATATCATTTGTATTAAAATTACATCATTCAATATATAAATAATGCACCAAATATAAGTTATTTTACAAAATCCATAAAAAATTTCTTTTGTAAAATATAGAATCTTATATGTGTTGTTTAAAATTTTCTTATGCTAAGTGGTTAGGTAAATTAGATTTAATGATAGGGGGAAAGTAAGCATAGTGTTCCCGTCTATTTCTTTACTTTACTTTTTATTTGGTATAACCAACAAATAACTAAAAATAGATAAATACTAAAAAGTTTCTTAGCCACATTTTTTGACTAGGTCAGGGTAAAATTTTAAAGTATAAATAAATAAAAATAGGTGGATATTTGATGTATTATTTCATGTATCAGCAGTTATCTGATTAACGATACATCATCAAAAACACATTTAGATGAATATAGACTTAATTTTTTTGATAGAATATTATCATCTAATTCACTATGACACATAGAATTATACACGGTTAATGCATCATATATTAATTCAATAAATAAGAAAAATTTTGTCATGTTCGACGAGCACCGATAAACACCACTAATGATGAACACTAATGAGCACTATTAATTCAATTTATAAAGATTAAAAATTTAAAGGACTCGCCGTATAGTTATAATTTTTTTAAAAATCAAAAGATAAATTAATCGAAATATATTATTTTATTTTTAATTTTCTTTTAAACATAGATCAAAATAACTATCTACCCCTAAATTATAAAACTCTAATTTTTGTTCATTTGAAATTTAAGACTTCGTTGTTGCCGCCGTTGCTTTCAAAGAAGATTAGGCAAATTGTTGTTATTTCCTTCCTCGGTTGTCCGTTCCTTCTGCTACTGCCTTCTATGGAGCGTGTATTGCTGGGGGCATTGGTGCTGGAATGCTACTCGAGGTCTGTATAAACAAGAAAATTAAAGATATCTATCTTCTTTCTTTTTAGAACAAGTGTGAAAAGCATAATGCATCGGCCCTTTGAATGTTTATTTATTATTGTCATTATCATAACATGTCCAAAGCTTGGTTGCTCGTTTACATTAGACAAGTCTAGATGTCCAAGGTAGCGTCAGACGGCGGCTTAAATTTCAAATGAACAAAAATTAAGATTTTGTAATTTAGAGTTAGATAGATATTTTGATCAATGTTTAAAAAGATTAAAAATAAAACAATATATTTCAATTAATTTACCTTTTGATTTTTAAATGATTTATAATTATACGGTGAATCATTTAGATTTTTAATCTTTATAAATTAAACTAATGGTGCTCATCGTTAGTGGTACTCATCGGTGCTCGTCGAACATGACAGACTCATCTAATAAATAAACTATAATCTCATGTTATAAAATTAATTCAAAGAAGACATTAAAAAACTGTCATGTGTAAAATTTTATATATTGTAAATTATTAATGTATTAAATTTTGTATAAAATAATATATTTTAAACATAAATTATAGAAACTAGAAGATGAAGAAAGATGGGTAGATCAGGTGAACAACACACCTTTTGTTTGCTGCAACCATAAGAACAATATTATATATATTTTTGAAGAATATCTATTGCATTTATAATTGAATAATTAATTGATACGTTGATAATTAAAATTTTTAATTTCACAAACGGATTGGAGAAAAGAATAGCTATATTTCCTTGTTTTATATTTAAAAATAAATAAATGAAGCACATGAAAAATCTTAATCCTATTTAAAAAATAAATGTGGAGAACTAAATGATAATTTATAATATTCACTTAAAGTTGACCGGTTGGTTAGAGCTGTCCATCTACTCTATTTTCTTTCCCTTAGGTCTCAGGTTGAAGACCCAGCAGAAATATTTCTTTCCCTAGAGTCTCTCCTTCCCCCTCTATGTAGAAGTAGAACGAGTATTTGTCAAAAAAAATTCTCTTAAGTTACCATTTTTAAATCTTAATTTTATATTTTTTTCACGTTGTATGTATGCATAATTTTATAGATATTTAAATATCAAATATAAGTAATTGATGCATCAAGTCAAAAACTTCAACAAATACAAACATTAAAAATATAATGTTAAAAAAACATGAGAAGAGGCTTGTCTGGACCTGCTCTAGGCCCAACCCGAATTGCCTGGTCCATTTGATTTGGGTTAAGGCTAATAAGATTGTAACTTTATTTTAATACTATTTTAATTTTTATGAGTAAAATTTTTAATTACTTGAATAAAATAAAATCATTAATAAATTTATTTAAAAAACTTAAAACCATTTTTTGAAGTATTTATAAATGAAACTTTATATAATACATTCTTTTAAAATTATTAAAAATAAAAGTATTTTAAACTAAATCTGAGTAGCTATTAAATTATAAGCTAAATAAAAATTAAAATAAAGAATAGAATAGTCTTATGTTCAATGAGATGCACTTTAACGCAAAGTGTTTTTTTCTTTTTTATTGTAAATATTTTATTTTTTAATTTTAATAAATTAGAATCATACACTTGAAAAAAATTATGATGCTAAAATCATGAAAAACACGATGAAGATATTTTAAATATTATATATATATATATGCGCGCGTGTGATTAAATGGATCATTCGTCGCATTTTAGTACCATTTGTGGAGAATAATTATTGTTAGTGCATTTAATATATATATATATATGAGATAATATCCATTTACGCAATGTAAAACTCTTTAAGTTTTACATGATTTTTGGATCGTTGGATAAGTGAAACGGATGGATGCGATTAACATTAAATATGTGAAGATTATCACTTGAAAAAAAAAGAGTAAGGAGTTAATTTGAGCTTAAGTTATTGAGTTTTTTAAGTAAGATTAGCGGTTCAAATCTTAGCATTCTGAACGAAATAAATTGGGTTGAGAGGGTCGCTCCCATAATGAGCCTTTGCAGTACCCGGTCTAGATTAGTCACTCAATGAGTTAGATACCAGTGGTTAGAAAAAAATTATTGTTTGGTTCAGTCCTGATGAAAAAAAAATTATTTTACAAATAACATTAAAATAATCACAAATGTGTCTTAGCCATTTCAAGCTCGACACAAAAAATCGCGAGCTGCTTTCCTTAGAGAACCTTTACTCATACACAAGGTTGTCTATGAGGGTGGGCCATAAGGGCGACGGCCCAGGGCCCGCCCCTATTCAGGGCCCATTGATCATAATTATAAGTGTTTAATTTTATTGTTAGTTTAATTTTTTTTTAATATTTATTGTTAGAGTAATATTTTTAATACTTGTTATTAGGGCATACAATTAAAATTTAATTTTTCAATACATGTTACTAGAGGTTTATTTTCTCAATACTTATTATTAGGGACCTAGTTTTTTTTTCATATTTGTTATTAGGCATACTCTTAAAATTTAAAATTTTCAATATTTGTTATTATGAGTCTAATTTTTTTGCAATACATGTTATCAGAGGCCCGATTTTTTTCTAATACTTGTTATAAAGGGTCTACTATTAAAATGGATTTTTTCAATATTTGTTATTAGAGGTATAATTTTTTTTTCCAATACTTGTTATTAGATCCCAATTTTTCCTATATTTGTTAATAGGTACATACTGTTAAATTTTTTTTTTCATTGCTTGTTATTAGAGCCTCGTTTTTTCTAATACTTGTTATTAGGACCTTGCTCTTAAAATTCATTCTTTTCAATATTTATTAAGGCCTAAATCTTATGTTCGTTCGTAGGCCACCAAAATCTCAGGAACGAGCTTGCTCGTACGGACCACGAACTTAATCTGAGCAGTTGCCTACGCGGAGTCGCCACAATCTTTTTTCGAGGTGAAATTGGGTCACCTAAAAACAAGTTATTTAAATAAAAAAATTATTTTGTTAAAACAAAAATTTTGGTATGCGAAAACACATAAAACATGTTCAGGAGTCGGTTACGCGTGGGGAAGGGTGAGCACCCCACAACGCCCAAAAATTGGTTCCTAGCCGATTATAAGTTGTCATAATGTCAGAATTTGAAAGTTCGTGTAAAATTTAAATTATTATCCATTTGTGTGTGAATTCATAAGGCACCACCATATGGAGAATAAACAAATAATCACCGCCAACACTTTTGGCGCTAATCCAGTTTACCCCTTTTGGTGGAACACCGTATTGTCAATTTTGGTTTGCAAAAACATAGAAAATAGGTTCGAGAGTCGGTTACGCATGGAGAAGGTTGAGTACCCCCACATCGCCAAAAAATTAGTACCTAGCCAATTACAAGTTGTCTTAATGTCGGAATTTACAAATTTCGTGTAAATTTTAAATTATTATTTGTGAATGTAAATTTATTTTAAAGGCCTCACCATCTGGAGAATAAATAAATAATCACCGCCAATAGTTCTGGCGCTAACCCAATTTACCTTTTTTGGTAGAACATTGTAGTGACAATTTATATATTTGAGCATGCGATATGAACAAAATTAAAGAATGAGATAAAAAAAAATGCAATTAAAAGATATAGGTATACAATTAATATAAAAATACGTTAGTAAAAGCTACACATATGTACACTTTACATACTATAGTATTAACATCATTTACTGATACATAATAAAATAATTAACACGTTTAGCAAAGATAATATGAAATTTTATTTTTTTGAATATGCTGGTGCGATGCAAGGGTAGCATCTGTTCAACTTTCTTAGTCTTTTCAAAGACGACACACACAGCATGGCATAACTGGTGCTCGAACCCGGGTCCTAAGGGATGATAAACATCTACCTTTGTCACCAGGACACAAGGGAATGAGCAAGATAATATGAAATTAAACAATACGAAATACTACAAAACCAATATTACATGGAAGAAATAAATAAAATCATATGAGTAATACGTAAGTATATACATATATACTGATCGTATAGTAAATAAAGAATTGAAGATCATAGGTTTGTCTGGTTTCTCCATAATGCGGATCGCATGATCTATGGTATTGATTATGTGTGATGATGATGGAGTGAAGGAAACTTTTCTAAAGCATAGAGATCTAAGTGAATGATTTTCCCGATTAGTTGCGTGGTCACCAGAAATTGAAATATCTTCTAGGAGCGTATGGTTATCGGTTAGCGTTTGATTTTCAAAAGGAAGTCGTTGAGGTGCATCAGAGTTTTATGTGCAATATATATGCCCCTTGTTTACTTGTTGAACAGGTTAGTCTTTGGGAGGTACGATGTAGTCGAATAGATCGGTTCGTGGTAACATGTGAATGGTTCGATTGCTTTAAGAAGTTGGTTCAGGAAAATCTCCCCAAAGGGATTTTAGACCACTCCCCACTTTGTTTATCGAGTGATGAGGAGGATTGGGGGGCTCGCCCTTTTTGTTTTCTCAACTGTTGGCTCCATGAGCAGCGATATGTGAATGTTTTTGATGTCGAGTGGTAAAATTTATCTTCAGAATTGGGCATTTCCAGCATTGTGTTAAAGTTGCAGAAATTTCGCTGCTTTCTTAAGAGATGGAACAAGGATTATTTTGGAAATGTATCCGCCAGACAGAATTGGCTATTGATCGGCTCGATGCGGCTGCAGCCTGCAGGTGTCACTCCAACTGTTGACATGGGATTGAGGGTGTACATGTTAAGGGGCGATGGATCACTAGGCCGAATGAGGTAAAACATCACCTTTTTGTTGCTTTTGTGGCAGTGGCGGGTGTGTTGGAAACTGAGGTGAATTTTAACACCCTTGCTGCATCTCAACATGATTCTCTAGAAGGGGGTGTTATTTTAAAGCTCGATTTTACCAAAGCGTATGATTGTATCAGATGGGAGTTTCTTGATCATGTTATGCTGTGTATGGGTTTTGGTAATCGGTGGCTATCTTGGATTCGTAGTTGTATTAGCATGACACGTTTGTCTATTCTTGTGAATGGTAGTGCTTCTCGAGAATTTCCGATGTAAAGGGGGTTCGATAAGGTGATCCGCTTTCGCCACTACTGTTTATGTTGGTGGCTGAAGCTTTACATATGTTCTTAATGAATGGAGAGAAACGTGATTTAATACATGGGGTCAGTTTTTCGGGTCAGTTTAATCTATCGCACTTGCAATTCACAGATGATACCATTATTTTCATGAGTGGGAATGTTGACGAGGCTCGCAATTTGAAGTGTATACTTACTTGCTTCTAGTATTGTTTGGGATTGGAAATAAATTTTGCAAAATTCGCGCTTTATGCGATAGGGGTTTCTACTTCAATCAAAGAGCAAATGGAAGAGGCCTTGAGGTGCCGATGTGGCGAGCTTTCTTTTAATTATTTGGGGATTTTGATTGGGTTAATCCACGGTGCATTAGTGTATGGGAATCTATTTTACAACGTTTTCGACACCGGTTGGCTGGTTGAAAGGGTTATTCCTTGTTTTTCGTTGCACGGTTGGTACTAGTTAATTTCGTTTTATCTTCTCTACCGCTTTATTATATGTCAATCTTTTTAGTACTGAAGGGGGTGATTCGAAAAATAGACCGTATCCGTAGGAGATTTCTTTGGGGTGGTGGTGAGAAGAAATGTAAGAGAGCCGAGCTCGTTGGGCGTTGGTTTGTCAACCAAAGAGTCTTGGTGTTTTAGGTGTTGTGGACTTGAGATTGCAAAATTTAGCTTTATTGGCTAAATGGTCGCGGCGATATGTGACAGAATCGGGGTCTTTATGGCATTCTATTATTAATTCTAAGTATGGTTCCTCTTATTTAGAATGGCGTTTCAATGCTTCGCGCCAATCACACATGTTGGTAGTTTGGCGTAATGTTATCGCTGTACAAGAGTCGGATGAGGTCTCGCGATATATGGGCCCAAATAACTTTTACTAGATTGTGGGGATGGTGAAAATGTTCTCTTCCAGCATGATATTTGGTGTGTAGAGATTCCACTTTGTGTCTTATTCCCACACTTCTTCAGACTGGCCATCGATAGATTGGTGCGTGTAGTAGCTTATACAATGGATTGTTCTTTTGAGCATGAGCCTTGGATGTTTTTCCTTTTAAGAGGGTTTCGTTCGTTTGAAATTACTCAATGAAGCGAGTTGAAAGCGTTGGTAGTACCATTTCAGCTTGTGCCAGGCTTACATGATCGTCTAGTTTGGCACTATGATACCTCATGTTGTTTTTCTATCAAGAAGTTGTTTTCGCTCATGGTTTCTTTTGGCATCTCGCCTGAACATATGGATATGTTTCATGTTTGGAAGATTACAGCTCCTCCAAAAGTGCAATGTTTCTTTTGGTTTATGTTAGTGTATCGTCTTCCCTCGTTAAAATTCCTCCAAGATCGAGGTCCTCCTTCAAGTAGACTCGAACTAGCCACCGAGCAGCAGGAGGTTGCCTACCATTGCCCGCCACGACATTGTCGCCTGGGGCGGTGGTAGTTGTTGGTCCTGGATGTTTTCTTGATCACTCATGGCTTCTTTGGTTGCTTGTCTTAATTTGCGTGCAGTACGTTCAGGCTCTGAATCGTATTCTCGCAAGGGTGATTTCTGGTTGGCTTTGGTCATAAACCAAAGGAAACCAGGGGGTTAAACGGAAAATAAAAAGTGCAAAAAAATAAAAACAAAAAGTTGTACACCAATCCTCGACAACGGCGCCAAAAACTTATTGTGTGCAAAAGTGATGTGCAATTAGCGTGCAAGTGTACACGGTGCCAAGTTATAGTATTTAAGATATCGTCTCCACATGGATTGTGACAACTTTTTGGAGTTCACTTTTCTGCACAAGTAAAATAGAAACACAAATAATAGGTGTTGGTTGATTAAAGCTAAAACTAAAGCGAATAAAGTAAATTGAGAAATCAAAGTGAGAGAATGGGCCGGTATTGGATGTTTCTTAGTGTGGAGAATTGATGTACTGTCTCGGCACAATTTTGTTGATCAACTTAACAACTTCAGCAGCCAGCCGCCCACAAGTATTCTCTGGAAGAGACCAATGGGACTGCCTAGGTAGTTAAGCGATGATTCAAGGTTTGGCAAGGCTCCCTTCTATGACTTCCTCTTCTCTCGAAGCTTGAAGTACTATTGGCAAACACGTCTTGGATGATACCTCCCGGCGTGAATCTAAGGGTGAATACCAACCAATTGTGAAACATCTCTTAGCCGCTGAACTTCTTAACTTATCCCTAAGCCGAAGTAGTTTTACCATATGGTTGGATAATTCGTGTTTACTCGTTTCGTGAGTTCAAATCTCCTGATATTGAACAAATGGATTGAAGCTCTCTTCTCTCTCGATAAAGATTACGACAATGAAGAATCAAGAGTAAACAAACCTTGAATTTTATTACAAAACTAAAATCCTAAACGAATACAACAAAACTCTCACAACTACTACACAACCAACCATTAGCCCTAGGGAAGGTTTAGAACATGGTGGGGGTTGACGACACTAGGGTTTCGACAATAAGGAGTTTTTTTCTAATCTCAATTATGTTCTTTCCTTCAAGTCGATTACATATATACAGGGGAGGAGCCTAGGCCTACGTCGGTTTAGGGTAGAAATACTAGTTACAATATAATTACAACTTATTAAAAGACCATTAAATCTTCCTAGATTCTCATTTGACTTTTTCGAACTTGACTTTGACCCATCTTTTTCTTTGTCTGTTGGGCACCATTGCATGTGCAAGTGGTCTCTAAAAATTGGGCTTGATGAGCTCTTTCTATCGCATACCACTTTACAATTTTTCCACTCTTCCTCGAGGTACTGTCTCGGCGGCATATTGTTGACTGTCGCGGCAGAGGTATGGACTAGTGTGCAGAGGTTGGCACAACTCTTCATTCTGGTTCTCTCCTCCTCGGTTAGCTCTCCATATGGTCCAATAGCTTTCTCCTTCAGTTTCTAGCTTCTCCTCTTCTGCCCTCTTTGTTTACTTTGTGGCATCTGCCTGGGCGGGTACTTGCGCACGTGGATAAAACATATATGAGCAGTATCTTATATATAAAATCAATTAAGTTCATCAAATAAGGTAGAATATCTAATCTATGCCATTTTGTGTATGTTTTCCTAATAAATGCAATCTGAACTATACTTAAGGAAAACAATAATTGAGCTAAACTAGGGCATAAATATAGGACTTTTGCACACTTAACAATTTCCTTGTGGCTAGGCTGATTTTTTACATCAATGTCTTTTGGGACAGTTTTTGGGTTCTATTCGCCAGAGGTGGTTGTCGTGATGCTCGGCAGTTCTTTGGACCTTATGGCTTTCCTAGAATGAACTAATTTTTGGTGATAAATGGTGCTCAGTCGAGGATCTTTTCTTTCTTGTGCGTTTGTGATCTCTTTTTTGGGTGAAGGCGAGTATATCGTCGGACATCGTTAAAGCTCAATGGAAGAATTTTCCTTGAGAGGGGGTTTCTTTGTTGGTCATTGCGCGATGTGATGTATCTTGGGAAGCTCTTGATAGGTGTCAAAACCGTCAAAAAATAATACCTACTTTTTCTTTGGATTTGTAGTGGCAGCAAGTAGGGTCAAGCCCACAAAGAGCAGTTAAGAAATTAAGTTCACAAGCAATTAAAGTAAAAAGGGGGTTTGTGTTTGATTTGAAGAAATTAATTTAAGTAAAGAATAATTTAATATAAATTGGAACTCTAATCAAGGTAGAACTTGAAATATTAAATCAAGAACTCAGATCATTGACCCACAAAAGATAAACCAACATTAAACTCAAATAGCTTGGTTTTATATTAGATGAATACCACCAAATAACCCAATCTCTTCTAACTTAGATAATCAATTAAATACCATCAAAAGGTTAACTCTTATTATCAAGATTAAATTCCTAAATACCACTAAAGAATTATAATCTATCAAATAGCATTAAGAACCATAGAGACCCAAAGCACATATTCTTCCTAAGCATGAACCCGTTAAATTATTAAGAACATGAATTCAAACCTTTATAAATTGAACCCAAATTTCCTTACCACTTGTATCAAATACCATTGAATTGGTTGTAGCATGTATTTAACCAAACATACATAGGGATGGCCATTTTACCCGGACCCGACGGGTTCTGACTCGACCCGATCGGGTCAGATTTTTTAATTAAAAAATCGGGTTTGGGTCGGGTTTGGGTTTATTGTGGAAAATATCCGACCCGACCCGACCCGGGACTAATAGTGTAATTTTTCTTTAAATTTCTAGGGATATTTATAATAATACCCCTCTTTATATATATATATATATATATTTTATAATTAAGTCCTTAAAATTGAATTTTTATTTATAATTTATTCATTTGAATTATAATTTTTTTACAATTAAGTCCCTTAAAATTATTTTTTATAATTAGGTCCCTAAAATTAATTTATTTTATATAGGTCAGGTCGGGTCGGGTTTGAATTTATTATATTTATTTTTGGGTCGAGTCGAGTTTTTTAAAGAATATGTTTGGGTCGGGTCGGGTGCGGGTTTAGGGTATTTATTTTCGGGTCGGGTCCGGGTGGGCCAAAAACTTGACCCTACCTGACCCATGCCCATCCCTAAATATACACATGAGGATGAATCATAAAAGATATGAAAATACTTGAATAAAGATGAAGATAAATTGGGAACAAAAAATCTCACTAAAAACTTGAAATAATATCCTTACAACTACACTTGACTAGAAAAGAGGGGTTTAGCCACTCATGGTGGTTGGCTTGGGTAGGAGTCTTGTTTACGATTGCTCCTCCACTTGCAGCATCCACCATCCTTCTCTCCATGGGTAATAAACCCTCATAGAAATATTGAATGAGAAATTGGTCGAAGACTCCATGTTGCGGACAACACACAAAGTTGTGTAAATTGCTCCCAATAGTCATGAAGCGTCTCAGAATCTTTTTGCAGTGCTCCACATATATCTTTTCTAATGTTAGTGGATCTTGAGGCGGGAAAATATTTCTCGAGAAAAATCTTTTCCATGTCTGTCCATGTTTCAACCGATCCGGATGGTATGTAGTACAACCAATATTTGGTATGGCCGGCTAGAGAGAATGGAAACGCCCATAGCTTGATTTGATCCACAGTGACAATATGGGGTTTCATGCTTGAGCAAACCACATGGAATTCTTTCAAGTGCTTGTATGGATTCTCATTCTCACATCCCCTGAAAGTAAGAAGAAGATGTATTAGACCCTATTTTAGTTCGAATGGTACCTCAAGGTCTTGGTAGGTGATGCATAGTGGTTGTGTGGCGATCTCGGGTGTGGTGAGTTGGAGAAGGGTTTGTTCGGCCATGTTGTCGGTTTCAAGGGGTATCTCGGCTTGATTGTTCTCTAAGTCGGCTTCCAAGTTTCCTTGTGTGGTCGATTGTTCGCCTTGCTTTGCTTCCTTCCTTAATCTCCTCGCGGTTCTCTCGATTTCAAGATCAAACAAATGATTTTTGTCTGCACGAGAAGAATGAAGCATAAAAGTAGAAAAAGAAAATAAACTAAATAAAAAGTGAACTTAGCTTCTTGACACCACTCCCTGGTAACGACGCCAATTTTTGATGGGTGTCGAATCCGTCAAAAAATAATACTTACTTGTTCTTTGGATTTGTAGTGGCGGCAAGTAGGGTCGATCCCACAGAGAGCAGTTAAGAGATTAAGTTCACAAGCAATTAAAGTAAGGGGGTGTGTTTGATTTGAAGAAAGCAATTTAAGTAAAGAAAAATTCAATATAAATTGGAACTCTAGTCAAGGTAAATTCGGAATATTAAATCAAGAACTCAGATCATTGACCCACAAAAGATAAATCAACATTTAACTCAAATAACTTGGTTTTAGATTAGATGAATACCACCAAATAACTCAATCTCTTCTAAGTTAGATAATCAATTAAATACCATTAAAAAATTAACTCTTATTATTAAGATTAAATTCCTAGATACCACTAAAGAATTATAATCTATCAAATAGTATTAAGAACCATAGAGACCCAAAGCACATATTCTTCCTAAGCATGAACCCGTTAACTTATTAAGAACGTAAATCCATACCTTTAGAAATTGAACCCGAATTTCCTTACCAATTGTATCAAATACCATTGAATTGGTTGTAGCATATATTTAAACAAATATAAACATGAGGATGAAGCACAAAAGATATGAAAATACTTGAATAAAAATGAAGATAAATAGGGAACAAGAAATCTTACTAAAAACTTGAAATAATATCCTTGCAACTACACTTGATAGAAAAGAGGGGTTTAGCCACTCACGGTGGTTGACGACTACAAGAGAGGGGATAGGGTTTAGCTACTTCAGCCTTTTTCCTTCACCTTTTGATCAATATTTATAGGTGAAAATAAGGGGAAGACTTTACATTAAAAACAACAACCTTAAACAATTCTAATTTTGGTAAAAGTAGAAGTCCAGTTGTAATAGGATTGCATTGCTTGTCCTTCAAGTCAAAAAGTCTGTCTTACGTCGTGGTCACGCCTTATCTCACGGCTGTTTCTGGTTTTGCGTGAAGGATTTCCAAACAACGCCAAAAAGGTGTTAAAACTTAGCTTTTACGTATAAAACATCGTTAAAGCCCAAAAACACATGCAAAACCAAATAGGAAGCGAATTAAGGGTTTTAATATAGATTAATGTGCTAAAATATAGGAATTAATACGTGAAAAACATGTAAATATATGACTTATCAGCTCCTCCATCGGGGGGTTTTGAAGTTTAATGCCGATGGTCCTGCCTTGGGAAATTCGGGTCCTACAGGTTGTGGTGGTGCGCTTCGAGATAGTTCTAGTTGTATCCTCACCTTGTTCTCGGGTCCTCTTGGTATTTTAGACTCAAACGAAGCTGAGTTACAAGCGATTGCCCATTCCCTTTCTCTTCTTCTTCGGTCGAAATGGAGTCGGGGAGCTCATTTTTGTGGTAGAGTCTGACTTGTTGGTCGTGGTTTTGTGGGTTTTGCATTTGGATCACCGTCCTTGGCGGTTATGACGATGGTTTTGATTGATCGATAAGGCTTATGGTATACTGACCTCGGTTGTGTTTCGCCATGTTTTCCGTGAAGCAAACTCGTTTGCTGATGTTTTGGCCAAAACTGGAATGGGGCGTGCATCTTGGTTCCAAGATATTCACTAGCTTTTATTTGGTGTTTTATTTTGGTTTTGCATTTGTTGTGTTTCTTTCACTTGGATTCGGTTGTATTGTCGTGTTACTATAATTTTTTTATTTTCAGTTTAAACCTTGTTGAGTACTCTTTTCCACCATCTAGGCTTAGGGGTTTTTTTAACGAGGCTCAACTTGGTGTTCCCGTTATTTGATTCCCCTTTATAAAATCATACATCTTTTCGCTCACCGCCGCGCCATACTGTGCACCGTCGCCACCGACAGGCTCGCTATCGCACCTCGATCCCATCGCCACCCATCACTCGCGGTGTTGCACTGCCAATCGACATGGAGAACGACTTGAAGCTTCGACGAAAATAAATCAAAGGTCGTTCGTCTTTTCGAGTTTTTCGGCGTCGATCGACGCCCGTGCATCTTGGTTCCAAGTCATTCAGTAGCTTTTATTTGGTGTTTTATTTTGGTTTTGCATTTGTTGTGTTTCTTTCACTTGGATTCGGTTGTATTGTCGTGTTACTATAATTTTTTATTTCCAGTTTAAACCTTGTTGAGTACTCTTTTCCACCATCTAGGCTTAGGGTTTTTTTTAACGAGGCTCAACTTGGTTTTCCCGTTATATGATTCCCCTTTATAAAATCATACATCTTTTCGCTCACCGCCGCGCCATACTGTGCACCGTCGCCACCGACAGGCTCGCTATCGCACCTCGATCCCATCGCCACCCATCACTCGCGGTGTTGCACTGCCAATCGACATGGAGAACGACTTGAAGCTTCGACGAAAATAAATCAAAGGTCGTTCGTCTTTTCGAGTTTTTCGGCGTCGATCGACGCCCGTGCATCTTGGTTCCAAGTCATTCACTAGCTTTTATTTGGTGTTTTATTTTGGTTTTGCATTTGTTGTGTTTCTTTCACTTGGATTCGATTCTATTGTCGTGTTACTATAATTTTTTATTTTCAGTTTAAACCTTGTTGAGTACTCTTTTCCACCATCTAGGCTTAGGGTTTTTTTTAACGAGGCTCAACTTGGTTTTCCCGTTATATGATTCCCCTTTATAAAATCATACATCTTTTCGCTCACCGCCGCGCCATACTGTGCACCGTCGCCACCGACAGGCTCGCTATCGCACCTCGATCCCATCGCCACCCATCACTCGCGGTGTTGCACTGCCAATCGACATGGAGAACGACTTGAAGCTTCGACGAAAATAAATCAAAGGTCGTTCGTCTTTTCGAGTTTTTCGGCGTCGATCGACGCCCGTGCATCTTGGTTCCAAGTCATTCACTAGCTTTTATTTGGTGTTTTATTTTGGTTTTGCATTTGTTGTGTTTCTTTCACTTGGATTCGATTCTATTGTCGTGTTACTATAATTTTTTATTTTCAGTTTAAACCTTGTTGAGTACTCTTTTCCACCATCTAGGCTTAGGGTTTTTTTTAACGAGGCTCAACTTGGTTTTCCCGTTATATGATTCCCCTTTATAAAATCATACATCTTTTCGCTCACCGCCGCGCCATACTGTGCACCGTCGCCACCGACAGGCTCGCTATCGCACCTCGATCCCATCGCCACCCATCACTCGCGGTGTTGCACTGCCAATCGACATGGAGAACGACTTGAAGCTTCGACGAAAATAAATCAAAGGTCGTTCGTCTTTTCGAGTTTTTCGGCGTCGATCGACGCCCGTGCATCTTGGTTCCAAGTCATTCACTAGCTTTTATTTGGTGTTTTATTTTGGTTTTGCATTTGTTGTGTTTCTTTCACTTGGATTCGATTCTATTGTCGTGTTACTATAATTTTTTATTTTCAGTTTAAACCTTGTTGAGTACTCTTTTCCACCATCTAGGCTTAGGGTTTTTTTTAACGAGGCTCAACTTGGTTTTCCCGTTATATGATTCCCCTTTATAAAATCATACATCTTTTCGCTCACCGCCGCGCCATACTGTGCACCGTCGCCACCGACAGGCTCGCTATCGCACCTCGATCCCATCGCCACCCATCACTCGCGGTGTTGCACTGCCAATCGACATGGAGAACGACTTGAAGCTTCGACGAAAATAAATCAAAGGTCGTTCGTCTTTTCGAGTTTTTCGGCGTCGATCGACGCCCGTGCATCTTGGTTCCAAGTCATTCACTAGCTTTTATTTGGTGTTTTATTTTGGTTTTGCATTTGTTGTGTTTCTTTCACTTGGATTCGATTCTATTGTCGTGTTACTATAATTTTTTATTTTCAGTTTAAACCTTGTTGAGTACTCTTTTCCACCATCTAGGCTTAGGGTTTTTTTTAACGAGGCTCAACTTGGTTTTCCCGTTATATGATTCCCCTTTATAAAATCATACATCTTTTCGCTCACCGCCGCGCCATACTGTGCACCGTCGCCACCGACAGGCTCGCTATCGCACCTCGATCCCATCGCCACCCATCACTCGCGGTGTTGCACTGCCAATCGACATGGAGAACGACTTGAAGCTTCGACGAAAATAAATCAAAGGTCGTTCGTCTTTTCGAGTTTTTCGGCGTCGATCGACGCCCGTGCATCTTGGTTCCAAGTCATTCACTAGCTTTTATTTGGTGTTTTATTTTGGTTTTGCATTTGTTGTGTTTCTTTCACTTGGATTCGATTCTATTGTCGTGTTACTATAATTTTTTATTTTCAGTTTAAACCTTGTTGAGTACTCTTTTCCACCATCTAGGCTTAGGGTTTTTTTTAACGAGGCTCAACTTGGTTTTCCCGTTATATGATTCCCCTTTATAAAATCATACATCTTTTCGCTCACCGCCGCGCCATACTGTGCACCGTCGCCACCGACAGGCTCGCTATCGCACCTCGATCCCATCGCCACCCATCACTCGCGGTGTTGCACTGCCAATCGACATGGAGAACGACTTGAAGCTTCGACGAAAATAAATCAAAGGTCGTTCGTCTTTTCGAGTTTTTCGGCGTCGATCGACGCCCGTGCATCTTGGTTCCAAGTCATTCACTAGCTTTTATTTGGTGTTTTATTTTGGTTTTGCATTTGTTGTGTTTCTTTCACTTGGATTCGATTCTATTGTCGTGTTACTATAATTTTTTATTTTCAGTTTAAACCTTGTTGAGTACTCTTTTCCACCATCTAGGCTTAGGGTTTTTTTTAACGAGGCTCAACTTGGTTTTCCCGTTATATGATTCCCCTTTATAAAATTATACATCTTTTCGCTCACCGCCGCGCCATACTGTGCACCGTCGCCACCGACAGGCTCGCTATCGCACCTCGATCCCATCGCCACCCATCACTCGCGGTGTTGCACTGCCAATCGACATGGAGAACGACTTGAAGCTTCGACGAAAATAAATCAAAGGTCGTTCGTCTTTTCGAGTTTTTCGGCGTCGATCGACGCCCGTGCATCTTGGTTCCAAGTCATTCACTAGCTTTTATTTGGTGTTTTATTTTGGTTTTGCATTTGTTGTGTTTCTTTCACTTGGATTCGATTCTATTGTCGTGTTACTATAATTTTTTATTTTCAGTTTAAACCTTGTTGAGTACTCTTTTCCACCATCTAGGCTTAGGGTTTTTTTTAACGAGGCTCAACTTGGTTTTCCCGTTATATGATTCCCCTTTATAAAATCATACATCTTTTCGCTCACCGCCGCGCCATACTGTGCACCGTCGCCGCTGACAGGCTCGCTATCGCACCTCGATCCCATCTCCACCCATCACTCGCGGTGTTGCACTGCCAATCGACATGGAGAACGACTTGAAGCTTCGACGAAAATAAATCAAAGGTCGTTCGTCTTTTCGAGTTTTTCGGCGTCGATCGACGCCCGTCCGCCGCGTTCTCACCGTGAGTGGGCTCCCCGTCGTAAGGCGAGCAAAACCCAAGTTTTCGTTCACCGAACCGACGTCGTTTCCCACCTCACCGAAGTTACGCCGAAACTGGTTCGGGTTGGGTTCAATTTTAAGATTATTAGTTTTGGGCTAGGTTTGGGTGGGCCAAAAACTTGACTCGACCCGACCCGTGTCCATCCCTAGGTACGCTAGAGTGGTGGAGGAGTTGGTTAAGGATATAAAGGACGCAATTTGTACAAAAACTGCGCGATTGGCATATAGATAGACTTGATACTGTAAATGAGCAATTATGTATAGCTTGGGGATTCTTTAATGTATAGTTGGCTGGAGATTCCTTTGCTACTTCTTGGATAAATACGAATCACACATTTTATAAAAAAAAACAACCAATGCACACAAAGGAATACCTAACCAAGACAGCACCACGGACCAGCAACGATGCTCCACAAACGACAAGCCTTTGATTGAACCAACATCGTATCTTTCATGTCCCCAAACTCTAACATTATATCAAACAGCCAAATTTCTCCACCCATAAATCCATCAAGTCAACTACATTTATTACGTTTGATAAAAAAAAACTACATTTATTACGTGAACCGAATCATGCGAATTTCTTTCTTGATATCTGCAGATTAAGTGGACCCTCTCAGTGCAAAATACCCTAATACACCATGGTAGCAAATATACCATAAATGTAAGTTGATTGTATAAAATTAATGGTTAATTATTAGAAAGACATTTAGATTGTAAGTAAACACATTTCCCACATGGATCCACCGCTGACTGCCCAAAAGATTTATCCGAAAGATAAGAATGAGCATACAAATCAAAACTCAGAAGGTCAAACAAACCTGCCACGTCTTCCCCCAATGACAACTTAACCAACTTTCCTTATTCCCCAATCATACCCTGATTTTGATGGTTATATAACTCACTCCCCTCCCTCTCTTCATCTTCCAAGAAAATAAGACAATCCACCGCCCACCATCCCTCCATTTTTTAAGCAAAATGATTCCAAACCAGACCCTGGAGGATGAATCTCATCCGTCCATCACCGCCGTGAACCGCCGCATCCAGCGGCTGTCCCTTCACCTGAGTCCACTCCCACCTCATCAACCATCACCCCAGCTCCACATGCTAACATGCGCCAAGGCGGCCAATAAACTCGAGGTCGACAAGGCCTCTCTCCGGTGTTACATGAGAGGGAAAAACAGGGAATTACAAGAAAGAGTGATTAAGTTTTTCGAGTCAAGGCCCGATTTGCAAACACCGGTTGGGATTTCGATGGATGAACACAGGGAGCTTTGCATGAGACAGATTGTTGCTTTGGTTAGAGATGCGAAGATCAGGCCTTTTAGATACGTAGTTGACGATCAGGCTAAGTATTTCGCCATTACCGAAGCTGTTGGGAGTATTGATGTATCTCTTGGGATCAAACTCGGCGTCCAGTTCAGGTAATTATCACTTGCTTCTCAGCCTCTTTTGGGATTAAAGATTCAATCTTGGTTGCTTTTTCGACTTTCGGTATTTAAAATTTATGAAGCTTTTTGGGATTTTGTTGAATTTTAAGTTTTGGAATCTGGGTTTATGGACGACAAAGAACATGATGATATTTGAACGATGCATAATATTATTATTTTTTTTTTTTGATTTATTGGTAAGTTGACTTTGAATACTTGAAATTACGCAAGTCTTTGGGGAGGTTCAGTGCTGAACTTAGGAACAAAGAAGCACAGGGATAAGTATTTTGATGGAATCGACAACGTGGATTATCCCGGGTGTTTCGCCATGACAGAATTACACCACGGTAAGTTCTCTGTTTCCAGGTTCTGAATGTAGACTTGTCTGTTTTCAACCGCGTGTTTATTTTAATTGTCGGCGGCGGATAAGATAACAACGAATGTATTTAAAGACAAATTGCGATACTTATCGACAAAACCATATCCTCGCATCTGCCCTGTTCTTTGTCAATGCTGCTGCCCTATTATATTTGTTCTTATTTATTTTTTAAGGAAACACATTTGCTTACGTTAGAAATACTATTACGTTTCCTATTTTATATGATTTACTAGTTTAGCATTGCTTTGCAATGAAAAGTGATTTTTTAAAGTGCTTTTATAAAAAAAAAAAAATTAGTTGTAAAATTTTAGTATTCATCATTACCGTCAGAAAGTGCTTTAAAAAAATAAATGATTCTTTTAAATATAATATTGTAAGTTATATTATATATATATAAATAATATTTAAATTTTTTAATATAATATATGAAATATATCAGCTTAAATTATTATAAAAATTTTTTTTACTAGTAAATATATTTTTTAACGATTATACTTGTTTCATATAAATATAACAAATTTAAAATATTTTATTTATAAAATTTGACATAAATAAATATATATCATTTTAACAATAGAAAATAAAGGTAAAAACTGTGATTTAGCTTTCAAAATTAAATTTACAACCGTAAATGCTAAAAAATTTAACTTTTGCCTTGGTTTGAAAATTACTTTTTAAAAATAATTTTCTTTTGCAAAAGTTAACTATTTAACATTGTTTTTAGCCTCGAACTAATTTTTGAATCAAAAAGTGGTTAGAAAAGTAATGCTAAACAAACCTTAAAGATGATTATAATTCGGGTCGGATCGGAGTTGAACAACAAGTTGTCTAGCGGTTGCTGTGGTTTGTACGTATAGAAAGCCTAACTGTCAAATTTTTGTGTTTTTTAAAGGCTCCAATGTTCAAGGTCTTCAAACGACGGCAACTTTTGATCCGATTACAGATGAATTCATCATTGACACACCGAATGATGGAGCCATCAAATGGTGGATCGGCAACGCTGCAGTTCACGGCAAGTTCGCGACAGTTTTCGCTAAGCTCGTATTACCGAGTCATGACTCTAAAAAGTTTTCCGACATGGGAGTCCATGCCTTCATTGTACCGATAAGGGATTTAAAAACTCACCAGACACTTCCCGGAATCGAAATCCAAGATTGCGGCCACAAGATTGGCTTGAATGGGGTCGATAATGGGGCTCTGCGATTCCGTTCGGTTCGAATCCCCAGAGATAATCTTCTTAATAGATTCGGTGATGTTTCTCGAGACGGAAAATACACAAGTAGTCTTCCTACTATAAACAAACGTTTTGCTGCTATGCTGGGTGAACTTGTAGGTGGGAGGGTTGGTCTTGCATATTCTTCAGTTGGTTTCCTCAAGATTTCGGTCACTATCGCGGTTCGGTACTCGTTACTACGCCAGCAATTCGGTCCTCCGGAACAACCTGAAGTCAGCATTCTCGATTATCAATCGCAGCAGCAGAAGCTTATGCCGATGCTGGCTTCAACCTATGCATTTCATTTCGCTGGTCAGTATTTGGTGGAGAAATATTCGGAGATGAAGAAGACGCATGATGAACAACTTGTTGCCGATGTCCATGCACTTTCTGCAGGCCTGAAGTCATACATAACATCTTATACAGCAAAGTCACTGAGTACCTGCAGGGAAGCCTGCGGAGGCCACGGATATGCCGCTGTCAACCGGTTCGGCAGCTTGAGGAATGATCACGACATATTTCAGACATTTGAAGGAGACAACACAGTACTTCTGCAACAGGTTTCGGACAAATACCCTTAATAACAACCTTGGTTGAAAACTTGCAATGACTTTCTTTCAGTTTTCCTTCATTCAACCTCGAATTTGCTTTTCGAGTCGAACTTCATGAGACTTTTTACTGGGATATATAGGTAGCTGCGGATCTATTGAAGCAATACAAAGATAAGTTCCAAGGTGGTACGCTTTCGGTCACATGGAACTACTTGAGAGAATCTATGAACACATACTTGTCGCAGCCAAACCCCATAACTGCTCGATGGGAAAGCACTGATCACTTACGAGATCCTAAATTTCAGTTGGATGCCTTCAGGGTAAGTATCGGTTATTAAACTTCGAGTTTTGTTGATGTAAACCGTAAACTAAGATTTATACGATTTTGATATTCAGTACCGAACCTCGAGACTGCTTCAAAGTGTAGCAGGTCGGCTCCGGAAGCACTCAAAAACTCTTGGCAGCTTTGGTGCTTGGAACAGATGCCTGAATCACCTATTAACACTTGCAGAGTCTCATATCGAGTCCGTCATCCTCGCAAGATTTATCGAAGCTGTGCAGAAGTACCTCCTAAACTCTGGACCGATTTCATTCTTTTTTTTCCTACTTGTCATAAGCATACTTTCTGAGTTTCTAACTGAGCTTGAATTTAACTTCCAGTTGTCCTGATGCAAGTAGTCAAGCTGCTCTAAAACTAGTATGTGATCTTTATGCGCTGGATCGGATCTGGAACGACATAGGAACTTACCGTAATGTCGATTATGTTGCTCCTAACAAAGCTAAGGTATATAGTTGTAATCGGAAGTATAAAACACGTCCTATGTAGTTGTGTTTCATTAATATAACTTTTTTTTTCTCCTTTATGCAGGCAATCCACAAGCTCACAGAACACCTGTGTTTCCAAGCGAGAAACATTGCAGGGGAGCTTATTGACGCATTCGATATTCCGGAATTGGTTACACGAGCCCCGATCGCGATGCAGTCGGAAGCATACTCTCGGTACACGCATCATGTTGGGTTCCAGTAACTAGAAAATGCAATGTCAATGTAAATTGTGTGTGGTAAGTAAATAAATTGAAAGGAAGAATGGCGGTTTCCATACCTGATAGGATTCTTTTAGTCCTATCAGGTTAAATGCTGGAAACATTAATATGTTGAAAGTTGAAAACCATGTTGTTCATAATGTACCAATGGACTGATCTACATTTATTTAAATTGTTTTGGGTAATAATTAAATATGTTAATTTCTAGTCAAATAGGATTACTCTTTCGTTATGTATTTAATGTGGTAACTCCTTAACGAATAGATGGCATCATTTCAATCAATTATTGAGCAACAGCAAATTTGGACAGCACATTAATAGTCAATAAATCAATTATAAATACTTGACTTTGACCTCACCATAAGTAGGATCATACTCTCAAAGTGGAATGAAATATTAATTCAGGAGTTGGAGTTCATTCATTGTGAATTCAGGAGTTGGAGTTCATTCATTGTGAATGACCTAAGTTAGGTGCAGCGTACACTCCATAATAGGCTAAAAGCTAACCTGTACAACTCCTGAGAATACAGAGGCTTTTGGGTTACCCCAAACACTTCAAACAAAAACGTATGGCTTCCCCACTGAATGATACAACACCAACAATTGATGAAGAAATGACAGACCTTGGGAGACATGGCCGTGTGGAAAGGGTTCAGTGGGTGCTCAATACCCCCAAGCCACCGGGGATTAGCCAAGAGCTCATCGGCACCGCCGTTTCCTGGAGGAACAAAGTCCCATTTCTCAACATGCAGTCCGGGTTGAAACATGGACTCTTTTCCATGTTGAAAGCTAAGTTCCCTATCCTTACTTGGTGTCAAAACTACAAAGCAAATCAATTCAAGCATGATTTACTTGCTGGTCTAACTCTTGCAAGCCTCTACATTCCTCAGGTTTTTTTTAGAAAAAAAAATACTTAAAATCTTCATGAAATGAGTTATTTCGGATCGATCGAATTTCGGGTTTTTCCCCCCTTGTGTTACTCACATCATTGTATGTTTCCATAGAGTATTGGATATGCAACTTTGGCGAAACTTGATCCTCAATATGACCTCTGTAAGCTGCTAGTCGGAGTTAAGATCGTGAAACACATCAAAGGAGGCATAAATCCAAGTTCAGTTCATCAGCTCCTTCTCGCAGACGGCAGTGAATTTCAGTGCCGGTTGTGAAACTGTGGTGTCGAATGTAGTGATGGCGATCACGGTGTTTATATCATTGGAATTGTTTACGAAGCTGTTGTACTACACTCCGGTGGCGATCCTTGCATCGATCATTCTGTCGGCACTGCCGGGGCTGATCGACGTCAATGAAGCTTAAAATGTTTGGAAGGCCGATAAGCTAGATTTCCTCGCTTGCATTGGAGCCTTTCTGGGAGTGCTGTTCGCAACTGTGGAGATTGGCCTTCTTGTGGCGGTAACATTTTGGGTAGTTATACAGTGCCGCAACAACGGTGCGGCACTAACTGAAAATATTATAAGATTCGAAATATAAAATTAAAAATGTTATCAGAAGTGATGAAAGTTTAGATACTCGAAGTTAAAGTTTCGATTACATGAATATGTGTCTAACATTTTTTTTTTGTCTGCCTAAAATTTAATTCTGTTTCTTTTTTAGGGTAATGTCATTAAAAAATTAACATCCAATCAAAATTTGACACGTACTTTTTTATTTTATTAATTTTTTTTAAAAAACTTGAAAAAAGAAAATATTTAAAAAAATCAAAAACTTCTTAAAATTTGCAAAACAGTCTCAAATCCAAACGCTCAAATTCTAAAATCCGTGTCATTGTCGCCGCCAATAGCCTCGCCGGATCTCACCAACACCGTCGCCAGAGTCCCCACCTATTTCCCCAACCACCCATTGTCGTAACATGCGGAAGCTGTGCCAATCGGACGTCGAACGGTTGAAGCCTTTCGCGTTCGTCGTTCATCGTCCGATTGACGTGCCTCCCGTCGGTTACCAGCAATGGGTGGTTGGGAAAATGAGCTGGCGACTTCGACGACAGCGGTGGTGAGGTCCAGTGTGACTATCGTCGGCGACAATGACATTAATTTTGAAATTTGGAGTTTGAGGTTTTATGGATTTGAAACTTTTTTGTAATTTTATAAAATCTTAGGATATTTTTAATTTAGGCTAAAGGGTCAATTGCCCTTGTAGTAATGCAAAATCAACAATGTTGCCCTTAAATTCAAGGCGCTTATGGAGACTTTTTTTCCACCGCTTGTGCATTGGAAAAAAGTAAGGAGTTAATCTCATCCATTTATTTCACATGTCCAACGATCTAAAAAATATGTAAAACTATAAGTTTTACATTTTGTGTAAGTGGGTCCCTCTCTTTCTCTCTCTCTCTCACACACATACATATATAGGATCCGTTTACACAGTGTAAATTTTTTTAAGTTTTATATGTTTTCTGGATTGTTGGATGGATGAAATGAATGTCTGAGATTAACATTAGATATGTGAAGACGACCGCTTTGAAAAAAATAAGGAGTTAATCTCAATCATCCATTTCACTCATCCAACGATTCATAAAATGTGTAAAACTCATAATTTTACATTGTGTGTAAGTGGATCCTAACTCATAGATATGTGGAGATTATCACTTGGAAAAAAAGTAAGGAGTTAATCTCAATCATCCATTTCCTCCATTGAACGATCCAACAAACTTGTAAAACTATGAGTTTTACATTATGTGTAAGTGGATCCTAACTCATACAGTGATAGGATCCAGTTACACAATGTAAGAGTATTTAACTTTTACACGTTTTTTAGATCGTTGGATGGGTAAAATTGATGGTTGAGATTAATAGTGAGTTATGTGAAGATTATCACTTGAAAAAAAGGTATTGAAAAAAAAGTAAGGAGTTAATCTCAATTGTCCACTTCCCTCATCCAACGATCCAACAAACTTGTGAACTATGAGTTTTATATTATGCGGGAGTGGATCATATATAAGCAACTAAAACAATGTTCGTTTCTTTATTTTTTCACCCGATTGTTCACATTTCCTGCATTCTTATTCGAAGCAAAACATTTTTAATTATATACAGATCAATCAATTGAATTAATAATTCAAAAATCATATCGAGTTGACCTCTAAGTCGATTTTTAATTCACTGGATTAAACAACTGTTGGACACAAATAGATAAATAGAAGAGAGAACATGTTATATGAACGTGCAAGCACAAAGGATCATTTATCTTATTATTATTTTGTAATTTAACAAACAAAGTCTGCAAGTTTTTTAGATATAATGTATATTTTGACCCTTGAACTTAGTTTTATTATATATTTGGCTCTTAAATTTTTGAACTTATTTGACGCCCGATCTTGATTACATTAATTGAAAAACATAACTCCATTTGATTTTATCGACGAGAGTTTTGGGATTGCACTAAAATAAATTGTAAAAGATTTTATGTTTAGTAAAATTAAGTTTAAAATTTTAGTAAATGACCAACAATGCATATTATACTGGAAGAGAGGTTCATTTTTAAACACATGTGACATCAATTAATTTGTTAGAGATGTCTACCGATAAAATTTTAACGGGATTAAGGTTTTAGACTAATGTATGTGATACTTTAAGTTTAGATATCAAGTTATTAGAGAAAAAGTTTAAGTACCAAATAGTTCTTACAAAAGTTCAGGCACCAACAAGATACTTAAGGTCAATATCAAGGGTCCATTTTTAATGGATTTAAATTTTTAGATTAATAATCGTAACGGTTTTCAAGTTCAAATTTCAAAAACGGTTCATTTTTAAATATGTCGGTTAGAAGTGACGCGTGAATACGTGTGATATCGAACATGTTCACCAATCCGGTAGTTAGCAGTTGTGAAAGTCGTACAACATGCAAATCACTACTGAGTCTGAGATGGTGTTATGCATGCGAATGCGATCCACTAATTTCCAGAGTCCAGACTTATTCCTCCTTCATATTTCTGATTTTAAACCAGTTGGTGGCAGCTCTCGTTTCATCCCCACCAAGTTTCTTTTCTTTCGAATTCCATGGCACTTTCGATTCCAAATCAGAAAATCCTTGATCAAAAACTCAGCCTGCAAAACGAAAAACAGATATCCGTTGATCCAATCTCATTGAGACAATCAATCTCCTCATCCATGGGAGAGACAAGTTTCAACATGATGTTACCTCCGATCGACGCGCCTCATCCCGATTCCGCCGTCCCTCCTCCGCTTCTTCAGCCGCCCCCTTTGCCTCCCGTCAAGCACAAGTTCCTAACCTCCACCGTCTCAACATCTACAGCCTCTTCTCCTCGGTTCCGCTCGATTCTGTCAAGGAAGAACTCCAAAATCGCAAGTCAAGAATCTCCTCGACGGGTTGATCACGAGTCGGTCGGTGATCTTTGGCACCATGATCGTGCAGGTTTAATCTCTGAACTCGACGCTAAGGACGATGGTTTCCGAAAGAGCATCGACTTCAAATGCGGCGCCCTTTGCTTGTTCCTGCCGGGCTTCGGTAAAGGGAAGCCGGTGAGGCCAAGAATGAGAGAAACCATTGATACCGAGAATAATGTGATATCAAGAACAGTTTCCCTGGAAAAATTCGAATGCGGATCTTGGGCTTCGTTAAGTTTTATACCGGACCACTGCATTGATGACGACGGAGATTCCGCCATGAATCTCTTCTTTGATCTGCCATTGGAGTTGATCAAAAATCTCGGCGACGATGCCGATGTACCGGTTTCTTCTGCTTTTGTGTTCGATAATAAAGATATGAAAGGGTTTTTCAAAAAGGGTTCGACTCCAACAGGAGCAACCGGCAAGAAATCCTACGAATCAGATCGCCATGTCAGGTTTTCGACGGTCAGAAATTCTGATGAATCATTGTTCGGTCGAGCTTGAATTATTAAAAAGGTCGAAGTAATTTAGCACTTAAGGTTTGATCTGAATAGGTTTTGAACTCTATAGTGTTCCTTTTGTTTAATGTAATTAATTTTATATTTTAATATTCGATCTAAAAAATTTAGAATTGTTATTTGAGTAATTAAGCAACAAGACTAGTGTCATTGTTGTCGACAATTTTTTTTTAAAAAAAAGCTTATCGCTCATAGAGAAAAAGAAAAGGACTAACCTTTTTTTCCTTTTAGTAAAATCATAAAACAAATTGAATATATATATATATGTATATGAATAAGATCAATTTAATTATTGTAATTAAAAGCAATGAAATAAATAATTTCTTTGATTGGAAAAGAGAGAAGGCTAGAGCCAATATAACCAATGATCAAGGTTGTAGACATGTAGTATATATTTTTGGAGTAGAAAACTAATGTAATTCCATTTGTTAATTAATTTCCATTTCCTTGATATCAATTTCCACACATACTCGAGTAAAACAACAACAAATGTTATCAGAGTGCTAAACATCTCCACTAATGTTTCTTGCTCCGAAGTAGATCACATTCACCATACCAATTATTGAGGGGATAAAAAAACACTGGTGGGCTGAGGAGGGGCGTTCGTCTAGGGCTCATTATTTTAGTATTAGTATTATAGTTTAATTATTTAACACTTATTATTAGAAGTTTATTCTTAAAATTTAGTTCTTTCAATATGTATTATAAAGGCCTATTTTTTTATAATATTTGTTATTAGGGACCCAAATTTTTTAACACTTATTATTATGGGCCAATTTATTTTTTCTCAATATTTATTATTAGCGGTCCAGTTATTTTTTAATATTTGTTATTAGGGGCTTAATTTTTTCTAACATTTATTTATTTTTCGAATACTTGTTATTAAAGAACTAATTATTTTCTAATACTTGTTATTAGGGACATAGTCTTAAAATTTAATATTAGGGGACCAATTTTTTCACAATATTTGTTATTAGGGTCTACACCTAATATTCAAATTTTTGAAATATTTTTATTAAGGATCTAATTTATTTTTTAATACTTGTTATTAGAGCCTAATTTTTCACAATATTTATTATTAAGGACATGCTCTTAAATTTTATTTTTTAATACTTCTAATCAGGGCCTGCCTTTAAATTTAATTTTTTAGTACTTATTAATAAGTAATTAACTGTTTAATTCGCCTTAAGGCCGTTAAAATCTCAAAAACATGTATGTAATTTACTCTTTCTGCTTGATCCCTTTTTCTTAAGTTTTCACGATGGAAGACGTAGTCATTGAAGGTGAAGTTTTTCTTTAACTTAAAATGTTAGAAATACTAATATGTGTATCTGATCATTTTAATGAAATAAACCCTTGAAAACCATGTTCTTTTTTATATTTAGTCCCTAAACTATTTTTTAATCAAAATAAGTCCCTAAATTATTATTTTTAATCATTTTACATAGCTATAATTTTTTTATCAAAATAAGTACCTAAATTATTATTTCTAGTATTCTAAGAGCATAAACTGCTTTTTTAGCAAAATAACTACAATAAAACAGAATAAATTTACATCAAAGATTATTTCATTGAAAAAAAAAATAATCAAGACTTCATTAACAAGATTCTATGTAATGCCAAGAAAAGATGGAGGTCGAATTAAATGATTTCCTACAAATATATCATGAAAAATTCTCATATCCACTGCCTAGACAAGGAGGTTGCCTTACACAAACAATATGATAGGGTTCGACAAACAATATTAGAAATTATTCTACTTTGCCACAACATGGATGTCAATATTCTAAGCAAAACAACCTTTCAGGGATATACATATAAAATAGCATTGGTTGTTTAAGCATATTTCCAAATTACCTAAATCTACAACTATGACAATATACATCTATTTGTCGGCTATTAGTAGAACAAATAATTATCTATTTAATCAATACTAATATGAAACTTGAATAATAAGGTAACCATACAAGTAAACACAATACCTACTTAGAACATAGTGAAGGACTCTAGAGACCACAAATGAAATTAAAATATGGATATATAAAATGCTAGACATAGAACAAAAGCATAAATATTCATACAAGTAAACACAATACCTATTTAAAAAATAGTGAAAGACTCTAGACCAGTGTTTCAAATCCGCAACCGCAATAGCGGCCGCTATTTTGCGGTAGCGCCGTCGGCCGAAATCGCTATTGTCGAAAATGGCGGTGGTAATCGGATTCACGCCGATAGCGGTGAATTGCGGCCGCAATATCACGGATAGCGGTGGATCGCGGCAATACCGGAAAAATCAAGAAAAAAAAACAGAGATGCGACTTCATGTGCTCGACGGCGCGACTTCAGGTGAAGATAAGGGTTCGCACAACATAAATGAATAACGGAGTGATTAAATTTTTAAGATAAAACTAGAAAAAAATGCAGTTCAAAATGGTAGTTCACGACGGTAGAAGGGAAAAAAATAAGACAGGGCAAACGATGGGAGAAAAGAAAGAGTTGCCGCCTGCGGCT
This sequence comes from Hibiscus tridactylites, assembly GCA_958450335.1. Lineage (NCBI taxonomy): Eukaryota > Viridiplantae > Streptophyta > Magnoliopsida > Malvales > Malvaceae > Hibiscus > Hibiscus tridactylites. Next base: position 78,358,579 of record OY288279.1, read on the forward strand.
ATTACAATTATTTACAAATGAAAAGTCAAAAGTTAGCAGAAAAGTGATATCTCTCTAATTGGTTAAATTACAAAGGGAATCACTATACTTATTAGGGATTTTTAAAACATTTATTAAAGAGGAATGGGTCATAAGTGTCGGGATCTAATTTAGAGAGCCAACCAAGCAAGCTAAATAATATTTATTTATTTATTTATTCATTCAAATATAACAAATATTTTTATTTATTAGAATATATAATATTTTCTTTTAAATTATTTTAATTAATTAATAAATTATTTACCTGTAATATGAAATATTAATATAATTTTTAAATATTTTATAATAATAAATAATCAAAATGAATAATTTAACTAGACATCTTACAAGAAATGTTGAAGGCCTTTCACAAGTATCATATATGAATGTTTAATTATTTTATCTATAAAAACTTTTAAACATATTAAATTATTAATACGGTGAATGTTTAATATTTCTTATTTTAATTTTAATTTTGTTATTATTTAATATAATTTTCTTATAAAATTTTAAATAAATTATGTGCTCATATTAATACAAGTTCATAAATAGAAAATATTTTAAAAATTATTAAAAGTGACTTTTTATGTTTATAATTATAATTATTATGTTTTATGTTAAGTTGTGCGAGTTTTAAAAATATTTACGACTGCGACACCCGTAATCACAATAAACGCAACGCGACCGAAAACGCGATCGCGAACGCTGTTTAAATCCCTGCTCTAGACACCACAAATGAAACTAAAATATGGATATATGAAATGCTAGACATAGAACAAAAACATAAATATTAATGTTGTCTTAACTCAGTTACAACAACTAGCAGGTTATCTGTATAGATTACAAGAAGTAGAACTTGAAACAACTTCATCAAGCAATATCATACTTGACCCCAGCAGGCAGCAGGAATGATAATTTTTTGTTGCAGAAGCAGAAAAAAACAAGTATAAACGAAATGTCAGCCCTGATGCAAAAATAACATTACTCAGATGCATATATCAAGAGATTTCAATAAAACTAGAAACCCAACAACAAATGAACATATTAATGAGTTCTCAACCGTCGCCTATGTGGGACAGTGGCGCAATTGAAAAGCAACAACAAGGGACTCACTCTCCTTAATAAAACATGACTTCTCAAGAGTCTCCTCTATAGGACAGTAACGCAAATAGAAAGTAAAGACAAAGGGACCCACTCTTCTGGTCCTCACCGGATGTCCTTTCTTTAACTCATATAGCCCGTAATGAACATCGTCTACGTGCTCAATCATTTTTCAAATCAGCTTCCTTCAGACTCGAACTCAATGAAATTAAAGGCATAGGAAGAATACCCAACCTCTTTCTTGCTCTGGCTTTGCTTCTGATTGTTGGATCTCCTATCAACGTCGTTTCTTCGATTGTACGATTCATAAATAATTTGGGTTGCACGCACGTCTTACTTGGGTTCTTGTAGCTGTTTCGTTGGATGGCTATAAAGAAGAGGATTCTTAAGTGGCTTTTTGGGAGAAGTCGTAGATGTCTTCAGACGGCTCCGTTTCTTGGCACAAAGAAAAGACTCAGACGTAAACCACGGCTGGAGCAACCAAAAGGTAAAATTTTAGGGCAAAAAAAGATAACAAAATTTTGAGATTTTGAACTCTATCTCTCTTTTCTGCCTTATGTGAAATAAGAAGAAAATAAGAACAGAATAGAGGGGTTTTATAAATTCTAAATCAAGGTACTGATTTCAATTAAAGTTTTAATTTAAGGTTTTTAGAAACTCTAAATTAGGGCACTGCCACAATTTTTTTTTTTTTATCAAAAATAACTTCCATTCATTTAAAGGAAAAGGGTAACAAACAAGAACACCGAAACAGATCCCACGTGGGGAAAAACAGAAAAGCCCACACCGTAGGGGGCAAGAAAACTAGCAAAACAAAACAAGAAGCAAACCAAAGTAGTCCAGCACGACACACACCAGCAACAAACGACGGACCACAAAACATAAGACCATGGAAATAAAGAAGAAAAACAGACTTAGAAGCCTTAAATGAGGCCATCCAACCAACAACGAAGACAAGATCAGCATCGGCAGCCAAACGAGCAGAAGCAAACCACTCTGGTAACCTTCCAAGCCAACGGCGAAACGTAAACGGAAGACTCGGAAATACACTTCCATCGGTCAGGCCGTGGATAGTGTTTCTAAAAGAGATAACACCATAACGATACTGGAGAAAGCGATAAAGCCACAAACTTTTCCCGGGATGAAGGACAATATTCGTGCCTGAGAGCTCTATCTAGAGGCAGGCTTCAAACGCGAAAGCGTTGGTCCTTATCAAGGCATCACCTACTGTATCCCAGATGTGAAAAGAAAATGAGTTTACCGAGCCTTCTCCCAATCCTGGTTTATCGAAGCCGATGCTGTCCACCCAACCAAGAAAGGAAAGCCGATAAATATTAAGTCACTGATCAACCGATGTTGCCAAAAAAATTCTATCCCGATAGTGGAGAGATATCCACCAGAGCTTGAAAATCTGACCGGGCTCTCCTGGATCCCACCAAAGCCTAGTGGCAATAAAATTCCTAGACCCACCAGGTTCCCAATGGCCAAAAGCATACCCAGATCCGAAAAAAGCGGAATAGTACAGCTTGAAAAAGCTAAACTTTGGCCAGATCCCACAATATCTGGGAATGTTGGTCTTAAAATGGAAATGACCTTGATTGGAAAGAGACAGCACATGGGAAGCACATCTTGTCAAATTTGTAAAAGACAAGATTGCCCTTAGCACCATTTCCACATTCCCGTTGACCTTGGTAGGCCTAGCCAGCGGACCATGTATCCCGACCCCAGTACGCCGGTGAGAGTTGAAGCAGAGCCCAACCCGAACTTCAGGACAGAACCTCCCCATAAAAGGACAAGTGCCTCGCTCTCACCGTGGAAACAGAGAACCTGCCGCGGCGGCGCAGTATCTCTGCCAAATAAACCGCTCCGACGCCGGAGGAAGCGGCACAACCACCAGGAGTAGGCTTAGAGCCTCACGTTCCCAAGCTCGCAGGAAGAAAAGTTCGAGTTTCGATCCAGCACCATGGAGCCCAGCAGATCTCCTTCCGACCCCCAATCCTGCTCCGGTAGCTTGGATCCACCGCAGAGAAAGGTACCGGGAGGGGCCCCTCACTCTCACTCCCTCTCTTCCGACTCTCCGCTCCCCTAAGCGAACCACCAGCCGCCGCCATCTCCTCTGAAACCGGTAACCGATGACCAGTACGACGGTGACAGCACCCTCCACCCGATCATTCAACAAACAAGAATGAGGAGAAAACTCAAACGTTTGAGGCTTAGGGCCTTCGACGACGGTAGAAAGGAAAAGAGAAGAAGGGCGCGTGTCCGCGCGTACAAAAATCATTCTCTGTAAAAGACTATTTTTAATACTTGATTTTATTTCAATATCCGACCTATACAATCAGGGCACTGCCACAACTTTTTTTTTTGATCAAATAAACTTTCATAACATAGAAATCAAGAACACAAAAGATGAGGAGGGAAGACTACAGGGTTCCAGACAACTTGGTCATGTTCTGTCTTCGCAACCTTGGCAAGCCAATCAGCTGCCTGGTTACAAGCACGACACACAAAGGAAAAACAACAAGACTCAAACAATTTGGCTGAATCCTTGATATTTTCTTCAATGGCTGAGGTAACCCAATCCGTACAAACACTAGTGCGCAACCTATCAATAACAGCTTTGTTGTCCGCCTCAATGATGACATTTGTAAAGGCTTTAAGGTTGGCTATTGATAAGCCTAATCTGATTGCATTGGCTTCTGCTGCTGCAGCGGACGGAGCCCAGCATGGAGCAGAGACCCCGAGAATGCAAGAGCTCGAACAATCTCGGAAAACAGCTGCGATAGAGGCTTTCCCTGTTTCTTAGTCAAAGGCGGCGTCGCAGTTGATTTTTATAACTCCTGGAGGAGGTGGTGTCCACTTGTAATTCTTCGTAACATCATCAGCCCTATCGGAGGAGTCTGAATTGTTGGCAAGTTGGAATTCCATGAAGTCTCTGTCCGCTTTTAACCAAACATCCCAAGGGGAGTCTCTTCTCCCTTCAAAAACCAAAGCATTTCTTGATTTCCAAATGGTCTAGAGGATAAAGGCCAAGTGAGCACACCCTTCACCAGCTAAACCGAGATTACGATCTTGAAAGACCTTACACCACCATTTGGGGAAACTGGGAAAACCAATGGCATCATGAGAGTAGTTAAATCCCGAGGCTCTCCAGATTGCCTGAGCGAAGGGACAGAAAAACAATATATGCTCGACCGTTTCCCCTGGGCTTTCGCAATGGCGACAAGCATCCGGATCCTTAAAGTTCCCATGCAGTTAGGCTTTTAGGGAGCTCTTTGTTGGGACAATGTTATGGCAAAACCTCCACAAAAAAGAGCGAATCTTAGAAGGTACACCTAATTTCCAAATGGAATTCCATAACTCATTTTTTGATAAGGTGCCTTCACTAGATGAGGGATTTAGAGTGTCCCTAGAGTCCTCCTCCATGAATCTATACCCCGACTTGGCCGAGTACTCACCATTTTTGTTGCCGACCCATATGAGAACATCCTTGACATTTGGACCTCCTATCGGGATAGTTAAGATTGCCTTCGCTTCCGATGGAGAACAGAGTTCATTAATCTTTGCTTCATTCCATGTCCAGTCAGAGTTTATGAGAGAGCTAACAGAAGGGGCAGGAAAACCCTGCGGCGGCTGAGTCGCTAGCCTGTAGCCCTGAATCTTAGGGATCCAGTTATCGAACCAAGTTGAGATATTTTTGCCATTCCCTACTCTCCAAAATGAGCCTTTCTTGATGACCTTGATCCCTTCTCTTATTCCGGAGCATGCCCAAGATGGATTAGAACAGTTAGGAGCCTCGAAGATGTTCCCATTTGGGAAATAGATTCCTCGAAGAACCTGAGCTAAAAGGGAATCCGGGTTTCTTATCACCTTCCAGGTAATCTTAGAGACCAAAGCTTTATTGAACACTCTGAGATTCCGGAACCCCATTCCCTCGTGTTCTTTGGTTCTGCAAAGATCCTTCCAATTAATCCAGTGGATGCCTTTTTCCTTCTCTGCACAATTGTTCCACCAAAATTTGGCCACAATGGAGCTGATCTCATCGCAGAAGGTGACCGGGAGCAGAAAGCACTGCATGACGTAGGTGGGAATAGCCTGAGCAACTGCTTTAATGAGAATTTCTTTCCCAGCACTAGTCAAGAATTTGGTTTTCCACCCTCTAAGCCGATTCTGAACTCGTTCTCTAATAAAAGCCAATGCTTCCTTTTTACTTCGACCCCAAAAGGACGGGAGTTCGAGGTATTTAGTGTCTTCCTCAATTGCCTTGAAGCCCAGAATATTATAGATATGAGATTTAAGACTGTTGCTAACATTTGGTGAGAAGAAGACGGAGGATTTCATGTGACTAACAGTCTGTCCTGTAGACGATTGGAAAAGCTGGAGAATCTGTAGCAGTTCAGTGCAATTTTTTTCATTCGCCTCTGTGAAGACAAGACAATCATCCGCGAACAGAAGGTGACTCAGTATGGGGCACCTTCTTTTAATTCTCAGCCCAGCAAAAAGATCTCTTCCTATTTCTTTTTCGATTATCCAAGAGAGGACGCTCGATATGAATGTGAATAGAAAAGGGGAAAGCGGATCACCCTGTCTCAGACCTCTTCCCGCTTTAAACTCTCCCTTGCGTTCACCGCTCACCACTAGGGAAAAGGAGACCGTCGAGACACAGCTCATCACTCTATTAGTCCACCATTCTTCAAAACCAATTTCCTTCATCACAAATTGAAGAAGATTCCAGTCCACTTTGTCGTATGCTTTTTCTAAGTCAATCTTAAGAGCCATGAAACCCTTTTTTCCTTTTCTAGTCCGCTTAATCGCGTGGAAGGCCTCATTTGCCAGAATGATGTTGTCATGAATAGATCTGCCTTTCACAAAAGCAGATTGGAACTGCGGAATGATGTCAGGAATGAAGATCTTCAGTCTCGTTGCAAGAATATTGGTAATCACTTTTAGGGAGAAATTACACAAACTGATTGGCCTCAAGTGAGATACTTCGGTGGGACTGGCCTTCTTAGGAATTAGTACAATGTTGGTTTTGTTGATTGTGGGGTCCATGGCGCCATCCCTGAAGAAAGCTGTAACCATTCCAATAAGATCGTCCTTCACCGTGTCCCAAAAAGTCTGATAGAAACATCCAGGAAAACCATCGGGACCCGGGGCTTTCGTTGCCCCCATCTCAAACACTGCCTTTTTGATATCGTCTTCATCAACCATCTTGCAGAGGGCCGCGTTCATTTCCCTTGAAATTACCTTGGGGATATACTCTCTGAGGAAAAGGTAGTCAACTGAACGATCTTTTGTGAAAACCTGTTGGAAATGATGAAGCAAGTAAGTGGCTATCTCCTCCGGATCCTCAAGCCAAGACCCATTTCCATTTTTAATCTTGACAATTGAATTAGATCTCCGGTGCTGGATAGTTGTAGCATGGAAGAATTTAGTGTTTTTGTCTCCCCATTTCAGCCAGTTTACTCTAGATCTTTGGTGCCAATACCTTTCCTCGCTTTCCCATTCAGCATCAATCTCTTTCTTCAGCTTTTTATATTCTTCCAGTTCCATGTTCGACAGTTTCCTTCCCTGGAGGTTAGAGATACCATCCATCAGCATTTGTTTCCTTTCATTCCTCTTTTTCATCTTCTCTTTGTTCCATTTAACGAGAGCTGTTTTGGTGCTACGGATCTTCCTCCGGAATCTAGAAACCACTCTTTCTCCGGGTGCTATATTCCACCCTTTTACCACCGTCTGCGGACAGTCCTCCTCTAGGAGCCATTTGGTTTTAAATTTGAAGTCCTTCTTGTATTTCCTGGGTAGCCCTTTAGTTAGAAGAGCTATATGGGCGTGGTCAGAGGCGATGGCCAGCTCCATCAACCCCAGGGCTTTAGGGAAAGCAAAGCTCCATTCTAGAGAACAGAGAATCCGATCCAGCTTCTCGAGAATGGCGTGATCCCCCCTCTTTGATTGTACCAGGAAAACTTGTATCCCTTAATAGGCACCTCAACCAAGCCTGAGGAATCAACAAATTCTTCATACCATTTCGCCTCCGAAGGATTGAAGGGATTTCCGCCTTCTTTTTCTTCCTGGCACATCACCGTATTAGAGTCCCCCATAATCACCCATTTGTCCTGACTAGACTCCCTAAGCTTCGAGAGCTCCTTCCAAAAAGCTTGTCGATCTTCTCTGTTAGGGGGGGCATAAATAAAGGTGTTGAACCAGGCTTCACCCTCCTGAAGAACAATCTTCGTGTCAATGGAGTTGAGGTCATGTCTTAGAATTGTTACGTCTGCTTCCGAATTCCACCATAAAGCGAGACCCCCGGCTAATCCCTGCGGTTCCACATAGAAGGAGTGCTCCATTTTCATTTTCATCTTTATTTTTTCCAGATAACGTTTCTTTTGTTTCGTTTCACTGAGAAAAATGATGGTTCGTTTGATCTTGAAAATAGAATTTTGAAGAGCCCTGACTGTTTTCCTATTTCCCATCCCTCGGATGTTCCACGCTAAAATTGACATTATTCTTCCTTTTTTGTTGAAAACAGAAAAGTGCACAAAGATGAAGCAACAGAAGAGTAGTCCCAGCCTCCCAACCTGAAATAGGATCAACCTTAAGAAAGCTCGTCACCTTGTCCTCAAGGAGAAACACTCAGACCACTACCAAAGCAGCAGCCCACAGAGAACTGTAACAACAAGGTAATAAAAAAAGCCAATCCGGAACGATACAACCAAGACAATTAGTGAGCCATCGCAGACATAGCTCCATCAAAAGTCTCACAACAGCAAATACACACTTCGGACCATAACAGCATTCACATAGCAACCAAAACCATACAAAGCATCGAAAGCATACTAAAGCATAAACTCATCGATCATGGAAAGTAGATAACACAATTCAGGGACCCAAAGAAGGGGAAAGTCCACAAGAAGACGGGGCGAATAGAGGGAGAAGGGGAATTAATCACCAGAAAGCGGGGTGACTCGAGCGACCGGGCGAAAAGGTGGGAATACAGAGTCTTACAGTGCACTGGAGGTCCACCGAGGCTCGTCACTTCAACCAGCTCTCAGGACGATCGCTGGTGTAGTGGAGCACGAGCTGGGATTGAGCAAAGACTTTGTGGTTTAACTTGGTAACCACCGTAGAAGGGACTGAAAGTAGAGCCCGGCGAAGGGAAAGAAAACAAGGCCGCTACCCTAACCTCTCCTCCGATATTGGAAAGACACCGCGAGAAAACAACCAATCAGGGACGATACCTGCACCACCGGAGCACGACAGCCGTCTGAGGGGGCAGAGCCACTCACTCACAGCACCGTTCAATACCACCGGGCCAGGGAAGCAATCCGCCGTTTGAGGCTCGGGGATTCCAATTGAGAGAAAAAATTAGGGGCGCGTGCGCGCGTTATTGCTGACGATAAGTAGGAGTGAATCGATGCGATGGAAACATAGGGCACTGCCACAACTTGTTCAGTTGTTCCCACCAAAGTTTAATTTTTGGGTTTTAGGGCACTTGGCTTTTATTTTCGGGGTTTTGGACTTTAAAATTAAAAAATATGTTCACTTTAGAATACACAAAGATTTTGAAGGATAAAAGCATCATCTGAAATCTTAAATTTTTATAAGTAGGATTCTTATAGTAAATTTACCGCACCACTATGACGAGTTTTCAAAAAATATTGTTATTTTATTTAAACTCGCCGTATCACATAGGCGAGTACCAATTCTTTTCAAAAATCTCCCGATACAATTAAGGTGAGTTTTAATAAAAAAAAAAATTAAAACTCGTCTTAGTTTCGCAGCGAGTTTACTGTTAAGGTCCTACTTTTGAGAATTTAAAATTTCAAATGCGCGTCGAGAATTTAAGATCTTAAGATCTTATTTTTGACCTTAACCTAGATTTTAAAGGTTTCAAAATAGAGGACCGTTTTCATTACCCTAACCTCAATCTGTTTAAATTATTATAATAATTTGAGCCTTTATCACTGGCTTTCTTAGATGTGAGACGAAAGAAAAATTAAAAACAAAGGTTTTATGACATAACTATATTTTGTCACAAGTTATAAAGAATTGTCAAAAAGGCCGAATTTGCATGTGATACGGTGAGCCCTAAACCCTAAGCCCTAAACTTTAAGCCTTAAACCCTAAACTCTAAACTTCAAATCCTTAAACCCTAATTTCGAACCCTTAAATTTTAAATCTCAAACCCTCAAGCTCTAGACTCTGAACCATTAACCTAAACCCAAATCTCAAACCCTAAACCCCAAACCATAAACCATAAATCATAAACACTAAACCCTAAACCTTAAATCGTGAACAATAAACCCCAACCCTTAAACCATGACTCTAAACCCTAAACACCAAACCCTAAACTTATAAACCATAAACATTAATCTTTGAACCCGACCATCAAACCTTGAACATTAAACCTTAACAATAAACAATAAACCCCAAACCCCAAACACAAAACCCTATACCACAAAACTCAAATCATGAACCCTAAACACCAAAATCTAAAAAATAAACCATGAACCCTAAACCCTACTATAAAACTTATGTTTGATTTTGATATAATTAAATCTTTAAGGATCAATTTGAAAAACTTAAAATTGTTTTTATAAGTCCCTTAATAAGTTTTAAATCACCAACACTTTAAAACTGATTTGAAAAACTCAAACTCTAAATATTTTCTAAGTGTTCCAAGGCCAAACTATTGAAAAACGTCCAGGTGTATCGATACACTCCCAAGCGTATCGATACCTTTTTACCAAAGTTGGCTACTGTCGGAACTCGTATCGATACGCTCTTCACCTGTATCGATACGCCCCTGTGTAAAAGCCTAAAGAGTTTGAATGGCGTATCGATACGGCAAACCCTCGTATCGATACGGTTTTAATAAATTTTTAAATCAAGTCGGTTTAAATATTTTGACCGTTGGTGTCAGTTGGTTGGTAACCAAATTTCAAACAGTCGTTGACCCGTATCGATACGCAAAACCCTCGTACCGATACGAAAATCGATAGTGAGTTTAGTTGAGAAAAAGGTATCGATACGGCCTTTACCGTTTCGATACCCCGTACCGATACGCTTACGCGCGTATCGATACCCCTTATTTATTGCACACAACGACTCTTTCTTTTCTGAGACATGTATCGATACACCTCCCCGCGTACCGATACGTATAGCTGCAGAAGTGCATTTATGGTGGTAAGAGAGGGTTCCAACGGCTCCATTTATGTTCCCAACCACCCAAACGGCTAGAAATCAATGAGAAGGTATAAAAGAGACATCCAAAAGCTCCAGCAACAACTATTGATCATCAAGAAAACATCCATACATCAAATCCAAGCAATTGTGCAAAAATCTCATATTGTCTAGAAACCCCAATTGTAATTTTCATTCCTATCTTGTTCAATTGGGTTGAGTGCTTGTAATTGGGCTACAATTTGTATTGAGAGATACTCTATTAGCCATCAAATTCTTTGTTACCTTGTTGTGGGGATTGGGTTAAATTTTGGGTAGAAAATTTAACCAAAATTGTAAGGGTTGCCTCTTTAGCCTAGAAAAGGGGAAGAGCAATTAGTGGAATTGTTGCAAATCCTTAGTGAAGCTAAGGTAGTGGATGTAGAGTTCATTTGGAACTTGAACCACTCTAAAATCCCTTGTCAATCTTTTTAATTTGCAATTTCCATCACACAATCTTTAAAAATCCAATCCACCCCCTCTTGGTTTATATCGATCTTTTGATCCACTCAACAATTGGTATCAGAGCCTACCACTTTGAGGATTAACAACCACAAGAGGAGTTCCTTGAAAGAGTGTGATCATCATATATCAAGAGATGGCTTCAACCTCCGGTTCGGGCATGTATGAGTCTCAATCCACTACAAAGCCTCCCTTCTTTAATGGTGATAACTATTCTTTTTGGAAGAATAGAATGCGTCTCTTCATCAAGTCAAATGACTACCTAGTATGGGATGTCATTGAAGATGACCCTTATATTTCATTGAAGCAAGATGGTGAAGGCAAGATGGTCCTGAAGAAAAAGATGGAGATGAGTGAAGAAGAAAGGAAAAAGATTCAAGTCAATGATAAAGCTCTCCACATGCTCTTTTGTTCTTTCGGTCCGGACATCTATTCTAAGGTCTCATCCATCGAGAGTGCCAAAGAAGTGTGAGACACTCTTGAGACTACCTACGAGGGCAACAACGATGTTAAAGAAACTAAGATTGGAATTCTCAATCTTAGTTATGAGAATTTCAAGATAGAGCCCGATGAGACGGTATCCAAGATGTTTGATCGTTTCTCCACTATTGTCAATGGGCTCAAGGGTTTTGGAGAAATCATACCGGAAGACAAGCTTGTCCGGAAGCTACTCTATTCACTTCCCGAATCTTGGGATGGGAAGAGAACCGCCATCATTGAAGCTAAGAATTTGAAAACTCTAAAGCTTGATGAGCTTGTGGGTTCTCTTCTTACTCATGAGATCATGAAGCAAGGAAGGGAAGAAGAAAAGAAGAAAGAAGAGAAAAGAGTAGAGAAGCTTGAGGTTGAGAAGAAGAAGAAGATGGGAATAGCTCTCAAAGCTAAAGCTTCATAACATGAAGAGAGCTCTTCTAGTGAGGAGGATGAACTAGAAGAATTGGCTATGATAGCCAAACGATTCTCACGTTTTATGAGGTCCAACCGGGGAAGAAAAATCCAAAGAAAGATGGACTTCAAAAGCAAGAACAAAGAAGAAGGAAGGGATCCTATCATTTGCTTTGAGTGCAAACAACCCGGCCACATACGTTCGGAGTGCCCTCAACTCAAGAAGAATGGCTTTGAGAAGAAGAAGAAGCTCAAAGCCAAGCTTGCTACTTGGAGTGATGAGGAGTCATCGGAGGATGACGAACAAGAAGTGGCTAACCTTTGCCTCATGGCACTTGAGGAAGATTCCTTCATGGTAACCTCTAACTCATCTACTTTAGATTTTACATATGAAGAATTGAATGATGCATATGATGAGTTACAAGAGGTCTATGATGAATTAGTTGAGAAATATAAAGAGTCGGTCATTAGGAACAAAAATATTATTTTGGAACTAAATGAGAAAAATAACTCACTCACTCAAGCTAATTCAAAATTTGAGAAAAAGATATTAGGGTTAAAAGATGAACTAAAATTCTTTCAAGATGAAAATGTTGACCTTAATAATCTTTTGTCTCAATGTAATAGTGAACACCAAAAGGTGTTGGATGAGCTAAATGAGCTCAAAAAGTCTTTGAAAAATGTTGGTAGTGTCAAGCATGAAATAGGTGAATCCTCAAGAACACACCAACCTAAGAAAAAGACTAACTACTACAAACAAGGTAGCTATCCTAGACATAGTAGAGCTAAAAGAATTAGAAGTGTATGTGTTCCTAAGGAACTTGTAAAATCTAACAATGTTATTGTTATGTCATCTTGGATTCCTAAGGGAACCAAGGTTTTGGGAGCTAACACTCATGGACCCAAAATGATTTGGGTACCAAAAACAAAAGCTTAATATCTTTGTTTGTAGGGGGAGCATTGCTACAAGGCCAAAGCACAAAGTCAAAACTCATGGTACCTTGATAGTGGATGCTCAAGGCATATGACCGGAGACAAGAGTAGATTCATGGATCTAAAGCCAAAAAGTGGAGGAGTAGTGACATTTGGTGACAACTCCAAAGGACACATTAAAGGTATTGGCTCCATAGATAATCACTCTACTGTTCTCATTGAAAATGTCTTATATGTCGATGGTCTTAAACACAATTTATTGAGCATAAGTCAATTGTGTGATAAAGGATTTAATGTTTTATTTGATAAAAATGGATGCAAAATTGTAGACATTAAATCTAATAATATTATGCTCATAGGTCATCGTATAGGGAACATATACATGGTGCATCTAGATGACATTCATACATCTCATGCATGCTTAGTTGCACAAAATGAAAATGATGCATGGTTGTGGCATAGGAAACTAGGACATGCTAGCATAAGTGTTTTAGAAAAACTAGTCTCCCTTAATCTAGTTAGAGGTTTACCCAAGATAAAATTTTCAAATGATAAAATTTGTGATGCATGCTCAAAGGGTAAACAACATAGGTCTTCCTTTAAATCCATTAATGATGTTTCTACTAGTAGATGCTTACAACTTATCCATATAGATTTATTTGGGCCAATTAGGACTATGAGCTTGGGTGGTAAGTCTTATGCTTTTGTACTTGTTGATGATTTTTCTAGATTTACTTGGGTTCTATTTTTAAGTACTAAAGATGAGGCTTTGGAAAAATTCATCACATTTTCAAAACTAACCCAAAATGATCTTGAACTTAAAATTTCACATATTAGAAGTGATCATGGAACCGAGTTTCAAAATTTGGGGTTTGAAGACTTTTTAAATGAAAATAGTATTAACCATAATTTTTCGGCTCCTCGAACTCCTCAACAAAATGGGGTAGTTGAGAGGAAAAATAGAACTTTGCAAGAAATGGCTAGAACTATGCTTTGTGAAAACAATTTTCCTAAATATTTTTGGGCGGAAGCCACAAACACCGCTTACTATATTGTAAATCGAGTAATGATTAGGCCAATTTTAAAGAAAACACATTATGAGATTTTAAAATCTAAAAAGCCTAACATTAGCTATTTTCACCCTTTTGGTTGCAAATGTTTTGTTTTAAATAATGGAAAAGACAACTTAGGTAAATTTGATGCAAAAAGTGATGAAGCTATTTTCATAGGTTACTCTTTAACCTCTAAAGCCTATCGAGTATTTAACAAAAGAACTTTAGTAGTAGAAGAATCTATTCATGTTGTATTCGATGATAACCTCCTTCCTAGGAAGGATTCTTGTGATGGTGATGATGTAGGAATCATAAATGCCTTTGATGGAGGACAAACTTCAAAGGAGGATGAGATTCCAACAAAAGAAGAGGACACACAAGATCCACCTCTTGAAGCCTTGAAGGACTTGACTCTTGAGGAAAAGGAAGTGAGCTACCCAAGGGAGTTGAACTATGTCAAAGATGGTGAAATCTTGGGTGATCCATCCAAGGGGGTAACCACTCGATCTTCTCTTAGATTAATGAATCATGTTGCATTTATCTCATGCATAGAGCCTAAGAATATTAAAGAAGCATTGAAAGATGACTTTTGGATTATGGCTATGCAAGAAGAGTTAAATCAAATTTATGTTGATGATATTATTTTTGGTTCTACTAATGAATGTCATTGTCAAGAGTTTGCTAAGTTAATGCAAGATGAATTTGAGATGAGTATGATGGGGGAGCTCTCATTCTTTTTGGGACTCCAAATCAAGAAAAAGAAGGAGGTACCTTCATCAACCAAGCAAAATATATAAAGGATATGCTCAAGAAGTTTGGCTTGGAGAATGCAAAGCCTCAAACCACACCTATGAGTTCATCTACAAAGCTTGACAAAGATGAAGGAGGTAAGTGTGTTGACTCTAAGCTTTATCGTTCTATGATTGGATCATTGCTTTACCTTACCGCAAGTAGACCAAATATCTTGTTTAGTGTTTGCTTGTGTGCTAGGTTTCAAGCTAGTCCTAGAGAGTCTCACCTTATAGCCGTTAAGAGAATCTTTAGGTACCTTAGAGATACTTCTTGTTTAGGTCTTTGGTACCCTAGAGACTCTACCTTCAACCTTCATGCTTATTCGGATGCGGATTATGGGGGTTGCAAAATCGATAGGAAAAGTACTTCGGGAACTTGTCAATTCCTAGGTAGTATGCTCATATCTTGGTTCTCTAAGAAACAAAATAGTGTAGCCTTATCTACCACCGAAGCCGAGTACATATCCTTAGGGAGTTGTTGTGCTCAAGTCCTTTGGATGAAGCAACAACTCTTAGATTATGGAATTAAAGTTGAAACCATACCCCTAAAATGTGACAACACTAGTGCAATATGCCTAACAAAAAATCTCATCCAACACTCTAGAACCAAACACATAGAGATAAGGAATCATTTCATTAGAGATCATGTCCTTAAGGAAGATGTGGTTATAGAGTATGTAGACACCTTAAATCAATTAGCGGATATATTTACAAAACCTTTAGACAAAGAGCGTTTTTGGCCCCTTAGGAGAGAGTTAGGTCTAGCTAGCCTATCTTGACCTTTTAGAACCTCTTTTGTGCTCTAATTTGCTTGATCTTGTGAAATGCCATGTTTATCTGTTTAGACTCCTAATTTCATCCATGCCTATAGTTAGGGGGAGTATGTTTCTATTAAATTTTGTTTAGAACTGCTCATTCATCATTTGCATACTTTTAGGAGATGTTAAATTCGAGCCTATGGTGGTTCTTAGAACCAAATATGCATTTCTGGGCATAAGGTATCGATACGGATCTACGCGTATCGATACGGATCTACGCGTATCGATACGGATCTACGCGTATCGATACGTGTTCTTCATTCAGTTTCCCATAATTTATTTTGCTTAAATGGGTATCGATACGATTAAACCTGTATCGATATAGACCTCATCCGTTTCGATACGACTCTCTAACAGGCATTTTTGCAGAAATGACGATTCTACCCCCGTATCGATACACCCTCAGGCGTATCGATACTCGATTGCGCAAACAGCTTTAAATTTGGCTTTTAATGTGTTCAACTTTTACCAAAATTAGAACTCTTCAAAACCTAAAAACCCTAGCCGTTTTTTCCTATAAAAAGGCTCTTCCTCCTTCATATTTTTCACACCTCAACTCAAATCTAAAAGAGTTTTTCAATCAAGCAAAGCTTTGAGCTCTCTCTCATCACAATTGTGCTAGAATTTTCTTCAATCTCTCAAGTTTCTATCAAGGTAATCTTTTCTTTCTTTTTCTTTTTCAATTTTTTTTGTTTTGTTTTGTTGTTTTGTTTCATCTTTTTTTTAAAACTTTTGTTCTTCAAAATTTTTCTTCAAATTTTACTTAAATTTTTTTTACCTTGGTTTTTACTCAAAATTGAAGAATTCTTTTTGCTTAATTTCTCTTTTAGATCATGGCACCAAAGGAACCATCGAGGAAGCGTACAAGGGTTTCTCAAACCGGTGAATCATCCACCCTTGGAGCGATTGCACGTCTGAACTATACTTCCATCTATGAGCAATCCTTTGAAGGTCCCACGGGTCTAACTTATTTTCGTCAATTTGAGAATTATAAGATTCGTGCAGAAAGGGTAATATTCGTTCCTTTTCTCGACTCGGAGCGTTTTACGTTTGAATATCTTCCTTTGTTTCGACGTTAAAATTTCATGGATTTCATATCTATTCCCGGTTTTTATTATTGTCTTTTGGTTTTGATTTTCTACACTAATGCCAAATGTATTACTCGTAATGGGGAAGTTGTTGCCATTAGCTCTTATCTCATGGGAAAGAAAATCATCCTTGATGTCAAATCCATTTGTGAAGTTTTTAAATTAGAGGATGAAGGCATTGATGATGAGCATGCTTTGGGGCATGTTCTTAGTGGATCCGTCACCGCCCTAAATGCTTAAGACCGGATCTTACATTTGATGGTGTCTTGGTGGTTTCGTCCCTTCGGAGGAAAATATTCCACCATCCGTCAAGTGGATGATTTTTGGATCTGTTGCTTCCGTGAGCGAAAGCGCCCGAATCTTGCTCGACTCATGTTCGCGGAGATCGTCTACCTTGTGCAAAATCGTCACACAACTCTCGTCACCTCCTTTACATATGGTACGGCCTTAAGTTACTTCTTTGTTAGAAAGGATATTGATTGCTCTTTTGACTACCCAACTCCCCTCACCGATCCCATTGATGAGCGATCTCTTGCACGGGCAAAGTTCCAATATTTTAATGGTGAATGGGTACGTCTTGCCGAGCTACCACCCGAGGCCGCCGCCGTATTTGAAGAACCTCAAGCTCCTCAAGCTCCTCAAGTTCTACAACCCTCCATGGATGCTCTCATGACTTACCTCAATGAGCAATTTACCGGGTTGCGCACAGACATGAACACTCGTCTTACCTCCCTTGAAACAACTTTTGATACAAGGATGACGAGTATGGAGAATCGCCTCACATCCCTTGAAAGCGATCACAATTCTTTGAATATTTTCATCTCCGCTTTCCATGATGAGTGGCGAAATAGCATGAGAGACAATGCTCCTATGGGAATTGATGACGAAGATGATGAAGACGATGAAGATGATGCCTAGACGTTTCTTCTTGCATCTCATGCATCCCATTTAGGATTTTCTATTTTATGCATCTTTGATTTATGTCTTAGGATTAAGTTTGCTTTATGTTTAAACCTATGCTTTGATTTTCTGTTTTTTGTTTGGATTTTAAGTTTGATGCTATGATCAATAATATAAATGTTGCTTTTTTATACCTTTGCCTATGTTTATGCACTTAATTGTCTCAATATTTTTGATTTAACAAAAAGGGGGAGAGAAACTAGCTCAACACTTCAAATATTTTGATTTTAACTCAAAGGTTACCAAGCTTATATTAAGGGGGAGTTAACTTTGTAAAGTTTTTCAAAAATGTCAAAAATTTTAAGTTTTAGTTTTGTTATATCAAAAAGGTGGAGATTGTAAAACCTATGTTTGATTTTGATATAATTAAATCTTTAAGGATCAATTTGAAAAACTTAAAATTGTTTTTATAAGTCCCTTAATAAGTTTTAAATCACCAACACTTTAAAACTGATTTGAAAAACTCAAACTCTAAATATTTTCTAAGTGTTCCAAGGCCAAACTATTGAAAAACATCCAGGTGTATCGATACACTCTCAAGCATATCGATACCTTTTTACCAAAGTTGGCTATTGTCGGAACTCGTATCGATACGCTCTTCACCTGTATCGATACGCCCCTGTGTAAAAGCCTAAAGAGTTTGAATGGCGTACCGATACGGCAAACCCTCGTATCGATACGGTTTTAATAAATTTTTAAATCAAGTCGGTTTAAATATTTTGACTGTTGATGTTAGATGGTTGGTAACCAAATTTCAAATAGTCGTTGACCCTTATCGATACGCAAAACCCTCGTACCGATACGGAAATCGATAGTGAGTTTAGTTGAGAAAAAGGTATCGATACGGCCTTTACCGTTTCGATACCCCGTACCGATACGCTTACGCGCCTATCGATACCCCTTATTTATTGCACACAACGTCTCTTTCTTTTTGAGATAGGTATCGATACACCTCCCCGCGTACCGATACGCATAGCTGCAAAAGTGCATTTATGGTGGTAAGAGAGGGTTCCAACGGCTCCATTTATGTTCCCAACCACCCAAACTGCTAGAAATCAATGAGAATGTATAAAAGAGACATCCAAAAGCTCCAGCAACAACTATTGATCATCAAGAAAACATCCATACATCAAATCCAAGCAATTGTGCAAAAATCTCATATTGTCTAGAAACCCTAATTGTAATTTTCATTTCTATGTTGTTCAATTGGGTTGAGTGCTTGTAATTGGGCTACAATTTGTATTGAGAGATACTCTATTAGGCATCAAATTCTTTGTTACCTTGTTGTGAGGATTGGGTTAAATTTTGGGTAAAAAATTTAACCGAAATTGTAAGGGTTGCCTCCTTAGCCTAGAAAAGGGGAAGAACAATTAGTGGAATTGTTGCAAATACTTAGTGAAGCTAAGGTAGTGGATGTAGAGTTCATTTGGAACTTGAACCACTCTAAAATCCCTTGTCAATATTTTTAATTTGCAATTTCCACCGCACAATCTTTAAAAATCCAATTCACCCCCTCTTGGTTTATATCGATCTTTCGATCCACTCAACACCTACAACTCGAATCCCACACCAAGAACCCTACACCCTAAATCATAAACCCTAAACTATAAAAATCTAAACCCTAAACCCTAAATATGAACAAAAACCCTAAACTATAAGCTTTAAACCCTAAACACTAAACCATGAGCCATAAACCCAACCAATAATCTCACGATGGTTTATTTTTTTGTCGCACTTACCTCTCATATGCGAGTTTTCAAGACCCTCTTAATTCCAAAACAAATTGATTTACAAACAATCTCAGCTCACCAAAACTATTATTTTTCTATTGGTTTCTCATGAAGTTTTCACCATCATTTTAATTGCAAAACCTTTTACCATTAATGACTCATGTTCTAGTTTTGGAGCTTTCCCACATTCATTTTTTCCCATTAGCAAATCCTTGCATTTGCATGTATAAAATGATGAGAGGGTGGCAGAAGGTCTGCCAACCTACTTAAACGATCCCATATGAAAATAGCTAGCAATTAAAGTGATGATGATGAGTCAGGTGTGGATTCGTTGAAGGCTATGTCGAACGGACGGTTCTGGCCTGAAGTTGGTGGTTTGAAAGGATTAAGATTTTTTTTTCTTTTTTATTTTTGGGTGAAAAAAAATGAACTTTTAAAATTCTGGGTGAAATTAAAAATAAACTTTTTTATTAACGTGCACGTCATCAGGGTAACAGAAACAAACGTTCGAGTAACCAAAAGTTTACACAAGTGACCAAAACGTTAAATTTTTTAAATCGATGACCAAAAGTTTATAATGACTAAATGTAAGTAACCATGACAGTAGTTTACCCTTATTTTTTCGCTACCAAATCAACAAGCCATTAACATTTAACAGTAGCAAAAGTCTCAACAACCAAAAATTTATAGATAAAAAACGTAAATAACCTTATCACTCGAATTTGAAAATCGATGACCAATTGTACTCAGCGAAAATATAAGTAATCATTGCATTAGTTTACCCTTTAAAAAATTATGTTTCATCTATTAGAAAAGCACCACACCTTTTACACGTTCATCATCGACAATGATAGAAAAATCTGAATAATCCATACAACAAATATGTGCCATTTTAAAAAGTTTGCCATTGCTCATTATTAAAACCATCATTATCTGGCATGCCATTTCCACATATAGATGCCTACATTAGTATAAACTGTACTACAGTCCATAGGCTCGAGCTCAAAGAATGTTTGCTAGATTCTGGTAAAGGATACCTACAAACTGAAGTCCAAAGGCGTTGCTTTGATCCCCAAACACAATGCCCTTCTTCCCCCGAAAGTGTGCAACCAAAGAAGATAAACTTGTCCCTGAAACTAAGATCTACTACATTTTTCTTGAAATAATTGTCAGAGACAAACCCAGACAAGGGTATGTAGACGTGATCCTCCAATAAGTCTCTGCATACATGAAAAGCTTAGAAAAATTAAGCATACTCATGTCAGACACATACTACATCCGATTCTTGCATCCAAGTCCAAGTAACATAGATGATGCCGATGAGACTTTCAAGCGCTTCCGCCAAAGCAGACCGTTATGCCCTTGAAATTGCCTTCCAGATAATTTTCCTCTATCTGCAGATCCAAACTCAATTATGAAAAAATAGAAGGGCTAAAACTATTGCAAGCTAACACATTTGCATAACTAGGAGAATTTGACTTGCACATACCTCAATGCTCAAAGGAGGAGAAGACAACCATGAAAGTTCTTCAACCTGGTTTAAGTTCATATTCCGAGGTAAAAACATAACAATCTTCGGCGTTATTCTCTGTGCAGCTTGAAATATCGAGTATCTACAAAGAGGAAAACATCCATAAGAAAGCAAATACAACAATGTTGACATGCTAAAAACCATGAGTCAGAACAGCAAAAATAGTATATCTTTTGGCCAAGAAATAAACATAAATTTGATATTCTGGTCACCATCATTCCAATGTATCAGTTTAACTTCTACAGGAAGGCTTTTAGAAATATGTAATCAAATGATTAAAAAATGAAAAAGGAATCAAACAAATAGAGTGACACAAGAAAAAAAATGCAAAGTGTAAGTCCCAATATGAAAATTTTACAAATTTTTAGATGGCAGTTGAGTCAATTAATGGTTTTCTTTATGCTACCCTTATTTATTTAAGAAGAAACATAATCAGATCATGTTGATGCCACAATGCATCGTGATAAAAGGCTTCATCAATTCATTTTACAGTTTTCATTCTCTATTAATCCTTTTATAATTTGTGTTTATTTAGCATAAGATGTACATGAATGATAGAAAATTTGTAAAAACTAACAGATGACAAGAACAAAAAAAAAACATAAGAACCCTCCATCATCTATAAAATATTACAATCATCAAAAGATAAAAGGGTGCACGTGCTACAAGTGATTGGCATTCAACACATTTCTCGATCTGAATGTGATAATAAGCAAAACATTCTTCGAAAAACTAATAATAACAATAAGCAAAACAGATAGCCATACCCGTCTTTTGGCTTCAGTAAATCCATGGTGAAATTTCCAATTCTTTTATAGGACGGACCACCCCATGGAGGTGAAAGAAACACCACATCCCCCTAAAATGCAAGTGTAAGTAAAACAAAAGATCGTCTGCTTCAAGGAGGAAGCATTTCTTTAAAGAACATGGGCATATAATTATCATGTGATTTTAAAGAACTCGTTAACTTGACTTAAAAGATTGTGTGCATACAGTAAGCTTCCTAACATTGCCTATCTGCAGAAACATTTTGACCTGATTTAACTTTCTACATTTCCAGTCCACAAAACTAATCTCGATGAGTAAAAGATTTTTTGTACATACTAAAAAATAACTTTGATTTCTACTACACATAAAAAGGAATAATACCAAAATTTAGAGGCACAGCAGTACGTACAAGAAAGCAATCAGCCAATCCTAATGGAGAATAAATTGAAGTTTCAAGGAATCAACATTTTGTAATCTCTTAATAATGATTACAATGAAAATAATAAGACAGAATCCTCATTTATTCTAGTCATCATAATACAAGCAAATTCAATAAAAATGGTTGTTTCCTATGACTATTTATTCTCAATTACCGGCATTTATAAAACAATTTACAAGCCATAATTGGCTTTTATTTTAATATATCATGATGCATAATAGCTTTGCTAAAAATTCTGGCGAACAGCAACATTTGCATCAACTAAGAGTTTTCACACAGTCATATATAAGTGAGTTGTATAGAAACTAATTAACACATCAATCCATTGTGTCTTTACTTTTAAAATTGAATGATAGCTTTGGGGCCAAATCTTTCTAATAACCATAGCCTACACCATAGATAACTTAGAATGCAAGCTCCATAGTAGTCAAAAGACAAGTATCCTATTGACAGATCACTACATCCACATATAGACCTGAACAGTGAATTCTACCTTTGCCAGATACTCGAACTCTACTTTCCATTCTAAACTGCCATGTGAGGAAAGATGTGAGAAAAGGAGAAAATCAACTACTCTACTAACAAAAAGTACATTCAAGGACAAGGACTATGAGTTTGAAACATTGATCTTGATTCCTTAATGAATATGCGTGGATTATAAATGGCAAACAGCGAAGACAATTCCCCTGATATGTCACAGCTAATTTGATTGATGAAGTTTCAAATTGCAGGGCTTGAAACCAGTGGCAATTTTGTCCAGAAGAGTGAGGATGCAAGTGATCCAAAGCCAATCCTCAATAACTACCATCCAAGAAAAGATAAAAATTGAACTGAAAATTCGCAAGGGCTTAATTCCTAGAAGTGTGAAATAAAAGATATTTGGTGCTTCCCGTAGATGTGAAGTTGCAATAATATGCACAATAAGAGAACATGAAAATCATTAGAAACTAAGACGAGAGCGCCAATCAAGGGGAAATCTTAGCGCATATCCTGTTCAGCTAGTAGGGCACACTAAGAGGCTAAACTCGGCCAAGTCACCAAAAACTATTCCATGAAACAACTCATCTGAACAAAATCAAAACTCGCTCAATAGAATACAAGAAACAATGCAAAGGACTGTGATGGCTCAGACACTAGATAAATAGTTAGTTCCATCAATTGGCACCATAACTTAGAACTTAAGCTCAGCCCTGCCATATAAAAAAGTCCAAACAAGTAGCATTCATGAAAACAATATTGAATACCTTCAAAGACGGAGCAAGTTGGAAAAAGTCTCCAACAATGAAATCAATACTATCCTCCACTCCATATACCTTCGCGTTGTTACGGGCCATATTAACTTTTTGGGGATCAATATCAATAGCAACAACAAAAGGACACCTTCAAAACTAAAAAAAATATTTAGATAGCTCCTATTGGTTGATAGAGTATATAGTAGACACATGATACCAAATACATAAATTGAATTCGAAGATAAACTTAAAAATTATTCATGGGTTATGTAAAATCATTCAAAAGGTCAATTAGAAAGGAAGTTTTGAACATTTCGACTTTAAAAACATCTAATATGAACAGCCGTGAAAATCTTAAGAGCTTTTAGTTTTCTCCAATCCAGATGGTGCAAAACTTTACTTCTAGTGCATCACCCTATTTTCGAGCAGCACACAGTATGCCTAATAAGGAAGAACGAGATATTTAAATAGGTTAGTTTACAAATTGATCAAACAAATTATTAGCAATTCCGATAAGGTTCCTCAAAAAATAGGCTCAAAAACAACTAAACAAACAGTTTGCAAATTATCATCATATGTATCATACATAGAACAGATCCGTTTTCTGTTTGATTCTTTTTTCTACTTTTTACAGCTTAAAAACTGGTATAAGGTAAAATAAAATCATAATTGAACAGGAACAAACCATGACTTAAATAAAATTCCCAAATCCAAGAATTCAGAAAGATAAAAGAAAAAGTTATTGTTTGTGAAGACTTACAGTTCAGCAAATTGGATGGCATTGCCACCGACACCTGAAAAGCAATCAATGACAAGTTCATCACCACCGCACTTCTCCGCATGCCTAATGGCTATCTCTTCGGGAGTAACAGAAAACCAACCTTCCTCATCCATTTTAATTCCTTCATCATATTTTGAAAAAAGATTGTATCTTTGAAACCAATATTTCTCAATTAAAGGAGTAATAATTCCCTCTTCTTTCTCTCTCTTCTTCCCACTTTTCTTCTTAACTGGAAAAAATTGAAAAAATATTCACAAAATTTCTAAATTAAAAAATGAAAGAAAAAAAGATGAAAGCTGTTAAGAAATTGGCTTTACCTCGCCTCTTCTGCTTCCCTATAGGATCTTTGGCTGCCGTTGAATTGAAATTTTGTGGCTTCTGCTTCATCGATCACGCGAAATTTGAGAATTAGGTAGAGCGGGAAACCGGTCGGAAATTAAGGAATTGGGGATTTTTTGGGTAGGCTTTTTATTGGGTATCTAAGTAGCCCCTGTAAAAGCCGAAATGACTATACATTGAGCTTGAGGCATTTGTTTTATGGGTAAACTAACCCAATAACTACCCTACTATATTATGGTAAATGTACTAAAATAATTATATTAAAAAAATCGACTCAATTGACCACCTAAACTATTGAAATTGGATTAATGTGACCACCAGCCGTTAATAGGCTAAAGAAAGGTGACGTGGCAGTTAAAAAATTAAAGGTATAATCACACATTTGGTCCTTATTATTTACACATTCTTTCAATTTAGTCCTAATTTTAAACTAATAAAATAAATTAATTAGGTGGTGACACGTGTCAACACCTTATTGGAGGACACCTATTTAGAGGAGTAAAATAAAATCTCCAAAATTGCTTTTGATGGGAATTGAACTTAGGTTCAACAAGAACCAAAGCAATGCCTTAACCACTGCACTAAGCACATGTTTGTGTTATAAATCACCAATTGTATTATATGTCTTATTGTTTGTTACCATTCAAATTCTTCTTCTTCCTCGACACTTTTGTCATGTTGCAATTCGATAGTAATTTTTAGCAAATTAGAATAGGGGACTAAAAGATTTTACGGATTCTTAGCAAATTAGAATCTTGGTTGAATTATTACTAACTTATGGGCAAAAGAGATGATAATCTACCAATGGCGTTGCAGAAATGGATGTTGCAGCCTCTAGAATGGAGTAGGAGAAGGACCTTGAGTTAAAGTAAAAAGGAGTGAATGCAACACTTATTATACACTCCATCCATGAATTAAAGGTCTTTTTCTTAAGTAGTATTGTCTTTTCTTTCTTTTTTTCCTGATAACTTTTCCACCCTTTTTCCAGCTGTATGATAAAATGTTGTGGACTTTTCAGGATGGTGCATAAATGAGAATATATGATCATTCATTACCATGTATATTGGTATGAATAGGAATTTCAACAGGGTGAGGTGATTTCTTTTTCTCGCCTTCCTCCGACTTGATTTATATTAATCATTTGTCTAACAGAAGTTAGTATTTGGTCCTACTCTCTAAAGTGTTATTTTGCGTACCTTTATTATGCAATATCAACCATACAGTCATAAAGTTTCTTTAATGTAAACTTACTAGTCTTAAGGAAGGACATGTTGCTGGTTCAAGGAATCTCAGATGTGATAATATATGTTTAGCATACCATGATTGTTCCTGTTGTAATTGCAAAGAACTAAATTCTAAAATTATAGATATACATGTATTTACAGGACACCACTAGCATGATTTAGATACTCAAAAGAATTAGAGAAAACTACACCGGTGCTCCCCTAACTATTATCGTTCTCCTGTTTTGGTCCTCAAACTATGTTTTTCGACAAACTCGTCCCTTCTGTTACATAGTTCTCCCTACTCTTATATTATTTTTATTTAATTTTATTCACTCAATTATGTCGTGACACGTGTCACTACCCTATTACTTGGAAAAAAATCCCAAAATCCTTAAAATTTCATTTGCTGTCACTGGGATTCGAACCCAGGACCACCAGCGCATAACGCATTTGCGTGAACCAACTATGCTAAGCTAGTTACTTGATTCAAGTCTACTAACATTTATATTTAAGATGTACAAATAAACCCAAAAAAACCTAAAAACACAATCGGTGACACCAAATTCAAACCTAGGATTCAAACCTAGCATAGTTGGTTCAGGCGCATGCCTTATATGCTGGTGGTCCTGGGTTTGAATCCTAGCGCCACCAAATGCATTTTTAAGGATTTTGGGGTTTTTTTCCAAGTAATAGGGTAGTGAGACGTGTCACGACATGATTGGGTGAATAAAATTAAATAAAAATAATATAAGAGGAGAGAGAAATGATTAAAAAAATATTAAAAAATGCCACGTCAGCAAAACCGTTAGCTATTTAACGTCGGGGGACCAAAACAGGAGAACTATGTAACAGAAGGGACGAGTTTGCCGAAAAACATAGTTTGGGAACCAAAACAGGAGAACGGTGATAGTTAGGGGACCACCGGTATAATTTTCCCAAAGAATTACTAAACATATATTATCTAATTGATTCAGACCAATTAGATTAAGAAAAGATGAAGTGTTTGCATTAAAGCTTTACTATCAGCTCTCCTTTTCTCTCTTCATTTAGAATGAAGGTACAATGCCATATCCAGTTTCCGTCATTGCTGTTGTGGAGGAAGAAGATGAATTTGAATGGTAACAAACAATAAGACATATAATATAATTGGTGATTTTTAGCACAAACATGAGTTTGGTGCAGTGGTTAAGGTGTTGCCTTTATCCTTGCTAAACCCAAGTTTGATTCCCACCTAAAGCAAGTTTGGGGATTTTGTTTCCTCCAATAAGGTGTTGACACGTGTCACCACCTAATTAATTTATTTTATTAGTTTAAGATTAGAACTAAATTGAAAGAATGTGTAAATAATAAGGACCAAATGTGTGATTATACCTTTAATTTTTTAACTGCCACGTCGCCTTCCGTTAGCCCATTAACGACTGGTGGTCACATTGATCCAATTTCAATAATTTGGGTGGTCAATTGAGTCAATTTTTTAATGTGGTCATTTTAATACATTTACCATAATATGATGGTTATTGGGTTAATTTACCCTTGTTTTATCAATGTTAAACAACCCAATAATGGTGAGGTTTTGAGTTTCTGGTTCGACGGTTCAAATCGATTTAGATATTTTATGATTGTTTAATAATATCTAGGTACTATATTCAAAAAATAATAATATCTAGGTACTGCATAAAAATATGACATTTAGATCAACTCGATTATGTTTTTGAATTACTAATCATGTTTAATCTAATATAAATTATTTTGATTAAAAATATTCTTTTTTATTACAAACTATTTGTTTTTTATAAAAGACTTAAATGAAAAATAAGTGCCCAAAGTATATTTTTTAAACTTTAAGTGCTTAAAGTATTGTTTTGTATAAATAGTCTAAAGTTTTAATTGTTATAATTTTAGGGGTTGGCCGTTTAAAAAAACATGTTACCCAATCAAAACACGACTCATGACAAGAATATTGATTTTGTGAATTATTTAAATCAGTCCCTAAATCCCTAAAGTTAACAAAACTTTAAATCTCCAAATCTTCACCGCTACAGCCACTAATCGCCGTTGCCGACCCCACTCTTTCGGTCGTTCAACCCAGCCAGCCATTTCTCCCATCTCTTTATCATGGAAATCAGCGGATTGTGTGTCAATCGAACGGCTATTTCACATTCAACGTTCAATGTTCGGTTGGCACACCGTTCGCAATTTCCTACGAGGGCGGGTTGGGAGAAATAGTCGTTTGGGTTCGACAATCGAACAGGTGGGATCGACAATGACGGTGGCAGCGGTGAAGATTTGGAGATTTAGGATTTAATGATTTGGAGACTATTTTAGAAGTTTTTAAAATTTTAAGATTTTTTCTGAAACTTTTAAAATTATAAAAAATAAAATTTTAATTAAAGGAAATTATAAATTAAAACACAACACGTGTCTTATATACAAGTCACTCAACGTTCACCAATTTATTACTCATTAGGCTCATATATAATTAATTTCATTCGTTAGTACCATTAATTCATGTTATCACATTTAATCAAGGTATCATTCCATTATTAATATTCACACAAGTTTCCATCCTTAACTTTCATTACGAGCTTACAAAGCTTACTTGATCCCTAAAGCTTGTGAGAATCATTTAAGTTGGTTTACTACCGAATTTAATCAATTAATATTAATTACTTGTTTTATACTCATTTATTCGAATATAACCATTATTATCTATTACATAGTTTTTCATCAAATCACATTAGTCCATTCAACAAGCACACAAAACGTCACATTTATCTCAATCAATCCAACAATCATCAATTAATCATACTGACATCACAAACGACCCTACACAGTCTCTAAAGTCTCTAGCAGTCTCATCATATCTGTAACATCATCATGCATCTCAAAATATCGAGTCACATGCAATCGGTCTCTACTCAAGCTTATCTATCATCAACCTATTTTACAACCACTAACAAGTAAGGTAATTACGCTTATGATGCTCATGAAGCAACATGAGTTCGGGGTGTACTAACCTTATGCTGACATCGCTAAAAACCTCATCAAAGCTTCCTGAATATTCTACTTGACTCGATACCCGATCCCAAATAATCCTCGTATACCAACAATTACTAAACTATATTAATTCATGCGTCCTCTAATCAAATAACTCGATCATACTAGTGTTCTTACTTGGCACCCAACCATACACGATCCACCAAGGGCCTCATGACTACTTCATAAATAAATTACACACATTTATCAAGTTATAACTTCCATATATTCATAATCGTGGTTAAATTCCCAGTTACTAGAACTAGCCTTACTACCACAAATTTCTATTTGTTATGCAGAAAAACTAAAAAAAAACAGTTGGTGACCAAGAAAACAGGTTGGTGACCAAAAAAACCAGTTGGTGACCAAGAAAATAGGTTGGTTATCGATACGCAAACCCAAAATTTGTATATAGAGTTTGTAAAT
The DNA here is from genome assembly GCA_958450335.1 of Hibiscus tridactylites. Lineage (NCBI taxonomy): Eukaryota > Viridiplantae > Streptophyta > Magnoliopsida > Malvales > Malvaceae > Hibiscus > Hibiscus tridactylites. Next base: position 78,387,417 of record OY288279.1, read on the forward strand.
CACCTCCAATGCCCATAAAATCCAAAGGCACAACCCCAAATCGAACCTTTACATTATGAGAAGTAATTTAAGTGGTTTCCTACCATTTCTACACCTTATTAACAACTAATCCAAATTTCACCATTAAAGGATCTAAGCTACTTTAACACCAAAATTAGCAACCTTAACCACAATATCGAGCAAGGCAATTGCTTTAGGATATTCAAAAATCAAGAAGTCAAAAAATGTACTAACCTTGTAGTAAAATCCCGAATTTGCTCCACACTCTCAAAATTCTCAACTTCATCTCTTTGGCTACAACTTGAATAAACCTCAAGGTACCTCTTTTATACCTCAAAAGAAAAAAGCGAACCAAGACTTAACCCAAGCACCAAAGAGAGGTCTAACCACATATTAACAACCTTGAAAAACATGGAAGAAACCCCAAGAACTTAAACCCCTTCAAAAACCCATTAATGAAGAACTCACATTTACACCTCAAGAGTATACTTTTTTTGAAGCTCTTGATGGGGGAGATTAACATACTTGAATCTTGGACCTTGGGTGGAAGATTTGATGTATAAAGTTAGCTCTTTTAATCCAAAATTGCCATTAGTGTTTTAGAGAAAAGATGTGTTGAATGATGATCTTACCAAGGCTTTCTTGTACCCTCCCTTAAAACCCCATGTGATAGCCAATACAAAAAGGGATGACCAGCCTTTCTCTTTAAAAGGGGTATAATTACCCTATAAAACCTCATACTTTCACCCTTGTCTCAAAATGGTCCATTTCCAAGCACAAATGATTCAATCTTCATCTAATAGAGCCCAAACTTGGCCCAAAGAGTCCAATCAACAAATCTAACATGATGGTCCATAACTCGGGTCAACGCTCAATGTTGACTTAGAAATTTGGGTCATTACAGAATTTACGGATAGCGGACCATTTACCACTGGATGGTCGAAACCACCAAGTGATGAGCAAGTAAAGGAAGCAATCATGAGCATCAAGTACGAACACAGAGTCACTATGAGTATGTCCCAAAGAGTCCTCATCATCTATTCCCACATTCTCTAAACCCAAAAGATTTGTTATAGCAGAAGAGTCAAGTTGAAATTTTTGTCCCATGAGGTAAGACTCTATAGCAATAACCTCAGTTTTGGCTTGGTTTAAAATACATTGGACATTAAAGTAAAAAATAAGGACAAGGTTTCGATCGAGGATGCCGGTATGTGCTAAAAAAGACATGCACTTCCATTGGGTCATTAACTCAAGATAACAAAAGTGAAATTCATTAGAAGTAATAAATGGGATATAAACAACATGCTCACGGTGAATTTTAAAATTTTGGTATTGCTTAAAGCGGTCCATGGCATGAGGATATTGAGGTTCATTAAAACATTGTTGAAAAATATGGCTTAGGTTAGGTTTTGTACCATTTTTTTTAAGATTTGGATTGGAAGTTAAAGGACTAGGTTCGATCTCTTTTCTCACTCTTTTCTTAGGACCCGTGATAAAAACCTGAAAAAGAAATTAAACTACACAACAATGTATGCATAAAAATCACATTCGATCCAATAAATCAATCCAATGGTCAAGGTATTTTTAAAACCTATAAAGCATAGTTTAAAAGCATATACAAGTATAGAAAGAATTTTTGGTGAAAGAAAAACTGAAAAACAATGTAGAAAAATATATGAGTATAATTTTATATTCGAACAAAAAAATTTCAATTTTGAAAGATTTTTTGTAAAATCTATTAAGTGTGCAAAATTACTATTATTTCACCCTTTTTCTGTTACAATTATTGCTAAATCTACACCATTCGAATCACATTGTAGCCCTCCATGCATCAATCACATTGATCTCACCTTTATTATGCTTGATCTATATATTGAGTTTATTTGATTAAAAAGATGCTATTTATGTGTGTGTGTGTGTTTGGTGCGAGTGCAGATTTTGTCACTCACTGCCTGGGTAACCAATGCCGCGACAATGAAAGAAAGAGTGTAGCAGGGCAGAATCATCACTCGATGGTCGAGAACAAGATAGCTATGGATGTCGGTTTCTACTGAAGGAAGTTGAACTATGAAACAGAGCCTTGCTGAGCGGAAAAGAAAGACAGACCATTACCGAGGTAATAGCCAATGTTAGATCATCGACGCACCCCAAGGCGCAGTGGAAAAACAAACACGATGATCTCACCAGCGATCCATGTACGTTTAATCTGAATTCAGAAGGACGGGATAGGTTTACTTACATTGAGTTCCTTGATAAACATCAAGAACAACAACGTCTCACGATCTTACGAACGATACGAATCTTAGCCTCCACGAATAGATCGTCTCAGCCTCTACTCAGTTCACCCGGTTGAAAAGTTGAGAGCAATTTTCTTTTTCACAATACGTTTTTGAGAAAAATACGTTTCGAAAGGGTTAGACGGCTGCTAGACCATTAACCCTTTTTATAGTATGTTACCCTAACTGTATAGGATTTTAATTAATTCCGAACTATAATTACTTTAATTATTTTTAAATTCGGAATTCTATGTATAATAAAATACTTTAGCATATTTATCAAATATATATGTCTTAATATTAATTATACATGTTATATACGTACAAATAAATTGTACATGTGTAACTTATTTATTGATTGCTCTTTTTCAACCCTGGGGTGTGACCCTGTAGGTTCCAGTAACATTAGTAGCAATTATCAAACTATTCGAATATTACAAACAATGAGTGACATCTAGCAATGTATCATTGTCCCCTAAATTATTGGAAGTAAAGATTCAACATAACATCTTCGTGATCAACTATTCTAATGTATTATATCCCTTTGTCCTTTATATCTAGAATAGGCACAAGTCTTAGAATAGTCACACTTGTTTTGCCTATCTATTATTTCTTGATATCTAGAGTAGACAACAAACGAACAATATGTGATACCTCATATCAACTTATTCGAGCATGGCCATGCATTTCTAGTCTTACTCAATCAAGTGGCCTGTGATATGTTTCCTATTATGTAGGAAGGACAAATCCTATCTTGACCATTCATACCCAACTACACATATCATGATATGCTCAATGTCAGTCTTTATAGTGTAACCATTTATGGTGCACGTTTAACTGCATCAAAACACACAACAATATATGTTAAGATAGCAATGATCTCAAGTCAAAGGATCATACATATAGTTACCATTATGAGCAATATCGTGACAATTACATAATAATCCAAGACATATGCTTATAGCGGGTCAATCCAATATGATGTTATCCAACATCATATTCATGCTTTGATTTTGACATCAATATGTCAATGACAATACATTGTCATCAATCAACAACATGTTAGCTTTAAACGTATTATTATTATTATCCATGCCCATAGTAATACTCAACTAAAGATCTTTGAATAATAATCATATTATTATATGGACATTATTGTCTTTTGTTAATTTTATGCACAAAAATATAACAGAAGAAAACAACGACAATGCTTTTATTTGATAAAATCGGTAAAGATAATATGTCAATAGAATCATCATATGATTGGTTTTTGGGTATACTCCTAGCAGCCAAGCTACTGTCGCGTCAATGACCTGACACACTCGACAATGGAGAAAATATGCAAAGTGGAGCTCATTTTGAAGAGCGTGAAAGGCTGAACTTTTCTACATACTTTTCATAAAGATCGGACTGCGAGAAGATCGTGAAAACGCCGAAGGAATGTCAAGAGAAGATTTCACGCAAAAGGGGGGATTTTAAGAAGGAAAGATATAATACTTTAAAAGAAGACCTTTTCTTTTAATGTGTTTAATTCCAACTTAACTTCCTTCTCAAGAAGGACTTGACCTAAACCCCCTCTATAAAAAGAAGACAAAGCCGGCCATTGAGACCATCTAGAGATCTATCGAGTACTTGAGCTTTGAGAGAAATTGTAGCGAACTATAATTACTTTAATTATTTTTAAATTCAGAATTCTATGTATAATAAAATACTTTAGCATATTTATCAAATATATATGTCTTAATATTAATTATACATGTTATATACGTACAAATAAATTGTACATGTGTAACTTATTTATTGATTGCTCTTTTTCAACCCTGGGGTGTGACCCTGTAGGTTCCAGTAACATTAGTAGCAATTATCAAACTATTCGAATATTACAAACAATGAGTGACATCTAGCAATGTATCATTGTCCCCTAAATTATTGGAAGTAAAGATTCAACATAACATCTTCGTGATCAACTATTCTAATGTATTATATCCCTTTGTCCTTTATATCTAGAATAGGCACAAGTCTTAGAATAGTCACACTTGTTTTGCCTATCTATTATTTCTTGATATCTAGAGTAGACAACAAACGAACAATATGTGATACCTCATATCAACTTATTCGAGCATGGCCATGCATTTCTAGTCTTACTCAATCAAGTGGCATGTGATATGTTTCCTATTATGTAGGAAGGACAAATCCTATCTTGACCATTCATACCCAACTACACATATCATGATATGCTCAATGTCAGTCTTTATAGTGTAACCATTTATGGTGCACGTTTAACTGCATCAAAACACACAACAATATATGTTAAGATAGTAATGATCTCAAGTCAAAGGATCATACATATAGTTACCATTATGAGCAATATCGTGACAATTACATAATAATCCAAGACATATGCTTATAGCGGGTCAATCCAATATGATGTTATCCAACATCATATTCATGCTTTGATTTTGACATCAATATGTCAATGACAATACATTGTCATCAATCGACAACATGTTAGCTTTAAACGTATTATTATTATTATTATTATTATCCATGCCCATAGTAATACTCAACTAAAGATCTTTGAATAATAATCATATTATTATATGGACATTATTGTCTTTTGTTAATTTTATGCACAAAAATATAACAGAAGAAAACAACGACAATGCTTTTATTTGATAAAATCGGTAAAGATAATATGTCAATAGAATCATCATATGATTGGTTTTTGGGCATACTCCTAGCAGCCAAGCTACTGTCGCGTCAATGACCTGACACACTCGACAATGGAGAAAATATGCAAAGTGGAGCTCATTTTGAAGAGCGTGAAAGGCTGAACTTTTCTACATACTTTTCATAAAGATCGGACTGCAAGAAGATCGTGAAAATGCCGAAGGAATGTCAAGAGAAGATTTCACGCAAAAGGGGGGATTTTAAGAAGGAAATATATAATACTTTAAAAGAAGACCTTTTCTTTTAATGTGTTTAATTCCAACTTAACTTCCTTCTCAAGAAGGACTTGACCTAAACCTCCTCTATAAAAAGAAGACAAAGCCGGCCATTGAGACCATCTAGAGATCTATCGAGTACTTGAGCTTTGAGAGAAATTGTAGCGATCTTTCATTGTCATTATGTTCTAATTTCTTCCTAGGATTTAGATTGTATTGTTTAGTAGTTTTGAGAAAACGATTGGATTTTGTTTAAGTTTTTGTTAATGCAATTTTAGTTCAAGATTTGCTTATTCTCGGTTCTTTATCTTGTTTTCGAGTGATTTGAGAGAGGATCTCGTTAACTATCTATTTGTCTAATATCGAGAGAGTTTGTAACATCCCAAAAACTAGCCTAAATTTTTATGAGTTAATTGAATAATTAATGACTCAATTAGATTAGAAAATTTAAATAATTGGATTAGATTAAATACATTAGGGACTCAATTGAAAATTTAAAAAAACTAATAATTAGAGATGTAACACCCTAAAATAAAGAGTAGAGGCTAAAAAGGGAAGCAAGTAAAAAAATGGTAAGTGTGGCTGTGAAGGCTTAAACCCGTGACTTATGCTTGGTAAACCCAAGCTTTAACCGTTTGAGCTAAGGCAATCCATGGCTTTAGTTTACTCTAGTTTTTTTTTAGGATATGGTTTAATTGTGTAATCCATTAACGAATAAAAGTGAGACTCCTCACCTACCCGAAACCAATGCACATTTTAGATCTGAAAAAAATATCAGAGATCTGGGAATTTTAAAAATGACCATCCACCTTCCCGATCGGCCGCCCTTGATCTCCGTCACCATCGGGCGATGGTGGTCACCGCCTACATCGCCGGAGGCGTCGCGTCGCCACGGTCACATCCTTGACCACCACGCGCGTGATCGAGCCACCTTTCACTGGTAAATTTCGTTTGAAGCATCGACAAGACACCCAAACGGTCACCTCTATTTTCCGCTATCTCCGATCGGTACAACCGTCCGTTCGAGATGTGGTGCAGCCGTCGAATTCCCCGCGTCGAGCCGTACAAAACCCAGTCGGTTGTTCGTCCGTCTGACTCCGATAAGGACCTCGTCGGAGCTACGTCACTCTTCTGTCGTCCCTTGGCATTTTGGGTAAGAATCGAGGTGATTCCGACATATTTTTGGTATTATTGAGGTTTGAGTTGGATTGTAGGTTGATGTTTCATGTTTTTTGTCAAAACAGGTGCATTTGGGGGCTTTCGGCGACTGTTCCGGGGACCATCCGGCGAGTTGGTAACGCTAGGTAAGCGAACCGGCCTAAACCGGTCTAAACCCAACCAAACCGAACCGGCTTGGCCCAATGAATCGGGTCAGGCCTATTAGTTTTAGGAAATGGGTCGGCCCGTATAAGGCCCAACGACCTTTAGCCCAAACCCGTGTAACCAACCCGACCTGTTGACCGACCAGTTGACCCATACTCGACCCGTTGACCGAGTCAACTCGCCGAGTCATCCATTGGACCAGTGACGTCAGCATGACGTCAGCATTGAATGCTGATGTAACACCAAAAAAAAAGAGAATAATGAAAAATGAGAGAATATTAGTAAAAATGCAATCAGTGGGTTTTGAACCCGTGACCCCTTGAGTGGAGTTCATGTGACTTAACCGTGTGAGCTAAAAAAATTTCTGAATATGGTTTACCTCACTTCTCTTTTATGTTTATTGTTTAGATTATACCAAAATTAAATAAAGGTTTGAACCCTTCAGCTACCCATCGATCCTTTCATCGAGAGAGAGGGAGAGATCCAGAATCTCTATAGTCTCTCCACCTTCCCCAGCCCCGATCTCGGCCACCGTCGATCGGTGGTGTGCACGGCCACCATCGGCGTGCTCACTGTCGTACCAAGAGCCTAACGACACCAGCCACTCGCGGCTGTTCACCGTGGTTATCTGGTTTGAGATTCGTCGGAAACCTATGCCCCACCATCCCTGTTTCATCGTTTCAGCCGCCGTCCGACGGCCGTGTTGCACACGACCACCGCCATCGGGGTCCCCGTCTGTCCGTGTCAAAAACCCAGCTCCCCACTCGCTGGTGCGTCGCGCCGTTCGCCGTTGAGAGCGAGTTGAAGCTTCGTCGAGACCCCCCTTGAACCCGCCTCTGTTTTCCCTCTGTTCCGGCCGCCTCCGTCGTCGGCAAGGCGCGTCGATCGTGCGTGTTCAGCGCACGGAGGAGAGCAAAACCCACATGTCCAATCGTTGTTCCGACGCCGGGAGAGTCCTAATCGGAGCAACGCAAATTTTCCGGCCAGATCTGGAATTTAAGGCTTTTTCCGGTAAGATCGAGGCTCGTAATGTGATACTTTTGGGTTTGGTTTGATGCCTTGTATGATCGGCTTTTGTTTTTCTACAGAAACAGTGTATTTCAGGCCTCCGACGACCATTCCGGCGACCGTCCGGCCACCAGAAACCTTGGGCGTAAGTGTTGAACCGGCCTAACCGGCCCAGTCAGTTAATTGGTTCAAGCCCAAGCCCAAGTCTAATTTGACCCAAACCCGTATCCGACCCGAATCGACCCGACCCGTATCCGAGCCCAACCCATCTACCGAGTCAACTCAGTGAGTCAACCGAGTCAACTCAGCTGACCTCTGGCTGTTGACTGCTGACATCAGCGTTGACCTGCTGACGTCAACATTGACCTGCTGACGTCAGCGTTGACTTTGACCGTTGACCAAAAAGTCAAATTTTTTGAAAACTCATATTTTATGTTTTTCGACGTCCTGAGTCTGTTTTTGAAGCCCGTTTTGCAAATTTCTGATCCGAAAGCCTCTAAAACTAATCTTGAACCCAAAAATGCTTATGCGTTTCTTGTTCAGTTTAAAGGCAGTGTGATTAAGGATTAAATGTGGTTTTTGTTTAATTGAAGGCATCCACACATCTTCATATCCGCGTGGTTGTGGGATGTTGAATCCGAGTTCGAGGGTATTCAAATGTCGTATTATGAATCGACTGATGTAGCTCGGAGTTAAGGTAATACACTACTACCCCTTGTATGCTTTATGAACATGTTGATATTCGGTTAACGCATGCATGCTTATGATGACGTATACTGTAAATTCTGCTTAAATTGAATCAGATTCGAGCAATAGGTATGAATAATAATAAGACCAAATTATCCGAATAAGATTACTAATGGGCTAACAGTATCAGAAGTTCTAATAATTAAATTCAGTTAATCCACAACTCAATCTCCAGTGCGTAAGAATCGAGGCCCAGGATACAGAGTGAGAGATATTAATTATGAAATTACGAAAATGCCTTTGGAGCATAAGTATGACTAAACTACCCCTCTGATTAAGGAAATGGCCTAAAATCTGCATTCGACCTGATTATGCAAATTACACTACCCAAGATGTATGTTCTTTTGGAAAAGACTTCAGCATCATTATTCAAATGTGTGTGATACTAAAAGAAACTTGAATTTCCCCTAAGCTCTGTAGAACACATGAAGGTATAACGCCTAAAGGTGAAATTACTGGAATTATTGTTGTATTCTTAAGCTGATCCGTACGACAGTAAGGAATGAATTAATCGAAACGATCATAATGACCAAAAAGACTGTAGTGCCTTCGAGCACCGAAATTCTTAATTAATCAAAATACCAATTTTACCCTTAAGTTTTAAAATGAGTAAATCGTCTGTAAGGGCCGAAGGGATTAGAATGACTTAATCTCTATCGAGTACGTAAACGATAGAGGTGCTAAATAGTAAAATTTGACGAAAATGGTGGATTTATCTCGATTTCCAAAATGATTGAAATGCCCTCTTGAGTTAAATGGGCAGTTATGCATTTGATGAAATTCTAGGATGTCTAATAAGACTTTAAGGGCTAAAGTGCCCCTAAGTGTTAGGAAGCACACTCATGTATGTTAATCACTCCTAATATTAATATAAGGTTGGAAGTTTTCCGCACAAAATATAAGTTCGGCTACTCTGTGGCAAGTCCTGTGGTGAATTATGAAAGTAACCGTCCAAATTTATATTAAATATTGTAAATCGTCATCATTTCTAGGCTAAATTACAAAATCACTCTGATAGTTAAAAGACTAAAATGCCCCGTTGGCCAAAGTAATTAAAATAGCTCTGAATGTATTCGATATCGTAAAAGATCCTGACATAGAAATCTCCGAATGCCCGATTGGAAGCCTAATGAGCAAATAGACTTTCCTGAGCGACTATTTATGCTTTGTTGGTATAAATCACCAAAATGTCCATATGTGATAAAATGACGATAATGCCCTTGTAAGCTTAAATGACTAAAGTACTCATGATATATCCAAACTTTCTAAGATCTTGATGTACCAATTCTTGAATACATAATATGAATCGTTTTTCGAACCCTTTCTAATAGGAACCTCGTTCTGGAAATTCATCTAAATTGCCAAAAGTTTAATGCGTCCCCTTCTGTAAATGTCGAGTACCTTCAGGAAATAAAATATTCCATCTAGTGTGTTCCATGTGTGCTATATTTTGTTGAATGAAGTGCATAATGATTTAATCATGAATAATATTATGTTTGATGAACTTGAGATATGATGACATTCTCTGCCTACCTGATATATGTCTGCTCAATCTGTATACTTGGTATGTGATCGTTTGATCTATGATGGTATTATCTGACTGTTTGATGAATTTGTTAGCATGATCTGTTATTTTAACCTATGATGGGATAATCTGTTTGCATGATGAATGCTGAAAATGTCTGCTCTGCTCAATAGTATGCCCATTTATCTGTCAAAAGCATGTACTTCTGTTTCTGATACTCTGAATAGAATGTCTGTTACATGTATTATGTTACTCATGTCTGGAATCTAAACACCGATTACTGTCTGGGGTATACTATTGGGTTATGTTATGAAGTGTCTGCAGGTACATCCCTGATCCAGCTGGTAAACCCTTCTGTTAAGCTCCTACACCCTCGGGCCTAGGGTAAGTCTTTCTGGACCTAAGGCATTCCCTTAGGTAGGCGCCTACGCCTCAGGCCTAGGGTAAGACCTTCTGTATGCAGTTCCGGGGGACTGCATATTGGTGTAAGGTTGGAGGGTAGTTCTTGTAAACTTCTGTATGAACATTGAACATTTGCATTTAATCTGTTATGCGCCCATATGGTATGATGTTAAGTACTTATGTATGTTTGATTTGCAACTTATTAAAACACACTAGGCTTCGTGGTTTAACTTCTCCAACCCGCCACTCTGTTGATTCTCTGAACAATAAGCTCTCTTTTAGTACTCAGTAACATAGAAACAACAAACCTTGTTGTCCTTAAGCATAGTGCTTCACTAAATTAGCGAAACATAAATGGAGACAAGTATTTCCTGGAACATCATAAAAATATTATGCCTACCCTATGTCTGCATGAGCTTATAGCATCTTTTGGTAGTTCTGTATTACTGAGCTTTTCCAAGCTCACGTTATTTTTACTATCGCAGGTTAAAAGAATATAGCATGGCAAAATGTTGACATTAGTGTTCAGAGTTCCCTCAGCGTTGCCTCTGGAGTACGGTACTGTATAGTTAGGGGCATGTAGGTCATGTATGGTTTCATGTCAGTGTCTGTAAAATACTTTTCTGAAATTTTTGTTATGTGTTTAAACGATTTCCTGAAATTGTATTTTAAACAGAAGTTGATTTTACAGTTTGATAAGTGTTTTGAGAAAGAAAAAAAATGTTTTCATGTGTATTTTCACTATGGGTCGCTCTTGTGACCCTAATGTGACTTCCTAGGATCCGTTGTAACGCATAGGCGGGTCTAGGGGGTTATAGCTGACATCAGCATTGACTTTGACCCAAAAAGTCAAATTTTCCGAAAAGTCATATTCTATGTTTTTCGACGTTCTGAGTCCGATTTTGAAGCCCGTTTTGCACAATTCAAACCCGAAAGCCTCCGAACCTAACCTCGAACCTGAGTGTGCCTCTATATTTAATTTTGGTTAAGAGCTTGTGAGTAAGGTCTGATATTGAAATTTGTGTAATTGAAGGTATCCTCGGTTCCTTGGATACACGAGGTTGAGGAATGTCGAATTCAGGTTCGAGGGTGTTTGAATGTCGTATCATGAATCGACTGATGTAGCTCGGAGTTAAGGTAACACACTACTACCTCTAGTATGCTTTATGAACATGTTGGTATTCGGTTAATGAATGCATAAATATGATTAGGAGTGTTGTTAACTCTGCTTAAGTCAAACCAGATATGAAATTGAGTATGATAACCTAGAAAAGACCAGAATGTTCTAATGAGAAAGTTAATAAATGTAAGGAACTGGAGTTCAATAAATTAATTAATAAGGCGACTAATCTCTAAACTTGATTATTAATGTCAAATGATTAAATGCTAAAAATGTTTGGATATGAAATTATAAAAATGCCCTTAAGGTATCAGAATGACTAAAATACCCTTGGAATTAGAAGCGATCTAGAAATCTACACTGGATATGATTAAACAACCCGATTCATCTAAAAAACTTCGAACTACTTGAAAAGTTATGGTAACAAGATTTGAACCTTCGAGATTGTAAGGTGTTAAGTTTCCTTGAATTTGGAATGAATCTCTGAATATAGCTTTATGAGAAGCTATCCGTACCTCTGGATTAAACAAGTGGCTCAAAATACTGAATTAACTGAAATGACTAAATGTATTGGAAATATTGTTATGGTTAATTAATCGAAATGATCGTATTGACCAAAGAGACTGAAGTATCCTCGGACACCGAAGTTTGCAAATTAACTAGAATGATGGATAAACTTTTGAGTTCTGAAATGAATGAAGTGGTTGGAGGTACTGAAATTTCTTGAATGGCTGAAACACCCACGAGTACTTAAATGATTGAAATACTCTAAATGGTTCATTTGACAGAAATGATGAATATCTCGAGCTTCAGAACGACTGAAATACCCCATTGACTGGAATAAGTAAATTGCCTTTGATAAAATTCTAGAAATGCCAATAAAACTAAAAATGACAGAAATACCCCTAAGGGTTGGAGCATGACTCATGTATGTCAATCACTCATGATATTAATATAATGATGTAAGTTTTTCCGCACATAATATAAGTTTGCCTACTCCGTGACAAGTCTCGTGGTGAAATGTGAAGGCAACCTTTCATATACACGATACAATCAATATTTGGAAATGATACTCGTGAAGTGCTTACATAGAAGATCGATTAGTACTGTGAGGTTGGGACATGTTAGTTCGATTGGTTTTAGAGGCTCGATAAACTTCTAGAAATCTTAAATTTTGTAAATTGTCATTTCACCATTATTGGGCTAAATTACAAAATCACCCTTGATAGATAAATGGACAAAATGTCCTCGTTGGCCAAAGTAATCAAAATAGCCCTGAATGTATCCAATATCGAGACAGATCTTGACATAGAAATCTCTGAATGCCTGGTTGGAAACCTAATGAGCAAATAGAATTCCCGAGCCACTGTGTATGCATTGTTGGTATAAATTACCAAAATGCCCATGTATGATAAAATGACCATGATGCCCTTGTAGGCTTAAATGACTAAATCACCCATTATATGCCAAAACTCTCAAAGATCTTGATGTATCGTCTCTTGAATATCTGGTTTGAACTGTTGGTACGAACCCCTCCTTTAATAGGGGCCTCGTTTCAAATCCGTTCAAATTGTCAAAAGTTTAATGTTTTCTTCCGTAAATGCCAAGTATCTCTAAGAAACAAACTTTTCCAGCTAGTGTGTTCCATGTGTGCCACACGACTGTTTTTGCATACTGATTTACATGTTATAATATCGATCACGTGCACATGATTGACATACTTGAACTCACATGAACATGACATGTTTTATAATTAAACATGATCGTACTGTATTTCTGATATGCCTATGCACCCGATATGACAAGCAAGCTATATGGATAATGTATTACTAAAAATACAGTTATTGATTAATGAACTATTGATGATCTGACTCACTGGGGTACTTGGGTTATGATATGAAGTTACTGTCGACTCAGCCCTGATCCAGCTGGTAAGTCCGCCCGTATTCGGATCCTAAGCTTCGGCTAGGTCTGCCCGTATTCGGATCCTAAGCTTCAGCTAGGTCTTCCTATTTTCGGATCCTAGGCTTCGGCCAGGTCCGCCCGTTTTCGGTTCCTATGCTTCGGCAAGGGCCGCCCGTATTCTAAGGTATATCCTTAGGATGGTACCCACGCCCAATGGGCTCGGGTTAATGCATGTACATGATACTGCACTGGGGAAACTATATACTGGAGTATGGTTGGAGGGTAAATATAGAATTAAAATGAACTTTACGGCTACTTGAAACAAATGTATTTTAAATAAAAATCTTTACTGTATTGTTACATTTCATGCATTAACATTGCACCGTTGGAACACACTAGGCACAAAGCTCTCTGTTTCCTACCTTGTATGTTACCAGCCTATATAAATCCCGTCTAATTCTTGATGTTTGAATAAAGAACAAATATCGTTATTCTCGAGTATGATGCAACCTCGAAATAGTAGAACAGAAATGGAGATTGTTACTACGTGGAGCATTATGAAAATGTTATGCCTACCATATATTTGCATGAGCTTATTGCATCTTTTGGTAGTTCTGTATTACTGAGCTTTTCCAAGCTCACGCTATTTTTACCATCGCAGGTTAAAAGAATATATCATGGTATAATGGTTGACATCAGTGTTCGGAGTTGTCTCGGCGTTGTCTTTGGAGTACGGTACTGTATAGTTAGTGGGCATGTATGGTATGTATTGTTTTATGACAGTATTTGTAAAACACTTTATGAAATTATTGTTATGTGTTTAAATGACTTCCCAAAATGGCAATTTAAACAGAAGTTGATTTTACAGTTTAATAAGTGTTTAAAAAAAATTTATGCGTATTTTTACCGTTGGTCGCTCTTGTGACCCTAATGTGACTTCCTAGGATCCGTTATAACGCATAGGCGGGTCTAGGGGGTTACATTTAGTGGTATCAGAGCTTATAGTTGCGTCATTCTGGGTAGATCGGCCGATCGTCTGTCATAGGGTGTCTGGTTTGTGCATGCCCCTAGATCATAACCGTATTCCTACGAGCCAAAACTCCAATGTCAAACCCCTTTTCTAAAATAAATGTATCTAAATGATCTGACTCCCAAAGCTCGATCTGTATTGGCGAGAAATAATTATAGCGTTCGTTTGTGGTTTGGATTAAATTGGTGGATTTTGAATCTGGATAAATAACCCGAGGTGATTTATGCGTATGTAATTAAAGATCCGATAAGATTGAGAATAAATGGTTGTTTATGTGAGATGGTTGTCATAAGATTTCATGTAAGGCTATTCGGTGATACTTAGTATGTGTGAGAATATTCTGATAGAAATTTGATACAAGTAATATGAATTTAAAAGAGATGTATCTATGAAAGTGGCGAAAGTGTATACAATGTGGTTACTCTTTTATACGAAGGTAAAAGTTTTTCGAGTATTACGTTGAAGATAATCGATAATTGTTCAAGGCTTTGATTATGGTTGTTTTGGCAAAGAGAAGGATATTTCTGCGAAAATGTGACATGATGTATCATAATATAGTATATCAGTCCTGATGGTAAATCTGGTGTTCACATTGCGATTTTGGAAGGCTCTGTGCGATGCAAGAGTACTAATATGAACTGCAGTTATGGTTATTCATCCGTAAACTGAGGGTAAACCTAGAAGAGTTATGCATATTCGAGAAGGCATACTTATGGCTTGTATGATTGACATATGTGGTTATTGGGGATGTTTCTTATTCCTAACTGAGACCAATTGTGATAAAAGTTATGAGACAAGTATTTGTTTTGCACCACATAAAGTTTTGTATAGGTTCGAATATTGTATTCATATTAGTTGGACCGAGTTATACAATGGGATGACCTTGGGTCCCAGGACAATATGAGTGACAGAGGACTTTACCATATTATCTGTGGCCATCTGAGAGTCCTGAGAAATGAGCATGCCCTGATGGATAAGCTTCAGTGAAAGAATGGATTAAAGCGTAATTTCTACACATTTTCTAACTTTGGTAAATTTCGATGACGAAATTTTCTTTTAGGGGGGGAGAATTGTAGCAGCCTAAAATAAAGAGTAGAGGCTAAAAAGGGAAGCAAGTAAAAAAATGGTAAGTGTGGCTGTGAAGGCTTGAACCCGTGACCTATGCTTGGTAAACCCAAGCTTTAACCGTCTAAGCTAAGGCAATCCATGTCTTTAGTTTACTCTAGTTTTTATTTAGGATATGGTTTAATTGTGTAATCCATTAACGAATAAAAGTGAGACTCGTCACCTACCCGAAACCAATGCACATTTTAGATCTGAAAAAAATATCAGAGATCTGGGAATTTTAAAAGTGACCATCCACCTTCCCGATAGGCCGCCCTTGATCTCCGTCACCGTCGAGCGGTGGTGGTCACCGCTTACATCGCTGGAGGCGTCGCGTCGCCACGGTCACAGCCTTGACCACCACGCGCGTGATCGAGCCACCTTTCACTGGTAAATTTTGTTTGAAGCTTCGACAAGACACCCAAATGGTCGCCTCTGTTTTCCGCTATCTCTGATCAGTACAGCCGTCCGTTCGAGATGTGGGTGCAGCCGTCGAACTCCCCGCGTCGAGCCGTGCAAAACCCAGTTGGTTGTTCGTCCGTCTGACTCCGATAAGGACATCGTCGGAGCTACGTCACTCTCCGGTCGTCCCTTGGCATTTTGGGTAAGAATCGAGGTGATTCCGACATATTTTTGGTATTATTGAGGTTTGGGTTGGATTGTAGGTTGATGTTTCATGTTTTCTGTCAAAACATGTGCGTTTGGGGGCTTCCGGCGACTGTTCCGGCGACCGTCCGGCGAGTTGGTAACGCTAGGTAAGCGAACCGGCCTAAACCGGTCTAAACCCAACCAAACCAAACTGGCTTGGCCCATTGAATCGGGTCAGGCCTATTAGTTTTAGGAAATGGGTCGGCCAGTGTAAGGCCTAACGGCCTTTAGCCCAAAGCCGTGTAACCAACCCGACCCGACCTGTTGACCGACCCGTTGACCCGTATTCGACCCGTTGACCGAGTCAACTCGCCCGAGTCAACTCAGTGAGTCAACTCGCCTGAGTCAACCCAGTGAGTCAACTCGCTGAGTCAACCCAATGAGTCAACTCACCGAGTCATCCATTGGACCAGTGACGTCAGCATGATGTCAGCGTTGACTGCTGACGTCAGCGTTGACTTTGACCCAAAAAGTCAAATTTTCTGAAAAGTCATATTTTATGTTTTTCGACGTTCTGAGTCTGATTTTGAAGCCCGTTTTGCAAAATTCAAACTCGAAAGCCTCCGAACCTAACCTTGAACCTGAGTGTGCCTCTATATTTAATTTTGGTTAAGAGCTTGTGAGTAAGGTCTGATATTGGAATTTGTGTAATTGAAGGTATCCTCGGTTCCTTGGATACACGAGGTTGAGGAATGTCGAATTCGGGTTCGAGGGTGTTCGAATGTCGTATCATGAATCGAATGATGTAGCTCGGAGTTAAGGTAATACACTACTACCTCTAGTATGCTTTATGAAAATGTTGGTATTCGGTTAATGCATGCATAAATATGTTGAGGAGTGTTGTTAACTCTGCTTAAGTCAAACCAGATATGAAATTGAGTATGATAACCTAGAAAAGACCAGAATGTTCTGATGAGAAAGTTAATAAATGTAAGGAGTTGGAGTTCAATAAATTAATTAATAAGGCGACTAATCTCTAAACCTGATTATTAATGTCAAATGATTAAATGCTAAAAATGTTTGGATATGAAATTACGAAAATGCCTTGAAGGTATGAGAATGACTAAAATACCCTTGGAATTAGAAGCGGTCTAGAAATCAACACTGGATATGATAAAACAACCCGATTCATCAAAAAAACTTCGAACTACTTGAAAAGTTATGGTAACAAGATTTGAACCTTCGACATTGTAAGGCGTTAAGTTTCCTTGAATTTGGAATGAATCTCTGAATATAGCTTTATGAGAAGCTATTCGTACCTCTGGATTAAACAAGTGGCTCAAAATACTGAATTAACTGAAATGACTAAATGTATTGGAAATACTGTTATGGTTAATTAATCGAAATGATCGTATTGACCAAAGAGACTGAAGTATCCTCGGACACCGAAGTTTGCAAATTAACTAGAATGATGGATAAACTTTTGAGTTCTGAAACGAATGAAGCGGTTGGAGGTATTGAAATTTCTTGAATGGCTGAAACACCCACGAGTACTTAAATGATTGAAATACTCTAAATGGTTCATTTGACAGAAATGATGAATAACTCGAGCTTCAGAATGACTGAAATAACCCCTTGACTGGAATAAGTAAATTACCTTTGATAAAATTCTAGAAATGCCAATAAAGCTAAAAATGACGGAAATACCCCTAAGGGTTGGAGCATGACTCATGCATGTCAATCACTCATGATATTAATATAATGATGTAAGTTTTTCCGCACAAAATATAAGTTCGCCTACTCCGTGGCAAGTCTCGTGGTGAAATGTGAAGGTAACCTTTCATATACACGATACAATCAAATTTGGAAATGATACCCGTGGAGTGCTTACATCAGAAGATCGGATAGTACTGTGAGGTTTGGACACGTTAGTTCAATTGGTTTTAGAGGCTCGATAAACTTCTGGAAATCTTAAATTTTGTAAATCATCATTTCACCAATATTGGGCTAAATTACAAAATCACCTTTGATAGTTAAATGGCCAAAATGTCCTCGTTGGCCAAAGTAATCAAAATAGCCCTGAATGTATCCGATATCGAGACAGATCTTGACATAGAAATATCTGAATTCCTGGTTGGAAACCTAATGAGCAAATAGAATTCCCGAGCCACTGTGTATGCATTGTTGGTATAAATTACCAAAATGCCCATGTATGATAAAATGACCATGATGCTCTTGTAGGCTTAAATGACTAAATCACCCATTATATGCCAAAACTCTCAAAGATCTTGATGTATCGTCTCCTGAATATCTGGTTTGAACCGTTGGTACGAACCCCTCCTTTAATAGGGGCCTCGTTTCAAAATCCGTTCAAATTGTCAAAAGTTTCATGTGTTCTTCCATAAATGCCAAGTATCTCCAAGAAACAAATTGTTCCACCTAGTGTGTTCCATGTGTGCCACACGACTATTTTTGCATACTGATTTACATGTTATAATATCGATCACGTGCACATGATTGACATACTTGAACTCACATGAACATGACATGTTTTATAATTAAACATGATCGTACTGTATTTCTGATATGCCTATGCACCCGATATGACAAGCATGCTATATGGATAATGTATTACTAAAAATACAGTTATTGATTAATGAACTATTGATGATCTGATTCACTAGGCTACTTGGGTTATGATATGAAGTTACCGGCGGCTCAGCTCTTATCCAGCTAGTAAGTCCGCCCGTATTCGGATCCTAAGCTTCGGCTAGGTCCGCCTGTATTCGGATCCTAAGCTTCGGCTAGGTCTGCCCATTTTCGGATCCTAGGCTTCGGCCAGGTCTGCCCGTTTTCGGTTCCTATGCTTCGGCAAAGACCGCCCGTATTCTAAGGTATATCCTTAGGATGGTACCCACGCCCAATGGGCTCGGGTTAATGCCTGTACATGATACTGCATTGGAGAAACTATATACTAGAGTATGGTTGGAGGGTAAATATAGAATTAAAATGAACTTAACGGCTACTTGAAACAAATGTATTTTAAATAAAAATGTTTATTGCATTGTTACATTTCATGCATTAACGTTGCACCGTTGGAACACACTAGGCACTAAGCTCTTTGTTTCCTACCTCGTATGTTACCAGCCTATATAATTCCCGTCTAATTCTCGATGTTTGAATAAAGAACAAATATCGTTATTCTCGAGTATGATGCAACCTCGAAAAAGTAGAACAGAAATGGAGATTGTTACTATGTGGAGCATTATGAAAATGTTATGCCTTCCATATATTTGTATGAGCTTATTGCATCTTTTGGTAGTTCTGTATTACTGAGCTTTTCCAAGTTCACGCTCTTTTTACCATCCTAGGTTAAAAGAATATATCATGGTATAATGGTTGACATCAGTGTTCGGAGTTGTCTCGGCGTTGTCTTTGGAGTACGATGTTGTATAGTTAGTGGGCATGTATGTTATGTATTGTTTTATGACAGTATTTGTAAAACACTTTATGAAATTATTTTTATGTGTTTAAAGGACTTCCCGAAATGGCATTTTAAACAGAAGTTGATTTTACAGTTTAATAAGTGTTTTTTTTAAATTATGCGTATTTTTACCGTGGGTCGCTCTTGTGACCCTAATGTGACTTCCTAGGATCCATTATAACGCATCGGCGGGTCTAGGGGGTTACAAGAGAATGTGACCAAATCGGATGAAGAAGGAAATAAAAAGGGTTGTATGCAACAATTAAGGGACTACCTAAAATGCCCTCATTAATGAAATAATTAAAGTGAAATTGTTGAGATTTAGGGGGAAACCGTTAGAACGATCAAGCTTTCTACCCAAAGCTTGATCAAACACTCTCTTACAAGAGAATGACATAGGAAACTAGAAATACCTATAATAGGTATGTGTTTCAAATACGAAGCACTCACCCAAAACCTAAACACTTGAGCAAATTTAACAATGTTAAGCTCACAAGTGTTGTCTAAGCAAGAAATATACAATTTAAGCTCTAGAAAAAATTGACATCATAATGTTGTAACAATTGAAGCAATAACCATTACAAGATGCTTGGAAGTCCCTTTTATACTTCTTGATGAGTTTGTAGCCGTTACTAGCCGTTGGGATTGAATTGGAGCCGTTGGAGCCTTTATTTCCCACCATAAATGGAGTTCTGCAGCTTGGCGTATCGATACTCTTTAAACCGTATCGATACGGTCCCGATAAAGAATTAGCCGTTAGGCTTCTTCAGCTGATGCGTATCGATACGCTTACCTAGTGTATTGATACGCTTACCTAGCGTATCAGTACGATCTTGCAAATTAAAAGACCGTTGGGGTAGTTAGAAGTATTGGTACACGATACACCTGTATCAGTACGCGACTAGCCGTTGGGCTGTTTCAAAACACACCGTATCGATCAGCTAAGCGTATTGGTACAGGTTTTGGCTACTGAAAAATCATGTAGTTGAAACCCTAAGGCGTATCGGTACGGTCCAAGACCGTATCGGTACGGACACCTGAAGTTCTTGGTTTTGACTACTTTAAATGTACTTTAAATCATTCCAAAGCCTTGTAAAACCCTTAAACATATTTTCAAGTTGTTTTTTTGACTAAAAACATATTTTAAATTCTTTTTAATTTAGTCCAAAACATTTTTCAAATATTATATCAAAACACTTAGTTTTACAGAAATCAATGGGAAAATTAGACAAATAGGATGACAATTAGGTGACCATCTTGTCACCAAATCAAAAACAAAAAACAAGAGAATTTGGAGAGTGCAAGAGGTTGTTTCGACCATTGTTGAGAGAAAGGAAAAGAGGAAGTTTGGAATGTCTATGAAATTGGCTTAGAATAGCAAATCAGGCACCAAAAGTAAGCCTAACTCCTCCCTCTCAATTCGAATACATTATTATTATAAGAATTAGTTGTTTTTTTAATTTTAGCTTATCATAGGAAGATTGAATTAATTAAAATGCTATAAGGCTACTAAAAATTTTGTTGGAAATGAATTTTTACAGCCATGATGAAGAGAGGTTGAAAATGTGATGAGTGTAACAAGACTCTTAAATTAAGTAC
This sequence comes from Hibiscus tridactylites, assembly GCA_958450335.1. Lineage (NCBI taxonomy): Eukaryota > Viridiplantae > Streptophyta > Magnoliopsida > Malvales > Malvaceae > Hibiscus > Hibiscus tridactylites. The sequence goes on from OY288279.1 coordinate 78,408,473, forward strand.
TATCTAAACTAAGAATTTCAGTGATGTCCAACAATGTTTTAGTCTAGACACCCAACTTTAGAAATTCATAGAAAATAAAATGCTTAGAGTTAGGATATGAAAATTTAACACAACCTACCTTGGTATGTCTATTTTAATAGGGAACAAACGAAATTTAATTTTTAACCTTGTAGGAAAATCTGGAATGAAATTTGATAAGGTACTCTAAACTGCCCAATATTGTTTTAATATTGATAGTGATCTTTGAAAATTCACATATGATTGTACACTTGGAAATTTGGTCTAAAATTTTGATAGGTGATAATTGAGTATGTTAAATGAACCTGGAAACAAACAGAATTTAATTTGGAATGATATAGTGAAATCTGGAGTAAAATTCGTAGAAGTGGTCAGAACTGTCCGATTAAAGAAATATTGAACTTTAAATAAAAATTTGAATTGAATCAATAAGAATTGATAAGGAGATTAATTAACATGAATGAAAAATTCATTAGTTCTAATTTGGCATAAGTAATTGAAAAGTTAAGTTGCGGATAAAGAAATTCAAGAAGATTTGTAAATCAGTTCGAGTCTATCCTGAAATTTGAATTAGTTCAGGGACTAAAACGAAATCGTAAAATTTAATAGTAAATTGAGTTGATTGATTATGAATTTTATCTTATATGATTGTGAATTATTTATTAGAACCTAGAGGAGAAGGTATCGAAGAGGATCCGGTAGCTGGATCGGCAATGGAGCGTGAAAAGAACATCCGAATTCAAAACTAGCACGACGACTGTGAGTGAAACGCAATTAGAGTTGAAATTAGAGTCTCAACTACTTTAATTTATAAATTCTGTTATAAAGTTGCATGCAATATGACTTAAAATTCAGATTGGCTTTATTAATAAGGGAAGGAAGTATAAGGGAATTGGATTTGGATTGCTTGTGGTTTCTTTGAATGAATTGCTTGATCGATGATTGGTGATGTATATGTTGTTATATATGTAGATTGGTTATATGCTTAGGTTGATCAATTCATTGAAGTATGATTATTTTTTAGGTGTGGTTCATGAGTATATATATGTATATGAATTGGGAAGTGAATAACTTGTTTGAAAGGTTCAATTCATCGAACCAATTGGATGAGTTAGCCTAAATTGATCCTGATTTCCTCTTTGGATTGCTTTAATCGAATGATGATTAAATTGGTATGTATGATGATGTTGTTGTGAAATTATATGGATGTGGTGTAAACAAGAATTTAAAGGGGTCCCAAAATCAGAACTGAAAAATTGATTATTATGTGATTATCACGAACTATTGACCCTTGTAAAATTGTCTATATGGTTTGGAATAAAAAACCATAAAAGAAATGGAAAATTGATATGTTAGATATTGAATTTCTGGTTCTGATTGTGTGAAAGTAAAAATAATTACATGATAATTGAAGTCCTTGGTTATATGGTCAGTTTAGGTAGTACGGCATGCCTAGAGTCTAGAGCTCGTTAAAAATTGGTACGTGAGTGTACCTAATTGCTATGGTACGTAAGTGTACCTATTCGCTTAGTGTAATTTGGCACTAAGATGACATGTAATACAATAATATGAAAGTGGTACTTGGGTACCTATGATATGGTGAATTGATTCACATCTCTGTAACACGTGACTCGAATACCTAACTAACTATATGAACCAAGGCATCATAATCAAGTTAATATTTTAGTAAATTTGTAAACTGTGATGTTTGATCTCTTTGATTTCGATCAAGTGATAGTTGGAATTGAAATGAAACACGCAATTGATGAATTAAATTCTAGTTATTTATTCTGCTACAGTTTGCTGCTGCTTGTATTTAAATTGTAGTATTGGTGATTGTGAAATTGATTATAGGCATGAGACATGTTGTATGTGCTATGCTGTTGACTTGTAAATTTTAATTGTTGATTAACGAACCATTCAAATTATATGGATCAATTATACTTGAATTAGAGATTAAATTATTTGTATGTTTATTTAAAGCAAGAAATTCTAAAATGGTTAAACTAAAGTTTGCTCACTAAGTACTGTAAGTACTTATCACTCGTGTTTTCTTTCTTCCCAAAACCACAGGAAGTTGAATTATCGGTCCACCCCCTGATCTTGTTAGCTGTTGAAGATTAGAAGTATGCCTTTTATTATCTTTGCTGTGCTTATGATGGGTGGCCTAACTGTCAGCATGCTAGTTCAGTTTGCACTTATGGTTATGTTTATGAACTATTACTTATAGAATGTTTAAACTCTTAAGTTAAGTTTCCCTCATTTTGTTATGTAAGTATGGGGTATAGATTAGCCCTCGGTATATGTTTTGGGCTGGTTTCGTTTTGGTCACTTTTTGTATAGGCAACCATTAGGTTATAGCTGATATGTTAGTTACCCCCGAAGCCTTTTTGTATAAGAGAAACAAATATTATGAACGGTGGATGCATATATATATATATATAATATAAGAATGTGGTGTTGATCTTAAGAATGAGATTTTTATTGGTATGTTGTCACGTGAATGATCTACCTTATTAAAGTGAAACATTGTACGAAATTAGCAATTTAAGAGTTAAGCTATATGTATGTTTAAAAATGTATTATAAAAGAAATCAAGAAATCTAATATTAACCATAAGTGAATTAAACGAATTGAAAATAAAGCTTAGGTCCACCTTGTTAGCATTCGAATAAAAAAACATTATACGTTTTCCGCTGCTCACTTGTAACAAGCTAATACGAATCTGTTTAACGCTCCTTACACCTAATCGGGGGTGAGGGGTGTTATATAAAGTGGTAATCAGAGCTTTTTAGGTTAACTTCTAAAGTTTAATCGAGTCAGCATGCATTTGTTATGTTTTTAAGTATGCCACCCATGAATTGTACACTGAGATAATTGTAATGAGCTTTTCTAATCTTCTTGTTTAAATTATGATAGAAAATGACGGGCCAAAAGAATGAAAGTTCACACGAATCTTCGAGTGAAGGTGAAAGCGTGAGATTAGGTGATAATCCACTGGCACGAACTGAACTTCTAGGAAAGGAGAAAAATAAAGGGCATGTTCAGACTACTGAGCTGTTCAATAAAGAGCATGTTCAGACCACTGAGCGGTTCAATAAAGAGCATGTTCAGACCACTGAGCGTGAATAGCCTCCTCTAGATAATCCTATGGTCTAATTGGCCCAAAGGGAATGTCTCCTTAGTATGAAGGAGATGTTCAACCAACTTCTGTCAAATCTTAAACAAGAGCAACCTGTTGCTTCTGCTACTGCTGCACCCAGCAGAGCACCTATAGATAAACTCGCTCAACACCGAGCCTATACTTTTACGGGTACGAATGAGGAAAAGCCAGAAGATGCAGAGTATTGGCTTGAAAACACCACTAAGGTGGTAACCAAACAATTACAATGCTCCGATGAACATAAACTAGAGTGTGTCGTGGCTTTGTTGGCAGATGAAGCTATGAATTGGTGGGAAACCACTACCTTAATTGTCCCAACTGAATCAGTGACATGGAAATTCTTCATTGAGGAGTTCAAAAAGAAGTATATAAGTGAGCAATACCTAGCTGAAAGAAGGAAGAGATTTCTGCACCTTAAACAGGCCAATCGACCTATTGAGCAATATGTTGCAGACTTTTGCAAATATTGCAAATACGGTTCGGAGTACATTAAACTGAAGTTGATAAATGCAAGATGTTTATTGATGGTCTGAATGATTAACTGAGTCCAATCTTTACTGCTCTGGGAATTGATGATTTTCGGAATCTTGTTAATCGGGCCATCGCAACAGAAGCTAGTATGAAAGCTGCTGAAAGAAGAAAAGAGGGCAATCGATCTGACAAAAAGTAGAAACGGGACGGCAAGTCTCAATGGCAGTCTAAGAAGACTAAATTTCAGAAAGAAGGGTCTTCAAATTTTACCTCTGCTCCGAGGGGCAATTATACTTCGAAACCGTCCATGGTGATCAAATCCTCAGTACCAGCTATATCAGTCAATGGCACGAGAAATTTAGAAAAGATTCCTCCTTGTAAGTTTTATCAGAAACTACATCGTGGTCAGTGTAGATTCCAGTCGAATCTATGTTATGCTTGTGGTGGTGATGATCACTACATCAAAGACTTTCCTCAAAAGCCCGAATCAATGCCAGCTCGGAACACTGCAATTCTTAGTCCGACATCATCTAATCGAAACAAGAATGCTAAGTCAGCTCAACCGAGTAATCAGAAAAGAGGCAAGGGTACTTACTCTAATGCTCCCACACATTAGGAATCCCGAGCTTCTGCTAGAGTTTACCACATTCGTGGTAGGGATGATGAAGAATCTCCGTAAATGCCAAGTATCTCCAAGAAACAAACTGTTCCACCTAGTGTGTTCCATGTGCGCCACACGACTGTTTTTGCATACTGATTTACATGTTATAATATCGATCACGTGCACATGATTGACATACTTGAACTCACATGAACATGACATGTTTTATAATTAAACATGATCGTACTGTATTTCTGATATGCCTATGCACCCGATATGACAAGCATGCTATATGGATAATGTATTACTAAAAATACAGTTATTGATTAATGAACTATTGATGATCTGATTCACTAGGGTACTTGGGTTATGATATGAAGTTACCGTCGGCTCAGCCCTGATCCAGCTGGTAAGTCTGCCTGTATTCGGATCCTAAGCTTCGGCTAGGTCCGCTCGTTTTCGGATCCTAGGCTTCGGCCAGATCCACCCGTTTTCGGTTCCTATGCTTCGGCAAGGGCCGCCTGTATTCTAAGGTATATCCTTAGGATGGTACCCACGCCCAATGGGCTCAGGTTAATGCCTGTACATGATACTGCACTAGGGAAACTGTATACTGGAGTATGGTTGGAGGGTAAATATAGAATTAAAATGAACTTTACGGCTACTTGAAACAAATGTATTTTAAATAAAAATGTTTACTACATTGTTACATTTTATGCATTAACGTTGCACCATTGGAACACACTAGGCACTAAGCTCTCTGTTTCCTACCTCGTATGTTACCAGCCTATATAATTCTCGTCTAATTCTCGATGTTTGAATAAAGAACAAATATCGTTATTCTCGAGTATGATGCAACCTCGAAATAGTAGAACAGAAATGGAGATTGTTACTACGTGGAGCATCATGAAAATATTATGCCTACCATATATTTGCATGAGCTTATTGCATCTTGTAATCACTAATTTTGTCCGGGGTGTTAAACCCGTCCTATTTTCTTTTTTCAAGGGGCTTTGATATTTAAGTTGTTATTAAAAAACTGAAAAAAAGGAAAAAGGAAAAAATAAAAAAAACAGTATATAATTTATTATTAAATATTATTATCTTATCCTCCTATATTTATTATCATCATATTACCATACTTATCATCCATTATGTTATTACTTATTACCTAGTATTATCCTATCATATACTATATTTTATTATCATTATTAGTATCATTTATTCTATTATTTTTATCTTACTATCCACTATACTATTATCACTATTCTATTTATCATTATCATTATTATTTTGATATTTGGTTATCTTATTATTATATATTAATGTTGCAGTTCGTATTATATTTACTATCATTCCTAATATGATTATCATTGAAACAAATCTGAAAACACAAAAAATATATAATAAATAATATAAATAATCCTTAACATAAAAAATAAAGCCCAATTGTCCATTTACATTATAAAAAAACCCAAAAATAAATAAATATACAAGGCATGTTCTGGCCCAAAAATAAGCCCTAAGATGAAACCCTAATCTAATATGCCCCTTTTGATCTGTGCAGTCGCCACCCCCTTTACACCGTCAGATCTGATCTGGATCTGACGGTCCAGATTGCACCAGGAGAAGGAAACCCTAGCTGAGGCCTCAACAACCCATGCGCCGCCTCGAGTTTGGACCGTTAGATCATGTTTCGATCTAACGGCCCGGATGACACGGAGATCACACGCGCGTCGTTCCGGCTTCGCACGCGCCCCGCGTGGAGTCCACGCACGCCCAGATCGAGCCCCTCCAGCTTCCACCAACGGCTGGGATTCGCCTCATCGTCTGGCCGTCTCAAGCCCAGCTTTCTGGTCCCCCCATCGTACGAGCCTCGCAATGCACAAAAAGAAACAGAAATCAGAGGCACAAATGCAACCAAATTTCAGAGATAGCAGAGGCAACAAACAAATTGCAACACATGAATACAGCCAAAATCATCAGCAACAAATCACAACAATTTCCAGCAATATATGTAAATAAGAAAAAGAGAAAAAGAGTAATTTTCGGGCTATAAATACCCGCATGCAATGTAAATCAATAGGAGGATTTCTTGGAGAGAAAAATTGTAATAGGAGGATTCGAAAAACTTCAGAGAAACATTGTAATCACAGTCTTCATATCAATACAAGCAAGTCAGATTTTCAGAGGTATTCCCCTCTTATTTTTCATTTCAGTCGAATCAAAAGAAAAAATATATAAAAAAACATATTTGGGTTTCATCTTTTTTACCTTCGCCGTTCTGATTTCCCCATCTTTTTCCTCTCCGGCGAAAATCCCTTTGACCTCTTTGAGGTCGTGCGTGGTGAGTCGGAGAAGGCTAACATCAAAAGGGGTTTTCAGCTCTCTGTTTTCGATTTTCAAAAGAGAAAAAAGGGGTTTCTGGTCTCCATTTTGGTTTCAAAAAAGGGGAAAGGATTTTTGCTTCGGTGCCGGCAACAGCGACCGGAGTGGGTGACGGCGGCTAGGTTTCGGCAGAGAGAAAATGAAGGCTTCTAAGCCTTTTAGGGTTTTTCAAAAGAGGCAAAAATGTTTTAAGTTCGTTTTTTATAAGGTTTTCTCGGTTTTAAATTGGTCCAATAGCATTATAAGCCCCTCCGCGTCACTTTAATTGCGTAGGGAGGGCTTCCGCGTTTTCAAACCCCATCCCAGGTCCCTCTGACTTTTAAAGGTTTTTCAATTCTGCCACCATTTTCACGTCGATTGGCTTTCGGATGGGTTAATTCCCGTCCTGGTCCCTGTGGCTTTTCATTTTCTTTTAATTGGGTCCCACTTTGCATTCTTATCAGTTTTTTAAAAATAGGTTTATTACAGTCTTGATCCCTTCCAGTTTGCCTTTTTATTCATTTAGCATTTTATTAAGTTTATTTGTTACTCATGCATTTTATCTTCTTGTATCGAATATATGTTTTGCATGCTTGTTTTTTATGTGTGTTTTTAACTAGTTTACATGCCATTCGAATATATTTGTTATATGCTTTTTAATGTCGTTTGAATTTGCATTTTGTGACATGCATTTTTATTGTCATTCATGTGACTTTTAGCATTTTAATTTGTATATTAATTCATTTTTAATTATAAAACAGAGATACCTATTAATTCGCGTATTCAGGTCGACTAGCCTAACTTATTGGATGTCCCGCGAATATTCAGATTAATTCGAATCGTCTAAAGGTAAATCCGTAATTAAAACGAACATGACCATAGCATCATCCTTTAATTGCTTGCATCATGCATAAAGGTGACGTACGGGATCTGAACCCTAAACTAACACGGCAGTCAGTCTTATATGATGTCGGTTTAGTCTTTGGTCCGGTGTACCGTCATCCTTTTTAATTAAACGACGAATTAATTCGGAACCACCAATTTGAAAAAGCTCGTACGATTAAAGTCCGGTTTTCAATCAAGAACTCCTAATTAAAGTCTTTTTAAATTCAGATAATTTCCATCACTTAAAAGCAACAATTGTTTTGGTACCGATTTTCGGGCGTGATGGGGGTGCTAACCCTTCCCCACACGTAACCAACTCCCGAACCCTTTCAAAAGAATCTCTGGTTTTGTTTTTTTTACGGTGTCTGGCCTACCATAGTGGTCGGTGGCGACTCCAACCGAAAAAAAGATTTTTTAAAAGGTTTTTTCAAAACCCGAATTAATTTTTAAATTCCTTCTTTTTTAAATCAAATTGAATATTTTTCAAAAGTAGCGGGAACTTGATTTGCGAAAAAAACCCCGTTACACATCTTTTGGTAGTTCTGTATTACTGAGCTTTTCCAAGCTCACGTTGTTTTTACCATCGCAGGTTAAAAGAATATATCATGGTATAATGGTTGACAGCAGTGTTCAGAGTTGTCTCGACGTTGTCTTTGGAGTAGGGTATTGTATAGTTAGCGGGCATGTATGATATGTAGTGTTTTATGACAGTATTTGTAAAACACTTTATGAAATTATTGTTATGTGTTTAGATGACTTCCCGAAATGGCATTTTAAACAGAAGTTGATTTTACAGTTTAATAAGTGTTTAAAAAAAAATTTTATGCGTATTTTTACCGTGGCTCGCTCTTGTGACCCTAATGTGACTTCCTAGGATCCGTTATAACGCATAGGCGGGTCTAGGGGGTTACAAGAGAAGGTGACCAAATCGGATGAAGAAGGAAATAAAAAGGGTTGTATGCAACAATTAAGGGACTACCTAAAATGCCCTCATTAATGAAATAATTAAAGTGAAATTGTTGAGATTTAGGGGGCTCGATTCCTTCAACCGTTGTTGCTCGCCAAGTGTGGAGAAGTTGGATTATTTAGGTGTAATTGTGGGAAGGAAAAGATAGACAATTTACACAAGGATTTATAGTGGTTCAACCTTCTAACCAAGGTCTACATCCACTACCTTAGCTTCCCACTAAGGATTTCCAAACAAATTCACTAAGAATTTCGTCCCCTTTTCTCAAATTAGGAGGAAACCGTTACAACGATCAAGCTTTCTACCCAAAACTTGATCAAACACTCTCTTACAAGAGAAAGACTTAGCAAACTAGAAATACCTCTAATAGGTATGTGTTTGCAATACGAAGCACTCACCCAAAACCTAAACACATGAGCAAATTTAACAATGTTAAGCTCACAAGTGTTGTCTAAGCAAGAAATATACAATTTAAGCTCTAGACAAATTTTGACATCATAATGTTGTAACAATTGAAGCATTAACCATTACAAGATGCTTGGAAGTCCCTTTTATACTCCTTGATGAGTTTGTAGCCGTTACTAGCCGTTGGGATTGAATTGGAGCCGTTGGAGCCTTTATTTCCCACCATAAATGCAGTTCTGCAGCTTGGCGTATCAATACTCTTCAAACCGTATCGATACGGTCCTGATAAGGAATTAGCCGTTAGGCTTCTTCAGCTGATGTGTATCGATACGCTTACCTAGCGTATCAGAATGGTCCTACAAATTAAAAGATCGTTCGGGTAGTTAGGCGTATCGGTACGCGATACCCGTATCAGTACGCGACTAGCCGTTGGGCTATTTCAAAACACACCGTATCGATACAGCTAAGCGTATCGGTACATGTGTTGGCTACTGGAAAAATCATGTAGTTGAAACCCTAAGGCGTATCGATACGGTCCAAGACCATATCGGTACGGACACCTGAAGTTCTTGGTTTTGACTACTTTAAATGTACTTTAAATCATTCCAAAGCCTTGTAAAACCCTTAATCATATTTTCAAGTTGTTTTTTTTTACTAAAAACATATTTTAAATTCTTTTCAATTTAGTCCAAAACATTTTTCAAATATTATATCAAAACACTTAGTTCTACAGAAATCAATGGGCAAATTAGACAAATAGGATGGCAATTAGGTGACCATCTTGTCACCATTAATTTTGTCTCCATGGCCGGCTCCCTTAGTGGGAAAGAAAGAACCAAATCAAAAACAAAAAACAAGAGAATTTGGAGAGTGCAAGAGGTGGTTTCGGCCATTGTTGAGAGAAAGGAAAAGAAAGAAGTTTTGAATGTCTATGAAATTGGCTTAGAATAGCAAATCAGCCACCAAAAGTAAGCCTAACTCCTCCCTCTTTATTCGAATGCATCATTATTATAAGGATTAGTTGTTTTTAATTTTGGCTTATCATAGGAAGATTGAATTAATTAAAATGCTATAAGGCTACTAAAAATGTTGTTGGGAATGAATTTTTACAGCCATGATGAAGAGAGGTTGAAATGTGATGAGTGTAACAAGACTCTTAAATTAAGTACTATCTAAACTAAGAATTTCAGTGATGTCCAGCAATGTTTTAGTCTAGACACCCAACTTTAGTAATTCATAGAAAATAAAATGCTTAGAGTTAGAATATGAAAATTTAACATAACCTACCTTGGTATGTCTATTTTAATAGGAAACAAACGAAATTGAATTTTGAACCTTGTAGGAAAATCTGGAATGAAATTTGATAAGGTACTCAAAACTGCCCAGTATTGTTTTAATATTGATAATGATCTTTGAAAATTCACATATGATTGTACACTTGGAAATTTAGTCTAAAATTTTGATAGGTGATAATTGAGTATGTTAAATGAACCTGGAAACAAACAGAATTTAATTTCGAATGATATAGTGAAATCTGGAGCAAAATTCGTAGAGGTGGTCAGAACTGTCCGATTAAAGAAATATTGAACTTTAAATAAAAATTTGAATTGAATCAATAAGAATTGATAAGGAGATTAATTAACATGAATGAAAAATTCATTAGTTCTAATTTAACATAAGAATTGAAAAGTTAAGTTGCGGATAAAGAAATACAAGAAGATTTGTAAATCAGTTCGAGTCTACCAGAAATTTGAATTAGTTCAGGGACTAAAACGAAATCGTAAAATTTAATAGTAAATTGAGTTGATTGATTGTGAATTTTATCTTATATGATTGTGAATTATTTATTAGAACCTAGAGGAGAAGGTATCGAAGAGGATCCGATAGCTGGATCGGCAAAGGAGCGTGAAAAGAACATCCAAATTCAAAACTAGCACGACGACTGTGAGTGAAACGCAATTAGAGTTGAAATTAGAGTCTCAACTACTTTAATTTATAAATTCTGTTATAAAGTTGCATGCAATATGACATAAAATTCAGATTGACTTTATTAATAAGGGAAGGAAGTATAAGGTAATTGGATTTAGATTGCTTGTGGTTTCTTTGAATGAATTGCTTGATCGATGATTGGTGATGTATATGTTGTTATATATGTAGATTGGTTATATGCTTAGGTTGATCAATTCATTGAAGTATGATTATTTTTTAGGTGTGGTTCATGAGTATATATATGTATATGAATTGGGAAGTGAATAACTTGTTTGAAAGGTTCAATTCATCGAACCAATTGGATGAGTTAGCCTAAATTGATCCTGATTTCCTCTTTGAATTGCTTTAATCGAATGATGATTAAATTGGTATGTATGATGATTTTGTTGTGAAATTATATGGATGTGGTGTAAACAAGAATTTAAAGGGGTCCCAAAATTAGAACTGAAAAATTGATTATTATGTGATTATCACGAACTATTGACCCTTGTAAAATTGTCTATATGGTTTGGAATAAACAACCATAAAAGAAATGGAAAATTGATATGTTAGAAATTGAATTTCTGGTTCTGATTGTGTGAAAGTAAAAATAATTACATGATAATTGAAGTCCTTGGTTAAATGGTCAGTTTAGGTAGTACGACATGCCTAGAGTCTAGAGCTCGTTAAAAATTGGTACGTGAGTGTACCTGATTGCTATGGTACGTAAGTGTACCTATTCGCTTAGTGTAATTTGGCACTAAGATGACATGTAATACAATAATATGAAAGTGGTACTTGGGTACCTATGATATGGTGAATTGATTCACATCTCTGTAAGACGTGACTCGAATACCTAGCTAACTATATGAACCAAGGCATCATAATCAAGGTAATATTTTAGTAAATTTGTAAACTGTGATGTTTGATCTCTTTGATTTCGATCAAGTGATAGTTGGAATTGAAGTGAAACACGCAATTGATCAATTAAATTCTAGTAATTTATTCTACTACAGTTTGTTGCTGCTTGTATTTAAATTGTAGTATTGGTGATTGTGAAATTGATTATAGGCATGAGACATGTTGTATGTGCTATGCTGTTGACTTGTAAATTTTAATTGTTGATTAATGAACCATTCGAATTATATGGATTAATTATACTTGAATTAGAGATTAAATTATTTGTATGTTTATTTAAAGCAAGAAATTCTAAAATGGTTAGACTAAAGTTTGCTCACTAAGTACTGTAAGTACTTATCACTCGTGTTTTCTTTCTTCCCAAAACCACAGGAAGTTGAATTATCGGTCCACCCCCTGATCTTGTTAGCTGTTGAAGATTAGAAGTATGCCTTTTATTATCTTTGTTGTGCTTATGATGGGTGGCCTAACTGTCATCATGCTAGTTCAGTTTGCACTTATGGTTATGTTTATGAACTATTACTTAAAGAATGTTTAAACTCTTAAGTTAAGTTCCCCTCATTTTGTTATGTAAGTATGGGGTATAGATTAGCCCTCGGTATATGTTTTGGGTTGGTTTCGTTTTGGTCACTTTTGTATAGGCAACCATTAGGTTATAGCCGATATGTTAGTTACCCCGGGAAGCGTTTTTGTATAAGGGAAACAAATATTATGAACGGTGGATGCATATATATATAAGAAAATGGTGTTGATCTTAAGATTGAGATTTTTATTGGTATGTTGTCACGTGAATGATCTACCTTATTAAAGTGAAACATTGTACGAAATTAGCAATTTAAGAGTTAAGCTATACATATGTTTAAAAATGTATTATAAAAGAAATCGTGAAATCTAATATTAACCATAAGTGAATTAAACGAATTGAAAATAAAGCTTAGGTCCACCTTGTTAGCATTCAAATAAAAAAACATTATACATTTTCCGCTGCTCACTTGTAACAAGCTAATACGAATCTGTTTAACGCTCCTTACTCCTAATCGGGGGTGAGGGGTGTTATATAAAGTGGTAATCAGAGCTTTTTAGGTTAACTCCTAAAGTTTAATCGAGTCAGCATGCATTTGTTATGTTTTTAAGTATGCCACCCATGAATTGTACACTGAGATAATTGTAATGAGCTTTTCTAATCTTCTTGTTTAAATTATGATAGAAAATGACGGGCCAAAAGAATGGAAGTTCACACGAATCTTCGAGTGAAGGTGAAAGTGTGAGATTAGGTGATAATCCACTGGCACGAATTGAACTTCTAGGAAAGGAGAAAAATAAAGGGCATGTTCAGACCACTGAGCTGTTCAATAAAGAGCTTGTTCAGACCACTGAGCGGTTCAATAAAGAGCATGTTCAGACCACTGAGCGTGAATAGCCTCCTCTAGAAAATCCTATGGTCCAATTGGCCCAAAGGGAATGTCTCCTTAGTATGAAGGAGATGTTCAACCAACTTCTGTCAAATCTTAAACAAGAGCAACTTGTTGCTTCTGCTACTGCTGCACCCAGCAGAGCACCTATAGATAAACTCGCTCAACACCGAGCCTATACTTTTGCGGGTACGAATGAGGAAAAGCCAGAAGATGCAGAGTATTGGCTTGAAAACACCACTAAGGTGGTAACCAAACAATTACAATGCTCCGATGAACATAAACTAGAGTGTGTCGTGGCTTTGTTGGCAGATGAAGCTATGAATTGGTGGGAAACCACTACCTTAATTGTCCCAACTGAATCAGTGACATGGAAGTTCTTCATTGAGGAGTTCAAAAAGAAATATATAAGTGAGCAATACCTGGCTGAAAGAAGGAAGAGATTTCTGCACCTTAAATAGGCCAACCGACCTATTGAGTAATATGTTGCAGACTTTTGCAAATATTGCAAATACAGTTCGGAGTACATTAAAACTGAAGTTGATAAAAGCAAGATGTTTATTGATGGTCTGAATGATTAACTGAGTCCAATCTTTACTACTCTAGGAATTGATGATTTTCGGAATCTTGTTAATCGGGCCATCGCAACAAAAGCTAGGATGAAAGCTGCTGAAAGAAAAAAATAGGGCAATCGATCTGACAAAAAGCAGAAACGGGACGGCAAGTCTCAGTGGCAGTCTAAGAAGACTAAATTTCAGAAAGAAGGGTCTTCAAATTTTACCTCTGCTCCGAGGGGCAATTATACTTCGAAACCGTCCATGGTGATCAAATCCTCAGTACCAGCTATATCAGTCAATGGCACTGGAAATTTAGAAAAGATTCCTCCTTGTAAGTTTTATCAGAAACTACATCGTGGTCATTGTAGATTCCAGTCGAATCTATGTTATGCTTGTGGTGGTGATGATCACTACATCAAAGACTGTCCTCAAAAGCCCGAATCAATGCCAGCTCGGAACACTGCAATTCCTAGTCCGACATCATCTAATCGAAACAAGAATGCTATGTCAGCTCAATCGAGTAATCAGAAAAGAGGCAAGGGTACTTACTCTAATGCTCCCACACATTAGGAATCCCGAGCTTCTGCTAGAGTTTACCACATTCGTGGTAGGGATGATGAAGAATCTCCGGAAGTAATTCCAGGTACCGTTGAGCTAAGTTCACATCATGATTATGCCTTAATAGATTCGGGATCCACTCATTCATTTATATGTCTATATGTAGTTAAAAAGTTGAAACTAGAACCTGAAAATGTGGAAACAAGTCTAATAGTCTCGAACCCTTTAGGAGGAAATTCAAATATTAACCTAATATGTAGAAATTGTTCCTTGTATATCAGCAATTTGCCATTCTCTATTGACCTCTACATATTACCATCATGTGAGTTTGATTTAATTTTGGGATTAGATTGGTTAAGTAAACACGAGGCTTGGGTAGATTGTCAAAATAAAAGATTATACCTTCAGGGTTTATGAAAAGAATCCATACTCTTGATTGATAAGAAGCTCACTTCCATATTTGCATTTTTGGTCTTACGAGATCAAATTGAATTTGGATTACCTGAGATGCCTGTTGTTTCTGAATTTATTGATGTGTTTCCTGAGGAACTACATGGTCTCCCTCCGACTAGAGAAGTTGAATTTGGGATTGAAATACAATCTGGCTCAAGTCTGGTGTCTATCACTCCGTACCGGATGACACCTCTCGAATTAAAGGAATTGCAAAAGCAACTTCAAGAGCTGTAGGACAAGGGTTTCATTCGACCTAGCACTTCTCCTTGGGGTGCACCTGTTCTGTTTGTAAAGAAGAAGGATGGAGTGATGCGCCTTTGCATTGACTACCGTCAACTGAACAAAATCACAATTAAGAATCGATATCCACCCCCAAGAATAGAAGATTTGTTTGATCAACTTAGGGATGCTTTGGTGTTTTCAAAGATTGATCTTCGATCTGGATACTATCAAATGAGAGTCAAAGAGGAGGATGTGTCAAAAACAGCCTTCAGAACTCGTTATGGTCAATATGAATTTCTGGTAAAGCCATTCGGATTAACAAATGCTCCGGCGGCATTCATGGATCTCATGAATAGTGTATTCAAGCCTTATCTTGATAAATTTGTAGTCATCTTCATTAATGACATTCTAGTCTATTCTCGCAATCGAGAAGAACATGCTGATCACCTCCGCATTGTCTTACAAACTCTCCGGGAACGAAAGTTATTCGCAAAATTTTCCAAGTGCGAGTTCTGGTTAACGAAAGTTTCTTTTCTCGGTCATGTAATTTCCGCAGAAGGAATTAAAGTAGATCCAAAGAAAATACAGTCAATTGTTGATTGGCGACCTCCTAGAAATGTCAGTGAAATACGAAGTTTTCTTGGTTTGGCTGGTTACTACAGAAGATTTGTCAAAGGGTTTTCCACTATAGCCTCACCTTTGACTAAACTTCTTCGTAAAGACCAACCGTTTGAATGGTCCGAAAAGCAACATAAAAGCTTTGACCAACTCAAAGCGGCTTTAACTCATGCTCTAGTCTTGATTCAACTCGAACCGGGTAAAGATTATACTGTACACAGTGATGCTTCGCATGCGGGTCTTGAATGTGTCTTAATGCAAGGTGACAATGTGATTGCTTATGCTTCTCGCCAATTGAAACCTCATGAATTGAATTATCCATGCATGATCTAGAACTTGCTGCTATCGTGTTTGCTCTCAAAATACGGAAACACTACTTGTATGATGAGAAATGTTATCTATTTACCGATTACAAGAGCTTAAAGTATCTCCTAACTCAGAAAGATCTGAATTTGAGACAACGCAGATGGATGGAGTTGTTGAAAGACTATGATATAGTTATTGACTATCACCCCGGAAAAGCCAATGTGGTTGCAGACGCTTTGAGTCGTAAACCGACATTGGGTACAATTTCGAACTCTTGATCCTTAAGAATAAATAAATATATCTTTAATAATATCTTTGTCTAAATTGTTAAATTTATACTTGTAGCTCCAACTGCTATCAACGCTCATCTACGAGTGTATAAGAAACAAGGATTTTTATCCGAACTTCAAATTCAATCCAGTCTAATCTCGAGGATTGGAAGCCTTCAGCAAGCAGACCCCGGATTTCAGGATATTATTTCCAAACTTGGTACAAAGACTGATGAAAGGTTCCATATTCACACCAATGGCCTCCTCTACTTTAAAGAGAGAATATGTGTTCCAAATGATGAGAATTTAAAAAGAGATCTTCTAGAAGAAGCACACCAGAGTTCTTTTTCGGTCCACCCTGGATCGGTTAAGATGTATAAAAATCTTAAATCATTATATTGGTGGCCTGGTATGAAAGCAGTTATCAATAAATTTTGTTGCGTGTAAAATAGTCTATCGCAATAGAGTGCAAGTGTACACGACGCAAGTAGTAAAGTGATACACGAAGTATCGGATGTCGAATCCACAGGGACTGGAAATAGCTTTATCCTTGGACTGTTGCACAATAGAGAAAGAAGAGAGTTTAATTGATTGAGAAATAATATTGAAGAATAATGAATATAAATTAATGGAGTTTTCAGGGTTTAAGAAATAGGCTGATATTGATCTGCTTGGTAGTGCAGGTGTTGCACTGTGTTAAGAATTCTTGTTCTGTCGTCGTCCCTGTCGCGGCAGCACCTGTCATGGTAGCAGTCTGTTGTTGTCGCGGCAGCGATCACACAACTCTGTACTTCAAGCTTGGCAAGAATCCCTGCTGTGACTTGTCCTATCCCTAGGTCCAAGTACTGTTGATGACACTTCTCGGATGATACCTCCCGGCGTGAATCAAAGGGTGAACACCAATGTTGATGAATTCTTCCTTAGCCACTTAACCTCGTCCTATCCCTAGGTCCGAGATAGTTCAACCATAAATTGGAGAATCCGCACTTATTCCTTTCGTATACTTAACTCTCCCGATATTAAGTAAATAAATAATCTCACAATGCTCTCCCGATACTCTTGTAAGATGTTGAAAACCAGAATAAGCAAAGGTGAAGTTTATTTTATTAAACAGAAAAATTCCTAAGAACAGTACAATCCTTGCAACTACTTTACATAATCAACCCTTAGCCCTAGGGGAAGTTTAGAACATGATGAGAAGGGGGAAAATGACTACGGTTTTGGGGAATACGGCTAGAGAATGAGAGATCCTTCCTTAGGTCGAATTACATGCCTTTATATAGGCCTTGGGTTCAAGTTTTCTAATAAGGTAGGAGTACAAGTTCAAACTAAAGTACAACTCTAATTAAGATTAAATCTCCAGAGTAAATGCCTTTAATTCGTCCTCTTTCTTTGCTTTGGGTTTGTTCCTTGAACTTTGGGCTTGACCTTCATTCTGATCTAGGGCTCAGAAAAATATAGGAGTGGTCCACGATAGACCGGCTTAAATTCCTCTATCTGTCGAGTTCCACTTCACTTTTCCCTTCACCATTGTTGTCATCGTGGCTGCCACGGCAGTGGCCACGACATCGTCCTTCTTCTCGACTTTAGTCCTGTGTTCCCGTTCTGCTCCATCGCTGTCCTAATTCTGCCACGTCAGCTACCTGCAAAAGCAACCAAAATCAGTAATAACTGTGCCATTTTATATAATTGTGATGAATATGTGAAACTGTACCTAAATGCAATGAATTATGCTTGAATGCAGCAGAAATATGGGTTAAATAAGGGGTAAAATATAGAACTTTTACACACTCAACAAATTTGTATCTAAATATCTCAATTGTCAAAGAGTCAAAGCTAAGCATCGAGTTCCCACCAGATTACTCCAACCACTCGAACTACCACAGTGGAAATGGGAACGAATTACAATGGATTTCGTGACTGGTCTTCCTTGTTCTCCTTGAAAATGAGATGCTATTTGGGTGATTGTTGATCGGTTCACCAAATCAGCACATTTCATCCCTATTCGTATCAATTACAGGTTAGAGACTTTAGCCAATCTGTATATTCAAGAAATAATCTGGCTACATGGAATTCCTATCTCCATTGTCTCTGATCGTGATCCAAGATTTACTTCTCGATTTTGGAGAACTCTGCAACGAGCTATGGGGACCAAACTGAATCTAAGCACTGCTTTCCATCCACAAAGTGATGGCCAGTCTGAACGGGTAATTCAGATTCTCGAAGACATGCTTAGAGCTTGTATTATTGATTTTGGGAAGAATTTGGAAAAATCTCTACCTTTAGTAGAATTGTCCTACAACAATAGTTATCAGTCCTCTATTCAGATGGCTCCGTTTGAAGCAATGTATGGAAGAAGATGCTGAACCCCTCTTTGCTGGTCTGAACTTGGTGAGAACAAAGTATTAGGACCTCAATTACTCAGAGAATCATAAGAGAATGTCCAAATTATCCATTCTCGATTAAAGCAGGCTTTTGATAGACAGAAAGGTTATGCCGATTTGAAGCGAATGAATATCCAATATAATGTGGGAGACAAAGTCTTTCTCAAAGTCTCTCCATGAAAGAAAGTATTTCGGTTCGGAAAAAGGGAAAAACTCAGTCCTCGCTTTATTGGACCTTTTGATATTACTGAAAGAATTGGCCCAGTAGCTTATCGACTTGCAAATTCCAACCAAGTTCGATA
Organism: Hibiscus tridactylites; assembly: GCA_958450335.1. NCBI lineage: Eukaryota > Viridiplantae > Streptophyta > Magnoliopsida > Malvales > Malvaceae > Hibiscus > Hibiscus tridactylites. The sequence goes on from OY288279.1 coordinate 78,427,317, forward strand.
AAATCCATAATGTCTTCCATGTCTCAATGCTCAGAAAATATAGATCTGATCCATCTCATATTCTAGAACCGGAAGAAGTAGAGCTAAATCCTAACTTATCTTATGAAAAGAACCAGTTCAAATTCTTGACAAAAAAATCAAAAGACTTAGAAACAAGAATGTTTCGTTGGTCAAAGTGTTGTGGAGAAATCATAAGATGGAAGAGGCAACATGGGAACCAGAAGAAACAATGCGAAAACAATACCCCTACTTGTTCAATTCAGGTAAGAATTCGGAGACGGATTCTTTCTTTAAAGGGGAGAGAAATGTAACATCCCAAAAACTAGCCTAAAATTTTTATGAGTTAATTGAATAATTAATGACTCAATTAGATTAGAAAATTTAAATAATTGGATTAGATTAAATACATTAGGGACTCAATTGAAAATTTAAAGAAACTAATAATTAGAGAAGGTGACCAAATCAGATGAAGAAGGAAATAAAAAGGGTTGCATGAAACAATTAAGGGACTACCTAAAATGCCCTCATTAATTAAATAATTAAAGTGAAGTCAATGGGAAAATTAGACAAATAAGATGGCAATTAGGTGACCATATTGTCACCATTAATTTTGTCTTCATGGCCGGCTCCCTTAGTGGGAAAGAAAGAACCAAATCAAAAACAAAAAACAAGAGAATTTGGAGAGTGCAAGAGGTGGTTTCGGCCATTGTTGAGAGAAAGGAAAAGATGAAGTTTTGCATGTCTATGAAATTGGCTTAGAATAGTAAATCAGCCACCAAAAGTAAGCCTAACTCCCCCTCTCTATTCGAATACATCATTATTATAAGGATTAGTTGTGTTTTAATTTTGGCTTATCATAGGAAGATTGAATTAAATAAAATGCTATAAGGCTACTAAAAATGTTGTTGGGAATGAATTTTTACATCCATGATGAAGAGAGGTTGAAAATGTGATGAGTGTAACAAGACTCTTAAATTAAGTACTATCTAAACTAAGAATTTCAGTGATGTCCAACAATGTTTTAGTCTAGACACCCAACTTTAGAAATTTATAGAAAATAAAATGCTTAGAGTTAGGATCTGAAAATTTAACACAACCTACCTTGGTATGTCTATTTTAATAGGAAACAAACGAAATTGAATTTCGAACCTTGTAGGAAAATATGGAATGAAATTGGATAAGGTACTAAAAACTGCCCAGTATTGTTTTAGTATTGTTAGTGAACTTTGAAAATTCACATATGATTGTACACTTGGAAATTTGGTTTAAAATTTTGATAGGTGATAATTGAGTATGTTAAATGAACCTGGAAACAAACGGAATTTAATTCCAAATGATATAGTGAAATCTGGAGCTAAATTCGTAGAGGTGGTCAGAACTGTCCGAATAAAGAAATATTGAACTTTAAATAAAAATTTGAATTGAATCAATAAGAATTGATAAGGAGATTAATTAACATGAATGAAAAATTCATTAGTTCTAATTTTTCATAAGTAATTGAAAAGTTAAGTTGCGGATAAAGAATTACAAGAAGATTTGTAAATTAGTTCGAGTCTATTCGGAAATTTGAATTAGTTCAGGGACTAAAACGAAATCATAAAATTTAATAGTAAATTGAGTTGATTGATTCTGAATTTTTTCTTATATGATTGTGAATGATTTATTAGAACCTAGAGGAGAAGGTATCGAAGAGGATCCGGTAGCTGGATCGGAAAAGGAGCGTGGAAAGAACATCCGAATTCAAAACTAGCACGACAATTGTGAGTGAAACGCAATTAGAGTTGAAATTGGAGTCTCAACTACTTTAATTTATAAATTTTGTTATAAAGTTGCATGCAATATGACTTAAAATTCAGATTGGCTTTATTAGTAAGGGAAGGAAGTGTTGGAAAATTTTGATAATTTTGGAGCTTTGAATAAGAAATTGATTCAAATGTTGTTGAGGAAAATGTGGAACCAATTGTTGGTTCGTAAATGTGTAGACGTGCACGACGTAGGTAACGCAAATGTCTGAACCGGTCTGGTCCTTCATGAGCTTGCAGATATTTTGACCCAAATTTGAAATGAATTTTCCTCAAATAAAAGCATAAATTTGCCAAATTTTATCTTGGAATTAAAAGGATAAATATTGGAAGTTACCTTTAATTCAGATAATAATTTTGGAAATTGCTTTATAGGAGAATCAATTGATTCTCAATATTAAATGCTCCATTAGGTCAAAATTTCCACTTATACCCTCATGACAATCCTATAAATAGGGAGTAAAGCTTCTAGGTTTACTACCAACTAAAAACCACAGAAAATTTTTATTGTTTTACTCTGTGGATTTTACAAGTGTTTTCGGTGATAGGCAAAGGCAAGGGTCGGTTCGTGATCTCCATAGTAGTGCAACTGTGGCTGATCTTATGTTGTTGTATCCTGGGAGACAGACGACCAATGAACTCGAGCACCATAGGAGTGGTCGAAAATTTGTCTTAAGGAAACTACGTTCGTGCAAGCCTCAACACGTTTTCTTTCAGAACTTGTTCCCAATCGGTTTGGTTTTAGATATGTTGTATCTAAATTATTAATTTTTATTTCTTATTCTGTTCGATTTATAATAATATCAATATTTGATTTTATTATTTATTATTTTATTCTTGGATTAACGCCAATTTTCTAACAGGAAGTATAAGGGAATTGGATTTGGATTGCTTGTGGTTTCTTTGAATGAATTGCTTGATCGATGATTGATGTTGTATATGTTGTTATATATATATATATATATTGGTTATATGCTTAGGTTGATCAATTCATTGAAGTATGATTATTGTTGAGGTGTGGTTCATGAGTATATATATGTATATGAATTGGGAAGTGAATAAATTGTTTGAGAGGTTCAATTCATCGAACCAATTGGATGAGTTAGCCTAAATTGATCCTGATTTCCTCTTTGGATTGCATTAATCGAATGATGATTAAATTGGTATGTATGATGATTTTGTTGTGAAATTATATGGATGTGGTGTAAACAAGAATTTAAAGGGGTCCCGAAATCAGAACTGAAAAATTGATTATTATGTGATTATCACGAACTATTGACCCTTGTAAAATTGTCTATATGGTTCGAATAAACAACCATAAAAGAAATGAAAAATTGATATGTTAGATATTGAATTTCTGGTTCTGATTGTGTGAAAGTAAAAATAATTACATGATAATTAAAGTCCTTGGTTATATGGTTAGTTTAGGTAGTACGGCATGCCTAGAGTCTAGAGCTCGTTAAAAATTGGTACGTGAGTGTACCTGATTGCTATGGTACGTAAGTGTACCTATTCGCTTAGTGTAATTTGGCACTAAGATGACATGTAATACGATAATATGAAAGTGGTACTTGGGTACCTATGATATGGTGAATTGATTCACATCTCTGTAACACGTGACTCAAATACCTAGCTAACTATATGAACCAAGGCATCATAATCAAGTTAATATTTTAGTAAATGTGTAAACAGTGATGTTTGATCTCTTTGATTTCGATCAAGTGATAGTTGGAATTGAAGTGAAACACGCAATTGATGAATTAAATTCTAGTTATTTATTCTACTACAGTTTGCTGCTGCTTGTATTTAAATTGTAGTATTGGTGATTGTGAAATTGATTATAGGCATGAGACATGCTGTATGTGCTATGTTGTTGACTTGTACATTTTAATTGTTGATTAATGAACCATTCAAATTATATGGATTAATTATACTTGAATTAGAGATTAAATTATTTGTATGTTTAATTAAAGCTAGAAATTCTAAAATAGTTAGACTAAGGTTTCCTCACTAAGTACTGTAAGTACTTATCACTCGTGTTTTCTTTCTTCCCAAAACCACAAGAAGTTGAATTATCGGTCCACCCCTTGATCTTGTTAGCTGTTGAAGATTAGAAGTATGCCTTTTATTATCTTTGTTGTGCTTATGATGGGTGGCCTAACTGTCAGCATGCTAGTTCAGTTTGCACTTATGGTTATGTTTATGAACTATTACTTAAAGAATGTTTAAACTCTTAAGTTAAGTTTTCCTCATTTTGTTATGTAAGTATGGGGTATATATGGGGTATAGATTAGCCCTTGGTATATATTTTGGGCTGGTTTCGTTTTGTTCACTTTTTGTATAGGCAACCATTAGGTTATAGCCGATATGTTAGTAAACCGAAAAGCCTTTTTCTATAAGGGAAACAAATATTATGAACGGTGGATGCATATATATATATATAATATAAGAATGTGGTGTTGATCTTAAGAATGAGATTTTAATTGGTATGTTGTCACGTGAATGATCTACCATATTAAAGTGAAACATTGTACGGAATTAGCAATTTAAGAGTTAAGCTATACGTATGTTTAAAAAGGTATTATAAAAGAAATCGAGAAATCTAATATTAACCATAAGTGAATTAAACGAATTGAAAATAAAGCTTAGGTCCACCTTGTTAGCATTCGAATAAAAAAAACATTATACGTTTTCCGTTGCTCACTTGTAACAAGCTAATACGAATATGTTTAACGCTCCTTACTCCTAATCGGGGGTGAGGGGTGTTATAGAGTTAGACTCACGAAATGGATAAGCATGGTTTTCATCCCAATTGGTGAAAACTAACTCATCTTAGGGATAAGTTGGAGTTTCAACGACTAAAAGAAGCGTAAGATTGGTTGGTGTTCATCCTTGGTTCACGATGGGAGGTATTATCAAGGCATGCACATCAACACAGTTTCAATTTAGGGATAAGGAGGAGCCACTCAAGGACGTTTTGCCGAACCTTGACGTTGTTCGTTGACGCCCAAGCAAGGGATTGCCGAGGCAGTTACTTAACTCGTTGCCGCGGCAGTGACTTTGGTCTTTACCGAGGCAATCTGGTGTTCGTTATATTCAAAGATTGAGACAGTCCAATTGGTTTCCACACTACGACACAATATAATCCGGCCCATTCTCTCATCTTGACTACTCAACTTTTAGTTTACTGGCTTATTTTATTTTCTATTATTTAGATTACTCCAAAAACCCAATTATTCACTTGTGTTCTTTACTTTTATTTCCTTTTCAGTGTGAAACGATAAACATTGAAGGTTTCACAAATCCCTGTGGAAATGATACTTATCACTTTATTACTTGAGACATGTATACTTGTACAATTGCGGGGCATTTTACACACGCATCAAAATCTTTGAAACCCAATATATATATATATATATATATATATATATATATATATATATATATATATATCCTAAATCTATAATTTTTAAGCAAAAACAGTATACAAATATAAAAGAAAACAAAAGTGAATGAAAATAGAGTTTATACCTTGAGTATGGATGAATGGATGAATGAAGGGATGATTTGCACAATGCTTGATGATGCTAACTAGGGTTTGATGTTGAAAGAAAAAATCCTCAAAAGATTTGATGATTTGTAAGAAAAACAAAGGGTTTGAAGGGTTTAAATGAAAATCGACAAAAGGTTTTTAGCAAAAAGTGGACTTTGAGTTAAATTAGGAAAACCCTCTTTTAATGACTCATTTAAGGCTCCAACGGCTACGCGTATCGGTATGGAGATACCTCGTACCGATCCCTAACCTGTACCAGTACAAGTTTTCTTATACCAATCTTTTGCCCCTAATACCTATTTCAATATGTAATGACCCGTATCGATACCCCTAAACCAAAAATATCACTTTTGGCAACAATGAGCTTAAAAATTCGAATTTAATCGAATTGATATGCATGTATATGATATGAGAACATCATGAATGGTAAAAAGCAGATGCATACTCCCTCTAACAACATGAAAAGATGCATATAGGAGCAAAATCACACAAGCAATGAAATCACCAAAATTCAAGCAAGATTTCAACACCAAACAAGGCTCTAAGGTTAAAGAAAGGCTAGTAAGCCCTAACTCTCTCCTAAGAGATAAAAAACGCTCTTTGTCTAAAGGTTTGGTGAAGATATCCGCTAGTTGGTTCAAGATGTCTACATACTCTAAAACTACATCATTTTTCAAGACATGATCTCGAATGAAATGATGTCTTATCTCTATGTGCCTGGTTCTAGAATGTTGGATGGAATTCTTAGTGAGACAAATAACACTAGTATTGTAACACTTTAGAGGAATGGTACCTACATCAATTCCATAATCTAAGAGTTGTTGCTTCGTCCAAAAGACTTGAGCAAAACAACTATCGACCAAAATATATTCCGCTTCAGCGGTAGATAATGCTACACTATTTTGTTTATTTGAAAACCACGATATGAGCATACTACTTAGGAATTGACATGTACCAACTATAAGGTGATAGGATACCAAAGACCTAAACAAGGGGTGTCTCTAAGGTATCTAAAGATTCTCTTAACGGCTATAAGGTGTGATTCTCTAGGACTAGCTTGAAATCTAGCACACAAACAAACACTAAACATGATATTCGGTCTACTTGTGGTAAGATAAAGCAAAAAACCTATCATTGATCTATAAAGCTTTAAATCAACACACTTACCTCCTTCATCTTTGTCAAGCTTTGTAGATGAGCTCATTGGTGTGGGTTGAGGTTTCATATTCTCTAAGTCAAACTTCTTAAGAATGTATTTGAAGTACTTAGCTTGGTTGATGAAGATGTCATCTTTCCTTTGTTTGATTTGGAGTCCCAAGAAGAATAAGAGCCCCACATCATGCTCATCTCGAACTCACCTTGCATCAACTTAGCAAACTCTTGGATAAACAATTCATTAGTAGAACCAAAAATAATATCATCAACATAAATTTGAACTACTAAGATGTCTTTGCCTTTTGTTTTTATAAAAAGTGTAGTATCCACATTTCCTTTGTCAAAACCTTTTTAAATCAAAAAAATTGACAATCTTTCAAACCAAACTCTAGGAGCTTGTTTTAAACCATATAAAGCTTTTGAAAGTTTGAAAACATGGTTTGAGTATTTTGGATCTTTAAAATCAAGTGGTTGTTCTGCATAAACTTCTTCATTTATAAAACCATTTAAAAATGCCCTTTTTACATCCATTTGAAAAAACTTGAATTCATGATAACATGCAAATGCAAGAAACATCCCAATGACTTCCATTCTAGCTACGGGTGTATAGGTTTCATCAAAATCGATTCTTTCTTCTTGAGTTTAACCTTGAGCAACAAGTCTAGCCTTGTTTCTCACTATGTTACCACTCTCATCTAATTTGTTTTTAAAAACCCGTTTAGTTCCTATGGTAGATTTATTACTAGGCCTATCAACTAATGTTCATACTTTACTCCTCTCAAATTAATTAAACTCTTATTGCATAGCTAATATCCAGTAATCATTATTTAATGCTTCTTTGATATTTTTAGGCTCAATGTATGAGATAAAAGCAAAGAAATTACCTGTATTTCTAAGAGAAAATCTAGTGGTTACCCCTTCGGATGGATCACCCAAAATCTCACCACCTTTGACATAGTTGAACTCACATGGGTAGATCACCTCCTTTTCCTCTAGAGTCATGTCTTTCAAGGCTTCTAGAGGTGGATCTTGTACTTCTTCTTTAGTTGGAACTTTATCCACCTTTGATGATTGTTCTTTTTTTTAATTTCTTTTTGAAACTTTCACCCAAAATGTCAAATTTTCCAAGGAATCGTCCCAATCTGAAACCAAATGATAAGCGTGCTGCTTGGCGTGGATGTGGAAGCAATCCTATGCGCTAGACTCGATCAAGAATGATTGAAGATTGTTCTTGAGATTCAAGAACAATGGGTTGGGTGTTTCTTGATTTTTTTTTAAAATTGAAGAACAAAGTTAAAGAAAGTAAATGAAATAGATAAATTCGATGAAAACTAAGAAGAATTAAATAAGAAAGATTGAAAAAGATAAATATAAATATAAAAGATGGAAAACAAATTTGAAATTTCATATTTGAATTGATGTAGATAGCGTCAATAGAGTTTATTGTAGAAGATGCAGATGACGTGTGAAGATAGTTGTCCCGCAGAACTCTCATACCCGCAATTAGATAGGAAACCTGGAGTGTGAAGATTCTTCCTCACACAAACAAGTTGAAATGTTGAAGATGACTACGAAGGCACAAGTTTATCGACACTTGCAAACATGTACTCAAAGAATACTTTTTCTATTATTAAAACTCAAATCTGTCAAATAATGAAGGTGTGCTCATTCTTTTATAGGAGAAAGATGGATTACAAATAGAGTATTCCTAAAGAAACACAAATTCTATCCCTAATAAAATATTCTAAAAACTAATATAATAATGAAATGGATGTGACTTCTTGTTGAATTTGAAGTTCTCCTTACCTTAGAATTCTCTTGTGGATAAGGCTGACTTGAACAACAATAATAAGAGCACGTGGGCTGATTTATGATATAATAAAATAGAAAATAACTTAAAATCCTAAGTGGGCTAACTCATAAATTAGACAAAAATTTTATAACATAGTTTTGGGTCTAAATATTACAACATAAACCCAAAGTTATGAATTTGTGATTAATCCCGTATAGGATTTTCCAGCCTGCACGATCTTTATTAAAATGGTCGTATCTTGAGCTCCCGATGTAGAATTGATTCGTTTCAGAGTGAGTTGGAAAGATAAGAGACAGACTCGCGAGTTGAAAGAAGATTTTGTGGTCTAAAAATGCATGGATACTAAACGAAAAGTCGCCTCAAGTCAATTGATTTTCAGGCTTAGAAAGCAGTTTCAGCTTCTTATCCAAGATGCACCGTTTCAGCCCTCTTATGCATATATCAAAATTCTTAGTGTGAATAGCTAAAGTAGTGTAGTAGACTTGGTTTAGAATTCAAATTACTATAAATTATTGTGTATTTTTATTTTAGATTGTTTCCACCTTGCACGATCTTTATTAAAATGGTCGTATCTTGAGCTCCCGATGTAGAATTGATTCGTTTCAGAGTGAGTTGGAAAGCTAAGAGACAGACTCGCGAGTTGAAAGAAGATTTTGTGGTCTAAAAATGCATGGATACTAAACGAAAAGTCGCCTCAAGTCAATTGATTTTCAGGCTTAGAAACCAGTTTCAGCTTCTTATCCAAGATGCACCGTTTCAGCCCTCTTATGCATATATCAAAATTCTTAGTGTGAATAGCTAAAGTAGTGTAGTAGACTTGGTTTAGAATTCAAATTACTATAAATTATTGTGTATTTTTATTTTAGATTGTTTCCACCTTGCACGATCTTTATTAAAATGGTCGTATCTTGAGCTCCCGATGTAGAATTGATTCGTTTCAGAGTGAGTTGGAAAGCTAAGAGACAGACTCGCGAGTTGAAAGAAGATTTTGTGGTCTAAAAATGCATGGATACTAAACGAAAAGTCGCCTCAAGTCAATTGATTTTCAGGCTTAGAAACCAGTTTCAGCTTCTTATCCAAGATGCACCGTTTCAGCCCTCTTATGCATATATCAAAATTCTTAGTGTGAATAGCTAAAGTAGTGTAGTAGACTTGGTTTAGAATTTAAATTACTATAAATTATTGTGTATTTTTATTTTAGATTGTTTCTACCACAAAATCTTATTAGCCAATTCACCCCTCTAATAAAATTTTATCAGTTATTAGCTAATCACCGAATAGATCCATAATTTATCAAACTTAGATAAAGTAAACACACATTAGTTCAACTAATGGATTATTAAAAAATACATAAAATAAATTATTATCATACATTGTCAAATTCGTTATTCGAACATTCAACTTAAGTTAAAGAGTGGACTATTCCCACCATTAGACCAATGGCAGATCTTGGCGGGATAATTTGGGGGAGCCTAACTAAATTTTTTTAAAGTTCTAATTGAATTTTCAAAATCTTTCGGGACCTATTAAGAATATCATAAAATTTTTTAAGGGTAATTAAACTTTTCAAAAAAAAATATGAGAGGCTAAATGAAAAATTTTAACAATTTTGAGGGGACTTTATAAAAATATAAAAAAATAAAAATTCATGAGAAATTATAAGAATTTTGAAGTGGCCTAATTATTTTTTAAAAAAAAACTTAAAAGGGTATAATGTAAGTTTTCCTAAATATTGGGGGTGCCAAGGCTTCTTTTGGCCTTGGAAACTATTCGCCCTTGCATTAGACTAAACAAACCTATTATAGATAATATATTATATTTTAAAAAAGAAAGACCCTCTTACATCAAGTAAAATTTATCTAATTTTGCATTTTTTTTTGGATATTTTGATGAGATTCAGTTGTCTAAAATTATTAGTAGAAAACGAAGAAAATTTTTATGGAGAAGAAAATAATTTCAGCCATCAATTCATCTGAACTAGCAATCAAAAAAATGTAAAACTGTTTTTTTATTACTAAAAACAACAACACAAATATAATACAAATGCATTGATGGTAGGGAAATAAAAACAAAATTTGGATGGCTATTGGTTGGGAGTGGGCTATAAGCCTATCAGTTCAAAAGAAAGAAAGAAATGGCCCAAAAAACAAGCAGCTGCAATTGCGAACCGTCTCCCTCTTCCCCCTCAAGTCTTCCAAGTTCAAACCCATATTTGTTTTTAATTTTTTTTTTTGTTTTCGCCTAAAAACTATATGTAACCCTACCTAGCTGGTGCCATAATGCCATTTGCGTTATAATTTCCAAGTTTCCAACCAAAACAAATCCCTAATCCCTAATCCCCAAATTCTCCTTTTCAAATCCAAATTCGTTCCCTTTCCTGTACTGTATAGTATTTGGTTTACTACAAACAACCTCAGAGAATTCTGAATCCCTGCCCAGCAGCAGCAACGAAACCCTAGAAATACCCAGCTCCACTTTCCCCGTAACCCCTCGCCAATGTAAGCCTCTCAAAATTTTAATCTCCTGTTTTCTCAATTCCGTTGTTTATAGTTATTATACTGCCAACAGTTTCGTTTAATTTCAGCATGAACCAATGCAACTTTCCGCCCTTTTTCTTTTTCGAATTTGAATTATTAAAGTGAATTTTCGTTTTGTTATCTTTTTAATTAGTGTGTTAGTTTTGACGTTGGATAAGTGATTTGATTGAGGGAGAGGTGTGAGGTGAAAGAAAAAGGAAGAACAAAAAATGAGTAGGCTATCGTTTAGGCCACGCCCATTGGACATACACAAGAAGCTGCCGATTGTTAAGTCAGTTAAAGACTTCGAAGATGATGACACTCCTACTTCCGCAACTCGTAACTCTCAAATGCTGCGTCTTGCTGCTGCTGAGGTCGAAACTGAGGTACTCCTTTTCACTTCTTTGCTTTTCATAGCTCAAATGTAATTGCATTCTGTAATCTCAAGGTAAAGCAAAATCATGCAGATTGGTTTTCAATTATTACATTTGCTTTTATTTGTAAACATAGCTTCTGGGGAAACAATAATAGAAACTTGGAGCTTTTCAACAGTGAGACTATTCTTGTTCAAAAACTTCACTATGACTTGACATTGTACTTTTAAGGCTATTTTCGTTAAACCATTTTCAATCCCTTGGTTCTCATAGCTCAAATTCACCTGCAATCTGTAATCTTAAGTTTCTGGAACCAACATAGTTTCTGAAAAAGCAATAATAGAACTTAGAGCTTTGCAACAGTTGAGGCTTTTTTTTGTTCAAGACCTTCAGTATGACTAATCATTATACTTTAAGTCTCTGGCTTTGTTTGGTTGATGCTTTTGCTTTCCACTCCTTAAAAGTTGCTAGAAGGCAAAAGCAGAAAGGTAAAGAACAATTCATGATAGTTCTTGAAATGGCTAAGTAATATGTTACTCATCACAACATAATTGGTTTATAAAGAAGTAAAACTATGCAGTTTGTCATCTAAAACTAACAACTATAATCCTTCAAAAGTATTGTTTGTGTTTCTTCCAAACACACGTTTTTGTTTTGCTTATGAAAGCAAAAGGCAAGTAGCAAAAGTATGAACCAAACAAAGCTTAAAGAATTTAATTAGTTTCTAGGTAGATGTATGGTTTACAAGAATGTGTTTAAAGACAATGGAATTAGATTGATTTTAGGTTTTAATGGTAGTGCTACCAGCCCATAGAATTGGGCTCACAACTTGTTTTACTGAATGATTCTTTAATTCAACCAAGTAACAATGTAGACATAAACAAATGACTGAGCATTTTTGAGAACAGTGTGCTAATGAGCAGACTTCTCAAGGATGACTCGTGCTTTTTGTAATTTCTCATGTTTCTCTGGTTTCAAAGTTATTAGTATCCTAGATGCATAGTTAAATTTGTCTATTTAAATAGATGTGTTTTTTTAGGTGCAACCAGTCGCTACCAAGAAACTGGCTCCTGAAATACCTACACCTCAGTTTGTTGTTGTTGATACTTATGAAAGAGATTATTCCCGCACGTTCTTTCAACCCACATCCTATTTACGAGCAAGGGGAGGTTTGTGAAACCAGGAAGATTCATTGTTTATTCTCAAACGCTAATTTGGATGGTTCTTTTCTAGTGATAATTCAATTGGTTTTAGCATTCTGAAAGTCTGTTCTATTATCTCCAGCCCGGGCTGAGATTGGAGAGTTTGTTGAGTATGATCTAGATAATGAGGATGAAGATTGGCTTCAAAACGACAAAGATAAGAAGATTCTTGCACCTGAAAAGTAATTATGTAAATCTTGATTATACTATTGCATTTTCTTTTTCAGTTCAGGATTGTTTAATTAACTCTTCTTTTTTCTGCTTCTATTAATCCTTTAGTTTGAATTGTGGGAAGCCGTCTAGACTGTTAAATCTGTCTAAATGTGAGCACGAAGAAACTTATTTAGCTGATCTTATTTCAATCTTTGAATATCTAAAAAAGTGTTCAAAATTTATCTTGTTTAATTTAAACTGTGTAAGGGATCTTCTTTCTGCTCCAATGTTCTCTTTCAGCATGAATTTTGATATTATTTGAATGATCTAGGACTTCATTGTATTTTTATACTTGGTGTTGTTTTAGTTGCATGAATCTGGCTTTTGTATCAGAGGTTGCTGGTTCACTTGCTTGAACCAGCTATGAACTAGAAATATCCATCTGCTCCTTCAGCATTCATGCACATTTTGATTGTGTCTTCATTTGTTTTGTCACTTTAATCATATACGGGTATGCCTGCTGGAAGGAAGCATAATTTCTGCTCTGGTTTCTTTGTAGCCAGCGAAGTCGATTCCTAATTTTTTATATGGAAATGATAGTATTATATTAGATGGATAATTAACCACACCGAGGGAAAGTGTTCTCGTGGTCTTTGGCAGATCCACCTAAATGTTATCAATTTATACAATCTCAAATCAGTTCAAGTGTGATTTACTCTCATATATGCTTATTTAATTCTGCAGTTGTGCTTGATAATGCAGGTTGGAGAGTCTTCTTTTTAAATTGGAGGTGTTAGATCATAAAGCTCGTGAAAGAGCAGGAGTTATAACACCTACACTTGTTTCACCAATTCCTGTGCTGTTGACAATGGATGCTGCTATTGAGGTGAATATTTGTTTTGATTATGCAGAAACTTATTTTTTATTTTATTTTATTTTTGTTTATTTGCATGCATCCCATATCTATGCTTATCACACCATGGATTATATCAAATTTCAACATTTGGAGTTTCCTTCAACTTAAAATGGTCATGTAATAAGCCTTGATGATCTTTAGAAATTACCTTTTGATAAGTGTAAAAGGACACGTGATTCTCTTCATAGAGTTAACCATCCTCTGATAATTCTCTGATGGTTGATGCCCTATACTGCTATGTGTTCATGTATTTATTATTTCCAAACCCAGCAGGTTTGAAGCCCTAGACTCTGTTTTTATCTATTTCTTTCTTTCTCTATTTGTGATTTCCCTACTTGGGCTTGTTTCAAGAACTCTGATGCAAGTTGAAGAGATATTTGTGTTCCCAAGATGTTTAATTTTTACTCTTATTCCTTACATCCAAACACTAAATCTTCTTTCTGAACATGATCATTTTTTTTTGCTCCAGCATTTTTCATTTTAATCAATGAACTAATTTGTTGAATCATTTGGAGTGAAACATGAGCTCATGCTTATTCTAATTTTCCTGGTTTACCTTAATTGCTAGGCCTTGCAATCTCAATCCATCAAATATGGAGTCTTTCAGTCGGTTTATAACTATTGGAAAGAAAAGGTAGGGAACTAATATCATATCTAGATGTTTTATGGACTTGTACGAGATTCAGATTCTTTGTGAAGGAAGAAGCCTGCTTGGGATTTTCATGGTCCTTAGTTGTATCTAAGTACCTAATTAAAATTTGGCTTGCCAAGCTAGATTGCATACTTTGGTATATGTGGAGGAGGTGCCATTATTTTGATGGATGTTCTGGTGGAAAGTCCTGGATATGGTAAAAATAATTTGGACTGTTCTGCCTGCATGTCCATACAAATTGTGGCTTACATAATTTGTATTGTTATCCTACTATGTTCACTTGCCTTATATTCTTCTGGAGTTCTTGTGCTGAACTTCTTGAATTATCGTTGATGTAATAACAAGGATATTTAAGTGTTTCTGTCTTTTTCATTTTTCCCTTTACAGCGTGAACGGTGGCAGAAGCCTATTTTACGGCGTTTGCAGGTTAACTTTATCACTTTACTATATGGAAATTGTTTTAGGAATACATACAACATATCTTTGTTTTTGAGATATATACTGAAAAATAGATATTCATTATTGAGATGTTGCCACATGGATTTTATGTTTAGGTGACTAAAAATCATTATACTGTATCTTATCTATGAGCAGTTTCATACTGCATTTTTGGAATCTTTATCCTTTCATACCACTTCTGGATGTTGCCTGTTTCAGACCGGAGTACTAGACCTTATCAATTCATGCAAGACCAACCCTTTAAGAATTCACATTTATTGGAATAATACAATCAGAATTAGCTGCTGCAAATTGTATAATCTGTTTTCTAGCATCTGTAATCGCTAAACATTGATTTTTCTGACCATTTATAAGTATCTTCTATTATCCTTGTGCTTTTAGCATGCCATCATCTTTGTTTTATTTCAATTTTTGTCTGAATTAAGATGTTTTAGCCACACAAGGCCAGATAAGTTAATGACAGTGGTGTTTATATTATTTTCCCTTGTTGTGCAGCCTCCTCCACCAGTTAATGACAACAACCCCTACAATGTCTTTAGGCCAAGGGAAAAAGCGCACAGACTTCACACAAGAAGGGTTAGTTTCTGACTTTACTTGTAAACCCTTAGTTACAGTTTTTTACTGTAAATACATGAATTTTGTTTTATCTTTCATTAGATGCAAAGGAGAGAAAACAATGTGCAGTCATTTGAAAAGCTTCGCCAGGTGAGAACAATTACTCTATTTCATTCTACATTCACAAAAACAAACTTTAATATGAAACAAATGTGACATTTTTTTTATTTTACTGTTGTTTTGGACTGTAAATATGCCACTTTTTTATTGTTGTATTATTTATCATCAACAGTTTTCAAATTTATTTTCCTCTTGCACTTAACTTCTCTCAGGTCAGGCGCAACCTAGACCAAGCCAAGACCTTACTTGAGGCTTTGATTAAGGTGCCCTTCCTTGATCAATTTCAAGCATATTGATTGCAAATAAAGACTTATGTATGCATCTGAAGCAATAATGCTTTGGGTTGTGATTGAATGCAGAGAGAAGAGAAGAAGAGAGATGTTCTTGAATGTGAAGTTAGCCTTCAGAGGATACAAATGAAGTACAAGGTATCTTTACAATTTATTTTATTATTTGCTTCTCTTTTCTCTTATAATATACAGAAATGCCTGGGTTTTATCATCTTTAATCTGTTGAGAGCATTTAAGCAATAGCTGGTGATAGTGGAGTATTTAGTCAGAATTTATCTATTTGAAAGAATTTAAACCTGTTACTGATAGTGAATGGAATTTTTAAAATGTCAAGTGTATTCCGGTAAACATGAAGATTTGCACCTGTTCATTATGTTGGCTTTTTATATGCTTATTTAAATAAGTTTTAGTGTTCTATAGAAGATACAATTTAATATAATTGAAGTTTGATTTTTGATGGTGTTGGCTTAATGAATATTTAGCACGAAACCGAGCTCCTTGAAGATATTACACTTCCTGGATTTCCACCAATGTCTAGCAAGTTTGCTTCAAGTGAAGATGAGTTTATGGACTCGGATGACCTTGCAAACAGCTGTCCACGTACACGACCTGCTGCTGTTCAGAATCCACCTCTAACAGACTCTATTGTGGCCTTGGCTCCAGCCAGAAGTGTTAAGCAAGAGTTTCGGCGGCGACATTTGCTGCATGGATGGCTCCATAAACTGGTACGGCTTGCTCTCTTCTTCCAACTCCTACATGCAATTCCCAAACAAAATTTCCCTATTTTGCATTGACATATCATAACCGATGGTCCTGCTATGCCATTTAGGTAGCCTTTCTAGAACAAAGGCTGTAGACTTGGTTTTCCAACTTTCGTGGTGGACTTCACTATACTTTAGTCATGCATTCCTAATAATTTTTGGATTCAATTAGGTCATAAGTTAGTCTCACATTTCCAAGAACGGTTTCTCTTGCTTTTTTGAAATGGTTAATGCAGGATCCTCTTGAGCCAGTTTTGTTGTTCACAAAACCTTTAGTTCCAGATAAGCTGGCCGCTGCAAACATTGTACCCCCATCTGATTCTTCAACAAAAAATGGTGTTTCTACGCCACCCTATAAATTTCATGGAAGAATGGGGCGTGGGGGCCGAATCGTATTTGATAGATGGAATCCTCTCATGCATACTCCAATCGATTACGGTAACTCTTTCTACATTCCGCGGAAGCCGCGGCCTTCAACATACAACTAATTTGGTTTGTTTTTGCTTGGTCCTCTGCTGGCGGATTCCACTGTAAAGAAAATTCAATAGATATTTTATTTGTTGTAATGATATGCAGTGGGACTGAGCAAAGATGGGTCGGTTGTTGAATGTTCTTTCAGCCCTGCCTTTGGGTGTTTTCCACCTGCATTGGCGATACATATATGTATCCTTTTTATTTTATGCCAAAAGCTCGTATTTTGCACATATTTGCTATCTCATCTCTTACTCTCTATCTTTTAAGTATTCACTTTCAACGAACGCAAATACGGTTGGAGAGCTCATATTCTCCATATACTTCCCTACCTCCTATGTCAGCTTACCTGGACTTTTCGGTTTTTAATAATGGCTTAACAAAGGTTCCCAATCTATATATTTTTTCCAGTTTGGTGCGAGCTAAATTGAGTCCTAACGTTTTATTTTGTTATTTAGATCAGGTTTTTTTTGTCACGGTCGTTAAGATTTTTTTGTTATTCAATTAGAACATGATATGTGCCCTATTCTTATTCATTTCTTTAATTTTTATTTAAAAAAATAAAAAAAAATCTTTAATTCTACTAAAAAACCCTCAAAATTCTTTGATATCTTTCAAAAGAAGTCAAACCTTGAATCTTTAAATTCATCCCCTTTGACCATTGATTTAAACACCATCGGTCATCATTGTTTTTGTTGGACCTCACGCTTGAAAACCCATTGTATCATTGTTGAAAATCAACGAATGAACGATTATACCATCGATAAACTCTTAATAATGATAAAAAAATAATCGACAGTTAGAGGGTAGGAGAAGTCAAACGTGAAGTACGTGATGCTTGGGTTCGACAGAATTTTTTTTAACAGTCATCGACAAAAAAATTTAATTTGAATAGCGAAATAATATTAGGATCTAATTTGACCCGTAAAAAATGTTAGACACTATACTAAAAAATTATAAATTAAATACTTTTCTGATGTTTAAACCTTTAATAATACATGCGCACATTTAGAAATATGTATGGAGGATCACATAAAAAAGCTCATATTCTACATATTTCCTATGTTGTGATGTGCTTTTTGGGTATATTCATGTTCGACTTCATGTTCATCATAAATAAGTATGGAGATATAATCTTTCAAAATATATCTAACAGGTTGGGGGTAAAAGAACAATATGATTTTTTAATTTTAAGAAAAAAATCCTCTAAAAATATATACGATCTATGTTTTTAAAGGAAAAAAAATTTCCTACACGCTGTGTAAATTAAAATTTACACATGTATTTTAGTTTTAGAGGTTAGGGTTTGAAGTTTAAGAGTTTAGGCCGTAGGGTTTAGAATTTAAGGTTAATGTTTATAATTTAGGATATATGATTTAAGGTTTAGTTTTGTAAGGTTAGGATTAAAAATTTAGAATTTGAGTATTATAGTGTAAATATGCAGGCTTTTACACGGCATGTGTATTAAAATTTTACTCGTTTCTAAATATTATATAAATAAGGAAAATACTTTGATGCACAAGCTGTGTAAACTTTAGTTTACACAAGCCCTTTAATTTTAGGGTGTAGGGTTTAGGGTTTTATGTTAGGGTTTAGGGGTTTAGTACGTAGGGTATATAATTTAAGGTTTATGGTTAGAATTTAGAGTTTAGAGTTTAGGGCTTAGGGTTTAGGGTTTAGGTTGCTAGGGTTTGTGATTTAGATTTTAAATTTTATAAAAGGATTGTGTAAAAAAAATTTACACAGCTTGTGCATCAAAATAAAACCCTATAAATAAACTCCTTTATATCGTCCGTGCAACTTTACAAAATTTGGTATAAGTCATTCTAGAATGTATGCTTTTTTACGGTGAACAGTCTTGACTCTCGACTCTCGTTCTCTTAAACATTAACTAAATTCCTTTCTCTTTCTCTTTCAGTTCGGTAAGCCGATTGACTAAATCGCTTATTTAAGAAAAATCCTCGTAAAAATATATATGACCTATGTTTCTAAATACTATTCCCTCCGTCCCACTAAAACTGTCACATGTTGATATTTTTCTGGTCAATTTTTTTCAACTTTGACTATAATTTATTTAAATATTTTAATTAATTAAAAATTATAAAAAATGTATTTAAAAATTAGTTGATTCAAAGTTTTTAAAATATATTTTTCATATTTTTATTAATAATTAATTTTAAATTATAAGAGGTCAAAGTTGAAAAAGTTTAACCTCAAAAAAAGTCAACATGTGACAGTTTTAGTGGGACAGAGGGAGTATATAAATAAACTCTTTATATCGTCCACGTAACTTTACAAAATCTGGTCTAAATCATTCTTGAGTGTATGTGTTCTACGGTAAACAATCCTGACCCTCATTCTTTTGAACCTTAATTAAATCATTCTATCTCAATTAAGCGGATTGACTGAATAACTTATTTAAGAATTTCACATATGTATTAATTTTGTGATTAAATTCTGACGTAGTTAATTAACGATGATCATGACCTCGTTCTAAGCACATTGGATCTAGTACCGTATCAGTTCGCGGAAGGGCCATTGCCCGTGATTAGTTACCATTTAAGTGTGTATCATTGTAGTTGCCACATTATACTTTCAGTTATATTATGCATATTATTTTATCAATTAATTATACTATCTATCGTATTTTGAAACTTGGCTTAGGCGAATCACTCTATGAGGTATTGCACCACCATGATTAATTGTTTGACTGGTTTCATATCCATAACTCAGTGGGATTTGGATATGTGCGAAATAAGCGACCGCACATGGCGAAGAACTAGATGTTTTGATATAATAATTAAAAAATACTTTGGACTAATTTGAAAAGGATTTCAAATATGTCTTTAAGTCCAAACAACTTAAAAATATGTTTGAGGTATTTAAAAAGTTTTTGGCAAAGTTTGGAATGCTTTAAAGTAGTCAAACCTGACTTTTCAGCACTACCATACCGATACGGTATACCCCGTATCGATACCTTTTTACTCCAGATTTGATTCTGCCAAAACCCGTACCGATACAAGCTTGCCCGTATCGTTACGGAGAGGGGTCGTACCGATACGCCTTTAAGCGTACCGATAACTGCTTTAACAACCCCAACGGTTATTTCCCAACGGTCTTTTAATGCGTAGATCGTACCGATAACCTCCCTAGCATATCGATACACATAGGCTGGCAAGAACCCAACGGCTAGTTCTGAAGAAGGGCGTACCGATACGGGTACCCGTGTACCGATACGATAGGCACCAGAACTGCAATTAATGTGGGAAATAAAGACTCCAACAGTTAGTAACGACTACAAACTCAATTGAGACTATAAATTGAAGGCTGGAATACTTGAAGATGGTTAAAGACAACATCCAAGCAACATGGTCAAAAGAATTAGAGTCTAAATCTTTATTTTACTATTCTCTTGTACATAGTCTTTAGAGATAGAGCTTAATTGAAAATCCTTTGTACTCTTGTGAGCTCAATTGTATAAACACCCACCTTGTGAGGTATTAAGTTTACCCAAATCAATCCCTTGTAAAATGAGAAATTCTAGTTTAGCCTTAAGAGAAAAACTAGAGTTGGTTCTATCTTAGCCAAGTACAAAAGATAGGGTTGTAACGGTTTCCTCCTAAACCGGTAAAAGGGAACGAATTCATTATTGAGTGAATTGGGAAATCCTTAGTGATGTGCTAAGATAGTGGATGTAGGTGCTTAGTTAATAGCTCGAACCACTCTAAAATCATTGTGTCACTTGTCTACCTTTATTTCGATTTTAGCCAATTCAACCACCAAACATTTACAACCCTTCTTGACGGTTTCGGTGATCAATTTGATCGTGCAACAAACCCAACAATTAGTATCAAAGCCTAGTCTCTATCGAAAGACTAACATCCGGGAGTAAAGATCCAACACTCGTAGTCCACCGTTCAAGAAAATGGCAAGATTTGAAGAATATCGCTCTATCTCGTGTCCTCCGCTTGAAAGAGAAGCATACCTCCAATGGGCAATTATCATGAAATTCTTCATCAAGTCTCAAGACTATGAGGTTTGGGACATCATTGAAGATGGGTACTTGGAAGCTATGAAAAAAGAAAAAAAAACAAAGGAGTGTCAACGAAACGAAGGCAAAGCTAAACACCAAGGCGATGCACATTCTCTATTGTGGCCTTAACAAAGAAGTTTCCAAAAGGTACTCCACATGAAAAAGTGCCAAAAAATTATGGGAGAAACTTGAGAAGCTTTATGACAACAAGAAGGGAAAAAAGAAAGATGATGATCAATCATGTGCAAACATTTTTTCCAATCCAAAGGTGGATGGTGTTTTAGCTCTCGATGAGCCTAAGGTATCTTCTAACTCAAGTGAGCTAAATTCTTACTCTTTTGATGAGTTGCAAGAAGCTTTCGATGAATTATTTTTAGAATCTGAGACCATGAATTCTAAATTTAAGAAAATGATTTCAAAACTTGAATTTGAAAATGATTTTCTTTTGAAAACCAAAACGAAAATTTGAAAAATGATTTAAAATTTTCAAAAACAAGTAAAGATGTTTTAGAAAAAGAAAATCTTGATTTGAAAGTTAAGCTTGAAAGCTTAACAAAGAAAGAGAAATTATTTTCAATAATTCATCTTGTCACATAATGGCAAAATGCTCACATTGCCATTTTCATGGTCATTCCTCACATACTTGTCTTATAAAGAAGAGAAAATCTTATAAGATTAGACAAGTATGAGTTCCTAAGAGAACTAAAGACATTGTGACTAACGTAAATGAATCTGAAGCAATTTGGATACCAAAAATTAAGTGAATGTATATTGTAGGTGTGTTGGAGCAATGAGAAGAAATGCAAAGACATGAAAATGCTCTAGTCACACAAGTAAAGAAATTGGGTAACTTCTAAGCTTATAGCTTTTATTTTCTTTTATCTTTGGTTATCTAATTTTCGTTTTAAAGTCTTGGATTATTTGTTAAGCCTAACAATGATGCTTTCATAAAGAGGGAGCCATTTTAAAACCAAAATTCTTTTGTGTCAATTTTTTTAACCTCCAAGTTATTTTGAACTTAAAGTTATCTAAATTCTTTTTGATATAACAAAAAGGGGGAAAGTTTGGTGAAAAAATGCATTTTCAAATGAATAAGGGGAGCTTTAATTGATTTTGAATTTTAAACCTTCATTGTTATTTTGAGCTTAAATTATTTTAAATTTTTTTGATAAAACAAAAAGGGGAGAGATTGATTTGAAAAATTATTTTTTTTTTTCAAATGAATAAGGGGACCTTTAACTACTTTTTAATTTTTAATCTCTTATTCAAATTTTTAAACTTAAAAGGGAGAATCTCAAACAACTTTTCAAGTTGGTTTTATTATATCAAAAATGGGGAGATTGAAGAACTAGGTGTTTTGATATAATAATTGAAAAATGTTTTGGACTAATTTGAAAAGAATTTAAAACATGTCTTTAAGTCCAAACAATTTGAAAATATGTTTGAGGTATTTAAAAAGGTTTTTGGCAAAGTTTGGAATGCTTTAAAGTAGTCAAACCTGGCTTTTCAGCACTACCATACCGATACGATATACCCCGTATCGATATTTTTTTACTTCAGATTTGATTCTGCTAAAACCCGTACCGATAAAGGCTTGTCTGTATCGATACGAAAAAGGGTCGTACCGATACGCCTTTAAGCGTACCGATAACTGCTTTAACAACCCAACGACTATTTTCCAACGGTCTTTTAAAGTGCAGACCGTACCGATACGCTCCCTAGCGTATCGATACGCATAGGCTGGCAAGAGCCCAACGGCTAGTTCTGAAGAAGGGCGTACCGATAAGGTAGACACCAGAACTGCAATTAATGTGGGAAATAAAGACCCCAACGGCTCCAAAACATCTCCAACGGCTAGTAACGGCTACAAACTCAATTGAGACTATAAATTGAAGGCTGGAACACTTGAAGATGGTTAGAGACAACATCCAAGCAACACAGTCAAGAGAATTAGAGTCTAAATCTTTATTTTACTATTCTCTTGTACATAGTCTTTAGAGAGAGAGTTTAATTGTAAATCTTTTGTACTCTTGTGAGCTCAATTGTGTAAAAGTCCACCTTGTGAGATATTAAGTTTACCCAAATCAATCCATTGTAAAAGGAGATGTTCTAGTTTAGTCTTGAGAGAAAAACTAGAGTTGGTTCTATCTTAGCCAAGTCCAAAAGATAGGGTTGTAACGATTTCTTCCTAAACCGGTAAAAGGGGACAAATTCATTGTTGAGTGAATTGAGAAATCCTTAGTGGTGTGCTAAGGTAGTGGATGTAGGTGCTTAGTTAATAGCCCGAACCACTCTAAAATCATTGTGTCATTTGTCTACCTTTATTTCGATTTTAGCCAATTCAACCACCAAACATTTACAGCCCTCCTTGACGGTTTCGGTGATCGATTCGAGTGTGCAACAAACTCAACACATGGCCTCTAAGAAAAGAGAGACCTCAAATTAGTTGAATTAAATGTTTATAGAGAAAACAAAAGATTTTCGTTTAATAAATTACGAGAAAGAAATTTAAAAAGAATGACTTTAAAAAGGGTTCATAATATATTTTTTTACTAACATAAAAATATCTTTTTTTAAAAAAAATTTATATATCTTTAGGATGATAAATTAAAATGTCTCGTTTTAATAAAATGCACAGTGTCTTGTAAACCTTTGAACCGCATCTATCCATACTTACGTGGAAACTCTGTTATATTGGATTCATGTTAAACTGTAATTCTCTGTTATCAGACTATGTCTAATTACATGATTTATGTCTGAAGATATATTCTATCGTTTCTATTTCTATTCTGTTAGCATGCTTACTATTATGAAAATGCACTGAAATATTCTGCTTTTGTGTCTGTTTCTTATTATTAGCATGCATTTTGTATTGTAATGTAACATGCACTGGGGGAGGTGGCTGGACGATGGGGTTCTTGACGCCACACTTAGAGATCTTATTCTGGAGATAAAAATTTATTCTTTCAACACTTAAAAAAAAGTTACCTTTTTTTTCTTTCTTCTAAATAATACCTTTGGTTATTGCTTCTGCTTAACCTGTAGGCTCATTATTGCATCTGCATGTTGGATATATTATGTATTACTTAGTTGGTTGTTTGATTACTTTTTTGTTTGTTTATTATGCAATAGAAGAGCTCACAGGATGCATCAAAATCTCAAACTCTGGTACAAGATGCATCAAAATCTCAAAGTCAGAGTGCCAATTCATACATACCTCACAAAAAGTCTCATTACCTGAATCGAATCTGACAAAACATGAAACAAGCGCCTTGTTATTAACTGCTACAACATCCCTCATATTCTCTAACTGCAACCTCACTCAAAGATTAATATCCTTCATCTACTTGAGCTTTGCTGTCATCTTGTTGTGCAAAGTAGTCTTTTCGGACATCATCTACAAGCATGAGACAAATCAACCAGAAGAGCGAAGCATTGAGGGACAAGAAGGCGGCGCCCCCGAACAGACCGGTCTTGGCGGTTGGACATGTTGTCTTCAAGTCTTTATGAACGTTGTTAGTTAAATGAAGGAGTTCAGTGATCGTTACCCACGATAACATCCCTGCCGCCACCATTGACACTGCCCTGCATGTTTGCTAAAGGAACTCAAATGCAGCTCATTTGTTGTTGAGTTCAAATACCATACTACTTGATTACCTCAACTGTCTATTTAAACCTAATGAATTATATGACAATCTCATGAATAAAAAGAATCCAAAATTGCTAAAAAGGCCTCTATTTAAACCTATATGCACTCACAGAGTGATGAGGAAGAACACCAAGAAAGAGATGCTTCGGAAGAAAACACGAGGAGGAACAGATCTGCCATTGTAGGGATAAAAGACGGAATAATGTCCCACTAAAACTGAAACACCCAGTGATGCAATAGACAAGAAGCCTAGAACAACGGTCGGATCCGATGGATACTTGCAAATTATTTTATCCCACATTTCTGGATTTCCATATGGCGGCTGTATAAGAGAATCAAATCAAAAATTAATAAAAGAATGTTGATTCAAAGACACAATGAATTCTAGTTATTTTATCGTTTCTAGCCTCTACTATAAATAACTACTATAATGGAAAAGTTTGATGGGAAAGTATAGAGTAAGAAAGGAAGAACCTTTTTGTTTTCAGCAATAACACCAAATATGAGAGATATTACCCCAAACACTGCAACAGTAGAGGCCATGGATTTTATATCTGTCGCCATGATTACAAGCCAATAGTTAAGAAACTGCAGACTCCACAAGATGACCAGAAAAACCCGAGGCCGCGACTATACCACAGTAAATATTGGTCAGTTCAGCACTGTTATTTATCAGTTTTAGAGATCATAGAAATCATCAGTTTTTCAGACATCATGGATATCATCGCCACCATTGTTTTGGTGGTAAGAAGAAGAGAGAGGGAACCTTGAAAATTCAGAAAACTTTGTACATATACGGCTATACTTTTATAGTTAACTAATACAAGATTGGTCTTGCATAATTGATAATGCGCGCGCGCACAAGGATATGAAACTAAATGTACAACAGGCAGGTGGTCACATTAAGTCTATTTTTAATAGTTGAGTGGTTTAATTGTTTCAAAAAAAGTATTGTGGTCAAATCGAGACCAACTTTATAATATGGTGGTCATTTATATAGTTTATCCTTAAATAAATCACGCCCATCAAATTCAATCTTTTTCGATTAAAAAGCTTCCATACAATATATATCGATAATGAGAATAGAAATCCTCTGCCCCTTTTTAGTGCCTCTATTTATGTCCTCACACTAAAAATTAGGTTTAAGGTTTAGGGGTTGTGGTTAGGGTATAGAAAATTGGGGCTATGATATATTTTTTAGGGTATAAAGTGTAGGGTTTAGGAATTAGAATTTAAGGTTAATGCTTAAAATTTAATCTCTTTAAATATTTTTTACTGTTGGGGCATAAAATGGGGCACCGAAAAGGGTCAAAGGATATTTATCCCGATAATAATGGCATTATAATCTAAAAAAATAAAATAAACAATAAAATAATTACTGAATTTATTTATTATATCGAACAGAGTAAAAAACAAAAAATTAACACAAAATAGAAAGCAAAACAAACTAAAATCGTTTACTTGTTGAGACATGTGTAACACGCACTTTAAGCACAACAATATCACATATTCAGAGGCCCATAACGTACAGGTGCGCCCCCAACCTCAATGGGTTCAACCAGCTTTACTTTGCAACCTCTTGTGCCTACATGTGAGGTAAAATTTCAACCTAAGTCATTCAATGTTTAACAAGTGGATTGGTGTATATAAACACTTTCTATACTTGTTATTTTACCAATGTGAGATGTGTTCTTCATTTTCCTTACACAATTCACAAGTATCATATTTTGAACATCAATTTCTCATTCATCACTTAATCATTTTGAGCATATGAGATATCGTTGTAAAGATCTCATAAAGTAAAATATGAATCTATAAATTTATCATTTGAATATCCATCTAACTCATAAAAAATATGCCTCAAAATTTTTAATTTATCATATTTTTCTAACAATGGTAAACAATCGAAGTAATTTTAAACTTTTTTTTTTAGCACGAGACTTCTTGATATCCAATAATTACATTGACCCCTCTATAACAAAATCAAGTCAAGTTGTACCTTTAAATGGAGGATAAAGTTCTTTCAATGTTTTTTTATTCAAAAAATTGAAATTTAAAACTTTATTTAAGAGACATCAAACTCCTTATCCTTCAATCTCATAAATATTTTTATTCATTTAAAATTTGTGTACATAAAAACTATGATTAGACTTTTAAAATACCAATAGTAGGAGAAGTTATCTAAGTGTTAATTATTAACTAAACATAGATGATAGAACATTCTAATATTAAACGAGTTTAAACTAAATTATTAAATTTTATGATACAAAATATTTTTTTTTTCATAAACTATTTTTTGTTATAAATATTTATCTATGTGGATATCTAGCATGATTAGAACTTTATCTAAGGAGATTGTTTTACTTTATCATTAGTAATATTATCTCATTTAATTAGAGTTCAATGTAATATGTACTTCTTATGCCTATAAATAGATGACTTGATGAAGACATTGTACACAAATTTATATTTTGAGAATAATACAAATCTCCTTTTTTCTCTCATATCTTTGTTCTTTCATTCTTATTCTTTGTTCTTATTATTGTTCTTTGTTATTTTATTTACAACACGTTATCAACACGACTCGAATCAACTGAGGTCTTTATTGTTTGAATCCAAAAGAAGTTATTTGAGAGAATTTGATTCTAGGATAAACCAAAGATAAGTTTTTTTTTCTTTCTCTTCATTCTTTTAAATTACCGATTGTCTTTTCTTTATATTTTAACTTAATTTTTTTTGAAAAGTTTGGAAGTATGTTTGATTTCATTCGAACATTGGAAAGAGATAAATTTGTGGTTTCTCACAAACCAAAAGACGAATCGACAGAGATGAAGATGTTGCGTTTGGTGTAAATTACGTGTGTTTTCTCTTGTTCCTAAAAGGGTTAATTAGCGGTATGCTTATTCATACTTTTACTTATATGATTATATTTGATATTTTTCATATTATTATTTATGTCATTTTATTTGGTAAAAGTTAGTATTTTTAACCGTGTTTTGAGTTTTACATGATATGCTTAAATGACTTGGAAAGATATGTGATATAAAGGGACTATGAGAAGCTATCTCGGCCATATGCTATGTCTCCATTGTCCACGAGAGAAAAATCAATATCGGTAAATTTTGGTTTTATTTTTATTCTTTATATTATTATTATTTTAAAGTGCGATAAATCATGATGATTTTGAATTTACAAGAAGATTATTATAAAGTCTATATTTGCTCGAAACTCGACCATAGACTTCTCTCAATTTCAAGTTACGAAAATTCGTCTTGATCCAAAAAGTTTTATGGGAGACATTCCCTGAATTGAATGCAAAGCATGATGTTTATTCCATGCGATTATCAATGATGGGGCATTCCCTGAAGTGAATGCAAGCATGATGTTTATTCCATGAGATTATTGGAACTGTTTCATTCCCTGAAGTGAATGCAAACATGGTAAATCATTATTCAATTAGAGACATAATTTCGATATAATCCAAGTATATTGATTGGACATCCCGTTCTGCGAGGCTACTGGTCTCAAATGAGGTTTTTAAAGGACCTTGTGGACATGTGTTGAGTTGTGTGGGGCTCGATTCGATCAACCAATTTAGCTCACCAAGTGGTGGAGAGGTGGATATTTGGGTGGAAGGGTTGTGGAAGCTAGAAAGATTAAAGACACAATGATTTATAGTGGTTCGGCCTTCTAACAAGCACCTACATCCACTACCTTAGCTTCCCACTAAGGATTTCACAATCAATCCACTAATTGATTCGTCCCCTTTTCTAGGATTAGGAGGAAACCCTTACAACCGATCAAGCTTCTACCCAAGCCTTGATCAAACCCTCTTTTACAAAGAGATAATGAAAGCAAACTTAAACCCTCTAATAGGTGTTTGTTTGCACAATGAAGCACTCACCCAAAACCTAAAACACTTGAGCAAATTTGACAATTTTGGCTCACTAGTGTTTGTCTATACAAGAAATGACACTTTAAGCACTAAGACAATTTCTTGATCATTTGTTGATTGACAATTGAAGCATTAGCCTTCTCTTGATGCTTGGAGGTCCCTTTTATACTCCCAATTGAGTTTATAGCCGTTTAGGACCGTTGGGGTTGAAATAGAGTCGTTGGAGCCTTTAATTCCCTCCATAAATGCAGTCTGCAGCTCCCCGTTTCGAAACGCTCGAAGCCGTTTCGAAACACCCTCAATATAGAAAGAGCCGTTGCAGTCTGTCAGGGTACCCGTTTCGGAACACCCGCTTGCCGTTTCGGAACGCGTATCGGAACGCTCTAAGCCCGTATCGAAACGACCTGCATTTAAAAGTTAGTTGGGAAAGAGCCGTTGGGGTTTATGACCGTTGTGGTCAGTGCCACGTGGGCGTATCGAAACGGCCTAGCCTGTTTCGAAACGCTGGCCCCATTTCGATACTTGTATCGAAACGTTTTGGCCACTGGAGGCACCTGTTTCGAAACGCCCTAAGGTGTTTCGAAACACTTGGTCAGTTTTGTTAAAATTGACTTTAGAAAACATGAAAAACCTTTATGAAAAATTCCTTAAATATTATTTCAAGTTGTTTGGACTTTAGAAATGTTTTAAATACTTTTTAAATCAGTCCAAAACATTTTTCAATTATTATATCAAAACATTAGTTATACAATCTCCCCCTTTTTGATATAATAAAACCACTTGAAAAATTGTTTGGAATTCTCCCCCTTTAACTTTAAAAATGTGAATAAGAGATTAAAATTTTAATTCAAATAAAGCTCCCCCTTATTCATTTGAAAATTCAATTTTTCAAACCATTTCTCCCCCTTTTTGTTATATCAAAAAGATTTAAAACATTGAGTTCAAAAATAACAATAGAGGTAAAATTTGATGAAGTTAAGAATTTGGTTTTAAAATGGCTCCCCCTTACTCAAGGCATCATTGAAATGTTAGTCCAACATATATGATCATCTAGTTGAATTAAAATAAAAATAAGACTAATAAAATCAAAACAACTAGATTTTTACCAACACTTGAACCCAAAGGTAGGATGTGAAGCCTTCCTTCCTCAAGTGTTCTTCCTTGTGTGCATGGAGCTCCCCCTCAATGTTTGACTTGTTGAACATCTCCATCACACCTACAATAGACAATCAAGTAACTTTTGGTATCCAAATTGCTTTGGATCCATAAACGTTAGTTGCACAAAATTTAGTCCCCTTAGGAATCCATTTTTCAATTTCATCCTTTTTAGTTGAAGTGGTTAGTCCTTTTGGGACCCAAACACTTCTAAAACATTTTCCATTCACAAATCTAGGGGCACTAGATTGTCTAACATAAAAATTTGATTTTCCAAAATTGTTTTTCTTTTCAAGTTCCTTGGAAATCAAATCTTTTTCTTCTTGAACTTTTTGAAGCAATTTTTGTAAATCAAGACATTTCAATTCAAACTCTTCAAGTTTTGCTTCAAGTTCAAGTTTGGTTTTAGAAAGCAAATCATTTTGAATTTTTAACTTTGAAACCAATTTATTGTTTTTCAAAATGTGGCTTTTAGAATCTAAAACCAATTCATCATAGGCATATTGTAATTCATCAAAAGTGTAAGAACATGAAGTAGATGAATTAGAAGTTACCCTTGAATCTTCTTCGATGGCCATAAGGCAAAGGTTGGCTTGTTCATCGTCGGTGGAGTCCTCATCACTCCAAGTAGCCACAAGTGCCTTCTTCTTATGGCTTGAAGTGCTTGCCCTCTCCTTTCTTTTAGGTTCTCGTTCAAGCTCTCTCAAGGCTTTCTTCATGAAAGGGGCACACTTCTTGAAGAGATGAACTATCTCTTCATCTTCATCCTCCTCTTCACCTGTGTAGACATGATGGCAAGTGGAGGATTTGAGAGCCATGGCACTAGCATTGATGCCAAGCCCTTTGATTTTCTTCTCTCCCATAGCTCTAATTTTTTCCCTCTTCTTCTCATCCTCTTTGTTCTTCTTCATAATTTGATGAGTAAGGAGAGACCCCATGAGTTCATCAAGCTTCAAAGTCTTCAAATTTTTGGCTTCAATGATGGCGGTCCTCTTTGAGTCCCAAGACTCGGGAAGTGAGTAGATGAGCTTTCGAACAAGCTTCTCCTCCGGGATGGCTTCTCCATAACCTTTAAGACCATTGGTGATGGTGGAGAACCTATCAAACATCTTCTCGATGTTCTCTTCCGGATCCATTTTGAAGTTCTCATACTCCAAGGTTAGGAGCCCAATCTTGGTCTCCTTGACTTCATTTGTCCCCTCGTATGTGACTTCAAGCTTGTCTCATACCTCCTTGGCACTCTCACAAGAAGACATCTTCTCATAGATGGATGGACCAAATGCACAAAATAGAATGTGCAAGGCTTTGCAATTTAGCTCCATCTTCTTGCGATCGTCGGCACTCCACTCCGCTTTATTTCTTTTAGGCACGAACGGGCCATCTTCAACTACATCCCATAGCTTGTAATCTTTTGATTTGATGAAGAACTTCATCTTTGTCTTCCAATGGGCATAGTGAGCTCCGTCAAAGAAAGGCGGTTTGTCGATTGATTGTGCCATTGAGTCGGTTGATGAAAAAGTGATCGAGCTTGCCGGATCTTCTCAATAGGATGTTAATCCTCACCGATTGAGCCAAGCTCTGATACCAATTGTTGAGTTGTGTGGGGCTCGATTCGATCAACCAATTTAGCTCACCAAGTGGTGGAGAGGTGGATATTTGGGTGGAAGGGTTGTGGAAGCTAGAAAGATTAAAGACACAATGATTTATAGTGGTTCGGCCTTCTAACAAGCACCTACATCCACTACCTTAGCTTCCCACTAAGGATTTCACAATCAATCCACTAATTGATTCGTCCCCTTTTCTAGGATTAGGAGGAAACCCTTACAACCGATCAAGCTTCTACCCAAGCCTTGATCAAACCCTCTTTTACAAAGAGATAATGAAAGCAAACTTAAACCCTCTAATAGGTGTTTGTTTGCACAATGAAGCACTCACCCAAAACCTAAAACACTTGAGCAAATTTGACAATTTTGGCTCACTAGTGTTTGTCTATACAAGAAATGACACTTTAAGCACTAAGACAATTTCTTGATCATTTGTTGATTGACAATTGAAGCATTAGCCTTCTCTTGATGCTTGGAGGTCCCTTTTATACTCCCAATTGAGTTTATAGCCGTTTAGGACCGTTGGGGTTGAAATAGAGTCGTTGGAGCCTTTAATTCCCTCCATAAATGCAGTCTGCAGTTCCCCGTTTCGAAACGCTCGAAGCCGTTTCGAAACACCCTCAATATAGAAAGAGCCGTTGCAGTCTGTCAGGGTACCCGTTTCGGACACCCCTTGTCGTTTCGGAACGCGTATCGGAACGCTCTAAGCCCGTATCGAAACGACCTGCATTTAAAAGTTAGTTGGGAAAAAGCCGTTGGGGTTTATGACCGTTGTGGTCAGTGCCACGTGGGCGTATCGAAACGACCTAGCCTGTTTCGAAACGCTGGCCCCGTTTCGATACTTGTATCGAAACGTTTTGGCCACTGGAGGCACCTGTTTCGAAACGCCCTAAGGTGTTTCGAAACACTTGGTCAGTTTTGTTAAAATTGACTTTAGAAAACATGAAAAACCTTTATGAAAAATTCCTTAAATATTATTTCAAGTTGTTTGGACTTTAGAAATGTTTTAAATACTTTTTAAATCAGTCCAAAACATTTTTCAATTATTATATCAAAACATTAGTTCTACAACATGTTTAACAATGTCGCGTACGAGGGTTAAATCTTTGTTCTATGTGATAAGAACATGTGAAAAAGTTTCAAATGCCCACTGACTCTACTCCATTTCCTGAAGTGGATGTGAGATTATATTATGGAATGAATAAAAACCACATTAGAAGTTGTGGTCGTGGTCGAGGCTACGAATATAGATATGAAAAATATGGTCATTTTAAGAATACTTCTACCCAATGGTAGCGAGGTTATAAGAATGACAAGAACGATAAAGATCATTCTAAAAAAGTGGAATCTTTTTTTATTACCAATGTGATGTTATAAACTATTGGTCTCGTACTTATCGTACGTTGAAAAAAATAAACAATGATTGAATGATAAAGGAAAGAAAATAAAAGCAAATTCTGTTTGTGAAAAGTGACAAAGATGATATTGGTCCAACTTACTTGGACATTGTTAGTTTAACTCATTTGGACGTTGTTGATTTCCTTATAACCCTCGAATGGAATAAATCATCTTCTAATTATTCTCATAACTTTGAAGAGAATTAATTATCTTTTTATTTATTTTGCTTTATGTTTATTTACTTTATATATTAATTATTTACATTTTATATTTATATTCATGTTAATATTTATATATTATCATATTATTTATTTTGTTTAACATGATTACTTATCAAATATAATTTATGGTGACGATTTATGCTTAGCAGAAGCATAATATATATTTTTCCATTTAAATGCAAGGGAAAAATATGAGTACTATATCTTAAAGTACTAAAAGTATTGATGTTCCAGAAGAGCAATAAGTTCTTGAGAGAAAGCACATTATGAAAAGTGCATAATTGTGAATATTGCAATAATTACCGCTAATGGTAATAATATCGTCACCACTAGAAGTGAGAATTTTAAGAGAGCAATATGATTTCGCAAAATATTCTTTTTGGAATTATAGATAACATATGTTATCAATTGGCATTTGAAATAAGCCAATATGAATATAAGTTCTGGTAGCCAAAAAGTTAGTTGAAAGCTCTAGAAGAGCTATATATTGCTACCAAAAGATAATTTCAATTGAAAGCTTCTAAAGAGCTAAATATATTCTTATTTAAATGAATAATTTTGATGGTCGTACTAGACATGTACGAGTGAGATTGAATTACATGTTATGGCAAACAAGAAGTTTACAAATTCAGAGATACACACACATATATATAGTTGGCATGATCGGTTAGACCATCCTGATCAATAATAGTTAAAAAATTATTGAGATTTACATGCACATGTATTAAAAGAACTTGTAGTTCTTGCAGTGCTTATTCTCAAAGGAATTGATTAAATTCCACTTATTAAAGAACATGAAGTTCTTGTGTTGCTTAATGGAATTGATTAAATTACACTTACTAAAAGAACTTGAAGTTCTTGTTGTTTGTTCTCAAAGGATATATTTGATCACACTTACCAAAAGAATTAGAACTTGAAGTTCTTGTATTGAAGTTGAGACTGCATGTCTTGCATATCTGAACGAAATATGGGCTCATATATCTACAAATGTGGAAAGTTTTATATGATTTTAGTAGATGCATCTACATTGTTTTATCAACTTATAACCAGAAGTTTGTGAGATTGATTCTAAAAGAATTTAGATTATACAATTAGCTATTCGTTTTGCAAAAGCTTGTGGGTTTATATTTATGCTATATCGGTTGTTACAAAGCCTATTGATTATGAAAAATACGATTTAGTAAATTTTTAATTGAATGCCTCCTATTTAATAGCTAAACTGTGAGAACAAAACATTTATTATTTATATGATATTTCCATATAGCAACACTTATACGCATCAAGCCAACGAGTTATAATAAACTCCCCATTATGATTTGACTTTTGGTCAGAAGTCATATTTCCCATTTTTTGAATTTTTAAATGTGTGATATATAGTTAAATTGCTCTACCATAACGCACAAAATGGGCAAGTAAAAAGGGTTGAGAATATATATTGAGTACGAGTCTCATTTTATGTTTAAATTCTAAACATTAATTGGAGAATCATTTATTAGATGATTTTTCTCAACATCAGGGGGAGAGAATAATCAGCTGGATAAAGAAGGAAATGAATTATCATTATCTAGATCCTCGAATATGAACTAAAAGTTCATAAGATAATTCATGTTATTTCATGTCAACTGTCAGGCATATTTACTGACCCAATGAGAGTAATTAAGTCTCATATACCAGCTAAAATGCTCTAAGTTTAAATTACAAGTTAGAGCAAGTGGATGTAAATCATGCTTGAAGCATGATAGTTGAAATGGTTTCAATGATCAAAATTCTCGTAAATGAAAAGTATTATGAGATGGTCATATATTGGAGGCGGGTGCTCCTAAAGAGACCCAAGACATAACTAATAATAAAACTCTTGAAGAGTTTCAGGTACATGAAATAAAGATTGAAATCTTGAAGAGATCTTGATGAGTTATGTCATTACGAGAATGGAACCAGAAAATTGGAAAGTTGTCGACAACGATTTTACAAACAATTTTACATAAAATACTTCTATAGAAGTAAAGAAAGAAATCGAGGATCTTGTATAAAATCTATCCAGAGGTATAGATATTGAATTGGCCGATGTTGAAAGACGCTTTGAACTTCTAAAATAGAAGTATTTGGACCAGCAGTCCAAACACCTAAAGGTGTAATGCAAGTGAGGCACAAATAAGTAGTTTTAAATACGACTTGAACTATGATTTATGAAAAGTTTTAATTACTTCATGGTGGATGCAATTACTTTGACAATTATGAAAATTTTTGCATGCGTCTAATTATTTGTGGATCCATATTTATCTTTGAAGGATTTAAAATGCTAGAAGCATTTGGTAATTTCCGAGGAAATTTATTTAGACATGTCACATGAATATTTTGGCGCATTTGGTATAATCGCCTTAATGAATACTAATTGAGAAAATACTATAAGAATGATCAGATTTCCTTATGTATTTTATAAAGGAGTTTGAATCAAGATCCATTATGATAATTTTAGAACTCCTAAAGAGCTTCAAATTAGAAACTCATGAAGTACTTTCAATACAAATACTTGAATCTTGACATCAAGTTTATCTCGACCTGAAGATCAAACATTTTTATATATTTCTTTTTGTCTATGAATAGACATAAGCTGAAAGAATCTTAAAGAAGATTTAATATGAATAGAGCATATATATTGAGTATCCCAATAGTTGTAAGATTGTTGGATGTGAATAAAGATAATTATATCTTTTCTTGGTCTTGAAGCACTATATATTAGTTGGTCAAGAAATATCTGGAATATACAAAGATCATTACATTTAGATCTTCAAACATTCGTCGATGCCTCCTCAAATCTTGTAGAAATAATTGTTATGCACAAGGCAAGCCAAAAACGTGTTTGGCTAAGACCATTGACCCAACATATCCAAAAGATATGTGATTTACTTTCACAAGATATGATACAAATGCTATCTTGTGTAGAGATAATGGAATATTGATACATCATGGAAAATATTACTCCAAAGTTTCATCCCCGCTATCTTTAGAAAATAGTATTCAAGGTTGAATTATGAAGATTCAAAGATCTTTAGTAGTATTTTTATGAGGGGGAGTAAATACGTGTTGCACTCTTTTTTCCCTTGACCGAAGTTTTGTCCCAATGGGTTTTCCTGGTAAGATTTTTAATGAGGTAACATGTTATGCGTATCAAAGATGTGTGTACTCTTTTTCCTTCACTAAAGAATTTTTTTCCCACTGGATTTTTATCTTAGTAAGGTTTTAACGAGGCACATTATCTACATAGACATCCAAGGGGGAGTGTTATGAATATTTATCTATGTGGATGTCTATCATGATTAGAACTTTATCTAAGGAGATTGATTTACTTTATCATTAGGAATATTATCTCATTTAATTAGAGTTCAATGTAATATGTACTTCTTATGCCTATAAATAGATGACTTGATGAAGGCATTGTATACAAGTGTTGATGAGCTTGGTACACCATCCAACTAAAAACAAAAAGAAACTTCTTTTGAAATTAAAATAAAAAAAATGTTGTGAATAAAATAAAGAAGAACAAGAATAAAGAGATGGGAGAAAGAGAGATTTGTATTATTTTTAATATTAAAGTGTATACAATGTCTTTATCAAATCATCTATTTATAGGCATAAAAAGTACATAATACATTAAATTTTAATTAATGAATTTGTTTTGGGATAAAGGCTCCCACTGGCCCCCATTATCATCCGCCTCTGAGATTTCAACCATCCAACAACAGGTGAAGGAGTGACAGACAACTCAGAATTCAACCAATACATCATTTTAGTACAAGTATAGTAGTATACATTGGACATGAATACATACACATGGGTTTAGTAACATGAATAAGAACAACAGTTTGGCCTCTTGAAACAAGGTGTTCGGTCGCCCATTTGAGAGCATGTTGACTCCCCTTATCCTTGTCGATGGCCACAGCAACCAACCCATTGCCCCCTCCTTTCTTTGCTGCATTTGCACCTCCTTTTGTTTGCCACATTTTCTCTCTTTCTTTTTCTTTTTGTCTCTTAGTTGTCTCCTTTTGAAAAATTAATGATACCCAGAACACGAATAATCAAGAAACTTGCCATTGAAGTATTGTTATTTACAAACAAACTCATTTCCCTAATTCATTGCATTGTTGTTTTTATTTTTTAGTTCCTTCTATTTTGGTTGTTAAATTCAAGCCTCAAAATTTACAAGTATTGTGACCGATAATTGTGTTGTTACAAAAAGATATTTAAATTAACAAAACTGCCACATAATTCTCCCTCTTTCTCTCTAGGCCGGTCTTGTTCTAGAATGTGCTATTTTATTGTTAAAGTTAGGGGTTAATAAAATTAGATTCGATTTTCGAGTCAACTCGAATTTTTGATTGATTATTCTGATGTAATTAATTAGTAATATCTATTTTTTTATTCTTTGTCTTTTGACCGTGCAAACTACGCTGCTCGAACCTAGATCATTTCGGAGAAACAATGTCATCCTTTATCACTGAACCACTCAATAAATTCAACATCTTCATAGTTTAGAAAACATAAAATGAATCATTAAATAAAAGTGCACCAAAATTCGAAATATAAAAGAATCCAAGTGAACAAGATTACAAAAACTTGTTGCGTTGTGATAGGTGTGAAAATAATAAAGTGATAAGTTTATCGTCCCCGCATGGATTTGAATGATTCAATTCAAAGAATTTGCACTTAAAGAAAGCAAGAATTAAATGGAGAATTGGTAGAGGTTATCACATGTGTAAAGTAAATGATGTAGCAAAAGATAAAGATAACTGAGAATTAAGGGATAAACTGAACAGGATCAAGCTCACAACACAAATATCAAACTAGATGAAAGGCTGAGTTTATTGAGGAATCATATGCCTAACTGCTACGAGTTGTTATTACAAGTAAACAGCAGAAATGCTTTAACAATCATAAATAAGTAAACATAATCACTCTACAATAAACCCAAGTCATAGAAAAATCAGCTCATGGTTGGGTGCAAATCATTTATCAATAAGCATATAAAAAACATTCAATCAACAGCAATGAGCTACACGAAGGAAATTTTGAAGTCTCCAAAGAAAAATTGACTCCCATTTACCATCATGTCTTTTTTGAATTTGTTAGAATTTAATGGATGAAAATCTTTTCTCTTTTTCGGTGCCCTTATTTATGCCTCATATTTAAAATTAGGTTTATGGTTAGGGTTTAGAAAATTTAGAGTACAGTATATTTTTAGGGTATAGAACGTAGGATTTAGAATTTAGGGTTAGGGCTTGAAATTTAATATTTTAGTATTTTTTTAGTGTTGGAACATATATAAGGGCACCGAAAAATGGCAGAGAATTTTTATCCTTATAGTTATACAGAAAATTATCATCAGCAGAATCATTCATTATAAGTATTAACTGAACTCAAATCGGATAAATCTAAACTGACTTCAAACATGATTACATTTAAACCGAGGTTCAAAGTTGTCAAAACGGCACAATTAGGACATTTCCAAATTGACTTCACGTGTGGCTGAAAAAATCTCTTGGACATCATCCAATTGTTCAATCTCTTGCACCACTTGCTTCAACTCGGGTCTGGCACTCAAATCCTCTTCACAACAACTCAATCCAATCTTCAAAAGATTCATCATTCCAATCTTATTGTCCTTGGTTCCCATCATCTCATGATCAAACACTTGATTGCTCCTTTTCTCCTTAACCATCTCACTAACCCAAGAGCGCAAACTTGTTTCACTATCATAATTAGGCTGTAGATAGTTCTCTGGGAACTTACCCGTTATGAGCTCCAATATCAATATCCCTAAGCACCAGACGTCGGTTTTCTTGCTTATGCGACCTTTAAGAGCATACTCTGGTGATTTGTAAGCAGCCATGAACATGTGGACTTGTTCTTGGTTCATCATTGGTGTTAGTCCGTAATCACATAACAATGGTTTAAACGTGTCGTCCAAAAGCACGTTGGAAGATTTCAAATTGCCGTGGGGCAGTACTAGGGTAGGAAGCTCTTTGTATAGATAACTCAAACCCCTTGCCACACCTTTTATGATCTGCAATCGAATTCCCCATTCAAGTCTAGGTTTATCTTTTCCTGGACAAAACAATGGATTTGAGTTAACCCTAGCAGGTGAAAGAATATTTAACAAGCTAAAAGAATTTACCGTGAAGATGAGTAGCCAAGCTGCCATTTTCCATGTACTTAGAAACCAACAATTTTTCATCTGTCATGTAGTGATAGGCCGCTAGAGGCAACAAGTTTTGATGGTTCAACCTCCCTAATCTTCTCATGTGCTCATCAAAATCTTCCTTCCCCCCATTGTTCATTTGCTTATGCCTCTTCACCACAACGGGTTCATCGTACATCACCATCACCACCTTGTACGAAGCTGCAAAATTCCCACTCCCAAGAACCTCGGCCGAGGATCTTAACAAATCTTGCAAACCAAACCTTTGGGACGTATCAACATGTTTCAAGAATGTTAGTTTCCCATGCTCAAGACTCTTCACCGCCACCTTTTTTTCCCTTGAGTCAACAACATTTGTTCCCGGCAATGTTTGAGGATTTTTGTTCCTCGGAGACACAAACATCAATACAAGTGTTGAAATGATGAGCAGCAGCAGCAGCAGCAGTACAGATATCAGAATCAGCACAAGGTTCAGAATAGGTGGTGTCTTTTCTTCCGGGGTATAAGTGAAAATATGATTCTTGGGGCTACGCATTGGACCACATGCTTGTAATGGTTTCCCGCATAAATTCTTGTTGCCTGCATCAGCATTCAGCGTTGTACTAAATACTACTAACATCAAAATACCATGTAGTTTATAGATATAAAAGAGAATGGCTGATACCTGAAAACATGGTTGCACCCATATGGGTTAAGCTTGCAGGGATAGGACCTTCCAATCGATTGTTAGCAAAGCTAGCCACCTTCAGATTCTGCTTAAAATCAGGTATTCCACCAGAAAACTGATTCCCTTCGAGTCTCAACATTAAAAGATTAGGCAACGTGGTTAGGGATGATGGGATTTTACCAGTGAAACCATTATTAGCCAACAATACTTTCTTCAACGATCTCATCCCTTTGAACGCATCATCTGGTATATCCCCAGTAAAACGATTACCCGACAGATACAAAGCCTTCAATGCACTCAATTTCCTTACGTTAAACATTGCACCTTCAAAATGATTGTTCATAAGGCTTAGAGTGCGTAACGTGGGCAATGCTGTAAGGATTTCAACATTCACATGCCCTTGTAACCCCATGTTTTCAAGCTGCAAACCCCATACTTTACCCTCATCGCATATCACACCCATCCAGTTTGCCTTGTTCCCTTGGCATGGACTAGTTGAAGCATTCCAATTGCTAAGAGATGAATGATTTGCTAGTGACTCCCTAAATTCCAAAAGCTTTTCACTATCTGCATCACCCAACGCCAATGACAGAAAAGGGAACATTACAACAAGTACCCACCAATTTTTTGAGTACATCATCATCTCAACTACGTAAAAGATGATGATAGATATGTGATAATGGAGATTAATCCTATTCCTTCATCAACAATCAAGTTAAATTGATTAATCCTATTCCTTCATCAACAATCAAGTTAAATTAATACATCAACTTTTTTGTTTTCTTTTAAGTTAGGTCGTTTTGTATGTTTGAGTGAAATGGCAAGAATAGAAGATACTAGTTGAACTGTCTGCATGCTGCTTAGGAGAGATCTAAGGACAACCTTTGTTTTCTAATAAATTTTCTGTTCACTATATGCAGTTAGGGTGGTTTAAACTATTCGATTCACATTATATGCTATGCTATGGTGGTTTAAATTGTTTTCACATTATAGTTTATGGCTAATCTTCTCATCATAATCTACGTCTATACCTCTTGTTTTTAATTCTAAAACTAATAGATTTTACATGTCAACAAAATGTTTTATATAAAATATATTTGACTTATATTACGAATAAATACTTAAAACATACTAACTTTTTTTTTTATAAATGTTCAGTTGTATTATCCATGACAAACAGCAAATAACTGCTACAAAATCATCCTATGGCAGGGCCCTTCTATACAAATATCCCTCAATCAATGCATAATTGAATATTTACCCTATCTGTACGAGCTATACATTTATCATGTAATTTGATTTTGATTATGTCTTTTATACTATCAACCAGTTTCTCAACAGTGCGATAAATCTTTAAAATTCAAATCAAATTTAGAGTTTACCCTGAAAATCTTGTTGTTTGGATAAAGGAAACTTGAGAGAAAATGAGAGAAGAAAACTATTGTCAAATGAAAATGAGTAACCGTCTCTACAAATTCCCTCCATCCTTTTTATTATAATTATTTAATTAAAATTGTAAAATAGGAGGAAAAGTCTCTATTAGCCCTTGGTTATTGCTCCTTAAAGATTCAAAGCATTAGCCTTTTACGTTTTTACCCTTAAATCAAACTTTACCATTTTTACATTTTAGTCACTAAACCAAAATATCCAATTTCAAAAATTGTTTTCTTTAAATTACCTTTACCAAAATTAATCATATATATAATTATGATTTTAGGAAATTTCCTCATATTTTTATCCGACCAAAACCTCATAATTTAACTATTTCCCGAAACTAGACTAGACCGCTAAACTGCTTCGAACCGAACCATCTAACCAAATTCGGCTAACACCTAGGCCCAAAACCGGGGAGTTACAACTCTCCCTCACTTAAGAAATTTCATCCTCAAAATTTACATGATGGAAAGAGATAGGGAAAGTGTTTTTTCATATCTTCCTTCCTTTCCCATGTCGTTTCTTCGACACTTGGTGTCTCCAAAGCACTTTCACCAACTCAATGGTCTTTCCGCGAAGCACCTTACTATCTGAATCAAAGATCTCTACCGGCTCCTCATCATAAGATAAATCCATATTCAACTCCACTTCCTCAATCGGCAAACATGTATCATGGTTTTAAAATGCTTTTGCATAATGACACTTATACATGATGTTTATGCTTTGTGAGATTGAAGCATGAGAAGCTTGATTTGGTTTTGCATTAAGACATGCATGAGATAATGATACATGTGGTTTGTAAAGATGCTTTTATTGAGGTTTAAAAAGCATAAGAAAGTTGAGCATGATGTGTTTATGTTTTAAAGGAAACATGGTTTTGAAAAAGTGCATTGTTGTTGTTTAAATTGAGCTTTCCCTCACTAAGCAAATGTGCTTACCTTCTCATTTCCAACAATGCAGATAAGTGAGCTTTTTGGCAGCAAAATAGCAAGGGATTTCACCCAAGACGTCACTCGATTTACAAGTATGGGTTTTGACACTTTTAATAAGGTAGAAATGGCAATGGGGAGGGTACCTCAGTGTTTGGAAGATGTTTGTTTAAACTCCCTGGTTTGACAAGTGTGTTTTGCCTTATGAGACTTGTAATGGGCCTTTATATGTTGTTATACTTTGTTTTGTGGATTTTGATGCTCTATGTAGATTGCTTATAGGTTGCATGCCTCTAGAGTAATCATGTTTTGCAATCCTTGATGTTAGTTACCTTTGATGATGCCTATGTGTTGGATAAATGTGTGGATGGTGTTTACTTATGTTTGTATGATGATTGGTGGCCATATGGTGTGATTTAAGATGCTTAAATGTTGTTGTTTTAGTGCAGTTCTGGTATGTGTTTCGAAATAGTAGCAGGTGTTTCGATACAACTTGTATATTTGGCCTTAATGTTTCGGAACACTGCTAGGCCGTTTCGAGACCCTTAGTTATAAATTGTGCTCGTATCGAAACTCGGGGTCGTTTCGATACGACTCTACTTTATCTGAGTGCAGGGGAGTTCAATTTGGGAATTTGGTTTTGAAACGGGTAAGGGTCGTTCCGAGACCAAATGCTACTGGAATGCATGGTTTCGAAACAGGGGGTGACTGTTTCGAAACGGGGTCGTTAAGTTAGTTAAATGGCATAATCTGTCAGTTTTGAATGTTACATTTTAGTCCCTCTTTATTTGTTGTGCAATTATGGATGGTTCAATGATCGTATGATGCTGATATTTCACCTGCAAGCATGCAATGAACCTAATTAAAGGGTGGTAACACTGAAATGGCTTAAGTCTTTACGAATTAGAAAAAATACGAAATAGTCCCTAAAAACCGTTAATGGATGAAATTGATCTACGCTTGATTTGTGAATGATCCGCTGCAATGTTAAAAACATAGGAACCTAAATTGCATCTAGATAAGATAAAAAGAAAAAAAAAGGTTGCTAATCGAGGTTGACTTTAACGAGTTGACTTTGGTTTTCCTCGTGTAATTCTCTTAGTTCGGGTCAAACGCCTAGACCAGGCTAATGGGGTTACAAACCATTTCTAAATAGCACAACCAAGAGAGAAATTCCTTATACTTACTTCCGGAACTTATACAAGCATTTCAAGCTTACATATAAGTTCCCCAAACCACCTTTAAGACATTTCAAAGCAGAAATCCACTTTCTCACTCACCGACATGCGAAACCTTGATTTGTCGACGCAAAACTAAGCGTATGAAGCTCCCGAAACTTTACTGATTGCTTCCGAGATGTTCTCCTCTATTTAAACCACATAAGAACAGTGGATTAATGCATCACAATGCATGAAAAACTTCAGCAAGCAATCCTACCACGTCGCTCTGTCCAAAACCACCAAAACACCAATCTGAAACAACCGAAAATACCATCAATTACTCTACAAACTCAAATCAGCCAAAACCTAACACTTCCATCCACTTATAAACATTGATTAACATCCAAAATCAACCTATTACCAACCTTATACCTCCAGAATTCAAAAAATCAAATTAACACCACAAAACCCAATTCTAACAACCTAGACAATTAGAGATCCAAATAGTTTTGGGATTACCATGCTTAAACCTCAATCTCAACATTATTAATCTTCCAAAATATGATTAAAATCAATCATAACCTATCGAAAACAGAACCAATGCAAAAATTGCACAAAATCATCATTTAAAGCTTGATTTAGCCATTTTCTTCAAATCAATTACAAAACCTAGTTAAGAAACACAATTAAAGAGCCAAATACTTGGGAATTTCACTAGATAACCTTGATTAGAGGAGAAGCATGAAAATCACCTCTAATCCCTTGCTATTCCTTCAATTGACAAGATTTTGATGGAAAATCTTCAAGCATCCATTGAGATA
Source organism: Hibiscus tridactylites (assembly GCA_958450335.1). Classification (NCBI taxonomy): domain Eukaryota; kingdom Viridiplantae; phylum Streptophyta; class Magnoliopsida; order Malvales; family Malvaceae; genus Hibiscus; species Hibiscus tridactylites. The sequence continues at coordinate 78,471,271 of OY288279.1, forward strand.
AGATAAGGGAACTCCTTAGAAATCATTTGGAAATCAAATTGAAATGGAAAAGAGAAGATCTCTGGAAGTTTTGAAAGAAAATGGATGTTTAGCTGATGAGAAAAGAGAAAATGGAAGTTACGCAAAAATGGATTTATAAAGCTAAATCTCTTTTTAATCAAAACCCCTTTAATATTTTTAATAAAACCATAATTAAAACATGTCAATTAAGGGAATAGTTGATTGTATTCAATTTAGCTCCCTAAAGATTCTAATTTTTGGCTCTTTTACAAAATAGCCATTTAAAAACAGTTTTCCATTTTTATGTTTTAGTCACTAAACCAAAATGTCCACTTTCCACATGTCATTCCTCACAATTGACTTCACCACACACTTATATATATTTAAAAGGATTTTAGAAAATTTTCTCATATTTTTATCACTTCCCGAACCATGTTTTCCCTAAACCAATCCCGAACCAACCTGGATCTCTAGTCTCGGTCCAACGGACACCGAACCCAACATAAAAACTCCTAAGCCCAAAACCGGGGCGTTACAATCTAGTAGTGTCCTCATTCACTCGGACTAACTTTGGACCCAAAACCATCCCATCATACAACTCAGACCAACTGATCAGAATATGGTATATGAATCCATATAGAACTTCATACGGAGTCAAGCAAACACTTGCCTCATAACTTTTATTATAAATGGTCTCTATAGTGATAAGAAACTTTTCCAACTACCACAAAAGTCAATTATACGACACTGAAGTATCTCCTCTATAATTTGAATTACTCTACTAGGTTAACCATCAATTTACGGATAAAAATTGTACCTAAAATCCAGACGAGTACTCAAGGCCTCTAACAGGGCATTCCAGAATCAGAATATAACATCAAATTTCAGTCATGGATGATATATAACGATACACCATGCCACATTTTCAAAGAAAAAGTCTTTCTTCAAGCCGATCAAACATAACCAAGGTTCTAAACGGATATTACTTACCTTCAACGTAACATTCAGACAATTTTTTTCCTCGTGTATAACAGAGTCACCACAGAACTTACACTTTCGCCAAGTTCACAGACACCTTTATGTCAAGCTCATAATGCTTCTATCAGATCTCCACCAGTGCATTTTCAAACCTAATCATTAATAACATAGTCTTACGTATATCAGTCATCTCACATAATCAAACATTTATTCTCAATCATATTCACATACATCAGGTTTGTAACGCCCCTCACCCGGGTTAGTAGTAACCCGAGCAAGGTGCGTTAATTGTTCAATTAATCATACACGATCAACAAGACAAGTATTTGAGGCATGGAAATTTAGGGGTAATTTAAAATTTTCATCTTATAACTCATCACTAGTAGATGAGTTTCCTTAAACTAACATGTTTACAAATTCAATTGATACAAACAATGTGCATGCATTTGCTTATAATTCAAGGAACCCCTAATTCATTCAAGATATTCGAATAATACATGGATTATAATCAATCATCAAGGATTCGAACATATCATATCATTCAAACATATAACATCTAGGCCCTAGATCCTCCTTCATTCAAAACAAATAAGAAAATATATATACATGCATTCAATCCATTCATGGTATTCTTATAACATGGCATTTATCCATGTATACATACAACATATCAAAACAGTCCATTAGCTTCATAGATACTCCAAAACAGTCCAATTATTCATGTATACATTCAAACATATCGAATAAGTCCATTAGCCTCGTGTATTTATTCCAAACAGTCCATTTATTTGTGTATACATACAAACATATCAAAACAGTCCATTTATTTGTGTATACATACAAACATATCAAAACAGTCCATTAATTTCGTGTATTTATTCCAAAACAGTCCATTTATTTGTGTATACATAAAAACATATCAAAATAGTTCATTTATTTGTGTATACATACAAACATGTCAAAACAGTCCATTAGTTTCATAGATACTCCAAAACAGTCCAATTAATATATATATATATATATATATATATATATATATATATATATATAAAATCATACATTCCAAACAGACCGTTATTCAAGATCCCACCTTCAAGCAACAAGCATTCATATATACTTTCACATCCAATCCAAAATAAGGCACTTCATTGCCCTTATATTTCATACAAACCAAGTATCATATATACAACTTTCAAAATGCACGATCTCATGAAATATATACACATAACTTGTGCCACCACTAGGAAATACAAAACAAAACAAAATCCATACCTGGAGCTCAAAGGTGTCCTTGCTTTAGGCTCAAGGAAGCTAACTTTCAAGCAATTTAAAACCTGTTATTTAGGAAGGAAGATGAGAGTAATAAGTACACTTGTGTACTTAGTGAGATAGCAAGCATAATCCAATTTTAGAGCAAGCACAACTTATCTAGGTTCTAAAGTTTAGGTCACATAGGTAAGGTCTTGTAACACCCCAAAATTTTCCTAATTCGAAAAACCTAAAATTTGAAATCTCTAATTTAGAAACCCTAACATTTAGGAAATTAAAATTTGAAACCTAATTTAGAAAGTTGGGAAATTGTTAACCTTATCATGTTTTTAATGACCAAATTATTTAAAAGCCTAACTTTGGTGATCATTATGTAATGCGGGACAAATAGGGACCAATCCCTTGTGATTTACCCAAAAGATTAGGGTATTTAAACTTCTTTATCAGCCCTAAAAATGAAGAGAGCAACCATCTGTTTTATGCAGCCGCAACCCATCTCCTTATCACTGAAATATCCCCTCACCCTTTGTTCTCTGTTTAAGCTCCAATGAGGGAGTTTGTGTAGTCCGTTCAAAGAGTCACCGCTGCCATTCGTATCCCCTCACCGTCTGACACGAACCTACTCGTCCGTTCACCACCGTCCCTTGTCGATTGCACCAAATCGGTAAACAACCTTTCTGTTCTTTTGCTCCGTTGCGTGCTATATCGCGTGTGACGCTGCTCTTCAGCTGCCCAGAAACTGTGGAGAGACCACTCACGCTTCATCGGTTCTCGCTCCGCCGCTGCCTCATCCTTTCAGTCGTTCGCTCTGTCGGCAGATTCGTTTGGTGTGGTAAGCTGACCCTGTCCATGTCGATCTATCGCTGTCTTTTGCTCTCCGGCCGCCACCTTTCGCGCATCCGGCGTCGCCTCGGTGTCCTCGTGTAGCTGCCGTCGTTTGGTCGCGCCGACGTACTCGTCTGGATCTGCCACATCGTTGTTTGGTCGTGCCGCCACCTAGGGATGTAAAAACAAGTCAGAACCTGAAAACCCGACTGAAACCTGCTCGAGTCAGAACCTGATTTGACCCGAGGTTTTGATGACCCGAACCCGATCTGCAACTGACTGTTGTTGATCCAAACCCGAATTTGACATGTTACTGTAGTAACCGAACCTGATCTGCGTCCGACTAAAAACGATCCGAACCCGAATTGGACCTGTTAATTTGGACCTGAAACTCGACCTACGTCCGATTGAAACGAACCCGAAGCCGACCTGGCAAATAACCGAATTTACCCGACTGAATTGACCCGATATCCGATTTTACCCGACCTGAAATGAACCTGACCTGAAATGGACCCGACCTGAAAATGGACCCGACCTGAAATGGACCCGACCTGAAATGGACCCGACTTGTTTTGAACCCGACCTGTTAAGTGACCCGACCTGTTAAGTGACCCGACCTGTTGTTGACCTGAGCTGAAATTAACCTGAAACCTATGACATGATGAATTAAAAAATTTTAGAAGTTGATATATCATATACATATATAATGTATATACATATACATATACACCTACATATATTGATGTAGGTGATGTATATGCGCGCATACATATATATATATATATATATATATATATATTAAGTACTAAAGTTGAAAAAAGAATAAGTAATTGATAATTTATGAACTACAAAAATTAAATGAAGAGTTGTTTTTAATTTTTAAGTTTATTCATTAACTTGAATAAAATTTTAGACTTACAAATTATAAAAAAATAACAGTTGTATAAGTCTTTAACGTTAATTTATGAACTACAAAAATTTACTAAAGTTGTATATGCATTTGTAGTTTATAAAATTTACTAAAGTTATAAAAAAATTGTAAGTACACTTTTATTTTTTTATACTTAACAGATTCAAGTTATAAAATTTAGTAAAGTTATAACTTATGTATAACATTTGTAGTTAAAAAATGATTAAGTAAATTTAGTAAAGTTACAAAAAAATTTGTAAGTACAATTTTATTATTTTATACTTAACAGATTCAAGTTATAAAATTTAGTAAAGTTATAACTTATGTATAACATTTGTAGTTCAAAAATGATTAAGTAAATTTAGTAAAGTTACAAAAAAAATTTGTAAGTACAATTTTATTATTTTATAGTTAACAGATTCAATTTATAAAATTTAGTAAAGTTATAACTTATGTATAACAGATTCAAGTTTAAAATTGTAGACTTAAGTAAATTAAAGTTAAAAAGAAAAAGATTAATTAGAACAAATTAATTTATTTTATTATTTTTGTAATTCAAAAATTTTCGTACAAGTCTTACTACAATTTTTGAAGTTCAAAAATGATTAAGTTATTAAATATATGATTTACTTAATTAGAACAATTAATTAATTGTTGTCTTAAGTTACAAATTCTAGACTTAAGTTAAGATATAAAATAGAATTAATACACTTAAGTTAAAAAATTAACTGTTATAACATAAAAATAACTTAAAATTAATACACTTAGGTTGGCCTTCGTCAATCATCATTGATTTGGAGTTAATTATTTAAAGTTATATCAAATTAAAATTATAAAACATTAGAGTAATTGAAAAAATAATGAAAATGAGTCAATTTGGACTGAAAATGGATCAATTTGGATTAAAAATAAAGTTTCACGGATTATAATGAACAAAAATATCAAATTAAAATTATAAAACATTAGACAAATTTAAAATAAAACAATGAAAATGGGTCAATTTGGAATAAAAATAAAGTTTTAGGGACTATAATAAACAAAAATATCAAATTAAAAGATGATTAATTAAATATATATATATGGGTCAATATGGAATTAAAATAAAGTTAAGGGACTAGAAAGAAGAAAATATTAAATTAAAAAATAAAATATTGGACAAATTAAAAAAATAAATGTAGGTCAATTTGAAATAAAAATAAAATTTAGGGAGTAAAATGAAAAAAAAATCAAATTTGAAATTTTTGTGGGAAATTGTCCGCCAAACAAATGTAATATTTGGAATCCAATTTAGATTTGGTGGGATACAATCCCGCCAATTTTTTGGTTTAGGGAAAATCATTGTTATAGTCCTCTTATGCTTTGGTACTTTACGTTTAGGTCCTAATTTTGATTTTTAGGTTTCAATTTAACTCGTTAAAACTTTAAATTATTAGGGTTTCATGTTTTTTTTTTATTTTAGAATTTATATTACAATATATGTATATATAAAAGTGGATACCCTAAACCCTAATCTCTAAACCATAAAACCCAAAGCATTAAACATTAAACCTCAAACCTCAAACCATAAACACAAAACCTAACCCTTAATTTATGTAAGTACGTACATGTATACATATTAATGCATAAACCCTAAACCCTAAACCCTAAACCATAAACACTAAAACCCAACCCATAATGTATGTAAGTATGTACGTGTGTACATATTAATGCATGAACCCTAAACCTTAAACAATAAAACCATAACGCCAAACACCAAACCCTAAACAATAATCCTTAACCCATAAACCTTAAACAATAAAACCCAACCCCTAATATATGTAAGTATATGCGTGTGTACATATACATTAACCCTAAATTGTAATCCTTACACACTAAAATCTAACCCCTAATGTATGTAAGTATGTGTGTGTACATATTAATGCATTAACTCTAACCCTAACTATAAACACTAAACCATAATCCTAAACCATAGACACTAAACCCTAAACCTTAAACACTAAAACCCAACCCCTAATGTATGTAAGTATATATGTGTGTACATATTAATGCATGAACCCTCAACCCTACCCCAAACCCTAAACCATAATCACTTCCCCCTAATCCTTAAACCCTAAACCTTAACACACTAAAACCTAACCCCTAATGTATGTAAGTACGTGTGTGTACATATTAATGCATGAACCCTTTAACTTTATTTCAATTCCATATTGACCCTTATATATATATATATTAATTCATCATGTTTTATAGTTTTAATTTTAAATTTTGTTCATTCTAGACACTAAAACTTTATTTTTATTCTAAATTGACTTATACTTATTGTTTTTTTTAATTACTCTAATTTTTATACTTTTAATTTGATATTTTTGTTCATTATAGTCCCCAAAACTTTATTTTTATTCCAAAATACCCATTTTCCTTGTTTTCTTTTAAATTTGTCTAATGTTTTATAATTTTAATTTGATATTTATGTTCATTATAATCCCTGAAATTTTATTTGTAATCCAAATTGACCCATTTTCAGTCAAAATTGACCCATTTTGATTATTTTTTTAATTACTCTAATGTTTTATAATTTTAATTTGATATGACTTTAAATAAATAACTCAAAATTAATGACGATTGACGAAGGTCAACCTAAAGTCTATCAACTACTTATACAGTTGTACGGCCGAACTCAAACTGAATACGAATTTCAATCCCGAAAATACCCCGACCTGAATTACCCGACCTGAAACTACCCGACCTGAAATTACCCGACCTGAAATGCACCCGACCTGAAATGCACCCGACCTGAAATGAACCCGACCTGAAATGAACCCGACCTGAAATAGACCCGACCTGAAACGGACCCAACCTGAAATGGACCCGACCTGAAACGAACCCGACCTAAAATGAACCCGAACTGAAATGGACCCGACTTGAAGTGTATCTGAGCCCGAATTAACCTGTCAATTATCTGCTTCGGACCCGACCCGTTCTAACCCGACCTGAAATGGACTCGACCTGAAATGGACCCGACCTGAAATGGACCCGGCCTGAAATGGACCCGACCTGAAATGGACCCGACCTGAAATGGACCCGCACCCGACCCGAGTCGAGTCAAATTTTTTTACCTGAAATGACCTGTATCCGATTTTACCCTACCTGACAGAACCCGACCTGAAACCTGTCCGATTACCTGTTTTTACATCCCTACCGCCACCCATGCGTCATGTTGAGTTTGCACCGTCAAGGGTTCCATGAACCCTAATCTGTTGCTGCAAATAAAAGAATATAGTTGGGCTTGCTAAATGTTGGTAGTGGGTTGTGTGAAATCTGTTGAGTCCAAGTGTAATGGAACCAAGTGGGTTGTGTGTGTATGTGTGGGATTGGGTAAGCCCAACTGTGGGGCCTTGAGAGTGAGGGAGTTCAAACTCAGATTATCATATGAGTGAGAAATGCTTAGACATGTTTTGTGAAACAATTCGAAAGACCCAATCAGCTATAGATGAACCGGGCAAGTTTTGAACCGTGACCAGAAGCAAACTAATTTTGTGAATCGAACTGAACATCTAAATCGAACCAGTTTTGGCCAAGACCCGTTTGACTGACCCAACAATTGACCGGTTTTGACTTTTGACCTTTGATCGGACCGTGACTTTTGACTTTGACCTGTTTGACCAGAGTTGACCGTTGACCAGTTGACTTTGACTAAAGTTGACTTTTTGGAAAACGTTCACCTTGACCTTTCTCGACATCCTAAATCCGAATTCACTACCCATTTTATCGAATTCAAACCCGAAAGCTCTGTTTTGCTAAGTTCAATTAATTATTCATAAAATTTGGTTGAGTTATGGATTTCAGAATCTGATTCAGAAAATTCTCGTGTTTTGGTATCGACTCTGAGGTTGACGAGTTACCTCCAGTTGTTCAGTCTGTTCGGGCACGTTCTTCAAGATCTTTCTGTGAGTATACCTTCGGATTAGTTTTATGTTCTTAGTTGGTGGTATAGTGTTAATATTAGTTCTAATATAGTATTCATACCTCGTAGGTCCTGATTCAGCTAGATCTAAGCGTGAGATGCACTTTTCTCGGCATTCGAGCTATTGACTTAAAGGCGTGTCTCTTCCTATGCTATAAACTTGTGTTTTCTTTGGTGCTATAAACGAACTTCTGTATACATTTTGTGTGCATTATTCTATTGTGATTGGTGAAAGTTTTCAGGCATCATGCATAATATGTCATACTGTAATTTAACTGAAAAATCAGATTTATCGAACTATGAGATATCATATTTTCAAGATTATGAAACATCGGATTTATAGATTTATGCAACTTGAATTTTTATCAATTCAAGTTTCGGATAAGACTTGGATTTTAGAACCAGCATCATATCATTGTGTATACATGGATCGAGATTTGTGTTTGGGGAAGTTTAGTGGTTTCACCCTTCAGGCTGAATTCCGCTTCGGATCAGTGGTTCCACCTTTCGGGTTGAGTTCCACTTCGGATGGTGACGATGGAGAGAGTAGATTATGGGGAACCTTACTCTTTGGGCAGTGTATCAGAGTCTATTGAGTCTTCATGAGCATCATACATCATATCTTTGTGTTTCAAATTTAATGTGTTTTCAAAGATTTTATCAGAAAAACAAAATAATATTTTGTTTTGTGATTGTTTGCACTTTAGAGACACACTAAGCTCTTTAGCTTACACTCACATAGTTTCTTATTTCAGATATCTCAAACTCTTTTAGGCGACTCGGTACTTGGAGCTTCTCGCATTTTACTCGAATATTTTTATAATTCAATATGAACTCTCTTTTAATTATTTCAGACTACTGTTTTGAAATATTTTGGAACATTTATGTAATTCAGACATTGGGACTGTTTACCGTTTTTAATTTGGGCATAATTAAATGCATGCATTTATAAGGTTATTTTTCAGAACTTTAACCAATTATCGGAATAATGTTTAAACGACTACGCTTTACAATAATGGGATCTTATTGAGTTTATTTTCTTTTAATAATAATTTTGTTTTTAAGTAAGTAAACTTAAAAGGTGTTACTTGAGGGGTAAGTTTTTAAACACGACTTCCTAAATTCGGCCCATTTCTTCTGGACCGAGTTTAGGGGGTTACAAGTCTCAAGCAAGAAATTTTAACAAGGAATAAGTGAACATGGCAACATCTCATATCAATCGTCATACAACAAGAATCATACTTATCAAGGATCATACCAACCATTATCAAGCTTATCAAGTATCATCATGCTTATCAAATCTCATTTCAAGCATTATCAAGCTTTTCAAGAATCATATCGAACTTTATCAGGCTTATCAAGGATCTTTTCGAGTAATATCATGCTTATCAAGTATCATATCAAGTTACAAAATTTTATCACAATTATTATCTTACTTAATTATCACATTTTGCCTTGGTTTAATAGTTAAGTCCAGGTAACGAGTCACTAACCAAACTGTCGCCACAAGTTGGTACATTCAGTACCGGTCATTTTCCTCCTATTGTCACCAATTGACCAACAATACATCCCTCCTACTGTCACCATTTAAGGGCCTTAGCCCTGGACCGTAGTCCACCCAACAATACATATGAGCTCCAGACTCTAGGCATGCCTTACAACCTAAGACTAACTAGTAACCAAGATCTTTATCATTTTCAAGTCAAGCTTTCATTCATTTAACAAGATTTCAATTCAAGTAGCAAGCATTCAAGTCATGTAATCATGCTTTCATTTCAAGTAGCAAGCATTCAAGTCATGTAATCATACTTTCATTTCAAGTAACAAGCATTCAAGTCATGTAATCGTACTTTCGTTTTCAAGTAACAATCAGTATACATGCATTGCATACCTTAGCTATCAAGCAGCGTGCCTACTTCATACATTTGACATTTCCAAAGCGGCGTGCCTTATTCTTACCTTAGGCATTTCCAAGCTATGCAAGATGAACATGAATTTACAAAGCAATTACCAAAGCAAGGATAACTACCTAGCATGACATCAAACAATGAAACAAATCATGGAAGCAAACAAGGTTATCAAGCAAGTTATTCATTCTTCCTTTTTTTTTGATAAATATAGAGGCCTCGTTAAAACCCCCCTTCATGTCGATGAGCATAAACTCACCGGTAGCGGAAGGAGGAAAAGAGTGCCAAGGGAATTTTATTCATGAAGAAGAAATTATACACTGTGAGAGATTCATACAAGGGTCCATACAACAATCTTACAAGCAATCAAAAGGACTCTCAACCTATACCCTCCTTTGCAAGCTTGTCAGCATCACAATTTGCGGCTCTTGATATGTGTCTGAAGATAACTGAATTAGCGGAGCCGAGAGAGGCAATCTCTTTAACTATTGAGCAGAATCTTGGAGGACAAATGGAGGGGTTAGCAATCCAATCTATGGCAGTTTTGCAATCACATTCCAATATTAATCTAGCTTTACTGCAGTGATCTAAGGATCTTGAGATAATGAGACCAAATCTAATCGCAAGCAGTTCCACCAAGGTTACTGGTCCGGCGCCGACTGGTTCTGAGAAGGAGAAGAGGACGCCACCGCTATGATCACGGAAAAGACCCCCAATTCCCCCTTCTTTTTGATTGCCAAGCAACGCACCGTCTACATTCAGTTTCAAGAATCCCGGAGGTGGAGGTTTCCATAGAGAGCTAGCAGACTTTAACCGAGCAGGTTTACGATGTTGGTCTGCTAGCAAGGGGTCCGCCGATAAATCAGAGAAAGGGATGCTGGTCGAAGGGTTTTTTGCTATAAACCATGAAGCCAGTCTGAATTTGGCAATGAAGAACACGTTGCAAACATTAAGTGGGCTATGTCTGAAGATAATCTCGTTTCTTGTGACCCAAATTGTCCAAATAACTGCTGCCGGAATGAGGTGCCAAATCGAGTCCCGTGAAGAAGAAGGGGAAGCAGCATGCCAATGAAGAAGAAAGGTTTTCGGATCACTGTGGAAGAGCATAGAAATGTTCCAAAAAGCAGTGAACCTCTTCCATAATTTCCAAGATATGCTACACGAAAATAGAAGATGATTGATTGTTTCCAAATCTGTTTTGCAGAGAGGGCAGGAGGGATCGGTAACCAATTTACAACCACGTTTTAGTAGCTCAGTTCGGACAGGAATACTATTCCGAGAATCCATCCAAATAAAAAATTCAACTTTGGGAGGGGCTTGCCCCAACCAAACGCAACTCATCCAATAGGGATCTGCAATGCTTGAAATGTTGAGGTTATCAACACAGGATTTAATAGTGAATAAGCCGTCGCCGGAGCTAATCCAAAATAAGCAGTCTTGAGACACCCCGTCTGTGGAAACAGTTTGAAGAAGGCTAAGCAACGAGGACCATTGAGACGATTCCCAATCAAACAGCCTCCTTCTCAGAGGAATTTTCCACGACCAAGAATTACCAACTTTAGTGCCAAAGTCAACGATTTTGCCGTCTTTGTTGGATGAGAGGGCATAAATTCTAGGAAAGTTTACACAAAGAGGAGCATCGCCTATCCAAGAGTCATGCCAAAACATAATAGATCGACCATCGCCCACGAGAGGCTTAAGATTGTTTTGAAGATGACAACCAATAGTGTCTTTTTTGAAGAAGGAGTTTAAGACTCCTTTCCATATCCAAGAAGCCTTACCGACCGAGGAGAAGTCGGGGAGAAGATCAAGTGGGTTTAGATTGTACCTGCAACAAATAATGGACTTCCATATGCTGTCGCGCTCATTAGAAAATTTCCATATCCATTTACATAAAAAAGCCATGTTTTGAATTTCCAGATCCCGGATACCAAGACCTCCCATATCACGCGGCAAACAAGCTGAATGCCAACTAATCTAGTGATATTTTCTTTGATTTTCCGAACAGCCCCAAAGAAAGTTTGCCATGATGGAGTTTAGTTTACAGTAGATATTAGCTGGCATCTTAAAGACTGAAAGATAGTACAATGGAAGAGAAGAGAGGACCGATTTGATGAGCACTAGTCTGCCACTGTAAGAGAGGTTGTTAGCTTTCCAGCTTGCCAAAGAATTATGAAATTTAGTGAGAATAGGAGCCCATAAAGTCGAAGAATTCCTTGTTGGACCAAGCGGTAAACCCAGATATTCGGTAGGAAAAGAGCCCACAGTACAGCCAATAATATTTGCCCAAGACAAGAGCGATGCATCATCTACATTTATACCGTAGAGCCTACTTTTGATAAGATTGAGCTGCAAACCAGAGGCTATTTCGAAGATTCTTAGCACTCGCTTGACATTTCTAACTTCACCCAGCGAAGCACCGCAGAAGATCATGAGATCGTCTGTGAATTGTAGGTGGGAAATGTTTAAGGTTTGATCCTCGGACCCGATAGTGAAACCATTAAAGCAGCCGACTTGAGTAGCCTTCTCTAGCATGCAGTGTAAAGCCTCCCCTACTATGTTAAAGAGAAGGGGCGAGAGGGGGCAACCTTGACGAAGGCCCCTAGAGATGGAGAAGCGAGGTGTAGGAACACCATTTACTAGGACAGAAATGGTGGCAGTGGAGATGCATTGTAGAATCCACTTGCGCCAACGAACACCGAAACCCATTTCCTTAAGAACACGAATTAAGAATGACCAGTCGATTGAGTCAAAAGCTCTCTTGAAGTCAATCTTGAAGGCGACTCCTTTAAGCCCTTTCTTTCTTAGGAAATCGATACTTTCATTGGCGATGAAGGAACAGTCCAAGATCTGTCTTCCGGGAATAAAAGCAAACTGGGTTTTGCTGATTATAGAGTCAACGCAGGAAGACAGTCGACGCGATAAGACTTTAGAAAGAATTTTGTATATACCTCCCACAAGGCTGATCGGACGGTAATCGTCAATAGATTCATTCTTCCTTTATTTTACCGAGTTTGCAATTAATCCATTTACATGGCATATCAAGAATAAAGGATTGGTTAGGACCTAAAGTCCTAACCCTAAGGGAGCTATACTCGCAAACTCCAAGCTTAGTGTTGATCTCTTATCCAAATTCCTTTGCTTTTGCTCTTTGCTTGATCATCCCTCTCTTCCTCCACACAATTCTCCTCTGGTTCTAGCAAATGTACAACAATTGTACATTAGTATTTGCACACAATTTACACATACATAATAGCAAAGTAAGTATGATGTTTACCCTACTTTAGCTACTGTTTTTCCTTATAATTTTTTATACTTGAATCTATTTTAATTTCAATACAACCTTAGGCTTAATTTAAGGCAGTGTTGGACAGCATTAAGGTCCCAAAACTATTTTCAAGACAGTTTCATATTAGGCAATAAAACAGTGTCAAACTGTCCAGGCCACTACTGCCTGACAGTTTGCACACCTTCACTTTAAACTAGCATATCTCTTAAACCGTACATCAGAATTTTGATTACTTTACACCGTTAGAAAGATTATTAAATCCTCTTTATAATGGTGTAAGGCTTGAATTTTTGTTACCAACAAATTGATGCAGTTTATTACTTGAAGTTAGGGTATCAACAGATTCTAGACAACTTGCACTGTCCAACCATTTTATTTATAGTTTTTAGCACAGAGTCAAGAATTGGATTTCATTGTCTCCTAGTGAAAGTAGACATACAAAATTATAATCCACCAAAATTTTAGCTATTAATTCCAAGTGTGTGATTTTTGGTGAATTTTTGAAGTTACTGCCTAGAACAGAACATTCTGGGCAGATTTTACCAACTTTCATTTTAAGCTTCTAAAATATCATGTACAAGATTTTAACAAGCCAATTTAGGGCCAAATCATTTTCTAACATGTCTAAATTGATAGTAATCAATTTTTACTCATGTTAAAACAAAGCATGTTTCCATTTTACCCCAATTAATATGTGTGCACTGTTTTATCTAGTAAAACAGGCTCTTGTGCTACCAAGTTTAATTTCATGCAAATTTTCACTTTCACATATATCCTAAATCAATTTCCAACAACTTAATCACGTGCACACTTATTTTTCTCTAGAAACAAGCCTCATTTTAGTAATTACAACATTTTTACCTAGTAAAAACAGTTTCATCTTACTTCCTATCTGTTATCATGCTTATTTTCATTTTCTAGTAACGTAATGAGTCATTTGTGTGTGTTTCTAAAATTTCTAGCAACCATGGTTCATTTTAAAGCATGCATTACCACTTGGTTTGAGTATCTAAGTATGTTATTAGCCATGCACAACATTATACATGCATTAATCATCAACTAGCATGAATCCTACGTGCTTTCAAAAGTTCCAGCAAGCAAATAACTAAGATAAACCTACTTTACATGAATTTTAAAGAAGGTAAAAGAGTCCATTACCTTCCCAATAAGCTTAGCTAGCCAAATCCAACTCATGTTTATGTTTGGATCATCAAACCACCATGGAAGCTCTCTAAAGTTTTCTCTCAATTCTCTCTCCTTCTTCTAATTCTTATTTGATAAAGTGGGGAAGAAGATGGGGTTTACCCACTTTAGTGGCCGACTGAGGGAGGATAGTGGGTGACACATGTAATGCCCACTTTTTATTTTTCTAATTAGCCTGCAAACCTTTAGTTTATAAACTATGCATTTTAGTTCTTTTAATTGAGCTTTTAAATTTGCTTTTCTTTATAACATGGCTACCGGTCAAATTTCAATTTTTTATTTCTTTCAATTTTGTTAGCCCATTAAAAAAATCTAGCACCTATAGCCATAAATTTCTATTATTATTTGTTTGCTTTCTAACTAATTTAGTCCTTGCTAGGTTTTCATTTTTATTTTCTTTTAATTACAACTTTAATCTTTTCTAATTAAGGTTTAATTGAACTTGATTAGATTCATGATTAATAACAATAATACAAATAGGCTCTATTTGAGGTGTTACAAGGTTAATCCAAGTCGCACGCGAATGATATAAACATTCCTTGTCAGCTCTAATCGAGCACTAACAAAAAGAATAATTAGAAACACGTATTATAGAAAGAGGATTCGGCATTATAGTTTTGGCTCAGAGGAGTACGGTTATGATCTAGGGGCATAAACAGACCAGACGCCCTATGACAGACGATCGGTCAATCTTCCCAAAAATATGTAACTCTAAGTTATGATACCACTAAATGTAACCCCCTAGATCCGGCTATGTGTTACACTTGAATTTAGGAGGTCACACTAGGGTCACCAGAGCGACCCACATTACAATTCAAATAAAACAAATTGTCAAATCGTTTAAGATCTTAAATCGAGTTCTGAATTAAAATACAATTTCAAAAATCATTCAGCCAATGAAATAGAAAATACGATACAAGTTACTAATCCTCCTAGCCGAACGCTTCAGTCTTATCTAGTTTACTACCCTTTCTTCGTGATCAGTTAGACTTTAACAAAATTAACCATATGTTTAAACATAATCATGCAAGCATTTACCGAATACCACTATGTTTCATAAAGCATACAGAAGGTAGTAATGTGTTACCTCGGCGCCGAGCTACATCGGTTGATCCATGATACTCCATTCGATCACTCTCAAACCCGAATTCGACATCCCTCAACATCTCGGATACAAGGAACTATGAATACCTTCAAATACATAAATTCCAAATTCAGTCCTTGTTCACATTGTTCTTAACTAAAAAATTAAATAAATAAGCAAGCTTGGGTTCTGTCGCAACCTTTTCCGAGTGGCTCGGCGTTTTTAATACAAAATAAAAAAACAATGGAGTCGCCACCAATCTTTAAAAGGTGTGATTGGATCATCTAAAAATGAGTTATTTTAATAAAATATTTTATTTTATTAAAACAACAGTTTTGGTCTGCGAAATCACGAAAACGGGTTTGAGAGTCAGTTACGCGTGAGGAAGGGTTAGCACCCCACATCACCCAAAAAATAGTACCAAGCCGATTACAAAATGTTTTAATATCGAAATTTGCAAGTTCATGTAAAATTCATATTATTTGCCCATTTATGAATATGATTTTATTTTAACGGTCTTACCATTCGGAAAATGAACTATAATCACCGCCAACACTCATGGCGCTAAACCGTCATTTTCGTTTGACAAGACACCACATTTATTATTTAAAGGCTCGAACATACATACAATGTGAACAAAATTAAAGAAATTAACACCAAAAAAGTAAGTAAATAAATGAACATTAAATAAAAAGGATAAGATTTACAATTTAGGAAAAGTGCATCATTCCCTAAGTCAGGTCAACACTTGGCGTATGAATCGGTTTTATAAAAAAGAAACAAAGAGACATACTTAAAATAACAATAAAAATAGATTTACAAAAAAAACAATTTAATTTAAAAAAAAATCGAATTTAAAATAAAAGCTTGAAAACAGTGACCAAATTGATAAAAGGCTAGAACTTGAGGCTGAAATTTTAAAACAACAATGATCATTTTAAAACAATTGAAAGATGGGTAAACTGCGGGGCAAAAACAAAATGGGGCAGAGGGATTTAATGATTTGCCCATTTTATTTTAAAACACATGGGTATAAACCCAAGTTTATAAACACTTTTCAAAATTTCTTGTTTAAAATTTTTGGATCAAAACAACTCTTCATATTTTCTCTGTTCTTGGTGTTCTTCAAGAATGAAGAACATCGGGAACAAGCCACCATGTCGGTCGCCTTCCACCAGCACCGACTGCCGTCTAACGGCAGTGGACGATAAAAAAACAATTTGAATTCTTTTTTAGAAAATCTCGAGTCGAATTCTTGTTTAAAACAATGTAACAATATGAATCAGAAATGAAAAATTAAGAAAAGGATGAGGAACATATAGATTTGAGATGATAAGAGAAAAGAAGTTTCAGAGGAAGACTAGAGAGATTTCATTCATTCGATAACTTCAACAAACAGAACGGCTAGGGTTACATAACCCTTCCCTAACCAAAACGACCCCGTATTATGTTTTTACAATGGTCGATGAAACGCAACGTATCATTAAACAAACTTAAACTTAAAACTGAAATTTAAATGTTCAACAGTCATAATCCTCTCTTCGATCAGCATCGTTACAGTGCTCCCCTCTTCAGACAATCCTTGACCTCAAGGATTGAAGTCAGGAAATTGTTGCTGCAGCTGATATAACACTTCCCAAGTAGCATCTTCTGGAAATGTGTTTGACCACTCCACAAGGACTTCGGTTACTGCTCGATTTCCCCTCCTCCCTATCCTTCGATCGATGATCCTCACTGGCTCCTAACTAATTCCTCCATCCGGTCCAATCAAGGGCAATTGAGCAGAAAATTCATCCGACCCTATATGTTTCTTCAGCTGGGAAATATGAAAAACAGGGTGGATCTTTGACCCTATAGGCAATTCTAGTTTATATGCAACTGCTCCAACCTTACTCACCACCTTAAATGGCCCAAACCACTTTGGTGATAATTTCTGGGAAATTTTGTGTTGCACAGATTGCTGTCTGTAGGGTTGCAACTTTAGAAAAACTTTGTCCCCTAACTGAAATTCACACTCCCTCCTTTTCTTATCAGCCTGTTGCTTCATCCTTCCTTGAGCTCTCTTGAGATGAAATTTCAGCATTCGAATTGCTGCTTCCCTCTGTTGTAATCCCCTGTCAACTATAGCCACTACTGACTCCCCAGCTAGGTAAGGCACGTGAATGTTAGGCTCTTGTCCATATAAAGCCTGAAATGGAGAAGTCCCAATTATAGTGTGATGAGAAGAGTTGTACCACCACTCTACCAGATGCAACCAATCACTCCATTCCTTAGGTTTCTCTCCTGTCATACATCTAAGGTAAGTCTCTACACATTGGTTGACCCTCTCAGTTTGGCCATCTGTTTCTGGGTGGTATGCTGTGGATGGTGTGATGATAGTGCCCAATCTAAGAAATAACTCCTTCCAGAATTGGCTCATAAAAATCTTATAGTATAACATCAGTTCCTTTTTAAGCTCTTCATTGTTCCCCACAACAACTCTCCCCCTCCTTTTCAACCACTTCCCATCCCAGGAATACTTAGTGTAATGAGAGGTGCCTCCCTGAATTGCATTCATGATTTTTTTCAATTTATCATCAGTTGCCCATGACTCTACCACTCTAGCCATTACATCAGTATTGACACTACTGATGGCTAACAATTTCCCCTCCTCAATCCCTGGGCTCCTGGACAGGGTATCAACAACTACATTGGTACTTCCTTTCTTGTAAACCACTTCATAGTCATAGCCAAGCATTTTCACCAACCATTTCTGTTGTGCTGGGGTTATTGCCTGATTTTCTGTCAAGAATCGAAGACTTTGATGATCAGTTTTGATCTTGAAGTGCCTTCCCACCAGGTATGCTGACCACTTCTTGACTGCCATAAGAGCAGCTAACATCTCCTTCTCATAAACAGAAAACCCTTGATGCCTTACTCCCAAGCCTCTGCTGAAAAAGGCCAGTGGTTTTCCTTTTTGTATTAAAACTGCCCCTACTCCCTTATCTGAAGCACCAATTTCAATGCTGAACTCTTCATTGAAGTCTGGTAGTGCCAACACAGGTGCACTACTGATGGCCCTTTTCAATCTGTTAAGCAAACTCTTCAGGTTTGTCCCATTTCCATCCTCCCTTCTTAAGCAAGTTTGTCAGAGGCCTTGCTATAGTTCCATAGTCCTTCACAAACCTTCTGTAGTAGCCTGATAACCAAAGAAAACCTCTAAGATCTTTTACAGTCCCAGGAGTTGGCCAATTCATTATACATTCCACCTTTGAGTTATCCATAGCAATGACTCCTCCTAAAATCACATAACCCAAGTAATCTATCTCATGTGCCCCAAAACAGCATTTGGTCTACTTGGCATACAGTTCGTGATTCCTTAACACTCCCAACACCTCCTGTAGATGTCTTAGATGGGTATCCCAGTCCTTGGAGTAGACCAATATGTCATCGAAGAAGACAAGTACAGATTTTCTCGAAAATTCTCTGAAAACCCTGTTCATTAAGCTCTGAAAAGTAGCTGGGGCATTGGTCAATCCGAAGGGCATTACTAGGAATTCATAATGCCCTTCATGAGTTTTAAATGATGTCTTATGCACATCAGGTTCCCACATTCTGATCTGGTGATATTCAGCTCTTAAATCCAACTTAGAAATTTTTTTGGCACTCCCCAGTTCATCCAACAATTCTTCTATAATAGGCATGGGAAACTTATCCTTAATGGTTAATTGATTTAACCTTCTGTAATCTACACACAACCTTCATGAGCCATCCTTCTTCTTAACCATCACAATTGGAGAAGAGAAAGAGCTATTATTGTATCTGATGACCCTATTTTCCATCATCTCCCTCACTTGTTTCTCAATTTCCTCTTTTTGACTAGCAGGGTATCTGTAGGGCTTCACTTTCACCACTTTTTTATTGTCCAACAGGGTTACCTTATGCTCTTGACCTCTCACAGGAGGTAGGCCTGTAGGTTCTTGGAACACATCTTCATACTCTCCCAGTATTGTCTTTAAATCATCAGGTGTAGAATTGACTGGGTTCCTCAATCCTAATTGTCCCTCCATCACCCACAGAAAAGTTATCAATGGACTGTGATTAGCCCTTAACAGCTTGCTACACTTCTTAGCATCTACCCAACTATAAGCTCTTGGTTTAATTCCCTACAATACCACAAGTTTACCCTGATTGGACCAGCTCATCTCCATAGTTTTGAAGTCCCAACCTATAGTACCCAAGGTGACTAACCATTGCACTCCCAAAACTACATCACTTCAAAGGTAACATCAAGAAATCTGATAAAAACTCTTCTCCTTGAATTTTCCAAGTTACCTTGCTGCACTCCCCTTTTGTCTCCAATGAATTTCCATATGCCACTGTGACCCTCAAACTAGTCTTTTTGTTCACTAATAAACCCAGCTTTTTGACTACTGAAGTACTCAGGAAATTATGTGTGCTGCCTGAGTCTATCAAAGCTATCCAATCTGTCCCAGCAATTTCAATTCTCAACTTCATTGTTTCCCACCCAGTTGCTCCCCACATAGCATTCAAGGACAACACTGGTCCTTCAGTCACTGCTCCCTCTCCTGACTCTTCACAGTCTAGAAATACTTATGTTTCCCCTTCTTCTTCAGTTCCATCAACCATAATTTGAAACATTTGACTATTGGTACATCTATGACCAGGGGAATACTTCTCTGCGCACTAAAAACACAGACCCTTCTCTTCTTTCATCAATTTCAGCTGTAGACAAACTCTTCCCTGCCCCTTTGTTACTAGCCTGTCCAGAGTTTCTTGTTCTACTAGGGCTCAGTATTGATGGTGTAACACTTCTAGAAACTACTGTGGATGGTGGTTCTGAAGTACCAGCATTTGAGTATGTCTTATAACTAGGTGTAAAGTTCCTAGTAGGTACATTTAAGCTAGGAGGACTATTCTAGCTAGAGGTTTCCCACTCACATGAAAGAAAATAGTCTCAAGTTGTTTAACAGTGTGGAAGGCTTCAAGTAAAGATTTAGGTTGCAACAGTGTCAAGTATTGGCTAATTTCGAGTCGGAGGTGGTTTTTAAACATGCTCAAAATGTATTTCTCGGGCAATTGTACATGGTTTACCAAGTTGATGAACTCTTCATAGTACGATTCCATTGAATCGACTTGCCTCAAAGCTAGCAGTTCTGAGAACGGGTCACTGAATCCCCCTGGAGCGAAACGGTCCCTCATCAAGCTCAAATACTCAGACCAAGCCATCTCCCCCGCACCACCATGTGAATTCATCAGGAACTGATGCCACTGCAAAGCTTTTCCTTCTAAATGAATCATCACCAGGCGAATTTTGCTTTGTTCCGGGATTGCCTCTACTTCAAAATATTGCTCGAGTTTGGAGTGCCACCCCCTAAAATCCGAACCATCGAATTTAGGGCATGGGAGCTTGTAGGTCAAATTACCCATCGGCTGTGGAGGGTCCTGACTGGCTTTAAGTGCTTCTTTTTCACCAGTGATGAACACCTCGTCCTGGTTACTCTTCTCCGATGTCGATGATCCCGTCCCTAATATTCCCGGACCCATTATCCACCCTTGAGCTGCTTTTTCCTGATTCACTGGATCAACCCTTTTTCCCATAGCTGCTTCGAGCATTTTCCTGAAATCCTCACCAATTTGTGTCCGAAATTCTCCAAATTTCGCCTCCATTTTCGCATCAATGCTCCCATCCACGCGAGAAATTTCTTCTTGAAGTTTCACAGCCTCCTGCTGCCATGTCTGACTGCGAGTAATCGGAGCTCCGTCCACCATAATCGTAACCTGGAAGCTCTGATACCTTTGTAACAATACGAATCAGAAATGGAAAATTAAGAAAAGGATGAGGAACAAATAGATTTGAGATGAGAAGAGAAAAGAAGTTTCAGAGGAAGACTAGAGAGATTTCATTCATTCGATAACTCCAACAAACAGAACGGCTAGGGTTACATAACCCTTCACTAACCAAAACGACCCCGTATTATGTTTTTACAATGGTCGATGAAATGCAGCGTATCATTAAACAGACTTAAACTTAAAACTGAAATTTAAATGTTCAACGGTCATATTCCTCTCTTCGATCAGCACCGTTACAAACAACTCCGAATTGTAAAAAAAAAATCAAATTTCCCCTTTTTAAAATTTTGAAATCCGGCCACCATCTTTATAAGAATCCTGGCGGCAGTAGCGGCGATTTAAAACGAAAACAAGGTAAACACTTATCCCCCTTTCTTATTTTACATACGAAATAGAAATTGCAAATAATAATAACAAGAAAAATAGTAAAAAAATACCTAGAAGTTGTATGCTCGAATGCCTTTTGTATTCCCTTGCAAAATTAATATACAATCGTGGAGAAATTTTACAATTTTCGATATATTTCTGGGTAATTTCTAGTGTCTAAGTGGTCTCTTTTACAAGAAAGATATGGGTGTTTATATAGGGTTTCCATTGCCAAAAATACAAAGCAAAATTGTGATTCAAATCCCTAAAATCCAGAACTTTCATGCTTGATTGATTCAGATTCTCATTTTCTTCTGATTTGAATTTGTTGTGATTTTGGGGTTGATTTTCTTTATTTTTCAAATTCAGTTCATGTTGATTTCTTGCTTTGTTTCCATATTCGAACCAGTCAAATTAATTCCCCTTTTGGTTGTTGCATACACGTTGTCGGATAAAAGAGAAAGACGACGACGCGACACAAATCACGGTAGGGCTTGGTCAGACACCAAAATTGGTGGCCAGTGATGGCAGAGCAGTAGTGATGCTGTCGAACGGCCTCCAGCTACGCCTCACATCCCGATTGCGTGCACTGTGGACATGGGGAATGAGCGCGGTGCAGCGATCGTCGACATAAGCGAGCCAAATCGAGGCAGCAGACGGTGTTGCTTGGCGGGTGGCACGATCATTGGCGTCCTCTGGTGGCCATGGAATGGCCCGACGTTGCGAGCCGAATGGGTTTGAGGGAGCCAAACCCGCGCGTAGCGGCGCGAGTGGTTTTTCTCACCCATTTTTTGCTGGTTTAATCTGGACTATCTGATCCCTTGCCCTAGATCCAACGGCTGCCATTAATCCCTACATGTGAAGGAAAATAAAATGGGTTAATTTGGGCCTTCTTGTTGTTGTTGTTGTTGTTGTTGTTGTTTCTTTTTGGGCCACCAATGTACATAGATCTTTTATTTAATTAATGGACCCTTATTATTTTTATTGGGTTTTTATTTAACAAGTATTGATAATACTAATAATATTACTATAGTACAAAAATATAATAAAATAGAGTGAAAATCTAGTGAAAACGGATTCAAGGTCAAATTTGAAGGCTTTCGGGTTGGAATTTCACAAATAGACTTCAAAATTAGATTCAGGACGCCAAAAAACATAAAATAGGGGTTTTTGGAAAAAGTTACCTTTTTGGTCAAAGTCAACGTGTCAACAATGATGTCAGCATTAACTGCTGGCGTTATCAGTCAACAGGTCAATTGAGTTGACTCAGATGATTTGACTCAGTGGGCTGACTCGGACGAGTTGAATCAGTCAAACGGGTCTGGTTAGACTCGAGTTCAGGTCGGATGGGTCAGACTCGGGTTCAGATCAGGTCGGGTAACTTAGATTTGGGTTTGGGAGCTATTGGGCTCAGACCGATTTAACCGGTCCAGACTTTTGGGCCATGACAGAATTGGTCCACTTACCCAAAGGTCAGAACGTCGGACGATCGATAGAAAAAGTCATCGGAGACACCATTGGCATCGATTCTTTCGAAAAACAAAAGCTCATCAACACAAGAATCCAACCCACTCGTTATCAACACAAAACAAGCCGAAAAACTCACCGGATCTTACCCAAAACGATTTGAAATGGTTGGAATCCACGTAACTCGGACGAGGGCTCTTTCGATGGAGGGTACACAATTGACCAGTTAGGTTTTACTCACCACAACACAGGAAACTCGAATCCGACGGTCGTGTGTCAAACAGACAACGAGGGTGGCTGGAAATAACAAAGAACAATAAAGAACTTTAAAGGTTTATGTTGAACTTTCAGGCGAATTTCTAGGCAAACGGTGCCATAGTTCTGCGTGTGGCGGCTAGAGGTGTGGTCACGAGAAGGGAACTGTCGCGATGGGAGAGGCGGTGAGCAACACCGACGAACGATGAGAGAGATCGGGCCGAGCAAAAATCTGGAAAATTTGGGAGAAACTTTTGGTGTTCTCATACTCACGATACATATGAGATTAAAGGGGGTAGCTAGAGAGTCGGATCATGCTTATTTAATTTTTGTGTAATCCTCAAATAATATAAAATTTAAATCGAGTAAAATATAATAAGAAATATCTTTAGCTCAGATTCAGTTATTGACATCGAAACCTGAAGATTGCCAAACTTATGCCATTGGAATCGCTTATGTAGCTGCTTTCAAAGGCATTTGCTCAGATTTGTTCATCTGTGACAACTGTTACTAAGTCGTCTTCTTAGAGCTCTCTTTTTTGTGGCCTTCTCATATTTCAATTTTTTGACAATTCAAGTCTTTGCAAGCAATGAATGGCTTGTGAATACTTGTATTTGCCCGAGGAATGGTGCACCTTTAGCTCCCTCTCTATGAAATATTTCTTTTGTGTGATTTTGTTGAGATATGTGTTTTGATATAATAATTGAAAAATTGTCTTGGACTAAATTGAAAAGATTTTAAAATGTTTTTAAAGTTCAAACAACTTGAAAATATATTTAAGGGTTTTTACAAGGCTTTGGAATAGTTCAAAATGTGTTTTAAGTAGCCAAACATGTGTTTTCAAAGTCACCGTACCAATACGGTATACACCGTATCGATAGGCTTTAGGGTTTCAGCTACAGGAAAATTTCAGTAGCCAAAACTTGTACCGATACGCTCTTGTCGTATCGATACGGAGTGCTTTAAAACCACCCAACGGCTAGTCGTGTGCCGATACAGTTGTATTGCGTATCGATACGCTTTAACCGCTCCCAACTGTCATTTTCCCAACGACTATTTGAAATGTAGGCCGTATCGATACGCTTGTAAGCGTATCGATACGCATAAGCTGAAGCAAGCTCAACGACTAGTTTTCAAGAAGGTCGTATCGATATAGTGACACGAGTATCATACCCTACTGACCAGAACTGTATTTGTGGAGGGAAATAAAGATCCCAAGGGCTTCAATTCAATCTGAACGATCTACAACGGCTAGAAGCTCAATTGGGAGTATAAAAGTGACTTCCAAGCATCCATGGAAGACTAATGTTTCAAATGTCAACAACTATATGATGAGAAATTGTGTTTTAGGGCTTTAATTGTTCATCCTTTATATAGACAACACTTGTGAGATAAAATTGTCATATTTGCTCAAGTGTTTAGGTTTGGGTGAGAGCTTAAAGAGTGCAAACAAATACCTTGTGAGATAGATTTTGAGTTTGCTTATTTTTAAATCTCTTGTAAAGAGGGTTTGGTTAATCTTTGGGTAGAAAGATTAACTGTTTGTAAGGGTTTCTTCGTAATCCTAGAAAAAGGGGATGAATCAATTAGTGAATTGGTTGGAAAATCCTTAGTGAGAGCTAAGGTAGTGGATGTAGGTGCTTGTTTGAAGTCCGAACCACTATAAATTCATCGTGTTATTCAATTCTCGGCATCTATAATCAATCACCCAAAAATCTATCTTCTCCACCACTTGGCAAGCATCAGTTGAAGGTGATCATCGAGCCTAACAAAATTATTGTAAATGAAACCTCGGTTATTAGACCACTAAATTAATAAATAAAATAAAACTAGAACATAAATATAATAGAGGTTTCAGAACATCTAAAAGAACAACAAAAAAGATAATCATAAATCTAAAAAGAAAAGATAAGCGCTGCACCAGTCAGATTAGATACTTCCTCTATGCACTAAAGAAAATCTCTACGATCCAACGTAAAAAGGGTTCATGGGAGTTGTCAAAACACGAACTAGAAGAAATCCTAAAATCGACAACAACCTTTCACGTTTATTCTAAAAAACGACGATTCACTATAGATTACATTGACAAACAACCCAAAAGGGGATCAAACTCTACATGGCTACTGAAAAACATGAATCAGAAACAATCGATGTGAGGGTTACCGTACAAACACCAAAAACCTGCAAAAATAACCATATAAGCGTGTCATAAGGCAGAGACATGCCATAAAGGTAGAGAAAATATGTCACATAGGAAGAGGAAAGTGCAACAAAATGTGCGAAAAAAAATAAGACAAACAAATGAAATATGAATTATTAGCGGTCGACAACCTATACAAAGGCTAGTATTATGTTTGAGATAATAATTTACCACATGTGTATGAGATAATAATCCAATAATAAATTAGTTTTAATTTTGATCATATAGATTTATTATTTGTAATATCATGTTTGATATGGTGTTTCGTGAGTTATAGAACCTAATTGGGCCTAATATGAGTTAGAATTCTTTTTAGCTCTTGTATTATGTTTGTTACATGGGTTTTAACTTGAAAAATTAAATTATTATATGAGTTTTTATAATCTTTTATTATAATATAGTATACATATTTTTGTATAATATATTATATATTTAAATTTAAAAATAAAAATAAAAATAATATAGTTGAAATAGTGGTAACATTTTGATAAACAGATTGTGCTAATTTTTTTATAAGAAATGAGTACTTTTATTATGTGCCTCAATAAAAAAAATTCTTAAACCTAATGGAGGAAAAAAAGTACACATTATCATAAGATATACAAAATATATGAGGATACAGAAGACTGCATATTTACACTATAAAATTTAAATTTTAAATTTTTTTCTAACCTTAAAAACTAAATCCTAAACCTTTATCTCTAAACTCTAAATTTTAAATACCAACTTTAAATTCTAAATCAAACAACTTAAACTCTTTGAACTGAAATTTTAACCCTAAAACTAAAAGGGCAGTATCCCTTTCAAAACAAAAAGGTAATAAACCAAAATTAGAGAGAGCAGCTGCAAGTCTCCAATTCGATTTCGCCCTAAAATTTCCCCCCATATCTCAGAATCCTTCTTAATTTCATTGCAATAATACCTTTCTCGGAGATCCAAGTCATGAAAACAAGATTTTCCGTCAACTGAGTTCTACCTCTGAAGACTTGAGGTACATTTTCATTACCCTGCGACCGTAAGTCTTCATTTATAGTGATTGATTGATTGATTCTTTTTCTTTTCAGTTTTTTTTTCCTTTTTACATCACCCTGTAATTAGTTCTGTTTTTTTTTTCATCTTAATTTTGTCTTATCCGTTCTGAATTAGTCACGAAATACGTTTTCCTCGTCGATTAAATTTCGGATTGCTCCTAGTTTTGCATTGGTTTTGGGTTTCTCCATCTATTTTCAATTGTTTTTAGTGCAAGTTCTGTTTTTTATTGTTTTTGCGTTATGAATTTGCATGTGTTCCTTTTCGAATTCGTCACGGTTTCTGTATATTATTGATGCAGCTTGTTGTCATCGTCGATTAAGCTTGTTGGTTTTTTTTTTTGAATTTGAGTTTCTCTATCTATCTTCAACTGGTTTTAGCACAGGTTTAGTTTCGTTATTTTTTGGAAATTACTATCCTTTTTGAATGTCACTTAATAGGCTTTTTTTCTGCATACACTTGCACAGCTATCTCAATCTTGAATTATCTCTAGACTCTAGTCTTATATTCAAGTCCTATCCTCGGATGTACTGATCCGGTAAACTTTTCTATTATTTACCTTGGATGTATCGCTCCGGTAGTTCTTTTGATTAGTTCCGGTAATTCTTTTGATTAGTTTTCATATGAGAAATTAATGCAGGAATTATAATTAAATTAGGTTAAACGGTTAGCAAAATGTCCCAAGTCCACTTTTAAGGTCAAAAATAAGGGCAAGAAATTTCTTTGGAAAGCTCAAAGGCAACAACTAGGAAGCTGCCTTTGAATCATGACCCTTTGACTATTGATTATTGAAGATAAGCTTATCACTTATTCTATGTTTACTTGGACACGGGTAATTTTCTGCAAACTTTCCATGACATTACTTTCAAAACTTTAACGTTAAGAAACATTCAGATTGACTGAATTTTCCTATATAATAACTCAATATTTTTCCTTCCGATGAGACATGAGCTGCATTGAATTTTATATATTGGTTGCTTTCAGAGTCAATATTCTGTCAAAACAAGTAATTTTATGTGTTTTTGGTTTCTATTTGGTCTTCATTTTTGTTGATATTTGTTCGTGTTCAAGTCATTTTTTCAGATTTTGGTTAATCATAATTCACTATTTTCTCTTATTGCAGAAGGAACCAAATTTTAGTTTCAGCCATGAGTTATAGCAAAACCCCAAAACTGAACAACAATGATGTAATGAGTGATATTTTGCTGAGGTTACCGTTGAAGGATTTGGTGGGATGCAAGTGTGTCTGCAAATGGTGGAATAGTCTCATCTCGGACCCTGTTTTCAAGCTGAATTATTCGCAACGAAACCCTCAGTACAATGTCTCAGGGTTTTTCCTGCAGAAATTCTTGTTTCTTGAGCTGCACTCAAAATTGTTATTCTTTCCATGTGAAGGGCAAATCAATGCTGCTCCTAAGCCGTCCCTCTCTTTCATTGAAGATGATAAAGGTGTTCGTATACAACATGCTTGCAACGGACTTCTCTTATGCAGCAGTTTCCGATGTGGAGAAGAAGATCGCAAGTATTACGTTTGTAAACCTACTACCAAACAGTATTTTATCCTGCCGAATACCGAATGCAGAACTGTATTTGGCATTAACATTGCATATGATCCTAACAGGTCACCTCATTACAAGATTGTTTGCATTTGTGATTCGTATTTATCGAAAAATCGTCGTCAAATAAAGATATGCAGTCCAGTCACTGGCTCATGGAAACCCTCGGGTAAACCATTTATTGTTTCGGACGAAGATATGTTGTTCAACAGAGGAGTTTTCTGTAACGGCGCATTACATTGGGTTGGCAAGGGAAATTTGGCACTTCGTTTTGACCCTGAGATAGAAGTTTTGGTAACAATGCCAATGCCTCCAATCGAAGAGGAGTTGACAGAAAGAAAGGTGAGATATTTTGGAGAATCAGGAGGCCATTTGCTTCTAATCGAGGCCTATGGTCCTCTTACTGCTGGATTCGACATAATGGAGATGAAAGCCGACTATTCTGGTTGGTTTATCAAGTACCATCTCAATCTTGGTGGGGTAGCGATGCAATGTCAAGCCGTAGAAAGGGCTAACCGGTTATCGATATTACATATTGTTTATCATCATGTAGAAGATGTAGATGAGTCATTCATGGTGATTCATGTTCCAGGTGAGTTTGTCTCGTTTAAACTTAGAAATTGCTCTTTGATGGATCTTCGGTCAAATAATCATGTGGATTTAGGTCTGGGGTTATGGTATTCATGGGATGGAGTTTATCCTTATTCAAACACTAACTTTTATCTTTGAACCTTTTGCTTAACTTTTTAATATACTTTATATTTTAACTAACTGTTGACTTTAACTATATAACAATACTCGTTGTGTTTGTAAATAATTATTCTATCAGTATATAATGAATGAATTTTTTTTATATTGAACAAATGGTTAGATATTTTTAATTTTACTCAAAGATTTGACGCGTATGATGTACAATGAATTAACATAAGGCACAATGATTAATCTTCGCATATGATAATAAATCATGTAAAAATCTAATATTATATGGGTTGTATTTTAATAAACTTTCATATTCAAATTATAAAATTTATAACGTAAATTTCTAGCTTTAAACATGTTAAGTGTTCAAACGTAAATTACACAATTTTATACGTAAATTTCTAGTTTTAATTTTACTCAAAGGTTTGAGGAAGGCAATCATCGAGTTTCTTCATTATTCGGGCATCGGCTTCACTCATTGCCGCGGTATAGGTTTCTTTTTTTTTCATTGTTCTGGCATTGCCTTAACTCAATTGAATCGTTTTTGCACTCAACCACCAAGACGGTCCATTCAATTATCACTCCTCAAATTCACAATAACTCGGCATCTTCTTTCTTATTTGATTTTCTCTATCTTTTACTTTTATTGTTCTTTAGTTTACTTGTTAGAACTCTTCCTATCACCTTTTTGTGTTTTTATTTTTTACAGTGCAATAACTTAAGCAAAGTGGCCCAAATCAATCCCTATAGAGACGATACTCGATACTCATATCACTTTAATTATTTGCAGTGTGTATACTTGCACAATTGCGTAGCACTTATTACACGCAACAAATTTTTGGCGCTGTTTTGGGATTGGCAATTGATGTTAGTTGTTTTTGTTATTGCATTTTTTCTATTAGTTTTACTAACTTTTTTTTGTTTGTTTTATTAAAAAAATTTAGATGTGCTACAAGTTAAAGGACATCAACATGTGGGGAAATAAAAGTCGATCTATTTTAGAGTTGATGTGGGAAGATAGGAATTAATCCACTCAAGAATTTCTTACACCCTTCGATGATTACCTATACTAACCAAGAAAAGCCCAAAGAGCCTATACCGTGGAAAACTCTTGTGCTATGTGTGAGGAACATTATGTGTTTGAAAATTGCCCTCACTTTTTCGGTGCATGTGAATACATGGAGGACCATAGATGGAACCATCAACAAAATCATTCATGGTATGATAAAAAAACTCCAATTTTTTTACCATAACAATTCTGATGCAGCAATAGACATGCATTGAAAATGTAATCCTTATCAACAGCAAAGTATCACAGCAACTGATATGCCGACAATATAGTCTTTTTCAAGAGCATTCCAAATTCTTTAGAGGAAACGTTGCTAGCTTCTTTGGCTAGACTTGATTGATCAATTGAAGAGATTCAAGAGGTATTAAAGAAAATGGATGCGAGGACAGCTTAATGAGATGCAACCTTGAGGGATTCAGAAGATCAATTGAGAAGATCCACATATGCCATGGATAATATGCACCAACAATTAAGTCATAAGGATACTAACGCCCTAATGCAAGAGTTTAAGGAGCAATACAAAGAGAGCTCCCCGATGTGTGTGGAACAACTAAAACCTCCAAATTAAAAGGATGCTAATGAAAAAAATGCCCAACACATGATGAGCCTATGCAACAAATTGCCTCGACAATGATTGAGGAGCCTGAACAGAGCAATGCCGCGACAACATTCAGTGAAGCTGAAAACAACAATACTACATCAAATCCTAGGGAATCTGATGCTCGGGATGTTAGATTGTTGATGCTGAAGAAAGAATCTGAAGATTGCTCTTATCCACCTTTTTCACGGCAATTGCATGACCACATGCAAGATCAGCACGATGACAATAATGTGCCAATGGAATATGAGCAAGTAATGATTGGACCTTTTGAATTCTTTAAAAACTCACCTTGTCCATTGCATATATGTCTTGAGGAACCTTGAGGAACCGATATTGGTAGAGTTGAAGTTATCGAAATCTCTACTAATAGAGATGTTTGAGATGCAAAAGAACGGTGTTTGGTTTCGTAAAGTTTTTCAGAAAATTAGTTTTTCCCTTGACTTGCAGCGAATTTTGACAACTGATTGTCACAGCAATTGGCTTGAGCAGCAACTGCCAAGACAACAAAGGTTACATCCAACGATGATGGAAGTTGATGAGAATGAGGTAATTAAATGGTTGAGAATTGATATAATTTTTCCTATTAATATATGTGTGCCTTCAGGAATAGTAGCAAGGTGGAGGGAATGTTTGGACTACAAGGGAACACGAAAGAAAGACACCTCCACTAGGGATGTAAAAACAGGTAATCGGATGGGTTTCAGGTCGGGTAAAATCGGGTACATGTCATTTCAGGTCATTTTTCTATTTTGACTCGACTCGGGTCGGGTGCGGGTCCATTTCAGGTCGGGTCCATTTCAGGTCGGGTTCATTTCAGGTCAGGTCCATTTCAGATCGGGTTCATTTCAGGTCGGGTCCATTTCAGGTCGGGTCAAAACGGGCCGGGTCCGAAGCAGATAATTGACAGGTTAATTCGGGTTCGGATACACTTCAGGTCGGGTCCATTTTAGGTCGGGTCCGTTTCAGGTCGGGTCCATTTCAGGTCGGGTTCATTTCAGGTCGGTTGCATTTCAGGTCGGGTAATTTTAGGTCGGGTAGTTTCAGGTCGGGTAATTCAGGTCAGGGTATTTTTAGGATTGAAATTCGTATTGAGTTTGAGTTCGGTACAACTGTATAAGTAGTCGATAGACTTTAGGTTGGCCTTCGTCAATCGTCATTGATTTGAAGTTAATTATTTAAAGTTATATCAAATTAAAATTATAAAACATTTGAGTAATTAAAAAATAATGAAAATGGGTCAATTTGGACTGAAAAGGGGTCAATTTGGATTAAAAATAAAGTTTCACGGATTATAATGAACAAAAATATCAAATTAAAATTATAAAACATTAGACAAATTTAAAAGAAAACAATGAAAAGGGGTCAATTTGGAATAAAAATAAAATTTTGGGGACTATAATGAACAAAAATATCAAATTAAAAGTATAAAAATTAGAGTAATTAAAAAAACAATAAGTAGATGTCAATTTAGAATAAAAATAAAGTTTTAGGGTCTAGAATGAACAAAATTTCAAATTAAAATTATAAAACATGATGAATTAAAATATATATAGGGGTCAATATGGAATTAAAATAAAGTTAAGGGACTAGAATGAAGAAAAATATCAAATTAAAATAATAAAACATTGGATAAATTAAAAAAATAAATGTGGGTCAATTTAGAATAATAAATGTGGACAAATTAAAATAAAGTTAAGGGACTAGAATGAAGAAAATACTAAAACACACATGTATACATACATACTAAAACACATATATATGCATGTATTTAAGTTTTAGTATATATATACATGTATGTATGTATGTAAATTTTAGTATATATATATTGTTATAATTATATATATATATATATATGTATGTAAGTTTTAGTATGCATATATTGTTATATATATATATATATATATACTAGAACATACATATTTGTATGTATATATGTATACCCCTAAACAATACCCATAAACTTCAACCCTTAAATCTTATAATCACTAATAATTAGAGTACAAGCTTAATCCCCTAATCCTTAAACTAATCTCATAACCCCAAATAATTAAGTTGACACATTTACCCCTAAACCCCAAACATGAAAATCTAAATCTTATAGACACTATTCACTAATAATTAGAGTGCAAGCCTAATCACATAATCCCTAAACTAATCTCATAGCCCCAAACAATCAACTTAACACACTTACCCTTAAACCCTAAACATAAACTCATAAATCTAACAAAAAAAATAAATTAAAACATAAAAAGTACAAATCTAAAAATAAATTAAAACTAAATTATTAATTAGAGCCCAAATCACAAATGAATAAAATTATTAAACCTAATTTAAAGCAAACCAAAAACTTAATAATTAATTAATTTATGAAGCATGACCTAATTAAATAAAATTTAAAAAAACTAAACCAAAAGTTAAGACTAAAAAAAATAAACTAAAACCTAAAAAACCTAAACCCTAACCATCTAATTAAGGAAGGACCTAAAGGATAATTAACTCCTAAATAATAAAAAATCCCACCTTCACTCTCAATTTGTTTGATATGGCGGCAAAATCCTCCCCCCCCCCCCCCCCATTTTGTTTTTGTTTGATATGGTGCCAAAATCCACCTCATAATTTCCTATCAATCAAAAGAACTTTCCCCCATTAATTAAAAAAAAAATCCCTTAAACTAAAAAGTATTTTGTTTTATTATTTTAATAGTTATAATTAAATTTTTTAATAAAATATTTTTTAAATTTAATGATCACAATTAATAAATTGATTTAAATTTTAAATAATTTGTTTTAAATTCATTCATTACAACTTATTAATTTAATAAAACTTTTAAATTTTGAATATTTTTAATAAAATAAATTTAAGTATGTTAATTCTTATTAAACTTCACAAATAATTTATATTGAACGAGTTAGTATTAACTTAATTTAATAAATTAATACTTTACATTTATCAACACTTTAAATTTATCAAATCGTAGACTTCTTCAACTATATATCAGGTAAATATCAAGTCAGATCAATATCACTTCAGGTTAAAAATAGGTCGGGTTCAAAGCAGGTCGGGTCAATTAACAAGTCGGGTTCAAAACAGGTCGGGTAATATCGGATCTCGGGTCAATTCAATCGGGTAAAATCGGTTATCTGCCAGGTCGGCTTCGGGTTCGGGTTCGTTTCAGTCGGGCGCAGGTCGGGTTTCAGGTCCACAGTAACAGGTCCAATTCAGGTTCGGGTCATTTTCAGTCGGACGCATGTCGGGTTCGGTCACTACAGTAACATGTGGAATTCAGGTCCGGGTTAACAACAGTCGCTTACAGATCGGGTTCGGGTCATTAAATTTTCAGGTCAAATCAGGTTCTGACTCGAGCAGGTTTCAGTCGGGTTTTCAGGTCGGGTCAGCTTTTTACATCCCTAACCTCCACCATGGTAACGCAAACAATAGTAACTATGAGTAGGGGTGGGCAAGACCGGGTACTCAGCCAATTTGTCTAGAATTGGTTCAGGTCCTGGTAACTATCGGTTCCTGAAAACTAGAACCAGTCCCGGTTAGACCGGGTCCAAAATTTCAAGAACCGATCCCGGTACTAGTGGGAACCGGTACCAATATCGGGTACTCGGTCAATTAATCTATTATTAATAAAATTTGAGCAGCAGGGAAAAAAATTCCAACCACCAATAATAATATTAAATAACAAAGTCAGAATATTGTAGGCTTGAAGGTTGAAGTCCTAAAACGAGTCATACTCATAATATTCATACATAAAGAGAAATAAAGGAGCACCTTTAGTTGTTTTCAACCTCTTCAATGCCATTCATTACCAGACCAGTACTAGGTACCTAGTACTGGTCCCGGTTCTATTGGGTACCCACCGGGTACCGGGTCCAAAAAAGAAGGATCCAGTCCTGGTTGCAAACGGGACCTAAATTTTGGAACCAATTTCGGGTAAAAATCCACCGGGTCCGGGACCGGGTAATCGGTTTTTTGCCCACCCCTAGCTGCGAGCATATTGACCCAACTCTTTTTGGGCAATATTTTCACTCGATAGAGGGTGTGAATGGACTATAAGAAGTATCGGAAACGACCCTCCTCAAGCTTTCTGAGATGTGTAGTAACCTTAGAAGATGCATGAAAATGCTCTTTCTAAGAATTTTAATTTTTTCTTTTTAATTTTTGGACCTTTATTTTATTTTCATTTGTTTTTAGATTTGTTTTTTTTTTTCTTTATTTATTTTCAGAAATTGTAGTAGATTTATTTTATTTTATTTGTCTTCAGTATAATTAATTTTCAGGTTTTCTTTGTTATTCCGCATCAAGAATCAAAATCACCATGGCCAAGAACCTCAAAACTATGGCAAAAACCAAGCACTTCCAAGGAAGCCCAAGCTCACCCAAAGGAGCAAACATCTGTTCAGAAAAATGAGTCCAAAAATGCTGCCAAAACGGACGAGACGGAGGATGCCTTGGCAAGACCGGATACCTCGGCAACCACTAAAAGCGCATACCTCGGCAATACCTATTGCATCGGCAACCCCTGAAGCGCATGCCTCGGCAATACTCGATGCCTCGGCAACCACTGAAGCGCATGCCTCGTCAAGTCATGATGCTCCGACAATGCCTACTGCTTATGCCCAGGCAAAAACGCATACCAATGCCTATGCAACCGGAACTAGCGATGCCGAGGCAACTATCGTACACAACAAAGCTGCACCAATAAAGTCGCCCACAGTCACCTCTTCAAAGGTGAAACGCAAAGCATCTAGCACCAACGGTATTGAGGACGTGGATGGCGATGGAGATGAGGTTTCCAACATACGAGAATCAGTTGTGCCACCAACCACAACGTGCTAGCAAGCGAATCAAGCAAACCGCACGAAGGAAACTCATCATCAATGA
Organism: Hibiscus tridactylites; assembly: GCA_958450335.1. NCBI lineage: Eukaryota > Viridiplantae > Streptophyta > Magnoliopsida > Malvales > Malvaceae > Hibiscus > Hibiscus tridactylites. Next base: position 78,506,685 of record OY288279.1, read on the forward strand.
TGACAAACTCTCAGAGTAAGTCATCTTTCATCATATTTCTTTTTGCATGCATCGAGGACAATACTTTTCTCGAGTTTGGGGGTATTTGTCTTTAATTAGTTTCATGTCTAATTGCATTCATCTTTAGTCATATCATATAGGATGCATAGATTACATGTCTTGCCTTTAGTTAGATTAAATTTGACTAGACTTGATGAATATCCAATATTGACATTGCCATTGCACTTAATTGATAGAACTTCCAATTCTAGGATGACCATAGAAAACACTTAGAATCTTACTATGATGCTAAATTTAGTTGTACACTATTGTGGCTTGATTGATTGAAGGAATTCTAGTAAACTTATGTAACACCCGTGTTTTGGGGTTAGAAGTTAGTCGGGTTAGTTGGTCTGAGTCGGTAAAATTAATTTTAATCAAGTTGACCTAGGCTTGACCTAATTGAGCTTTTAAATAAAGGGGAGTGACCAATTGGTAATTTAGCCAAATAAAATTTAAAAGGTAGACAACCTTTTTGATATTCAAAAGAACAAAAAAAAGACACCATCTTTCCTCCCTTTTTCTTCCCCAACGTGAAAAAGGAACAAAACTCTCCCAAACACAAAATTTACTATTCCATCAAATTTTTTCCTCTATTCAAGGGTGTTTTTGAAGGTAATCACATATTCTCACTCTCCTCTTCATCCTCTACCTTTACCTAGTTTTAAAATTTAAAACTATCATCTTTTGAAATTTGGGGATTCAATGAAAGCTTGAGTTTTTATTGGGTTTTTCAATTGGTTTTGAATTATTAAGTTGGGTTTTGGTTTAGTCACCTCAAAATACACATAATAAGTTAAAATGGGTAAGTTTGGATAAAAACCCGAAATGGGTCCTTGTGGCCATTTTTGGAGTGTCTAAAACTTGGATTTTGGTGAGTTTTAGGGTTAGGTTGAAGGGCTGATGGTTTAGGGATGTTAGGAAGGTGTTTTGGGACCATTTGAGTGTCATTTGGGTGTTTGAAAACATGATTTTCAGCTAGGTTTTAGGGGAGCTCGAAAATGGACATTTTGGGTGATTGTTGGGTTTGAAATTGTTGAAATGTGGCTTGTGTTTGTGGGTTGAAGTTTGTGGCTGAAACTTAGCATTGATTTGTGAGTAATGGATGTGTTTTTCTTGGCTAGAAACGAGAGGAGACTTTGGAGAAGCTTCGGGGCCGAATCCGGGCAATTAGAAGGCTAGCTTGCTTGCTTGCTTTGGTGGTAAGGAAGGGTGGTAAGTAACTTTAAATATGTTTTAAAGTGGTTCAAGTGTGTGTAGTGTATGTGTTGGAATGAGCTTGGTAGGCCTTTCCTATGTGGGAGTTGAATTGGTAACTTAACTCCTTATTTTCTATTGATGCTATTTTATGCCTTGCCTATTTGATTGTGAGAAATGTGGCTTGAATGGTACATGTGTACCTTGATATATATATGTGATGAGCATGTGATAGAAATGGTGGATATGTGATGTGGTTAACGAAATTGGCACTAATTAACTTACCAGATGTAAATGATCGATCATTAGGATTAATGTGCACACAAATTGAGTCAAAACGTACGTGGCCTTGATGGCGTTGAGTCATCAAGGAGGAGTACGGTGATGTAACATTCCACCAAAAATTTATTTATATTCTACGGGATGATGAGTGGAATCTCATCCGTAGGGCATGTGGTGATGAGTGGAATCTCGCCCATGCAAGGTCCGGTGATGAGTGTAATCCCACCGAGGTAATGTGGTTGTTGAGATTAAATCCGCACATCCGGGTAAACTAATAGTGGCCAATGATATTGCTCTTATGTTTATGATGTTTTGATAATTGAGATATTTGTTGTTGAGCTTAGCATGATGTGAGATGCCATATTATGACTCTTGAAAGACTAGCTAGGTTGACTTGTTGATTACCTATGTATGTTGTATGTGAGATTAAGGGATTGCATGCTTGAACCCTGCATTGTTGATGTTTTCGATTTTAGAGCATCCTCACTAAGCTTCTAGCTTACGCTCTCATTTTCAACAATGCAGATCATTAGCGTGGTGTTAGCATGAAGCAAGGCAAAAGGGGCTTTCCAAGTTTTTGTTGCTCAAGTACGGTTTAGCAATTATGTAGTAGTTTAGCAATGTGGCAAGAGTGTGTTTTGTATGAGCGATGTATGACTCATATATGTGATTGATGCTCATGAATTGACTTTGATTGTAAACATGTTATGTCTTGTCAAATGCTTGTGTGATGGCATGCCTTATGATTGTTTATGTTGCTTTTGAATGGCATGTAAACCTTATTGTGATGAATTGTGCCTTTTGGCTTTTAAGTCTTCAAGCATGCCCTCATATGTAATGTTGCCTTTGCGTAAATGCCATGAATGGATGTTTCATCATATGCCTTGTGTGTTTGAGCATGTTTGACATAGGATCCATGCCTCTAGTTCATGTATGCTCATGTTGAGTGCTTCTTGGGGTCGTTTAGGGCCTTTAGAATTGTTGAGAAATGTTTAAATCTGGTCTTCGAAGGTTGCAGACAGCCCGTGTTTCGAAACAGGCTGAGCCGTTTCAGAACGGGTAAGGCTTCAGGGATCCCGTATCGGAACTCGTTCCGATACGGTTTGGCCACTATGAACCCCTGTTCCGAAACGAGTATCGGAACACTTTGGCTACTGGAAATCTGAGAAATTGCCGAGATGAAAGCGTTTCGAAACGGGTCTAAGGGTTTCGAAACGGTCAATATCTCGTTGACCACGAGAAGTTGACCGTTGAGGGTGTTTCGGAACGATTGACCTCTGTTCCGATACGGCCTCCTCGTATGGGCTTGGGGGCAGTTGACCAGGTCAAGGCGTTTCGATACGCCTCAATGGTGTTTCGAAACGACCTGCCTAATGGATTAAAATTGGACTGTTTAATTGCTGTTTTGTGTTCAGATGATTGTCTTCCTCAAATTTTTCCGTTGTGGGGATCATATAGGATTTAAATGTGCCTTTAGAGAAGATTAATATAAAAGAAAATTTTTACGGTTGCTAACCGAGGGGGAACCTTAACGGGTTTCACTTCGGTTTTCCCCGTGTGGCCTACTCGGACCGGTCATCCAGCCAGACCGGGACGAGAGGGTTACAACTTAGGTCAATTGTTTAAAATTTGGGTAAATAAAAAAAAGTTAATTGCTAGAGGTGCGCAAAACTGGCTCTAGTATTGTGTTTAAAAATTAATTGCTAGAGGTGCCTGCAACTAGCTCTAGTATTGTGCTTCAAGAAATCACTAGAGGTGCCCGAAATTGGCTCTAGTCGGTTAATCATAAAAATTAGAAAATTAATTAATTAGAGGTGCCCAAAATTGGCTCTAGTTAAATGAAATAAAAATTCAAGAAATTAATTTGAATACCTAATGTTCACATAGAATCCGGAAAATCATCTGGTACACAACTCCGCACACACTCACGGGCATTACAGTTTGATTCCAAGTAACTTCTATACCATCCGAACAATTGAATGTCAATCATACTTTGTGTCACGGTTCTGAGGAATGAAATCAAGTACGAAGTAAATTCTCTGATGATTAAAATCTTGACAGGTAATTGTTAGTTTGCATTGCTTGAGGACAAGCAATAGTTCAAGTTTGGGGGTGTGTTAAGTGTTCAAAAGTACTATTTTTATTACCTTTTTACTCATATTATTGTTATACTTAAGCTCATTTTAGTTGCATTATTAGGCATTCATGCATGTTTTAATGATTTCCTTCACCTTCATGCTTGATTTTATAATTTGGTTAATTTTTGTGGGAAAAGGTACGGCTGGTATGTGTTTTGTGCATGTGCAGGTCTTGTCCGGACATAAAGATTGATGCCGAGGCAATTAAGGATAAGGTGAAGTGGTAGCTAATTTGATGACTGAATAAATCATACATATTTGGGATAGATGATGTGGATAAAAGAAGTTGGAGTCTCATAAAGAGGTCAAAAGAAGATAAAATTCCAAAAGTTTAATGAGGAGTTTTAGGAGAAATAAAATAATATAAAAGAGATTTATTTCTTTTATTATATTGTATTTAATTCCAACTTAACTTCTTCCTCAAGAAAGATTTTGACCTATCCATCTCCTATAAATACAAGCCTAGCCGCCAACTACAAGAAGGAAGATCGATTGGATAGAGTTCGACTAGGGGGTTGTCCGATATTATCTTCTTCTTCTTCTTTATTCTATTTGATTCATGTTTGGGGATTAATCCTTGTATATCTTTCGAAACCCAACCATGAAATTGATGTGAATTGGCTTGGGTTATTTTGGTTTGTGGTTTTGATAAACGATTAGATTTGTTTAGGTTTTTGAAGTTGCAATTTTAATTCAAGGTTTGTTCATTCTTGGTTTTTAATCTTGTTTGCGAGTGAATTGGGAGAGGATCTCGTGAAACTATCTATTTATCTAATATCGGGAGAGTTAGATTCACGAAACGAATGAGCATGGTCTTTATTCAATCAAATCGATGGTGAAGACTAATCCGACTTAGGAATAAGTTACGAATTTCAACGGCTAAAAGGGGCGCAAGATCGGTTGTTGTCCACCCTTGGTTCACGTTGGGAGGTATTGTCAAGGCTTGCACAATCAACTAGTATTTCGACTTAGAGATAAGAAGAAATCATTGAAGAACGCTTCGCTGAACCTTGAAGGTTGTTGTTCGTTGCCAAGGCAATTGCACCGTTTCCACATTGCCCCGGCATCCGCTTCGCGTATTGCCAAGGCAATCATCGAGTTTCTTCATTGCTTGGGCATCAGCTTCACTCATTGTCGCGACATAAGTTTCTTTTCTTCATTGCGCTAGCATCGCCTTAACTCAATGCCCTGGCAATACGATTGCTGCCACTGCCCAAGCAATTGAATCGTTCTTGCACTCAATTACCAACACGGTCCATTCAATTTTCACTCCTCAAATTCACGATAACCCGACCTCTTCTCTCTTATTTGATTTCCTCTATCTTTTACTTTTATTGTTCTTTAGTTTACTTGTTAGTTAGAACTCTTCATATCACCTATTTGTGTTTTTATTTTTTACAGTGCAGTAACTTAAACAAAGTGCCCCAAACCAATCCCTGTGGAGACGATACTAGATACACATTTCACTTTATTACTTGCGACGTGTATACTTACACAATTACGTAGCACTTATTACACGCAACAAAACTCTAAATTATATACCCTACGTTCTAAACTCCATTCTCAATTTAAAGTATACTTTACCAATAGGCGCCTTTGCATGGTTGATAATAATTGTCATGGGAAATTATTAGAATAAATTAACACAAGTGTTTTGAAATGTAGTTTTTCCTCTACAAAATTATAAAAGAAAATTCAAAGGTAGTTTTGTCATTTCCTTTAGTACAAAATTATAGATATTAAGATTTAAATCTAAAAAAAAAAGAGTTTGGAGATTACAGGAGCCAATCGGATTAAACATAAAATTATGGTTTTTGTTACTTGTTTAAACCAGTCGGATTAGGCTTCATCTACACATCTGAGGATGATGAGAAGGTGGTAACTCGGCATCTGGTGAACAAGAAGAAGAAGCAATGAAATCTCCATCGACGGTGAATCCAAAGTCATGCAAAAACATTGCATCCTTTTTGATTTCCACCATTTTCAAGATCTTGTCGAACACCGAAACCTCACAAGGTATCCGCAGCACTCCTTCCTGTTGGAACCCGAACTCCTCTTCAGCTTTTCTTAGCAATACCCTAAACGCCTCGTGTCCCAGATACTCCGTCGGTATCACGAACCGTTTCCGCTCCTCCCCCACGCTCACTGCTACGAATCCCTTGGGCGTCGCTGATGGAACGTCGAACGACAGTGTCCTCTTCAGGAACTTCATGCTCCGGCCTCCACTTCCGCTGCTGGTGTCAGCGGTGCAACTATTGCTTGATGCATTTGCTATCTTTTTCCACTTCTTCAGGATCTGTTGAAGCCTGACCACCTCTCGGATCTTGTTGGACTTTCTTGTAGTCGAATCCATCAAAACCACTCTCAATTGCCTGCAAAAGTTCTCAGTGAAAGGTTTGAGCTGATATACCATATATATATATAAACAAGCTCCATGCGAGGCGCTTGCCAACCGTTTTTAAATAATGTAATCACACAACTATTCGAATAAAAATATAGATTGATGCATTGGAGTAAGCAATTTATGACTAATTATAGGATAAGAGGTAGTATTATTTCTAAACAAATACATTTTAAATTTATAAAACAAAACATACTATTAATTTTTCTTTAAAAAATAATAATAGTTATAGGATGAGAGTTATATTATTTTTTAGCATTATGTTCCGATTAAAAGGTAGTATCTTAATATGATTTCATATCTGAATAAACTCACATACACTTGTAAATTAAGTTACTTGAGTTTGGACTATCTAAAGAGAACATCTTACCTTTCACTATTGGGACCACTCAATGAATTCAAGTATATTATTTAAAAAACATTTCTATTTTAAAAATTATAATACTTGTTAATGTTAGTCATCCTCTAGTAGCATTCATTAAGGTACTATATAAAGGGAAAATATAATGAAATTTAATACAAATTAATGTATTAAATTTAATCATTTTATTAATCAATGTCTATAATTGTTGATTAAGGGACAGTGAATATAATAACTTTTAGGGTTACATTTTATTACATAAGATTGTGTAAAAAAATTACACAATTCTTCATATTTAAGTTATAAAATTTAAAACTTAAATCACTAACTCTAACACCCTAAAATCTAAACCCTAAACTCTAAATTATAACAATAACCCTTAAATTCTATACCCTAAACCACAACCTAGATCTCTAAATCCTAAAATTGAAAGAATTGTGTATCAAAGTATTTTCCTAATTTTTATTAGTAAAACATTTCATATTAGATAAGACTTGAAATAAATGCTGTCTCCGATTCAACAACTTGAAAGAAACTCGATAATTTTAGACTCGGGCGTGCTTCTATTATCCCGTCTCTCAAGTTTTCTCTTAATTTTGGACGGTTCAATATTTTATAAATTTAATTTATTGTAATATTAGAACACAATTATGTTTTAATCAAAGTAAAGGTGTTGTTAATGAGTAGCTTTAGAACATTCTTTCAGATTAGTTGCTCTATCATTTATAGTAATAACATTATATTAAATAAAATATCAATATATATATAACTTGAACGATGTTTCTAGTTTCCAAAATTGTTTTGCTTAATTTTATTCAGTATAATGTTAAAAATATTATATATATTTTATACTTATATTTAAATGAAAGAAAAAAACAGTTATTATAGAACAATTCAAAATTTGGTAACCTAAGTTGCAAAGTTAAGAAGAGATTTGCATGGTAAAATCAAAATGGTGGGTTTATCCCATGGCATGAATCAGATTCACGTGCAAAAGGGTGTTATTAATTACAAGTGGAATCTGATATTAAGCTGATTTAAAATGAATGCATTGGAAGATGTAAGGGAGGTCGGAAACCTCAAGAAACTCCATGTGAGAACCCCACTCTATTTGGCTTCCATCATTAACTAATTAAGCAACTTGACCACCACCACAACAACAATTATAATTATTATTATTATATGTGTACTACTATGTACAACATCAGAGTACCTTTTTTTTTTCTAATTAAAGAAACTTTAATTAGTTTATTTTTCAAGTTAATCAATGAACTGTTAAGCTCAATAATGACATTATTTTTTTAGTTAATCATGAAATTAATATATATATTCCATGATCCCTTTAAATTTAAGTTTGTTTTAATTTATACACATGTACATGTAATTTTTATGTGATTTATAATTTAAGATAATAGCGGTTAGATTGAACAATATAATTATACGCATCATGCAATTAATTTTTTTTGATTAAATATAAAGTTATTTAGTCTCAAATTAAATATCGAGATTTAAACTCATATAAAATAAAATAAAATAAAATAATATAAGCATTCTTGATCACTCGATCAATTAGTAGATCCATATGTAACTAGAGTTTTAAACCTTTACCTCAAACAAGTTTAATTATGTAAAAAAAAAAATAGCCGGCGCAGAAGTAATTTAGTTTACACATTAAGGATGGCTGGATGAGACAATTCAATGATTGAAAATAAGAGAGTTTTAAAAGTTGATTGGAAAGGGGTATTCTGTTTACGTAGGAGGATGCTCAAATTCAAAATTATTAATTTCTAGAAGAAATCCGTATGTTGACAATTGCAATTACAATGTAGCTGAAAATTATGCATAATGCATGCCCATGTGATTTTTTAAATTATTTTTTGGGGTTAATTGGAGAAGGTCACATGATTATCCATGTGAACTTTATTATATGTATGTACGTAATTTCTGTTTGACAAAGTAATAATTTCGGCAAATTAAAGATATTATAAAATAATTTATCACTTTAGATTTTATAAATATTACTGACAAAATTATTGTAACGCCACCTTGATAATAAGATTTTGATAATCAAGACAAAAATATTAATAAAATTTTAGAATAGTGACACAATATATTAATGTTACATACCATTAATTTTTTAATATTTTTAAATAAGTATTAATATCATAAAGAGTTTAGTGCCTAATTAGTCATACTTTTTACTCTTTAAATTATAATATTAAAAATTAATTGCTGTTGGGATTAAGGTTTTTTTTAATTTAGGGATTAATCTTTATAATTTGAAATTTAGGGTTTATAATTTAAGATTTAAAGCTTCATTGGTTATCAATTGGTAGTCAACGACCATGTTCCAGTTGGTTGGGGGCAGGGGCGGAACTATGTTGAAAGTGGGAGGGCCAATTACCCCCTCAACTTTGATGGTCTACTTATATTTTAGGCCATTGATAGTTTTGAAACTATTTCAATTAAGTCATTGTCCCTCCTAAAATTATCTACTATAATTTATTTTTAGGACATTATCATTTTTAAAATTAATTAAATTAAGCATTCACCCCAAATTTTTATGGTTTAATTGCTTTTAGACCTTTTAATTTTAAAATTAGTGAAACTAAATCCTATCTTCTTTAATTTTTTATGGTTTAATTACTTTTTAGATCTTGATCATTTCAAAGTTAAACATCTTGTCACCCTCATAATTCAATCATGGCTCCGTCCCTGGTGGGGGGTGACGGTTGAATGGTGAAATGGACGGTGATGGCACAACAAGAGAGTAAAGACACAATGTTGGACTTGATGGCGTGACATAAACTAAGAGTAAAGACATACGATCGGAAGCTCGATGATATCAAAAAAACGATTCTAAAACGAACTCCAGTTGGAAGTGGGTGTGGCAGGCGACTGGGGAAGATGAAGATTTATTTTGTTTAGGGTTTGTTAGGTTAGGCTTTATAAAATAATATACTAATAATTCAATAATAATAATTAATTATATTATTCTTTAAAACTTTATAAATTAAATATATTTTCCGAGTTAAATGATCAAATTTGAAATAACTCGCAAAAATATTAAAAATATATATAAGGGATCCATATCATTGTCCAGCGTGACATGTGATGGTCTGATAAATGTGGGTGACCAAGTTGGCCAACCAAATGATTGCTTATTTATAATAAATCTTGGGGATTTGATTTTCCATTTTTTATAATGTTCATATTCAAAATATAAGCGACAAGTGGCATAACGTGATTGAAATAATAATTACCTTAAAAAAGATAGATGAAATAGGATTGAATATAACCGTCCTACCCAACAACATATCAATTATCTTTGATTTGCAGAGAATTATTACCGGGTTTAATATTTTTTAATTTTTTCGTATATTTTTAGTAAGAAATTTTTTTGTGGCGCGTTTTCTTGTCTTTGTAGTACGTTTTTCTTTATTTTTATGATTTTGTTTCATCTGTCTTTTTGGCATGATTCCAACATACTCTAGCGGTCGATTGGTGCTGATATAAAAATTTTAATGACGCTAGTTTTTTATTATGATTCTATCGGTAATCATAGAAAGTTAGATCCCCACTCTAATGATGTTGTTTGCCGATATAATTAGTCCTGTGTAGCGAAACATTCTGACTGATAGTTGGAGTTGCTTACCACTCTTTCTTCACCCCGTTATACGTCTTGATTAAATAGAGACAAAGAGATTCGGGAAGACTTCTGAATTTTGATGGTATGTTTATTCCCTATGAAATTAGTTACTTTTCTTTACACTTTTGAGTTTGTAAGAAATATTGGTGGATCAGCTCCTATTATTCTCCCTTCTGAATGCGTTATATTTGTGATATTTTTTTATAATTTTTTAATAAAATTTTAATGGTCATTATAAAAAAAAATAAAAAAAGACAATGAATACCAAATCACAGGAAATCCTTATCATCTTGTTAGTTTTCTTTATGATAGTTATGGATATGAGTTGGAGTAGGTTGAAAAAAATTGTGTCATAGGAGTACTACTTACAGACCAGCTGTTAAAATCATACATCATTAGTAGGGGTGTGCAAGACCGGGTACTCGGTCAATTTGACAAAAATTGGTCCCAGTCCTGATAACCACAGTTCCTAAAAATTGAAACCAGTCCTGGTCCCGGTCAGACCGAGTCCAAAATTCTAGGAATCGGTCCTGGTACTAGTGGGAACCGGTATCAGTACCGGGTACCCGGTCAGTCTATTATTAATCAAATTTGAGCAGCATGAGAAATTTTTTTTAACCATTAATGATAATATTAAATAATAAAGTCAGAATATTGTATGCTTGAATGTTAGAGTCCTAAAACGAGTCATACTCATAATATTCATACATAAAGAGAAAGAATAAACTAAAGAACTTTATCTATTGCAAGCAAGACCACCATAAAAGTTTGATAAAGAGAAATAAAGGATCGTCTTTAATTGTTTCCAACCTCTTCAACACCATTCAGTACCATGTAACCCCCTCGACCTGGTCTAGTCGCAAGACCGAATCGAGAGAGTTACACGGGGATAACCGGAGAAAAATCAGAGAATTTCTCTCCAATTAACAACCCTAGATTAAGATTTATCTTGTCTAAATGCAAATTAACGGTTCTATGGTGTTAAGAGTCACAACGGAAGAAACAACGTCTCAATCGGGCATCAATCGGATGTCCAATTGAAGGCAAATAGTCACAAAAGACCATTTTGCAAAACCACGCCAAATAGGGGCAAAAAGGTAATTTTAACCTTACCAATTAGTTTATTAGTCAAGTTTCAAGCACCCGAGATAAAACCAACTCAAAACAATACATATAAACTCATTTAGGAAGCATACAAGCATTAGGGACTAAAGTGTAACATTTGGAAACCTTCAAAGATGCCTTTTAACCACTTTAACTACTTGTGTTTCGAAACAGGGTTGCCCGTTTTGAAACGCGGGCTCTCAGCAAAAAGCAAAACTAGGTTGTTCCAGAACGTCTCCTCTTGGTTCCGAAACGGGAGCCTCAAGTGGCAAAATGTACCGAAACGGCACCACCCTCGTTTCGATACGGGTGCCCCAAAAGCCTGGCCGTTCCGAAACCATACCAAATGTTCCGAAACGCCTAGGCACAGAATGGCCCGAAAGTGCATTTTGGCATCCCCAAACACTCCCAAACTTACCCCGAAAGATCACAAACCACATTGCAACATATTAAGCAAACATTCTAAAGGCAAAACACCCTAAAAACAGGCTTCAAACATGCATACACACAAACATGGATCTCAACCTCAAAAGCTCATAAGGAACACTTTAGCTCAAAACACCAACAAGCCAAAACACATGGCAATTAACCAAAAGCCAAAGCAAGCCTCAACATAGCGTGATATCAACATTTAAAACATGTAGCAACATAGTCAACACATGGGAGTTTACAACAACCTCCCTAATCACAAAAGCAAGTATTCCCATTGCTAAATTATTATTACAACTTAAAATCCATATTCGAGCTTAAGCTATGATCACCAGAGCCTTTCCCTCGCCTTCATTTGCTTCCCAGATCGCTAACGATCTGCATTGTTGGAAAGAAGCGCGTAAGCATAAAGCTTACTGAGTGGTGCTCAAAACCACCACAACAACAATGCAGTTTTAACAAACCATTTATAAATTAAAAGCAAAACTACAAGCAAGGGAATCCACCCACACGATTATCAACACTCTAACATATGCTTGGCATCATACATCAAGCAATGCTACAACATAAACAACATGGCATGACTCAAGTACCAACACGATAACATTCAACTTTCCAACACAAAAGTATAATGGAAACTATGGTTATGTTACTCGGATACGCGGATTGGACTCGATGTCATCTTACATCACCGAATCTATAAGAACAACAAGACTCACGATGGCATCTTACATCACTGAGGTCTAACAATAAAGCTTCTGGTGGCATCTTACATCACCGTACTCATCCCTAATGGCATCTTACATCACTAGGGCCACGCGCGAATTTTACAAGTGCACTCTAATCCTATGGTCGACCAATTATACCCGGTAAGACTCTCATATTTGCCAATACTCAACATCATGTGAGCCGACATAGAATATCACATTCATAAATCAATTACACATATTCATCTCATCTCATTTCAACCATGCATAGCAAGATTATGGTAAAGAATTCCGGAAACGTAAAACGTAAACATTTAAATACTTACTCTCGAGCTTAGGTTGGCCTTTCAAGCTCAACCCAAACTCTCAAGAACATTTCCACTCACCGGTAGAACCCAAACGATAGTCGAAACACCGATTCAAGCCTCTAAACTACTCGGTCTCGCATCCAAAGTACCCAAACTTGTTTCCCATGTTTCTAGCCAAGTCAAAAATGATGCATTAGACCCAAAACAAGCCCCCAAACTTGCAGCAACACAGAAACTCATCATTCATCATCAAAACCAAATCGATTCACACCTGGAAACACTTAGAATCACCATCAAAATGACCCAAACCAACTAGCAGCCAAAACCCAACAAATTTACCATCAAAACTACTTCTTTCAACATCCAAAACACTTACCCAAGGTCTAGCAACCATTATCCCAAGGTTCCACACAAGAACAACCCAAAACCCACATTTTCAACTCCAAAAACCCTTTCTTTTTACTAGTTTCGGGTTTCCCTACATTTAGCCACTATCTCAACATTTTTAGGACACCAAAACAAGATTAAAAACACCCTTAAATATGGCATCAAACTACCCAAACGAAAATCTCTTCATTTTTCTCTTTTTCAAACTCAAGGCATTTTTGGAACAAATTCAAACAATGGGTTTTAAGGAAATTTCTACCAACAATAAGCTTAAGGAAGGAAAAATCAAAACAAAGGAGAAATTACCTTGAAAAATTGTGTGAGTGAGGTGTTTGCTCCAATGGAATAGTATCAATGGTGTTTTTAGCAAAAGTAACGTGAAAATTGTTGGTGGAGAAGATGAAGATATTTTGAATAAAAACCCCTTTTTAAAAATTCCCAAAATCCCCTTTTTGCCCTTATTCATTAAAACCCTTTTAGTACTCATTAAAAATGTTTTCTCCCAACTAATTTAACCCGAACCGGTTTAACCAAACCCGGTTATCTCCTGGGCCCTAAACCCGGGGCGTTACAACTCTCCTCCACTTAAGGAGTTTCGTCCTCGAAATTTACCTGATGGAAAGAGGTACGAAAACTGCTCTTACATATCCATTTTTCTCTCCCAAGTGGCTTCTTTCGCACCCCAATGTCTCTACAAGACCGTGACTAACTTGATGGTCTTCCCACGTAAAACCTTACTATTCGTAGCAAGAATCTCAACTGTTCTTCATCATATGACAAATCCGGATTCAATTCAATCTCTTCCACCGGCATCACATGAGACGGATCTAACCTATACTTTCGAAGCATCGAAACATGGAACACATCATGAATCTTCTCAAGCTCGGATGACAATCTCAACCTATATGCAACAGGACCAATCCTCTCAACTACCTCGTAAGGACTAATGAATCTCGGACTTAACTTCCCCTTTTTACCAAACCTCATTACCTTCTTCCACGGGGACACCTTCAAGAACACTTTGTCGCCAATAGCATACTCAATCTCCTTTCTCTTCAAATCGGATATGATTTTTGTCTGTCTGAAACTACCTTCAAGCGACCACAAATCTATTTTACCTTCTCGGTAGTACGCTTAAGCAAGTCTGGCATATATACAAGCTTCTATCCGGCCTCGGCCCAACAAACAGGTGTCCTACACTTCCTACTATACAGAGCTTCATACGGTGCCATCTGAATACTAGCCTGATAATTGTTATTATGCGCAAACTCTATAGCGGCAAATGTTTCTCCCATGAACCCTGAAAGTCGATGATACAACACCTCAACATGTCCTCTAACACCTGAATAACTTTCTCTGATTGACCATCTGACTATGGGTGATACGAAGTACTGAAGTTCAACCAAGTTCCCAAAGCACGATGCAAACACTCCTAAAATCAGGCTATAAACCTCGAATCTCTATCAAACACAATCGACTTCGGTACACCATGTTGCCTCACAATTTCACTGATATACAACTTGGCCAACTTGTCTAAGGTGTAAGTAGTATGAAATGGGCACACTTAGTGAATCTGTCAACTATTACCCATACTGAATTTTTCTTCGAAGGAGTCAACGGTAAACCTAACACAAAATCCATGGTGATCCGCTCCTACTTCCATTCCGGAATCTTCAATGGTTGTAACAAACCTGAAGGAAATCGATGCTCGGTCTTAACTCGCTGACAGACCATACACTTACTCACAAACTCGACCGCATCTTGCTTTAACCCAATCCAGAAGTACTCACCTTTCAATATACAGTACATCTTCGTACTACCCAGATGCATAGTAAAAGAACTGTTATGAGCTTCTTTCAAAATAGTACGTCTCAACTTGACATCCTCCGGAACAACTACTATATTCTTAAAACATAAGATCTCGTTCTCACCAAAGCAGAAATCTGTGGGTCTACCCTTGGCTATATCTTGCACGTGAGGTGCCAGATATCTGTCTTGCAACTGTTTCTCTCGAATTAACTGAACTAACGATGGTTTAACATGTAGTTCGGCTATCAAACCGCCATCTCGTGACACACTCAATCTCGCAAACATAGCTCACAACTCAACTACCACCTTTCTACTCAAAGCATCAACCAATACATTCGCTTTACTCGGATGATACTCTATTGTGAGATCATAGTCTTTAAGAAGCTCTAACCACCTACGCTGTCTAAGATTCAACTCTCTCCGAGTCATCAAATATTTCAAACTCTTGTGGTCGGTGTAGATTGTGCATTTCTCACCATAAAGGTGGTATCTCCAAATCTTCAAAGCAAATACCACAACCGCTAACTCTATGTCATGGGTAGGGTAGTTCTTCTCGTGAACCTTCAACTGCCTCGAAGCATAAGCTACAACTCTTCCCTCTTACATAAGCACACAACCTAAACCTACATATGGCGCATCATTGTAGATTACGAACTTCTTCCCTGGTTCATGCTGAATCAAAATAGGAGCTTATGTCAATGCTTTCTTCAACTTTTCAAACGCTTGTTGTCTTGCATCTGTCCACTCATACGCAACATTTTTCTGTAACAACTTAGTCAAAGGTGTCGCAATCTTTGAGAACCCCTCAACAAACCTTCGATAGTATCCGGCTAAACCTAGAAAAGTACGAATTTTGGTCACTGACTTCGGTTGTTTCCAACTCACTATTGCTTCTATCTTCTTGGGATCCACACTAATCCCATCGGCTGAGATCACATGACCTAGGAAGACTACTTCCCTAATCAAAAACTCACATTTACTTAACTTGACATATAACTGATTTTCAAGCAAGGTCTAAAGCACTAATCACAAATGCTCATCATGTTCTTCCTCGGTCCTAGAGTACACCAAAATGTCATCTATGAACACTACTACAAACCTATCCAAAAACTCGTGAAACACTTGGTTCATCATGTCTATAAATGCAGCTGGGGCATTAGTCAAATCGAAAGGCATTACCAAGAACTCATAGTGCCCATATCGCGTACGGAAAGATGTCTTCGGTAGGTCCACATCATTTACCTTCAACTGATAGTAACCCGTTCTCAAATCAATCTTCGAAAACACTAAAACACCTCTCAACTGATCAAGCAAATCATCAATCTGTGGCAAATGATACTTGTTCTTCACTGTTACCTTGTTCAACTGCCTATAATCTATGCACATTCTCATACTGCCATCCTTCTTCTTCACAAACTAGACCGGAGCACCCAAGGTGGAATACTAGGTTTAATATAACCTCTATCTGACAACTCTTGAAGCTGTGTCTTTAACTCTTTCAACTCTTTAGGTTCCATTCTATACGGAGCTATCGATACGGGAGCAGAATCTGAATACGTCTCAATAGCAAACTCAACATCCCTATCTAGAGGCAAACCAGGCAATTCTTCTGGGAAAACACTCGGGAAGTTGCAAATTGTCATGATATCTTACGGTCTAACTTCACTCATATTCGGATTCATCACATAGGCCAAGGAAGCTTGACAACCCAAATCCATCGTCCTCTGAGCCTCTAAGGTTGAAACAACATTAGACAATAACTTAATGTTCTCGTCAACTACCACTACCTCGTAATCATCTCAAAGCCTCAAAGAAAATCTTTTAGTCTCGAAATCTATCTTAGCTCTAAGCTCCACAAGCTAATCCATACCCAGAATCACAACGAACCCATAGAACAACAGTTTCATCATATTAACGGAAAACACATGACCCTAAACCATCAAAGGACACCTTCAAAATACTTTCCTAACTACAGTTGTCTCACCAAAAGAACTCGTAACATTCATACCTATATCTAATAACTCAAAAGGCAAACCTAAAAATCTTGCATGCTCACCCAAAATGTATGAATGTGTCGACCCAGAATCAATTAATGAAAGCAGGGACAAGGACTGTAACATAAAATTACCTGCGATCACATCTGTCTTATTCCCATCCTCACGCTATGCATAAACTCTAGCTGGTCCACCTCCCTCGGGCTGTACCGCGACGACATGAGCCACATTCCACTGACCATCATTCCTCGGCTGGAAGTTACCTCGGCCACGCCAACGACCTCTCTAATACTCAACAGCTCTAGCAGGTGCCTGACCATCCCTAGCCGGATGAGGATACTCACGCCTCAAATGCGCCTGAGATCCACAGTTCCATCAAGCACAAAAAGTACCCCCAACATTCTCAAGAATGGTTTCTCCCACATCTAGCACACTCGGATGTGCGAGCAATAAAACCTCGACCCTAATGGCCTCGTCCCATGTTACCACCTCCACGCCTAAAGTCCGGTTGGTGCCTTCTATCCTTGTGCCTTTTGTTACAGTCTCGCTCCCACTCGGTGGACATTTTCCTTGAACTGGATCCACCCGATCGAGCAACCAAACTTAGAATTTGCTCAATGTCCTTGGCCCTAGAGACCAAAACATCGAACTTGGTGTAATCAGAAGCAAGCATGTAGGTCTTCACCTCCGTAACCAACCCGTAACGGAACCGTTCACACCTTTCCCTCTCAGTGGGAACCAACTCTGAAGCATACTAACTCAAGTGCACAAACTGTACCTCACACTCGGATACGGGCATACTGCCTTGCACTAAAGCCATGAATTCTCTCTTATTCTCTTCCTAATAACGAACACCAAGGCACTTCTTGCGGAACGCACTACGAAAGAATTCCCAAGTAACCTCGGCCTCGGGCATACCTGAGATAACTGTGTCCACCAAGCATACGCATCTCCCTGAAGCAACGAGACAATACAACCCAACTTATGAGTGTCTGAGCACTCCATCTGACCCAAGATGCGTGTAGTACTCTCAAGCCATGCCTCCGAACCCTCGGGAGACATACCACAAAACTCGACTTCGCCTAAGCTATGAAGTTGCTTAAGGGGAAAACTCATCCCCGTACCCTGAGGTGGTGCTACAACATGAAGACAAGCAATAGCCGTCTGAAAAGCTCCGGCTAAAGTCTGAAGTAACTGGGCCATATCCATACCAGCCTGACCCTGGCCAACCTGAGGTCCATTATCATCACCTCTAACATTCGCCCCATTACCATCGGGAGCAGGAGAAGCATGAGGCAAATCCCCGGGTGCCTAGTCACCTGTTCTAGGTCGTCCTCTCAGTCTCACCATAACAATAAAACAATCTAAAACAACAAACAAAAATCACGAGATAAACTTTGGGTAGCAAAGGTAGGGATCCGTGTGTTAAGCTCTTTGTTGAGTGGATCAATAGATTGATCAAAGCCAAAAGAGGGTGAATTGGGTTTCAAAATTTTATAGGAGTGAAGTGGTATGAATGAAAATGAAGAACAAGGCAATTAGAGTGGTTCAAGTTCCAAATGAACTCTACATCCACTACCTTAGCTCCCACTAAGGATTTTCCAACAATTCACTAATTGCTCTTCCCCTTTTCTAGGCTTAAGAGGTAACCTTTACAAGGCCGGTCAATTTTCTACCCAAAATTGACCAAACCCTCACTAGGATACAAAGAAGAATTTGAAGGCAAGTAGAATATCTCACAATACAAATTTTCCCGTTTTAATATAAGCACTCAACCCAAATTGAAAGACAAGATATGAATTACAATCAAATACAATTTGGGATTTTTCAAGAATAAGACTTTTGGGTTCTTGAGCTTGGATTTTTGTATAGATGTTTCTCTTGGATGCAATAGTTGTTGCTGGTCTTCAATAGGCTTGATTTTATACCTCCTTCATTAATTCTAGCCGCTTGGGTGGTTAGATTTTGATTATAGCCGTTGGGACCCTCTCTTTCCATCATAAATGCACTTCTGCAGCCTACCGTATCGGTACGCGGGGAGCCGTATCGATGCATGTCTAAAAAAATAAAGAGTCGTTGCACAATTATAAGAGGGGTGTATCGATACGCTTGTAGGCGTATCGGTATGGGTTGGGGCATCGTTTCGATACAGGCAAGACTGTATCGTTGCAATTTTCCAACATAGCTCACTAGAGAAATCTATATCGATACGGGTAAGAGCGTATCAGTACGGGTTAACCAACTCTTTAAAAATTTGTTACCTACCAACTGACGTCCAACGGTCAAAAACATTTAATGTTCTGAATTTAAAAATCCTTTTAAACCGTATCGATATGGGTGAGACTGTACCGGTACACCATTTAAACTCCGTCTGTTTATAGAGAGAGCATATTGATACAGATGCAATCTGTTTCGATACCCTGTTTTGATTCGGTAAGGGGCGTATTGAAACGATTCTCTCCAGTAGCCAAGTTTGTAAAAAAAGGTATTGATACGTCAAGGAGCGTATCGATACACATTAACGATTTTGAACAATTTTACCTTGGAACACTTAGAGCAAAGCCTTGTTGATTTGAAACCTTTTGAGGGACTTAAAATTTTATTTCAAGTTTTTCAATTTAGTCCTTGATATAACAAAACCAAAGCTTAAATTTTTTAAGTCTTTTTGAAAAACTTTGTAAAACAACTCCCCCTTAATATAGGCTAGGTAAATTTTAAGTGAGCTTGTTCCCTCTCCTCCTTTTTTGTTAGATAAAAAATAAGAGACATAGGCTATAAAGGCATAAGCAATAACCAAGCAACATATAATTGATAAACATTAAGTTCATAAATAAAGAAACATCAAAAAAAAATCCAAACAACAATAATCAAAGCATAGGTTTTAAAAGGTAAACTTAATCCTAAGAACATAATTCAAAGTGCATAACTAGAAATCCTAAAAGACATGAATGGAATGCAAAGACAATCTACTACTCTTCTCCATCACCATCTTCATCATCTTCATCGTCATCTTCGTTGGCATCATCATTCCTCCTAGATTGACGCCACTTATCATGGAAGGTCGTGAGAGAGATGTTCATCGAATTGTGCTCAGCCTCAATGGATGGATACGCTTCTCCACATTTGTCATACGATCTTCTAGGCTTGTGAAGCGTGTGTCTATGGCGGCAAACCCCAAATTCATGACTTGATCCATAAAAGCAATCCCCGTGCATAGGCCCGTGAATTGTTCATTGAGATAAGTCATAAGAGAATCCATGGGTGGATGAGGAGCTTGAGGAGGTTGAGGAGATTGAGGATTGACAATCTCTTCGGGAATCGCGTCACTAGGAAGCTCGGAGATGCGAAGCCAACTACCATTGAAGAAGTGAAAATTCCCTCTAGAAAGAGATCTCTCATCAATAGGATCGGTAAGGGGTGTCGGGTAGTCGTGAGAGCAATCAATCTTCTTTTGAGTGAAGAAATAGCTCAAAGCGACGCCATAGGTAAATGAAGTGACAATAGATGTGTGACGATGTTGCACGAGAAAGACAATCTCCGCAAACATGATGCGAGCAAGGTTAGGTTGTTGTCTCTAGCGAAAACACCGAATCCAAAAGTCATCAACTTGGCGGATGGTTGAGTATTTTCCTCTTGAAGGCCGAAATCACCAAGTGGTCATCAAGTGTAGGATACGGTCTTGAGCATTTAGAACGGTCACAGAACCCCCCAAAACATGTCCAAGAGAATTTTCATCTTCGATACCCTCATCCTCAAACTTAAAAACATCACTAAGAGATTGGACATCAACGATAATCTTTTTGCCCATGAGATCAGAGTTAACAACAACGATATTACCCGAGGGATCGGCAACACACTTGGCATTAGCATAAAAAATCAAAACCAAATTGCGAAAGAAAAATCCCGAAATTTGTAGAAAATCCATGAACTTCCATTCTTGGAGCAAAGGTAAATAGGCAAATTTAAAGCGCTCCGAATTGAGGAAAGGAACGAAAATTACCCTCTACGGACGAATCTTATAATTTTGAAAAGATCGGAAGTAGGTGAGTTCTCCGGGAATTTTAAAACACCTTTGATAGATAAGAGTCAAATTCGGGCGAGTACCATCGCCGGGATTAGATCCTTCACCAACTTCTCTTGTAGTGAGCGCTCTCTTCTTAGGTGCCACAGTCTAGAGAAATTGATCAAAACAATGTGTATGCATTATTTTTCTCATTCGATCCCATGTAAATCAATAATCAAGGTTTTAAAAAAAGGGTAAACTATACCATTGACCACCATACTTTGGTTAATGTATTAAAATGACCATCTTAAAAAAAATCGACTCAATTGACCACCCAAACTATTGAAATTGGATTAATGTGACCACCAGCCGTTAATGGGCTAACAGAAGGTGACATGGCAGTTAAAAAATTAAAGGTATAATTACACATTTGGTCTTCACTATTTACACATTTTTCAATTTAGTCTTAATTTTAAACTAATAAAATAAATTAATTAGGTGATGACACGTGTCAACACCTTATTGGAGGAATTTAATTATTTATATTTGATATAATAAATTATTTTCCTCCTCCAATCAGGTGGTGACACGTGTCACCACCTATTTAGAGGAGAAAAATAAATTCAACCACACATGCTATCTAAGGGAATTGAACCTGGGCAATCTAGATGCAAAGGTAGTGGCTTAGACGCTGCATTAAGCACAATTTTGTGCTTTAAAACACCAAATTCAATATATATCTCTTATTGGTTTCTATATTTATAAGCTAAAAACTCAAACCCTAAATACTAATTTCACATATATATATATATAACCCTAAACACTAATTTCACATATATATAACCCTAAACCTTAAACCGTAAATGTTTCAAATTAATTTTACACTAAACATGTCAAGTTAATCACCGGCTAAAGTAAAGAGATCAACTGAGAAGAACATCGTAAGAAGAAGATAGAAAAAAGGGAAAATAAGCAATTAAACAATGATCGTGTTTGTTTCCTTAGATCGGGGCTTTGGGCTTCGTTCTTTATTTGGCTGATGTTTTCTCATGGAAAACCAATTAAAGGCAGACTACTGTTGAATTAGAAATCAAAAGCAGAGGAAAGAAATTGCTTTCCAGAACATCCATTGGTGAAATTGTTATCCAAAAATTGCTTCTAGTTCACCACAACGAATATAATTTTGACCCAAAATTAATTTTATATATGTGAAATTAACTTGAAATGTTTAGTGTAAAATTAATTTGAAACATTTATGGTTTAAGATTTAGGGTTATATATGTGAAATTAGTGTTTAGGGTTTGAGCTTTTTAGCTTATAAATGTAGAAACCAATAAGAAATATATATTGAATTTGGTGTTTTAAAGCACAAAATTGTGCTTGGTGGTAGTGGCCTTTGCACCAAGATTGCCCAGGTTCAATTCCCCTGGATAGTATGTGTGGTTGGATTTATTTTTCCCTCTAAATAGGTGGTGACACGTGTCACCACCTGATTGGAGGAGGAAAATAATTTATTATATCAAATATAAATAATTAAATTCCTCCAATAAGGTGTTGACACATGTCATCACCTAATTAATTTATTTTATTAGTTTAAAATTAGGACTAAATTGAAAAAATGTGTAAATAGTAAAGACCAAATGTGTAATTATACCTTTAATTTTTTAATTGCCACGTCACCTTCCGTTAGCCCATTAACGGCTGGTGGTCACATTGATCCAATTTCAATAGTTTGGGTGGTCAATTGAGTCATTTTTTTAAGGTGGTAATTTTAATACATTAACCAAAGTATGGTGGTCAATGGTATAGTTTACCCTAAAAAAATTTGAAAGACAAAACAAAAGAAAAAAAGTTTGATAAAATTTGTTTTTGAAGAAACAAAACAAAGCAAAAATAATTAAAAAAATGAAAATCATAAAGAAAAAAAAAATTAAAAAAATTATACCTTGATATTGAGATAGGGAGGAATGAATGAAGATTGTACACCAATTGATGGAGAGCCTTAAGACTTTGGCTTGATTTTGAAAAACCCTAAAGAGATTTTAAATTTTGTGGTGAAAATATAAGGGATTGAGAGGCTTTTTGTAGAGGAAAATCGGCTAGGATTTTGATAAATGTGAAACTCTTTTAATGCCAATTAATAGTTGTCTGCGCGATCGAGTATCAATACGCCAAAAGGTGTATCGATACAAGGGTACAATGGTAATTCCTTGAAACCGCGTGTCAAGGAACCGTATCAAAACGTTCGCAACTCGTATCGAAACGGGTTTAACTGTATCGATACCCGCAAGAGAAAAAATGTAGTCTGGTAAACTAATGAAGTACTCATATTGATACGCATAAGGCCGTATCGATACCCTATGCCCAGAAATGCATTTTTGGCTTTTAGAACAACCAAAGGCTCGAATTTAACATCTCCTAAATGTATGCAATTGATAAATGAGCAGATCTAAGCATATTCTAACAGAAGCATACTTCCCTAGCTATAAGCATGGTTTCTATCAAGATCAACAACACATAAACATGCATTTTCACAAATTCAAGCAATTTTAACCTCAAAAGAGTCCTAAAGGGTCAAGATAGGATAGTTAGACCTAGCTCTCTCCTAAGGGACCAAAAACGCTCTTTGTCTAAAAGTTTGGTAAAAATGTCCGCTAGTTGGTTCAAGGTGTCAACATACTCTATAACAACATCTTGCTTAAGGACATGAACTCTAATGAAATGATGTCTTATTTCTATATGTTTGGTTCTAGAGTGTTGGATGGGATTTTTTGTGAGACAAATTGCACTAGTGTTATCACACTTAAGGGGTATGGTTTCAACTTTAACTCCATAATCTAAGAGTTGTTGCTTCATCCAAAGGACTTGAGCACAACAACTCCCTAAGGATATGTACTCGGCTTCGGTGGTAGATAGAGCTACACTATTTTGTTTCTTAAAGAACCAAGATATGATCATACTATCTAAGAATTGGCAAGTGCCGGAAGTACTTTTCCTATCAATTTTACAACCCCCATAATCCGCATCAGAATAAGCATGAAGGTTAAAGGTTGAGTCTTTAGGATACCAAAGACCTAAACAAGGAGTATCTCTAAGGTACCTAAAGATCCTTTTAACGGCTATAAGGTGAGACTCTCTAGGACTAGCTTGAAACATAGAACACAAGCAAACACTAAACAATATATACGGTCTACTTACGGTAAGGTAAAGTGTTGAGTGTATAAAAGTTCTATATTTTACCCCTCATTTACCCATATTTTTGCTGCATCCAAGCATAATTTATTGCATTTAGGATATATTTTTTCATATACATCACAATTAGATAAAATGGCACAGTTGCTACTGATTTTGGTTACTTTTACAGGTATCTGCTGCGACAGACCCATGGCAGCAAAGGAGCAGAGGCGGATTGCAGAGTTGGAGTCAAGAAGCAAAGGCTGTCGTGACATCTGCCATGGCAGCCATGCCGATAGAATGCTGAGGTGGAAAAGTGAAGTGGAGCTCGACAGATAGAGGATTTCAAGCCGGTCTGTCGTGGACCACTCCCATATTTTTCTGAGCCATGAGGCAGAATGAAGGCCAATCCCAAAGTTCAAGGAAGGAACTCAAGGCAAGAAAAGAGGACGAATTCAAGGCATCTACTCAGAAGATTTAGTCTTTAATAGAGTTGCACTTTAATTCGAAATTGTATTCTTACCACATTAGAAAACTTAGACCCAAGGCCTATATAAAGGCATGTAATTCGACCTAGGGAATGATATCTCATTCCTAGCCGTCTTCCCCCAAAACCCCTGTCCATTTCCCTTCTCCACCATGTTCTAAACTCCCCCTAGGGCTAAGGGTTGATTCTGTAAAGTAGTTGCAAGGATTGTATTGTTTTAGGAATTTTCTGTCAAGTAATAAAAGCTTCAAGTTTCATGTTTTTCATATCTCATAAGAGCATCAGGAGAGCATTGTGAGGTTATCCATTTGTTTGATATCGGGAGAGTCAAGCATACGAAAAGAGTAGATATGCGTTTTCCAGTTTATGGTTAAACCATCTTGGCTTAGGGATTAGTACAAGGTTAAGTGGCTAAAGAAGAATTCAACAACTTTAGTGTTCACCCTTTGATTCACGCCGGGAGGTATCATTCAAGAAGTGTTCATCAATAGAACTTAGGCCTAGGGATAGGACAAGTCATAGCAGGGATTCTTGCCAAGCTTGAAGTACAGAGTTGTTGATCGCTGCCGCGACAACAACAAACCTCTGCCGTGATAGGTGCTATTGTGACAGGAACGACGACAAAAGACAGAAGTTTCTCTAACAGTGCAACACCTGCAATACTGAGCATATCAATACCAGCCTATTCTCTAAATCTGATCCCTTATTCTTTTACTTCGGTTATTTCTCAGAATTATTCCACCCATCCAATTAAACTATTTTTTTCTCTTGTGCAGCAATTCAAGGATAGAGTTATTTCCAGTCCCTGTGGAGATGATATCCGATACTCTAAGTATCACTTTACTACTTGCATCGTGTACACTTGCACTATTTGTGATAGGACTCTTTTACACGTAACAAGTTTTTGGCGTCGTTGTCGTGGACTGGCAACATATCTTTACCCTTTTTATTACTGCACTTTTCTTTTTATTGTTTTAGAGGTGTTATTTACCTCGTGCTTTTCACAATGTTTCCTATTTGCTTATGTGCAGATCTAGACGAGGTAAAGAACATGAGTACGAATTAGATCCAGAAATTGAACGCACGTACCAACTCAGGAACCAAGCCCGACTCTTGATAGAAAGAAACAACTATCTTGAGGAGATACTAGAAGCAATGGTGAACGAAAGGCAAGGAAATGGGTTAAATGACCCCAACAACAATGACCAAAGGGTTATTGTTGATCCTCCTAACGATGCCCGGAATGAAAGGCCGTCGCCTGCTGCCGCTGCCGCACGAAAGACATGTCGAGACTACATGGACAATGACCATGTTGAACTGGAAACTACCTTGCCAGACATGGAAGCTGAAAACTTCGAACTGAAATATGTCATGTTCAGCATGATAAATTCCGCTGGCCAGTTTAGTGGTTCTACTACTGAGGATGCCCGAGAACATCTCAAAACGTTCCAAGAAATCTGTGGATCGTTCAGACTTCCAGGAATAAATCTGGAAGTACTGAGGCTCCGGTTATTTCCTCATTCATTGAGAGATAGAGCTAAAACTTGGTGGAACAAATTAACGTCGGGTTCAATAAGAACTTGGGCAGATCTCTCTCATGAATTCCTTTCTCGTTTTAATCCTTCTCATTTATCTGAAAGATTGCGTAACGAGATTTCTACTTTTCAACAGGAAGATGACGAACCAATGCACGTGGCGTGGGACAGATTTACATCTCTTTTACGGAACTGCCCAATGCATGGATTCCCCGTATGGAATCAGGTTGTCAAATTCTACAATGCTGCCAATAGGGGTGGGAATTGTCGGGTACCCAGGATTCGGGTACCCGGAAAACCGGGTACCCGGTTCGTCCGGGTACCTCTTTAAACGGCCCGTGTCCCGGCCCATTAAATCCGGGTACCCGGGATTCGGGTACCCGTAAAATTAGGGTACCCGGGTAATCGGGTACCGGGTACCCGGTTCATATTTTTTTTTATTTTAAAATTAAAAAAATCATATGTTAAACACTAAAATATTTTAAAAAAAATTTAAACTTAAAACTTAAAAGAATATAATACAAACATAGAAAAAATATAGGGATTTAAACTTAATTTTAGAGTGAAAATATTAAGAAACATAAAATAAAAATATAATTTTAAATATAAAAAATATATATTAAATTTTATCGGGTCGGGTCGGGTACCCGGTAAGGGAAAACTCTCGGCCTGTGTCCCGGGAAATTTGCCGGGATGGGTACCCGGCCCGGTCGGGTAATTTTTTTTAGGGAATTACCCGATATTTTTGTTTCGGGTAGTCGGGTTTTCGGGTCGGGTATTTTCTCCCACCCCTAGCTGCCAATGCACACACTCGACTGAGAATAGATTCAGCAGTAAATGGGCTATTACTGGATAAGGAACCAGACAAGGCAATGCTCGTGTTGAAAAAGTTAGCGAAGAACGATGAGCAATTTCCTACAGCTCGGAGAGGAGGCAAACGAGGAATATCTATAAAAAATTACGAAGCTGATACTCGGTTAAATCGCAGGTTGCATACCTCACAAAGATAGTCGAAAAGCTGCAACGGCACGATTCTAAAGCTGTATATTCTGCAGAAGAGGTATGTGAAACCTGTAGTGGGAACCACAGTTCAGAAGACTACCCTTTACAGCTGGAAGAAGGGGTGTATGTTGGAAACTATAACAAGCCGAGAAACTATGATTCCAACAATTACAATCCCAATTGGAGGAAGGATCTCAAATTTTCCTAGAGCAATCCGAACAATGCACTGAACCTTCCAGTGCAGAACAATCAGAACCAAGGGGTACCCAGAATTTTGTCACAATAGCAGCCGACAACAGCACCTAGTATACTAGAACAGACCTTGGTAACATTTTTGTCACAGACGGGAGCATACATGGCGAACATGGATCACTTTGTCAAGAAAACTGAATCATTCATGGATAAGACATAGATGAGGATGACAAACCATGAGGCTACCCTAAAATCTCTGGAAACACAGATGGGCCAAGTTTCACAGTATATCAAACCAAGGCAGAACGGAGGATACCCTAGTGATACTGAGGTCACTAGAAAACCCACACATGAGCAATGTAAAGCAATTACAACTAGGAGTGGGAAATAGTTACAAGGTCCGGAAATAAAAGACATACCGAGTGAGGATCCGACCCTAGAGACACCTGCCGTGAACATTTCCCTAGTAGAGGAGAGACAACCTGTTGTCGACAAACCTGCCGCGACAGTAGAAGGGACAGAGGAGCAGAAAGAAGATGCTGAAGAACTCAAGCCTCCTCAGATCCGAATTCCATGTGGAGGACGCCTTGAAGATTACCGTCCTCTACCTTCTTTTCCACAGCGGCTACAGAAATAGAAACAAGAGTACCAGCTTAAGATGATTTATGATATTTTTAAGCAAGTACACATTAACATACCGCTGCTATAGGCCATTAAGCATATGCCTGGATATGCTAAGTTTCTCAAGGACGCAATGTCCAAAAGGTTCAGACTTAGGGAATTTGAGACAGTGAAGATGATAGAAGGATGCATGACGATCTTGTATAAGCATCCACCCTAAAAGAAGAAGGACCCTGGGAGCTTCATCATACCATGCATAATTGGCGATAAGTCCGTGGGTAAGGCACTTTGTGATCTTGGTGCTAGCATAAATCTAATGCCCAAATCTGTATTTCAGAAATTAGTTATTGGACAAGCAAGGCCCACGACAATCATGCTACAACTGGCAGACCGCTCTTACGTACAACCAGAAGGGAAGATCAAAGATATTCTGGTAAGAGCGGATAAGTTCATTTTTCCTGATGTCTTTCTTTTTTTAGACTGTGAAGTAGATGAAAACGCACCGATCATCCTGGGGCGACCCTTTCTAGCCACAAGTAGAACTGTGATCGATGTTGAGAAAGGAGAACTGACGATGAGAGTAAATGATCAGCAAATCAAACTCAATGTTCTCCACGCAATAAAACAGGCTGATGCAGAAGAATAATGCAAGGCAATCTCTTAAGTAGTCCTTGACCAACCCTGCATCAGGTCAAACTACCATGACAGAAAGTTTGGTCACTGCCACCGCAGTCACCCGGAAGATTGTCACGGCAACAACGACGATAGTGACTCCTTAGACACAGAAACATCCGACACTGAAGGTCCAGAGGAGGTAAAATGGATTGGCACACGTCCAGGTAAGTTCTTCGAGCCTTTAAATTATATGTAACCCCCTTAACCCGGCCTAGACGGTTGACCCGAATTAAGAAGTTTACACGGGGAAAACCAAAGTCAACCCGAAAGTCAACATTGATTAACGACCCTTTTTTTTCTTTTTAATCTTATCTAAATGCACATTAACCCTAGATAGGTTCATACAACAGCATACTCAAAGATCAGCTCATTCGGAAACATTCAGAGACTTAATTGTTCAAAACACGAATTTAGGGACCAAAATGTAAATTCTGAAAATTTTAAGGACTTAACCAAATTAAAGGTTACCAACATGAAATTAATCATCTTTCATGCTTCTCTGCCAATTTACAACTCAAACGGACACCTCAAACTCATTCAATTGCATAAACAAGATTCAGGACTAAAACGCAAAGATTTCAAAACATTTAACCGTCAATTTCAGTGCCCAACGGTCGGGTGTTCCGAAACAGGGAGGACCTGTTCCGAAACGCGGGACCGTTCCGAAACGAGTTCCGGAACAGGGCTTGGCAGTAGCATTTTCGTTCCGGAACGGTTCCTCCCATTTCGAAACGCCTAGGCCATTTCAGGCCCCTATTCCGAAACGGTAGCACCCGTTCCGATACGACCTGCCCAGATTGCAGAAAAACAACTGGTTTATCATACAACTGACCCATCAAACATGCTCCAAAGGCAACCAAATTATACCAGCAAGTCATTATATGCATAAGGTACATATTAGCATCAACCATACTCAAACATGGCATCAATTAAGCAAATCCCCAATTCTAAAGGCATGCATCCTATTTAGAAAACCATTCAAACATCATAATACCAAACCAACTTCACAAAGGCCAAATACATGATCCATCATCATCAACAACATAAAACCAACTTAGGGAGTCCAAAACATCTCCCAAATCAACAACATAGGTTCCCCATTGCCAAATGCCCAAAAGCTAATAGTGGTAAGAAAACATTCACCATACATGAGCTTAGTTCTTCACTTGGATTCTTGACCTCTTGCTACCCCTTCAAGCACTTTAATGCTCTGCATTATTGGTTTAAGAAAAGAGAGAGCGTAAGCACATAGCTTAGTGAGGAATGCTCATTTAAAACAACTCAATAATGCATTATAAAACACCTTTTTAAACCTTAGTTCAAAACAACATTTAAACATGCACATAAGCATTTAAAACAAGCATTTCATGCTTCAAATTATTAACATGTCATATTGGCCACAAGTGATAATCATAATCTTTCCATTTCAAAATACAATCAACATAAGATCCACACATGGACTTTTAACCACCATTGTGATCTTACAATTCACAAGGACCACACATGGACTTTTAACCACCATTGTGTCCTTAGCCAAGAATCACTCATGGACTTTTAACCACCATGGTGTTCTTACAATCCACAAGGTCCACACAAGGACTTTTAACCACCTTGTGACCTTAACACAAGAATCACCCATGGACTTTTAACCACCATGGTGTTCTTAGAACACACAAGGCTCACACAAGGACTTTTAACCACCTTTGTGACCTTACAATACACAAGGCTCACACAAGGACTTTTAACCACCTTTGTGACCTTAGCACAAGAACCAACCATGGACTTTTAACCACCATGTTGTTCTTAACACAAGAACCACCTATGGACTTTTAACCACCATAGTGTTCTTAACTTTTCTCAAAACATCACTTGCCAATATGCATCGTTTAACAACAATATTCCATTGTTTTAAAGCATTTAACAAAGCCATTAATCATCATGCACCATTATGCATCAAAACCACATTTTATCAAATGTTCAAAACAAGAATCTCTTACCTTGAGCATTCTTCAACACATGGCTTATAAAATCAGCAAATAACATGCTAAAACATGCTTTCAAAACAGAATTTAAAACATGCAAACAATCACATTGCATTCAACCAACTCATGGTTCATCAACAAGAGAGTTTTCCCGAAAACTTACTCTTGAGCTTAGCAAAGTTGTTTAGACTTAAACTAAGCTCCCAAACCTTCAAAACATTGGTTTCAAAGCTGAAAACCAAAATCCACTCACCGATTCCGTTTCGCAACTTGCCGAAACACCGATCAAGCTTCCGGATCACCACCACAAAGATCCGAAGATGTCTCCCCTGTTTTAAACACATCAAAGCAGAGGATTAATGCATCATCATGCATTAATATCTTCAATGAAAGCACCTAAACTCGCTGCTCTCATCCACACTCCCATTTTCGGCTACCAAACACAACCGAAAACACATCCAAACAACTCCACAACACTACCCAGCCAAGATCCATCAATTCCAAACATTCTTAAACCTCAATTAACATCCAAAAAGGATCTAACCACGTCCTTATACCTCCAGCTATAACAGATCATCAAGATCACTCCAAAAACAACCAAAAACTCAAGCAAAACTTAGGAAATTTAACCTATTCGGGATTGCATTGATTAAACCTCAATTTCTCCTCAATTATACATTCATTTTACATCAAAATGACATCTCAAAACAATGCCCAATCAGATCATACGAATTTCATCAAAACTTAAGCAAATCTTGCATTTTAAAGCCAAGATCAAGAATACAATTGTAAAACCTTTAATAAAACACAAATCAAGGATTGAGAACTTGGGAATTTCAGTAAAGAACTGAGAATTTAGAGGAGAAGGACGTTCATACCTCTAAACTTGAGTTTCTCCCTTTTTAGAACCAAAATCTTGAAAATCCAATAAGCAAATGCTAAGGTTTTGTTGTAGGATTGATTAGAGATCAAATGAGGATTGAAATCTCATTTTTAATTGTCAAAATCAGAGGAAATTTTGCTGGAGAAATGTGTTTGGGTTGAGAGAAAAGTAGAGAGAAAAGAAAATGGAAAATTTGAGAGAAAAGTTAGTTATGGCCAAAATATCTTTCCCTCCCTTTTACCTTTATTTTAAAACCATTAATTAATTGATAAATATTCAGAAAAATCTGGAGAAACTCTTATTGGGTAAATAGCTCCTTAAAGATTCAAAGTTTCAATCCTTTTTAAAACAGTCACCCAGTTTTCAAAAATTACATTTTGGTCACTAACCCAAAATGTCACTCTTCCAAAACCCATTTTGTAAAATTGATTTCACCTTTCTCTTATATATAATAAAAGAGGATTTTAAGACATTTTTCCATATTTTTAATGCAACCCGAACTAGGCTTTCC
The DNA here is from genome assembly GCA_958450335.1 of Hibiscus tridactylites. Taxonomy (NCBI): domain Eukaryota; kingdom Viridiplantae; phylum Streptophyta; class Magnoliopsida; order Malvales; family Malvaceae; genus Hibiscus; species Hibiscus tridactylites. The sequence goes on from OY288279.1 coordinate 78,538,555, forward strand.
TAAATTCACCTTTTTATATTCGAACCGCAACCCGACCGGCCCGGTCCAAACCCAAAACTTCTAAGCCCAAAATTGGGGTGTTACAACTCTCCCCCCCTTAAGAAATTTCGTCCTCAAAATTTACCTGAAGGAAAAAGGTACGGAAACTGCTTCAACATGTCATCCTTCCGTTCCCACGTGGCTTCTTCAACACCACGATGCTTCCACAACACCTTTACCAACTCAATGGTCTTGCCTCGAAGGACCTTACTATCCGAATCCAGAATCTTCACCGGTTCCTCTTCATAGGTCAAATCCGGATTCAATTCCACTTCTTCCACAGGCATCACATGTGAAGGATCCGATCTGTACCTCCGAAGCATAGAAACATGAAACACATCATGAATCTTTTCCAACTCATGCGGTAACCTCAACTTGTACGCAACAGGACCCACACGCTCAATCACCTCGTATGGTCCAATGTACCTAGGGCTCAACTTACCCTTTCGACCAAACCTCATCACCTTTTTCCAAGGCGAAACTTTCAAAAACACACGGTCACCCACCGCATACTCAATCTCCTTACGCTTCAAATCCGCGTAAGACTTTTGCCTATCAGAAGCTGCCTTCAAGCGCTCACAAATGAGCTTCACCTTCTCGGTGGTTCCTTTCAACAAAGCTGGCATCAAAATCAACTTCTGACCCGCTTTAGCCCAACAAAGAGGAGTCCTACACTTCCTCCCGTACAAAGCTTCAAAAGGTGCCATTTGAATACTTGCCTGATAACTGTTATTATAGGCAAACTCCACCAAAGGCAAATGTTTCTCCCAAGAGCCCTGAAACTCAATCACACAGCACCTCAACATATCCTCCAAAACGTGGATAACACGCTCGGATTGACCATCCGACTGAGGATGATAAGATGTACTGAAATTCAACCGTGTACCCAAAGCCTGATGCAAACACTGCCAGAAACGCGATGTAAACCTCGGATCCCTATCCGACACAATCGACTTAGGCACACCATGCAGCCGCACAATCTCAGCAATGTACAGCTCCGCAAGCTTATCCAAGGAATACGTAGTATGCACAGGCAAGAAATGCGCACACTTCGTCAAACGATCCACAATTACCCACACCGAATTCTTCTTCAATGGCGACAAAGGCAAACCAGATACAAAATCCATGGTAATCCTTTCCCACTTCCATTTAGGAATTCTCAACGGTTGCAACAACCCTGAAGGAAACTGATGCTCAGCCTTAACTCGCTGACACACCATGCACTTGCTCACAAACTCAGCAACATCCTTCTTTAGACCCACCCAATAGTACTCATCACGAAGATCACGATACATCTTAGTACTACCAGGGTGCATAGCAAAAGGACTACTATGACCTTCAGTCAGAATAGCACGCCTCAATTCAGCATCATTGGGCACTACTATCCGACTCCCAAAACACAACACTCCATCTTCATTAAAACAGAAATCCGAAGGCCTACCCTCAGCAATATCCTGAACATGAGGTACCAAGGAATCATCCAACAACTGCTTTTCCTTGATCAACTGAACCAAAGATGGTTTCACTTGCAACTCAGCCACAAGACCACCATCACACGAAATACTCAAACTGGCAAACATAGCCCTCAACTCAACAGCTACCTTTCTACTCAAGGCATCAGCTACAACATTAGCTTTTCCAGGGTGATACTCAATCGTCAAATCATAATCCTTGAGCAACTCCACCCAACGCCGCTGTCTAAGATTCAACTCTTTCTGAGACATCAGATACTTCAAACTCTTGTGATCAGTGTACACAGTACACTTCTCACCATACAGATAATGTCTCCAGATCTTCAAGGCAAAAACCACCGCAGCCAACTCGATGTCATGCGTAGGATAATTGCGCTCATGCACCTTCAACTGCCGTGAAGCATAAGCCACCACCTTACCCTCTTGCATCAACACACATCCCAAACCAACGTAGGACGCATCACTATACACCACAAACTCTTTCCCTGATTCAGGTTGAACCAAGATAGGAGCTTGTGTCAAAGCTGCCTTAAGCTTCTCAAAAGCCTGATGTCTCGCCTCCGTCCACTCATACTTAACATCCTTCTACAACAACTTCGTCAAAGGTGCAGCAATCTTCGAAAACCCATCCACAAACCTCCGGTAGTATCCCGCCAAACCAAGGAAACTACGGACCTCATGAACAGACTTAGGAACCTTCCAATTCATCACCGCCTCAATCTTCTGAGGATCAACACGAATCCCTTCAGTAGAAACCACATGACCAAGAAACACCACCTCTCTAAGCCAAAACTCACACTTGCTCAGCTTAGCATAAAGTTGATTCTCCAACAAAGCTTGCAACACAATTCTCAAATGCTCTTCATGCTCCCCCTCAGTACGCGAGTACACGAGGATATCATCGATGAACACCACAACAAACTTATCCAGGTATTCATGAAATACACGATTCATCATGTCCATGAAAGCTACATGAGCATTTGTCAAACCAAACGGCATCACAAGGAACTCATAATGCCCATACCTCGTCCTGAAAGCTGTCTTTGGAACATCCACATCCTTCACCTTCAACTGGTAATACCCTGACCTTAAGTCAATCTTAGAGAACACAGCTGCTCCCCGAAATTGATCAAAAAGATCATCAATTCTCGGTAATGGATACCGATTCTTGATAGTCAACTTGTTCAGCTGACGATAATCAATGCATATTCTCATAGTGCCATCCTTCTTCTTCACAAACAAGACCGGTGCACCCCAAGGTGACACACTCGGCCGAATGAACCCTCGATCAAGCAACTCTTGCAATTGCGTCTTCAGCTCCTTCAACTCTTTAGGTGCCATTCTATAAGGGGTAATGGACACTGGAGTTGTGTTCTCATACAGCTCAATCCCAAACTCCACTTCGCGATTAGGAGGCAATCCAGGCAACTCCTCAGGAAACACACCAGGGAACTCTCGCACAGTCCTGATATCTTGCACACGCAACTCCTTAGAACTAGGATTCATCACAAAAGCTAGGTAAGCTTCACAACCTTGCCTCAGCATCCGGCTCGCCTCCAATGTTGACACCACATTGGCAAGAAACTTCACATTCTCACCAACCACAACAACCTCATAATCATCCGCAAGCTTCAACGAAACTCGCTTATTCTCACAATCCACTACAGCTCGATGCTCAACAAGCCAATCCATACCAAGGATTACATCAAAACCATAGAAAGGCAATTCCATAAGATCAACAGGAAAAACATGATCTTGCACAACCAAAGGACATCTTCTATAAAGCTTTCGAGTCACAACAGTCTCACCAAAAGAACTAGTGACACGCATACCAACATCCAAAGACTCAACAGGCAAACCAAGCAATTCAGCATGCTCACACAATATGTATGAGTGTGTAGATCCAGAATCAATCAAGGAAAGTAATGACAAGGATTGCAAAGTAAAAGTACCTGCGATCACATCCGTGTCATTCCTCCTCTCCCTCTGGGCATACACTCTAGCCTGGCCGCCACCCTCAGGCTGAACAGCTACAACATGAGCCACATTACGTCCACCATCCTCCCTACGCTGGAAATTACCACGGCCGCGCCCACGACCTCTCTGTGGTGCAACAACCACAGGAGCACGCCCTTGGCCACCAGCTAACATAGGACACTCTCTCCTCATGTGATCCGTAGATCCACAGTTCCAGCACGAATTACCAGCCGCCACAACAGGAGCTTGCACCTCTCTCACAGCTCGAGGACAATCACGCTTCATATGGCCACGCGATCCACATGTCCAACATGCGTTTGGATTAGCTCTTGCCTTGCCTCCCTGAGCAGGCGCACCACCACCTTGCTTAGCTGAAGACTGATACTTCTGATCACGTCCCCTCTTGTTCCGTCCACCACCGGAACTATACTCAGCAACTCACTTACTAGCACTAGAAACAGCACTCCTAGAAGATAAACCCAAGTTCATCTCAATGTCCTTTGCTCGGCCAACCAGCACATCAAAATCATTATACTCAGCAGCCAGCATATACGTCTTTACCTCCGTCACCAAACCATAACGGAACCTTTCACACCTCTCCCGCTCATCCGGGACAAGCTCAGGTGCGTACTGACTGAGCCGAACAAACTGAACTTCATACTCAGCTACAGACATGCTCCCTTGTGTGAGAGACATGAATTCTCTTTTCTTTTCATCTAGGTACCTCACACCCAGATATCTCCTCTTGAACGCATTCTGAAAGAACGTCCAAGTCACATCAGCATCCGCCATCCCAGAGATAGTGGTTGTCCACCAAGTGTAAGCATCGTCCTGCAACAACGATACCACACAGCCCAGCTTCTGCACATCAGTGCAATTCATTTGCCCCAAGATTCTCTTGGTACTTTCCAACCAAGACTCCGAACCTTCAGCAGACAAACCTCTGAACTCAGTCCCTCCCAGACTGCGCAAACTTTCCAAAGGTAGTCTAACTCCAGCATCTCTTTGATGCCCAGCTCCTTGAGCTCCAGCTACCGCTGCTCGAAAAGCTCCAGCAATGGCTTGTACCAGCATTGTCATGTCAGGAATAGCTTGCCCCTGACCAGCTTCAGGTCCATCAGCCCCAGCACCAACACCAGCTGCAGCTCCTTCACCCCCAGCACCACCACCACCAGGCGGAGGAGGTAAATCCACCACATTTTCAGCATTCTCTTCATTTTCATTCTGAGCCATAGCTCGCGCATTAACCCTCATTTCTCTACGAGGTGCCATTCACTAACAATGCAATCACAATGCAACAACAAAGTCAGGCTCAACAAGGTAAGCAATCCAAGTACTCAAGCTCATTTCCCAATTAAAAACAAATCATTTCCTTAGCTTTGATTTGGCAATGGGTCCCCCCTAACATGCTTTCACCACAGCATACACCACAATTGTAACATGCTTACAATTCACACATCATGCTTTCACTCAACAAGCATACAAAGCATTCAAGCACTTAACACCCATTCATCAGTTCCCAATTACTCGAGAACTCAGCTCTGATACCACCAAATGTAACCCCCTTAACCCGGCCTAGACGGTTGACCAGAATTAAGAAGTTTACACGGGGAAAACCAAAGTCAACCCGAAAGTCAACCTTGATTAACGACCCTTTTTTTTCTTTTTAATCTTATCTAAATGCACATTAACCCTAGATAGGTTCATACAACAGCATACTCAAAGATCAGCGCATTCGGAAACATTCAGGGACTTAATTGCTCAAAACACAAATTTGGGGACCAAAATGTAAATTCTGAAAATTTTAAGGACTTAACCCAATTAAAGGTTACCAACATGAAATTAATCATCTTTCATGCTTCTCTGCCAATTTACAACTCAAACGGACATCTCAAACTCATTCAATTGCATAAACAAGATTTAGGACTAAAACGCAAAGATTTCAAAACATTTAACCGTCAATTTCAGTGCCCAACGGTCGGGTGTTCCGAAACAGGGAGGACCTATTCCGAAACGCGGGACCGTTCCGAAACGAGTTCCGGAACAGGTCTTGGCAGTAGCATTTTCGTTCCGGAACGGTTCCTCCCGTTTCGAAACACCTAGGCCATTTCAGGCCCCTGTTCCGAAACGGTAGCACCCGTTCCGATACGGCCTACCCAGATTGCAGAAAAACATCTGGTTTATCATACAATTGACCCATCAAACATGCTCCAAAGGCAACCAAAATTATACCAGCAAGTCATTATATGCATAAGGTACATATTAGCATCAACCATACTCAAACATGGCATCAATTAAGCAAATCCCCAATTCTAAAGGCATGCATCCTATTTAGAAAACCATTCAAACATCATAATACCAAACCAACTTCACAAAGGCCAAATACATGATCCATCATCATCAACAACATAAAACCAACTTAGGGAGTCCAAAACATCTCCCAAATCAACAACATAGGTTCCCCATTGCCAAATGCCCAAAAGCTAATAGTGGTAAGAAAACATTCATTTAAACATGCACTTTAATTCTTGACCTCTTGGATTCTTGACCTCTTGCTGCCCCCTTGGATTCTTGACCTCTTGCTGCCCCCTTCAAGCACTTTAATGCTCTGCATTATTGGTTTAAGAAAAGAGAGAGCGTAAGTACATAGCTTAGTGAGGAATGCTCATTTAAAACAACTCAATAATGCATTATAAAACACCTTTTTAAACCTTAGTTCAAAACAACATTTAAACATGCACATAAGCATTTAAAACAAGCATTTCATGCTTCAAATTATTAACATGTCATATTGGCCACAAGTGATAATCATAATCTTTCCATTTCAAAATACAATCAACATAAGATCCACACATGGACTTTTAACAACCATTGTGATCTTACAATTCACAAGGACCACACATGGACTTTTAACCACCATTGTGTCCTTAGCCAAGAATCACTCATGGACTTTTAACCACCATGGTGTTCTTACAATCCACAAGGTCCACACAAGGACTTTTAACCACCTTGTGACCTTAACACAAGAATCACCCATGGACTTTTAACCACCATGGTGTTCTTAAAACACACAAGGCTCACACAAGGACTTTTAACCACCTTTGTGACCTTACAATACACAAGGCTCACACAAGGACTTTTAACCACCTTTGTGACCTTAGCACAAGAACCAACCATGGACTTTTAACCACCATGTTGTTCTTAACACAAGAACCACCTATGGACTTTTAACCACCATAGTGTTCTTAACTTTTCTCAAAACATCACTTGCCAATATGCATCGTTTAACAACAATATTCCACTGTTTTAAAGCATTTAACAAAGCCATTAATCATCATGCACCATTATGCATCAAAACCACATTTTATCAAATGTTCAAAACAAGAATCTCTTACCTTGAGCATTCTTCAACACATGGCTTATAAAATCAGCAAATAACATGCTAAAACATGCTTTCAAAACAGAATTTAAAACATGCAAACAATCACATTGCATTCAACCAACTCATGGTTCATCAACAAGAGAGTTTTCCCGAAAACTTACTCTTGAGCTTAGCAAAGTTGTTTAGACTTAAACTAAGCTCCCAAACCTTCAAAACATTGGTTTCAAAGCTGAAAACCAAAATCCACTCACCGATTCCGTTTCGCAACTTGCCGAAACACCGATCAAGCTTCCAGATCACCACCACAAAGATCCGAAGATGTCTCCCCTGTTTTAAACACATCAAAGCAGAGGATTAATGCATCATCATGCATTAATATCTTCAATGAAAGCACCTAAACTCGCTGCTCTCATCCACACTCCCATTTTCGGCTACCAAACACAACCGAAAACACATCCAAACAACTCAACAACACTACCCAGCCAAGATCCATCAATTCCAAACATTCTTAAACCTCAATTAACATCCAAAAAGGATCTAACCACGTCCTTATACCTCCAGCTATAACAGATCATCAAGATCACTCCAAAAACAACCAAAAACTCAAGCAAAACTTAGGAAATTTAACCTATTCGGGATTGCATTGATTAAACCTCAATTTCTCCTCAATTATACATTCATTTTACATCAAAATGACATCTCAAAACAATGCCCAATCAGATCATACGAATTTCATCAAAACTTAAGCAAATCTTGCATTTTAAAGCCAAGATCAAGAATACAATTGTAAAACCTTTAATAAAACACAAATCAAGGATTGTGAACTTGGGAATTTCAGTAAAGAACTGAGAATTTAGAGGAGAAGGACGTTCATACCTCTAAACTTGAGTTTCTCCCTTTTTGGAACCAAAATCTTGAAAATCCAATAAGCAAATGCTAAGGTTTTGTTGTAGGATTGATTAGAGATCAAATGAGGATTGAAATCTCATTTTTAATTGTCAAAATCAGAGGAAATTTTGCTGGAGAAATGTGTTTGGGTTGAGAGAAAAGTAGAGAGAAAAGAAAATGGAAAATTTGAGAGAAAAGTTAGTTATGGCCAAAATATCTTTCCCTCCCTTTTACCTTTATTTTAAAACCATTAATTAATTGATAAATATTCAGAAAAATCTGGAGAAACTCTTATTGGGTAAATAGCTCCTTAAAGATTCAAAGTTTCAATCCTTTTTAAAACAGTCACCCAGTTTTCAAAAATTACATTTTGGTCACTAACCCAAAATGTCACTCTTTTAAAACCCATTTTGTAAAATTGATTTCACCTTTCTCTTTATATATAATAAAAGAGGATTTTAAGACATTTTCCATATTTTTAATGCAACCCAAACTAGGCTTTCCTAAATTCACCTTTTTATATTCGAACCGCAACCCGACCGGCCCGGTCCAAACCCAAAACTTCTAAGCCCAAAATTGGGGTGTTACATTATACCTCGAATGAACATGTAATCCAGAAGCCTTCCATTGAAAAGCCACATGTTCTAGACCTTAAACCCCTGCTAGGGCAGCTTAAATATGTTTTTCTTGGTTTAAATGATACGTTGACCGTAATCATCTCTTCCAAGTTAATGCAGGAACAAGAGCATCGGCTAATCAAAATGCTACAGCAGCATAAGAAGGCCATTGGATGGACTATAGCTGATATCCAAGGCATCAGTCCGGTGTTATGCAGGCACAAGATCCTCTTGGAGGATGATCATAAGCCGACCATTGATGCCCAGAGATGACTGAATGAGGATATGAGAGAGGTGGTGAGGAAAGAAATTATCAAGTGGCTTGATGCCGGAATAATATACGCCATCTCGGATAGAAAGTGGGTGAGCCCAGTGCAATGTGTGCCCAAAAAGGAAGGCATAACCGTAGTAACCAACGAAGAAAACGAACTAATCCCAACCAGGACTGTGACCAATTGGAGGGTTTGTATGGATTACCGGAAGCTTAATAAAGCTACCCAGAAGGACCATTTCCTCTTACCCTTTATTGATCAAATGTTTGATAGATTAGCAGGGAAACCTTACTACTATTTTCTTGATGGTTACTCAAGTTATAACCAAATAGCAATCGCACCAGAGGACCAAGAGAAAACCACCTTCACATGCTCGTATGGCACCTATACCTTTCGAAGAATGCCATTTGGGCTCTTCAATGCAACATCAACCTTCCAACAGTGCATGATGGCAATATTCTCCAACATGGTGGAGGATTTCCTAGAGATTTTCATGGACGACTTTTCTTTCTTTGGAGACAACTTCGAGGATTGTTTAGGCAAATTACAGAAGGTTCTTGAGAGATGCGAAGAGGCGAACTTGGTTTTAAACTGGGAAAAATGCCACTTTTGGTGGATGAAGGTATAGTACTGGGCCACAAAATGAGCTTCCGCGGCATAGAGGTGGACAGAACCAAAATAGAGGTTATTGAAAAGCTGCCGCTACCCACCACAGTTAAAGGGATTCAAAGTTTCTTAGGGCATGCAGGGTTTTATCGATGATTTATAGCTAATTTCTCGAAGATTACCAAGCCCCTTTGCCACCTGTTGGAACATAATCGCCCCTTTTATTTTAATACTGAATGTACTGAGGCATTCAGAATACTGAAGGAGAAGCTGGTAACAGCCCCGATTGTACAGCCACCATACTGGAGTTTGCCATTTGAGATAATGTGTGATGCCAGTGATTACGTTGTCGGGGCAGCATTAGGGCAGAGGAAGGATAAGCTCTTCCATGTGATTTACTATGCCAGCAAAACACTGAATGACGCCCAAATCAACTACACCGCGATAGAGAATGAGCTATTAGCAGTGGTGTTTTCAATCGAAAAGTTCCGTCCGTATATACTTGGAACAAAGGTGGTGGTCCATACAGACCATACAGCACTAAAGTATCTGTTCACGAAAAAAGATGCAAAACCAAGATTGCTACGTTAGATTCTGCTGCTGCAAGAATTTGACATTGACATCAAGGATAAAATTGGAACAGAGAATCAAGTAGCAGACCACTGGTCAAGGCTGGGGATGGGAAGGAATCAATCAACAGACAAGACCAACATACTGGAGACTTTCCCAGATGAGCAGTTGTTTGCTGCCACCAGCACTGCCGCAACAGCCATGGCGGCAGGTAAGCTTTCTAAAACCCCTTGGTATGCTGACATTGTTATTGGGACGAACCTCTTCTTTTCAAGCACTGTGCAGATCAGATTATCAGAAGATGCATACCACAGGACGAACAGAAAGCAGTGCTTCACCACTGTCATGCTGCCTCTTTTGAAGGACACCTAGGGGATATAAAACTGCTGCCAAGGTTCTGCAATTCGGTCTCTATTGGCCCACACTGTTCAAGGATGCACAAGCTTTTTACAAGAGCTGTGACAAATTCCAAAGAACTGGGAATATATCGAGAAGGCAAGAGATGCCACTGCAGAACATACTAGAGGTCGAAATCTTCGATGTATGGGGAATCGACTTCATGGGGACATTCCCAGCCTCTTGTGGGAATTTATACATCCTACTGGCAGTAGACTAAGTGTCAAAGTGGGTAGAAGTGATCGCCACTCAAAAGAACGACGCCAAGACTGTGCAAAGATTTCTTCACAAGAACATCTTCTCAAGATTTGGCATCCTAAGGGCGATAATTAGCGATGAGGGGGGACATTTCAACAATAGGGTAATTGTTGCTGCATTAAGGAAATACGGAGTGAAGCACCGAATTACAACAGTGTACCACCCTCAAACCAATGAGCAGGCCGAGATATCAAACAGAAAAGTAAAGAACATCCTAGAGAAGATGGTTAAACCTACTCAAAAGGACTGGTCTCTACATCTCAATGATGCACTCTGGGCCTAAAGAACAGCGTTCAAGACACCATTGGGGATGTCACCCTATCGACTCATCTATGGGAAAACCTACCATTTTACCAATGTGCAATTTCCCACTTCCCAGAAAGTCTCTTTGCTGCACCCACACCCTCTGCCAACCCCAAAACATCCACTGCTGCCTCCACACCTGCCACGACCGGAGATGGAGGCAGAAAATCTGACACTCCCCGAGGAGAGAAAAGGAAGGACCCCCTACCAGAGATCGACCCAAATTATTTTGAAGGGTTCTCTTCCTCCTCCGTCTGACAGGATTTTGACTCAGAGCCATCGGTCGTCTGAAACATCTCCAAAGACTTCCCTCCGATGAAAAGGAAGAAGCTGAACGAGACTGTCGAAGGACCCTGCCACAGCAGATCAAGCAGCAGTAGCAGTGTAATCACTAATTTTGTCCAGGTTAACCTCTTTTATTTCTTTTTCATAATAATGGGATTCATCACTCTTTTGACACATATCGAATGATTAAAAAATTAAAAAAAAAAAGAGAAAAGGAAGAAAAAAAAGGGGTATGTATGTATATATTAATGTTATATACATATTTATACATATTACTATTACCACATATTATTACTATTATTGTTATCTATTACCCTCTTATTATTGTTATTACTTATTATATTTACCATTCATCACCTTTTATTACCATCTATCCATTATCATTATTAAAATCATTATTACTATCATAAAACTAACGTTGTTGTTAGTGTTATATATTATTATTATTATTATTATTAAAACAAATCTGAAGACCCAAACAATTGACTAATTAGAGTCCAACTTAAATAAATAAAACAGCCCATAAATAAAAAAACCCAAGTGTTACAACATAGTCCAGTTACAAACAAATAAATAATAATAATACAAGCTCGTTTTAGGCCCAACACAATCAAACAGAAACCCTAACGTTTATATTTTATCTTTGACGGGAACCCTAAGGACACTTTGTTCACTTAGCGTCGCACAGCCGTCAGATACGGATCTGATCCAAGGGCCAAGACGCGAACAGATGGCCTCTGATGATGTCTCACTTACAGCCGTCGGATCAAGAGTGTTGAACGGCCCAGATGGTTCCATCAATGGAAACCCTAGATCTAGTCTGATGAACTAGCACCGCCTCGAGTTTGAATCGTTAGATCGAAATGGGATCTAACGGTTCGGATGCCACAGAGATCAAACGCGCGGCTCCCCCCTTCCCAGGCGCGCGCGTGTGTCATACGCCTGACTCTTCGAATTCACCTGAGAGCCAATCGTCTGTTGCCACGTCTTCGTTCCCATACGACGACGACCACTCCGGAGACCAACTCAGCAGCCACGTCGTCCCTCACCGTACGAGCCATGCACGTAAAAGACGAAGATCAGCAAAATGCAAAAAAAAGGGAAAAGAAAAGGGAAATGAAAGGCAACAATAGAAATGGCGGGGGAATAACAAGGCAGAGCCGCACATGAATCCGGCCAAAACAAGAGTACGATCCAATGAGCATTTTCTATCCGAAAAATTAAAATGTAAAACGATCAGAAATTCGGCTATAAAGCCAGATCGAAACATATTGTAACGGGATTCGTGACCTCCCGAGAAAGAAACACGAAGAGCAATAGAATATCAGCCATAGTTTCAGGTAATCTCACCACCATTTATGCATGCAAGTAAATAAATAAAAAGAAGGGAATCATTTTTACCTTTTCGTTTCTTTCCCGAGGCCGTCTTCACTCCTTCGTCGAGAACAAACCAAGCCCGTTAGTGGCCTCAAATGGTGACTCGACCGAGGGAAGTGCAGAGGTCTCCTTCCACTTCCCTTAGCATAGTTTCAGCTTTGGGTAAAAAAGATTTTAAAAAGAAATGGTAGGGGTTCTGTTTTTGGGGGGGTTCTCAGAGTGAGTTTTGTGAGGGAGAGGTCTTTCAGGTTTTTTAGGGCTCATTTTCTCTGGTCGGAGTGGTTTTAAGGTCGTCGGACGGTGTGTATCACCGGCCGACTTTAGGGAGTCGAGAGAGTGTGTGGTTCGGGTGACGGCTAGGGTTAGTCTGATGGGCAAAAAGGGGCGTCCGAAATGTTTAGGGGAGTATTTATAGAGTCTTAGGTTTCTTTTTTGGGTTATGAGTGTCTTAGGTCCCTCTGCGTCAAGCTTTTAGCGGGTTTAGGGCTTCCGTCTCTTGGAATAGCATCCTAGGTCCTTAGGGCTTTGAGTCGTTTTACATTTTCATCCCAGATTGAGTCTTCCCTTGGTTTAACCGTCCGCCCCATCCCCGTGGTTTTGCTCCATGTTCAATCTTGTCACCACCCGCAGTTTTAATACCTTTTTATTTCTTTTCGATTTCGCCGCTGTATTTTGCATCCTTCGCATTTTGGTACTGTTTTCATGTCTCTTTTTAGTATGGCTTTATTTTTCTTTTGCTATGTGCTGTTTTTTTCTTCGATCGAATATGTTAAGGGCTATAGCATGTTTTAGAGTGCTGCGGGTTGATGTTTTTTATGCTTCGTATTTGTTATTGTTGTATCGAATATATGCTTTGTTTGTGGTTATGTTATGCCTTTTGAAGGTCTTGAAGCATGCCTAGCTTGTGATTAATGGTTGAAGCGTATTAAAATGCTAAACACGGTTTATTAGTTTTTATGGCTCTCATGTTCGAATATCGTGGTTTGCCTCTAAAAATTGTGAAATCACCTTTTTGGGATTAAAAAGTTAAGGCATGTTTTAATTTTTGTGATTTTTGGGCCTTGCGTGGGCTTTGATTTGTTTTTAATGACATGCATCTACACTTGTCATCCATGAGGCCCATTAATTATTAAGCATGATAATTGGACTTAAATATACCTAAAGAGAGGTATTAATTAACTCTGGTATTCGTAATATGACAGTCCTAGATTAATGGATGTCGATCGAATATTTGGGTTAATTTTCACCGTCTCTAGGTAAGCAGAAGCGTAAAAATGAAAATGTCATGCATCATCCTTTACTTGTTTGCATCATGCATAAAGGTGACGTACGAGATCCAAACCCTAAACTAACACGGCAGTCAGTCTTATATGATGTCGGTTTAGTCTAGGGTCCGTTGTACCGTCATCCTTTTTAATTAGATGTCTAATTAATTCCAAAGACATGATTCGATATAGCCCGTTCTATTTAAGTCATATTTTCATTCGAGAACATTTTATTAAATTCACTTTGTATCTTAAATAATTTCAATCGCTTAAAGGCAACAAGTTATTTGGTACCGATTTCTGGGCGTGATGGGGGTGCTAACCCTTCCCCACACGTAACCAACTACCGAACCCGTTTCTAAACGAATCTCTGGTTTTATGGTGTCCGGTCTACCTTAGTGGCCGGTGGCGACTCCAAAATTGTCATCATTTTCCAAAACACGAATTTCCCCATTTTTTCAATATAAATCTCTTTTTCCTTTCAAAAAGTGATAAGACCTAGTCATTTTCAAAAACCTTATCACAGTTTGGCGACTCCGCTGGGGACATTTTTTTGTTTTTACAACAAAAAAGAGAGTTAAGCCAATAAAAACTCTTGTTGCTTTTAATCGATAGAAACTATTTAAAATTTAAGGTGAATTTAATAAAGTTGTTCTCTTATGAAAATATGACTTAAATTGAATGGGCTTTGAGAATTCATGACATTCGAATTAATTTTCCATTTAATTATTAAGGAAATCACTGACATGTGTTGCACCATGTTCATTAAGCTCTACACCCGAGCTACCCTTCTTAAGTGAAAGTGAAACGCCCATACCCACGTGAGCATCCCTCCACGGGTCGGTAATTCACTTTCGGAATCCATGCCTTTTGACACGTGAGCAGCCCTCCACGTCATTAGGTCGTGCTTTCCCTCGAACCGAAACTGATTCGCAAGCCTGTAATGGGCCAGAATTGGGGTTCTCGTTGCCTTAGTAGGTGACGAGATAGGTTCAGGTACCCTTGTTAGAACCAAACTCACGTGTGAGAATATAAGAAGCTCACCCCATTAGAGCCATGCGGATAACCGTAGAGCTTAGAATGGCTAGGGTCGTCTTGTTAATTGTTTGCCTTCTTTATTTTGCTTATATTTAATTCTCCGTGTTTATCTTATAACTAATGTGTTTTCATTTTTGTTCTTCCCCTCTTATTTTGCATATTTCATCATTGCATAAAGAGCACATTGAGTTGGAAATAGTTTGAAATTAAAAACTTGATCAGTGGGAAATCTGGTCCGCAACAATAGTGAGAAGGACCTCGACAAAAATGTAGCCACAAGGAGACCGACTACATGGTTGAGTTTCCAAGACAAGAAAGGCTTTCAAAGGCAAAAAAAGGGCCACCTCACATATTTGTTAGACGTTCCAGGCAAGTGACCAGTACTCCAAATCTTGGAGTTCAACCTACATTTGTTCTACGATTGGCAGCTTTGATTTGACTACAACAGTTGGGAAATACCGAGTCTTGCAAGGAAATTAGCGAGAACCACAAGAACTAAGCTTTCTGGGGCAAGATCGGAAGTTTCTCGGGCATAGCGAGAACCACAATCAAGTCTCAACCTAGAACAAGGAAAATATTTCAAGTCAGAGGGAATTTCGACCTCACCCCTGATGCGCCTTGAAGGTTGGGTACAGTGGGACCCTCTCAAAGAGCAAGTCAAGAGCACCAAATATCAACATTGGATTAGTCATAATTCGTCGCCTACATCACTCGATGGCAGGGCCAAGGATTGACGTATTTTTTAACGCCCGATTCTTAGCGAAAGATCCTCCAAAGCATCTAAGAAAAAAGAAAGGATTGTAGAAATCTTGAAGAAAATTGACAACCTAGATGCTAGCTTGAGAACCATATGTAGGGGGTTTCCATCGATCGTTGTAACAAACCAAGGTTCCCATTGATATGAGTTGTTTAACGAGGATATTTGCCGAACTCAGTGTTGCTCTTTGCATTTCAATTATGCATTTTGTTTGATTACCTTTAGTCATGTGTTTCTGTTGTACATATGACACATTACATTCATGAAATTAATGTTCAATGCACATTTGCATTCAATTATGCATTTTGTTTGATTACCTTTAGTCATGTGTTTCTGTTGTACATATGACACATTGCATTCATGAAATTAATGTTCAATGCACATTTGCATTCAATTATGCATTTTGTTTGATTACCTTTAGTCATGTGTTTCTATGACACATTGCATTCATGAAATTAATATTCAATGCACCTTTGCATTCAATTATACATTTTGATTTATTACTCTTAACCATATGTCGTACATGCAACACATCGCATTCATAAAATTAATGTTCAATGAACCTTTGCATTCAATTATACATTTTGTTTGATTACCTTTAACCATATGTTGTACATACGACATATTGCATTTATAAAATTAATGTTCAATGCACCTTTGCATTCAATTATACATTTTGATTGATTACCTTTAATCATATATTTCTGTTGTACATACGACACATTCATTCATTCATTCATTCATTAAACAGATAAAATTAATGCATCTTTGCATTCAATTGTACATGTTTGATTACCTTTAATCATCTATCCTTGTTGTGCATACGACATATTACATACCTGCTTTTAAATTAGCTCATTTTCATACATATGATACATTGCATACATTAATCAATCATGGAATTAATTGTGAGAAATATCATAGCAGAAAGTGAAAGTTTAATCTGCAACCATTCCTCATTCATACACCACCCATTTGCATACCCGAGTAATGGAAGAGAGATTGGCTAAGGTAGAGAAAGGGCAGAAGGACCTCGAAACTCGTTTGGATAGGGTCAGTAAGAATATCGGTGATCAGATCGCACAGTCGCAAGCTTCTATTATTGAGCTCAAGTGCAGCCCCCACTTCCAGAAGGTGAAATCATTCCAATGTTTGTGAACACTTTGAATGGAGTCTTGTATGATCGCTTGATCAGCAATCCCGCCAATAGCATTGCGGACATGGTCACGACGGGAGAACGTATTGAGGATGCTATTAAGAAAGGGAAGATAGTGGATCCCTATAGCACAACCGCCCATAAGGGGCATGAATTCCAAGTTCATATGGTGGCTTCTCACCCGAACAACCATTCTTATGGCAATTACCGTAACCAAGCATCCTGGTCTACAAAGCCTCCAAGGGTTCTTCACCTGGTTCCTATGTCGTACACCAATTTGCTCCCAGTGCTTATTAAGAAGAAGCTTCTAACCCCAGTTCGGTCACAACCAAAGAATCCTCCTTATCCTAAAGGTTATGATGTTAGTGCCATATGTGACTACCATGTGGGAAGCACGGGCCACACCACGGAAAATTGAGGGGCACTGAAAAACAAATTCAGGCACTGATTGAGAACGGTCTGTTGAAGCTTTGAAAAGAAAGAATGATGAGCGTGACTTCTGGGGAGGTGTTGTTTCCCGAGTTTTGAGGAGCTCGTATGTTCAGGTTTTCTTTCATGTTGCATTTTCTCTTGAAGTAATGCATGGAACAAACATTGCTATTATTTGCCCGAAGATAGCAATGATCTTTTTTAAGGACACTTGTCATGTTTGCGGATTTTCTTTCTAATGAAAATGCATGTTGCTTAACATACAATGACCTTGAAATCATATATATGTATATCCATCCTTACCTTCATAGGTCCTCGGATATCACATGCTTGATGTGTCATTGATTCTAATGAACGATATCGATCGAATGTTGCGATAATGATGAAGTAAGATTTCCTGCTCCGTCCGCTCCGGTCGGTAAAACGAGAGAAGCAAGATTACTATTCCTTCAATGATGTTTGATGATAAGAAAATCTCCTAAGAAAGCCCAAATAGAGTTGCTTAAATACGTCTAAAAGAAAAAGAAAAAAAAGAAGAAATAAAAAGAAAAGAGAAAATAGACTATTTCAAAATAAAATGTTTTTAACTTTAGAGCTTGGTAACAAGCATTAACAAAAAGCACTCCAATGTTCGAAACCTGGTAATA